>JADLSH010000076.1:5000-2669078 GCA_016169945.1 Trachythela sp. YZ-2020
TAATCGAAGAGTATAGGATGTGTAGGTGAATGCAAATGGCTTTAGTCCGTGCCTGTTTGCCTTTTGATGCGACACCTCAACAATCTTTGCCAGAACAACATACGAATTCTTATCATCAAAGTGTTTGATGTGACAATAACCAACTGTGTTGCTAGCAGTGGCAGGACCATACACACAATACATGTTGTTGGATACTTTAACGACAAGTGGATGACTATTTTCTGTAGCAGTGTCCATTACAGATAGCAGATCTGCTTTAACTTTTTGGCTGCATGGATAAGTAGAAATATTCACATCATGCAATACATGAACGACATAATGCAAATCATGCTTTTTTAGTAAATTTTGGTAGTTAATTAACAGTGTTTTTGTTCATGTTCATGAAAAGGATACCTGTACGACTTGGGACTTATTATCAGTCTTGGTTATATCCTTACAGTATGTTTTATGCACAAACCATTTGGTTAAGGTTAAATTGCATGGCAGACTGGTTTAAGTGCGCATCTGACATGGATTAGACCTGTCATGTGCAATTTCCACAGAAACCATGAATGAGACCTACAGTATTGTTTGATTCGAGGTTTGAGATAACATGTTCATGAATTGTGCATGTAATGTAAATATTGTTTCACTGCATAAATACTATATATTTACAATAAACCTGTGAAATAATTCTGAGGATTTGTGTATTGAAACAAACTAAACGACAAACATGCACTGCCACTGGTTGGTAACTGTTTCGCTACAAGTCATTTCGCTACACACATCAAGTCATTTCCCTACACACATCATGTGAAGAGACTAATGACCCTTAATAATGCTCGGCAATATATGTCTTGGTGAATCATTGTTTATTGTTAAAAAGTGTTCGCAGAGACGAAATAGGGTGTGCCTATAAGTGAATTTTTATAGCCGCACACGCCTATAACCCGTCAATTTTTACTCCAAATATTTCCGACTTAAAACGACTATATATAAACGACTTTATGTGTGTAGCGAAACGACTTTATTTGTGTGGCGAAATGACTTGTAGCGAAACGACCGTGTAGCGAAACGACCGTAATTCCACTGGTTAACCTGCATACCTATTTACTCGTTTGAGCGCTGTGATGTCCTATAAATGTTTAATTTTTTGATGCGGCGATATTTCTGTAATACTACATTACATAAATTGCGAAGCCGTCACAGTCACAGAATCCAAATTGAAACCATACAAGCTGATGATAAATTTTACGCTGTGGTTATAGCTCCGAAACCGGTTTCAAGGACGTTTTAGTTCTACATATATACAGTAGATCTGACATTTCACTGACTTTATACTGTTCGGTAAAAACCTAATTACAAAGCATCAGTCAGTCCTCAGGGAATTGAGTTTCAATGTTTGCCATTTTGTATGATTGTTTTGAATACCATGCAGGTGGGCGCTTAATATGATACATAAAAATAAGTGGAAGTTACTGTAAATACTGTAAATGTAAAATACTTACCAGGAATAAATGCAATCTTTTTGGCAGAACTTGTTGAAATGCAGTCAAAAAGGCAGCGAGAAACAGACAAAGAGATTTTACTCCGGACTGTCAGCATACAGATTGATGACTTAATTGTTTGTCCGGACAAGCGTTACTTTTGGCGTCACAGGCGGTCGAGGCGGTACACAGCTCAAATTGCAACACAACATGTCAACAGGGAATATATACACTGAAACGAACGAGGTTTCTCGTATTTCGCTTTATTGCCTGAAAGCAATGCCAATGCTTGTTACCCTGATTCCTATAAAGTAGGTATTTCTACTGAACATTCTTCACCGTGAACGCGCTTGCAATTGTGTTTTAGCGCAAATTTATTGAAGCGTTGCCAATAGCATGTCATCGGTGAGCCAAAAAAACAGGAAATGAATATGAAATATTGGCTGGCTATTATATAAGGCTATATTTTTCGACCAATGTTGAAAAATGTTTGAACATTGGTGAAACAAGTAGATAGAGATGATTTACTATTTCCCTTCTGAATGTAGTCTGCATGTATATAGTCGCAATCGTCTGCACATATATAGTCGCAATAAACTGACTCGACGCTCATGTAACCCGACTCCAGGCAGCGTTGCAAGTGGAAGGCTGGCAAACATATATACAACAATTTAATAAAACACATCTTGTAACTTGGAAGATATAAAATAATGATTAATTCTATATATAGGTTATCGATGAAATTATGTCTTAGAGTTGTAAAGATTGTAATGTTGTTGATTCCGAGGTTCACTACATTCAGGTCACAATGTTTACATACTCTATCACAGTAACATTTTTTATATCGACCAGTTGACATTATTCTGGCCTATTCTAGTACGGCTATGTGTTTCGTTGCATGCTTAAATAGTTTAACATTAAAATCGCTATAAACTTAATTATGCAAATCGCGCGATTTTAATTGGTTAGCCAGTGTCATTATATATATCCTGGGCAGCTTTGATTGGTTGCTACATTTGCTACAATTAATTTGAAAGTAGCCAATCACAGCTGTTCTTCTTGAAGCTGAACCTCTACTGGTTTATACATTGATGCCAGGAATTGTATCTTTTTATCGATTTGTTAGCAGTTTCATGCTTTTGTTGCATTTGGTGGTTGTATCTAAACTCATAAGCTCAGCTAGGGAACTGTCTGACGAGCTCAATCAGATAACATTTATTGCTAGTTGAAAAGAACCAAATTGCTTAACCTTTTTTTTCGGATTTTATGGGATAAATTTGTTGTGGTTTCCTTGCCATTGCGATATCACTTGACAATTTCTTTAAACAAGTTGTTTATTTATTGTGGAGTCATACATGTGGTCATCTAGTTCTGTGAATATTATAATGATGAAACATTAAGAGCACCCAGAACAAATGTAACAATTGTATCAACAATGTATTTACAATGAGGAAACTTTCCAGCAGTTGTTGCCAGCATTCTTTGAAAGCATTTTTCACTTTTTTTCACAAACCTTAAGGATGCTCTGTGAAGCTCTATATAAATTGTCCTTTTCTTTTATTGCAGGAATTGGGAAGACAGAATCAGGGTCAAGAACATTGCAGCACTCATGGCAGGGGAGTTTCTTCTGGACTCTTCTAATTTAGAATTGTACTGATTATTTTCATTTTTCTAAAGATACTAAAATATTACTGCTACATGAAGCAAAAAAATCATAACTAATTGCATGTGTATAATTATCCTAGTTTAATGTTTATACAATACAGATTGCATGCGTATAATTATCCTAGTTTAATGTTTGTAAAGATCCTAAAACATTTCTGCTAAATGAAGCAAAAGAATCATAACTAATTGCATGTATCTCAAACGTACAGTGCCAGTGTGGGTAGACTATAGCAAATACGGCAGTTGACTGTTGTGTAAAACTACCTGAAAAATACAATGAGAACTTCGATGTTTCGAGCGAAGGTTTTCCCCCTGACCCATTCTAGTAACTTCCAGACTAAGGGCCTTCGCTCGAAACATCGAAGTTCTCATTGTATTTTTCAGGTAGTTTTACACAACAGTCAACCACCCTAATCGCATGTGTATAATTATCCTAGTTTAATGTTTTTACAAAATTTATATATATTACTAATATTTATTGTAACCTTCACAGATGAAGCACTACTTTGTAGATATACTGTGAATAAAGCATTATTATTATTATTTGTTACTTTCAAATGTATGAAATAAACTGTCTTGTGAATATTAATACTGATCAAATTAAGATGCAAGACTTAATTGCTACAATTGATGCTTATTTTTTGGATATTAAAACTACTTGCTAATGATATGTTCTTGAAAATGTTGGTTTATTAATTATTCATTTAACATTACAGTAATTGCAGAAGATGGGTTTGATTGGAAAGGCTAGCCAAATTATAGGGGATGGTGCTAGATATAATCTAGGGGAAATTTTGAAGTCTGGAGTCTGACCTGAAACCTTTCCGGTGAAAGTTTGACCTGAAACCAGGTCATTTTAATCTTCTGGTGGGAAAATATAAGCAGATATAGGTCATAGCACCCAGCCACAGGGATTGACATGTGGTGAAACATTCATGTCACACTAATACACCTCAAGGATTGAGATCTTCAGCATTGGACTTGATTGATATAGAGTGTGGTTGATCAACTATGGTTTGATATATAATGAAAATACACAAGGCAACAACATTTGAGTTGTTAAAGATTTGAATGAGATAATTTAACAGAATAACGATAGTGTCAACAGCAATTTCTAGACTTGCATATTTACTCTTGATAATTGATGTATGTATCACATTGCTTATTTTATTCATAAGCAATGTGACTCAACTAGCCAACATGAAAGGTTCAAAGAACCAAAATACTTTCAAACTAAAGGCTTGGCCATAAACAAATAAGTCATGTACGAACTGCAAATCAGCCTCGCACAAGCTTATTAAACCTACCTACTGGCTCAAAAAGTTTAACAATTAGTGCTGCAGAACTCTAAGTAGTAACGGATTGTTTTATAAAACAAAAATAAGTGAATTACATTGTAATCTGTAGAGTATAGTGATGTGTTCGGACGGTCAGCGAGACATTTCGTCAAAATCTGTGATCAAAATATAAAATTATTTACTTACGATTTAGTTTCTTTCAACATTCAAATGTTCTTCATACTTCTGTGATGATTGCTTGTTCTTGAAATACTAGATTTGACTTGATTTCTTCACATACTTCACAAGTATAAAGCAAAAACCCGAAAAAATGTCAATTTCACAATAGAAAAGTATAGTATTCACTCCTCAAGTGGGGCGGACAAACATGGCCGCCGCTCTCAAAACACAACTCACTTCCGGCTTCAATTGCTATTAGGGCTCTTGGACTTGTTTCACAGGCGTGGTCTCGCCAGTCACCCCAATACAATTCATACCCAAGTTCAATGTGCTGCAAACCTCGAACAGCCAGCTAGGATTCAAAATCACAAAACTACCAACAAGTCATTGCACTGATTTCAGATGCATGCTGTCAAGGATAGAGTGTCATGCAATGAATTTGCCATCAGGGAGCCCACAGAAAAGTTTGGCTGACCTACATACAAGTGATTTTTTCCAACTGCATTGGATTATTGTGCAGTACCTACCAGCATATGAATCTTCACCAATTCAGTTACATGGCACATGGAAGTCTGAAGTGGTACATATGTGATATATTTCCATTGGTTTATAGCTATAACGTCCCTCAAAAGATAACAGGCCAACCATGTTATTTCAAAAGTGAGTCTCAGAACATCATTTCATAAATAGCAGCATATATAAATAGTCATCAGACTCATTTGTCTACACATTATTTTGTTTGTCTTTAATTTAATCATTATCTAGTCATGTTAATCATAGTTTTACACAAAGAACAGTTGAAGAAAATATAAAAAAAACATGCATTATTCTGACATGGGAGCTACGGCTGGAAAAAGGCAAAAACGTCTTGATGCATTTGTTTCTCGTGAAACACATGTAGCTCGCAGGTGATCCTGCATGGCATGTTTGATCACATGTGACAGTTACTCATAAACAATGGTGGCACTAGAAATGCTTGAACTTGATGAAGAAAGTCCAGCATCACTGATGCAGGAAGAGGTACAGGAAGAGGTACAGGAAGAGGTACAGGAAGAGGGTGCCTGGGGTACAGGAAGAGGGTGCCTTCTAAGCACACATTTGGCAGGTGAGTGAATATAAAATTTGCATGGACATGCTCATTAATAAATATGCAATATTCATGGTGATTTAAATTATTATTGTTAGTTAAAATTAATGAACATTATATTTGGTTTTTACAGTGCTGTAATGAAAGATACATCTAAGTTAACTGAAATTTATAACCTTGTAATTGACATGTTTGAAAGTCAAGGAGTTCGTTTCCTAGACATTGAAGAAGGCAAGCATGTTGCAACGGTAAGTTCGAATTTTATCACATAGTTGTCATGAATGATAAATGTACACTGATATAATATTATATAAATAAATAATCTTTATAGATGTTCTGTAACCAACTTTAATTATTTATTGCCTCTACTTATCAAACTTTGTTAATTACTTCACAGCTTTATGCATTTAATTAATATTAGCAGAATTTTAAAACTATTGCCTATTGTTCAACTTGTAAATATAGGTTGCAACTGATGCTCTCTGGTACGTAACTAATCAACACCAGGTTATACAAATGGCAGCTGAACGTTGTGGTGTCACAACTTTCAAGGCTTCAATGACATTAAAAGAAAGAAAATCAAAGAACAGCCAAAGAATCTTTGAAATTTCATTCAGATAAATTATTTTCTGTCTGCTTACGGTCATCAATAAGTTGCTACAAAGCATTTTGTGAGAACATTGTTGAGCTTGCTGAGTGTCTGAAGTGTTATGGAGAGTACTTGCAGGTCCAACTTGAAAATGTAAAGCACAATCAATCCCTATCTCATCCTGTCAGAGAAGTAGCAACAAGTTGCTTTGTTAAATAAACATCGACAACCATCTTCTGACAATGTGTCAAATATATATCACCCACTAGATTATTTTCTCAAGTATAGAGAACTTCTGGAGCCAGTTCTGTTTGATGAAAGTAAACATCTAACAGAGCCAGTTTCCAGTGTCCTTCAACGGTTTTATTTCATCTCGAAGCTTAGCTTGTCTATGCTAGTAGATACACTTCACTATTGTCCAGGCGGTTCAACATACGGTGTCCTATATGTTTGGCGTGTTGACCCAAACCGAACTGTGGATGATGACAAACTACAAACAAGTAGAGTGGTAACAAAATTGCAACCTCTCTTACCAGTCTATCACACACATAGATGAAAACAGATTTCAAAGAGAGGTAAGTTTTTTATAGAGTTACATTAATAATTTATTGAAATTTATCACTGTCAGTGCCTAAAAGGAATTTATTTATCTTTTATTGTCAAAAGGTTTGGAAATTGTACCAGTTTGCATGGCATTGTAATGGATTCAATCTATGGTGAACTGATGATGGAGGTCCATACATATTATATTTGCCAATTGTGTACTATAAATCCAATCAATATGTGTGTATATTAAATATATATGAAACAGACATTCCCAGCATTTTGCACCCAGAAATAAATATACACAACAAGCACTCAGTTTCACTGGTAGATTCCATCTGCAATACAAGATTCAAGTATGTGCCCTGGTCAATATTAATTTCAGTATATTAATGTACCCCACATGAAGTAGAGAAACTGCGATAATTGTGGGAGTTAAAAATGGCTTCAATAAAGTTAAAATGTTCTTCATGTATTGTTTGAATTGCATTTTGTAGGTCTGCCTTTTGTTCTGTCCTTTTCAATATCAAGCTTGGATATTGATGATTCAACATCAAACAGATATATATTTTGTTGATGAAAAAGCCAAGATTCCCATTGGAAAGGCTGGGTGTCCAACTTCCACTGGCATGCGAGGGAAGAAGATGATTGCTCCTACATCAAGCACACTATCAGCCCTTGACCGTGATATCAAAGCCCCTTGGAGACATAATTCCAACTGTTTTCCACCAGCCTGAAATTCCAGAAAAGCTGGAAGGCTCTTGGTATATTGTGGGAAAGTCTACATGATGCTGTGTTTCAACAGTCTTCTGCTTATCGCTATCCAGCAACTGTTATTAAAATGAGTGGTCAAGCGGTCAATGCAAATCGTTCACCCTACCACTTCAAGTTCAGTGATGGTGGAACTAAACATCGTACCATTCTCATTAAAGTGCAACTAGGTTTAATTGCATTGTTTAAGATTTTAAATCTAGATATGGTCATAGCAGCACGGCGTGCACCAGGCCAAAGTTGGACAAATCCAGTTGAGAGACAACTGTCCATTCTAAATATTGTCTCCAGAATTTTGCCCTGGAAAGGTCACAGTGTACATATGATATTTAAAGTAAGTTTTAACTGGAAAAAGAGAGTTCATGCCACATTCAGTTTTGTGTAGTATTTGTGGATTTAGGTATGCATTTTAATATATATATTTTATGAAACATTTAGTCAATTTTTCAATATTTATAATTACAGAAGTAATTAATTAGTGCAAAAGATTAATTAAACTCTATAAAGTGCAAACACAGGTGAACTTCAGTGCTAATAAACATGTTTTAAATTATGCCTGTTTTTAGTTTAGAATTGTCAACTCTCCAACTCTCTCTACAACTATCACAATGCAAGATTACAATGTGGCCTCCTAGTATTAAATATCATGGATGCAATAAAGGAAGGGAATGGCAGCCAGCTTGTGTGATGCTTCAAGATAGGTTTATTATTCAATTACAAGTTAAGCATACAAATTATGCTTTGTTGCTATTTTTTGCAAAAGTCAATGCGATTCTGTCAGCAAATGATGCATATCTGCTTGTGCATAATAGATTTATCAACAAGAAAGGGAAAAAAGCAGGAAACATTCCACTAGATCTTCATATGGAACATATTAACTTGCATGTCAAAAAAACTCCACAATGCAATGGGTGGGAAAATCACCCAAGCAGCTGCCCAGCGATGTGCACAAAGCATAACAGTAACAAATACAGCAATTGAAACTGTTTATCAGGAATGGGAAAAATCTCATCGCAGTGGTTATGGTGAGAAAAATAGTGATCTATTGCCACAGATCTGTTACAGGGCAAAGTATTTGACTGCATTCCTGGAAGATATTATCCAGGTTGTAAAAGTTTCAAGGGTAAATTCTTGATATTGAATACCGAGATTTATTTGCATGGCAAAGAACCACCTGAAACATTGGAAAGGGATTTATGAAACCACCATCAAACAGTAATAGAATGATTTGTAATGTAAAGAATTGAAATCTTAAGAAATGTGATTGGAGGAAGTAGCCTTGTTGTTAATTTACTTCGCTTAATATAGTACTACATACTTGGACGGCAGAGTTTTTAAATCCAAGACAATAAGTATAAATAACAAACATGCAGTGACAAAGTACCTTAATTTCATCATACATCACTGTCAGATGATGCAGGATCATCATGATGCCCAGTCTCATATGGAGTGGCAGCAGCATTAAAAAATTTGTTGTACACAGGTCTTGTCAATGTAGCAAAATTATAGACTGGTGTCAATCACAACATCTTCAAATATTTCATTGAAAACTTCAAGTACCACAAGTGCCAAATGCATCCACGCCGGCATAAAGTGCTGCAAAATCGCCAGGCACACACGAGCTATATTTTTGCGTGGACACATGCGTGGATTTTGAAATCCGCCCACGCATTTAGACAGGAATTACCTGATTTTGTAAGCCTTGTGGTTTGCTTATATGAAGTACTGGATAGCTTCATCGTTTAGCGAGAAGAAAGAGCTTTCAGTATCAAATATGAAAGGATAAAGTAAATTCAAACAGTTTATTTCGTAATTTCTTTTGTCCAAGTTTTGGATTTCTGCATTTAGGCGAAAAGGTATGATTTTGACCCTTGTTTTAACTTTTTAGCATTGGGTTTGATTTGTTTACGGTTTGGCTGGTCAACTCCGCAGGAACTCTAATGTAATTTGTTTTTGGCGATTTTGCTCTGTTTTTCTGTATTTTGTGTTTTTTTACCGGCTTTTGTGATGATTGGCAGAAAGTAACTATTAAGTATTTGCACTTTAGTGAAGGCAAGGACAATAGAAGTTTTGTCAATGAAATCACAGCAGAGAGATAAATTGGACTTTTTTTGAGTTTTGGCACATACCTAATGTTTATCACATTTGTGATGTATTCTTATACATCTAAAACAGCGGAAACTATGTATAAAAATGGGAAAGAAATCAGAGCAAACGTGTATTGTATTATATTTCTACGCTGACAATAGTCAATTATGAGGAATAATGAAATGCATTCTTTACTTGAAGTACACAAAAGGCTGGCGCACACGAGAGCTATGTGCTTAGCAAAATGTAATTCGTGACCATTGGCGCAAGCCAGTTGCTCTCGTGTGCGGGCGACTTGTCTAGTGATTTTGGCCACCTTACACAGGTGGGTATCGCCGAGACCACTTTTGTGCAGGGCGTCCCAAGCCCAGAAAACAGTATTTGGCGGTAGATCATAGACAGTTGGTGATTCTAAGGCTTTCTGAACACCAAGATGAAAATACTGACCATCGAACGACCCTCCTTCAATCTGGCATGATTTTATGTTGAATTGGTCCATCCCCTGTTTGATATTCATAGCTAACTCAATGCCTGTGTGACCTTTGACAATAGGCTGACCGAAACTAATCACCTGTAGCAGTTCTTCTGCACCAGGCATCACTGTAACACAAGACAAAAACTGTCTGGTATTGTGCTTATATGTTGCCTTATCTGCGGTGATGTTTACAGCTGGAAGATGTCCGGTCTGAGGAAGCTTCCTGCCAATGAATCTGCTAACTCTTCGCACTATTGCCTTGCTGACAAAAGGTCTGAATGCTGCTGGAAATTTGCGTGAATGGTTTAGCTCTCCAACAGCTGTCCCGTTCATCTTCTGCACAAGAACATCATCCTCGTAGTCGGCATAGGGGCGCCCTTTTAAGTAAAGTTTCATGCATAATCTTCCTAAATTCATCCCAGCATTCTCATTCTTTTTTTCCAACAAATTTTGTTTTGCCTTTCTTTCTTCTTCAGCTTTCACGTTTTTCTGATGACTGATAGAGTCAATGAGATGACGTTTGACACTTTTCTTTAAATTAATGAATGCTCTTGGAAGATATTCGTGATCATCAAAATTTTGGTCTAAATCATATGGATATGTAAATACACCATCTGTTGGGCCTGTTGCCTTTTCTGTCCCCGAGTTCGCATTGTTTGAATCGCAGCTTTGATGGCAAACAACACACGTTAGCTCTGAAGTGTTACTATCATACGTGAAACCAAGATCAAGGACCTGATCGTATTATTGTTTAAGGGACCTGATCGTATTAATTATTCTAATATCATCCGTGTTGTCGGCAGATGTAGCATTTGTAGCAGAGGCTGAGCTTTTGTTTGGCTGTTTATTTGCTTTCTCCACATTTACTTCATTTTGGCTTTGCAACTCCGTTAGTTGATCCTGTATCTTGTCAAGTTTTGTCAATACAATGTTATCATTTGTGCTAGCAGGGATATTTGATAACTTTTCTAGAATCATGTCTAGTTTGGCGTTCTCACTAATTCCTCCTGTGTCCCGATCAACACATTCGTATTCAATTTCGTTGGTTGAATAAGGAGTCTGAAATTCCTGATCGACTGGGATAGGAGAATTGCATGCATCACCTTCATCAATGTGTGTTCTCTTTGGCAGAATTTCTGAGGACTCTTGTAAATCACTGTCACTGCATCGTTTTTTACTTGTTCCTACTTTCTTGAAAAAGGAAGTGGTAAGCTTTCTCTGTCCAAAAGGAGTCGTGTCTGTATGATCCTCCTGTGGATGTTTTGCTTTTATATGATCTTTCTAATTCTTTTGTAGTAAAGTTTTACAACAAACACGACACTTTGTCTCGGCACTTTCACTTCGAAAACTCGTTTTGGACATAATGATACATTACAGAAAAAATAGTTTTGGAATATGTAACTATAGCATGTGCTTTAGTCAGTTCAGTAAAAGTCAGCAGCCAGCCTGTGTGGTAGCAGTACTTCATGTCAGAAGCGCAAAGTTTTAAATTTGAAATTCAAAATGGCTGCCTGAAATTTTGATTCTGCATTGTTGCATTGACAGGTGTTTACATGTATATCACCGATATAAACAGTATATTTGTGTGTGTAAGTTGTGAAGAAAGATCGAACAACCGAAATATATCACTGTGTGATGGAGTGTCTCTATTAAATTAATTTATTCTACGTAAATAGTTATATTTAAGGTACTGTATTATTTTAACTTTTTATTATTTATTATAGCAAGATAATAATAGAACTGGAACTTGAAGCTTATTTCATTTACTCGTGGCCAGTCGCCATGATGTTTACTATTTAATTTGCATTTATTTGGAGACCTTACAGAGCATATATAATATTCACCCTCATCCTGATGGGTAACAGAATTAATTTCTGACTTTTCAAATATTTAAAAGGCTGCTGATGTTATTATGTAAATAAAGTAGAATAGTTGAGTAAACAAACAGAGTTATCTCAAAATGTTGAAAATTTTCTGGAAAATTTTCTGTGAAACTCTCAATCCAAAAAAATTTCGGTTCCGATACTTTTTCCACCCCTGGGTAAAGTGACATAAAATAAGTTTCTATATGCAATCATTCTTTTTTATCACATCTCTAATCAATAGTTCACAAAGCCTAATGTGCTTTCCATGATAATAGAGTATATTAAATGACTGCTCAGAATCTCTTCCTCCTGTTGTAGATGATCTACAACAGTTCTTCCAGGTCCAAAGTGAATCACATAGGTCACATGTGGAAAATCCACTCCCATGCTTAAAGATGTTGAAGCTATAGCCAGTCTTACTGTTCCAGCACCATTGAATGATTTCCTTATTCTTTGCTTCTCATATTCTGGTGTGGCTGAATAATACACCCTAGAAGGCATCTCTTTGGTTTCATCAACATATGCATCATTACCAAGCCTAGCCTTAACTCAGTACAAGTACAATATCACTTACACAGTATGGCAGAATATTATGTTGAATGGTGCATCTTCTTTTAGCGACTGCAGAATAGTAACGAACCAGTCAAAGCATAAAATATTCTTGTCAGCATTTGCAACTGTAAATCTTATATTTTGCCCGTTCGGCCTGATTAGAATTTCCTTGTGCCATTTCAAGTTTAAATGTTTGCAAAGTTGCTGTTGCATAGACTTATCTGCAGTTGCTGTAAGCCCCAACACAGGCTTATTACCTAAGAAAGAACACAAGTCATTAATATGCCCAAATGCTTGTCGAAAGGCAGCTTTTCCTTTCTTTCCAGTTCCCCTAAAACATTTAAAACAAAAATTTAAAATAGCAATAAACAACAGTTGAGATTTTGAGTTCGATTCATTTATCAATGCACAGTTATATATTTGTGAAAAGTATATTGGTTAACAAGATCCCATTATATTTATAGGCAAGCAATGTACATGCACATAGGGGACCTACAGAATCATAGGCTCTTGCTTTAGTCATAGGTATGTCATTGTATTGTCCTTAACACTTGTTGGAAAGCAAAACATGTGTTGTTTATATTCCATATACCTTAATAACAAAACTCTTTTGAAAGTTTGCCTTTGAATCCCTTCTGGATCTGACGGGCAGTTTCCCTGTCAGTAACTAGTTTATGATCAACCGTCAATCTTTGGTACATTGCTCTATAACATATCGAACTTGCACTACCACGTAACTCTTTTGCTATCACTGACACAACTTCGTACACTGAACTGCATTCCTTTCGGCGTCGCAATCTCATCGCCTTGAGTACTCTTTTCAACTGGTGGAGACTAAGTATAATTCTGGGAAACTTCGAAAGAAATACCAAAATTTCTTCATAGAGGAAGCCAAGATTAAAATTTCTCTTGAACCATCACCAACTTCAGAAACTGGTAGATATTCATGCTGATTTATGGTGAAACACGCCGTTGTGATAATAATTAAGTAGACTAAGCAAACACAACATGAGAGACGAACGGCCATGTTGCTACGATGAAAAAATAGAAAAGGTCCAGACATTAAAAGTCGGAACTTGAAAAAAAGTTGGAATTTGAACAAAAAATGTCGGAAAGTTGAAAACATTTCGGAATTTGAAAAAAGTCGGAATTGCTCAAAACGAGTCGGAATTGGAAAAAAAACAAAGTATGAATATCTACTGCCCTTATGGGGCTCCGTAGGGGTCTATAGGAATTAACTATAACTGAATAAGCCAAATTTCATTAATGAAATAATTCTTGCCAGATCTGAGTTGTGTGCACTTAATTTAAGGTTCTTCAGCGACTTATTGGATAATCACTGCTCAGCACTTCCGAGAAGAATCTCAAATTCGCCAAGCATTGTATTGTCACTGGCCCCGAACATAATCAAGCAAAGCAGATTTGATTCCCCTTGCATTCAGTCTTTCCACTTGCTGCTTGCGTATTTGTTTGAGTGGACTGACAACGAGAACCATAACTGTCTTTCTTTCTTTCTTTCGCCTGTCTGGTTGTATCGCAACTTGGATATAACCTTTGGAAGTATTTGGTAGATGATACTCTTTCCGTATCCCGTTGGAAGAACTACAAGAATGTCCACTCTATCCAAAACTAGGCTTCAAATACAAATTTATTGCTCTTCTTTCAACTTAATGTTTGGAAAACTTAAATGTCGCATCTAACACAACTTTAAACTGGTTGTGTGCCATAAAAATAAACAAATACTTTGAGAAGAAAAGAAATAAAGCCGAAATATGCTTTAACGATACAATTGTTTCAATATGGCTTCCCATATTTTCATTAAAATTCTTAATGTTCATTTTCGGTGACGTGTATATCCAATCAACGCTCAGTCCAGTATATCTGCTTTTGTGTCAGGCATACGTTTTTTCCCCTCCCCTTCGCCACGGAAAAAGTATGGCCAGACACTCAGGCTATCTATTTGTAGATTTGATTAAACTAAGTTGTTTTCAGCCTCCCGTAATTTCTTTGTGCCCACAAATGTATAGCCTCCTTGAAAGGAAGTCACAAATTGAAGAACCCTCAACAACAATTCTGATGATCGATTTGCAGAGTTTTATCGTTTATCCAATTTCTCAAATCTGTCTTAACAAATTTCACCTGAGAAAAATCTCGTTCACAGTCCGCTGTGGAATAATGAAGACAATTTGGGAAAGGTTTGAAATGTGTGGGTAAAGCTGTTACTGAGTTTCATTGCTACAAAATAGATGTGCAACTTTCTCAGTTTCAGCTTCCTATGATGATTTGAGAGAAATTGCTTAAAATCTCCCCACTCCTCAAGTGCCGGCTCCATGTCAATTCCAAACCTTAAACACATGGTTTTGATAATATTGTCCCCATAATCATAGAGAGACTTGGCTGTAGTGACTGGAGTTTTTGCAGTGTCAACATGATCATCAACGATATCTTCACCATCACCATCATGGTTGCCGTCAGGAGCATCTTTGCTATCATCACAGGGAATCACAGCTTCATCTTCAGATTCGTCTTGCTTTGGAGGAGTTTTTGGGTCGAACACTGATAACAATGGAAAATGACATCCATATCTTTAAACCTGCTATTGATATTTGTTATCAGTTGGTTGAGGAAATGCATCTGAACAGATCTTCTATGAAGTTCATGGCAATCCAAATCTTTCTCATGCCATCCTGTCCGAACACGCTTCTTACTTCTATGCCAGACTGTGACAATGTTGAACATATTCACCAATTGATTTCAGAGAATTGCCATTCTTGGTCTTCATATGCTCTAGCTTGGATATGGTGGATTGAACATACTTAGAAACACTAGTAAAGTCGATCCATTTCGCCTGGAAGAGTAATGACAACCTGTTTACAGTTGGGAGGACATCACACAATAACAGCATGGTGGCGACAAATTTGTAGTCTGTCATTATGCAGTGCAAGCCTGCTGCGGTAACATCATCATACTCTTCTGCTTCTCTCTCTAAGCTGATAACCACACTGGCAAAGATTTCTTTAAGGCGTTTTACAACATTTCTTACACTCAGACACCTAGTTGACGATGCTTGCAGAACCTTTAGCTTTGGGTCATCCAACAATTTCTGAACAGCTCGAAGACCAGCTGTTCTGACAGAACTGTTCTCAAAAAGTTGTACAGCTTTCTCAGGATACCATTGAATTTTTTGAAGTAGGGAATTACATCTCCTACTTGTGATGCAGTAAGGCTAAGCTTGTGAGCAGCACAGTGTTCACCAACAGCTTGACATTTACATGAAGCATATTATGCTTGAGCTGCTAACTGGATATCAACAATTTTTTACAGTCAAATCCAGTGTTCTGCTACAAAGAACATTGCAATAGCAATTTTGATTTGGAGATTGCTCTGAGCAATTTGCAACCAACACAAACAAATTGCAAATTGAAATTCACATCCAAGTGTGCAAACAAAACCTCTGATTGGCTTATAGCAAAAGAAGAAACCAATCAAATGTTCTGAGCAACTGGATTAGAGCTTCCTTTTTGCTAGGAGCCAATCAGAGGCTTTGTTTACAAAACTGGTTGTGAATTTCAATTTGCAATTTTTCACACCGGTTGCAAATTGCTCAGATAGTCTAGGACCTGTATATGAGTTTGTATGCATTTCATTTAGGACAGATAATCTCAACTGTTTTAGGGCAAGTTGACTATGACTGTCAACATGGTAACGCTGCCCAAACCCCAATCCGGGGCGAAACGTCCGAAACGGACCACACCCAAAAACGACGCTTTCGCCATGGTGCTATCTACCAAACCATAAAAGCATTGGCTATTCGGAGGTGCTTATATGGTTCAGAGATAGTGCTTTTAGGGGGGGTCATTGGTAAGTGTGAAATGCCTAGCACTGATATTTCACAAGAAAATGACCATACAATACTCATGGTCAAACATCAATTTGTGGCTTACAACTTCAGATAAACAGCAGTGGACCTACATTACCTTTTTTCCTAAATTTTTTTGATAGAAACATAATTGGTACTTATTTAAGTATATTACCACTGTTTTGGTGTAAAATAGTAAATATTTTGTGACCGAAATAATAATTTGAAATGTACCTACCTCCTGCAAATGGATGTATTTGGCCAAATTCGCCACTTTACTCTGCTGTTTATCACCGATACTCGTTGAAAACCTTCCAAATATGTAAGTCAGTTCAGACTTAATGGTATCAAGCACATTTTAAACAAGTTTTAACTAGGTTTCAAGTATGTCCTAGCTGTTTAACCATCGACAAGGTAAAACCTCAACTTTGTCCAAATTCTGCGCCATTGTGTCATCCCGTGTCGGTTGTCAACAATTCGGCCTCGTTATTCTTCGATTCAAGCCATTTCGATTACACTAGTAACAAATTTAACCCTTTATTATGGGTATGAAGATAAAAATATTAATAAAAGATACGAAATGCAGCATTTTACGTCCCTGTAAAATGTTGCTTACGAGTCTTTCAAAACATTCCATACAAATCTCGTGGGCAAAGTGACAGGCCGTGACAGGGGGGTGAATGTTTTTCACGAAGATAGAAGAAGGCTGTGTGTGACAACAGGAAACCCAAGCTGACTTAATTAACTTTAGTTGAATATAGACTAAAAACTGAACTATTAGTGAAAGCTAACTCTAAAATGCCCCAAACTATACTGTTATTTACTGAATACTACTTTTTTAAACTAATAACATATTTTTTCTACATTACTGTCCTCAGTTTTGTAAAGGTATAAACAGGAAAAAGTTCAACACTACTAACAAATAATATAAATGTTTGATAATATATACCTGTAGTTATTTTCATTAATATAATATTAGTAACATTCTAAAAATAACAAGTCGGAGTTGCAGTTTATACTTGACGTTAAAATATGAACTTTATATAATATATTTGGAAAAAAATGTAGAAAAAATGTTATTAGTTTAAAAAAGTAGTATTCAGTAAATAACAGTACATAGTTCAGTTTTTAGTCTATATTCAACTAAAGTTAATTAAGTCGGCTTGGGTTCCCTGTTGTCACACGCAGCCTTCTTCTATCTTCGTGAAAAACTGCCCCCCCTGTCACGGCCTGCCACTTTGACCACGCGAGATTGGTACGGAATGTTTTGAAAGACTCGTAAGCAACATTTTACAGGGAGGTAAAATGCTGCATTTCGTATCTTTTATTCATATTTTTATCTTCATACCCATAATAAATGGTTAAATTTGTTACTAGTGTAATCGAAATGGCTTGAATGGAAGAATAACGAGGCCGAATTGTTGACAACCGACACGGGATGACACAATGGCACCGAATTTGGACAAAGTTGAGGTTTTACCTTGTCGATGGTTAAACAGCTAGGATCTACTTGAAACCTAGTTAAAACTTGTTTAAAATGTGCTTGATACCATTATGTCTGAACTGACTAACATATTTGGAAGGTAGGTACATTTGCAGGAGGTAGGTATATTTTACACCAAAACAGTGGTAATATACTTAAATAAGTACCAATTATGTTTCTATCAAAAAGATTTAGGGAAAAAGGTAATGTAGGTCCAATGCTGTTTATCTGAAGTTGTAAGCCACAAATTGACGTTTGACCATGAGTATTGTATGGTCATTTTCTTGTGAAATATCAGTGCTAGGCATTTCACACTTACCAATGACCCCCCCCCCCTAAAAGCACTATCTCTGAACCATATAAGCACCTCAGAATAGCCAAAGCTTTTATGGTTTGGTAGATAGCACCATGGTGAAAGTGTCGTTTTTGGGTGTGGTCCGCTTGGGACGTTTTCGCCCCGGATTGGGGTTCGGGCAGCGTTACCATGTTGACCGCCATGGTCAACTTGCCCTAAAACAGTTGAGATTATCTGTCCTAAATGAAATGCATACAAACTCATATACAGGTCCTGGACTAAGAGCAACCTCCAAATAAACCAACAGCGCCATTATGTTTTCCAGTCATGACAGAAGCCGTCATCCTTTCCGATGCCAACCAACTTTGAAAACATCAAATGTTTAGATACAACATAGCATTGACCCTACCGGCAATGTTAGTAGCATTCAGACTTATGATATGGTAATTAGTCATACTGTCTTTGTCACACTCAGGATGCTTGAGAGCATCCATCATCTTCAAGAACTTGACTTTCGGTGTACTTTCACTTGACTCTCAGAATTTGACTTGCTCAACAACGCTGCAATCTGTCATCTCGTCAAACATAAAGGGAAAGAAATTAGATTTCTTCAAATCACCCGTGGTGTAGAGCATCTTTTGAATGGATTTGTCAGAACGATATGTTGCATTCTGTCCAATACATATTTCTGACAGGTTGACACCTAAGAAACCAATAAAGTCCACTAAAGGCACAAAATTGGTTGTGTGGGCTTTTCACAGAAATGCCTAAGCAACAGAAATGCAAGAATATTAATTATCGTACACTTGGCATCTATGGAAAGTTTATGTTCTTGTAAGCTTCGGAACTTTTGATGTTTTACTTTCCAGATTTTCACCGAATTTTATATTGACTTACTTGGATCAGCTGGTTTCTTGTGGTTTCACGCTGAAATATCCTTTCTTCTGCCTGAAACTTTTTACAAGTGCTTCTGTACCTCCCATCGCTAATGCTACATCTAAGGATGATGATGATGATGAGATTTATTGATCATCCCCTAACAAGGGGCTTTTCATAATCAATTATATAAAACAAATTTAGCTACATTACAACAATAACTACCTAAATAAATATTTATAAATAATATAAGTAAAAGAACACTATCACATATTTAAAAAGTCACTTAGTAGGATCTTTTTCAGTTCAATTTTAAAACTACTAATCGTTCCACTTAATGTAAGATTTGATGGCAACTCATTTCCGAGCTTAGTTATATGATATTGGAAAGTTTTTTTGTCCTGTTGCACTGGTAAAAATAATTAAGTTGATCAGACTGTCTGGTAGTTCTCCCACTTATTGTACTTATGGTAAATAATCTGGTACCATCCTATTCATGCATTCCTTCTCCAACTATAGAATCAGTGTATAGAGCTTCATTACAATACAAAACTCAAATTACTTCTTCCTCTACTAGTTGGACTTGTACAGGCTCACTACCAGCACACTGGAGCCAGAACTCACAACGCGTGAGAAAAACTGCTCTGATGGTATGACGTAATCCATCTGCAAAAGATAACCACTATCGTGTAATGATACAACAACTGGAACTTTGTCATCTTCCAGATACGACAACTGGAACTTTGTCATCTCAATCTTAAAACAGCTGATTAAAACATCCTTCAGTTCTTCGTCTCACACAAGCCTTCTCAAAGCACCCTTAAGAAATCCCAACACCCAGGCATACAATCTTTCATCAAAACTTTTGTCTTTGAGTTTCTTTATGTGCTCTAAACTGCAGACCTCTTTAAAAATTCACGGAATTCTTCCAGCCCATTACAATGTAGTCCACAGGTTTTATGACTACATTTTTATTAACAAACATGTGTTCCCCTAATCACTATTTTAATTCCCTTCTGTTCAATCATGTGACATGTCCTTTCACTTCTGGTACACTACACTACATTACATCCTCAATTTCTGCCACTAATTATGTGCAACCAGTCTAACTTCTATAATAGTCTGGTGGTCTTGGATTTTCTCTCATGGAATATCTTCATTGTTGATTTGGAGGTTCTCGTTGTGGTTCTTCTACTATTGTCAGTTGTTGTTGTTCGTCTATATCCTCATCATAATCTTCTTCGTCATTCTGATCTTCCTCATTTGCTTGCTTATAATTGGTGAGATGTTTGAAAATAGAAACATTCCAAGTTACTGTGTGCTGCGCATTACGAGTGGTTATCATACTGCCTCTGATTTCTATAACTTCATACAGTTTGGGATCGAAAGAAATTGGCAAGACATAATCACCAACTTTTAATCGACTCTCTTTTGCCTTGTTTCTTCGATCAGTGTACACTTTCATTTTCTCCTTATCATGAACAACGCGGTTCTCCGCATTGTTATCGTTGTGTTGAAGCATTGAAAAACTAGGGAGCCTATTTCTGATCAGCCGATTGAACAAAAGTTCGGCTGGACTAGTGTGGGTCATCGAATGAGGTGTGGATCTGTAGTTGGGAAGGAAGAGGTCTAACTTTGCTTGGCTTGAGGCCAATAAGGTGTGATTCGGCGATGATGAACTCCATGCTCAGATAGGTATTCCGTGAATTCAACAGCATTGAACGGGGGGACCATTATCGGTTGTCAATTCTTCGGGATATCCATGTTGGCACAAATTATTTGGAATTTGGAGATAATAGCGGTGGTTGTTGTGCTTTGCATAATTTCAACTTCCGGATATCTGGAGTATGCATCAATCACTACCAATAATTTATTGCCATTTGGAAATGGGCCACAGAAATACGCATTGACCTTGTGCCAAGGATGGGGAGGTAACTTTGTGATGTTGAGGGGTGGGTGCCATTTTGGTGACTGATTGCCAGAAGCTTGGCTGGGTATGCATTCTTTGACCATTTGTTTTACTTCATTATCAATACCAGGCCAACTGGATTTGCATCAACTGTTAATTTCGTAGGTCGATTTGGATCGTAAAATGCCATTGTACAGTCTGAAGCAATAGCATATTTGACTTTGGTGAAGACTTGCTCATTAATTATTGACCAGACTGTAGCCGTAGAACCAAAGTGAGGGTTTATTAACTTACACTTCTCAATGTTTAATGTAAGCTTCTTGTGAACTAAGCGCTGTAGAAGTGCTTCTAAATTCTTGTCATGCTGGACTTGGGTTTTTCCCTATATAATATTATAGCGAAAAGAATCCCTTGGGTGTGCAAAAAGAGGTAATTTTATGCAAGTTTTCTTCCAAGACGATCTGATCATATCATGTTATTTTTCCCACTAATTTCACAATTGCCAGTTTTACTTTGACTGTTTACATGACTTCCTCCAGCGTGGCTTCCAGTGTCGATTTCACATACGGTTTCATTTTACCATGGCTTCGGGTTGCTTGTTTGTATAGTCTAGGACCTGTATAGGAGTTTGTATGCGTTTCATTTAGCACAGGCAATCTCAACTGTTTTAGGGTAAAATGACCATGGCGGTCAACATGGCATATGTGCCAAAACCTGAATCCGGGACGAAAGTCCTGAAAATGACCCCGCCCTGAAACTGCAGTGCCGACATAGCTCTAACTTCCGAAAAGCAGGAGCGACAGCCTTTCTGAAGTGCTTATTGTGTTTAGAAGGTTGCTATTAGGGGTAGTTATATAAGTATAATATTTTACAAGAAAATGACCATGCACCACCCCAGGTCAACTGCTAATTATCCATGAAATAACTAATATACCTGGCAGAGATTACATTTTCTTATTTCCTAACAATTTTTATCATGGGATGAAAAAACTATGCTTAATTTAATATAATTATTGTAGATTTCATAAGGATTGACATTGTTTTGTTTAAATATAATACATTTTATTTCACTTACCCCCCACCAAAACAAGATTTCAGCCATATTTTGCCGTCTTGTTTGCTTTTATCAGAGTCTATAAGTATCATCAATTGTTGTACTTTTACATAATGATAGATGGCTAAAGAAGATTTCAACCAAGTTTCGTCAAGTTTTGAAGCAGTGCAGTGTATTTTATCTTCGATATTGTGTCCTTCGATATTTCGTCAAATAGCGGCCATTGCAATGCCTCGCCGCTTGTCTTCCCGATAAATGCCACTTCTTCATCTTCATCTTCATATGCATTTAGATTACAGTATCCAAGAGTACTTCATTGTAGAATAGTCCCAATCGAAAAACTAGAGTAGTATACTCCCACTTGAAAGGAAAAAACCTCCCATAACAAATTTAGGATCAGAATCAAAGACACAAGTTTAAAAATAATTTGAAAGTCGCGCGCAATCTTCGCGAAAACTCCTTGTGGGCTACTTGACAGGGGGGGGTAAATATTTTCACGAAACGCTGTTCGCCACCACAGAACCCAGTAAATATATTATATTTATTGTATTTTTATGATTTATGATAAAAACAATAGAAAATACGCAAATATTTATTGTTTTTTTCATAAATCATAAAAATACAATAAATATAATATATTTACTGGGTTCTGTGGTGGCGAACCAGCGTTTCGTGAAAATATTGCCCCCCCTGTCAAGCAGCCACGAGGAGTTTTCGCTAAGATTGCGTGTGACTTTCAAATTATTTTTAAACTTGTGTCTTTGATTCTGATCCTAAATTTGTTATGGGAGGTTTTTTCCTTTTAAGTGGGAGTATACTACTCTAGTTTTTCGATTGGGACTATTCTACAATGAAGTACTCTTGGATACTGTAATCTAAATACATATGAAGACGAAGAAGTGGTATTTATCGGGAAGACAAGCGGCGAGGCATTGCAATGGCCGCTATTTGACGAAATATCGAAGGACACAATATCGAAGATAAATACACTGCACTGCTTCAAAACTTGACGAAACTTGGTTGAAATCTTCTTTAGCCCTCCATCATTATGTAAAAGTACAACAATTGGATGATACTTGCGAGACTCGGCGATAAAAAGCAAACAAGACGGCAAAATGGCTGAAATCGTGTTTTGGTGGGGGGTAAGTGAAATAAAATGTATTATATTTAAACAAAACAATGTCAATCCTTATGAAATCTACGATAATTATATTAAATTAAGCATAGTTTTTCATCCCTTGATAAAAATTGTTAGGAGATAAGAAAATTTAATCTCTGCCAGGTATATTAGTTATTTCATGGATAATTAGCAGTTGACCTGGAGTGGTGCATGGTCATTTTCTTGTAAAATATTATACTTAGACAAATTTTTCCTTCCAATAACTACCCCAAATAGCAACCTTCTAAACACTATAAGCACTTCAGAAAGGCTGTCGCTTCTGCTTTTCGGAAGTTAGAGCTATGTTGGCACTGCTGTTTCAGGGCTGGGTCATTTTCAGGACTTTCGTCCCGGATTCGCACATATGCCATGTTGACCGCCATGGTCATTTTACCCTAAAACAGTTGAGATTGCCTGTGCTAAATGAAACGCATACAAACTCCTATACAGGTCCTAGACTAGTATTGATTAGAAACTTCGTTAACATTTCATTTAACTCAATGGCTGTTTCATTTCTGATACAAGATCCCGCTTTTCTGTTGATAACATAAAACATGGCATCTCGACTGGTAAATAACATTTTCCTAACATTGGTCAGGGCTGCACAGCGTTATACGCATAAACAATTGTTTTGGCTGGCTCTAGTTTGATGTGTTTTTCTTTTTCTAATGCACGAGAATGCTGCATCGAGAATATTTGTTGTGGCTCTTGAATCTATAGTTACTTCAATAGGAGTCCCGTTTATTTGACTTTGAATGTTTGTTGTTTTTTATGATGAACACACAGCAAAAGCATACTCAAAGAAAAAGGACTTTTGGATCTTTACTACTATCTTTAGGGGTATTTGGTTGACTCTGACAAACTTTAGCAAAGTGATTGAGTTTTTCCACAGGCTCTACACATTTTGCCCTTAGCAGGACAGACTTCTTTGTATCCTTGTTTAAACTCATTCCCACAATTTCGGCACTGATTTTGTTTGTATTGTTTCGGTATATATTTAGGTTGTCTTCCCTTTAGCTTCGTAATTTCCCTCCTCTTTTACACAATTAACATTATGTGAGTTATTCGACAAAGAAATATTTGCAGCTTGTTTCTCTAGCAATTCCTTCGCTCGCGCCATGGTAATAAGTTTCGCCACTGTCAAATCTTTCTTGCGTACAAGCTTCATACAAAATGCATGAGACGAGCACATGTCATGGCAAACTGGTCATGGATTTCATTTTCAGTGCTTTCAAATTCACACGTTTCGGCAAGTGGCAAATTCACACGTAGACGGGTTATGTATCTATCGACCGATTCTCCTGTCGTTAGATGTGTCTGTTTAAACACAAAAGGTTCATTCATAGATATCTGTCCTGGTGTCTTGCAGTGTTTTGAATATTTTGTGAACCGATGGGCTTGCTAAATACAATAACACTGAACGTTTCTGTGCATCATCCTTATGTTCACTGCTACTGTATACATGAGAAAACGTTCTCGCCATGCTTTCTAACATTGGGCGAGCGAGGAACTGTCACCCTCTGCATCAAACAGAGGTGGTGGTTTCAAATCCAAGGTTGTGGCCATCAAAATCGTTTCTGTGTTTTCTTCGGTTTGTAGACTCAGCATTAAATACTCTTATTCTCGTTGCCAAATATAATGTAGTCCACAGGTTTTATAACTGCATTTTTATTAACTAACTTGAACCTTTACTCTTGCTCTACATGCCAAACATATGTTCCCCTAATCACTATATTAATTCCCTTCTGTCCAATCACATGACGTGTCCTTTCACTTCCAGTACACTACATTTCCCTCTTGCAACTTAACACAAATGCTGCAGATTTTGCTATCTATATATATATTTTATATATAACGTAGCTTAAAACGTGTGCGCTATATTATTGTAATTTTGAGTGGTTGTAATACAAGCTATGCTTGCCGGCACTACTTGAGATATTTATTATTGGCCATTCAATGACACATCAACTCTATATAATGTATCAGGTTACAGCAACAAGTAATTATTTACTTGTATATTACGTAGAATTTTTACTTTCTGTGATCAGACGCATACGGTTTATAAACATTTAAGTTGCTTTACTTTAAATTAAGCATGGATCTACTTGAAAGCTATAAACATGAGCAGTTCTTCATCTGATTTGGAGAAATGCGAGTTAGTAGGAGGGAATTAAATTGGGAAGGTGTATTTAATCACATATAGCCAAGCCAATACATAGCAATAATGCCAATATCACATATAGCCAAGCCAATACAATAGCGGTTGTGCAAAAGTTCTACACTGGTGTTGCTAGCATGAATTACATTTCAAGTATTTGGACAAATACAACAAAGTCTAATTTTACAAACAAAATGTGAATTCCCTATTTGTTGACAAGTAATTATCATGCAGGAAAGTCTAAATAGCACAAGTAACCGCACGTCTCCACAAGTAACCATCTTTAAGAATTAAAATAAGATGTATAATGTGTAGTTATTTTGGACAAATATAACTGTCTAATGTTACACACAAATTGTGAATTTGCTATTTGTTGACGAATAATCATCATCCAAGTATAAATAGTGCAAGTTACCACAAGTTACCACAAGTAACCATCAGTAACCATCAGTAAGCATATATAAATAAGTATATCATATATAGTTATTTAATTAAATGGTTACTTGTGCAAACAGTCTGTTATTTTTAGATAAACACATGATTACTTATTATATAAACACATGATTACACATTAATATATATGTCTATTATATATACATATATACAGTCAAATCTGCGGACATGCATGTTTCGCCGTTCAACGGCTTGTCAGTGCATATACATATATAATCTGTATATATAAGCATAATATACACAATAAACACAATAAACACAACAATTTTGTTTGCATTAGCCTCGGCTGAGCATTATGTAATATGACACCAATGTATTAGTTAGACAAATTTGGGAGATTTAAAAAAAATATTTTGCTATATATGCATGTATTCAGTAAACATTATACAACAATAAAATAAAATAAGTATAATAAGTATATAATGAACAATTAGTAGTTTGTACGTTTCCCCTTATATTTAACAATATCTTTAAATTCTCCTTGGCATACTTGCAATTGTCTTATCTTCATATTCTTGTGAGACTGACCAAATATTAAATTTCACCCTTTTTTGAGTTTGCACTCATCTTGTTGTGTCAATGATTTACGCCACCTTGATAAGACTTTTTCAGCTTTTCGGTATTTTTATTTTATGTATCAAACCGCTTAATAACTCTTAGAACACTTGACTTTGACATGTTTGTTTTTAATGCAATTCTCCGATACGAATATTTGAATTCATGCCTCAACAGGAGGGCTAACGCTCCCTGCTCCACAGTTAAATTGTGAATTTGTGTCATGTGTGTATGTTAAAATGAAACTATTGTTATGCAATATAATTAATTTTGGAATGATATCGACCTATCAATTACCACTGAATTCTTGCTGAAAGTTTCATAAAGATATCTTGTTTAGTTTTCAAGTTACAGACGTTTCAAAAGTATGATAATGCAGTAATATACTCAGACAATCAGTGACCAAAATTTTGGACCGATTTGCCTGAAAAAGCAAAATTCCCCCTTCCCCCCTTTTCAATGTGGTTAGTCTAACATGCATTTTCTATGTAACATGCTATTATTATTATTATATTATTATACATTATTTGAAAGCTCCCCTTAGGGCTTTTCAGCATCAAATTACAAGAATTTTAAAATTTAAAAACTAATTTATACTAAACAAATTATGAACAAAGCATTTACTAGTAAAGTATATATACAGTTAAAACTGATCAAAGAGTAAGACCTGAAGTTTCTTTTTAAAATTATCTACACTTTCACATTTCTTCAAATCCTCTGACATAGAGTTCCAAGAAGTTATTGTCTTGTATTATGCTGCCGATGCTTTTTCTAGTAGATAAAGCAACATTAAAACAGGGGGAGGGGGTTTTGCTAGTGAATTTTGCACAATTGTGTACAAAAATACCCTTTCTATACAATGATTGTAGTTACTATATTCAATATACAATGATTGTAGTTACTTTCTATTCAATGTCACTGATTGTAGTTACTATATTCAAATAATGCAATACGTTCATGTGCTTAATATTTTGTTCGCTGCCCCTTGGATTTAATTATTAAACCAATTCTTTTGTGCATTGATTCTGTTGGGACATTTTCCATAATTTCTTCACTCTTTCTGAAAATTTCTTGAAATTCTCCTGCTCTATATTCTTTTTGATGGCATCGGAATTAACTTTACGTTTTACTTGGTGGAAAACATTCTCTATTCGATTAATATCTGGGCTTCTTGGTGGGATACTAACCTTACAGGCTCCCTACAACATGCATGGCATTGTACGCTTTCTTGCTGTTTTGAGATGCGTCCCCATCTTGGAGAAACAATTTAACTTTGGGATTTGAACACAACGAAAACAAGCATGGGAAGTGCTTGCGGACAAGGTTAGCAAAATATTGCTCTATTGTTATATTTCAACCCCTCATTAGGTCTTTGCCAGGCCATTGTTTTGGGAGAACATGCTTGGTCTAAAGGGTTATAATTGTGAGTAAAGCTAGCTGCATCGAGATGAAAAGAAATATCATCCTTCCAAAATTTGGATTCAATTTATGCCCGACCTTTCTCACGAATGCCAGTCATAGCTTTAAATCTTTTTGTGTTAGTAGTCCCTTTTTTTGAGCATGTCTGTAGTCCAAACCATCACTTTGCATTACACGTCTAACAGTCTCATCTGATACACAGGATTTGATTCCAGCTGACAGACAAACATGCCTACTAGTTAAGTGCCCGACAGAATCTTGTAATGCTTATCTCGTTCACTAAGTTTAGGAGATTGCCCAGGATCGTGCCTTCTTTTATGTACAGCTACACTTCCAATTGATTTCTTGGCATGCCTGTATATGCTAGCCTTTGAATACTGTTCGTACTTATCAAGTAAATGTTTTCCTCTTATGCCTTAAGTCTTCGTAAAGATATTGTAGGTGGAGAGAGACTTCAATTGGACACTTATTAAATTTTTTACCCTAAAACGTATTCAATAGTTCTTGAACGCAACGCAATGCAAGCCTAAGGAATTATTTTAAGCCTCAATCACAAGACTGCATCACATCTGAAGCTCCTCACTTTCCTTTAATAAGTGAAGCATGACCATAGAAAATATATCCAATACATACCTTTTGTATAAACGTTCTGGTCCCTAGACTTGAGTTCAGTATACTTAGTAATGCATGTCAGAAATAATGATGATGCTAAACAACCTGTTGTCGAACATTTTAACACTGGCAATAACAGTGTTTCAGATATGAAAATTCGAGCTCTGTGTAGTAATGATAGCCTCAAAAGCCAAGAAATGCATCTTATTTCCCAACTTGGTACCATTCATCCTCTCAGCATTAATGAGCGCCTCCCTTACATTTAACTCCGATCTGTTTATGCCTGCCATCAGCAGATACTCTACATCTCACCTCGTATAATATTTTGTTTCTTTTTCTCTGTATCTCCGGCTTTGTTGTCTCTGTTCGCTGCTCCTTATTGATCACATCACAAAATATATTAGCATATATTTTGTTTTTAGTTTATTTTTATTAAATCCATCCCATTCTACTAACTTCCAGATGAAGGGCCTTCTCAAACGTCGAAGTTCTCATTGTATTTTCAGGTAGTTTTACACAACAGTCAACCGCCGTATTTGGTATACTCTACCCACACTGGCAACACACATTCAGAAATAACAAGCATTTCTCCCAGAACTCAGATACATTCTGCAAACTCTTTAACTGGTCACACCAATTCCAACCCACCCTGCTCATGCCTGGCCCCAGGTTAAATGGAAAATGCTGTTATTTCGTACTCAATATTATTCAAGTCACAGAAACAATAGAATATGAATAGTTTGAAACATAACCTTCAATATTCAAGCCCGTAGGGTCTGTCAGCACTCCCCTCTGTTAACCTGTCAGCACTGTAATATGGTAAACTTTAATAATAGTGTCCACAGGAACATAAAGAGTGACTAAGAGACATGTTACACAAAATAATTTCATAATAATTTCGAATCCTATTTTACTAAGTGTTATCAATTTTTAAAACAATCACCCACAAAATATATTGAGACTTGGAATCACCACCCCCCCCCCCTTCCCTCAAATGTTGAATTGCTATGTTCTTATGATGGAGTGTATTCTAGTTGGCTACCAGTGACATCTGGAGTTCCTCAAGGGTCCATTGCTAGGTCCACTTCTGTTTTTAGTTTCTGTGAATGACCTACCAGACTGTAATTGATATGGTTCCCACATAGCCCTGTTTGCAGATGATTGCAAGCTTTATAGAACACTTGATACATCTACCTCAACCTCACTTCTTCAACAAGACTTGAATGGTCTAGAAACATGGAGTGTGAACTTGACTATGACCTTCAGTTCTTCGAGATGTAAAACTTTGCACATATCCAAGAAACATAATCCTACAAACAGAAGACCATACTACCTTGCAGGCTAAACACTCGAATGTGTTCCACATTTACTGCTCTCTGGTTCTGCCTCAAGTGGACTATTGACCCTGCATACACAATTAAGCACATAGGTCTCATTGAAAATATCCGAAGAGCCACAAAATTAATTTTGAATTATTCACCATCAGATGCTTCATTACCTATATAGACTATTAACTCCACATGTTACCACTGGAGTATCATAAACAGTTGAGAGATCTTCTACTCCTGTACAAATTTAAGACTGGAATGATGTCTATGAACACTAGTGACTACCTTATCCCGATAAATAGTTACCAAACACATAATTTCAATCCAAATAATGGCTGCTTGATTAAAACACAAGCAAAATTACTTCCAGTCCTCTTACTTTCCCAGAGCAGTCAGACTATGGAATGACCTACCTTCACATTGTAAAGAATGCCTTCTATAAACATTTGGTAAGTTTATCTCACCAGCACTTGTGGTGTCGTGGTCACCATGCTTGCCTTTCAATCCGGGAGACCCGGGTTCAATCCTTGATCGGACCTCCACTCATGGTCTTAAAATAATTGAGGAGAAAGTGCTACCTTTACATTGACATCAGTAAATGGTTAGACTTTTGAGTCTTCTCGGATAAGGACCTTAAAATCGCAGGTACCTCGGATCCCATATCAATTGGGCAATAGCCTGTTGGGAAATCCGCTCACCAATGAGTGAGAAACTCAATAAACTCAATTATAGCACCATAACTTCCAATACTTGTATCCTCATTTTCCTTTCAAATCCTTGTTGTTTCCTACGTTTTTGTTTTCTTAATCATTCTTTTTTTTTTCCTTCATCTTCCTTTTCTGCTTTTAGTCTTTTGTCCCCTATTTGTCTTCGCTATTTTTGTTGTTCTTTATCCTTCTTTCTGTCCTTTTTTTCTGTATTTCTCATCATTAATATGTGTGTCTTTTGTCTATAATATATCTAAAAATTTTGTGCCATTTATGTAAAGGGTACAGTTATCAATTGGGAATTATCCTGTTACTGCATCCTGTCAGTATATTTATTTATCTATTTGTATGTTTGTTATAGTATGCACGTCGGGCACGCATGCCCATGAAAGTTGCGAGCAGACGCATGTTCGATTGTTTGGGGTGTGCAAGCAAGGGATTAGGCGCTACTCATGTTGTGTTTAATGAGGTACCCAGCAACTGGGCAATTTTCGTTTATGTAAAATTTGGCAGCCATTGTTGGATTCTATAATGCTCAAAGGTTAATCTGAAAGCAAACATTTCAGTGTTGTCGGCACTTTTGTGCTGAAAATTTAAAGCTTTTATCGACTGTGTTGCCACTCCAAGTCCGGGTTGCCAAAATTGAGAGGATTTGGCTTCATAGAACTTGATTTATACCTGTCTAACGCCTACTGAATGTTTTCTATATCAATGGAGCACTATCAGGTAAGAATCCTATATTTTTATTATTTCCGTTATGTGTGTTATTTTTCACTGTATGACAGCTATATTTGAATCATAGTTTTCATTATTCCGCCATGTTTAGCTTCTAGCTTATGACTTATTATGGCAGGAAGAAAGGCTAAAGTGTACAGGCGATTTAATGTTGCCACTTATATGCAAGAGAAGAAACGCTTAAAAAAAGAGACTGCCTTAGCACACAAGGCACTTATTTACCACAACTTTAAGAGGAGGGCTTGAAACTGAGTGTGGTTCTGCAATGGTCGCGTCTGTTTATATATGGAGTTGAAACGTGTAGCATCGTTATCCCCAGTTTCCCTTTTCTCCAGCGCCGCCATGGCCGCAAAGGAATAAAAAATACCGGTGGCGTTTGTGAGCTCACAGCGAAGGTGGGCCATCGCCATCGTGTTAGTGTTATTCTTGTTACTGCACACCAGATAAATGTCATTGTCTCTCAAACAAAGGATGTAGTTGGTCATTAGCCATGCACTGAAAGAGTAAAATTAGGTGCGCACCTTGCATGACTTTGTGGAATTAAAAGGTACATTGCTGGCTCGTATGGAAGCTAAAATATGCTGTCACTCATAATATAAAACTAAATGCATGACGACTAACCGAGAAAACGAAATTCATTTGCCCTGTACAACTTCCTGAACCCTGCTACCGCATACAGAAACAGAGGGAAATTTTGTGGTGTTATATATAGTAGCTAAACATTTTCGCATCACACACAAAGCAAGGTACATGACAAACGAGTATAAAATGCGAACCACTGGCGATAGGGTAGATTGGCCGGGAGGTTATACATGCACTGATAGATGGTAAACCGTGTAATAATACATATATACTGCCCTACCAGTATAACCATAATACGTTATAATAAACAAATATAAATTAATGCACAGGGACATATTAAAACTAAGGCATGTAAAATAGTAGTAGGCAAAATCAAATCACCCAGGTTACAAGGGTAAATTTTAAAAACTTTGGAGAAAAATACATCGCCAGTACGAATTTGAAAACGAGAACCCCGTCATTGACAGGGTATAAGACGTTTGTTTAGAATTACCCTCTCGCTCAAACCGCACATTAGGAACATGTATAATCCCCAAAGTGAACTAGGCGAAGCTATATAAGTGATGAAGTATAATTACCTCGCAAGCTAGGCCAAAGGGGCATTACAACTCGAACAATGTCGTACATAATACGACACCATTTTGTACAAACAAGTGAGTTAATGCTGGCCAATGGGTGAATGCTAATCGGGGCGAATACTAGTAGGATTCTCATTAGAAAATTGTGCAACAAGAATAATGGGTAAACATTACTGATTCAAATGCCCGGGACATATATGTCACAAACCCCAAGACTAGATAGCAAATGCGCAAAATATACAGGGAGGAAGGTTAATCGTAGAACAAAGTGAATAGCAAAGGAAAAAATAGGTTCCCGGTATCCGAATACAATATGCAAGAGCGAACATGAACGCGTTAATTAATAGAAGGTCAATACCGAATTATATAAAATTAAAGAACTGTATGCGTTATTGAACTGAGTGGCAAAGAACTGAGTGGCAAAATTGGGGAACGAGTTTCAGAATACCAAGAAATGATGATATGCTACATAGTCATATAGAGTAGATTATTCCACTCGGCGCACATACCGACTACATTAATTCCCCACACAAAGAGACTATATGTAGAATGTATTTAAGACCCTCACAAAGGGACTATGCGCAGCACATAGAGATTATATATATCCGCCTCACATAGAGACTAAAAGATCAACACGCCTCACAGAGAGATGATATTTATCCGCCTCACACAGAGACTATATTTATCCGCCTCATAGAGAGTAAATATTTCCGCCTCAGAGACTAAATGCATCCTCATATGGAGACTATATTAATCCGTAAATGAATCCGCCTCAGATGGAAACTACATTTATCTGCCTCACAAAGAGACTATATTAATCTGCCTCAGAAGGAGACTATAGTTATCAGCCTCATATGGAGACTATATTTACCCATGTCATATGGAGACTATATTTATCCTCCTCGTATGGAGACTATATTGATCCGCCTCGTATGGAGACTATATTGATCCGCCTCGTATGGAGACTATATTGATCCACCTCATATGGAGACTATATTTATCAGCCTCATATGGGGACTATATTTACCTGTGCAATATGGACACTATATTGATCTGCCTCATATGGAGACTATATTTATCCGCCTCATATGGAGACTATATGTATCAGCCTAGTATGGAGACTATATTTATCCGCCTCATATGGAGACTATATTAATCTGCATCATAAGGAGACTATATTAATCCGCCTCATATGGAGACTATATTTATCCACCTCATATGGAGACTATATTGATCCACCTTGTAACCAGACTATATTAATCCGCCTTGTATGGAGACTATAACTATATATAGACACCATAAACGTTTGAAGAAAAATATCATAATTCTGCTCCACAAAGAATCTGAACAGTATATCCTCTTCGCACATAATGTTGTAAGCACAAATAAAACTTGACGAAAGACAGGAAAACATAAATATCCTGACCGATGGTAATTAAACCATTATGATAATACATGTAAAACCAAACTAATTAAATAAGCTGTAAACAACTTGAGTAAACTTATTTAATCGAATGATATATACCGCAAACCATAACACAGGAAACCGAAGATAGATCGTGTTGCTTCATATAGAAGGTAGATGATAGAAGATAGTCTATGCAAGGCAAAATACCGCTTCTTGACATACCTGTATACAAGTAAACTACCAAATATCACACGTAAAAGAAAGGATATATAGGTCATATACATGCAGTCAGTCATATAGTTATTTGCATACAAGTCGTATATAATATTATAAACACATGAGTGATGAGAAAAAAAAGCTTTATAAAATTACAACAATCAGGACAGCCTGCGTATAACGCCAAGCATACCGGTGCTAAACAGACAAGGTGAAATTAAAGTAATAAAGCATAATGCCCTAAACTCTATAACGATCGATTTTGCATAATAAACTACAAATGTAGAATAACTTTATGAGCATGCATGACATTCGCAATACGAACATAAACTATTGACACAGAAAAAGCCCTCATTAGGAAAAAGCAAAAGACCAACTAACCTGGTGCAATGGTGGTGGGATTACCTCCGGAGGTCATGGAACTGCCTCGACTTGCGGCACGTCGGGCGGATTGACTAACGCTGGTTGATCTGCCATAGCATTCGGATGTACCTCATGTGCTGCATTGAAAGCCTCCAACACAGCGTCCACATTGATATCTCTGGGCATGGCCATAACTATACACAATATATGCCACTCAGTCGCGACCAGCGAAAATCAGTGGTTGATCTTGAAATTGTAGCGTCTAAGCTTATACCTTTCAGCTTTCAGGTGATTTTGAGCCACCTATAGTAAAGAATAATGCCTGTCAGTTGATTCACAAGCAGATGCTTTGTGAAGCAATTAGTAAATCTGCTCTTGGTGATGATATATCCAATTTTAAAGCAGTACCAAGTAGTTCTGCATTTTATAGGTTTGTACACGTGTTAAAACATAAGTGCCAGCTTTCTCGTTTTGGCAAACAAAATTCTTCATTGGTTCATTGGTTCAATGAGACAAAGGCAAAAAGCATAGAGTTCAATTATATGTTCACTGGTAGGGATTGCAGGATGTTTCTCCATAATTTTATGTACCTAATGTCGGAGTGTCTGGAATCACCTGCAGATTCACTGTGACAAAGGTTTAGGATGCATGTTTTTGCCTATATTCCCTTACGAAAAAATCCTATAGGAATTCCTATAGGAAATTGGGCCAAAATATAATAGGAATGCTATTAGTTTTCCTATAGGATCCTATAGAAATTCCTGTATAATCGTTTTAATCAAGGTGAAGGAAAACGACAAAGCAAATAGAGAACAATTTTTATTACAAATCAAAATGTGGCAAATCTAACAATTTTTTACAACTAAGTTTGCCTAATGTGAACGAACTGATCAAATTTGGTAGAGAAACATATTTTACAAATTTTAATTGCTTTTTTGATTTTGGAGATATTTCAATGTGTTCAATATGCAAATTATGACATCAGAATTTAAGTTCGATCTCCATGTTTGTTCCCCCAAATCACTTGAAATTGTTTTCATAATATTAACTGTTCAATTTACCAAATGTTGAACAATCAGAACAACATAACTGATATTTTTTGTCTAAAAATATTGTACACAATTTTTGCAACATTGAACACATGTATTGAAATAGCTGAAATTGAAACCAAGCACATTGAAATATGTCCTTTGTAGTATATACCCTTTAACCTGCAAAAATACTGTGGTTTGTTCTTACCATCATATATTATCATCAGTTACACGTGAAGGGACCAATATTAAATAAATTATAGTTTTTGTCTTTGTCACAACTATTTTACATTAACTTGTAAACATTACAATACCACAGGTTGAAGTCTGATGTGTTGTAGCACTAATGTTCTCCTGGAACTGTCTTCTATTAAAACATTAACGACCAGCACTACCCTTGAGAAGACAATAGTCTGGCATTAGACAGGGAAATTGTTGACCAAAGGGCACATTGCAGCATAATGGTTTAATGAGAAAAGTTTAAAGTACATTTAAACAAAAGAAAACAAAACATACCTTCTGTTCACCTCAGTCCCGAGTCAATTTGCCTCTCCGTTTACTTTTAACTTCCATCCCCAACACAACAAATGCTGCAAGAAATAAATGTACTCAATGAATGATCTAATGGAATCTGTAGAAGAATAAGTACAGTATAATATATAATATTTCAACTATTCAGTCAAATACAGGACAGCAGTTGACTTAAAATGGGTTAGCAAGACATTGGAAGGTTGCCTGGTTAAAGGTTCATATGCATCAATCTCCACTTGACAAGTAAATTAAACTATCTAGCAACTAGCATTACAATGACTGAAATAGTGTTGTATGATGCAAAGATGTGTATTGTACGGTGGCCCATTAGGGACACGCTTCTTCCGTAGAAAATAATACTTTTTCCGTAGAATATAGCATGTTTTCCGTAGAAATGCAGTGTTATTCTGTGGAAGGGTAGTATAATTCCGTAGAAATGCAGTGTTTTTCCGTAGAAATGTGATGCTGTTCCGTAGAACATGTTTTGTATTACCATGGTAATGTGATACTTTTCCGTAGAAATATTATGCTGTTGTAATACGTCATGGTTCATAAATAGTGTATGTTTGAAGAAAGTCGTTCTTTAGACTGTAACAATTTTACTTACATAAAAAATAGAAAATGTAATGAAAACACTTGGCTTTGCTAGCTAGCTATGGACACACGCTTTGACGCAATGTAATTATTTATGCAGGTATCTGTTGAAAGTATTGAAACCGGCACTCGCCCCCACAAAAAGAACCGAGCTTAGTGTAAATTGCCGCATAATTTGCTGCAATATCATCTATTTTGCCAATTATTCGTAGATTCAAATTAACTGATCCTTTTTGTTGTCAGTTTGAGCTCCGGTTTCAACGGATACATGAAACCGCGTCAGCATGTACGCTGCTAAGTAATGGGAGCAAATTTTATTTCTTTGTCTTACAGTAAAAGTCCACACTCACATTAGTGTGTCAGTAACTAGCTAATAAACCAGGCGTTTCTATTACATTTCCATGTCTTTATGCTGGTAAAATTGTTTAAGTCTTTCAAACCTACATTATATTATTCCACAAATCATGTATTGAAGTTTTATTCTAGCCAGTTAACTAGGATAATTTACGTTAGCATACGGTACATACATATTTGTGGAAACGAAGCTCAAAGCCACAAGAATGGTCAAGAATGACAGAACTTAATGTGAATTCACTGATTGATTTGAAGTGAGCTTTGCCTTAGCCTTTGGCAAAATAACGACATTAGTTTTAGCGCATTAGTTTTAAGTTTCTATGGAAGAGCTGTATTTTTTTCTACAGCAACAGCAATGATTTTCTATGGAACAGCACAACATTTCTACGGAAAAGTATCACATTACCACGGAAATACAAAACATGTTGTACGGAACAGCATCACATTTCTATGGAATAACACTGCATTTCTACGGAAAACATGGTATATTCTACGGAACGAGTATTATTTTCTATGGAAAAAGTGTGTCCCTAATGGGCCACCGTTAGTATTGCACCTTAATTAATGGGTTAACCAAAAGATGGTAAGTATTCTAAACTTTGCAAATTTGGGTATCTAAGCTAAACAGTACAGTTGCCAAAAGATAACCACAAGTACATATTGGCATCAATAACACACACTAGCATTATCCTGGTAAATACACATGAATTTGTGGTTAGCCCTTGGCAACTGGAATAGACAGCATTGCACCAGAATTGCAGGGCATATATTTTTTTACAACTCCCTCTGCATATATACACAATTTTTTACTAAAAATTTAGACCTACAATAACCAAACTTGCCGGTTAATGGTATTAAGTGTCTGGTTAACATTTACATTTGTTGCTGTCGAGCCTCAGCGAGACAGCACACTATTCTTGACATGCTAAGGTTTCTCCAGAGTTCACTTGCCACAGTCTTTTACCCGACCTATATATTGTCAAGATTTGCATTTGGCGTCGGTTTGGTGGATGTTTGTTTGTTTATCATAATTCCGGGGCAAAAGGTCGAGCTTCAAGTAATTTTTAAAATTAGGGGGAGTGAATGAGATATTGTACATTTTATATGCACACACATGCATGTTTCTTTCCATGTGTTCAACAAGATTTTGAAAACTTTATATACAGATGCGAATTTAAGATCAACACTTTTCGGAAAATTTTAGGTAAGTATGGGTCTGTTTCTTTCTACTGACATACATCAAGGCTATGAACTATTTAGCGTTCAATCTAGAGGGAATAAATGTGCTTTCATAAGTTTATCAGCTATTTTAACAGCCCAAAATAACCGCTGATCAATTGGTCAACAACAACATTAAATAATGTCTTACTGCAAGGGGACAAAATGTACTTAAAAGCACTAGATAATGACTTAATTATCCTAGACCCAGGTGTACAATTTTTGTCTATACTTACAAACAGTTGTTAGTGTCTCATGTGGAAGAACATGTTTTCCTATGAGATCTGTGGATCTGTAATATCGCCTGTACAGGCAAAAAAATGCAGCTGCATTATCTGTGACAGAGATGGATATAAGATTTTTTCAGAAAAAAATCTTAATTCTTCTATTCATTATAAGAAGATTTAAGGCAATATAAGAAGATTTTCGACATTCAAACAAAAATTTAATGATGTCACAATATGATGTAATTTTGGTGATTTGTATGATGTTATATGGAATGTCAAATTGGTGAAAAACGAACAAATTTACATTAAAAATGACTGATTTACATAACAGACAATTTTGATTTCTTGAATAATTAATTAAGATATAAGAAGAAATTTGGTCTAAAACAAAATCTTCTTAAAATAATATAAGATTTGCCATCCTTGATCTGTGATGGCAACAAATAGTGATCTACCTGTTGTTGTAGAGTCGGCTGAGGCACTAAAAGGCATCGACCTGCCCGTTGAGGCACAGAATAACATTGATCTGCCTATTGTGGCGGAAAGTAACAACATTGATCTGCCCATTGTGGTGGAAAGTAACATTGATCTGCCCATTGTGGCGGAAAGTACTGTGACATTGATCCTCCCATTGTGGAAGAGCCTAAAAGTACATAGAGGCACAAAATAATATTGATCTGCCCATTATTTCTTTTTTGTTATATATTTTGGGTGTTTGGAATTCTTACTGAGCTTAATGTTAATCATTACACTGACTGGTACCATCTGAACAGCTGGATTACACAGAAATGTATATTTTTATTTTACTTCAACAAAATGGTTGTTTCAATCGGCTCCTAGCACAGGATTTGGAAAATAATAATGTGAAGAATGCATTAAAAGAGTTGAAAGTGCTGATTGAACCGGTTGCTAGAAGGCATTTTGGAGAAGTTCAGACTCGCCATTTGTACTCTGTTGGTCAATACTTTCCAATGCTTCAGCGAATGGTATGTCAATGGTATAGACAGTTCATGAGGAGAATGACTACGCGTTGTAGAGTAAATAGTCCTTGGAAAGTAATAATGGACATAAGCATTCCTAATGAACTTTTTTCCATAATAAAAGACATGGTCTTGGTTACAAATTATGGACAATATTATCACGAAACAAAATCGAAACCTAAAAAAATTGTTATTGCATTTACGTCTCATGTTCGAGTGAGAAATCTATTCCTCCAGTTAATGAACTCCGATTTGCCTAAAGAAGATTTTCTGCGGAGAAAGTTCAAGGGAAAAGATATATTTCTATATTTCAGCTGTGAGCTCATGGTCACAGTAAAAACATTTGCCAATAACTGCACCCTCAGGAACAGGGCCTTTTTTAACTAATGCACTGGGGGGGCAAATGCCCCCCCAGCCCCCATGTTTGCCCCCCCAGTGAACTTTTGCCCCTCCAGTGCCCCCCCAGTCAACTGTTTGCCCCCCCAGTGAAGGTCCCTTGTGTGCAAAAAGCAAACTTTATAATTTTGAGGAAAATTACGGTATTATCACAACCAAAACAGGGATCGGTTTACATATTTTAGATAAAAAATAGGAATATGTTGTATAGTCCGGGCAATTTTTTTTTACACCCCCCCCCCCCGACGACAAAACCAATAATATTGATTGACAAACGTTGACGGCCATCCACTTGTTAGGTCCCCTTTTCGATTATTGCCCCCCCACTAACGATTTCTTAAAAAAGGCCCTGCTCAGGAAAGCCACAATAGCAATAGAGCATATCATCTTCAATCCGTTTGGGAACAAGACTTTCCTTTGTGCGATGATATGTGAGAAGCGATGGCTGTTGTAGTGGGAGCCATATCTTACTAATATAGTCATGCCTAAAGACCAATGACCACCTATTTTTAATATTACTGTGCTTGGCATAACTAGCAATATGGACATGGAAAAGAGTGAAACACAATCCCTTAATCTAATTGCAATGAATACAATGATCAAAAGTTTGCCTAGTAACTTGTGACAATTTTTGTCCCCCCTGATTGCACTAATTAGATACATGAATCCACCTAAGACAAGTTGTGAACTTTCCCAGTAAACCGGTATGAAAAAGGTTTATTTTTCACCCTCTCATCTACTAACCACTTCACTAATTGCTTTCTGTTGCGTCGTGTTGCTTTTACTTCATGCTCTAGAGCATGCAGGTATCGTTTTACACTGCAATTGGGCATGTCAGAGGTAATTTTATTTGAAAGACTGCTATCAGCCAGGGCTAATAGAAGCATCTGGGAGTGCAACTTTTGGACTGCATTATTTTTCAAATGCATCGGCTCAATTATCTCTTTCTCACAAAGCACACCAATGGGGGGTTCAAATTCTTGCCTACATTTCATGCTAGCAATATACTGAGTAACTTTACTCCTGTTAGTTGCAGCTGCACATGTGGAATTCTTAGCTAGCTTTATTTTAAATGAAGCTACCTTCTTGCGTTACTTACTCTTTCAGTGTAACACCAAGGTCTCCCCTTACAATTTGGATCTGTTCCAAATTTTGACCCTCAAGACAATTAACTCTTTCTAAACGGTAGTTGGAATATCATCCGCCAACGCATGATGATTTTGAGCGCTTGTATCTTTGGCGCCCCTCACCCAAAACGGACGAAAATACCACCAATCGATCACCAATCGATTCAGCAAACACACCTGTTCTTGACTAAATCCAAACAAATCGCTAAATACATTGTTTTACAGATCTCCGTGAGTTTTAACACCTTTGTAATCTGATATTTATTATTATCGTAAACTAATTATATATTCAGTACCTTTGGTCGATTATAACTTCTGTTTTAAAATCCGTGTGATCTTCGCTAATACACCGTTTTATAGAGCTTTAAAAACAGTACATACTGACCAACTTTCAAAGAAACACAATAAAAATTGACAAAGTTACGGCGAAATTTGAAATGTAGCGTACAGGTCAAACCGGAATTTCAGACAAAAACAACCGGAAAAGGCCCAAACACAAACAAAGACTGTTGCTATGGTTTTTTAAGTGGCCGGAATGAATTCCCAGGGTACAATACCTATATAAGATCTTTTTGTCGGGACTGAAGCGCGTGGGCAAACCATATATAGTCAAACTACGACAAGCGCGTGCATGTTGGAAAATTCCCGATAAATAAAAAAAATTTCAAAATAAATATTTCTAAAAGCCGTATCGAACGCACGTTTTACAGCCTAAAGAAACAGATAAAAAGCTAAATTTCGACCATTAGAAGTCTTTCAAGATATTAAAGATATTAAAGATTGTTTGAGTTGAACTGAAGTATGACTGGAGGTATGTTTGGGACTAAACTTTTAGTATTTTTGATTCTGTAATGTTTAGTCGGCAAAATAGCCCACTGTTAAAAAGCTTATTTTGTAAGGATTCCAATGGTGTTAATTTCATTGCCAGGGGGGAAATATTTTGCAAAGGAGATCGTACTCAAAGTGCTCTTGCGACAACTTGCGACAACATAATTAAAATGCGACCGACCAGAAAGAGTTAAGATCCTTATTACATGCATTTGCAAAGCTAGAGAAATAACAGGCAGAATTTGAAATCTTGCCATTAATAAAGGCAAGAAATTTCATATCAGAGGGAACTAAGTCAAATGTAAATTTAACAGTCATATCACCAATAGTATAGGTACGTTGTTCAATTTCAGCACATTCCGTTGCAAGGAGCTTACAAAATTGGACATCAACCTCATCAGTTTCCTTGCAATTAGCCCCAAATAATAGAAAGTTATCATTTGGGCTTGCAACACGAGGACCAATATTAAGGAAACTGACCAGTCATGACATGGATTCATCCCACTTGCCAAATGGCACCCCATCACCACCAACAGCAACTCTGAAATGGCCAACGTCACCTCCAAACCATCTAAGCCTATCCTCTGGTTTTCTATAGCAATTTGTGTCTAAGTAGAATTTAGCAAGGGAAACAAGCAAGGTTTCCAGATTTCTGTATACCCCATCTACCGTATCCTCTGAATGAAGATGGCGACAAACACTGGCTACAGGAAGCAGTTCACCAATATCAATATTATTTACAATATGCATAAGATAGAATAAGGGAGAATTTTAGGTATTCCCCCACTAAACAATAATCGCTTTCTCTGTAGATACCCCTTTTCTGTTATGTTGCCCATGGAAAAGGTACCTAAGGCTGACCTGCTTTGTGCATATTTCCTTTTGCTTAGGAGACTGCGAGCATAAAGCATGGATAAAGAGCGAGTAACATTCTCTTGGCTTGCTTCGAATTTGCTTACATGCTTCTTATGAATTAAAACACTAGCATCCCTTAACTTTTTAGAACTACCAAGATATTTCATGCAAGTGTCTACACTGGCATATTTGTCGACAGTGGGAAACAAACCATCAATTGCTGGCTGTCTGTTTTCTTTTGACCCACCATTAATCTCCGAAGCAGCCAATAGTGTTTCCTGTATTCTTCTGTACTTGCTGCGTAGTGGAATGTTTGTGTTTATTTGTGGTGTTAAGCTAGTCTGTGTTGGTGATTTCCTCCTTTCAAGAGAAGTTTTTTCTGAAACTTCAAAAGTAGGCGATGGAACAATGTTTGCCTTTCCGCTTTCAACTCCACTCTTCATCCCTTCTTTCTATAAAATTGAAAACTGCAATTACAGTATGTCCAATTATACACAATATAGAAACACTATATTTGTCCATTTTTTATTACATTTTCAGCCCCCCCCCCTCCATGATGATAAACAAACTGAGTTTGACAGATTGTCATGAAGAAAGGGCAAAAACTTGAGTGCAGGGTCTTCAGATGCATAACTCAACATCTAATACATAAATTAGGTTAGCACTAAATTGTGAAGTTTGTGATATTGCTACTCTGAGTGTGTCCAACAGGGCATGCTAGAAATTAGCTTGACCATGGAAGGAATCAATTCATCAGCTTGCCCAGTTGGACACAGACAGATTAGCAATATCACAATCTAACGTCACCTGAAAATGAATACATACACCATCATTAAGCTTAATTTAGTGCTGTTCTACTTTTACTTTATTCTATTTTAAATACCACACTGTCAAAAATTACATTGGAATGTGGCAACATAGTATTGTAGTTGCCACCATAAATAGTCCTTGGCAGGTAGAATAAATACTTGGCCCAATGCTCTAAGGAGGAAAAATTCCCAGCCACAGATAAATATTATTGGAACTAATGCCCAGCACTGAGACAGAAAAAGCCATGCAAATAGTTATACTGTAGTAGCTCAGACGGATAGACAACACTAGCATTGACTGGTAAATCAGGGAGATAATTCTTTACTAATAGAAAATAATAGCTGAAAGCATAACCATTTAACTCGCAACGGGCCTGAATGAATACACTTTACTATTACCGGTAATCTTACTTTGTCTAATGCCAGATAATTTTACTCATTAGTGGAATAGTATTGCAAGAAATTGGGTTAATATAAGCCCTCCACACACTAGAAATATGGTTACGACAGTTATTTTATACTATCGACCAGGTCCTACTAACCACTGATCTAATAATAGACTGGATATAGCTTCTATACCTATGAAAAATGAAGCCAAAATCAATCGGCGCAAATTTACTTCCGGTTACCACTTTGCAGCGAAAACAATATGGAGTTGTATGGGGAGGCTGGTTTTTCACAATTTTGAGGCATTTCCAAGCGCTAGACTAAACCGTTCGTCTTGTAATGAAAAGAACAGGATATTTTCTTACTTTTGGAGAGATACTTTTGTAGATTTCGGTGAAAAATCACCGCTAAAGACGTTTGACAAGTTGCATACGCGAAGTCCATTTTTGGCCAAAACTCTCTACCAAGTGGTATTTCATGCTGGCATTTTCGCTAAACAAATACTCTGGCTGGATAGAAACTCAAGTCGAATGGATTAAACGAAAGGTAAGCAATGTATAATAAGCGTTTGACTTTCCCAATCAAGCGAAAAAGTATAGAATATCGGTGTTGCTCTCGGGTTATGTTGTGCTATGCCTATATGAACATTTATAGCAACAATAGCTTTATATCTTACCATATTGGCTATAATTGCATTTTGTATCTCAGATTGGAGTTTTGGTTTTTGTTCTTGACCGAAAAATACATTTAAATAATATATAAATGGATTCGTTTCTAAAACAAACTCTGTATCATTCATATTATAAACTGCTTAAAGTGTTTTTTATGCAGATATGATACTAAAATTGTAAAAAGGACATGGGACAAAGTTGTATGAGCTCAATCAAACTTTGATTTGCAAACTTTTAAATAGTTGTTGGTTCCTAAAGGAACCGGGTTTTTTTCTTTCACATCGAGGAGACACAGTAAGCTTTCTACACCAAACCAATACACTACTCCATTCCATTCCTATGTATTAAAGTGGATAGTTTTCACTGGTGATTGAACAAGACAAGTTTATTCAACTTCTTTCTCACTTTGTTTTTCGAAACCACTTCCATGGCTGTTTTCCCAAGTTGGTAGAAGCGGACCTTGCTATAGCACTCTGATATTATCTTTATCAACTTGAAAATGTGGTTATCATCAACAGTTGTGTCGAACATGTGCTCGTCGAGATCTTGGAATGTGCTTGCCTTATCAATGACACTCAAGACACTGGATGCGATAGCTTGTGGGAGTCGTTTGCTTCGAGGTAACTTTCCATCTGTTTCTGCTAGCATTCGCTGAAAGCACTTTTCTGTTTCGAGGCAGACATTAACCACGCTTGTTGTTGGTTTAACCAAATTTACCCTATCTTTCTTGGCGAGAAAAATGGACTCAGCTTTGTGTTGTCTTGAGCCAAGTGCTGCATAACATGTGGGACAGATCGTTTTCTTTTGGACCATCTGGACAACATAACCAGCGATGTATGAAATGGTAGCCTTCTTGAATTCTGAAATGGTGGAAATGTTGGGTGCATCAGAGTAGTCATCCTCTTGCTCAGATTGGCTATTTCCTTGCAGGTCATATTTTCGGATGATTGCAGCATCATTCACAGTAGCATTTTGATCTTATGTTGAGACTGTGTCCTGAATAACTTCTAGGATGGTGGTTTCGTCTTGTTTCTGGCAATTTCCATTTTGTCCCTGGATACTGCTTCGCAAAAGTAATCTCTTGTATGCAGCTGTAAATTGCTGGGCAGTAGGGTTGTTGTTAAATCCCCCTGAAGATCGAACTGCACCAAAGAACAGCTCCAAGTGGTCTTGACTGAACTTGTATGTTAATATGTACTTCATTGGTGCTTCCTCTCTTCCAACCAGCTCACAGAATACTTTCTTAATGCTTTCAATCGCCACCAGGAATCCAACAAAACCAGTTTTACAGCATGTGGTATACATAAGATTGCCAGATGCATTTCTGAGACCCATGATATATTCATAAGCTTCATCAAATAAATCTTCCCAACTTGCTTTGTTACTTTTCCGAAGAGCAGCCTTAAATCCCTTTGCACAAGGATTAAGGGAATTAAGAATATCAAACAAGTGGTCGAATGTTCGAAGAAAAAGGACAGTGCCTTCTGATCCTTGAAACTGATCTAGTTTGAGGGTGTTAGCACAGTACTCAATTGCATCGGCAACACTAGAACTTAATGTTTGGGCTGCCAGGTTGACTTTCATTTTTTGTTGATACCACCTGATGTGTGCAAGCTTTAACTTATTCCCGAGCCGCAAACCTTCCTTTTCCTGGAGTTTCTGTAACTCGACAATGTATGCCCAACAAATTTTATTGCCATCTTTGTCGATCAATATACCACCGTCTGCTAAGGTGTTTCTGGTGAGCTTCAGCATGTGGCATACATCAAGGAAAACAAATCTTTTTTGGCTTTATCCGAAGGATGATTGAAGTATGGTTTAAGATTTGGCGGTTTCATACAAGCCCCAAGCTCTCGTAGCATTGCAAAGTGACAGGAGGGTCCATCACATATGAGGGAAATGACATCAACTCCAACATTGTACAATTTCTTTATGCATACTTTCACTAAATTTGCACGTTCAATACCACTTAAACCGTCAACGAAAAAGTAGCCAACAGGGACCTTCCATGTCTTGTTGACACCAACAACCATAAAAACAAGGGCATCCTTTGCCAAAGGTGCAGAATCATCATCCAGTGCATCATTGCCAAGGTCAACGTAACCACGGAACTTTTTGCCATCCCACGAAACATGCTTACGGATTGCCATTTCAGCAATCATCAGGCTGCAGATTAATTTTTCTCCTGGCTCCTTTTCCCTAAGTGCTTTGAGAGCTTGAAATGCTGGCTGGGTGAACCCTGGATCTGCTGGGACTTTTGTGTACCACTTGCGGATCTGAACTGGATGGGGCAATGCAAGGTTGAAAGTCTTTCGCACAAAATTATACGCTTTGCTTGAGTAGAACTGGAGAGTTAGGGCGAACGATTTTAATTCAGGCGAGTATTTACATCCTTTACCAGCCTTTGATGTCATCCGTTTAAACAATGCAATAGGAACCCCAGAGAAATTTCTGGTAAGCATCTCTTCACAATTAGATGAAATTAATTTCTTTTCCTTTAGCTGTTTAACAACAGATTTCAGTGATGTAACCTTTGTTTTAAGTCGCCTTGCTCTCTGTTGAGACAGTTTTAGCTTCTTTTTAAGCTTGGAAACTTTCTGGTGATGGGTCTCTTTAATCTTCTGGATTTCAATATGGTCAACACTGTCATACTCAACATCCTCTGGTATTGAGGATGAGGTAGGGACTTCATCAGCAATTTCACTATCCAGCAAAATTTTCTTCCTTGGGGGAGGATAATGGCCATTGTCAGACTCATTAACACTGATATTTTCCACTGACCTCTTTAGAGGTGATTTACGTTTCTTGGCTTTCTAAAACAATATATAACTGTTTTGCTTATACACAACATTTTTACCCTAATAATTTTAACCAAAAAAACCTGGCCCTAAAGACTTTTACATGACAAGAAATTGTGAAGATTCATTTGGGTTTTTTTAGAAAGTTACTGGTATACTACCCTATTTCAATTACACAGGATTATTTCATAAACGAGACCTAATCATTGCTTAGAGGTATAGTACATAAATTAGTTTCTCCCAAACATTACAATATATTCGCCTTCAATTTCTATTGGATGATAACTCGTAAGAGCACTATTCTCGCATAGAAATTTACATGTTTGGTTTTACCCGTAGCTCCGGGAAAATCCCAAAACTGGTTTTAGCCAATAAACGCAAACCTTTAATACATGTAAACTGAAATTTCGCACGAAAGTGTTTTGCCTTTTGAAAGTTTTGGAAAAGAGAGCTATATAATTTTAATTTACCTGCTTCATATGTTCTGGAAAGCGTTTAAACCGAGTGGGAACCGCGTCATTTCTAAGTTGTACGATCTGCCCCGCTGTTCTAACAAAACAACGTTCACTGAAATGGTCAGAACACAATCTACTACTGCTGCTTGGTATCCAATTTTCCCTGCGTATATTGAGAACCCACCGTTTCTTTCTTTCTGGATCGGCTGGGAACCTTAGACAACAAATAACAGAGCTGCTTTTATAGTTTAATTGCAACAACGGCATACAAATATCTTGGATATACAGGTATGAATATTGTGGATCACTGTTAGATCAGTGCTGCCACTGGATCACTGATTCACTGGAATTGTATGGCCGCCGGTGTTAAAAATGTGCGTACAGACTGCAGGCAAGTACAGTACAGTTCATCAATATTACAAAATTTGATAGTATATTGTCAGCGTTTTGTCAAGCCTTAGTAAAATAAATAAGGTGATTTAAACGCGGAATTTTGTGCCTAAAGTTTACCTGTGAAAGGTCCGTGCAAATTGTTGCTTTTGAATTGTCTCTTCGTCCGATGGCCCTTCACTATATCGCTTCGCAACACTTCAGTGTCTACGGTTTTTCTCTTAAATCTCTTATTGCAGCCAAATGCACAACACTGAGTACCAAGTCTGCCCATTTCTTACTCCTACATCCAAGTGCAACTTTAAACAGCTAACAAGACTTTTAAGATTTTTAGAATTTCCTCAGCCAAAAGAATATTACTCCGAATGGCGCCAATTTTGCATTTCGCGCGCTACTGATTTCTTAGGAATACCTAAAATATTCCTGTTTTCTAAATACATATTCAGTAAAAAGACAGTAATTCTGAGGTAATATCAGTTTTTGGTATACAATACTTTAACCCATTCAGGCACAATGTGCACTGGCGTGCAGGGGGCACGTGCCCCCCTCCCCCAAGTTTTCTTCAAAGTCCCCTTTTCTCCAGTTAAAACAATGGAAAAAGTGCCCTTTTCTAATATAGGAGGTGTCCTTAAGACAAAGTGCCCCCCCCCCCAACTTGAAGTTGCTTCCTATGCCTATGATACTCTGTCTAACACCAGATAATTCTACTTGTCAAGGGAAGCATTATGCACCTTTAATGGGTAACTCTGTGCATTTTTTATGAAACACGAAGTAGCATGTCAACCATCTTGGTGGTTTTGAAATGACCTTATTGGATTTGCCAAGTCTGAATTTGAATTGCCAAGCACCAATATTTAATGACCAGTATTTGTTACCAACAAGGAAATGCATGACAACAACCAACAGAACACACAAGACAACCAGTTGCAGTCTATGGTACTCTTATGTATGTGGGAAAGTGATATATTTCCACACTTAATTTGCATACATGTAATGTATACTTTATTGAAAGGGTCAACATTTTGCCAACCCATGGCCTTCTCTCCCTTCTGCAAGAAACCCTGAAAATGTTAGACTATGGAATATTACAAGAGAGGAGAGCAGCTCACCAGAGTTTACTAGGGGTCTTAATCTGGTGAGGGAAGACCATGGGCATGGTACAGTAAAAAGATAATTATCAGTTTATCCATACTATGTTAAAACAACTAATTTTTATACAGCATTATTAAAAATGTGAGTCACATAGCTATTCATGTTCATATGATTACAAAATGTTCATCTACTTTGGAAAAGTAACAGAAAATTTATTGTTCAATGATACAGTCACTTCAACAGGCCACTTTCTATAATACAGGACCTCTCTGCCATCACAGCGGTCAGCACCAATGGATCAGGATGACACGTCTTAATGTTTTCTAATTTCAATGTTTTAGTCTCTATATAATAAATATTTCAAATGTGAGAAATGACAACTAGTCAAACTTGGCATACACCATTTTAATATGGTATATACTAGTGCTCCATACTACTCTCAGACTCTACTGGATTGTTTTCTGAATGATACAGAGTTTGTTTTAGAAACGAATCCATTTATATATTATTTAAATGTATTTTTCAGTCAAGAACAAAAAAAAACCAAAACTCCAATCTGAGATACAAAATGCAATTATAGCCAATATGGTAAGATATAAAGCTATTGTTGCTATAAATGTTCATATAGGCATAGCACAACATAACCCGAGAGCAACACCGATATTCTATACTTTTTCGCTTGATTGGGAAAGTCAAACGCTTATTATACATTGCTTACCTTTCGTTTAATCCATTCGACTTGAGTTTCTATCCAGCCAGAGTATTTGTTTAGCGAAAATGCCAGCATGAAATACCACTTGGTAGAGAGTTTTGGCCAAAAATGGACTTCGCGTATGCAACTTGTCAAACGTCTTTAGCGGTGATTTTTCACCGAAATCTACAAAAGTATCTCTCCAAAAGTAAGAAAATATCCTGTTCTTTTCATTACAAGACGAACGGTTTAGTCTAGCGCTTGGAAATGCCTCAAAATTGTGAAAAACCAGCCTCGCCGACTCATTTCCCCATACAACTCCATATTGTTTTCGCTGCAAAGTGGTAACCGGAAGTAAATTTGCGCCGATTGATTTTGGCTTCATTTTTCATAGGTATAGAAGCTATATCCAGTCTATTATTAGATCAGTGCTACTAACTTGTTAACAACAACAAAAAGCGTAGTGTGTGACAACTAAAGGCTGGTTTCCATATGATCGTTACGATCGCTTCAATCGTTACAATGGCTGAAAAAATGTACCAGCGATCATAGCGATTATATGGAAATCAGTTAGTTGGCGATTGCAGCGACCGCAACGATCGTGATCGCTGAGATAGAAAAAAATCTATCTCAGCTATCGTAACGATCGTAGCGACCAGATAGAAATCCCATGAACCATTGCACTCCGCGGTGTATTGCATGTGTTTCAATATGGCGTTGTTTGATGCTCAGAGTTTTATGGAAGAAGTCCGAAAATATCCTTGCTTATATAACAAGTACGATAAAGAGTATAAGAATAAATACATCAAAGTTAACTGTTGGATCCTCAACAAGCAGAGAAAAAGTTAAAAAATGTCCGAACAGGATATGGACGGTTTTTGAAGCGAAAGAAATAAGTGCGTTCTGGTAGGGAATGTGTACCAGCTGTTCCCAGATAATATATGAATTTAGAATGGCTTCAAGGGCATATGTCTTTCAGCGCAGATAGTACAAGCAATTTTAATGCTGTTGCCAGTGATGAAGAACACGGGGAACAAGATATCGAAAAAGACAACATTTCCATTGATAGTATAGAGTAAAGTTTGGAAGTCAGCGAAAATTTGTCTGACCAACACTCGGTTTCAATCGATGTCTTTGAAGAGTCTATTTATAACGATTCATTTGAAAGCTTGGCAGAGGAAATAGCATAAAAAGCACAAAAGAATGTCTAAAAGAGGATGAGAATAAGAAAAATGAAAAGGCTATACCAAACTCTTCCAGTAAACGCCCATGGACAGCATACAACAAAAAGAAAACAAAAGACTTGGATGATGTGGATAAAGCTTTCATCAATTTGTGCCAATATTTTGCTGATAGTGTTAAGAGAACAGAAGGAACTGATAAAAAAGCAGTCAAAGAGCCTGAATGTGAAGATAGTTTATTTTGTAAAAGTCTTGTTGGGAGAATGAAAAGACTTGATCAACATTCAAAAGCTTTCATTAGAACGAATATTGAGCAACTGTTCTTTCAAGTTGAGTCATCAAAACATGCAACACTACCCCACTCCACAGTGATGAATGATGTCAATCAAAACACCCAAACAAGGTATTCGACAGAGAATGGATACACATATGCAAATTAAACTGAACCGTTACTGTTGTTTATAAATTTTGATATAAAGTATTAACACAAATTGGGTAATTCCAGAAAAGATCCACACTCCACCCACAGAGGAAATTTCTGCCATCCGGAGGAGGGGAACAAAAATTTGTTTCTGATAATAGTAAGTATATTAGGACGTCTGAAGGGGGGAGTGGTATTAACTTCCAATTTCCTCTGTGGGGGAGGTATGGGTGTTTTCTGGAATGATCCATTGAGTTTATACAATAATTATTTCATATTGTTTGGTTTGATCTGTAAGATTTATTGCAAAAAAAATAAAGTCATAAAACTGTATTCCGGCCGCAACTCCGGACATAGTCCAACTGCCATGGAACCTATCTTTCATTGTTCACATAATCCTTAAAATCTCCTCTTGCTTTGTTGGCCTCAAATGTATATCTATTGCCAGCAATTCTACCAATGTTTCTCCAGTCACCTTCAATTATTTCTCCAGTTATATTTTCACTGTCAACAAAGCCAGAGGGTGAATACATAGCATTATCAGTCAATTGCATGTAGTTGTGTAAACAGACAGTGGCCATCGTATTGGTCTCCTGAATATTCTCCACTTTGCCGACAAAATTCCAAATGAATTTTCAATTGTGCGCCTTGCTCGAGATAGCCTGTACTTAAAAACTCTTTGGGATTCCTCCAGATTTTTGCCAGAATAAGGCTTCATAAAGCCATGGCTTTAGGGGAAAGATATCATCACCTAATAGTACATAAGGTAAGGGAGTTTCTCCACAAATGGCTGGGGATGGTATATTCAACATGGTGGGAAAGTTGTTAAATGCTTGTCCATACTGAGTATTTGATAAAACAGCTGCATCATTTGCTCCACCATATGCTCCAATGTCAACAAATGAAAAACAGTACTTGGCATCACATATTGCAAGCAAAACAATGCTGTGGAAATTTTTATAATTGTAAATGACAGAGCCAGCATTTTTGGGGCATTCTATCATGATATGTTTGCCATCAATTGCTCCAATACAGTGAGGGAAATTCCAATCTCTTTCAAATTCATTTGCAATTTCAATCCATTCCTCTGCTGTTGATGGTGCTTTCAAATAATCTTTTCTGAGTGCTGACCAAACCGCCTCCAAAGTTTCCCTCAGTATGTTGGAGATTGTCGTTTTTCCAATCTGAAATTCAAAGGACTGCGTTTGTTGAGAATCCCCTGTGGCAAGGTATCTTAAAGTAACGAGTAACCCAGGGGTCTTCAAACCTTGGGTCGCTAGCACACCCTCGAAGGTCGCAAGGCTTGTCTTGGGTCGCATGGGTCGCAATGCTTGTCTATAGGGTCGCAAACTTACACTAGTAAACTTTACAAGACGAGAGATCAATTTTACTTCATGTAACTCAAACATTATGGCTTAGCACCACTCGGCGCGGCTTCGTCATACACTCGGAAGCTTTCGGTGAAAAGCCATAATCAGCATAATGTTTTTAATTATCGAAAGTTTTATTTGCATTTGATCATTTTGATGTTATGAAAATATATAATTAAAATTTTGGCAGTGTTCAGGGTCGCGGGACACCTATGAAGCTTGGGTTTGGGTCGCCGAAAAAAAGGGGCGAAGACCCCTGGAGTAACCTCTCTGATTCACTTATTATTTTACGTGACCTGCAAGGGTTTCTTGCTATACAAGGTCCAACCAGTGTCAAAAGATGTTCAAATCTTTCTGGGGACATTCTTGTAAACCTACAAATTTAAGTTGAGATTCTTTCAAGTATTTATTAATATTTAAGTTTATTATTATAATACTCACTTGTAAAAATATTCTTGGTCATGTAGTCTCAGTAAAATACCAAGTTGCTCCCTTTCCTGATATATTTTTCTGACCCAAAACCTATGCTTTCTCCGTAATTTCTCCAAAACCTATGCTTTCTGTCGTTGTCTAAAAACTCCCAATATACTCCCAATATCCAGAGGAACCAAGCTTCCAATAACAAACGCTCGTTTATTGCTGCCATTTTCAAATTTTCGCACCACTTTTTCCCCCGCTCTTTCACATCATATACGCGATCGTAATGATCATATGGAGACCAGCCTTAAGTAGTTTCCTTGTTCAAAACAAGAAACTCTTTTGTTGACAGTTGTCGACAACCGACAAAACAATGGCTTATTGTCGACAAGTTGCTTCACACACTATAGCCTATAGAGTATAGTCGATAGCAAATAACTGTCGATAACTAAATCTGCAGTCTGTGGAGGCCTTAACAGAACTTTCTACCATTGTCTATTGTTAACCCATATTTCCTGTCAAAGATTTTTAAAGTACATTGTTTACTTTACTTTGTCTAAGACCAGATGACTAATGAGCATATAAAAGATAAAAAATCAAACAACAAACATATAATGTAAACCAGTTAACTGGCATTCACAGTAATTCTTGTCCCAAATGAGAAGCTTCACTCTATCTAAAAAATAATACTTACTTTTTACTTACTTGAAAAAAATAATACTTACTTGAAAAAAATACGAAAATTTGTTCGAAATTTTCATCGGCTAAATAAAATGATAGAGCCCTTTCAGCCTTTCAAAGAGCAATAGTGACAACTATATTGTGGTTCTATGGTTTTACTTTTTCGATAAAAAGGTGAAAAGCCAGCAAAAGATTAAAAATATCAACTAACCTTCTAAAATATACAACATTAACGATCACCATTTTCACAACATTATATGAATTTCCAACGCGAATAATATACCAAACCACATCATCTTGATGTCAAAATGAAGATGAGAATTCGGGCTTTCTTGTTTCGAGGCGGGAAAACGCTAATACAAGTTACCATCCCTCAAAAAGCGAATATATTATGGCAATATTTGCATTAATTTTGAAAATTTAATAACCGCACGTTTTTGGCAAATTAGGACCTGGGCCTAGCGGACGTTTAATTACTGCATAAATTTACCAACGTGAAGAGTTCCATTAACAATAGCACACTCAGATATCTTGCTTAATACTGTACAGTACATGCCATTTACAATAGTATAGTGTTGTAGTCACAGTTCAATATTTAATACTAATTATGATCAGGAATTTTCCATGCAGTTTGTGCGTCAAGACAGCACTTTCCTTGCGATAGTAACTCCTAGTATTAAGCATAATATACAACACTTCCCTTTGATGGGATAAATTGTCTGGCACTAGATTGTGTGAATTAGTAAGGCACAAATGCTCCATTGCAACATAACAGGTTAACCAGAAACAAGAGCACATAATCTGGTCAACTATTGACATGAAATACTTTCCATTTGACAAGTATAATTGCCTGGTGTTAGACAGAGTAAATTAGTAAGGTGCATTGAGACACATTGCATTATAATAGTTAACCCAAATAATATTGCAATATAAAATGTTTTGAACTAACAATTTCCTGCAAGAGCATCTTGTTTGTTTCACAAACCCCCTGCCTTGGGACAATTTGTCTTTTGTTGAAGCATGGTGATTTGGTGGAAAATTCCCCGTTGGATATACAATATAATGAATTACTAATTTGCACATATGGCAACAACATTTGGGGATTATTTGTTTCAGACTTTTTAGGTTGTATAAGGCATATATTTAATCGCCCACCTAGACTGAGTAATTTATGCTTTGTTTAGATACATTTCAATCTTGAAAGATATCTGTATAATCATTTCTGTGGGTTACAATGGTGAAACTTGTTCACAAAATTATGATTTCAGGTTCATTGGAAATTTTTTTATATTACATATAAAGTCAGCCGAGGTGTTTTGGCTTTAGGGTTAGCTGGTGGGTTAAGATTAGGGTTAGTTGTTAGAAGTTACCCGATCTGAACAGTTTAATTTAAAAACAGGTAAAATTCTTCTCTTAAGCATAAATTACACTAAACACTATCTGCACTCTGTTATTCCAATTTTTATTACTGATTTAACTTATCTTTAAAACTGATTTTGATGTTAAAGGTTGTATTTAAAGTAATGTTAATATCTGCCTACTATGAGTCACTATATACAAAGACTTTACTTGATGTCAGTGCCATTAATTTTCAAGGTTTATAAACAATTGCCAAAATACATTTATACTTTATACTACGAAATTTGGTATGGAATTCCTAGAGATAAATTCAAATTGATGTTTTAATGTTTCTTTTGGTGTTAAGAAGCGATAGTTCGTTGGTTTTATCAGGGCGTATTAAAACACGAGGGGTGTATCACTCAAAAAAAATCTCGTACACCCCTCCGAAAAATCCTTAAAAATCCTAAAAATCTTTCAAAATCTCTAAAAGTCTCTGAAAATCTCAAAAATCCCTCAAAAATCCCTCAAAAATCTCTGAAAATCTCGAAAATCCCTGAAAAATCCCTGAAAATCCCTGAAAATCCCTAACAAATCCCTGAGTATTTCTACTACTTCAGGTAAGGTTATGAACAAATTTCGCGCCAAAACTATTGCTTTTTCAAAAAAACAAAATGGAGGTTGACGAGGTCTCTGAAATCCATCCTACTGATCCTAAAAATACTTCAGATGCTGATCCTAATCAAATATGGAATATGTTTCCATCGAATGGAACTTATATAAAGAACATAATGAAATTCAGCGGCCGTAATGAAATTTTGCCTGGGATTTGAGGGATTTAAAAAAAAAAAATCCCTAGAAAATCCCTAAAAATCCCCAAATCTCGTACACTTATTTTGAGTGATACACCCCTCGTTAAAACACGGGCGGGTAAACGGCAATGGTGCCCCTGATCTATGTGTGATGCTCTCCCCCCCCCGAACATATATTTTGCAATTCTGTCAAAATGGCGGCCGAATTATGAGTGAGTTGCGTAGCGAAGAAGAAGATTCTTCTTTGACAGAAAATGAGGTTGAAATTCCACAAAATTTAAACTGGATTTACTGATAAAGGTCAAACTTTCTTTCTAAAAAATTCTTAACACTGTCGGTGTGCCAGAAAGTGAGACAATTGAGTCGAATGCAGCTAGAACTATTTTATCTCGAACTGACAACAACAACTGATTTTTTGAAAGAGATATCAGCTCGTTATTATATAAATGGGCGATAAACTTTATTTTTGAGTGGTTATTATATAAATGGGCGATAAAATGATCAGGCGGAAAAATTAGGGGGTGGAAAAAATAAGCGGGCGGAAAAGGAAGCAGGCAGAGGGCGGCGAAAAATAAAGTGCCTGCAATCATCCTTAATAAAAATTAATTCCGCCCAAATTCCACGGCGAAAATAATAACCAATCAGAAACAAGCCTGAAATATCACCATGAAGTGGCAACCTAAAGGCTGGTTCCACAATCCGATTTGTCGGATCTGATTCTACTGAGGCATGTGATATACTGTGATATTCCTGAGGCATGTGATATACTGGATTTGCTGACAAGTGTAAGGCGATTGGCTCAAACCCCTGAAAAGGGTAGTTGTTGCCATATTGGATGAAATCACATACGTCAGGAGGGGAATTGGATCTGACAAATCGGACCGTGTGAACAAGACTTAAAGTGATTATGAACACAAAATGGGTTTTTATTGATTCGGATAAGGCGTGAAAAGTTAGTAAGTTCTAGATTAGTTTTTGGCTTAGACTTTTAGTTTCAGAGATATAAAGGCTCAAACAGGCAAATTTTGTCATTTTCTGAAAAAAAGTAGCGCGACCAAAATATCACCAAGGGGCCTGGATCCCAGGAACCCAACTTTGATAAACAACTAAGAAATATATGGCGAAGATATCGATATCTTGTTTTTTTTGCATATTTTGTCTAAATGATGTTTCGTTTGTGCGTGATCTTACACAGAAAGTACCAACAGTAATATATCTAGCTATCTGACACCTTTTTTGGATGATAAATCACCTATTGCGGCTTTAAACTGATAGAAAAGAGGGCACCGAAACTCCTTGATCTGAGACATTTGGTGGCAAATACAGGCCATAGTTATCAACCTATAAATCTTACACATGTGTATTATCCTACACATGTGGTCAATGTCACATGTTTTATATGACAGTGAGATACTGATGATATATGTTTAATTGATACATGTATTTGGCACAAAGTTGATCACCAAGTGCTGCACTGTCCCAGTAGTGGAACCACTTTAACCTGAGTATCAGGCATTTCTGCGGTTAGGCCTTGGTCCCTAAGCCACCTATGCTGAAGAACCTTAGGGAGGCTAACAGAAAATTCCCTATATAGAGAGATACACTTCAACATTCTATAGCCCATTAAACTATTTGTTTATGATTTCATCTAGATTATCAGTGAAGTAAACTGGAACCATCAGTGAAAGATGAATTAACATTTTTAATTAAATATTTATTAAACATCTTTATCAATATATGTTGCAGTGTGACTCTATTGTCTCTTGGGGGCAAGTTCACTTTTAATAGCTCAGCCCCTTGATCGATTGGATTGGCTTAACCCATTAATTGGCAAATTTTACTCACCAGTGGTAGAGTACTGCCAATTAATGGAGGAACTCATACTCCCACTATGGAGGAACTTTACCCATCTGGAAGGAGAGATTCCACTTCTAAAATGTGCAAGGACATCTGGTAGGGGAGGGGGTCAACATCCATTTTCCTCCATGGGGAGGAAGTCAGTTTACCTGCACAGAGAAGCACCTTTCCAAGTTACTTAAATCAGCTATGTGGGCATGCCAAGAAAGTTGGATGTGTGTACACTATGAGTATAGCAAACATCACTCTCACACCAGACATCTTACATCTAATGTGAAAGTTGAAGCATGTTTGCTCTGCCCACACAGACAAAGCTACTGTAATAGAAAGTATGAAGTTTTGCAGATCACATACTGGCCTTATGGCTTATTAAATTAGATATGTTTCCTGCACTAAAACATTCTCAAAAGATGAATATTATTCTAAGCCTATTTATGTGGCAATTAATGTTTAGTGTCGTCACAATAATTCCATATATATATATATATCTACGTGTAGGTTTAGGTCTACGAAACGCAAAGAGTGCTCGACAACATATAGTTAGAGCAAATTATAGATTTTCGCTTACGTAAAAACTTGTCTGCAACAGGCTGTTTCATCTGTAAAAGAATCATCAGGCAGTTTACAAGTATCGAAAGAAATGACCGCTTATATGCTTCCTGCCGGGGCGTGGGGGTGTGTGTGTGTGTGGGAGACAATGTGTGCATGCATGGCTTTGTTTGCGTTGTTTACGCGAAATTTGTTACAATGACGACATCGTGAAATTATTTCAGCTCTTTTGTTGAGTAAACAATCCTTTTTTTTTTCTTTAAAAATACAAAATTTTTCTTCTAAACATAAATTGCATCGTTTTGATCCTCCCGTATACGAAATAGAATGTTTTAAAATTTGCCAATTAATACTGAGATCCTTATTGTTTTCTTTCAATGTCCAAATATATTTCGAAAGTTCTGTGTCATTTGCATGCTTTTTATGCTGAAAAGATTTAGTGTGGTTGGCCAATCGCTCTTTGAATGTGGTTGCAGTCATGCCAATGTAATTTTTGATCGTGTTTGTGCTGCTTATTGTGACTGTTGCTTTGTATACTATGTCCCTAGTCATGCAAATGGTGTTTTTTCTACAACTGCAATTGGTAGTGTCCCTCTCCTGTGGCTTGTTATTTCTAGATATGCGTGCATTGTGTTTAGTGATTACTGACTTAATATTGTTCATGTTAAAAATTTTATGTAGCTTGTGGTGCGGTGGAAAATGCTTGTCAATTAGACTAAGGAAATTACGTCCCATGTTTGTGCTAACACTCGTGCTAAATGGTGGGTTGAACCAAATGATGTTGCGTTGCCTATTCCTGCGTTGTTTTTGCGGTGTGTGCTGAGTGTAGCTAAGTTCATGATTAAAGTTGCTATGCCTAAGTGCGTTCTGATATATGGGTGCAGATTCCTGAAAAGTTTGCTCATCTGATGAAAGAAGTGCGATGCGTTTGTTAATTGATGCAGGTAGTTGCCTTGTGATGCTCGGTGGGTGATTAGAGTGCATATTTATGTATAGTGGATCGTCATTGGGCTTCCTATAGGGCCTATGTTTTCCATTGTTAAGGTCGAAAGTTACATCTAAAAAGTTTACTATGCGTAAATTTGATTCGGCGGTAATTTTTAGGTCGAACTGCTCGAAAATTTTGTGGAGATCTGTTCTTGTTTTGTCTGCTAAACGTGCTGATTTACTTTTTATAATAGCCAAACCGTCATCTCTATATAGGCCGATGCTTTCTTTGCCAAATTTCTTACTCAGGTGGTTTAAAATGAAAAGGCCTACTAACTCACAAATTTCCGCGCCGTCGAAACTGCCCATGCTGACGTCAAACAAACTATTGCTATCTTTTTTTATCCATGAAATTCCGGTATTGAAAAGGAGAGATTTTCTAGCGTGTTTTATTATTGAAATATCGTTTTCAGGTATAGTAGCCAAATTTGAAGCCCAAGATAAAGCTTGGTCCAATAGTTTTTCAGAAATAGATGGGTAGAAATCGACAATGTCAAACGAAATAAAACTGTGTCTGTCCTTATCTTTTATATTGCCAAACCACTGAATAACTTGTTTTGTATTCCTCCATTGATTTAAATTCATATTTTTCCGGATTCGCTTTTAGCGGGATTAATTAATCGGCATTTTGGATTGTTTTCGAAATTTTCTTTGTGATCTTTTAAAGATATAAATGCTTCGTATTTTTTCAATTCTGTCGCCGATTCCTAAATTGTTCGAAATGTTTTTTAGTTCTGAATCAATTTCATCTATAGTGTCCTCGGATCCATGCTTATGTGTTTTTGTGATGTTGTAAAAATGAAAAAACGCGAAGCATTTATATCTTTAAAAGATCACAAAGAACATTTCGAAAGCAGCAACTGTTGACGACTATTGCAGAGCGTGTTAGTGCTCTCTCAAAAACAAATACGGTTCTCTGGGGTCGTTTGTCAACGTATTTAAGCCAACAAATAGAGCAGAGTTCAAAGGTCTTGTTTTGGCTAGTGTTACGACTACTAAACATCTTGTGCTGTTGACTCCAGGAAAAAGTCTGTCAAGAAAAGCAAAGCAAATTTCGGCAGAGGCAGACGACAGTGTTGAAACACCTACAGAACAGGCATCCTGTATCAAGGAGACGGATTTTATCTTCTTATGCAGATGATAAAGAAACTGATGAACATTGAACATTGAAGACGTTGTTGAGAGAACGAAACGACAAGGGTGGATCAAGCGGGGAAAATATCAATATTGACCAGGACGTAGTGAATGCAATTGCCTTAACCACTGCCACAGTAGCACGTCAAATAATTAAAGATTTATCAGCATTCCACTACCGTGTTTCAACCGTGCTGTGTCACAGTGGTGTGTCATTTGAAGAAGCAGTCCTGCTCAATAAGCTGGGAATATGCATGTCTCCCCAGAGAATGATCAACCTCCAGAGGGAGATGGGAAAGGAACACGATGCAAAACTGCCGGTGTGGAAGAGAGAGGTGTAGCAAAATGAGTCTGCTTGTTTGTTGTTACACGAGATAATATCAAAGCAACTGCCGCAGTTAGGAGAGGATGACATGGAACTAAATCGCACAGTAGACATAAAGGAGGAATCACTGCAACAATACAAGTTGTACAATAAGGAAATATTCAGTTACTGTTTGTCAGTTATTACACCTATTCAGGCAACTGAGGATGTTTTACAGGCAGCACTGGATGTGCTTAAAGGACAAGAAGTCCCTTATTACAAGTGAGTATATTTACATGGTTGGTTTCTACTCAGTAAAAAATTCACAAATTTAACTATTCTTCGCCAATTACAGCAAACGTGAAGTAAGCATTCCAGGGGGAGTGGTAAATGCTCATTGGGCCCAAGGTTTTTACATAAGTTCATAATGCCACACCCTTACCCCAAGTATTTACAGGATATGCCCCCCCCCCTCCCGGATAAATTGGGACATTCTCTTAGAAATATCACAAATCAAAATAGTGGTGACAAATCATCTGCCTGAATGTATAGTATGTTTAAATAAATTGGATAACAGGCATTTTGGGTTTTGATTTTACAGGATTGTTGGTGATAATCTAGACTTGAGTGCAAAGCAAATCCCACCTTAACCAGTCCATCCACTGGACCCACCAGTATGGCATTAGAGATAGAGCTGTGGATCGCACATTGGAAGCAAGCCAAAGGCAGAAGCCAGTTAAGAACGTCCAGCTTTCAAGCCTACTTCCAGATGAGGCCACTTGTTTACGACTGCAAAAGTGTTGGGCTGTGCTGGTAAGCCAAGTTGTTACAACATACCTTAAAGAATTTCAGTCCCTCAACAAACATGTATTACTGCACATTCCTCACAAATACTCTGCTCAAATGGCACAGAAGTCTGAAATTGTAAGTAATGTTGCTTCACAACTAATACCATACAAGTATACAGATTTTTCAGGAATCCTCCACACCCACTCTAAAGAGCAAAATATGACAATATATGTATAGTACTGTATGGTGTATTAAAAGGGTGTAATTTGAATAACATCACATTGAAACACAGTACTCATGCATAGATACTTCTCTGTTACAGTGTTCCCTAGATTTGGAGTTTGTTAATGCAAATATATCTGGGGAAATGGCACAGCTCATGATCTCCAACCAAGGGAGATATGTACCAACAATTGTTAATGATACAGGGAATAAACAGATAATCAGTCCAGTTGATATGGATAGTGATAAACGTTTTGAAGAACGAGGAAGGAACGTTCAGTGGACTTACAGAGTTGGATAAGTTGGAGGGTATTAGTACAGAATTTGCTGATTGGCATGCCAACGTCACATTGTACAACGTAATAAATGAATTGGTCTATAATTAAGGTGGGGGAATATTTCTCCATTCAATTTTTTAAAATTTAAATAGTAGCACCACCCCCTGCCCCACCCAAAGGGAGAAAAAGTTTGACAATAATCACCTTGTGTATTAGAAATTTTATTTTGTAACACCCCACCTATTAATATTGCATCATATACTTGGATGCAATTAAAAGAAGGTAAAAATTTTAAGATTCTTGGCATATACTTTTGAAAATGATGTGCAATTGTAATAAAAATACATACAAAGGCTTATATTTACCAATTAACTTAATTGTATGTACAGTAGTTTTAAATTCAACTGCAAATTTCATCCTAATTGGAAAAAAAAGTACAAAACGTTTTTTGTAAAGCAATATGCAAATATTGCAATATTATAGATTGAATTTAAAAATAAGCTGATACTGAACTTAAGTAAAACTCGATCAATGATTATAGGCAGTGATAGAAAATTATGCAATGTATCTCCGATGTCCATTTCCGTCAGTAATACTGAAATCTCCAATGCTAGCAATTTCAAGTACTTAGGTGTTACCATAACTGCCAATTTGACCTGGTCAGAACATATAAATCGTGTTTCGTCTAAAATCAATCAACGCTTAGGTTTACTTCGTAGGATAAAACACTTGCTACCACTTAATGTACAAATCCTTTTTTATAACAGTCTCGTACTCCCAATCTTCAACTATGCGGATATTGTGTGGGGAGACAAAAACAATACAATGCTAATGAAGAATCTCCAAGTACTGCAGAATAAGGCAACCGACGCGCTAAACACTCTGAACTGGATCACTCTAGAGCAACAAAGATTGTATCATAGGTGCTTATTGGTTTTTAAATGTATAAATAATCTAACCTCGCATGAGTTTGAATTTTTAACCAACAGTGAGGTACACAACTATAATACACGAAACAAAGACAATTTAAGGCTGCCCAGGGTGTCAAGGGAATTGGGGAAACAAAGATTGGAATATCAGGCCGTATCAGAGTGGAACAACTTGAACAGACAGATAAAACTTTCGAACAGTATTTCAACATTTAGGAGTAACTTTTTTAACTAATTTTGAAATTTTTGTATATGATATCGTTAGTATTTTCCTAGTTATGTAGTTTGCATGTATTCCTTTGTTTGTAACTTTGTAATTGAGTTCAGGACCTTTCTGAAAATCACTTTGTGAGAAAGCTTCCTGGAAATAAATATTATTAATTTGATCGATTTGTCAAACACAGCTCTGCGGGTGAATTAGGCACAACACGCTCAAGTCTAAACAGAACAGGGAAGACAACTGCTGCTCAAGTACAATGAGTACAAAGAGTTCCACGACAGATAGGTGGAGGCCCACATATGTGCTGCATTTATGGAAATGTCAGTAATGGTTACCTTGGAATGTGAGTATACTTACATGTACTGCACTTCAAATTCTAGTAGTGGGTTGGGAATAAATGTGTCAGGTGTTTAGAAAGTACAGTTTTCTCTACTTGCCAGGTATTATTTGTCACCTGGTGTCATCTATCTAAAATGTGGTGTGCCAGTTTGGGTAGTATTTTCACATATAGTAATACTTTTGTGAATGAACTGCAAATAAGCTAGGAAATTAATTAGCATTCATTGTGTGCCTGCTTTTGCCACTGTGTGAATGAAAAAATGTAAAGCATGTTCCACATTGTTAATAACACAATCTTTTCTATATGTATTATGTTTTCCAGCAAGTCCGTCATATGCTGTTCCTGAGGACACAGTTTCAAGAGATGCCAAATCTCAGTGGCTGCTGCAGATTTGTCAGTAATCCTGTACCGATCGCAACCCGCTTTCTGATTGGCTGGTACTATTGCATTTAATTAAGGTCTTCTGTGCTTCTAAAATGGCGTGTATATTAAAATATCAAACGTCTTTTGAGTTCACTGGGCAGAGGTAAATTTTCCCGTTTTATTCAAGAATTTCGCATTACAGAATCTTCTATCATATTATTAAAATGGCAGAGGTGAGTTCAATAAATTTTCCCGTTGTACCATGTTGTAGTCAAGAATTTCGCTTCTATCATACTAATGGCGTGATATTAAAAACTTTCTTTCTATCAATAAATTTTCCCGTTGTACCATGTTGTAGTCAAGAATTTCGCTTCTATCATACTAATGGCGTGATATTAAAAACTTTCTTTCTATCCATGATATTATTAAAATGGCTTAAAAACACGCGCCAGGAACGAGGCTGTAGCACATCTGCTGTGATCTGCATCACCAAATTTTCCCAACATTTTAATAAATGTCTCTATTGACTGAATTTGACTCCATATGTAAATACAAGCTGTTATTTTTATATGCAATATGTGAATCTCAACCTTGTGTTGACAACCTTGTAACATCCTTGTTTAATATATCATGGCTGTGACAAACTTGTTTAACAAAAGCCTCAGGGAGTCAGATGATATTAGTGCATAACATGTTTACAATATATGGACACCCTAAAAGTATAAATTTGGTTAGTGGCTATTGATCTGTGGTGAGCAGCAGGGACTTGGTTATTTTTTGAAGTTTGAGGTATTCCTTTTTATTTTTAATAGGAAAAGCTACCTAAGTGGACAGCACGGGGGCAAGGAAGTTGCCCACAATGTAACTTGTCGTATTCCACTGCATGGAAACCAAAGAATTGCAAGAGATGCAATTTCGAAATTGGTGGTACTTTTGTGCCAAAGGAAAAGCGAAAGAAAACAACGTCTCCAGATGGGGCAGTTCTTGTTGCAACATCGGCAGATGGAGTTGCGAAAATTATCTCTGTAAAAGCTAATTACAGAGAGAATAGAGTATTTATTGTTATTGATGGTGATTTATCCCTATGCCATCATGAGAAGTGCAAAGAAGCACGATCTGTTTTTATGGCCAGCCCAGAGTCAGCCCATTTCACTTGTCCACACATTGATTTGGCTAAAAATGCTTCTCCTATCTACCAAACGAAAATTACCTGTGATCAGGTCAAGTCATATCCATCGGATGATAACACAAAGGCGTCCCTCCAGAGCATTTGTCCTCCAGAAAATTTTTCCCACATTGTCCAGCTTTCAGATACATGTTATGCCATTTATACTGAGCCAAACACGGGCACACCTACTGGTTATACACATGTTCTTCAAAAGTCGGATGGTGTATGGCATTGCTTTTGCAAGTCTTGCAATAAGAAATCTGGAGCAACAAAACAGATCAAAACAAAATGTTTATGTATACATCTCCACCTGTTATTTTGTCACCTAAACATGTCTGCACCTAGTCAACATGCTGAATGTCAAGAAGAGGATAATGAAATGTCAACCAGTAGAGCATCAACAATAGAACTAAATCGAAGCCGTTCTATCCCTTATCCTTTCCCTTCTTCTGGACTTCAATTTTGCCAAGCAATGCAACAGAGTTGGCCTACTATGTTTTGTCCAAGTGAAACTATGTGTAAACTTTGTGATAGCAATCTTGCTGGTCTTAGATTGCATCCTGGTCAAAATGTAAAGGACACTTCATACATTATAACACCATGCTGTATATTTCAACGAGTTGAAATTAAAGTAAAAGTCTGTTCAAACTCAAGATGCAAAGCCATGTACCAAGTTTGGCCTATAGAACAAGGTGAATAGAACACTGTTTGATCTAAAGTCTGTTTGTGTGAGGGTATTGGAAGCAAGTCAGGGAGGTTAAGCTTGGGAAGGCTAAAGTCCCATAATATTTTGTAATGGGGGCTGTAATAACCTTAGGTTGAACCATAAAGTTTATTTTCGTTCACAAATAGCAGAAATCATACTGAAAAACTGATAACTTAGCTGAAGAAAAAAGTAGAGAAAAGTCTTGAAATGGCATATCTGGCAATCTTTTCTACACCCTTTGGCCTTTGCTTCAGTAAATATAATGCCACAATACAGTAAAGCCTCGTACAGACGAGCAATTGTTCCTTGGCAGGTTTCAACAGCTGGTCATGCCAGCTTTTCAACAAGGAAAATTGTTCATGTGTACGGCCATAAAGTTTTCCTTGTCAAGTAATCGCGCAGTGTCAGTGATGTACTGCTTTTCCTTGTCAAGGAAAAGTTGCTCGTCTGTACAATACAGTAATTTTGTTGAGAAATAATTTTTGCATTTGTAGGTTTGTTCAACATCTGCGATAAAATTTTGTTGGCTGTTGAAGTTTTATTGCAATGGAGGGAACTATTTAAGAGAGGTGTGCCCATATCTACTGCCATTGACAGCAGTATTAATACTTGGCTTCTAATTAGCCAGGTACAGTATAAAGAATTCATTATTTTTATGTTATGTATTAATTTTATAACCAACATAGGGCGCTTTCCTTTAAGCGGCCAAAACGGTCAGACCATATAGGCGTTACTACGAAATCATCACAAAAATGTATAGTACCATAAATATAACCATATAACCTACCAAGACTCCTCTGAATTGTATAGGCATCACTTGATGAAAATCAAATAAAGTACATTAACAGCTTGCTTTACAACGGTTTTTATGCCTTCGAAATGATGTCAGAAAGATCATTAGATGATGTCGTATGTGGAATTTGTGGTACTGTCGGTCAAGTGTACTTTGGAGATGGAAACGAAAAGAACTGCTGTGGAATTGATGCAGTAAGTTATTAAAATATGTGTTTTGTTTGCCATGTTTATTGTAAAACGTTACTCTGGTTGGTAATCATTTTATAATTACTACATGACAATCAAAGCGGTAATGAAATTTCCTTTTAAGTTTTGTTAAAGCACATGTTCCTGCGACTGTACAGTAGGTTTCGGCTTGAATTTTTGTTGGATCTGTATAGGTGTTTACACAAAAGTGTTGCCAAACAACGTTATAATTTTGTTCTGCAAATTGACTGTGCAATTTGCGGCGGCTTTACTGTAATTGAGGTGCGGCAGACACAACATATATTTGGCAAAGGTTTTCTTTTATAGGGCCTAAAGCCATACTGGAAAGTTCGTTTTTCGTGCGCCAAAGATTTTGCGCCAAAATATTAGGCCCAAAAATACAACGCCAATATGAGCAATATTATAGACCAACTTGCGCCAATTAAATAAGTTTATATATAGATTATATACAGACATACGGCACTACAAATCTACAATGTAATGTTTGTTTGAAAGACTATGGAGTAGTCTTTGAGAATTAACTTATTACTGTTAACAACTAACACATGAATGCAAGGGCGCTTTCCATTAACACGGCCAAACCGGCCAGATTGGCCAAGTTGTTGAATGAAACACAAAACATTTGGGCTTCAGACCTATCTGACTCACTGACTGGAAAATTTAGAAATAACAATAGAACGAGGTCCATTTTCGCTACATATTTGAGAAACATAGACCAGATCTTTCCATTGATACAGAGAAAAGAACTTGAGTTTGACCAGTCAAGCCACATTAAAAGGAAAGCGCCCCAAGTTAATTTATGGTCACTCAACAGTCCACATGATCTCTTTTCTTTCGCAAAAGGCTTAAAACTCTTCACAAAAGGCTTAAAAACAATGTTAACCAATTAAAAAATAACTAAATAACAAAAATAACAATTAAATAATTCACTTTAAAACAATGTTAGATAATTATTGAAGAAAATTATTAAAATAAGTCGCCCATCTTCATGTTGGAGGCGCTTTATAACTTTTCCTTCTCTTCTGTATTTTGCTCTATCACCTAAAATGGCAAATATTACTCATTCATTAAATTTCTTGTTTAACACATATCTTTTTGGGTTTCACAATGGTAATCTTCGGATTATATTTTGACCATACCTAAAATAGGCACAGCATACTTTGGTAATTTGGCTTGTTTGCCCCCATCCAAATAAATCTTGGCAATTCCAGCAACAGCACGATCACTATTTTGACCCGAAGGAAGACTCCAATCGATTTTGGTTCTTTATGTACTATTTAAAATACGAGTAGGAGTGTTTTATCAGATATAAAACGCGAGGCGCAGCCGAGCGTTTTATGTCTGATAAAACATGACTACGAGTGTTTTGAATAGCTTAAAATACGACTACAAAAGAATACTAATTAGGATGAACCATTATATAATCATACTAGTTACGATGAACAATTATATAATGCCACATGCTTTATCAGATATAAAGTCACTCCACGTGACATATTATGGCTGACATGATTTGCCACAAGGTTTATGAATTATTAATGAGTATTTTAAAGAAGAAAAAACACACTACAATTAACTTTATTAACCATTGTAGGGCATTCATATTTCTGAGCAGGAAAAAGGCTACATCTTCTAATTATAAACGTCCATGAGCATTGAACACAGAATGCCTTATGAACATATATAAATAAAGAAACATAGCGAGTATCATAGTGTCGTACCTAATAGCTAAAGTATCATTATCTTGCCCACCAGGCATCTTTTGTGATTTCAACGCTATAGTAAGATTACACTATAGCTTCTGTTCCACCTTTAGCAAGTGCTATGTCCATGGGCAAATGCAACCTTCTAACCCAATAGCATCATAAAGTGTTTCATCGGTATAGACACTCTTCAAAACTGCATCTTCATCCAAACTTGCAACAATAGGCTTTGACTTTGTACAGTTTCTGGTGTTTAAACAGAAGGCAGTTTTAAAGAGAAATTCCGTAGTGGGGACTGTGGGGTCTTCTGCGATTTCAAGCCTTTCAAGGCAGCCAGTTATCTCGTCACGAGGTAGGTTAAACCACGATGCCAAATGGTCTAACGGGTCTTCTCTCAATAATAGTAGATGTGGTGAAATATGATCGATAGAGAAATTATCTTCAATTTGCTTCACATGCTTTCGGAGTCTGTCCCACCAGACACTAACTTTCCAACATGGCACATTTAAACCTTGAAGGGCTACCAAGAACTCGATATATGGTCTCAAATATCGCACACGGCAAACAGATCGAGCACGAAGTCCTTTCCAGCTATTTCGAATTCTTTGGCCTTGATATACTAAAATGCCCGAAAGGTCTGAATGAAGAGCGGTAGGCTATCTATGAACGTCCGAAACTCTACGTATTGCGATGCAGAAAACCGTGTCGAACACAAGCGGCTTGTACGCCTCAACGATAGATCATCATCGTTCTTAGCCATCAATGGTTCCGGCCACGGCCATTAAAAAATCTCTGCAATATATCAATATATTTATTCTTCCAGAAAATCTTTAATTTACATGATTTTCAAAAAGGAGCTGGAAGTTTAAATGCAATGAAAAGTAAAAACTCGATATACGATCTATTAGGATGTTGTGCGCAGAATTTTTGCCAATTCACGCAATCACGCCACTCCAAAATAAAAATTTCGATTTTTTTCGTCAATCTGCGCCAAAATTTGGCGCATAGGTAATTTCTACACGCCAAAGATCTTTGGCTCAGCATACGACCTTTCCAGGCCCTAAAGCCAGGTAACTAATTTTTGCACTCCCTTTTGATATCTTTTGGTCAAACATTTTATTGATGAGACTAAATGTTTCAACTTTCGACAAAATATTTCTGAGACTGGCAACTGAAATAATTCAATACTCAATAGATAACCAACTGTAAAACAGCTATTAAGGCCTTGATACACTAGGGAAAGTTTCCGAAACAAATTTTCGGAAACAAGCTTCTGAAACAAGTTTCCAAAATAAGACATTGTTCTAATTGTGTAAACTTGTTTCCGAAAAACAATAGTTTTGCAAATTTTTATGATGCACTAGAAAGTTTTGTTTTGAAAGCTTGTTTACGAAAATTTGTTTCGTAAACTTTCCCTAGTGTATCAAGATTCAAGGCCTTAACACTAGGCACTTTGTCTTTGCCCTCAAACGAGTGTCTTGTTAATATTTATAGATAAAGTATGAAGATGATAAAAGTGATGATAATCAAATTCAAAGTATGCCGACGACTCTTGAGGACTTTATTTCCAATCTGAAAGATGTATGTATTGAGAAGATCACCTTCACATCTTCAAATCTTAGAAAAATAGAAGCGTCAAAAGTACCACCAATAATGGCGCCAAGTTTGAGGGGAGAACGTGTTTACAATACAGAACTTCAGAAAAGTGTGTATCTGGGAAACAAAATTTTAAAGAAAGATGAAATAAATGGTATGTATTTTTGTACATAATGTATATCAATATCAAGGGCAAATAGACCATTTCTAAATTTTGTTATGGCTTAAGCAAAGAATACATGCCAACATTTGGAATGGATTTTCAATCGTGTTTCTCTTTCCAGGCGATCCTTTACTGCTATACGAAAAAATGCAAGAGTTAGATCTCAACATGTCATCGCTTGAGGCAATGTCTGATAGCCTGCTGAAAGAACTGTGCGTGTACTGTAAAGTTTCAAAACCGTTTTCATTGTCCAAGGTAAATTTTATTATACAGGATGTATAGTGAAACCTCGCGTATGAGACCACAGGAGGGGAGGGGCACTATGACCTGTTATGATTGAAATAATATAAATACCGTTGCACAAAGTGAACGTCATGTACAGTGAAAGTATGACTCAGAGCCATTCAAAAGGTTTACAGAACTTCGAGGGAATAAATAATCGATGATTAAAGCGGGAACTCAAGTAGGTATTTTAAAAGAAATACAATATTATTTCAATAACTCGTAGTGCGGGCCCTCTGTGATGAGACCCTAGCTTTTTACAGGTTTACATTTTCTTAAGAAAAAAACCAAGTCATTTTCCGAATGTGTGGTAAATATAGGGCCCTACATATATATTTGCTATAATTACGTGCTGTGCATTTTCAAATACAGTTTCTATCTTTAATCTATTTATTTAGCTTTTGCCAACTTAGGGCAGGGTCACCACAACAGCATATGCCAATTACTGTGGGCCCTTTTTTAGACTTCTACCTAACCAACCCTGTCAACTTTCCCTGTGGGAGGAAACCGGAGTACCCGGAGAAAACCCACGACTTTTGGCAGAACGTTGACTTTTACTCTTTTCACATGAGGACTGGGTTCGAGTCGCATTTGAGAAAGTTCACACTGAGGCTTGAACCCAAGACCTTAGAGGTGAAAGGCAAGTGCACTAACCACTTGTCCACCGAAGCCCCTTACACCTCACACTTTAAATAATTTATATAAATTATGCACAAATTAGTCACATAAATAAAGAATGCCAGCTTATCTTTGATTTCTAATTTTTGGTTACAGATTCTTATGTATTTTTCACTTTCGCAAATACCATAATGCTTTGCGTCTTGGGGTTTCTTGGGGGGTAATTCAAAAAGGAAATGCCTTGTGTATAGCGGAAAAAGTTCAAAATGGGTAAAAATGATTATTTTTGTGCCCCTGGATGTTGAAATAACAGAAAGACAAACTCTGGGCTATAATCGCAGTTACACCACATCGCAGTTACCCCCCAAGACGCAAAGCATTATGGTATTTGCGAAAGTGGAGAATATGTAAAAAGTTAGCGTATCAGGGGCCGGTTGTTCAAAGCTGGGTTAGCTTAACCCTGGGTTAAACCTAAAATTCAAAGCAAACCTCCTGACAGCATGTCAATAAATTTGGAAATATTTCTTCAGATATCTTGTCTGGATCGATAGGAGTTTACTTCTCAGAAGTTTTGAAACAGACAGACGTGCAGAAATACACAAACTAAAACAGCAGGTTAAATTTTAACTCGGGGTAAGCGTTAACCCACCTTTGAACAACTGCCCCAGGTTCTTAAATTTTAGTTAAAATTGCAGCGGACAATAACATGATTAACATGGTCTACACTACAGAGTACAGACTTTCGATAGGATTTTCATTGCGACTATACTACTACTACTAGCCAACGTTTGAAGTTTACTTTATAAATTTGGTGGCCAGGCGGCAGGAGTTGTATCCAACACTTGGGCCCAAACATTTCCTTAATGTACAGTCTATGTATGTATAGAGCAATTACATGGTAAAAATCTGTTGTTTTTAGGCAATGATGATCTCAAAGCCTACACGCTTTGTATGGTGCTTTGGTAACTGGGTCTTCTGCATGTCACAGTTTTACACAGGTTCCAGGGAATACTGGTGGATTTTACCATATTGTGTGCAGACACGGGGTACTGTAATAAAATAAATTACCTGTAATATTATACCACACAGATATGTACTGTCAGTAGCTTGTCCAATCAAGAGTTTATGTGCAATGCATAGTAGTTTTCAGCGAGTACATGCATGCACCAGGAAATTCATACTTTTACCCATTTCTCCGTGCCTTGTATCGTGGGGATAGCTAAATGTAAACACATTAGATATCAAGACATCCACATGTTTAATTTTTTACACTTCACTGTAGATCACCGTGGCTTCAAAATTTTTACTGCTGCAAGAGTCAGTGAGAGATGCCGCAGATCTTTACCTCTCCCTAAAGTATCCCCCTCATCTTTTTGTTTTGGATACTCCATGTGGTTTCTCTCGTCACGTTAATTTAAGAGAGCCCGACCTAGCTGCCAAGTTCTGGGGTGAAACTCTAGGTTGTTTTGACAAACCGTCGCTTGAAACGCAACCAAATCAGGTATATTTTTTACAACTTATAGTGTATGATCTGTTTTCGGTGCTATGCAACTTTTTGCTGTGAAACAAAATGATTAGACGATGCGAAGTGCACATGTTTTATCAAAATATTTTTGATGCCATCAAACTCATAATTCAAAAAGTATAGTGTACGGTTAGTGAATTGCCGGCGAAACCACCAAGAGGTATATTAAAATAACTCTCGGCATTACGGACTCCCTATTACGAAATGCGGACACTTCGTATGGTCCCAAGTAAAGATTTTTGCTCTGGCTACAACTCGTATCGTAGACGTAACTACTGTGTCTTCAAAATTAAGTGATAAACAGAAAATAGGTCATGTTGCGTTTTCCGATCTTTAGACATTTGTGCAAATATCTGTGAATATTTTGATACCAAAAATAAGTAATAACATTGTATAAGCATCTGGACCGGGTCATTTTTTGCCTATCACACTGTTGCAAGTTCACGTACAGATACCAATTAATGGCATAGGGTGTCCGCCATAACTGAGCCGACTGTACTCAACATGTTTAAGAAATGAGCCACATGGATGCAGCTTTGTACCAGCTAAAACACACGTCATGTATAAAAAACGCAAGATTGGAATTTCTCAAGAAATCCACATTGCTTTGAGGACAAAAGATTTTAGGTGTGTGGGAATTCACAACTGTCAAAATTACTGCACACGCGAGTGCATAAAGCAAAATTTATGCATTTATTTATGCCAGTCTCGCCGATAATAAGTTGTTATTTTACAAGTACAGTACATGCAGGACTACAGGGTGAGTAAAAAAAACTGATGCCTTGATATTCAAATTAGGACAAAGGCATCAGTTTTTTTTACTCACCCTGTACAACAACAGTAATATGCGAAGTTGATTTCTTGGGAAATTCAAGATCTTTGTGATTTTTGAAGCTATTTATTCAAAAACAAGCACTCAGGTTTGAGTCCCTCGTGTTTCTAAACTTACGAAACAGGGTATTGTGAGTTTCCAGCGGCTATGCATGACGTTTACAGTACATGATGTAAAATCAAGGACAGCGATGACATGTATTATAAAATTCGACATTTTTAATTCGCGTTTTTTAGGTTACCATCCCAGACATTGTGCCCACCAAATTTCGAGCTCGAAAAGTTGATGAAAGTGCATTGCAGTCAATGTCCACTGTTGACGTTATATGTAAACAACGAGTTTGAGTGTTTCATCAGGGGATCCAAACACGAGAAAACGGTATGAAACACGAGCGCGAAGCGCGAGTGTTTTATTGTTTTCGAGTGTTTGGTCCCCTGATGAAACACGAGAAACGAGTTGTTTACACAACATCTCAAACGAAAACATTTCATTGGCTGTTCAATTTATTAAGCTCTAACGGGGGACCTATGAAAGTAATTTGTTTTTGTGTTTGTGAACAATGGAGATAAGTATTCTGCTTCCTGCTTTTGTAAGTTAATTTCTATAGTCCATTGTAAGACAGAAATGTGTAGGGCGTGTAGAATTTATTACAGACCTTGATGATTTGAACATGAGCGAAGAGGGAGGGAGGCGATTTCGCTTGGCGAAAAGTGTAAACGACGAAGACGAAGCAATACAAAATGCGATTCCCCCATCTACTCGTTATAAGACGAAGTGGGCAGTAGAAGTGTTTCGCGAGTGGCAAACTGCGAGAGGAGAGGCAAGTAATGAAGGTGATAGCTTACAGGATATTAGTACGCCAGTGGAAAATTTCGATGCCGAAAGCTTGGCGTATTGGTTGGGAAAATTTGTCAAGAGGTAGTTAATAAAGACGGACAAAGGTACCCAGGTCGTACGTTATACGGTTTGATTACTGGGATCAAGCGATTTCTTGCAGAGAAAAATGTTTTGTTGAATCCGTTGGATAAATTGACGATCGGTAAGTGCCATTCAGTACAAAGCGTGTGTAAACAATATTACAGTATGAGTTGCAGCTTGGCGGCTGGAAAGTAGAGGAGTTTATTACTTAGTGATATAGCGGCGACAGCTGAAACATTGACTTAAGACAAGATACTTTTTTTATATTGATATAGGTTTCATCGGTTTAGGAAGCTACTTGATTGTGAGATGAAAGCGAGCACACGAGAAGGCGTTGATGTCGCTTCAAAGAAACCTGAGAAAGAGCGTATTACTGACCAGGAAGAAGATATGTTTTGGCAAAAATGTCTACTCGGAAGTTCGTCATCGCAAGCTTTGTTGAATTCTGTGTATTTCTACAATGGGAAACTGTTTGGTCTACGAAGTGCTGAACACAGGCATATAACTTTAAATAGCTTTGTAATCGGTGACAACTTTATAAAGTTTGAGGAAAATGTTTCAAGACCTTCCATGGAGGGTTGCTTGATTTAAAATACGAACCACGAGTAGTCCGGCATATTTGCCATGAAGAGGGCAAGGAGCACACAACGCGATGTTTAGTAAAGATGTACAGGCTTTATATTAGTTTAGCCGAAGTTTACAATAAGAATGGTAATGCTTTTTACTATAGGCCTGACAATAAGCAGTTAGGTTTCTTTAAAAATGCAGTAGGTGTAAATACGCTTGAAGATTTTGCCTAATATGTGTAAAGCTGTTGGTGTGAAAGTTAAAACATCGCATAGTTTAAGAGTTACGTGTGCGACCGCTTTATTTGAAAAAGGTGTCGAAGAGAAGCTTATCAGGCACAGAACGGGCCATAGGTCTAATGCTTTACTTAGATATGAGAAGAGTAGTTCTGAGCAAAATGAATCGGTTTCGAGTATTTTAGGCCCTGTTCCTTGTAAGGATGTTAGCGAAAGCAAGGAAATTTCTAAGTGTGATTTGAAAGAATTAGATGGCAGTGTTCAAACTCAGGTTAATTTTCAGAATTCTGTATTTAACGATTGTAATATTAGTTTTTGGGTGAAGAAGGATTGAATTAGTGTGTAATTAACATATTGTATGGTGTGTGTAATTAAAATATTGATTGTTGTGTTTTGACTTGAATTTGTAATTAGGATCTCAGTTATTAGATGAAAACCGTTTTTCATCTAACAACGGTGATGGTATATGATTTTTAGCGTGTTTCCTTGCGGTATCCAACCTCAATCATGTGACGAATTAGGGTGAGTTCATTCGCTAATTTGCTCATGAATTATTAATGAGTTTGAGATACTTCAGTCCATCCTATTACAGGCTCATCAAGACGATATGTTGTCGGTGACAGATTCCACACATCTTCCAATCCCCGCAAATCACCTTTGTGTTCTTTTCACGAGATCAATTTGTGTGCCCAGAAAGATGCTATTAAAACTAGTTACCAGGAATGCCAAAACAACAGTAAAAATGTCAAGCGCTTAAGAAGTTCTACTATGCAATCCTTTCCTGTTCACTTTATGTACAACTTTCTTATGGATTACTACCACAATGAAATGATTGTTCAGAAGCAGAAGTCACAACTTAAGAAATTTCTAAAAGAAACCCAAGTTCTCATGAGAGATAGTTACCACAGATTTACAATTACTTGACTGTTTGTTCATTTTTGTAGTTCTGATGTAAAACCAGCCACGAACAATTCACGAACCCAAGATACAGTACATATTGGTAGTAACATAAGTTGTTCATAAGTTATCCAGCTTTGCGTTACATGTATTTTTACATTTCTTGCAGTACCATTCACCTTCAGGTACGACGACTTCTCTAGAACACTCTCTATTTATAAAGGAAGTTATAGAATGTTAAATAAGCATTTTGCAACTAAAAATTGGAATGTGTTTAACTGTGGGTTAAACCGAACTTTACCACACCATCACTTACAAGTGCAGCCATTGTTTGCAATTATCACACTGAATCCAATGTTGCTTCTTGCCATTTGATTTTTCCTTTCTATACTCCTCTTTCCCGCATGGACACTTTTCCAAGTCAACGTTTCTTGTCACTGGTATGTTTCAAAAAAATAACAATTAACAATTATTCGCCGAAGGCGAGGTGATAATCGTTTTAGTATACTGTTCATAGGTGATTATGTGGGGGGAAAAATACACATTTCTTCGTCATTTAATTAATTGACAAAACGGCTTCGGCCGCCCTTTTTAAAATCGCTTAGGTGATTATCGCGTTATAATCACCTGAACGGCAACCAATCAGCGTGCAGAATTTTCATTAATCACCTATGTAATTATACTAAGGATAATTAAATACTTCTTTAAAACGGTGCATCACAACAATTTACAGAGGGAGACTCACGTTTAGGTCCTGTGGTTTGTATAATGCCGATAGCTCCTTCTGGGAATAGCTCCTTACTGGCTGAACGCTGTAACAGAAAATTATTTGTTAATATCAATTTTGATCAGTAGAATGCGAATTGTAACTAATTTATCATAGAATATCATCAGTTCGATGTAAAATATAAAGTTTGGTAATGGTATGCTGCTTTCTAAATTAAAACCATTAACATTTCAGTCGGGCACCTGATGCTATTGTCTCCTGATACTATCGTTTCCTCAGGTATACAGGTTTCTCTAATACCTTGTGAATGTCAGCAAAAGAACTACATGACGGAGTGCTAGTTTGAGAGATTCCACTGTTCACCTGCAATTGCAATAATTTAACTTTTATTTGTTGCAATGATTACTCAAACTGTGAAGACATTAAATTGTACCTTTTCCATGTCTTTCGTGACAGTATTTGCACATTTTGCGCTTTTTACATCCTAGTAACAAAGTTCACAAATTCCATGGTTACACACAAGCTTTATGAAACCATGGATAGTTAAAAGATGGATATGAAACTGATGACGTCAGTAGTCTAAACCTAGTTGCGAATTGTGATGATGAATACAACGAATAATAGCATTATTTTGGTTTCTGTGATGTCATAATTTGCAGTTAGGTTTCAACCTGGTTTCAAAACGCCATCTGCAATTTAAACATCAGCGCGCGATCACGAATTTCCCATCCAGTTATTTTATTATTCATGATAAAACGAAGGAATTATACAACAACCCCACGTTGCATGACAAACACAAAAAATACCTCTAGTGATGCTTGTCTAACGGGTGAAGTTCCTATATCTTTTGTGATTTTGTTTCGTTCAGCTTTAACACCCTAATGCACAACGAAGCACAAGTCAAGTGGATATATGCTACCGGTACATACAGGGCATTTTTTAAGAAATTGCAACTACTGGGGCCAAATCTCAATGAGGGCCTTTTCACACACTTTTCCACGGAGCTAGCGCTATTTGAATGAGGGGCCCTTTAGCGCCGCCCCAATTTCCGCACGCAGGCTACAGTATTTTCTCTTATAATCGGTGCCACGGCCACCCTAGGTACGAAGATGGTGCCTCCCCTGCCTGTTCTGACTTTTATAAGATGGAATGTCGAGAATATGAGGCGGGAAGATGCAGTTTTAATTTCATCACAGCTTCAAAAAACATCACAAAGTTAGTAATATTGTGGAGTTTCGTTGCAGAATGTTGTGAAATGTAGATAATATAGCATCGCGACTAAGTTTGCAATTTTCACTATTTCAGTCATTTTTATAGGGAAACGGGAAATGATAATCAGTTTTCGAAATTGAATATCATTTCGCATGCTATGTTATCCACATTTTGCAACGAAACTTTGGAATATTACTTACAGTACTTTGTGATACTCTTTCAAGCTGTGACGACATTTTTGTCTAGACTTGTAGAAATAAAAAATTTGGTTAAAGGGGGACAGGTCCATTGGGTAGGTAATAAAAGCAAGTTCAGCTCGAAGGGCTTAACGTCAATATTAACTAGTACATACTGACCATTGCAAATGCTCTTTTTCTTTTTGGCGTCCACCTTTTGTATTCCATTTTTGACAAAGGAGACAAGTTCTGTTGGAAAAGAAAAAACTACAATATAATTTCGTAATTCATAAAACTAGTTAAAATGTACTGTAGTTCACACATGAATGAATTGCGCTGTGTTCTGTTTTAAGAAAGCATGGCAAAAGCAACTAGTGATTGAAAAACGTACGTCATATAAAGTGTGAGACCGGATCAATCAATCAAGTTGTTAATTAATCATGTAAATCGAGAACGGAAACTAAAGTGAATTACTTTAACTTACACTGCAGACATCCATCTTCTCAGTTTCGTCTTCAACGGATTCAGTAGTAGTTTTCGCGAGGTATTCTAAAAGGTCAAACTTGAACTTAAACTTACATTCTAGTTACAATACATGAATGGCAGGGTATACAGAATCAGTGTAAGATAAAAATAAGTAGGGCGCACTGGGGTGCACTGCAGCTCAATGGGGTTAAATAAGAAGAAAAACTAAAATGCAAGTTTCTAGTGAGGGCAGCTATGCTACAGTCATTACCTTTCAACTTCCTTGTTGTTTGATGAGAGTAACAGGCTCCCTTTTGGTGCAAGCATGCCAGTGCCACTGGAACCTTGTGTTAAACCACTCTGTACTTGGAGCAGGAATTCGCCTAACGAGTCGGAGAATGTCGGATCATCAACCATTACTACCATTGTGGTTGACGCCAAGGTTTCTAAGATTTTCTTACTATGAAAGTACGTCAAAGTAGTCAAAATTAACTACCAATAGATAAACAATTAATAATAATTACACTAAATACTAATACAGTACTACCTTGTCTGCAATTAAACATGCAGTGAAATATTTGTGAATGAAAGAAATATATTAACAACTATTATATATAATTGCCATCAGAAACAGGGTTAGCTGGAATGATGAATACTTGAATTTTAGTTCTATTAAATATTGAAGCCTGATAGCTGTATCATGCAAACCACATTGACTGTCATGTTATTTTAAATTGTTCATAACAGTACAAAAGAAATATAAAATGTTTGTTTTAACCCATTTACTGGCAGTACTCCACCACTGATGAGTAAAATTGCCTGGTGTTAGACAGAGTGTAGGGTGCATATGGGCGCATTGCCAGTATGGGTTAATTAGTTGATAATACTTTGACACCTATTTTATGAATCGTTTTGGCTTACTCAGATGTCCCAGCTGTAATTTGGTTTCCACCAGATAAGATGAGTGGGTGATTTCTGCTTGTAACACCTTGGGCTTTTGACAAAATGTCAAGTGTAAGTGATTTGCCAACATTCCTTACACTTGAATATAGCAGTCCAATATTGCTTTCCCCTGGAAATTCATATAAACAACATACAGGTAGTTATTCATTCATCTATTCTTGCAAAAATCCATTAACCCATTTTTGCTGTGATTTTCTACCTGATGTAAATGACTGATACAGTATATGACTGATACAGACGTAAACATTCATAAATCATGACCATTTGCTTTTAAAAAGAAATCACAGCAAAAATCACCATAAATTATAAATGAGCTCTGAGAAGGGTCACATACCCCATTTAGTGGCATCCTTAGTTCGTACTAATCTAGCAACAACAAATGATGTTGCCATTTTGAACACCAGTTCATTACTCTTGAATACACATGACAGATGAAGATATCTAGGTAGGAAGAACACCTTTGTTAATTAATTTCCATGCATGCTGTTTATTCAGGATGACAAAATAACAAGATAAAATTGACTAAATTTTTACTAACTTTCGCATAATGTTTTGGAAATACAACATCTGAGTCAAATTGGAATTAAACTCGGTAGAATATGCTGAAAGATCTCTTTCTGGAAAATAAGTCACCTCTAATGGACTTAGAATTGTATTGTGGTCAAGATGTGTCTATAAAATGAAATAAATAGCATAATATTATTAGACAAGTCTCCATATTAGTGGGTTAAGCCATACACAGAGCGACTCAAACACAATTACACTGTTTCATGCAGGATTCTAAAAGTAAAATTAAATGTACATGATCTTGATCCTTCATTCCATCGTTAGAGAACTTAAAGAGTCCTGGTCAACCACAATGCAATGCGTGCGTTTGTTTACGTTTCTGTTATGTTGTGAGCCAGAGGCGGCCATTTAGTGTGACATCGAAAATGGCGGCACAATTAATAAAAACGTAAACAAAAGACCAGGGAAAACGTAAACAAAAGACCTGGACTCTTTAAGCAAGCAAAATTTTTGTCATTAACCCATTGAGCCTCAGTGCGCCCTACTTAATTTCTTTTACCTGTCCAAAGCCAGACGATTCTACTCGTCAATGGGGAAGCTCTGTGGCTTAATGGGTTAGCCCAAAAATCTGACAATGTCGACAGTTAACCCATTGAGCCTCAGTGTGCCCTACTTATTTTTTTTACTTGTCCAATGACAGACGTTTTTACTTGTCAATGGGGAAGCTCTGCGGCTTACAGTAATGGGTTAACACAGACACAACCAGAAGTAAATCGAGCCATTACATATAATAACCGGTGTTCTGATTTTCACATTCTTCGAATAAAGAATGTCAAAATTCAGATACAAAACCAAACCTGCGAGGAAAGCAACCAGTACTTCCCAGACTGCCAGCCATGGTGATCTGTTAAATAGCATATCCTGGTATCAATGCCTTTGTTGACATTCTTTATATATGTCGTCCTCAATTGCTCCCAGTATTGATTCACTAAGGAATTTGTTGCAACACATGTCAAATTCAATGTTCCACATGGAAAGCTGTTTCGCAGAGCAGTTAACAGGCGTTGTTTGCTATCAAATGCGTCAACAGGGAGAGCTATTTGTCTGCAAAGGAAATAGATATTGACTATGTATATATATCAATAGGACAAATGTTGTTTATTAAACTGCCTAAAATAGACAAAAAAAAAACTTCTCGACGTTTCGACCTATGGGCCTTCGTCAGGAGAGTTAGTATGTATGTATATATAAATATATATATATATATATATATATATATATATATATACGTGTAGGTTTAGGTCTACGAAACGCAAAGAGTGCTCGACAACATATAGTTAGAGCAAATTATAGTTTTTCGCTTACCTCAAAACTTGTCTGCAACAGGCTGCAGACAAGTATATATATATATATATATATTTTATATATATATATATTTTATATATATATATATTTTATAAAATATATATATATATATATAGTCAAATCTGCAGACATGCATGTTTCGCCGTTCAACGGCTCGTCAGTGCAGCTTGTAACGCAGTCTAGATGCGAGTGACTTCGTATTTATACACCATACTCTTGCCCTCACCAAGCGCATGTGGTACAATACTCAGACACATATATATATATATATATATATATACGACTATACGTGTAGGTTTAGGTCTACGAAACGCAAAGAGTGCTCGACAACATATAGTTAGAGCAAATTATAGATTTTCGCGATGTCGTCATCGTAACAAATTTTGCGTAAACAACGCAAACAAAGCCATGCATGCACACATTGTCTCCCACACACACTCCCACGCCCCGGCAGGAAGCATATAAGCGGTCATTTCTTTTCGATACTTGTAAACTGCCTGATGATTCTTTTACAGATGAAACAGCCTTGTTGCAGACAAGTTTTGAGGTAAGCGAAAATATATATATATATATATATATGGTGGCTATAAGCTATAATGCAAAAGCTCACTTCCCTTGTGGTCGTTTGAGCACTCTGGCCCCATGACACTTCACGCATGTCTGGATGCGCATGTGTCTGAGTATTGTACCACATGCGCTTGGTGAGGGCAAGAGTATGGTGTATAAATACGAAGTCACTCGCATCTAGACTGCGTTACAAGCTGCACTGACGAGCCGTTGAACGGCGAAACATGCATGTCTGCAGATTTGACTATATATATATATATATATATATATTGTGAATAATCCGGCGAGTAGCGATTGAAATAGCTCGATGATAAAAACTATGAATATTCAATTTCTTCGAACAGCCCACGTGGCTATCCGCTATGCATGCTGCTGAACGAAAGAATACTTACATTCTTATCCACACTAACTGTCTTGTTATTAGTTAATAACTCGTCATCAGACTGATCAGATATATACATTTCATCACAAGGATGTTCAGTCATGTTTCGACCACGGAAACGGTATAAAACACTTACAGCGAAGAGAGGGCACAATAGAAAAGACTAAAGAGTCAAAAGCAGGGCTCTCAGAACGTAATGCTGAAAATTCCTTAGATTAAGTGGTAAAAATTCCTTAAATGAACAAAAATTTCCTTAGACTCTAGAAAACGTGCGAACATAGGTTTTTTTCATCGCAAAATGGCGGATTCCGAATCATCAGGTAATTAAAGAGCGGGAAGTGCTCCAAAAAAGGCTAAATTTTAAAAATTTATTTCCTTAAAAGTCTCCTTAAAAAGGTCAAATTTTCCTCAGTTTAAGGAAATTTCCTTAAAAATGAGAGCCCTGGTCAAAAGGCCAAAGGCAGTGTCAGTGTAACAGTGTTGCTTTGTTGCCATATACCAGGGCTCTCAGAACGTATTGCTGAAAATTCCTTAGATTAAGTTGTAAAAATTCCTAAAATGGACAAAAATTTCCTTAGACTCTAGAAAACGCGCGAAAATAGTTTTTTGCATCGCTAAATGGCGGATTCCGAATCATCTGTTAATGAAACAGAGGGAAGTGCTCCAAAAAAGGCTAATTTTTTAAATTTTAAAATGAGAGCCCTGCCATATACTATAGCCTCGTCCCCAGGTGCTTTCTTGCACTCTTTTTAAATTTGTGGTCTGCACGCGCCCGTTCGACGCTTCGTCCACGCAACTACCCACGTAACTGTGTTAGGCCTGGGGACGAGGCTAGTTGCCTGGGGACGTTGCTAGTTCACCCGGAAAGTTTCTTGCTGCGTTGCACATTACGTATATTAATTATAAATTCATGATGCAACGCATGTACTACTCATATCAACCCATACCCCTCCCCCCCAGTCAAGGTCCCTTTTGTCTACAATATGAGCGAAACATTGAAGAAAAATTCAATCTTCAATTTAGAAGGGATGTTTGATATCCTAGGAACTGAATTTTGCTTTATGAATCTTATGTCATGTCTTTTCTTCAAATAAGTCAATGTTTTTAATTTTTAAAAAATGTTAGACATTGTGTTGTAAATACCTGTATGGCGGCGTATCCCGGACCCTATACATTTTGGTAGTTACAAGGCTAGGCTAATCAAGAGTTGTGATATTAACATAAACACACCATTCAAGTACTTAACTGAAGATTCAGTCTATCGACAGTATAATGTAACGCTTTATATCCAAAAATCTGTTGTAGAAAATGCGCGAAATGCAGTCCTAGAGGGAAAATTATCTGTGGGAGAAAGACCGCAGACCCCAATCCCTCTGCTACACGCGTAAAAATCAAATTAAGGTCGACTTGTTGAGAACAGGATGCAACAATGTTGTGCTGCACCCCTTATTCACAGTTGTCAACCCAACAATATTGAAAAATACCTGTTTATTGTGAATTGGGTGTAATTTGAATTGAGCAGCATCTACCTATACAGCTTGGAAGATTGCAGACATATCACCAATTCCAAAAACCAAACCAGTACAAAATCCCAAGAAAGATTTAAGACCTATCTCGCTAACGTCATCGGTTTCTAAAGTCGCTGAAGAATTTGTGGTTGCGAACAATGTAAAACCAGCTATCTCAAAGGTACCTGATAGTAATCAATACGGTGCTATTCCAAAATCGTCTGCCGTAATGGCAATAATTAACATGTTGCATACTTGGTACCAAGCTACTGATGCAAATGGGTCAACGATTATGCCTATATTATTTGACTATCGAAAAGCCTTCAATCTCATTGACCATAGGCATAGTATACTTATTGCCAAGTTGCGTAACTTAGATCTCCCAAACAGCGTGATAAATTGGATAATTGATTTCCTAACTGACAGATTCGAATCCAAATAATTAAACTGGTAGATAACTGTTACTCTGAATGGGGCATGGTCCCTTCCGGAGTTCCGTAAGGAACTAAGTTGGGGCCATGGCTCTTTTTACTGATGATAAACGATCTAGTTATTGGAAATCACGAAATTTGGAAATATGTTGACGACATACGACAGTATCAGGGGCGTGGCGAACGAATCAGGATTGGGGGGGGGGGGGGCGTCACATGATAATGACCAACTTTTGGAGGCCTCCAGGTTTTGGGGGCCTCCTTTAAATACTTCATTCAAGGAATATAGCGAAACAATTGGCATAAGCGGAAAATATATCGGGCAACTACACGCGTAAAAACGCTCAGGTTGTTGCAAGTTGTTCAAAACAGGAGCGAACAATGTTGTGCTGCACCCTGTGAACAATATTGTTCTCATGTTGTTCAACCATCAGTATTGTTGCAATATATACCATTTATTTTAAAATTATTTCAAGTACGTTGTAAACTTTCAAATTTAAGCCAAATTTATTTTTTGACCAACGAAATTTTATTTTGACCAACTTTTTAACATGAGAAATTACACACACACACACACCCGGTCGCCACGCCCCTGGACAACATCAGAGATTGTCCCCAAAGATGCAACAAGTACTGCCCAGAATATAGAAAATAAAGTCATGTCCTGGTCCTCTGAGAATAGATAATCAATCACGGACCTAATACAAGTTATATAGAATAACACCTGTCTTGGTAATTCGCACAGGGAATTCTGTCTTTGTGGTCACGAATAAGCATTTTACGTCATAATGCATAAGGAATCTTCAATAGGTAGCTTTACTCGCTTCAGTTGGACTAGAAAATATTAATAGTCGTTTGCTAGTTTTCTTTATCACCTTTTCTATATGAGGATTCCAGGGTTAGCCGACCTATAAGAGTGACTCCTAAAATATCGACGGTGTCAACTACTTCTAACTCCTTTCCATTAACCACCACCGGGGCAAACTAACGAGGTTGACTACAATCATTGACAAAAATGTTGTAACGAGCCGTGCGTTACGGACCAAAATTCACCTATCGCGCCCCCCTTACCCCCCAAATCAATGTTGCCTGGATAAAAATGTTACCCAATGTCGGACAAGATGCGCTAAGGCTTTAGACTTAACAATTCAACATTGATTTTGGGGGAAGGGGGGTTATTTGACCGAGAAAACGGTTGGCAAAATTATTTTATGTAAATTGCATGCAATTTTTTTTAATCGTTACAGCCAAATTTGTCAATGATTGTAGATAAGGATATCCTCAATTCTTTACACTTGTCCGGATTCAATTGAACTGAAATACCTGCGTTCTACTCTTCCCTTCCACAGTATCTAAAATCTGAACTAGTGTGTTTAGAGAAAAGAGCATTTTCCATCATTGTCCCGGGACAGGATTATCAAACAGCTACGAAAATTCTGAAAGTAAAACCGTTGCAAGATCATCATAAAAATCTATGCGAAAAGCTCTTTCAAGCTGCTGTCTCGGATCCAACCCATAAGTTTAGTAAGTTGTTTTCAACAACACATGAGGCAAGCTATGATTTAAGAAAGAAACGAACGTTCAACGTCCCTTTGGCTCGTACTAATAGATTGAAGAACACATTTATATATGCTAAATGTAACTCACACCATAGTTCATAATATTTGAAACATTAATCGATACTTTTAATTTTATTTCCATATTAATTAAATAACGTTTATTAATTATTTAAAAAATTGATTGTAAGGGGCGGACCATTAGAAAAACCCGGAGGGGGGGGGTGGCAATTCCCCCAAAAAAATTCCTGCAAGGAGAAATTGTGTGAAAAAAATATCCTGCAAGAGGTCTAGTCTGAAAATAAAATTCGTGCAAGCACAGTGTGACGACTCGGTGAATGGCTATTTTAATGCTAAATACATTGATAGTTTTGCCAGTTTTGCATATTTTAATTAAAAAATCAATATTCTTTGCTCTTCTGTCTTTTGTATAATACAGTGACACATTCCAAGATTTGTAGCAGGTCAGCAGGGCTTCCTTTAGACTGTGTTCACAATTTGTTCCCAATACTTCATTTTGTAACAATGTTTTAATTAAACTTTGATCGACTAATTTATTATTGTAAGTCTAAGATAAAGTACACCCTATAGTAAATTGCACGGCTTACCTACAGTAGCTATTGCACAGATCCCAAATGTATTGAATTGAATTGAATTTATTAGCAAAAACTTGAATGGTAGTTTACAAAAGGAAACTGAAAAACTCAAGTAACATTATTAAATTAGGCCCATTTCAAACGTCGAACTTTCCATGTGCCAAACTTAAAGGGGCAGTGTAAGGCTATTTTGGGCAATTCTGACACTCGCATATTTTGCACTAAACTGAAAAAGAATGCCTGTAAACACAAAATAAAGCAATAACAAATACAAAAAGCTTGTACCGAAGTACGGATGTCCAAGTTTAAGCGAGGATTGATATGGATTGTGATTGATATGGATTGTAATATGACATCTTGAAAAGTTGTTGGCAAACAGGTTTTCAAGTTTTGGTCAATTTGTAGAAAAACGTCGACTAACTCGACTTACACGTTGTTTGGAAGTTCATATTTGTTTAATATGACTCGTCTATCATAAATGAATCCATTTACAATGTTTATTTTTAAATTTGCAGTTCAGATTTATAATAAAGGACATTTTTGTGTTAACATAGCCTGACACTGCCCCTTTAATATACCGCATTAAGTTCGACCAAGCTCGATAAGACTATATAAAAATATATATACAATATATACAAGTATAAATATTTAAGATAATAAAATTCAAGAGGTTCAAGGCAAATCCCATTTCCGCACACAGGTTGATAAAAAAATAATCTACTTGTATGTGTCTTAAAAAGTGGAATGTTTCTAGCGTTTCTAAAGTCATATGAGTGGACATTCTTTGCAGATAAAAGCAGTGGTGGCGCCAAGGGGGGGCTGGCGGGGGCTACAGCCCCCCCCCCGTCAGGGGAAAATTCGTATTTCGTCGGGGAAATAAACCAGGTTTAATCAGCGAAAGTTAGCCACAAGATGCAGGAAATGGTGTTTCAGAGGCTCAACATTCTAAAATTTTCTCGGAAATCATGCTCCCTAACATTTCTTCTATAGGAAATAAACTGGAAGGTTAGCCACAAAACGCAGGGAATGGTGTTTCCGAGACTCAAAATTCTAAAATTTTCTCCTCGGAGCATACCTCAAATCACGTAGCCTCTTTGTGAGAAAAATAACATTTTGCTAGCAAATAAACTAAGTTTAATCCGGGAAAATTTACCCACAAGGCGCAGGAAATGGTGTTTTTGAAACTCCAAATTCTAAAATTTTCTTGGGGGAGCATTCCCCCGACCAACCGGCCTAGCTGTTTCCGAAAAAATAACCTATAATGCTTAGCCTCTCCGTCGGGGACGTTAGCCCCCGTGTCGGGAATTCCTGGCGCCACCCCTGGATAAAAGATCGGAAATTTTACTTGAAAGACCAAAATTGTTCTCGTAAAACCGCTTACTGAAGGAATCCCTCCGATCAACAAGAGTGGGTAAATTGAGTTCGTTTAAACTGTCGTTATACGAATACGATAAATCAGGATAGATAAACTCTGTTGCTTTTGACCAGCCAGCAGCTACAATATGTTACGATGCTACTTTTCAATCATTTTACCACTGGAATTTTAGTTCCTTAAAGTAAGTCATATCGGTGCAATATATCAATAGCTAGGTTTTACGGGGGTAAAATGTATCAATTTCAAAACGTAAAAAAAGGTGTGCTTATCACTACACAAATCCCATTTATCAGTGCATGTTAAAATAATTTTTCAGTGTATGAACAACCAAAAGCCCAACTCTAACCACAAATTTCAGTTGTTCATACAGATCAGGAATCCCCAGTGATTTTACAAATGTGATAACTTGTGTCAAAAAGCAAGTGAAAACAATACATTATCTCTCTGTCCTTTTCCTTTCAAGACATGAAATAGATGTACACAGCATAAAATTCAATGAGTGCACTGAATCGGATCAGGATGAATTTGGCTACTACAATTGTGCAGCAGGATGTGGATATGTGTTTGGTACAAAAACAGCCCAAAACAGGTACAAAGAAATTCGTTATAATAGAAAGTTACGGTATTTTTAAGAAAGTAAGCTATCAAATCCCAAATGAGGAAGCCTGCGAAGCAGTCGCCTTATTTTTGAGTGGTTATTATATAAATGGGCAATAAAATAGTTGTGCGGAAAAAATAAATGAGGGCACTGTAATGCCTCTTTATGTGCAAAGCAGACGATTCACATTTATTTAGTAAAAGTATCTCAAAAAACAACCGTGCTAGTGATCATGAAAACATGTTGATGGAGTTAGTAATACCTTTTGACTAAATTTGGTATTAACGATAAAAAGACTCAAAACAGAATAACAACGTTAATAAATTTTCAATTTAAAAATAGTTTATACAGTATTTACCTGCATGTACTGTAATTATCATGTAAATTGGTGCAAATTAAGATGAATGTTGCAATATATTGTGCTTCTTATTGTATTTTTTTGTATTACAGACACTTGAGAGACAAACATGGAGACTTTGAACAGCCAGATCCTGAAGACCAGGATAACAACTGCACCTTGCCAAAGTTTGGTTATAAATTCAATTATCATCAGTCAAAGCTCATGTTTGGATTGCTGTTGAGAGATTTTAATGACACTGTCAGAGAAGGGGATGGTGAACACCTAATTGCTCTACCACAGTGAACACAACACAAAATATGCCTACGTCGTCCTGCTTCACCTTCTAAAAATTGTTGCCTTACTCCCTGAAAATGATGCCCATAGATTAAAATGGAACAGGTTCTACAATAAATATGGTGGTACCTCATTGGACCTCAAGAAAGAGCAACAGAACAAGGTTCTTAAGACCTTCTGGAGATCCCTAGGTGCAAATATCAACGAAGAAAATGCTGCCAGGGGCCATCATGCATTAGAGCCTCTTGAAGCTGTTGTGGAATCTGTGTATGCAGACCACCAGTATTGTGGACGAATTGGATGACGCTCTGTGCCAAATCAGGGAGAGAGTGTCCGGCAAATTGTGGATGATCCTTGTTGCTGATAAAGTATTTCACTTCACAGAAGGCAGAGAAGGTCGTGCTTCATTTCCACACTTTGATGGATGACTTATCAGAGACATTGATTACCGTGAAGTTAACAGCTGGATGAGTGAGCACATCAAATTATGGGGGTCTATATATGAGCCAACTGTCTGATTGTTTATCTGGTTTATCCAGATTTGTTGCAGTCATGGAACATCAAGTACAGTAATAAAGTAGGTGCATTGCAGTTTAATGGGTTATATGGCTACAGGCTTCTCAGGTTTGGCAATGTATAATGTCTGAAATCTTATTGCTGCAATTTTTACAATAGCTTGTGAGGCAAGTAATTTTTTTAGGTTAGATTGGGGACAATCTTAAATGAAGTATAGCTTTAGGCATACTAGAAATACATGCATGCAGAACCCCCTCGCCCATTTAATAGAACCCAAGCAATTATACTCCCCAAAAGTTATTGTAACAGGAAGTACTGAGTTGATTACTGTAACCATGGTAACACACAAACGGCCGTATATTTCTTTTCTTTTTTGTACAAAATGGCAAAATAGTGATAAGGTTTGTACTTTTAACTGTAAAATTATCAATTGCCCAACTATATAAAGTAGCTATGTTATTACGTACTCTTTTAGCTTTGATTTACTCTAAAATTCAATCTTAAACGTCTCACAAAACGTTTCGAAATTGTCATAAAACTGTTTTTTGAACAGTATTTTTATACTATGAAGTTTTTGAGATTAAATATGTAATTTCTTATTCTATATAATGCATTTGAATTAATACTAAAACAATTTTTAAGATTAGTCAATGTTGTTATTGACCACAGGATGAACTACGCATTTTCAAAACCACAAAATGTAGTGCATGCCAGTTGACGGTAAAACTGCAAAAGCAAGTATGCAAAATAAACACTTACCCGTTTAAAATGCTTTAAAACTCGAAAATCCTCACCTTTCTCAGCCTTTTGACTGATTTCTTTTGCTATTGACTTTATTTTAGTAAGTAAAAAATTTTCTTTTATCTTGTTTTGGAGACTTAATAATATGTCCCGACTTGAAAATAATTTTCATATCAATGCCAAAAATAAAATTTAAATTTCATATCTGCTTCTTCCATGTCATCAAAAATATCCTGAAATACCTCCAGTATTTGCAATGCAGTTCTAACTGAAAATACTGGAAAGTTCAAAATGTCATCTATATTGAATATAAGCAATTGTCAACTAACTGTTGGACAAGTTAATCTGAAAAACCATGGACTTCTAGGGGACAATGGTGCTTAAACTTGTCCTTAAGTTCTGTAAGGGCATCACATGTCATCTCTCTGTTGGTCACTAATATCTCTCTTCCTTAGCGGTTGAGGTGCTTCCTGAGCTGGTACATGATCCTTTTCAAATGGAAGATTTAGTGTATTACAACAGCTATCACTGCACTTGCAATTAAGGCAGCAATTGCTGCAACAGTCATGAGGAGGTTCTACAGGCACAACATTAGGAACAAAAGGCTTTAAACTTGCCACACGATAGCATCCTTCTGTACGAACAAATTGTTTAACATCATCTTCACAGTGAGCAGTTTGGTTGCTATGATAGATTATTATACTGTGGGCATGCTCTCCATCTCGTCCTGTTCTGCCTGCCTCTTGATAATAGTCAATGAGTGTCCTTGGTGGTATGGTTATGAGACGCATCTTTTCCCATTTTGAAAATCAAATAGTTGCACCATTTCATTCATCATGGTGCAAAAGATGATTGTCTTTGGCATATTCACCCCCTTTTCCAAAGCTAATTCAATTAGCCAATCCAGTTTTCGAAATATGCTTGTCTTTTTGCACTTTGTCACTGAGATGTGCAAATGTTTCCTCTCAGGACTGATTATTAGCTTCGCTGGATCCTGTATTGACAACAGACTGATGATTGTAGCCTGGGTGTTCTTGTCGGCAGTGCCAGTTGTGGCATTTCTACAAAAAAGCCTTTCCCTGTCCAAGTTTCCACTGTATGTGTCTCGTCTACGACTATGGCGTGGACATTTCGTGTCCTCTTCAGCGATTCCCTAAACGCCTTTTGGCTTACTACTTCGGCAGAGGTGAATACAACATCGGGGACATCACTCGTTTGTTCAAACATCGCTGAGCTCATGAGGGAAATGGCTTTAAGCCCACATGACTCAACCTCCATTAGTTGATCTTTCACAATACTATCCAAAGGACAAATGACAAGGACAAATTCCCGTCTTGAGAAAAATGGTCTTGTCTAATACAGTCATGTGGGTTAGAAACATCGGACGGGACAAACATTCTCTTAATCCACATAATACAACATTTTTGGAGTTTGGTTTTAAATTATTCACATGAATTGTGTGAGTTCGATAACTCAGCCAGCTGCAGCCTTTCTACTTCTAGTACTACTCAGTCTTTCACTGATGACATTGAATGAAAGTCTATTAAAGAACATGCTGGCTGGGTCTTTAAGCGAGTGAGAGATTTTTTTAATGGTGGACCAGAAACTTACAAAGTTCAGGTGTCAAAAAGTGATAGTGTTGAGGTAGAAGTAGATAAGCATTTCATTCTTGCATTAATTCAGAGGTTGGGACATGATGTTTTGGCCCAACCAGGAAAGTTTCTGTTTGTGGCATGCTTAACCTTCCCATGCGAGTATTGGTCGAGATTGGGGTAACAAGAAGCCAACAGAAAGTCACAACCATCATTATTAACATTCGCCACACAGACCACACTTCAACATTGTCAATCAATGCTTCCACTTCTTAGAACAATTTTCATCACTTTGTCCACCTCTTGATCACTGTCACAATCATCATGTCACACATCACATACATCGTTCAGATTCACCACCGTTCACCACAAAACACGCTACACTCACTTCATGCCACATTGCCAATTGATTCTTCCACTTCGTACAACAATTTCCACCACCCCAATCTCGGCCAGTATAAACGAAAGCTGAGAGCCCCCAATTTTCTTTCAGTCCGACCGCCCCTGCCCCTGATAAATCCCTTCCGCTCGCACCAATGCAAAGTGGTACTCAACTCGATCCTTCTCGTAAGTAAACTTCATTTATCACCATATTTCTTTATTAAATGTCTTGCACATAACACTTCACATAGTTTATGTAGACCACCCCTATCACCAACAATTTTCACACACAATTCCACAATGTTTTTGTGCACAAAATATCAATGCATATTTAGCGCAGATGACATGGTTTATTCATAAACCACCAAATGTTGCCACCATATGCTGCCAGCGTGATAGAAACATGCTGTCTCAATTATGCTCAGAACCTGACGATAAGATAACCAAGTTTTTAACAGAAAACTAACTGGGACTTGGTCTGTGTGGCAAAACCACACTGCCATTCATCCAGACCTTGGCATCATTCCACACATGATTGCACCCAGGTTTTGCTTACACAAAACAACACACAAATTCAGTTTGTCAATGTCTATATTTTCAATATGTTACTGTTCTACATTTATTATTTTTTCATCTTCATATCATAATTAACACCACACATTAAACAATATACCATTTAATCAAACAATAAACCATTCATCATACATCAAACCACTTTAATTAATCTGACCTAAATGAGAAATAAATAACAAACATTGATCTGCTGTGAAAGCGTTGTTGCGGCCATTTTGATGGTGGACTTGATGGTTATGACCAGTGAACTCTAAGTAAACTGGAACGCTAACTCCTATGATCAAGTCCTATGATTCGTTGAAGCCAAGCTAGTTTTTCTGAGGTTTGAGTTGAAATACTTAACACCGAACATTGGGCTGTATATGAAATTGAAGCTATTAAAAAGTTCTATTTGGTATAAAAACTTAAAGACTTTAGGCAAAATGGAAATACTTAAAAAATACAAAAACAGCCGCAATTTCGCAATTTTGTAAAATACGGCAAATTTTCCCTCAAAGTTTTAAGTATTTCCTTTTTACCTAAAGTCTTGAAGTTTTTATACCAAATAGAACTTTTTAATAGCTTCAATTTCATATACAGCCCAATGTTCGGCGTTAAGTATTTCAACTCAAACCTCAGAAAAACTGAATTAAGCTGGCTTCAATTTCCCCTCCTCAGTTATCGTTCCAGTTTATTTATAGTTAAATGGTTATGACTAAGCCCAGGATGAACATTTCCTCCTGTGAATGATCAGCAATTTTCCATCTCCAGACTTTAAATGATAGCACATAATTTGCTATCATTATAAGCTCTGCTTCTCAGCCAATTCCAAAGGCTGTTTACTTCCCTTTCCCAATTACTTAAAGTTGAGCATGTCCAACAGCTTGTCAACATTGCAGACAAATGTGATGGTGGCCTCATATCCTGGGCCTTCTTATTACAGATAACAAGTTAAAATTGTGCATTAAACTAGTACATAAATATAGAATACAAATTCATATAGTGGCGATCATTGATAAATGTTATGAGAATACTTCCTCGGGAGACTCCATACAGGTTAAGTTAGATTTCTTAAATGATAAAGTTCCTCTGAATTGTACACATTGGTCCCTTTCCTGTATGTACAATCTGTACTGTCAGATCATCACATTTGTAAACTACAAGTTTTCGTGGTAACAAATCTGTATCAACCATGTCAAACACTTTATGGAGATCAATAAATACCGACCCCATTTAAAAGGCTGTTCTCCATATTGGATGTCAACATATTCACAAGCTTGCATAACACCATTTCATAACGCTTGAGTACTTTACTGACTGTGCAGGGTATGGCTATGCTTATTGACATCAGACTAAGCACCATATTTATAAACTGGGATTATATTTGATCTTTTCCGTTTTGTTGGAAATATTCCAGATGTTAAACTTTTGTTAAACACATTGGTCAACGATGGAGCTATTAGATTTGCTGACATCTTTAGAATTTTAAGCCTTTAGACTTAAGCCATGAAGTTCAGTTGCTTTGTAGGTGTCTAAGTTACGTAAAAAGTTACAAAGCTCTTCGGTTAGGAGCGGAATACTACAGGTTACATCATTGTTAATATTGGAGTTGATCATTTCTGTTAATTTATAAAAGTTACTCAAATATTGTCAATTCGCAATATATTGGTTAATAATGGTGGAGAAAAAGTTATTGAAATGTTCACACATACCTTTCGAGTCTGATATATTAAAGTGATTTTAATAATTTCTCAAACTTGATGGAACTGATTTAACATTGGTTGGAATTATGTTACATAGATATTGTCATAGTTTCTTTCTCTGATGATGTAATTGAATGACGTATGCTTGGACAATTATTAATATTTGTACTTTTATTTTTAATGAAATTAAAAAAATTTTAAACAGCCGCATACTTTGGCCTCGCTAGAATAACAAATACTCTCGATAAAATGCTGGTGAAGGACAACTGCATGAGATTACACAAACTTATGTTATTGTTTTTATATATTTTTAGTCAGTTTAAGTGAAAATGAAGTAATAAATACTATTAGAAACCTTGATTCTGTTACACTACCTCTGAAAATGAGTTAAAATAAACATATGTACCTGAATGATTGCAAAGATATTAGATGGATTGAAGCAGGAACTGCTCTATTATTTTAACAATTAAATTATGCCAAGGTTCGATGAATTTTATCAACACATAGAAAATAATTTTAACTAATTTAAAGGCTTTTAGTTGTATGAATGACTTACAAATTATCAGAAAAAATATTTAAGTCTGTTACTTACTCAAAACCTCCAAAATATTCTCTTCTTCGGTGCTTGAATATTCTTGCTTCATGCTTTCTTGTTCCACAATGTTTATTACCTGAGCAAGCCGCGCATGATCAGGAGAGAATTCTAAGTGATTGGAAAATGGAGATAGCTAATTTTAATACTATTTCATTCATTAAGGAAAAGTTAGAGAAAAACAAAACTGGCCTCAGATAACGTTGGAAATACAATTCTACGGAGATAGTGCATAGAGATACAACAGCATAATACAAATTTTTAAAAAATATCATTGATGGAATTTGACCCAAATTTGGACATAGAACAAAACAATTATCACTTGACGAAATGTTTTTAATACTCGCATCTTATACTGTTTTTCTTTTCTTCTGGGAAATCATGTTCTGTTTTTCCCCCCAAGCGATTTAAAACTACAATATTGTTTGTTTTTGCTCATCTCTTGTTCATTTTTAGTATTACGCCTGTATTCTAAAAGCTCACTCACACTCAAGGAGTGCAGGTTCAACCTGAGTGTCAGTGCTGTTTTTGAAAAGCTGGATGGTTACTGCCATACCATACTATGCAAGTACTCACCCTCCAGCTATTAAAAAATAGCACTGAGTGAGCTTTTAGAATACAGGCATTAAGAGCAGATGTCAGTAAGCACAAAACAATTTCTGCTAAGTGAAGCAAAAGAATCAAAACTAATCGCATGTATATAATTATCCTACAAGATGTTTTTTTCTGCATCTTGCTCGATTGAAATTGATGTAGAAGGTTAAGGTGGATGGATATTTCGAGTGAAATATTATATACAATATTTTAGACCTGAACGGGAACGGCTGCAAAAAATGCAACTCTAAGTCCTCCGACAGGAATTGAACCTGCGGCCCTGCGATTCCGGTGCAGCGCTCTGACCACTGAGCTGCAGAGTCCGGTTGCCAATATATATATTACTAATATTTATTGTAACCTTCACAGATGAAGAACTACTTTGTAGATATACTGTGAATAAAGCATTATTATTATTATTTGTTACTTTCAAATTTGAGAGATAAACTGTCTTGTGAATATTAATACTGATCAAGTTAAGATGCAAGACTTAAATGCTACAATTGATGCTTATTTTGTTGGATATTAAAACTACTTGCTAATGATATGTTCTTGAAAATGTTGGTTTATTAATTATTCCTTTCAGTTTTATCTCCCAATTTTCTTCATTTTGAACAGTCAAATGCACAACACTCTCATCCAGTAGTGGCAGAAGATGGGTTTGATTGGGAAGGCTAGCCAAAATAGGGAAATTTTGAAATCTGGAGTCTGATCTGAAACCTTTCTGGAGAAAGTTTGACCTGAAACCAGGTCATTTTGTTTATCTTCTGGTGGGAAAATATAAGCAGATATAGGTCATAGCACCTAGCATGGAATGCCGATTGTTTCAATAATACTTCTGTCGTAAATATAATACTTCTTTGCAATTATAATACTTCATGTCACATTTATACAACTTATGATCACTAATATAAAACTTCCATGTGGAAATATAAAACTTCCATATACATGTATAAAACTTCATCGCAAATAGAATACATCGTAACAAATATAAAACTTCTGTACAAATATAAGGTTAGTAAATCCTGGGTTACTTTATAATCACAAACAATCACAAACTTAAAACTTCATTACAAATTTAAAACTTTCTGGAAATATCATAGCAAGTGGAAGCATATAGCTTACAATTTCTTCCACTTGGGAAACTTGGGAGGAAATTTCCTTGCAGAAGGACATTTTCCCATTTTGAATTGAAGGGAAAGTTCGAAAATGCAAGAAATTCTGAGTAATTAAGGGAATACTATAGTCCTGTCTTGAAATTCTCAAAATATCCATATTTTTCGAACTAGTAAGAGGACATTTAAGCGAAATTTATGAATTAGGGAAGAAATAATTGCAAAAAAGTGCGAAAAAGACATTTAACTATCATGAAAAATTAATATGGACAAAAATGGACGTTTTGTTATTGTAGAGTGGAAGCACTGAGCTTTGGCGCCATGCAGTAAACTGCATGCATGTAAAATGTGGTGGACACACCATCAAATTCAATTATGCAGACTTGTAGACATGATAAGGATAATCATGATAAGCAACAATGATAGGCACAGGTTCAAAGATGAAAACAGTGCACTGGAAACAACGAGTACTGCCATAACTAGGTTATTCCCTAGTGTGAACGGCAGGAGAAATACGACTAATGATACAAATTCTATTATGCCACAATTTGTACCAAGCCGGGACGAACGTCCCCAAGAAACCGTATTCTAGAAAGAGTAAAGCTTCATCTACTCCTGTTATGAAAGATGTGATTCTTCTTCCAAACCCGAGAATGAAAACTGTTCGTTGTGGGTGCAAAAGAGAGGAGCTTTTTGCTCGTGGTTTTGTTGTCACAGCTTTTAGTATAACGAACGGAATGACGAACACGCAAATGCACCGACATTTCTCAACAATGTTCTCAGAAAACCTTAAGGGTACTAGGACATTCACTATCGTCAGAGCGGTAGGAAACAGAATTGTCTAAATAAATATATCTCAGGAAATTACTGGAAAAGTACTAAAGCATATTTGTGGACAAGGCCCTGTATACCTCTGCTGCGTTAGACCAACTGATACAGAATTTGCTTGGGTTGATGTAAATGATGAGTCTGATACTGATGATGGGGAAACTATTGGTATTGAGAGTGTATCAGAAGAGCTTCCTACTTCTTTATTAACTACTCCTGAAAATGCAGCAGCTGAACATATTCCACCAGTGCCCATCAGATCAGAATGTATGGACAGCCCTCCCAATGCATTAAGAAATAATTGCACCCCCAGTTTACCAGACAGCGCAAGTCAAAGACAAGGTGGTACGGTGCCTGCCCCAGCTGTAATACGAGTTTCTCTGTTAGTCAAATTGAGCAACATGCAGATGCTTGTTGTGAAGGGAGATCATCTGAGAGAGTTATTTACAGGTATTAAGTAAATCTTGTTTTATTTATTCTTGAGGTTTACCTTATGAATGCATTGGTAGTTATTATGGAGAATGTTAATTGAAAAATTGAGCAAAAATTGCGGAATAATTTGCTAGACAGGGAATGTTTTAGGAAAAACTGGCAGATCGGGTAACCAAAAATGTATTACCTGATTTGACTTTTCTTATCATGGTGGCTTTTAAATATCATAAACTCTTTGGCAGGGGGGTATCTCATATATTGCAAACTATTAAAGACAGAACTCAAAGTTTGAAGAACATTGAAGAGATTGAGTTTCACACCTTGAACAAATTGACATGGACTTACCCTGAAGCCAAGTGCTACATTGTGATATAGTTGCATGAAGATTAATTGCACTTGGCCTCAGTGCACAATAGCAGTATTGTTCTTACTGGAATATGGGTTTCCAATTGGAGTATAGGCTAATCTCTGACTGTCTATATTTTGCAATGGGGAGGGAGGCAGAGTGGGCTGTGTGCACAATAATTTACTACAAATTTTAACATTCTTTTGAAAGCAAAAAGGTTAGTTACCTAACTAAAAAGAAATTGATAATGCTAATTCATCCTGCTTATATAGTCATGCAATTATAAAAATTGGGGTTATTCTTCATTTTTATGATAAATTTTAACCATGACATACAGGGGTAGTAAAAATATTTTATTTTAAGGGTACCATAATTAAAAGAACATACAGTAGGAGAGTTTTCATTAAATAATCAGTTCTTATTTTTAAGGGATTTCTGAAGTATTTTAATGTTTATCATATTCATTTTGAAATCAATGGCATTTCTTGCAATCTGATTGGTCAAAAATAGTGCGATTAATTCCCAAATCGCACTATTTTGAGCTTTGCTTGCATCATCTTGAGTATTAATCAGATTGAAGCTCTGCACCACAGCAACCAATCAGATTGAATTATAGAATTCAACTTGCCAATCAATTTAAAGAAAAATGGGATCTGGCAAATGACCAAAACTGCAGTTTTTTTTCATAAAAAATCAACATAAAGGCGAGTCAAACATAAAAGAATATCAAATAATTTTCCACAAATAATACTGGCCAAATTATCAACAAAATTTTGAATGAAACATTGTCAAAATGTCAACAAAAACTTTGTGTTGATTTCAACTTTGTGTTGTGCAATTTTGGTCTGCAATCGTGCAATCGCACGACCGCGAAGTGGGAGTGAGATTTGTAATCACACGTTTGATTTCAGACCAAATTGCACTCCACTCAGTTCAATTACCATTGGGGGGCCCCAGCTCACTGCTCATGAGGCACCAACCATGGTTTTAAAATTTGAAGCCCCCAGAGTATTATCTACCTCTTTTAGTAAGCTTGTTCAGGGAACTAAGCTGTTTCCATCACTTTCATGAAAATTATTTGATTTTTTGAGGGGGGCCAAAAGATATTTCGGCCCCCCCTCATATAATATTGAGGGGGCTGTGGCCCCACCCGACCACCCGCTTCCTACGCCACTGGTTTGAAGAGCCTGTAGACTAACCCAACCGGACATATCTAAATTAGTATATGAGAGGTGATCATTGTGTCCCTTATTTCTGATTATTTATCTCCACTGACATTGCATGTATACATATAAGAAAGTGCCGAGCTGCTCATGAGAAGATAATAAAATATTAGGTGTACCAGCATGGGTTTTTTTGTCTTCCATACATAAAATCAGTATCAATGTAAAAACTGAAACAAAGTTGCCTTTGTGATCAATCAATCTATTTTACATAAGTATTTTAATTAATGTTCTTTTTATTGTACACCTGGCGAGAACCTGCCTAATATGATTTCCACCTACATGGCAAATATTCCATGTAACTTTACACATTATAAAAGTAAAATTTCACTTAACATTATGGAGAAATGTTTTTATTTAATATATGTTTACATTGTAAAATGCCTCGACATGTATATTTTTTGTTTTGTATATTTGTTTTCCTGTAGATCACTATGCATTAAAGTGTACCTGGCACCGAAAATTCCAATGCTTGACCAGTTATGTGAAGGGTTGCAAACACTTGGGGTACTGGATCTTGCTAGGAAGAACCAAACTCAAATGATACCTATCTTTACTCCAATTGGCAACAGTTTAATCACAAACGATCAGTTATTAGACATTTTGTCGCCAAAGTACAGCGAAAGTACACAAATCAAAGAACTGGAAATTAACACGTTCAAAGCAATGTGTGACTTTATTCAGGAACTTTATTTCCAAGGTTAGGGACAATGAAATTTATTGAAACTTAGCCAACTGTTGCTGACCATGTAAAGCATTGTCCTCTATAGCTCATAACATGATCACGTTTCTAAATTTAGTGTAACACTTGTGTGATTCGGACTTGTGTGAGACAACTTTCTTAGTCATACTGCTTTCACATTCATACCGTTGTTGATTTTGTTAGTTTCGCTTCAACAGTTGTTTTTTGTTAAAGAAGAAGAATATGAAAGCCCAATTCACCAACATGACGTCACTCATTCCCCACCCGCTTCGCGATTAAAAAAAAAATTTGGAATATTTTAAAATAATATTTATATTTGTGATATTTTTTATTTTTTTGGAATAATATTATTTTAATCTTCAAACACAATGACCTCCTCACTCTGACGTCTCATAGTCATCTGTGTTCACCCAACCTGGGAACACGAAGGTTGGAGCCTTCACTTTCCGTAGTGGCGTGGTGAGGTATAGGTTTCTATACCTCTTGTCAATCCATCTCATGTATGGAGTGGGATCCACCCCATTTCGAAGAGGGCGAGCGATAATGTCCAGCTCGAACCGCTCTAATATTTCCCCCCGCCTCTACATGTTCTAAAAAAGCCTTGTGAGGTTTTAAGACCCACAACACCGTGACAACCACACCCGATGCAAGACCAAAGACCAAAGACCAAGACAACGATGTGGTGTGATGGTGGGCCTCCAAAAATGCTATTAAATGTTGCCATAACACCACCTATTGGACCTAATAACACACCCATCACCATTAGTTTGACAAACATTTTATCACCCCTTTTTGCCACGTCTTTATGCATTTTTATGTACTTTCTTATGGATCCTTTAATCCTACCCACCACAACTTTTGACACATCCATTATTTTTCATAGTTTTACAAGAATGTTTTGGTGAGATAAACTCAATATATGTATAATTAATAATGTATTATTCAAGTTTTTTAAAATAATATTGGTTTATAGGCAACATTATATATTAAAAATAATATGTCTGATACAAAACTTACGTTTGTGACTAAGGCGATGACAAAGTTTGGAACCAAAAAGATCATTATAAAAAAGAAGGCAAACCTTGAGTTGGTTTTTAGTGAGTGTTCTACATTTGCTGTTCAAAAGAATGATAAGTTTAAACCTATTAGTTACTCACTCCCATTAGTTTTGGATGAAGAACTTATTGATGAGTTTACGAATATAATTACAGAGTGTGAAACACACACTGGAAAGGAAGATATTGCAAGATGTTTGTATACAGATGGAGATACACCAATATTATACGTAAAGATCATTCCACACAATATATCAAGGTTTTACAATAAGGTTGGAAAGAGAGTTGCGTTCAAAAACTATGCGGATGAACCTAACAAGGTTAATGTAACTGTTCTAAACGACAGTATTTTTGTGAACAAAGATGGAGAGATGTATCTACAAGTGAAAGCTAAGAAAGTAGACTTTTTAGAATAATTATATAAAGTTCATATTTTTTACCAGACCACATATAGTAATAAAACTTACGCGAACAACTACAAAACTGTGTCCTCACCCTTGTCATTTTTTGACACAATGTGTACACCGACAGTCAGCCCACCACTGAGTATTCCAACAAGTGGAATATAAGGTTGGATGTATCCCATTATTTTAATAACATCCTCCCTCAACAATGGATCCTCTTTGAGGTCATTCTCCAACATCTTTGGACCTTTGACGATACCCGTTCCTCCAAGAAACGCAGAGAACTTGCTCAGAAACAAGTCACACAAAAACACTTGTACCCTCTCACGTTTCATGGTTTCGTACTCCTCGTATAATTTATCCACTCCCTTCTCCGTCAGCTTCTCCACATACTTTTCCGTCTTTTTGATATCACCATTTCGAACAGCACCGATGAGTACCTCACATTTTAATCTTTGGTTTCTCCGTAGGAATATTATCTCCCACCAAGAAAAACTTGTCGACCGTCTCTGTCATGATAACTTTATTATAGGGTGATATTTTTATATCTTCAGTTCGTAACCAAATGGATGGGATAGACTAATATCTAAATAACAATACTTTATATTCTTGAGTGACTTAACAATCTGATCCATATCGTTCTTCCCAACACTGTAAAGATACTCATCAATGATTACCTTCATATCGCCTCGGTTGGGTGTGAAAAACGTGATGAGCCTTGTTCCATTCTGACAAAACGCAAGCGCAATATTTTTTAGTTGTTGCGTCAGAACAATAACACTCAGCTTCCTATGTCTTGCGGAAAATCCCAGTTTGACGAGACTAGATGTCTGACCTTTTACATCTTTGGAGGACGCACAATCATCGAGGATCATGATACTAAATGTCTCTTCGAAAACACTGGCCACAAGTCTCGTTCACCCTATCCTCACTTATTTGTAATGTAATAATGTTTGTATTGTGTATGTGTTTTCACCTGTGATAAGTCTCGTTCCACTCAAATGTTGGACAGATGATGATGACAAAGGCAAACGTTTTAACAAACTCTTCTCCCAACATTCTCAGCAACAGGCAAACGTTTTAACAAACTCTTCTCCCAACATTCTCAGCAACAAGTGTGTTTTTCCACATGCAGACTTTCCATTAATATTGCATGCCTCCATTATTTTCACAACAATATTAGTTTTAAAACAATATTATTTTATTTTCCCCAACTAATACTCTACAATTTTCACATTTTCATCCCGAATATTTATAAGTCCATCTGCGACTATGAAAATGTTACAGTTTAGATCTCCAATGTACGCCTTTTTATTAATCTTCAACATAATCCCACTCTGTGTGTTAACAATTCTCCGACCAGATCCAAACACATTCTCCTTATCAACACTTTGCAGGTCGATACACAGGCAGAACTTGTCTTTGAAGAACTCCGCAGGAGTTATTTTCTTCAATGGCGTCTTATCTCCAAAGAACCTCTCTGCCTCGTTGAACAACCTTACCTTTGGAATACCCTGAGAATATACCTGATTGGCTGTTCCTTCCACCGTGACATCAACACATTTGATGTTTGGATACACATACTCCTCGCTGTCTGATCTCCCAGGTTTTGTGAAGAGATAGACGATGGCAGACACTCTTTTTCTCGGAGGGTTGATCATGTGTGTGATGATGGTCTCTGCAGGTTTCCACACCTCGTTTCCACACCTCGTTTCCACACCTCGTTTCCACATCTCGTTTCCACACCTCGTTCCATGACATCTTCGTTAGATCCCATCCTCAGAGTATACTGAAGGTTGTTGTTCATGTTGTATGGAACCAAACTCCCATGATCCTTCAATATTTTATCTATCGGTATCTGCACTTCTTTACCATACACTTAGTACAGATGATTGTTCGACACCTTTGCATCACCCCCCACCTTTGCGACCGTGTCATCTCCGCTAGCAATGACTGAGTTGTCTTGGCTGCGTTGTTTTTATACCAGGATTTCGTACCAGAGACCGTTAGTTTTCCTTTCAGTGAGAGACTTCCAGGTACGAGTGCAGACTTTGCATTTAGTCTTGGAAATTCTAACACGTAGTCACTCCCGGATGTGATTATGTTTGGGTTGGAGGTAATGGAATGTCCCTCTCTCCTTTTAGTAAGGGATTGACAAGTTCAACCTGTTGAAACTCTGGTAGTAACTTATCACTCATGTGTTTTATTATAGGGTGGGAAATTATTAAAACTTTTATAAAATAATATTAAAATTTTTATAAAATAATATTAAAACTTTTATAAAAAACTGCTTCCAAGCGAAAAGAAGATTCGTGAGTACGAGAAGATTTATAAGGGCATTTGGGAAAGACTTGGTTGGAAATGGTGTTTTTTTTCGAGGCAAAACGTTTGAAGTTGAAATAATATAATTTTTTTATAATAATATTATTAGTACAACTAACTTATAAAAAATAGTTTAAAAATTATGTATCATAATTTAAAATGTCTATTCAAAGTTTTATAAATCCTACCACAAACAAACCCATTACAACAATAAAGTGTGGTGATGAGATATGGTTCAAGGCGAAGGACATTGCAGATGCACTTGAGTACAGAAACCATAAAAAGGCTATTATAACTCACATTGACGATGAGGATAAGACTGATTTTGTACAATTACAAAGGGGTCACTCAAGTACCCCCTTTTCAGAATGCAATATTTTTTATACAATTCATCCACATACTAAATTCATAACTGAGTCGGGTATATGAGTACTGAGTTGTGCAATAATATTAGTATAAAAATAAATGGCAAGCCAAGTAGCAAGTATGAGAGTCTCTGCCATCGTGAATGCACTGGCCTTCTCCGTCAGCAACTTCTTGTTCCACATGTTGGAGAGTAACAAGGCACTGGACGAGGCAAAACGTCACAACAAGGCATTGGAGGATTTGACAAAGGCCCGCGACACATGGAATCAGAACAAGATATTAAATTAAAAAAGGACGAGATCGCATGGCTCCGCCAGGAGCTCAGCGATGCAAACACGAAAATGGTCTAAGAACATATTTTATTATGTTATAATAGAATGAACAAACAAGTACTGAAAGACCTTAGCGCCCCACTCCCGGAGGGCTACTTACATAATGGAAACATTTCGATGAGGTCGGAAGTTGTCGATAACATGAACAGATGGTACGATTGGTTGGTGAGTCACGTACCGAACCCATTGTCAGTACCGTATCCCAAGCATTCAGGACGACAAAAGAAAAAATTATTCGCTGTATGGCCAACCGGCTCTTGTTCCCACTCGCTATGTACAAGAACCACCAAAGGCAGCTGCTGCCGAAACTGGGGAAGATGATTGGGTGGTATGATTGGCTCGTCATTCACGTTCCGAAAACCATCAGAAGGAAGACCACCGCCGCATTTAGGCTCATGAAACAGAAGATTTTGGGAAAGTACAAAGAGGGGGAATGTTTGGAACCAGTTCTTATACAAGAAGCAATTGGGGGGAAGGCAATGAGAAACACATGAACCTATTCTTGTGGGACGGACATTATAGTGTCGTTAAATGTCTGAGCTGGCTCGTCAGCTCTCAGATGAGCAATAATTGAATTATTACATTAAGTGTTTTGACAGAAGCATATACGAGCCAAAAACTGTAGATTATACACAAAGGGAGGGTGAGGAATGTTACAAAAGTGTTTGTAGAGTCTCTGGAGAAGGATGTCTGTTATATATTTACAAAGTTTGAAGAGGCCGTTCCAATCAGTATGACAAAGGCAGATAATCAAGACTATGAAAAGTCTGAAACATGTTATGCATGTAAGATTAGGTATAATAAAAAGCATTATAAGGTTTGGGATCACTGTCATCTCACCAGAAAGTATAGGGGAGCAGCATGCAACATTTGTAACCTCAGGGTGAGACAGCCAAAGTTTGTGCCAATACTCTTCCACAATTTGGAAGGGTACGACTCTCACTTGTTTGTAAGAAACTTGGGTGTTAGCGAGGGAGATATTAGGTGTACACCCAAAACGGAGGAAAAGTACATATCGTTCATTAAGTTGTTAGAGTTGGGTGATGAGAGTCTGTCTGTGAGCTAAGATTTTTAGACTTTCTAAAGTTTACACTCAGCTCGTTGGATAGTCTGGTTAAAAACTTGGGGGAAGACCAGTTCTGTAACTTAGAGTATGCATCTCAAAACAAGAAACAAATAGGTCTATTGAAACAAAAGGGTGTGTATCCGTATGAGTATATGAACTGTTTCGATAGGCTGAGTGAAACATCGCTACCACCAAAGGATAAGTTCTTCAGTAAACTAAACGGTGTTGGGATCAGCGATGATGACTACGAACACGCACAGAAAGTTTGGATAACATTTGGAATGAAAACCACGAGAGACTATCACAACCTGTATCTCAAAACGGATGTACTCCTACTGACAGACGTGATGGAAAATTTTAGAAAGATATGTATGACAAATTATGGATTAGATCCGTATTGGTATTATACCTTGCCAGGATTAGCATGGGATGCGGCTCTAAAAATAACCAACGTACGTTTACAACTAATCGCAGACCCAGATATGTATCTTACCATAGAGAAGGGCATTCGTGGAGGAGTCATTACAGTTACAAAATGGAGGAGAATGTTTTCATTCCATATTTGGACACTAACAACTTATACGGATGGGCAATGAGCAAGCCATTACCAACCAGTGGTTTCCGATGGATGGAAGATGGAGAGTTGCAAGACTGGGGAAGTATTGCAAACAAAGTGGGTAATGGATGCATACTAGTTGTGGATATGGAGTATCAGGAGGAGTTGCATGATCTACACAATGAGTATCTGCTTGCTCCGGAAAGGGTGAAAGTTAACAAGGTGGATAAGCTTGTTCCCAATTTGTATGGAAAGGAAAAGTATATTGTCCACTACGAAAACCTAAGGTTATATCATAATGGAAACATATCACAATGGTTAATGCCACAAAGTTGCTCCAGCCTTCTGAGGAGATGATTTTCAAATCCCCCCCTGGTTGTGATGGATCTTCTGGGAATCCAAAACAAAGGATGTAATGATTATAAAGTTTTTCGGCCACAGTTTTTGCTGCCTTGTTACGGGTTGGGTAGGCTTGGGCATGTAGAGTAAATTGATCGACAATCACCAGTATATACTTGTACCCTCCACTCGACTTTTCAAGGTGGAAGAAATCAATGGACACCAACTCGAATGGTGAGGAAGTGATGATGGGTTGAAGAGGGGCTCTCATTTTTAATCTTGGAGGTTTCTGCTTTATGCAGCGACAGATATTCTTGACGTAATGTTCTACATCACTCTGCATTCTAGGCCAAAAAAACCGATCTCGAGCTAGATGGGGGACGTGCTCAGATCCAAGGTGACCCATGTTGTCATGGAGTTCTATTAGGACTGTGCGGTGGTACTTCCGAGGAATCTGGTTGCATGATCCACTCTTTCTTAGTAGTATTCCATCTTTGTTGATGATCAACTTGTGCCATTCGTGGAGAAGTAGTTTAGTATCAGTCGATTCGCTTGCTCGCTGAAGAGCTGTCGGCTGTTTGTTGTCCTTGACAAATTATGCTATCGTCGAGTTGAGCTTGTCGGATGTCGGTTACGTCGAAACTTGGTTTACCATCCAATTAAGGTTTTGGTTCACCGTTACTCAGTACGGTTGGGTCATTGGTAAGGGAAGAAATCCAGTTAACTCTGCCTTGGTCTTGTTCCTTGACCGACTGTATGATTGCACACAGTTCATTTTGACAAATCTCCTTAGTACACAATGCCATGTATTCACCAATAAGCTCAGGCATTCTTGATAAAGTATCAGCATCAGTGTTCACTTTCCCCGGGCGATATTGTATGGTAAAGTTGTGAAATCAGCTAATTTGCCTATCCAACGAAGACTGGTCACGTTCAGCTTTGCTGATGATAAAACATACGTCATACGTGAGCTTTGCCGATGATAAAACATACGTCAAGACTCGGTGAATAGTACAGATAGTCCTGGAACTGTTCACAGATCACCCACTTCAATACTAAAAATTCTAGCTTACCAGAATGTAGGTGATAATTTTTTTCTGCTGGTGTTACCATTCTGTTCTTGATAGTATCGTAGATTTGCGATTCTTGAGAAAGCTTCGATATATCTACGGTAATAATTCAAAAATCCCATTAGCTTTCAGACTTCGTTAACTGTCTTGGGAGGAGATTCTTTCATTTGTAGGATTGGGGCAATCGTAGAAGGATCTACAATCAGTGACAAAAACGTTTTGGACAGTAGCTAGCTATATAGATAAATGCACAATGTATAATGCTGTTGGGAAAATAAACCATATCCCTCCCTCCCCCCACCCTGAACAATGTTGCTGTTCTACTAAGCTAAATTTTACGCGATAAATTTCCCACTCAACATTGAACGGGGGGGTGGGGGGCAATTACATTGCACGCAGACAATATTTTGATACTGTGTCCAAAGTGTTTTGACACTGATTGTCAGAAAAGTTATTTTCGAGCAAAGTTAAAATTTCCTTTATAAAGATGCAACTACTTGTATTTGATAGTATTTCTTACGGTTTATAAAATGTGTTAGGTGCCGGAATTTTTGGCAGCGCAAACATGGTTGATTTGTGTCATTTTTGCATGTAATTCATCTTACGTATTCGTGTGCGTTTATGCAGCTATCTGAGAACATATCGAACATTGCGGATTTTGACATTTCGCCACACAAGAACCTCTCGAGTTATCTGGATATTTGAGTACGTAAACGTGTTGATAACAAAATGCAATTATCGATAAGTGTTATTGTGTTACACGTCTGGAAAATACTACGTCAACGTATACACCCAGCTTGCTCTTGAAGAGGTAGTATTATAAAGCAAATAGAATGCATAATAAATCAGAGCTTGTTCTTTTCGTAACCTATCAATGATGAAGTATAATTCAACCATTTCCGATACAACAGGAGCATATGTCCTTTTACTGGGCAAAGAGAAAAAGTATTCATGCAGAGTGATTGCTAAATAGGCGAAAATATCTAAATGTCTGTTTCTCTTATTCTAAGAGGTAAAGTGCAGCGCAAGCAAGATTTGAAGAAGCGCAATAAGATTGGAAGGCCACAGAAGTTGACGGAGAGAGATCAGAGAAAATTGATAAGAACAATAAAGACTCTTCGTGATCAAGACCCAAATTTTACTGTTAAGCGCTTGCTTGCGCACAGTGGAATGCTATCGTGGCAAGTCTCCTACCAGACAATTTATCGAGAGGTGAAAGCGGCTGGTTTGATTATTTTTCTGCGCGTAAAAAAGGGGTAGGCATTTGTGCAAACCGTGATCGCAAGAAATGGAAGGCATTTGTGCAAGAGTGTAAGGAGACACTTTCCACCAAACATGATTTCTTCTCGCGAAATATTGCATTATATTTAGACGGGTCTCTTTTGTTTATAAGACACAGCCTCTTAGTGATGCATTAGCCCCAAGAGGATGTGTGTGGAGAAAAAATACGGATGGTTTACAAGTTACTGCAAAGGGATCGAAAAACCTTGCAGGTGGGAAACAGCTTCACTTACTGGTCGCAATTTCTTACAACCAGGGAGTTGTAATGGTAGAAGAATACGAGAAAATGACTGGAACATATTTAGCTTGGTTCGTAAGAAACAAATTTCGCTTGGTTGGTAAGAAACAAATTTCCTGTTCTATTCTTGCACAAGCGTGGAAGAAAATGGTTCATAATGGACAACGACCCATCTCAGTGAAGCCTAGCTGCTCAGAAAGCTATAAAGAAAGAGTGTTGTGAATTATTTTCTATTCCAGCCAGATCTCCAGATTTAAATCCAATAGAAAACATGTTTCATATAGTAAAGAAACAGTTATACAAACTTTATATAATATCCCTGTAGATTATGTAAACAATATAATTACAAGCATGCCTAAGCGAATTAACGCTGTATTGCAGGCTGACGGGTTTAGAACGAAATATTAACCAAGTTACTATGGAAACGTACATATGATATAATCATACACTATAAATTTTTCTTTTCATATAATTGAATAACTAAATGTAAACAAACTAATCAATTTCTTTGACATAAAAACAAACTAATCAATTTATTTGACATAAACACAACACGTAAAGCAGAAACAGCCCAATAAATATTCTTATTGCACTCTTTTGCCCTAAAGTTTGACTTGAAATCAAGTGGGATTTGTTACGCGCCATGAGCAAAATAGTTAGGGAAGTGCTAAATGCATATTTGTTAACAATTTCAATTGTATGTTGTATTAAAATACATTTTTAATTTTACATTGCTTCATGTTCAGTGTTTAAAATCAGTTTGGCAAAGCAACGACCACACAGCGTAATGTTTCTCTGTTCGTCACGTGGAATTTGTCTATGCAGCTGAAACATTCGCCATCTGACAATGATAATTTCTGTGTTGACGCGATCGATAGATCCGTGGTTGATCAGAACAAGTGGTGTGTCACTTGTTGCAAAGAATGGCATGTCTTTTTCGAGTACGATATCTTTGGACCATGTCACCTTCTAACACCTGTAAGAACTCGCACCACGGTATCAGCGATGGTTTCCACCTGAAATCATTAAGTAGGACAACTTCGGCCAATTCAATTCCTAACCAAGCAAAATTTCCAGAAGCAGGGTTGACAAAACATTTGTATATTTTTTCAGAGGACAAACTAGAAATGTTTTCCCACAATGTTTTCTAGAAATGTTTTCCCGTTGAATGCTGATAAACGTTTTCGTTTGCCTTTTGACTTTCGCGTCCATTTCCTTTTTTTAGTAGCATTAGACGTTTTAGGACGTCCAGTTGTATTTGAAAGATCAGGGTGATCAGGGGAGACAATAAAATCATAAAATCACCGTCTTCTTTGGTGACATATTTATATGCCCCATAATAATTGTCATGATGGTCTGAAATTCTTTAATTCTGTGCTCTTTATCCATATAATTTCTTGCACGCAGCCAACATGATTTTGTGCTAAGTTTTATTGCCATATGAAAATGACGTCCGCCATTTTGATGTTCTTCCTCGCTAACTACCCATTGTACTACTCGGCATCTGTAGCATGTTTTCTACGCACCTAGTAGAAGTCTTGCAAAGTCTGCTTTCGTTAAACCAGAAGCATCACATTGGCTATAAGTAATTAGATACACAGACCGCTGCAGTGGAGGAGAATCATGGACTCCCTGTTGTACAGAACTCACAGAAGACATAATGCTCATAAGGGTTAACAAAGATGTGAAGCTAAAAACATCCCCTTCGTATTATGTCGCCACACCTACATACGAAATAAACATGTCTACAAACAAAACAATTTAAATACCTTTTATGAATACAGTATCAAGTGTTCCCATGTGACCCGCATTAAAGCCAGGTAGGCGTGTCGCAATTTACGCCCAATTCCTAGGCTACTAAAATATTTTTAAAGACAATACAATTATCTTTTAAAGTAAGTAAGTAAGTAAGCAGGGGTGCTTATTATCCTTACTTGCAGCTGAGAGCTAAGCTAAATTGCGAAGGACACAGCTCAACGTGACCAAGTTGAAAGCTTTCTAGGGCGCATATGGCAGCCACCTTTTTCTCGCCATCACAGAGCACAGCTACGGTGGAAGGGCCAGTTAGGGGTTAAACCCAACCCACCCTGTCAACATTCCTTGTGGGAGGAAACCAGAGTACCCGGAGAAAACCCACGACTTTCAGCAGAGCGTTGACTAACCCTTTTCACATAGCTATCATAAGTCGTCCCCAACGGGACTTGAACCCACGATATCAGAGGTGAAAGGCACATGCTCTGACGATTGCGCCACCGATAATTCAAACAATAATTCAGTCATTCGGCAATTTTCAACATTTTAAACCAAGTGAAACCCTATCATATTAACAATCTTTTGGTGATTGAAATACTATCCAGCAAGCTGACAAGAATACAATCAGTGACAAAAACGTTTTGGACAGTAGCTAGCTATATAGATAAATGCACAATGTATAATGCTGTTGGGAAAATAAACCATATCCCTCCCTCCCCCAGGGCCCTGAACAATGTTTCTGTTCTACTAAGCTAATTTTTACGCCCAGGAATTTCCACCCAGGTTATCAAGGGTTTCCTGAATCCTAGGAATTGGGTGACAATCTGCCTGCGTTTTCCTATTCAATTCACGATAGTCCACGCACAGCCATAAACTATGGTCCTTTTTCCGCATGCAAACTACAGGAGAGCTGTATGATGAGGTTGATCTACGAATAAAGTTCCGATTTAACAAATCTTTGACATAAGACTTCACCTCAGGGTATAAAGGTAGAGGCACCGCAACATAGTTCTTTTGAACAGGTGTGGTGTTGTTTAACAGAATGTTCATTTGGAGATTAGGAATACTGCTTAAGTAGTCATCGTTTTTAGTGCAAAGTTTTTAACTTTGCAGTATTGTGATGAGGGGCGAAAATTCACACGAGCTATCATAGACACATCATAGTGTAAACTTTCCGGGGGGTGTTTGCGAAGATTCTCTATTAATACCGTATCTGTTAAACTTTGGGGTTGAAACTTTTTTAAGCACTTTCAAGTTATCATATAGCTCAATTCGGTTGTATTCATGCAGTGTTTAATTAGATTTACGAACAACATTTGGGTTGTGGAATTAAACGTCTACATCATAACAATCGTTTTATATATAATATTGGGTTGCTAACACCCCCGGTAGCTATGAACACATGCGTTCAAGTCCACTGATCTAATAATATCACGGAACGAAAATACGAAATTTCGAAATATTTACCGCACAATGGTGGCAGCTGGGAGTGGGAATGTGATGGAAATATGATCAAATTTATAAATAAACGTTTTCATTTTGGCCTTTTGGATTAGTAGTGCGTTTTGTCATTTAGATATTCAATAGACAATACTGAATGGGTCGAATATTCATTATTGCAATATTTTTTCTTGTATTCATTTGCCGATTTGATATAAATATTGACTAATGCTTTAAATATTGACTATAAGTAACTGCCGTGCGGACTGCCTGCATGTATTCGTAGAATACGTAGGCGGTAGTAAATATTTATAATGTTAAACAAACAAACATTAAACAGGGCTGAACAAGGAATCTCAAACCAGCTTGAACAACATAATACAAAAATAATACCTCGTATATTAAGTAGTAATTATTTGATGCAAAAATATATTCAGTAATTCAATATGAGGCCAGACAAAATGTTTTGTTCACGCTGTCGCTGAGCCTGATTTTTACTTATACATTCTTATACATACAATAACATTGAAATCCCTGAATTAGTATAGGTTATCATGCGATGGCGAGTACAATTAGGGATTAATAGTACGAGTGATGTTTGGAAATTTTGCCAAAATTGGACGATTGGACGGGCGCAGTCCAATTTCAAACATATTTTCAAACATCACGAGTACTATTAATATATAATTGCGAGCAAGCAACATGCATGATTACTTATTTATTTATTAGCATGACAAAATTTCCGCATTTTTTTTTCTTTTGGAAAAATCATTAATTACATTGCAATACACCACGAAATAATTGTACTCTCAACCAATCAATCATGTCCAATTTTGTCATAATAATATATAAGGCAAATAATCACAACTATACATTCTGCACAGATTCCGTAGTAAGATTCCAGGTTTTTATCAAGGTTAGTACTTTTCCTGATGCAGCACGTGTTAACACGTAATGATTTGGATTTCTAAATATGGCAATGATTATTTTCAATGTGATTGGCCACTTGCTAGATTAAAGTGTTGCATCAGCCATTGTTTATATTAATGCGCAGCTAAGCAATTCTTGGTTTCACTTACAAAATATTTTATCAAGTGTAATATTTGTGTCTTATATATTCAGAAGATTTTTTCTTGTGAGATTGGCGATATCCTTTCACTCGTGGGGGTGGTGGATGAGCTTTTTTGAAGCGAAAAGAGAGGAGATAATAACCGCGTTATCGACACAGACTTTGATCGCAAGTCTAGCATCAGTTGGGTGCAAAATTGTGATCTCTTGAAGCAATCTAACGAGCAATCTTACAATCAAATCAATACTTATCAATGCCAAATCAAAACCTATAATACAAACGAGAATCTAGTATTTCTAAATATTAACAAGGAAGTAAGTAGCGATTGCGAGGTTGACCTTGGGAAATATAAAACAAATGTCAACGAGACTTCAAATACAAAATCAAATGAACTTTATATTAAAGACAAGAACGCATATACATGTATCGCAAGTGAAATATCAAACATAAAACAAAACAAGCAGTCTAGTTCGTCAGATAATTTAACTCGAAGTAGATCACAAACTAAAGGTTTAATCCATGTCAAAAGGCGTGATCGAGAACCGTCTAGAATTCCCGTTAAAAAAATTGTTAATTTGATGAGCAAGAATAAGCAGCGCAGGCGTAAAATAAAGAAGCTAATAAAGCAGTTAATTCCTAAATCCTCTTTTTGGCATAATTTGCTTTCTACAAGGTATCGCAAATATATTCTTGAGCGTCAAACAAACATGAGTAAATGGCAATTTTGGAAGCCGCCTAATTGTCGCGCTAAGAAAACACAAACATTGCATACAAAGTCAAAATTAACCGATAAGCCTAAGAATAGATATAGGACAAGAAAACACAAGTTGTTTAAATCAAATCGATGTTTTGATTTAACGAGAACTATTAAATGTAATATACAAAGACTAAAGAATTCTGACAGATGTTCCTTATTCGTGTGTGGTGATATAGAGTTAAATCCAGGACCTGTTAATTTAATGTCAGTGTTGACCACAAGACTACATAGAATAGGACTGAAACCAATAAACATTGTCGGTGATGGTAATTGTTTTTTTTCGTAGTGTAAGCCACCAACTTTACAGAACAGAACACCGTCATTCGCAAATAAGAGCTCTTGCAATTCAACATTTAATTAACTGCCCAGAATATTTTATAGAATATAATACTGATCAGTCATGGCTTCAATATTTGCAAAACATGTCCAGGCTAGGAACATGGGCAGATCATATTATTATACAAGCAGTTGCGAATTCAAATAGTTTAATAATTCACATAACGGAAACTGCACCAAATTTCGCCGAGACTACTGTTGTAACTTCTATACACGCTAATGAGCCGGGAGTAAATGCAAGACATATTTATATCGGACATCTTGATGAATTGCATTATGTGTCATCAACTCCACAATCTCTTTCTGAACAAAGAAACAATAATCTGCACACAACAAATGAACAACCAAAAACAAACTCGCTAAATTCGCATTCTGATACAACTCAGTCTGAACGATCTGACAAATTGCAAAGTAGAAAGGACTATATGAGGGAATACATGAAGAAAAGGAGAAAGGACAATGAATTCAAAAATAGGGAAAATGAACGAAAAGATACATATAATAAAAAGTACAAGATTTTAAATCCCGACAAGGTTAAGAAGTCGTCGCAAAAAGCTACCGCAACATACAGACAAACAAACCCTGAAAAAGTTAAAGAATCTCTTGCAACTTACCGACAATCAAATCCTGAAAAATTTAAAGAAGCTCTTAAAAAACGAAATGCAACATACAGACAAGCAAATCCTGAAAAAGTCAAGGAATCTCTTAAAAAAGCCACTGCAACATACAGAAAAACTAATCCTAAGAAAGTTAAAGAATCTCTTGCAACTTACCGAAAATCAAATCCTGAAAAAGTTAAAAAATTGTCAAAAATATCAAATATAATCTACAAGCAAAATTATTCGGAAAAAGTTAAAGATACTCAAAAAAGAAAATATATTAATTTGAAAAGAAAGCTACTTTATAGTGAGAATGAAACTGAGATGGATAACCACAAGAGATTGAAAAATAATTCAAATGAAAATTGTGCAATGACAAGGCCGCAAATTAACATAACAAAAGCCATTGAATTATTTCATAAGAATATAAGTGTTGGTCCAGAATACATTTGTACGTGTTGTGACCAGTTGTGGTATAGATCATCTGTCACTAAATGCAATGCTTCATTGTATGAATCATGTTCAAGAAAAATTCTTAATTTATGTATTACTGGTCTTAAAAGCATTGATGACACTGAATGGATATGTGGTACATGCCACTCAAACCTCAAAGATGGTAAGCTTCCAAGTTGTGCAAAAGCAAATAAAATGACTTTCCCTGACAAGCCCGATGCTTTAAGGAATTTAACACCTCTTGAAGAAAGATTAATTTCACCAAGAATACCTTTTATGCAAGTACGAGAACTGCCTAGTGGAGGTCAATTGAGTATTCACGGGAATGTAGTTAATGTACCTGCTGATGTTAATTCAACTGTTAACATCTTACCAAGACCAATTAATGAGTCGGAAACTATTCCAATTAAATTAAAGCGACGACTGAGTTACAAACACCATTATCAATTTCAGAATGTAAGACCAAGAAAAGTTTTAGAGGCAGCCCAATATTTAGTTCACACCAGTGATATATTCAAAAACGAAGGAATACAAGTCTCAGATAGTTATGTAACAAATTCAGGAAATAATGAGGAAGAGTGGTCAGAATTTATTGACAAGAAAAACAAATTACCAAATAATGTTAGTACTCAAGATCAAGAAAAAGTAGAAACACAAGCATGTAATGATTCGATTGATAATGATACCGACGATGAGTGGTGTGAAGCAACTGAACGACCATCGGGTGTTATGGATACATTATTACAGGAACCTGACATTACTCAGCACGGTGATAAAATAATTAGTTTTGCACCAGGTGAAGGAAATAGACCTCTTGGTATATTTATTGATAAAGATTCTGAGTTTTTTTCTTTTCCTACTGTTTACTGTGGCAAACGTCTAGCTGAAAATAGTGAAAGACTAGTGCCAGTTCATTATAGTACAATTTGTAAATGGGAGTTGAGAAGCCGAGATAGAAGAGTTGCACAGTCAGTGCCAAATATATTTTACAAATTAAAGAAACTACAGATTAAGCAAATTCAAGGAAGTGCAAGTTTGTCATTGCGTAAATGTAAAACGAAAGGTAAAACTTATACAGCCGGAGACCTGAAGTCAGAAAGTTCAGTTAATAAGTTAATTAATTTAGATGAAGGCTTTAGAGTTTTCAGGAATTTACGCGGTTCACCTCCGTACTTTGAAAGATGCAAGAAAGATTTATTTGCCATGATTCGTCAACTTGGTAATCCTACCTGGTTCTGTTCATTCTCAGCGGCTGAAACGAGATGGATTCACTTGCTCAAAATTCTTGGCCGTCTTATTGACAATAAAGACTATACTGACAATGAAATTAAGGGAATGACTTGGCAGAAAAAGTCAGAATTGATACAGAAAGATCCAGTTACATGTGCAAGAAATTTTGAGCATATGGTGCAACTGTTTATTCATAACTTTATCAAAAGTTCAAGTAATCCAATTGGAGAAGTCGTTGACTTTTTCTATCGTGTTGAATTCCAACGAGGGTCACCACATATCCATGGAGTATGGAAAAGACTCTGACGATGATATTACTAAGTTTGTAGATAGTTATGTTTCATGTAGTGCTGATTCAGATGAATTAACTGATCTCGTAAATTTACAAAGGCATAAACACTCAAAAACATGCAAGAAAAAGGGACATAATGCTTGCAGATTTAATTTTCCATTACCGCCAATGCCAAGAACTATGATTTTAGAACCCTTATCTGAGGCTGATCTTGAAGAAAATGTGGAAGATAAATTAAACAAAGATTTAGGGCGAATTCGTTCGTTATTAGACTCCATCAAAGCTGATGAAACGATGACCTTTGACGAGTTTCTTCAAAAGCTCGATTTATCAGAAAATCAGTATCTAAAGGCTATAAAGCTTTCCCTTAAGCATAATACTCTCTTATTGAAACGATCACCAGCTGAGATTAGAATCAACGGTTACAATTCAAATTTACTCAAAGCATGGCAAGCTAACATGGATATGCAGTTCGTACTAGATCCCTATGCTTGTGCTGTTTATATCCTTTCTTATATTACTAAAGGTCAAAGAGGAATGAGCAAGTTACTTCGTAAAGCTTGTGAAGAAGCAAAAGAAGGCAATAAGAATATTGTAAACAAAGTAAGACATATTGGTAATAAGTTTCTCAATGCTGTTGAAATAAGTGCACAAGAGGCCGTCTATTTAGTCCTGCAAATGCCTTTGAGAAGGTCATCTCGAGAATTTCAATTTATTAATACGTCTGATCCAGATGAAAGAACATTCTTAGTTAAAAGTATGGATAAAATTAAGGAACTACCCGACCGTTCCCTTGATATTGAGTCAGATAATGTTATTAAAAGATATCAGAGAAGACCAAAACAGTTGGGAAATTTGTGTTTGGCAGATTTTATCGCGTGGTTTAATTGTAAAAGTCAGGGTAATCAGCACAAAACAGCTGAACCAAATATTGATTCCTCAGTTTTATCAGATGATTATCTTTTGGAAAGTGATTTCAATGACAACGTAGATGATGATGTATCTGAAAATGACGAGGCATTACATGAAAGTGATGAATATGAAATGAAAGGAGGAATGATACTTGTGAAGAGGCAAAAACCAAGGATAATACGGTCAGTTAGATTCAATAAAAATAAAGATCCAGAAAATTATTGCAGAGAACAAATTATGCTTTACACGCCGTGGAGAAATGAAAAGAAAGATCTTCTCAAGGATTTCCAAACCTACCAGGATCGACTTGAAGATGTTAAGGAGCTGATAGAAGAAAACAAAAAGCAATACGAGAATCATTCAGACGTTCTTGATCAGGCAGTACAAGATATTGAAAGTGAGGAACTTGGTAATGTAGTTGCTCCTAATGCACAATATAGAGATGAACAAGATAAAGAAATTGGTCCAAAGGCAAGTGAATTATTTGGATGTTTTGATCCTGGCAAAGATAAGCAACACACAGAATACGACTTGATAAGTGACATTGGTATATACCCACGAACAAATGATGATGAAGAACTAGTTGTAAAACGACTAAAAGATGATGATTTTAGAAAACTTGTTCAATCACTTAATATTGAGCAAAAAGAATTTTTTTACCATGTACTGAATTCTGTAAAAACTGGTAATATGCCCTTAAGATTGTTTTTAAGCGGAGGTGCTGGTGTAGGTAAAAGTACTGTTACAAATGCTTTGTATGAAGCACTTATCAGATATCTAAATGTGCAACTTGAAAATGATCCAGATGATGTAAGTGTTATTAAGGTAGCACCCACAGGAAAAGCTGCGTTCAATATAAGAGGAAATACACTTCATTCCGCCTTTAAAATTCCTGCAAATAGAGGATTCAGCTATTGCACACTTGATAGAGACAGATTAAATACTATAAGATCTCAATTAGAGAGACTGCAAGTTATTTTTATTGACGAGATATCTATGGTAGGCAGTGGGATGTTTAACTTTCTTGACCAAAGACTGCAACAGATTATGGGCACAAAAGAACCATTTGGCGGTCTTAGTATAATTACTGTTGGCGACTTACTTCAACTCAAACCCGTATTTGATCAATGGATATTTGAAAACTCAAAGGATGGTTATGCTGCATTAGCAACAAATCTCTGGCAACAATATTTTCAAATGTTTGAATTAACAGAGGTTATGAGACAAAGAGAAGACAAAGACTTTGCTGAAATTTTAAATAGAATAAGGGAAGGTAAACATACTGAATCTGACATTGAAGTTTTAAAAGAAAGAATTCTGAAGCTTAGTCCAGGGCATCCTGATTATCCAATGACTTCAACCCACTTATTTAGTACTAACATGGCAGTAGATCAACATAATCATAGCATTTTTCATAAATCTTTAAACGAGAAAGTTCAGGTTAAAGCAATTGATATTGTACTTGGAGATTTATCTGATAACTTGATAGAGAGAGTTAAAAAACAAATCCCAAACGATCCTTCTAAAACAATGGGCTTATACTCAGTTTGTTCAATACTTAATGAAGCAAAATATGATCTTACGACAAACGTGTCAGTTGTAAATGGTATGACTAATGGTGCTGAGTGTATAATTAAGAAAGTTGATTACCGAGTACCAGGTTCGTCAAGCCAAGTATTATTTGGGTTTTATTTCAAGAACAATATATTGGAAATAATTACCGCAAAGAATACTCTCATCTTTATAATCCAAGTGTAGAGAAAAATTGGGTTCCAATTTTAGAGATCACTAGACAGTTCAGAAGGCATCAAATGCAAGTTCTTCGCAGACAGTTTCCTTTAAGACCATCTGCAGCCAAAACTATTCACCGTTGCCAAGGAGATACATTAAATGAGGCCGTTGTGGACCTTCCATCTTCTAAACGAGAACACATGCATTATGTTGCACTTAGCAGGCTTAGAAGCATTTCAGGATTACATATTCTTAATCTGAATGAAAGTAAAATAGCTGTGAGCAAGAAAGTACAAGAAGAAATGACAAGACTAAGAGAAAATGCTTCACTTACCAGTCATATTCCATTTCTTTACAAAGATACAAGCGAAACATTTAAAATCTTATTTCAGAATGTGAGATCATTACATCTTCACGTTGGTGACGTTGCGAGTGATTACAGTGTAAAGGCAGCGGATGTCAATGTGTTTGTAGAGACTGCTCTATGTAGTAATGATAATAATGAATTGTATCAGATTCCAGGCTTTCAACTTTTCAGTATGCCACATGGTACAAGAACACCTTACGGAACTGCTATGTACGTAAAGGATAATATACAGCTAATCTCAGAACCTCTAAGATGCAATTATAATCATGTAGAAATAACATTACTCCAAGTGAATCAACCAGTAAATGATTTGCACATTGTAGGAATTTATCGCTCTAAATCAAAGGTAAAGATTTCGATGTTGTTAGATGCTTTGAAACATCTGCATTCTACTTTTATAAATGATCCTAATACCCCTGTTATCATTCTTGGTGATTTTAATGTTAACCTATTCGAAAATGCATCTGACAAAAATACACTTTGTAAATATTTAATTGAAGAAAAGCAATACGTGCAACTTATTAAGCAAGTAACAACGGACTATAAAACACAAATAGATCACATCTACACTAATATCCCTGAAAGAGTAAAAAATAGTGGTGTTTTGGAATCTTACTTTAGTGACCATAAGCCTATATTTGTATCACTGATTTGAAATTCTAGTTATATAAAGTTATATTAAAATATAGATCAGAATTGAAAGGGAATCTCTTCAGTACAAAGATAAAAAGTGTAGAACGTATAAGACCGTTTCAGAACATATCAGAACATTTCAGAGCATAACAGAATATTTTCAGAAGTTATCAGAACATTTCAGGACATATCAAAACAATGTAAGACTGACTGGAAGATCTTGCATCCCCTCCTATTTTGGAGGAGTGAACATCCCTACTTATAGGGACAGAAGAAGGTTTCCCCGCAGTGACGTCAAGGCTTCAAAAAGGTGAGTTTGCTTCATTTTGTTATCTCTTTTCAATATTGCAATATCTCATTGGCCCTATATCCCAAGTTACTTTTCCCAAACTTCATGTATAGTTTATACCGAAATTCGTTCTATACTGAATAATTTTTTAAACTTTCAGTGAAATTGAACCATCGTATTCAAAATAAATTGTTCGACCCCACATTCTAAAAGGAACCTCGATGAAAAAGAAACTAATAAGGTATTGTATATATAAATACAATATATACTAAATAGATTTAATATTTAAGTTCCACTTGATTATGTGCATGTGTTTAAATCCATACCGGACAAATGACGCATCATCAGGGTGTTTATAAAATATTTAAGTAGAATGTGCTGCCGCTGTTCAGAGACTATAGAGTATAGTTTACTCAGTATAGACGGGACAGATTATACCAGAGAGTTGTAAAAATGATAAACTATACTGAAGTACAGTATAATCTAAGTACTAAATTTGTATTTTTATTGCAGATAAAATCATGTACGAATCGAAAGAGAAAGCTGTATTGTGCCTTCAAGTCTGAATGACATTGTAATTTCAAATTTACCGAGATCACAGTATGCGAGCAGACTACGTTACAATTTATAAAATGCTTGAAGCCAGTACTGAATTATGGACTAAACCTGCATCCCAGCTATATATTGTCAACTGTCAGCATGAGTCGACCAAGTACTTACAGGAAAACTACCAAATAAGGATGGCCAATTTAAATATGAACTCCAGAGGAAAAGATAAGAAACCTTCTGAAGCTACGATTCCGCCATCATTTAACCGCATGAAATCAACACCAATGACATTAAGAAAGAGAAAATTGAAACAATATGGATTGATTATATGTGCCCTCGCTTTCTTATATCAAAACTACAAAAAAGTGAACTGATTCGTTGTTCAGTCCGAACTACATCAACCAGACAATATATATATAGCTATACTATTAGCGTTTTATTATGTCTTATAATAGTGCCAGTGATGACTCGCCGTTCATGCATGCATTTTATACGATGGTGTAGTCTATAGATGTCAAATACTGATTATACAAATATTAAAAGGGGAAATAAAGAATTCAAAAAAATTGTGATGTAGGATTGAACAAAATGTATTTGACTGTCTACAGTGTTGACAACTTGACATACTTCCATTCAACCATGCAGTGTTTGGTCACGTTTTATAATAGCTATATAATTTAATTTCAACAGTTTTATGAACCGCCGCCACATACATGCACAGCAATTACGCATGTACAGACCACGCTTGTCCTCCAGCTAGTCGATATAATGTGACATAGATTTTTTCCCTTTGAAAGTGAAACTTTGCACTATCCTTGGATCACTAGTTTTAGAATAAGCGTCTGCTTGCTCAATTAGTAATTGTGAAGCGAGTATTCTTTGGTTGCTTGTCAAGTCGCCCAAGTTTATGTTCTTCAGATGGTCGGGTAAATTTATGGAAGTACCATCATGTGCTTCGCTTGCGACCCAATCACTGGACTCATTTACAATAAGAGATTGTTGAGCGGTCATGTGGCCACTCTTCAATCTCACATCTACAGGAATGGCAGATTGAACAATTTGGAGCCGACCGAGAACTGTTTGACTTCTTAAGTTCACATCATGTAGTGTTGTATTCCGAATTTCTATCTCAATTTTGCCGTTACCAACGTGTCTTGTACTTCGAGACCCGATGGCCACTGACCGTTCTCATCAGCTTCGAACAAAACTGGAATAGCTTTACTCAAAGGGCCGGTGTTCACTCTACAACTTACGTTTGCAGTTTGCCCTCGAGGTATAACTACGTCTTTCTTGCCGGTTTTCACGGAACACAATTCTACATGGCTCACATTGTTCACAAAATCAACAAGGGCTGGGGCGTTGAAGGTTTTTCATTGCAATCTACTTTTTCTACTTTTATCAAGTGTTCGATCACATTGAAACCCAACAAAGGAAGTTCCAATTTTTCGCTAGCTACTAGAAATGGTACAGATGTTGTGTTTCCAGAATCCCCAATTTGAAGCTATAGCTCCACCCACCCACTGTAGATCTGGCAGTGTAGCACAGCCAGGTTTTGCTTGAATTTGGTCATAACATAGCTTTTATGGATTTCAGTGAAGAGGAGGAGAGAAGTGAAGAAAAGCACCAGTAAACCAGGATGTTATTGTTGTCACAGACTCAGAAAGTGATGATCCAGAAGAATGGCTCTCTGTGAAGCAGCTGAACTCTCATGAGGGACTTGCAATGATTAAGAAGCAGAGACATTTTCTGCTTTGCCGAACAAAACGAAGAGTTGCAAAGGAACTTGCAAGCAACTGTTCATTGAAACGGAAACTACCAAAGAGGGTCTCAGCTATTTTGAAGGAATTTCCTAGCATAGGAACAGACATTGAAGCATATGTAAGAAGCAAAAGGTGCGGAGCAGATGCATGGAGGAGAACTGGGGTTATCACATTTGACGGAAACAGGAGACGTGGACCAAAGGTATCCTACAGACGAATTCAACAACATCTTCAGACGAATTCAACATCATCTTCAGGCGAAGTACAACACCAGCAAGATATATTATGGAACAGTGGTGCAGCTATGTACTGTACGGAGAAAACTCTCCACAAAACGATATAAGGGAATTGTGAAGGTCACATGCAGGCGGTCACAAAAAGGATTTAATGTGAAGTGCAATCCTCTTGCCTTGGCACACAGCCACCTTTTTATACCTTCGACACTCAATGGGAATAACTTCAATGAGAAGGGCTTATATGAGGCATCTGTGGTACTGAAAAAGGCTTTTCAAGATGCAGATGAGAAAGGTGAGAAATGTTTACGTAGACTGTTTTCGATTATGCTCCAAAAGTCATTGTAACAGTGTAAAATTAAAAAATAAAGTTTTCGTGTTCTGCATGTTTTTATGCTATAACTTTTCTAACACCAGAAGCAAGACAAAGTGCTATAAATGACAGTAACGATGGTGATAATGAAGAGGAGGTGCCTTCATACTGCCCATGCGGAGCAGAGAACAATCAAACGATGATTTGGTGTGATGGGAACGATAGCTGTCCGCACAAGTGGTTTCACTATGAATGTGTAGGCCTCACACGAAGAAACATTCCTCTAGGAAAATGGTTTTGTTCAGGTGAGTGATTCATCACATGGGTTTATGCCAGCTGGTACTTGTACCAGCTGATCCATTATTGTAGGATAAATAAAGTCTTTATTATTAGATATATATTTATTTAATATACCGGGTGAGGCAAAAAAAAGTACGACTGTTTGATTTAGTATAACTTAAAAACTAAAAGAGCTATTACACTTAAACAAGTTACTTTACATTCAGCGATGTCTAACTTAAATATTGATATGTGCCATGTGTATGTTTATGCAATATTAACCGAGATAGCTGCGTTTAAACTTCAGTAAACACTTTTGGAAGTGTCGATAATTAGCTAAAAATGGCCTATTAAATAATTTGATAACCATTAGCATTTTACGCAAGTATTCGTTTCAATTAAGTGAAGTTGAAGTTAGGAGGCCAAATGTTAGAATAAAAGAGCATATCTATTCAAGAAACATTTCTAACTTCACTTCATTTACATAATACTTACGATAAAATGGTAACGGTTATCAAATTAGTTTAATAGGCCGTTTTTAGCTAATTCTCGACAGTTCCAAAAGTGTTTAGTCAAGTTTAAACGCAGCTATCTCAGTCAATATTGCATGAAAATGCACATGGCATATATCAAAAGTAAGTTAGACATCGCTGAATGTAAAGAAACTTATTTAAGTGTAATAGCTGTTTTCGTTTTTAAGTTATACTAAATCAAACAGTCGTACTTTTTTTTGCCCCACCCGGTATATTTACCAAAAATTTGTCTGTTTCTCCTTTCTTCAGATCGCAAACAGGTGCAACACAAGAAGAAGAAGAAGCAGTAGACATAATACAGGACAAGAAATAAAAGACAAAACAATTCCAGAAGAAGAACATCTTGCAAAACCAAAGATTTGAGTTAATAACAGTCAACGTGATGTTTCAACTCAAATTTGGGATGTTTTTTCTCTAACAGACCAGTAAAGAGATTTTGTAGAAAATTTGATGTAAAAAGTTCCTAATGAAAACTATTTAATTTAATTGGAGCTTTTGGCTGCCAGACTGCAGCCTTCAATAGGATAGTGAAAATGAAATATAAAACCATATATACATACAAATATTGTGGAATGGCAATAGACTAATCTGATGTTATTTTAACCTGACCCTAATCCTTGCAACCGAAAGCTCTAATTAATTAAATATTTGGTCAGAGAACGTTTGTCTTTTCATTACGACTTTATGTATAATCCTGGCCGCGCTTCATAAATTGTTTTGTAACAAGTTCAGTTGAATGTCCTGGGACGACAGGGCCGGAGGAGTTCACCATGCCTTTTCCCCCCGGACCATATGGGGACCATTTCCCGGACCCCACACCATGTCTTTTTTCCCCGGACTGTACAAAGTGAATTCCCCCCGGTATGCCCAAAGTGGGGCGGGGTTCAAATGAATGGTGTATAATGACTGCATTAGTAGCCTTTTATGGGTGATGAGCCTGCTAATAATTATGGAGGCATGTGACCCGTTTCACTTTTTCAGGGCATTTCCACATCATTTATTGATCCTGAAAAGAGGACTTATGGGACTAGAGGTGTAGGTTCATTTTGCCCTAAGAAAGGGCCAGGGCTGTCGTGAAAAATCCCCTCCCCACATCACTTTTCTAATGGTCCATCCCTTATTAAACTGGTAAGCTTTTGCAGTATACTGATATATTATTCATATATCGCCATTTAAATACGAGGTTATTAAAGAGCTCCTCGAATTTAATGTCTTATCCTGGCCGCATATCTTGCATACTTTAGTTTATGTTTATTTTTGTATTTCGAAAATATATATTTGCCTCTATCCCCCAACCTGCGGGGATGCATGGGTCCCTAATAATTTCGAATGTGCTCATTGACAAGCCAGCTAAAATTCACTTTTTAAATTTTAGAAACTTTCTTGCGACTATCAAGGTTACAAGTTCAAGTCATGTCATTGCTACAGCATACAAACTGGAAACCCTTGAGGGCATTATTCGTTTTTGGGAACCAAACCTAACTCGGCAGTTGTCAACTAGTTTACCGGCAGGGTCTGGAATAAATAGGCTGCTTGAATGAAAAGTGTTTAAATTTATAACACAATAACATCAGCGCTTCTACGGTGCAGAAATGTCGCTGTTGTGAAAATAGGTGCTGTTATGATCTTATTAATTAATCAGGGAGTTAATCTGTATCCTGACTAACAAATCTTAGAATGTATATTATAGTGTTATTTAGATCAGAGAGAACGCATCCTCAGAACCCCTGAATGTTCAATGGGATATTGTAATGCGATGCGAAGAAAAACGGGTGTACAAAATGCGTGGTTCAATAGAACTCCGCATCAGTATCAAAATCCAAGGAGAATTACCGCGTCAAGATTGTCTATTACAGTGGCGAGAAAACAATTGGGTGCAGACGAAATAGCAATAACCAAGAGTGCCAGGAACAAGTTAGCTGAAGCACACGTGAGGTTGCCGTCAAAAGAATTTGATTTTCTATAACTGGTGCAGTATTATAGCACTTGATGTTTGGGATATGCAGAACTATTCTGTTTGATTAAGGCCAATTAAAAAAAGTTGTTAGTTTTTCGCCCCTGAAAAAGTGGACACCCGAAATATATATTTTTTATTATTAAATCGGAAGTAGTCGGAAACCGAACGTTGGCGGCCATATTGTTTCAACATGCCTTTCGTTTTCGTACGTTGTCTTGACTGTGACTATTTCTTGCACAGACAAAATGTGGGAAATGGATTTATGGAAAACAACATTTTAACCCGTTTTTAAAAGGGGAAATAAATAATAACCCCCCCCCCCATGTTTTTCAAAAAATCTGATGAAAAACTAAAAACTTTTTTTAATTGGGCTAAAGCAATGAGAATATTATATAAATATTTTAAGAGAGGAACATACTATTGTTATGCAAACAGAGCTGCAGGGACGCCGAAGCGATGTTAGGGCAGGGGGGAGGGGCAATGGGAACATAAGAGCAGTCGAGAAAATATTTTCTAGTTTACAGTTCTTTTCTCTTCTCTTTGGCAGTTTTATTATTGTTTCATTTATATTAAAAGGGCACTTTTTCCCGCCCACCCCCCTTTAGGAAAGGGTAGGAGGGGCGCTTGTCCTCCCCCCTCTCCAGCGTCTCTGCAGGGCTGCCACAATTATCTCATTAAAATTGAAGGTTACCCATCTCAACTTCGACAATACAATAAAATATTATAATTTGTTTCTGTTTTATAATTCTAATTTCTTGTTACTGTTTGTTGTTAAATTATACAATCTTTACTGTAATTTATTGTTAACTTTCGACGTTTTGCTATTCGTAAAGATATTGAAGACAGTGACATTTTGAGAGAGAAAATACATGCTACAATTGTCAGAATTGATTCTACAGTGAGTTCTACTAACCTATCATCATCACCAAGTCCAGAGGGAACCCAAGAGGTAGGCAATAATCATAACTCTAGTACTTTAAGTCATACTAAGCCAAAATAAAGCTACCAAGATTAAGTTTGAAGAAATTTAAAGGAAATATTAAGGAATGGACTCCATTCAGTTACACTTCAGCTATTCATGAGAATCCAGACCTAAGTGACATTGACAAATTTAACTATTTGAACTCCCTACTTGAAGTATCAGCTGCAGAAGCAATTTCTGGGTTGAAAATAACATCAGCAAACTACCAGGAGGCTGTTGAAGTACTGAATCAGAGGTTTGGCAACAAACAACAGATTATTAATTCACACATGGACAGTCTTCAATTACCTGCGGTTACAAGCCTCCATGATGTTCAAAGTATAAGACGAGACTGGGAGTTGAGACTGAGTCCTATGGAGATCTGATGATTTCTATTTTGATGCAAAGACTACCACCTGGATTGTGTATTATTGCAACAAAGAAGATGCAAGATGAAGGATGGTCCTTGGATAAACTTTTGACACTCTTTCAACAAGAAGTTGAAGGTCAAATCTACAATATTCATCACCAGCATCGAAGTCGAGTAACCAACGAAATAGACCTGCTTCAGCATCTACTCTTCTATCTGGAAATCATGACACTACCTGTTCTTATTGTCAAGGGAAGCACTTATCGGCAAACTGTAAGACAGTGACCAGTGTGATGCAAGGAAATATATTTTGGAACAAAGTGGACAGTGTTTTGTATGCCTGAAGAGAAACCACATTAGTAGAGTTGCTGAACGAGGTAAAAAGGTAACTACAATTCGATGTCCTATACAGAAGCTTTATCCAATTGAATTCAGCGATCGAGACAATCGGGAATTTGAACAGAAAGAAGACAAAACAGTCGAACTTCCGTTTAACGAAAGGGCCCATAACTACTAGAAGTCAACATGCAGCAGCAATCAAGGCTACCGAAAGGCAAAGGGAACTGATAAACATCAGTTGATCACAATTATAGGTGATCAACGGGGGGAGTGTGCTATACTATGTTATTTAGTTACTTTATTTGGAACACTGATCTCTATATTTTTATGAACAGACAGATAATTGAGTCACATGCTTTATATTATTGTTAAAGTTTACAAGATGGCGGAACAATGTAGAAATCTATATTATTTGTGTTTGTGAGCGAAAAAGAGAGTTAAACATGTAAATATTTTCCTATTTTAAATTACACAATTTATCATAATATTGTCGACTCTTAATTAAAGAGAATTCAGCTATAAAACAAACGTAATTACTCCCCCCTCCTCGGGAAGGTCCGCTGTGTCAAAAGAATACAAATATCCCCTACACAGGCATTAACTTAGTGTTGTCAATTGCCTGTGTATGCCCGCACTCCCCCCGTTGCGGGAAGACATTGATAGGTGCATAACTGCCCCTTGAACAGCTCTGGTTATTGCCTCTTCCCAACCACGTTCGCCACTCGCCATGATTAATCGATTTAAAGAATATTAAAATATGTAAAAAGCTTGCCATTGAGAGCGCTTGAAGAAGAGATTCATAGTTTAATTTGGCGGGTTTCGAATCATTCCCATGAACCGGAGGTTTATGACCGGAAGCTCATACGCACTATGTACTAATTGATTTTTGGACAGTTTTGAATTTTTGGACAGATGGTGCACCGCGCAATTGCATTATATGAAATGACTTTTCGGCTTTTTAAAATAAAAATAAAAATTTCATTATATCAAATCATGAATCAACTGAAAAGTAATTATTTGATATCATAGTGTAACGCCTTAACGTTATATGAAATAAGGAATTGCGCAAATGCTTATGATTTTAAATAACGATTTTGTCGAAATTGCATTGTATCATATCATGACTTAACGGAAATTCATTGTATGATATAACGACTAATGCTAATCAACATGATATCAAATCATGAATTAGCCGTGTTAGTCATGATTTGATATAATATATATTCGTTAATAAATTATTTGTATATAATGACATTTTTGGTCATGATGTGATATAATTAACGTTAAATAATTTTTGGACACATGGCATTCCATAAATCTTTGAGTGATCTATTTTGGTGTCAAATAATGAATTGTTTCATTCGTGTAATGGTAAGAATATTTTCATTCTGTGAAATTTCACAAGGTGCCTGTTACATCTACAGTCCTGAAAACAGGGAGACATTATTTAGTGCTTAGCCTACAGTAAGTAACAACCTTATCCCATTTTTATATATTATTTATGTAGATTAACTGGCAGTACCCTACCACTGATGAGTAAAATCATCTGGACAGAGTAAAATACTAAAATATGGTGCAATGCCAACTAGTGGGTGAATAATAGTCACTGGCAGATAGTTTTGGTAATGCATTACCTGACAGTATCCTACCACTGATGAGTAAAATCATCTGGACAGAGTAAAATACTAGGGTGCAAGCCAACTCACTGACAGATAGTTTTGTTGATCCATTAACTGGCATGTCTATACCACTGGCAAGTAGAATCATTAGGCAGATTAAACACTAGGTACTATTGGGTGTATACGGGCACATTGCCGGCTAATGGGTTAATTAAAGGACAGACAATGACTTATTTAACTATTGCTGCTGGAGGAGTATGCTGTAAATCCACACTTGTAAGCTTGATCTGTCTTTGACAATCTACTGTATACTCCTGAAATGTACATACAGTATATCACAAGAATACAATATGTCATTTTATGTAACAACTTTTTAACTTAAGTCTTAACATACCTATCAATATCTGATACTTCATCCCGAATAAGAGAGGGAACACTACCATAAGGAATAAGAGATCGCCTGATAGGTCTCACAGGTGTAGAGTGGATAACAGGGTCTGATTGAGAAAGCATGATTAATTGAGATTAGCAAATTAACTGTGGCTTTTCTCAGCCATTCCAACCAGATCTTTTTGCACCAGCCATTGATTATAAACGTCCATTCGTAGGCCAATGCGGTGTACTTCAATGCTTAGTTTTGGCCTGCCGCGCTTTGGCAACGAAGGCGACGCCATATATGTAAATTTCATTGTGTTTGTCTCGAAATATAACACACTCTAATTCGAAGTATTATTATACTTGGTGGAATATTATAAAATATACGATTTGCAGCAAGGATTGACAATCAAATCTTGGGTTTCGACTACCTGCATGAAGTTGTTAGTTTGCTACAATCGCATTTGTTTAGCATTATTATTGATGAGACAACAGATTTGAGTACTCTAAAGCAGATCACTATTTTAGCTACATATTTTGACATGAACTCTTTTAATTCAAAATATCATTTAGTGGATATGGTTGAGGTCGAAGATGGCACTGCATGTGGAATCTATTCTGCAATGACAAATCAGATGAGTTGTTATATCTGTAATAAGATTTTTGCCTAACTCAACCATGTGACATAGGCAATTTTATTCCGATATGGCAGATGGCAATAGTACGGTGGCCCACAAGGGTCATGGCAAATTTACTAAATTAACGGCACAACTATGCTATTTTACGGCACGAACATGCTATTTTACGGCACGAACATACTATTTTACGGCACAATCACGCTAAATCCCACTGCACAACCACGCTAAATCCCACGGCACAACCACGCTAAATCCCACAGCAAAACCACGTTAAATCTCACAGCACAACCACGCTAAATTCCACGGCACAACCACGCTAAATTCCACGGCACAACCACGCTAAATCCCACGGCACAACCACGCTAAACCTCACGGCACAGCCACGCCAAATCTCACAGCACAGCCAACCCTAAATCTCACGGCGGAAATAAGTAGAAATACGTGCGGAAAAAGAAACGCGCAGCGGAGGTAAAACAAGATATTGATATTAAAAATGGCGGATTACGAAGAAGAAAAAATCGAATACTTGTTTTATAAAGGATATAGTTATGAAGAAATTGTTGGATTTCTGTCAGTGGATTTTGGAATTCAAATGAGTTTAAGCACATTGAAGAGGAGGCTTAAGCACATGAATTTATCGCGAAAAAATGTAAATTATGATATCAATGTAGTGAGACAAGTGATTCAAGAACTTTTAGACGGACCAGGTTCCAGCGTTGGTTATCGCTCAATTTGGCATACCCTCAAACTAAGAGGTATAATTGTTCCTCGTCTTGTTGTTCAACAGTTAATGCAAGAACTTGATCCAGAAGGAGTTCAGGCGAGGAAAGCGCATAGGCTACGGCGGCGACAGTACCATTCTCCTGGCCCAAATAGTGCATGGCATGCCGATGGATACGACAAATTAAAACCATACGGTTTTCCCATCCATGGATGTATCGATGGCTTCAGTCGAAAAGTTATCTGGCTGTATGTGATGCGGTCCAACAACTATCCCGACAATATTGCCGCATACTATCTCAATTCTGTAAAAGAGCTTGGTGTCCACGTAAACTCAACACCGACTTAGGGACCGAAAATGGCACTATGGCTGGTATTCACTGTTTTTTTCTGAATGATGAGGACTCGCACCAGTATGTTGCCTCACCGAGAAATCAAAGAATCGAGTCATGGTCGGCTTTTCTAAGAAAAAACTGGAGTAATTGGTGGATAAATTTTTTCAGAGATTTAATTGAAAGAGAAAAATGACCCCATTCAAAGAGTGACCCCATTCAAAGAGAATGCATGTGGTTCTGCTTTTCAAATTTAATTCAAACTAATTTAGACGAGGTTAAAGAATCCTGGAACACCCATTATATACGCAAATCTAGACATGACACTATTTGTGGGAGACCAAATGCAATATATTCCTTGCCGGAGGCCCATGGGGGGATTAGTGGACTAATTGTTGATGTTACGGATAATGAATTGGCATATGCAAATTAAAATCTGATAGAAAGGGACGACGAAAACGAGTATCATGACTACTTCTGTTATGTTATGAATACTCTAAATCTCCATCAGCCTGGACACTGGAGGGAAGCGCTGCAACTATATGAAAATTTAACCTCAATTGCAGTTAATGGAATGTAACACAACTTATGTCACACCAGGAATTAAACAATAACAAAAGCCTGCAATGCATGATCCTGACACTAATCTTTTAACACAACGTTATAACAGATTAGATATTCCAAACTTTTTAGAAAGGTTTTGTAATTACTTTGAATTGTAACACAACTTGTTAAACAACTGTATAGTCCTAAAGACTAAAATATAGTTGTATGGTTAAAAACTAAATCAAGCTTTGGAAACAACTAAATTTCAATATTTCAAGCCAAACTATGAACTCAAAGCAATGTAAAGTGTTCATTAAATGTAAAATAGTCATCATAGTTAATCGACTTCATATTATACAAGCATGCGTCACAGGTTAGGTGAGTGAACTATCGCTTTGCAAATGCTTGTGATTTGCTTATGGCTACTAAAAAAAATGCTTGAAACTGGCATTGCTATTCATATGAAAAACTGGAAGAGGTAACAACACGACCACAAGCACCAACGGTTGGAAAACACATGGTGTGATTTGGATTTCGATTTATACAATTGTGATCAGGGCGCTTATATACTGGGCGGCGCAACGAAGATAGGAAAACTGATCGACGTGTGATGCGGGGCCTGGTGACGAAAAACTTTTTTACCGGCCAGCAGTTGACTTTAAGAATAACATTAGTCTATTCCTTGACAACCGTTGCTACATGTAGGTACAAACAAACATGGAGGCGGCCAGGCGAGGTGTTAAAGATGAGCTTTTACAGGCGTTTTTGCAGCATGTTTAACATTCGGTTGAAGTTTATTTGTGGTGGCAGAAATTGAGAAAGATCCGCGGAAGGAGGTAATTGGTTTCGAAAGGGAATCCCCTGTAGTGTCTGACCACTATATCTTTATAAACAGTCGTGGGAGAAAATGATTTTTCAGTTTCATGATGGCATGATGCCAGTAAAAAGTGAGATATATCGAAGTTTTAATAAGATCAATTATGGCAACAGGTTTTTCAGCACTTTTGGTCTTCAAAGATATTCTCTTCATTTGCAAGTAATTTCCAATTTGTGCCTTCAACAAAAAATTGAACCAGTTTGCCAGAATTTTACATACTGTACATTTGTAAAAGCTCATCTTTGAATGCCTAACAAAATTCTCATATTTGTTGGTGATTTATGGTCAAGAAGTGTTTGCAAAAAGGTACTAGAGAATTCAACATGGAACTATTGTGGACATTAATTTTGCACTAACCTTAAAACTTTCCCAAAAAATACAAGCCTATGCCAACTTGTTAACTCTTTCTAAACGGTAGCGTCGAATATCAATCGCCAACGAATGATGACTTTGAGCGCTTGTATCTTTGGCGCCCCTCACCCAAAACGGACGAAAATACCACCAATCGATCACCAATCGATTCAGCAAACACACCTGTTCTTGACCAATGCCAAACAAATCGCAAAACACATTGTTTTACAGATCTCCGTGAGTTTTAACACCTTTGTAATCTGATATTTATTATTATCGTAAACTAATTATATATTCAGTACCTTTGGTCGATTATAACTTCTGTTTTAAAAACCGTGTGATCTTCGCTAATACACGGTTTTATAGAGCATTAAAAACTGTACATACTGACCAACTTGCAAAGAAACACAATAAAAATTGACAAAGTTACCGCGAAATTTGAAATGTAGCGTACGGGTCAAACCGGAATTTCAGACAAAAACAACCGGAAAAGGCCCAAACACAAACAAAGACTGTTGCTATGGTTTTTTAAGTGGCCGGAATGAATTCCCCAGGGTACAATACCCTATATAAGATCAAAATAAATATTTCTAAAAGCCGTATCGCAGCCAAGTTTTACCAAATAAAGACACAGATAAAAAGCTAAATTTCGACCATTAGAAGTCTGTCGATATAATAAACATATGAGAAGATATTAAAGATTGTTTGAGTTGAACTGAAGTATGACTGGAGGTACGTTTGGGATTAAACTTTTAGTATTTTTGATTCTGTAATGTTTAGTCGGCAAAATAGCCCACTGTTAAAAAGCTTATTTTGTAAGGATTCCAATGGTGTTAATTTCATTGCCAGGGGGTAAATATTTTGCAAAGGAGATCGTACTCAAAGTGCTCTTGCGACAACTTGCGACAACATAATTAAAATGCGACCGACCAGAAAGAGTTAAAGAACTTTATATTCCTATTCTGGAATAAGTGTAGCACACACACACACTTGATATAATAGACTTCAATACAACTACAGTACACAAAAAGGTTGGACTAATTTGTAAGCTTGGAAAATTTCTAAGGTTGGACTTTTTATTGAATATTCCAAAACTACATAATTACATCTGGAAAACCCATATAGATTCCATGTAATGTTCCTAAAAATTATGTATCAGTATTTCAAATCCAAGCATGCGCTCCCCCATTTTCTAAGATGGAGAACAAAAGGGAGGGAGAATTATCCATTGTCATGGACAGTAGCCGACATGGATGAGCAAGGAGGTAGTGGTTTCCTATTAAGTCTCTGAAAGAAAGCAAATTAATTCAGTTGCCACGTTTTTTTCCTGGTATGAAAGCTTGATATCATATTAAATTAAGCGAACTGGCATTAACTTTCAGCCAACAAAAGTAGGGTTGGATATGTTGCAACCAAATATTTTTAATGTGTCCACCACTGTATGGGGACAACTTGACCTTAATCTAATTTCTAGCACTTTTCATTACTGTTACAGTAGCTGTATGTATTTTGAATGATCTACTCCTGGGGAATGGATAATATACAAATGCCTGTGCACAGTCCAGTGGGACTTGGATTTGACATACACAAAATTATCTTTACATACTGTATAGTAACATGCTGTAGGCCAGTGTAGGGTCATAGTAGCCCAGCAAATACACTGTTTAGCTCACAAAAATAACTGTAAAACAATTGAAAAGATGCTTGTCAACAGAGGTGGAAAGTCTGGACTAGGGCATATACTCTAGTTTTGTTATTGCTCATCAGTTAATTATTAACTTTACAAATTTCTGTGAAACGTTTTCTGCAAAAGTTCAGATCCAAAAATATTTCTGGGAACTAGATTCCCAGGATCCCATACTTTTTCCACCCCTGCTTGTCAAGAAATAATCTCAACAAACATGAATGTGGCATTATTTAAAACTGAATCAGAATGCTTGTCATTCAAAAATGTCAACAAATGCATAGTCGACAATCACTGAACAAAATGCTCACTATCTACATTGTACAATGGGCATGGTATGTCATGGGTATGGCATGTCATGTTTTTAATTTGTGGGTTTTTAAATTAACAACTGGAATATTAACCACTCCACAATATAGTAAGGCATGACATAATGCTGATTGCTGACTTCCATGGATTGGTTTACGTGCAGACAGGGGGGCTATCGGTGTATTAACTAACCAACTTTTTAAATCCATTTATCGAAACCTGGAAAAAAATTATAAGAGAAACAGGTTGAAGCATTTTGTTTTGTTGAAATAAATATGCTGCAGGAAAGGTTTCACTAGCTGAACATGTTTCATTACTTTAACACGTTTACAACCCGAAGAGGACAAGTCTAACAAGGGTATTTTACCATTGACAACGTACATTAAAAACAAAAAAGATACAAAAACAACAGATGATCGCACAATCGCTTACTAGTAGTACGCAAAGTTTGTAGACGCCATCATTTGTATAACGAGGCAACAACAGGGAAGGACAAGACGCTATATTTGGGTCACTTGTTTACTTGAGATACAAAATTTTAAACAATAACCTAGCGGGAATTCTGTCTTAAAAAGGGCTAACTTCAATCATAAGAAAACCCCAAATTATCCACTTCGAAATTCTTAAGGCATAAACATATCATAGATATCTTCAACTTACCAGAAATTTTATGCCGTAGTCTTGTCGATAACACACCAAGCGCTCGTAGTGAAAAATATACTCCATTGAAGTAATCAAAACATCATGTCTCTTTTACGTAATATGTGGCATATTTTACCATATTCTGGATGTAAAACCACATGTATATGATAAAGAAGTACCATTTGATCTTCTATTAAAAAATAGCCGTCTCACAATAAAAGGTTTCAGAAAAAATAACGACAATATATAGGCACACAAAATTGTCTATTTTCTTCAAATTTGCAAAAAGCACGCTCATGCCAGTCCTCTTCCGCATAGCACGTCGATCAGCGCGACATTAGCGCGTTGCGCCGCCCAGTATATAAGCGCCCTGATTGTGATCAAACAAAACTTGGATTGACCGGTTGGAGCTTCCTAGTTCCCGATGCTTTACAGCTGCTAGCCATCCCAAAACACCTGCCGGCGAAATATCCTGTAAGCTGAATCTTTCGCTGTCGTTTTGATCATAATTCTCGTCAGCATCGGTATCATTTCCATCATTCTTCTCATTATTATTACTTGCAGCCCAAGCCAATGCTTCTGAATCTCCATTCACTTTCTCATCTTCTAATCCCACCATGAAGTCTTGAAAATAATCCATCATGTATTCCTTGTCAACTCGTCGGCTTGACCCTTCATCCGAGAATTCTGGCTTTAGCAACGACAACACATAATCGGCATCTACGGCTTTCTGCTGACCACTTACAAATAGGCAATAGGTAACCTGAGGGTAGTTACATATTACATCAGCAAGCCTGTACAGGTTTAGCCCTCTTCGAAACTCGTTTAAACACAAAATTTTCTTACTCACAATACTGACAACAACGGAAGAGACAATTGACTTCACGTTCGTTTGATTTATCTGGCCAGTATGCCCATGATCTATGATGGTATCTTGGAATTTCAGAACATCACTCTTTATTTGCTCAAGCATTTCCCTTTCTTTTGACGTTAACTGCTCAACTAAGTTTGGGCTGGTAAAATCAATATTCTCGTCTGTGACCAACGTTTTATACACTTTGTCATCGAGAAAGGATGGTGGTGGTGGTCCACCTTGTGCCAAGCTCACAGCAACCAATTCCCCACAGGCTCTAAAGTTGCCACTGTGAATATCATTTGTTGAGTGGAGTGGGCTTCCATTCGTTGAGATGGTTTCTGTCAAAAATTCCTTAGCCAAGGCTCCAGTGTCAATACCATCTTCACCCATAAACTTTACACGAAGGATGTGTTCTGCTGATACTTTATTAGTTGCTCTCTTCCAAAGCTTCAGCTTTCTTTCCAACTGTGCTTTTCTTCGGACAACTGTACAGGGTGTATAAAAAAAAGGTAATCCAACTTTAGCATGCCATTGTGCATTAATTACTCGGTGCATGAACGTAACTTTTTCATAATCATAAAGATCAGGCTTTTAGCTGTTGGATGACACGTTTTTCATCCAATATGGAGGGAAAATGAGCAAATACGAGCCCGATAAAAATTGTTTGTCGAAATTGCATATTTTCACCGTTGAGAATTGGGTCTAAAACTATTGAAAATTAACTCCCTTTAGGACTGAATTTGATGAATTTTACTTCAATAAAATACCTGCGTATGCATAATTATTATAAACATCTTGTAAACCAGCTCTAAACTCATTGTTAAAATGACACATTCGTGATTAATTGCTTTTCCTTTTGTTATGCACTGCTTTAATTAGGCACAGAGCTGAAAATATGCAATTTCGACAAACAATTTTTATCGGGCTCGTATTTGCTCATTTTCCCTCCATATTGGATGAAAAACGTGTCATCCAACAGCTAAAAGCCTGATCTTTATGATTATGAAAAAATTACGTTCATGCACCGAGCAATTAACGCACAATGGCATGCTAAAGTTGGATTACCTTTTTTTTTATACACCCTGTATATACTGAATCTCTGCCATCAGAAATTACTTTTTGTTCTAACGCCGAAATCACCTGATATTCTTCCGTAAACACAGTCTCCGCTTTATCAAGTTCGTTTTGCAACGCCAGAGCAATTTCTTCACCATTCTTAATTTGTACTTCATCTTCCTTACAACATGGTATATCGTCACTATTCCATATCTGTTCTTTCCTTTGACGTTTTACTGCGACATCTATTTCGTCTTCGCTGGCCGAATCGCTCAAGTATATCTGGTTCTGCAAAAAAGACGAAATGTTGGTTTTTATATTAACCACTGGCCTTACCAGCTGACAGTGAATATTTAGAATGGCTAGAGTCAAATATTCAAATTTTGGGCATCTCGCTCGATAGAACGAAATGTTGCAAGGTATTTATAGATAGAGTCTCAAGGTCTAAAAATAGTTAAATAATTTTCGTTCTAAATTTCCATCTATCAAAACCGTTCAATGTAAAATCACAACACTGTCACTGGACTACAAAAATATTAGAGCAACTGGCACAGACGAAAAAACGCCGCCTCTAATATCAACTAGTGCTTACTGAAATTTTCATGATTTATCGCATTTTATATTTTTACATATGGTTGGTGAAGAACCACACTGAAAGTGTAACTGTATCAGACGAGTGTTAACATGCCTGTTAAATGGTTCTTGTATAAAATAGACAACATAGATTCCAGACTCCACATGTTTGAAAGGATATTGGTCATTGTTCTTTTCAAGGATTAAGTCTTCTAGTTTTACATTAATACATTTGAAAATACAAAACACTAAACATGATGAAGTAACAAATAATTTGTAAGCTTTTAAGAAAGTATGCTATTTTATCTTGTTCGAGTAGAAGGAACCCACGTTGAACAACCTGAAGGGCCAGCACCGGGATCTAAACTCTCAGGATCTTCTCTTTCTTCACCAATGGCAATGTTCACATGTTCATCTTCTGAGTGTGAACAGAATCTCTCAACGCAAGAAAGGTCTTCAATGGTACAGAGAAAGAATGTTATTCGCTTGTAATCCTTCATAACCTCTTCTTTGTATTTTTTAAGATTAAAAGCTTCCTCGTTTGTTCCAGGCAGAAACTTGGCAAGCTGACCATCTTCTAACAGCAGAGTATACTCTTTCCCCTCATGGTATAAATTTCTCCAAAAGTTTTTCCATTTCTCTTTAGCATTTTCAAGAAGTGTTTCATAGTTTGATGAAGTTGAAACTCGTAACGCAACACGCTTTTTTCATCATTTGCATCCCACGCCATCAAACCAATTTTTATCACAACGTCTTTTTCATCATTATTACTAACTTTTTTTGGTACATTTCCTTTGTTTAACTTTGCCTTGCGTGGCTTTCCGATATAATTTTTGTATTCAATATAGCTCTTCACACCAACGCGACCAAATTGGCCAACAGACTTTACAGCACCATTCGATCTTTGAGTATCTAAAATTCAATAAAGATAAGATTAAATATCGCAAAAACAGAACTTTTCCGATTCAAGACTGCATAAATCCAAAAATATTAGCCACATTGAAATTTCAATAACATTAGATGACATCTCAAACTGTACCTCGCTCCAGGCTCCTTTTACTGAGCCCAATTGATTCCGACACATGCAAAATGCTGCATCTGAAACATTTCGCACTTAGCTCGCATTATGGGACAAAACCAGTTGAATATAAAGTTATGGATGACAGTAATTAAAAACGTCAAATTTACTTGTTCAGAAATCGAATTTTACATGTACATAATTCAAACAATTGAATTTGACACATGCAAAATGCGACGAATAGTCAGCATTTCAAATGAGTTTCAAAGTATTCGTGAGAATTTTCACCTCCCTCTTATCTAGCCCAGGCGGTGTTTTCGTGAAGATTGCGTGATTTTCAAATTACTTTGAACATTATATTTTTGATTCATGTTTATTAAACGTTTGGGGTTAGTAAACTCAAACGGTTTGGAAGCTCTTTGTGCAATCGAGTATTTTTGGATAATGTAATGTACATTCATTTGAAGACGAAAAAGTGTGATAAATCAAGAAGAGAAGCGGCAAGACATTGAACTGGCACGATAATTGAGCAAAACATCACTTCTATAATATCGAAGATAAAGTACACTGCACTTCTTCAAAACCTGACGAAACTTGGTTGGATTATTCTTTAGTCAACTATCGTTATGTTCAAGTATAACTTGTGGATAATATGTGTGGGCCTCTTTGATACGAAGCAAATATAATGGCAAAATATGGCTGAAATCGTGTTGTGACATGTAAGTGAAATGAACTGTATGAAATCTCAACAAAACAGTATCAACCCTCATGAAATGTATTCGTATTATATTGAAACAAGTATAGTTTTTCATCCTATGACGAAAATATTTATGAAATAAGAAAATATAGACTTTCTAAGGTGTATGAAGTGGGGTGATGCATAATTAGCAGTTGACCTGGGATGGTTTATGGTAATTATCTTGTAAAACACGAGACCTAGACACATTTCACTCTCCTATGACCACCCCTAAAAGTAACCATTCTAAACACTATAAACACCTCAGAAAGTCTGTAGCTCTGATGGTTTAGGAGATAGAGCTATGCCGGCGTGGTCTTTTCAGGCATTTCGTCCCGGATTTGTCCTGGGCGTTTTAGGCATTTCGTCCCTGATTCGGGTTTTGGCACATGTACCATGTTGTCCGTCATGGTCATTTTACCCTAAAACAGTTGAGCTTATCTGTCCTAAATGAAATGCATACAAACTCGTATACAGGTCCTAGACTATAAGACATTGACTATACTACATTATGACACTTTCGTAAAGTAAAGATAGATATAACCCATGTGGTGACAGTGAGATGTACAAAAACGCTAGAAGTTTATGAATAAGTTCCGCCTAATTTTACTCCGGGTTTGGTCATATCCTTTATGCACACCACTACACAAGTGTCATAAAGTATTAGTCTATTCTGCTTTATTACAGAATGTAAATGTATATGAATAATTTCTATGATATTGTGATAGTTCCTTTTACTTGTGCCAATGTTAACAGCGCTGTCATTAATAGTTCATAGTCATGTTTACTCTATGGCAACAAGACACGCATAATTCGTAGCTTGTGAATTCCTCTTTTTAAGGATATCTGGTTTGTCCCAGTTCTACGGTGGCCCACAAGGGTCATCACTTTAAAAAGATGATTATAGAAAAAATAAAATCACAACACGAGTAAACATAATCACAACACATATAAAAGAGTCGCAACACATGTAGAATAATTTACTATGCAAGTAAAAATATTGCAACGCAAGTAAAAGAAGCCACGACGCAAATAAGAAATCTCACAACGCAAGTAATAAAAGCCACAACGCAAGTAAAAAAATCTCACAACGCAAGTAATAAAAGCCACAACGCAAGTAAAAAATCTCACAACGCAAGTAAAAAATCTCACAACGCAAGTAAAAAATCACACAACGCAAGTAAAAAGATCTCACAACGCAAGTAAAAAATCTCACAACGCAAGTAAAAAATCTCACAACGCAAGTAATAAAAGGAACAATACTAGGGAAATTTTGTGAAGTGGAAACATTGGCGCCAATCCGTGCAAAATGGCGCCCACATGTTAATATCACAGTATGATGTTTATATCATGTAAATTTGATTGTGTATAAACTATCTATGGTATAAACCATGAACTCAGCATTTGTACTACTTACATAAAGCAACGAATATGTTTTGTTGTAATTGTGGTACTCAGAGCGTATTAACAGATGCTAATTATTGTTATAAATGTGGCTACTCTTTCACATCTGTTGAACCTGGTGAAAGATCTGCTGAACCTGGAAGTTCCAGTTCTACGTCGAATTCTACAAGCAGGACCTCAGGGAGTACCTGCGGTGGTACGACCCAACCGGCTAAAACTTTAAGCTTCAAAGACTTCATGCGCCAAAAGGAACATGATAGGCAAAGCAGATTCGAACCAAAGAACAAGAAATTCAAACCGAATAATTGTAAAGGAAAGGAGAAAGAATGTGAAGTAAGCATAAATATTGGTTATATGAAGGTGACAGCGACGGAAATTTGAAAAGATGTAGGGTAAAACGCTACCTATAAAAGTTTTACCAAGTGCGGGAAAGAGTGTAATCTTGGAAAAGGCGGTGAGAAAGCATGCTAACCATGACAAAACCTCCTTTGTGAGTTAGAACACATCCTTTTGAATGGGGATGGTAATGAGATTACAACCTTGCCAGGTACTGAAAAAGAATTTGTCTTGCGTGAATACAGGGAAGATATAGGGAAAAACTATAATCGCATAACGCTTCTTCATTGCATTGAAGTCTGCGTATATGTATGCTGAGATTTCAAAACTCAAAAGGTGTTGTGAGGACAGTGACCAGAATCAACAGACATTTCTGAAGAAATGCTTTTACCAGTCTCAGAAAATTATCCAAGTACAAGTATAAACCCATCAACTAGCCCACATTCAAGTACAAGTAACCCATTAGCTGCAGGCTCATATCCAAGTACAAGTAAACCAACAAATCTACCACATTCAAATACAACTAACCACCCAACCAGCCCATCAACTAGCAAAGAGCTAGAATGTGAATGTCCAACATGTCTACAATACTTTTCAATAGACGAAATAGCAGAACATGCAGATATATGTTGCGATATATGGGTGGGTGCAGTTAATCCTGACAACACAAGTGGTGACGAGTCCAGTCCTAATGCAAGTCCTGAGCGAGAGATAATACCAGATGATAGTGAGGATGTGAAAGATAGCATATTGCAAATTAAAGCTGCAACATTGTCACCTAGGGTGGTAAGATTGAATGTGCGAAGAAAGTATATATGGTCTGATTTTAATGAGTCGAGATCAAATGGTAAAGTTTCACCCACTGACAGTGTGAAGATTGTGTTTGTTGGCGAATCTGCCATTGATGATGGGGGTCCAAGGAGAGAGTTTTTCTCAGGTAATACTATACATAATTTTCCAGGATTTATATATTACGCTCCTTCACTTTGGTGTTGTTGAGTACTCTGTGGAGTTAATGGGTGTCTATAGCTGTAATGTAAAGCTCACTTCCATTGTGGTTGTTTGAGCACTCTGGCCCCATGACGCTCTGCGCATGTCTAGATGCGTTGATGTGATCATGTTGTACCACGTGCGCTTGGTGAGAGCAAGTTCATGTGTATATATATATACATATACAATCATCCAAGTTGCTAATTTGAACAAAACATGAAATCATGATACAATGCGCCCTCTCGGCTGTCACCATAATGGCTTTATGGTAACTCGTGGACTTGGGACACACGATATATGGATATATATAGAGAGTTAATTAAAAAAAGGTTGTCCTTTGCAGACCTAATAAACTCTAAAACCTTAAGCGTGCAAAGCACAACCGGAGCACAAGTTTCAACCTTAGTAGTTGCATATCGTAGCCATGTTATTGAAATATTCTGGTTGGGAAAAATACCATGTCTCTATCAAATGGTCCCCATATTTAGTTTCTAAACTACAAACTTGTTTTCCCATTGCGCTTTACGCACAGGACAACCTTTTTTGGATATGTATATATACTCTGTACAAATACATGCATGCAAGTTTAAAAATTATGGATATTGGAATCATATATGAATAAGTGTGATTATATACACATAATTATATAAGATTATCTGAATAAAATCTCTTTCAGAAATGTTGGAACATATTGAGAGAAGGCTGTTCTCTGATGGCAAACCTATTAACTCAACAGTTGCTATAATCAATGGAGATTTTCGCATTGCTGGTGAAATTATGGTAATGTCAATACTTCAAGGTGGACCAGCTCCATCATTCATAAATCCTGATGTCTACAGATACATCACCAAGCAGACACTGACAACAGATGGAATGCCTGACTCCAAGTACAAAGAAACTGCTGAAGAGGTACTTTGTTGCTGTAACGTGATTTTCAAATGGACCTAAGAAACAAATTTAAAAATGATAAAATAATTGCTAAATAATATTTTAAAACTTACTTCATTATCTGATTAAGGGCTTATATTACTTTACTTCTGTTATTTTGAAGATAACAAAGGCTTGTGATAATGAGAAGTTGAGGGAGATACTTGTTAGTGATGATGTACTTGACATACTTTCTGAAGTTGGATACACTGGTGTTCCCATAGAGAGACAGTGGATACTATTTCCAAAATTGTTCAGTAAGTAAATTGTGATCAACAATTTGCATTATCCTGCCAATGAGGAAAAAATCGTTTGGAATTAGACAGAGAAAATACCAATGAAAAGTAGGTTGCATTTAGGCACATTGCCAGCAAATAGTTAATCCATACGGTGCAAACATAAACATTAGTGAGGTTCAGATTTAACTTCCACTACCGCTATACCGCTTACCATTAGGGACAATGATCCAATCGGATGCATGTGAACCAGGCCTTACTCTGCAAATCACCAGACGATTCTACTTGTCAGTGGTAAGGGTTAGTGTGAGATATACTATAAATACAGTAGTTGGATGGTTTGCAGTAAATTTTGCGGGGGTTTATTTATTGCAGGTCAATATGTATCATGGGCCACTTTTCTGCAGCTCTCCCCCAAATGATGCAGTTGGAAGAGGGCTTAAACAGTTGTGGTCTATTAACCTCTATGAGAGAAAATCTAAAGTTGTGGGAACCATTGTTTGACCCTCATAATGATTCATATAAACTTTCCCCGGACAAATTCCTAGATGAAGTTATCCCAACATTCAGCAGTTCGCAGATTTATAAAGAAAAGGAGATTGATGTATACAAGATCTTTTGTGACTATGTGCAGACTCTGGAAATTGAAGGTTTGTGTCCCATATTACAATGAATAAGGTCAATTTTAATTTGGTGTTTGTACATTGCAGGATGAATTTTTCTACAAATTTCAAGTCGTTTGAAGCCTGAAGACGCTAAATTACATTTTCATACTTGCAGTTAATGTACCCCTAAGGGACAAAGCAAAGGGGAGGGTGGGAGTGTCAAATTATTTTAACCATAAAATTGAATTTACCATTATCACACTGAGTTGCTTAAAAGGTGTATGGTGGAGTCATAAGGCCCTCCCCAGAAGATTTCTATATTTTTGAGGCTGTATATCTGGTGTTTTCTGAAGTGACACGCGGATAATATATTATATCATAGGGACATTAAGATTGACGTTTACGGCAAACCGCAGTTCGAGGTCATCCGTTTGCGTTTTGGGTAATTAAGATTACAGGTGCTGCAGTGTAATTATGGCAAGGAATCGTGTGAAATTTATACACGTTAAATTAGACGTTAAAATTCGTACTTAAAATAAGCTGTAAACGGCTAAAAATTGAATACTGCAGTTCTTAAAACAACGGCAAAACAACATTATTTAAACGTGGGTTTAAATTAGTAAAATAGCAAAAATCTCTTGCGGTAAACGACTTACCTCCAGAAGCAAGTCTTGAAGTGTAAACGTGAACGGCAAATTGTAGGTCACGCTGATATTTTAGTAAAGTTTTCCATGTAGCTACGTGACTTCTTCACGTTTGCGGTAGAAAAAACGTCAATCTTAACGTCCCTAATAACTACAGTGAAACACGCAATTTGATTGGTACGCGTACGCTTTCCGAAAGTCTCGCAACATCCCGCGTGCATGGATCACGCTATCCTGCACGGAAAACCATTCGGTATTTCTTTAATCCATCGTAGATTGCCATGAATACCCTTTTGTAAATGCATCGAAGTATGACTTTATAACCTGAAATTGCGGTGAAAATATGGCATACACTTGTTGTAAACACAATCAATACATTATACCGTACAGAAGGTATAGGAGGACCTCCGGCATTGTTGACCGCATTCACCTCTTTCTTATTCTTAATCTCTTGACCAGTTATGTTTTCACGCATTGTTAGTCCTAAATCTATTGAACTTTTTTAACAGGAGATATATCAATATCTGTGTTGTTGAAGTGGTTGTCAGGGTGCAAATCTATTCCCGTTCTTGGTTTTCCATCTCCTCAATTTGTTGAATTCTGACTACTCGCTTACATTCAACAGCACCAAGACGCTCTGGTAGATAGTACATAACATCAGGAATTCCTGACACTGTACCGTGATTTCTTGTTTGGCGAATGCGGTGTGTGTTCCATTGCGTTTTGATGGCATCTAACTCTGACGAAAGGACTGGCTGGAAACAAAACCATAAGCATTCCATGTGTAAAATGTTCCCCAGTTCTAACTGACCTGACGCAATCATGTCTTTGAAAAGGTCCATCCACCATCCTGTTCTGGCTCTGCGAAAGTAAGACCACCAGCTCTCTATTCGTTGGTTTGCAGGTGAAGTACCATATTTATGCGCATTATTGCCACAAAATACGTCATTTCCATCCTTACGAAAATAACACTGCATGCCTGCAAGTATTCCATTTTCCGTTCCACAGTCACTTCTCACAACAAGTGGACAGCCTTCGGTATTTTTAACACAGTCCAAGTAAAATCTGGCAGGAACTTCAGGTTTATTGTTTGATCGTACAAGTTCTAGCCACAAAATTTTGCGGCTGTAACCGTCGATTGCCCCATGGATAGGAAATCCATAGGGCTTTAATTTGTCATATCCTGCACAACATAAAAAGTAAAATTCGCACTCTAATATCCAATTAGCCGTATGAAAACATACACATACTGTATATTACTATATAATGAGGAATTACACTCACCATCGACATGCCAGCAAAAGTTTGGGCCAAAACTTATGTATCTTCGCCTTGACAGCCTTCTTCGTCGCCTTTGCTGTACACCTTCGGGATCAACTTCTTGAAGCACCTGTGCAACAACTCGACGAGGTACGTGAATATGGTATTGCAATCGAAGCACATGCCACATTGATCTGTAGCCCAAAGATGCACCTGATCCATTTGATATTTCGTTTTCAATTACCTCCCTTACTCTGTCTTCAACATTCTCGTTGATATTCGTATTCCTTTTCAAGCCAAAATCACGCAGTCTGCGTTTTAGAGTCCTTAAACTCATTTCTATGCCGTGATAGTTCGATAAGAACTCTCTAATAACGTCATTTGGGTAACCAAGATGAAAATATTGAGTAATTATCTCTCTTTCGGCCATCTTGTTTACGGGGTGAACCACTCAGTGAATGAATCGGATTTTACCTATACCGGTTACAAGTTTTTACTTGCGTTGTGAGATTTTTTACTTGCGTTGTGAGTTTTTTTACTTGCGTTGTGAGATTTTTTTACTTGCGTTGTGTGATTTTTTACTTGCGTTGTGAGATTTTTTACTTGCGTTGTGGCTTTTATTACTTGCGTTGTGAGATTTTTTTACTTGCGTTGTGGCTTTTATTACTTGCGTTGTGAGATTTTTTTACTTGCGTTGTGGCTTTTATTACTTGCGTTGTGAGATTTTTTTACTTGCGTTGTGGCTTTTATTACTTGCGTTGTGAGATTTCTTATTTGCGTCGTGGCTTCTTTTACTTGCGTTGCAATATTTTTACTTGCATAGTAAATTATTCTACATGTGTTGCGACTCTTTTATATGTGTTGTGATTATGTTTACTCGTGTTGTGATTTTATTTTTTCTATAATCATCTTTTTAAAGTGATGGCCCTTGTGGGCCACCGTACAGTTCATATTACATATCCAAATTAATTTGTATACATGTTCATAAATTATCTAAAAACTTTACAATTATTGTTGAAATAAATCGGAATTGCCAGAGCAGCTCATGTGAAAAGGAATATGATTGGAAAGTTTTTCATTGCATTTGAAGAAGTAGAAGTATTTATTTTTATTTTTTGAAAGTCGCATACAAAATGCCGAAATTGTTGAAATTTGATTCCCGCACGCAAAATAAATTACGAAATGCCATATAAGGTCAGAGTTGCTTGCTATAAACCAATGAAAATCACAAGGAATCGATTTCCGGCACTTTCAAGATGATAGGGTGCAAGGCAGTGAACTCTAAGTAAACTTACTTAGAAGATTTCTAAGTAAGATTACTTAGAGTTCACTGGTGCAAGGTCACCGAGATTTAGCTTTCTGAAGTTGTCCGAGTGTGCACCGACAATACCGGCTTTCGCAACAAATAAAGCATTTTCACGAGAATTGCTGTAAAAGGGCTAGATTATGTCCTATGATTATAAAAATGGTATCAAACTAAAGGGATTGGAAATCCCTGTCGAATGGACATATTTACGAGTTTGTAGTGTGTAAACCAAAGGTAGGAGGGTCGTTTAAGAGAGGAGGACCGGTGGTAAGACAATCATTCAAGCTTGGTTGACTATCGTTTGGCTTGCAGCTGCAGTCAAAGACGACACAAAGTGGTGTGGTGGAGAAGTCTTTCAAGACAGCAGGATGTGGAAGGTAGTGACATCTGTTTTGGATCTTTCCGGAATGTGGAATTTTCTCGATAAATCCATGTTGTTCTTGTTCGGTAATGATTTGGGCATATGTTCTCAGTTTTTCGGGATCTGAGGCCAGCCGTCGTACTGTGGAGCGGGTTCGTCCCCTTGCTATTCTTTCATTGGTGGGAAGTGATGGGTGATTAGGTTTCCAAGGCAACTTTGCACTGTAGCGTTCATTTTCAAGGTGGATTGAGGAATTTTGTTTGGTAATCTTTGACGAATTATCTTTCTTCTTCTTCGGTTTCATTCGGTAGAATGCCTATGGATTCCAAGTTCCAGAACCGTTCTAGGGTTTCTTCGTCTCGTTCTGTGGTAACGATAGCCTTGAGGATAGTAGCACTGAGTTCTGATGCGGAACAATGGGTGGCAGTTGGTCGAGACAGCAGGTAGCCAATCTTTGATTTGGCGGCAGTAGGTCCGGATCCTCGAATAATCTTGTCTTCTACAATGTCCCAATAGTGGTCTGCACCAATGACAAGTGAGATCTTGAATTGGTCATCACTGGTAACGGGATGAGCTAGCTTGAGGTCTTTAAGGTAAGGTAGGTTGTATACGTCGGTGGTAATATGATTCTTTTGTGGCATAGCAATCACCGGGATAATTAGGACTTGGATTGGGATATTTTCACCAGTGTCTGTTTGTAAATGTACGGTAGCAACATCGACTCTCTTAACTGATGACTGGATACCACCAAAGACTGATAAGTGTAAAGGTTCGGTCTTTTCTGGTACGAGGTTGATAATTTTTGCCAATTCTTCGGTTATGAAAGAACGTTGGGCACCTTCATCGAAAAGGATATGTGCTGGACTCTACGGTGGCTATTGCTGTTTTCAATAGGGTACATCGGTGGGAGCGGTACTTGTTGTCGAATAGGTTGGTATGAAGGTTTGAAACCGATGTTGGTGTAGTGATACTAGGTAATACCGCTGTCCGTACACATACATTGTACATTTCTGCCTTTGACGTTTCCCACGCGTTTGGGTCAGGTTTTTGTTCTAGGCGTTCCTTAGTTCCTAGACAAAGGCTTGTGTGATGTTTCTGGTGACATTGCCTGCAGCGGTTTTTGGATTTGCACTGTGACACACGATGGTTGTTGAAACACAAGTTCGCCTGAAACGCAATTTGTTTTCGTGCAGCCCTGTCACTTACTACCGTGCAATCGTTCGATCTGTGAGATCCCCTGCAAAAGGTACATGCTTTTGGTGTGAGATCCCCTGCAAAAGGTACATGCTTTTGGTGTAGAGGGGTTAGATGTTTTGAACTTTGAGTTGCTGAACCAGGCCAGCTTGAAGTGGAAGGGAAGGTGTGAAATGACCGACTTAAATGGTTAAGTTTGTCTCTTCACCTGCCTCAAGAATTAGAATTTCCTTCGCAACAGTTTTGCGTAATTGTTCTAAATTTAAATCTGTGGTCCCATCTTCTCGGATGAGAGTGTGCTTTACTTGTGGTCGGAAGTTTCTCAAGATAATAGGCACTAGGAGATCACCATAGGATCACCATAGATTGTGCTTTCCCAAAGCTTCAAGGCTTCGGACGTGATTTTCCATACGGTCGTAAAACCCACGTAGACTAGTTACGGACTCAGATGGGTTCGGGAGGTCTAACAATGCTTGCATGTGTGCGTTTGTGATTTTATGTGGTTAACCAAATCTTTCTTCTAGTATCTTGACTGACTGTGCATAGTTTGTGTCTGTTAGGGGTAAGCCCTCGATTGATCTAGCCGCTTCTTCCGCCAGATGCGCTTTTAGATAATTGAATATTTGAATGTCGCACAAAGTAGGGTTGTCATGAACTGTGGCCTTGTACGAATCCCAAAACGTTTGCCATTTTAGTGGATTCCCATTGAATATTGGTAGGGTTAACTTAGGTAGTCTATGTGTGCTCGAATTGTTCAATAGGCCTTTTGGGCGATAAAAAGCACGTGTAGCATCACATGACTTTTAATGTCAACAAAGCGCGAAAGTTCGTACAAGCTTGCAATGTTCAAATATGGCGGCGTATGTAAATTAGCATGGTAGCTACTAAAAGATGCTCTTGGGGAACGTGTAAAAACGATACACGTAACCCAGACCGTATGCAAAAGAATCAACAAAGTGATCCGGTTAACTTCTTTCACTTTCCTGGCGCAAAAAGAAATGAGGAGAGGCGTAGACGGTGGATTGAAGCGTGTTGCCGTGGCGATACTTTCGTGTGTCGTAAAGACAGCTACATATGTAGTATTCATTTTGTTGGTGGAAACGGACCTACAAACGAGAATCCCGATCCTATACCGGCAACGGCAAGTAATGAACTGGTAAGTTAACGACTTTGACTAGCACGCTCTGTTACTCACAGGTACGCAGATTGAACCTAAAGCGTAAACCTCCAACAGCCCGACAAACTTCTGTAAAAAAGCCACGTCCGAGTGAAGAGAAGTCTGCAGCAAATACGTTACTGTCGCTTTTGCATTCAACGAAATGCTGCGTCTCCGAAGAATGATCTTTATAGTTCCACTGGCACTGAATCTGGCACTGCAGACATATGTGACCAAATAGAAATTTTAACTGACATTGACAAGACATATATCAACTTAGAACAACAAACTCCTGTAGATGGCAAGGAAGAACATTCAAAAATGATACACAGCACACAGGTAATCAAATGCAAATTTTATTCACCACAATTTCCATATCCGCATGCAATGTGCAAATGTTATAATTATTTTAGTTACACTAGTATGCCTTTTTTATAGACTAATGTTGAGCTTGGCCATATAAATCCATATCAAGACAAATTATTGACGAATGGTGCAGAGCTTCACAAACATTTATTATTAACTAAAGTGGAGGATCCGAAGAAGATCAAGCATTATACAGGTGAATATACAAATTTTATATGTAGGCAAGTTACCTGCCAGTGAAAAACAAGCGAGTGGTGTTTATCCCACCTAGCTGATATCCCGGAACTATGTGCCTATCTCAGAAAGGTGAGTTACCCGGATTATTCAATTTGTATATATTGGCTGGGATATCAAGGTTGCTGAGTCACCCCTGGTTATTTCAGGTTCTAAGCACTTTGGTCCTGGTTTGTCTACACTACCCTGGACGTCTGGAACCCTGGGTATGAATATGCTTAACAATAAATGTGAAGCAATGTAAAATTGTTTAACAATGATGATGTTGTTGTTGTTGTTCACAGGTATGAACAAAGAATGTCTTGATATGATTTTCAACGAAATTAAAGCAAAAGCTGTAAGAATTCATTTTTGGAAGGGTACAAAAAAGACAAAGATACCAAGGACACACAGCAAGTACATCAAGGTAAAACTTTACTCTTAAGTTATTTAATACAAGGTTTAATGAACAGTTCATATAACACTATATGTCATTAGCTATGGCAGGTTAATACCTGGATTTGTTTCTTATTTTTCTTTTAGAGAAAGAATGAATTATGCAAACTCTCTATTAGAGAACAGTTTTTGTTTACCTTAATTCGAATAAGAAGAAATGCAAGTATACAAATGTTATCTGATATTTTTGGTTTCTCCTCTGGAACTGGAAGCAAAATCTTTATCAGATGGATTTTATTCTTGTCATGAACTGAAATATCTGTTGCCATTCTCAAGTCTTAAAGATTTACAAGGAATTAAATTACCTAAACCGCTTCGGGCTATTAAAAACCTCAGAGACATCATTGACTGTACCAAATTTTTCATTCAGACACCATCACGAGCGTTTAGTCAAAGATCAACATACAGCCAATACAAGTCACACAACACTTTCAAATTACTTGTTTCTATGTCTCCTGTCCCCCATTTTAACTTTATTTCCAAGTTATTTACTGGTAGCATTAGTGACAAGGAAATTGTCAAGGAAAGTGGTTTTTTGGAGGAACTACAACCAGGTGATGTAGTAATGGCTGACAAGGGCTTTAATATTCAAGATCTTCTTGCCCTTCACGAGACTAGACTGATTGCACCACCCATTATGAGAAAAGGTACTGTGTCAGCCGATGCATCAACTCTAACCAGACGAATAGCCAAGATCAGAGTACATATCGAACGAATGATTAGAAAATTGAAATGTTTCAACATTCTTAAAGGTTCTATGCCTCTAACGATGAAGCCTTATGTTAATACAGTTGTTACTGTTTGTGCAGCTCTTGTAAATTTGCAGCCTAGTTGTATTGCTCTTGATGACAATTGAGGGACTTCTAAAATCTAATTATTTGGCAAGCACCTGTGCCTACTGCTTTGCAATAATTTAAGATTTCTTAAATAGTTTTCGATTCTGGTTCTGTTTTCCTCTGCGTCATCACGAGTGAACCAATGATGAATAGATTTTATGTAATCAGCTGGGTTTTCTTCTTACTTGGGGATATCCTTAAATATTAAACATGATTAGCACTGCAGGTAATTAGAACAATTTTGGTAAACTGTAATTTGATTGATTTTATGAACATTACTACAATGAAAGTACCTGCAAGAAATGCTTCAGAAACATTGTTATAAAGATCCCACAGTTGTTGCTGTAATATCTGTCTTGGTACCTAAAATATAGACAATTGTACCTTGATTAATTAATTAATCCAATGGATTCCAATAGGAAAATTTAAATTCCTATTGGAATTCCAATTGGTTCCAACTGGAATTTGGGCCAAATTTTACATTTCGCATTACAACGCTAAACAATTTTACATGTCAAGGGAGGAGCATTGAAAACTAATGGTTAATGCATATTGATATTTTTGCTCGTTCCAGCTTTCCAATTTACCTTTAAAACTTCATGTTGCAAACGATTGTAGTAAAACTTCATGTTGCAAACGAGTCCATACACGGTACACAGATGATCCAAATAACTGACAATTAAATATTATATATTTTAGATTTATTTAATCTCAAGTGCTAATATTTCCAGAAACTAAGTCAACTAACCTGCATAAATGTGTAATTTCAGTTCTTCTGGTAGATATGTCCCAGGTCAATGAATCCATTAACAATATGTGGCTTTTGTAAGATAATTTTTTAATGTATTTATAAACACTGGCAAGCACTTGATTATTAATTGTATTCTATTTTCTACATACCGTGGAGTTATGACAGCTAATAACCAGTGTAAGCAGCAAGTCAAATATAATAAAATGAACATTAATTAAATGCCTCCTGTTGTATATACACATGATTGTACAACATAATGTATACCCTACATGACTATATAGTCTTTATTCAAGCAGTCTACTTTACAGAACTGATGGGCTGCTTGAATTCTCTCCAATCTAAAATCAATGTCCAATAATTATGGATATGAATTACTGAACAACAAGATGTGATAAACACCATGGAAAAATTAGTCACAAGATTACATTACTTGGACAATTTATTTCCAACATCTTGTTCTCCACAAAGAATGGTGTAGAAGAATGAGCTAATGATTGGGAAGGGACAGGCAAGCTCCCTGTAAAAGTAATAAGAATAATTCATCTGGCTATTCTAATCTGGAATCAAACAACAATTAGTTCTATTCATTTTAATGTGCCAACTACAGTACCACATACATTAACCACTGAGCTATATATGGATAAATGGTCAAGGTACATATTTAAATTAAGTGATAGATGGACTAATGTGCTTACTCAAATAAAATATTCACAATTGTGTCATTGACCATTGATCTAGGCAAAAGTGTTGCAATATCATTCTCGTAAACATCAATGCCATAAACGTTCAAGCTTGATGAAGTTTTAGAAGGTATGGTACATTCAGTTTCCTGTGGTTGAACATTTGGAGAAGCTTTCACAGTTGAAGGCACATCATTCTCTACAGAACATAATAACAGTTAATGTTTTAATCACATTATATAATCAAATACACATGATCAAATTCTAACATGTCCATACCATACAAGATCAACCCCCGGTATACTTACCCGAGTGTTCAATGTCCTTTGTTTTATGGAATGCATTTATCTTTGGTTTCTTTATTACTATACAGATTAAAATAGAAAAAACAGAATATTATACATATATACACTACATCAATCCTCTCATCTATAGTGCCTATATTGTAACAGTCTGGTGTTACTGTAGCCAGAACAAAATAATTTAATATATATTTGCCTGGGTGTTCAACATCCTTTGCTCCATGGCGTGCATTTGCCTTTACTTTCTTTATTACTATACAGAAAGATTAATACATATTATATTTATTAATGCTCTTGATTAATTGCTCTTTAATTCTTTAGTAATTGCTCTTAACTAATTAACCCATTAAGGCACAAGATTCTCCCCTTTGCTAGTAAATCCTCTGGCATTAGTCAGAATAAAATAATAAAGTGGGGTGTATTGGGTTGCATATACTGTGAAAATATAGAAGTTGACATACCGGTACCATGCAAAGTTGTTTCCACACTTGTAGGTACTTCATTCATCATGCATGGTAGAATGTGGGCCACCCAAAACAACTCCAACTTGGTACAGACATTCTCCATAAATTTGGCATCATAACTAACTTGCAAACTAAAAATTCCTTCATTTGTCCACATAACAAAATCACAAAGAGAGAGTTCTGCCACAAACATTTGAGTTTGGATTTGATAGTAGTATGGGCTGTTGGATGTCAAATACAATGTGCTGTTTCTTTCTGCACCACCAATCTCTTGGGTCAAAAATGCTTGTTTTGGATGCAACTCTCTATGCTTCCAAGGGCACTTGTACTCTACAACCACATTAGGGCAAGCACTGGCATGTTCGGATGTTGTCAAGACTAGCACTGAGGAATTTTTTCTTATTTGAAATTAAAAACACTTTTTGCAACAGACTCAAATTGTGATGGTTATGCCTTTCAACTTGTCGGTATGCATCTCTCGCACTTGCTTCATGCACCAACCCCCATGTCAATGGGTGCTGTGGTTCTCGATGTGTTTGGCCAATTGTCGGTCGGTGGTAATTTGGGTTCAGTAATTAGCTTAACCAGTCTACTAACATCTGTGTTGTTTGGCTTATTCTTTTCGATGGTTGCCTGTCGGGTGAAAACTTGTTTGCATTTTGATGCAGTGACAAAACCAGCTTTCTCATAATACCATTCTTTACACTGGCATTGTTTTAGAGTGGTTTGGTTGACTTCGTTGATTTCTTTTTCAATGAATGCTAAGGCTTGATACACTGATTCTGGAGTACTTTCCATATTACTCTCCATGCAACTTCGCACTTTTCTTTTCATGATCCCAAGAACTTCATCTTTACTTGTACTCGCTTCTTTTGATGTAACCGAGGTTGACTTGGCCGGATACAATTTCTCAAATAATGGTAGAATGGCAGGCTTATTTTCCATATTTCTCATCCTTTGTGTTAGCTGTAACCTTTTTTTGCTTATGAGCTTTCGGTCTTCAACTTCTCGGACGTCTACATCAATGTTCTGGCAATATACATGGTTCCTCGTCTTTTTCTTGGAGGAAGGAAGCTTGCATTTCTCAATGACCAGATCTGACACCTCGCATGCTTTTGTATTTGCGGTTGGCTTTTTAACCCATACACAGGAACCACTTGTTACACTGTCTTTTCCACAAGTATGCAAAAGTTCTTCAAGTGAGTACATGGCTGCTCCTATGTGTTTACAACCCCCATCAGACCTCCCTTACAGAGACACTTTGCTTTCAATACGCTACCTCGGTTTGCTCCTTTTCTTTCGAGAATAAAATAAAGATCATAAAATGGCTTACCGTCATCTGTCTTGACTTTCATGGCTGGTCGCACCTTTCCAACATAAACAGAAAGGCATTTGTTGGTCAAGGTTTTCGTAAGCAATGACTCCACGTATCCATCTTCAAATAGGCTGTAATCTTCAAACGACTTGTAGGCAGCAAGTCCTTGCTTATCGTATGCAGTTGAAGAGTAAATTAGGTAATTGAAGATGTCATACAAACCAAACGGTGGCGAGTCGATAAAGTTATTTACCACATCCATTTTGAACGGATTTCCAATCTCCATCTCATGAATTATTACTCGCTCATCATTTTCAATCCGACATGCACTGCCAGTCAAGCTTGATACGCGAGGAATATCCATTCTTTCAACCGCAGAAGCGATTTTAATCAGGGATAATTTATTGTAGGCATTTACACTGACTCCTCGTTCAAGCAAGAAATTCTTTATTTCAATAACATTCATTTTGCAAAAAGTTTCAGATTCGTACTTATTTATATTATCCATCGTTATCTACTTCATATAATCGGTAAGGAAACTAGTTTACAACTATACGCCGCCATATTTGGACATTGCAAGCTTGTACGAACTTTCGCGCTTTGTTGACATTAAAAGTCATGCTATACTACACATGCTTTTTATCGCCCAAAAGGCCTATTGCGGTGAGTTATTGCGACCTTGAGAGGACGAGTGTTCTCCTTGATTATAGTTTTGCGTGCCAGACAACACGTTGCTATGACTAGGGGTAGCGGTTTCATTAGAACTAATAAAGCTTTTTCAATTGTTCAATTCTCGTGTCGAATGTCTGTAGTGCGACTTGTAGTCGATGACTGTTCGTTTTGTTGATCTCGTCATTCATGAACGTTCCTGCTTTGTTCCACGTCTTTGTTGCTTGTGCTCGTTGAGCGCGTCGAGTTACCTTTGAGCGTTTTAGATCGTCCATCCTGGTCACTGCACCAATGTCTCGATCGTCTCTCGTTTGGGTATAATTTGCGTTGTGTATCAGCGTCTATTCAACGATCGAGAACAGCAAGCGGGGGTTCTTTCAATAATAGTTGTAAACAATGACGGACACAGTGGTTTTAAATATATATTTACTTACAATTCATACTCTCGTCAAGCGAGTCAGTGAAAAACTATATACAAAACAATATAAGAAAAATGTGTGTAAAGTGCGAGTAATTTTATCCATGTGAATTATCTTAGCCAATCAAGTTCTAGTACTTTTTTTTATCGCTTCCTTTCCTTAACACTAGGTCTGCAAGATATCTTGTAACGATTAGCTCTGGAATAAGTGTGGCGATGTGCGTCTTGCGCAACGCACATGCCGATTTATTAATTTTTGAAAACAATGAGATAATTATTAACATAAATTATTAACCGAAGTTAATTATTAAAAGTTTGCACAGAAAAGGTGGGTCAATAAATACGCCCACCACTTAGAAGTTAATAACTAAACTAATGTACATATGCAATAATATTGCGTCAAGAAAACGGGGAGGAGGGCGGGTTATAAATGGACTTCAGCCAGAGAGTTGACCTTGCGCTACCAGGTTGAAGAGCAGAATGAACTGGTGCACATACTGCTGTAGATTATATCGCCACTCTTATCCGCTTCCTGCACATTACATTCATGTGACTACTAATTACGGGGAAAATACCCACATGTCCCATTACAATAGCTCTTTATCTACAAAACTAGATGCAGGAAGCAATAAAATCTTTATTGGTATGCCAATAATTCCTTTATCACTTCCTTTCCTTAACACTAGGTCTGCAAGATATCTTGTAACGATTAGCTCTGTTTTCTGTGCGCGAACATTGCGCAATTGACCAAGTCAGACAGCAACTGTAATAATTATGGCAATGTGCGTCTTGCGCAACACACATGCCGATTTATTAATTTTTGAAAACAACGAGATAATTATTAACATAACAAATTATTAACCGAAGTTAATTGTTAAAAGTTCGCACAGAAAAGGTGGGTCAATAAATACGCCACAAGTCTCCTTGGGTAAAGGAGGCAAACCCCATCCAATCGTTACAAGGGATCAGCAGATGTAGTGAAGTTAAAACCTATAAAGAAAAACAACTACAAAGCAAATCAGTGCGTGGATTATTACTGTCATTATAAAGGCAAAAACATGGCGAGCGACCTGACAGTTCGTGCCCATGCGTTAAACTGTCAGGGGACCGCCAACCTGCTAAATGCGAACATTTGTGTGAGCCTTGCCCATGCGTTAGCTTCACAGAGAACGTAAATTAGTAATTAAGTGATACGTACATTCCTAGTATCTTAACACGCACATTCCTATATAATATCAGGTCTTGCCCTTGCGTCGACCTGACAAATTGTACTAAGTCCGGAATGTTTATCAACGGGCAGCCATAATCAATCCCTCCAAAAAGCCCAGCCTGTATAGGCGCAGTGTCTGATGTAAGTCACCCATTAGGCCCATTAGTAAGGCATCGAAAAAAACGCATTCGGCAGCAAAAGTAGCCGCGCCCATCGAAAACCGCATTCGCAGCATAATAGCTAAAACTGGAACATTTTTGCGTTGCGAAATTGCATCTAGTAAGCTCTGCACTGGGCATACGTCTGAACGTCGTTGAAGTGTGAGCGAGACATTAGATTGGTTGTAAGAATGCTTATAATTCAAAAATGTTATTTTTAAACCGCTGATATTGCTCGCATTATCAACGAGTTGAACGACCTGATTCAATTGCAGTACGTCCGGTGACCGGGGACAACAAGTGATTTCCCCAACTCGTAAAAAGGCAAAAAATGCGTTCGTGCACATAGCTTTGAACAAGTACCCACGATATTCACTTGAACATATTGTTGGAGTTTGTTGTAAGACTGTGCGAAGGATAGGAAGAGTTATGGGCATGCGTGTATCAATGCATACCCAAGCTTACCATATCCTTTCAACATTTCAACAATCCAAAATACTTTAGTTGGGTCGTTCACCCCCGCAAGATGATGACAATATCCCAGTGCAGAAACGTACGTGTTGGCCGTTGAGGCCGCATAATTGCGTTGGAACATGTACAAAATATTTTCGCTCATATTTTCGCTTTAACTTTAGCGCTAACATTAGCATCGATGGGCACACTGATTGAGCAAAATTTTAGCGGAGCCTGACTCTGTTGACTGTGAGACGTTAATAAAGTTGGTCTCACCTGTTATGTTATGTAAAGCAGATGCATACCGGCCCATGCATAGTGGTAGCATCTGCTAAATTATGACTAGTATTTGACCCTACAACTAGAGGTACTTCTCTCCGTTCTGGTTCCATGGACGGAGGCGACGGGAGAGTTGGTTGACTTGCCTCAAACAACGCCATCACTGCCTGTGAAACCGTAGAGACAATCCTCTGCATCGCTTCGTCCGAGAGGTCTGGCGGCGTAATGTTCTGCGACGCTGGAGGTGTAGCAACCACGGCAGGCTGTCGATCGACCCTGGCTGCACTGGTGGCAGTTGTAGACGCTGCTGTGGCCCGCCGCTGCCGCGAAGAGGCACTTGAGCTCGGCGCTGGATACATGTACTTGGGCTAGTTGCAGGCATTCTAAAAGAAAAATGTCAGAACGCAGACAGGCAGAATTGTGTTTGGCCATAGACAGGCAAAGCTGGGCCGGGTTTTCCATACAGTGAAGCGATTCATGATATAATTCTATAGATATAAATGTATACGCAGGAACACGAAAACATGAACACACAACGCAGCCGAATAATCAGGACAGCGGAGGTAGCCGCAAAATATCATCCTTATAATAGCTGCAATATGCACAACGGGACATTAAACATGAACAAACAAACAAACAATGCAGCGGAATAATCATGGCATACAGCGAAGTTAGCCGAAATAGATCATCCATTATAGATGCTGCAAAATAATATAAAAACGGGCAATCTGAAAACAACATGCCGCACCGTCCCACAATATATTGATTTCAACTGTGGGCATCTGAAAACAATAAACTATCCCACTTAGACATGCATTTTTCCAAACACAGGATCAGCCAGTCATATATACCCTAAACATTAAATATCAGCGCGGCACGAAGCAAGTATGAGGACATACATGTACGTTAGTCTAACAAAAGACGAAACAGACTACTAGGGGAAACACGTTATATAAACGTATATATAACCAGCACGATAATCGTGAATATGCCCTGTGCAGGAAAAACCCAATATTGAAATCTCAATGTGGGCATCTGAAAACAGTCATGTCGCTCTAGCCCATAATAATATAACAAATATAAGCATAATATATATATCAACACCAAGTACAGAGGGGATATATACTGCATAATCAAAGAGTGTGACAAGAGACGCCCTCATAAAATTAGGGCGTTGTCAATAAAAACGCAAAATGGAACAGAAACAAACAGTACAAAACGGAGTTCACAGGTTACAAAAGGTTGAGAGCTTTCAAAATAGCCCCACGGTAACTCCGATACAAACAGTACTGTCTTTGGACATTACAATGCACGCCATCGGAGGATAGCAATGCACATTCGGTTCGACAAAAATCCCGATGGTCCCAAGCAAAAATCCCATTTTCCCCCGCAAGGACCACAGAAGAATATTACCGCAAACTAGCGGCCTTGGCATTAAAGCCAAGGTCGGGTCGTTGAGCAAAAGGGATATTGCGGTTTATAACCTGGCACACCCCAACAACTCAAACATTGTATGTGTGCCTTAAAACATGCACAAGGTCGTTGATTTTAGACCCCACAACCTCAGGGGCGTGGGTCGACAAATCGTTAGTCCCAAGCTCCAAGATTACAATATCGGGCTTATACTTATGCACCGAATACAAATTTAAGGACCTTTTCGACGGTTCGGCCACCCGTCCCTAACAAATAAATATAGCCCGATTCGGGGAGATGAAAATTAGAAGCAGCATGTGTATCAAAGTGCGCATCTAAATCATCTCGCAAACGACGGACAAAAGAATGACCAAGAATTAAAATACTTGGGACACAACCTTGACATGATAAAGAATAGCAGAGAAAGATGAATACCTTATAAATTGACTTCAGCCAGAGAGTTGACCTTGCGCTACCAGGTTGAAGAGCAGAATGAACTGATGCACATACTGCTGTAGATGATATCGCCGCTCCTATCCGCTTCCTGCGCATTACATTCATGTGACTACTAATTACGGGGGAAATACCCACGTGTCCCATTACAATAGCTCTTTATCTACAAAACTAGATGCAGGAAGCAATAAAATCTTTATTGGTATGCCAATAATCCCTTTAATATGACTTAATATGACTGCTTTACATAACATAACAGGTGAGACCAACTTTACTAACGTCTCACAGTCAACAGAGTCAGGCTCCGCAAAATTTTGCTCAATTAGTGTGCCCATCGATGCTAATGTTAGCGCTAAAGTTTATAGATTTTGTTGCTTTACTGAGCTCAGGGGCAGGTGATACTCGGTATCACTTGTCTGTGAAGCCGGTCTCTCAAGCCGGTTTCTCGCTCCCTACTTTATCTTTAGAACCGTCACACAAGCAGAAGTCCATTCCAGATATCGAGGCATAGACGTTGGCTTTTTAAATTTTCGCTGGTAATACGGGATTTGGCCGCACAATGGGCTGATTGGCGTTTTTATGACACACAATTTCATCTCTTGTGGCAAAGCAACCCGGCCGAACTACCTTGGGGTTATACTCACTGGGAACTTTGGATCCGTGCACAAACTTTCGGTCATGCACGTTTGAGCAAACCTCAACCGGGGCGCTGAATGTTCAGAGTGTAGTTACAAACACAACTGCTTTAAATGTGGCGTAGTTCACCCGGCTATTCGTGGCCGAAAGCTCTCCTCTGGCTCAGCCTCAAGTGTCCCAAGTCCATTGGAGGTCGATCGCCTAGCTGGATCTTTCAACAGTCCACCCTTCCCTGATTTTCGCCTTTCCCCCTTGGGGCTGGTACCTAAAAAAGCCCCTGGGAATACATTATGCTCGTGTTGATGATGCCATTAAAATGATCAAACAATTAGGGCACGGCTGTTTCCAAGCAAAACAGATATAAAGGTGCATTTCGTATTATCCCAATAAGGCCAGCCGATTACGATCTTGTAGGAATATTTTGGCAAGGGAAGTATTACTTAATATCTGCGAGACCAAAACTACTTAATATCCACGTTCGCCAACTAAGGCCAAATTATCCTCGATAACCATACTTACCAATTTGGAAGGTTAGGTGCAAGCTGTTGACCGATGTTGCCTGGGAACTAGCGGTGGTACTTGGATTAAGGAGAGATCCATGCAAATGGCATCTTGAACTGCCAACCAAGGAGATGCTGCAAGCATCACCCATCCAAGTACGACGCTCAGCGGGAACACTATGATATGAAATGACTAAACAAACAGAGCTATCGGAGGATACATCACGATAGTTAGCTGAAAAAACTCTAACTGCCATAAACCGTACTATGGGAGGATACATCACCATAGGAAGCTGAAAAACTCCAAGCGCTATAAAACCGTACTATAGGAGGATACATCTCCATAGGAAGCTGAAAAACTCCAAGCACCATAAAACCGTACTATGGGAGGATACATCACCATAGGAAGCTGAAAAACTCCAAGCGCCATAAAACTGTACTATGGGAGGATACATCACCATAGGAAGCTGAAAAACTCCAAGCGCTATAAAACCGTACTATAGGAGGATACATCTCCATAGGAAGCTGAAAAACTCCAAGCACCATAAAACCGTACTATGGGAGGATACATCACCATAGGAAGCTGAAAAACTCCAACGCCATATAAGGGGCGGACCATTAGAAAAGTGATGGGGGGGGTGGGGAAAAAGCAAAAAAAAAATCGCGCAGGGGAAACAGAAAGAAGAAAAAAATTCGTACGCCAAGAAAGTTTGAAAAAAAAAATTCGTGCAGACTTTACAAAAGGGAAAGCTATAAGGTGGAATTTGCTTTGATTCTCTAGTTCTCTGCTACATTGCCAATTGAAATCCTGAAGTGGTCAGTCCGAAAAATGTTGATCAGTTAACAAAGCCCATGAAAATAAACTGACCAACCTGAACAACTGTTATATAAAATTAAACTGTTATATTCCCCCTCGGGTAACAACAAACACAGGCCACAAAACATGCTGTTTCCTCAGTCTCAGTGAAATATTAAGTGATAACTGTTTTATGTTTCATGTATTATATTAAATAATAAATGCTTGTATTAAAAATATAATAAAGTCATTTCTCGAAAGTTTTTATTAACAGTATAAAGCAATAGAAAACCAAATGCATGTAACTATAAAAATGAACAAGTATATAAATAAGAACTGATTTTTAAAGACCATGTAAAGTCCGTTCTGCGCATACTTTCTGCGCAGGCCTACATTCCAATGATGAGGACCTCACCATTGGAATGTTGATAATATTTTGTACGTTTCGAACTTTCTTGAATTGAAACTCTAGTTTGTATTCATTTTAATACAAGCATAGTGAACCAGAAAAGTGTTAAAAATTCAGTATAATATATATCTAATCATCTTTTATAAATATAGCACTGAGTTCAAAATGTAAACAAAGCGTTTGTTTACATTACCGACTTTACATGGCCTTATGCTGATATGCTAATCCTATTAAATATGTTGTCATATATATTTTATATCTATCAATACAGTTCATCGTTCTGTTTAATAGTTGTATACAATATATATATATATAATATTATATTGCTACATCAGTAACTCATCTCCTTCTGTGATCAATTCATGTTCATCATCAGTATAAACCCATTCTCCTTCTGAGATCAATTCATGTTCATCATCAGTAACCCATTCTCCTTCTGGGATCAATTCATGTTTATCATCAGTAACCCATTCTCCTTCTGGGATCAATGCTTGTTCATCATCAGCAACACATTCTCCTTCTGGGATCAAATCCTGTCCATCGCCAGTTGTGCTTGAAGATGCTTCTTCGTCTATACTCATTTGTAAATTTACTGACTTCTTTGCTTTCCTCCTTTCCTTTTGTTGATTCTTCCGCTTTTTTCTCTGGCAAAGTTGTTCTGCAATACTACTACCAAACCTTGCTTTACATTTGTCAACGAGGTTCTCGTATGTATCCACAATTTCTTTCACATTTTCTGATACCAATTGTACTTGAGGAAGCAAGTCATTATAGAATTTATTTTGTTCTTCAAGCCCTAAGAAATATAGGAAAAGTTAATGTAGAAAAAGGGTAAATGATAGTGATCATCATATGTGTAACTGTTTATTAACCCAACTGTGTATAACTATATTATTAAAAACACAGAAGTATATTCATAAGTAAATTATGAATATTCATGAGTAAAAATTGTATACCTGGAATGGAATCAGGTATAAAAATGCATGCCATCATGGACAAAACTGTTGACAAACTTAATCAAAACCAGAACAAAATTTTAATAGCTATTCATAATGATCACACAACTTTATACTATCCATCCATCCATCCATCTTAAATTATTATTAAATACACATATTTTGTGGAAAACAGAATAACTATTTGGTAGCATTGAAATTATACTGTACATATTTGGAAGTTTTATCAACAGGTTTTGTCCATGATTGTGATTTGTGGCTACAAAGTTGAATAAAAAAACCATGGTCATCCATTCATTTGGCAAAGCAACAGGTATCAAATCTCACCTTCTTTAATTTTCTTCCCAACTTTGCTTTCTCTCAAAGTCTCATCAATTTCATTTTGGCACTTCTCCACATTTGTGTTTGCTAGTTTAAGTGCATCTTGGCATCCTTCATAAAACTTGCAAATGTGTTGATAATGTTTCATTCCTGGCCGAGTCGCTCTGCTTCAAGACCACAACTTCAGGTATCGGAGCTCCATGATTTGTATAATTCCATGAGCACTTTGGTTTTTATAATACAACGACCAGTTGTCGATAGTTGGGCTCTTGGCAATACCTAATAAAATATTAATCCGCTTTAAACGTGCCTTTCTACACCACAACTCGCATTCACGCAAAGACTTGGAGAATTTAAGACGCTCTGCTGCCATTTGCAGAACAAAGGAATTGGATAATTCTTGTGTAGGGTTGAGTGGCATCTTGTAATAGAGATTTCTGAATTGACGTTTCAGTGAGTCAGTTCTCACTACCACATTTCCAAGTCCATCCCTTGTTTGCACATAATCCTTCATTGTCTTTGGCAAGGATACAACAACGGACGAACTGGAGGTCTTAAACACTGCTTTGGGACGCACAATCTCTTCACGACGAGCAGCTTCTGTTTTGAAATTTGCGTATAACCGAATTAGGCGCCTGAACTCAAACTTTGATAGTCCGAGTAACTCGGAATCTTCCTCTCGTATATCTTCTAGATGAGAAATTTCGATTATTCCATTGCTTATTAACTGTTGGTGGTATTGCCCCAAAGAAGCATTCTTTAGCCAGTTGTAAAACGTGCTGTCACTCTCACAATCGATATAATTTTCTTTTGTTTTTATGCCCGCCATATTGTAATTTCTGACTACTTGCACTTCCACTTTTAATATGAAAATTTCTATATTTTGCTGGAGTTTTTATTTTTATCATAAAAATTAAAACATAAAATATCAATATTGGATGCACATTTACTATAAATTCAGGCATGTAAAACTGAAGAACTTTCTGTGAAGTGTCAAGAAATGATAGATTTTTTATATATGTAGCACAAAATTCAACATGGCCGAAACTAATCTTCAACATGCGAAGAGACCATACAACGACTTAAGTTTAAGTTTGGGTTTTAAACACGCCAGAGTTTCAATGTGTAATAAAACGGCAAATAAACGGCATACTGAACTCAACAAGGCAATTGAAGAATGCAGTGCATCCACACGAGAGACTTTGGTTGCACTTTCCAGTCTGCTAGATGAATTAGTTGTTGTTTCTTGTATGTCATTTGATCAAGCATTTGAGCAGTTTGCTGGAATGATTCCCAATGTAGCATGCAAGCAAGATAAGAAAGAGTCTCGACGTCTTTTCAAAGATAAGATTTTGTCGAAGAATGGTATACCTGTCCTTTTCTTAGAAAATGCTGGCCACACTTTTATCATGCTTTTGGACCTGCCTTTGGACAATATTACTTGTTGTCATAGCTTGGAACTTGTTCTTGCTGCTGCATCCAAACAAGATCATTCTGGAGCTATTTTCCCAACTGAACTTGCTAGCTGCATTCCAATGGTCATGAAACTTATGTCAACGTCTAAAGATAGAGCTATTCTAGTGTTTGTTCTTTCAAGTATTTGTTCATCAACTAAACTAGCTTTAACTCTGGGGATGCAACATCAACGATCTCAAAAGATAAAGCAGAAAGTCGATGGGTTTTTAAATGAAGTGAGCAAGAAAGAAGAAGAAACGGACGTTGAAGCACAAAGCGTTATGGAGAATATCATATCCAGGTTGCAAGTGGAACTGGAAAAGGATATCAATGATTTGAATATGAAAAGAGCCCGCCTACATGATGAAGAAGTTGAAAGTAGAAATTTTGATATTGAAATGAAAGAAGAAAGACTCGGAAGATTACGAGGTAGGTCAAAACATGAAGCAAAAAAGAGAATTTCTCGGAGGTTATTCTACAAATGGAAGCAGAATCTAATGACGCAGAAAGGGAAGGGAAAGGGCGTTACAGGATTGACAGAGGAGCTGAGCATGCTATTTATGAAGTTCTGCAAGAACAGTTGAAGGCCCATAGACGCAGATGGGGAGACGAAGGTACAGGATATCTCGAGCACGAACAAAGAATCCAATCAAAAGAGATGCAAAGAATAGCAAACAAGTTTCTTCGCCAACATGGTAAGAAGCCTATCAAGTCTAAGGAAACTGCACGATCATGGGGGAAGTGTAAGAACAAACGTTATCGGCAAGCAAAGCAACATCGTGGAAGGAATTTGTGGGCTCATCTTCGCGCCCAAAAGAAGCATCAAGACAGGCATTTGAATATCCATTATAACCGTGCCCATGTGAAAAATTACACAAGATTTGCATTTTCATCTTCTAGTGATGTTCACCAAAAGCGTTTGGTAATCAGGCGAGCCATTGATGACAAAGCGTACGTAAGATGTGGAAAATCCCTCAGACCACTACACACCCCAGTTCAGCTCAACACTGGACCTCATAGCCAATTCAAACTCCCTTCTGCAGACTATCCTGATCCTGTAGGTTATGTTTCTCCAGGAGTTGTATTAATGGTGAATGACATGAAGGAGGTTGAGCACAGAGGTCATGATAAATTTGTGCCAACAGAGGTGACAGTGTCTGTAACTTGTAAACCCAAGCACATATATCCCAGCTCAGCTACGAACTGGGCTAACGACTTAATGGCAAACAGATATCTTTTCAGACATGAACACGAGATACCTATTGATCAAGGGTCAAAGGAGAGTGTCTTTCACAAGGCATCATGGGGAAATGCTTTACCTTATCTTCTTGGTATGAGGGATTCAATATTTCAATTTGAACTTATGACGATTGAAGAAGACTACAACAGAGTAACGGAAGGAGGAGATCATCTCACAAGAGAAAAGACTAGGGTGAAGGTTCTTCTAAAGAGATTAGAAGTCGGACTAGAGTCAACAGACCTATGGAAGCAAGAACCAGCCACAGAAAAGATAAAGGCAGATTTTCTTTTGTTAGTTGACCAATTGAAAAATATAGGTACTGTAAGTTCCAAAATTTGTCATTTTAAATCATTGATGACCTACCAAATGACTGCTTCTATAACGATTTATGACCTTATATAACGATTTATTTATTACTGATATCATTGCGTCCATTATTTTTAGAATCAAAGCTTGATTGCAAGGTGTGGGATGAATTACATCACGATTATGTTTCAACAAAGACGCTTTGCAAAAATCTGCGCGAAGAAATGGAGTGCATGGGCCTTCCTAGGCATAGGTAAAATATAAAAAGAGAGTTATATTATTAAAAGATAACTATTTCATTGGTAGATTGACATAATTCATTCATCTCATAATTTATAAATTTTATACTAGCTGGTTGGGTACTGGTAAAGTCCGAATTGCCAATTTGATATATTACTTAACATTGGGCTGAGATGAATCCAATGTGAATATCTACTGTACATTAAAACCCCGTACAAACGAGCAAGTTTTCGCTGACAAGTTTCCTCGAAAACAAGTTGCTCGTCTGTACGGGGCTTAAAGGTGACTCTTTTGGCATACATGTACATGTATTTAAAAAGAGGCCTGCAGGAAGACCAGTTGAAAATTTAACAACAAAAAATAGTTTAATACAATCTTCTTTATATTAAATTTACTGTAGGCCAATTGACATCCAAACATCTGATGCTGGCCCGGGTGTTTCTAGTCACGAGCACATGTCTCAAATACGAATGGCAGAGTATTTCATGATTAACTACTTAGATCTTCAAAGTCGATTTCATTACGCTCCAAATGACTCTTCCTCTCATGTTGCTGAGAAAGTAATGAGATCGCTCAATGAATGCCTAGGAGATGGTAGATCTATACCTGTACCTTGTACTTTGATTACTGAAGATCAAATGGCTGAAATAAGTAATGATGAAATACAGAGATTGAAGAATGAAACGGAAACGAAGAATGCCAAGAAATGTGCCGAAGAAGTGAAACACCGTTTCAATAGTAAACGATGTATGGGAACAACTATACACGCTTTCAATCCTTGGTATGAAGACTATAAGAAGTTCTTCTTTGATGAGCAGTACATGATTATGTGCAAGTGCAAATTCTTCGGCTTTACTAGAGAAGTGTGCAGGGAAGGCATATTACAAATTTGTACGGACATTTTTTGACTCTCACTATTTTATTTATGACAACGGATTTGAAGGCATCAGAAGCGGTTGTCACACACCCGATGGCAGTATGTGTCTTTTTCACTCATCGTTTGAGAATTTAGGAGCATTGTCCAATGGGTGGAGTGGGGTCCAAGTTTTTCGTATTCAACCACCAGTTCCAGAATATTCCAGTGAAGAAGCCTTTCATTATGCATTACCTGAAGATATTTCATCAGGAAATATCACAGAAAAGTTTGGTCTGAAGAAGGAGCATGTTATGAATGCCAGTACCAGAAAAGAGATGACTTCTGTCCCCGAAGCAGTTAGAAGAAATAATCGTCTCTTGTGGCCAGCCAGAATTTGAGTTAAATGATAACAACACTGGCGAAGGAGTCAGTCTGCACAGTGGTGGATAGAAATAAAACTCTTCAGAAGATGTTGGCAAAGGTGGATGAGTTTGTCGAGAAGTTTACAGGGGAAGATTTGAAAAGTGTCGCAGTGAAGGAAATAAAACGGCGTTATGGTGCCAAAGTCAAAACCCACGTTGGTAAGTCGACAAATGCAAGTGCCAGAGCTATGGAAAAGCCAAAACTTATGATGATTTTGATTGGGAGAAACTCGTTCGAAACAACGAATTAGGAAACCTGTACGTGTCACAAATCGATCTCTATTTGGTGGAAAATTTAAATATGTCAAAGAAGGACTGCGACAAGAAGGGTTTTACAAAAGCACTCAAGATTGAAGAGATAAAGAAACACTTCTATTCTTCAAGACACGATGATGATGCTACTGGTAGAAAGGGAACATCACAGCAAAAGATACATGTCGCACTGTCTTCTTCAGTACCAACACCAAAGATGCATCAACTGTTGTGAAAGTCCCACCCTGGGGCGGTACAATTTTGGTACCACATCATGGACATGTGAATCTTGTTAACACATGTCCTATTGACAACTTCTTGACAATTTTTTATGTCTTAATGAAGAAACACGGTGAACTCTACCAACTTTTGTCAAGATCGGCTGAATTGTACGCTACTGCACTCATCAGAATTTGTCAACTGTTTGATGAGGGTAAGTTTGTTGACGGCAAATGCGAGTGGCTAAAGCTCTATGCTGGTCGGTTTAACTTGACAAATGCGTTCGAACTTGATCTGTGGGGATGCGAGGAGGATCTGTTTGTGTCAAGACTTTACTCCGCTTTGGAGACAACATTTACCAGCACATGTTCCTCTCCATACTGTTCATCTGGAGTGAAGCAAGTTTGTTCTAAAGCTATAACCTTGAGGTAAATAGCTGATATTAAATACAATTCATCATGATAAATAGTTCCTTCAAAGTGTAGAAAATTGCATTTCATTAAAGGTGACAATGATTTATAACACTTTGAATAAAAATTTGTTGATATGTTTCTTTTTTAACATAGTGATCCAGGAGTTCCACCGCCTAGATTTCTCCAAGAGTCCCTATTGCAATGGATCAACACTGACCATCAGCCTACACAGTGTGGCCAAGCTATGTTGACAGTTCCTCCAGATGCTGATCATTTTCTTGAACTTGCCTTGTTCAAGACCCGGTTACTGGTCAGTTTGTGTAAGTATTTTATGGAATTTTGATCAAGGGTTGAGCAATCATGTTTGTCGAAACTTGTTTTATGTACAATAATACTCTGGTTTTCTTTATATTTAATAGGCAAGCTATTCAAGCTTATTGTGCATACGCTCAAGTACCAAGAGGGCATTTCTGAGAGGGACCCCACCATTTATTTTGTTGTCGCTGGATGTCTTTGCTCGTCAGGGTACCCTGACTGACGTTACTCATCTTCCAAAGGGAATGGAATTTGTCACAGGTGAAAGGTATGTCCCAGACATTTCCATATATATATATATATATACATAGCAAACGTACGTGTATAAATACGGTAGTCATTTTGTGTATAGATGTACCAAGCTGCACTGACGAGGCGTTGAACGCCTAAACATGCATATCTGTAGATTGTACTATATATATATATATATATTATTACATGATAAATTTCCTATAGATCAAGCGTCATTTAAAATACCAATTACTTTTCATATAAAAACTCAGCTAATACTTATACTTTATTTTGGTAAAACAGCTATCGTCTATCTGGTTTAACATTTTGGAATGGAAGTCACTACAGAGGAGCTGTAACTGTATGTGGAGAATGGTACTATTACGATGGACTTTGGGAAAAATATGCAAGAGGTCAAGGTCTTCAAAAGTGCACCAGTGGCGAGCCTATCACACCAAAGGGATTTCTGCTGTCACATTGCGTTTACGTTCTGGAGAAGCTGTTATAATTACAATAAAATTTGAAAAAAAAAAAAAATTCGTGCAAGCGATCATATTAAAAAAAAATTATCGACACAAGCAAAAAATTAAAAAAAAATATTCGTACAAGTTAAAAAAGTCCCACCCCCCCCATCACTTTTCTAATGGTCCGCCCCTAACCGTACTATGGGAGGTAATAACTTATTAACTAAGGAAGCCATAAGTTATGAGCGTTGCTTATCCAGCGACGGAGTGTTTCGATTAAATGATCTGGGATGCCTACTGCAGCGGCTGTGGTGACAGCACCTATCCTAAAACTATGTCATTAGTAATGTCCGGTCTCGCCAATACGTGTCATAGCATCTTCAGCCAATTACAAAATTTGCACGCGACAATGGTTGACCATTTTGGAGAAGAAACAGGGCTTATTTATCAACAAAACCCTGAGGCTAAAATGCTTATCGCCTTGGATATCGTTCAAGACAAATTAGTGTTGACGTTAAATTGACGTAAAAAAACCAAAGTATCCTGTCAAACACGCACCCAAAATAATGCATAATTATGCATAGGTTACTAGTAATCTGCTGGCGTTTGCCTGATGTCACAACCAGGTATACTATGTTAAGCAATGCCGAGTTGCCCAGAGTTACAACCAGGTATGCAGGGTCAAAACAATGCGTAGTTACTCAAATTTTAACCAGGTATGCCGGACCAATATAATGCTTAGTTACCCAAGGTTACAACCAGGTATGCAGGATCAAATAATACCTAGTTACCCAATGTTACAACCAGGGATGCTGTGCCAAAAGTATACTTAGTTACCCCATGTCACAACCATGTATGCAAGGACAAAACAAAGCAGCTTAGTTAGCCGATGTCCAAACCAGATATGCTGCGCCCAAAACAATGTTCAGGCACTCCATATCACAACCAGGTATGCTGTGCCAAAATCATGTTAGTTACCCAATGTCACAACCAGGTATGCAGGGTCAAAACAAGGCTTAGTTACCCGATGTCACCACCAGGTATGCTGTGCCAAAACAATATGCTGAGAGACCCGATGGCAGGTATGCTGTGCCAAAACAATGCCGAATTACCCATTGCAGGAAAGTGCCAACTGACGATATTTGTTGAGCTGCAAAAACGGTTGAAACCGCTGGGGGCCTTTCAATCAATCTAATAGAAGACGTATAAAAGTACGACAAAGGTAATGACCGAGCATGCATGATTTAATTTCCCCCTACAAATTAAGTGATTGAAGCGCTTTATGTTCTAGTTTAATCCCTAACCATATAATCTATAATGCGGGTAAGACCTTCGCCAATTTTTTGAATACCAGCATGCTGAGCGACAAAGCCACTGGCCACAGCCGCTCCAATGCTCCAATTATGGATCAGTAACAAGGCGATCACAAACTACTCAAAGTAATATACTTATCTCGGCATCGCATACCTAAATTATATCTGTCTGAAGGATTAACTGGAACTATGCGATAAGCGCTGTTGATGTCAACCTTTCCATTAATGCATCTTTAATTTCCTGTTTTAAAAATCAGATTTATCGCGTGTGTAGAGAACAATACTGCACCGAACAATATTGCAAAGAAAAATCATCGTTGTTACAACTTACGATAATATGTGCGCCAATAATTACTACTATAGGGTTTCGCCATGCAAATTATTAACGCCATGTAATATTGTAAGATAACAAGTCATGCGGGCAATTGAGAAAGGACGCCGTGATTACCGCCATATAACTGGTAAAAAACATTCTACCCACTTCAAAATGGCTGATAGCTCTTAATTTTAATTTTTAATTTATTAGCTTTGCCATACATGAAAACTAATACATAAATAAATAAACTAACAGACAGACAACGGAAAAAGAAACTTAACAATTACAAAAAATGGCAGGGTTACCGCAACAGGAGTACCCAATTACTGCAGGCCTCGAACTTAAAATAATATTAAAAATATATATATATATATAATATATGCTATGCAGCTCTAGAAGCAGCAAGTAATAGGACGCTTAAGGCTTCGTGGTGTGTTGCATTTACAGCACACAGTTTTAAATGTTCTGGGATCATCCGGGTCGTATGTTAATGACAATGAAGCGAAATAATATTCGTTCATAATATGTTTAAAGGAATTTAGGTTGTCCGTTGTTAGATCAAGTTCATCAGCCAGTATATTCCATGTCCTAGTAACTTGCACCAAGAACGATCTTTGGTAGGTCGTCGTCTTGCACTTGGGTACAACGTATTTCCTGTTGGTGTTGTCGGAAGATCTAGTAGAACGTTGGTTAACACGCAAACAAGGAATAAGAGATGGTTTAATATGAACAAGTCCATGAGTTATTTTTAAAAAATATAACAGGTCCAAGAACTTGTGCCAATAAGATATAGGTTACAAAGAAAGGGATTTCAACCGTGACACGTAACTGACTGTGGTGGTAAATGGAAGACCAAGTATAAACTTTGTTGCGCATCTTTGAATCCTCTCTAGTCTAACTATCAATTCTACATACTGGGGTGCCCAGATTTGTGAGGCATACCCCAGTTGCGAGCGAACTAGGGTCAAATACATTGTTCGTTTGACAGAAGTGTTAGTAATAAAATGGGAATTCCTTTTTATGTATCCAAGTAACCTCTTTGCACGAGCACTTTGTTCTAGAACTTGCTTTTTCCATGACAGATCACAACCAATCCATATCCCAAGGTCCCGCTGGCTATCGACCTGCTCTAAACTCCTGTCTTTCATCTTGTAATGAGTGAGGATTGTTTTTTTCTTGCGAGTTACAGACTGCGAATGACATTTTGTCGCATTAAATGCTAGGCCAGAAGATGATATCCAGTTATCCATGTTCGTCAAATCAGTTTGAAGAGCAGATACATCATCATCAGATTTTATAACTTTGAACACCTTTGCGTCGTCCGCGAACATTGCGACTTCTCCAGAGTTAACTACATCTGGGAGTTCATTCACATATAACAAGAACAATGCGGGTCCCAGTATAGATCCTTGAGGAACTCCTGAGGTAACCGGCAGCGAATCTGATTTCGCTCCAAGCACTGTCACTTGTTGTCTGCGATCTGTCAAATAGTTCCCAAACCAAAGTAATAGATTACCTCCAAAGCCAAGATTGTGCAATTTGTGCAGAAGTATTTGATGGTTTACTTTATCGAAGGCTTTGCTCATGTCCATATATATATTACATCTATCTAACCACCATTGTCCAAGACAGATCCGATGTATTCCAGTGTCTCAATAAGATTAGTGGCACACTCTTGCTTGCGCTTACTCGAGAATTTAGTTATCTTGCGCCCCGTTCGATCGCGAATGATGAAGATTTATATTGTGGTGATTCTAAATTATCTGGTAAAGTTTGGGGAAACTTTTTTGCCTAAGATATGCTACGAGGGCGTTTTGGCCACATACAATGATGAAGTGACGCTAACAGGAGGCAAGAACAGACTGGGACCAAATAGAGGTTCAAACACTAGGTTTGAGAGTGTAGTGACATGGCTTTGAAGTTAAAATCTTCCTGGGACCTGTCTGTCTTTGCCCGGTTACTGCGCCGCTACTAGCGCCAACAGCTCAATAAATGAAGAGCTACGATAGACATACTTTGTGCGTTGTTTGGAGTTGAGGGGAGTTAACTTACATCATCTGTTCCTTCGAGAGAGAGAGCATTCTTGGTGGTTGTTGCGAGGACTGTAACTCCGAGGGCGATCCTAACTCGACCAGCAAGACCAGCACGAAATATGATCCTCGTATTTCGAAATACGATCCATCGATCCTAACAAGACCAGCACGAAATACACTTGATTGGGACGCACGAGATCAACCCACTGACAATCCAAATGCAGGTGGCTCAGCTGTACAAGTATATTCAATAGTTGCCTCCATTTATAAATATATATTTTCCAACTTGTTTTCTCAGTAAACTGGCAAAAAATTTCCTTTCCGATCGTTACACTTTGCGTGCCAAACAACTAATGAACATATGTTGCGCGAGCGCACACAAGGCACACCTCAGTCGCGGCACCCAACTTCCGGAACATGCATGGTTCTCTAGCTATTAACTTTGGTCAATATGTAACCTCATTATGATTGCGTTATGCCTTTTGGCTGTGCGTCATCTTGTCGCACTTTCGAGATGTTTAGCACTGCTATCGAGTGGGTTGCTAAGAAACACTTGCAAATCCCACATCTGATCCACATTCTTGACGATTATCTAATGGCGTCATCTACTTATCACCAATGTCGCATTGACCTTGTCCGTTTCTTATCTCTGTAAATATTTAGGCATACCAATCGCACCGGAAAAAACTGTCGGCCCACACACTATTCTTTCTTTTGCTGGCATTGAATTAGACACTTTGCGCATGGAAGCCTGTTTGCCAGACGACAAAACCGCTAAATGCAAATCTCTAATCTCTGGCTTTCTGCATCGCAAAAAAGTTACTTTGCGTGAAATACAATCGTTGACTGGTTTACTTAATTGGTGCGTGGCCTCCCAATTGGAGGCAATTAAATATCACAATTTTAGAATTTTACCCAATTGTACACGGATAATGCAGCATTGGTTGATATTATAAATAAATCCACTTCGTGATGTGACTGTTATGATATTTGTCCGCCGACTGCTGCTGGCCAGTGGTGCTGGCATGTTTGCAATTTAACATTTTATTCCACTCTCACCATGTCCCGTGCGTAAAAAATGTTTTAGCTGACGCTTTATCTCGATTGCAGATTTCGAAGTTCAAACAGATAGCTCCGGTAGGTGTACAATCATCACCAACAGTCATACCAGCTCACCTACTCCCGTACAACTGGCCGCTATAACAACTAAATTAGTTCAATATAGTTTGCAATAAACTGTATAGCCAATTTCCAAGTGCAGTTTTTCACTCATCTTTAGTCCCGCTGCCTATATCGCCCGCCAACTTAAGCCTATTTATTTCGTACATGTTTCAACGTAATTATGCGGCCTTGATGGCTAACACGTACGTTTGCATGCACTGGGATATTGACATTGTCTTGCGGGGGTGAACGACCCAACTAAAGTAATTTGGATTGTTGAAATGTTGAAAGGATATGGTAAGTTGGGTCAAGCATTGATACACGCATGCCCATAACTCTTCCTATCCTTCGCACCGTCTTACAACAAACTCCAACACTTGTTTGAAATACTCCAACACTTGTTGTCCCCGGACATACTGAAATTGAATCAGGTCGTTCAACTCGTCAGTTGATATCAGCGGTTTAAAAATGTAATGTCTCGCTCACACTTCAACGACATTCAGACGTATGCCCAGTGCAGAGCTTACTAGACTATTTTGCACATCGTGGTTTGGCTGATGGCCCTCTTTTTCAAACTCGTGACGGGCATGCAATTTCACAGACCATCTGTCTGTTGCTGTCTGACTTGGTCAATTGCGCGCAGATGTGTGCGTATATGTGCAATGTTAGCGCACAGGAAACAGAGCTAATCGTTACACGATATCTTTCAGATCTAGTGTTTTTTTTTGTGTTTTTTTTATTCAACTTCGCCTCAATGGCAGGGAGTCCACAACAGCGTCAGCCAATTACTGTGGCCCCATTGTTAGTTCCTAAGTGTTAGTATTAGAGGGAGGAAACCGGAGTGCCTGGGGGAAAACCCTCGAAGCACAGGAGAGAATCTCAACTACATGAGTTATTTGAGCACACTGCCGATCTCATGCGAGTACCAACAGTGACCTCGACCTGAAGATAAGATAAGATACACGTCGTGGTCACTAGAAGAGGGGAAGATAGCCCAGTCTATTCAGTTAAACCCGAAAGTTCTAATGGCCCGAGTAGAACTCTTCACCGAAATATGTTGTTACCGTGCAACTCTCTTCCTGTAGAACCGCAGTTGAACCCAAAAACACCTGCCGACCAAAAAAAAGAATACGACCCCTTCCACCAAAAGACATGCCAGTCAACCTGATTTAGATTGTGAAGACGAATTAGATGGTTTAACATTCGTGCCAATGGCCCAATCCATCCCTATACCTAGAGACCAGGAGTGGACCAGACGGAACTGAAACGGCGTTACCAACTCCGGATGTAGAACAGAACCTAAGTGTTGAGAACCCAGAGATCCCAGTGGTTGAGAACCCAGAGATCACAGCGGTTGATGAACAACAGTCGACACCTGCAATAGAGCCCATCCAGAACCAGAAACCCACCATCACGACTAAATTATTGGACACCTGTGGGTTCAGAAACCCACCATCACGACTAAATTATTGGACACCTGGTAACCCACTCACAAGCCCTTCGTACTCTTGGAATTTTAACACAATTATCGGTCTTGTTGGACCATCGTGCTACCCCGGAATACCGCCCATACCGCCCTTACCACCAGGAAATTTCATTCCTTACATGTGGCAGCCAAACCCACCTTCCTATTATCCCTTCACACTTATTGGACCTCATTGTCCATACTGTGGAACAATGTTCTATAATTACATATGAAATGAAGTTAATGACTTCAGAAAGAGACTTGAAGAACACGTTAGTCTGAAAAGTGGAAACAGTCATTTTGCAAAATGTACCATCCGGACCACGAGTGTAAAGGCCCAGACAGACTGAACGCGCTTCTACAAACGTGTGCGATTTTTCGATACGGGCCTTAAGGAAACCGAACTGATTCTTGCTCGAGATGACTGCAACATCTTGCATTCGATAAGTTTATGATATTTGTAATAGTTGTTGATTTTATGGTTTGTTTAACCAATGTCGCGTTCAACATTTCTTTCCAGGGGGAAAGTGTAGGGCCCCTGCCCTACAACGGTGAAATATAATGTAAGAATCGTGCGCGGACAGACAGTGCGAAAAACTCGCGGGACAATAAGAAAGAAACACATGTTTTGTAAGAACAGTCTTTGAGCTTATTTTGTATATTTTAACATTACATTTCGTCAATATTATCAATGCGTTTATGTAGTTTTGGAGAAGGGAAATAGGGGTAACATACTACTATTGACTCACTAGACCATATAAATTAACCTATAGTAATTCGTAAAGGAATTATGCCTGCGGACTGGAAAAGTGCCAGGGTATCGGCAATTTACAAGCAGGATTCCAAAACTGATCTTAACAACTGTAGACCTATCTCAGTCCTTTCTGTAATTGCCAAAGTTTTGAGAAAATTATTTTCGATCAAACGTATGAATTCCTCAACACACATGACCTTCTTTCTGATAGGCAGTCAGTATTTCGACCTCTGCATTCAACTCTATAACTGCGCTGCTTGACGCCACAGATCAACGGTGTGAAAATATGGATAACGGCCTAATTAATGCTATATTGTTTAATGATTATTGATTTAAAGGAGGCTTTTGATACCATTGACCATGATATTCTGCTAGGAAAATTAACTTGTTGTGGTTTTAGCAACAGAACAGTACATCTATTTCGAAACTAACAATGTAGCGTCAGATAGTCGTAAGGCAACATGTGGTGTAACTTGCTATATGTAAATGACCTACCTAACAGTGAATTAGTATCAGATGGGCGTTAGACATATGCTGATAATGATCCTAATAAGATTATTTCTGTTTTAAACAAGGACCTAATAACTCTACAAAATTGGCTCAACACGAATAAACTAAGCCTAAATGCAGTTAAAACAAAATGCATGTTTGTTGCTTCTCGACAAAAATTAGGTAACTTCCCAGCACAACCCGATATTACTATTTCTGGAAACAAAATCGAAAGAGTTAAAATCTACAATTCCTTGTTCCTAATTTATGTATCTAGTCCTAGTCTGGCTGGTTCTTGCCAGATTCGGGCAGGATATTGCCTCTCGGGTAGTTCTTTGTTCCTTTCTTGATTTGCCCATTTCTGTTCTTGCATGTATCCACTTTTCCTTCCCTCTGTAATTTTTGCCACTCACTGCTTGTCCAACTAATAGTTCACATGCTTTACTATCAATAGCTCCTTTCGGTTTGGCTTGACTGACTTGTTTCTCTATAACATGCTTTCGAATATCCGGGTTGATAAGTCTAGACGTGTTCGTAAGTTTCTTCCCATCAAGAGAGTTGCTGGTGTTTCACCTGTAGTGCTATGTGGCATGTTTCTATATTTCATTAAGAATTTCATTAAGAATTTCGATAGCTTTGACTATGTAGAGCCAGGATCATCCTTCATTGATGTAAGGGATTGTTTGAAGGTTTGAACGAATGCTAAGTCATTGGTTGCAGGATGATATGGTGCTGATGTTATGAATGTGTCTTACTCCAATTCTTCTTTAGAAACAGCTGGAATTCTTCTGCAGTGAAGTGCGGCCCATTGTCGCTAACCAGTTGCTCAGGTAACCTGTTTCACGCAAACACTGCTCGCAAATCTTCAACCGTTTTGGATGTTGTTGTAGTTGAGTGCATGATTATTACCTCTGGCCATTTCGAATTAGCGCACACTATAACTAGAAACATCATTCCAAGGAAAGGACCTACAAAATCGATATGAATACATTGCCATGAGGTAGATGGCCACTCCCATGGGTGTAAAGGTGAGCATTTGGGGGCATGGTGATCTCTCTGACAACCATTGCAACCTTTTGCTAACCCTTCCAACCCTAGATCAATTCCTGGCCACCAGATATACCTTCTGGTCAGAGCTTTCATTCTGACCAGACCAACATGACTTTCACATAATACTTCTAGTACTTTGCTTCGTAACTTTGTGGTAATAACTACTCTGCTCCCCCACATAAGACACCCTTGGCACACCGTCAGTTCCTTTCTTCAAGTATAAAATGGTCCAAGGTTGGTGTCTTCATTTTCGTGCCAGCCTTTCACGATGTGTTAATACACTTGGACCCAGGTAGAACCTTGTTGGGTTTCTTTGCGTACATGCTGACAAGTGACAGGCAATATGTTGAATTGTGAGACATGGAATGCATCAACTGGATCTTGAGATTGACCTTGCTCATCTTCAGTTGTTGCTAAAGGTAGGTGGGATAACCCATCTGCATTGCAATGCTTTGTTGGGCTGAAAATTGCTGTCAGTGGTTTATGATCTGTTCACAGAGTGAAATGTCATGCAAATATGTAAGCATGGAACTTCTTAGCCCCCCATACTAGAGCCAGAGCCTCTTTATCGATTTTGTAAGGGACCTTGAAGCATAAGCTATGGGCCTTTCGATATTATCATCCACCATCTATCCTTTTTGAGGAACTGATTTAATGGTTGAAGCAACGTAGACAGGTTTGGGAGGAAATTATGGTAATAATTAATGAGACCGACAAAGGAATGGACTTGAGAAACATTCTTAGGATGTGGGGCATTTAACACAGCATCCACTTTCTGCTGGGACTTATGTAGACCTACAATCAGTGACATAATTATTGGACCTATTAGCCTGAAAAGGCAAAATTCCCCCCTTTTCAATGTTGGTAGTCTAACATGCATTTTCTATGTTACATGCTACAATTTGGTCTTTGAAGAACTCACACTTGTCGCTGTTGGCTCTCAGACCATGTTTACTAAGTTGGCTGAGGACTTCTTCAAGGTTGTTGAGATGGTCTTGGTCGGTTGCACTAGAAATGATCATGTCGTCAAGAATACATTGCACATGGGGGATTCCTTCCAATAACTGATCCATCGCTTGTTGCCAGATCTCCAGTCCACCTTGGCCAAAAACATCACTAACGCATGTCCTTATTTTTCCAGACTGTCAACTAAAACCGGACTCTCAAATTGCCAATACTTTATCTGCACAACACCACTTGGTCTCTACGCAATTTCACAGTAACACACGCTTCGCTCAGTTTAGGCACGAAACACAGGAAATGTGAAATAATGTATGCAAAATGTGCAGAATATATATGGTTCGCTATTTTAATTAAATTATAATTGTCACTAAGATCAAGGGGTCAGGAAATACTTCAGGAAAGGAATGTAAACCAGATTTTTCCGTCGAGCTCTAAATTAGTTCTGGATTGTCAAAGAATATATCTATGGAATTATTTGGGTCGTTATTTATATAAGTTATAGTTATAGTGTGCGTCGTTATAAGTTTGTTCTGAGTCTGACATGTTCTGCCTGTTTGCATACCTACAAGCATTCTATTTGCAGGTTTATTGACCTGATTTTGTAACGACAATTAATCACATATATCATTGAATTTATACAAATCTTAAGACCAAGTATAGATACAGAGGTATATTTTGTGGTCGAGATTCGCAGAATTTTATCCACCTACAACACTCTATCAGATATGTTGTGGGCTATTACGATTTTTGCGAAATAATGGCTGAGCAGCATTGAACATATTCGATGAAGCATTTTCAGGATACTTTAGATGCTGAAATGAAATGACTTACTAGTCTCGGTGTTGGTGCAAATGTCTGGCAAGCACAAGCATTTTCAGAAGATCAATAATTTTTATGGAAATAAAATCTACTTGGCGCAGAGTCACCAGCGACATTACTTAATACTGACATTGTTTTTTTTATGGGCAAGAATTTCTCATTTCGGAGTAGAAAAGAACATTGTGCGTTAAAGTTCAGTCAACTTACACTGGAACCTGTGACTGGGGATGAACCGGAGAAAATTATTTACACATCGTTTGGAGAAAAGAATAACTTGGGTGGTCTTAAACATCGTTCCTTGGAGCGAAAGCGTGTCGGGCATTACACAAATGAAGCGTGTGGTGATCGTTGCATGGTGTCTTTATATAAAAAGTATATGGAGAGATGCCCTCCTGAAGCCATAACAAAGGATGTGTTTTACCTTGCTCCCAAGCGAAAGTGTCTTGACGCTGATAAAGGTAAGTTATACCATTGAGATTTTGAAATCCTTTGCTGAGAATTTAAATAGTTAAATTTTTGTTTTTTAGTGTGGTTCACATTAAACCCAGTTGGCCATAATAATACATTGGGCAATACGGCAAAAAATCTGTGTCATAGCCTTAGGGCTATGTAATTCTCTTTCTTGTTTGGTTGGGTTGTTCTTTGTCTGTTTGTTTCTTATGTGATAATACTTTGTTAATGAAGTTTAGGGGGTATCCATTTTTGTAGAAAGTAGAGTGTAGATATTTGCTGTTTGGATTGTTCAGTGTTGCAGTGTGTATCAATTCTGTTAAAAAGTGTTTTGATGCAACTGATTTTATGTTGAGTTAGGTGATTGCTATTGTAATTTAATATTTGATCTGTATTTGGTGATATTTTGGTCACGCTACTTTTTTTCAGAAAATGGCAAAATTTGCCTGTTTGAGCTTTCTATCTCCGAAACTAAACGTTTAGCCAAAAACTAATCTAGAACTTACTAACTAACTTTTCATGCCTTATCAGAATCAATAAAAACCCATTTTGGGTTCACAAGCATTTAAATACTTACAAAACTCAGAATCTTATTTGGATTTACTTACAAACTTTTTTAACATAATCATGGTGGTCCAACATCTATCCAACCCCAGTTTATAACCACAAGTTCAGAAGTGCAAGTCTTCTTGATATATAGTGTGTTTTCCTTTTCGTATGCATGAGCTCGCTTGGTTGATCATGGAATCAAACGTGTGTACAGCATGTATTATTACAAATAACAATAAATAAAGTGATTAGTAGATTATCAGAGTCCAATTTAAGTGCATGTGACATGTGTTTTGTGACGATCTGCCGTTTTGGAAAAATGTATATCCATAAGATTAAAAAGGCTGTGTGTAATCATGATGGCCATATATACCATGTGTTTCAGGTGTAACACATCATAGCTGCTAGATCAGATCATAGTTTATGCCATAAGTAGTCAGTTATTGGAAATTTCTGCATGGTGTTATTGGTTTACTTAGTTTCAAATGTTTATGTGTATTGTTTGCCTTCACTTCTGCGTTGCATACATACATATCAGAGATATTCCACATTCTGCGTACATGCGCCACATGTAAAGCAATAACTGCAGCTCTCTTCATCAATCAAACTTTGTAAGAAGACTGTTGAAGTAGGTTTGTGCTTTGACCAACATACTATTATAATTATCTTTACATTACTATAATAGTCCAATGTCAAATCTTCATCTATAGCGAGGTCTATAGTTTGCGGGTTGCTAGCTCAGATGTAGCCTAAAATAAACTGGTGATGCATCACAAAATCATAAGACCACACCTGCCTGCCTAACCAATTATTAATCATATCCAGTTTCCTAACTGATTGCACATTTTTTATGTGTGTTATTCTGGCACGTGTGTGCTCACATGTTGGTCTTGGATGTTTGAATTTTTTTTACCTATAAAAAACGTGGCAGTAAAATTTAAAGAATGTCAAAAAAGAAGAGTTGCACTGTCGTTTGATTTAGATGTAGTAAAAGATTGTATAAGAGACAGGGTTTCCACTTTCAAGGAAATTTTGACCCCAAAAAGGAATTTTCAAGGAAGGAAAAAATTTAAGGAAATCTAAGGAAATTCAAGGAAATCTAAGGAAATATTGTCAAAAGTCTGTAAACAAAGTTGTAAACAGTAAAAATATATTTTTTTGGCATTATTTGGCAGCAATTTTTTATTTTTTTCCTTGGCTCATACCAGTTAGCATTATCACACGGCCCGGGGCCCGGATGCCAAAATATCTGAAATCAAACCTTCAAACATGTCGCCTTTGTCTAGCAATATGATTATATGAATAACTGAATAAGTCATGAAGCGATCTCTTCCTGTTGACAAAGGTTAGACATCCGAGTCAGACGACTTTGAATCTGACCTTTCCAACCAAGATCAAGATGAACCAACCTTACCTACGGGCAAACCTAAAAAGAAGAAGTACAACCAAAAAATTTTAAATTCCTGGCTGACTGAACCACAATTCAAACACTGGCTTGAACAGCGAAAAGGTGCTCCCTACTGCAAGATTTGTAATTGCTCGCTATCTTGCGCAAAGACGGCCATAAAACGACACATGGAAAATAAGAAACACAAGAACTTGTGTCAAATAAGAGAGCAGGTAAGTGCACCGATAACCTCTATGTTGGGAACACGAGGAAACCCAGCAAGGATCGAGATAAAACTTTGTTCCTTTATAACAGAGAAAAATCTTCCAATCAGTATTGTGGAAGATCTTGTGCCCCTACTACGAAATCTTTTTCCCTCCGATCCAGCTCTCCGTGAAGTTAAGCTGGGGAAACAAAAGGCCACCAATATAATTCGACAAGTACTCGGTTTTCATGCTATTAAAGAGTGTGTTTCTAAACTTAAAGAGAATACATTTTCATTGATTATCGACGAAACTACAGATAAATCAACAACGTCACAGCTTGCCATACTTGCAGTTTATTTCAACGAACAAACATTTAAACTTTAAATAATTGTAATCGATCTTGTACCACTGTCAGATGGAGCTGCTGCGACGATCTACAAGGCCCTACTCGACAGCCTAAAAGAAAGAGGCATTTCAATGAAAAACGTAATTGGTTTCTCTGCTGACACATGCAATGTTATGTTTGGTGCCAATCACTCAGTTGTCCAGATGCTGGTGAAAGATCATCCATGGATAATACCCATTAAATGTTCCTGTCATTTGATCCATCTGTGCAGCTCACATGCATCAAAAGTTTTTCCTAAAACCGTGGAAGACATATGCAGGAACATATTTTCTCATTTCAGCATGTCCAGTAAAATATCTGAGGCATTCAAAGAGTTCCAGCAATTTCTTGATTTGAAAGAGCTCAAGATCCTGCGTCCAGGTAATGCAGTATATGGGTCAGCAGTAATTGGCAACAAGCTGTTGCGGTAACCCTGCCAAGCTATTTACTAGTGTATATGTTGTTGTTGTTATTGGCAAAGTTTTTTAATTAACCTCTTGGTAATACTTGTACAATCAAGTTGCTGGCCCGCAGCTACTTCAGTATTTAACACTGAGCTTGTGCCCAGTGCATAGGAGCCCTTAGTTTAATTTTAATTGCACACAAATATTAATATATTGTACTAATTGTATGATTATGTTAATACTTGTATTCCCTCATTGTTCCTCATTGCTACACTATGTTTGTGTATTTGAACATTACACTTTTCCACTTTTTGTTTGTTAAACTGTAGGTTATACCCGATGGTTATCTATGAAAGCATGTGTGAAGAGAATCCTTGAGCAGTATGCAGCCTTAAAGCTTTACTTTATTGATGTTGTAGTTGAAGATCCTACACACACTCATGATGCAATTCTCAGAAGTTTAAACAATAAGTTCATGCAAGTCTACCTGGAATTTATGGATTTCAATTTAGGTAGGTTTGTGTCGTTCAACCTGCTTTTCCAGAGTGAAATGCCACAGCTCCACCAGCTGAAAGGGGAGGTGGATAACCTCATCAAGGCTATGTGTCTAGACTTCATGGATGTGGGATATGTGCAAAGCACCGATGCACTGAAGATTGACCCATGCAAGAAAGACAAGCACCAGCCTCTGGATAAAGTTTATCTTGGCATTCTGGCAGCAGATACCATGTCTACAATCAAGGAAGAGCGTGGCAATGAAGATCCAGACATTGCACTTGTTTATTCCCAGTGTCAAAGGCACAGGGAGTCCAACTAAGAACTGTGACGAGTAGGACTAAATATAGCGTAGTATATTCAAATTATTGTACTTGTATAAATCATAGAGCTTGTATTATGCAGCGAATAGCTTCAAACGTTGCTTCGAACAATGATTCAAAACGAAAATATTGCATCATTTGCATGGCGAATTATTAATAATACGAAATTATTACACGACGTTTCGAGCAATTAAATAACAGCAAGGATTGCGGGCGCTCGAGGGAAGGCTAAGGGATAAAGAAAAAGAAAGGGATGAAACACCGATCACGTGAGCGTTTAGTGTGCTCCATAAGTAGTCGGTTCATCTTTTTTTGTGTTTTTTTACGATTCAGACGATGTTCTATTGCATAAACAAATATGATAATTACCGAAAAACAGTTGATGAAACTATTTTACGGGATTTATAACAGCAGGCATTCTTCGACGTTTTCGCGAGATGTGTTCCATAAGTAGTCGGTTCTCGTGACGTAAATTCGTGACGTATTATTTCCGATTTCTACCTTCGGCTACTGTTCGGCGAGTGATTATATCTTCGTGAAAGGTTCGGTCGTCGCCTCATTCCGAGAGAACCGACTACTTATGGAGCACACTAAACGCTCACGTGATCGGTGTTTCATCCCTTTCTTTTTCTTTATCCCTTAGCCTTCCCTCGAGTGCCCGCAATCCTTGCTGTTATTTAATTGCTCGCGAAACGTCGTGTAATAATTTCGTATTATTAATAATTCGCCATGCAAATGATGCAATATTTTCGTTTTGAATCATTGTTCGAAGCAATGTTTGAAGCTATTCGCTGCATAATACAAGCTCTATGATTTATACAAGTAAGTACAATAATTTGAATATACTACGCTATATTTAGTCCTACTCGTCACAGTTCTTAGTTGGACTCCCTGTGTCAAAGGTTCTTGATCGAGGCTGTACAGCAAATTCAATCCCGATTTGCTGATTGCCACCAAGTAGCTGAGCTTGTTTCATGCCTTTTGCCAAGTAATGCTTACAGCTTGAAGATTCCTTCATTACGTGGATTGTACAGCAAGATGCCTATCCTTAAAGAGGTTGCTGATTTGCAGAAGGTAGATCAGGAATGGAGATCTCATTTTATGAATCCCAAGTTGAGTGAAGATCTCACAACAGAGGAATACTGGCAAGTTGTATTTACTGAAAAGCAATCACCAAATGAACTTGCCAGACCAAATTTAGTCAAAGTCCTGAAAGTTTTGTTCTCTTTGCCTTTCTCCAATGCTGCCGTAGAAAGAGTGTTTAGCCAGCTAAATTTGATCAAAACAGATCACAGAGCTTGTTTAAAGCAAGAATGTTTACTTGCTTTACTAACAACAAAAATATCTCTTTTGAAATCCGACAAATTAGATATGCCTGCAACTGTAAGGCTTGAACCATCAAGGGATATGCTTAGCCTCCACAAGGAGATGGTGACAAATGCTGACAATGATGAGGTCACCCAGCTAAGGAAAGATTTCATGAAGAAACTTAATATTGCATCAGCATGACTGAAATACTGTTATACTGAACGCCCAAGATAGATTAATTACTTTGGGACTTGTTGATACTTTGAATAATTATGTACTCAACTGGAGAATTTTATCATTGCACGCCTTTAACTGTTAATTGTTAAACACATTGTGGAGATTTAGATGGGGAAATATTCAGGACGCTATGCTCATATTTCATTTTTATATTAACGTTATGCTCATATTTCACTATTAATAATTAAAAGAATGAGAGTCAGAACAGAAAGTAGATATATATTAAATATATTGACATTGTCTTATGAAGAAACTAAATGCTGTGACGTATCATCAGTGATTAACATTGATGATATAAATATCATCAGTGATTAACACTGCATTTCCCAATTAATACTTTGATTTACTCGTGTAGATATTTCATCTAATGAGTGCAACTCTGCAACAGTCACATTGTCACAAATTGAATTGACAAATGTCAAAATTCATTACAGCGATATTCACATTGTCACAAATTGAATTGACAAGTGTCAAAATTCATTACAATGATATTTCACTGTTTCAATGCCTTTGAAATTAGCACTATAACACTAAACAGTCTAAAGATAAATTAGTAGGGCTTTGGTAGGGCTGTAAGCAGTAAAATAACTAAAAGTCTTTTCAAGGAAATTTCAAGGAAATTTTATTCCATGGTCAAGGAAATCTAAGGAATATAGTGCATTTCCGGGGCCTCCCGCCACAGATCTGGGGCGGACAGAAATACCAGGAAACTCCCAAGGGGAATTTGGTTGGCAGAAGTTGGGAAGGTATACAAATGGTTGGCGGGAGTTGGGAAGTCAAGATTCCTGGCTGGTGGAAGATGAGGAGCTTTTAGCTTTGAATTTTATCACTTTGACTTTGAGACAATTGCCTCAAGAGGCAAAAGTCAACAGAAAAATAATTAATTTGGATATTGAGAACGTTTTTGTCTGCCATACTGCCATACTTCAAAAATACTGCCATACTTCATTTAATACATGTTGGGGCTTCGGTGGTGCAATCGTCAGAGCACGCACCTTTCACCTCTGATATCGTGGGTTCAAGTATCGTTGGGGACGACTTATGATAGCCATGTGAAAAGATTTAGTCAATGCTCTGCCGAAAGTCGTGGGTTTTCTCCGGGTATTCCGGTTTGTTGACAGGGTGGGTTGGGTTTAACCCCTAACTGCCCTTCCATCGTAGCTGTGCTCTGTGATGGCGAGCAAAAGGTGGCTGCCATATGCGCCCCTTGAAAGCCTTCGACTTGGTCACCTTCGACTTGGTGTATAAAATATTCTCCCAATACATCCATTACTAACCTGAAGCACAAGAAAGCACAACATGCAACACAAGTTAAGTCCAGTGCTAAAAATAGTGAAACTAGATGTATTTGTTTGGAATGTTACCACAACAATGAAGATCCAAAAGTGTTTGTGATCTCAAGGCGAGACCAAAGCACAAAGGAGAGACATATCAAAAGACGTCACCCTGAAGCACATTGAACGAAATCCATATTTATAACTTTGAATGTCATGGAAGTGATTTAGAGCAAGCCCATCAGTTGTACTATGAGATTTCAAGCAATGCAGAAACAGGCCCTAAAGCATCTGGTAAGAAAAGACAAATGGTAATATCTGCAGAGTCAAAAAAGGGTTTATATGACTTAAACTCTACTCATAGCGATGTCCTATGACAAACTGATCCCAACTTGGACACAACAATGGAAGCTGTGAAGCATGCTACAACCTGTTAATGGACAGAGCTAACCATTAAAAGAGAGAAAATTCAGCAAATATGGCACTGAGAGGAATAGGAAACTTCTGGGTCCCTTCTGGTCTTCTTCTTTCGTCAGAGAAAACGGAAAGTGTAATGATTGGTGGAAACCAGTATTGGTATGAGATGAAAAGATGTATAAAACCGCATTTAAGTTGCACCAGTGACCATTCCCATTTGCACTTTGAAGCACTTCAACATCATGAAGCTACTGTAAAGAAATGGGTGACCAGAGGAACAAGAGTCACTGAAAACCTTATCAGGATCGCTTGGAGTGTCATCAAGTCCAAGTCAGCTGCTCAGCATTTTGAGCATGATATTGCTTTGCATATTTCTACTGGAAGTGACTTGGGGGACATGTGCCATTCTCGCAATCACTTTAATGAAATACTAGCAGCGATGAATGTTTGGATTGATTTGCAGACTGGCAACACCTTTCAAAATCATTACCATCTACCTCATTCCCCCCACACTTTTACATTACAGCAAGATAAAAGTACTCCACAAATAATTTCAAACCATGCAATTATGCTTTGCCCCATGGTTGAAGGAAAACGAGTTGCCATTCCTGTGAATTCGCCTGTTGTCTACACAGTTCCAATAAAGATGATAATCCAGGGAGCATTTCAGGGGGTTGTGCAGATCAGCTTGCAAGTCAGATAATAAAAACAATCAAGGGAGCTTACGTTTGTTGAACAGTGCTTTGTCGCAGTGTTCTATGGTGACGATAGAGAGCATATTGTAAAAGTCAATGAGGACTTAGTATACAAATCGTTGTACACTGATGAAGCAGTTTATTCCATGTTTGGAACAGAGCTCTGTCTCATAATTGACATCGCATTGGCTAAGGGAGGTCCAGAATCCATTGTTGAATCATACTACTCAACTATGAAATCATAACAGCAATCAGGAGGTCAAAGTAATGATACATTGTCACTTCGTACTAAGCTTGACTGGTGTTTACCTAATGTCTTGCAAGGAGAGACAATTACCAAAGAGGTAGCTAGTCTTTATATCAACGGTGATAAAAGGAAAGGCCTGAGGAAACACTGTTCTCCCGTATTATGTGATCGACCTGCTGTTGGTGACACTAGAAAAGTCATTAAAAGAATTAAGGAAACTGAAGTTAAAATGCCACTCTTGTTGTGATAAACCAAGTCTATGGATTTTAAACAAACATAACTGCAGTATATAGTAGCCTGTATGGCTCATGCCTCATGGCTCATGGCTGGACGCATAATAAGGGATAACATGACTTTTGGAGGGCATATTGTTTATTTTGGCCCACGTAGTAAAATTTTCGCCCGAGTGCAGCGAGGGTGAAAATTTTACTACAAGGGCCAAAAATAAACAATATGACCCGACAAAACTCATGTTATTAACATTATTATCAATATAGAAGAACAAATAATTATAAATATATAACATAACACCAACACAATATACAATATAGACAATTAATGCTTTTAACAATAGGGAAAAACAGTTAACAATGCATTAAAATATATAAAATATAAACTGGAAGAAGTTTATGAAAAGACAAACGGGCTAAATATTACCGCTATTTGTAAAAGAAACTATAAAATGTTTCCTGCGGTTCAGTGAGCTAAGCCTAAGGCTATTTACTCACTGTCAGAGTCACTGTCTATCGCGATTCTACGGCGCTTTGTCTCTGCGTCCTGTTCGGTGGACTGCGAAGATGCTGTAGTGCCTTGCCCTTGATAAATGTTTACAGTTCCTATTTGAATATGTTGTCTACAGTGTGGATACGGTTGGAGTAAAGACAAAAACTCACATTCTGTCGAATGCACAGAGGATGTTGTGGCGTGAGATGAAATGCTCGACGACATACTAGACTCGACACTTTGCAGCTGTTTCGATGACAATGCTTCCCTGGAGCCCTCTGACTCTGTTGTGGATCCATGGAACACTTTATCTAGCAGCCCTGAACATTTCCTTTTTTGTGCACTCGTAGTTTGGTTGATGTAGTGGTTTAGACTGCGCTCATCTTTATGTTTGGTGATTGCACAAATCTGCTTTGCATCGACACCTCGATGGTACAATGCTGTAATTGTCGAAGCTCGTACACAGTGATTGGTGTAGCGTTGAGACAGCTCTGCTTTCATTGAAATATTTTCCATGAGTTTGGCAATCGTATTTTTACCGAGGGCTTCCTTTTTATACCACGCATTACTTCCATGGAATTTCTTGTTTGGAGTTTGAAAAAACGCCTGACATTCAGGGTGTCTCATTCGAAGATAATATTCAAAAGCTGCTACAGGATCTAACGAATTTGAAGTTTCGTACATCTGAATAGGCTTGATCAGCTTGCTTTGACCCTCCTTGGTGATTTTTTGTTTGTTCGGTTAGGATTTCTGTAACGTACCAAGCTCCTGTGTCGTCCGTTTTGATCGCTAAAGACTCCGCGGTAAGCTCACGCCAGCCCTCTCTTCCTCGGCGGCCAAAATTAAAGGCCAATGAAAACCAGACAAACTGTAATAATTTTTCTGGATCTTTCCACATGTTGTCGTCATTTAGACCTTCACTAAAATAACGATTCAACTTTTCCATATCTCCAGCTTCGATAGGCGACTTATGTTTTGGTTTCGGATTCATTTCTTTTGCATATAACTTGCATTTGGCCTCAAACATTTTGTTTGCTGAGGCAAAGTTGCTGTCTTGCAAAATGTTCACGTTTCTGCTAATAGGAGCAGAAGTTATATGGCAGTGAATGGCAGCTCGTATCCCTGTTAAAGCACTAGGTGACAGTGGTTTTCCCTTTTCTGTCTTAACTTCAGCGTAAAACTTGCGAAGGATTTCATTCAGTTCTCCTGGTGAAATTACTGCAAAATCTATGTTGATGTTTCTTTTTGCACTCCACTGTTCGATCTTTTTTAGTCCCCAAGCGGTTGCTTTTGTTGTGTTTTTTGCTTTAGCCTTTTTCTCCATCTCGTCAAGAGCTTCCTTATCAAGGTCAGAGCTCTGGCCCTAAAACATTTATATTTTCGTCTGTTGAATTCACGCTAGAGCTAGCCATATTTAATTTCACAACTTTCGTCTCTTGAAAGTTGAAAACACCGTGAAAGCCCGAGAGCAGTCAGAGCAGTGAGAGCACTCAAATGGCTTCCTTGCCAAGTTGAAAATTCTGAATATTAATTTGTCGAAAACAATCACGAGACGCACGATTGACCAATCATATGCAGGGCAGAAGACACATAATTACCGCCCGTTCGATTCGTTATCGGCCCGTGCTTGCGAATGTTTTGAAGAGGGCGGCTTCCCATTTGGCCTTCTATATTGATAATAATATAGATTAGCTGCATGTAAGTTTTTATAACATATTTTTATAACATCTGATAACATCAACATTGAAATAATTGAAAAATGTAGTTTTCATACAGATTTTATAAAGAATTAAAGATTACTTTTTACAGTTGATACAGTACACGTATATGCATTTAGCTGCACATAAATGACACAATTAGCATGACTAATTGTGAAATTATATAAAAATGAGAAAATAATTAGAAAAAATTAGTGGGTATTAATAAATGTATAAATAAATGTATAAATATAATATTGTTTTCATCCCATCTGTATGGTATTGCTTTAAAACAGCCATTTATATTTCATTTAATTACCAATTTGAATTTATATAACAAAGTAAATGAATTGACTGGTATTAATAATTGCTAACATATTATGTGGCAGTGTTAACATATTATGTGGCAGTGCTATCTCATTGATGGGAAAAGTCGTCTAACATCATAGTAAAATAACAATGTGGGGTACACGAGGGCCCAATGCGACTTCGCCCCTGTTTACAGGAGCTCTATATAAAGGCCTGCTCCCTCCTAGATGACAGCCTGTGTGCTAATTCAATATATGATAATATATGATTGGAGGGCCAATCCTCCTAGTAGGGATGAGTAAAAAACTTGCAGTATCAGTAGTTATATAATTTTGATTGACTTTTATTATGGGGGGTGTGAATATTTTTTTAAAAATGCCTAATAAAATATAGAAATTATTGCGCAATAATTGGGGGAAAAAAGCACTGACTCATCAAAAAAAAGGTCTCTACGGACGGGGGGGGAGCTTGAACTAATTAGTGATTCAAAATGGCTACCGAAATGATTTTGTTAGTCTTGTTGACGATTAATTGGGAAATGTATTGCATTGAGGACGTAGCGGATGTAATTGGCTATAGGAACAGGAATTTAACCTGTTATGTCACACACACGTACGTGTGGACGTCACAACAGTGCCTATAGGTGATGGGGTTGGTTAGTACCCCTTTATTTCAAAAAATTAGAAAGATCGATCGTCTACAAGAACCTGATGTATAACTCACGGCTTGAAATAAAATAATGAAAACGATTTAGGGTTTTTAGGTAGTTATACAAACATGAATCTAACCTGTTCTTTTTTGAAAAAAGAGCACAACAGTGTGTATATAATATAGGGTTTTTATAAAAAACCCTTTAAAAAATTAGGCAAATTTCAAGCTGCACTGACGAGCCGTTGAACGGCGAAACATGCATGTCTGCAGATTTGACTATATATACATATATATATAGTAAATTTTTTATAAAAACGGTATTGAAATTTGTAACTAATATAACGAAGAATTCTAGAATGATTTTGTGATAATAAGATTTTAACTTATTTAATAGATTTTAACTTATTTAATAGATTGATTAGACACTGATAAGATTTTAACTTATTTAATAGAGATTTATCTATTAGCAACAGCAGCGTTAAAATATGGTAGAAATTGATATCGGTCAGACAGTGGATTCATTCGAGTGGTGAGAATGTGTGGTTTTTTAAAAAACCATGTATACATATATATATAGTATTGTGAAAACGATTGTTAAAAAATTTTCACTATATAATGCTAGATTTCTTAATGTGTTTTCAGTTCCCAAATCGCGATTTGTTTGTTAACTGTTTGATTTGATGTAAATTTCTCTACGAATTTTTTAAAAGGTGGATACGCGTTATCCGCCTATAAAAAATATTAAATTCTTGATCGCGTATTGTTAAAACGATTTTTAAAAAACGTTTTCACTATATAATATGAATTATCATCTTAGACACACAAGAAGTGTTTGTATAAGCACTCAATATGATAATTACTGCACAACGGCAAGTGTGCCGAATCTGAGAAGAACACTTCTATTGAAGCGGATGTATATGATAATTACAACACAAGAGCACTGAATTTGGCATTTATCGAACCCAAATTGAAAAAATTTTATTGTTAAACACTGATTCAACAGTGAGAACTTGAAGCAAGGGTGAAAAGAATATACATTTATTGAATGGGTTGTATAAACAGTTGATATGATAATCACCACCGACAAGAGAGAGGCGCGAATAGCAAGCCTGCTTCCATAGCTGCTTATTTCAAGCTAGCTTCACAGCTGTACATTTGAAACAACCGATGCGTTTTCTTGTAGCGACTGCTAAAACAATTTTATTTCCCCCTACAATAACATAACATTTTATTTCCCCCTACAATAGGACAGAATATTTATTGCTGCACCATCTAAGCTATGCGACACCCTGTACAACTGATCGTTAATAATTATTTACAATATTACTTAGATTGTTTTTCTTTCAATTTACAATAACGTGTATGCATTTCATAAGTATTATTTAATGTTTGACTCAAAATATGACAGTCATGTGATACTTTAGCGTGTTCTAATATTTTTTTTTAATTGTATAGCAACCCCTTTCATAATATCGTATGTCAGCTTGTTATGAACATGATACTCTGCCGTTGATTTATTCTGTGTTAGTATATTATATTCAACCTTAAATGTTCCATCTTTTAAAGTATGTATAATTTTTGCTTGTGCACCTATTGTTTTTAAATCTAAAATTTAATCTAAATCCACAGTTTGTTGATACGGATCAACATAGAGCTTTTGTTTAAACTGACTTCCATATTATTTTCATCAATATACATCATACTGTCTGTAATTTTTCTAACTTTTCGTTCTTCGAAAACATTTTTCAAATACTGTTCGATTTCCTTCCTTTCGAGACATTTTTTCTTCTTCTTTTCTTGGCAACTGCAGGTTTTTTGAGCTTACGACCGATGCTGCACGTAAATCAGGTATGATAACAGGAGTTGCTAGCATAGATACAAGTTATAGTTTCAAGACAACAACATGGATAAACGTTTGTCCGATGAATGGGGAGGCCTATCTTAACGACAATCTCAATAAATAATTTATGCGTTATTATTCAAAACGTTCCACTATACTTGCGATTTCATCGTGCGAAACAGGGTTAAGCGTACAGAGGGTATATTTTGTTAATCATATACGAGCATCTTATATCTCATTGGACAGTTCCCGATACTTACACTGTGAATGTTGTGAGATACGAAATAGACGCTCACGGTTAGAGTAACTGTCAAAAAATTTTAAACGGTTATGAATTATGTCAATATGCGGCTTATTATGACAGTAAGTAGCTCTTGTAAATGAATTTATGCTGATTATATTAGCTAAGCACGACACACACAACCCTAAGCATTCACACCGTGTGAACCAGGTTTAAGTGGGTATATTTTGCTACCAAATATGGGTATCTTAAATCTCATTGGTCAGTTCGACACTTAGTCTTGTGAGACATGCCTCACTAAATGACAGTAAGTGTGCGATATTTTAAAACGGTTATTTAATTTGTAAACTTCACACAAACACAACAGTAGTTGCTTTAACAGCAGGTGAAAAAAATGATTGTTAGTGTTTTCGGATATCTATCGCAGGCTGGCGATAAAGAAGGCGAATGTCATTTCTGTTTAGAGACAATACCTAAAGGTCAAGCTAGATGTTATAGGATGTTGTGCTGTGGGCATATCTGCCATACAGAGTGTTTGAAGAGTTGGATTCCGGCATGTGAGGTTGGTGACAATCCTGTACGATGTGCGATGTGTCATGCAGAGTTCTGTGAGTGCAGCCTTTGTATACTGTCTCACGAAGTATCACGAAGATGACGACAATATTCCGACGTCATGTTGCAGCTCGAGTGCTCACGTCGATTGCCTTGAGAAGATGTGTGAGAAGGTCAAAATCGAGCAACAAAACGAAGTCGAGAAGTATCGCCTAGCTTGTGGAAATTGTGGTCGGGTTTGGGGACTTAGATATAAATTGAACATTAAACAGTTATTGACTAAAGAACAGTTATTGTACAACAGTTATTGAACATTTTATTAACGAACAGTTATATTAATGTTAGAATTATGTTATACGATGTTGTGCTGTAGCCATCGCTGCACGACACTGTATAACATTACAACTGTCTGCTAGCTAGATTATGAATAAATTTAATTTTTTATAGAGAATAAAAATTAATTTAGCTATTGAATGATTTTATGTGTTATCAAATTACTCATACCTATTTTATGGAATTTATATTATGTATCGAAAGTTTTATACATGTTAAAACCTAATATATACAAAAGACAAGAAAGGAAATTGAAACAGTGTATTATGAACTTTATATTGATGACGATGATTATGAGAGAAATTTTTATGGAAAACAAATCGGACTGATCAAGAAAAACAAGGTGTTGTATATGTATACCGGGTGTCCCAAAAAAAACTGGACAGTGTTTGATTTCATGTAACGTAAAAACTATAAAAGGTATTCCACTGAAATAAAGACCATTCTATTCAGAAAGGGCTAACTTAGATTTTAATATATAACACTAGAATTTACATGCAATATTGACTGCACTATTGACGTTTGAACGTTGAACTACCGTTTTTGAAAATGCCAAAAATTAGCATAAAACAGCCTTATAATTACCGATGTAGTTATACTTGTCAAATAATAAATATTTTTATTCTGGTAAAAGGAATGCATTAACAACAAGTTTGTTTACAATTTATTCGTTAGGAAAAGCATGTCCTCCAACATTAATGCACCGTCTTGCCCGAGAAACCATGCCATCGAAAGAATTTTGGATTACTTGCTGATCCAAGTTTTCGCATGCGGAAACAATTGCTTCACGCAGTTGTCTTAGGTTTGTTGGCTGCTGCTCATGTGGCACGTTCAACATTTTTTGTTTCAAATAGCCCCAGAGAAAAAAGTCGCAAATTGCCAGATCAGGAGAGCGAAGGGGCCAGGGACAATCGCCGCGTTTGCCCATCATCCTGCCGGGAAACAGTCCACGAAGATATCGCATTGTTGCGTTGTTGTATGGCAGGGAGTTCCGTCTTGTAGCCACCACATAACATGCCTATCGATGTTATTGTCTCTAAAATTTCTCTGAATAACATTATACCGAATTACTCGCAAATACTCTTTGCTGTCGAGATTTCTTTAGAAAACATGCGAACCCAGGACAACACCTGTTCTTGTCAAACCAACCCATGCATACATCAATGGCAATGTTTCAAATTAGTTTAATTAGCCAATTTTTACCGGGTTTTCACCAATTCGTAAAACGCATTCCAAATTCAAACAGTTGTATCTCGCTCAATATTCCATGTAAATTCACGTGTTATATATCAAAATCTAAGTTAGCCCTTTCTGAATAGAATGGTATTTATTTCAGTGCAATATCTTTTCTAGTTTTTACGCTACATGAAATCAAACACTGTCCAGTTTTTTTTGGGACACCCGGTATACCGAAAAAACCCGTTTATATGCGTTTCCTAAAGATTGGGCGTTGTGTATATACGCTACAGGCAAATATTGCATTCAAGTTATACATTCAAGGCATAATTTTTATTATGAAGGAATTATGGCAAAATATATATGACAAACTATAGTGTTTCCCTTATATATAAAAATAAATCCCTACATATACGAGATTGGTGTCGAAGAAAAAATGAAGACAAAAAACAAATTGACACTATATATCAATATAATTATTTTTTACCTATATTATCTTCGTGGAAATATATACAACAATTTTTTATAAACAAGCAAAATATAGATTGTCTATTAGCTACTTTTACATTAGAACCTATATTTTATCATTGTTTAAATCATATAGCGTTATGTATAAATTGCGCCAATATTAAAGGACAACTCACACAGTCAGCGAATAGATGAAATAGCGAGAATATGTTGGGTTATATTGACGATTTAACGTCTGAATTACTCTGCTACGCATTAGATGTTATAAAACAGACCGTGTTTTAAAGATTTAAAAGGGATTGTGCGATTATTTATTTCTTAAGTGTTGCATAAACATATAATACGTGAAATTGACTGTTGCAATTAGTAGCGCGCGTAACAATTCTACTGTCAAGGTAATGAGCGTGCAAGGTAACTATTGCCAATATCGTACATAGAATGTATGATCTGTCCTTATTTGGCAATTATCATCTTGCAGTGTAAGCCACTCTAATTTAAAGTCAATTTTAAGCATTTTTACCGACATTGCTGACGGGAAACTGAAGTAATTTGCATTACAGACCTGTTAAATCTTGGTCGGAATCACCATGTCTTAGTTTATACCGTTATATACAGCGTTTATAATAAGCATATAACGAGGGTTTAAAAGCATTTATAGGATATAAAACAGAACTTGCTATGTACTAGTGCATTATCAATTCGAATAACGTAGCAAAAGTCGAATGTAATATGATGCACACTTGATTGAGACTCGATGTATAACTCGACGGTTAACCGCACGGTTAACCATAGCTAAATCTTAATTATATTTAAAGCAATGTTATAAATGTATACCTTTTGGGACTTGATTCTTTTATTAGATATAAAGGAATCCTTAAGAAACGTTTTAGGAGCAATTACTGTTACCATTGGCATATTCCAACGGTTAACCACGGTTAACCACTATTTTGTATATATAATTGAGTCTTTAGTATATTTAAATTACAGTGGTTAACCGTGGTTAACCGTTGTAGTTTTGAACAATTCATAGTTGTGAACCCTTGTTTCTTTTCGATGGTTAACACTATGTTTAGAAACAGCACAATATGCTAAAATGCAGGCACATTTATCGCCACAAAGTCAAAATTTCTCATTGCTTATGGTTAACCGTGAGTTAACTGTGGTTAACCGTTCGGTAGCCATTTTGAATCACTAATTAGCTCCCGATCCCAACCGTCCGTAGAGACCTTTTTTTTTATGAGTCAGCACTTTTTTCCAATTGTGCAATAATTTATATATTTTATTAGGCATTTTTAAAAAAAAAATTCACAGCCCCCATAATAAAAGTCAACCAAAATTATATAACTACTGTATCTCTGTCAAACTTTGTTTTCAATTCCTTTTTTATTTAAATATTAAGCTCTAGAACAATATTTCATTATCTGCAGAATTTTATTCAGAAATTTATAAGAAAATAAATTAGTTGTAGGGAAGCCATTTAATGCTACAAACACGAAGTGAAAACCAGCCCTGTTGGTAGGGCCATCCCTTCGTATAGAGCCATAGGCAGCCTAATATATAAATGCTTCTAAAAATTTATGTCTCCTTTAGTTATAGATTTACCTAAGGTTGGTGGCAAGTATATTGAATTTTCGCTAGCCAGTGTTTTAAAACGCAAAAATAATCAACATATTTTGAAAAACACGCCAAAAAAATAGCAGCCCTTAAATCTAGGATAGTTTTACTAAATTTGTAAAACATTTTTTGCAACAAAACTAGTTCATGAAACAAAAAACCCGAAACGTTTTACGAAATTTGCTGTGTCCAGATGTGGGATGCCGGTTGTCTACACTTCAGCAAACTAACATGCGATCCTATTGGCTATAAAAAAACCTCCCCGGGGGGGATTTGCTAGCTCCGAAAAGTTTTTAACCGCGAATGGCAATGTTCAACTGGGGCGAGGGGTTACTGCAAGCATGTATTTCTACCAGTTGAAAATTATGAATATTGTCAAGATTCTATCCTTCCAGTTAAGTCGACTCATGAGGCTGCATTAAATGCCAATTTTGAGATATCTTTAGCCACATTCGGGAGAATCCTTCATAATATTTGGTGCGTAATTCCAAAGGAACTGCTGCATACAAACACCTGAAAAAGTGCTCAAGAACAAGCATCGATACCAGAACAATAGCAGAGTTTGACGGAGATATTGTGGAACAGATCAGGTCATTGTGTGTGAAGAATAATGGGTGGGTCATAGACAAAGCGTCCAAAGAAAAGCATTCACTACGATTGAGAAGATCTGCGAGGGTGGAGAACGCCGAGACAGTCTACGATCGCCATATAGTTTTAGAAATTACGTTCACTCTGTCTCCACTGAACATCACTTTATATCTACGTATGGTGATGACATGCCCCTTAAAGTATTAGAGCGTACAAATGATGTCATAGTTTCTCTTTGTATGATTGAAAGTGCCATTCATCTTGTTGAATGTACTATACCATGCTTAGGTCAGCCAATTTCGAAAGATGATTTTGGATGTTTTGTTGTGAACGTCGCTGGTTCACAAATCTTGTGCATTTCACCGTCTTCTAGTGTCAAAATGCAAAACCAATTGATTTCTTTGTCTTGCTGCATGATTACTTTTCACGGTAAAACTTCTTGCAAGAATTGTTTGTATGTTAACTAGTTGTTCTGCATTAAAGGGTATAAGCAAAAAGCTGTAAGTAACTCGGACAAGCCACACAAAAAATGCAACGTGAGGTATTTGGGGAAAATGGGTTTGGAAGACAAAATGATGGGCAAGAGAAAGACGGGAATGCAAAATAAAAAAGATCAACAAAAGAGAAACAAGATGATCGAATTTGTGGACAATGACGAATCAGATCTTGTAAACATTTTCGAATCAATTCCTGCAAATACCAACATGCCACCCAAATTGAAGTTACTATGGAACCAGCAAATTAAACAGCTTGACTGTCTTTAGCTTTACACTTGAGTTAACTACATACAGTCAATTCAATTAAGGTTGTCCTTCCAAAAACTTAACCTTAAACTCTGAGCATAGAAGGGTGATGGATAATTGCTTATTTATACCCATAAACTTGGAAATCTGGTTTCCAAGAATACCTATGGCATGTAGAAGACTCACAACAGAAAACATACTTGCTGCAAAGGCAATTTCCTGAGTTTAAGCGCACAAATAAGCGCTAACCCATCATGTGTTGTGCGCTCAGAGTTTAGGAAGGACAACCTTAATTGAATCAGCTGTATAAAGAAGTGTTAGAAGACCTAACAGAAAGATTCTTTTAAACACTTTTAACAGATATTACAAAAACTCTGTCGACCAAAACCATGGCTGGAATCAAGAGGTCATGCAATGGTGTAAAATAGAGGCAGAACAGCAGGAATTGAAAAAACATGATCACTGGGGTGGTCTAGTATTGGATGGAATGAAACTAGAGGTATGTTAAATTTGGCAAATACATTGATACAGTAAACCCATGAAAGCAGCCATAATTTGCTGGAAAAGGTATGTTATTGTTTTTAACTGCAGGAAGATTTGCAAATGCCGTCAGAGGAGGGTGGCCAGCAATGAACTGGGATAGCACCATTTGGAGAATTTCACGACGATATGAAGAAGACTGATTCGGTAAATTTAAATATCAAACAATCTTGGCAAAAATAGCATTTCATTTCGGGTTCATTTGCAAGAGAATGCGCTGTGGGGATAAGGTTGATAGTAATAAGCAGCAGTGATAGTAATAACGTATTATTATGTCAATATAAACATTCAAATCCATGCAGCTTGCTTTCTGAGGTCATTTTCACCTGACATTCATTTTTAACTTAATTATAGGAACAACTACGGTGGAGATTGCTACACATCTCATGCAATTTGTATTCTTGAGTGATGGTGGATTTAGATTTCCTTTGGCGCACTTTCCTACTTCTCAGTGTCCACCTTCGGTATTGTATTTACAATTTTGGGAAGGTACCCTGCAATTAAAACGATTTGGATTCAAGTATGTTGACAAGTGTTTTTATATGTTTCTGTTTGCTGTCATACACAGGTGCAAAATTTTGGGACAACGTTTGACTCTAATATATTTAAAAGTGTGCGAAGTAATAATCCGGAATGAATGTAAATTAACAGTGACAATGTCTAAAATTTGTCGAAAGCTAGATGCATAAAATGTTTATTTTTTGGAGTTACTGTTGTTTTATGTTTTACTATATATTTTTGGCTTCTCTTTTTTCCAGCATATATTATTCCCATTTGCGACGGGAGATTCTAACCGGCAGTTCATTAATATAGATTTCATGTCATCCTGCTGACTTGCACTTTATCGGATACAATATGTTGACGAAAATGTCCACAATTTTTATGATGGATTGCAAGGTATCATAGCAGACTACATTATACCCATTTAAATTTCAGTGCAAAGTCTTTTCTTGCACACTATTTCTTCTTAATAATTATTTAAATGAATTTGAGCACAATTTCAAAAAGCTCTGCAACAACATTGAAAAGGGTTCAACACATGAATCAGCAAGATGTCTGACAAAAAATGACAAAAATATATTTTGGTCGCATTGGAGAGAAGCATATGAATGGGATCAAGCCAACAACTCCTGCCCTATTCATGAGAAGTTAAAAGCAGATCATTTCCATTTAACCCCAAGCTCCAGAATGTGCAACAGTTTGGCAGAAGAAGTGCTTGATAAAAAAATGCTTTATCTAATGGAGGTACATTTAAATTTTCGCATCTTAGGCATATAGAAATCATTTGGCAAGTATTGGAGAAGATCCAGGCAGATTTGATCTTTCCATGACTTTCTTGAAACACACAAGTTTAATTGTCAAATTGTTCTTGGATAAACATGCCATTTACCATGTGAATGATATACCAGATTGAAAGATTTAGAAGATACCCTCCAATTGTTTTCTGAGTGGAAGCAGCAGGTGAAAAAAGTTATGGTTCGATCTCCAGTCAATGGTACACGGTTTTGTTTCCACGTTCAAACCAAATTATCACGGTTTTGTTTCCATCGTTCAAACCAAATTATCACGGTTTCCTGGGTCCACTATGAAGCCTGCTATAGTCAACCAAGATGTTGTGGAGAATCATTTCTCACAATTAAGCATTAATGGCAAAACGACAACCCAACGTACGAAGTGGTGCAAGGTATCCAAATTTCAATTCTTTTTGGTCAAACCTCAATCAGCAAGAAAAGTAACACAGGAGTCACCAAAAACCGTTCATTTATGGACTTGCCAAAACAACATTTTTTTTCTGTCCGTGCTAACAATGAACAAAAGGAAGGGCAAATGTTTAGTTTTCTAACATGATGTTAGAGCAAAACAACTGATCATAAGCTCAGTGAATTTTACAACTGTTACTAATATATTATTACAAGTATTAAACAGTACAGGGTGTATAAAAAAGGAAACCTTTGCAAATTCATCTATTGTTGGAATTTGAATGCTTGAACACAAAGCTAAACCCATGGATTGCCTAAACACAATGAAATTATGTATGCCAATTTATTTAAAAGCTTTTCGGTTTCGTCCAACATGCAGTGAAAGGTCTCCCGCTTTTTTATATACCCTGTAGAAAAAGTATCATATATAATAATTTGCGTGATTGTCACATGAATATACATTATGTGTGGGACACCAACATGGCCGTGGAAAACCGGCTTCATATTAACAAGATAAAGCGATTGAAAGCAATAAGATTGGAGCGCGATTGAAGGTGATTGGGGCTTATTGGGTGTCAACAATACAATACAATGAAGAAACCGCTGAAATTCGGAGGATTGAGCACTCCAAAATTCCTAGCTTAAACTACAAATGGCGTAGCCTTAACACTGGAATTTGCGTCGTCTCATGTTCAAAATCTTCACTTAGTTTGATAGCATACACTGAAGTAACTTGATGGCAGGGAATAATATCATAACATGGAATAGCTTGACAAAGTTCACTCGCTAGTTTAACTTTATTCCATTTTGCCAAGTAGCGACAACCTAACCTTGTACAGCCTAACTTTGCCTTTAGGACATCAGCTAGTGCACCAAAAGATGGCTAGAAATTTCATTGGACACCTCGCTAAGCTAAAAGAAAATAACTTACTCTTATAGATAAAAACAAGCTGAATCCAAATCTCAAAAGTTCTTGTCGATATACCATGCAATTTTTTTGTATTTTTCGATTGAAATCTTAAAATTAACTGCACGTGATTATGTTTATTAGCAGTTTTGCGAAAACGCATCTTTCAAACATCATATTTCCTGTATGAACATTAGCCGATTATCTGCTGGTTTCTATTCAACTTACAGGCGACAGCTGTTTGAGGCATGTGTTTTTTATTTTCTTATATGATCTTTCTCGCACATTGACAAATGCATTGCATATCTTCGGTTATTCTGCCTGTTTCACCTAAGCTTCGAATTTCAGATGTGTTCCACAAAAGAATGCTTTTATGGCTGCTCAACAAGTAGACAATGCGAAGGAAGTTCGCTTTCAAGATACCAGTGCAAACAAAAAGCTTTTAACTATTAACAGAATATTATTATTATTATTATTAAGTCTTTACATCAATAGTTACATCAGACGTGTAACTTTACACAAAGTTAAGAAAATATTAAAATGAACTTATAACAGATATACTTACAAAGTGTTACCACCAATACAATACTAATTAGAATAATTATGTACATAATTATGTAAAAGTTAAAGTTTACTAATTTTTATTTAAAAAACTATTGAGGTTAAAAATTTAAAAATTTGCTACCTTTACTAATTAAAATAGTCAAAAAGACATCTATTTAAAAAGGTTCGTTTGAATCTCTCCGTCTTTATTTTCGGTAAGATAAATTCGTGTTCTCGTTCCCGTAATATTCGCTGTTTCTTGGCTGGAAGTAACTCATATAATATATGTTCTGGATTTTTCCTTATCTTATCAAATAAGCGTTTGTCTCTTTCTTCGATTACCTTCGATATTTTAATGAGTTTTGTAGTGTATCCAAATCTGTGGGCTCTTTTAAAAAATTTGTCAATTCTTTCTAAATATTTTATCCCAAGGGCAGAACCCCATACTTCAATTCCATATGAGAGGAGTGACATAATCAATGAATCAAACAATTTCGTCAGTTGTTCCATCGAATATCCATAATATCGGCATATTCTTAAAATGTACATGCGGCTGCTAGCTTTAGTAAGTAAATTATCAATGTGCATATCCCAACAACCGGGTTCATCTTGGAATAAAACCCCAAGTAATTTCAACCACGTTTTTCGCTCTATACCTGCCATTCGGGGGTGGTGGTGGTTTTGCAGTTTTGCCACTCACGATCATTTCCCACGTTTTTGATAGGTTTAAAGACATTCTGTTTATTCTTGACCAGTCCTCAATGCTCCTTACTTCAGCAGCCGCAGAATCACAATTTAATTTAACCGGAGCACTAACGGTCATATCATCTGCGAATTTCACCAGGAGGTTGTTACGCGGATCCTTAATTGCTATATCGTTAATCATTAATGAGAATAAAAATGGACCGAGTACCGTACCTTGCGGTACACCCTTATTAATGTCAACGTAGCTTGTTTCAATTCCATTAATTACAACCCTTTGTCTTCTATTTGACAAGAAACTTATGATCCAATTAATGATGTATGGGTTAATATTAGCTGTTTTTAGTTTCTCACAGAGGATGTCGTGTGGCACAGAATCAAAGGCTTTCTTGAAGTCAAATGATATTACTCGAACATGATCGGCTCCTTCATCTAACCACTTGTATAATGGTTCTGCTGCTCTCGAGATCAAGAATAATGAAAATATCTTGCTGAATACCTTCATTTAAAGCCATTGTGTACATTTGGCACAAGTTTTTATCTTTATAATATTATATGCTTGCACTTTGTCTGAACACTATGTATATTCCTCATTGTTCACTGCAATATACATACACAGTATTTATTAGGTCAAAAATATAGAGCATATTTGTTTTATGTATTTTTAAGATCCCAAAAGTCTTGCTACTATGTAGATTCATATTGTATGTAGTTTAATTAAGACTGTACTGTACAGTAAACACTCCTGGAGTAAAATATAAATAAAAGGAGATGCACTTGAGCATTGGATGTCAGCCCACTATTCCTCAGAGCACATTGACTCATTAAGCCACATTGTGCTCTCTTTTATTATTTTTATTATTAATATTTACATTATAGTACATCTGTCCTGTCCAGACTGCAGAGTTGGTCAATGCAGAACCAGAGATTTCTCAATGTGAAAGTTTTAGCACACTTGGGATGTGCTTTGATATAAGCAATTTTTATACTCTAATCTATCCCCTAAATTTCATTGGTTTTAATATCTATTTGGTCAATTTTGTGACCCTGACTGCCTCTTGATATGCCCTTGGAAACAGTTTTGCAGCCTTGCCTCTAGATTAATTTTGTAGCTTCGATCTGCACCACCAAGATCTCATCAAGAACAGCCCTTGTAGCTGCATGTGTCTTGTACCCAGGTGTCTTGTACCCAGGTGTCTTGTACCATCAGTTGCTACAGTGTTGTGTGGCTGGGACATATGATTGCTGTATTCAGAATTTCGAGGTGACATAGCAAACCAAAGTGCCTAATTGTGAGACAGATTTATTATATAATTTTATAATGGGTAGACTACCCCATCTATTATGTCTCCTGTTAACTTGTTAAGCAGCAATAGAAAAGCAAACCTTCATTTTGGCAAGGTTAGCCACATATACATCAGTGCAAATACTGCAAAACAATATTATTTGCACAGATATAGATCAGGGTTTACAGATCGAAAGCCTTGTCAAGAAAATAAATGTGGTATTTTACACAAACAAAACAATGATAGGGTGTCATAATTTCAATATTGTCTGGTACTGTTAATTTCTTGAGATAAGAACGTTCAAGGTACCAACACCTTGCACAAATCCCCTCTGTATTCAAAAGAGAAGATATATGCATATATATGTGACACGATTCACATCTGTATTCTCACGTCCATATTCTGTTGGGCTATTCTGCCCTGTTGACATGCTTTCAACTGATGTTTCACTGGTGACATAAAATCTTATCAAATGCCATGGCAGATATTGAGTCTTCAGATTATTTATAGCATTCTTGTGCTTTGCCAAAACACAATTGCATTGTTTATTGAAGCAATGATATTGATTAAACTAGAAGATATATAAGCCAAGCTTTAGTCAATTCGTTATGTGTTGATGTGTTCCCAAGTTTTGATTTTGTGTGTTTTGTCAGACCTTGCTGACCTTGTTATATACACTTATAGGCCGTTCTTTGTAGACTTTGTGGCACAAACTACAAGGAAATAACTTCTCTCCGTCAATTTTTTTAGCGCATCAGAAAATTGGGCAATAGCCATAGACACCTGAAAGTTAAATGGTCTTCGTATTCGAAGTAGGGCAAACGCTAATGTCAGGAAAGTATCCTTGTGTTGGCCTTCGTTTCCCTGTCAAAAACTACATTATCCATTGTCAATATGCCTTACAAAGCCCTCGATATCTTCACAAAGCTCTACTGTTTCTATATTACACTTCATCGCTGTCAAAAAAAACATTCAAACGATCAGAAAAAAGGTTATTTTTATCGGAAACCTGATATGAATTAAATACGTAACATTTTGTTTACAAATGTTTTGACATCACTATTTTGTATATCTTAAAATGACCTGAGATATGCCCGAGTTGTAGGCATTGCAATTTTCCATCTCGTAAACGGTTGTTGCCAACCCAAATGGTTGATGCCAACCTAATATCCTTTTATTACCCCTTGTGTACCTTTGGTCCCTCGCACATGTGAATACCATGACCACACAGGTGCGAGCATTACATGTTTTATTGATAAACATGGAAGAAAATCGAACACGGAACATGGCAAACAATCGCAAGAAATCCTCGATAAAAAAGCCAAGTGGGTGGAATATTTTCTATCAAGAAGTTGCGGTAAGTTACTAACATGGTTATGTTATATGGCTTACGGCAAAACGTTATTTTTAAATACACAACTATATGACTATGTGAATAATATTCCTGAGTGATTTATATTTAGCCGTAGTTTAAACGTCTGTTTTCATGTAAAAAGCAGCGAGACAGACATTTTAAAATTGTTTGTAACAAGAGTATATTATATTATATTATATTATAAAGACTAAATTAAACAAATATAATATCCTAGATCATACAGAAAACGGATATAATGATTAAAGATTATTAAGTAATATACTTTGAATTGTCTTCATTGAATTTTAATACAGCCAACTATTATGGAAAGACTAAGTGAAGATTCAAATATTGGAAATGTTTCCTCTGTTGCTGCAAAAATGTGGAGACAGATAGGGGGAGAAAGAAGAAAGGTATATGCAATTTTTTAATCTAATATCAGATAAATTGAAGTTAACGACCCCCACCCCAAGGGAGTCGTATACTTCAATGGCCATTTATCAAGATGGAATCGAACTTGTTTTCGCCAGCTCATTTTCGCCACATAAATTTTTCAAGATACGCGGGCAACATGTCGTGTCTTATGCCTCTCATTGTCTTTAATTTCACCTTAATTCTATTCCAGTATCCATGTGCTGAAAATGTTACTGGTCTAACCTTTCCCACCACTTGGCGACTTCCGTTGCCAGACTTTCTCTTTCTATTAGGCTGGACTGTGATTTTCTTCCCATTCTTCCCCTTACTAAGCTCATTTGTACCAAAGTTAACAACTACATCGCTTGTGGGTATTGGTGCCCGGGTCATCCGGGGGCTTCCACTTCCCCAGCCAGCCCCCAGATAGAGTACTGTTCTCTCGTGGCTGGCCAAGACCCCGCAAACCAGCCATGAGCCCCCACACCCGACCCAATCACCTGTCACACTGACTAGGTCAGTGGATAATGAGACCGAACAAGAAAAAATAAAAAAATAAAAAATATCGAAGATACACACCAAATTGCTTCACCAAACACTTCCTAAACCACGCTATGAAAGCGCCGACTCTGCGCATGCTCCGATGCTGGCTACCCCTGACCACCACATTCTTCTATACCTATTGTCCCCAGCGCATACCGAGAACCTGGAGACAGCTGACCATACTCACCTTTACATTGAACCCCCGCTGAGCACTCTTAGTTGTTAACAAGGTAGACGAGCTTGGAGTTTTATCGTGTCTAGTTCAATTCCCAAAACTATAATGCATGTAGCTGGACCCTCAAACTTGTCTGGATGAAGAGGAATCCCCCATTCCTCACAAAACCGAATGCAGGTGTCCAAGTTACTCTGGCAGGTCACCGAATTTGGGGGGCCCAATGTGTGGAAATCGTCCAGGTAGTGTTCCAAAAACCCCACCCCATGGTTGTGCTTGAGACACCACTCTACAAGATCTGCAATGGCGGTGAAAATATATGGTGCCGACCAAAGGCCAAATGGGAGGGTCATATCCACATAGAACTGCCCCCGCCATTCCATATCCATATTCCGTTGCCAGACTTTCTCTTTCTATTAGGCTGGACTGTGATTTTCTTCCCATTCTTCCCCTTACTAAGCTCATTTGTACCAAAGTTAACAACTACATCGCTTGTGGGTATTGGTGCCCGGGTCATCCGGGGGCTTCCACTTCCCCAGCCAGCCCCCAGATAGAGTACTGTTCTCTCGTGGCTGGCCAAGACCCCGCAAACCAGCCATGAGCCCGCACACCATGCCGAAGGGGCCTCCGAATTGAACTGACAGGTCGATTCGGAGATCTGGGGCTCATGGCTTGAAGAAGCCATGGCTCCTTGCTTACTCCCAACCCGAGGCACCCACACCTGTCCCACCAATTAAAGTTCGCCAATTAGCGCTCCGCTGATTACTGCCCGCTAAGCACCGCTCAGCTAATTACCACTTCCCTAATTATAATTACCGCTCCGCTAATTACCGCTCCTCTAATTACCGCTCCGCCAATTTCCGTGCCGCAAGTTACCGCCTCGCTGATAACCACTCCGCTACTTATCCCTCAACTTCTAACCGATTTGCTGGTTACTTTAACAACCCTGATAGGCTGCTAGCCCCACGTAGGGCTATCTCTACCCGCTTGAACCCAATTACGGTAAACAAAACTTACCCTGTTGTTATTCCCTGTTATCCCAACGTTTCTGAGACCCTCAGTATGGTGTGAACCGGTGTCATAATGTACCTCTGATATGCATCACTGGACCACCTTCCAAGCATCTTGATCAGGTGGTCTGGAACTCCCTTATCTGCCGCTGTTGTCGCCGCCCCAATACGAAAACTATGCCCTGAAAACTGACCAGGGACACCTGCCACTCGAAAAATTTCTTGTATTGAGGTTGCCACTGTCTTCCGGCTCAATGGACTACCATCCTTGTGTTTGAAGAACGCGCCAGCTGACGGACCCCTCAATTCTAAGTATCGTACAATCGCCTCTACTGGACAGATCTGAGACCCACTCTTTCTAATGTAAATATAGCATCCTTGCCGAAAGGGATCTGTTTTGGAGCACTTGATGAAAACTTTTATGCTCTTTGGATCTACCATCGAGTCCACCTGTAGGTCTTGTGTAACGAGGTGGAATCTGGGGTCAAAGCGATCATTGACTGTAAATTCGCCTGCCCTTAGGAAACCGAAAAAACCTAAACAACAAGCTGCCCACAGCATGATGTGGTCATACTTGGACAGATCCAATGACTTGTAAATGACTGTCATAAGCTCCACTGTTACTGGACGACGCTTTACTAAATTTGAGCCTTGACAACGTTTAATACCCTGAAGAAGCCTTTGTAGTTGCAAACAGTTTGCTAGTGGATCTGGATGACCTTCGTCGATATGAAGAGATCGAACACCTGATAAATATACTTTAATTGAAGTGTGGTGCAGACTCTCTGCAAGATGAGAGCAAAAACGCATTCAACGTTTCTTGACTGACTGGTAAAATAGAGCCATCCTTTCGGACACGATTGTCCTGAATGCAAAAATCCAAGAAGCGCCGCTGTGCTGACGAATACACCCTTCGCGTAGATGGTGCCAAACCTTGGGTCATGTAAAAACGGCACTTTTCTGTCAGGTCTTGGCTAGCTTGTCAAGCAGGGATTGGGGAATTGACGTTGCTACAAGATCTGCCTGTGGAGCCAGCTGTCGAAAACGCTGAAATTGAAACCGAGAAATTGAGTCAGCAATCGGGTTCAACTTACCCGGGACATGTGATGCTGTGAATGCAAAGGAATGCCGAGCCGCCATGAGTAGGAGGTACCGGAGTAAAACCATCAATTTTGGGTCTCTAGATGTACCTGACCGGAGAATCTCTACGACTGACGTATTGTCTGACCGGAATTCTACACGTCTAGACACCCACAAGTGCCCCCACAGGCTTGCTGCTATGACAATTGGAAATAGTTCTTTATAAGCAATGGATGACTCGAGCTGAGATGCTGACCATGAACCAGAGAACCAATGCGATAAGAAAATAGCTCCATAGCCCAGAGTTCCTGAGGCGTCGGAAGCAATCTGAAAGTCAGGTAATGGAGCAAACCGAGGATAAAGGAAGAAACTTAGTCCCTCCCACGACTTGAAGAACTCAGACCACCAAGTAAGGTCTAGATGGAACTCTCTATTGAGGCGAATTGGGTGATCGTCTTGCCGAAAGGCAGCCAGTAAATTTATCATTCGACGAAGGAACGTGCGGCCTTGGGGAATGACACGACATGCATGTTGTAGGTGACCAATAAGAGACTCGAGATCTTTCCTGATGCAGTATTTCCTGTGGGACCAAGTCGATAGTAAGGACATGATTAAGTCAAACTTCTCTTTTGGTAGACGAGCTTGGAGTTTTATCGTGTCTAGTTCAATTCCCAAAACTATAATGCATGTAGCTGGACCCTCAAACTTGTCTGGATGAAGAGGAATCCCCCATTCCTCACAAAACCAAATGCAGGTGTCCAAGTTACTCTGGCAGGTCACCGAATTTGGGGGGCCCAATGTGTGGAAATCGTCCAGGTAGTGTTCCAAAAACCCCACCCCATGGTTGTGCTTGAGACACCACTCTACAAGATCTGCAATGGCGGTGAAAATATATGGTGCCGACCGAAGGCCAAATGGGAGGGTCATATCCACATAGAACTGCCCCCGCCATTCCATACCCAGGAGGTGACGGTCATCTGGGTGGATTGGGACGATGTATATCAAATTTGGCTATCAAGGTCCCCCTACCTAACTCCATGATGGCATTAATGATGTAATCTACCTGCATATACTGCACCGAATATTTGTCCTTGGGGATCCCATCGTTAACACTGTTGCCTTTTGGGCTCGACAAATCTAAGATCAAGCGCCATTTTCCTTCTTGATTGCGCTTGGGGATAACTCCAAAACCACTTATATGCAGGTCTGACAATGGGGGGGAGTAAAAAGGTCCAGGCCAGGCCAGGAAAACGTTTCGCTGTCTGGATGATGAGCAACTTGTATTGATTAAGATCTGGCCACCTTGCCGGAAATGCTGACATAATATGAGTGAATAAATGGTGAATGCCTCCACCCAGGATAAAATATCTGTGATCTCAACCACCCGTTTCTTGGCACTTGCTAGCAGTAATTTTCCCTCAAGGAACGCATGGGGCTCGGCCTCCTGTGCTTTAATGTTCTCAGCCAGTAAGTCTGCCAGCTCAATGAACATACCTGCTGTTATTTTGTGACCAATTTATTTGGAACCGGCGCATAACCCGGCCCAACCACAAATGCCTTGGCCAAAGGAGGACGCTGGACTGCAGATGGGACGGACACATAGGGGGATAGGTCTGCGCTTGAGTGATCAACACCCCCCTCTGTGCAGGGACCCATAGGACCATGTGTTGGCTGTGATCCAGGTAATAATTTAATTTGAATTTTAATAAAAACTTATATTGTAACCAAGAACGGTTAAATTGCATCAGAAGTTGCATACAATAATTAAACAAAACTACATGATACTACATTAGAAAGTAGCCTACTGCTATAGGTTAATTATATCATATTTACAAGTCATTGATTTAAGATAAAGAAAGGAAAGAATGGGTTCCTAAAACGTTCCGTCTTACAAAAATAGTTTTTGTAAAGGCCATTATGTCTTAATTCATAGTTAGTTAAAATTCTATTAGGTAAACATTGAGAAAGTTTGACATTATCATGATTATCTTTACAAAACTTATGACACAATTTTTCACGTCTATCTTTCAAACTAGTAATATCTAATTTCTTTAAAACCTCGTTATACGTTAAGAAAGGTAAAATAATTCTCAAAGCCCGCTTCTGTAAAACTTCAATTTCATCGCTCAGGAAAACAGGAATGTTGTAGTGCCAAACTTGGGCTGCATATTCCAATACTGGTCGAATCATCGTAATATATACTGTTAACATCGTATCTATATCTGCGTCAGCACGCTTTAGTAGTCTTAGCATATAAAGTCGTTTCCCTGCTTTCTTAAGAATATTATGAATATTGTTCATTCCATCGCAGATCATCTTGAATTCATCTTGAATAGTAACTTCCAAAACTCGAGCGGAATTAACAACTCTAATAGGAGTTCCTCCAATAGTAAGTGGTGGAAAAAAACGCTCGTCCCTCGTAAATTGGATGATTAACTCCTTATACCTCGAAACGTTAAGTTTCATGTTATTCTGGGTAGTCCATGTTTCCACTTCATCCACCAATTTTTGTAAATTACTTTTACAATCGCTTGCAATACTTTCAGTACAGGCAGTAGAATCATCCACGTATTGCCATTTATCCGTATAGTTTATTAATAGGTCATTTACCATTACTAGAAAAAGGAGAGGGCCTAATACAGTTCCTTGAGGGACACCTCCATTGACTGGTCGCCACTCAGTTTACTAGTATTGGAGCAAAATATTGTGATCAATGCGATCAAAGACTTTGGAAAAATCTAATAAAAAAACTTTTTTTTGAGTTCCATCAGTTTCTTTCAGCAGGTGGTGAATCAAACTAACCAATGCATGAGTGGTGGATGAGTTTGATAGGGAACCAAATTGTCGTATATCTATTTTATCACATATACACGCAATAACCCAGTTAACTATGAAATGTTCACAACCTTTAGACAAATATTGAGTTAATGAGATTGGACGCAGATCGACTTTGATATCTTTAACGGCTGTGTTTTCGGAATGGGAACAATATCGGCACACTTCCATCTAGACGGTACACATGCTTGTCGAAAAGAGGAGTTGAAAATAGACGCCACAGGGCCAGAAAAAAAGGTGCATAAAGTTTTAGTACCCAGGCAGGAATGTCATCTGGGCCAGGAGACTTTGAATTGCTCAAGGACGATAACATGTTATGGACCTCATCCTCACTTATAATGTAATCAGGAAATATTCCGTAATCAATTTCTGGAACAGGCAGAAGTGGAGAAAAATCCTGGGAGACTAATTGGTCACAGTGTTAGCTAGTATTCATGGTAGTCCAGTTGACTTTAGTATTGAAAACCTATGTATATAAACAAGATGCTATTTACAATTACACAATGTTTTATTTTTAAATCTATTGTAGTATTTCTTATATACCATTCTTATATACCTAATACCTTGATGGCTTAATCTTCGACAGTTTGATGGTCATTTAGAAATAGAACAACTACATTTGAAATTGGCCACACATTTTAAAGCATTCGTTCTAGTCGATACTTTCGTATTGAAAACCTTCATATTTCCACGTTTTTATCTGAATTAACGACGTTTGGTCAATATATTTTGACACTTCAAAATATTTGCGCCATGTTTGAATTTAAGAACTAGCTTGCGAACAAGCAAATTGAATGATGTAATTCCTCGATACTGAATCCCTTGATTCTTATTGGTCTGCTACCTTCGCTACCCAATTAGTGCTTAGGCCAATAGGAAACAATCTTATTCAAGCTGCTACATTACTGTAGTTTCCTGTGTGAAATGTTTGCCTTTCAGACAGCCAACCACTATCTGGTGCATTATTATATCTATAGTTTGAAATCTTGCCAGTTAGAAAATATTACAAATATTAAAATTTCCATATTTCTTCATTTGTGCAGCAATATTTCACACTTTTCCTAGCTTGATTTTAAGGCAGGACAATGATTTGGCTAGCTATGGGAAAATGGGAAATGGTAATGATTTCATACTTGGTTAATGTAAAAAAGTATGAATTTATTACATTAAGTTCCCCACTTTTCCAGGACTAGCAGTTTATGCCATATTTTAAATGTACTTCACACTACCAGTAAAGCTTGTGTGTTAACTGCATTCATACTAAATATATATAAACATGCACACATATTTAACAGACCAACATACCATTTGTCTTCCTCTGATACACTGCATACTTGGAAAATACTATTTGGAAACTGCTGAACTGTTTCCAGTAATCTCTTCTGAATATCTTCAGAATATCTTCAGAAGATACTTTGAATCCTTGGCCACCATCACACTTCTCTTTCTTTCTTCCCATGAAGCATCTTCGATAATGACCATCAAAGCTTCAATCTGCTACCGAGAGCAGCTTCTCTTTATAGTGGTCTTCCAGATCGATAGTAAGCCGATCAAAAAGTACAACCACATTGTACTCTTTCACTCTCCCGAGAATGATATATTTCAGGACCAAGAACTGTGACTCTACAAAATTGTTGGTTTGGTTCCCTCTCACCAGCAAAGATGTTCGAAAACAAAGGGCAAATGACTGCCTGTCCTCAAAATAGGCTATAGCTTTCAAAATAGGCTATAGCTTTTGGATATGCTTCTGCAATCTCATCGCATAGAATTTTGCTGTAGTAATCTTTAAACACATCTTCTGAACCTGCAAACAGGGCATTCTTGAATATGCTCAGGATGTGAGTTCTGGCATCTTGGCTGACTTGGTGGTTCTTATCTACTAACTACCTCCATGTTTGCTGAAGAATATGGAAAATACAGAGCAACTAATTCACAGATGGCCACACATCTCTAAGTGCATTTCTTTCTTCTTGGCAGTTATCAGTTAACATTACCTTTGGGCCTACCAATGGACCACTGCCGTGTGGAATGCATAATCTGGGAGACAATTCTTTAACATACTAAACCCTTGTTTTAAAGTACTCTCTTTCTCGTCCTCAGGCAGAATTAATGCTTGGCTCTACTATGGATTAAACATGTCTAGCATGTTGCCAGGAGGAATTCATCTTGACAGCTATAAGTATTCAAATGTGTTTTGGCGTTCGAATCAAACTGAAATTCAATAAATATGAGCTATTGGATTAGTTTAGATTATAAAAACCAGCAGGGAGGAGTAAACTTTTAGGTTTTCGTGTAAAATTGGCCGTTTTATAGTTTAATATATTAGTAGCTTCTGGGATGGCTTGCTTATACTCACCAAGTTTTTCAACAAGTTTCTCAAACATACCCTCTTGATGACCTCCAAACCGTTCTTTGGTATACTTGGCATATAAATTACTGAAGTCACATCTTCTAGGTGTTATCGAGCGATCAGCTTTCTTCATGTGATATGTCATCTCATCACTGCAGGATGTCCTTAGTTGTTTCATGAAATGACGATGTGCACTGGATGGTGTATGGCATAGATATAATAAACCTAGATTGCTGACTCGTACCTAGTGGAGGCGTGACCTGCATGATCAATCCAAGATGGCCACCATTCAGGGCAAGAAGACTATAAACTCTACGGGGAAATCCATATTTTGTGCATTTTGCGTCGTCCCAGTGTTTCTAATCTACTTCGATCAAACTTTTTTGGCAATAACTACTTATCGTGAAGGTTTTAGACGCAAACTGGACAGCTGGGGATGAATTGATGTAAAAATATTGCTCGCCGAAATTTGTACGAAATCGTCACTTGGTCAGTTCGAGTGAATTACTCTGGTTTAGAGTATTTTATAAAGGAAATTTGTGGTTTTCAAGGCCAAAGATGTATACCTTGAAGGCTTTGGATGCAGAATGGACCGTTTGAGATGAATTATATTAAAATATCGCTCGCCGAAGCTCAGGGACGTAGCCAGGGGGGGAGCCTTGGGAGCCGCGGCTCCCCCCCTTTGGTTATATCTAGTGCTAATACTTACTGCAAAACCAGGAATTATGCCCATCATATAGGCACGACTATCTTAAATCCAAAGAATTTACGTCTTGGTGTGGACTAGGTTATTTTTTTGGACACAAACTTTTGGTTTATACGTAAAATTTTCAGGTTTTGGACGTTAAAACATACTTAATAGTGAACAATGTCCGTGAAAATTTTTTCACCCCCCCCCCCTCGTCGACAAGAAAAATGGAAGAATACTTTGTGAAATCGAAAAGTGTCCGCTTAAGTATGGAGGGGCAGCTACGGGCTTGCTTTAATCCCCCCAGGGCTCCCCCCCCTTTGAAAGTTCTGGCTACGTCCCTGCCGAAGCTTGACATGAAAATGTCACTTGCTCACCTGGAGTCATTTACTGCAGACAAGTACTTTAAATGTACTTGGTTTAATACATTTAGTCATTAGATATTTGAGGAATATTCTGAACATTACTTAGAGGATAAAAGTAATGTCTGTAACAGGCTTTGTTTTTGGCGATTTTGCTCTGTTTTTCTGTATTTTGTGTTTTTTTTACTGGCTTTTTGTGATGACTGGCAGAAAGTAGCTATTAAGTGTTTGCACTTTAGTGAAGGCAAGGACGACAGACGTTTTGTCAGTGAAATCACAGCAGAGAGATAAATTGGACTATCTTGGAGTTTTTGCACATACCTAAGTTTATCACATTTGTGATGTATTCTTATATATCTAAAACAGGCGAAACTATGTATAAAAATGGCAAATAAATCAGAGCAAACATGTATTGTATTATATTTTTATGTTGACAATAGTCAATTATGAGGAATAATGAAATGCATTCTTTACTTGAGGTACACAAAATAACTTAGATTGAGTTGGTTTGTCTGGGAATATTTCAAATTTAGTTTGTTTTGGAAATTTTCTAACTCAAAGACACTTGTCAGCCCCCCAGAATTACATATCCTCAGGGGTTATTCGTTTGGTTTATATGAGAATAAAATTGCACCATGCTATCCTAACAGTGAGTCAGTGACAGAGTCTAAATTCTAATTTAAATATACAAAGTTGGTGTAACCCGGAAAAAACTTTGCTCAAAATAGTCATGGATGAATGTTGGAAGCATTTAATCTTCAAACCGGAGCTGTTCTAGGTGTTCCTTGTGTTTTAGCACGGCTTGATTTAGCTTCAAACATATTTTCAGTTTTGAGAGCAGAAGGGGAACCACTCGTGTTCAAAGCTTGTGCCATTTTTCTTTCCGATACACTCGTACATTTTCAGTCCATCTCTGGCGTTAACTCAATAAGCTGCAGTGTTTCATTAATCATGCATTATTTGTTTATCTGTTAACTTTATTACAATTTTCCTCTAGCCTAGGTCCTGAAAGGTAAACTTACTCATGTGTTGTCAATTGAATTTGGATTATGCGAGCCAAAACATTGAACTTCTATGTATATAAATTAAGGTGTAATATTAATACTGTCAATAATGAAGTGCAAGTGAGGGATGGGATAATTAATAAAACAATACCAGTTTAATATAATTATATGGTTTGGTTTGTGGAAAACACCATGTATATTTATTTTATCTGTAAGCCTGGATATTTATCAGTGCTAATATATTTATCAGTCTATATATTATTGCCATGAAAGATTATCAATAATATATACCAACTATATTATTAATTGCAATATGTGTTTGCAAATTAATTTGTTTAATAATATTTGTTCCAGAACATTGACAAAAATTGTTGCCAGTGCGTGTTCTTTTATGTTTTCATAAGCTGTTTGACCATGGAATATCACATTCATAAGGTTTTTTAATCCATTGTGTGTGTTTTTATGCTTTTACAAATATCACATTGCCTGGGTGTAACAGCAAGTCAATCAGATAATTATGTGCAAGTGTTTAACACCAATATATCCAAAGGCATGGTGCATATGATGTCAGGGGCGGATCTAGGGGTGATCAGAGCGATCACGCGACCAAGGTGAAATTGGCCAGAAAATTGTTTAATTAAAATATCTCGAACGTGCGGTGCCAGTGTGTAAAATAGCAGTCCAGTTATCAAACTTCGCGCAGTGTATTGTATTGAAAGTTTAACAGTCCAGTTCTGAAATATCATCCAGTAGCAAGGCCTTCGAATATGAACGCGCAGAAAAGCGGCCTTACGCATGAGATTTGCACGCTCTAGGTCAGATAGCAGCCATCTGATTGGCTATCTCGATTTTTGCGCGATCTGTGGGGATCGATCAGGGGCTCGAATACAGGCTATCCGATTGGCTAATTCAAGAAAACCCTGAATTCCCATTGGCTGGATTTTTTTGACCGATCATACCGATCAGGCTTTAGTATGCACGGAAAGGTCTATGACGTTTCTGGCCCTTTCTGATCGCTACTTGACCTTTGAACTATTAATACTAGCCATGTCTGTTTGTATTTACGAAACCTTAAAGGCTGCTTTTAGAGAAAGACGATCGCCAATATCTTAAAGATATTGAAGCTGATCTGAAGAAGCGAATAGAGAGTGTACCGAAGCGTTCTACTGAAGACTTATTGGAGCGCTGTGAACAACACAAGCTTCTTCCTCGGAAGGAAATTTTTGTGCGGAATCTTACATTCCGAAGTACGTTCGAGAGAAAACAAAACTAGATATAGCATTATAGCTGTTGTAGACTGTAGTGGATTGTGCGTCGGTACTATGGTCTGTACGCACATGCTATAAAATCGGCGGGTACGCATGTAATAATAAGAGACTAAATTTACATAATATTTCAGTCAATTTACATAAATACTGCGACTTAATAGAGGCAGTTTCAGTTTGTTTATACTTTGTTTATACTTTGTTTATGGCTCTTGTGGAATGTGGACTTTATATATTAATCAGATACTTAATAATACTGTATTATTTATACCTAGTTATAGTATAAACTACAAGCACATGACAACGTGGTATGGCTTTGTGTAATGCAATCTCTACAACATGTATACAACAAGTAAAATGGATCATGTTGCCATTGTGAACATGGCACAGTTTGATGGCTTCGTAGAGGAATTGTTTATCGACACAAACCATCGGATAGCTGAATATAGTCTGAGGGCAAAAGTTGTCTTGGGAAATCGGCAATTAAAATTGCCTCAAAATGAAATTTCTGCAGCTACTGTTCTCAAGGAAAAGGAAGGAACTTAGCAGGATTGAACACCGAAGACTTGATAACAAAGTAATTTATAATACATTTGCACATATATTTTATATATGAAGGCCACATGAAAAAGCTACCAAAATTCATAGAACTTTCACAGGAATACCAGATGAACCATGGAAATATTCATAGGCATAATTCACAGCACTATGAAGAAAATGTTATAAAACCATTGTTTCATGTGGTCTTCATAAAATATTGCACTACTAGTGCTCAGTACCACACTAGCTTGTGGGAGTTATATCGTCCTAATCTAAAAGTACTGTAACATTATTTTTGCACCAGGAAGTTAAATTTTATCCCCGGGCAGGTAATTTTCGTCCTCGGGCAGTAATTAGTAGGACCCTGTATGAATGACAACAATTTATAGACCAAATATACTAGGGGGGATATTGAGGACTTTGCAGACATCTCTCCTGGACAGCAGATGCTGCATCCTCAGCAGTTAATCAGATGCTGCATCCTCAGCAGTTTGAAAAGCTAGTGTGTAAGCGCTGATGCACCCGAATGCACCTTACTTTGTTATTTTGCTCTGCCTAACGAGAGATGATTTTACTTGTCAAGGGTAAAGTGTTATTGGGTTAATGTGAATACAAATTGAAGGGTTTTGCAGATAGAAAATTATTGAGTGTAAATTATATACATTTATTAGACCTAACCAGGGACAGCTGCGAAAAATGCAACTATAGGTCCCTGGCAGGAATTGAATCTGCGGCCCTGCGATTCCGGTGCAGCGTTCTAAATCTTTATTTGGGTATCAACATGCCATGCAAAAAAAATATTAAAACGTATGCGTGGCCCATCGATATCAGTATCAAGAATACCCATAGTTCTTAGCGAAGCATGCAGTTACCAGAATAATCCAGAAAGTGCATCAAGAGGAAGAGCTCCCACATTATTTAATGCAGAAGGGAAATTTGCACGAGCTCATCAGCCAGGCACCGTAGAAAATATATATTCCAGACAGCCAGGCAAATTCATGGGGGAGAGGATAAACTATCTGTAGCTGCGGAAGTAGGAATTATAGATACTGCATTAGTGAAATGTTCCAAAGACATTTTAGTGACTGCAATGTGCTCCAGTAAGAAGTTTACTAAATCAGTAATGCCTGCCATATATAAAAAATCACTGAAGACGCACGAGGCCTCTGAAGATAATATAATTAGAAGTGTTGCTGTATATTATAGTGGGGGTGTAACTGGAAAAGAGAAGTATCGTAAGATTTATAGGCATAGTTGTTATAGGCTAAAGAGGGATAAAACTAAAGATGAACGCCTAGCCATAGATAACTGCCCTTTACCTCTCTTAGTGCCATATAACCGCCTAATGCCCTACATATTAAGTCCATATCTTTGGGTACAATCTTTAGCATTACTGACACACTGTGTTATGGTATAAATGAATGTGATAAAGTAACTGGGTGCTATCGTAGCCTGAAGGAAATGTTAATTAAACTTGCAGAGTTTTATCTCTCAGGTTGTAGGGGATGGTGAACCATTCGGAAAGGACAATACGGCGTGTGCTTGGTTGATCAATGTGTTTAAATATTAGAAGGTGTGTGTTAAGTAGCAACAAGAACCACCTGCTTTTTGGGACAAATTGTAGTGAGAGTTGTATTGTTGTCCAGAGATTTATTAAGATGCTCTTGGCTGATATTTGTGATATTGAGAAAAGTGTAATGACGTGTTCTCACAATGGCAAACAAGTGAATGTTAAATTTTCTTTCACTGAACTCCCCATTGATATGAAAATGTTGGCGTTTCTCAGCGTGGAGCTGAGCGATAGTGCCAAATATTTTTAATCTTTTGCCAACTTTCTAGTGATGATGCAAAAAACACCCAAGCTACCTTTGGGAGAAGCAATGAAAACACTTGGAAACCTTGGAGGTCGAAGGTTGTGAAAGAAGTGGGAAGAATAAAAGCAAAGTTGTCAAAACAGCCCTTGTCAGATTCTACTAAGAGATCAAAGGTGACATATTTTATTGCAAAAAAAGAGCCAACAAGAATTTGAACCACCCTTAGGTAATATTATTGATAGGGCTCATGTCGAGCCATTGCATTTAAAGAATAATGCATGTGCTCTTGCACATAGGTACCTTTTGCTAGAAGATATTGGGATTTCCAATTTATCTGATTCCATTAAACTGTTTTCTCAAGTCCCAAGCAACTCACCTATAGCAAGGTATATAAGTGAGATGAAGGCCAAATGTGGCCTTTCTCGACTTGCAAAGAGAATTGTAAGATGGTTTAATGAGACGAAAGCGGCTGTAAAGGTTTTGATTATCAATTCACAGGCAAGGACTCGAGGGGATATTTACATAATTTTATGTTCTTAATTGCTGCAGTGGAACATTTTCAAAAACAGGGTTCTAGGCAAGAATTTACTTTACATGTTTTGTCTCATTTTTGCCTGACATTACGCAAATGCATCGCTCTCTTTAACCACATTGAAATTGAGGATGATAACTTGTTGATCTTCAACATGCTTGTAAGGTTTACTTCACACTCAACTGTTTGTTATTTGCTCATCATCCCACTGCTTGGACTTTAGGTCTTGCTGTTCCAGTTCATGTAAAGGAGATGAAAGTCAGGTATGGCATTGTCTTACAGTTACGATGGATTTTACTCTCGAATGTTACAAGAAGTTCCTCATATTGCGAAGATGCTGCTGCCAGTCGAATCGTTGCGAATGGTTTTGGTGGAAGAGAATCGACCAGAAGTTGACTTGTCTCACAAGTACTTTCAGTCCCAGATAGCACGACTGTTAAATAAAGGATTAAAAACAATCATCATTCGTATTGCCGCAAATGAGTCACCGCTGCCTGCACAGACAACACAGTCATCGAACAGTGTGTGTAAAAGCCAACATTTGACAGGACAATCTCGAAGCAGACGTTGTCTAGATGTATCTCAAAACGTCGCACAAAACAACGTTGATAAACCAGGAAACCTAAAGATTTTGTGTGTGAATGACAACAGCTATAATCTTGGTTGTAGTACCACAATAAATTCAAGTCCTGAACTTGAAACAAAATCTCAAAAACCAGTTTTACCTTTAGAACGACACGTCAAAAGATACGAGGAAATTGTTCAAAACATTGACAAAGAATTAACGGCGAAAAAAATCGAACTCAAAGACCTTGATAACAAGCTTGAAAGGGCAAACATGCAAAACACCGGGCATCTTTCAACATGTGGAAATTGCCATTTAAAATTAGGACACACCAGAGTATCATGCCATTTTAGTCCTTGCAAATCTGCATTTTCGTGCGGGATACTTTCAAAACACGCGAATCATGTAGAAAAACTAGAAAGCCAGTTACGAAAAGCAAAACATGATCTAGAAAGCGCGAATTCGGCCGTGGAAAGACTGAACAACTCTGCAGATAAAAGAATCGAGGACATCATTCTAAATGAACAGCCTCAGAGATATACTACATCTTGTGGGCGCAGAAATTGGCTAATTCTGAACAAGGATGTTGCCCTTTTGCAAAGCAAATTAAAGGGGACTCTCCCAACTCGGAAAAACGTTTTGAGTCTTTTACATTCGGTTGTAAACAAAGAATCACAAATGACACCAACTCAATCACGGCAAGGCTACATCAACTCAAACACGGCAAGATACTGATCAGGGTCCATCATCACTGGTGACACCTACCGTCCAGATTTGCTTTTATCAACATCAAGTGGATGTCTCTATATTGTTGAACTAACTGTTGGTTTCGAATCAGATCTCCAAAATAACATTAAACGCCAAAAATGTAAATATTTAGAATTAATTAGGGAACAACATAAACATTTTAAATCAGTTAAATTTATAAATCTATCGATTATCTCTCTTGGTGTCTTTGCAAACGAATGTTCGACATTCATAGAAATGCTCAAAGATATTGGCTTTGAAAAGAATCACCAAAAATTCTGCATCAAACGCAGATGACGATTGCAATCAGAACAACATATATATTTTGTTGTCGAAATAAGGAATGTACAAATCCAGAATTGTTAACATTTTGAAATTTGTGTTGTGTATATAGAGTATTATAGTCATTGATTCAAGTAGCCGGTTGTAAATTACCTTATATAAGTGAGATTTACAATTGTATATATAATCTGAAAAATTCATTTTATAAAGTTTCCATTAATTATAATTCTATACTGTAAAGAAACTCGCTGCATTTTCAGAAATTTATTTTTTGCTGCCAGAGAACACATTGTTTTACAGCTGTCCGTGAGTTTTAACACCTTTTGTAATCTGATATTTATTAAAATCGTAAACTAATTATATATTCGATTATAACTTCTGTTTTAAAAACCATGTGATTTTCGCTAATACACCGTTTTATAGAGCTTTAAAAACATGAATTCCCCAGGGTACAATACCCTATATAAGATCTTTTTGTCGGGACTAAAGCGTGTGAGCTACAGCAAGCGTGTGCATGCTGGAAAATTCCCGATAAATAAAAAACAATTCAACATAAATATTTCTAGACTAAGACCCCAGTTACAATATACCGGATTACTTTCTATACCGGATTGTTAATTCTAACCGGTACGAAAGCAAGCGTGTTTACACATACAGCGCTCCACTCCGAACATGACCGATCATTATCTGTTGCCTTGGAAACTTAGCAATTCACGCCAGCGGGAAGCGCTGAAGGATCAACACTACATCGGTTCACAACCTATGCAAAGATGTCAAAGCAATTTCGAAGAGGCATTTTCGTGGACTGATGCCGAAATCGAACTGCTCCTTGAAGCAGTAAAAGTATTTGCTTCTAACTGTCTTTTCAAAGGAACAGACTGGGAAAGTGTGAAGTCAAAATATGAAAGAATTAAAGAAATTTTTGTTAAACGCTATCCGAAAATTAATGGCGAAGATGCCGAAGAGGAACCAAACTCAGACTATCCCAAGTCTAACTCCCTGGAAAAAATAACAAAAGAACGAATTGCAGCAAAGCTGAAGACAATTCGAAATAATTTTAAGAAGGCAATCGACAGCGGGAAACGAAGCGGGGGCGGAAGAGTTGTGATGACATATTATGATTTATGCCACGACATATGGGCAGGGGCCCCTTCGACAAAAACCATTGAAGGTACAGTAAAACAATTTAGTTAAATTCACTACGTTTTGCTGCTTTTTATAGCCAACTATTCAATGATATTGATGATAAATTAAGTAAATAAAAAGGAAACTTATGTGGTAATATGGCATTTGTTACTATGTTTGCATATTCTTGGTTTGCAATAAATCCTTTGAGGATTAAAAGACAAAGATATGGTGGCCATTGGAGGCAAAAAGCTCCAAATTCAATACCTTCTTATGGGATTCTTTTGTTGAAGTTCCTCCAACATTGAATTCATGAAGTGCATAGCATAATCTTTGAGATGACACATCGCATATATGAACCTAGGCTCGGTTTCAGCCATTCCCTCTGTGGAGGTTCTGTGGTGTGAGTGGCCACCACTCCAAAGTCCGAACCCGCCGGCTGGGACTGAGCCTAATGTGAACCCAGTGTGTCAATAATTTGGAGATAAGAATAACAAAAGTGGTTTTATAAAATAATATTTTAATACAAAATTTGTGATGGGTCAGTCCAGAAATGATCCACACTCTCCCTATGAGGAAATTTCGGCTGTCCGAAGGGAGAGGGGAGAAAACTTTGTTTCTGATAACAGTAAGTGAACTTCTAATTTCCTCTGTGGGGGAGGTAACATAATTTGATACAATGGGCGGGCAACTTATTTTGTATAGTCTAAAAAAGCATTTCCACACATTCTTGGAAGGCAAAATATATCAAATTATGTACACAAGGTTTACCCATGCATCTATTAATAATACTGTGGACAGGTTGTCACCCGGCCAACTTCAGGAACATTTGTATTAGGTATAAAAAGCATAGTTAATTAGACATATTCATGTTATTTCAGGTGGAATTGATTCAAGTTCACACCTTCCCCAAGATAAGAATAATCAACAGAGTAAAAAGGATGGGCCACAGTTAACTCTGGACAACAACACCGATGATGAAATGGAAGAGTTGTTTGGTATAACCAGTGAAGAGCAAGGTCATACACAAGATATATCGAAAGCACAAAATGCAACTGACAGAAGAGTAAAGATTGCTAAATTTCTAACTGATGAAAAAGAGAAAAGAATGAACACAAAGGTCTCAGTCGACAAGCAACATCTTAATCTTGCCAAAGAAGATCTAGCACTAAAGAGGAAGATGATGGCGACGTCAGACAATGTGGATCAGCAATTCATCAGCAACACAAGTAAAATGACGAAAACAATGGAAAATGTCGGCAATGCAATAATAACGTGTTGCTTTGACCTGATGAAGAGAATGTATGAAAGCCAGCAACCAACTGTGCCACCAGCTGTACATGGTAATTTTTCTGCAATGCTTGTTTATCCAGACAGACATGGCTTTCATCAATATTTTCCATCCAATTGCTTTAACACTTCAAATATTAGTCAGCCTAGTCCTGCTGGTAATCCAGATAGTGATTGATGAAACAATACCAAACTATCATTTATTAGTATTGAACAATAACAAAACATTTCAGCCAAAAGGAATTGTGTTTATATGTGTTAGTTTACACTTATAGTAAGTTTATACATTAATGTTCATTGTTTTATATACAAACTCTTTCAGTTTTCAAGAAGTATTGTTAGACCATTTGTGGTTGTATTCTTATTGTCAATATTATATCCCAGAAATAAGATATGATTGTTCCTTAACATTTTGGATTGTTTGAGTGTGGATCTACTAATTAACTGGTCAGAGTTTTTCAGACCCTTCTAGCTATATAACTGACATATTTCCTTTGGTGCTTAATTTTGACAGTTTTTCATCAATGGGTCATTCCAGAAACATCCATAGCTCTCTCATGATGAAAATTAACCCTCCTACCTTATTCGGATATCCTTGTACACTTACTATCCAGAAACAATTTTTTCTCCACCTCCCCTCTGGAATGCAGAAATTTCATCCATGGGGGAGTGTGGATTTGTTATGGAATGACCCATTTTATTTGCATGTTTTGGCAATGTTTGAGGCACTATGACAATTATGAATATTTCATTCAAAGTACTTCATGAAAACATCCCTGGTTGCTTTTCCACCCCTTTCATTGTTATGAACCATTGCATCAGCCGCATTGCATGGAGGTTGAAACTCCTGGTCATACATGTGAACTGCCCTTCTAAGTTCATCACAATTATTTAAAATAAAACAAGCATGGATTGTTGTTATAATACTATCCAACTTTAAATCCATGAGCCGTCGCAGAGTACCAAACCGTGCTTTCAGTCTACCAAAAGCACATTCAACAACCATCCTCGCGGATGATAGTCGGTAACCAAAGAATTGCTCTTGAGCGGTGCTACCACCATTTGCAAACTCTTTCATCAAATACGGGATCACCAAGAATGCATATTGACACAGCTTGTTCACCATCAACAATAGTTTTCTTACAAGGTGGTATGACCCCATCCCTTAACTTCGTATTTATTGTTGAGTTGCCAAACACACATGCATCGTGTACACTACCAGGCCATTTTATTACGACATCAAAAAACAGTATCTATAATCCACGTTAAGGCTATGATACCCTTTTCTGTTAATAAAAGATGTTGGGTCTTCATTCGGTTTTCTTATTGGAAAATGCGTTCCATCAACTGCACCTATAGACTGGGGGAAGCCGTAACGAGCAAAAAAGTTAGCCGCAGATGTTGTGACTTCCTCTTCTGTTAAAGGAAGGTTCACATATGTACCAGCTAGGTGTGTTGATATAGCCTGTGTTACTTGTTTCACGATTAATGAAACCGTACAAGGTGCAATACCAAATGCATTTGCTGTTTTTCTCATTCTTCCACCATTTGACAAATAGTAAAGAGTTACTGCAATCTGTTTTTCAACTGAAATTGGGGTCCTAAGGCGTGTTCTTTTTCGTGCAATATACGGACCGACCTCGCGACAAAGACTATCAAATGTTTGCTTCGACATACGAAGGTTTTCTTTCCATTCTTCAGGAAGTGTGATTTCGTTTTGAAAGCAAGACCACCAGGCCGTGCTTCGTCCCGGTTTCACCCAAAATCGACATATTTTTCTTTGTTTTTTGACACCCCTTTTCACTCGGGAATTTGAAGTTAATAACACTTTCCGAAGCCGTCTTCGTGATAAGTAGTATTCAGTTGATAGGCCATACAAACAAGACCTTATTTGCAGCACGCTTGCAGCTATAACAGTGAGCATAAGTAAGTTTTTGAAGGGATCCATTTTGCAATCCAACTTGTAAACAGTTAAAACGTTCGCGCCTAAAGGGTTCCAACATTCGAGCCAAATTTTTTGCTACGATGCGTACCGGATTTCATGTTTACACTTGGCTTTTTCCGGGATAGCACTTACCGGATTACTTTTTATATCACCTCCAAAGCGGAGTGATTTTCGTTCTGCGACATGTACCGGATTATGGTTTTCGCTCCGATACAATCCGGTATAGTGTTCTGGGGGCTTAGTATTGAAGCGAAATTTTTCATAAAGACACAGATAAAAAGCTAAATTTCAACAATTAGAAGTCTCTGATAATATGGTCTTATAAAGAAGATATTAAAGATTGTTTGAGTTGAACTGGAGTATACTGGAGGTATGTTTGAGATTAAACTTTTAGTATTTTTGATTCTGTAATGTTTAGTCAGCAAAATAGCCCACTGTTAAAAAGCTTATTTTGTAAGGATTCCAATGGTGTTAATTTCATTGCCAGGGGGGTAAATAAATTTATTTTTTTTCAAGATGGTGGCCATTGAGCAAATTTTATCAAACTTTACTTGCATCTTACTCGCAAACAAAAGTGTTTCAGAAGAAACTGGTAACATTTTCCTAGTTAGGTGGTCCACTAAGATTAATAAGCCAATAAAAATTTTCGTTGCCAATGTCCTTTAAGGTAATTGTAAACCTTGGAGTTGTATAATTACATAAACAACTGACACTGGCCTTAGTCTATTTTAATTAATGAACTCAACAAGATACAGATTACAGGAGACTGTGCTTTGTATACCAGTATCTGAATGTTTTTATTCCTATGTTTTTATCTGCTTGTATTTATGTCAATATATTTTGACATATGCATGTTATCAGGTTTTTAATATTAAAAGTTATAGTTGACAGTTGTGTCGAGGAAACCCGAATGCGTTCCATTCACCAAAATGAAAACTAAGTACAAATTGACCTTTATTACAATGGTAAATCAGTGCAAAATCTTTTGTTTCAGAGACCAACAGTTTTGTCAAGTTTTCCTTGAGATTTCCCCCTCAATCTCAGTTCCAGGTAACCTGATACCTCTGTCATACTGAGGGTACTGAGGAATTGTTTAACTGCCAAAATAGACTGAAATGACACAACTGTCATTTTCTTGCTTTCAACGACATAGCAATTCGGGTCGCAGAATAATGGCCTTCGGCAACTTTTGATTGCTCGAACTAAGCACCTAAACATTTCCTCTGGTATATCACACCTTACTTCCAGCCAAACGCCGGTGGATAGCTTTTAGCCATAAATAGGATTCTACTCTAAAAACCTTGCAAGCATTTATGTTCAGCATGCAAGGCTTGCTCATTTCAGGTAGAGTTAGGACATTGCTATTTTTGTCGTTGATTTGTCTCAGCATTGACTTCTAAAACTTGTTTCTATGGTCACCAGGTGTCGCATAGGGATAAAAGGGAACTTAATTGGGGGAAATACCACTGCTCGCAAGCACTGACAATTTTGGGGATTTTCTCGTCACTTGTGCCCGGCGTGTGATAGATGCCGCTTTTGGCAGTGTCCCCAACTTAGGTAATACATAAAAAGATTAAAATTACATTTTAATCATACATAAATTATACATTCACAAAATGTCTCATGATCGAACAATTTTTGGGCTCTTTCTCAATATATGAGCAACCAAGATAGGATTAGGGCTTTGAGTTATTGTAGGTTTAGTTATGTATGTTAGTTTGCTCATACACTGAGAAAGCATAGTTTTTGTTTGTTGTTTGATAGAGTTTCTTGTTCTGTGAATGATTTCAAAGATGCATTACTCCCTTGGTTTTCTTGCCTCGCTCTCTTCTGCCAAAAATGAATTGGGGATGAGCATTGATAGGTGTGTTGCAGTTATTAAACTGACTATTAAATTGAAGAAAATGTTTACAGATATTTTACCTGGGGAGTTGCTTTTGGCAAAGAGAAATTGAGGAAGAGCTGGCATCTTTGGGTCTTCGAGAAAATTGTGTGTTTTCCAAAGAGCAAGGGCCATTGTCAGGGACATTGGAAATGGCAATGGAAATTATCGATAAAATGCACTATGAGCAATTGTACACTCGCATGTGTTCTATGCATTGTAAAAGCAAAGGTATTTTTTATATTTGCTGAAATATATAGATGAAATCTATTTACTTCTGATGATGTAGATTTTGTCTAACAAACGTCCTACTAATGTCAATCTTCTCGAAAGATTAATTCTATAAACAGTTCTCAAAAACCAAAACACACACAAAATACCAGCATTTAAAATCAATTATTTTCCTCGACCATGAGTTTCAACTTCTACCATGTCCGACCGGGGAACAACTCCCGGGCATAGTTCCGGGTATCAAACGCCAGAACATTATTCCTCCCCATCGTTCGTCTCGATCTGATTGGGACGACGATCATCTGTTTGCTTGCCTTCTTAGAGGACACAAGAGTTTCGTAATTGGTCTGGTATATATGCCTTCACTTGTCTTGATCTTGGCAGCTCTTACACGTTCGTCTCTGCCTGGAAAAACTTCAAGAACTCTTCCTAGTTTCCACTCGCCACGTTTCAAGTTGGGTTCGAAGAGACGAGGACCACATCATTGACCATTGGCAGGTAAAGTTTCACCACTGTTGCCACACGACATTCGCCAAATGTTGAGCTCACTCAGCCGATGCTTCGGTGGTAATATATTACTTTGTAAGGTAATTTGGCGCAATCCAGTCGTCTGCCTACACAGATTACTTTGTTCTCATCTAGATAGAGTGTGAATGAAAGCAGTTTCGAATGTCGATCGACAGTTTTGTTTTTCGATAATCCCTTCTTCGATTATTGTGATTAGTGTTGCACGGTGGTAGTGCACTCCAATAGCATCTCCCTCTAGCTCCAAGCCAGGTGCTGAATTCCCCTAGCGTCATGCTAGCTTGCCCCTCACCCACTTTGGTGTGCCAAGCCTTTGCATCTTCCTGTGGTAACTTGTCGGTCAGTTCATAAATGAGAGAGGTACAAAAAGCAACTCTCCTTTGCTGCAGTGGCGAAGGACAACAAGGTGGCTTCTTGCTTGATCGACAAACAATTGGAACTTAAGGAGGCTCCCTACAGTTTTAATTCTGTAGCACGCAAATGTGCTCTAAGGTCCATTATTTGCTCATTTTGCAAGGTATGATCACAAGACTTGGCCATCAGATTGCCACAATATTGCGGATTACGAAGAACAAAAAATGTTTCTAAATATTTACGTTGCCATGGTAACAACGCGATTTAGAGATTTATCTTCTTTCTTAATTTTTTGGATTTTCCTTCGGTAAAACTTTTTTATTTTTTGAACACGAGCACCTAAAGTACAAAGTATTGAAATATGCGATTGTGATTTCTGTATCGTATGCAAATTTAAAAAAAAAATTACCGAAGGAAACAGGAGAAAGATGTATTTATAGTTTGTGTGTGACGTCAGAAAAATCAGGATTTTTCTTTTTCAGCGCCTCGAATACCCAATACGTGCTGACAACAAAATTTTGGCGCAATCATGATTCGCAATCGCAATTTTAAAAAAACCGCCACACATACACGGCCAAGTCCTGTGTGTGGTTGAAGATCCTGCGCGTGAACCAAATTCCGCGACACAGAATTAAAACTGTAGGGAGCCTCCTTAACCGATAAATTCTCCTGGGATACTGTATCTATTGGAGCTAATGACTGCATATAAACTGAGATATGCCCACTGTATGTGGAAGGTCCCTGTTTCAATTCCTGGATTTGGTCAAATTAATTATCAAATCAATTATCCTTTGTCCCCCAGCGTAGACATGCATTCTGAGAGAAGCATTGTGTCAAGGCTGGTCAATTAGGTTATCCTACTGAAATACTGAAAGGAATTTTATCAACATTGAGGAGTTGCTAATGTAGACCTTAATTCAGGTTTGTTATTTGTTTAATTGAGCAGCTCTTTCTCAACATATGAACAACCAAAATAGACATTAGGGGTTTATTAGGGTTAGTTATCATATAGAGGGAAAATACCCACTGAGCAGCAGTACTCTTCTCTTGACAAATGAAATTGTTTAGCATTAGACAGAGTAAAATGAATAGAATTTTTTCACAAAACTTACATAACTGCTGTTGCTATGATAAGAGATTCAGTTCAATTAGACTATTTTATATAGTTATTATATATGACTTTGTAATCGTATCAATTTGATCTATAATTCAATCATTAACTATGTAGCACTTGAAGAGATGTCATCACAAATTGTACTTACAGGTAATTATGGTTACTTCAATTATGATAAGTACATAAATTGGATTTGTCTTTCGGTACAGTAATTAATCCTGGGTATCCCAAGTTTTTGTTCATTAAATAGCATACAAATAAGGAATGTTTATGAGTGCAGTGGTAAAAATATTTTGATGAGGTGAAAGATGGAATTTTCCATTCCACGAGCTGACAGCCTAGTGGAATGGAAAATTCCATCTTTCACCAATTCCGTGTGATTGTTGAGAAAGCTTGTGCAATTGCCCAATTAGCAATTAATAATTTAATGGATTTACATTGGGCAGATATCATAATTAACCGATGGGCCAGCACTCTCCCCTTGACAAGTAAAATTGTCTGGCATAGGACAGAGTAAATGACTAAAGTAGGGTGCATGATGATGCAATGCCGCTCAGCTCAATAACATACTCGCCATGTTATTTGTGTTACTGAAGTAGTTACTGAATTAATTGCCAAATACATGTACTGTACGTACTGGATCCTTGACTGTTCATTCTTTATTCTTATTAGGAACTGCTAATTTTCTAAATTCAAATCCTGGTTTTTTCGTTCAAGATCAATCACAAATTAAAGAGACTGTTTGTAACAAAGGTACGGGTGTCCTTAAGTCTTATCTTGTGGGATATTTTTTATTGTGAGCGCAGGGGGACAGATTGATTATTGGCAGCCATTATATAGGTATGTATTGATTTGTTATTTTACTGTCATAAGGGGTATTAGTAAAAATAGACTTGTGGAATTATCCAACCCTGCAGTCATGTTCCATTTTCCTACCTAGAACACTCCCCTATTAGTAAAGACTGAAGTGATAGTAATAATTCTTAAAATTAAAATATATACATTTATATTCCATGTTTTAATTTTATGAAACTATATTTCAAGGTCTGAGTCACCAACCCAAGCTTTTTTGGTTACAATTTTGTGGCTGTAAGAAGGGCACTCTAACTCTTTCTAAATGGCACCGTCGAATATCAACCACCAACGGATGAGGACTTTGAGCACTTGTATCTCCGGTTCTACTAATGCAAAAAATACTACAGTTCGATTCAACGTTTCATGATCTTTTTAGTGAAGTAGTTTTTGTTTCTTTACAGCACTTTTTGACAGTGTTATGATCGTTTACACACTCAAAATTTAGTTTTGTTTACATAGTAAAATATGTAAACTAATTAAAAATTCATATTACGTTTCATACCTTATACCTTTTTTGTTTACAAGCTACAACCTCTGATACCACCATTCAAAAGCGCTTCGAAAGATCTATCTATAGCTCAAATTTTGTCTGATTATGAAATATTCTTACCCTTTTTTGGCATTTTCGCAAACGTTGTGTCATAGGCGCACATTCGGACAACTTCGGATAGCAAAACCACCAGTATCATTTCACCCTACCGGATTAAAAGTACCGGCAATCGATTCCCCATGATGTCATTGCATTGTTGGTGAATTTATTGGTTTAGCAGAAAGCGGTGACCTTATATGGCATTTTTTGTACTTTATATGGCGTGCACAAGCAAACGGTTCTTCCTCTCTTACGAACATCTGTAAAATGGCTACAAGCAATTTTACTGTGACTGATGTTTTGAGAGTTCTTGACGATTGGAGCGATAGTGATGGCGGTGGTATGTCCTCGAGCGAAAAAGAAGACCTTGATCGGCAGCTTGATGGAAGTGATGAGAGTTCAAGGCAAGTTCTTTTTTGGGTTTTTGTGGGTGCCAATATAGACATGTCAAATTTGCATGTCAAATTTGCATGTCAAATTTGCATGTGGCGCATTCACCGTTGTTGTCTGGCATCTGCTTTTTATAGAACAAATAGGCTTGATTTTCGTGAGAATAAACTTTGAAATATGCCAAATATACATAATATTTGTTGTTGCTTATAAGTATTAGAGTTGCTATATTTTTGCCCACAAAGAGGCTCTGAATATACCTTCGCGAAGATTGTCATTTAGCCATGACATGCACAAACAATACAAGCATGATGAATGTTACATCCCCCGTTGTTGTGTGGCCTCTGGCTCGTATAAATTTGCTTTTTGTAATAAAATGTATTTTCAAATAGTAAAAAATACATAAGATATTTGTTGTAGATTATTAGTGTAAGAGTTGTGATATTTTTGCTGATATAAGAGACATTGATTGTATTTCAAAAGTATGATTTTGAAATACTAGACCTAACACAACAAATCCTTTATAGAGAAGAAGATGTTCCTGAAGAAGAAGATGCTGCCGTTCCTGATGAAGATGCCGTTCCTGAAGAAGAAGATGACTTGGAGGGGAGCGAGAAGATGACTTGGAGGGGAGCGAGGGGGCCCACTCACCTGTTAGGAAAAGCGCTAGGCAGGTGTCTCTCATTTCTAGTAGGGCAAGGGGTTGCTCCAGTAGGGGAAGGGCCAGTAGGGGAAGGGCCAGTAGGGGAAGGGGCAGGGCCAGTAGGGGAAGGGGCAGGGCCAGTAGGGGAAGCGCCGGTAGAGGAAGGGCAGGTAGGGGAAGGGACAGTACCTGTGGTGGTACATCTGGTGGTAGAGCTGGTGCTCAGGAGGAAGAAGTTCTGACTGTGAACTTTGGCTTTGCCACTCCAGATCCTGTCCCAGAACCTCCTGCCTTTACTCCAGCCCGGCCAACTGGGGTTTACTTTGAGAGACCCAATCTGAGGGGGGCCATGACGACGGAGCTCGAGTTTTTTCGTCTCTTTGTGTCTCGTGAAATCTTGAGCGCCATTGCCAACCATACTAATTCCTACGCGTATATAAGTAGGAACTAAGGGGGGTTATAATAATTATTGTAAAAGGGATGGGTTTTGGGAAGCCACCACTGCTGAGGAAGTTGAGAGATTTGTAGCCGTTATTATTTATTTTGGGTTGGTAAAGGTAGGTGGGGATACCTTAAAGTATTGGAGCACAAAGACTTTGTACCATGGTCTTTGGGCGAGGAAGATGCTTTCCCGGGATAGATATAAAGCCCTTGCCGCCTTTTTGCATGTCGTTTACCCTTCTGCTGAGACTCCTGGCAATAAGTTGCGTAAGGTTGACAAGTTTATTGCATCTTTCAAAGAAAGATGCAGAATTTTGTATCAACCTGATCAGAAATTGGCTGTGGATGAGCGGATGGTAAGGTTGAAGCATAGGTCAGGTATCAGGCAGTTCATGAAAGATAAGCCTGATAAGTTTGGATTGAAACTCTGGGTTTTAGCTGACAGTGCTAATGGCTATACTGTTGATTTTAATATTTACATAGGTAAGGACGCGGCAATAAATACGTCTGAGCATGGTACCGGTTATGATGTTGTTATGGAGTTGATGGAATCTTACATGGATCAGGGGTATCAGTTGTATCTAGATCATTTTTATACTTCCCCTCAGCTAGTGCATGATCTCGACATGAGAGAAACCCCCTCTGTTGGTAACGTAAAAATTGATAGAAAAGAATTTCCCAAGTGTTTGAATAATGTGAAAGCGTGAGTAAAGACGGCTAAGCGAGGTGATGTGCGGGTGGGTAAGGCATTCGCAGTTTTTAGCATTGCAATGGATTGTCAAATGCTAAAATTCAGTTTATGAATGACGTGGATAGGTCTGATCAACTCCTCGCATCCCATAATGTAAGTAAGAAATGTTATAGGTGGTGGAAGACTTTGTTCTTTCACCTAGTAGATATTGCAGTAATTAACAGTTTTCTTCTTTTTCAGAGGACCAATATTCTGTAGTAGACTTTAGGGAGGAGTTAGTTAGGCAGATTTGTAGTTTGCCAGCATGTGATGACCCACCAGTATATGAGAAAAGCGCTCCTGGTGAAAGTCAGTTTGTGACTGTTCATATGCCGGTAGCATTAGATGATGGCACTAGGCATAATTGTGTTGTGTGTTATAAGGAAGGTAGAGGTCAGAAGAAGGTTATAACTTACTGTGCTGCTCCGCAGTGCGGGAAGTTTTTGCATATCCAGCCAGGTTTGAATTATTTCAACACCTGGCACTCTGTTGGATATGACAGAAAGTAGTGGATAGATGAGCTTAGTTTAGGTTCATGGACTGTCCTCGACAAGTCCTAAATCAAATTTGCCAGAGAAAATCTGTGACATATTTTAACATTATGTTATGGTACTTCAATGGCATACATTTTTTTTCTTCTTACCCAAATCACTTGAAAAACAAAAAAACAATTGTATTGTGTTTTGTATGTTTTTTGAATAATAATAATGAATGACGGAATTGTGGAAGATGGTATGAGTATGAAAAACTTTATTTTAATACGGAATTGTGCTGCTCCGCAGTGCGGGAAGTTTTTGCATATCCAGCCAGGTTTGAATTATTTCAACACCTGGCACTCTGTTGGATATGACAGAAAGTAGTGGATAGATGAGCTTAGTTTAGGTTCATGGACTGTCCTCGACAAGTCCTAAATCAAATTTGCCAGAGAAAATCTGTGACATATTTTAACATTATGTTATGGTACTTCAATGGCATACATTTTTTTTACTCTTACCCAATGTCCACGAGAACTAGAAAAACAATTGTATTGTGTTTTGTATGTTTTTTGAATAATAATAATGAATGACGGAATTGTGGAAGATGGTATGAGTATGAAAAACTTTACAAGAATGCTGTTATCAACAGGTGCCCTTCATTCAAATAAGTTAAAATATTTACAAAGTTAGTTACTAATATAAGGAACAAGACACCTACATTCTAAAACTATATTTACATTATATAATTGTCTTTACATTATATTTATACTAAGGTGTATTTAAAGTAATAGTTAAGCATCGGTAACATCTGAGAATTTATTAAAAACAACACATCCGTTATAGTAGAACGACTTATTTGCAGCTACCAGTTTTACCCTAGGTACATACAATTGGTTGCTCTGTCTTGTACGCTGTGACATCCTATCACGATTAAATTTAAAATAGTCTATTAAAAACTGTGGTACATTGCCCTTTAAACATTTGTTAACTAGTTTATAAACATGCATGTTCCGTCTTTCAACTAAAGTGAACTTTTGTCATAAACTTGTCAAACTTTGAGCACATCATAGCTATCATAGCGGCGAGGAAATAAAAAACTTGTCATAGAAAATTTGTTGCACGTACACACATGCAACCGGCAAATAAAACTTGAATATAATAGAAAACTTGCTCGCCTGTAACCGGCTTATAGATTCAATTTTAGCTAAAATATATGCTTGTAATCTTTTTTATATACTTTAGTTACTTCTCCCAGGGCCCATGCTCTTGGGGTGGGTTAATTGGCAAGGTTGTGTCATATACAAAATTTACCTGTTACAATAATCTTCATGCCATTTTTAGTAAGTCTCTTGGCTGGTTTAGGAATGATGATTTCTCATCATGTGTGCATGTTTCCCTTTTCAGACTTTTTCTGAATACAAGCTGAGCCCTCTGCGACATATGACAATCGGCTACCACCGTCCATTTATGTTTTGTAGTATGCCAGGCTATAATTTTATACTTGTATATCACACAAAAACGTTGGGCCTATTTTTTTTGGTTGTCTTGGTTCAAAAATACTTTCCAAAATCTGAACCTTCTGAATCTTCATTTAGAGGTTCCCTAGCCTTAAATCTAATGTTGCGTTTACTTAAGTCACATTGATATAATATATAATAAAATCACAGCTTTCGTCCACTTGTTTACCTACCCTTTGGCTCTATGTCTTCACCCATACCTATATAAAAAACAAAATTGCTGGGTTTTTTGCTGAATTTTTTGAAATTGGAAAATCAGCAGTGTGGTTATATCGATTTCACTTCGATATCCAATCAACTAGATATAGTTGCTTGGACATTTTATAAGAATAGTCGGTTAAAACTTCACATAAGGACCACAAACTAACATAGCACCTACCATGACCCTGACCCTATGTCAACTTAATATTATGGCCATTTATACGGGAGAAAATAAGTTGCGACTTACATAAGACGCGAACACACTCGCATACATGGTCAAATTCTAGTAGGTCGCGACTTAGATAAAGAACAGGGGTTCAGGCTGTTCCACAATAAGTTGCAACTTATTAGAATTTGACAATTTATACGAGTGTGTTCGCATCTTTATATAAGACTCGCCTTATGTAAGTCCTGTCTTATTTTCTCCCGTATAAATGGCCCTATTAAGTGTATTGTTTGGCAATACACTTTTAATGATCAATTCATAATGACACACAAACATTGTCATATATAATGTGATGCAATTTTAAGAAATTAATTGGATAATTATCGCTCTATTGCCTTACAGAAGTGGTTTTATTAAACTGTTGACAGTATTGTTGCTCTATCTAACCACGCAAATTCATGTTTAGTTATAAATGTGACATTGTTGCCAGTGACAGTGTAGTCAAACTTCACCACAACGTACGCATATCAATAACTAGCATTATCAATAATGCTTTTGGGTATATTTCATACTGACCTGAGTCATTTAATGAACCCTGTTGGTGCAAGATTTGTTCCCTTTGTCAACTTTCTATAAGAAGAAACATGTTTACTTACATACATCAACTTTATTTAAACACAGTCATGTCTAAGGTGTATAATATAAATCCATTAATTAAAGCTTTTTGATTATTTTTCATAGCCCAAATCCAATCTGAAATAAACTACTACCGTGCTATCCAAAACAATGTTTTTACAAGAAGGGTATTGCATTGTTTTTTTTCACATCTCAACAAGAAGTATTCAATACCATTTTTTGTTGGTATTTTCTCAAATGTGTAAAATTTATACTTGATGTTATTTGAACAACAAGTAACAAATTATGATAAACATTGTTATTTAACCCATTACAGTAAGTCGCAGCACTAGTTTCTCCTAGCCTCAGACCTGGCAACTTTACCAAATGCTAAACCTGGAGATTTTAGACCATTTTAAAACATAAGGACTAAAAAACCTGGAGATTGACAGCCAAACCTCCATGTTTGTGAAATCCCAGATAGGAAAAACATTGCCTATGCGGTCGAGGTGGTTGGAAGCAATCCACTGGAAACTTTTCAAGCACTTATAAATGAAGTAAGAGAGAAAGGTAGAGCTTGTCCAAGGGTAATAATTTATTGCCCTAGAATAAGAATTGTTTCAATGATTTATGGAATATTTCATGCAGAGCTTGCGGCTGATATGTACCTTGACTCAAAACTTGCAACCCGTGTGAGCGACTGGTAGAAATGTATCATGCCAGGGTTGATGAGCAAAACAAGGAGCAAATTTTGAAATCGTTTTCTGAGATAGATGGATGTGTACGAGTTCTAATTGCTACTATTGCATATGGTATGGGCATAGACTGTAAAGGTGTTAAAGATGTGATTCACTATGGACCGCCACAAAACCTGGAGAGATATTTACAAGAAAGTGGCAGGGCAGGACGAAGTGATGAAAATGGATGTAAAGCTATCTTGTTGTACTCAAACATCATGCTCAAGCAATGTGATGAAGAAATGAAAAGGTATATTATTAACAATAGTGGGATCTGTAGACGAAAATTGCTTCTTTCAAATTTTGACCACGATCTATGTGAGTTGGATAGGTACTACTGGCCACACGAATGTTGTGATAATTGCAAGAAGAAGTGTAAATGTGATGTAGATGTGTGCAAATTCAAATATTTTATCAACAAACTTCCTCGAGAATCACCCATAACATCAGAGAGACATATTACAGAAGAACAAACAAAGAATCTAATTGAAAAACTTGATTTCTTGAAAGAATCTTTGAATCAAGACTACCTATGGCACTCAGGTCACAAGTACCTCTTTTAACTTCAGTTGAATTGTTGTCTGGATTTGGTGACTGCCGGGTTGCCCAAGTTATTGAGCATGCATCAAAATTAATCTCATTGTCCACCATTTACCAATATGTGGATATCTGGCATTCTGATGTAGCTGAAGATATCCTGTTTATACTTAACCTAACTTTTGGAGATATCAAATATGACTTTAAAAAGGAGGAAAGTGAGCAACAGTCAACATTTGTTCTTCCAAACTATGATCTATGGAATAGTGAAGTGAATGATGAACTAATTCAGATTGCAGCAAGTGGCTATTTGACTGCTGAGGATATGCATGGTGTGTTTGGTACAGAGGAACAATGTTTAGGTAATTAACAGTAATGTACATATAAGATTGTTTAATATAAGTTATTATGTATTTGATTTTCACACGATATGAAGAATTACCAATTAAGGCCTCTTTTAATGTTCTAATTTATAGAAATTCTTAATATCATTGGAAAACCAAATTCAATATATAATTGTTAGATATATTCTAGACTAGTGACTGCAGCTACAGTAGTGGTTGCTGTCACTAACTGTCTTCCCTACATTATTCATCTAATAACTACCAAGTGGAAAGCACGTTTTGGCTTTGAGAATTTTGCCCCCCTTAGCCCACCCCCCTTGCCAGCCACTGGTTTTCTTAACACCTTGTAGTGTGCTTGATAAAAAGTATTCATTTTATGAAAAAACAGATAAGCCCCTCTCACCCCTCAAATATGCCCCTCTCAAACTCTCAGATAAGCCCCCTCTCAGATAAGCCCCCTCTCAGATAAGCCCCCTTTCAGATAAGCCCCCTCTCCTCCCACTTCCAAAGGTGCCTGAACAAATAAGCCTCTGTGGGATGGAGCTTATTAGAAAGATTACAGTATACATATTGATAATATGTCATTTATACCGTACCATGTCCTATCGTGGTCTTCTACCTTGTATGATGTTCTTTTTGTGGTCATTTATCCATTTAAATAAGGAGCTCAAAATACAAACAATTCTCAGCGACTACGGTTGCAGAGTCTAAAGAATTGGTAAAAATTACCCTTTTTTCAATTTAAGCAAACCAAAGTTGATCATAGAATGCCGTAAGCTCATTTTCTCTTCTAAAACTCGGCTTTTCTTTGCAGGGCAATAAAAATTGCATATTGCCTGTGGGCAATACGGGAAAATCCTGCCTGGTCAGTGACCAATTCATCCATGGTTTATCTGTTGGTCTAATAGTAACCACTTTCCGTGGAATGTATTTCTTGATAATATCTCGAAACTGAGAAAATCATACATCATAAACATTATCTATATCATATACATTTTCTAAGAGTGGATTCCAGTCAGTTTCTAAAATTTCCTTATTTAAACCTGAAACATCAACATTAGTGAAATTCCAGACTTCTCTTTTATATGAAAGAGAGTTAAACCTAATATTCATTTTGGCAAAAATAACAGAATGATCACAGTTGGATGGAGGACTCAAAGTCCCCATATGGGTAAAAAAAACTAGGACAACATGCAATAATTACATATATAATTGTAGCTTGTTGCGGAGTTATTCTAGTTGGTTCCACAATCATTTATACTAAATTATTTCCTTCTAAAAAACTATGTAACCACTTTCCAGCATCAGTACTATCTTGTGGATTCTTTATGTTATAATGCAAATTCAAATCTCCTAAAATTACCAGATTATAATTTCTTGGTAGCTGACGTATTCTATCCAACATTATTTGAAAAGTATTATAAAATATAGACATGGAAGTGCAATCATTATCTGGAGGTCGATAGCCAACACCACATAAAAAATCGTGCTGTTTTAAACGGAACTCAATCCAAAGTAACTCAAAACCGGCAATTTCTAAATCTGTTCTTTGATTCACGACAAGTGAATCTGATGTGAAAAATGCAACACCCCCCCCCCCTATTCTACTTTCTCTATCAAGACAAATAATTCGATTATACCCGGCAATTGAAAAACAATCACTTTAAATGCGTTCATTCAGCCACGTTTCAGCACAGGTGGCCCAATTTCAGGGTGAATGATCAGGAGTTTTAACGGCTTTTATAAACAAATTTTATACTCTATCAAAACTATTCTAAAAACATTCTTAAATTAATCAAATAACTGACACTTTAACAATAAAATATAATTGACATGATAGTATAATACCTTTACATTCTTTTAACTCTTTCTAAACGGTAGCATCGAATATCATCCGCCAACGCATGATGATTTTGAGCGCTTGTATCTTTGGCGCCCCTCACCCAAAACGGACGAAAATACCACCAATCGATTCAGCAAACACTCCTGTTCTTGGCTTATGCCAAACAAATCGCTAAACATATTGTTTTACAGATCACCGTGAGTTTTAACACCTTTGTAATCTGATATTTATTATTATCGTAAACTAATTATATATTCAGTACCTTTGGTCGATTATAACTTCTGTTTTAAAATCCGTGTGATCTTCGCTAATACACCGTTTTATAGAGCTTTAAAAACAGTACATACTGACCAACTTTCAAAGAAACACAATAAAAATTGACAAAGTTACGGCGAAATTTGAAATGTAGCGTACGGGTCAAACCGGAATTTCAGACAAAAACAACCGGAAAAGGCCCAAACACAAACAAAGACTGTTGCTATGGTTTTTTAAGTGGCCGGAATGAATTCCCCAATACCATATATAAGATCTTTTTGTCTGGACTGAAGCGCGTGGGCAAACCATATATAGTCAAGACAAGCGTGTGCATGTTGGAAAATTCCCGATAAATAAATAAAAATTCAAAATAAATATTTCTAAAAGCCGTATCGAACGCACGTTTTACAGCCTAAAGAAACAGATAAAAAGCTAAATTTCGACCATTAGAAGTCTTTCAAGATATTGAAGATATTAAAGATTGTTTGAGTTGAACTGAAGTATGACTGGAGGTATGTTTGGGACTAAACTTTTAGTATTTTTGATTCTGTAATGTTTAGTCGGCAAAATAGCCCACTGTTAAAAAGCTTATTTTGTAAGGATTCCAATGGTGTTAATTTCATTGCCAGGGGGTAAATATTTTGCAAAGGAGATCGTACTCAAAGTGCTCTTACGACAACTTGCAACAACATAATTAAAATGTGACAGACCAGAAAGAGTTAATTACTCCATCAGCTCATTTAGAGCGGTTTATGCAACCTTTTCTGTGCCTATATGTTGTGTCGACTTGTGTGTGCTCGTCATATGTGTATAGAAGGTAAAGGCTAATTACTCGTGTATACTTACTTAATAAATATCTCCGCTCAAACTTGTCGTATGGCAAAAAAAATTCGATCAGATTATTTCACAAAGGTTACTCTTTCTAACAAATATGTTTTGATCATAACTCGGGCAAATTTAGTGACGAACGGAGCCAAAATCTCTCTCAATTTCGGCTATGTTCATAATACTTCTAACTGTTCGGGCATGATCGTGGATGTGACGTAAACAACTGGTAAACAATACCGTCTTACGCGGGGTGGGGCAGCAGTCAAATTTGTCGCTACTCGTCAAGTATAAACCTTTCAACCATACCAGTTCTGTCAACAATATAATTATAACAGCAAATATAATTATAACATTAAGCATCCAGATTGCCGCTCTATAAACCATTAGACTAACTCCCATGGGACCAATCGATAAATTTAACACAACCAAAACTTACCTCCTGCTGCACATATTAACACTTATAACAATACACATGTACACACAAAACATTTATATAAAGAAAATAGACTTAAACTTAAGCAGTTGCCAATACCGTTGGCACTATTATCTAATTAAAGCAAATTATATGTCAAAGTCTGCCATTGCTCTAATTATAAACATCTTGCCATCTGAAATTCTTTTGACAAATATTTTCCCATCAGTTGACCAGGCAGAGGCCACATCTATGCATTCCTTCCTTGCAGAGGAGTTTCTGATTCATTTTCGTAAGGTCTTCGTTAACATAGAAGTTAGATTTCAAATGAAATAGATCCTTTCTTTTCCTGAGAATTGCGATTTTATCTTTGTGCACCTTAAATCGTACAATTATCGATCTTGGCTTATTATTATTAGGTTTACCAACTCGATGAGCCCTGTCTATATTCTCTTCAGTAATAACAACGTTAAGTTTCTCATTACAGAAATTTACCACTTTCTCAATGCAATTCTCGACTTTCTCCTTGTCAAAACCCGAAATACGTATATTATGGCAGCAAGAATATTGCTTGTTATCATTCGCAGTGCTAAGTACATGAGTTAAACGAGACTCTAAAGCTGACACCTTTTCCTCTAATACAGAAATATTTTCTTTGATGGGTTCTACCACATCGACTAGAGCTGCACTCACTGCCTCCTGAATAGTACTTTCTAAAAGCTGTTGAAATTCTTCCAATTTAAGGATAGCTTCGATCTGGCCTTTCATGGTCGCCGTGGCTCCCTTGCTTCTAGTCAACGACATGACTCAATTATTTGCTCTAAATCAGTGCCAAAATATGATATTCCAATAGCCAACCGATACCAGCAACGGTTAAAAATTAAAACATATCTTAATATTTAACAAAATGCTTGAATTAAGACGAAAAAATGTGAAATTTAGTAAGAGCTCAAATACATGTGTGTTGCTGATAATTGGTTTTCAGATGAATCTGAAGGTATTGCATGTGTGATGCAGTATTTGTTTTGTGTTGAAAGAAAAAGGTTTAAGTTCTTGCTATAAAAGTATAATTATGACTATTAATGTAATATCTTCTGTTTCTAACTGGCTGATTCTGGTTTTTAATTATACCATAAATATTGTCTATAGTTTGATATATTTCTCAAATTCCATCCAACTAGGTTTTATATGTTACAGTTGTTCTATTTATATAGATTACAAGTTTTAGCATAATCAACTAATTTTCGAGATTACAGTAATAAATATATAATAAATATTTTTGTGTTTTGTTCTATTTACATATTATAGCTTAATTAAGAATTCTAAATTTGGATATTACAGTAACATATGATTTTCTTATTATGATTTAGTAGAAGGAGATATGATAGGAGTAGATAGGAGTGGTCAGGGTGAAAGTAATAAAAGATTAATGTGATCAGGATGAAAGCGATCAAGATGAACCTGATCACAGACCTGCCAACCCATGGCTGAAGAAAATCTGGAGATTGAGAAAAAATTCGTTAAAAAATCTGGAGATCTTGGGAAAAATCTGGAGATTTGCCAAATCAGTTAAAATTGACTTCAAGAAACTAGAAAGAACAAATGTGCTCCAGGGATATACGTTAATAACTGAGAGAAATTGCTTTTTATATAAAATGTTATGACTTACGAATGCAAACTGATAAGCAACTACAAAGACTTAAGAGAAAGATAAACTAATAAAAATGGTAGAAAACGTCGTTGTTAGCAGGAAATATTATCGATTATAAGTATTCATATTTTAAGTTGAAAACTCAATAAAAATCGGGTGAACATGTCCTTCGATCGGGTGATCTGGAGATTTGTTAAAAAATCGGGTGACACCCGATAAAGTCGGGTGAGTTGGCAGGTCCGTGATGATGATGATGAAAGCGATCAAGATGGGAGTGTACAAGATGAAAGTAATCAAGATGGGAGTGAACAAGATGAAAGCGAGGAGGATGAAAGTGATGAGGAAATTACCCACTCTGTACCATTCAAGTGCATCGGTGCTGCTCATGAAAACCATTACCAACATCATCTGGAATTGGCACACACCAGTGATGGTTAACCTTAGGCTGGAGCCATTTAATCCAGCTGATCCAAGTGCAATTGCTATTGACCTTGACTATGGAACTGGGTGGACACATGTTGGATATATTGTGTCTGAACTGTGCAAGTATTTGCACCCCTTAATTGGAACAGGAGATATTCTAGATGTTTTTGTTCAGCATATCAAGTATAGGGTTGATTTCAGGTATATGGGGTTTTATCCAAAAATCTGGATAAAGAGACGTGGTGAGTGGGAGGCTTGAGTGGTAAGGAAGAGCAGGAGTGTACGTTGACAGATGTTTGTGATTTGTTAGGTATAGCAACATAGATTCTAGCAAGTTTTATGAAAATCTAGTATAATTTCAATTGACTAACTTTTTAGATATTTTTTTTCAGCATTTTTGCCTTTACTTCATTTAGGCAAAAAAAAAATCCTATGTTCACAAGCTAAGTGTTTTTTTTTGTATTGTCTACTATTGATAAGAGTAAATATCAACTTGCAACTGAGAACAGATAGTGAAAGCACATCTTCAGGACAGTGTCAAAGGGGAATTGTGGGGTGCATGACAATTGGTAATGACATTTGAACATATCATAAAACTGACAAAAAAAAAAAAACTCAATGAAAAAGAACAAATCAACTAAATCACTAAATGTATGCCTGCACATTCATAAGTATAATTATACACCAGTCAAATTGATCAAAGGGCCCTAAATGGTAATTCCGGATGTTACAAAATTCAATTTTTAAACCCACATGCAGTATAAGAACCACTATCTCTCTACATCAGGCTAAAGTGGTTGTGCATAATGAACAAGTGAAATTAAAATGGCCCCTAGTTGTTTGTGTCCAACTGCTGACTCAAGATAATCTTTCTTCAGTGACTTTACATTGAACTTGAAGTATCAAGTAATGCACATGTCCTTAAGAAATGCTTCCCCTTTATTCTTTAACTTATTTATTTAAAATAGTTAAAGATTCAATGCATTTGTTATGCGTACTGTATTAAAAACCGAACATGACTTGTCACAGTGGTGTAACTTAACACTTGCCTGTTAGCTTTCAACCACCTAGCTACTGCTGGTGACAACAATTTCTCAGCATCACCCACACTCTGTTTCCTCTTACCGGTCAATGCAGTGTAGGTAAAACCTGTATTCGGATCATTCATAGCCTTGACAAATGCTTGGAGATCTACGTTCGGAATATACCCCTTTCTGAAACTACCAGCTATCCTCTTCAGAACATGATTGTGGTCTTCACGCTCATGTTGAGGCTCCCACATACTTTCACTTACCTCTGGCACATACAAATAGTGCCTAAAGTTAACACCTGCATCACAGTGCATATTTACCTTCTTTTTGAAACGGTATGTGGCCATTAGGGATTTGAGGCAGGCAGCCTTTGACTCATCTTTACCTATAACACAAAAATATAGGAACCAAAAATATAAGTTATATCATGATGTACATTTTTGCAAACAATTTAAACTGAGTACTGTACGTTATGTTGTATAGATGACTGTGATCCTAAACTGTATTGCAAAATTATGATGTCAAAGATGCATATACAGTATACTGTGCAATATATTGTGCAGTACATGAATTATCTCAATTTCTGTGCATCATCAAATGCTATATTCAATGAGTGCCTTAAGTTTTATTCACCAATTGTAGCAAGTAGGAGTTTAAATAAAGTTATATTAAAAATTTGTCATGTTTTTTGTTGTTGTTGTTTTGTATCATTTATTGCGTACCTTACCTGCAACCCAAGGATGACGATTGTAAAAGAACGGAAAGTGTCTCCTGCTTAGAATGTTGATTGCTTGTCGAAACAGGACTTTTCATTCACCATTAATGTATTCTCTCAACCATTGAACATCCTCCAACGGGATAGCGTCATGACATTCCGCAGGTCTGAATACTCCATCTGTTGATAACAGAATGCAAAAGAAAAAAACGCTTGTGAAAAACTCTCCTGCAAAAAAATACTACATGATTGTACAGATTGTACAGCACGAATACCATGCTAAATAATTACAGTATAGTGTTTTCTATTGGTTTTAATGAGAAACACTGTATTTTTGTGCACTTTTAACCAAAGTACAGTATTTTGTGTGAAAAATGTAACAATTATAACGATAAAGTAACAGTACCTTTCTTTACAAACTTGAGAAATTTCTCTATTTCTTTAGCAGGTATCGCCCATGCTTTGTTCTTGGCATCCATTATCAGCTGAACAACTGAGACCGGTCTGGTTGATCCTTGCGTTCACAACGAGTTGAACTCACCATCCGTAACAAAACCCTTGAATTAAACAAAACCCTTGAACAAAAAAGCCAATAACTACATAAAATACGCCAGCTAGAGCAATACACCAATTAAACGTCCTCAACCATGAAAATATCCTGTATATTGTGTATGTTCTTTTAACATTCTCTATATACTGCCTAAGATAACACATGTGTAAAAAAAACACCAAGTGAATTCAATTGTACCCACCTACAGTTACCATGCCAATATCTTCCATAGCAGTTTTCAATTCATTCTTCATGTCTTGCGTTTTCTTGTCTGTCAGGCTGCTGTACTTAAGAACACGAAAAGGAATAGCATACGGCTTGAAATTTCTCAATTCATCGCTTACCATGAATATCAGTATGTGGGATGCCGCGACTCATGTTTTTGTAGTAATACCTTAATAAATATGAATAAACTATCTAAGAAAACATTTGAATATATACAAATCAAATATATACAAATCAAATATACATGTCAAATATACTGTACAGTACATTAAATACTGTCAACCTTGCGAACCAGTGCGTGTTATCGAGTGCCAGAATATATCGAAAATATTTCAGAATATATCCGCTTTTTACATACTGTACTATATTTCAAAAAAACCTTTTGTGTGAAAATCAAATCCAGTCATACAATTTATTGAAATTATAGTTTTTGTGCAGAGTTTTACACTGCATGCGCCTCTAATGGTTATAAGTAGCGATATAGTTGGCACAAGGTGGTTGAGTATAGCACTTAAATATCACTTTCCACACACATCCAAACAATGCTTTTTCTGTTGCGTTCGCCATCTTCTGTAACTTCTTAAATTCCTTGTTGGCATCTGCATGACCTTTTGTTAGGAACTCATTCTCCATAGATAGCATTGAGCACTGCTCTTTGAGGTCTTCTTTGATGTCGTCAGAGGATGTCCTGTCTTTCAACCCTATGCTAGAAACAAACTTAAGGTACTTTACATACTTGGAATACTTACCTTGCAACTTACCATCTGCTAAATCCACATCACCTGACCACAGTATAAAGACGACCAGTAGGGCCACTCGGCGATGCAACATGTAGCCAGCTTTTTTTGCCAGAAAAAACAATTGACTGGCTGCCAATGCGTAATGAGTGGCCCTACTGGTCGTCTCTATACTGTGACCTGACCATTCATTCCTCATGGATTCTCTGAGTCCCTCTTGAATATCAGTACCATCAGCTTTTAACCACCACCTCCCATTTGGATAACTTTCGTGAAGAAATTTCAAAGCAGATGTCTGTAAAATAATACAAATTAAGTTTAACAAAGTTTCTTAGCTATACAAAACATGATGTTAAACAATACAACAACAACAGATTTGTAGTACTGTACTGTATGCACTGTTAGTATACAGTACTAGTCCACTATAACATTACATATCCAGTATGTGCCTGACTCTCAGTGCCCTTGCTAAACTCACTAGTCTTGTTCATCCATCAAATTGTCCTAGCAGCAGATCCAGCAATATTGATCTTTCCCTAAAAAATAAATAAAGATTTAAAAAAGAATAGATTCCGGTGCAGCGCTCTAACCAACTGAGCTACATAGTCCAGCTGTCAAGCTCTAACCAAAAGTTCATGTATATATATACAATGGTACTGTCGTGTTAGGTTATGGGTAAATATCAAATTTTGTCAGCATCTCACTCGATTGAATAATAGTTGAAGGGTTTTTGTAAATGGAAATTATATAGTGTAAATTATATACATTTATTAGACCTAACCAGGAACAGCTGCGAAAAATCCAACTATAGGTCCCTGGCAGGAATCAAACTGCGGCCCTGCGATTCCACTGCAGCGCTCTAACCAACTGAGCTACATAGTCCAGCTGTCAAGCTCTAACCAAAAGTTCATGTATATATACAATGGTACTGCCGTGTTAGGTTATGGGTAAATATCTAATTTTGTCAGCATTTCACTCGATTGAATAATAGTTGAAGGGTTTTTGTAAATGGAAATTATATAGTGTAAATTATTTACATTTATTAGACCTAACCAGGAACAGCTGCGAAAAATCTAACTATAGGTCCCTGGCAGGAATCAAACTGCGGCCCTGCGATTCCACTGCAGCGCTCTAACCAACTGAGCTACATAGTCCAGCTGTCAAGCTCTAACCACAAGTTCATCTACATATATATGATGGTACTGCTGTGTTAGGTTATGGGTAAATATCAAATTTTGTCAGCATCTCACTCGATTGAATAATAGTTGGAAGGGTTTTTGTAAATGGAAATTATTGAGCGTAAAGTATATACATTAATTAGACCTAACCAGGAACAGCTGCGAAAAATGCAACTATAGGTCCCTGGCAGGAATCAAACTGTGGCCCTGCGATTCCACTGCAGCGCTCTAACCAACTGAGCTACAGAGTCCAGCTGTCAAGCTCTAACCACAAGTTCATCTACATATATATGATGGTACTGCTGTGTTAGGTTATGGGTAAATATCAAATTTTGTCAGCATCTCACTCGGTTGAATAATAGTTGAAGGGTTTTTGTAAATGGAAATTATCGAGTGTAATTATATACATCTATTAGACCTAACCATGAACAGCTGTTAATAGCTCATCACTACTAATATTCCATCCACTAACACCTTCTACTATATATTATATACCTTGATCAACAAGCACTTATCAACAAGCACTTGAATGAGAAACATGTAAATCTAGGTAGAGGAATGTACTGTGACAGAAGTAAAAATAAATAAAGGACTACAGGTTCTTGTATATGGCGTCATATTACCGCCAATATTCATGTTTATCGTCATTCAACATCTTCTGACATTGAAGTTGTTTGTTATTCAACATATTTTCGACATTGAAGTTAAATCGGACATTGAACATGTATATTATTCAACACATTTTCGACATTGAAGTTAAATCGGACATTGAACATACCGATTATTCAGCACCCATCAGAAGTTCAATGTTCGAAATATGTTGAAAATTAATCAACACATGAATACGATATTGGCGGCGACAGACCATAGCGTGAAATGTCTGCCAATATTCATTAGCTAACATACGTACAACCCCCCGGCACATTCAATTCGTGTCCAGACCATCACGCAACCTTCACACACGTTCGCGCAATATAATGACAAAAAATATGGCGTCTGAATCCTTGGAAGGGAATGCAGTAGAAGCGATTGGAAATGTTGATCTATTCAATGCCTTAAACACTGTTGAAGATTTAATATACAGATTAGATTCTTTGAATTACCCAGATTGTGTTGAGGGTATAGCTTTGAGGCTCGACGTACTGAAAATATATTTTGTCAATGTTGGTATTGATGACAGGACATTAGAGTTGGTTGACCGGGCCTACCGGGTAATACATTAATGTGAGCATCGTTTTAAAGCCTCTAGTGACAATATAGGTCCAACAAAAATATATACTGGTGGACGTGGAAAACCTGCCTTTGACAGAAAGGAAGAACAAGTGAACTTTTTATTGGAGCAAGGTTTTAAGGTCGGTGAAATAAGTAACATGCTCAGGATTAGCAAAAGAACGTTGGAACATAGGATGAAATAATTTGGGATGAGTGTTACTGGTGAGTAATATACACATTATTATCGTACAAAATAGTAGCCATTACATATTAAGTGTTGGTCTGTTGGAATGGTTGTCTTAATTGAATGATGGATTTAATGCCTGCAGTCCTGTATTAAAGTGTGTTGTCAGTCAAATGTCCCACTGTTGGGCTGGAAATATTTGTCAAATACGAAAACGTTTTCAAGGCTGGTGTGGAGCATTTGATTTTTTGAGCAACACATTACAGGTTTTCAATTCAATGATCCCTACCCTTAAAATGCTCCACATATGTCTGACTTTCCCCCTGGGGCTTGACATTGATAAGTGCATTACCATGATGGAATTGGTTACTGAAATGAAATTCCCCCATACAGTGTAACTGGGCTCCCTGATTACTGAGGATGATATTTTTGCATATGAAGAGAAGTCAAACTCTGGCTGGTTTTCCTGGCTGGCTGGCTGGCTGGCTGGCTGTGACACTCGGTATAAATACCTGCTTGTTTAGTCCCCATATTAAAAGCAATGCATTCAAAGATCCTGAAATTTTAGAGAAATTTAGCTTTCAAAACTGAAAATATGATGCAGTTAAAGAACCCGACTCGAGCTCTGATTCTGAATACATCGATAGCGTGACTGTAAAACCAGACAAGATAAGCTCGATTGGTCAACAACAGTCTAGAGAAGTATACGCTAAAATGCTTGTAAGAGGAAAATCTATTAGATTCCATGTAGATTGCGGGGCGACAGTAAACGTCCGATCAATCAAACCGACCGATCGCACTCTACAGATGTGGAATAAGACTGAATTGAAGCCAAAAGGAACTTGCCGCCTTACAATAAGAAATCCGAAAAATGACAAGAAGTATTCTGTAGAATTCATGGCGGTACAAGAAAATTTAACACCACTACTTGGAGCTAAAGCAATACAACACATGGGAATTGTCGAAATACATAATGAGAATTTTGAGCAAATAGATCAAGTAGCAACTGAAAACGAACACGCAACAAAACAACAGTCAACGAAAACCAAAACAGCAACACAAATAGTTGAAGAATTTTCGGATGTATTTGACGGAGAATTGGGTACGTTAGAAGGAGAGCAACATCTCGAAGTAGATCCGACAATACCCGCGACGACAGCGCCATCAAGACGGGTGCCACTAGCTCTGAAAGCGAAGTTAAGAGAAGAATTAACACGACTAACGGAACTTGAGGTTATACAGATAGTCGACGAGCCCACGGACTGGGTCAGCAATATGGTTGTTGCAACAAAGTCATCTGGTGATCTACGCATCTGTATCGATCCCAAACAGCTCAATAAAGCCCTTAAACGTGAGAGATACCCCATACCGGTCATCGAAGACGTAATGCCAGACATAGCAAAAGCCAAGGTATTCACGAAGGTCGACGCTCGAAATGGTTATTGGCACGCCGTGTTGACGAAGATTCTAGCAAGCTGACAACATTTAATACACCGTTTGGGAGATATCGATGGAAACGACTGCCATTTGGGATTAGCGTCGCATCAGAGATCTTCCAGAAAAGAATTCTCCAAGCGTTGGAACGACTAGAAGGAGTAATCATTATCCATGACGACATGGTGGTATATGGGGTTGGCAACACCAGTGAAGAAGCAACAACTGATCACAACAGAAACTTGACAAATTTTCTGATGAAATGCAGAGAGAAGGGAGTCAAGCTCAACAAAGGAAAGTTGGAGCTGTGTTGCACAGAGATACCATTCATGGGTCATCTCGTCACATCAGAAGGGTTAAAACCAGACCCAGAAAAGATCGAAGCCATTGTCAACATGCCCAAGCCTAAAGATGTGAAGGATGTACGAAGGATATGTGGATTTGTCAATTATTTGGCAAAGTTCATGTCACGTTTATCAGCCGTGACAGAGCCCCTACGACAGCTTACACAGAAAGAGGCAGAATGGATGTGGATGCATGAACACGACACCGCCTTTGAGAAGATCAAGAGTATGGTGACCACAACACCGGTGCTTAAATATTACAATCCAGAAGAAGAATTGACCATCCAGTGCGATGCTAGCGAAAAAGGCTTGGGAGCAGCCGTTTTACAGAAAGGACAACCCGTCGCGTTCGCAAGTCGCGCTCTTACAGATGCCGAAACCAGATATGCGCAAATTGAAAAGGAAATGTTATCAGTAGTGTTTGCGCTCCACAAGTTCGACCAGTATGCTTATGGGAGAAGAGTAACTATAGAGAATGACCACAAGCCATTGGAAGCCATTGTGCAGAAACCACTCCACAATGCACCCAAACGTATTCAGGGTATGCTATTGAGCATACAGAAATATGACGTAACCATTTTATATAAACCTGGATCCCAGATGTACCTGGCAGATACATTAAGCAGAGCCTTCCTAAGTAACAGCGACAACACACAAGGAGAATTTGAAAGAATCAACGCACTCAAAGCCATTCCCCTTCCAAAAGAAAGACAAGAGCAGATCAAAATCGATATAGAAAAAGACGAGATCTTACAAAATCTGAAAAGAGTTATACAGATGGGGTGGCCTGAAGAAAAGAAAGACCTACCATCTACAATACATTCGTATTTCAGCTACAGAGATGAACTTAGCGTATATGATGGTCTCTGTCTTCAGGGGGGAACGATTGGTCATCCCTAAAGGAACACGACGGCAAATGAAGCTTGATGTACACCAATCCCACATTGGTGTGAATGGTTGTCTTAGAAGAGCACGTGAATGTATGTTTTGGCCAGGGATGAGTGCAGAGATGAAGGAATTTATTGGCCAGTGCGAGACGTGTCGAAGATATGAGACTGCACAACAGAAGGAGACATTGATGAGTCACGAGATAACAGAGCGACCTTGGGAGAAGCTAGGAGCTGACATTTTTACTCTTTATGACAAGAACTATCTCGTATTGGTAGACTATTACTCCAATTTTTGGGAAATCAACCGCCTTGAAGACATCAAAGCAAGCACATGCATCCGGAAGATAAAGGGCCATTTTGCTCGAAATGGAGTTCCCGATGTTCTGATCAGTGACAATGGCAGTCTTGCAACTTTGCAAAACTCTGGGGATTTGAGCATCGTGTAAGCAGCCCTGGTCATCAGCAGGCAAATGGAAAGGCCGAGTCAGCCGTGAAAACTGCGAAGAAACTTATACGAAAGGCAGTCGACACAGGAAATGATCCATACCTGGCTATCCTGGCACAGAGAAACACCCCCACCGAAGGAATGGAATCCAGCCCAGCCCAGAGACTACTTGGGAGGCGATGCAAAACCCTTCTACCGATCACAACCGAATTGCTCAAGCCAGAAAGAGTTCCACATGGAAAGGTCATGAATCAAAGGAAGAAATTAAACGACAAACAGGCAGATTACTACAACAAAGGGGCGAAGGATCTACAGCCGTTAGAAGAAGAAGATATTGTACGAATGCGACCATTTAGACTGGGACAGAAATCATGGGATCGAGCAACAGTTAAAAGAAGATATGACGAACGGTCATACGAAGTGGAAACCGATAGGGGAAGTTTCCGACGAAATAGAGTAGATATTAAGAAGACAACGGAGCCGAACGAACAACCCGCTCAGACGGAACCGAATAATAGTAGAAAATCTATTTTCGAAATTCAACCGGAAACACCAGCAGCGATAGGAGTAGAGAATGATGTGTCAACTACAAACAATAATGAGGATCAACACACAGCGCCTGAGACAACGACCAACAATGATGATGAACATGGAGTTCCAAGGGAACCAACAGTAGAAAGGTCAGCGAGGCCAAAGCGTGCAAGAAGAAAACCACTCTACCTGCAGGACTACGTTGTGAAATGATGATCTTATGGAATGAACAAACTGATTATCCTTGAGTTTTGAACTTTGAGCTTTAACAACATTGAACTTACTTAGAACTTTTGAACTTGGATTTTAAAAATAAGAATGAAAAAAAAAAAAAGAACACTTAGTATTACATAGTCATAAGTTAAGAACAGTAGTGGTTTAACTTTAGTATGTCAGTTAGTATGTTAATAGTATATGTAATGTCTCATTTATTAGAGAAAGGATGTTACGTAATCTATCACGTGACTGATATCACATGTTATAGTCTGTATATATAGATGTAAAGTATTTAGTGATTTGGTATTAAACTATATAAGTGAGAACATAATATAGCTTTGAGGCTCGACGTACTGAAAAGATATTTTGTCAATGTTGGTATTGATGACAGGACATTAGAGTTGGTTGACCGGGCCTACCGGGTAATACATTAATGTGAGCATCGTTTTAAAGCCTCTAGTGACAATATAGGTCCAACAAAAATATATACTGGTGGATGTGGAAAACCTGCCTTTGACAGAAAGGAAGAACAAGTGAACTTTTTATTGGAGCAAGGTTTTAAGGTCGGTGAAATAAGTAACATGCTCAGGATTAGCAAAAGAACGTTGGAACATAGGATGAAATAATTTGGGATGAGTGTTACTGGTGAGTAATATACACATTATTATCGTACAAAATAGTAGCCATTACATATTAAGTGTTGGTCTGTTGGAATGGTTGTCTTAATTGAATGATGGATTTAATGCCTGCAGTCCTGTATTAAAGTGTGTTGTCAGTCAAATGTCCCACTGTTGGGCTGGAAATATTTGTCAAACACGAAAACGTTTTCAAGGCTGGTGTGGAGCATTTGATTTTTTGAGCAACACATTACAGGTTTTCAATTCAATGATCCCTACCCTTAAAATGCTCCACATATGTCTGACTTTCCCCCTGGGGCTTGACATTGATAAGTGCATTACCATGATGGAATTGGTTACTGAAATGAAATTCCCCCATACAGTGTAACTGGGCTCCCTGATTACTGAGGATGATATTTTTGCATATGAAGAGAAGTCAAACTCTGGCTGGTTTTCCTGGCTGGCTGGCTGGCTGTGACACTCAGTATAAATACCTGCTTGTTTAGTCCCCATATTAAAAGCAATGCATTCAAAGATCCTGAAATTTTAGAGAAATTTAGCTTTCAAAACTGAAAATATGATGCATTTTTGGAGGCACATTTTGAAGTTATGTAATTTGCTTGCAGGCACAAAATGATAATACTGCGGTAGTCCAGTTCAATTGGGGCTTTGCTCTGTTGGACCACTGTTCATCTGTAAATATTTTATTCGATGATAAAGCTATTAAACTAAACTAAACTTGTGGATTTATTGAAGGCAAGAACCCCTTATAGCATTTGGGTTTAATTGATCTGGCATAGTGAAATTAATTACTTGTTATTGCATTAAGATTGTAAAATACTTAATCGTATACCCTGAATTGTCTTCTCACTCGCAGTATCTTAGACTCCCCAATGAAATGAAATGTTTTGTTTCACAGCAACTTATAGTGCCATTAGTGACGAGCAGCTTGATGAACTTGTAAGGGAAGCACAGAATAGAAATCCCAATACTGGTATTCGCTTGACAAAAGGCAGAAGGGAATCGCTAATAAGGACTGATCCTATTGGTATGATGGACCATTGGGCACAGGCTGTGAGGAGGAGAAAATATGAAGTTCACAGTCCCCTAAGTTTGTGGCATATTGATGGAACCATAAACTGATAAGGTATTCAAAAAGCGTCAATGCATTCCCTTCAATGAATAAGATCATTTGGTGTAATTAAACAAGGACAGGTTGTACACAAGGCAGCAATACACCTCGATAAATCCTATAATGCTTTACCATTTTAGTCTGTCAGATGATTTAACTTTTGGTGAATTAACATGAAGGACGTACTACTCTGTTGCAGTTCTATTTACTTTATAGGTGGAGGATTGTTATTCATGGGGGAATTTATGGTTTCTCACGGATACCAGTGTACCTTGTCGCATCAAACAACAACAAGGCTGAGACTGTTTTAACAGCATTTACGAATGCTGTAGAAACATATGGCCTGCCTTCGCGTGTCAGATCTGATAAGGGTGGGGAGAATGTCCAGTTTGCTTGGTTCATGTTGAATCACCAACAACGTGGACCTGGAATAGGAAGCATGATAACAGGTTTGTGACAGGGCAAATTGTAAATTATCTTATAAATGCCCTGGGTGTTTATTACATTTTTGTACTTTATAGTAGGCAGGCCATGTTTTAGCGGTGTAAAGATAATAATTACTGACCATCTCACTGGACAAGTTACATTGAATATCTTACCCGGAAAGCAAATATATATATAACCTATCCTGATCATGACATGGTACAAGGCGATACATATTCAACATAGAGACTTTTCTCTGTGCTTCATTTTAACCTAGGAAGTATAATCTTTAAGGCAACATAGATTAATAGAAAAATATTGAAATTGAGGAATCTGAGCAGGATGTGTCAATTCATTTTAGGAAAAAGCATTCATAACCAAAGAATTGAAAGGCTTTCAGGGATGTACCGGGGTATTTTATGACCTGTTTTACGAAATGGAGAGGCAAGGCTTGCTTGATCCAAATAACGAGACACACTTGTGGTGCCTTCATTCAATCTTTCTTCCACTTATAAACAACCATCTGACGTCTTGGAAAGATGCCTGGATTCAACACCCACTTCGCTCTGAACATAACAAAACCCCTTTGCAACTGTGGATACAAGGTTTGAATGCCATATCTGAAACAAATTCCACCATAGCAAGGGAAATATTTAAGGTGGGTGTCAAAGACTTTTTATCATATCATACACAGTGGCAGACACTAAGGGGGTCAGATCCCCCAGAAATTTCAAAAAGCCTTTAAGTGATGGCAGATTAACTGAGTAACTCAGCTGTAACAATGCAAACGTTTTTCTTTCTACCATGAAAGCATGATTACCTATTATTTAAGCAAATTTGTTTAAAGTTTGTGGCTTAAATGTTTTTTACACTGAAATTTACAGAAGAATGGGCAGGGATACTGTATATTCTGGCATTCTAAACTTGCATCTGCACTTTTCCGAGTGTGTTCGCCACTGATCACTGATACCTTTTTAGTGCAAAGTTTTTAACTTTGCAATATTGTGATGGTGGGAAAAATCAAACGAGTCATACATAGTGTAAACTTTCCGGGGGGTGTTTACGATTGTTTGTATTTTTACAAAGCCTATAAAACTATAGAGATTTCATTTTTTTTAACTACAGCCACACAAGTTATCCCTTCATTCTATCGTTTTATGGAATGTTGGACAAAATATAATCAATTATAGATTTAATCGTGACAATTTTACCTTCTGAGACAGGCATTTGGACGTATTATAAACGATTACTTACCCCCCGTACAAAGATTTTTCTTCATTCAAACGAGTCATACATAGTGTAAACTTTCCGGGGGGTGTTTACGATTGTTTGTATTTTTACAGAGCCTATAAAACTATAGAGATTTCATATTTTTTTTAACTACAGCCACACAAGTTATCACTTTATTCTATCGTTTTATGGAATGTTGGACAAAATATAATTAATTATAGATTTAATCGTGACAATTTTACCTTTGGGACAGGCATTTGGACGTATTATAAACGATTACTTGCCCCCCGTACCAAGATTTTTCTTCAGAAAAACTACCAATGCGCATGCGTTATTGCTGTATCACAAGGTATAATGGCGGACGTATAGGCGCGTGTCGTACATAACACGACAAACACGTTATTTTAGCTGCAGTGATAAACGATTTTATGTTTTAAAATTATGATTAATAAAATACGTTTTAGCGCTAGGCTATTTTAGTTCTGAATTATATTTCAAATTACGACAAAGACCCGAGAGAGGTAAGTCTACTAAATCAACTTGCGTATACTGGTATACAATTTGTCCCGAATTTGTACACATCAAATAGTTACTGTCATTGTTTCTGGCGTATCATTTTATAGTTAATGGAAGTTGCTATAGCGTGAACTGCATAGCTTTAAATTTGCAGCACAAGAATTAATATAAAATATTTAAAGTGAGTAAAGTACATGTCTTATTGGCATTGTCGTTTGCAATATATCTTGACCGCTTCGCTTTCTCGACAGCATGTACAAGCGCTAGCAGCTGCTAGATTTCGTCACTTTTGACCTATATATATATATATATATATATACACACAATGAGCGTCAGATTTCGGTGATTACAGATCTGCACGCTGCCTAGTATTAAACTACAGTAGAATATTTATATATATATATATCTTTTAACGCGTGTTTACTTTTAATAGCCAGCCACAATGCCACATCTTGCATTGACATTATATTGTGATTGTTTAGCGAGCGTGAGTAATTTGATACAAGGCTGTAAGCTATATTATTATTTAGACAGTATCTTACCTGATGGAGTGATGGTATAGATATCAAATATACTGATAAAAAGGAGAAATTAAACCTGATTACAAATATTAAAAGGGGAAATAAAGAATTCAAAAAGAATCGCTATTTCTGTAATCGTGATGTAGGATTAAACAAAATGTATTTGGCTGTCTACCGCAGTTTTGACATATACTTCCGTTCAACCATGCAGTGTTTGCTGACTTTATATAATAGCTAATTATATATTTTCATTTCAACAGTTTTATGAACCGCCGCAACATGCATGCACAGCAATTACGCATGTACAGACCACGTTTGTCCCCCAGCTAGTCGATATAATATGATCTAGGGACTAGGTTTTTCCCTTTTAAAGTGAAACTTTGCACTATCCTTGGATCACTAGTTAGTACTTAACATTACAATATGTTAACAATTTGTTTGTTAGGAAGGGGATGACTATCACAATTATGGAGTTGACTGGGAGGAAGCTAGAACCGGGTATGGTGGAATTTCCTGAAACCAACTGTGGGTTAGGTGCAGCTCAAGCTGATGAAATAGGAAGGCAAATCCCAGAGAACATAACAATTAATAATGCTTTTGATGCTTTATATGATATTTTGAATAGAACTTTAACAATGTTAGATTACCAAAATTAGCTATTTACAACACACATTTAAATCTATAACTGCAAACGTTTTCTATATACGTCATAACAAGACGCTCCATCGAGCTTTTAATTGCTGGAGGCTATTAATATTATATTAATATTATACTATTAACATTATTGGGTGCTATTATTAGCTAGAAGACAATTGTCTCTCTTCTCACAATAGTGCACAACTGTATTCGTTAGCTTATTGGAGATGTGATGAGGGTAAACATTCTAAATATGCCAGTGATTGGTATGGGGGTAAATATTCTAAGTTTTGGGTATCTCTCGCTCAATATATGGAAATTTCAAGCGAAAATTATATACATATTTTTAGACCTAATGCTTGTTTACACTACGCTCAATATTTGGCACAGCATGGATAAAAATGTTACCTGTGCCACTTTTATCCGTGCTAGGACTACCTAGTTAGTTAGTCCTCGCACAGGTAAAATTGGTACAGGTACAATTTTTATCTGTGCCAAGCCAAAAATCGAGCGTAGTGTAAACGGGCCTCTAACCTACTGTAATGCACTAGTTAATTGAAACTGTGACCCCCAGGAGTATACAAGTATTTTAACATTTCTCTGGTGTTAAATCATGGCCTAAAAATATTGTCTGTTTGTTAAATTACCGGCTGACCAGGCCGAATGTACTGTAGTCTTCTGATTAGCCATTTTTAATATTAAAAGTACGTAGTACTAATGACGCTTGCTCACATAACTACATGCTCAGTTATACAAATTTGATCCCACAAGCATTAACACAAATAAGGGTAACAGACATACCCTCTTATAGATACACTAGCACATGTCTAAAAACAAACGGTTACAGGGAACTGTTGAAGAAGAAGGTAAGGAGTTCATTAAATCCCAGGCTCTATGAGATAACATCTATAGCCATAGGTTTAAATCCCCAGCATTTTACCCTAGCCTTATGTCAGTGTTAAAGTGCCTATGCAACGAAAATTTCAAGTTAGAGCAAATAGCACGAAAGGAACAAGTGAACCTATTTCTTTTGATGCTAAAAGTTTCAGGGGTACTGGTTAAAAGGGAGTGTGTTTTTTTTGCTTTTGAAAACAGTAATTTTGCCTGAAATGTTAAGACACTTTCCGCTTCGCCAAATCGAGAAACCTGGGACCATGTGACGTCATTAGTTGTGTAGAAAGCGGTAAACAAAAAACATGGCGACTCATAGTAGCGTTCAAAGAGATCGAAAAAGAAGGGTTAGTGGGAAGTTTTGCGTTGCTGGTGGTCCGGGAAACATAAGTTGTAATAATTCAAGCTTAACCGAATGTATTTCCATGCATAGTTTTCCATCAGATGATGTTTTAAAACGAAAATGGACTCAATTTGTTCGGAAGCATAGGCATAATTTTAAGCCATCTGAAACGTCTGTGTTGTGTTCGGTTCATTTCAACAAAGATTGTTTCTCTCGTCGCTTGGATCTTCTTGAACCAGAAAAAGTTTCTGTTGAAATATCAAAGAGTAGAAGGCTGATCAAAGGCTCTGTTCCTACAATTGACACGGCTCGGCAGATGCAAAAGCAGGATAGACAAGATTTTACGTCTCGCGATAGGAGAATGATTAAGAGAAAGGTATGACGATTTTTCCTCTGTATTTTTAAATTTATTATTGCACAGTCGTTGTCTGCCCTCAGGTAGCGGCTTCATAATGGATTTATGTCAAGACTTTAAGTGCTTGCATGAAATTAAAGCCGTCCTATATTACGTTTTAGATACTCGAAGACGAAGTGCAACAAACGTTTATGCCATCTTTTGATCACACGAACATCAGTACATGCAAATCTCCAGATGCTGATAGAACTCCTACAGCGAACTCTCTAAGCATGAATCCTCCAACTAGCTTGCCATGTATGGATGCAGCCACCACTAGCTTGATAAATATGGATGCCACAACCGGCTTTCTAGATACAAATACTGCAACAGACAACGTAGTGGAAGAGACCATTTCAAATCAATCTAGCGCAGGAAAGTATCAGAAAGACTGTGTACCCACACACATTTCGTGCAAGAAGTGCCCCAAGAAACGTCTGACTATACGTCGCCTTCAAAAAAACAATAGCTATCTGAGAAGAACAGCACAAGAACTAAGAGATCGTTTGAATAGGGTAAGAATAAACAAGTGTCCTGTCAAAATGACCACTGCACTGTTGAGGGAAAAGTATTTATATTAATTGGTTAACGAGACTATCTTATCATGCCATGTGTCTGATTAACCCATTGAGCTGCAATGCACTACACCTTGTTATTTTACTCTGTTAATGTCAGATGATTTTACTCTGCTATTGCCAGAAACTTTTTATTGACAAGGGGAGCTATTAGGCGTTAATGATTTAATATAACTTTGAATGAGCTTACACCCAAAATGTTTGCAATACCATTGCACTTATACTGTAGGTCTGTAATGGTGATACTACTGAAACTTCAGCTGATGAATTTGAAGATGAGAAAAGTTGTGAACCATCAGATGCCAACTATTTTCCAAGCCAAGAGGAAAATACTGCAAGTGAGCCAGACACCTGTACTTGAAGAGGGGGGATAATAAAGATCCAGTTATAGAAAGTAAAAATACAGTAAGGTATGTATGCTGTAATGTTGTCAGCATTGTGTAATGACATTGGTCAGCTCTTAATGGGGTTTGTTCTAAACTGCTTAGGATAAACAATTTTTCCTTTCCCCTCTTGTTCATGTTTGTACTTCCCCCTCTGATACTGTAGTTCCCTTTCACCAAGGTTATTTAAATATATTTTCCTCCTTACAGTAATGGAGGAACCCTTCTTCCCTTACAATATGTCAATCTCCTTAGTTTTATCCCAGATGAATATTGTGTAAATACAGCAGTAGCACATGCATAATTATTTATAAAATGATTATTATTAGTAAAATATACATAAATTGTATTCTAAATTATCACTGCATTTTTACATTTCAGGGTAGAACCTGGCACACCAGCTCATCAAGAACCAAAATTCTTGGTTTTCTACACTATGCTTTTAAATCTGTTCACAATGTTTTGCTTTCAATGCAAAACTAACAATCCAAAAGTTAGTATGAAGAGAAATGGAACAATGGTGACAGTTGTTCAAACATGCAGTCAATGCAAGAATAAACCATTTATCTGGCGAAGTCAGCCGTATGTACTGGGACGATATCCAGCTGGGAACATTCTATTCAGTTTCGCTTTGTTAATGGCTGGGGCCTCGATAAGCAAGATTCTTCTGTTATGCAGACACATGAAGCTATCCATCATCTCAATTCGTACATTCTTTCTCCATCAAAAAAAGTTTGTCTTTCCTGCAATATTACATCACTGGGAAACATGCAGGGCCAACCTGATTGAACAGTTACAAAAATCAAAAGATGTTGTATGGAGTGGTGATGGAAGGTTCGATTCGATGGGCCATAGTGCCAAATATGGACTCTACACAATGTTTTGTTGTACTACTTTGAAAATTGTGCACTTTGAGCTTCTCCAAGTAAGTATTTATTACACAAAAATCACTGTCTAGTATTGTATTCAAGTTGCTAATATATATAATATACCATACAGATGCATGACTGACAGTACTCGGTAAATTGAATACAATACCAGATGATTGAACTTCAACTGAAGAAGAGGAAATATTTACTTCTATAGATGTTTGCTATATAGTGAAAAAATGATAGAAGTACAAATTTCCTAACAATATGGTTGCAGTCTACTGTACTATGTTCCATTATGTTCTGAAAAGGCATGTTTTGGGTTGCATTAGCTTGTTGCGTTCAAACTATTTGCACAAATGTATATCCCAATACCACTAAGCAGCAGTGATTACCTACTGTAGATGTATAATATATTATATATTTGCACACATCAAATATTGTTTTTTTAGGCCAATGAAGCAGGAAGTAGTCAAGCAATGGAGTTACAGGGAGCGAAACAGTGCTTTGACTTCTTGTTATTGGCAGGACTTGCAATTTCCGTATTTATTTCGGACAGGCACCTTGGCATCGCTAAATGGATCAGAGAACACCAGCCAAAAACCAGTCATTTCTATGATATCTGGCATGTTGCCAGATCGATCACTAAAAAGATGGTGAAGGCTGGCAAAAAGAAGGGTTATGAAAAAATAACCTACTGGGTGAAAGGAGTCGGAAGACATTTATATTGGTGTGCCACAAGTACAAAACAGGGCTTCCAGCAACTGATATTGGCAAAGTGGAAGTCCTTTATGATGCATGTTGCCAATAAACATACAGAACATACAGATAGTTTGTATACAAAATGTGCTCATGATGAAATTAAGCGCAGAAAATGGATAAAGATAGGTACTAACCTACAGTGAAAAAAACCCCGGCCTCATTTTAACCCCCCCCCCCCACACACACATACACACACATGTTTGTGTGTTCATGGCAACCAGGTTTTAACCTCATTTATATTATATACAGGAACAACAAGTCATGAAAAATTGAAGTCAATTCTAATGAACACCAGAATTCTTAAGGATGTTAAAAAATTATCTTCTGAAGCCCAGACCAGCTGTCTTGAGGGATACCATGCCACTTTAAACTACTGGCATCCTAAAATGCTGTGCTTCTCCTGGCTTGGGACATATTGCAGGTATACTTTCAAGATAGTCTGATCAATAGCGTTGTCTCGACGTGACGTCACGAATTCCGACCCCCCGCCAAGACTCAGACAAACATTGGCAACTCTTAATATAAATTGTATTATGATTGAGAGCTTGCTGCGAGTTATTTTGATAATTTGATAGTTTGTTTAAAGTTTATTTGTGCGGAATCATACACACGTTGTACTTTTTGCTTTAGTCGAAGTGCCAGTGTCGATATTTTTGCTTTGGTAGTTGTAATATAGGCTATTTCATCGCTTTAGTATGGACTATTCTGTCGCTGCTATAAATAGGTCTACTATCCTATATAGTCTATTTTAATATATTGTTGCTTTCGTGTTTATACTAAGTTTGGACGCTTAAAAACCATTTTTTGTCGATTTAGTGCCCATTATTTTGCTCTTTTGGTGTTTTATATTCGCTTTTATAGTGCCCATTATTTTAAAAATTTACTATTTTGTCGCTGTATTATAGTATCCACTATTTATAGTCTATTTTGTTTACCTCAGTTTAGTTTTAATACTATAAAAGAAGCTAGGTCTAGGATTGTCTACCATTCTATCGACTATATTCTATATTTAAAATACGGATTTATTTCAAATGAAAGATTAATTGTCACTTATACGTAAAATAATTTCAAATATAAACTCTTTTCACTGAGTCTGAGGAATCTTCCGTTCATAAGTAAAACTATTTTGCTTTGACAATAAAAAAATATGTTGAAAAAATATTTCACAAGCCGGTTAACTTATTGATTTAATAGTCTATTTTTAAATATCAGTTCTGTAAAAGAGAGAACTGCCCTTTGGCACTGTGTCTGGTTTAAAAATGAATTCTACAACTAGTGCTTCTCCGATAAATTTAACAACTCTCACTGAAAACGACGGCGTTCCCAGCTCATATTTTGAGCATGATCCATCAGATTATACTGTCGATCAACTCAAGCGGTGGTTAAAATGTAGAGGCTTGAAGCAAAGTGGTAAACGCCGAAGGCCCTTTACTACTTTCGCCCTTTATATCCGTGGGCCCTTTTTCGCCTGGCCAATGAACTGCACAAATATATGTGTTCCTATTTATCATTGATACATCAAAGTTTTTCCGCGAACATGCTGAAACCCAGCGACGAGACTTTTCAATTCCTTGCGACGGTTTTGGAAAAGGAATAAATAGCTTTTGCCCAGAACAAGGCCAGAAGCCCTCATTTCCTGAAGCGATTTCGGCAATTTTTCTGGATATCTCGAATCACTTGCACACGTTCCCCAGCAACAGTGCTTAGTACTAACCATGTTCTAACTTTGGTGTAAATTTGAATGAGTTTTAGTGCAGATAAAATAAAAAATATGCCAATGATAGTTCGCTGCTAGTATAATTCTATATTAAATAGTAGTTTGTTTGTCTGAGTCTCGTGGGGGGTCTTAGCTGAGGGAATCTATTGTTAGCTATGTGAGACAACGCTATTCAATTAAGATCATCTAGCATTAGAATAACATCACAAAGTATTATGCATGCTCCTCCCATTAGCTGGCAATGCACACTACTTTAGTATTTTATTCTGTCTAATGCCAGATGATTTTACTGGAAGAGTACTTGCATGGGTTAATGAGTAAATTTATTTATGCTGGAAGGGTGCAGAAGCAGATAAATAATACTGAGCTGCATTCAGTAGTATCTAAAACATCTCATTTTTTCTTTGGGTTATCCTTGTAATAGAAATATTTTGGCCAGCCTCCACTTCAATGAAAACGTCAAAAGAGAAGCTCGCAAAAGAAAAGATGGGAAAATATATTATAAAGTTACTTGGCCAAAATTCAAACAAGGAGAGGAAGTTGTGAGGGAAGTTGCAGTTCCCCAAACTTATGGTATGTATATCAATATAAAAATTGTATAATTATGTGATACAGGTGACACTTGAGAATTGCACCTGCCAATTAAGCAAGTTTAATTTGGCAGAGTTTTCAAATATCATAACCATTTGTAATTGTTTAACCATTCCAGGCTATGTGTGTAATATTAGAGAAGTTTTGTTCAGTCAATCAGCCAAAGACCGTTTGAAAATACTAGAGAAATATGAGGCAAAGATACCAGATCCCCTCAACAGACAATTTGATGATAGGGTGTCGAAAGCAGAGGCTGTACAGCGCAAAGATGAAAGAAATAAACTCAGGACAGAGCTATTTCCAGCAGGTAAATGTGTGCATAATATTTTAATTAAAATATCAATGACAAACAATATTTACACTGATCATTATTTTTTTGTATTATCCAGCCAACAAGCAAGGAGAGCTCCAGTCACAGTTCAACAGTGAACAAATCAATACGCAAGGTCCACCTGCAAAGAAGGCCCCGTGTTGTAGGAAATGCCACCAGCCCATTAAGGGTCATCCCCGTACCCGGTGCCCTTAGTGATGCTAGTACTGTATGACATTAATTAGATGTTAGACACTTTTGTTTTGCATGGCTCAATTCTGCCTGAGACCCCCCCCCCTCCCTCCCCTCCCCTATGTACTGCCTGATGGTTGCACCATGAAGATCAACATTTCAAATATATTAAGCTTCAAAATCAGATGCCATCTTGATCAGACTGCTCACAAAAGACAGCCCATCGATCAAGCCCCCATGGTGGCCATGCATTCTCAGGACTAAACGATCAACACAATTCCATACACCTCGGCAATTCTGGGTTCTGTTGCACTGGGCAGATGGCCACAGACAGAATTGAACCATGCATTACATTCTATTTTGTTTTCATATGTACAGTACTTGAAAAATATATAGCATACAATCTCACTCGTCGCCCCTCTCTTGTGCTGTTGCATATCCTGTTCTGTTCTCTGTATAAATCCTTGTCCTTATACTGTGGTAGATACATGCTGGTAATGGTCGAGTGTTATCCCACCCTAAAGAGCCGCACAGCCACCTTATCAGCCATCTGTATGCTGTGGCTCTCAGGAGTCTGCAATTTAATATGAAATATATATAATAATGTATATGCAGTTTATTGTCTAAAAATTGAGGGTAGTGTACATGGAGTTGTGGCTGCAAAAGAAAATTGTTACTTACTAATTTTCAGATTTACCAGGCTGATGGTGATAACCTCTCCCTTGCTTATCTTTGAGCAATGGCGCAACAGTTGTGAGCACTGCTCTATTGGTCATAGGCCCAAAATCAGGATGTTCAGTAATGCATTTTATATTTTCACAACTGCCATCAAATCCTAGCAAATGGACAACTGGATTCACCTCTTGGCAGCATCTGTACTCAAGGGCACAATCCAAATGTTGGTCATTGCAATGACTGCACAAACACCTAAATGAAATTAAAAGCCAAGGCTGTCTTGTTGATGAAACATTTGTAGACATACAGTACACATACAGTAAATCTTAGTACAATCCCTCACGATACTCCAGGAAATTTTTGCCATTATTTAAATTAGGTTCATCATGAGGGAGATTCTCAAACTGTAAAGAAGAGAGCACTATCACTGTAGGTTATATATTCTGTTTATGACAGGTTTTAGTTTTACAAAGAGGTCATTTGTTGTACCTCGATTGTTAACAGTGTCTACGTAGATAAATTAAACGAATTCTCCCCATACTTTTTGCTTGTATTCAAAATCAGGTACTGTAAATACTCAATTTGGGCAAAGGTTACGATATAATGGAATCACTTATTATTATATACACAAGCTCTGGATATGAGGTATTCTGATTGGTTCTCTACTAGCAGGATATTAGCTGATATCCTGCTAGTAGAGAAAAGTATAAAAATGGCTGACAATTGGATGAAGACGAAATTCAGGTTTTACTTGAGAAAAGTACGCCAAAATGCACTAAAAAAGCGACACAGTTTGGTATGAAAGTATTTGACGATAGGTTAAAGACTGAGTTTTAAAAACTGACACTTTAAATTTAATATTTACTACAAAACAGTGACGTAAAATTTCGCCAATAGATACAATTTTGTCTTTTTATTTAAACATGAACTTTTAGCATTTCTTTGGTTCTATTTCCAGACTGGTTCACAAGTTCATAACAAGTACATAACAGAAATGTCCAAACCAGAGCTAAATTCCTGCTTAAAGCAGTTTTACACGTCGGCTAGGCAAAAGGACGGCTCGTACTACAAAAAAACAACAATGAAAGCTATTAGAGCCGCCATCGAAAGGTTTTTAAAGAAAACGTCAAACAAAGGGTTTAGCATAGTTGGTGACTCTACCTTTGCCGAGGCCAACGCAGTTCTTGATGCTTTTGTCAAAGACTTGAGAAAGTCAGGGAAGATAGCTGGAGTTGTACACAAGAAACCCATCTCAAAAGATCAAATCCAATTCCTTTTGCGTTCCGGTGAATTGGGACCAGTTCACAGCGTAGACCTGTGCATCTCAGAGCCTGGTCATGGATGGGCACTTTATGGTTATCCTCGCCTTCAAAAAACAACAACGGTTTTCCATACTTGTCTATGCCATCGTCGAATATTTTCATGGCACACTACTCCTTCTTCACCTTCAAATTTCACACAAGGTTTGGCAGTAAGCCTGACTTTAGGATTTTTGTAACACCCTAGGATGTCTTTCTTTAGTTCTTCCAAACCATCCTCTCGTGAGACGGTGAACCTTTGCCTGGGGGAAGATTCATCTACTGTGTTTTCTCGAAATTGTTCTAAGTCTGACTTATGAACCGTCTCATCGTCCTTGGCTTCTAATGGAGGTTCTTCAATAATTGTTGTTGCAATGATCTCATCATCAACGTCACTGCCAATATCATTCAAACCTAAAAAGTAAATACTGTAGTAGACATAGGAATTTTCAAACCATACCTGATGCTGTGCTTTCAATGGGTTACATACTGTATAAATGTATGTTAGACCAGGGAAACAATCAATGTTTTTCACTCAAATCAATGTCACACATTAGTTATAATTCGATATTCTATCTCCCCAAAATGGTTTAGGCCTGGCTATTCTTTTTCATCATGCCTGTCTAGAACTGACAGCAAGAGACAGCAGATTAAATTTGGTCCACCCATATTTGTAAAGATGGAAACAAAGACTACCAGTAGAAACTCACCTAATAAATGTTGTGCAGCAGCATCAACATTTCCACCCGTACTTGAAAGGGCTGAGTCAATTTCATCAGACGTAGCTGTTGGAACCAAGTCCTGCAATGTCCTCTTAACTTCATAAGAACTAAATATGGAACAAAAAGCAATTAACAAAATACAGGCTGTAGTTTTGGCTGCTTGTTCTTGCATGTCAATTGTGTCTGCTATCCATTTATCCCTGAGCCGGCGCGAAGCACCGTGCGAGGGTAATAATTCCGCTCGGATATTTACACCTGGGGGAAAAGGAAAGCAATGGGAAATCTAAAGTTCATCAAGTTTTGCGGGCGCATGGGTGTGATGGGTGTGATGGGTGGTCATCTCACTGATCTCAAAAGAATGACGGACTGTCATGGAAAGAGCCACAATGATTGGTCAAACTCAAAATATTTCTTTAAATGAGTGACGACATCAAAATAACGGACACGTCTTGCAAATATTTTTGCTTTTGCAATACAGTATTTTGTAAATACTCAAAAGTTTTTTACGGTTTTCCTGTACAATTTATTAAGAAAATTAAAATATTAAATAAAAATTTGTATGGAGCCAAACGAAAAACCTTGCGAAGAGGAGGGAGCGAAGACGACAACGTCTGCTACAAGAGACTGCTGCGGAAAGAGAAACTCGCCTGGAAAAACGTCGAGAAGCATGGAAAAGAAGGACTGCCGAAGCGAAAGGTAGGCAAAAAGAGTACCATAGATTGTATATGCAACAAAAACGAGCTTTAGATCCTTCAGAAACTGCTGAGGAAAGAGAAACACGCTTGATAAAACGTCGAGAAGGTTTGCAAGAAAGGACTGCCGAAGCAAAAAGTGTATAATAGAGCGCATAATATAGATAAAATGCGAAATGATACTGAAGAACAACGAACGAAAAGGCTTCAAAAGATAAAACAAAAAAGAGCATCAGAGACAGCCGGGGAAAGAAGTAGAACACTTGAGAGTTTAAGAGCACATTTTCACACAGCAATTGAAAAAGAGTGTTACCAAGAGCGACAGAATAGATTGACTGACAAGATAAGAAGAGAAAGAGAAAAACGGAGTAATGCATTGGTCCATGAAGCAGGGGATGCAGTTGTATCTGTCCATGGAGCAGGGGACGTAGCTGTATCTGTCCATGAAGCAGGGGATGCAGCTGTATCTGTCCATGAAGCAAAGGAGGCAGCTGTGTCTGTTCATGAAGCAGGTGAGGCAACTGTATCCGATCATGAAGAAAGGGGGGATAGTAGGAATGAATATTTACACGAGGACGGCTGGCAAAATGCTGACAATCCTTTGCATGAGCAAGAGTTTGTTCAAAATGAAATGCACACTTTTCATTTAGATCAGGAAAGTTTAGAGCATCGACAGTGTACAATTTGTAAAGAAGCTTGGCCGACACAACAGAACTTAACATCAGAGACATATATTTGTTACCGGTGTAAAAGAGACAAGAAAACACCTAAGAATTTCAGTGCTGAGAATGACATGGACCCAGGAATTGTTCCTGAACAGTTAAGAGGTTTGACACAGGTAGAAGAAATGTTAATTTCAAGGGTTTGCCCTATTATGAGAGTGTATAGAAAACATGGTGGGCAGAGGGGGTATAAGGGGCATGTACTAAACTTACCCCAAGATATTCAAAGTTTCTTGCATAGGTTGCCAGCACGTGTAGCTGACTTGCCTGTTATGATTGTGCGAAGACACAGTGCTGACGACACACATAGAGATTTCACTGTGCGTCGACACAGAGTTCTGGAGGCTATATTATGGTTGAAGACAAACAATCCATTTTTCAAAGACATTGAAATTGATCGGGATGTTATCCAAAGTTTACCAGAAAATGGTATACCAGATGAGCTAAGGTATGTTGTTGATGAAAATGAACTTTCAGTTCATGTTGATAATGAGGGCCTCCCCAAGACCCTGTAATGAGTGCTAATGCTAGTGTTGAAGAATTAGTTCTAGGAAATGGTAGTACATAATTTATTCCTATGCGTCAAAGACATAGAAAAGACAATGCAGCTATCCAAGATGCAGTAAATGAAGTTGATCCCTTAGACTGGCCGTCTACTGAAGGTAATGTAGTCAATGAATTTAAAACAGATGGTTTGGCTACTATGGCATTTCCGACATTGTTTCCTTATGGGAAAGGTGACCCAACAAATAGGGCTAGACAGCATGGTATAACATTAACAGAGGCATTCAAACACTTGATAAAGTTTGCTGAGAAACTGGCAAATGGTAAGTTTGAATGGAGGTTTGCTTCTCACCCACGGTTTCCTTATTAGGCATTAAATATGAAACAGCGTCATCAGTTGTTGTCACAAGCTAACATTTACTTACGTCAACATCCTGCTGATGCAAACATGACAATGGAAGAATTGAAGGAGATGGTTAATTCCATGAATGCAAATCAGATGATCAACAGGTTGCAACGCTATGTGTCTAAAATTCAAGGTACGAATCAGTATTGGTATCAGAGGCTGCAGGAGTTGTTAGCCTTGATTGAACAAAAAGGCTGCCCAACTTTTTTCTTTACATTTAGCGCAGCCGACAGTCATTGGCCAGATTTACAAAGGCTGTTGCAAAGCAATGAAGGTGCGTCAAGATCCGAACGGGCACAAGCTGTAATTGACAATCCACATCTGACTGATTGGTTTTTCATGCACAGGCTGCAGGAGTTTATCAGACATTGGCTTAGGGGTGTCTTAGATGCTGAATGGTTTTGGTATCGATTTGAGTATCAGGCCAGGGGAAGTATTCATGTACATGGATGTGCAAAGTTAAAAAATGACCCTGATATTAGATTATTACGTAATCGTGCATGTATTGCAGTGCTGGAGAATGAGACAAGCAGACATGAAATGTCACAAGATTCTTTTGATTTCCTTTTCCAGGATGTTCTCAGAGAGGGCGAAGATGCTGAGAAGTTGTTAATACGGTAATAACCAATTGTTTTACATACTATTGTGATGTACATAAGTAGCACCCTATTGGGGGGGGGGGGGGGGGTTGGTGCTCAATATTATTTCCATTAGAAACACTTATAATAGATATTTCCCAAATTTTCGGCCTGGAAATAAAGACTACTTATTGGATTACATTGTCAGCCTCGATTTCAAGCTGTTTCTATTGCAGTCAAGCAAAAATTCGGGAAGTGTCTATTGTGATAAATGTCTGATAATGCAGTTGTGATTTATTGTTATACATTATCGATTATGAATAAAAAACACTCACCCTATATATCCAGCTAATGTTCAGGTACCATAAATTATTGCTATTTTGAGTAGATGTTTGCTCAATGGTTTCCTTTCTTATCCAATGACATGTGCAATGCTGTTTACATTTATTGAAAATGTTGCAATCACTGTTGCAATCTATCTGATAGCTTCCACAAATATTTTTAAACATTTCAATTTTCCTTCAAAATTGTCGGTATGGAATTTTCCTAGCAATTTTAAGGTTTCATTGGTCTAAGGGATTTTAATAGTGTGAAATTGAAAAACTGTTAATCTTGGATGAAAAATCAAATAACTTGGGATTTAACGTTTGTAGTGTTGGAATTTATTACATCCTCCTCATTACGCACCAGTCAGCATCGTTTTAGAATACAGAGAGTGGAATTACATTGTGTATATTTCAATGTACTCTATGTTCATTATATTTTTCCGATTAACAGGTATGTTGACTGGCTGGTCACAACAGTTAACGAGGACCTGCCAGATGAACACTGGAGGGTACCAGACCCTCACCCATCTGCTGTAAGAGCCACAGCAGTCGAGAACCGTGATAATGACTATCACAGGTTAGTTAATACTGTAGAAAGGCATACAAGATGCAGTCCAGCCTATTGTCTGAGGAAGAAAAGATTGGATCTTCCTGCAGAATGCAGATTTGGTTTCCCAAAACCATTACAAGATGCAACAGCACTAACTTTGAGGTTGTAGGTAAGAAGAATAAGTCTATAGAGTCTGAGTTAAACACCAAACGAAATGACGAACGACTTAATTCGCATAACAGGGTCATGCTTGAAAATTGGCGGGCCAATGTGGATTTGCAGGTAATTGTAGATGAGAAGGCATGTGCAAGATACATGGCTAAGTATGCTGCGAAAGGAGAACCGCGATCAAAATCTGCCTCTGAAATACTGAAAGTGTGTGTATCCTCATTACAGAATGATGACCAAGTATCTTCAGCCATCAAGAAAGCTATGATCCAAGTAGCTGGAGATAGAGATATGGCAGCCCAAGAAACTGCACATATGCTACTTAGTCTGCCATTGGTAGGCTGCACATATAGTTTTGTTACTATTTCTTTAGAAAACAGCAGGAAGGTTATTCTTGATGCAGAAAATGAAGGAGATGAGGTTCTTCAGAAATCTGTTGTAGAAGAGTATGGAGAGCGCACAGGAGTGAGGAGTAGGTATACTGGGTTGTCTCAATTGAATTTGATGCAATATGCGTCGCAGTACACCAAAGTCAGAGGTGAGTTGACTAAACGGGCAAATCCGTACATTGTCAGAACATTTCCAAAAGTTACAGCTAATCCCGATGGTCCTAATTTTGGAAAATACTGTAAGTATCAGCTTATAAAGTTTAAGCCATGGGAAGGTAGTGCGTCAAATGCTTGGGATAATCAGAATGAGAGTGATGACATGTTTATTAACACTTATCATTTGTTTCTTCAGACTGAATTTGCTGAAGAGAATCTATTTAGGTATTCTGTTGAATCAGAAATGGTTCAAGCTGCACATTCTGGTCAAAGCTATGAAAATGATCAGAGTGATGATGAAAGTGATGATGAAATTGATCCTAATGACGAGGAGGAAGTTGATGATTGGATGTTGTTGTGCAGAATCAACCAACATTATGATGACGCGGGTAATGAGATGTCGAGCAGGGAAGCAGTTGACTGGTTTGAGGCGGTAAGATCTGTACCTACAGATTTGCTAAAGGAATCTCCAGGATGGATATATCAACAGAGAAAGGATGCTGAGGAACTTGGTCACCATGGATACCGACAAGATGGTCAACAACATGTTGTTGATCTGGAGACTTTGAATGAAAAACAACGACTGGCTTTTGACATTATCACATCTCAGACTGGTGATAATCCTGTTCATATGATTGTCTGTGGGACAGCCGGAACAGGTAAGACGTACTTAATTAGTGCTGTGAAACAAGTATTACGTGATCAGTGTATTGTTTACAGCAACCACTGGGATTGCAGCCTTTAGTATTAATGGTCAAACGCTACATTCTGCTGCTCAACTTCCTATTCGTGAATATAGGGAATTGCAGGGCGATTCTTTGCAGCGACTACAACTGAGACTAGAAGGTAAGAGGTATCTGGTCATTGACAAAATGTCAATGATTGGGCACAAAATGCTATCATGGCTGGACAACAGACTACGTGCTGGCACTGGAAAGGAAGACGTCCCTTTTGGTGGTATGTCAATAATTTTAATGGGTGATTTTGGTCAATTACCACCAGTAGGTGATAGGCCAATGTACATTACTGGTAATGGTTCGGTAATAAGTGACCATGGTCACAGTATGTATCTGACATTTGATTCTGTAACAATTTTAGAGCAGGTTATGCGTCAGGCTGGTGAAGACCCAGAGGCAATTGCATTTAGAGCATTATTGATGAGAATGCGAAATGGTCAAGTTACAGAGGATGACTGGAAACTATTGTTGGACCATTCGACGACCAATATACCAATGGATCAGTTTACCGATGCTATCCGATTGTATTTTGACAAAAAGAGTGTTGCTGAATACAATTATGAAAAGCTATTAGCGATTGGACAACCTATGGCAAAAATTCAAGCAAGACATTCTGGTCATGGGGCAAGCGCTGCCACATCTGAAGATGCGGGGGGATTAGACGCAGTTCTGTTTTTGTCCACCAAAGCAGAAGTAATGCTGACGTGCAACCTGTGGGCTGAGGTTGGTCTTTGCAATGGCTCTTTTGGAACTATTGAGCAGATTTGGTTTGCAGAAAATATGGGCCCTCCAAACCTGCCAGTCGCAGTATTGGTTCATTTTCCTGCATACTCTGGTCCTGCATTTCTAGACGTCTGTTCGAAATGTCTACCTGTGCCACCAAAAGTGTTTGAATGGATGGCTGATGGAAAGCACTTGTCGAGACAACAAGTTCCATTGAGGTTGAGGTATGCAATGACTATTCATAAATCTCAAGGACAGACACTAACAAAAGCTGTTGTTGATTTAGGTAAAGGAGAAAAAGTCGCTGGGTGCACCTTTGTAGCTACATCCAGGGTAAGATCGATTCATGATATTGTGTTTGAACCAATGACGTTTGACCGCCTTAAAGCAATCGGGAAGAATAAGAATATGAAGAAAAGGCTAGAAGCTGAAGAGCGGCTTAAGGTACTTGCAGAGAAGACTGTGCAGAAGCATAGTAAGCAATGAAAGTTATCATAGTGTCAGCAGTGAATTTGTATGTTACTTAGTGGTGTTTGAATATCTGAGATACTGGGCACATGTTCTGTGCTTCCGAGTTAATTATATATTTGGCCTGTTACTAGGCACAATTTTGGAGGTGTGACCACTGTGGTGTGACATTGGTCTATGCCTTTATTATTGTGTTTTTGAGGAGGCAATTAGAGATTGGCATTTGTCAAAAGGTGCCTGTTACTAGACACAATATTTATATTGTGTTTTTGAGGTTGGCTGTTGACATTGAGTCCTTAACAATAAAATATCACTTAAATATGGAATAACATGTCTTAGATCTATTGAAGATGACAACATTTCAATAAGATGAAAAGCAATTTGAAAAGGTAAGTTGCTGTCCTATTTTTAAGTTAGCACCCTTTTACAACTTTCGGATGCATAATTATTTCAAATTTTATTGATTTCATATACATTTCCACTGCGTGGATGTTTAGTGTGTTGCTGTGACTACCAAATAATCCACACGCAAGATCCACGCAATTTCAAACTTCTGGAAGCGCGCGAAAATATACGAGTTTATTTGATCATGCATCGACTGGACTGTGGTAAGTTTTTCAAACATTTAAAATTGTGCCTGTTTTGAAATATTTTCAATTTAGTCTTTCCAACTCTTAATATACAAGGAACATTTAATAACTATACTTGAAATATACGGTTTAAATTGGTCAAAATTACTTTTAAATTATGTTTTAGTCAGTTTTAACATATCCCGGGAAGTATTTTTGATGACTTTCATGTTTATGCCAGTCTATCGTTTTTACTGTGTCTACATGTTTTTTTTCTGTTTTAATAGATATTTGAAAGAATTAAAATATTTTGAGGTAGGAATATGTATAATAAATGTACAAATTTTCTATGTACAGTATACATGTATAAGGAAAAAGCAAATATATTTCGACTACTGTTAACACTGAAATGTTGTTTTTATGCACTGTAGACTGCAAGAAACTATTAAAATGAAAAAAGTAAGCTACAAATATTTCTTTATAAGTCATTGTTCTATATTATATCTTAGTCACAAGCCTTTTAGGAAATTTTACATAAACAACCCTTTTTAAAATAGTATTAAATTGCTTTTGCGTAGGTCAAGGATGTATATTCAAGTCTTTCAGTAAACTACAAAACATTGTACTTTTTTGAAATCTTAGTAATTACGCTATTCAACTTTGCCTTCCATGTTAAGCCATTTAAAAAACTTAAAATCCCATATCTCTTTCAAATCCCATATCTAATACAACTAGAAATACATGCATGCAGAACCCCTCGCCCATTTGAACCAAACAATTTACTCCCCAAACGTTATTGTAACATGAAGTACTGAGTCGACATGTAACCATGGTAACACGCAACATTGCATATTTTTTATATTTTAATTTGTACAAAATATTGTTTTGTTTTTAACTATGAAATTATCAATTGCCAACTATATAAAGTGGGTATATGCTATTATGTACTCTTTTAGTGTAACATTTAGTTTATTTACTGTAACATTCAGCCTTAGACGTTCACAAAACGTTTCGAAATTTTCAAAAAACTTCAACTGCTTTTCGAGGAGTATTTTTATACTTCGCACTTGCTTTTGCAATTAAGTTTTTGAGATTTAATGTTTTTTATTTTTCTATAACATATTTGAATCGATACTAAAATGCTCTTAACGATCAATCAATGTTGTATTGACCACGCAGAATTATCTACACATTTTCAAATTCACAAACTATACTGCATGCTATGTTAAAAAATCGGCAAAGCAAACATGCAAAATAGACACTTGCCTGTTTAAAACGCTCCTTTTTCGGTCTTTCGACTGTTTTTCCTCTTGTTAATTTGTCCTCTACGTAATTTTCATTTATCTTGTTTACTTACAAAGAGACTTACTTATAAAAATGAGTGCAAAACTATTTTTGAAAAAGGTTTGCAAAAAGGTTTGCAAAATGCGCATAACTTACAAAACCGTCCCGTCCATGACAAAAAAAAATGGCGGACGACTTTGCATTCCACAATGTTTTCACATACCCGGGTGTAAATCTCCGAGCGGAATTAGTACCCTCGCACGGCGCTTCGCGCCGGCTCGGGGATTATGATATATGTTGTTATTTCAGTGATAGAGAACGACAGCACTGTCAAAGCTGATGATATTGGTATGTAAATAATACAGTAGTTTCTCTAATTATATGCCCATATCTTAAACATGCCCCTCTCTTTAACACCCCACCCGTCTTCTAATGAATAAAATAATTAACCAACCCCTCCACATCTCTCCCTAAAGGTGCCCCAGGGGCCATATGGAGCCTACTATATATAGTATGTACTAAAAATAACATAATCTATATCAGCTTTGTAACCTGACCTGTACCTGAGTTACATAAATGCTAAAATGTAACGTTTCTTATTTTAGATGTTCATGCTGATAATGATGCTGGTATATTATTACTTGAATGATAAATCATGTTGTATGATTCAATTATAATAGAATAGCAATAACAGATAAATATTCAGTACTATATAATCATTTGGAATATTTTTCAATTAAATGTAGACTCAAGTTACATGGGAGAAGATGTCAAAAGTAAGTGTTGAGAAAAATGCATTCAATTAGTATAATTTGATTGCAAATACATACAACAAATGCTTGTGATATATTAGCTAATTAATGCTTTAGGTTTTCATTAACTAAAACTGGATTATTTAGACAATTCTATTAACTGATCAACCAAAGGAAAACAGAGATAATGGTGGTACACTTTGTAATTTAAACTGTGGCATCGCTATTAAACTTTGCATTCCTTCTTCTTAAAGAATCTTAAACCATTTTTATTCTGTTTCTATCAAATCCCATAACTAAGTATATTCTATAATTATGTTGGTTTTTTTCAGAGGCTGAAGAGAACTCTCACAATGGCAACGATACAATATAATTAAAAGTTATATTTTCTAATAAGCTTCCCCTCTCAAATAAGCCCACTCACTTTAACACCCCTCCCCACCCATGAAGTCAATCTCGAGTGTAGTTTTTAGTTCAATTTCCCCTTAACGTATTTAATCAGATTTTTTGCTATTTCAAACAAAATAGTAATCAAAGGCCAACCGGTATTGCTTGTCATAATTAATATATACATTATAGGAACTTCTACTATATAGATATATTAATTATATCTACGCCATACACTGGGAATGGAACTCCTTTATTTTAATGCTACATACTGTAGTTTACACAGGACTGGTTTGTACTTTATTTCCCCCCATTTCGCACCCATGAAGTCAATGTCGAGCATATTTTTTAGTTGAATTACCATTTAATTTATTTAATTAATCATATATTTTTCTATTTCAGGACAAAACAGTAATAAAAGGCCTACCGGTATTGATTGTCATAATTAATTATTAATATACACACTATAGGAACTTCTAATATATATATATATATGTATATTAATTATATATATGCCATACACTGAGGATGAAACTTCTTTATATAAATGCTGTATTCTGTAGTTTACACAGGACTAATTTGTAATTTATTTGAATTTAGGAAGATGCAATAAATGTGGCTTACGAGGCCACTATGCCGATAAATGTAAAGCAAGTATGTACATTAGCAAACTAATCAATACAATAATATACTCCATAACGGTACCGTACGGCATGTTTAAAAATATCTAGATATCAGATGCATGGTTTGAAAATATCAATCAGCCATTTGTTGTATAGACATTTGTGAAACTCTGAACGACAGCCCCTTGCCTTGCTCCTATAAAATCACAACAATTAAATGTTTGAAATGAAATTGTGAAAAATAATACCATATACAATATCCCGCAGTTGTGTAATATATTAAGATTATATAACTAAATCAACAGGTACAGTAATAGCATTTTATCTTTTCAATTATATAGGAATGGTGTGCTGGTTATGTGGCGAGAGGGGGCACACTACCATCAAGTGCCCCCAAAGACCTAAACAAGGTCGCACGCTAAATTTCAATAATTGCACATTTGGGAATTTAAGTGCATAAATTGTGTTGTTCTAAAATCTATAATTCCCAAATGTGCAATTGTTTTTACTGTTGAAAATTATTTTTAAATTATTTATTTGTAAATATTTGATTAATTGATTTTGGAATTATAATTTGGTAAATTTTGTGTTAGTGTTATATAAATAATAAATTCTGTTAAATTATACTCAATGCTGCTTCCATGGGTTGACAACGTATACAACATGTAAAAATATACATTGCCATCACATTCAAATATTCAATAGACCCTAATACCACAAAATCAGAAAAACTTTATGGGATTACCTGGAGATGGTTGAAATTGTAAGTTGCAGATCGAATGCACAGTTGCCGCTCCATCCAGTGACGCCAGTCTTGGTTAATAGGATGAGAACAGTGTAGCATAGCATGCTAGGTGTATTACAGTATATCTGATCGATTACGATGATTTTATTGATTACAATATAAGATTATCATATAGTGGCCAAGCTGCAAAGTAACGATTGTTCAACGTACATGATGACCTCTGCATGATGACATGTGTACTTCATGTACTAAATTCGGAAATAATGCAGGCAGCGTTTCCTCTTGGAAGGAAATTTCCTTACAGAAGGATATTTTGGCGTTAGGAAGGAAATTTGGAAGGAAATAGTATTTGGGAGTATATTTTGTTGTCAAGAAGGAAATAAGAAAAAAATTATCTCATTTCTTATAAAACCTAAGAATACGGCAATTTCCAAGCAAATTCGCTTCAGAAAATGCTGTCCTGGAGGATAGAAAATCTGAAAATTTCCTGGGAAAGGACTCCCAGAGCCTTTAAGTCGTCTCTTTAGACAACCCCTCCCCTGCAACCTCCATGATTCTTTAACCCGATAAATGCACCATTATTCAAGATAAATTGATATAATGTGTTTTTAAACTAACTAAAATTCGTTAATTATTATATTCAAAATCCACAAGAAAAAGTGGAAGGAATATGGAGAGTGGAAGCACTGAATGAAAGCCTGCAAATGCAGGCTGCAAAAAAATAAATGATGTTCTTTATAATCAGTATTTGGAAAGACCTCTATGATTGATTTTGTGGTTTTATTAATGTTGAGCGTTTGGATGTTTGACAACTAATTCTGAAATATGGATTGTTTAAATTTACGGGCTGAACTGATGTGAAAACAAGGTATAAATATTACATTTACATGTTCTCAATAAATATCACTGCCATGCATTTGTCTCATACTCTCATTGTATAGTCTTGCTTAAATAATCCAGGCGAGATCTCGATATATGAGCAACCGAAATAGCCATTATAGGGATGGTTAGGGTTAGGTTGGGGGTTAAAATTAGGGTTAGTTGCTCATATATCGAGAAAGTGCCATAATCCATGCAAAGGCATGCATGTGTCATTCGCTATTAAATAGAATGGAAGTGATCAATATAAGATAAAATCCTGCTAAATTATTTGAATCAATACTAAAATACTCTTAAGATCAATCACAGAGAATGCTCTACACATTTTCAAATTCACAAACTATACTGCATGCTATAAATTGGCAAAGCAAGCATGCAAAATAGATACTTGCCCATTTAAAACTCTCCTTTTTCGGTCTTTCGACTGTTTTTCCTCTTGTTAAGTTGTCCTCCAAATAATTTTCATTTATCTTGTTTACTTACTTACGTAGAGACTTGCTTATAAAATGAGTGCAAAACTATTCTTCAAAAAAAGTTTGCGAAAGGAAGTTTCTCTCGTCTTGAACTCGCGCATGCGTAAAAAACACCAAAATTTTGGTTCCCTATATTATAGCTTGAATATCCAGACTTGAAAACTGGTGCTTTATGCAGTACTTATATACAATGGAATGGCTTGATTTCTATAGTAGCCATTTTCTCAATAAAGCATGCAATTGAATGTGACAGGCGAGGGGTTACTGCATGCATGTATTTCTAGTTATATAAGTACATGTAGAAGGTTGTTTCACTCGATAGGACTTAAAGTTGAAGGTTGTTTGTTGATGGAATTACGAGTGATAAATATATACAACTTTTGAAACCTTACCGGAACAGCAGCAAAGAATGCAACTATATAAAGGTCCTCCAGCAGGAATCAAACCTCTGCGCCCCTGCGATTCCGATGCAGTGCTCTGATGACTGAGGTACAAAAATGCAACTCGCAGGGGGCGAAGGTTCGATTCCTGCCGGAGAACCTTAGAGTTGCATTTTTTCGCAGCCGTTCCCGGTATAAGGTTTCAACAAGTTGTATATATTTATCAGTTGTAATTCCATCAACAAACAACCTTCAACTTTAAGTCCTATCGAGTGAAAATGCAACTTATTATATATAAGTAACATACAAATGTGACAAGTTTGTACCGGGAATTTTCACCTTCGTCCTTTCTGTGAAACATGTTTAAGATGGACGGTGTTTCCTTTCTTCTTTTTGTCTACAAAAATATTGGAAATCATTGAGAAAGATGTCTTCTCACTAAATAATGAGGTAATGCTGTACTATGAATTATGAACAACTAGCATACCCTACCTTGGGTTCACTGTTGTGCACCAACATGTTATGTTCTCCTATAGAGCCCATTGGTACCACAACATGACATGTCAAACATGAAATTACAGGCCCCAAATCATTCTAAAATGTAAAGAACATGACCTACTGTAGATGCTGGATAGCTGTAAATTCTAAAAGATAACATGTCCTATTCCATATATCCCGGTTATTTCGAACATTCTCTTTTTGCCTCTGATGAATAATGTGGAGTGAAAGCAAGTACTGTATACAGTAAAAGTAGTATATAGTGCTCTCTTCTTTACAGTTTGAGAATCTCCCTCATGATGAACCTGCTAATGATGATCTTAAGATTGCAATCGCACCCTATAATTTTGAAGCAGGATTAGATATCAATATGATAAACAGTGAAAGAAAGCTACTCATGCAAGGTCTGGTTGTGTACTTTGTGATACACAAGAGGAGGAGAGAATTGGACGATATTGCGAAAGGTATAAAAGTTAATCCTGTTTGTACAATGTACAACATTAATATAGATTTGGCAGTTGAGTAGGATATATATACCTGAAAAATACAATAAGAACTTCGACGTTCCAAGCGAAGGCCCTTCGTCTGGAAGTTAGTAGCCAACTAACTAATTGGCTACTAACTTCCAGGCCAAAGCCCTTCGCTCAAAACGTCAAAGTTCTTATTGAATTTTTCAGGTAGATCGATCCTACTCAACTACCGAATCTTCGTATAAAAGACTCTACCTACACTTGGCACCGCATGTGCAAGATAAATATTACAACATTAATATACACTATTTGGTATGCAGGTCGTATTTAAGGCTGAATATCGAATGTTGAAAATGTTTGTAGGCGGAAATTCCAAGCGAGTATGATATATATATATATACATTTTTTACACCTAACCAGTAGCATAAGCGAAAAATGCAACTATAGGCAGGAATCGAACCTGCGGGTTTGTCATTCCGGTGTGGCATTCTGCCAACTGAGCTGCAGAGTCCAGAGTCAACTGAGCTTCTTCGTCATCATCACTTTCTATAAGATCTTGTTGTAGAGGCTTAACGTATATCTTACACTGCCCAGTCACTTCTTTCAATCTTCTTGGCAAGTAGGGGTGATTTAGACTGCAGAAAGAAGAATTATCTCCAGCACGGTCATATAGAAGGAGATTGTAACCATTATCTGCAAGCTTTGGAAATGCTTCCAGAATTTTCTCATGGCAATGGGAACTATCACCATTAGGTCAAATGTAATTGTAACCAGCATTGGATAAGGCAGCCCTCTCTCTCACAGAAGTTGGTGGCTTGGTAGGATTGCAACTAGCAAGGCAAACAAATTTTATTGTGCATGTCTGCCCACTTTGCTTCTTTGCTGTTGCTTTTCCTCTCTTTGTTGCACTCTTCCCTTTACCACCATACCCAAAAATCCTCCTATGCTCGTCAACTTGTATGTTTCCACTTGGTCTTGGAACATTCTTTGCCAAACTTGTATGTGACGTGCTTGGCTGTAATGAATTATCTATGCTCGGTCTTGATAAAGAACTTGTTTGTGATGTACTTTCTTCTGATAATGACCCATGCAAACTAGATGCTCCTGCTGAATGTTGAGCTGAAAAGATATGATAACAATCTGATCATTTTCACCCAATTTTTGTTGAATTTTCAACTTTAGCCCATTTAAGCTTGCAATATACTCAGATGCACCCTACTTTAGTATTTTACTCTGTCTAATGCCAATCAATTTTACTAGTCAGTGGTATGGTACTGCCAGTTATTAAAAATGGGTTGCATTATGAGTAGTAATATTATAAAATATCTCCTACAAATAGAGGGTCATAATAGACGACCGGCCAAGCTTGAAAAAAGTGTCTAGAAAACACTGTCGATGGCATTTTTTGTTACAAGCATGAAAATACGCAAAATGTCTCAGGATAGTGTTTACTTTGAGGGTGAGAGTGGTTGCCAACCGTATTTTTTTATCTATGTGCTAAAATTTGAAGGTTTTTTCTAAAACATTTCGAAGGATGGGATTTTTTTCGAATGCTGTGTTTTATATCAGTGTTTTATTTTAATTGGCTGACTATCTAATTAACATTTGTAAAATTTGGATAATCTTCTTTCGTATAATTCAAAATGATATGCTAATAAGAAACATGGCGCAAATACATCAAAACACAACCTTTCAAAAAGAAGCCACAACAATATGTTTTTGTTGTGTTACAGACAGGCAACAATCACATATGTTTAGATTACATACGAATCGGTACTACACGCCCGGTTGCCACCCGTGTAACACAATATACTTCTGTTGAGCCAGTCGAGTTTTGGAATGTAAATGGTTGAAAAACAGCATGTTGGCGCAAACACGTAGTTTCACTATAACACATAGACCTTCAAAATCGGTAAATATTCGAAATAAAACGCAATAATTTACGAATTTAAGCCTTTGGGTAACCACTCGTTCTAATAAATCCATCTTTATAATGAAACTTGCCTCCACACAGGTATTTTAACAAGTGCCAGTAATACCATGTTTCTCATTAGCATGTCACTTTGAGTTATGACAATTAAGAAAAGGAGAAATTTGCACATGCTAATTAGGCAGTGAACCAATTACAATAAATCCATGATATCGAAAACTGCTTTTAAATGGAATCCCATCTATCGAAATGTCGTTATAAAAACCTTCCAATTTCGCTACATAAATAGAATAATTACGGAGGGCAACCACTTTCACCGTCAAAGTGAACACACTCCGATGACATTTAGTGTGGTTTCCTGCTTGTAACAAAAAATGCCATCGACAGTCACTTTTTTCGAGGCTGGCTGGCCGTCTATAAGGACAGCAAATATAAAAAATAATATGTCATGGCTGAAGGTGACTACCATCTGCTGCCCTCAGTAACACATGGTGAAGCCCACCAATAGGATGGATGATGATAGATTTGTACTAAGACATAACATCTTTGATATAATTATTAATTGATTGCATCTACTATATAGGCCAGTTAATTTTTCAGTATGTTGATTGCTTAAATTAAAAAAATAATCTTTATAAATAAACTGTTTTTGGGTACCGTATTTTCATGTAGACCAAGCCCCTTTACACGGTTTACATTAGCCTATATATACTGTAAAGTATGGCGTCAGATTACCGCCAATATTCATGTTGATTTAAATTCAACATGTTTCCGATTTGTAGTAGAATTCAGCATTGAACATCTCAAATTCAACATACTGCTGCAAATTAACACTCGGCAAATTCGACATGTTTCTAAATTTGAAGTAAATTTGAATATTGATGCGAGCAAATTTGGCATGCCGCTCGAATTTAACCTTCCGAATTCAACATGTTTATGAATTGAAGTAAATTTGAATTTTGATGTGGAAAAAAAATAGCATGCCGTTGGCAAATTGATGTTGAAATACACATCGTTTATTTGAATTGGACTATAGATATTTAACTCATTTCCAACATTGAAGTTTCAAAAGAGGTAGAAAACGAATCCTATATGAATTTGGGAAGTCAATATTGGCGGTGATTTAGCACCGCGTAAAATATCCGCCAATATTAATTACAGCCACGTCGAATTCCCCCCCGGCCACGTAACTAGAGCCCAGGCTTTCTTTCTTGAAGCGCATGCTGCGTTCGGAGCATGTGTGTTGCTGTATAATTTTTTTTATTCAAAGCAGAAAAACCTTTAAAAATGAATCCAAATGAAATAAATTCGACCAGAGATGCTCTTTTGGAAATAGCTGAACGATTGAGACAACAGGCGACAGGTGAGTCTATTTTATCAAGTATAAATCCTGACAAATACAGGCATATTACCATAATGTTAAATATGCGCACATGTAATATTAAATATGTATATACTATATTCATCAAATATTCAACCACTGTCACATGTTTATATATCATAAATATTGATGCTTTATATATAAGGTATATATTTATAAAACGCTTGAGAGTTGTGTTCACACCAATGATGTATGTATGTATGTATGAATTTATTATCTTAAAAAAGTATGATCATCATGTGATTGATGTCAGCATGTCTCAAACTATATCATCAGACATCAATCATGTTTTTTTAGATCAATGATGTTCAGAGGCAACCCCGCATGACTTTTTAAAATTTATGCAGTCACGGGGGCCCACCCCGGATATTGGGATACTGCCAATCTCGAAGCTTGTGTGCAACTACAGTACACAAGCTTCAAAGGTTCTATTGCAATTATAGGTGGGGTTTAGACTGACATATGCTGCCCAGAATGTAGGGTAAAATACAATAGTGTTTTTGTGCATTTTCTCGATGTGTAACAAGTTTTGAGGTGGTTGGTGAATTGGGGTGCATATTTGCAAATTTTAGGGTTATTAAAAATGAACCAATCGGGCAAATGTGATATATATATTTTATTATTGAAGGTGTTGGTGTTGAATCAAATCAACCTGCAAATACAAATGGCACACCTGCCACAACAATGGTACCAAGTTCATTACAGTCGCACACTGTCCAATCTAGAATAGCCCTTTCGCCAAGAGTTTCCGCACCTACTGATGGTGTTAACGAGCACCGGAGACTTTTCGGATATGCTGCAAGAAGCAAACCAAAAAAGGGTAAATCTGTGTCAAAACAGAAAGTTCAGACTTGCTCTCTCAAATTTGTATGTCTAGCAAGTGGAAACGCTGTTAAACCTCCAACAACGGTTAAAGAGAGAACCATATTGGCAAATGCAGGTCTTGGAGACTCAACTGTGTTATTCGATGTGGATGGCAATAGTTCGCATTTTCATGAGAAGATACTGGCAGCATTTCCCAAGCTTGGTTGTGCTGGTTACGAGTTGATGTTATATGACCGTATTGGGAAAACCCATCATTTTGCAGTTTAAAGCCTCCTTATGTGCCCAGAAAATTGAAAGAAGTTGCAGGGCAATGTAAAATATATGTCAAGCCATTACAGAGAGACCTTATAGATGAAAATGAAGAGGAAGAAACACAGGTGAAATTTTGTTTCAACATTTCCCCAGTTTAAATTTGCCTGATCATCAAGGATCTATTTTTAGAGTAATTTTAATGGATATTGCATAATCCTGAGGGATCTTTGGAATTTTTGCTCGGGGATCCTTATATCCTGAATGATCCTTACAGAGGATCCTTGAATGATTCCTTTCCAGGATATTTGAGGGTCCTTTTTTAGAGGACCATGCAATGCTTCTCACCAGGGAATAACATCAATTTCTCATCCTTCGGTTTCCCTATTTTTTTCCATTTTAGGATGTTGATGTTGTTGGTCCCATTATATCCTGCATTGAATGTGATGCTGCAGTTCCCATGAGTACCATTGAGGAACATCATCATTCTGTTCATGGTGGCCAACCCAAGGTACCATATACTGCAGTATGTAGAAGAAGATCTTATTGTTTCTGCTTGTTTAGTAATATGAGTGGTAGCATGGCTTTTGGCTTTAGCAGTAGGTTACAATTAAGTTCACAGAATATTGATGTATTTTAATAGTGCAAAAAGAAAAGGCAAGAGCCTTGTATTTACAACATGTTGCAACAGGATGTTGGTGAAAGTTCAAGGTATGAAGATGGATAAACTTGAATCTATCGAGAAAATAGTATACTTTAATTACTGATCCACTTGATATTGCTCTACCACACCAAAGTTAAGGAGGCTAATTGTTGTATGAAGCATGTTGCAACCAACAGGTGTCAATTAAAATGTGTAGATGGTGCTGTTTGCATATTTTTTTATTTTTAGATCCTATGAGGTTAAGGACGTATTGCAAACGTTAGTTCCCACAGCAAGCACCAATGAGATTGACTACGCCCTTTTTAATGCTGGTGGAAATGCTGACGTGGCAGCACAGCAGTTATTAGGTTAGTGTCTACCTCCTCCACAGGCGCTTTATTAATTGGAGCGGGCTTGGAAAATTAGGGAAGGGACCCACGGCCGGCATAAAAAATGCGGGTAAGGCGAAGAGAAGCGCCTGCTGACTAATGTTCTCAAGATGGCAGAAGCTATTCACCATTTATTTGACTATAATCGTCCGGAGAAAGAGTTTGTTAATGATTCTTATGAACGTAGGCTCTTACAAAAGGTTAAGGAAGGTGGGAAAGTACTTTGCCCTAACTGTCACGCTACTGATGGCAAAAATAAATGAGCATATATACTTTTAGATTTGTTATACATATTTGTTATTATTTTGCATATAATTTTCCTTTCAAGTTATACATATTCGTAGTCAAATACATACTCATACTACATACTGAATGACACATTAATGATGTCGACATCACTAGCACTGAAGTCAATTGAACCCTTCGCATTTTGAGTGCATTTTTCGGTGTTGTCGAGACTGAGGACAAAAACACTTTGATTCAACGTTTCATATTTCGATTAATATGGATCATATTTCAGCAATAACTTTTAAAATATATCCATCTAAGATGGAAAACACGAAAATATATCGTTTTACGCTGTGATGGGCAATATTTCAGGCAGATTTTTTTGGATTCCCGATTGTCGACATTTATGCCTGATTTTCGACCATTATATGGCAGGCCCTTCGTCACTCTTTCCCCTGATGCAAAATGCCAAAATATCACCCGCCCGCGGGAAAAAGGGCCTGAGGAGGAGGTAGGGTTAGTGTTACATTTGGTTGCTATCAAGTACAAAAACTTTGTTAATCCTTTATTATTATTATTATTATTATATTAGCTTTGCCATATACAAACAACGTGAGCACAAACAATTGACAGAAACAACTGGCAGGGCAATCGCAACAGCTTATTCCAATTACTGCGATCCCTAAATTTTAGAAACGTAAGACACAAAATAAGGACAAACTATAAAAGTTATTTTTACAGTGCGATCCACAAGGTCGCTTTCAGGTTGCCAGAGGATGAATAATTTATGACATTTGGAATCTCAAACCTGTGCCTTCAGCAAACCTGAAATCGGCCCTACAAATAGCACTGTGCAAAAGCACTACTGACCATAACTAAAAACAACACATAATCGATTTAGTCTGGTCTCGAGCTTGGTTGCATTTGATGCAAACCGATTTCCATGTTCGTGGATCGTCAATATCGTAATATTTATCTAATGCTACTTTATAGTAGTGATATAGTTTCTTTTTAAACTCCTTTAAAGATATCATTGTATTGATCGTTAAATCCCTTAGACAATGACTTAATGATATAGGCAAACATGTAGGACTTAACAGACAAAAGTCTTTGAAATTGAGACATTAGTTCTAGTCTGCAGATCATAGAGATTAGAAATACACAGCATTTATGTCAACAGTAAACTTGTAAAAATCAATCCTTATCCTCGAAATGCGATTTATTCAACAGTTTAATATTCACACACACATAACTACTGCATTTAAGGCATGTATCGGTATTTAAACATAATATATTTCAAAATCACGACTCTGCATATTTTCTTCCACCCCTTGTAAGCTATATATCTGTTAGTACTCTACATACAAATTTAAATTTGGAAAGGCTGGCTTTTCTACACAATTGTTTGTTCTTGGTAATAATCGGCCGTCAATTGCAGTGAGGTCTCGCCAATTTTGTTAACTGTTTCGTTCCTGTTTTGTTACAAATGCATGTCAAGTTTGTTTTACCTATATTCTATTCGTAGCTTTATATGATTACCTATATTCTATTTATAGGTTTACATGAGGATCCTGAAGTCATTGATCTAGAGATATTAGAAACTTCTAGTCTGAGAACAAGCAGCGACAACACGACAGACAGTGCCAAACCGATGACTCTGCAAGATTTTAGAAAAAATACTGTGGATGAATCCTTGTGTAGGCAAAAGTTCACAGTATCAAGAGAGGATGGGCTAGAGGAGCTTAAGAAAGACATTCTAGGCTGTTACAAGAATCCACAAATAAAGTTGAAAGCGAAACCGCGTGTCAAATTTGAAGGTGAGGAAGGTGTAGGAAGTGGACCCATCAGAGAATTTTTGCTTTGTGCAATCAAAATTGTCGAAGATGGATTTAACAATGGCGGAAAGCCAGTTCTGTTTTTCGAAGGAGAAGATGACCACAAGCTGCCAATGCATGACCAAGCAATGAGGTGCACAGGTGCTTTCAAAGCTATCGGCCGGATCATTGGGCACTGTATCTTACACGAAGGTCCAGTTGTATATGGCCTGTCTCCAGCAGTAGTGCAGTACTGGAGATTAACTGCCAAAGGTACCGATGATGATGTTGCCCTGGAAAATCTAACTTTTATTTTGCAAGACATACCAGATGTTGACTTAAGAGGGTACATAACAGAGGTAATATATACAGATATAAATTTGTAGACAAAAGAGTGCTTGATACTATAAATTATGCATTTATACTACTAGTATATATATATATATATATATATATATATATATATAGATTATAGTACAACAAGTCAATGTACAACAAATCAATATGCTCTGGTTTTCCATTGAGCACTTTGCCAAAAGTTTTTATAGCCAACGAAACCAAATCTTATATATATATATATATATATATATATATATATATATATATATTAGTAGTATATCTGCCACAGGTTGTTTCATCTAAAAATCATTTTCAGGCAGTGACAAATTTCGGAAAAACGGGCTGCTTATATATGCTTCCTGGCGAAACGTTGGAGTGGGGGGTGAAACAATACATGCATTCATGGCTTTGCATTGTTGTGCTGTTTAAGGGAAATTTGTAGCGGTGGCAGCGACACAATATTTTTCTTTCAAAATTTTATATATATATATATATATATAAATGTGTCCTATAAATAGAGGTTTAATTTCGTATACAGCAAATCAAAATCGCTGCAGTGTAAAACAGATTGTAAAATAATCAATCAAAATTGGTTGTCTAAGATGCACTTAGTATGTCCAATATTAAGAATATTTGGTTGGTTAAAAATAACAAAAAATAATTACAACCGATACTGCGGTTGTTTTGGCCAAATAATATTGGTCAAAAAGAGATGACACCAATTTAAATAAGGTTATTTTAACAGTCTGTTTTCACAGTGTTAGTAGCTAGCTCGTGTATAAATAATGGTGAAAGTTATTGAACGTCACTATCAAGCATTTGAAAGCAGAGGAGAAGTACTGTAACTGCCGCAGGAGTAACAGAAGAACTTTACTGTTTTCGTTTTAGCTTGAAAACCTTTCGTTGGATGACGCTGTTCCGACCACGCTGAGAGATGCGATAGCTCCTTATGTTTTTGAGTCAGGCCTAGACATCGACATGTTGAGTAGCAATAGAAAGCTAATTGTCCAAGGTGTAGTTATGTATAACATTATACATAAGATAAGAGAAGAAGAGAATTAGACGACATTGCGAAAGGTAAAGACTAAAATACATGTATTTTTTTATCGCCCAAGCCAGCTGTGCGTGGACGTCCAATTTTATCATACCCGCAATCTCCAATTCTCACATACAAGGTGCATGTATATATAACATTTGAGAGAAATGACAGTAAGTAGAGTTAATTGTGGAAAGTTCTGAAACTGAATAGAATTTTCACCAAACTGTTTTTAAAGAAATAGGTAGACATCGACGTTTTTACAATCACCACATTGTAGATTTCATTAATATTTGAATGCCAAAATAACTTCTTGTCCGCTCCCGTTGCCCAGAAAACGATAGGTAAATTATTCCTCACGTTTCCCACATTGCATTGTAATTCATTGTTTGACACCGGCATGACATAGGCACATCTCAGCATAAGGTCTAGTAAGGACAGTGATATGTTGTCATCATAAAGTTAACCCAAACGAGATTTGCATCCGTATATGCATATTTAGCGTACCGGGCTGACGCCCCCAAGTCAACTACATGGCAAATCACATGTATGGCAGCATACAACTATTTAGTCGTGGCTGAGTGTGGCGAGCGACATTTGCCCTCACATTTTTGGTAAATCTTTAGCCACAGCACACAGTATTCATGGGCCAATTGCGTAAAAATTAAAAACAATGTACTTTTTGGTTGCAGGCATGAATGAAATCGATTTTCTCACATTTATTGGTGACTGCCCGTTAGATAGTTTAGAAGATATTTTTCCAAATAGCGCAAGGAGGATCATTACAGCTGATCAATTTAAAGAGGCTGTTCAAGAAAGTGTGGGACACGAAGATACGATAATGTGGTTTTACCAATATCTTTGCGAGTTGGAAAAATATGAAGCAGGTATGATGCATGCTATTTTGTTCAGTGACTAAATATTATTAAGGATGCCATACAAACAGTTTATTAGGTTCCATTTTCTTGCTAAGCCTGATGGTACTGGTTTCCACAAATCCGTTATTGCCACCAAGCAAAACATCAGAATATTTGTAAAGCCTATTCGCGTTATGACTATTACTATTAAATGTCATATCGCATTTTTAGGGAAACCCTCCATGACAGACTTGTGCTGCTTTTGGACAGCAATGAACAACCTGCCTCCAAGGAACAGCGGCTTGCTTGCGAAGTTTTGTGGTGGCGACAGTTTGTTCCCTTTTGCAGAGACCTGCTTTTACTCGATGGTACTACCGACAGTACATAAATCGTACGAGGATTTAGGAAATGGATGGACATAGCCTTAAATCATGGATCTATGGGCATAATTCATTTGTGATGTAAATTCACCAGTATCGGTACGTTGAGTAAAACATTTTAAAGGCCGCAAACAAGACCAGAAAACGTCACGTTTTTTTGTTAATATACACAATATGTACATTACTCCTAGCACTATTCTGTTAGCTTATTTTACGATGTTTAACAATAGTATTGTAATAGTATTGTGCATGACAATATGCTTGTACAAGCAGGGTTTTGTATGAAAACAGCTTACTGAACCCCTACGTGATCTCACTCAGGTGTAGATAAAACGTAGAGACAGATGACAGTCGCGGGCAGACGGAGGCGCATGTTAGCAAATTGAAAAAAACAAACAACATTGTACGTAATTAAAACAATTCAGCACATTTTAAAATGTGGACACATGCGAACAGATAATGTACAGAAGTCTGATTCCTTTGATCTTAGTGTAACTGCCCCACCCATTTGCCGCACCTCCTAGTTAGTGCACAAAGGAGAGCCATTCGCCCCTGAACGCACGAGGCAACTAGGTGATGGGCTCTCCTTAGCGCACTGGCTAGGAGGCGTGACGAGTGCATTCGCGGCGATGGCGGTAATGCTAACATCAAAGTCTGTATACTTCAGTATAGTGATCAGCAGACTTCTGTATAGTGTTTATTCTGTGATGTGGTTTTGTATTATATCCTATTACAATGTAGGTAGTATTACTATTAATAATTATTGGTAAAATTATCCGACTCCGTTGTCCTTCTGTTAAAATCTACGTTTTACTTTGTCACTTTCTGAATAACACTGTAAAATCAACTAATTACGTATCAACGTTGACATTGTCTACCAGATGGAATCGACTGCACTTATACTGCATGCACATGGTAAACAGTTTAATAAACTTTTTCTTTATCAAAGTACACATAGTATGCCAACTTTTATCAGGCCATTGGGAGTTAAGAAATTTCAGATTTTCTTGCCTTTGTTATATTAAAGGGGCTCTACAGTCATTTCTTTATGGCGTTGCCACCTTAAGTATTATTTACACTTTTTGCTTCATGTTTACTACATGACGTTCGTAATTATTTTGCGTGGTACTACATGTAAGAACTGTCAAAAGAACTTCCGGTGGAGTCCCCTAACTTAAGATAACATAGCCATGTAAGAATGACCGTAGAGCCCCTTTAAGTCAAGCATTATTTAATTGAATGTCACAAGTATATCCAAAATGTTGACCAAAACATCCATTTCGTTGTGAAGTGTGACATTTTCCGGTATTTGTCTTAGTATTTCATCAACCTGAGCAGCGCTTAATCCACTTTCAGTTTCTGGCACTTCCACAAGATCCGGCTCAAAATCTCCAGCAGCCTCTTGCCAATCAATGCCATAATTTTGAAAATCATGCCCTTCCTAGAATTTATTAAAAGATACTGTATAATCCAACAGTATCTAACAAATGCTTCCAGACATTACATAACAAATGACAAATTGTGCAATAAGTAAAAACTGACAGTGTTTCTTAATGTAGTGGAATTGCTCAGTGACTATGGGCCAATTTTTTTATTGGTGGTACACCAATTTCCCAAATCAAGTCACAAAAAATGCATGTGACCATAAAAATTATTTGAGGAGGCCTAAAGCCATCCATCCTCCCACTTCCCCAGTCCTGTTGCTGCAGACTGGCACTGCTTCTTTGCCACCCACATATTGAGAAATAAAGTGATTACCTGGAAAACTTCCCTTCCAATGGTGGATTCTGATCCAGAGATGGCATTGAGACCTCGGATCCACAACTGCATGGGTGTCTTATTTTGCTCGGTGCGAATTGGGTGTTGAATCCATGCATTTTGCCAACAAGTAATATTCTTGTTGATAATTGGAAGGAAGATTAAATGAAGGCACCACAGATGAAGCTCATTGCTAGGATTAAGGATTCCAAGTCTTTCCATTTCATAAAATATGTCGTAGAATACACCAGTGCATCCCTGTGCTCGCCAAAGCCTTTCGATCCTCTGGTTGTGAACACTTTTTCCTATGTACAGTAGAAAATTAAACACTAAAGTATTGTATTTTTAATTGCTGCTTTTGAACATGATACACACATGGGTTTGACACAAATGAGCAACTAACAAAGAAATCAGTCAGTTTGAAATCTTTAATTTTGCACACACTGTACTCACGGCGTCATGTGTTGGGAAATTTAACAAGTTTAGCTTTAACAATAAGTAACTGAAGGGTTTGGTTTGAATAATTATAGGTGATAAGAGCTGTTTGTTTTTCATAATTTTGGTAAAAACTCTGTATTTTATTAACCTGTTATGAAGCTTCCTCTTCCAGGCCCACGTTGTGGATGATTTAACATGTACCACGCAACTTGAACATTTTCTCCTCCCTTGTCTGCTCTAACACGTGATGGCAAACCATAAGTTTCAACCGCATTAATGAAAGCTGTTACAACCGTGTCTGCTAGGTTATTGTTTGAACCAACAAGGTATACAGGGATCCTGGAATAGCCATCAATGCCTCCATGAATTACAATCCTCCACCTGAGATAATTACAGTATAATAAATGTAAGTATGATTTTTCTCCTTAACACAATACAATTAATTGTGAGCACTGCGAGGCAATTAAAGATGTACGGTTTTCTCTGTAGAGTTTTCAGTTAAAAAGATTGTTCACTCAAATATGAAAGTCTGTCAGCCTGTAAAAGTGTACTATGCAGTCTTGATCACACTATTCACCATAATAACAAAGATGGCGGTGTCGATTTTACCATGATTCTTTGCAAAAAACATCATAACTTGAGAAAATACCCAAAAATAACAATTATGAAGACCATAAAAGTTCTAAGAAGTACGTTATTGATCCTCAAATTGATGTTACTTAGCAACTCCATCTGTTTTTAGCAGTTATCATAAACACTTTAGGTTTGCAAAGCATTATGGTAAAATCAACATCCGCCATCCTTTTTATTATGGTGAAGTATGGCTAGTATAGTATTATGAACTCAATATGTGCTATATGTTCTAACATTGTACCGGTGGTTATCTGTGGTGTACAAAAATGAATTATACGTTTACCTTATTAGTTTATGGTTCCCATCAATATGCCACAAGCTTAACGGTCCATGTACGTGGTATCTTCTTCGGATCACCGTTTGTGACCGACGGTTAATTATGCCAACAGGGTCAGTCCGTACTAATGAATCCCTAATTCTATGCAATTGTACTCGATGTCCTTTGGCAGCTAAAAAGCCTTTAGTTAATCTGATTCCTGTGTTGGGATTTAAATTTTGCGCTTCTCCAACAAGTTGATCAAGACCGCCATCACTGATGTTACTATAAGTAGCTAGAAAATATACCAGCATATAGGATTGATTTCAAAAGCATTAAATATACTGTACGTACAGAATTGCAATCACAACAGACATACATTGCTCTACAACTTGTTTCTCTGTTCTAACTTCTTGCATGCTTTGGGGCTCCTAGGCTAGCCTATTTAATAACATCAGTGAGTTCATCCTTGGGAAACATTGGCATTTTAGAGAAAGTTAATGGCAATTTCTTTACCCATGATGGCATGGTCTGTAAATTTATTTATTATATTTATAAAATGTATAAGGTTTAAAATGCTCAAACCCTCACAAGTGATATACTCTTGTAATTGCAAGACAACGAGAAGTCTAAATATACTAGAATGAAATTTGTACGTGCAATATTGTAAAAGTTATGAACATATTTAAGTTGATATAAAAAGGCAAACTAATTTCATCGTGAAACTGATTCGAGTCGCACCACAAATTTTGACAAATATACTCAAATGATGTACGATCAAAACTTACTATCACAATTAAGATTGTTTTTGTCGTTTCTTTTTTCTGGCTCCTCACAAACCTGAGCCTGTCTATGCAGAGCGGTCACCCAAACATGGACCATTACTAATGGTCCAAGGTTGAGTGGCCAATCAGAATACAGGATTTGTAAGGGACCATGGTTGAGTGTATACTAATTCATATTAGTATACACTCAACCATGGACCATTACATATTCTGTGAAATGTGTGATTACAAGAGAATATAACTTGTCAGGGTTTGAGCATTTGAAATCTTAGAAATTTTGACCAGGATTTGTGATGTCACTTTTCTCAAATTCAAATTGATTAAAAAAATCCCCACCCTTACCTAGTGACAGACATGTTCGTTATATCCCTTGCCCTCAATGCCCGACCCCCCCGCTTAACTTTGATAGGTGCATAATGGGGGGGGGTTGATTAGGGAGGAAAAGGGCAGGGGAGATGTTGAGTTCGATTATAAAAGCATGACATGCCACCTATGTACACACACCTTGGCACTGAATCTCAATTTACCTGCTACACTTAAGCCAAATGAACTCATCCGTCGCTCCAAAGTTCGTTTGCTGACACCCATCATGCTGCTTATTTCGCCAACTTTAAAACCTTGTTCCAACAAAAAGATTAATCGTCCCTCGTGTATGTCATATAATGGTTTTCCACGATTTCCGGTGTGAATCCGTGTCAGAGAGGCACAATTGTTTGAGGCTAAATACCGTCGGTCAAATTGGTTTAAAGTACGCAAACTCTGTCCACCAATTCTACAGTGGCGTCCTCAATTCCAACATTTACCAGATACCTCTTTAAGACGTCTAATCGTAAAGCCATTCCCTCAACGCAATCAGGGTCGTCGAGACTATTTAATCGCGGGATTATATCCTCAATAATGTTTAAAGCACCACCAATTTCATCATTCCTCACCGCCATATTGAAGTCTGTCTGTGCTCTGCGCTTCGAGAAAGAAAGCCTGGGCTCTAGTTACGTGGCGGGAATTCGACGGCTGTAATTAATATTGGCGGATATTTTACGCGGTGCTAAATCACCGCCAATATTGACTTCCCAAATTCATGTAGGATTCGTTTTCTACCTCTTTTGAAACTTCAATGTTGGAAATGAGTTAAATATCTATAGTCCAATTCAAATAAACGATGTGTATTTCAACATCAATTTGCCAACGGCATGCTATTTTTTTTCCACATCAAAATTCAAATTTACTTCAATTCATAAACATGTTGAATTCGGAAGGTTAAATTCGAGCGGCATGCCAAATTTGCTCGCATCAATATTCAAATTTACTTCAAATTTAGAAACATGTCGAATTTGCCGAGTGTTAATTTGCAGCAGTATGTTGAATTTGAGATGTTCAATGCTGAATTCTACTACAAATCGGAAACATGTTGAATTTAAATCAACATGAATATTGGCGGTAATCTGACGCCATAGTAAAGGGATAGTCTTAATTATGGCTGCCTCGCTTGGATAAACAGCATTAAATGGCTTCCCTACAACTCGTGTATTTTCTTTCAAATATAAAAAGCAGATAATTCAATATTGTTCTGGAGCTAAATTCTTTTAAATTGGAAAGACTTCAAAAAGCAGAGTTTGACACAGATATCAGCAAGTTTTATTCAGCATTACTGTCGAGAATGGGAGGGCCAGCCATTGAATTTTTCAGGTAGATTGACCCTAAAGACCTGAAGCTCATTGTATAGACGCTACCTACACTGGCACCACATAACCGAAGTCTTTCTATTTGGTCCAATGGTTTTAAGGTTCAAAATAGAAAATTGTCTAATGCCTCACCACCAGGCTAACATTAGGGAGCCAAAGTGCCAAATGCCCCATGGTGCCTGAGGGGGGGATGACTGATGCATAAGCTTGAGCCACTGTAGTACTCAGTGAACTCTTAAGTAAACTGGAATGATAACTTGGCCGCCATGTTTGAAGCCACTCATGAGTGATTTTTGTAGGTAGCCCCAGTCCCTTTTTACAAACTTTTGTCGAAAAATAATGGTTGAAAATCGATAAATTTCATAACTTTTCCTTCTTTTGATGCTTTTAATTTTTATCTAAGAGCATAGTAGGACAACAGTACTTTCAAACCGGGCACATAAAATATGCAAAAATTGTTTTACTGGAGAAATATAATCAAACAAAACGAAAATCGAGCAAAAACCGCGCGAATTTTTTTAGTTTTTTTGTGGTTTTGGGCTTCCTAGAAAGAGTTCAGGGATATTATATCATCATTTATATAGAGAAAGCATTAGCGCTTTTTATAATGTACATTCAAGCATGCAGAAACGTAATTTAATAAGTAAAAAATGCGATGCCAAATTGCCGAAAATAACAACACTTGAAAAAGGTTTTTAAGCAGATACATGTAATATTTGCTAATTTCTAGAACACAATGTGTACAAAGATGTTATAGTAAAAATATTTTAGTATAGTTGAAATATATAGGAAATAATGGTCTCTTCTGAATGGTTCTCACCACAAAACAGTAAAGGAACTTGATATCTGAATTCTTACTTTATAACGGAAGCGAGAATCGTTGCTCAAAAATCATCTCTCGCATGCTTATATTGTCATCAAAAGTTATAAAATTGTGCAGGCATATCTGATATGCATGATGTCAGTACTCCATAGCGACCCTGTTAAATATAAGTTGCTAAGAAGTAATTTACAGCACATATAAGGCTTAAATATTTAGGTGAGATTCGTGGTGAGAACCGTCTCGTAGTGAGCTGAATGTCAATGTCAAGTGTTTAATCAACAAACCAGTATTTTGTTCTGTAGCCCTTTCCAGCAATCACTGTGCCGACGCGTCTAGGAATACTTAATAGTAAATTATTGACAATCTACAGAAGTATCTAGCAATGTTTTCGAAACTTTATCATTGAACTCTGTCCATGTTTCATGATTGATTCCCTGTGTGTCGAACCTGCATCTGTAAATTGCTCTTAACTATGTGGAAAACATTTTTGACCGGATTGAGGTCAGTTAATGAATAAATCACGTAGAGTTACTGCGTACATGACTGGTCTGTGACCGTTAAATTACTTTTATGGATTATGGTGATGCGTTTACAGACAATCTTTGTCATAATACTTTGGGACAATCTAGCTTCCATGAAGAAATATAGTTATTGTAACATTTTTTAACGTAATTACTCCCCCCTACCTCCCCCCACCCGTTTCAATGTTGCGCTCATGTCAGGAGATGTCTCAGTTGCGATCTATTACTTTTTTGTGATACCAACATTGAACGGGGGGTGGCGGGGGGAACTGGACATAAGATGTGTGATGGAATTTCAATATTTGTCCCATAGTTTCTGGCAAAGATTGTAGATGTAAAACAGTCAGAACTAATTGCAAAACCATGTTTGAATCCCAATCATTGCAGTCTTTCCATGGAAAAAGTGTTTTTCTTGCAAATTTTTGCTCAAAAACGACTGAATTTTTCTCACTCCTCAAAACTATCCTTCGTCTTTTTGAAAGCTGATTTTCCTGCGTGACAGCTTCAACCAATCATAGGACTTTGTCAATTGTGTTATCATTCCAGTTTACTTAGAGTTCACTGGTAGTACTACTGGGAGAGATTTTACCATATTTTAACATGGGGCGTATTATTATTTAACATACAGAATCTTGTTGAGGAGGGACAGCCCCTTGTGGCCTTATATAAACAGGGGACTCTGAACAGGGGATGATACCTTTGAATACAATTGTTGGCTGAGACTTTTCCTTTTATAACAATAGTCAATATGTAACTTAATACATATATCATCACTTTGCCTTGCTAGCGGCAGAAGTTTACATCTTTTCGGCTATATGTATCATGACATTCATGTGTTTATAAACAGAAATTGTGTGCACTACATTTACATTATAAATAAATACTACGAGTATACACAATCAAATCAAGACGTATTAGGAATTAAACGTTAAAAATGCATTATACATTATTCATACGAGGTCAAAAGATCAACCACGTGGATGTTGACTCTCACCTGTTGACTGTTGTCTTAATCGCTCAGCAACTTCCAATAGAGCAGCTCTAGCAGAACGTATTTCCTCTGGATTAATTCTTATGTTCAATTCAACAAAGCACTGATAGTCAATCGATTTTTTTACTATTCAATAAGTTTCCCTTCCTACGCTTTGCTTCCGACGATTCAGATGTTGATTCAAACAATTTGATTCAGACGCCAAATGCGCGTTTCGGTATTGCGCGCATTGTACAGCGCGTGAAGGTTGCGTGATGGTCTGGACACAAATTGAATGTGCCGGGGGGTTGTGTATGTACTGTCGCCGCCAATATTAAACTTCTCGTATTCATGTGTTGATTAATTTTCAACATTTTTCGAACATTGAACTTCTGATGGGTGCTGAATAATCGGTATGTTCAATGTCCGATTTAACTTCAATGTGGAAATGTGTTGAATAATGTACATGTTCAATGTCCGAATTAACTTCAATGTCAAAAATATGTTGAATAACAAACAACTTCAATGTCCGAAATAACTTCAATGTCAGAAGATGTTGAATGACGATAAACATGAATATTGGCGGTAATATGACGCCATAGTTGCAGCACACACTCTCGAATTACTAATTATTTATATAATTGTGAGGGTGGGGAGGTAGACTGAGAGTCACATAATTTTTGGGTGAGTGTAATGATAGCTGTCACAAGGGGAGTAGTATCACCAAAAAGCCCCGTTTTTATAAGAAGATATGCATTCATGTGAGGCTAAAAGTTATTTCACACATTTTGTCTGTGCAAGAAATAGTCACAGTCAAGAGTTCTTCGTATTTGTACGACAACGAAAGGCATGTTGAAACAATATAGCCTCCAACGTGCGGTTTCCAACTACTTCCATCTAATTCTGATTTAATAATAATAATAAGAAAAAATACATTTCGGGCGGCCGATTTTTCAGGGGCAGGCGGCGATGAAAAACTAAAAGCTTTTTTTAATTGGCCTTATACAGTGAAGTAAATCAGGGATGGATCCAGCTTGATTTGATAGGGGGGGTGCTAAGCGGGCTTTGGTCATGAAGCAGGGCGTGGTCGGCGACAGAGGAAGGGTGAATCACCACTGAGGACCCCCTACAGTGTCAAGGTGGTTATCTTGTCAGGAAATCTTTGAAGAATAAGATGGCCTAGATGGTCAAAAAGGCCCATCAATGGCCCAATATTATATTTTTGTTTGATAAATGCCCTGTCAAATCCGAAATTTGGAACCCAGTTAAACTGTTCGTTATGAGCCTCATAACGAACAGCTTATGGTGTTTGCTATTTTGGTGAAAAGCTTATGTAAATAGTATCTTTAACTCATTAATTCGCAAGTAAAATCATGTTCCATCAAACCTGGGTAAAATATAGCATCATGGCAAGTAGTTGGCAAATAGTAATTAATAGTTTTGTCAACATATTAGTGGAAAGGTTTCCTATTGACAAGTACAGTAAAATCATAGAACTATAGATAATGAATGTAAAACATAATGATATATTTGATTAAGTACTAAATTGGCACTAATAACGTACTAGGTATCCAATCATGATGGCCAAGGTATACCATGTAGTACACCTGTGATGTCTGGACATGTTACATCCACCAGGTCCCCACTGCTTGGATTCCCCCCCTTACATAATCCAGATCTTACCAAACTTCCTGGTTGTATTCTTGACGTCATATCTTCTGACGTTATGTCCACACTTCGTTCTGCTGATAAAGAAAATCTTATTTATTATGCTGCTCGATGCTCTGGAGAACGTCATGGAGATGTTTGTCCCAGAATGCCATTGGATAGAATGCCTTTTGGTCTTATTGCACATAATTTGAAGTTTTTTGCATCCGACAATGTTACTAGCCTTCGAGCTCTGGATGACTACAGATCCTGGTGCCAATCAATGTACACCTTGTTTGGAAACAAGTGGGCATCAATGCACTTGGGACCAATGTGATCCTATGAGGTAGAGCATAGTTAATGGAGAACAGGGTTTGGAAGGCCGGCAAACTTCAAAGGCTTTCGAGCCAATTAATTTCAGATGTTGAGAAACCGCATCACGTGACAATACGAGTGCATCGAATTCAGAAATTACTAGAGTGTAGTATTACAGAAATACGATATTGTGATTATAAATACTGGAATAAGGCATTGTTCCTACTTGCTATGGCGGCGACAAGTTCGGCATACGTTCCAGAAGGTGAAATCCCTCCAATTCTGAGCTCAGAAGTCGAAAATACAACCGAGCAGGGCAATTTCGAGCAAACTATTGAACTTCTACAAATTGACGAGGAAGAATTGCGCGTTCAGCTGAAGAAGTAAGTAATTTAATATTGTGTGTTCCTTCACAAAACATGAAGTCAAGTGAGATGCCCTGAACATCATCTTTGTTTTCTGTTTGTGTTTTAGCTTGAGGGCTTGAAGCAATTTCCTTGCGAACATTGTTCGAAAGTGTGCAAGTCGAAAGGAGGGCTCACAAAGCATTTTCGTAGCAAACATTGGTGCATTTCGTAGCAAACAAAGGTGCATTTGAGTGCATTGCCAACTAAAAACAACATTTCACTCCAACTAATGCCATGTGATTTTACTTGTCAAGGGAATGTTGGACGTTAGTGGGTTAAAGCAGAAAATCATTTCAATATCTTCATTTCTTCTACTTTAGACTACATTGTCCATCACCCCAGAAGAGCATGGACCCCTTGCTTATGTTGATGGGTATGTGATCCAAGCACTGTACAGGAAAAGCAAAAACTTGAAAACTGCAGACTCAGTAAGAAACCAAGAGATTCAAGTGTTATTGTTTTCGATGAAAGTTCCAACCGAAGAAAATGAATACATTTCTTCGCTTTCCAGAGGAGCACTGTGGGCACCCAATGACTGGATTGTAAGTATTGCTGAAATTGCTGAACTGTGCTTCAAAAAGCACACAAGAATTGGAAAACCTTGCTCATTACCTGTGGACAAAGTTGTTGATGACGTCCAAGCATCTCCACTAGCAAAAAGTTTGTGGAACAATATAGTTGAACAATGTGATGTTCAAGTATCAAAAGAATGCCAATCTCTATGTTTTGAAAACATTGTGAAACTATATGCTACTGTGAGAGGTTTCTTGTTTGCAAGAGATGTTGTAAACAAGTACAAATTAAAAAACAAGTACAAATGTAAACAAGTACAAAAAAAAACACACAGAAAAAGAAGGCTTTGCGGAAACAGTTGAAGGTTGACAGTGAAAAATTGTAAATTCCATTGGCCACATACAAGGAGAAGTAGGCTCAGATTACAGCCAATGGGTTTCCGCCAGGCATTGATATCTGCATACAAGGAACTTATGCAGGTATCAGCAGCTTTCCCGGGGGGTCGACCCTCAGGCAAATCCAGGGAATAGCATGGGATTTGTTTTATTTGTCAAATTACCCGGGGGCATACACCCGGGATTTCTTTGTGAAGTTCAAAAGTTCATAATGAAATTCACAAACAGTTTGTAAACTGAGCAATTTGATTGGCTACCCTTTTTTAGTAGTCAATCAGAGGGTTTGTTTACAAACCTGCTTGTGAATTCATTATGAACTTTTGAACTTCGCAACGAATTTACGAAGTTCGGAACGAACTTCGGAATATTTTGGCAAAAGTTTGATGAAATCGACTGTAATTTCTTTATTATGGTACAATACTTGCATTAATGCCTGTAATTTGAGCCTACCTTCAATGTAAATAATAATTTGTTTTGGGGAATCAACCACATTTATTGTACTTTTTAGTATAATTTTTTTATAAATATTAATGTTCTACTTACAAATTATGAAAGAATTCACAATAAAACCAAAAAATATTTTTTTAATTTCTTTATCACTGTTGAGAACTGCCTCCCCGATTCCCAACAATAGAATTTATTTCAGTATATTTTAATGTTCTAGAGAATAATATGGGACCGCGTGCCCCGCGCGATAACAAAACAATATAATAGCTAAATATAAGTAATGATAGTGTTTTCTGACATCACTATATCAATAAGTATACTTATTGTTCTAGTCTTTACCCAATGTTTCACTTTGTACAAATCACTTTAAATCCTATATTAATTAGCCATGGGGTGGGGGGATATTTCACACACATTGGTTAAGGCTGGCTATAAGGGGACAGTCATTTTTACCATAGGTACTACATGTAAGATACTGTCAGATGAACTTCTGAGTTCTGATGGAGTTCCCTAACTTAACTTAACGTACCAGTAGCCAAAGCTGTACAAAAATGACTGTAGGGCCCCTTATTCATTTAGCTAAAATGAAATAAGTAATGATTCTTGGTTGAGCCTCCTCCAGTAGGGCTATTAAAAGGGGGATCGTAAACTGCAAATTCTATTGTTGAAATATGTATGCAACTGGTGCAATATCTCTAAGAACAGAAATCCTTACGTCGTTGTAGCCAAAGTCAACAGCAGTTGGATTGTCAGAACGCCTACCTTGAGCACGCTGGTACCCAAAATACTCTTCCACATCATCCTGGCAAAATCTCTCTGTCAGGACACTCTCAAATCCTTCACTCAGCAAGAATTTTGTCAATTGAATAACTGACTTGACGGTTATTTGCAGTCCTTTATATGTCTGAATGGACAGGAACATCTTGGCCCTTTGATCAGGAGTAAACGTGCCAGCACGAGCTTGAGTGGAGGAAAGCCAATCAGCCAGATACCGCAGAAAAACCTGTTCAAGCCATTCAAAACGAGAATCTGTGGTGCTTCGGTACGGTGCCAACAAAGCATTTCGTTTTCTCTCGTGTTCATGAAAGGAACAAACATTGAGACAATCGAAAAAGTCATTGATCATCTCACATAACTTGGCTGTTTCATCTGCTTCCCCTTTAGTGTAGTAGCGTTTTAAAGCCAATGACACTGTTTTGCTCATCACTTGAGTCGCTAAACTGACCTTCATCTTTGAAAAAGACTTCAAATCTATATGATCTACAGTAAGTTTTGGCAACTGATGAAGACCACAGTCTAAATCTGAAAAGTATAGTTTAGCTATATGCTCCCACAGCAAGTATTTGCCATTAGTCCATAACTTCCGAAACTCCAGAAATCTTGTAGCTCCTTATATGCTGCTGGTGATTTTGCATGCAACTAAAGACAAAATCGTATGACATGGGGATGGTATCTTCTGCCAAACTTAGGAGTAGCAAGTAACTTTCTCTGTTGCTCCCAAACAACTTTCATATGAGGTGTTATTTCTGTGCTGCTGTTAGCAAATATCTCCAAAAGATCTTTCTCAAGTGCTTTGTTTACTGCGATACTGTTCTTTTCAATTTCCGATTCCAGCATATTTACTCTATCTTCAAGTTGTTTACAAACAATCCGTAGCTCATGAATAGTTGCAACCAACCTTTCTTTACCAGTAGCTGTCAGTGGTGCTTTGCTTGGAACTGGTCGAGCTTCTTTGGCTGCTTTTGCCTTGAATGACTGTTGCAATGATCTTTCCTTGTTCTCGCAATTGGTGCACTGATCGTTATCTGAGAGAACATCACAATCATGTGATCGTAGAAACACTTTTGCCTGGAATGAAGGACCGTTTTCATCATACTTTTCTACCTTGATGGGAACAGTGTGACGAACAACATTCCCAAAACAATCATGTGATGGGTCAACAGCAACCAAGTTGAAAGATTCCTCAACAGGAAGTCCACCACACAACTGAAACTGTTGTAATGATGACAAAATACTTGACAGTGTGGAATACCTTATTGATCGCTTGTGTTCTCTATAAAAGATGTGCTCGTCTGGAAGTAGCCAGTTAAATGCAGAAATTGAAAAGTTTAACGATGCCTCAATTGTCACAGAGAGTTTAGGAAGGGAAAATGTTCCATCCCAAAGCACAAATGTCACATTGTTCTCATTGACACTTCTTGTCCATCCAGTTAACTTTAAGGGATGCTTTTCTCCATGCGCCAATATGGGCATATGCACGAATTTTTCATTTGTGCGTTCTGAGCATGCGCCAATATGAGATTATGCACAAATTTTTCATTTGTGAGTTCTGAGCATGTGCCAATATGAGCATATGCACGAATTTTTCATTTTTGCGTTCTGAGCATGCGCCAATATGAGAATATGCACGAATTTTTCATTTGTGCGTTCTGAGCATGCGCCAATATGAGCATATGCACAAACTTTTCATTTGTGCGTTCTGAGCATGCGCCAGTATGAGCATATGCACAAATTTTTCATTTGTGCGTTCTGAGCATGCGCCAATATGAGCATATGCACGAATTTTTTTAAGATAATACCTACCTATCATCTCTAAAACTGATTATTTGTGGTCCCTATTACCAAGATTTTGTTTCATGCAAAATTGGTAGAAAGGAGTCGAAAGCCCTGGTAAGGTGGGGGAAATGCCTAGAATTTGCTGTTTTCCATTCATTTTGTCTCAAAACAGAAAATTCAGTGCATTTTCCTCCTTCATTAATTTTTTCAGTTAATGAATTGTCGATGTTAGGGACAACAAATTATCAGTTTCAGAGTAGAGAGGTAGCCATTTCCTTTAAAGTGCCCATGCAACGAAGTTTTTGCCTCATTTTTTATTGTTTTGTTAAAAATTACAGCTCCAATGATGAAGAATGGCGTTTACAGTTTATTCATATCTCATCTCATTCCCAAGTTATCGCACTTTGTATATTTTGATTTGTGACGTCACTGGTTGTGTTTGAGATAGTGGCAATAACAAGAAAGTCTGATATCTTGGTGATGATTTAATAAAATTCAATGAAATTTGGCACAGTCAGTGGGTGCACCCACATGAGTATTTTGGAGTGGTCATGTGGTTGTCATGGCAACACACTAGTCCCCAGTCTCTTCACTTCCTTTTTCCAAATTTCCTCCTCTAAACTTCGTGCAGAGGACGTTTCCTTATTTCATAGGTTTAAACTTGTCACAACACCTGTACATACTATAGTAATAAGCGCAAATTGCAGAAATTTGTTTTGATTTCGTTGGAGACAGATCATATAGCAAATGCACGAGAACTCGAGAAGGGACTAGTGCATTGCCATGACAACCATAGAAACAACCCAAAATGGTCACTTAGGTGCACCAACTCAGTGTGCCAAGTTTCATTGAATTCTACTAAATCATCACCAAGATATCAGACTTTCTTGTTATTGCCACTATCTCAAACACAACCAGTGACGTCACAAATCAAAATATACAAAGTACGATAACTTGGGAATGAGATGAGATATGAATAAACTGTAAACGTCATTCTTCATCATTCGAGGTGTACTTTTTAACAAAACAATAAAAAATCAGGCAAAAATTTCGTTGCATAGGCACTTTAAAAATCCATTTCCATAGTTGGACAAGTTGCAATATTGGTGTCGCCACCTTAAGTGATTCTAGAAGGCAAATGGTTAGTTATTTTGATCAGACAAATACCAATGAATTGTCATGATACGTTCGTTATTCAATCCAGTGAAAAAATTTGTATCTTCAATTAAAGCTAACAAAGTAATACCACAAAATATGAGGGACACCATGTATAGCTAGGAGGGGTAGGCAGGTACTCATTTGGAGAAAAAAACTTTTTCGTAAATGCTCCAATGCTCGCAATTTTCCAATAACATGCCTTGCTATGGTGGTTGCTACTGAACAAAATTTCAAACAAGCTGCTATTTTTCCCTATTTATCCACTTTCCATTAAACAAATAGAAAAATTAACACAAGAAAACGAAAAAGGGATCATTAATGATGCATAATATGGCTAATTTCAAAATAGGATTTTCATTTAAAATTTTGTAGTGGACCCCCTTAAGTACAGCAGCCTGCAAGACATGAAGAATGAATTGAAAACTGCTATGGAAGATATTGGCATGGTAACTGTAGGTGGGTACAATTGAATTCACTATAGATGTATTATCTTAGGCAGTATATAGAGAATGTTAAAAGGACATACACAATATACAGGATATTTTCATGGTTGTGGAGGTTTAATTGGTGTATTGCTCTAGCTGGCATTGTTTATTTAGTTATAGGCTTTTTGTATTTAATTAAACGTTTTGTTACGGATGGTGAGTTCAACTCGTTGCGACCGCAAGGATCAACCAGACCGGTCTCAGTTATTCAGCTGATAATGGACGCCAAGAACGAAGCACAGGCGATACCAGCTAAAGAAATAGAGAAATTTCTCAAGTTTGTAAAGAAAGGTACTGTTACTTTATCGTTATAATTGTTACATTTTTAACACAAAATACTGTACTTTGGTTTATTTCCTGTTTTAAAAGTGCACAAAAATACAGTGTTTCTCATCAAAACCAATAAGAAAACACTATACTGTAATTATTTAGCATGGTACTCGTGATATATAAATCTATAGTACTGTACAATCATGTAGTATTTTTTCGCAGGAGAGTTTTTCACAAGCGTTTTTTTTTCTTTTGCATTCTGTTATCAACAGATGGAGTATTCATATACTCCTTATACTCATTAGAGTCATGATGCTACCCCGTTGGAAGTGTTCATTGGTTGAGAGAATACATGAATGGTGAACCAAAAGTCATGTTTCCCCAAGCAATCAATATTCTAAGCAGGAGACACTTTCCGTTCTTTTACGATCGTCATCCTTGGGTTGCAGGTAAGGTACACAATAAAGGATACAAAACAACAACAAAAAACACAACAAATTTTTAATAAAACTTTATTTAAACTCCTACTCACTACAATTGGTGAATAAAACTTAAGGCACTCATTGAATATAGCATTTCATGCTGCACAGAAATTGAGATAATTCCCATACTGAAACAGTATACTGTATATGCATCTTCTACATCATGAAGACATCATGTAAACAGCCTGAAGACAGACAGTTAAACTGTCCGAAACGTTACAAAAATAAAATTGTAATAAACCTTTTTGAAGTATCCTGGATTGAATCTATATTTAGAAATGAATGTTATAAACAAAGGTGAAAGTTTTAGAAAAATAATTAGTATAACTTAGGTTCCTATATTTTTGTGTTATAGGTAAAGATGAGTCAAAGGCTGACTGCCTCAAATCCCTAATGGCCACATACCTTTTCAAAAAGAAGGTAAGTATGCACTGTGATGCAGGTGTTAACTTTAGGCACTATTTGTATGTGCCAGAGGTAAGTGAACATACGGGGGGAGCCTCAACATGAGCGTGAAGACCACAATCATGTTCTGAAGAGCATAGCTGGTAGTTTGAGGAAGGGGTATATTCCACCAAGCATTTGTCAAGGCTATGAATGATCCGAATACAGGTTTGACCTACACTGCATTGACCGGTAAGAGAAAACAGAGTGTGGGTGATGTTGAGAAATTGTTGTCACCTGCAGTAGATAGGTGGTTGAAAGCTAACGGTTTTTTGAGTGAAGGTAGATTTGTAGAGGTTGTCTCGAACTGGCACAAGGCAAGTGATGGTTGTGTACTTACAGAGGAAGATCATAAGAAGCACAACATGGCAATGCTAGACTATCTGTTGGAAGACTGGATGCATTGGTTTAAAGGATGAAAGAGACTATGCCACATTAGATGTCAACAGGTACTGTACGTTCATATGATATTAATGGCAATGAAATTCAACCTGCAATGTACATCCCAGATATATTTATGTATTCAGCGTAGTACAGTATAACAGTTGTACACTTTAATTTAGACCTATCAGAGGCATTGGAGGATTCACCAGAAGTTGTGGTGGCACTAACAACGAATATCGAGAGCCAGGTTAGTCTGTATTCAAATGTGATGCCACTGTATGACACTGGCAACTCTATTCCTCTAAATTCACACCTGAACCCTCATTCACCAAGGATATAAACAGCAAATTAAAACGACTAATTTTGTGGTCTTATTAAAAAAAAACACGACGTTTCTTTTTCAGATGCCGAGATGGAATTGAGAAAGGTTCCTGAACATCCAAGGGCAGGGTCAACTGATGATGTTGAAAGCATTTTTGCCTTTTTATATGGATTACATGGACACCGATCTTCGATGAGAAAGATTTTCATGATGTGTTTCCAAAAGTAATCAGTGAATACACGAAGAAATGTGATCCTGACCTGCCCTTTTATTACTACACTGGATCCAATAACCGATTAAAGTACGGTTCTATACAATCATTTAACGTACCTTACGACTGGATCATGTACATATTTCCAGAAGAGCGGGTTTTCCTGGCAAATCGAGCTTTGATCCAGCAACGTGGCCAATTGAGTGTTAGATCAGCCCATTTCAGACCAGCAGAATGTTTACCACCACCACCAAATACCTGAGCATACCTGAACAAGTGAACATAATTATTACTGTATGTAACATGAGTAATGTACATATTATTTTCTGTATTTTTTTTGTAAAAATTATATTTCAAAAAATCTGGATTACATCTGGCAACTAATCAATCTAATAAGTTACAAGGCTTCACAAAATGAAGGTAGCCAGGTGAAAGAAGCAGCTCGTGCATTGGTGCTCATCCCTCTAGCACAAATTAAGTGTCTGATGCCGCAGGATACAAAATACGAAGATGCATCTATTTATAACACATATTAGCTTAGTATATACATAAATGTTCCTAATATTTCAATTAAGGTTGTCAAACAATATGAGCATGAAAGAATGATGAAAATAATCATAGTTTTTGGTGAAAAGATTCCATGGAAACGTTGCAATATTGTTGTGGTAGAGTGTAAACCTCCGGGGGGTGGTCGCAATTAACGTGCAAATTTATGATATAGTAAATTTCTGGAATTTATTGCTTATTGGACATTTAAAATTATATTAATACGTATTAACTATTATGTACTTTTTTCTTCCAATTTAACGGAACATTTTGATCTACTCTGATCCATATCAACTAAATATCGTCATATTATTTACCTTCAAAAATTATTATTGGGTTGTTCAAGATAAGATTACCCCCCCTGTATCATGAATTTGTTTGAGAAATGCGTTAAACTGAGTTATAACTATTAAACATGGCCGAATGCAAGAGCGAATGCTGACTCCTACAGAGCTACAGGATACATTTTAGATGAAGACACATTGCCCGCATTGCCAAAAGACTTGATTCATTTATTAGTGCAAAGTTTCTTCGAAACTTTGCAGTATTGTGGTGAGTGGCGAAAATTAAACTGAGTCATTCATTCATTCAATCATAGTGTAAACTTTCCGGGGGGTGCATACAATTTATGTTTCTTTTTAAATTTCATTAACATTTAGTGATTCAGTGCTTCAAGACAGGGCTTCACATTTTTCTTTAAATATCATTTTGATCTTATGGCGACTTTACACAAACTATACTGAATTAGAGTCTTTATATTGAACTTGAAACATTTGCTAAAGACGTTGAATTGACATTAAATTGGCGATCTTTCCCCCGGAACACCCGATTTTTTGTGCAATCACAAATGCATGTGCGCTATCAAGTGCGTGGCCGCGAGGTGACTGCGAGATTCGTACACGTGCCGTGTAGTGAGTCTAGCGCAGTCCAGCGACAAGAACATTTTAATATCTTTATATCAAATTATCAATATATAGTATAACTATAAGTATGTCGATGAACCGGAGAGAAATCCGTCATTATAACTGACTTACCAACTTGCCTTCAGTACTGGATAATCAACAGGAAGGATTGTAGAAATTCACTTATTTTCGCTTCCCGAGCATTATTATTTGACATTTGCTTTCGAGAATATGATTATGACAAAATATGTGGTAGCAGTTTAAAGGCTATATAGGCTGTGAGCTAGTGCACCAAAAGATGGCTAGAAAACGAATTTCATTGGACACCTCGCTAAGCTAAAAGAACTTTACATATTCTTATAGATTAAAACATGCTGAATCCAAATCTAAAAAGTTCTTGTCGATATACCCTGCAGTTTTTTTGTATTTTTCGATTGAAATCTTAAAAATTCACTGTCGCGTGATTATGTTTATTAGCAGTTTCGCAAAAACACATCTTTCAAAAATCATACTTCCTGTACGAACGTGCGCCGATTATCTGCCGGTTTCTATTCGACTTACAGGCGACAGCTGTTTGAGGCATGTGTTTTTTATTTTCTTATGGTTTGTCAATGTGCGAGAAAGATCATATTAGTCTAGGACCTGTAAAGGAGTTTGTATGCATTTCATTTAGGACAGATTATCTCAACTGTTTTAGGGTAAAATGACCATGGCGGTCAACATGGCATATGTGCCAAAACCCGAATCCGGGGCGAAAGTCCTGAAAATTACCACGCCCAGAAACGGCACTGTCGGCATAGCTCTAAATCCTGAACCGCCAAAGCTATAGCCTTTTTGAATTGCTTATAGTGTTTAGAATGGTTGCTTTTATGGGTAGTCACTGGAGGGTGAAATTTGTCTAGGTATCATATTTTACAAGAAAATGACTATGCACCATCCCAGGTCAACTGCTAATTATGCATCAAATTACTCATTCACCTGGCAGTCTGTTTTCTTATTTCCCAAACATTTTTGTCATAGGATGAAAAAATATGCTTATTTTAATATAATTATTATAAATTTCATAAGGAATGATATTGTTTTGTTGAGATATAACACATTTCATTTCACTTACCCCCCGCCAGAACACGATTTCTGCCATATTTTGCCGATTTGTTTGCTTTTTATCGCCGAGCCTCGCAAGTATCATCCAAATGTTCTACTTTAACACAATGCTAGTTGACTAAATAATAATTCAACCAAGTTTCGTCGGGTTTTGGAGCAGTGCCATGTATTTTATATTCGATTTTGTGTCCTTCGACATTTCCTCAATTATGTAGCCATTGCAATGTCTCGCAGCTTCTCTGCCCGATAAATGCCACTTCTTCGTACACATCTGTATTTATATTACAGTATCCAAAAATAATTGATTGTAGAATAGTCCCAATCGAAAATTACTCCCATTACTCCCATTTGGGAGTGAAAAACCTTCCCTCGTTCATCAAGAACGAGAATCTAAAACAAAAGGTTCAAAATAATTTGAAAGTCTTGTGCAATCTTCACGAAAACCGCTCGTGGGCAACATTACAGGGGGGGGGAAACATTTTCACGAATACGTTTGTTCGCGATCACAGCAACCCAAAGTAAAGTTCGTGTGTTTAACTGTTTATATGTTTTATGACAAAATAAACAAATATTCGCGTAATTTTGTATTTTTCTGGTTTCCTTTAGCTATAAAAAAGAAACCAGAGATTTACGCAATCTTTTTGCACCACCAAACGTATTCGTGAAAATGTTTTCCCCCCCTGTAATGTTGCCCACAAGGAGTTTTCGTGAAGATTGTGCAAGACTTTCAAATTATTTTGAACAGTTAATAGTATAATTAGCAGTTGACCTGGGATGGTGCATAGTCATTTTCTTGTAAAATATGATACCTAGACAAATTTCACCCTCCAGTGACTACCCATAAAAGCAACCATTCTAAACACTGTAAGCAATTCAAAAAGGCTGTAGCTTTGGCGGTTCAGGATTTAGAGCTATGCCGACAGTGCCGTTTCTGGGCGTGGTAATTTTCAGGACTTTCGCCCCGGATTCGGGTTTTGGCACATATGCCATGTTGACCGCCATGCTCATTTTACCCTAAAACAGTTGAGATAATCTGTCCTAAATGAAATGCATACAAACTCCTTTACAGGTCCTAGACTATATTGCATATCTTCGGTTATTCTGCCTGTTTCACCTAAACTTCGAATTTCAGATGTGTTCCATTGTATTATCTACATTTAAGCGATAGTTTTAAGTTATGACAGGACAAAAGAATGGTTTTATGGCTGCTCAACAAGTAGACAACGAGAAGGAAGTTAGCTTTCAAGATACCAGCGCAAACGAAAAGCTTTTAACTAAAGAATGGTTCTGCTGCTCTTGAGGTCAAGAATAATGACAATATCTTGCTGTTCTACCTTCATTTAAAGCCATTGTGTACATTTGGCGCAAGTTTTTATCTTTATAATATTATACACTTGCGCTTTGTCTAAACACTATGTCTATATATATTATTTATATTCCTCATTGTTCACTGCAATATACATACACAGTATTTATTAGTTCTAAATTATAGAGCATATTTGTTTTGTGTATTTTTAAGATCCCAAAAGTCTTGCTACTATGTAGATTCATATTTGTATGTAGTTTAATTAAGATTGTACTGTACAGTAAACACTCCTGGAGTAAAATATAAATGAAAGGAGATGCATTTGAGCATTGCCTTTGGATATCAGCCCACTATTCCTCAAAGCACATTTAGTACATCTGTTCTGTCCAGACTGCAGAATTGGTCAAACTGCACCTGAGATTTCTCAATGTAAACGTTTTAGCACACCTGGGATGTGCTTTGATATAAACAATTTTTATACTCCTAATCTATCCCCTAAATTTCATTGTTTTTAATATCTATTTGGTCAATTTTGTGACCCTGACTGCTTCTTGACATGCCCTTGGAAACAGTTTTGCAGCCTTGCCCCTAGATTTGTATCTTCTGCACCACCAAGACCTCATCAAGAACAGCCCTTGAACTCTCTAGCTGCAGGTGTCTTGTACCCAGGTGTCTTGTACCATCAGTTGCTACATTGTTGTGTGGCTGGGGCATATGATTGCTGTATTCAGAATTTTGAGATGGCATAGCAAACCAAAGTGCCTAATTGTGAGGCAGATTCATAATATTATTTTATAATGGGTGGGCTACCCCATCTATTATGCCTCTTGTTAACTTGTTAAGCAGCAATAGAAAAGCAAACCTTAATTTTGGCAAGGCCTTCAATCAGCCACATATACATCAGTGCAAATACTGCAAAACAATATAATGTATATTATTTGCACAGATATAGATCAGGGTTTACAGATCGAAAGCCTTGTAGAGAAAATAAACGAGGTATTTTACATAAACAAAACAATGATAGGGTGTAATAATGTAATGTATTTTGCAAGTACTGATCATTAATTGTAAATAAAACAATTCCAATTGAAACAAAATTGCAATATTGTCTGGTACTGTTCATTTCTCAAGAACGTTCATTTAAGATGGCAGATATCGAGTCTTCAGATTATTTATAGTATTCTTGTGCTTTGCCAAAACACAATTGCATCGTTTATTGAAGCAATGATATTTATTAAACTAGAAGATATATAAGCCAAGCTTTAGTCAATTCGTTATGTGTTTTGTCAGAACTTGTTATAGGCCGTCCTTCGCAGATTTTGTCGCACAAACTACAAGGAAATAACTTCTCTCCGTCAATTTTTTTAGCGCATCAGAAAATTGGGGCAAACGCTAATGTCAGGAAAGTATCCTCGTGTTGGCCTTCGTTTCCCCGTCGAAAACTACATTATCCATTGTCAATATGCCTTGCAAAGCCCTCCATATCTTCACGAAGCTCTACTGTTTCTATATTACGCTTCATCGCTGTCAAAAAGCATTCAAACGATCAGAAAAAAGCTTATTTTTATCGGAAACCTGATATTAATTAAATACGTAACATTTTGTTTACAAATGTTTTGTACATCACTATTTTGTATATCTTAAAATTACCTGAGATATGCCCGAGTTGTAGGCGGTATGCAGGCTATTGGTCCGATTCTTACGAAACGCTTTTTGAACGATGAGTTTGCACGGAATTGCTAATAAACGCAGTTCAAAACAGTGAATTTTTTAAGATTTCAATCGAGAAATGCAGGGTATCTCGACAAGAACCTTTTACATTTGGATTCAGCGTGTTTTAATCTATAAGAATATGTAAAGTTATTTTAGCTTAGCGAGGTGTCCAATGAAACTAAACGTTTTGGTGCACTAGCTGACGGCCTAATATTATTTCAAATACAACTATAACCTTATGAACTATAGGGGCAATGCCAATGTAAATAAACTTGTGCAAGTCTATGGCTGGATATATATAGTATACTGCATGTATTCGATATGTAATCTGTATTATGAACTATCAAAACAGTGCAGACTATAGTATCCGATTTATATTATAACCTCTATGGTATAAAACGGGATCATATAAACGTGCTGCAAAGCCTGCAGTCCCAATAGTCGTGTTAATTTAAACTTTACAGTATACCTTGAATTGATGGGATATAATTGTATTGGGATGTATATTTTAAAATAAATGTAAATTCTGATTTTCTGTGATATAAATAATTATGTTTGAAGTGTGAACGTAAACAACAGTACTGTTTATATATGCATTGTCATTGACATTGTTAGGAAAACGAAAGTTAACACAACGACAACGTAATATTTACTGTAACTATTCATCCACAACATTCATTGCCTTGATAACTTTGTCCTCTCTCAAGATTACAAATAAAATCTTTTTTACTAAAAGCAAAGTTTCAATGATCATTTTCTTGGAAAGCTTGGTAGGGTCCGTCTCTTGTTACAAGTAATTATAAATGGGGCATAATTTATTGGCGTTAAAAACACGATTTTCAAAAGCGAAGTTAATAATAGGCCTTCGAAAAACAAATGTCATGAGAACTTGACAATCTTGACATATAAACTTGAATACTGCTAGCTATAATTCCATGCATGACTCATCTATTTACGTCACAATAAATACGCATACACTTCCCACGGCGTATTGTGAAATATTCTTTATCTGTAGGATCAAGGAGAGATTTTCCTGAAACATTCCTTGCCATTTACTTGTAAATTATGTTGTTACAGCCTACAGGGTCCAAAATTCAACAAAAATATGTCTTCGCCGCAGAGTACTTCAGTGCTTCCATATTAATCTTTCGTTTTCCTTACTGCCATTTCCCCCCATTTTCCTCAAAACTTATGGCTCTTTGAAACTTTGCACAATCCTTGGATCCTTAGTTTAAAACTTTGAGCCATTGTCATTGACTAATTGAGGCTTTATTGGCAATGTAAACAAATGACCAAATGGCAAACTGCATTGCACGACTGTAGTCTGTAGCATGTATTATAAAACTTTATCGGCTATTGCTCTCCAATATGTTATTCCAGTAGTATATTTACATCATTCATGAAGTTTGTAGTCACAGTTAATTTGTAGTCGCAGTTAATTTGTAGTCGAGTAAAACTGAGAAGCTATTTCCGAAGTAGAGGATATTATACACGTTTTTTTATAGTCTGTATACTAAATCGATTGAAAAGAAGCATATTGATATTGCCAATTAAAGTTTATATAACTGTTCATACAATTGTATTATTGTTATGCTATAAATAATACATTAATACCACATGTGTACGAAACGTTGCTGGAATAATAGAATATCAATTAATAATGTCCGACTGTAATGCGTGGCCGAATTGGTTATAAATTGATACATACCTATACTTCTGTATATTTGTTTCGTATATTTACACTTTTATACTGTTTTGATAAACACAAAATTACTTTTGCGCATGCAAGAGTATTGAAAAAAGCATAAATATTAAAGAAAATCTGAACATAATTCTGTGGCATTAGTAACGGTAATACCTATTTTTAGAAAGCGAAACTATTACTAACTTTTGTATTTCCACTTACAAAAGAACAAAGTTTCGCTCTAAAAGAAAAATATTTTTTTTCGATAAATTTTCTTTTTTAGATGGAATTCTCCAAGACTTAAAAATGAAATAGTTAAAATAATAAAAAAATAAGTATGGTTTATCCATAGCCTCTTTGCACTATCCCTAGGATCTCTGAGTTAATATGTTTATTATGATTATTCCCAATATTCTTTCACACTCATATTGTACATTTGTCTACTGTCGCTGAAAAGTTTAATTGAAATAGCTGAATAGTGTCCTTAGGGAGTGTTCATTATTTATATCAGGGGTTGGTACCGAAGAGAAATGGGTTGGGTAAGCCATTTTTCTAGGGTATGAAGGGTTGGGTAAATTTTTTTGAACAAAGCCTATGGTTGGGTAAATGATTTTCAATACAAACCTTCAATTGAACAAAATATGAAAATCCTTTAATTAACAAAATGGTCATTCCAGGAAATATCCATACCTTTCCCACAAAGAAAATTAAACTCCCCATCCCCTTCAGATCACGGGCTATAGGACAAGTGCCATTCGTTGAGAGCAATATAAATTTACATAAAATATCCTACTTTATTTGTGCATAACTTAAATACTAAAGTATTCACTGTACCTTCTAAACAATAATCTATTTAATATTCCTTCTTGACTTCGTTACAATTTATAAACGACGCCATGTTTAATTTTACATAAAATATTATTTTTCTCCCCCCTCCACCGAAAATTAATAAATAAATAATAGGAAACGGGTTGAAAACGGAGGGAAAAATAAGAGGGTACGAACAATTACCTACAAAGTTTTCGTTACAAGCGAGATGCATATGGCATAAACGTGTCCCCAACTTCCATATATGGAAAGAACCTGTCCCCACTGTTTTTTAGTAAATTATTTAACAGGAAATATGAATATTTTGAAAAAAACCGCGTGTATGGAGAAATTAAAACAAAACACAGCTTTCGTTGATCTTTATAAAAGCCAAAATTTAAGCGTGTAAATATAAGGTTAATTTTTTAAATATAAATATAATATATAATATAAATTCCATAAAATACTGATTTATATACTTAACAATAATCTTAAATTTACTCATTTTTAATAGCGATGCTGACATAACAAACAAGTTCGTTGCTGTGAACATAAATAGTAAAGAACTGCGTTTAGACAATATTTATTCTGTATATTTGCGGCAATACTTGTTACTCAACAGAAATCCTATGACCAAACTTCTTTACGCAAGGCTACTGCATGATATCTTCCCCTCTCTTACAAGCAAGAGAATGAAAATCCATCTATCGCGTTAAAAACATGTTGTTCTCCAGGTAATAAATCCAACATCTTGTTGTTTTCATCTTGGGCGTCTTCTCGTAATGCAAAAAGCTTCAGAATTCGCTCTCCATTCGACAGGTCGGGTTAAGTAATTTAGTACGTTCATTGCATGACTTGAAAGACTTCCACCACCTTGACGAATCTCGTTTAAAAATTCCACGAATTTAGAGTCCGATTGTCGAACCACTTCAGCAATTTCGGCACAGAAATCAAAACATCTTGCCCACATGGATGATTGGAAACAAAAGTCTGGTTTTTGGCCATTTTCATAAACGGGTGGTATTTGATAAAAATCACCAGAAAAAATGAGTTGAATTCCGCCAAACGGTGAGATGGCATCTTTCACACGTCATGCTATGAACTAGAGTTTTTCGAATAGATCCAAACTTAATAGTGACACTCAGGGCCGTCCTCAGAAAACTTGGCGCACGTTATATTTCCTGCAAACATTTAAAAATAAAAATATAGTTTCCAGGCCAGACCGAGCGGCATCTGAAGTAATCACTGACGTTCATTGCATCTCGCGTGTTACAATTTGATTATATCACGTGGTACAAATTTTGAAAGCGGATTGGTTATCGTAGGTAATTGTTCCTACCCTCTTATTTTTCCCTCCGTTTTCAACCCGTTTCCTATTATTTATTTATTAATTTTCGGGGGGGGGGGGGGAGAAAAATAATATTTTATGTAAAATTAAACATGGCGTCGTTTATAAATTGTAACGAAGTCAAGAAGGAATATTACGAAAAATATTATTGTTTAGAAGGTACGGTGAATACTTTAGTATTTAAGTTATGCAAAATTAAAGTAGGATGGATATTTTATGTAAATTTATATTGCTCTCAACGAATGGCACTTGTCCTATAGGCCGTGTTCAGATATCCTAATACACTCACCATATCAGAAACAATATTCTCTCTGCTTCCTTCTGGATGGCAGAAATTTCCTCTGTGGGGGGAGTTTGGATATTTTCAGGAAGGACCCAATACTTTTAAAAAAGTTACATCAAATGTGATATATAAACTAGGATGGGACAAAAACAAAGTGTATTTATAGTTTCATTTATCACAGCTATCCGAGCTGTCAGAGACGTCTTCATCAGAGTGATCACTAAATAAAACCTCTTGAACATCTTCATCAGTGTCCAATGATCCAATGAATTTCAAGTATGCAATGTTTCACAAAATAACTGGATCATGTTCTCCTTCTCAAACATTCTTTAAGTCCTCCAACTTTATAGTCTCTAATGATTTCTCCCCATATGAATTGGGGCAAATTCAGTCAATAGCATCCCATGTGAAATTGTTTTCTGCCAAAAGCTTTCTAGCGTTCCTGACCAAAGAAATTCTGTTTTTCTTTTTGTTCTTGCTTTTCTGCTCCTTCCTTTTTCGTTTTCTCTGGATTTCATAAGTGGTTACAAATTTTAAATTATCTTCAAAGCAAACCAGTTTTTCCTTGAGCCCTTTCATAGTTGAAATGTACCCATGGATAGCCTCATTCTCAGCCCATTGCTTTACTTCATTTTCTTCATTGTACAATTGTTGATTTCTTTTCTTGAGCATTTCTAAAAGTTAATCAGTTTTTGTACAGGTAGATTTGGTATGTTCCAGTGCTCGATCAGCATGACTGACACATGACGACCCGCACGATTTGAAAAACCAGCATGATCGGGGAACTCAGTTCCCAAACTCAGGAAACGAACAGCGCTAATCACATTATCAATTACCGTTATGAGATGTCATCAATCCAAGTTGTAATGCTTAAAACAGTGTGAACCCAGCAAGTAATAAGTTATACTGTTATACTTTAAAATAAAATTGCACACATGCGTTATACGATATTTTAAATTCGGGTTAGTGCGAATAAATAGTCCTGATTGTTGACAAGTCACCTATAGATAATACTGATAATATATTTGAGTAGCGATTTTGCGCTGCGCTACAACGCTAGGAATAATAATATAAGACTCCTTTTAAGCTTCAACTGGTTAAGAAAAGATGGGACATCTTCATAACCTGCCAGAGATGGGCCATCTTTCTGGCACAAGAGTTTCCACTGAAAGCAATCTAAATACCATCAGTCCTATTTCGCTTTTTCACGTTTCACTGTGCAGTGTAGTCATGAAATGCAGTGAATGATATAGACTCCTTTTAAGCTTCAACTGGTTAAGAAAAGATGGGACATCTTCATAACCTGCCAGCAAAAGATGGGCCATCTTTCTGGCACAAGAGTTTCCACTGAAAGCAATCTAAATACCATCAGTCCTATTTCGCGTTTCACCGTGTAGTGTAGTCATGAAATGCAGTGAATGATATAGACTCCTTTTAAGCTTCAACTGGTTAAGAAAAGATGGGACATCTTCATAACCTGCCAGCAAAAGATGGGACATATTTCTGGCACAAGAGTTTCCACTGAAAGCAATCTAAATACCATCAGTCCTATTTCGCTTTTTCGCGTTTCACCGTGTAGTGTAGTCATGAAATGCAGTGAATGATATAGATCCTTTTAAGCTTCAACTGGTTAAGAAAAGATGCGCCATCTTCATAACCTGCCAGCAAAAGATGGACCATCTTTCTGGCACAAGAGTTTCCACTGAATGCAATCTAAATACAATCAGACAGTCCTATTTCGCTTTTTCGAGCTTCACCGTGTAGTCATGTAATACAGTGAATGATATAGACTCCTTTTAAGCTTCAACTGGTTAAGAAAAGATGGGACATCTTCATAACCTGCCAGCAAAAGATGGGCCATCTTTCTGGCACAAGAGTTTCCACTGAAAGCAATCTAAATACCATCAATCCTATTTCGCTTTTTCGCGTTGCGCTTGAACCGCTGAGTAATCTTATCATTCAAAAATATATTCTACAATATAGTTTTTTCAAACAGAGCAAATTCACGGTACATCACTAATATATAACTCCATATATTATTCTATAAGACCTGTGACCATGTGTATTAGCTACCATATATAACTCCATATATAATTATATAAGACCTGTCACCCCCCTGTGTAATAGCTGTGAATTTGCATTGTATAGTGCTTAAATTTTCAGTATAACTACAATTATATGTCTTATCTAAGTCTACAATTATTTAGATTTTAGTGCTATTTAATAGTTTGCATTCTTCGATTAAAAAGGTTAGTGTGCATCTTTTAGCTACGGTGGGTTCAGCACAAATGTCCCCCAATTTTACTAGTTCTTTCCAACGAACGAATTCACCAATTTTTTGGACTACCAAGCCCAGGGAAAAATATTATATAGGGTGGTGTATTGAGACTATTAATGTAGTTCATGCTTTTGTACTGTACTATACTCTTTTGGTTTTCTCTAAATCCGTCTTTTGCTAGATAATGCAGATAATATAAATTATGCTAATAGAAGCAGACATGCCAGACAGTGATATGATTCGTGATAATTAATTGCATCGTATATCATATAGTGAATGTGAGTTAATTCAGTGAGTTCAAGACTTACCCCTGTCCTTCCCAAGTGCGTCAAGTTTAATAGCATCTGCCATCCTGAATCTGATATTCGGAGTCTAATTTTCAATAATAAATACATCCAATCTGGCACACGAACTGATGCTATCAATGCCGAACGACTTTCTTCCGATAAAATGGTATTTAATGCTTTCCTCGGACTCAGTTTAAAAAACAGAACATTCGTAAAACTTACAAGCTAAGAATATTTGAAAATTCCGAGTGTACATCCTGTGACGCAACGTTTCCGAGGACCGTGAATATATTTTCATTATGCGCGGCTGCCACACATTTCAGAGCGTCTGCAAGAACCGCTCCTGTTTCAGTTATGCGTCGTTTGTTCTCAGGCGGCGAGATTTCAGATGATTCAACAATGTCAGTTGTTGATAAGCACGTTCTCTTTGGAGTTTGCAATGCCGATGCGCCCGTAGAACCATAACAAGCAGATATCATTTGCCGGAATACTTCGCTCGAAAATACATCCTTGTTTAAGCTGCGCTCTCTCAGGGCCAACACTAGAACACTGAACGATGAAATAGCGTAAACTTGCTCTCTTCTTCTCAAGCTAAATGTACAGGGTGATACTCGACAGCCATTGCCGTCTCGAACATCGCCAATGTTGACCTGTTTGAACTCTGACGATAAAAGTTTGAACAGAACGTTCTGTTCATTTTTTGTTTGGTAGCCACAAATTGATGAAACGTAGGCATACCAATTTTTTCGACAATCAAGCTTGTCTGAATATAAGCAGCCATTCGCTTCAGACATTTGGCGGAATTGAATTTGGCGCGCTAGTTACTGTAAATCTATATTCAAGATTCTAATTTTCACTAATTGGTGATGAAAACTTGCATTATAAACTACCATGGTTAATAAATTTTAATGATTAAACTACATCCCACAATACCTGATTGAATTTCATGCGAGAGAAAATTATTTTGTTAATTAACTCGTAATAGATGTCAAAACGTTACGCACATATCCGACTTATGGTATTGTAGCCGACACTCCCGAAATAATCTAATTTAAACCTGTGCGGGTCCTCATGTTTAAGAGTCCCGTCTGTAGGCATTTCCAAATACCTGTTAATCATAATATTCTCTTTTGGGATCAATCCCTCCTCGTATAACTAGTCAAAACAGCTTCTAGTTTTTTTATTTTCTCTGTAACGTCCCAGCGAAACTGTTGTTGGCCTTTGAGATAGTAGCAAACCGGGTCGCAAAATGGTACATATGCAGACTCATATATTTCTCTTGTAGCATTGTTGTAAAATCTCATCTTATCTGTCTTCGGGTGTGGTTTCAAAATTTTTTACCATGGGCACGGAGGAACAGCAGTTGTTTGTCGTTCGAAAACAATTTGTCCTTCACGGAGCATCAGACTTGTTTGCTTGAGCATTTTTGGAGCATTGGGTCTTGTGTTTACCAACACAGTCTGAGTCACAGGTGCTTTCAGCCAACTTAAGCATTTCTTTAATTTAATAATATGACATCGTCTTTCGATACCTATATCCTCTATCTACGGTGGCCCAGAGGGGACAAGCTAAATTAAATAACAAACGACAAATTAATTGAACATGAGACAAAAATATAATTTTCCTTGCTGCATTTTTATATGTCGCTGCTCTGCATTTTTATATGTCGCTGCTGCTCATTATATGCACACAAAGTATTGCCTGTGACCGCATGTTGTAGCCGCTGATAAGGTTCTCGGTAAGTTTAGCTGCAATTTACTGCGTAAAATTGGAAAAAAGTACAAAATGTTCTGCTCTGGTTGTGGTAAACCTCCAATTCTTAATGCAAAATATTGCCATAATTGTGGGAAGAGTCTTCTAAATAACAGGGGGAACGGTAATACAAACTCATCTTCCCAAAATGGTTGTTCAGATACATTAAATCGAGGTATACGGCTGAGAGAAATAGTGTGCCTTCGACTTTGTGTAGTTCGTTTCGCACTCCGAAAGAAGTCGATAGGTCAAGATATTTTAAGCCAAAGGCAAAAGAGGCAAAAATAGAAGAAAAGCAGACACAAGAAGTAAAAATCAATGTGGGTGTAATGATTTTGAAGGATGGGAGGTTATCGATCAAAAGAGGTTCCACACTTCCGTTGACTATGTTGCCCTCAATTACAAGAAAAGAGTTGCTGATGAAAGCCTTCGAGAAGCACAGCAGATTCAACAACAACTTGGTAAATGGTGCTCCCTCCCAATACCATCTCTTGTATCCTACTATGAATCAAGTCATCAAGCTTCCTGGTACAGAGGAACCGTTTAGTCTGCAACGTTACAAAGATGAAATTGACAAGCCTTATAGTCGAATCATATTTTTTCTTTGTTCTTCAACTGATTTTATGGAAAACCTTATGAATGACGCATGTGATGACGACGACGACTTGCTCAGCCTCAGTTCATCTACTGTTACTACCAGAAAACCTGATACAACTTCAAGTTCTGTGTCAATACTGACAATAGAGGATGAGAACACTGTAACAGAAGATTCCACACCCTTGCTATCGGCTTCTAAGGGTACTATACGATGTCCTATATGTTTGGATAACTATGCCCTTGATGAAATTGAAAGTCATGCTGACAGTTGCTCTATGTGGTTGCTTGAAGATATTGACGAGTTACCATCTAATGAAACCCCAACAACAAAGCAGTGGTTCTGTAATGGCCAGTGTGGAAAATGTTCCCACTAATGATTTAAAAGAGTATATAAAGCAAGAAATTTCCATTGTAGATGCTGCAGAGATGAGCAATGAAGACCCAAAATGGCTTACAGTAAGGCGAAAATTCATTTGACAAAGAAACATTTCCCCAAGAAGGAAGGTAAAAGTCATTTTTTCAAGAGAACCATCAGTGGATGAAGGGGGTCCAAGGAGAGAATTATTCTCAGGTATTTTGATTGTTAAATGTATTTTTGAAAATGGTTTGTTGGCAAATTGATTCGAAGTAAGGCTGTGGTTTTAGGTGGAAATATGCATGAAATTGTTATACTTTACATCAAGCTATGTAGTATTTAAAGCACATATTTAAAGCCACCGTAAAGTCAATTGTTACAACTTATTTCATTGTAGAACTGCTGGAAGTAATGAAGCGAAAGTTCTTCATCAATGGAAAGCCAATTGCCATAACCAATGGTAACTTTGCTCTATGTGAAGAAATAACGGGAATGGCAATTTTACAAGGAGGTCCAGCTCCCAAATTTTTATCAAGAAGTGTTCCATCATACCTGATTGGTGCAGCACTGTTACCTTGTAACAATAAAAATGCTAAGTATAAATTGTTAAGTGAAAGTACAGTATAGAGGGCCACCAGTTTTCGAAAGGAAAAATCAATTCAGCTCATATCTTGCATATGAACTAGACTTTATTCAATATTAATCAGGCTTCTTTCAGAACGTTTCAACATTCTGTTTTATAGGAGTTATAGCCCATCTTGAAATTTTACCTTGCGGGAGTATTTTTAGACAAAGGGGAATTTCAGAAAAACTCATCTGATTTTTAAAAAACTGTCTGATGCGCTATCGTGTTTCATACAAAACACAAAGTGGATCTTTACTTAAATATCTAAATTACTTTAATAAGATTATGAAATTACGTATATTTCACTGAACTTTCGCAAAGGGGTGTCCTGAACATAAGACCTTTAAAGCTAAGACCCTGACTTTAAGGTCGTAATTACTGTAAGACCCCCCAAATTATATTAACTAAATCAGACTATAGGCAATGGAGAGGAATCCTAACCCTATTTCTACTCTATCCCTAATTCCAACATTACCACAATCCAAACCCTCGTACCAAACCCTACCCTAACCTACCTCGAACCTAACCCCTCCCTAATCCTAAACCTTGCCCAAATGCTAATCGTAAACCCCACCCTATCCCCATATTGTACATTCTTTAGCTGATTGAAAGAAATCCTTTGAGATAATTTAAGCCCAGGTTGCATAACGTTTTAGTTGTCAAGTGTTGCAAGTGATGATGAAGTTTCTGCCATCATGAATAAGGACTATAACCTTGATATTCTTGAGACAGTTGGCTACACACATTCCTCAAAGAGAAACATGCCAGACTGTCGGTGCCATAATTCAGTGAGTCTAACTTAATTGTTTAAGGTGGCTCCCTGCAATTGTTAAAAATATGGAAAATCAGTAAATTAGACCAAACTGTTAATATTAGTTTTAATTGTTTTTGTGGTCATTAAAACCATCAGTACTGGGCCTTATTTCGAAAAAGCATGCATGTTTATTAATTTTCAAAAATTTAGTTTTGCATAATTTTTTTAAAACTCTGTCAGATAATCTGTGCTACAAGAAAACGTTTTATGAAATAAAAAAAAATGCGGGTGACAAGGCGTTTTTTTAGAGTAAAACATGCAAAAAACAAAATATCTGCCATATTGTTGCCATCGTAATAGTAGTGAGGTCATTTTTGTGACCATTTTCTCACTCTTCGATTATTGCTCATACAAGGTGTACATTTTTTGTTTTCCAACAAGTAACATGTCTTCAAAGAGTTTGACCTAATTTATGAATTTTCCATATTTTGAACAATTGTAGGGAGCCATCCACACAATAAGTACTTACAAATCTGCTAGAAGATATACGAATACATTGTTAAACCCTCTTAATTTTGGTTTTATATAGGTTGAAAGGTTGTGAAAGTTTCTCAAATTAGTTTTTAATGGTAAACCAGATTGCGAGTGGATTTGGCCAATTGTGGGATGATGAAATATGTTATGTCTAATCCTGAGTTATGGCGGGTGCTTTTTGAAAGTGGAAATACCTTTAAAATATCAGCAGAAGAATTATTGGAACAGATAATGGTCGACTTTAGTGTCTCTCAACTGGCTAAGGAGAAGGAAATTGATACTTACAAGTTCTTCTGTGATGTTTTGGAACCCATTGACAGCGGAAGTAACTATCTTTACTCTGATATTTTCCCTACCATCAACAAACAACATATACAATTTCGCTCTACTGAAAATACTCCATGCACTGTGTTGTAATAGATTTTTATTTTTTGTACAGGTATTGAAAATCTAGAGCTAGCAGATTTTGTCAAATGGTTCACAGGAACACGTGAAGTGCCACCCTGTGGTTATCCGAAAAAATTCAGTGCTCAATTTGTCCATGGTTGCCTTGAAAATTGTCAATGCAGACCAACAGTGTCTACTTGTGATCTAAGTATCAATTTACCTGTACATCTAAACAATAACAAAGTACTGAAAGACATACTTTATTCAGCAATAAAATATTCCTATGGATTTGGTAATCTCTAGAAGACAACAAATATGTTTGTACATCTTCATTTGGGCTTGTTTGATGTTCTTGTTGACCATGGCTGATGTTATGCTTGTTTAGATTGCAAGACTCAGAAAATGATGAGAAACATTGCTTATATATTATAAGACTTTAATTCAGTCGGGCCAAGACATATAGAAGAACAACAAATTAAGGAGCCTGTGTAAAAAAGTATAAACAAAACTATAAGTTTGGAGCCTACGTTTCTTAAGTTAATTCAGCGTCGGCCCGCCACAGACAGAACAAATTTAGGGTTGCTTCGCTTGTGCTTCCAAAAATATAAATTCGATCGTTTGAGCTGAGTGAAGCCTTTCCAGGAGAAATTAGTAGGAATTTCTACTAATTTCCTACTAATTTCTCCTGACGAAGGGCTTTAGCTCGAAACGTCAAGATTTTCTTTATATCTTTTAGGCACACGCGAAGCAACCGTTAATTTGCTTATATATTATGTTCTGATATGTTATGTTTGTTTACATTTACATTTAAAGACTTTGAAATAGATGAGAAATGTATCTGATCTTACAATCAATGAAAATGTTACAAATGAATGTGCCTTCACGTCTGTCATAAAATGCATACAAAATCGCCAATATGCGATACATATTGCCCAGAGGTTATTCCTGTGAAATTGTCCAAACTCTGTCCGTTACATGAAATATTCAGGCATATTCTTTCAAAATGGCAGATAAAATTATCAAACAAAATCAGTTCACTGAACAAAATTTACAAGGGCCGATGTAATTGACAAAATTTTGAAATAAAAGTTGGCAAAATTGTGGTGATAGTGGGGAGAGAGATAAGACTGAAGATTTTTTAGCAGTGTTGGTGGAGAAATCGTAGCAATAACTCGGTTTTTTATGATAACTGCGATTGAATTGTGGGTTTGTGGCCACTCTGTAATAGTCTATATAAATATAAATATAAATATAAAAGCAGGAGTCAGCACTGCTCTTTTAATTTGGAAAATCTAATATGAGTAATATGATATTATGATATGTAAGTGGGTAAACCTTGTTTACAAATCTGTTATGGAAATCAATTGCATGCTGAAATAAGTGAAATTCTGGTTTTATTTTATAAAACTTTTCAAAATATAAACATAAGCATGTATTCTGGCAGGCAAATTTAAACTGATTTGTAAACAAAATTTATCTACATAAGATGTCACAATATGTCACAATATGTGACAAGATGTCACAATAACCCAGACTGCAGAGTTGGGCAGCGCCGCACCCGAGATAGTTTTCAACAAAAAATTTCGCGCACCTAACATAATTTTGCACGTGATATTTATGAGTGATTGCGCACCCAGCACCCCGCAGCGCGATCGTCAAGGATTGAGTATATGGATACCAACAGTGGCGTAGTCAGATTTCTCATATTTGGTCATGCTGTAATATCCGTCATCCGAGCGCCAAAGGCGTGAGGCTTATGGTGAAACGGATCGGGGGTCCTCCCCCGAGAAATTTTGAAATTTAGAAACCCGCAAATGCGATTTCCAGCAATCTGGAGAACTGTTTCATTTTTTGCATTTACCTATTTAGTTAGAGACCGCTGGCTACGCCACTGCATACCAACTATAGTACTACTGTCCGAGTGTCCGTTAGTCTTTTACAATGGTTAATTTAAATACTCTTGATGTAATAATATGTTTCACAACCCGCGACCCGCTTAGAATATCAATATATTATGTAATCCCTATTCCTTAAATCGTTTGAACCTAGAAAATAACCTATTTTAATAAAGGAGTTCTAATAAAGTGATCAGTTATGTCCACAAACAGCAGCCTTGTCTGCCTGGATAACGTGGGGGCATCTTGGTGTCGCACTACTGAGCCTGTCTACAACCTTGCTAACACGATGCCTCCTAGCTGCTCGTTCACGCTCATCAAAGAACACTGGCAACCGGTGTTTCGCAATCCCAAGCTTCTTATTGCCGTCCGTATAAAGATGCGCAATTTCTCTCATGGTGTTAGGGCATGAAAGTGGATCAGGTATGGTCCAGTCAACGATGGCTCTTTGCACCAAAACATTGTTGCTCTGTCCTCCTGACTTCGTGTGAGCTTTAACCACGCTGTAGAACCCTTCCACGATTGCCTCACACCCACCAGCAGCCAAAGCGATATCCAAGGCAATGCACATCTCTTTCCCAAGTGATTCGGAAATTACTTGGTTGGTGTAGAAGGACTTAACGAGATTCTCCTCGTCAAGCTTCGCTTTCACCTTGACACCAGAGGCGAATTCCAGCTCAAACCACTGATTCAAGCTGACACCACTGACAGCAGTCAGAGAAAGCAAGGTACTTTCCTGGAACTCCTGCACAGCATTCCCTTGCTGGTCTACAAACACGGCCAAGTCACCCAAACCAAACCATAAGATCTTCTCCATCGTTGTCTTAAACTTCTTCAGAATGGCATTGCTGTCGTGTGGTAGGAGGGACAAATTGTGATCAGTATCAGCAAGAGTCTGGATATGGGGAATGTTACAAACTGTAGAACTCCTGGAACTCCTTTGTGCCTGCTGTCTCCCACTGTATTCTGTCTTCACGAGGTACCACCAACTTTCCATCGCGAACTTCAAATGTCTCCATGCTAGCAAAAGCTTTCTCAAGATCAAAAATTTGAGACAGCTTCTGCACTTCATTGGGGACAGCGAGGTTGAACCGAGCATCTAGCGCGGTTTGGAGACTTTGGCAGAAAGTAATTAGATCGGGGATGCAATCTTTCGGACTTCGTGCACTCCACTCGTAGGTGGTTTTCTTCTTACCGTTGTTGGTTTCGGTAGTCTGGTCAACAACTAACCAGCCATGTAGAAGTGGTACATCCTGGAAGGTTTTAGAGGGTTATTGTAAATTTATATTTACAATACACATAATTTACCATTGCATCCTCTTTGTGGCTGGCTCACTTCATAATCAAAATTGGACAATCCCGATAAAGAAAATACTGTACAGTACATACCTGGAACGTGCTTGGTTGCCTTTCATCTTCATCTTCTGTGTCAAAGATTTCTTCCCAATGCTGCGAACGTTTTGGCAGGAACTTCTTGCAGGGTTTGGATCCTGCTTCAACATTCCTTAGCTCTGCTTCACATCTTTCAAGAGATTCCTTGACTCGAGAGTACCAAGCAACTATCTTCCAAGGTGGCAGGTTCACAGCTTGAGCTCTGATCATCAAGGATACTACTGGTTTCACTATGTCAAGCACACCACACAGGTCGACTGCAAAATCTTCGCCACGGACCTACATTTCAAAAAAATCAGTTAATTTATCTCTAGTTGATGTTCTGGAAGATTCTGCAAAATTAAACGATAAGCAACTGTTTCTTTCCCGCTTACCTGCTACTTCGTCTCTTCTTCTTCATCGCCAGCATTTTCTCTGGATCTCCTGAATGATTCAACCAACGCTTTATAGCTAAGGTAAATTTTTTCCCACTGCTCATAGGCAGAGCTAAAAAAGCGAGTGGTCGAAAAGGTCACAGTTTCCAGTGCCTTTAGCCCCAAGGACGATGCTAACCCCTTGTACTCAACGTGACCACAACCGTAGGCGAACATGGTATGAAATCTGTTGGCTCTCTTGATCAAGCGCTTCATGAATGCTGAACATGTTTCTTCCCGCAACTTAACCATGGCCAAATCCATCCAATGCGATACATCCCAAGACGTCAAGAAAAATGCATCTAATTCTTTCACCTTTCCCATTTCATCAAAAAGAGCATCTTGGAACGTATTTGATTGGTACTGGCCATCAGCATGGACAGCTAAATGAACAAAATGTTACATTTCAACAATACAATGATCTCAAACCCCAATGTACATATTTTTGAATATTAAATAAAAACTTCTATACTCTTATTCCACACAACGCTTTATGTGTTATTATTAGCATATAATAATACCTCTAACATAATGCATGTCATCATCATCAAATTCCAATTTGTCCTTCAAAACCTTTGCAACTTGTTTTGCGAGATCCTGACCAGTTCCACCTTCAATTTCGTTTGAGCCCTCAGCAATCGAATAAACAGGAGGTGCATCTAATGGCATAGCAATGCGTTTTCCATTCACTGGCATCAGAAGAAGTATGGCATGATTTGTATCCCTGTGTGGTGTGGATTTATCCACTGCTAGAGATGTGTGGGCGTAGACCAGTTGATTCCAGTGGAGTCTTCAGAAACTCTTTTGTTTGCATGATTGCATAATGGTAGGCAGTTGAAATAACATCTGGAAATTGATTTCTGAAAAAACCCCGAATATTTCTTAATTACTGTACTGGTAGATAAAAAGCAAAAACGTTCTTGTTCTCTTGTTGTGTTTATCAGATATCAAACCAGTACTACAGTATACTGTTCACATAACCGATACTACCCTACTGGCGGGGGTTAGGGGGTATACCCTACTGATACTACCACAGTCATGATATTCTGATGAGCAGAATTGAAAATTTACAGACACGTGGGTAAATACTGTCACATTGAAACTGAAAGAACATACATATATGATAAACACTTGATTTACCTGCCATGACCAATATCTCCAATATCAGCACCACATGCTGAAAGGAGGCCAATGAGGTGTTCATAGGATAATCCTGCAGACTTCATTTTACATGCTTGTATGGCTGCGCTCACAAGGTTAGTGTTCACATCGTTGATTCTCTTCAGTGTTTTCTGTTCTTTCATGCTGTATTTCTTCGCCTTAAAATGCTCCTGGCCTCCACTACGAATAGAGCTGCATCCAAGATGCTCAATCAAAGCACTTTTCAAGCTGTACCATTGTTGGTTGTTTCCATTCATCAATTTCTCTGTTTTTTCCTTCTCAAAAAAAAGACCACTTCCCCATGAACTGCTTGGCTTCCTGTAAGAAAATACAAATCGTTGACATCTCCACCAAGAATAATATAATATAATATTATGTACAAAATGACTAGCTATATGCTATACTTACAAATGCTTCTTTTGTTGAGCCAACTGGAACTGCTGACAAGGGTGGCATGTAACCTTACATCCATCTTCTAAGATGTCAACCAACAACATCCAGATGCTTAACTTCCAGCAGATTTGAGGCAGTTATTACAGCAGTCACATCATGATTGACATTAACTTCACCATGTTTCTTGTCCTTCTCTGGGAGAGTCAAAGATTCTAGCATCACTAAAATACGATTAATGTCACCCTGCATCTGCTCCACTGGTGACACCTCTGGTTTCTCCTCAGCTACCACAAAACTCTGTAGGGATTTTTGGATACTACCATCTGTAACATCTTTTTTACTGCCTACATCAGTGACATTTGGGGTGATTGTTGATGGAGTCTTCGTTGCTGATGATTGAAGGGCACTAGTCTCCTTGGCTATACGTTCTGCTACAAGTTTTCTGGCAAGTTCGTGGTTTTTTGGAACAATCTGCTCTGCATAACGTTCTGGTGGTTGTTCAGGATGTTTTTGCTCCCAATGACGTTTTTTGTTGTAATCTCGCCCCCTTGATATTTCACAACCACATTCCAGGCATATATGTGGATCAGGTATTCCTTTACTACTGCTCTTGGTAGGCTCATCTTTTCTTGGTTTCTTTGCAACAGGATTCTTGCCACTACAAACTGAAATCTTGTAGTTTGTCAATAATAGTAATCAAACTGCTTGCAAAACATCTACTGCACGCGTGACAGCCGCACCTACGCGCGCACCCGCATAGGATTTGCCCACTCAATAATTCAACCCATTCAGTGTGCTTTCCCTTGGCCTTGACAATTCAATTTGCCTGGCATTAGACTGAGTAAAATAGCAAGGCCCAGCACATTGCGGCATAACATAAAACAAAGGCAGACAGGTTTGTTGACCAATTACAGCACAAGTCCCCTTCCTTAACAAGTAAAATTATCTGTAATTAGACAGAATTAAATAACAAAGTTGAGCACATTGCAGCATAATTATGTATATTCAGTATTTTCTATTGATCCTAAAGAAAGACCCAAAACTTATTGTATAGATGCTACCTTCAATGGCACCACACGTTCAATATATTAATCAGAAGGTATAAGTGTGATCTGCGACCCCACTATTGGAAATTATATGCTTGAGCCCTTTGTTATAGTAAATCTGTCCTGCCATTATTATTATCTCTCCACCTGCCAGCTTGTCAACTTGTCTACCTCTTCTACATTACTGACAAGTTTAGCAATGATATTAGACTAGGTGAAACCCACATATCAAATATTGAAATGCCAATAACACTAATTTTTATGCCAGATTGATTTACTTGTCAAGGTAAAAATGTTGGGTTTAAGATCAGTTAAGTGTTAGGTTCCCATTTAGCCAAATTGCACACTAAATTCACTAATGTGCACCACTACATTTTACTCTGTCAAATGATGTTATGACTTCACCAGCCCATTGTGTAAAATTACAACAGACCTTGTCTTGTTTACATTGTAATGGGAGTCAAAATATATATTAAACTAAAGCACAATTGACATTCAATTGTGATTGCATAGGTCCTAGCACATCAGAAAAGCACATTCCAGTGCTTTTTAAAGATTGTACTTGCTGGAAACATGAATAAATACATGGAGGAAAGGGGTCTTTGACACTCTGCCGATCAGGTTGATTATTTATATATATACTAAAACACCTGATCTAGAGGCCTCAATTCATTAAAATCATGTACTATATAATCTACCAAAACAACTACTGTAAAAGGCTCATATTACCCTTTTATCCAATCTTTTCAACTTCTTAGCTGTTACTCTACTCTGCTTCATCTTGTTATTGAAGGAAATCGAGCCTACCTTAAATGTACTTGGTTTAATACATTTAGTCATTAGATATTTTGAGGAATATTCGGCACATTACTTAGAGGATAAAAGCAGTATTTAAAAGTTAAGTCCACAGTTAACTGACGCCAAATATCATCTAGAGGTGAAATTTGACACAAACAATAATAAACATGGTACAGTATTTCAAGGTTCTTTTTAACATGACATTTAGTAAGCTATATTTTCCAAGGCTTCCCTGGGAGGGAATTGCTCGATGGGCCCCAGATTTAAGTGAGCCCCAAAAATACTACAAAAGGAAAAAAAACTGGGGAAAGAAAGTCAGAGGGTTGTAAGAGGTGGGGAAGGGATCATAATCTCATTTTCCATTCCCAATTTTAATTGCAATTTTTATTGCTTTGTTGTAATCCCAGTCGTCTCAGCAAGTAAAGACATTACTCTTATCCTCTAAGTGATGTTCCGAATACTCCTCAAAATATCTAATGACTAAATGTATTAAACCAAGTACATTTAAAGTACTTGTCTGCAGTAAATGACTCCATTTTCATGTTGACTACTGTCAAGCTTTGGCGAGCGATATTTTAATATAATTCATCCCAAACGGTCTTCCTTTATAAAATACTCTAAACTAGAGTAATTCACTCAAACTGACCAAGTGACGATTTCGTAAAAATTTCGGCGAGCGATATGTTTACATCAATTTATCCCCAGCTGTCCAGTTTGCATCTAAAACCTTCACGATAAGTCGTTATTGCCAAAAAAGTTTGATCGAAGTGGATTCGAAACACTAGGACGACGCAAAATGCAAAAAATATGGATTTCCCCATAGAGTTTATTGTCTTTTTGCCTTGAATGGCGGCCATCTTGGATTTATCATGCAGGTCATCTTGGATTTATCATGCAGGTCATGCATCCGCTACGTACGAGTCAGCAATCTAGGTTTATTATATTTATGGCATGAACAAAGAACGAACACAATCAGAGCAAAAACAAAAAAGATATAACTAGCCAAAATTTGTAAATTTCAGTGACTTTCCTTGAAACTTTGCAACTGGCGCGAAGGCCCAGAAGAAGGACTCAGGGTAACCACATCCCCTTTCACACCTGTATAGACCTATATATTCTTACACATCCCACAACATACCACAGCCAAGAGAGAAAGCTCGATTTTCAAAAGTAGAATTAGTCACCAGTGTTACATTTTCTCCGCTCGGTAATTAGAAAAAAGGTGGCCACTTCTAATTGGTGCTTTTGCATGCATTTTTGCCAGGTGTGCTTCAATAGCTCATTTACTTCCTAATTTTAAGACAGTGCTTTTTTCACAGCAACAGAAAGCTTCTATTGAGGAAGTGAGGTCATCAATTTAGTCACAAAAGAGATAATAAATGAAAACAATCATTATTATACACTATTTTAATATATAAGTTATGAATATGTTTATGTGGTCGCCTGTAACAACCACTTTAGATAATAAGATACAGCAAGCAAAATGGAAATTTAGGTTTTTTATTTGCTACCCAATTGTCCATAACTTTCAAATGCAGTCAACCCATGCTTAAGGTGCTCTCTACATTTTATAACAATGTTGAAAATGCATAAATTAGATCAACTCTTCGAAGAGATGTTGCTTGCTAGAAATAAAAAATTGTACACCATATATAGAGCAACAATCAAACAGTTGGAAATTGGTCACAAAAAACGTGACCACTGTTGCTATGGAAACAATGACGATTCAAGATGACGGATATTTTTGCTTTTAATACACTTTACTTAAAAAACGCCTGGTTACCCCCATATTTTATTCCAGAAAACATTTTCTTGTAGTACAATAAATTATCTGACCAAGTTTAAAAACATTCTGTAGAGCAAATATCTAAAAAAATTATAAACATGCTGTTCGAAATAAATACTTTTTGGCTCTACAGAATGTTTTTAAACTTGGTCAGATAGTTTATTGTACTCAACAAAATGTTTTCTGAAATAAAAAATGGGGTAACCAGGCATCACTTTTGTGACCAATTTCAAATTCTTAGACTGTTCCTTTATACAAGTTGTACATTTTTTATTTCAGACAAGTAACATTCCCTCAAAAAGTTTGATCTAATTCACAACTCTCCCCTATTTTTAATTTGTAGGGAGCCACCTTAAGTCATTTTTCTAAATCCACAACTTGTTAACCAATTGTTTTTCTTATACAGTCTAATCTTGTAGGTTGATTAGAATTTGAAATAAATTGAATGCCCCTTCTTCATTGGATGGTACCTCTAGCTCCATTTCAATCAGTTTTTCCATAGTAATCAGGAAGTGAGTACAAGACATCTGGAATACCTGAAACAGTGTCATGTCTTGATTGTCTGATATTAATGGCTGTTCCAGTGTTCAATGACATTATCTAAGTCATCTTGAATGATATGTGCATAACAAAACCAAAGAGATTCCATATGAAATTCATCTCCTAGGTTAAGCAAATTTGATGTCACCATATCCTTAAAATAATCAATCTAGCAGCTTGTTCTGTGTCATCTTAGGAACGACCACCAACCTTCAATGCGTTGGTTTGCATGAGAAGAACCATATACATGAGATTTGTCTCCAGCAAATGCATCATTTCCAGCTGCTCTGAAATAGCATTGGGTGGCAGCAATAATGCCATTTTCAGTGCCACAGTCTGTTCGCACTATCATGGTGCATCCTTTCAGCTGTTGAACAACATCGAAGAATAATTGCCCTGGTATCATTATTCGACTTCACCACCTCAAGCCAGATAATTTTTCTGCTGTTGCCACATATACACCCATGAATGGGAAAGCCATATGGCTTTAATTTATCATAACCTGCAATCAAGTCACAGTGAGTTAAAAAATCATTGCTATTCATTCACATGTGAAATAGGGCTTAATAAACACATATGAAGATGAAATAAACTACAAAAGGGATTATTATACTTCAATTGATCTGAGGCATCTGAGGTGGGGGCTTTATACATAAAAGGGAATACGGTTTTAGTAAAACCGGAGTTTAGCATAGACTATACAATACCTTTACAAAACCAGATTTTACAAATGAAGATGAAATAATCACCTACCGTCAAGATGCCAGCAAAGGTTTGGCCCAAGCGAAGTGTACCTTCTCCTAGACAAACGACATGCTTTTCTATCTTCAACTGCTTGAGGATCCAATTCATTTAAAAGCCTAGCCACTGCACTTCTAGGTACATGTATTTGATGCCTCAAACGTAGTGCATGCCAAACACTTCTATACCCAGCGAGCCTTCCAGGACCTGCAATTTCTTTGAACATAGTGTTTCTTACTATATTCTCATCTATATTACTTCTTCTTGATAAGCCCAAGTGTTGAAGTCTTCATTTAAGAGTTTGCACGTGCATGACTACACCTTGCCGGTCGAGTAGCCTTACAATATCAATGTACGGATAACCGTGTTGATTACAAATATGTAATTGTACCATCAACACTATCCTTCGGTCTCTATAGATGGCCTTGAAGGCCCCTCCACGTCGTTCACATTAGCTTTCTCTTCCTCTAAGTTTTTCCCACAATCATGACAAAAATTAGAGGTAAGAAGGAAAGAACAGCCACAATTTGAACAATACATTTCAAAAATTGTAAGCTATTAAATCCCATGTTGATCTTAGTATCAACAGCTACAACATGCTGTCACAGGCAATACTTTGTGTGCACATAATGTGCAGCAGCAACATATAAAAATGCAGCAGCGATATATAAAAATAGGTACGCTGTAGCATACATGGTGTCTGCCGAGTCAGAAACAAAGAAAGACGCTTAATGCAGATAAAATGTATGAAATTACCATTTTATTAGAATAAAGACAGTCTATTACATATCACACAAACATACAGTTTCCAAATACTTTAATTTCATAGCAAATCTGACACATCAATCAGTCCTGGGAAGTTGTTATAATATATAATTGAAAAATTTTCATATTGATATTTTGCAATATAATTTGTAAGCAAAAAAGTTTATTAACAGTATGTGATATCTCTTCAACGATTTTTTTGTGTTCTCCACTGGTCCAATAAACAATATTTATTTGTGTTTCCCACTGGTCCAATTAACAGGATTTCTTTGTGTTCCCCACTGGAGCAATTCTGTATAATTAAGTTCTATACTCCAGACATAATTAGAGAGCTCTGGATATTGATTTTCAAAAAAAGTAAAAATGGCTGATACATGTGCAAATTCAGTTGGTAGAAAAAAATGGTTTAATGGCTGTGTGGAATGAGCTGATGGCAGACGCAGTTGGTATTGATACACAAAGTACAAAGTTTTTTCTGAAGTTTGACAAAGCTTTGGACATTTTCTTTTCTTTTTACAGTCATATTCAGAAACCATATTTGAACACTGATAAAGACAAGTTTCTATATGCTCTACTTCATGCTCAGTGGGGACTCTGTGTTTATATCATTACCCTACAAGAAACCAAAGAGAGAATCGTCCTCATAAGACCGGATAATGTTGACATGGATATATTTCTCGATTTTGTATCACAGGAAAAGGAGTATGGCTGGTTGAAAGTCTTCTTAATACCTTTGATTCTGAATGGGATAGGCTGATTGGAAGAGTTCTGCCGGGATTGGATCGGTCAAGAAAGGAACTGAAAATCTTGGTATTCATGAAGAAGATCTTTCAAAGAATACTGAAAAGGCAATTTTAAACAAATGACTCTTCGATTGCCAAGAAAATATTTTAAATAGTATAATACGAGACGGGGTCAGATTACAGCGATTGCAACATCACGCCGCAAGAATTATAACACAGAGTCAAAGATCATCCGAGGCGAGGCTATACTAGTTTACAAATGTCTACATTCTTTAGTCCCAAATTATTTTTTTAATTATTTTAAGAAATTTAGTAATGTACATAGATACAATACTAGACACAAAAATAGACTAATACTTCCCAAAGTTAAGTATAATTTTGGAAAGAATACTTTTATCTTCAGTGGGGTGCAGGTTTACAATATGCTCCTTGATCATGTGATGAAGGCTGAGTCCATTCACACTTTCGCACGTCTCGTACCAATCGTGTGTAACAAGCTTTCTTAATCTGGAACATGGAAGTGACGGAACTGATTGCGACAATATTTTGTATTTATATATTTCATATCTTAAAATGTGATTCCTATAAATAGCTTATATCTAGATACAGGACCCCTATGGATACCAGCCTTCGTGCTGAAAGGGCCACCCTGTTTAAATGTAAAGCCTTCGTGCTGAAAGGGCCACCCTGTTTTTCCATTCCATTCCATAATACTAAGACATATATTAATAAAAAGGTCATTTATAGGATTTAGTTTCTCTCCAATCATTGAACCACCTGCATGGCTATATTCAAGTTTAATGTAACTTTCCATTACTGCAGTACTTTATAGTTTCAAAACAAAAGAGGAAGAATTCCTAGCAAAATGCATAGAAGATAAAGCGACTTACCATGGTAGAAGGCACAATCTGGTTATGTACACAAATCACCAAATCAAATCAAGAGATCTATTGCAAATTATGGACTATTAAAATCGGGAAAGAAGATGATAAAATCTGCAACAACAGTTTACAATCATTGTAAGACAAAGAATAAAAGATCCATTCAAGCTAAAAAGCATAGGTTTGATGTGTTTTAAAAAGCCACGGAAGGCTGATGACCAAGACAATGAGAATACTCATTACCAGAGAGCCCATGTGAAAACATCAAAATGTCATTGTTTTCAGAGAGTGCAGGAACTGTTAAGGATTACTCATTGCTCCACAGTATGCATGACAAAGCATATCTGCGCCCTGGCACTGACGAAGGGTTTGCAGGTGCACAAAAGCAAAAGATTCTTACAGTTGCAGATGCAGAAAAGGCAAGAAAGCTTCCAAAGTATGACTGGCCACAGCAATTAGTATATCAAACACCTGCATCACACAGGATCATGTCCAAAGAAAGTGTCAAAGAAGGGGATGGTGAACAGAAATTAATCAACAAAGCAGATTCTCATTTTGTATTTGTTCAACCGAAGGCCATTGTTGGGTCATCAGGGTCTGTCTGGGCAAGTGACTCTGTGAGGCTCTGGCATGAAAATCCAGCAACATTTCAAATTGAGTCTTCTAATACCTCCACATGTACCTACACAAAATAATTTAGCAGCTGTTGTGCCATTTTGCATGATTATGCCTTCCTATACCAGGACATGACAGTTTGTGAAAATATTGAGAAACTTACTTCCAATGATTTCTCTGAAGAAATTATAGATAGTTTTTTGCAGTATGAGAAGAAGCGAATCGATGTATTATTACTGAAGTTAGAAGAGATTTTAGATAGTGTTGCAAATGATACAATTCAACTCCAACAAGATGAGCATATGCTCTTTGAGAGCAGATTGAAGCCTGTACTTGAGAAGATCTCAGAATTGGCACATTCCAGACAGGAGATTAACACCTCTGCATGGAATTGAAGTCGCAATGTGGTAATCTGTTGGACATTCTAAATGAGCTGAACCTACCAAAGGTAAAACCAAGGATTGCCTACCTAACTGATGCTGGACCAGGAGTTGGGGTGTCGAATGTTGAATTTCGCTTCCGAGATGCTGAGCTTGCAAGATTATTACAGAATTATGAGTATTCGTAGTACGAGTGGAATTCTGATTACAGAGGTAGAGTGCATCGACCAAGAGGCGATAGTGGGCAAGGCGAAGCAGAATGGACAAACTCTGCAATAGCTGATTCAGTTGTTGATGGTGCAACAATTGAATGGGAAACTTTGAAACAATACCAAGGCATGACAGAAGATGAAATCAAGGAAATGTCTTTGAAAGATTTTGAAGCCCATGAAAATGAAAGAATGACCAAGAATGCATGGATAGTTGCAGAAGAGTTAGTAAAACAGATAGATGGGGCTCCTGTACTTGGCAAGTATATCAATTGTCAATTATCTGAGGAACCAAGTAAAATGTTCTTTTTAATAAAGACAATTTACAGGCTTACCAGAATGCCAGTACAGAAAAAATCAGTACCTGGTTCCTGATACTTAGGCAAAATAATGAAGTTCATGTCGTCCCATTATGTGTATGGTAATCTATTTATGGAGTATGTCAAGTTTTCATGTTCGAATTCCACAGAAAATGCTAGTCTGTGTGAGTTTTGTTCCACTAATAATTGGATAGGTCGTCCTGCAGATAGGATCCCACAGCCTGTTCCAGATGATAACAATCCTGGACAAATCATGGATGTGTTTAAGATAGCCAGTCAGAGCTAATTCAGCAAACGTCCACGGAATTGAATGTTGAGTCTGTCATGTTGTTCAGTCAATCGAACATTTGAGAAACCTTGAGGCTAGTAAGAGAAGAGAAAAGGAAAATTAAGAGAAGAACAAGAAGAGGGTGAACATGAAATACGAGGATTATGATTGGATTGACTTAGTGGTTTCCGGAAAGATAAACAGATTGTATTCTGCTGAGTTAGACAAATATTTAGTAAAACATCAACTGAATACTAAGTGTAGAAAATCTGACAAAATTAAAGCTGTTACAGTTCATCAGATTGTTAAAGAGAAGCAGAATGTTTACAGTTACAATCGGGAGTCAGATAAAGATTTAAGTGACTCTGAAAGTACCATAGAAAGTGACTGTAGTGATGATGAACTTGACGTAGTGTATGAAGATTTAGATGATAGCACTGATGGCGAGGACCTGGAAGAAGACGCCCCTCTGATTACAACAACGAGATATGGTAGGAGTGCAGGAACTTGCAGGCTTGGGAACATAATATGAACTTGTCAAAGTAAAACCGATTATATTTGACATTCAGTTAGAGTTTATGGTGAATAGTGCACCAAATGGTTGGTCGAAAGGGTGGGTGGCTATTATTTTCTCTTTTCAATTAGTTTCTCTTCGGTACCAATCCCGGGTATAAATAATGAACACTCCCTTAGGTTGAAGGAGTTGCACAAGTGCACATGACAGACTTTTTTTATACATAGCTTCTTAGAATTAATTTTTTTTCCTAAATGAAAGTAAATTGAAATAAAAATAGATTTTCATAACTTGCTAGAATCTATGTTGCTATACCTAACAAATCACAAACATCTGTCAACGTACACTACTGCCACAGTATAGAAAATAGCAGTAGGCTCACTCGCGTCCGACCTTTGATGTTTTTGAAGCCAATTCGCACACCGGAAATCGCTCACCCGATTCGTTTGCAGCAAGTAAAAGCAAGGTTTCCTGATAGGGATTTATATGAGGATTTTTGCATTTCGTTGAACAAATGGGTTATTTTTCATCAAAACGACGAATGATATGTCAAAATATTGCTTCTGAGAATAAAATAAAGGTTTGTGAATATATGCATTATGATTTAATCTCATAAAAGTAAATATAACTAATAAATTTTAGCGCTGTGTTTAATACAATAAGTGACATTATTTCAGTGTTTACAGTGCTTTTATCCATGACAATTTGCATGGCTTCGAAAGAAATTCTATACATTTTTATAACTCTAAATCTATTTTAATTGTTTTTGACTATATGTTTTCATCATGGCAATTGTTATTTTGCTATAATGCAATATGTCTTTCAACTGAGATTTCTTTAGCCTGACTACGCAGTAAATAGGCCTATTTATATTTTATAAATGGGATATTTTAATGTATTTTCTGTCCTTTCGTTTGCATGAAGCAAAATCTCGATTAGCAAACTTAAGAGAATAGAAAATTCGCATCCTTAAGTATAGTTTTTGCAAATATTCCAGTGGGGAATCAGGACAAGTTTGGAAGGGCAGAGGGACAGCTTTGAGTTTCTCCAGGATATGTTTGCCAACAGAGCTCTTGGTGTACATTGAAAAACTTGAGCAGAACACATTTTCCAGCTGCTTAATGTACTCAAAATATGCCAATGAGGGTGCATTCACCAAAAACATCATTTCCTGTCTTGTATGCTTTAAAATAGCAGAGGAGCTTTCGATTGTCATCCAAATCATTTGAAACCAGAGCGGCTTTGCAGACTTCACAATTATGCTGTGATAAACACCTTTTTGTCAAGTACCCAGAAACATAAGCAATAGCATTATCCTTCACCATATTGTCTGTTACATCCTTATCTCTATAATCCGTGGATCCAATAGCCAACGTGTTTGGTTGAGGAGGTAAAACCACAAGGATTGGAACTTCAGCAAGTTTACCCTTCTTATCTGTACACTGTGCAAGCAGGTTATCCAAATCATCATCACAGTTACCAGACGAAGAATTGAGAAAGGAGCTGAAGAATAATTTTCGAAATGCTTGTGTGAATTGAACAGGGGTCGGGTTATCGCTGTTCCCTCCTTGCTGCCGTATTGAACCAAAGAAATTCTCAATGGGATCAGTATCAACCTTCTTGTCAGGAGAAACTGAAATGCGTGATTAACCTTCAGGTGTTCCCAAATGGAAAGGATGGCATTCATGGTAACTAACCAACCCTTTAAGCACTTGATTCTTCCTGTGACATCTTTGCCAGCATTCAAGACCTTCAAACCCTTCAAAAAATCAATGCTGTCCTTTAGAAAGCCAACATGTGGAGATCCATCACGAAGGGCACATCGAAACACTTTAGGAGAGTTCAATGTTGAACTGTTGACGCAGTCAAAGCGTGAAAGTACCTCCGCAGTTCCCGCTGCAGATTGTGGTAAACAACCCAAACTTACATGTGTGCATATGCTAGCTGCTACAGTGTTGCTAAAAACTTGGGTGGCTAATTTTACCTTCATCTTACAAAAATTGTTGGGGTGGATATGCTTCTCTGTCAGCTTTGGGGCAGCTCGTATAGGTTGCAGTTTGTCCTTTTCATAGAAACTTTCAATGTCTTGCCAAGTTGCAGTGAAGGAATTAAAGTGAAAAGAATACTTTAGGAGATTGTTTCTAACACATTTCAGTAAATGTGGCGGATCAAACATGACAAAATACGTGTTGTTGTTGTGCATAAACCAAGGCTTTTCAGGAGAGATACCAAGATGCCTGGCCAAGCATTGGAAATTTGATCCCATATCTGACATTACCACGAGAATTTTGAGACCAATGTTCTCTAACTTGTCAATTGCTTCCTTCATCATCCTTTCCATTTCATCTGCAGAGCAAGATTCATTGACAAGAACATAACCCAATGGCTGCTTCCAATTGCCAGTGATACTTCGAATCAGAAAGACAAGTGCTGATGTTGCTACTTTATTAGTATGATAACCACCACCAAAATCTTCTAATCCAACAATTTTGTCGGTAGGTATATTGTAAAAGAGATGGGTTTTAAGGGACATCTCATCCATGCACAAAGAACAGATTTTTTCATTTGCATTCATGTGTGCAACCTTGCTCTTGATTATATTTAATGTGCCTTGAGTAAACCCTGGTGTTGCTGGTAGTTTGGAAATGTAGCGTTTTAGTGAAGCTTTGGAAGGTAAAATGAACAGTTTGGACAACATTCTATAGGCTTTGCCACTTGCATGATATATCGAAATAGCTAATGACTTTAGCTGAGGGGAGAATCGTCTTCCTTTTTTGGATTTGGTGTGTAATTTAACCTGCATTTCAATGAAATTTGCCAACTTCTTTTGGGAGTTTTGCCAAGGCTTCTTCCAAAACTCGTGCTTTATTTATTTTCTTGGAAGATGTTCTCTTCTTTGACAAAGCTGCCTTTAGTCTTCTTATTGTTTGTCTTTGATTTTTAATAATTTTTCTTTGCTTTTTCTTCTTAGGGGTGTTGAGAAGATTACTACTAGCCTGCTGAGATTGTGTACTGGTACTTGTGGAGGAACTGCTGGCAAGTATGGAGGTGGCATGACTTTCACTTCCCTGTTCTGAACATGTGTTGTGTAAAGGTTCCATGTCATCTTAATAAAAATATAATAATTTGATGGTGGTAAGTGAGGGTAGTGAAAAGGAATCACTGAAGATTCCTCTGAAACCTTTAATCAATTTGTGGAATTTGGTATGTATCATAAGCATGCATTAATTATATTCCATAATTTGTTTTTTATTATCACAGACTCCTCTTCCATGCAATACCTCAGATTTTTAATATCTTACTTTCCATATCTTTTTCATTTTCATTATTTAGTATAGGCATTTCCTGTTGGTTCTCACTTGTGTTATCTGTATAGAAAATGAATTTGATATAAACATGAGAACTTAGAGAATGTTGTTATAAACATGCTATCACAGCAAACATCCCTTGAAAACTTCCACTCAACCTCATCACAGGTTTTATAATAAAATTATTTAGGTTTCATTAGTGCATTCCTCGAATGACTTATTTGTTATTTGTTTTGCATACCCTCACTAGCATCATCCCTTTCTTTCCTTGTTCTCTTTCCTAAAATTGCAAATGATTATTCTCAGCTTTTTTGTTTTTGCAATTATATATTCTTTTTCAGAGTTGAATAGTTATTTGGCATACTAGTTACCATAAGTTGGAGGCCCTGACTCCTTTTTCAAAAGCCTTCTTTTTTGTCCAACTGTAGGAGGTGGATTGGGTATGTTGAATAAAGTTGGTTTTGCTCCAGACTTCAAGCGACTTCTTGCCTCATTTGAAAACATGCAGGTCTCAAAATGATTGGCACACAGCTTGCAGTTATTGTACAAGTACTCTGCACTCTTATTGAGGAGGTCACAGCGTCTTGAAAGCACCACCCATTCCTTTGTTCTGTTAATTTGACAATTTTACTTTTTAAATAATAACATCGTGAAGTATGCAAGGATTATAATGCAATTATTGGCAAGTTGCAAATTCATACTGGCATACAGCTGATTATATATTGCCTGCCTCATAGCATTTTTTCATATTGGTGGTTAAATTGATTGAATAAATTTTACCTACCTCTTTGAATCCGATGGAAAACGAAAAAAACTCAGCTCTGGGTGGCTATGTTTGCTGTTTGTACAATTAACCGCAGAGCAAAATGTGCGAGATCCACCCTTATCTTTACCTTTTGACGAATTTTGACTTTTTGCAGCCATTTACAATGTTACAACTGAATACAGAGTGAAAGATATGCAACTGAATCTTCGAAATGTCACCTCATGTATATGCGCAGTTGTTATGGCCAGTTTGTCTAGACATGAGTTTTGTAGCTATGTCTAGACGTGAAGACCTATGGAGACAGTCAGAATTTAAACTTTTTAATTTACCCAAAATTTAATTTTAAATGTCTTGAAAAGATATTTATATTATGTAACTTTATTGTGTTAGGACTTCATTAAAGGCATTTTGCTGTTGATTTTCCCTTGTGTCTACATTAATTTAAAAAAAGTTTAAACAGAAAGAACATTTCACATAGCCTGTCATATTTATAGCCTGTAAACATTTCCAAAGCCTGTCATTTTTTACTGTGTCAAAGTAACAACTCCATCTACAAAAATGACAGTATACCAAATTTCAAGTACACTGTTGTCAAATTTCATTTAACCAATTATCAAAAAAGATTTTTGTTCAATATTGACAGTATTAACAATTATATATTTTTATGACACACAAATATTGACAGTATTAACAATTATATTACTATTGACTATGGTAGTAAAGACTATATATTTTTATGGCACTGATGTTAGTAAAGACTCAGGTAAAGATATGATACTCTACAGCATAGGTGTACGAGGCGGGGGCTGCCCCAAATTTTTTTGGCCCGTACATTTAACTTTGAGTTTAGGTAATTTTGTTGTATTGGTCCATCGATTTCAGTGTTTATTTGATTATAAAGTTCCACAAAATAACCATTTTAGTGTAAAATTCCATGTAACACATCAAATTGTTTATGTTAATTCTTGCATGGGTTGTTGAATTATCCTCTGAGTTGCAAATATTCCTCAAACAATTACGATATAAAGATAGATGATAACTGATTCCAATTGAGGCAACAAAGCTCTAAACAGAAGTAAAATATTAAAAGGAAATAGAATCGACAATCACATTTTTATACGTCCCTTTATGCACGGTTATTAAAATACAAACCATGCTTTATGTAAATATATAACATTGAGAGTTAGGCAACTTATCTCAAAATAGCTTAAAATTTATAAATTAGAGCCTACAATCAAGAGTTTTTTTTAAATTACAAAACAAGTGCAAAAATAATATCAATTGTACTGAAAAATAAGCGCCAAGATGATTGTCAAAAGATAGTTTGTTGGACTGCTGCTAACAAGCTATTACATTCGTCTCAAAATTTTCGCTAAATAATCATATCGTTTAATCGTAACTTAACAATAACTTGTGCTTACCTTCTTTCTGCAAATATTTGTCGGAAAATGGATTTTCCAATCGGTGGTTTTTCGTAAATAGCAAAAAAACGTGAAAAAACGCGTAGTTCGTAATACTATTTATAATAAATTTGTTTACTTTTACTTGCTGCCAGATCGGGCATGCGCAGTAGAAAATTGACTTCATGAAAGTGCTGGAGTGAGCCTTCTGTGTATTTCTATTCTGTGCTACTGCTCTTCCTTACCACTTGAGCCTCCCACTCACCACGTCTCTTTATCCAGATTTTTGGATAAAACCCCATATACCTGAAATCAACCCTATACTTGATATGCTGAACAAAAACATCTAGAATATCTCCTGTTCCAATTAAGGGGTGCAAATACTTGCACAGTTCAGACGCAATGTATCCAACATGTGTCCATCCCGTGGCATAGTCAAGGTCAATAGCAATTGCACTTGAATCAGCTGGATTCAACGGCTCCAGCCTAAGGTTAACCATCACTGGTGTGTCGTTTTGATGAAGCGCAAAGTGTGCCAATTCCAGAGGATGTTGGTAATTGTTTTCATGAGCAGCACTGATGCACTTGAATGGTACAGAGTGGGTAATTTCCTCACCACTTTCATCCTCCTCGCTTTCATCTTGTTCGCTCCCATCTTGTTCGCTCCCATCTAGATCACTTTCATCTTGTTTGCTTTCATCTTGATCACTTTCATCTTGTTCGCTCCCATCTTGATCACTTTCATCCTGATCACGTTCAACTTGATTACTTTCATCCTGACCACTCCTATCTTCATTAACCTAAAGACCAGCTAACCAATCAAATAGATCTCTTCCTACAAAATCATAAGAAAATCCTATGTTACTGTAATATCCAAATTTAGAATTATTAATTAAGCTATAATATGTAAATAGAACAAAACACAAAAAAATTTCTTACATATTTATTAATGTAACCTCTAAAATTAGTTGATTATGCTAACATTTGTAATCTATATAAATAGAACTGTAACACACAAAACCTAGTTGGATGGAATTTGAGAAATATATCAAACTATAGACAATATTTATGGCATAATTAAAAACCAGAATCAGCCAGTTAGAAAAAGAAGATATTACATTAATAGTCATAATATACTTTTATAGCAAGAACTTAAACACAAAATTCATCCGAGTTATTTCCACTTGATTCATCCAAATTGTTGTCTTAGTCTCTTTCTGTTTCACTTGTTTGTGGAGAATTTCCTCTCTCGGGAGTCCCATCTACAGGGGACAGTATAACTTTATCAGTAAATTTCGTCAAACTCTGGGATAACTGCAGTCACTCCACTAGTATTTGCCGTCAATATATTATCCACATCGAAATCCCACAGTAAAAGCATTCGCCGATTTTCATCATCAACAACCTATCGGGGTCAAACTATAAAATATACGAAGCCTTTTACACTGCGAAAATTCAGTACAAATGTCAATGACCTCGCATACGATACAGTTTCACTTTCATTACTTGGCAGACTTGCAAATTACAAGATTAAAACTAGGAGTTACTATCGCAAGTGAGTGCTGCCTTATGTCTGTCTCCAAGCACTCCTGGTTATATATTCAGTTCAGTGATCAACCAGGTGACACAATAGACTTATGCATAATGACGTCAAAAGCAGGGCTGCAGAATTCAAAATTTTTCCGGGGGAACATGCACCTGGACCATCCCTACAGTTTTCTTATCCCCCCATACCACTCAACCAAACTAATGTTCCACCACTGTCTCGTACCCAGGGCTTTGTGCTTGTGCCACAAGCGCAGAAACCCCTGCACACAAAGAAGACCAGTAGGTAGGGCCAGCGTGCAACATGTTATGTTTATGATGCACATGCAAAGCCATGGTTACTAGCCAGGAAAGTTTAGCTTCAGCTGGCCATTGAGCAAGAAACTGGCTGCCATGGCTGCCAGTAAGTAACAAAATGCGGCCACACACCCCTGGTCGTCTCTATACTGTGCCCTGGGTACGAGGTTGTGATGGGCTTGATAAGGCCTTCATAGTCCCCGAGATTCCCATAAGTCCCTTGTTAATAAGAATTAGTTTTAATAACTTGCAAGGAAATTTGAAGGATTTTTTTTGCAAGAATTTTAGGAATTTTATCGAGAAAAAAAAGGGAGATTTAACGCTAGAAGAAGGATATTTCACTTACTGCTGGAATTCGACTATGCAGCCTTTGCTTGTCAGTTGATGAAACAATGGTTTCAAACTTTGAAGGTGAGTTTGTATTTTATGTTGTTATCCTTCAATATAATTGTGGTGCAGAAAAACTTTAAATAACAATAAAGTAGCTTGTTTTGTATAAAATTTGTATGACTGGAGCAAAATAATCGAAGTTTAGAATTGATAAAATCGAGGATAAAATCTCCGATTTTGTTTACAGTGTATTATAATATTTTATAGTAAAATCCAATAAGCGTGGAAGGGAGAAATATGGAGAAGAAATCAGAAGGCCATAGAAATTAGGACGAGAAGGTATTAAAGTCATTAAAAGTTTAATGGAAATCACACTTGACGTCACACTCTCTTGGTTGCGACTTGCGAAGGTACACACAAACCTTGACAAATTGAATAGATAAGCAAGATGGCGGAACAAGCAGGCAAATTTTGGTTACGCTCTGCATTATGGGTCACAGTCGGCTCTCAAGGAGTAAAAAATATCTAGGTTGACCAACCCAAAATTCACTAATCCAAGATCTAATCTATTTAATAGAAACATACATTAATAGGCTGATTTTTTGCAACTGTGATAATTTAAAAAAAAAGGTGTATTGTACTGTATTGTACTGATTTGCAGGCTATAAGTACATATAAAATAAAATTGCTATATATTTTTACATTTTTAGATCCTCTTAACTGCTTTGTTCATGCAGTGACTATGGTGAAAGAATCCCTAAGAACTAAGAAAAGATATTTCAATTGTACTCTGCAAGGCAAGGAAACAGCGAGGCACGAAGAAATGAAGAAGGTAGAAAAGAGTAAGAGTCCTGTCCGTCTAGAGCATTTCAGCACCTCTACAAGTTATGGTCAAGAAGATATTGTTATTTTAAAGCACAGCGCTGTAACACCAATATTTCCAACAGATGATTTAGTCTACTCTGATAAGTTTCAGTCCCAGTCTGTTGACTGCAGTATTGCTGATCTCTCTAATGTTGCGGCAGAGCAGTTGGTGTCCTTGAAAGCCTTTGTAGCGGAAATATTACCTGTGAAAAGAATAACAACCCAAAATGACAGTTCCCACAAAAGCAGAAGATTTACATAGCAGACACTGGAAGTTAAATTAAACGTGTGCTGTGGGAGGATTATGTTGATACCCTTGAAAGAAAGAAAACTTACAAATTTCAAGATCTGCGCCTGAAGGTTTCGAAAATGGAGCGATACTTAAACACACCAAAGTCTGAGAAATGTAATTTTGAGGAGACAACCCCATTTTTGGGTGACCTGGTTGCTGTTGACCATTGTGTAGCCAACCTAAACGAGTCTGCGATTTCTGCAGAGATAGTGGGTATACAAACTATCTCAAATAATCTTTCCTGTATATCATGTGGCAGGAAGGTAAAGGCAAAGTCTACGAGTATTGGAAATTGTGAAAGCTGCAATTTAATGCAAAAGCTTGGGAGTTGTGGTGCGCAGTGGTACTTGCGTGTTGCAGTTCAGAATGTGAAAGTCAAGACAGATAAGCTACGATTAGCCATGTTTAATCAGGCTATTCAGAAATTAGCTACTCTTCTTGGAACAGCTGTGGATCTAAGTTCAATATCAGAAGAAGACTTGGTGCTCTTCATTTTGGAGAGTGGAAAGGTCTTTGACATTGTTTATGATAATGTGGATAATAAGATTATAGAAATTGACTGTCCAACGAAAGAAACTTCTGTCTGATTTTCTCAGATAACTGTTGATGAGTGTTGTTTGAAATATTTTATATTTTTGAAAGATACTTTAAACTGTTTTATAGTTCTCAGACTCTATTTTAATAGGCTATCAAACTTTTCAAGTTATAGATTGTCGTTGAGATGTTGATATAGTTGTTGTTTGTTGTTAGAAATTATTTTTTTATTGTGGCATTAAAAAAATAGAAGTTTCAGATATTGGTTTCAGTTATTTAAGTTTTTTGGAAGTTTAAGTACTAGTTGTCAGTGGTATTCTAGCTTTCGAATAGAGTCGTCTGATTCACTCCTTCGTCATTAAAGGAGTGAATCAGACTGGCTGTATTCACAGGCTAGTGGTATTTCAAATAAAATTAACTTATATAGTTATACACATACAAAGACACACTGTATGTAATAATTTATTTTGTTGTCAAAATTGATATTACAAAACTATAATTGCAAACTGTATAAAAACTACTTTGAGTTTACAAACCAACATATTTGAGTGGCCTTTTGTCAACAGTGAATTAATTTTATCGTACCAACCATGATGTATTTAAACGTCTAAGCATATCAATAGAAATATGCCATCTGAAATAAAATAATTTGGAGGTACAGAATGATATATGTCTCTATTAATCATTGTGATGTCATTCATTGACTGTTGACTACTCACAAGATATAGAATGCTGCATTTGGCATTTTTGCTTTTTGGTGAACAAATGTTTCATAACTGTCTTTGCTTTGCACCATATATAATAATACAGCAAATCCATAATATATCAAATTGTCCAACCCAAAAAAACTCTGAAACACATGACTTGTTACACAGGATCCCCAACAACAAATAGATAATTTTGTATATAGCAGATTCCATCCCATTGCAGATTATGAAGTATATCCATATCAAAATTATTTGGTAACAAACATTTTGTTGTAGTAAAAATTGGGTTTGTGTGATCCAGCTGTTCAGGTGGCACCAGTGGTATAATTGATTAACAATGTTTTCAGTCGCAGTTCCAAAACTATATAACGAACACAAAATATTAGACAGTATAAGAGATATAGTTACTCCAATCAAATTATGACTGTATTCTTTGTGCACGATGGGGACAGGAAGGGGAAGGTACACCAAAGGGAATTAATTTTAATTAAAGAAAAACAAATAACTTACCATTTTATCTTGCCAATGATCATATTTTCATACATACAGTGATAATAAAGGCCCAAGTTTATTTACAGGGATACATACTGACAGTACATAACATAATATAACTGGGATCCACAGCTGTAATCCCGTCTCTTGTTCAAACTCTATAGTTTGTTTATCTTAATGCACTGCTGTTTGTAGTCTGTGCCAACTGATCTAACCTGTTTTCCTCTTGAAGCCTATATTGTAAATTAGCTGATGATTTCAAGCTTGTTAATCGTTCATATGTCATAGGTTCAATGACACAAGATGGAAGTGATTTTACTCTGCTAATAGCAACATAAGAAACTCCAGCAGTTCTTTCAGATTTTCCAATATCTATCCATGCTTTTGGAATTGTGAGTCCTTGGCTCTTGTGTATTGTTAGAGCCCAAGCAAGTGTAAGAGGTAACTGTTGCCTCTCATGGAAACCTATTTCTGTCTGTGATGTGACAGTGATTGGATATATTGGGATACACAATGGTTGGCTTTCATTAGAAACAGGTCCTCTATAGTTTTCAAATTCTACTATTACCGCAATAGGCAAGTCAGGTGGTTGATGGTTGTTTTGATAGACAATATCAACAACCGTTCCAGTAGCTCCATTACAGAGGCCAACATTTGACCACAAATTCATGGTTAACATGACCCTAGCACCGTTTGCTAGAAATACAACAGGTTCTAACCCAGACATATCATCTGAGGATATCTTTTTGGCCAATGCAGAGGAATGGCGAGCATTAATATGAGCAATTGGATGCTCAAGTTTTGTTAGCTGTTCATTATTGTAATTTGCAACTTGTTCATTACCATAGAAGAGTCTAGTAGCATCTTCAAAGTCGCATAAATTAGTGACATTCGATGGTTGACGTGTCAGAAGTAATTTCCAGTCGTCAACTGTTGAGTCACCTTTGCGAAGTCATAACAACAAATCTCAGAACTGAATTTGTTCAGATGTCATACCTTGCACACGTTGATTTACAGTGAGCTTAACAACTTTGTCAAACATATGCTTGATAACCTTGTTTGCCAACAGCATTTGATGCTTTAGCATGATAAAGAGGCTTATCTGCCACTGGTGGCAATTGACCTGGATCGCCAGTTAAAATCAATGATTTTCCACCAAATACTTTGTCGTTATAACCAGTTGCTTGTTTGCAACGCTTATCTATCCAACCAAAAGTAACTTGGCCAAGCATGGAGTATTCATCAATAATGATGTATCCAATGTTATTAACACTCTCTTGTAATCTACACAAGCTTTGTCCTGTTAGGTCTTTATTACCTCTTGATCCTATAGGTAACTTTAATAGAGAGTGCACAGTTACACCTCTAATGTTATAAGCTGCTTTACCTGTGGTAGCAGCAACAGCACATTTACTTTTCAAAAGATTTCTAATAGCATTAATAAGATAACTTTACCCGTCCCTGCAACACCATTTATAATTAGACATAATGGCTCTTTTTCAGATGATGTATCATCAAAATGAGACTGAACAATGTCAAAAGCAAGTTTTTGCATTTCACTAAAACTGTTTATGTCAACAACATCATATTGCTCATCAATAGTGTATTCCTCTTTGTTTGTTTTTATCCATGTTGCCATTTCATGGATTTGTCCTGAATTACCTCTATCAAGATGCCAGTCATATGTCGACTCTGGTGTTTGTTCAGAGTTATCAAAAGGAGTGTGAAGGTCTGATAATATCATCCACTCTTCTCGAGTTACCTCCTATTCTTCAGAAGGTTCATCTTCTGGTTCTTGACATTGAATGACAGCTTGTAATTTGTCAAACCAGTCTGGGACATTAGATTGTCCATAAGGTGTTTGCAATAATTCTTGTCAAGAATTGATTAGAACCTTGTCAGTTGGTTCTTGGTCAACCCACGCATTGTTTTGGGTTGTTCTCCAGGGTTTATACCTTAAAATTTGATACTTACAATATAGTCCAAAATTTGGACCTTTGGGATTAGGGGAATAAGTTGGAAATATTCTTGGTATTACATTCTCTGGCAATTTTGTGAGTTCATTGTTAACAACTTTGTATGTTGTAGCAAATTGAACAAAGTTCATATTTATTATATTGTGTGAACTGTCATATTGTTCACAATCAGCATACACATCAAGAAGTGAATGAACGGTACACAAGTCACCTTCTTCAATACTTGCAGTATCACGCACTCTACGTGAACCATTTAAACTTACAGGCATCACTTTAAATGATGAGCTGTGGAGTTTTGAAGACAATAAATGATGCATTGTTTCTTGAGCTGCATAGTCTCTTTCACCAAGAGATTTCATAACTACCTTCTTAATAGCTCTACGAGGGTCAGTATTACTGTCAACATTTTGCACAATGGAATTAAATGCTTGTTCTAATATAGGTGATATTGGTTCACCTTTAGCTGCATATTCTGTGAGATATTCAACACAAGCATAGTGATCAATAACAACTTGAATATCACAGTTTGCTCTCCATTCTTGGAGTTGAAGATGTTGGTGGTTATTTAACCTAGAGTCATTTCGTTTAGTCACAATCATGTTCATTATCACCTGAAGTGTGAATTTTTTCAAACTCTAATTTTGTCTGAGAACAATGATCAAAAGGGAAATGAAATATACATTTCAATTCTGTTTCATTTGACATTTTTCTAAGGCAATAACTTGTACTACAACGAGTGTGCCGTTGTACCATGTTTAACAGATCTACATAATCTGATTGTTTTTCATGTTCAAGAATGTTCTGATGATTTCTTTGACATGGATGAACCTCAAGTCTTATCCACATGTCCTCATCTGGTGGATTTGCATTAACAGTTGATAATAACCAATCAACATACTGACATACTGTGTCAGCTGCTTTCTGACCAGTTTCAATATCCTGGTCTAATTCTGTTGTATCAGGACAATCATTCTCATCTATAAATTTCTGTGCTAGAAACCCCTTCAAAGCAGTTTGAGTAAGTTGACACAAACCTGGCTCATTATTTAGTTTAGCAGTATCATGACAATGTACTACCTCTACCTTGGTATTCATATCGAAACCAATGCCATTTTGCACCAAGAGTATCACATAAAGCAAGTATTTCACAAAGCTTTCTAATCTTTGGGTAAAAAACCAATCTACGATATGGGGATTGTTCATAACATTTTGTTGTCTTACCTGACTGGTAGAATTACCAATCTGACTATCAGTGTCAGCTTTGAATAAAGTATGTAGTTCAGGCCAATGCATATCTGCAGAGGAAAAGTAAAAAACAATGTTGGTGCTCCAACACTAGTTATAATAGCCTTGAGTTCCTCCCTTACTCTATTCCAGTAAGCATTAGTACCAGCAATATTGCTGACATATCTAGACACTTTAGACATAAACACATTTGCATTGTTAGTGGCAGCCATTTCTCGCAGTTCATCAATGGTGAGATGTGCTTCACCAGGGTTTTGTTTAAGGAATATTCCACTTTGCTGTAAGATTTGCTTTCTTTGAATCATGTTAAAAGCCCAGTATGAAAATCTATGGTGGCAAATTTTAAAAGATGCTTTATTCGCTCTGGAAGAGGGACATCCCTCAAGAGTCCTTGATTGGTAGGGTCACCTTTTCCATCAGGAAATAATGTTGGGAAAGCCATTGTGGCTAGATGTGATACCGGATACCCATTTAATGGGTCATTTTCAACAGAGGGCCATAGCATTGGCTCATTTTCATTAAGCTGATTTCTAACAGCTTCTATTTGTTGTTGTTGTTGTTGTTCCTGTTGTTGTTCCTGTTGCTGTTGTTGTTGTGCACTGTCACATCCTTGAATGCGTTTTCTTTACCTTTTACCTTAACAATAATCACAGCCAAGTCTTTTGGGTATCTTGGCAACGATATTGCAAGTTCTGTGATGTTTTGTGGAAAGTTAAATACAATGCCCTGAATAACCCAGTTGGCCACCAGGTTTAATATAAACTCTCATGATAGGAAGAGCACAAGCAATTAACATTTCCTCAATCTGAGTTAAACTTTGTAATTCATTCAGCACAGATGAAGGTATCATTTAATTTTGAGGTGAACATTTTTTAGGATATTTTTTATCGCTAGAGCATCGGGAACACACATGGGGTGGCCTTGGTTTAGATTTCAAAGGCCATGCCTCTTGACATACTGTACACTGACTGACAATCTATTGTACAGCCTTATGAAACTTATTCATGTTAGCTTTTGCCCAACATTGCCCTTCAATACCACCATTATTGGTGATGTCAAACATATTTAAATAATCCTAAGAACAAATGAGGGTTGTTTCGCGTGTGCCTATTGAGATATAAACAAAATCTCGACGTTTCGAGCTAAAGCCCTTCGTCAGGAGAAATTAGTAGACAGATAAACACATTACATCAGCTTTTATAGCAACGCTATAAAAGCTGTCACGTGAACAAAATATTAACCAATGAAAATAAATTGTTCTTAACATCACGCAAGTGCTCAGCAAACCTATCGCCTAAACGTCTTCCAGTCTCTCCGATGTAGAGCAAGCCACATTTGCTGCAAGAGATGCAGTAAACGAGGTTGGAGGAGATGCACGTGAAACTGTGCTTGATGACAAACTGAGATTTAGGAGCCGAAATACAGGTGGTGGGGTTTAAATGCTCTACATCGGAGAGACTGGAAGACGTTTAGGCGATAGGTTTGCTGAGCACTTGCGTGATGTTAAGAACAATGTGCACAACAAACCTGTTGCTAGGCACTTCAACAGTGCCCACCACTCCTTTTCTGATATGAAAATATGCGCCATTCATCCCATTATTGGTGCTAATGATACCCGTCGGAAGCAAGAAAAGCGTCTCATTTTTAAACTTGGCACCATTCATCCTGATGGTATCAATGAGCGCCTCTCCTTCATCTAGCTCATTCTTTTCTCTTAAATACTTCTTATATACTTTCCTCTATATCCCCTCTTCCCTTCCCTTGTACGACATTTATAGCGCTTTGATAAGTGTAACGCCTGTGCGCAGGCCTTCGACCCTATAATAGCCTGCACGCAGTCTATATCTTTACATATTAATTCTATTTTGTTATGATTGTTATGACTACTTTATTTTCATTGGTTAATATTTTGTTCACGTGACAGCTTTTATAGCGTTGCTATAAAAGCTGATGTAATGTGTTTATCTGTCTACTAATTTCTCCTGACGAAGGGCTTTAGCTCGAAACGTCGAGATTTTGTTTATATCTCAATAGGCACACGCGAAACAACCCTCATTTGTTCTTATATGTCCGTGGCAGACGCTGAATTAATGTCTTTAAATAATCCTGTTGGTTTATTTCGTTGTGTGGCTGTGACACCCTTTTTGCCCGCTTTTGTTTTTAGACTCCCTGTCTTTTTGAAGTCTTATTTGTGTCTCACTCTCAGTTTTCTCTGACAGCTTTTGTTTTTTAGACTCCCTATCTTTTTGAAGTCTTATTTGTCTCTCGCGGTCAGTTTCCTCTGACAGTTTCCTTTTTTTTACTCCCAATCTTTTTGAAGTCTATTCACTAGCTTTTTCAAGCCTAGATTGTTTAGCACCTTCAGTTCTACTGAGCGTCTCTTGTTCTGATATTCTATATCTCTTACACATTCAGCTTTTGGTTTCGAAGCTATACATTTATTTAATTGCACAGGCACAATTTCAAATAAATTGGCATGTAGTTCCATTGACAGAGTACAAATATTGCTCTAAGTCTAGAATACTGTTAAATTTCATGACCACAATAGGTGGATCATTTTTAGTCAACATCAAAGATGATTTAGTTGTTCCATGTACTGGCAATATATTATTATTAGTGTTGATCACAGATTGACATAATATGTCTGTTATGTCATAAGAAAAGCTATTCGACATGTTCGAACATGAAACACAAACAACTGTTGGTAAGTTATCTATAGACAACTGTTCTACACCTAAATCTGGAACTATTATGCCAATATTTAAAGCTTTTAAATACATTTTGTCTCCTTGTAAAACGACATTATTTATGGTTGTATTTGACCACTCGATTAGCGGTTTATTTTGTGCGGTAAGAAGTGCCGATAAACTCATAAAAGCACATTGTTTGCCTCTAGAATTTACACCGAAAAATTCAGTGCCTTGATGTAGATTACCAGAAAGAAATAAAACCATACTTACCTTTATTTTAGAGAGTTTTCGTGATTTTCAGATGATTTCATCCAGAAAGTACAATGATGGAATTGGAAGGCGATGCGTGCATATATACAATATATTTTTGATGACCCCCTCATTTTACAAACGAGAATTACCCCCGGAAATGTGACATCCAGACCGATCCACCAACACAAGTTTCACAAGTTGAGATGGATGCTGGCAAATACATACATCCCGCAAAAGACTGGGGCGAGTGAACTCTGGAGAAACTTCATGTAACGTCAAGATTAGGGCGCTGCCTCGCCCCAGCGAGGCAGCAATAATGAAGCGGAAATATTTCATGAAATAACAAGTTAATTATAAATGCATTGTATTCATACCAACCTGAAACACTGTGCTTGCTTTCACATTGATTATACATGGTGAGTTAATGACATCCAGCTTCGAAAGAAGTGCCTCGCTGTTTGGAATAACACAATTCCTTTGCTCAGATGGATTATTTAAAAAGCTAAAATGACAGCAAGCCCCATGCAATTTTAAAAATGGTAAACTTGGAATCGAAAAACAATAATCATAATGAAGACTACAACAATAAAGATATATCAGGCTATTTTGAGCAAGTATCATAGCTTGGCATTCCTGTCGTTCAAAGGTGTCGATATTGTTTTGTTCCAGAGATGCTCACTCTACGGTAGTCAATGAGGCCACGCGTGAAATTAGGCGCTCAATACCCATGATGCTTTGTGGTCTCAATTATGTGGCTTGCATCTGTGGCTTGCTTAAGCTCTCTATAATATTTTATGTATGACACTTTCACCAAATGTTTCCAATATGGCCTTGTTTAGTTATATTTCCTTCACAATTGACCATGTTTGTGCCTGCATGCTATCATTGCCTCTTTTATTGTACACCCATTCTGTATTTGGAAAATTTCTTTTATGGTTGAAGCACTTACTAAAATCTAAATATCAAACAAAATGGAAATTATTGTTTTGCAAGTACACAACAATAAGTTGCATAAACTTGAAACTTGCTCTCTCATAATGCTTTTCGCTCTTAGAGTTTAAGGTTTGCAAAGGACAACCTTTTTTGAATTAGCTGTATCTTAGCTGTATAAATTGAGCTGAATTAGCTGTATATATTGTATGGTGGCTAATAAGCTATGATGCAAAAGCTCACTTCCCTTGTGGTCGTTTGAGCACTCTGGCTCCAAGACACTTCACGCATGTCTGGATGCGCATGTGTCTGAGTATTGTACCACATGCGCTTGGTGAGGGCAAGAGTATGGTGTATAAATACGAAGTCACTCGCATCTAGACTGCGTTACAAGCTGCACTGACGAGCCGTTGAACGGCGAAACATGCATGTCTGCAGATTTGACTATATATGCTCCTTCACTTGTGTTGTTGAGCACTCTGTGAGGTTAATTGGTGGCTAATAAGCTATAATGCAAAAGCTCACTTCCCTTGTGGTCGTTTGAGCACTCTGGCCCAAGACACTTCACGCATGTCTGGATGCGCATGTGTCTGAGTATTGTACCACATGCGCTTGGTGAGGGCAAGAGTATGGTGTATAAATACGAAGTCACTCGCTATATACATATATAATACTATATACATATATAATATATACATGCTGTGTTTAATCTCTATATATAATTATTTATACAGGTAAAAGTGTGACAGATAACGAAAGCTTCATGGGTTCAATAGTGAACTCATGCAAGAAATGGTTCCAATGTAAGTACAAAATTCTCAACTTTACTTTGTACGATATTTCGGAAAGATTGCTTTTATATAGTATAAGATTCACGTCAAGTTACAAGCTAAATGTAAGATGAACGAAAAACCTGTTTTATATAATTGCATGCGCAACTATATACTATGTATATATTATAATTATATCACCACCACCACTACCACAAAGACCCCTGCCACTACCATATACACTGTGTGGACAGTATATATACTATGTATATATTATAATTATATCACCACCACCACTACCACCAAGACGTAGTAGAATGGGTCAGGGGAAAACGTGTGCTTTTATAGTAAATACAAAAGCGATCACATGATAAAAAATAAACCAATCAGATGAATTTAATGGAAACAAACTATAAACAAAATATGGAAATCACATCACAAAATATATTAGCATATAAGGAGCAGCGACCAAAGATAACAAAGCAAGATAGACTCACAGACATAAAACAAGGAACAAAATATTAGATAAGGTGAGATGTAGAGTATCTGCCGATGGCAGGCATTCTTTATATTAGGTGACGACGAGTCCTGTGGTAGAGAGCTGTGGACTAGGGTTTCACAGATATGTCGAAACGAGACTAAGGGATTATTGGTGAAAATGGAAGATGTTTCGGGGGATACATCTATGTTTCGGGGGATTCTCTTCAACATTCGAAATAAATTCCATATTTCAGTCAACCATGTATATACCGCCAAGACCACGAAGACCACTGCCACTACTATATACACACTGTGTGGACAGTCTATATACCATGTATATATAATAATTTTATCACCACTACCACCAAGACCACTTCCACTACCGTATACACTGTGTGGACAGTCTATATACTATGTATATATTATAATTATATCACCACCACCCACGACCACCACTACTACCAAGACCACTGCCACTACTGTACTGGCCTGTGTGGAAGGCGTTCTATTGTGGGGGAGGGAGTTTTGTTTAGAGCGTGCGCTTTTTTTCAGAGTGTGTGCTAGGTGTAGGGAGGGGGAGAAATAGCGAAGGGAGAGGAGAAATGAACAAGACTTTTGTGTCCAAAACCTTCGGTTAAATTCCCATTGGCTAATAATATGGGCTTTCGCATTAACGCTCAGTGAGATATGTCAACAAATCGGTAATATGCTTGAAAAGTGTTAAAAACAACTGCATGGTGGGATTGTATTTCATCAGATAGTGGAGCAGACTGTACATGTGTCTGAATTATCTGAGCATTTAGGTTATGAAATTATTCTTGAGCCAGAACAGCAAAAATCTGTTACCGAGCTGCTTTTTGGTCTAGACGTGCTTTTGCGGTTCGGTGCATTATGAAATACCAGATTGCTGAAGCACAGTCTCTTGGAATGACTGCATGTTCACTTACTGATACGAAATTGGCTGAAGTATCTCAGAATCCACCACAACTTCTGTTTGCAAGCGAATACCTACAGCGATGTTCAGGCACATCAATTAACATCAATTTCCAGAGCGTCAGCCCTCAATCATTACTAATTTCCATAGCGTTTTTTTCATTAGTTATTTGAAGAGGTGTTACTATAATTTCCAGTCGTATTTGTTTTAGCCTTGTCTCGTTTATGAATAGGATTGGGCAGGCGTTCCTTCGCTTTTTCTCCTCCCCCCCTAACTTCTCACTTAGCGCACGCTCTAAACAAAACTACCGTATACACTGTGTGGGGACAGTCTATATACCATGTATATATTATAATTATATGACCACTGCCACCAAGACCACGAAGACCACTGCCACTACCATATACACTGTGTGGACAGTCTATATACCATGTATATATTATAATTATATCACCACTCACACTACATACAGCCCATATACCATATGTACGTATGTACCAACCCACCCATTGACCACCCATTGACCACACATGAACCAGCCAGAACCACTATCTGTCTTATCTTATCTCAATCTTATCTTACATGCCTGTTTTCCATGTTGCCTGTTGGTTAATAAATAATATGTTCAATTTATAGGAATATCAATTTGGCAAATATTATTGACCGACCACTATGACCACCGAAATGAAGCTGGGAATGAATCAGCAGCAACCTTGCGAACAGTGCTGTTCAACTCAAACTATCAGTCTTGGCTGACTGCTATTATTCCTTCTTGCTTTCGTGCAATGAGCAATATCGATTTATTCTATAGATACTTAGGAACCCATGGCATTAAATATTTTAACACATGGCATGCTTGTTTCAGCTGAGGTTACCTTCTATCTGAGTTCTGGTATTCCCAACATTTTAACGTTATATGCATAAATGTATTCCTCACCTTCATCAATAGATTTGGAGAGATTTTCGACTTTCCCTGCCAACTCAGTTAATCAAGATTCCATTTGGAAAATCTGCTGTCTCGATGTGTTTCGAAAGCAGTGCAATTCATCATATTAATTGCTCAAGTATTCTAAAGTCTTGACGGTTTCTTTATCTGGCGTCAAATGTTTCAGCTTACAGGATACTTACAAAAAGAAATAAATAATTTTCTAGAATATTGCTACAAGTTTAAATTTGTGGTACCTTTGCACCACTAAAAACCTATCAAACTATCATATTTTTAGCCTTCTCAGGGATTGTTCTAAAAAAGGGTGTTTGCATTTTATTGCTGCTTTAGTTGTTACTTAGCCAAGACTTATTCTTTCCCGACTTGTGTTATATTCTAACTAATGCACAACAACAGGCCTGTATCTTTGCAACTAAAGGTCTGTAAAACTAGTGCGAACACCCTTTTGTAGCCAAGACATGCAACAATGTGTGAAAATTGAAGAACCACCGGTTAAAACGCACGCTTAACATTGCCTTTTAAGTGCATGTATACAACTCAAAATTAATGTCAATTCACACTAATTAGTTTTTCTGCCAAATTCCTACACAGCATATAGACTTTGGAAAGCGTTTTACTTGATAAGTTGTTTAATTTGAAAGATGTTAAAGTTTTAGGGTGTCCTGTAACCTTAAGTCGTCGTTTGTGGTGTTTCTAGCTTTGTTTGTCTTTAGTTACTTTGCTCAAGTTTCTGGAAATCCTTCCACATGGAATCAACCCGAGCTTTAACTCATTGTTTCGTTGTTTTTTTAAGAGATTATATAATGTCCAATCATTGTTAAGTATCTCCAACATTCCTGTTTTATTTTAACTAATTAACAGACAATGCACCCAAATGCGCCCTGTAATTGGCAAGGGGGTAACTGGCAATGCGCCCAAGATTGGCATGTTGTCAACTTCAGGGCGCGATTTCCAAGCACATGTTTGATGGGTTGCCTAGCAACCAATACGAATATAGAATGTGAAACATAAGCTTTCCAAAGACACATCAGATGAGGAAATTGATTGAATACTCCCAAAGATTTTAAAGTTTAAAATATTTTGTTACAAAATTCTACGCTATAGCTATATGTTACAAGAAGGGAATTTACAGCAAGTTTTAAGGGCAAAAAAGAAGAGGTTTTTCAAGAGTTCAACACAGAAAATTTGGTCCAAAACGAAAGGGAATGTCTCTGCGTTTTTGGTCAAGTTCTTGTCGAAATCGATTCGCAAGATGTTGAGCCGAAAACATGGGTATTTCTGCAAATTTTATGGAAAGTAGTGGTCGGAAATCACAAGGAACACAAACACCATACACAAGTGACTAGATACGATCTTTTTTGAGCCTGTTTTTGAATAGAAACGTTTTGAAAGAACTCCCAAAATTCTACAGCATTTTAGCAGGTTATAAATCTGGTTTAAAGCTATCCTTTTAGAAGAACTGTTAGTGCATGTTTATGGCATGTTTTTGTGACCCTACTGTTGGTCTTCTTGTCCAAGTTGTGAATTTAGCAAAAGTGTATCCAAACCACTGCACGTTTTACCCACTGATCTAATAATAGACTGGATATTGCTTCTATACCTATTGAAAATTAAGACACTAAAGACGTTTGACAAGTTGCATACGCGAAGTCCATTTTCGGCCAAAACTCTCTGCCAAGTGATCTTTCATGCTGGCATTTTCGCTAAACAAATACTCTGGCTGCATAGAAACTCAAGTCGAATGGATTAAACGAAAGGTAAGCAATGTATAAATAAGCATTTGTCTTTCTCAATCAAGTGAAAAAGTATAGAATATCGGTGTTGCTCTCATGTTATGTTGTGCTATGCCTATATGAACATTTTTAGCAACAATAGCTTTATATCTATATTGGCTAATTGCATTTTGTTTCTCAGATTGGAGTTTTGGTTTTTGTTCTTGACCGAAAAATACATTTAAATAATGTATAAATGGATTCGTTTCTAAAACAAGCTCTGTATCATTCATATTATAAACTGCTTCAAGTGTTTTTATGCAGGAAACCTGCAGTCCAGTAGAGTCTGAGATTAGTATGGAGTACTAGTATACACCATATTAAAATGGTGCATGCCAAGTTTGACTAGTTGTCAATTCTCACATTTGAAATTTGTATTATATAGTCCACTGGTGCTGACCACTGTGATGGCAGAGAGGTCCCGTATTATAGAAAGTGGCTTGTTGAAGTGACTGTATCATTGAACAATAAAGTATCTGTTCCTTTTCCAAAGTAGATGAACATTTTTTAACCATATGAACATGAATAGCTATGTGACTCACATTTTTAATGATGCTGTATAAAAATTATCGTAGACATTAATTCAGCGTCGGCCACGGACATATAAGAACAAATGAGGGTTGTTTCGCGTGTGCCTATTGAGATATAAACAAAATCTCAATAGGCACACACGAAACAACCCTCATTTGTTCTGTATAAAAATTAGTTGTTTTAACATAGTATGGATAAACTGATAATTATCTTTTTACTGTACCATGCCCATGGTCTTCCCTCCCCAGATCGTAATATTCCATAGTCTAACATTTTCAGGGTTTCTTGCAGAAGGGAGAGAAGGCCATGGGTGCAGAGACGTAGCCAGGTTTTCCAGTGAAGGGGGGACTGAAAACATTTGGGGGGGCGGGGGGCAACTCAAAAAAAGTAAAATATAACCAGCATGCCAGACGGCGACCCACACAATATGCAAGATCAAATTAACAAATTCAATATTCCTGAAAACACCCGCCCTCTTTAAATAATACAGATAATCAGATAAAATGGACTGGGTAGGAGAGAGACAGCAGCCTGCATACTGGCCAAGGAATATACTGAATGACAATTTGAATCAAGTGCAATAAAGGATGCTCACAAAGTTTGATCTTTAGTGCAAAATACATGTACAACTTTAACAAAATATCAAATCTGTAGGTTTAAAGTATACACAATTGAAATTGAATTAATGAATTATAGTGTTACCACTAGTCTTCTAGGTTTGCTGTTCCATTTGACTAAAAACTGTTCAAATGAAATTGATTGTGTTAGACCGTTCTCAAAATGCAGCAAAGTTAAACTTGCTTGATGGTAAGGTGTCATTCTTCTTCTGTGGCATGTGTCAATTCTGTTGAGGGCGGAAAAGCTGCATTTGACAACCGAGCTGGAATACCCAGCAGTGACTGCAACCAGATAAATTTGCTTTAAAATTGCAGCACCCACTAACGTTAACACGAATTGCTTCGTCTGTGTCATCTTGTCTTTCTTCTTCCACCTTTCTACTCATTGCTTCGTTTTTCATCTTCTGGAGTGCCATCTCAAATAAACTGGTCTTGCTTGTTGCTGAATTCCTTTAACACACTACGGAAAACATTACACTCGCACTCCACTTGTTGGAAAGAGAGTAAGTTTTCTCAGTTTTCTGACGGACAAGTGGAATGGTCTTAATGTAGTCGAGCAAAGGAATTAGCTTTTCTGCTTCGAGAAAATGATGGTTAGAAGCTTTTCCATCACAACGAAGTCATGCAACATAGCAGGGATTGTTCTTTCCCTTTTACCAAGAAGGTGCAATTCATCATCTGGTGCAGAAGCTTCTTGTGGAAAAACGCCTTCATCACATCCATCACGAAAATTTTCAGAAACGTGGTGACTGGCTCTTCAAGGGATGCTGAGTAACCTTTTGCTTTACTGCGATACTCTGGATCAACTGATCGTTATACAAGTCCTGAATTAACTGGAAGAAGTCACCCAGCTCTAAAATATATCTTTGACAACCAAGGCAAGTCGGTGAATTAGGCAGTGAATGTATGGAATGTCACGACCACAATATTCCTTGACCAGCTGCTGTAACCCACCTGAAAAAAATTCAATTTAGGGCCACAGTAATTGGCTGACGCTGTTGTGGACTCCCTGCCATTGAGGCGAAGTTGAATATAAAAAAAAAGAACTGGAGAACCAAAAAAATCACACGTTTTCTGCTTGATATGGTTGACTATTCACATCCATATCATGTGCTTTACAATCACTTATTAAACATGTTTATCGGGCTGGGATGAAGCAGGACTGGGATGCTATAGCAGGGAGGTTATTAGGCAAAATTTCTGCTGCAAGTGCTTACTATTTAAATATGTTTTCTCATGAGAAGAGAAGGGGAAATTAAAAATTGACAAATACTGAAGTTTCTTTAAAAAACAAGGAACATTAGATATGCCGAACATACATCATGCCGTGAGGGCCTATGCTGCATGCTGCATATTATCCTAAAAAATCTAGGATACAATCGGAAATTCTTCATGATATGGTCATCAATGAGATAAAAATGTAACCATATATAAAAGACATTTGACTGTAAATTTAGTTTCAGTAAGACAAACTTACCTTTTTCACCAGACATAACAATTGCCCCATCAAATGTGTTAGATACTATCCCATCTGTCAAGGATATATCATGCTCATAAACAAGCGTTAATAGAGCTAAACTTAAAAGACCTTTGGCACTCCTATCTTCTGCCATTTTGTAGTCTATTATGTGCTTCACAACTCCTCCACAGCTATCATTCCAGTATCTAAGTGCAATCCCTTCCATTATGTAGATTAAATTAACTAAAATATACTTATAGTATTTGTGGTCAGTAGTTCCATCCATCATCAAAGTAAATAGTCCAGCTTTCTTACATTCATTAGCCACCGTTTCACTGACAATCTCCGACAAGGTCTCTATAACTCCATTTTGCATCTGCGGTGAGGTGTACTTTTGCATCTGCGGGTGAAGTGAAGGTCAGTAAAGGTATTTAGATATAGCCCACCAGAAACTTGCTCGTTGAAATCTGTCTTCTCCTCATCTCCATGGAATGGCAGTCTGTTAGCGACCAGATATTTTGTCATGTTAAAACAGTTTTTAACCATATTTTATGTTCTGGGTTTAGTTGGATAAGATTTCGCACTGTCTGACCCCAACTTTCTCGATATTCCCTCTCCTTCCAACTAGCCATCGCTCGAATATGTACGTCCAACTTCTGGTGTTTGTTAAATCCTCTATTAGTTTCCATCGCGGTTTTCCAATTTGAGAATCCGGCTTTAATGAAGGTTTTCTCTTTAACCGCGTCTTTGGCGAAAATTCTGCATGGATAGCAAAGACAGGCATCAATATTCTCAAAATATTCCAGCCATGAAAACGAGACATACCAAGTGGGACTCCCTTGCCTCTTTTTTGGGTAACTGTTCTACCAACTTGGGAAAACAGCTATGGAAGTGGTTTCTAAAAACAAAGTGAGAAAGAAGTTTAATAAACTTGTCTTGTTTAATCACCAGTGAATTGCAGTGATGAAACTATCCACTTTAACACATAGGAATGGAATGAAGTAGTGTATTGGATTGCTGTAGAAAGCTCACTGTGTCTCCTCGATGCGAAAGAAGAAAAAAAACGGTTCCTTTATCTGCATAAAAACACTTGAAGCAGTTTATAATATGAATGATACAGAGCTTGTTTTAGAAACGAATCCATTTATATATTATTTAAATGTATTTTAAACCAAAACTCCAATCTGAGGTACAAAATGCAATTAGCCAATATAGATATAAAGGTATTGTTGCTATAAATGTTCATATAACTTCATATAGGCATAGCACCACATAACCCAAGAGAAACACCGATATTCTATATTTTTTCGCTTGATTGAGAAAGACAAATGTTTATTATACATTCCTTACCTTTCGTTTAATCCATTCGACTTGAGTTTCTATCCAGCCAGAGTATTTGTTCAGCGAAAATGCCAGCATGAATGACCACTTGGCAGAGAGTTCTCCAAAAGTAAGCAAATATCCTGTTCTTTTCATTACAAGACGAATGGTTTAGTCCAGCGCTTGGAAATGTCTCAAAATTGTGAAAACGCTAGTCTGTGGAGAGTTGTTCAGGGCCTAAACGGCTTTGTGGAACATTTTTGTTTTGTAGATCGTAGTGACGACAAAGCAGAACTTCAGAAGTGAGAAGTTGTATATATATATATATTACTTTGGTGCATTTGGTGAATGAGTTGTTTACATTGCTATCTGGATGATTGTGGCTGAGTGCAGTATTTTGTTATTACTTGTTGATCCCAGGAAATTCTCTAAATTTGTTAATCTGAAATTGCCTGGGCCCACCATGACAAACTACAAATTATGCATACAATATACTGTTGCAATGTCCAGCAGGTAGTGGGAATTTGAATTAAGTATTATTACGTATAGTTCCCAGATGACTAATTTTTTCATAAATATTGAAAAAATGGCAAAGTAAACAACTCAAGTATGCTCTTGAAGTGAAAAATCTGATTCTCATCGAATTAAATAAATTTTATGGTGCAGATTCGTGGCTGATAGGCACTAGAACAACAGACAGCTGGTAGACCGGATACTTTGTCGACACTTGGTCAACAAGACATTTAACTCAGTAAAGGTGCAGTGTGCCCTGGCATACTTGACATTTTTGTTGTAGTTTGTCTAATGCCAGACTATTTTACTTGTCAAGGGGAGATCCATGCACTTTAATGGGTTAACCAACATTTGGTCGACACTACATTTAACTGACATTCTGTCGATAGGACATTTAATTGATATTATTCAGTCGACCAGGTATTTAAGCGACATTTGGTTAACAACACATTTAACCGACAATAGGCCAAAAGTCCAGTGACAAACTTGCATGTAGACAATAATGGAGGTCTTCTTAACTCATTAACCAGCAGGCTAGGCTGTTGCAACATTTCCACCCCCAGAACTGGCAAGCAATATGGCGAATTCTTCATTGAATTCGAGGGCAATCACAAAATTGGCAATATCTCAAAAACATTTCTATAAAACTTTCTGATTTTTCGAATCAGACAAGAGTGATATATAATTGACCAAATTCAGTTTAAATGAGCTTGTATTCGTAAATAGATAATTTTTTTGAGTGAGAATTTTTGGTTTGGGTACATTTTATAGCACTAACATTTTGCCTCTCATGAGGCACTAACATTTTGTAGCACTAACATTTTGCCTCTTATGGAGCTTCTGTAAAATGCTGGGGATCCTCATAGATTTGAAAACCCTTATGGAAATGGTAAAGAATCTGAAAGATTGATTATTAAATCCTTTAGGATCCATGTTATATTTTCAAACCTAAATAAGCAACGTAGAATTATATGTTCCTTATGTTATATGTTTAAAAAGGTATTGAATGCAGCTGCAATAATGCACAGTACAGTAGTTGAACATTAAATTAATCCAACAACAAGTTCTTCAATGTCAACTTTTCTAGTTGGAAAAATAATAAATTGTAACCAAACCTAGTTGGCTAGTTAGAATCTTATATGAATATATCGAATATTGACTCTAGTCGACCGGCCAAGCTATCGAACGGTGCAAGTTGATGGCAACTTCGTGTTAGAAGCTGGCAACAAACATATTCATACTCAGATAGATGTAGAGAAAAAGGTTTGAGTTGTTGCCAAGCCGAAAAATGAATTTTTAAGTGAAAATTTTTTGTGTTCACGACATAAACAAACTGCGAAGATCGAGGGAATAACTTGCAAAATTTTACGATTTCAGCGATATTTAGGTAACCTTTTTCATGTTAAAGCCATATACACTCCATAAACATATTGTACTTCATTCAGCGACACTGACTTGGCCATAGTGTGTCAAATTTATTTTATTGATGGCCCAATACTTTGACTATTTTGTCAAGTATTTTTCAACGTTTAAATACAGCCAGAATCAAATTATAATATTGAGTGCTGAAAATTTACAAAAATAAATGCTAAATTATAATATATTTATCGATGTTAGTATGGTCAAACATAAACTAAGATTTGGTAGACATTTGCAGCAATATAATCGGCGTTTCTTTTGCAAAACATTCACATACACTATTTTGGTAATACATTCCAAATTAGTTGGGTTCATGAAGTCAATGCAATTTATTTGTGAGTTTAATAGAGTTGAATTCGTTTGTGACTTTATTCTGTCTAAATTTTGTAATATAAAGATTCCGCCTCTATCATGTTTAAGAGTTAGGTCAACAAAATATACTTTCTAATCTACTGTAGCACAACTTACTAGAATAATAATCACAGACACTGTGCATGCTTGCATGGTAATGCCAATGACCTGCTCCTGTCAATTTATATCGTATTCTTTTTTGACAGTCTTGTATAGACTTTTATGAAGCCAGCTTTTAGTTCAAATTAGCCTGTAATAGTTGTTTTCCTCAAAATTATAGAGTAACACTGGCGAAGTCTAGTTTACTCCAAGTGCTTTATGGATTTTATATGGCAAATGAAATACATAGCCTTGAATTATGTGCGTTTCTTAATATATAATCGCACGAAGTTTACGGCAAAATATATCAGTTGTGTATATTTTCTATTAGCTGTAATCCGTGAATTAGATTGTATTTATTAATCTAGATTTAATTTAATTTAATTTAAAAAGTATTTATATTGCGCTGAAACTATAAATATTCTAAAGCGCAGTTTACAACTTACAACTTTTGTTATCTAACTATATAAATAAATGTATGTATAAATATATATCTTTTACAGGAGTCCAAAATGTTATATCATAAAATTGCTAAAAACTACAAGTCTTTCTATAAATCAAAGGCCTTTGTGAACAAAAAGGTCTTTAAGAGTTTCTTAAAAGTTGAAACATTGGAAGTTTCTCTTATATTAAGAGGCAAGCTATTCCACACAACAGGACCAGCTTTTAGAAAAGCACGGTCTCCAAATGTTTTACAAGTTGTTCTTGGAACAACGAGTAGTTTCTGTTCACTAGATCTTAAACGATAAGTTCCTACGTCCTTTAATCGAAGCAAGTTCTCAAGGTATGCAGGTGCCTCCCCATGTAACACTTTAAAAACAATGAGAGCAATTTTAAACTCCACGCGATATCGAACAGGCAACCAATGCAGCTTCTTTAAGATTGGTGAGATATGCTCAAACTTAGGAACTACGCAGACGACTCGAGCAGCAGCGTTCAAAATTCTTTGTAATCTATTAAATTGGTACTGGGGTATACCATATAACAAAGAGTTACAGTAGTCAAGATGTGATGTGACTAAGGCATGAATTAGTGTTTTCGTCGAGTCAGGAGTTAAAAACTTTCGAATTTGACGAATGTTATACAAACTACGAAATGCCTTGCTGCAAACTTTTCCAACGTGGACACTCATTGACATTTGATTATCGAACCAAGTACCAAGGTTGCGCACAGATGATATCGGCATAATCATGGATTCTCCAACATTAATAGAGTTAACGGTCACCTTAGTCAGCTGCTGTCTGGAACCAATGATCAGAAACTCAGTCTTTGTATCATTAATTAACAGTTTATGTCCAATTAACCAGGCTCGAACTTCAGCTATGCATTCCTCCATTAGTCGAATAGCATCCGACTGGGAGGACGAAGACGTTGGTTTAAATGAAAGGTATAATTGGGTGTCGTCAGCGAAGCCGTGGGCGGAAGGGAGATGTTTTGAAACTATTTTAAATATTCCTGAAGCGTAAAGGAGAAATAGCACTGGTCCCAAGCAAGTACCCTGAGGAACACCGGAGGTTAAACCACGACCTTCTGATTGAACTTGATCAATAACAATACGTTGTTCTCTTCCTAGCAAAAAAGAAGCAATCCAATTCTGGGCATTCCCCACTATTCCAAAGTCAGATTCCAAGGTTTCCAACAGAACAGTGTGGTCAATCGTATCAAACGCAGCACTTAGATCTAAAAGAACAAGTAATGTAATCTCTTGTTGGTCCATATTCAAGAGAATATCGTTGTGGACTTTCAACAAGGCAGTCTCGGTGGAGTGAAATTTCCGATAGGACGACTGATGTGATGGCATAAGTGAGTTAATTGAACAATGATCTAACATGTCTGGCAGCACTGCCTTTTCAGCAATTTTGGAGACAAATGGTAAATTACTCACAGGTCTAAAGTTACAAAACACCAAGTCAAGATTCTGCTTTTTCAACGAAGGTAAAACAAGACCAACTTTCCATTTATCGGGTACGACACAATCTTCTAGAGACAAATTCACCATTTTGGTAATGATTGGAACAAGAACATCACAACACGTCTTTACAAGTGATGTTGGAATAGGGTCTAGCTGACAAGAGGCATTGGATGAGTTCATAATAATTCTGTGTGCATCTTCCTCTGAAAGGGGGGAGAAAGCCTCTAGTTTAGGAACATGTTGTGGGTGTTCAACTGCAGGGGTCTCAACAACGATGCTGTCAATTTCTGTTTTAATTAGTTCTATCTTCCGACAGAAGTATTCTCCAAACTGATTAGCCAAGACAAGGGGATCATCGTGAGGTGGTAATAGATCAGGTTGATGCTTTTTCGATATCATATTGATTACTCGAAAAAGTTTTTTCGAATCCCCTGCGCAATCATCAATCAAGTCGGCATAATAAGATATTTTACTTTCATTCAGTAGGGATGAATACTCGTCACGCACTATACGATATGCTTCTTTGTCACATGAACGTCGAGTTCTTAACATTTTTCGTTCCAATTTTCTTCGCTTCCGCTTGAGCTTCTTAAGGTTATCACTGAACCAGGGTATTTTGGGCCTAATAACCATGGTCTTACATTTAAGCGGAGCATGATTTTCCAATATTAGCATAAGGGTGTTGTCATAGCAATTAGCCAACTCATTTATATCCTGCCAGGTTGTCCTAGAATATAATTCGGACGACAAAATATCATCTTTAAAAGAGTTCAAGTTTATCTGTTTTAACTTTCGAAAACGAAGTTCTTTTACCGATAAATTAGGTCGAGGGACATCTAATTTGCATTCTACGAACAAGTGATCCGAGAGAAATGTGGTGGTGGTTGGTTCGGTTATTTTGATATCCAGGTTCGCTCGCGTGATAATAAGGTCAAGTATATGACCAGAGGAGTGAGTTGGTACATTTACATGTTGACATAGTCCAAAAGTCTCTAAGAGTTCAATAAACTTATTAGCATTGTTATCAGAGGCACAGTCAAGATGAAAATTGAAATCCCCTGTAATTACCAACGACTCAGGGGACATGACAATTGACTCAAGATAATTTGAAAACTCCTCGAAAAATATATTAGGCAACACTGGATGAGCCTCTGAATATGGAGGGCGATACAATGCCACTAATTTAATGTTACGTTTGTGTATGCAAACATTCCACTCAGAATATTCAAACGATTTCATTTCTTTCCCTTCGACCATAGATACAGTTAATGAGTTTTTAAACATGATTCCAGTTCCACCACCTGCTCTATTTGACTGTCTAGGAAAGCCTTTAAAACCGTAACCATTGGGCGACAACGCCGCAGCAGTAACATAATCGTATTCTTTTAGCCATGTTTCAGTAATAATACATATATCAATATTCGAGTCTACAATATGCTCCACTAATTCCGTAGTCTTATTTCGTACCGACCGAGCATTAACACATGCAAACCGTAAACCGTCGCGTAGTTGAGATTGACCATCTACAGGGGGTGGAATGGGACAACTAACGGGCATAGAAAGCCTGTTCCTTCGCGAATTGTTTGAAAACGGACCTTGAATTTGGAGTAAATTATTATGTTCAACGAGGCGTTCATTATTCCGTCTATAATTTCTATAGCCAGTATATGTCCTTCTTGTATACTGAATGACGGGAATATAATTAGACTTTGTTGTTTTCATTTGCTCAATATTTCGTACTCTACATCGACTAACATCAGAAACCGAGTTAAAGTTATGATACGGTGCCAATGTATCAACAAAACAGAGCGGCATGTTTGAATAATTCGGTTCAGCATGACCTCGTTCAATTATAGTACTGCTGCTGCACGATTGCAAATACCATTGATATTCTGACTGATAGCAAACCGCACCAGATGTAGGCCCAGGATTTCTTAAAACATCCATATGCACAGCGAGATCCAATACAAAAAGCCTTGAAGGCAAAGACAAGCAAACCTGACCATGCTTTGTCGATTTGACAAGAGGACGTCGAGTCTTGAAATGAGATGCGATATCAGTACGTATACACCGCATCCGTATACCAAAACTCAAAGGCAAATATCTCATGAAAAGCATGCCATCCTTATGCAATTCGTCGATATAAAGCTCGCCAAGAGCAAAAGAAACAACATTATTAGTACACAGCGAAATATTTTGTGATATGAAAAGAAAAAATAATAAATATAAGCCGAGACACGAACCGGCGGCCATCGTCTTGCATGACAAGAGACGCTTCCTACGAACACTCAAATATCCTATAAAGGCAAGTAGAATCTAACTAAATATTAAGGTCAGAAGAAGTACAAAGAATTTTGGCACAAGAATAAAATAAAGTTGACACACAAGGGCCGCCAAATCAGTGTCACTGAACAAAGTACAATATATTTACGGAATATATATGGCTTTAACACGAAAAATCTTACCTAAATATCGCTGAAATCGTAATATTTTGCAAGTTTCTTCCTCGGTCTTCTCAGTTTGTTTACATCGTGAATGCAAAAACCGGAAATGCACACTCGTTTACGTTCGCTCGTTGGTCGACTAATTAGGCGATCGTTATTGATGACCAATCAGAGTAAAGAAACTTGTAGCATAGCAACGTAATTTTCGGGCTTTTCTGCAATCATTTGAAGTTTAGTTGCCGCGATGTTGCGGGAAGGTGGCCTAAAAACTCTAGATTTTTCACTTAAATTCATTTTTTTGGGCTTGGCAACAACTCAAACCTTTTTCTCTACATCTATCTGAGTATGAATACGTTTGTTGCCAGCTTCTAACACGAAGTTGCCATCAAACGTTTTTAGAGGAACTTTTTGATATCTTGGCCGGCCGACTACTCAGGATGGTCAATATTGAAAGACTCTGTGAATCACAAACAAAACTGCTAATTAGATTCTTAATGACACTAAAAGGTATAACATTCAAAAATGAATATAGTACATAATACAAAATACATATTGGTAACTAGTATGTAACGAGTGTGAAGCTCCATTTATATATTCTAAGCTGACATATTTTGTTTTTATATAGCTTGTATTTTAGTTTGATTTTTGAAGTAACATTATTCACTTATTGTTACGAAGTAAAGTCAGAATATTTGATGTATTTTTACTGAAAATTCTGCAAATGATATTTGGATTTCACTCCAAAATTTCGCTCAGAACGCAGGAAATTGCGTTTCCGAGGTCCTAGATTTCAAAATTTTACGAGGGTGGGGGTAGGGGAACCCCAACCCCTACATATATGAGAACGAGTGCAGTTTAGTGCATCGGTCAGCCAAACGACTGGATCTGCCCCTGATATCATCGACATAAGCATGCTTTTGAAGTTCATGTGAACCTTCGGGATACTCTGCTTGTGCGGCTCTCACCAGTGTGTTGATTGCACCGGTTGCTATATCGGGGGCAGGCTTGTCTCCGAAATTCAATCGTTTCAACTGATAGACTTTCGGTTCTTCCTCTTCATTTGCTCTCCATAGGAAGCGATGGAACACTTGATCATCTGGATGAATTAATATTTGATTAAACATTTTACGTATGTCACCCGCATACGCAACTTGATTTAATCTCCAGGCGTTCAAGACATTTGGCAGACTATTGATGTAATTTGGCCCTTTCTCTAAGTGTTCATTTAGCGACTTTCCATGAGGTCCTTTTGCAGAGGCATCAAAGACCAATCTAAATTTCGTTGATCTCTCAGGGGTAAAGACAGCATGCATAGGTAAATACCATTCTGGTTCTTTATGATTTACGTGTGCTGGTGGAATTTCCCCACAAAATTTTGTTCAATCAATTTGTCCATTTCATGTTGAATTTCTTGTAAACAGTTATTTTGTCGAAAATTTCGTTCGGTTGAGAGCATTCTTGTGTACGCCATTTCGTAGTTTGAATTCTGTGGGGGCCTGAGTCATTCCACAACATGCGTACTTGTATTCTGCCATCGACCATCTTAGTGGATTCTGTGACTGATAAATTTATTTTCTTTGAGGGTATTGTCGTCACATGTGCAGAGTACGGTGGGCCTCACTCCTAGTAAATCTTGGGTCAGTAAGGTTTTAATATCTTAATCGCACTGACTGTCCCGACTTGACTGTCCCGACACTTGACCAAGTAAATACCATCTGAAGCAATTCTCCTTAGCTATTCAGTTCCGCTGGTTTCCCTTGTTTCACATGAATATCGACAAAGGCGTCTGAAAAATCGGTGCCTATGAGCAAATCGACTTTGCCACCTGCAAGGTGTAATTTGTTAGAAACTGTTTGCAAATGTTGATACTTATTAACAGCATGTTTTGGGATAGTTTTTGCAGGGCAACATAGAGTATACACTGATATATGTTTTTCAATAGTTTTGTCACATGGAGACATGACAGTTATATTTATGAGCTCTGACTCTTCGGCTTTTTTCTTTCCGCCAGCCAAATTCATAGTGAGGTGCGTCTGACACCCCTTTAGACCAAGATTTCTTGCGGCATTTTTTGAAATGAAACTGGTATTAGATCCACTATCTATCATGGCTATATAGTCTTGGGAATTTCCGTCTACATCTTTAATTTTGATTTTCTGTATGGGTAGAAGGCCAAGTATTTTACTACTGCTTTGGATGTGTGTGTCATTAAAGTATGTATCTGTTTTATGCTGTTCAGAATGCAGGGGTCCTTTATTGTATTCCCATAACCATCATCATGTAATGATTTATGATGTCTGCGTTCACACTTATTGCAGGATGCACCATCGGGCTTCGAGCAGCTATCTGTGTGGTGAGAACGTAAACATTTGCGGCACCGCCTATATTTACGGACTATATTTATCTCCCACCTATCATTTATTGACGCAGCTCGATACAAAGGACAAGCAGTCAACAAATATTTTGAGTTGCACCCAAGCAGGCATACTTCTTCCTGATTAGGAACTTCTATGCCATGATTCTCCGGTCTTGAGTCAAAATTTGATCTCCCACTACGTGAACGTAAAGTAGCTTCATTATTTAACCATGCAATTAAATTTGCGATGTTTTCGACTTTATGTGCGCGAACCATTTCTCTTTTGAATTCGGCATTATCTGCACCATCTAATTTGGACAATAATTGAGACATAACAAATGGCACTTCAGCTGAATCAGTAACAGAACACCTGTTTTGTTCCATATTATTCATGAAGCTTAAAATTTTTGCTGCAAAACGTGCAAGGGATTTGCATCACTTCTGACAGGTTTAATACTTGTGATGTCTTTAAGAATTTCATCCATTAGCTTTCTTTTATTAATTAAATTCATTATCCAAAATTTCCCAGGCGTTTGTAACAGATTGACTATATTTTGTTTGATTCGTCCAAAAAAAGGTGTTTTGGAAGAGCTTTGCGTAATCGTTGCAGTTGCTCGTCTTGATTGTATTTTTCATGCAATTATTAAATTAATTTTTCCATGTTGTATATGACTTTCTATCACCATCCCAAATTGGGACGGACAACTTCTCAAGACCGTGATTTTGGCTTTTACTATCCAAAACATCAACCATTTTCTCTAAAGCTGTATTCACATTTTCTAAATGCTCAGTTACATATCCTTGGTTATGGGTTTGTAATTTTGTTTTTTCATCTAACATATTTCTCTGATAAGCGGCAAAGGCTGTGCATTTTAAATAGTCATTCTTTGCCTTAAGGCTGGCCTCATTAGACACAACAAGGAGATCATCTGACTGAATCCGATTATCGATAATCTTGTCTTCGATTACTTCAATTTGTTTCTTAAAACTTCGATACTTTACTTCTATTTCTTTATATACATTCTCACTAAGTCCAAGCGTGGGCTTTTGGCTTATAACTACTTGAAACTCTTCGAAAAGATCATATAAAGAAAGCATTGAATTTTCTCTCTTCACTGCTAAGGTTTTCACGTCTACTTTAGGAGGCATCGTTCTTGCCTTCCACACAATAAAATAATGGAATGATTTTACCTTCGGACTTGTTTACTTAACTTCCAATTCAAAGGCGATAGAATGCGGCTTGTTTCTTGCTCGCTTGACTTGACCTTGTATGCATAACTAATTGCTGCTTGTTTGCCAGATACCGACCAAGTAAAGGAAATCCGTTGAACAATCCTCTTTAACTACGAGTTTTTGACTGTTTAATTTTCAGAACGAATTTGAGGACTGCCCAGGAACCAAGACGAGTTGGTTTTTGTACTATTTATTATGAAGTATGGTAAAAACAAAAGAGAGTGTAGTCAAACTAAAATTGAATTAAAATACAAACTATCATTAATTACACATGTTATATGTCTTAAAGTTATCCTCAAATGAAAACTGTAACGTTCATTTACTTATAATAAATAGGCCATGGGATGAGGGTCGAAAATGTTCAATTCCGTAGCACCCTTCGTGTAACTACATAATTTTTACATGAATCGATAGATTAGAACTTACTTAGTTAGAATCCACTTCCCCCCAAGCGAAATAGTTGCACAAATTGAAGTACAACCTCTCCAAAGTTCGGGCTTTCTTGTATTTCGAAATCCATGAACGGCCATTGTTGTGTTGCAACTACGCATGCGCTTGACCACAAAACACTTAATGCGCACGCGCAGATAGGAAAACTGATCTCAACGCAGGACTGGACAAGAAAAAATTATGAAATGTGCGAAAGCAGGGCTGAAGTAAAACAAGATGACATTGGAGTGTTTTAAAAATATATGATATTTTTATGTTCTGTGCATTTTACCAAACATTCTGAGCAATGTACCGTGTCAAGCCCTTGCCAGGAACACTTCCAACCCAACATTACAATAATAACTTATTAAAAATATGATGTTATTTTATACTACAGCAATTGCATCACGTTTTTGCAAGCAAATCTGTTTTTCAGACTTTAAATATTATCACAATCCTAAACATTATAGAACATGCATACCGTAATTTATCTATTAATTTCGGGGGGGGGGCTTATTTCTAATATATACAAAGTCTGTTTGCACGTTTGATTCTCTTTATAAATATGCAACATCGGGTACAGTGATGTTACGTACCAAAGTATCAGTAAAATATTATAATTATCTTTACAATACAATACTTTCACGCTTCACGATTTTATAAATTAATTGCTTACAGGAGGGTGGGGGGGGGGGGGTTCTTAATAGATAAATTACGATATACCATAAATAAGTATTACTCAGTGTTCACAATCTTATTTATTTTCTAACTCCCTTCCCATCAATTTTATTAGTAGGTTCCTTGTTTATTTATTTATGCAGTCGTCAGCTTTACTCAACATATGTTCCTCAACTAAATCAGAAGTATCCAAGTTCTCAGCATACACAATTTCACTAACATTTCTAGATTTAGGCAAATAGAATACCAGCTGGGGATAACTGTTAATTAGCCGTTGCTTGAGCTCGGAAGACCTGTATTTCGATGCATCCACATTCTCAGTTTCCTAAGCAATGACAACAAATTTCTCAAGTAAGTCCATCATGTACTTTGAAAGATTTTTTTGCACTTCACTTGGTTGAACTAGAATACTGGGTTTGGTGGATAATCCAAGTGAGTAGATATATACACAATTTGAAGACCTAACCAGGAACGGTTGCGAAAAATGCAACACCAGGTCCTCTGGCAGGAATTGAACCCACGGCCCTGCGATTCCCGTGCAGCGGTCTAGCCAACTGAGCTACAGAGGCCAGTTGCTGAGCTGTAACCGTAAGTTCTGTATATATAGGTTATCGGGTGCGCGGTTGTGACAAGGTAAATTGAAAGATTTTTGCACTTCACTTGGTTGAACTACAACATGTACTTTATTGGTTGAACATTGCTTTTCTGATTTCAGTTTCAATGACTTCTTTACAGATTACGTTGTAAGATATTTTATACACTGGTGGTGCACATGTTGTGGTCATCTTTGCCTCCCATGCAAGGAATATGGTATAGTTGCTATAGCAAACTTTGTGGTAGCAGACCTCCAATGCAACACAGTCTTTATCTCTAATCTGCACAAGTATCCGCTCATCATTTTTCCTCTCATAAGCAGCATCAATTGTACTTGCCAACACTAGTGTTGTTCCTCTTCTCTTTTGTGTTTTCTACACAAAACATACAAGTTTAGAATGCCTGTTTAAAAATGGCATTTACCAACTAAGGACCTGTTTATATGGAACCCGGGCTGGCTCGCTGACCGGGCCATCCCGCTTAGTGAGATCTCGCCATGTAATGGATTTTATAGTAAAAACTACTGTGCGTTTATATGGACAAGCGGGCTGGCCCGGTTCCAGAGATCTCGTTGAAAAAGGCGAGATATCGCTTACCAGGATGAAAATTTCCCCATATAAACACTCACTAACCGGGTCAGTCCGGTTGCCGGGATGAAAGTTGAAAGAGATGCCACCACCAATTTGTCTGCGAGCTATTTTTAAGAACTGTCAAAACAATGTCAAAGGTCAAAACAACAAAATCATCCCCCCCCTGCCGGGATAAAATTGTGTTCATAAACTTTACAATCCAGAGTAGCTTATATTATGCCTGTTTAAATAGACTTATTATCTGGATAATTAACCCATTAAGATCCAATGCATCCAATAAGTACTCTAAAATATCATATAGCCATATAGGTATATGCACAAGACAGTGTCACAGTAAGGCACAATATGACACAATATGACAACTTTTGCACCAAAAGGTGGTCCATAGAATATAAAGATACTGTACACAAGAAATTGTACATAATCATACCTTGTCTCTTGAAAACCAAGACAAATCTCTTCCACAAATAATGCAGCAGTCTGGTAGTACATGCTTGTTTCTTTGAGGCAAGGTCTTACTTGGATCGACTGAATTGTGTGTAATCTTTCTTCTGGGTTCCATGTGGCATGTGTGGTCTACAGTATTAGCGACCTTTTCCGTGCTTGTACTAGCTCCGTTTTCCTCTTTTCTCTGTTGTCTACGGATCTTTTCTTCATCGCTAAATTTCTTGTAGCATTTCATGTGGTGGTACCATTCTAAATCAAAACTTTCGTTTGTGTTCTCTGCCAAGTATGAATTGACAAATTCGTCATCAAACTTATACTTATCATACGAATCCTTCGCTATCTCAGCTTGCAGGCAATTAAGTTTCGCCCCCATTTATTCCTGCAATCGACAAATTTCTTAAGCCTTTGACGAGTAACTTTGACGTTGCTCGGTTACGCCTTCAAAATACATAAAACATGAGGATATTCGATTTTTCAACATATCGTCATTAGTAGCCATCTTGAATATGCGTGTTTTATTGAGATCAGTTTTCCTATCTGCGTGTGCGCATTAAGTGTTTTGTGGTCAAGCGCATGCATAGTTGCAACACAACAATGGCCGTTAATGATTTCGAAACACGAGGAAGCCCGAACTTTGGAGAGGTTGTACTTCAATTTGTGCTATTATTTCGCTTGGGGGGAAGTGGATTCTAACTAAGTACGTTCTAATCTATCAATTCATGTAAAAATTATGTAGTTACACGAGGGGTGCTACGGAATCTGTTTTCTAAGCATATTTTCGACCCTCATCCTATGGCCTACAACTCGGTATCCTCTCTCAGTTCATCAACGTCTATGCTTCTAAGAGAACTGCGTTCCCCCTGACAAAACGCGAATATGGTAAAACCAACAGTTGTTACTAACAGTTGTTACGAGGGTCCGAAACCACTTTTGGTTATTTTTACCTGCAACAAAACAAGTGAATCTAAGCATTTTAAGAATCTAAGCACTATTTATGTGGCTCTTAAGGCAAGTTATGTCTAACTTCCCTTGCGTAATATAGTATGATCTGGCAAATTCTAATAACCATGAATCGGGTAACGCCAAACTGAGTTATTTGTTTATCTCTATAACTATTTGCTTACTCGTGCATGTAAAAACGATGTAAGGTTAACTAAGGTCGATATATATGAAGAAAAAAAAAAACTATGAGTAAAATATATAAATTACATGATTATACTATATCACGTAACACAGGAGTAACAACACCACATAGGCGGAATTTAGGGCAAATAAACTTGAGAGGATTTACAGATCTATCATAAATGTTTTTGCAATGAATCACGCCATGATGCCGAGCTTATGTATTTTTTTTCTTTACATTTACAAATGTCAATCATAATGCACCTAATTGGAGTAAAAAAAAAGAAACCCATTTATGTGCTTGGGTGCGTATGTAATGCTTCTATAAATATCCATAATTTCCGACTGTAGGAAAGATATAAATAATGCCTCAGCAAGAAATTTTAACATCATTATAACTTTTCGATTGTTGTAATTTGTAAGAAATGTCCAAACAATCTAAAATCATTAGTTTATTTAAAAGACCTGCTGAAGATTTAACTTCAGAAAGTGAGAAGGAAGCAGAAAAAGTTGACGAAGTCGAAGCAGACGAACATGACAAAGTAAATAAAGATGTTGAACCTTGCGAAGATGACTCATCAGACTCGACATTCATGTCTGATAAAATGGACAAACCAAACATCTGGACAGATAAAATGTGGTGCAAGAAACAGATGCTCTACCCATGACTACTCTGTAAAAATCGAAATCTTGGGTGTGATTTCTGCAAAAACTCTTGGTATGCACCGAACACACGTAACTTCACCTAAGTTCAGAATGGCAAACAACAAATGTAACATATAATGGAAGCATAAAGGAAGCAAGACTGTCTTCATTGCATTAAAAGATTTATAAACATGTACATTCAGATGTACATAATAAAGCAAAAGAGATAGTGGATCAGCAAAATAAAAACAGTATGCCTGCCCATGTAGATGCCATGAGCAGCAAGTGGTTGGATAGCACATAGAGAGTTTTCTGCACGAGCTACTACATAGCAAAAAATGACAGACCACTGAACGATCATCAAGGATTGGTCTCCTTGCAAATTCAGAATGGGTCAATATGAGGACTGGTTTGCATGCACAATTCTCTGCAAGTAATATAATTGATAATATTGCACACGAGATGCATTCTACAATATGCAAGGCTATTAAAGAAAACAAAGGAAAACTTTCCATTCTTATCAACGAGTCCACTACATGATCTGAAATTTCAACCCTCATAGTCCAGTTGAAAGCTCAAGTCACACCAATCAGTGAATCACAGTTTTTGTTTTCGGACTTGGGAGTTTACAAATGGTGAAAGTGCAAACGAGATTCACAAGGTGTTATAGTAGCTTGTTTGGAGAGACATGGATTTTACATGGATTACTTGTGGGATCATTTTATTGCGTTTATATCAGACGGTGCCAGTGTCTTAACTGGGGAAAAGGTCAGGAGTCATGAAGTTACTTGTGAATGATTTTCCGAATCTTCTCACCTGGCATTGTTTGAATCATCGCTTGGAACTTGCGGTTGATGCCATTGCAGACTTGTGCGGAATAAATCAGTTTAAAACTTTTATTGGTAGATTACACTCAGTTTACAGCCAGTTACCGAAAAAAAATGGGAGAGCTGAAAGAAGTTGCTAAGGGTTTAAATGACCAGCTTCTCAAGATCGGTAAAGTACGAGATGGGTTGCAAGTAGTCATTTAACCGTTTTGGCTGTTTCGAACAACTACGAAGCACTTTACCCACATTTTAAAAACAAAGCAGGGGAAAGGAAAAGCAGTCTGCAATGTATGAGGGCTTGAACAAACGTATCCAGTCTCCAGGATTCCTATTGGACTTGGCACTTATGTGCAATGTAATTTTTGAACTTTCTGAGCTCTCTGTAACTCTGTAACACCATTTAATGAACATCGTCAAAGCCGACAGATGTGTCAGGAGAGCCACAAGAAGCATTGAATCCTTGAAGCGCAAGCCCGGAACAAAGATGATGATAGCCAACAATGCAGTAAAAGATGGAAAATTTGGTATTGTCCCTCTAAGTTCCAATTATAGACATGTCAGTGTCGATGCTAACACATTGATTGACAAATTTCTGGATGCAATGAAATATCGTCTTTTCGCCACAAATGCATCTGGAACTGTTCGAACCAGTGATGTCTACCAGATGCTTCTCAACCAAATTTGCTTCCTTTATCCCACCTATTGGCCACAAGGTCCTGATCTCAACTATGGCGAAGAGGCATATGATGCCCAAAATTAGACTGGAACTCTCACATGTTTTCTCTTATTACTGGTAATAAGGATTTCCAACTTATAAATACCCTTGGGTAATAACAATAGCACACATAGTAATAGGATAATGGTAATAAGGTAATAAGGACAGCACATACCGATAAGGTAGTGGTAATAAAGTAATGTAATAAGAACAGCACATACAGCAATATAGAGTAATGGTAATAAGGACAGCACATACAAGCAATATTGAGTAATGGTAATAAGAACAACACATACAGCAATGAATAGCCATTCAAAGTTCTATTTCCATAAGATATATCACACATGCAGTGTAACCATGTGTAACCTTTCTCTTATAAAATTTTGAAGGACGCAAAATGCACGGCACTTGATTAGTATAATAGTTTTATGAGTGGACCGGTTTGTGTGCCTATTTTATCATAAAAATTATGGATCTGGACATGTACATCAACATATTTGAAATGGGTTGCCATTCGTTGCTCTGTTCCACTTCTAGCGTTAGCATAAAGTTACTTGATGAGGTACTGTGGAGTTTGACCGAGCAGGAAAAGGTAAATTTCAATCTCCTTTTGCTTCTGCCGACAACACCACTCTGTCATATCGATCATGGCGTCGGTCATGGTAAGATTGGCTCTGAAGTTACTGTTTATAATTATGATTTTCTGGTTGAAGAAACCTAGCTTTTGCTCAGCAAACTCCGTTTGTTACTCGTTTTATGGCGAAGAAGCGGTTGATTTGAACCAAACACTGGTATGTCAATCGTTATGGTGCTATCAGCAAATTAATGGTATACTTGTTGGAAAGAATCTCGATCTACAGTCGTTGTTATTGCTTAGCTCGTTGATATTGAACTCTGTCCCAGCCCAGAAGATGGATATTTCCGCAACGATAACCCGGAATTGGAAGGTTTAGTTAAACAGCGTGGCTTCAAGGGTCTTCACCTAAATGTATGAGGTTTGTGGAATAACTTGTCACATGTTACAGAGCTACTCACGACCTATGGCAATATCGATTTTTTCGCCTGTAGTGAAACACATATACAAGACGAACCTGAAGAACTATACTCTATTACTGGTTATGCATTTATTAGCCGACCTTGGTGCGATGGTCTGGGGGGTGGCGTTGCAATTTATATTTCGGACAGAATTAACTGGATAAGGAGATATGATCTGGAATCTGAATTGGAATGCGTATGGCTAGAAATTTTCCCTGTCAAATCGAAGAGTTTCTTGACCTGTGTTATTTACCGACCTCCTGATGGCTCATCTTATCTTCATGTAAATTTTAATATCTTATTTGCAAATATGCTAATCTTGGCAACCATTGATTCTAAAGAAGTAATTGTCATGGGCGATTTGAATGTAAATTATTTCAAAAGAGATGATCACTCTGAAATAAAAAGAATTATCTTGGTGAATGGTTTTAAACAAATTGTAAAGAAAGCTACCCGAACAACCCTAAATACCAGCACATTAATTGATGTTATTATTGTCAACAATCCTTCAGTTATTGTCCGTACGGAAGTTGTTCCAATTGCATTTAGTGACCATGACTTGGTTGGCTGTGTGAGAAAGCTGAACCATATTAAATATGCGTCAAAAGTTATCAATTGTCGAAACACAAAAAATTACAGTAAGGAATTGATGTGTGACAAATTATGCAAACAAGATTGGTCGCCCGTTTATGAATCAGCCGATGCAAATTTTGCCTGGGACTATATGAAGGATGTTATATTAACATGTTTTAATAGGGTTGCTCCTATTATAAAGAAACGTATTCGTGGAAAACCATCTCCATGGTTGACGGATGAGATAAAAAAGGCGATGAACAATCGTGATATGTTGTTACGCAAATTCAGGAAAACCAAATTTGAGTCTGATATATGTTTGCTTATAAGAAGAAATGTAATGAAGTTAACTCTTTGCTGAATAAATCGAAACAAGCCTACTACAGAGATCTGTTGAGTGAAACTTCAAATAATTTGGATAGTTTCTGGAATACAATAAAAAAGCTATACCCGAGTAATCCTACTAAATCATCCTCACCTATGTTTAAAATTGACTCTGTTAACATCTCTGAACCGTTAATAATTTCGAACGCCTTTTGTTCATATTTCAGTACAATAGTATCGACTCTTAAGGAAAAAGCTTTTTGCTGAGAGATTGCATGTGGACATTTCAAAACGAAACAAAGTTTAAGAACAGACTACCGTTTCAAGTTTGAAGAAGTAAACGTCCAGCAGGTGTGTAAACAGTTAAAATCACTAAAGCGAAAGAAATCTACTGGCTTGGATAATATACCGGCATACCTGTTGAAAGATTGTGCAAACGTTATCGCCCTACCTTTAACTTATATCATAAACAGCTCTTTGGGTACAGCCGTTTTTCCTACTGACTGGAAATGTTGCAAACTTATACCAATACCAAAAACAAGGCCATATGATTGCATTAAAAACTACCCATCTCAGTGATTCCAGCCATATCCAAAGTAATCGAAAAATTGGTTCATAGTCAGCTATTTGGAAAATAATAATCTACTACACAACAGTCAATTTGGCTTTTGTAGGGGACGTTCTACGGAATTGGCAGCAACATTATTCACTGATAATGTTAGAATAAAGGTTGACGAAGGTAAACTGGTTTGGCACTGTTTTCATTGACCTTACAAAAGCGTTCGACACTCTCAACCATGGAACCCTTTTGAATAAGTTGGAGAGTTATGGCACATGCGACAAAGAATATAAATTGTTTCAGGATTATCTTTTCAACCGATCCCAGCTAGTAAAGTTCAAAAATTGTTTTTCGACGGCTGAAAAGGTTACATCTGGTGTCCCTCAAGGGTCTATTCTTGGCCCTCTCCTTTTCATTGTTTTTTTTAATGATTTTCCATTGTGAATTGTGGAATGAGGAATTGTGGAATTGTGGGCTTTGTCAAGCCCTTTGTGGCAGTGTCAGCAATTTTTTTGACCTCAGAATACGAATCGTACACACTAAATCGCAAATTGTGGGAACTTTTACCGATCATTGTCGTTTTCGTCTTCCTTGAATCCGAAATATTGCCAGACAAGAGAGGTAGAGGCCCCAGAAACCTTTTTAGATTGCAAACCGACGTTGACAGCAGCCCTATTTGCGTGCGATGTCAATGTGTGGCATGAAATTGACACCGTAAAATGCGCACTGCGTGATTGGTTAGGTGCGCAATTTTACCGCTAAATATTCTGTTCCTTTGAGTGTCAAGTATCGTAAATCAAGGTCAAAGTTCGGCAATGATAGTAAACAATTATTTAATGACGGTTTTCCGGTTTTTCTAAAAGCCAAACCAAAAAACCGGTTTTGGATAATAAAACCGGAAAAAAACCTGGTAAACCGCCCAAGCCTAAAGTATACCATAACAGAATTCAACAGTTTGCATCTGTAGTTCAAGGTATAGTATTCTGTATAAATCCAACCAGAATTATCAGATTTAGTAGGGTATGTCAAAGTTAGTTTATAGGACAGTAATATATAACAAGATATGTTCCATATCCAAGAACAGTTTTCATTGGTATGCATGACCTTTTTATTATCAATACCATGATGAAAGTTAAGATTGGCATAATATTTTACGAAGGACCTTTTATATTTGTTTTAAAATTTAGTTGATGATATTGACCAAGCAATATTTTGTAATGACGAGAAATCAGGTAAAGAAAAATGCTATATTTAGCAGACAAACCATGCTTGGATAAAGTTCACAAATCGTTTGTTGTTAGCGGCAGTAATAGACTGTTAGTATAATTGTCTATAAGTCTATTAAAATTTTGGAAACTGAATTGAATGGTACAAACTTTAGTAGTAATATTGTAACGATGCAGAATCAGTATAATGAACCAGTAAGTTACTTGTAAATTTTTATTTGTGTAATTTCAATACCAAAAGTAAGGTAGTTTTTCATTTGTAGAAGAGGACACAACAGCTTTGCATGCAACAGACAAGGAAAAAAGTGGTATAAAGAACTAATATAATAATTAATCCAAAATATTTTCTTCAATAAATGGATATAAGTTCATTAAGAATTTAAATAATCTTAGTTCAAATCTTAATAGCAAATGTTAAAGTTCATCTTTTTAGAGCCCAAAACCTGCAAGTTGCTGGAAGTTTAAAGAGCTAGTGTTCACTGCAAACAACTGAAAGCAGGCAATAATATGACGAATTATCACCAGCTCAATGAAAATAAACGATATTAGATAACAAATTGAGGTTGCTTCCTGTGCGCCCAAGAGATATAAACAAAATCTCAACGTTTCGAGCTAAAGCCCTTCGTCAGGAGAAATTAGTAGACAGATAAACACATTACATAAGCTTTTATAGCAAAGCTGTCACATGAACAAAATATTAACCAATGAAAATAAATATCATAACAACCATAACAAAATAGAATTAATATGTAAATATATAGCCTGTGTGCAGGCTTCGGCCCGATTATAGGGTCGAAGGCCTGCGCACAGACGTTACACTTACCAAAGCGCTATAAATGTCGTACAAGGGAAGGGAAGAGGGGATATAGAGGAAAGTATATAAGAAGTATTTAAGAGAAAATAATGAGCTAGATGAAGGAGAGGCACTCATTGATACCATCAGGCTGAATGGTGCCAACTTTAAAAATGAGACGCTTTTCTTGCTTCCGACGGGTATCATTGCCACCAATAATGGGATGAATGGCGCATATTTTCATATCAGAAAAGGAGTGATTGCCAACCATACCTGTGAGATGTAAAGCAACGTTGAGGCAGCAAAAAAATTGAATATATTGTCTAATTTGAAAGAATTTTTGAAAGAGTTTGATAAGGACAAAGTTTACTTAAGTCACTCATTGCCATATTTAACAACGTGGGGCGAAATTCCCAGTGAATTCACCGCGCCCTTTAGGAAATTTGCCCCCTTTAGAAAACTCGCCTTTCATTTATGAATTTTGCTTTCCCTTAATTTAGTCACTTGAAATAAGTTATCAATTGTGACCAATACAAATTTACATACAAAGGACTAATGACACTTTTAAACACATTCTTTGTTATTCCTAATTTATTGTTTAAAAGTAATCACTGTGGTGGTTCTGTGGCAGCTATTGTTAACATTGCTTTGTCAAAACTTGTTTTTTCATTACCCATTTAATTTCTTAAATTTCAATTGTATCTTATACTAGCATGTTGCCTTTTTAGCATGTTGCCTGTGACACCGGCATAGTTGCCAAAAGCGTGGTGATTTACGTGCCTATATAGTCACTGATAGTCAACTATATTTCTACTAATTATACAAATTATCAATATCAAGAACGCAGTGGGAAGTAAAATCCTTGAGTCCCCCCCCAATATTTTCTGTATCACTGAGCACATGGCCGGGTCTTGTCAAGTCAGGGTTAAAAGCTTTGGTATTCATATACGTCTCTAGCGATTTCAGTGTTCCAAATTTGTATTTAGAAGTTTCAGGCATGGTGTTAAGGAGCGCAAATAAGCCACTTGATCACGATGCCATAGAACATTAACTGGAGGAATTGGCAAAAACGAGTGATTCTAGCCCTACTGATGCCACAACATTTCAAGGTTTACTTAGAACGATGGCTATTTCCAATTTAGATTGGATTCTAAAATTAGCATATTGCAATCATGCAAATATACTTTTACATTGTTTTAACAGGCACTATATCCTTTTTTGTCAGAGAAGGTTTTTGCTGAAGTTGAGTGCAACAAAGATACTGGCGGAAAAGTGACATTGCAGTCCTGGTCCAGAGGGTCATTCTGGCTAGTCACAAGTGGAGGAATCATTGAGTATTTCCAACCGTTGTGTAAGTATAAGTTCTTACATTGTTTATTTTAGAGCAATTTGAAGCATGTTTTTGAAAAGCCCATAAGATTATATTTGAAAAGTACTCCTATAATATAAATGGTTTAGTGCCTTGTACTGTGTATCAAGGACACTACAATAGATATATATGTGAACTATATTATATGTCTATATATTATGATGAAATATTCGTACACATGCCCTGCATGCATGCACGCACATAATTTTCCTGAGTTATCCTGTTGTGTAATATCCTTGCAATGTCCCATTATTTTCCATTTCAAAAAAGGTAATTGTGTCTTTGTGGCATTCAAGTAACATGTGCCTATTTGCATATAATTCGAACGAGTAGAATTGGATAAAATTGGACGAAATAGAATAGATCGATTTGAAAACAGTGAAAAATATGATTTGAGAATCAATGTTGTGTCTTAAACTGCTCGTTTACAAACATTTAACTTTCGGGGAAAATGTTTTTTTCAAATACTGTCATGCTTTAAGTATGAGTAATATAGTACCTATAGTTTTCTTAGCTGATGTATATCTATAAGAACACAAACGAATTATGTTTTTAGTGATAGAACTTTTTATTCAATTTAAAAATATATCAATTTTAGCACCGTCTTCTTTTTGTGCCAATCCTCTTGCTTGTCTTTCCAGATGTTGTGTTTACTGGGGATGTTTCCTGAACGAAAAGTGACAATTGGACCAGATTCTTAACATATTAACACCTGATATTAACGTAAAGCAATTATCATTTTCTTACCGTTTTCCAAAATGGTTTGCCATAAGGAACTTCAACTTCTAATTAAGGTAACAACATGAATGTTGAAATAAAATCATCTGCAGTGGAAATAAAATATTCAAATTATATTTGGGAATCAGCTTCTCAACTTTCAGATCATTTCGGTTACACATGGCGCGTGTAATTAGGAGACGATTGCAGGCTCTGGCTGCGAGATTACCGTGTTATAGCAACACACTATTTCCAAGTTCCCTCTCCCGGTGTTGCCCCCGCCTTCTCCTCAGACCCTTGATGCACCATGGAAGGCGCACGCGATCAACCTCTCAAAATTGTGACCTTTCTATGATGCATGGAGGGCCTGAGGACCGGGGGCAGATGTTATCTAATATTTTTTTACAACGAGAAAATTAGCGATTTCTATTGTTTCTACTATTTCGTTTCCTTCATGTGACCGTTTGCTCAGTTTAAATTATTAAAAGTGTTCTGCCCCACTGGTTTTATTGTGTCATTATTTGTAAGCACATGCTGGATAACAACCACATAAACATTTCAAAATGTTTACGTTCATTTGGTAGAATGTCTATAATCATCTTGGTGATATTCGACTTTCGGTTTTTCCTGCCAATTCAAGCACAGCCAGTGACGTCATAGCTCAAAACATAATATAAAGTCCGGAATGAGATTAGATATGAATAAACTGTAACCGGTAATCTTTAAAATTTAGAGGGTGCTTTTCTAGCAATAAAACTAGAGCTTAAGATTCTTGTCATGTGCGTGCACTTTCAGCGGAAAATGATTTACTTGTCAGCGACGTTTTTATAATCAGAAAAAATAATATATAGCCAGGTAAAGTTTCGAGCTAGGAGGCCTTTCAAATACTGTAACTTAAAATTCAAATCCTGTAAATTGTATCGAATATGTTATCTATTTTTGTGTACCGTTTAACAATATTTCACTGATTAGAAAAACCCCAAGAGGCAGTAGGATGCCAGTCGTGTTGCTTATGAGACTTTTTGTCGCCAGAATAAAGTCTCAATCATTGCAGCCTGCAGCCAGAATAGTCCGAGAAAATTTGTCTTCTATCTTTTTAAAAAAACACTTATTATTTGCTTTGGCAAATAATTATTGAATAAAAGAAATAGAAAAACTTGTCGCTGGCTTTCATCGAGTTATACTATATGTACCATGATTTTGAATGAGTACTCGAAAATATAATCGTGTAAAACGCCGGCCTTGGCTTTTTGCTCTAGCTTTTTTGACAAGCTAGCTTCTCTCGCATGCATTGTTATGAATTGATTTATTAACTCGATATTAAAAATACAACCACCTAGTACAAATATTTAAACTCCTTTATTTGCAATATTTACTTTTGGGCTTTTTGGGACATAAAATTCAGGCTCGGGATCAAGGGAATGCAAAATCGACGGACTTGAGTTTGGACTTTCAGTGGTACTATCATTACTATTAATAGATTAAATATGTATTGTATACGTAATGACAAAAGTGAAAAATATTACTAGTCATTTAAATATAAGAGCATCATTTGGCGTTTACCTGGACGGTTTTCCAAACATGGTGTGACTCCTGCTTCTTAGTTACTGTTTTTCAGACTTCACAGCGTCTGCATAACTTAAGAAATCCCTACCCTCGTCCATTTATTGTACGCTTTTATATAAGTTATATGCAAAACTATTGACACTATGAAAAAAAACGACGAGAATTCTAAAACACAAGAATGCTTCTGGGCAGGGTTCCAATAGTTTTACAATACTTTCAAGATGTTTTTTGGACAGAAATACTTTCGAAGTAGTTCACACCGTTGAATAAATATGTTGTTTGTCAAAAAATTTCGCTATTTACATCCGCGATTCCTGGCCCGTTATTCGGAATGTCTTCGTGTATATTCGGATTCTTTCGGGTTCATTGCCAATTCAAAGTAAAAGAAATGCAAAATCCGAAGACATTCCGAATAGCAGGTCTGAAATCACAGATGTAAACCACAGAAAATTTTGACAAACAAAGCATTTATTCAACGATTTTATCTACATTTCATCCAAAATGTACTTGAAAGTATAGTAAAACTATTGTTCTTTGTTTGTGTTACGTTTTTTTGTGCAATTCATAATAGTTTTCATGTTTTAAGCAAAAGTGTTAATGCATGCGTGTTATTTCTTTATGTTTTAGTTAGGAAACTTTGGCTATTTTTAGTTGTTTTCAAGCATTATAGCACAATATGTAATAATCATGGACGACAAGCGACACGTGTGGGCCACTTCCGGGAAAATTACTTTGTTTTTCTAACTGTGTGATATGGTTTGTTCTAGTAGTTTGAAAATCATGCAATAATTCTACAGTATTTGCTTAAATTTCATTTCAATTGTTTATTTTTATTTTTCAATCAAAGAAGCCTGCAGTGTTACTGATCAGCGATCATAGATCACTGTAAATACTTCATTACATTGTAGTGTTGTGTCGCCTTGTGTCTCCAGTACCTTTGGTCGATTATAACTTCTGTTTTAAAAACTGTGTGATTTTCGCTAATACACCGTTTCATAGAGCTTTAAAAACAGTACCTACTGACCAACTTTCAAAGAAAAACAATAAAAATTGACAAAGTTACGGAGTTGCGAAATTTGAAATCTTAGCGTGCGGCCAAACTGCACTTTCAGACAAAAACAACCGGAAGAGGCCCAAAGACGACATTGCTATGGCTTTTTATGTCGCCGGAATTAATTCCCCAGGGTAAAATACTCTATATAAGATATTCTTGTCGTGACTGAAGCGCTTGGGCAAACCACAAACTGTGGGCAAACCACAGCCTCGTACCCAGGCACTTTAATGTGCTAAGCAGGTGTGTGACGCACTCATGGAAACTTGTAGTGCGTAGCCACGACAGGACAGGTTTCCCGCTCGCTCGTGACATAATCGTGTATCAAGCCAAAGCGCCTGGGTACGAGGCTGGACAAACCATTTATAGTCGAACTATGGCAAGCACATGCATGCTGGAAAATACCCAATAAATAAATAAATATTCAAAATAAATATATCTACAAGAAAGAAATACATAAAAAGCTAAATTTTCGAATGGAGAAGTCTATTGTCAAATCCAAGAAATAAAGAAGATATTAAAGATTGTTTCAGTTGAACTGGAGGTATGTTTGGGATTAAACTTTTAGTATTTTTGATTCTGTAATGTTTAGTCAGCAACATAACCCCCTGTTCTCAAAAGCTTATTTTGTAAGGATTCCAATGGTGTTAGTATCATTTACGGAATCTACATTGAAAAAGCGACTCTCGCAAACATACTCATTACTCGTGTCGTAATTTCTAAATTATCTTTACGTGAAATAAAAAAGTACCTTCCGTGTGATGATGTATACGGTAAGTACATGTTTTATTTGAAAATATGCTCACCTCTCATGAACCTATGCATTTTTGTGGTGAGGCCTACGGGTTACGTTTGGGTTAGGTTCGGGGTAGATTTGATGTAAGGGCTATGCAGGCAAATGGGCAATTCCTCAACAAACTGTAGTAGTTGTCTTGGCCTTTTTCATAGCTCACATCAACTGTTCCAGTAGCCTGCACGGCTACAGTTCCAGCTAATAGCATTATGCTGATACTAGATACAGTATCAAGTCTTGTGGTTAAAATGTGTTGTAAATAATGTATTATTGTTTGTATTTAGGAACCCTGTAAATGGAGCAATAAGCTCTGTAGGGTTAACCTGCCTAATGGCTAAGTTTGTTAAAAAAAAATATATATATGTATTAACTCTGTGATTTTTGTCATGAAGGATTATCGACAATTTTACCAAGACAAACTTATCAGATATTTTGTCCAACAGACATTAATACAGTACTCATTGTTGTTTTTTTATTCTGTTTTGTGTACTGTGAACAACTATATTTTGGGTTTTCATCATGTATATAATTAGAGACAATAGTACATAAACCTGTTTTTCATATATCATAATTAATCACGATAATCGCAAATGCATTTGCATGCTTGTGACTTCTGTCAAGCTCATGTAAGAATGTAAGTCATGTAAGCCAAGTATGTTACAATCACACTCAGAAAAATATTTGCCGAATGCCTATAGCTGTAGCATGCACTGTCAAAATGTGTTAATTACGAAAAAGCCTATATCATTACCCCAGCGACTAAACGCTCAATAGGGCATCCTGTTTTATATAAATTAGACTTTTATTTATCACCCAGTATTGTTGGCAGTAAAGTTACATATTAAACATAGTAATTGCTTTCAATAATAGATATTTGATATAGATGGAAAGCCAGTTGTTAGTAAAGAGCAACAATCTCCTGTTGCACTCACTGTACTTCCACCAGATGAGTCCTGTGGTATGATATCACTGGTTTATTGTTAGTTGACTTTAAAAAAGCAGTTGATCTGGTCAACCATCAATTATTGCTTACAAAATTACAGGCGTTTGGTCTTTCTGCCAAATGTGTGGATTGGTTTAAATCATATTTGTTCCAGAGACTTCAATTTGTATCTGTTAACGGTGTATCATCAGAACAATTGTGTATCCGTTCTGGAGTGCCCCAGGGATCCGTGTTGGGTCCGTTACTTTTCACCATGCTCATCAATTACCTACCTAAGTCAATTCAAGAGGCCACTGTTGATATCTTTGCAATGTCAGTGCTATCCAAGCCAATTTACAAGTGAGTGCTTGTAATCTTTCCAATTGGTCCAACGAAAACCTCATGGTTTTGAATTGTGCCAAAACGAAGACCATGCTGAAAACAGGAAAACGGCTAAAGAAAAAACCCAATCTGAGATCCTTAGAGATCAGCTTAAAGGATAATCAAGTCGAACAAGTAACATCCCAAAAGTTATTGGGTGTTATTCTTGATGACGAATTGTCATTTGACAATCACATAGATAAGCTTTGTAGTAAATTAGCTAACGAATTGCGTATTATAATGCTACAATCAAGTCACTAATGATGTATGGAAGCAATGCCTGGTCTAATACTTCCAAGGTGAATCTCGAACGTATATCTAGATTACAAAAACGTGCAGCCCGTGTTATCTTAGGTGCCTCAACTAGAGCGAGAAGCAAGCCACTATTTGAAAAGCTTGGGTGGATTCCATTTACTGAAGAGGTCAAGATTAGGAAGGCAGTCGTTTGTTATAACCGTGTAAATGAGAACTGCCCTCAGTATATGTACAATCTTCTTCAAACAAATTCTGAATTCCATAACAGAACAACTAGATATAGTAATTTTTATTTAAACTGCCTGTCATTAAAAGGAAAAAGGAGGGAGGTAGATCTTTTTCTGTGGTAGCAGGTCAGATCTGGAACGCTCTACCTATAAGTTTACGTAAAGCTCCCTCTGTGAAAACTTTCAAAACTAATTTGTTAAACTTTTTACGATCATAGTTATATATTATTAGAATTATAGTTTATTGCATGTAGTAGGTAATAGTTTTAATTGAGGGCCACAGGTTTGTCAATTTATTGTAAGGTGCTACCGTCACGAAATAAAGTTTTTATCTTATCTTATGCCAGACCCAGAGCGACCAAGAACCCCACTGCGATTGATTACACCAGTCAACCTAAATCTGTCCACACCGAAAAGCAGTTGCGAAGGAATGAAACCAGCTAGTCTTTCAATTGAGAAGGAAAAGGTTAGATACTTCTATTTATACTTAAAGTTGGGGACCATGACATTTAGCACTTTCACATGATGATGTATATTATGGTGATATAAATTATTGTTGGTAAAGTGTCGGTATATAATTGTTGTTGGAAATCTGAAATTTGCCTTTATTTCAAGATTAAACTATTAATGCAACAAAATTTAAAAAATGCATACAGTATAAATGCATTATGCATGGCCAGCTCAATCATACAAGTGTAGAATTTGTCAATTGGAAAGTGCAATCCTAATATTCATGTTTTAATTGTCTATAAACATATTTTTAATGAAAACTTCAAATCAATTACAGGTATGAAACAACTGTTCACCTTCCAATTTGCTGAATGAGAAATCCATTAAGAGAGGGAGGTCTGCAGAGAAGAACGTAAGGATTGGTTGGGCCCAGTCCTTTGAAATTCCAGATAAGGTTTATCACTAGTATAATTTGTATACCCGGCGAGAAATATGGACAGCTTTTCGGAAAAAATCCCGTACTACGCGTAGTATGCGTAGTAACATGGGCACACTCTTTACAATTTTCTAATCAGTATTAGTTGCGTGCATTACTTCACACACGCGTTTTACATAACGCCCAGTAAAATTCAATACATGCATGCAGGCGATTTTCCTGCCATTCTCCTTCAAAAATTTCCTCTCCGGTTGTATGAAAGTGTGCAACAGATGTTCATGTGTTTATTTTATTTTTCCTAATCTGGGTCATGCTTCTCGTCGCCTTGTTATTTAAAAATCGACCAAAATAACTATCTTAATCCCTCGAGTTGGCGCCAAAGGTTAATTACTCAAAATTCTGTAATGATTGAATCTGTTGCTGTATGTGCGCATTTCACGGCATATTTTTTCATGCACAATACAATATTTCTTGTAATCTCTTACATATCTCTTTTAGTAATAGTTTGGTTTACTTCTCCAATATTTCTAATGCATTTAACCAGTGTGCGTGCTTGACTGTCGCTATATTCTCACCCTTAAGGCCTTATCAATTATTCTGATTGTCGTCGACTATCCAGGGTTATCTTAATCCCACTTGTGTTTGCGACCCAAGTTATACAACTTTTTTATAGCGTTCTAATATACACTATATAGCTATGGCCTGCATGCATGCATGAATGGTATCGTACTTGCTATATAAAATATATCGTAGCGTAGTATGATACACAGTAGCGTAGTAAGGGTAGTAAGCGTAGTAAAGTACAGTTGATTAATATAATATACAGTAGCGTAGTAGGCTAGTAAGGGTAGTAAGCGTAGTAGAGTAGAGTCTATAGTTGATTAATATAATATACAGTAGCGTAGAAGGGTAGTAAGGGTAGTAAGGGTAGTAAGCGTAGAGTATAGTTGATTAATATAATATACAGTAGCGTAGTAGGGTATACTTGATTAATATAATATACAGTAGCGTAGTTAGCGTAGTATAAGTGAAGTGAAGTATATAGAGTATAGAATATAGTTGATTAATATAATTAATAGTAGGCATGCAGTAGCGTATAGTTAGCGTAGTATAGAATAGTGGGTAACGGCATAGTTGATTAATAAAACTATATTCTAGTGTAGTTAGCGTAGTTGATTAATATTAAAATAATATTATGTGGAAGCGTAATTAGCGTAGTATATATATATGTTTTTGTGGTCCTTTTTATGTTCATAGCCATAGGGAATTTACTTTTTGTGTTCTGTATTTTTTTATATTCTGTTATGTGCAAACTTTTTGTAATATCGTCTTCATTTTATACTTAGTTTATACTAAAAATTATTGCAGTCTTTTCATTGACATTGTACTTGGTGCAAAAATATTGTGCTCATCGCATATAAACGTATATTAATTTCCTTCAAATGCAAAGCCTTGCGTTTTATATTTCTAATGATATAATGATATCATATTATATTTATATAATTCTCTATACATAATATAGCGATAAATTTACACCTGAAATCATGAGAAAGATCACACAATTTCTTCCTCTCCTATTAGCATAGCCTCAATAAATTATATCATCTGCATGGTTGTCATAAATTAAATTCGGCGAGGTTTAATTTATCACCAAATTATTTTGGATACGCACTTACGTATCACCATTTAATAAGATCAGTATTTTGTTGGTTTTAGTTATCATTCAAGGTTACGCTACTGATATAACTTTTTAGGCTCGTGCAGTAATGACAAGAAATTGTGAAAAAATTATAGAGAATACATGAAATACAAGTGTATAGATTCCTACACCGGCAAGATAGTTAAAATTGCGTAACGTAACCCCTCAAATGAAACAAAACAGTGATTCCTGCAAGAAAATATAACCATTCATCAATAACTCATCTTTAATGCCGGTTTTCCACTTGCGAATTTTTTTGTGCGAAGCGAATTTTTCATTTGTCTTTGGTCTCTCAACTGAAACTAATTGGATAAAGACAAAAGAAAAATTCGCTTCAGCGAAAAAAAGTGAAAAAAAAACTGGCCTATATATATATAATGCGTATTAAGGGACATTCAATTTTTTTTCAAACGCGCTACGCTTTTTTTTGTCTTACTTGCATGCGCGTAAAAATAGAAGAAATAATGAGTAATAATATAGATTATACACACTGTCACTGATACTGTATATAAATCAAAGTACTCAAGTACATGCAAGCAGTGAACCAATCTCATATCTCGAGTCGAGAATTATAGAATATAGATATATATAGATTATAGTTCACTTTATAAACTGTATGTAAACGTAAAATTTATGTACTTGTCTTATCTGTATGCTTGCAAGCGTTTATTGATTATTGGTGTCGATTCATTAACAAACTTAGCATGTCCTCACTTTATCATATGTAAATGCCGAATCGAAAGGGAACACAACTCACATGTAAGTTTCCGCAACGAAGGGAACAGAACTCACAAGTTTCCGCAACGACAACATCAACGTGTCAGACAGTCACGCAATCTCATCAACACGTTGTACTTGTTCTCCTTATTTTCCATCTACCATGACAAAGTTTGCATGTGCTTAGCCTTAGAACACCTACAAACCTTCATTTCGATTATATTTGGGAATCCAAATCGCTACAGTGCGATGGCGATGACTTGCGACATGTGTTCTCAATTGAACGGGCATTTTGTAATTTGTGACTTGTTCACGATCATCACGTAATCATTATAGTCTATACAGTGGATTATTATTAATTATAGATCACCACGCAAGGAAAGTAACTTAAACAAATGCAGTAAAAATATGAAAACTAATAATGTATTATAATATAATTATGAATTTATTATACAATAATGTATTTCAACTTACATAAGAGACGGTAACCATCTGTATAATCTTTTCTCCATATATACAACATTTGTCACTTCAATGAGATCCAGGGTTCTCACTTTTAAGGAAATTTCCTTAAACTAAGGAAATTTCGACCTTTTTTTACTTTTTTAAGGAATTGTTTGAGGAATTATATTTTTTAAGGAATTTCTAAGGAATTCTGAATTTTATCTGAAATATTTACTTTTATTAACAAAAATCATGAAAATTGAACAAAATGCGACAACAAATAAAAATGTTGTTATTAATATGAGTTTGACTAGTGTTGACAGTTGTTTTACACTTGTTTATATTGTCTATATGACTGATGATAACAAAATAAATTTTTCCCGCCTTTCCCCCGCCTTTTTACACTAGTTTCCAGGCGTCATATTCCTGGGAACCAGGCTCGGTCACGGTTTTAAGGAAATTTTAGTCAATCTAAGGAATTTTTACCCTGAATCTAAGGATTTCCTAACAACAGGATGTGAGAGCCCTGATGAGATCATCAGCAGCAACTGTCGTCTCAGAATAGTACCGTCAGCTATCATGCATTGAGCGACCATAAGAGACTTTGCAATCTTTACATCGAAGCATTAGTTTCGTGCATAGTCTAGGGCCAGTGATTGTGTACAAAGTACAACTGCTTGGGGTATTTGGAGCTGACAAAACGGCGCCGCAACGAATGCAGTCCTCCACAGGAGGAGCAATGAAGCGACCAAAATTTAATTTCTCTCTTTTGCTGAGAGCGCATAAGGCCTCCTCGAAATCGGCAGAATAATTCCCCACAAAAGGGCAATCAGGCACAAATTCTTCCAGAAAAGAAACGATCTCTTCAACCAACATCACGGAAAATCGTTCAGGACACAAGAAATTGATTATAGTAAAGATAATGTTACATCTACTGTTCTTGTATTTTGCATAGGATTTAGGTACATGTCTTATTGCTAACAAAATCCACATAATCCCGTCTAGTCCGTACATGAACGCGAGCAAGCCAACAACGTCGAAATTTACATGCTTGTTTAAACGCCTCACAGTCTCCGTCAAATTCTTTAAATTAAGTTTACTTTTAAAAACATTTACTTTATATGTGCATGTTTAATTATATTATAGTCAAGCGAGCTTTATAATATAATTGCACGGAAAACAGCCCTCCTGCGGCTACTACGCTAACTACGCGTAGTAAGATGCTTTACCGTGCATGTTAATATCATAGTCGAGCATGTTTTATATTAGAATTGCACGGAAATACAGGACCTCCTGCAGCTACTACGCTAACTACGCGTAGTAAGACCGTAGTGGCAAAAATATTGTTCATAAAATAAGCCACGCATGATAATTTGTGTCAAATAATTTTATGGTGTCTTAATCAACCATGTATGGTCAAACAAGATTTTCTGGTCTTGTTTTGGATCACGATAAATTTAACAAAAATGAATTATTGGCATACCAATAAAGATTTTATTGCTTCCTGCACTTGAATTAGATAATAAGATAGAGATCGGTGCTGGGATCACGCACGAGGAATTTCCCAGGAATTTCTGATCACATGATTGTAATGCGTGGGAAAACGGATAGGGGTGTCGGTGTATACTGGCATCGAATGTGAGATCGATTCATTCTGCTCTGCACGTCGGCTACAGTTCGACTGATCTATACAGCTATATTATAATAACGTTATACAGGTATTGTTCAATTTATTATCATGTTTTAAATTCTTTATTATAGTAATTGTTTATCATGTTGGGGTCTGCTACTAAGATTCTTGTTCTTGGACACTTTTTTTACGCTGTTTGCGTGAGGATTTCAGTGCGCAGTTTAACCCACATGCCAGTGTAAATTTTCATCTTCCTGAGTTGGGATTTATTCAATTGCAGGGCACGGGTGGGCGCACAGTGGATAAGACCATAAAGCACGACCTAGCGTTTGTGCAGCAATTCCAACCTGAGATTCTTATTTTAGAAATTGGAACGAACGATCTTTCGAGTGTGCCCCAGAGGTGGTGGGCTCTAAAATTGATGATCTTGCGCACCTTTTCCACGACCAAAATAATGTTTGCGTGGTTGGCGTTTGCCAAGTAATCAATCTAAATATTCCCTATTCGCAGGCACCAGACCATGGCTTTAATGCCAAAGCCACTCGTTTGCGACAATACTTGTCGGTTGTGCTCTACGATGAACCCAGTATTTTTCTGTGGGAACATCGCGACTTTTTCAACCCCGGTCGGGTGTTACTTGCCAAGGATGGCGTGCATTGCAATGCAAAAGGACAGTATTGCCTTTATCGTAGCTATCGGGGGGCTATTTTGAAAGCAATTGAAAAAATTTAAGTTCAGCCCTAAATAACACTTCATATTTTTATCATCAGTTTTTCATGCTCTTGTCATTCTACATTATTTAATTATCGACAATTTTCTGTACATGGGAAGTATCGTGATATTGTTAGCATTGTGCTATTGATACTATTTTGTATTTTCCCCATATTTATGTATCATATGTTTTATATTTGGTACTTCCCATTGATGTGCAGTTTTAATATTCATGAAGCGATTTCATGTTTTATGGGCTAGAGCAACTTGATTGTTTTCAGATGCTCACGTTGAGATTTCAACATTGGTTTTTTCTGCACAAGGTAATTTCATGCAAGTTGCCAAATTATATATAGGTAGATGTGATAAATCTGTTTTATTGTACGGTATTAGGCGGATGTAATTTGTCCTGTTTGCATTCATTTATGAATTTCAGTGTCTGTCTGTATAAGCCTACCTATATATAAGGTGGCACCACTTCTGTGTTAGAAAAAATACATGTCTAAGTGGGATGGAGTGTTAATCGTTATCAGATGCCCACGGTTGAAATCAAGATATTGTGGGATAGAGCGGCTTGTTGTTTTCAGATTGCCCGAATTTTTTAATATTGTGCAGCATTTATATGGAATATTCAATTTGCAGCTACCTTTGTTGTATGCCATGATTATTCCGCTGCGTTGTCCTTGTGTACATGTTACGATTACATTTCATATTCTGACAATTCTAAATATGTGTTCGATTGTGTCCAAGCACAATTGATGAGGTGAACTAAATTGTTGCATGTTTCATTTTTTAGGCTTTTGTTTCAGAAGATGCCTGTTACACGCCCAAGTACTCAAGTACAACGACGGGCCCAGCCAATTGCACCGTGTTCTGCAGCATCTTGATGCCGCAGCACTGTGGCCTTCGAAGAAAGCATGGATCCTCTCGCCATGGTTTGATACACCATCGACATCTATGGGATCACCTTTGTCCAACACCACATTCCAACAGATCGTCTCAGCTGTCTTGCAGGCTGTCTTGCAGGCTGTCCTCGCATCGTTAAATGCGGCCAATGGGTCCACAGCATCTACAGTGGAGATGCGGGAATTGCCTGTCGTGGGGTCAGGTATTGTTTCACGGTCAGCAGATGCTACAATGCAGGGGGGTATGTAGCATCTGCTGTAGCGCATTGTTTCAGGTGAGAATCTTGTTCAAGTCTCACAACCTGCTTCGTCAGGTTTGTCAAATTTTATTTCCGTGAGTGTGGCAATTGACACCCAAGTTAGCGGCAAATTAAAGGCCAAGATTTGGTCCAATGATTTTATAGATTTTGGTTTATTGCTTAACTCGGGGGCAAGTCATACCTGATATCATTTGTCTGTGAGTTCCCAAAACGGTTCCTCTTTGCCAATTTTGCCCTTGGAACCATCCCAAAAAACAAAACCAATTGTGAATATCGACGTGTGGACCTCTGCGTTTCAAGTTTTTGTAGGGGTTTACACTGGGAATATCACATGGAGGCCCCTGCTCTTATGAAATATGGTGGAGTTGTTCGGGATTTGGCCGTACGCGGGGCTGACTGGCGTTTTTATGACACACAATTTTGCCAACTGATTGATACATCATTTTTTATGTATCAGTTCAACAATGGCAATCTACCTAATAATTTTAATGATTTCTTCACCTCGGTTAATACTGGACATCAATATGGGACACATTTGGCTTCCAAATCTACTTTTTCTCTTCCCAAAATTCGTACGAACTATGGAAAATTCAATATTACATTTTTTGGACCAAAAACCTGGAATGATATTAACGAATCGCTAAAATCTCTTAGTAAATCATCTTTCAAACGTAAATTAAAACCACAAGTAATTTCTGGTTTTGATGACTAGCCTTTGCCTAAAAGGTAAATTTATAATTTTAGTAAATGGGTCATACATTGTTTAGTTTGTAATGTTTAATGTACTTTTGTTGTAATTAGTTGAGCTTTAGTTACTTTGTTTGTATTTTTTATTTTGTCAAATCTGCCTTTTTGTGCTTTATGTTTATATACTTGTCAATTTAAAGGTCAACTGTCTCGATTAGCCCCTACACTCTAAATTCCGAAGTGTTCAGCAAACACCAAATAAGTGTAAATTTACACAATTTCGGTGTAAATCGGAAAAATACACCTCTGAAGTGTAAAATTACTCTCAAAGGTGTATTATTACACTGATGTTGTGTTACCTCAACACTTGTTAAGTGTAAATCATTAAAGTGGTCTTGAAACACTAATTCGGTGTAAATTTACACCAGAAGTCAGTAAATAAACACCATTTATGTGTATTAAAACATGACTTTAGTGTAAACAGGAAAATGACAATTTTGTATTCAGATGGGAAATTTAGTCGGCACTTGAAGCATTTTATGAAATATAAGCTACAATGCTACATATTTTAAGAATATCGACAATTGGGCAAAGTATCATGGAATATATTTTGCCTATATTGGCACTCTTCATAACATTATATACATATCTTATTTACATTTATATTTACATAGTATATCTTTCTAATTTTCACAATCAGCTAAGTCATATCGCATTCTTACATACTTTCTCACAATTCCATTGTTTTCACAGCATAAATATCTAACGGATGGTAATCTAGAAGATCATCATAACTTGTTGTGATAATATTGTTTACCATTGCAACTTCATAAGAGTGCAAGTATGCATTTCTCTACAAGTAAAAAATACATCTCCATTTGCCATGATGAAAATATCTTCTATCATCAGGAAGCTTGGAAGAATGGCATGCTGGTAAACCACTGCTGCCCGCTTGTGGTACTTGACTCCATGAATCACAACCCAATTTCCCCTATAAAAAAACATATACCATTGGAAGCTATACGGTATACCTATCTATGTTAAACCAATGGGAGGAAATGGGCAAGGGGCTGAACATGAGATTATTTTAAGATAGAGAGCATTCCAATCCCAGGACCCCTAGTGCATATAGGGCTTTCTTGTCATTGATAACAAGTGGTGACCTGTCACCTGTGGGGACACTGGGGACATTTGAACATTATTTGGGCAATGAGGCCTGGTTGCCAAATCACTCCACTCCACATGTGTATAGATCAGTGCGTATTCAAGATGGCGGAACTACCAGAAATTGAGGTATGCATAAACGTAAAATTACGGTCGATTTTGTTCATGAATTATTAATATTTTTGAATATGAAAGTCAATCTCTGCTCTTTTTTTTTTTATATAAACATATTTTATTAATAATATAATGTGTTTGCCCCAAAAGCACAAATGGCTTATCTAGGAGGCTCACACTAACTTTACAATTTAAAAAAAAAAAATACACAACAAATACATTTCAAAAACATGCACACACATAATTACAAACATGCTTTTAAATTAACTATGACTTAGAGAGAAGCGATGTGTTGAAAGGATATAATTCTGAATGTCTTTAAAAAAATTACAATTATCATCAAAACTTAAATCCTGAATACCATTAAGAATATACCACAATTTTATTCCCTCTGCTCTTTTAATGTCTTACAGACGAAATATGAACGTCCGATTAGTCTGAAAGATGAGAATCAGACAGGGAGCAATCAAACAGGTTAGCAGCTGTTGCCACGCGCAAAATTTCGATCTCGGTTGCACAATTGCAAACTTTCCAGTCTGGGCTGTTGGTACATAATAAATTGATGATATTTTTCTAATATATGTTGTGTTTGTAATATATTTTATAAAGAGTGAGGAATGTAAACATAAAATGTGAACACAAATGAGTAAATGGTCACTGGCATGATACTCACTGTTTTATTAATATAATTTATCAATTCCATGAGTAACCCCATTCCCCCCCCCCCCCTACATTTGTACAATTAAAAAAATAAAAATAGGAAAGGACAATTATGTTAGTGACATATATATGGCTCAGTGCCCCCACCAAATCTTGCCAGTGCCACTGCCCCCCTGAGCAGTGCGGGGAATTTGCTGGGCATGCCCTTGCTCACAGATGTGTGCACCGGTCCCGGACATTGTTTGGGTGGCTAAATAGCCCCTAACTATAAAATAACCCATTAACCCTAAATCTGCAAATTATGACTTTTGGAAAGCAAGAAAATATAATTGAACATAATTATAAACAATGTCTATTTTATTAAGCAAATTAGTAAAGTAAATTTTTTTGTTATTATCAAATCTTGTATTTCAAATATTTTAAATAGACAATATCTTTATAGAGAAAGAAACTGCAACATTGATGCAGCTGCAAGCTGAGAAAGACACAAAAACGAAAAAAAGGAAATTGAAAAAATAAAAAAAGAAGAAAGAAAAGAGGAAAGAAAAAAAAAAGGAAAAAAGAAGAAAATCAAATAAACCCAAAATATGTGAAGAGGACAGCAATTCTGATTCCAATGACACAGAAATATTAAGTGCAGATGAGTCCCAAGCACCCCCCGATGAGTCCCAAGGCCTGCAAAATCCAGATTCCCCATTGCCTTTATTAAAGCGAACAATTGGTTATAATGCTTTGCTATTTGGTGATTATACAAAATACCCTTACGGTAATGTACATTACCAGTAGTTTGATACTTACATGTAGACCTTTGCCTCTGGTGTCAAAAAAGCACATTTCTCATACAAACTGGCACACTTTTCTGCTGCAACTTCGTTTAGTTCAATTGTTGACCCTGGACATAGAGATAATACAGTATGTCATATACAGTATATATATCAAAATATGTGCACAAAATTGACTGTGATTGTGATTACAAAAGTGAAATATTTCTAACCAGGTCCAGTCTCTGTAACAGGTTTCAAATATGCATCTTCTTCGCACAACCAATAGCACTGAAGACGTTGATGCCTTATTGCCAAGGTCTTCGGCAAGTTTTTGAAGTTGGTCATTCCTTGAGCCAATCTTTTAAAGTAATGATGCTTTGCTTCAAACCTCATGCACCACTGCCGCACGAGTGGTCCATTCCTGTTGAAAAAACATTTTTACATTGCATTTCAAAAAATCACTGCTTCAACCCAAAATTTGTCCAGACGGCACCCAACTTATATGGTGGAGCCTTATGGAGCCACTCCCACCTCTATCAAGTTATTTACCGTATGCCACAGACCCCCAGTCTCATGAAAGTTTTTTTTGGATAATGTCGGAAAATATTGCGCATATTGGGAAAATGCTACCTCCCCCCCCTTATATACAGTATGAAATCCATTTTCTGAATTTCTGTGGGTGCACACCCCACAAAATCCATCCCTGACCTAGGCAATGACAACACATACCAACAAATTATAGTATGAATGGTATGTTATCTTCGAACCAAATAAAAGTGGATTTAAACCTGACTAAACATTTATCTGGTACAATACCTGACTGACGTATATATGGCAATCTGATGTAGTTACATTTTTTAGCAAATGGTTTGTTCCGAAAATCATTGGCGCCAAAGGGAAAGGCTTGTATCCGCCTATTCAGTTCATCAATAGTGAATCTTTTCTCTTGTGCAACAAACTTCTTTAACATAACCTTAAAATGCAAAGGCAGAACTCCCTCCAGAATATCATGCATAATATCAGAAGGAAGGCTATCCACAACATGAAAATACTTAGAGTCGTTTAACTCAGATTGTGCCTTGACGCCATAAACAGACACAGATTCGGGATCAGTAGATATCTGAGCAGCATGGCGGTCATACATTTCCCTGGAACGCATCGTAAACTCCTCTTCTGTGAACTGGACAGAAATAAATACATGTCTTTAGAAATCTCAGCCAATGGGCCTCGATAATGTTCATGACAACAGAGCGCTAGCAGGGGGAGCAAATGTACAAGATTTACCATCAGTTTATTTTCTTCCATTGAACGTAATTTACGGGGGGAGGGGTGAATGGGCAGGGAAAATCATATCCATGGTGTCAGTGCATTTTTGGTAGGATGACCCCTTACAGCTTAATTAATACTGCAGCTGCATTTAGAGAAAGTCTAAATGTATAGCTTTGGCACATTCAAGCAGGTTTCCCAACTCCATAGTCTTGTACTTCTAGGAGAAAAATATAGTTACCTAAAAACGCTATAAAATTACCTTTGATTGAAATTCATCCAATAAACCCATACAAAATCGACAAGGCCTTCTGGCTGAAAAGCTCTCCATGAAACCCCCAATTCCATTGCTACCAAGGTTATCTGCCAAAACCAAGCTTATTGTACCTTCAATCCACTGAAAACAATGTCCTATCTTCAGTTGAGCCCCATCCTTCTAAAGATAATTATTAAAACACAATAAACCATACAATAGAGGGTGAAAATAGGGGAACTGCAGTAAACAAACAAGAGGGCATCAGGGATGGATTTTCAGATTTTTCTCTGGAGAGGGTTGAAAAATTAGGGGGGAAAGCAAAATTTATAACTTGATTTTAATTATACTACAACACTACTGTTATTTAAGCAGGCATTTAGCATTTATTGTGGGGGGTGCACTTTTTTTGGGAGGGGGGGGGGGGTAAATTTACTTTCAATTCACCAATATACACTGGGTTGAAAGTTTATAAAATTAAGCTGTAACACAAGTATACACTCAGGACAATGAATCATCAGAAAATTATATATAGAGGAATAGATCAATTTAATACATATTAATTATGTAATCAGTAAAGGGATGAGTACTAGGACAGTTCACATGGAATCAGTTCACACACACGAGGGCTGAAATGCTGGTTGAGATAGATAATTATATGTACTGTACTATAAAATTAAATTTTAAAATGCTTAATTATTATAGTATATATACTGTACCAAGTTTGTGGACTGTTGCCTTTGCTCTAGCCTGCGTGGCAGGCGTTCTATTGTGGGGGAGGGAGTTTTGTTTAGAGCGCGCGCTTTTTTTTTTTTGAGAGCGCGCGCTAGGGGAGAAGTTAGGGGGGGAGGAGAAAAAGCGAAGGGAGAGGCGAAATGAACGCCTGCCCAAATCCTATTCATAAACGAGACAAGGCTAAAACAAATACGACTGGAAATTATAGTAACACCTCTTCAAATAACCAATGAAAAAACGCTGCGGAAATTAGTGATGATTGAGCGCTAACGCTCCGGAAATTGATGTTAATTGATGTGACTGAACATCGCTGTAGGTGTTCGCTTGCAAACAGAAGTTGTGGTGGATTCTGAGATACTTCGGCTAATTTCGTATCAGTAAGTGAACATGCAGTCATTCCAAGAGACTGTGCTTCAGCAATCTGGTCTTTCATAATGCTCTCCAAAGGACATACCACAATACTACACGATTGAGTACCGGCATCTACAATCTCTAGCTTCGATTTGGCTATTGTAAACACTTGAAAGTTAACCTTTTCCCAAAGCCCGTTCGCAGAACAGCAAGCACGTCTAGGCCAAAAGCAGCTCGGTAACGGATTTTTGCTGTTCCGGCTTAAGAATAATTTCAACCTAAACGCTCAGATAATTCAGACATGCTCCACTGTCTGACGAAATACAATCCCGCCATGCGGTAAGGTGCAGTTGTTTCTAACACTTTTCAAGCGTATTGCCGATATGTTGACAGATCTCACTGAGTGTTGACGAGACAGCGCATATTAGCCAATGGGAATTTAACCGAAGGTTTTGGACACAAAAGTCTCGTTTATGAATAGGATTTGGGCAGGCGTTCATTTCGCCTCTCCCTTCGCTTTTTCTCCTCCCCCCCTAACTTCTCCCCTAGCGCGCGCTCTCAAAAAAAAGCGCGCGCTCTAAACAAAACTCCCTCCCCCACAATAGAACGCCTGCCACGCAGGCTACCTTTGCTCCTAAAGGATTTGCCACTTCAAAATCATTGTAGTAGAGCAGAAGTTGAATAGCTTTATGATTAATAGAAAATAATGGATGCTGACCAGGACTAAACAGTTCTCCATCACAAAAGTCATACATCTTCCCATCTGTGCTCTGGTTTGAACCTAGTAAAAAACAAATTACATGAATGGTGAAGCACTTAAAATTGTCAAATTGTGAATCACATGTGTATTGTTTGGCCGCTGAGATTAACCTAGCACATGTTGATTCCACAAGCTTCACTAGCAGTAGTACTATGTGTGTGAGAATATTATTTTCTTGTTTTGAATCAGGATTCAAGATTATAACTTTATATTAGTAATACCAGCACTTCAAAGTTGGTATCAACAGTGCGAGAATATGGTAGAACTACTAGAACCATGAAATGTAATGAATTGAGAACTTCAAAACACAAATTGGCAAAAGGTTTTTACTTGATGACAGATGCCGCATTGCTCATTCCCCAAAGCTTCTATAGATGATTAGTTTAGTGCTGTGCAACTCCGGATTTTTCACCTTCGACTCCGACAAAAAAAACTTTGGCTCTGGCCAAAGATTTCTGAAAAATTCGAAATGTCATGGGCATCTCACATCAAGTGCTGTCAGAGTTTTGCCTGGGCTGAACAAACTCTGGCTCCGGCAAAATAGGGCAAAACTCCAGCTCCGGCCCTCAGGTGCCATAGACGGATTTTCATATTTCTTATTGGGGTGGTGCTATAATTTTTAGGAGGGTGACGTGTTGGCAGTTGTTGGAAATCACTTTCTTGGAGGGGTGAACAATTTGTTTAGGGGGGTGAAAACTGATTTTGGGGTGGGGGGTGCCAGAAAATCTGTCTATGTCCGGTGCACAGCACTATATCAGATTTTGCAATTCCTGGTTTTTAGAACCAATAATTTCATTGTATCCAGATAGATACCAAGGTTTTGATATCTGCATGGTATCTTTGAACAGAATACCAGGATGCTGCTAATTTCAAACCTTCTTTTGAATTCATATGCAGCTAAAATTTATTACCTGTGAGAATATGTCGAGTTGATTTAACAATTGCTCCAACACCTTTATGACTGAAATGTACTGAAATTAATGTTTCTTTATTCTGAAGTGCCCACTGATTCCAGAACTCACTACCTCTTCCCCCAACACTATTTCGTTTGGATCCTGCAAAGATAAAAATTGGTAACCATTGGCTTGAATTTTATATCTACTGTATGATCATGACCTCCCTCCCCATACAGATACACCACAGTACTTATATGTTTGGTTACTGCTAGATAAACTTTGTCTACAGGGGCTGTTTTGTTCAGATAGGGGCTGTTTATATGAGTCTGGCAAGTGAAATTGTTTTGTAAAGGGAGTTTGTATGAAGGCAGAAAATATTTCAGTGCCCCCCCAAAAAAAACAACAAAGCACACCCCCAGCTAGATGCACCCACAACTGACAAAGCATTTTGGCACCCCCTGCAAATAACATAGTGCATGTATATTACCTTGCAGTTGCACTCAGGGCCCAGACCTATGCCATAGCAAACAGTAGCCCACCACAATTGTATATATCAATATCACTCATGCTTGAGAAATACCAGCCACCTCAGAATAAAACTTGTACATGATGAGGAAATACAGTAATGCACAAAACACTCCTATATGAGCTACTTACCACCATGTTAAGTGTGTTCCGCAGGTATTTGTTCCTGTCCTTTGAGGTTTTGAGTTGCTTCATGGATGCAGCAACATCGCATTCTGATTCAAGCAAGTCCTTCAAACCTTCAATGTCTTTTGGGTCAAGACCAGTCTTCTGAATGCATTTCTTCACCTGGGCTTTGAGATGTTCCTCGCTTTGCTCTAGCAGTTGATGAGTGTTTTCAAGTATTGTGTCAGTTGCAATGTCACTGAGTCGATTGAATTCCTGCGTCTTCAAAGCAAATAATGCTACTTCTTTCACAGAAATATCAGGTGTATTGCCATCCATCTTCTCTTCGTTGCAATGCATTTGATCGGCATTATCAAAAGCAGGTTGCCAGTCATCGTCTTGTGGAATATGGTCATCTATATCTCGATCTATATCGTTACCAAAGTCAATTTGACCACGATGTATTCGACGTATGTGAGAGGTCAACGATGATATCAGTACATATGACCGAAAACAGCTGTCAGCTGGGCACTTTATCTCAAAATTAGGTCTATGAAGTGTCTATCGATTAATATACGCATAATTATACGCCGATTATAATTTCGCGAAAAATAAATCGTCGATTATGCGTGCTATTCGGAGCGTACTTGGAAACCATCGGAATTTATATTATTACTAATGAAGATTGACTAGAACAGTCGCCCAAAACATTGTATTTTCCCGAAAAATATAAGTGAATATAACGTACTGTTGGCGGAAAGCATTACAAAAAGGCAAACTTTTAATATATGATAAGAAAACTGCTAAATTGTAATAATGCCAATTCTTGTCCCTGAGCGAAAACGCGTCGGGTGAAGCCGGAGCATGGCCGGAGTGATTCTCGATATATAATAAAGGACCGCAAAGACTGCTGGGATTTGTGTCACTTCACGTCAAGTCGTCAACACGTGTCTTGCTTTACAAATTTCATACCAGCTCAACTACTCCCGTACAACTGGCCGCTATAACAACTAAATTAGTTCAATCTAGTTTGCAGCCATCGTCGGTTCCATAGCCAATTTTCAAGTGCAGTTTTTCACTCAGCTTTAGTCCCACTGCCCATAGCGCCCGCCAACTTAAGCCTATTTATTTCATACATGTTTCAACGCAATTATGCAGCCGCAACGGCCAACACTGGGATATTGCCATCATCTTGCAGGAGTGAACTACCCAACTAAAATATTTTGGATTGTTGAAATGTTGAAAGGATATGGTAAGCTTGATTCACACATTGATACACACATGCCCATAACTCTTCCTATCCTTCGCACCGTCTCACAACAAACTGGTTGTTCAAAGCTATGTGCATGACCACATTTTTTGCCCTTTTACAAGTTGGGAAAATCACTTGTTGTCCCCGGTCACCGGACGTACTGCAATTGAATCAGGTCGTTCAACTCATTGATAATGCGGGCAATATCAACGGTTTCAAAATAACATTTTTGAAATTTAAGCATTCTTCCAATCTAATGTCTCGCTCACACTTCAACGACATTCAGACGTATGCCCGGTGCAGAGATTGATTATGGCTGCCCATCGATAAACATTCCGGACTTAGTACAATTTGTCAGGTCGACCCAAGGGCAAGACCTGATATTATATAGGAATGTGTGTGTTAAGGTACTAGGAATGTATGTGTCACTTAATCACTAATTTATGTTCTCTGTGAGGCTAACGCATGGGCAAGGCTCACACAAATGTTTGCATTTAGCAGGTTGGCGGTCCCCTGCCAGTTTAACGCATGGGCATGAACTGTCATGTCGCTTACCCTGTTTTTGCCTTTATAATTATAGATTTTAACTTCACCAGATCTGCTGATCCCTTGTAACGATTGGATGGGGTATGCCTCCTTTACCCAAGGAGACTTGTGGCATATTTATTAACCCACCTTTTCTGTGCGAACTTTTAATAATTAACTTCGGTTAATAATTTGTTACGTTAATAATGATCTAATTGTTTTCAAAAATTAATAAATCGGCATGTGCGTTGCGCAAGGCACACATTGCCATCATTATTCCAGTTGCTGTCAGACTTGGTCAATTGTGCAATGTTTGCACACAGAAAACAGAGCTAATCATTAGAAGATATCTTGCAGACCTAGTGTTAAGGAAAGGAAGTGATTAATATAATTATTATTTAGAAATTGGAGGCGCACCATTAGAAATTGGGGGAGGGGGGGGGGTGCCAATTTGAGAGAAAAACTTGTGCAGGGCCAGTTCACTGGGAAAAAATCCTGCCGAACTCCAAGGTGGGAAAAAATATCTTGCAAGTTAAATGACATTAACTTCAAAAGCATACTAAATTAACATCAGAGAATAGTAATTTAATAAAAATATATAAACATCATGATACATTGACATATTGTAGACTGTAGTTTATATAAAAAAAACTGTAATACACATCTCATAATGTTCAGTTGCACATACACATCTCATAACGTTCAGTTGTAATGTAAAATTCAGTTGTACAGTCTTAAATATACATGTATTATTAGAATATAAACTTGATTTATACATACACTAATATAAAACTATTATTAAAGTAATGATCTAACAAATAACAAGACAGAAAAGAATATTGGTAATTAATATCAGTATGATCTCAACAATAGCTATCAGTTTATGTCTGAATATTGTTAAATTCCGATATCACTTTATGTTTATATGTAAAAATGCTTCCAGGACTGTTTTATTAGGCATCCTTTTGCATCTCTTCAACATCATTCTCAAAAGCTTCAACAGCATGACAATCATTACCAGACTCTTCTGTCACATTTGTAGCATGAAGCTTTGCTTTTTGCATCTGCCTTCTTTGTTGAATTTTATTATGTGATGCTGTTTTCTTGTGCTTTTCAGCTGCCATCTCAACTTTTGCTTTTAGGGCAGTAGCTTCGTTTAAAAGGAGCAATAATTAAAGCTTCGCAATTGACTGCAGTTTAAAAATAATAAAGCACAGTTTCTACATTTATGATTTCCTTCAGTTTAAATGCACATCAATTTTACAATCTAAATTTTCAAGACATGTATATATCCATACTTACCTTCCGATATATGTGGTTTCATAATTTACCTTCACTAGTATGAAATGCATTTCTGGCAAATTCCTCGATTCCCAGAAGCTCAATATGGAACTTGCAAATTTTCTCATACATGTTGAGTGTAACACTGTCAGTTTAATTTGCAGCAATGGCATCAGCAGTGGGATATCTCTTCTGTATCTTGTGGATTTGACCATATACACACTGTTTCTTATAGTACTCTGTTTATTTGTCGATAATAGATTGCCTGTAGCATTCCTGGATTGTGGCGAGAAGCAGTATTTATTATTATGTGAGAGACCTCTTGACAATATTTTTCTTTTGCAGTGTTTGGATTATCGATATGATTCTACTGGTAAAGCATGAAACTCTTTTTCCAACCGTACATTATGCAGTAGTGTGCCACATCTTATGAAATGATTGTCAACCTTGTGGGACAGAGATGCAGTTATGTTAATTCTGAGGTCTATATTCTCAGTACACGCTTTGAGGATTGCTTTTGGTTTTCGTGAGCATATCGTCAGTAAAGTGGTAGAATATATTCAAAGCTTTGAAGAAGTACTAGAAAATCAAGAACATCAAATGAAGCTGAGAACTTGTTGACCGTAACAGTTTCTCACTTGGAAGAAGCAATAAACCAAGTGACCATCAAGGAGACAAGAGCCCCTTGAAGAGGGAACTTGAAGACAGTGAGGATGATATGGAGTTTGAAATTAGTAACAAAAGGGCTAGACGTCAACATTTGAAAACAAATAAAGTTGCTGTCAAGAAGAAAATGGCAAAAATACTTTTTTGGAAGTGGAAATGTGGAAGTGGAAATGTGGAATTGAAAATTTCCCCAGAGGGGAAAAGGACAAGGACGTTGTAGAATCGACCATGGAGCAGAAAGTGCGATTAATGATGTACTTTATGAGCAATCGAAAGCTCATAGTTGAAGGTATGCTTATTAAGTTTCAATCTTTAGACTTAAAATTTTCCCTTTTTCTCCTACTTTGCAGGTACATAACAATTAATTTTGTTGATTTGACTATCTTCACTGCAGATGGGGAGATGAATGAACCAACTATGTTGAGCACGAAGAGAGAGAACATGGAAAACAAATGCGCCAAATTGCAAATCGATATTTGAAGAAAGTCAGAAAACCGCTTGTTAAAGTGCACCTCACCCCAAAATTTTTTTTGGCTATATCAAATCTTGGCATCATTTCTAGGGCATCCGTGAAAATTTTAATTTATTTGGTCCAATCGTTCGATTTTTATGGCAGTTTAAAGTTGGCAAAAAGGCACTTTTTGGTGGACCTTGTCCGTCGTTACGAGGAGTCTGGAACGAGTAAATTTCGTGACGTCACGCAAGGGACTCCTCAAAATAAACTTTCGGCCCACATGCGAATTCCCTGTATACTGTCAGCCATCTACATATGATATATCAGGCCTACAAGCACGAAACTGTACGTAAAATGTTTCTCTTGATCAGAGCTTTCGATCTATGCATCTTACATGCGTAGAACGTGTGTAGTTCTCACGAAAATGTGCACGAAAATCGATGAAAATAGAAGTTTAGTGCCGTTGAATTTTAGTACACTTTGCCTGTGGGCGAATGCCTCATAAATAATGAACTACGAACTTGAAATAACCAATAGCTATCCCGTCATGAAGAGAGCTTTATTTTCATATATGATATGTCTATTCATATATGATATGTCTATATAGCTTGTTAGTCTAGGACCTGTAAAGGAGTTTGTATGCATTTCATTTAGGACAGATTATCTCAACTGTTTTAGGGTAAAATGACCATGGCGGTCAACATGGCATATGTGCCAAAACCCGAATCCGGGGCGAAAGTCCTGAAAATGACCACGTCCAGAAACGGCACTGTCGGCATAGCTCTAAATCCTGAACTGCCAAAGCTACAGCCTTTCTGAATTGCTTATAGTGTTTAGAATGGTTGCTTTTATGGGTGGTCACTGGAGGGTGAAATTTATCTAGGTATCATATTTTACAAGAAAATGACTATGCACCATCCCAGGTCAACTGCTAATTATGCATCAAATCACTCATAGGATGAAAAAATATGCTTATTTTAATATAATTATAAATTTCATAAGGAATGATATTGTTTTGTTGAGATATAACACATTTCATTTCACTTACCCCCCGCCAGAACACGATTTCAGCCATATTTTGCCGATATGTTTGCTTTTTATCGCCGAGCCTCGCAAGTATCATCCAAATGTTCTGCTTTAATACAATGCTAGTTAATTAAAGAATAATTCAACCAAGTTTCATCGGGTTTTGGAGTAGTGCCATGTATTTTATATTCGATTTTGTGTCCTTCGACATTTCCTCAATTATGTAGCCATTACAATGTCTCGCCGCTTCTCTGCCCGATAAATGCCACTTCTTCGTACACATCTGTATTTATATTACAGTATCCAAAAATAATTGATTGTAGAATAGTCCCAATCGAAAAATTGAAAGCATTACTCCCATTTGGGGTGAAAAACCTTCCCTCGTTCATCAAGAACGAGAATCTAAAACAAAAGGTTCAAAATAATTTGAAAGTCTCGCGCAATCTTCACGAAAACCGCTCGTGGGCAACATTACAGGGGGGGGCAACATTTTCACGAATACGTTTGTTCGCGATCACAGCAACCCAAACTCCCAAAGTAAAGTTTGTGTGTTTAACTGTTTATATGTTTTATGACAAAATAAACAAATATTCGCGTAATTTTGTATTTTTCTGGTTTCCTTTAGCTATAAAAAAGAAACCAGAGATTTACGCAATCTTTTTGCACCACCAAACGTATTCGTGAAAATGTTTTCCCCCCCTGTAATGTTGCCCACAAGGAGTTTTCGTGAAGATTGTGCAAGACTTTCAAATTATTTTGAACCTTCGGCAAAAATACGGCTGAAATCATGTTCTGGCGGGGGGTAAGTGAAATGAAATGTGTTATATCTCAACAAAACAATATCATTCCTTATGAAATTTATAATAATTATATTAAAATAAGCATATTTTTTCATCCTATGACAAAAATGTTTGGGAAATAAGAAAACATAGACTTTGCCAGGTGAATGAGTAATTTTATGCATAATTAGCAGTTGACCTGGGATGGTGCATAGTCATTTTCTTGTAAAATATGATACCTAGACAAATTTCACCCTCCAGTGACTACCCATAAAAGCAACCATTCTAAACACTATAAGCAATTCAAAAAGGCTGTAGCTTTGGCGGTTCAGGATTTAGAGCTATGCCCACAGTGCCGTTTCTGGGCGTGGTCATTTTCAGGACTTTCGCCCCGGATTCGGGTTTTGGCACATATGCCATGGTCATTTTACCCTAAAACAGTTGAGATAATCTGTCCTAAATGAAATGCATACAAACTCCTTTACAGGTCCTAGAATATGTGTATTTCCATTCAAACGTTACTACAAATTTTGGATGTTTTCAGCTTTCAAGCGCAGGACTTTAAAGAACGGATACCGGTTTAAAGAGATATACAACCGATCTATTTGCCTGTATAACTTTGTAAATACTGAATCTACAACCTTGAAACAACTATGAGCGTGTTCGTCATGCCTACAGCTTTCTATCCATGCATAAAACCTGTGTTTATCAACAAAATAGCTTTAAATATATTTTAATAAGTTCATTTTGCGCCGCGGTGACATTGGTGCTGCGAAAGATGTGCGAGTAATATTCCATTTGGATATCGCTTCATAAGTGACATAACTCAGCCAATATCAGACCTACACGCACGAAACTGTACGTAAAATGTTTCTCTTGAACAGAGCTTTCGATCTACGCATCTTAGATATATGAAACGTTTGTAGTTCTCAAGGAAATGTGCACGAAAATCGATGTATGTTTCGCGGGTCAAACGACTAAAATATATCGTGTGTACTAATTGTGCTGTAGTAGGGGTAAACTTTTTTGACACGCCTGAAGTCAATAATCAAGATATATTCTCATGCTTCATACCAAAAGATAGCCCAGAAAAAGGCTATTTTTTTGTATATATATAGCAGTGACCTATATCGTGTAAACAAGTTGTAGTTTTAGATGCCTACACGCGTGCGAAGTTGGATTTTCAACGTACTCGAACTAAATAATACAGTCTTACAGATATAGCTTAATGCGGCATATTAGATAGCTCTTCTACAGCTGATTCTATCCATATATAGCAATTACATATATCCTGTGTGCTAGCCTGTTCATGGTTAGACATGATAGCCAGAAAAAAACCCAGTATAAACTAGATTGATTAAAGGCAAGCAAAGCCGAAATGGCGAACTGAATACAAGCCGATCAAAGCTAAATGCCGACTACCTTGTGTGACGTCAGAAAATGGGCTAGACCCAGGCTCTTTTTGGTTAGAAAATACGACGGCCAAGGTCCATCGAAAGCTAAGTTCAATACGCCATAAAAATCTAACGATTCGGCCAAATTCAAAAAAATTTTCACTGATATACTAGAAATGATGCCAAGATTTGATAAAGCCAAAAAAAAATTTGGGGGTGAGGTGCACTTTAAAAACATTGCAACATGTCGCTCTTGTGGAAGATGCCGTAACAGATGATATAGGCATATTCTATGTATAGGTTTAGTACGTTCATCATTATCATGCAAAAGAAATTCTTCATATTCTTTATGTATTCTGTCTGTTATATTATTAACTACAGCATGTTAGCCTGCAAGGCAGACGGTCCTGCAGCAAAACACCCACAAATGGGCAAGGCTGAGGAGGGGAAAGACGGTCTGCCAGGTTTGGCAGTGTAATTTGATTCCTGCCCCCTTTTCCAGAAGTAACTAACAATAGACTAAAATCACAGCTAAAAATAGATGTCATTACTTATGTAAACAAACAGCGCAATTTTAAATAAAAACCTTAACGTTCCTGCTGATCGGTATAGCAATACAACGTTGTGGATTATTTTCAAGATAAAACCTGTCCACTGGTAGACGGGCATATCAATTGCTCTTTCCAATTTCTGCCTTGCCGCCTTTTACCAGTTTCACGGGCTGACAATCTGCTACGCAGGCTACAGCATGTCTAAATGTCAACATATTCTATAGGTTATTCTTAGATACAGTTCACATTGTCCAAAGAACACGTGTTTCCATTGATAACTAACAAACATCTTCCAAGGTAGTTGCTTTTAATCAATACCCGATACGCTTCTTTAATTTGTTCACGTCTAGAATACACATAACATTTATTAATTTGTGATTTAAACACCAGTATAATTTTAACCAATCCATAACATCCAACATCATGTTGATTTACTGATATCACCATTAAAAATTGTTATTTTTTCACTCATTTAAACGCTTTGTCTTCTCATATCCATCCTTAGACAATATTGTAAAATATGTTCCTTTTTTTACTTTATAGTCTTTATGTTGTGGTTGTGTGTGATTGTAATCACTTTCTATGATCAGTTTAGTAGAGTAAATGTTATCGAAACCAATGATCTTTTTCAGCATGGATCATATTTGTCTTTTTGTTCCTTATAATTGTCTATTATATTTGAATTATAAGATAATATAGAAAAAATAGATAAACACTTTGTACATTCTTTAATTAAATTTCGTTGTTTGACTAGTATGTAATTTATCACAATTTTTTTTTTTTAATATATATGTAATTCAATACCTCCTGAAACGGTTACGGTTCACTAGTCCTAAGGTCACTACTCCGAAATATGCGCGTTCTGAATTGCAATTACGTGTCCTACTGGGTAGGAATATGCACGAAAGACAGTTAAGGAACAGGTTAAGGCGATGATATAACTAGTTTCAATGCTACACAGAAATTCGATTTGTTTGGCAAGGCGTTCCTCCTTGGAAAATGTCGCCTGTATTAAGATCACCTTTAAATATGAAACTTTTTGCAGGCAGTTTTTGACTCGTTAAGATTACAAAAATATATATTTCCTTTGATGAACAGATCTTACTGATGAGTTTATGTAGCTTTACATAAATGACAAAATTGCTATGCTAGTATAATAATTATTGAAAGGATAGTTATAGTAGCTATTTGTAGAACATTAAACAATTATCGGATGAGGCTGAGCATGATATCAAGACTCTCTCCTCCACAGACATTATAAACTATTATGTGTTTCTAACTACGAGATCGATGATTTACGTCTTTAATTTCTCCGTTTTCTTATATATTTACTATTCTACTTAAAAATTCGTAATATAAAATATACTGAGTTAACTCTGAATAGTTTGAATTATTTCATTTCATTGCAAACCCAAACAGTATGACGAAATGTGCGGCTGTATTAGTTTTTATTAAAAACGTTTGTGCCTATGCTCTATAAATATTATAATTTTAAAACAACACATTTGATCCTTCCCTTAGTAACATAGTTGCTTCAAAAATCTGTCAATGACAATGATATTTGGCTTATTAATAGCTGAACTGCTAACACAAAGTGTTTTGTATGTTCTAATAGAAAATTTTATTATCATTAGATGTCAATGTAGATGTACTAGAAGATACAAGTAATCTTACACTTCAAAGAAGTGGGTCTATAGAGAAGCATGCACTTTCTCCATCAAAGATTGCTCGAGAACCAACAGCTAAATGCAAAAAAGGAATAGAGTGTAGGGCAAGGCAAGATCATTTCCAACATGTCCTGAATGAGACCTTCGTTGAAAGCCCAGGTAGATGAACACCTCAAGATGTTTTGATGGATTGCCTTCAGGTTGATAGCATAAATATTGCTACAAGAGCTGTTCGGGGGGCATTTCAAACAGCGTCATTTGACAAACATAAGTGTGTGTATCAGAATATTAGGAAATCAATTTCATTTAGCGATTACAGTACTAGTCAGAGTGATGAAACCGTAACAAATGTTAACAGTGACAGCGTAATATCACAGTTGAAGGATGAGCTGGCTGAGCATAAGGTCAAAGCCAATAATATAATAGACCATATCATGTCTGTTGTTGCAGAACAAACATATGACAAAACATTTCTTAAATCTTTACTTCAGTTGTATCACAAAGAAATGATATCTCTGTTATATCAGAACAAATCGATATGGAATATGAGAAATAACTGAGAAAAAAGATACTTCACTATCATCAAGCGATGCAGCAATTCTCACACAAGAGTGGGATCATTTATCTCGCATAGTTGATACAGGAATTAGAAACAGAGAAACTCTCCCATCCATTGACAATATCACAGGAGAGATATTTAAAAGATTGCAAGTTGATTTTGGTAAATACTGTCCATTTTTAACCAGTATTGTCAGAACACTTCTTGGAAGTGAGAATGAGTCTAACAAAAAGCGGAAGGGAACTGTTCATGCTCTTTGCCTGCTTATGTATGAGCTTAAGAAGTCAAAAGTGAAAAAATGACATTACATTATTTTTCACAATTATGCTTATCTCATATGGTGCTGGTCACAGAATGATCATGTGTTGAACAAAATGGAACTTACTGTGCACTGGAGCACTGTGATGAACTTTTTGGACAAGCAGCTTTTACTCGGAGACAGGAACGTGCAGTCAAAAACTCCTTCAAACATCCCTTTTATATTGCTGATGGACAATGTTAACATTTACAGGGGAAATCAATGCCATCATAGGTTATTCAAGGCTATTGACAACAACATGTGGAATTTTACTTGTCAAGGACTACTCATCCCAAACACAGATGGGATTGAAGATTTATTTCTTTGCCCAGAGACATCTATACACAGCCAGCACAATGTCACAGAATTCATCGTGGACAATGTAACTCTGCAACATTACCCTGAGATGGAGAAAGTTTGGTTTTTGCATAAAGACAACGTTGTATCTTGTTTCCCTCTGCATCAGTAAATAAGTGTTAAATATAGTAATATACTGTATATGACCTATTCTGCAATCTGATTGGCAGATAAACATTGACCCCATGCTTACTTGATATCATGCTCAGCCTCATTCAATAAATACATTGTCTAATGTTCTACATATAGCTACTAAAAATATAAATATCCTTTGAACAATCTTATACTAGCATAGCCAGCGGACAGACTCAACCTGAATTTATTAGTAATAAATTAGAAATATATCTTTTTATAATCTTAACGAGTCGAAAACTACCTGCAAAAAGTTTCATATTTCTACATGCAACAATATTCCATGTAGCATCGGAAATAGTCATTGAAAATAGTTATTTCATCGCTGTAACCTGTTCCTTAACTGTCTTTCGTCCATATTCCTACCCAGTACTGGCGGTTGGACACGTAATTGCAATTCATAACACACATATTTCGGAGTAGTGAACCTTCGGACCAGTGGACCTTCGGACCAGTGGACCTTCGGACTAGTGAACCTTCGGACTAGTGAACCTTTGGACTAGTGGGAAGTCACCTCTTTCATATAATATTCACCTATATCAGTAATAACATAGTCGAATACATCGCCGCTAGTAAACCAACTTATAGGATAAAATACTTTGCCTAACAATTGACAAAAATCTGTACATAATTGTGACAAAAAAGATGATAAAAATCGTAAAAACATATATTCCAAAACGTTCTCTTATTATACACTTATATAATTTTAACTTGTCATAAAATTATGGGAGGGCGTACAACTCTTTCACTCCCTGGCTGATGACTTGTAGAATTTAAATCCAACTTCAGCTTAGGTAAGTCTTGTTAAATTTTAAATTCTACTACGTCATCAACCTACGGTAGTTACAGAGTACGGAATTGATACAAGATTTCAAAGCAAGCAGGGGGCAAAATATAAATGTGACACGTACACCAGGTAAAAAAAATCATCAATTAGTAATCATAATATAATGTATAATATTCTATAAATGTCTTAAACTACTTGTTTACAGATTCCAGCAAAGCTGATTCAAAATTAAAAACCGGTTTTTCTAACTGTTTATGATAAAAAGTTTGAAATGTACGTTCATTTGACCAACCAACAGATTTCAATATTGAGGAATTTCAATGTTATTGGCAACTAGATGAGAGTTGATGCTGCTCTAGTGCTATGTGATTTTAATTTGTCAGTATTGACACAAGCACTGTTCAGAAATTGTTTGCCCATGAACGAGAGATGGTATCCTTGGACACTGCTCCATCTTTTCTTCAGTAGAGTAACTGTTGAAAATAATTGGTTCAAGATGTGTACCAGGTCTGCTCTGTTAACATGGTTATAGATGTAAAAAATACATTGTGTTTCACTCAGTTTCAGATTTTCAATAGATAATATATGAATAGTTTGACATCTTTGTCCACTCAATATTAACAATAAAAAGATAAGTTGACGAGTAAGTTCCTTTAGGCTCATGTTAGATGAATCTGGTTTCTTACAGATAAAATTGAATACAGGATTTATATCCCATATATCAGAATAACGTGGCAAACATAGTTTAAGCTCAAAAATGCCTTTCATGAACCGCTTCACTAATGCTTGTTGCCCAAATGGGGGATCAGTTTGTAATAAAGAGGATAATGCACTTCTAGCAGTGTTAATGGAACTATAGGAGTAACCCAAATCATAAAGATGGGCAAGAAAATCAATTGCAGCTTATATTGGGGGCAGTGAGGGGGTTGCAACCCCTGTCTGTACACCATTTTATCCACTTAGAAAGGTAGGTCTGGTATTGAACTTTGGTACCTTTCCTCCATGAAGCCATAATTACATTAAGGATTCCACCTGTGTCCGGACACAAGACATATTCTTAGTTCCAGTTTCTGATGAAATGGGTGGGTTTCCTTTGGCCGAGCTGGGAGGACAAGTGTTTGTTTGGATGGTCGTAGCACAATTGGTTGTTTGACAAGGACTTGTTCCAGGAGGGGAAACCAGGGTTGTGTTGCTCAATTTGGGACAACCAGTCATAGGCGCACCCCCCAAAAATATTTTGCACCCCCCCAAAAAGGTTTTCCCACTCCACCTAGAGAAATTTGCACCAATGTAAATGCTCATTGGGATAAATGACAGTAGTGTGATTGAAATAAAGATTTTGAACTAAGTAAGACTAAAACAAGGATTTTGAACTAAATAAGACAAAAAATCTCTGGGGACTTCGCCCCCTTACCCCCATTGGTAACTATGCCCCCAGATCCCTGCTGCAGCTTGCTTGGTGGCGCTACGCACCCTGTTGCTCACCTTCCCCCCCCCTAAATTTTTGGCACCCCCCCCTACATTTTCGGCACCCCCAGAGCAAAATCTGAAAATCTGCCTATGCAACCAGTATACCTTCTGCTTTCTCCTGAATGATTTTCTGCAACATCTGTACAACAATAAAATTATATGCACCTGGGTCAGGTTTGTAAGAGCAGTAATTTGCAAGTTGTTTATTCAATCTTGATGCAAACCTAGTTTGAAACCTAGGGTGGACAATGCATCCTGTAAGAGAGATGGCTTTAGCATCCATTCTGCATCTGTATACATATGGCGAGATTCTGCATCAGCTATAATATTAAGGCTGCCTGGTACATGGGCAGCAGTTAACCAAATTTCATTGTTAATACGAAACTCCCATATTGCAACAGGCTTGAGCCCATTTTATTAATCATATAAACTGCTGCACTGTTGTCAATCATAATTTTAACATGCTTATGACTAAGTTGGCTCTTAAATTATTCTAAGGGAAATAGGGCAGCTTTTAATTCTAGAATATTAATATGAGATGTTTCCTCTGTGCATGACCAGTTCCCACCTGTCTTTTGAGAATCAATGAGGTATCAGAGTATATAACTTCGTCAATTATAATAGCTCTTGTTATATGACCAAAACGTTTGTCAAGGTGGTTGTACCACAATTGCATTTCTTGTATACCTTTAGCTGATATACTCATAGGTTTATCAAATTTACGTTTGACTTTTAGGGCATTAGTCTTATCTCTATCAATATTATGATAAAATAGTGCAGCATAAAGCACAGCTGGCAGACTTGCCACCATGTGACCAATAATTTTTGCTACAGACCGAATTTCTATTTTTTGTGGTGAAGCCAAAGCTTCTTGAATAAGATTTTTTTCTTTTGTTAGAGTAATACTCATGGAATTAATGATAAACTCCAAAAAAGTTAAGCTCTGCCTTGGAATGAAGACTGACTTATCAAGATGTACAACAAAACCAAGACTTCCAAGCAGTTTCGTGGCCTGAACAATAGTATGCATGCATTCAGCAAAGGACTTACCTTGCAAATATAAGTCATCAATATAGGCAATCATAATATGACCATTAATTCTAAGCCAATGTCAATGGTGGTTTTAAAAGTTTTGTAAACTGTCTTGGACAAGTTGATAAACCATTGGGAAACACTGTGAACTTAAATAGTGTATATTACCATAGCAAAACGTTAGAAATTTTTGGTGTTCTCTGTCTATTTTCACACTATAATAAGCATCTTTTAGGGTCAATTGAAGCCATCCAACAGTCCTTTGAAACAAATTTCAAGACAGTATGGATATTATCCATTTTAAAGTGAACATTTTATGCAAATGAGTTAACGGACCTTGTTATTTGGTGTTGGTACAGGAAAAATTTGTGAAATAAATTCACCAGGGTCATGAGACCGCACTGGGTAATTACACTTTTCTGAATAAGAGATTCTATCTCTTGTTTACCAGAGTTGTCATGATCTTTACTAATAGAGAAATGAGGATATGACATTTGGGTAGGTGGTCCACTGACAAAATCTATTTTTGCACCGGCTACAGATTGTAGGATTTCCGGATCCAATGTTAGCTCTGCCCATTGTTTATAGTGCAGGGAAATTTGTCCTGCCTGAAAGGATGTTGCTTTAAACTGAAGGCATGGAATTAAATTATTTGTTACATAAGAAGGAAATTGGTCTACCTCTACACTTTCCAGTTGTTCTTTTGGAATTTCTTTTTGTATTGGTTCTGGTATTGTCGATTTCTCTGAGGAGGATACGGTTTCCTCCCCTGCTGGGATAAAAACATGGCTGGCTATGGTTTTGTGTATTACCGCTACCACTGGCATATTGTGAGTAAGAACCATTGTTGTTATTAAACGGTTGCTAGTTGCTGTGGCACTTTGCATGACTTTACTTGCATTTTTTAGTTTCTGAGCTGTTGCAGCTAAATCAGTGCCAAACAGAAGGCTTTCGACCTTGTTATTTCGAGAGCAAGCTTGCTTATCGATTCGCTGCGTTTAAATGATAATTATTTAGAAACATGCCCAATAAGAGCAGTGGCATCTATTAATTGAGAGGCAACCAATTTTAGCTTTGATACTGGGTTTGGTGCATAATCCAAGTGAGTAGATATATACACAATTCAAGACCTAACCAGGAACGGTTGCAAAAAATGCAACACTAGGTCCTCTGGCAGGAATTGAACCCACGGCCCTGCAATTCCGTTGCAGCGCTCTAACCAACTGAGTTACAGAGGCCAGTTGCTGAGCTGTAACCATAAGTTCTGTATATATAGGTTATCGGGTGTGCGGGTTGTGATAAGGTAAACTTCAAAGATGTTTTTGCACTTCACTTGGTTGAACTAGAATACTGGGTTTGGTGGACAATCCAAGTGAGTAGATATATACACAATTTAAGACCTAACCAGGAACGGTTGCGAAAAATGCAACACTAGGTCCTCTGGCAGGAATTGAACCCACGGCCCTGCGATTCCGTTGCAGCGCCCCTGCGATTCCATTACTAGCTCAGTTGGTTAGAGAGAGAGCTGCAACGGAATTGCAGGGCCGTGGGTTCAATTCCTGCCAGAGGACCTAGTGTTGCATTTTTCGAAATTGTGTATACATCTACTCACTTGGATTATCGACCAAACCCAGTATTCTAGTTCAACCAAGTGAAATGCAAAAAAATCTTTTCAATTTTAGCTTTGTTTGTTCTTTCATTTCATGACTTTGCATGATTGTATTTAGAAAGCTCAAGATCGCAGAAACACTGGTCTGCAATGCATCTTGCAAGTTGGCAAGTTTGATGTATTTTTTCTTGGCATGCCCTGGTAATTTATACCATATTTCTGGGTTTACCTTTGGCACATACAATTGCTCACAATTTTGAGGCCTTTTGTGTCATTGAGGGATATTTTTCAGGCTCTAGTTCTATTATAAAATTTTTGTCCGTAATTTGAGCTAGTTTGCCCATTATTCCTGGACCTTGGTCAGTTTCTTCGAATAGATCTTGCTAAATCGAATTTAAGAAATCATCACCGTTATCCGAGGCACAAGTTTTGCCTTCACCCTCGCCTAATTTGGTGCCATCATATTCCGGTTCAGAGCCACGAAAAGACTTTGGGGCGGGTTTTGCCTTCTTTGCGGCAGATACATTCTTGTTTTCATTGGGTGCAATTTCAAGGACCCTCTTTGGGGCTTGTTGAATTGTCAATTTTCAGCTTGTATCAATTGTACAAGTTTAGAAATAAGCTCATTGGTCTTATCTATACCGTTTGCATTGTGGACACCATTGGTGCCATATGTTGTTTGTGTGTTGTTATATATATTTGCAGGCTCAGAGGCCTGGACAAAAAAACAACAAAATACTATAATACTTAGCTGAAATATTGACCAACAAGATATATGTGTCGTTCAGAACACGTTTTACTCTTCGGATGATCAAAAAACAGCGATTCTCATTCGATTTAAATGTTTTCGCTAGATATCTAGTCTCCACGGAAGGCAAGGCCCAATTGGTTCTCCGCGAGACGTCGGCACTATCTCGCATCAATTCTGTACAACTCTGTAACGACCGTAGCCTGATGACATAGTAGAATTCATGAGATAAGCATCTGCAACTCGGAAGAATTTTGATGGCATGTACAACTGTCATTTACCTAAGCCATGGCTTTATCTTAAGACAATGGTTGTCTGGTTTCCACAGACATTCAGGAATTTGAATAATAACACATGACAACGATCTCAGACTGAAAAAATTTTATTCAGGAGCTTTCAGCTATTAGACCAATATGGGTTTGATGGCTATAATAGTTCTGATAGCCCAAAGCTGGTAAATACAAATATTTGGGTCGGAGAATGTTGCGATTTGGTGGTGGTAATTTTGTGCCTTACAATTTTGATTTGACTACACTGATGAGTTATCATGCAAATATATATGTAATTTTGTTTTTGTATTTCCTAAACCTCATCACCTGGTCAAGGTGTAAATAGTGTCACAATGTCATCGCGTCTTATGTAAATATGCCAGTTCGCTAAAGTTCAGAACACCTAATAGTTCTCTTTTCTCTAAATTGTCACTATGGCTATGGTTCACGTGCACAAGAAATGCAAGGTCATGATGTTGGATGAGCGAATCTGTGTCATCACACTTCCAACCAGGGCGATTCAGTAGAAAAATAGCTGTATCTGGAAGATTACTCCAGTTGAAAGCCCTTAACTTTTCGATGCAGTTAGGCGAAGATGACTTCATGGCATCAAATGGCTGGTTAGAAAGCTTCAAGGCTCACCACAATATTTGCTATGCAGCATGGAGTGGAGAAGCAGCAGACGTCAAACCCCACCATCGTAGAGGATTGGAAAGAAAAGCTCAACGTTATTCTCAAAAGATATGTGCTTGAAGATATATACAATGCAGATGAACCTGGTGTTTTCTTCTGAGCAATGGCCAATGTTCTGGTGGGGAACAGGTGAACAATGTTCTGGTGGGGAAAAAAGTAAAGGCTGCTTGACCTTGCTACTTGCTTGTAGTGCAACTGGACACTGGACACTTGTCATTGGCCATTCAAGGAAGCCGAGATGTTTCAAAGGCAAGGGCCTCAACACCCTGAAGGTAATTTATCGCCACAACAGGAAAGTGTGGATAACTTCCCAACTATTCTGCAAGTGGCTTGACATTGTTCACATTAGAAATACTATAAACTGTCATGAAAGACTCGACCTACACAATGAGGAAATTGAAACACTGACTATTGAAATTTCGAAACCTAAAATGAAACATTTCTTATGACTACTTGGTACAGACCCCCAAATTAAACAATTGATAAACTTAAGAAATGTGAAAAGCTACTGCAACACATTGATGCCGAAGATAAAGAAAGCATCATAATGGGTGCATCAATTGTGACCTCCCGGTAAATGATTCAACCAACACAAACACAACAGAATTGAAATTTCTTATGGACCTATTCCAATATAGTCAGAAAATGATGAACCCACAAGAGTCCCTGGAGACACCCAGACCTTAATAGATCATATTTATTCAAATAGACCTGATTGCATAACCTTAGCCGGAGTTGCAAAAATAACAATTAGTGACCACTATCTAGTATATGGAGTTCGCAAATTTCCAAGCCTAAAACAAAATAGTAGCATCATGGAATATTGTAACTTCAAAAACTTCAATGTTAAAGTTTTCCGGCAAGATCTTAAGTCACTTCCTTCACTTGATCTTGACTCTCATGAAGATGTCAATAAGATATGGCTTCATTGGAAAACTAAATTTATGCGAATTGTAGATAAACATGCACCATTAAAAAAATGTAGAAAAGACAAATCACAGGACCATGGATAAACAAAAATCTCATAGTTAATAAATGGCAAAAAAACAATTTAAAAAGAAAAGATTGTAAAACGAACAATCCCAACAATCCCATGAAATCCAGGCAAAGGCAACATGAAAACACACATTGAAAAGCATAAATAGATTGTTAAACAAACAATCGAAAACCTTACATGTAGGGCAACTAAAAATGCTGATAATGAACAAATTGAAGATAAGAATATCCCAGATGCCTTTAATAAGCATTTCATCGAGGTGGGACAACCACTATCTCAGGAAATTCCTGAAGCCTCACAACAGCCAGAGTCCTACATCGATGAAATACAATAACAACGAAAGTTAATAAGGGCTTAAATGTACTAAAGAGATTAACTCTTCTAAACGGCACCATCGAATATCAACCGCCAAAGCATGATGACTTTGAGCGCTTGTATCTTTGGCGCCCCTCACCCAAAACGGACGAAAATACCACCAATCGATTCAGCAAACACACCTGTTCTTGGCTAATGCCAAACAAATCGCTAAACACATTGTTTTACAGATCTCCATGAGTTTTAACAACCTTTGTAATCTGATATTTATTATATCGTAAACTAATTATATATTCAGTATCTTTGATCGATTATAACTTCTGTTTTAAAAACTGTGTGATCTTCGCTAATACACCGTTTTATAGAGCTTTAAACACAGTACATACTGACCAACGTTCAAAGAAAAACAATAAAAATTGACAAAGTTACGGTGAAATTTGAAATGTAGCGTACGGGTCAAACCGGATTTGGCCGGAATGAATTCCCCAGGGTACAATACCCTATATAAGTTTTTTGTCGGGACTGAAGAGTGTGAGCAAAACATATATAGTCAAACTGTGGCAAGCACGTGCATGCTGGAAAATAGCCGATAAATAAAACAAAATTCAAAATAAATATTTCTATTTGCCGTATCGCAGTCAAGTTTTACCAAATAAAGACACAGATAAAAAGCTAAATTTCGACCATTAGAAGTCTGTGGATATAATAAACATATGAAAAGATATTAAAGATTGTTTGAGTTGAACTGAAGTATGACTGGAGGTATGTTTGGGATTAAACTTTTAATGTTTAGTCTTTTTCTAATGTTTAGTTGGCAGAATTGCCCACTGTTAAAAAGCGTATTTTGTAAGGATTCCAATGGTGTTAATTTCATTGCCAGGGGGTAAATATTCTGCAAAGGAGATCGTACTCAAAGTGCTCTTGCGACAACTTGTGACAACATAATTAAAATACGACCGACCAGAATGAGTTAAGAGAATTCGTAGACCTTGAAAAATTACTGATTGTTTTATAAAACCTTGGTGCAACCATACTTCGAATATTGTTCTCAAGTGTGGGGTAGCCTCGGTTTCACGCTTGCAGATAAATTGCAGCACCTGCAAAACAGAGCTGTGCACATCATTACCAAGTGTGGATATGAGATCCGTTCTCACAAATTATTGTGAAACCTAAACCTTGATAACCTGGAGACTAGAAGGAACCAACAACTTGCAACATTAATATTTCAGGTCAGACATTCAATGGTTCCTAACTCCATCTCAAACATTTTTCAAAGAACCGATAAGGTACATAATTATCAAACGAGACAGGTACAAGCCACAGAATATATTGAACCACTTTTGGATGGCATAACTCTTCAACAGTATGCCGAGCAAGATGATGCCATGATAACAAGTCGCAATGACACAGCTGATCCTGATGGGGAACAAACACTTGTGGAGCGTGTGATGAATTGCTTTGCTTTGGATGAACACGAAGTGATAGCTGCAGATGAGGAAGCCGCTGCCGCCGCCGCCATTGTTGCATAGGTGGCAGTGTGTTGGGTTTTTGATATATGGTTGTGGTTGTAAGGACGGTAGCGGAGAAATATGGGGGAGGTCATTCAGTAGAAACGCACTCAACAATGTGTTTAAATCGAATTGGTCTGACTACAATGGTGTTGCAGATGGAAGTTGTAGAATACATTGTTGTTGAATTTGCTGTGATGAAGCAGGTTCAACATAGATTTGACACGGTGATGGTCTTGGAGATTTTATTTCAATGGTGATGGAGGTGGTGGCTGTGATTTCACATCTATTGGCAATGCTGGCAGAATTGATTTAGATTTTTTGGTGATTGTGTACATTGTTGTGTCTTTTCTTTTTCTTGTTTTATTTTCTATTTCTTTAATTTGTAATTGTAGTTTTAATTTCCTAATTTGCAATTGAAGACTGTCTTCAACATCATCCACATCCTCGAAGTTCAGGTTTGATGTTTTTCTAGTGTGGTTTATATGCATAATTACACTCAGGTTTTTATCCCTGCTTTAAACAGAAATGAAGAAAAACATGTTACCACAGTAACGACAATAATATTGTTTTGTTATGGTAACATTTTATGTCTAGAAAATTATGTTATCATAATAACATTATTCTATTATGACAATATTTTGTTAGCACATTTTTTTATTAATGTCAGTGACATTTTGTTGAAAAGTTGTTATAAGCGTGCTAACATATTTAAATACAGCAGTTGACTGTTGTGTAAAACTACCTGAAAAATATAATGAGAACTTCAACTTTTCGAGCGAAGGCCCTTAATCTGGAAGATAGTAGAATGGGTTGGGGGGAAACATGTGTTTTAATACTGAATACAAAAGCAATCACATGATAAAAAAATAAACCAATCAGATTGATTTAATCAAAACAAACTATAAACAAAATATGGAAATCACATCACAAAATATATTAGCTATTTAGGAGCAGCGAACAAAGATAACAAAGCAAGACAGAAAATAAGGAACAAAATATTAGAGGAGGTGAGATGTAGAGTATCTGCTGATGGCAGGCATAAACAGATAGGAGTTAAATGTAAGAGAGGCACTCATTAATGCCAAGAGGATGAGTGGTGCCAAGTTGGGAAATGAGATGCATTTCTTGGCTTTTGCAGCTATCATTACTACCAGAAATGGGACACAGAGCTCTAATTTTCATATCTGAATCACTGTGATTGCCAGTGTTGAAATGTCTGGCAACAGGTTGTTTAGCATCATTGTTTACAACAGCACGACAATGCTCACCAAATATCTACCAGTTTCATGAAATGAGAGGAGGTGCACATGAAACTGTGCATACACAAACTTGAAAAAATAAGGCTGTACTTTTTCATTTCTGAGTGATTGCAAATATATGTCAAGAGTGGCGATAATTCTGGCAGAAAATAAAAATAAAAGAGCTCAAGAAACTCTGAAAAAGACTTAAAAAGCCAGCACAAATGCTCATACCTATCCCTCACTATGTTTGAGGCATAAACTGAGGGCAAAATGAAGGATTAAATCTATAAATATCCGCGAAGCAATACTGATTTTGCTTCCCATTTTCTTTCGTTGGAAATATCATAAAAGGTAAAGCAATTTAATTCACAAATAAGCTAAAACAAATTAGAAATATACAGCATAGTTTTAGCAATCTCAGTTATTCGTAGCAATAACAGTGACGAACTGTATAGAGCCTCAAACAAGTGTGAAGGCAGATGAGGCTATTTGAATGCCAGTTACTATATTATAATCAAACACAAGCACAAAATGATAAAAATTGGACGTATATAAAGTATGGATTGAACAAACCACCAACATTCTTTGTCTCTTCAAGTTTACATGAAAGCCAACCAGAAATACAGTTCAATATTAGAAAATTTTCATTGTAATTGTTATATATTGGCTATGCAATAGTAAGTAGTAACTACATGTTATGATTTACATTATGTTGGGGGGAGGGTTTTTTGGGAAAACAAGCCTTTGCAGTTGTCGAGCTAGCTTGCTCTACCAACTAAAGACAAATTTAACTGTCTTGATTACTTACTAGGCAAAGTGAGCTAACTCGGACCTACCTTAATACAAATACCCACATATTTGGTTCTTATGTTCCATCCTAAATTTTACATTAGGCTAAAACAAAGTCAGATGATGATATGGTTAGCAGGGAATATAATCCAAGGACCTGGCAATAGGATGTGAAGGTGGCAAAGGTGGTCATGTCAAGAATTTTGAATAGGATAAATTACTAATGGAAGGACCAGAGCTGCCAAAGAATTATTGTACTCCTACACGCGTAAAAACGCACAAATTGTAACAAGTCTGCAAACAAGTTGTTACAAATCTGTTCACAAGCTGTCAACAAGTTGTCTTCGCACTGCTTGTTCTCAGTTGTTGTAACAAGTTTGGAACAAGCTGTTAACAACTTGTAACAAGCTTGATGGAAGTATCAGACTTGTTACAAGGTTGTTCTAACAGGTCTGTCACAGCCATGATACAACAAGAATGTTACAAATCGACAACTCAAGGTTGTAACAATATTGTTATATCAAGCATGTAAATAGACTTGTTGGAACAACCTTGTAACAAGTCTGATAATGCCATCAAGCTTGTTACAATTTGTTAACAAGTTGTTCCATACTTGTTGACAACTTGGGACAAGCAGTGCGAAGACACTTGTTCATGGCTTGTTGGCAGACTTGTTACAAGATGTGAGATTTTTGCATGTGTAGTACAACCTCTATAATAGTAATTAACAGTGATACTAAAAACTGTACTGTCTACAATAAATCAGTTACTATAATTGTTTAAACATTTGAGAAATTATGACTGATTTAGTGTGAAAAATAATTTAAAATGGAAAGCATCATCTTACTTTTATTATGGTGGAGTGATTTGTAAAATATTCCCAGGAAATTTGTTGCATACAGTGGATTTAAAATATGCCAAATATCATATTGTGAAGTAATTTTGTAAGACCGGCAACTTGTTAAAATGCTGAAAATCAGATCATTCAGATTAGGGTAGTGAATATTTTGTGAATTATAATAAAAAAAAGATCCTTGAAACCATAAAATATATCATTATAACATATAATGTCAAGACAAGTAAAATTGTCTGGTATTAATTAGTAAAATAACAAAGTAGGGTGCATAACAGGTTCTGAATGGGCAAAGGCTATTTTGGGAGAGGGTCAGACTCTTGACAGTCATTCTGTTTGCACAGTACTTCAGATGATGGAGACAATTTGCTGGCTATTTATCATATACATTTTTGTTGTACATGTTATGGAAAAACAAAATTTATATTACGTTATGTTTGCAATATATATCAGAGTTCTATATATCCAATATAAGTTCCAGTGTTCCTGGGTTCCCTTGCCCAGATAACCATGGTGCTGTTTGTCATCCTTGTCTTATATCAGCTATTATTTAGGGTCATATTCTTGTTCACACCATCAACATCAATTGTCCTTATTTATTATTTATTATAATATAGTAACTGGCGTTCAAATAGCCTCATCGGCGTTCACTGTTATTGCTACAAATAACTGAGATTGCTAAAATTATGCTTCGCTTTTGTATTCACCCCCGACCCATTCTGCTAACTTCCAGACTAAGGGCCTTTGCTCAAAATGTTGAAGTTCTCATTGTATTTTTTCAGGTTAGTTTTACACAACAGTCAACCGCCGTATATTCCTTTACTCTACCCACACTGGCACCACACATACTGTAGATTATTAGAGGGGTGAACCCCCTAGTTGGCTAGTTGGAAGCTAGAATAATGTTTGAATAACATGAAAAAAATAGAGAAAATTGGATTCTAATTTCTGGTTTAGTAGCTATAACAATAAAGAAATGAATGAGAGATGAATAATTTCCTTAATTCGCACGGACTGAAAGACTGGTGTCTAGTCTTCTTAATTTGTGTGCAAAGGTTCCTGGATTACAGTCATCATACCTGCATATTTTTGTAATGGTTTGTGTTTATATTTTTCAATATTTTAATACATTTTGTTACCAAGATGAACTAGATTTTCTGTACTAATACATCTGCAACTACTGAGTAATATCCAGGTAAGAATCATTGTTATGTTTTATGTGTAACAGAGCGATTTTATTAGGAAATATTGGCAAGCTTTGTTTGTGAATTTTAAGCATGTTGTCCCACATAAAATTTGAATTTGCCACACACAGTTGGTATCTCGCTCGATTGAATAATAATTAAAGGGTTTTGTAGATGGAAAATTACTGAGTGTAAATTATATATGGCCAATCAGAGTCATGCATCCAAAATATGCTGTATTTTGTAAGCTGAAATGCTTCTTCGATTCTACGTAGTCAGCTTTGCATGACTATTATATATTTTCACATAGTTTGAAACCAGCCCAAGAATGTAAAATCACTGTGCACATTGTCCAGCTATTAATACATGACATGTAAATGTTCGAATGCCTGATTGATATATTTTCATTGTGAGAAATTTATGCACCAGTCAAAGCAGATTTAGTACCAGAAATATTCTCCCTTGAGGATATGGAACTTATTGCAAAAAATCTAAAATTGATTATGATTTTAGCAATGACTGTACAGTAATTTAATCCAATAGTAGGCAATGGTAGGGGTACCAGGGTTCATGGATGTTTTTGTGTCTGTGAGCAAAATTTATTGCCTTTCAAAATGTGCTTTCAAATTGGACTACATCTATTTTAGAATTCTATATAATGTTCCTGCACAAACTGAAAACATGTCTGTGAGCAGTGCTTGCACATGTTAATTATGCCTGACCGTGGTTGTGCGATATTATGCATGAATGGTTGTATTATTAGTTATAATTTGAATATGTAAATTACTGTATGTAAACCTAGAGACAAACTAATATAATCAGCATAGAGTTCACGTTTAATCAGACCAGAACCAAGTAGTAATAGAGATGTGCCCTAATTCCCCATACTTCAATTTACTATGATGTTTACCCACCCCCAAAGGATTGGTTGATGTTGGCAGGTTAACCAAACTGTTTGCCCATGACTCTTTTTAACCAATAAGACAATTTGCTTGTCAACTTGCAGATTTTACTTGTCAAAGGGAGAGTGTTTGGATATACTTGCGAAATATGTTACATACCAAGCTGTCAGGTTGTCTAATACTGACAGATACTGCATATTTGGACCTGGTGAAACAATGAATATTTATGTATGGTTCACCTTGCCCTCAGGACTCAAAAGTTGACAATTACACATTGCTGGACAAGATGAACCCAATGGTACATGGATTGAATGACTGCAGCAAGTTATGTGTGTTTGATATTTGCCAATATGACAATGTAAAAAGTATTCAGATCATGGAAAACTTGAGGTTGCAGTCTTTTGGAAATCACATGTCCGCAAACTTTGAGACAATTAGTATTGAGAACTCTTAACTGCTCACTTACGGTAAACCTGTTGCCTTAATTTACTATTATACTCTGTCCAATACCAGGCAGTTTCTGAACCAATATGCAACAACCTGTTTAGCCAGGGAATTTTACTGAATTGGTTGTCATACTAACGAGCATGCATTTAAGTTATGTTTACTTGTTCTTGAATGTCACCTTGGTTACACATGCACTTGAGTTTTGGTATAATATCAGGCCACCTGATTTAGCCTGGTCTGCAGATGGATCAATGTGTATATTTTGCTTACAGGGCACACCAGCCATGGTTTAAATAACTTCAAATAAAACATAAGTAGACATATGTAGTTGTCCTTAAGTAACATTGTATTAAGTAAACATTTGTTTGATTGAGGCCAAGGAGCTACTGTTAAAATAAAAACTTGCTAAAAGTAGTCTGTTTAATTAAAAATGATAACATTTATGAATAAAAGTAAGTTAAAAATTAATGATTTGTGTAAAATTGTGTGATTTTATTAAAATTTGCCAAAAATCTAACTCTACGTTCGTTTTTCAGAACAAAGTCTTTAGCAATCAAACTTAAGTCCAGTTCTGGCCTTGTTTACATGCACAACAATAAGATTGTTGTAGCGTGCTGCCGTCATTGTGCTCCTTAGATACCTTGAAAAAGGCCGTTTAACTGCATCACTTACTTGCCGAGCACGGTTTCAATGTTCATCAATACAGAATATATTTCTTGATCGAAACGTTCCCGTAGTGCAGCCATATATTCGGGCTGCAACTTTTTCTCGTTTTCGCCTAGCAGCTCTAGGCATGATGATTTTGAGTAGATGTCCTGATTGAATATTGTAAATTTGTAATTATTATTATGATTTGTCAACAGTCTTGTAAGAACAATGGTCTGAGAAACAATACGACGGGAGAAATGCGTAGCTGTAGAATTTATAGTCTCATGTGGATCATAAATTGCGATTTCTAATTGGTTAAGCTAGGGGGTGGACTTCTGCGAAGACAATCACACTCGACAATCACAATTTTTTATCCTGGGCAATCAAGATAAAAAACCAAGCTATAGCCATTTTTGCATGGTGTCGATTGAATTTTTTTCTTCTTATTAGCGTATTATGCGTATACGACTCCAAGTGGTTCCAAACTATATATTTACTTCTGCCAGCAGTGCACTTGTTAGCTCAAGGGGGCATTTACAGCCATTTGCATCCAAGCCCAAACAAGCCCAAACGAAGTTGATTCTGTCCGATAATGGACTTCAAATGGTTGGAGCTGAGAATGAGCTTAGAGCAATGATTGAAGGATGGGACAAGAACAAGTTAAAAGAGTACTGTGCCGACAGAGGAATAACCTGGCAGTTACGACACCTCTTGCCCCTCACCAGAATGGATGTTCGGAATCAATGGTGAAGTCCTGCAAGTTAGCTCTTAAGAGCAATTGGAGACACTTTATTGGCTCCGATGACGGAGCATATCTTTGTCCTAATGATATTCTCCTAGACAGAGCTACCAACGCTGTTCCACAAGGACCGTTTCGAGAAACTAAGAACCCATGTCACCGGTTTGAAATCTGTCAAAGGATCATCGACTCGTTCTGGAAGAAATGGTCTGTCGAAGTACTGCCTCATCTGGTGCCAAGAAAAAAATGGAACCAGAAATGTAGAAATATTAGCCTGGATGATTGGGTCGTCGTCGCTGATCCCAACGCAGTTCGCAGAAACTGGCAGATGGCTAAATATGACACACGGGCAGATAAGTCAGGTTTATAACCATAATTATCTTAGTGCTTGCATCTTGCCTCCCTGACAATTAGCACTTGTCATATAGCATAAATTGTCACTTAGACTTAACAGTGATAAAAATCTGACTATTACAACTATGTACCGATATAGGTATTGATAAAAATGAATAAACAAGATATTTTCAAACTGTACTCAACCATATACCGGCCCCACCATCTACCAACCCCACCCTATATGATAAATACCATTGTCCTTGATAAATACTGTGGCGTAAGATGTGCTTCCTATTTTATGCAATCTGTATAAAAGTATTAAGATAAATTGCAGCAAAGAGAGCTGTTAGTAAACGCACTTTAATGTGTCTTTTTCAACATTTATAGAATGAATGGTAAATCATGATTCAATCAATGGTTTGATGATTCTTTTACAGATGAAACAGCCTGTTGCAGACAAGTTTTGAGGTAAGCTCTAACTAACTATTTAAGACTATTCGTAGACCTAAACCTACACACACACACACATGCAACAGGCTGTTTCATCTGTAAAAGAATCATCAGGCAGTGACAAGTATCGAAAGAAATGACCGCTTATATGCTTCCTGCCGGAACATGGGGGTGTATGTGGGAGACAATGTGTGCCTGCATGGCTTTGTTTGCGTTGTTTACGCGAAATTATTTCAGCTCTTTTGTCGAGTAAACAATTCTTGTTTTTTTCGTTCAAAATACAAAATTTTTCTTCTAAACATAAATTGCATCGTTTTGATCCCCTGTGTCATTTGCAGGCTTTTTATGCTGAAAAGATTTAGTGTGGTTGACCAATTGCTCTTTGAATGTGGTTGCAGTCATACCAATGTAATTTTTTATCGTGTTTGTATCGCTTACTGTGACTGCTGCTTTGTATATATCCCTAGTCATGCATTGTTTTTGAAGCGGGCAAATGGTGTTTTCTCTACAACTGCAATTGGTAGTGTCCCTATCCTGTGGCTTGTTATTCCTAGATATGCGTGCATTGTGTTTAGTGACTACCGACTTGACATTGTCATGCAGCTGTAACTTACTTTAACTGTATTACGCCCTATAGGAAGCCCATAGGCCCTATGGGAAGCCCAATGACGATCCACCATACATAAATATGCACTCTAATCACCCACCGAGCATTACAAGGCATCAATTAACAAGCGCATCACACTTCTTTCATCAGATGAGCAAATGTTTCAGGAATCTGCACCCATATATCAGAACGCACTTAGGCATAGCAGCTTTATCAGAACTGCACTCAACACACACCGCAACAACAACGCAGGAATAGGCAACGCAATATCATTTGGGTCAACCCACCATTTAGCAAGAGTGTTAGCACAAACATAGGACGTAATTTCCTTAGTCTAATTGACAAACATTTTCCAACACACCACAAACTCCATAAATTTTTTAACAGAAATACAGTTAAAGTAAGTTACAGCATGAACAATGTCAAGTCAGTAATCACTAAACACAATGCATGCATATCTAGGAATAACAAGCCACAGGATAGGGACACTACCAATTGCAGGTGTATTGCAGGTAGAAGGCCAACTGTTAGAATAAAAGAGCATATCTATTCAAGAAACATTTCTAACTTCAACTTCACTTCATTTAAATAATACTTACGATAAAATGGTAACGGTTATCAAGTTAGTTTAATAGGCCGTTTTTAGCTAATTCTCGACACTTCCAAAAGTGTTTGGTCAAGTTTAAACGCAGCTATCTCAGTCAATATTACATGCAAATGCACATGGCATATAGCAAAATTTAAGTTAGATATCGCTGAATGCAAAGCATCTTGTTTAAGTCCAATAGCTCTTAGTTTTTAAGTTATACTAAATCAAACAGTCATACTTGTTTTTGCCCCACCCAGTATATATATATATAGTCAAATCTGCAGACATGCATGTTTCGCCGTTCAACGGCTCGTCAGTGCAGCTTGTAACGCAGTCTAGATGCGAGTGACTTCGTATATATATATAATTGCGACTTGGTAATTCCCAGTTTCGATCGTAGATTTGTTCACCATCTGTTGATAGTATGTGGAATCTAGTGCAATTAACTTCTTGGATTTATCGGGAGACGTAATAACGACTGATTTTGGTGGTTGTTTATAGGGAAATTTCTTACTCCTCAATATATTGGCACCAGATGTTTCACACTCATTGATAATGCGAGCCATCCCACCTTTAAATTCCCTGATAGCACTCTCTGGAACATCATCATGTTTGAGTTGATCTACTGTTAATTGTAGATTGACTTTCGATAACAAACAGAGCTTGGATAAATTTTCAGGTTGAGCGTTAACAAAGGATGGTCCCTTATCCAAAACGTTGAGAACGTCGGCGTCCAATGGTTTAGATGATAGGTTTTTAAAACCATGTGGTTTATCCATAGGAGTGTCCTGATCGACATGATGATGAGCGAGCAACTGCTGAAACTTGTGCTGCTTGACCTTATCTAAGGAATTTCGCAAATTGTTAATTTGTTGGTCTTGTTGGACGCATTGTCTAATTTTGTTGACTTGATGGTATTGACTGTCGATGACAAGTTGTAGTTAAGAGCCAACTTCTTAGCTGATGGTGAGTTTGTAGTAAATAAGAACATTGGTTCTACGCACACAAGCGTAGATGCATTAAAGCTTTAGAAATACAAAAACAATCTGCAGCCAATACCATTATGAATGGTTGTATAGGCAGAACTATTAACATTTAATTTCTTGTCAGCTTTCAGTATAAGTATATATATATATATACACATACACATACACATACACAGCCAATTAAAAAAAGGATATATATATACAGTCAATGCAAAAAAGGTTGTCCTTCAAAATATTTAAACCTTAAACATTGAGCGCACAAGGTATGATGGGTATTACTTATTTGGAGCCTTAGATTGGCCATTAGCTTAGAAAACCAAATATTCCTACATCGTAAGTGTTTATTATATGCCCTTGCATTGTTACAAACCAAATTTACAGAGTTAAAGTCGCTAAATAGGAAGTTGTCCATCATCCCTTGCATGTGCTAATGTTTGAGGTTTAAGATTTTTGAAGGACAACCTTTTTGGAATTGGCTGTATATATATATATATATATAGTCAAATCTGCAGACATGCATGTTTCGCCTGAGAAAACTGCCTGATGATTCTTTTACAGATGAAACAGCCTGTTGCAGACAAGTTTTGAGGTAAGCGAAAATCTATAATTTGCTCTAACTATATGTTGTCGAGCACTCTTTGTGTTTCGACATATATATATATATACATTAAGATCCAACTACTCAACAAATTTTACTAGGCATCTTTATTACTATTTAGTTTCGTACCTCAAGATGTCACACTCGTCAGATAAATTAGCCTAATGACTAGCAGAAAAAAACTTTACAGTATTATACAATATTGCAAGTGGATGAAAGCTGAAAATTAATCCTATTTACAAAGCACGCAAAGCAATTAACATGTTAATTGACAAATTGACAGGAAGCGGAAATCTTATCTTATCTACACTAAACCTGACGCCAAGGTATAGACACAGCGCACTGTATATTTAAAATAGCGATAAAGTATTTAGTGGTTTTTAAATGTTCATTAAAAGGAATTTTTTTGCATGTCTGCATGAAGAGACTAATTCATTGCGTTTGTTCAATGTTAGCTAATTCGGGTTTACATATGATGTAGTATTTTTCCCACAAGCAAAGATTGCATCTGTTAGAGGCGCAGTTGTAAGGTTTAGTTCGTTTCAAAATGTTCCATTTAATGCTGTAATGAACATTGCAAAATTTGTTGAGTAGTTGAATCTTAATATAATTATGCTCTGGATATCCATTGAGCACTCTGCCAAAAGTTTATATAATCAACGAAACCAAATTATATATATATATATATATACGTGTAGGTTTACGAAACGCAAAGAGTGCTCGACAACATATAGTTAGAGTAAATTATAGCTCCTGCCAGAACATGGAGTGTATGTGGGAGACAATGTTTGCGCATGCATGGCTTTGTTTGTGTTGTTTACACAAAATGTGTTACGATGACGATACCGTGAAATTATTTCAACTCTTTTGTTGAGTAAAATTTTTTTTCTTCTAAACATAAATTGCATCGTTTTGATCCTCCCGTGTACGAAATAGAATGCTTCAAAATTTTCCAATTAATACTGAAATCCTCATTGCTTTCTTTCAATGTCCAAATATATTTCGAAAGTTCCGTGTCATTTGCATGCTTTTTATGCTGAAAAGATTTAGTGTGGTTGGCCAATCGCTCTTTGAATGTGGTTGCAGTCATGCCAATGTAATTTTTGATCGTGTTTGTGTTGCTTACTGTGACTGTTGCTTTGTATACTATGGTCCCTAGTCATGCATTGTTTTTGAAGCAGGCAAATGGTGTTTTCTCTACAACTGCAATTGGTAGTGTCCCTATCCTGTGGCTTGTTATTCCTAGATATGTGTGCATTGTGTTTAGTGATTACTGACTTGACATTGTTCATGCAGCTGTAACTTACTTTAACTGTATTTCTGTTAAAAATTTTATGGAACTTGTGGTGCGGTGGAAAATGTTTGTCAATTAGACTAAGGAAATTACGTCCTATGTTTGTGCTAACACTCTTGCTAAATGGTGGGTTGAACTAAATGATATGCGTTGCTATATTTCCTCGTTTTATTGTTATGGTGTGTTCAGAGCTAACTACGATTGGCTAAACACACTAAAATCTTTTTCTATTGGACATTGAAAGAAAGCAATAAGGGATTTCAGTATGAAATTAAAAATTAAAAACATTCTTTCGTACATGGGAGGATCAAAACGATGCAATTTATATGTTTAGAAGAAAAATTTTGTATTTTGAAAAATGATATTTTGCCTGCTTATTCCTTTATGCTAAAGAGCAGGTGTAACGAGAGCTAACTGATGATTAATAATCATTACAAACAAATCTTTTTCAGCATTGGACATTGAAAGAAAGCAATAAGGATTTCAGTATGAAAAATCAAAATTAAAAACATTCTATTTCTGCACATGTGGAGGATCAAAACGATGCAATTTATGAAAAACAATAATTGTTTGCTCAACAAAAGAGCTGAAATAACTTCTAGGTGTCTTCATCGTAATAAATTTCGCGTAAACAATGCAAACAAAGCCATGCATGCACACATTGTCTCCCACACACACCCCCACGTTCTGGCAGGAAGCATATAAGCGGTAATTTCTTTCACTATTTCTTTCGAAACTTGTCACTGCCTGATGATTCTTTTACAGATGAAATAGCCTGTTGCAGACAAGTTTTGAGGTAAGCGAAATCTATAATGTGTTTTGTGTTGTTGAGCACTATGTGAGGTTAATTGGTGGCTATAAACTATAATGCAAAAAGCTCACTTCCCTTGTGGTCGTTTGAGCACTCTGGCCCCAAGACACTTCACACATGTCTGGATGCGCATGTGTCTGAGTATTGTACCACATGCGCTTGGTGAGGGCAAGAGTATGGTGTATAAATATTAAGTCACTCACATCTAGACTGCGTTACAAGCTGCACTGATGAGCCGTTGAACGGCGAAACATGCATATCTGCAGATTTGACTATATATGCTCCTTCACTTGTGTTGTTGAGCACTCTGTGAGGTTAATTGGTGGCTATAAGCTATAATGCAAAAAGCTCACTTCCCTTGTGGTCGTTTGAGCACTCTGGCCCCAAGACACTTCACACATGTCTGGATGCACATGTGTCTGAGTATTGTACCACATGCGCTTGGTGAGGGCAAGATTATGGTGTATAAATACAAAGTCACTTGCATCTAGACTGCGTTACAAGCTGCAGATTTGACTATATATATATGTATATTTTAAGCAGAAAATGTTTTCGAGTGATGTATTTCATAATTTACAGACCGCAGTAAGCAGAAAATTCTGCCTGCCACAGCTGGGTTTCGAACCTGCGACCTTCGAATTACTAGATCAATAATACAACATAATATATATATTTAAAAAACTCATTAATAATTCATGAGGAAAAGACAAAGGAAATCACTACCATATTAGTGGTTTTATATGCGATAAAAAAATCATGTTAATTTACATAAACTTTAGCATTGACTTTCTTGTCTTAGACAATGTTTACTTTTAAAATAACTTCGCCAATGAACTCATAAGACGGGTCGTTTTTTAAGCCATTTAAAACACTCGCAATTCGTGCTTTATCAGATATAAAACACTCGTGCTGTGCACTCCTGTTCTATATCTGATAAAGCACTCCTGCTCGTGTTTAAATAGTACATATATATATATATATATTATTATAATCTTAAAACAGTTTTTGTTGCTACTTTAAATTTCATGCAGTTATGCAATCATCAGCATGCACGAAAGTCTTTACTATTTAATGCAAGTAAACCATGGGTGAAAAGAAACAACAACTCAATGTTTGACGTTACCATAGGAAGCTACGACGGAGCAGAAATGTGTGAACTTGTTGGTTTATTTGCATTAAATACACTCACTAAGAAATTTGGCAAAGAAAATATTGGTTTGTACCGTGATGATGGTTTGGCGCTAATAAAAGGCACTAGCGGTAGGTTGGCAGATAAAGCAAGAAAAGATCTCTGTGCCCTATTTTTCTTCAATTTGGTTTAAAGATCACGGCCGAAGTTAATCATCAAATTGTGAACTTTCTCGATATCACTTTAAACCTGCGAGACGAGAGTTACATACCATATAGGAAACCAAACAACGACCCATTATACATTGATAACCGCTCAAACCACCCCCATGTATTGCTAAACAACTACCGACATCGATTAACCGAAGAATTTCGTCCTTATCATCTAGTAAAGTAGCTTTCGACTCTGTGGCAGGTATCTATGAAACTGCTCTCCACCATAGTAATTACAACAGCAAGCTTGAATATTCTCCTGACAACCATCCGACCCAGAGCAACAAAAAACGAAAACGACAAAGGAACATAATCTGGTTTAACCCACCATTTAGTAAAAATGTTCGTTCAAACATTGCCCGGGACTTTCTACGACTAGTTGATAAGCATTTCCCGAAAACAGACCCGCTACATAAGATCTTTAACCGCAACACTATCAAAGTCTCGTACAGCTGCATGGAAAATGTAAAAAGTGCCATTTCTCGACACAACAAGCGCATTCTGACCAAAGCCCAGTCTCCCGAAAGCTCAAGTGAAAGCTGTAATTGTAGAGTCCCCAGCGAATGCCCACTCGATCGGAGATGTCAGACCAAGAGTATTGTTTACAAGGCTGAGATAAAAACTAAGGATAATAACGATACAAAAGAGTATATTGGGATGACGGTGAATACGTTAAAAGAGAGGTATGGGAACCACAAGAAATCGTTTAACGACCCGCGGTATGAGAATGAAACGGAACTTTCCAAGTATGTGTGGAAATTGAAGCGTATAATAGATAAAGACTATAAAATTAAATGGACTATCGTGACGCACGCTCCATCGTATTCCGCTGGTGGAAAATATTGCAACCTTAGCACTGAAGAGAAACTTTGTCTACTAAAAGCTGAAAAGAACAAAACTTTAAACCGAAGATCGGAATTTTTGGCGAAATGCCGGCACACAATAAAGTTCAGCGCTGCAAAATTCAAAACCGCACGCGCATCAGCGAACCGTTAAATGAGTAGCGTGTGCAAGCACGAAATTGAACTATTAAGAACAGTTGCCTGATGATTGCATAACTGCATGAAACTTAAAGTAGCAACAAAAACTGTTTTAAGATTATAATAAATATTGCTCTACAAATGATTTTGAGCACTCTTATCTACTACAATCACAACACAGATATTGGGTGGGGCAAAAAGAAGTACGACTGTTTGATTTAGTATAACGTAAAAACTAAAAGAGCTATTAGATTTAAACAAGTTGCCTTGCATTCAGCGATGTCTAACGTGAATTTGCCATGTGAATTTGCATACAATATTGACCGAGATAGCTGCGTTTAAACTTGAGTAAACATTTTTGGAAGTGTCGAGAATTAGCTAAAAATGGCCTATTAAATAATTTGATAACCATTAGCATTTTACGCAAGTATTCGTTTCAAGGAAGTGAAGTTGAAGTTAGAAGGCCAAATGTTAGAATAAAAGAGCATATCTATTTGTAACAGAAACATTTGTAACTTCAACTTCACTTCATTTAAATAATACTTACGGTAAAATGGTAACGGTTATCAAATTAGTTTAATAGGCCGTTTTTAGCTAATTCTCGACACTTACAAAAGTGTTTAGTCAACTTTAAACACAGCTATCTCAGTCAATATTGCATGAAAATGCACATGGTTAGACATCGCTGAATGCAAATAATCTTGTTTAAGTGTAATAGCTCTTTTAGTTGTTAAGTTATACTAAATCAAACAGTTGTACTTTTTTTGCCCCACCCGGTATATATACGTGTAGGTTTAGGTCTACGAAACGCAAAGAGTGCTCAACAACATATAGTTAGAGCAAATTATAGATTTTCGCTCAAAACTTGTCTGCAAAAGGCTGTTTCACCTGTAAAAGAATCATCAGGCAGTTTACAAGTATCGAAAGAAATGACCACTTACATACTTCCTGCCGGAGCGTGGGGGTGTATGTGGGAGACAATGTGTGCATGCATGGCTTTGTTTGCGTTGTTTACGTGAAATTTATTTCGATGACGACACGGTGAAATTATTTCAGCTCTTTTGTTGAGTAAACAATTCTTGTTTTTTTTCTTTCAAAATACAAATTTCTTCTTCTAAACATAAATTGCATCCTTTTGATCCTCCCGTGTACGGAATAGAATGTTTTAAAATTTGCCAATTAATACTGAAATCCTTATTGCTTTCTTTCAATGTCCAAATATATTTCGAAAGTTCTGTGTCATTTGCATGCTTTTTATGCTGAAAAGATTTAGTGTGGTTGGCCAATCACTCTTTGAATGTGGTTGCAGTCATGCCAATGTAATTTTTGATCGTGTTTGTGTTGCTTACTGTGACTGTTGCTTTGTATACTATGTCCCTAGTCATGCATTGTTTTTGAAGCGGGCAAATGGTGTTTTCTCTACAACTGCAATTGGTAGTGTTCCTATCCTGTGTCTTGTTATTCCTAGATATGTGTGCATTGTGTTTAGTGATTACTGACTTGACATTGTTCATGCAGCTGTAACTTACTTTAACTGTATTTCTGTTAAAAATTTTATGGAGCTTGTGGTGCGGTGGAAAATGTTTGTCAATTAGACTAAGGAAATTACGTCCTATGTTTGTGCTAACACTCTTACTAAATGGTGGGTTGAACCAAATGATATTGCGTTGCCTATTTCTGCGTTGTTGTTGCGGTGTGTGCTGAGTGTAGCTAAGTTCATGGGTAAAGCTGCTATGCCTAAGTGCGTTCTGATATATGGGTGCAGATTCCTGAAAAGTTTGCTCATCTGATGAAAGAAGTGCAATGCGCTTGTTAATTGATGCAGGTAGTTGCCTTGTGATGCTCGGTGGGTGATTAGAGTGCATATTTATGTATAGTGGATCGTCATTGGGCTTCCTATAGGGCCTATGTTTTCCATTGTTAAGGTCTAAAAAGTTTACAATGCGTAAATTTGATTCGGCGGTAATTTTTAGGTCAAACTGCTCGAAAATTTTGTGGAGATCTTTTCTTGTTTTGTCTGCTAAACGTGCTGATTTACTTTTTATAATGGCCAAACCGTCATCTCTATATAGACCGATGCTTTCTTTGCCAAATTTCTTACTCAGGTGGTTTAAAATGAAAAGGCCTAACTCACAAATTTTTGAAATGAATTGACATAGTTCTGAATCAATTTCATCTATATTTCATTGATTCAGAACTAAAAAACGAAAAAACGCGAAGCATTTATATCTTTAAAAGATCAAGAAGAAAATTTCGAAAACAATCCAAAATGCCGATTAATTAATCCCGCTAAAAGCGAATCCGGAAAAATAAGCAAAGTTATTTTGAATTTAAATCAATGGAGAAATACAAAACAAGTTATTCAGTGGTTTGGCAATATAAAAGATAAGGACAGACACAGTTTTATTTCGTTTGACATTGTCGATTTCTGAAAAACTATTGGACCAAGCTTTATTTTGGGCTTCAAATTTGGCTACTATACCTGAAAACGATATTTCAATAATAAAACACGCTAGAAAATCTCTCCTTTTCAATACCGGAATTTCATGGATAAAAAAAGATAGCCATAGTTTGTTTGACGTTAGCATGGGCAGTTTCGACAGCGCGGAAATTTGTGAGTTAGTAGGCCTTTTCATTTTAAACCACCTGAGTAAGAAATTTGGCAAAGAAAGCATCGGTCTATATAGAGATGACGGTTTGGCCATTATAAAAAGTAAATCAGCACATTTAGCAGACAAAACAAGAAAATATCTCCACAAAATTTTCGAGCAGTTTGACCTAAAAATTACCGCCAAATCAAATTTACGCATTGTAAACTTTTTAGACGTAACTTTCGACCTTAACAATGGAAAACATAGGCCCTATAGGAAGCCCAATGACGATCCACTATACATAAATATGCACTCTAATCACCCACCGAGCATCACGAGGCAACTACCTGCATCAATTAACAAGCGCATTGCACTTCTTTCATCAGATGAGCAAACTTTTCAGGAATCTGCACCCATATATCAGAACGCACTTAGGCATAGCAGCTTTACCCATTAACTTAGCTACACTCGGCACACACCGCAACAACAACGCAGAAATAGGCAACGCAATATCATTTGGTTCAACCCACCATTTAGTAAGAGTGTTAGCACAAACATAGGACGTAATTTCCTTAGTCTAATTGACAAACATTTTCCACCGCACCACAAGCTCCATAAATTTTTTAACAGAAATACAGTTAAAGTAAGTTACAGCTGCATGAACAATGTCAAGTCAGTAATCACTAAACACAATGCACGCATATCTAGGAATAACAAGACACAGGATAGGAACACTACCAATTACAGTGGTAGAGAAAACACCATTTGCCCGCTTCAAAAACAATGCATGACTAGGGACATAGTATACAAAGCAACAGTCACAGTAAGCAACACAAACACGATCAAAAATTACATTGGCATGACTGCAACCACATTCAAAGAGCGATTGGCTAACCACACTAAATCTTTTCAGCATAAAAAGCATGCAAATGACACAGAACTTTCGAAATATATTTGGACATTGAAAGAAAGCAATAAGGATTTCAGTATTAATTGGCAAATTTTAAAACATTCTATTCCGTACACGGGAGGATCAAAAGGATGCAATTTAGGTTTAGAAGAAGAAATTTGTATTTTGAAAGAAAAAAAACAAGAATTGTTTACTCAACAAAAGAGCTGAAATAATTTCACCGTGTCGTCATCGAAATAAATTTCACGTAAACAACGCAAACAAAGCCATGCATGCACACATTGTCTCCCACATACACCCCCACGCTCTGGCAGGAAGTATATAAGCGGTCATTCCTTTCGATACTTGTAAACTGCCTGATGATTCTTTTACAGATGAAACAGCCTGTTGCAGACAAGTTTTGAGGTAAGCGAAAAACTATATATATATATATATATATATATTTATATATATATATATATATATATATATATATATATATATATATATATATATATATATATATATATATATAGTATGGTATGGTATAATAAGACTCCAATAAGGGCTGGAGTCTTATTCATTTAAGATAGCTGGCGAGGGGAAGGAAATTATATCCATGTTATTTGAGGTACGTATGTTATGTGAAACAAACACTAAATACCATACTATATTAGCACACTTCGGTTAGTGCACTCTTTTAGTCTACTACAAAATACTAGGGGAAAACGGTATTCATTCCATTAGATCGTCCTCATTCCACCTAACCAAAGGATTATTGCGTGGGGGCTTTTCTATAGATCCTAGTAAAGTGAAACAAACACTTACAAAAATATCAATATATAAAGCACGCTTCTGCTAGTGCACTCTTTGTAGACGCCATGAATAAATCATGTAAAAATTGAGCAGGTCATATCTCAAATTACATCTTGCGTGGGTAAATTGTTCTAGAACATTCTGAACAATGATGTTTGAGTAAAAATGTTATCATATTCAAACTCATGTAGATAAATAAATGTCATCAAATATTCCTTCCTCCTTTTAAGCCGCCATCCAGTGTCCCAAGGGCTGGAGTCTTATTCATTTAAGATAGCTGGCGAGCGGAAGGAAATTATATCCATGTCATTTGAGGTACGTATTATGTTATGTGAAACAAACACTAAATACCATACTATATTAGCACACTTCGGTTAGTGCACTCTTTTAGTCTACTACAAAATACTAGGGGAAAACGGTATTCATTCCATTAGATCGTCCTCATTCCACCTAACCAAAGGAATATTGCGTGGGGGCTTTTCTATAGATCCTAGTAAAGTGAAACAAACACTTACAAAAATATCAATATATAAAGCACGCTTCGGCCAGTGCACTCTTTGTAGACGCCATGAATAAATCATGTAAAAATTGAGCAGGTCATATCTCAAATTACATCTTGTGTGGGTAAATTGTTCTAGAACATTCTGAACAATGATGTTTGAGTAAAAATGTTATCATATTCAAACTCATGTAGATAAATAAATGTCATCAAATATTCCTTCCTCCTTTTAAGCCGCCATCCAGTGTCCCAAGGGCTGGAGTCTTATTCATTTAAGATAGCTGGCGAGGGGAAGGAAATTATATCCATGTTATTTGAGGTACGTATGTTATGTGAAACAAACACTAAATACCATACTATATTAGCACACTTCGGTTAGTGCACTCTTTTAGTCTACTACAAAATACTAGGGGAAAACGGTATTCATTCCATTAGATCGTCCTCATTCCACCTAACCAAAGGATTATTGCGTGGGGGCTTTTCTATAGATCCTAGTAAAGTGAAACAAACACTTACAAAAATATCAATATATAAAGCACGCTTCTGCTAGTGCACTCTTTGTAGACGCCATGAATAAATCATGTAAAAATTGAGCAGGTCATATCTCAAATTACATCTTGCGTGGGTAAATTGTTCTAGAACATTCTGAACAATGATGTTTGAGTAAAAATGTTATCATATTCAAACTCATGTAGATAAATAAATGTCATCAAATATTCCTTCCTCCTTTTAAGCCGCCATCCAGTGTCCCAAGGGCTGGAGTCTTATTCATTTAAGATAGCTGGCGAGCGGAAGGAAATTATATCCATGTCATTTGAGGTACGTATTATGTTATGTGAAACAAACACTAAATACCATACTATATTAGCACACTTCGGTTAGTGCACTCTTTTAGTCTACTACAAAATACTAGGGGAAAACGGTATTCATTCCATTAGATCGTCCTCATTCCACCTAACCAAAGGAATATTGCGTGGGGGCTTTTCTATAGATCCTAGTAAAGTGAAACAAACACTTACAAAAATATCAATATATAAAGCACGCTTCGGCCAGTGCACTCTTTGTAGACGCCATGAATAAATCATGTAAAAATTGAGCAGGTCATATCTCAAATTACATCTTGTGTGGGTAAATTGTTCTAGAACATTCTGAACAATGATGTTTGAGTAAAAATGTTATCATATTCAAACTCATGTAGATAAATAAATGTCATCAAATATTCCTTCCTCCTTTTAAGCCGCCATCCAGTGTCCCAAGGGCTGGAGTCTTATTCATTTAAGATAGCTGGCGAGGGGAAGGAAATTATATCCATGTTATTTGAGGTACGTATGTTATGTGAAACAAACACTAAATACCATATACCATCTGCAGACATGCATGTTTCGCCGTTCAACGGCTCGTCAGTGCAGCTTGTAACGCAGTCTAGATGCGAGTGACTTCGTATTTATACACCTACTCTTGCCCTCACCAAGCGCATGTGGTACAATACTCAGACACATGCGCATCCAGACATGCGTGAAGTGTCTTGGGGCCAGAGTGCTCAAACGACCACAAGGGAAGTGAGCTTTTGCATTATAGCTTATAGCCACCAATTAACCTCACAGAGTGCTCAACAACACAAAGTGAAGGAGCATATATAGTATAATCTGCAGACATGCATGTTTCGCCGTTCAACGGCTCGTCAGTGCAGCTTGTAACGCAGTCTAGATGCGAGTGACTTCGTATTTATACACCTACTCTTGCCCTCACCAAGCGCATGTGGTACAATACTCAGACACGTGCGCATCCAGACATGCGTGAAGTGTCTTGGGGCCAGAGTGCTCAAACGACCACAAGGGAAGTGAGCTTTTGCATTATAGCTTATAGCCACCAATTAACCTCACAGAGTGCTCAACAACACAAAGTGAAGGAGCATATATAGTAAAATCTGCAGACATGCATGTTTCGCCGTTAAACGGCTCGTCAGTGCAGCTTGTAACGCAGTCTAGATGCGAGTGACTTCATCTGTAAAAGAATCATCAGGCAGTTTACAAGTATCGAAAGAAATGACCGCTTATATGCTTCCTGCCGGAGCGTGGGAGTGTGTGTGGGAGACAATGTGTGCATGCATGGCTTTGTTTGCGTTGTTTACGCGACATCGTAAACAATCCTTGTTTTTTTCTTTCAAAATACAAAATTTTTCTTCTAAACATAAATTGCATCGTTTTGATCCTCCCGTATACGAAATAGAATGTTTTAAAATTTGCCAATTAATACTGAAATCCTTATTGTTTTCTTTCAATGTCCAAATATATTTCGAAAGTTCCATGTCATTTGCATGCTTTTTATGCTGAAAAGATTGTCTCCCACACACACTCCCACGCTCCGGCAGGAAGCATATAAGCGGTCATTTCTTTCGATACTTGTAAACTGCCTGATGATTCTTTTACAGATGAAACAGCCTGTTGCAGACAAGTTTTGAGGTAAGCGAAAATATATATATATATCTATAATGCAAAAGCTCACTTCCCTTGTGGTCGTTTGAGCACTCTGGCCCCAAGACACTTCACGCATGTCTGGATGCGCATGTGTCTGAGTATTGTACCACATGCGCTTGGTGAGGGCAAGAGTATGGTGTATAAATATGAAGTCACTCGCATCTAGACTGCGTTACAAGCTGCACTGATGAGCCGTTGAACGGCGAAACATGCATGTCTGCAGATTTGACTATATAAATATATATATAAGTAAGTGTATATTATATATATATATAAGCACTATATCTTATACATGTAGTATAGCATTATACATGCACTAATGGCATGTTTATTTATTAGGTTTTCCTGTTTCTGATCTACACAAATTACCTTCCCGAATCAATAACATCACCGACCGTTGACGTTTAATTGTTTGCTGATGACACAAAATGCATCTCAGTTGTCGAATCACCGATTGACACCAATGTCATTCAAGCGGAAGCGAGTAACGTGGAGAATTGGGCTCAACGTTGGAGGCTAAAGTTCAATTCCGAACAGTGTAAAGTACTTAGCATTACGAGAAAGCATCATCCTCTTGTTGCTGAATACATAGTCCACAGTAAAACTTTGCAGTATGTTTCCTCCCAGAAAGACCTCGGAGTGATGGTTTGTTCAGACCTTAGATGGAACACACATATTTACGAGCAAGTCATGAAAGCCAACCGCCTGCTTGGTATGATTAAACGTTCTACCGTCAAGGTTAGAAATGTGAATACCCGACGAAGTCTCTACCTTACACTTGTGAGATCTCATCTTGCTTATGCCTCACAAGTGTGGTGTCCACAAACTATCACTATGTGTATGGAGCTCGAACGCATACAACGCAGAGCGACCAAATTCGTACCGTCTTTACCATTCCAAACCGACATACCTTACAAAACAAGACTCGCTACGCTGAAGATGCTACCCCTCTGTTACTGGCACGAATATCTTGACATTTTATTCCTGTTCAAATGCACACATGGCTTGATTAAAACTGATATCCTACCGGAAGAAATTGACACTATGCTCACTAAATACAACATTTCTAAAGTCAGAACGCTATGTCATCAGAACAGCTACATCGTACAAGTATCACGTGTGTGGAATTGCCTTCCAGATGAGCTGCGTAAACCAGAATTGTCATTTCAGAGCTTTAAATCACATGTTCTGGATTATTATCATTCTGCAACATTAACCGTGTTTGACTACAAATGCCACAGGGCAAGACAACTTACTGGAACAATTAAATGTTGTTCTTAAATAATCTAGTTGATATTCCGTGTAATATAGTTCATTTTATCCGATGTAGAGTTGGGTTTTTCGCCATTTCGTCGTAACCTACAGAAACACTATTTTGTTTATCTATTTCTTTTCAACCTATGCTCTCCCTACTTCGGATAAAATGGACTATACTGTAATCTTGTCTGATATTTATACTATATTGTGAAGCTAAGTGTTGTTTTGTAACAGGTCACTAACGTAATTGGCTCACGCTGTGTTAGTGTTCCTGAGCCGTGTTCCTGTTTGTATATATGTTTATAGTTGTGTAATGGCTGAAGTTAATTAATAAATAAATAAATACTTTAAGATACATGACATTAACAAATATAAGAGGACAAGTACAGTACTGTATGTGGCTGGGTATCATAACAAAGCCAATTACAGCGGTGCCGTTAAGTCTAGTAATCATGAAATTTGATTAGATGCAGCAGGTTATAGCATGGAGTGTTACATTTTGGGCAAATATATTTCCATGTCCTTGGGTCTTCTCCTTCAAACAAAGTATCTACTGCTGTTAGATGATTGTTTTCCAGAAGGTGTTTCTTGATTGTTTTCCAGAAGGTGTTTAAGGAGGTATCTTGATTGTGCATTTCTGAAGGCAATACGTTCCAAGTTCTGCATGAACGTTGGTAACCGAGTGTTCTGCACTTTACTAGGACAGCAGCATGTAAGCATTGGCATGCATAGTCATGCGGAATAATTATGAACATTAGGTTACTGTCTCTTATATCAATTGTCTACATACAATTTCCTCTTTCTGATAATAGTCCATTAAAAAGTTGTATGCAATGTGCATTTCAAAGCTCTGCATGCAGGAACTTCTCATACGCGTTAAGTTCTTTTCGGTGATTTTGAGATTCCTGAATACTGGTTTTGATGGTCGGGGCACAAATCAATGTTGTGGTTGTGGTATTGGTATAAGGGACATTTGTGTGGTTCTGAAGCAGAATGAAACCTGTCACCCAAGACGAAATGATCTCGCTGGAACTGCTGTGATATGGGATTAGTTTGATCTCCATCTCCCATACCATGTGCATGAGATGAACTATCTGAACAGAGAAACGCCAACAAGGGTTGTTGATAGCCGTCGCTGTATTCTGGCGGAACAATAGCAGTCCCTGCTCCCATCCAGAACGTCCCGTTCTGATCCTGTAAATGATTGTTGAAAATAAAATTAAATATAGTTTCAATACAGTTTTGGAAATTATAAGGTAGTTGTAATCTAGTGCATGGGTTATTTTATATTTTGCAGTGACAATCGTTCACCAAAATGTATGTCAGTTTATATGTAATATACATGCATGTTATAGACACACAGATTTTGAGGTAGTAGCATCTGGTTAATAGCAATGCGCCAACATTTTCTCCACCAGAAGAGAGTTTACATATCAGCTAGGTCGATGACAAACTTGTCAAGGAGATACCCATCTAGGCGTTAATCTGCAAACATCCATTGCCATCATCCTGGCATTTCCATGCATGCTTTTAACAGCACTTAGTAATCTGCATAATTACAGATGGTTCTCAATTAAGCTAGGTGAAACTATCAACCATGATGCACTCACTTCGTTAGGTTCTTTTCCTATTGTAGGCGTTTCGAAACACCCAACATGTTTTCCCCCCAAGGTGTGTTGTTAATGAACACAATAGGCGGATGTTTCAAGGACAGATACAGGTCCACAGCATCCCTAACCGACTCCGTCACCACTAAAAATTTAGATGCAATTGTTGCCTGGAAAAACAAAATAAAACTCTTTTCATATGATATTTAAATACCAAATAGAAACAGTATATATTTAGGTACTTAAATGTTAAATGTTCTTGCACCTGCACAAATTTGTTGGGCCAAATGCTCAATGTACTTAATACCTTACTTCATGTATGTATCTAAATTTGTGTGGTACTAATATTCACACAGCCTTAATTCTGGTCATGCAATTCAATTTCGTGAATCATAAATGCGATATTTTCACACAGTTTTATTTTCTCACAACTCACCCTGTGGTGGCAAAGCAAATGATAAAATCCCCCTGTGTGCCCGGCACTTTCAAAACCATGACAAGAACAGTTTCCAATTAATATGTTTCCATACAAGTCATGAAGTGTGGCACACAAGTATTGCTGTAATGGATAAGAAATAGATTTCCAAGTATTTTTTCAAGACTTATTCAACAAATTATGCAAGTCCAAAGGCCATTATCAGTTAGTAGTCCACAAATCCAAAGGCCGAAATCAGTTAGTAGATATTCACAAATTTACCCTTAACCTTGTTGTCTGTCACTGATGCAAAGTTATGTGCATGCACAAGTTAAAGCCGAAAGAAAAGTCGTAACTAGCAACATCTTGATTAGCTAAGATTTTATATGTATACGTCAGAAAATAACTGCCATGTTGGCATGTTTTTCAAAACTGTACTCTGGAGTCGGGACATATTAATTCAGACAAATATTAAGTCTCCAAAACAAGAGAAATGAAATTTTTTTAGAGGACTTTCATTTACTAAAGTCAATAAGAAAATAAATCAGTCGAAAGGCAGAGAAAGGAGAGAAAGGAGAGGATTTTTGAGTTTTAAAGCATTTTAAACAGGTAAGTGTTTATTTTGCATTCTTGCTTTTGCAGTTTTGCAATTGGTAATTTTATTGTTAAAAGTAAAAATCTTACCACTATTTACCAGTTTTTACAGAAAAGAAAAGAAATATACAGTATTTAATATTTATCATACAGTATGAAAAATGAAGCCAAAATAAATTGGCGCAAATCTACTTCCGGTTACCACTTTGTAGCGAAAACAATATGGAGTCGTATAGGGAAATGGTTTCACAATTTTTACGTATTTCCAAGTGCTGGACTAAACCGTTCGCCTTGTAATGAAAAGAACAGGATAGATACTTTTGTTGATTTCAGTAAAACATCACCGGCAAAGACGTTTGACAAGTTGCGTACGCGAAGTCCATTTTCGGCCAAAACTCTCTACCAAGTGGTCTTTCATGCTGGCATTTTCGCTAAACAAATACTCTGGCTGGATAGAAACTTGTGTCTAATGGACTAAACAAAAGGTAAGCAATGTATAATAAGCGTTTGTCTTTCTCAATTGACCAAAAAATAATATAGAATATCGGTGTTGTTCTTGGCTTATGTTGTGCTATGCCTATATGAACATTTATAGCAACAATAGCTAATTGCATTTTGTATCTCAGATTGGAGTTCTGGTTTTGTTCTCGACCGAAAAATACATTTAAAGAATATATAAATGGATTCTTTCTAAAACAAGCTCTGTATCATTCATATTATAAACTGCTTCAAGTGTTTTTATGCAGAAAACTTGCAATCCAGTAGAGCCTGAGAGTAGTATGGAGCATTAGCATACACCATATTAAAATGGTGTATGCCAAGTTTAACTAGTTGTCAATTCTCACATTTGAAATTTTTATTATATAGAGACTAAAACATTGAAATTAGAAAACCTTATTAAGACATGTCATCTGATCCACTGGTGCTGACCGCTGTGATGGCAGAGAGGTCCGTATTTTTTAAAGTGGCTTGTTGAAGTGACTGTATCATTGAACAATAAATTATCTGTTCCTTTTCCAAAGTAGATGAACATTTTGTAATCATACGAACATGAATAGCTATGTGACTCACATTTTTAATAATGCTGTATAAAAATTAGAATACTGGGGGTTTGGTGGATAATCAAAGTGAGTAGATGTATACACAATTTAAGACCTAACCAGGAACGGTTGCGAAAAATGCAACACTAGGTCGTCTGGCAGGAATTGAACCCACAGCCCTGCGATTCCAGTGCAGCACTCTAACCAACTGAGCCACAGAGGCCAGTTGCTGAGCTGTAACCGTAAGCAATTCCTGCCAGATTACCTAGCGTTGCATTTTTCGCAACCGTTCCTGGTTAGGTCTTAATTTAGTTGTTTTAGATAGTATGGATAAACTGATAATTATCTTTTTACTGTACCATGCCCAGGGTCTTCCCTCACCAGATTAAGACCCGTAGTAAATTCTGGTGAGCTGCTCTCCTCTCTTGTAATATTCCATAGTCTAACATTTTCAGGGTTTCTTGCAGAAGGGAGAGAAGGCCATGGGTGGGGTTGGAAAAATGTTGACCTTTTCCATAAAGTATACATTACATGTATGCAAATTAAGTGTGGAAATATATCACTTTCTCACATACATAAGAGTACCATAGACTGCAACTGGTTGTCTTGTGTGTTCTGTTGGTTGTTCTCATGCATTTCCTTCTATATCTGGTCTTTGTGTGTTCTGTTGGTTGTTCTCATGCATTTCTTCTTATATATGCTGGGTCATTAATATTTGGTAGCAATTTGGCTTTTTTGAGGTCATTTCAAAACCACCAAGATAGTTGGTTGACTACATTGTACTATGCACTTTTTTTCCATTGTTTTAGCTGATGATAACCATCATATTCAAGTTGATATGTTGATGATAACCACATATTCATGTTGATAAAGATTATATCAGAGTGTTATAGTAAAGTCCACTTCTACCAACTTGGGAAAACAGCCATGGAAGTGGTTTCTAAAAACAAAGTGAGAAAGAAGTTGAATAAACTTGTCTTGTTTAATCACCAGTGAATCGCAGTGATGAAACTATCCACTTTAATACATAGGAATGGAATGAAGTCGTGTATTGGATTGCTGTAGAAAGCTCACTGTGTCTCCTTCATGTGAAAGAAGAAAAAACCTGGTTCCTTTAGGAACCAACAACTATTTAAAAGTTTGCAAATCAAATTTTGATTGAGCTCATACAACTTGTCCTGTGTCCTTTTTACAATTTTAGTATCATATCTACACAAAAACACTTGAAGCAGTGTATAATATGAATGATACAGAGCTTGTTTTAGAAACGAATTATTATTTAAATGTATTTTTCGGTCAAGAACAAAAACCAAAACTCCAATCTGAGATACAAAATGCAATTAGCCAATATAGATATAAAGCTATTGTTGCTATAAATGTTCATTTAGGCATAGCACAACATAACCTGAGAGCAACACCGATATTCTATACTTTTTCGCTTGATTGAGAAAGACAAACGCTTATTATACATTGCTTACCTTTCGTTTAATCTTAAGTATTTTCGCAATTCTGTGGTTGCAATGTTTAAGTGTGAAACAATCGTCGCTCAATCGCAAATTTAATCACTCAACCTCAAGATTCACAACTATCATAAGTCCAGAACTTGCAGTTTTGCCCAATAGACTGTGCTCCGTCCTAAACATGCAAAGAAAGAAGCTGAAGAAATTCCCAAGCGCAGTTAACCTTGCAAAATACAAAAACTTAAGGTGCCTAACCAAGCAAATAATTAATAAGAAAACGAAATTATACAACATAAAGCTCAGAGCCTGTACGAGAATTCCCGACGATTTTGGACAGCCATAAAACGTTCAACAGAAAACCGAAAGAACATTAATTTATAGAATTCATTAGGTATAGAAGCTATATTTAGCCAGTCTATTATTAGATCAGTGGTTATAAATTATTTTCATATGCCAATAAATATTGTTATTAGAAACCCCTTATTATAGTGCAATTAGTTCAAATTTATGCAACCTTAGATTTTCCTGATGTTGTATCCCACAAGCCATGGCTGTATCATTGATTTGCATCATATTTATGAAGTCTGACCATATCAACTTTTCCATCCAAAATAAGCTTGTGCGAGAGTGCTGGCTCACCTGAACATATGAGTCATAAATTAAAATGTTAGAGAGTATACCATAAAGAGAAAGGAAATATTGTAAATTCGCTCCTCAAATTCTTTGTCATTACCAGCAGTTTAACTTATAGCCGAGTTGTAGAAGAAACCGCTGGGTGTGCAAAGAATTCAAGGTTTTTAGCTGATTATTACGGTGGCCCACAAGTGCAACACACAAGTATATTTATAAACACACAAATAAATTTCAAAACACACAAATATATTTCAAAACACAAATATATTTATAAACACACAAATATATTTAAAAACACACAAATATATTTAAAAACACACACATATATTTCAAAACACAAACAAATGTCGAAACACCGAAATAAATGTTGAAACACCGAAATAAATGTCGAAACATCCCGGGTTTTGTTTACGTCAGTTTCGCGCCTTTTTTTTTCAACCATCGAAACGCATGCGATCAACCTTCACCATTTTACAAAAGCAGCGCCATGTTTTGTTCAAATTGTGGTTCTCGCATGCAAATTACATTTAAATTTTGCCAGTCAGTGGAAAAGGAAACCAACAAACAAACCGAGATGTTCGGAAAAGTAACGAAGCCTCGAACGCAGCATCAAGTCCTTCCACGAGTGGCAATAACAGCGCCGAAGTGTCAGCAGGAACATCTTTTAAAGATTTTATGACAAAGAAAAATGAGGAGAGAACCTCACATTTTAAACCATCAAAAAAGCTTCGTCTCTCAGATAAACAAGAAGTAACTATTAACATCGGGTTGATGGAATTGAACGAAGAAGGATTGGCGTCTCCTTTAAGAGGTAAAAGCTTGCCTGTTAAGATTGCGAAGGATGCAGACTACAAAACGCTTCTAGAATCAGCTATGAAGAAATGTACCGTATTTCCCGGAGTATAAGTCGACCAGGCATATAAGTCGACCCCCTATTTTTAGACCCAAAAATCTTGATTTTTACGATATCCTGTATATAAGTCGACTCCCTCAAATAGAACAGTTACCGGTATCAGACACAGCATGGTATTTAAGAAAATTTAATATTATGATTATTTATATTATGATTATTTACAATTAAATATATGATAACACTAAAATCCTTCAAAGTCACTGTCACTATTATCAGAATCACCGAAAAGTTTGTTGAATTCTTCTGCAGTAATACGATCGTCGAATTGGCGGTCAGCTTCTTCCTCACGAACATCGCTGTCACGCATTTCTTCCTCGTCAGAACTACTGGCATCATCCTCATCAGAGTCCCACAGCATGTCATCTTCTGTGCCATCCATGCGGTTTGAAATGGAGCATTTCTTGAAGGAATATACCACGCTCTCATGCTTGATTCCTTCCCACGCATCTAACACCCACTGGCAAACAGTTGGCAAAGACGCACGCTTCAAATTTCCCGTCGACGTGAAATCTTGGTCTTCTCTCGCCATCCATTCACACCATTTCTCACGAAGTCGGTCTTTGAAGGGCTTGTTGAGGCAAACATCTAGCGGTTGCACCACACTTGTTAGACCTCCAGGAATAACTGACAAGTCAGTATTTTCTGCTTTGATATGGCGCTTCACCCGTCTGTCAAATGGCCGCTGAATGCATCAAAACTAGCAAGCTTCTCGTCTTGGATAGGCCACCAGGTCTTGTTCGCCAAACTTTGTCGCTTCAGATTTTCATCCCGCCTTCGTCCATCCATCCCTTCGCGTGAACATGGATTACAATTCCACGAGGAAATTTATCCTTAGGCATCGTTTTCCTTTTGAAAATAACCATAGGTTTAAGTTTAGTGCCATCGGCCATGCATGCAAGCACTGTGGTGAATCTCACCTTTTCATGTCCGCTTGTTCTCACGTAAACAGTTTTAGCGCCGGCTTTGTTTACAGTTTTGGATGATGGCATGTCAAACCACGTTGGCGTCTCGTCCATATTTCCAATATTCTTGAGCTCGTAGTTATGTTCTTTGCGAAGATTGATTACGAATGACTGAAATCCGTTATTTTATCTTCGAGATCTGCCGGAAGTTTCTGCGATATTTTTGTTTTCTGTCTAAGAACGAGATTGTTCCGTTTCATAAAGCGGCTACACCAACTTCTGCGGCCCGTGAAGCCAACGATCTTGCTTTTCTTCGCCAACGATCTGGCTTGTAACATGATTTGATTTCTGGTTACAACGTAACCAGAAAGTCGATTGTTGTCTATCCATCTTACGAGCTGCTCTTCAAGTTCAGACCAGTGACACTTCGAACCACGATCGGCACATGTTGTCTTAGGCAGCTGCTTTATTTTAGCTTGCTGTTTCCGCCAATCTCGGACAAGCTTCTCGCTAACTCCAAACTGCCGCCCAGCAGCAGAGTTGTTTGATTTTTCGGCAAAATCGACAACTTTAAGCTTGAATCGAGCTTCGTAATTTCTTCGTTTGGGAGGCATATTTGCATGTGTTTACGCAGAAAGAAATACCGTAGTGAATAACTCAATAAAATGCGGCGATGACGTGTTCTAATTTATTAACAGCTACCGTAGATGCTGATTGGCCCATTTGCTGACATATAGAATGACCAGTATATCCGGTCTAATTTTTACGCATAATTTTGATATCCGGCCAATAAGTCGAGGTCTATTTTTGAACGTCAATTTTGGGGCGTAGAAAATCGACTTATACTCCGGGAAATACGGTAGTGATTATGACAAAACATTTGACTCTGAACGCCAATACAATTTCTTCATTAAGACCAATTGGAATAAGCGAAAATGAAGCTGTTGAAGAAGCTATTCGGCATGCTACTGGTCATGATCTACATCCTGAAGAAAATCAAGCGGAATTAACCGATGCTGATTTAATAATACAAGTGAAAAGGCTTTCGTGGGAATACAAAAGCAATCGTCGTAAGCAGATTGAATCTGTGGAAAACTGCACTTTATATATACTTCATATGTTAAGTACCTTGGAATTATTATTGACTGTAACTTGAACTGGAAGCATCACATAAATTATATTACATTAAAGATTAGCAAAACTGTAGGAATTATTTCTAAATTGAGATATTACATTCCAAATCATACCTTGTTAGATATTTATAGGTCATTGATTTCACCATATTTAACATATGGTGTAGTTGCTTGGGGAAATGCTGCTAAAGTTCATATTCAAAAACTTCTTGTTTTACAAAAGCGTGCATTACGACTTATGAATTTTAAATCATTTCAAGATCACGCAATTACTCTATTTCTTTCTACCTGCACTCTTCCTGTAACTATGATCTATGTTAAAGAATCTGCTTACATGCTAAGCACTGCATGAATTATTCACCAAAACGTCTAAATATCATAACTATGATACAAGAATGGTTGCAAAAGATAATTTATATATTAATTCTTCTCGTCTGGAATTACAAAAGCGTTCATTTTCTAGAGTCGGTACCTTAATTTGGAACAGCATTGATCTTGATATTCGCTCATCGCGTAAACAAACTTTTAAATCTAAAATACATCAAGCTCTTTTAACCATACTTAAAGATCAAAATGACTATGTTGACGTGCCTATGATAATTGAAATGTTGCCTAATGTAACCGCGATATAATTTTCAGCTTATCATAATGCTCTAGTTACTTTTAAAAAAGAATATATTTATTTCCCTCTAAATTCTCTATATAAATCAGTTGTATAATATTTAATATTATTTAAGTGGAATATATTCATTTCCTGCCGCGATTAGCTTGCTATTGCAGGATTTGAATGTTGTATTGTCATGTGTATTATTCAAATAAAGTTGTATTGTATTGTATTTTTGGAAAATCATGGTCTCTTGTCTGTAACGTTTGCCACATTTACAGAAGAAGAGGATGCAGTCGATTTAGGGGGTCCGAGAAGAGAATTTTTCCATCTCCTGCTTGTGGCTATATGTAAAGATAGTGGTACTATGACTAATTAGGCCTTGCAACGCCAAGACTACTGCTTGTTAATGGATTACAGAATATTTTCTAGTGCAAATCATGGTAATTCCCTTCTACTCAATTAGTCTTCATTGGCTGAGCCATTAAAAAATACATGAAATAGGTCCCCAAGGTAATAATTTTATGTGCACATACGTCCCTCAATTAAAGGATTAGTGTCAAGCAAGCGAATCGCGGGCTCAAATGCTCTCTGTGGCCATTTTACGGGCCGGATTTTGGGTCGGTAGACGACGTTTTTGAATGATTTTTCAATCATTAAAATATGACAACCATCCTTTCAGTTTATTTCATTATTTTACTGTTTTTGCATAGCTAATATGTAGAACGAAGTGTTGTTATTGTTAGTTGCTTCTGCTTGGTCAATCAAGCAGATAATTTTGTCATTAGATCTACATGTCCTCAAATGAACCTATGATTGAATTAAATTTGCAATTTGTTTAATTCCTATCAGTTCTGAAAGTTGGAGTAACTCATCTTCATTGTTTGATGCCCAAAGTGATGAGGAATTAATTTTGAATGATAGGTAATTACAATTATGTTACTGTAAATTATATTAATATATAGTTACATACCGCAACTTAGTACACTACTTCCCAAATAAATCAACTTACATGTACATTTTTTAATTCTTATCAGCATTTCTGAAAGTTGGAGCACCTCATCTTCATTGTTCGATGCCCAAAGTGATGAGGAATTAATTTTGAATGATAGGTAATTACAATTATGTTACTGTAAATTATATTAATATATAGTTACATACCGCAACTTAGTACATTACTTCCCAAATAAATCAACTTACATGTACATTTTTTAATTCTTATCAGCATTTCTGAAAGTTGGAGCACCTCATCTTCATTGTTCGATGCCCAAGGTGATGAGGACTCGATTTGTGATGATAGGTAATTACAATGTTGCTCAGTACATAAATTATACTAAGATATACAGTACCTTAAATATATTAACTTACATTTGTTTCATTCTTGTCAGCAGTTCTGAAAGTTGGACAAACTCATCTTCATCATTTCATGTCCAAAGTAATTTAGTTTGTGATGATAGGTACATAATTATAATGTTACTGTAAATTTCAATATTTAGACTCAATCATTCAATCAAAAGTCCCGAATGGTTTGACTCTAATGTACTTTTGCTCCTTATGAACGGCCAATATTCATGCCAATTATATTTGCTGCTCACACTAACACATACGGTCTATGCTTTCACCACTTTTGCTATCCTGTAGCCAAAATCAAAGCAATTTTGAGCTGTTCTTTTCTAAATGTGTGTAAAGGTTTATCCACACCCCTTGCTGTTTAGACAAATTATACAGTATCTTCAATTCTGTGTAAAAACACACTCAGAGAAAACAAAATCCTGAAAAAAAACTTGTGCCAGCTAGTGAGATAAATGTGGCTTAACTTGTTATTTTATATTGCAGGTTTTCTGATAAACTTGAAGATACCTTAAGTGCATCAGAATGTGAAGCTGAAAACACCTCTGACCATATAGAAGTCGATATGGATGTAAGTGTTGATGAGAGTATTGGTATGATTGAAGTCCAACATGGTCCAGTAACAAAGGAAGAAAGGAATGATATTTTGAAAGAAAAACTAGAAACTAAATTATCAATGCTTAACAAGGTCAACAAGGAACATGAAGTATACTTGGGACTTTTTAACAAAGTACGTGTCATTACTGATATAGATCTATTGCTGACATTGTTCAATTGTGTTCAGGATCAAGCAAGGTGATAGACTGGAGAGTTGAGGCTGGGTGTTGCCATATTTTATGGAAATGCTCAAATGGACATAATGGTTCCTGGTCTTCATCCCCAGTACTGTGCAACAAAGGTGCACAAGATGTTTATGCAAACAGTTTGTTGATGGCTATTTCCACACTAATAACAGGAAGTAGCTTTGATAAACTGCAACTGTTTTGCAAGTTTTTACATTTGAACATGATTTCAAGGTCTACATACATGCGCATGCAAAGGAACTATATGGTCCCTGGAATTAGGTCTTTTTGGGAAGACATGAGAAAAGAGATTTGGGAAGTACTAAACAATGAGCCTGTAATACTTTGTGGTGATGGTAGGAATGACTCGCCTGGATTTAGTTCTAAATATTGTGTCTATATCTTGATGGAACAATTCTTACATGTTATTGTTGCTATGGATGTCATTGACAAACGGGAAACAGGGGGAATTTCAACGAACATGGAAGTATTTGGTTTGAAGAGACTATTGGAAAGAATTGTTGGAAAGATTGTTACATCCGAAATTGTCACTGATGCATCCACGTCAGTAATTGCACTTGTGAGAAAAATGAAAGGTACGGTGTTGTAGAAGGTAATTCGTTATTGGTTTACATGGCAATCAATGTATTTTGTTTGTAAAACACCTGTGATGGATCTTGCCTGGTGTGATTGTGAGGGCATGGGTTCTGAGTGCATGTGCAAAGTGATAACAGGCCTGTATGCATGTGTCATGAAAAAATAAATTAACACCCCTCCCCCCTTTGGCCATTACCAGATGGGTGTGCACCCCCTGCAGATCAGCCACTGACTGAAATGCCACATGTATATATTGAAGTACCAGAAAGCATTGGCTATTACTAATAACCAGCCATAATTATTTCCAACCCCATTGCTTATGTTTTGTATGCTTTACAAATATTTTTAAGATAAATACCCAAAAGAGTATGGTGATCTGTTTCACTCGTTGGATATTTGGCACAAGTCTGTAAAACTTACCACAAAACTCACCAAGGTATAATACTTCAGGGTGTCACTACTATATATTATTTCCTGTATGAAGCTCCTCCTTCAATGAAGTACCTCCTTTTAATAGGCCTCCCTTACTTAGTGAAAAATTAAAATATGCCCACTCCAGGTAACTTTTCTTTAGTGGAAATTTGGTCTTGCAAATGTTTTATAATAATTATGATCCCTCTTCTTGATGGCTCCAAATTGATAAGCCCCCTGGTGCATAATATGGTATTCTAATATGCATAATTATGATGATGTAAACATATTAATCATAAATGTGCACTACAGCACCGGTATGTTCTTATAATTCTTCCAGGCTGCCAAGGTAAAGAATTGTGAATTAATAAATCAGTGGATAGAGCCAATTAGAAACCATTTCTGGCATGTTGCTGAGAACTGTAGAGGTGATGAAGAAGCATTAAAGGTAATTTTTCGTTTCTACTGGCCATTTATTTTGAATGGCACAGTAGTTGTTATTACAGTAATTAAAATTAATATTCTGAATAAATGTTTTCCCATTTTACAGGATAGCTGGTTTGGAGTAGTTCACCATGTAGCAGGTGAACATGAGTGGGCTGATGGTGAGTGCTATCATGGACCGCTTGTTGAAACTGAAAGTGGAAAGACAGTTCTGGACAAGGGCTCAAAAGCACTGGAATCAATAAGGATTGTAGTCCTTGATCCTCGCTTTCTTAGCAGTCTGAATCATTATGTTTATTTCCGGTTTGTATATTGTATTCATTCGAATGAAACTGTAATTCTTTATTTAACCAAGGAAATATATTTTATGTTTGCATAAAAGTAATTCTGCATCAGCACTAATTTGGATGTATTTTTTACAGACACACAAGTAGATTAGAGAACTTTAATTCTATGCTGTTAAAATACACACCAAAGAGAGTTGGATTTCAGTAAGTACCCTTATGGCATATTTATTTACAAAACCCAAATAAATGTGTAAAATTGGTAATTGCTTTATTGGTAATGTATCTTCTTTGTTTTAGAAATGATGCATTCATTGCAAGGACACAGTTGGCAGTTATAGATCATAACAGCCATATATTTAGAAAGCCAGCATTGACAAAAAGTGGAAAGAAAAGACACAGCAAGATATATAGCAAGCGATCAAAGAATTGGAAAATAACTACTGTTATGCAAGACAAAACATATGAGTACTGGGAGAACCTAGCTTGTCGTATCGTGGATATGAGGGTTAAGGATAAAAAAACGATCAATCGAAGAGTCACTGCCCCTTCCAATCACCCATCGAAAATTTCCAAGTCAATTGCAATGAAACCGATTCCCCAAACTGATGAGCTTGTCAGAAATGCATTATCAAGATTTGAAAAGTCTTGATGGTGTCTTTGTACAGAAGTGTAAATATAGTTTAGATAGTTTCTTTGACTAAATTTCCAGTTTAGCACATGCTCAAATGACTTCAATATGCTTCAGTACTGTATGTCAATACAGCATTGTATTGAGGTTACAGTAACTAGTGTTATATTGGTTTGCTTGTTAATATTGGGAAAATATAGAATCTCCCTACTTGAAAGAGACTATTTTCATAATTGTGTCACTCTTAATCCCTCAGAAGCTTAATTATTAATTTAAGGCATCACATGGGTGGGGGTATTAGAGAGGGGGCTTTTTAATTTTTCTGTTAATAACGAGTAATATCATGATGAACTTGGTCTCAGGAGATATTATAATTTGCCTGCTAAATTGCATGCAAAACACCATTTGCATTCCTTATAATGATTATTATTACTTACATGTAGATCATCATGGCATGTATGTTCTACAGTTTTTCAATTAAAATATTCATGCTCTCTTAAACCCCATATAGTAACCATCTTCAGCTGGATATAACCGTCGTATTGTTAATACCACACAGGAAGGACAAACTTTTCTGTTCCCTCTACCCAGCTTTTTATAACGCCATAAAATATATTGTCTATAGGCAGCTTTCCTGAAACTGTTGGTAGAATATTCAGGTTCTTCAGCTCGGATATCGCATCTTCCCCTGATTGACATGACAAGAACATCCCTATCAGTGCAAACATTTTGAAATGTTACAAATGATGTCACACATCGAATTTTACCGCAACACTTGTTTTCCTCGTCACTTGGCATTGGCCTGCATACTCCAAGTGCACCAGCTGGCTGACATAGGTGAAGAAGGAGAAACAGGTGCAGGCGTATATGAAACTGCACAATATTCTTTACGTAGTCTAAGCTTCCTTTGCCATTTGATAGTAGTTCCAGTAGAATGGAGTCTTTCTGACATTCATTCAAACTGTTGAGAAATTCCTAAAATGAATTTCCATTCTATTTAATTAAGATTATGTACATGTACTGTATCAGGGGGTAAAGGGTTTTGTTATGACAAGAAGATGCAATTAGGTCACCCACCCCCTCCCATGTTCCCCAAGGTAGACCCCTTGCGAATGCAATAGCTATCTGCAGAACAACTTCAAAAGGGCTGCCCATCTACTGACAGACTGTACATGTGATATAATCAATAATGGACATAATGATCTCCAGCTTCTTTTGTTTATATAATATGCACAATAGCAGCTCCATATCGTCAGTCTTTTAACATAATTGCCTAACTCATTTTCGAGCCAAATTGAGATATTTGCTTATCGGTTATACAGTAATTTTAATGTTCTTGCATTGTTGTCATTTGGTCTTGTTCAAGTAATCTATAAAGAACTCATTCCTGTTTGTGTGAAAATCATGTTTTCTTTCGTTTATCTCAAAAGCTATGCAACCATTTGCATTAGGCAATTATGCTAAGAGGCTGACGATATACTGATATAAGTACAAGGGGACTTTTACACATGCACATTGAGCATAACCATTTTACATATTTTAAAACGAAGCAATTTGCAAGTGCAAAGTGTTTACCATAATTTGTCCTCTTGCTTCCTCAACGGCTAGCTTGTATGCTCAAATGCGTTTAGCCCGGCGTTTTTGCTAGCTTCTGTGGTTGTTGAAACAGAGTTTGTGGTTTTATTTTTACACGACGACTTCTTGGTGCCACACGTGCATCGTTCATTTATACACCGCAGTCCTTCGTCTTTGCAGGGACAGCCACGCTTTTTTCTGCCACTACCCTTCGAGCATGTGTTTTTACAACTACAAAACTGAAATGGAAATTTTGTAAACATTTTCGCCAACTAAAGAACTAGCAAAATTTGGTTCTGTCACTTACTTGAGTGCGGTTAACGTCAACAGTGACAGTCGATGGCCTAGCATCCTGATCGGTGACTACTGACTACATTTCCCGAGGCATGTTCAGACGTCTCGTCCGGTGTAATATCAGAAGTTTGACAAACCATGACTACCTAACAGTTGGGCAAATGCTTGCTACCATAATTGTTCAAGGTGGAGAGCGACCATGTTGGTTTAGTCGAGCAATATGTGACTACATCAGTAGGGGTTTAGATCGGAGCAATCCTACAATAGAAGACGTGCCAGATCATGCTATAAGAAATGATTTGAAGAAGGTATAGGCATATAGCATAATTTTTAAGTCACAGGGGTGTATATATTCACCAGCAGGGGTAATACACCCCAATCCAGGAGTGGTAAGAAGAAAAAGAAATGATAATTGAGGTCTGACAAGGAGTAGTGAATGCTGAAGTCTTGAATTCCCACCACTTTCTCATCCAAACTCCTGACATTTTTCCTTTCTCCCATGGTTTAATAGAGAATATTAGATCCCCAACAGTTTCCCCTTGGTACATAAAATGTAGATTATCTGGGTTTTTCAATGAAAGTTGTGGTGATGTGTTTTAGTGATTGACCGACTGCGCCACAATCGGAAATTACCGATTATTCATGCATCAATGTACCTGATACCAATTTTTAACCAAAGTTTGTTAAAACTATTAAAGTTGAGCGTTTGTATGTGTATCAACGCGCAATGTATATAATGTTTACAATGTGCATTTGCTCAACAATCGGGGAATAAAGATAATTTAACAGATGCCGATTGTCTACCGATAAAGCAAAAATCGGCCCGATTTACGATTATCGGTCATTCACTATTAATGTGTTTAAATGAACATGTAAGGTTGTTCTTTGTAAGAATGTGTGATTGTTCTTTAATACCCTAGCTATCCAATGTAAAGACAACAGAGGAATTGGAATCTGTTTTAAACGGATGCGAATGGAGATGGGATATAGATGGTCTGCCAACAACCATAACATTGGAGAATAAAGAGAAATTTGTGGTAAAATATTTTGTTATTATCAAATGCCAGCCAATGTTGGATCAACTCATCGAAGGCCTGAAATACTGTGGGGTACATTGTGCAATTTTAACCCAAAGCTTGCAATTTGCCAGATGCACCCTACTTTAATTTAACCTGTTAACTGCCAGTACCCTACCACTGACAAGTAAAATCGTCTGGCATTAGACAATAGTTAACTAAATTAAGGCACGTCTAGGCGCATTGCAAGCTAATGGGTTAACCCTTTAAGAGGCAATGCACCCTAATTTGGCCTACTTTATTATTTTACTCTGTCTAACACCAGACGATTTTACTCGTCAGGGGGAGAATGCTGCCACTCAATGGGTTAATCCAGCAATAGTTTGCATAATTTTTGACATTAGGCAATTTGATTTTTTGGCCAGTTTCTTTTCCTTCATTTTTATCCAATTAGTATTAATATGGGTTCGTAGCAGATAAATACTGTAGTACATAAAGAGAAACCAATCGATTAGATTCTCTTTCTTGTTGTACCTCAGGATTTATCTGCTATAAATAAAACCTCTGAATTCACTCAAATTTGGTGATGTGGTCTTAAACCTGGTATTGCCAAGCATGTTTTCCTTGTTAAGTTCCTTGTCTATTAAACTTGTTTATGTGTGGGTATTCAGCAGGGGTATTCACTATGACCTCATGAGTCATGACAAGAATTTGCATTTGACTACTTCAATTTTAGGTATTTGATTTGGTATCTGGAAATGAGGACATGGCAAATTTCCTCCTTTTAAATAAGGATGTTTCCTTTACTGCTAAACAGGTGATGCGGATATTACTTCCAGCATTTGCACCAGTTGGTAGTAACCGCCACATGCAAGAAGAAGTTGTAATGACTAAATTTGTTGAGTTTCTTGGTCTGTGTGAAGGTACTGTGAAGCTTACACATAAGAATGTATTGATATGAGGAAATATTTACTTTAAATAGCTATGTGGTATGAATTGTAAATCTCTTATTTTTTAGCTAATACTATTCTGCAACGCATGGAAGAGGATGGCCATGACTTAACTCCCGAGCAGAAGAATTTTATCCCAATGCTTACACCAACGCATATATTAATGTTTGCAACTGGTGCATGTGGAATTCCTGCTATTGGATTTGATCCGTCTCCATCCTGTTGTTTTGTTCACGATGAAAGCAAGACAATTCCCTGTGCACAAACATGTTCCAATATGCTGTACTTGTATGTGAATGTGAAAACCGTGGAAGGAGATTGTCTTGATGATTTTACAACTGCTCTGATGAATGGATGCATTTTTAGTAAACTTTAGTAAACATTTTTAGAACAACCAATAACTTATTAACTAATTTAATTTGTTATCATTATATATATAGCAGTATATAATTTACAAATATGGAGTTCACCTAGCTATACAGACAATAGTTCTTTATAAAAGTGGTGTTGGTTCATGTTTGCAATCTTAGGAGGACAGGATTTGTAAATAATAACTGGTGGGTTGGCAAATATGCTAAAGTTACGACTGAAATGAAAAACATAAGTTATTGATTTTCTTATCTCAAACCTCTCAAGAGTCTAAGGCTGTTGGACATTAACTATTATGACCCTATTATTTCAGTAAGAGTTCCCAACTATTTAGCTTGGGTACCTAGGCTGTTTTGTTGTTCTTGCCAAGGGGCAAATTACTCCTAAAAAGAGTATGAGATTGAAAAACATGCAATTTATTTATTTTATTAATAGTTCGATCAATTTTCGATATTTTTGTGATTTGTATACTTTTTTATTTCAGTGATTTGCACCTTGGCGCTAGCCCCACCCCACCATAAGCCTGGTTCACACAATGAAATAAAGCGCAAGGATAAGCACAAAATATTCATATGTGTCAACCTGGATGATTGAAATAAGCATAAGCACAAGGCTTATGCTTATGTTTATCTCATGTTCTTGTGCTTCTAATTGTGCTTTAAATGATGCTGCCTTTTTTTCTGATCTAAAATTAACTTACAGTCCACAAGTTTTACCTTGGAACAGCAATACCAAGCAATTGTTGATACAAATCGGAAGCATCACCCCAGCTTGATGGCAATGGGACTCTTAGTTCATTATCGACAATAAACTTCAAATATTCTTGGTGAACATTCTCAATATCTTCTTGAGCTTCTTCACAGTGTTGGGACATATCTTGAAGTTGTACTTCTGTAACTTTTTTAATATGATTCACAGCTCCCACACTCTCGGGTAAATAATAGAGCACATCTGGTTTGCCAGCAATGGTGTCATGCCTAGACCGTCGAATATAATGGCTCTTCCAGTGTTCCTTAATTGCATCCAGTTCGTTTTTCAAAATATGAGAGAAACAAAACCACAGACATTCCATTTGCAAAGGATCTGCAGTGTTCAACATACCTCTTTCAATCATATCCTTAAAGAAATTCATCCACCAGTTTGTGCAATTTTTTCTTAAGTATGACCACCATGATTCTATTATCTGATTCGCTGGTGAAGTTCCATACCTGTGTGCTCGGACACCAGCATAATCATGGGTCCCATCACAACGGAAAAAACTTTGCATTCCAGCCACTACAACATTTTCAGTTCCATTGTCTGTTCTCAGAATGGTGGGGCAACTTCCCTCTTCAACAATGGTTTTCAAATAATATTTTGCTACAACAGCTGGATTATTATTTGTCCGGGCCACTTCTAACCATAAAATCCTACGACTGAATTCGTCGATACATCCGTGAATTGGAAAGCCATAGGGCTTTAGTTTGTCATACCCGTCCATATGCCATGCATGGTTAGGGCCAGGATTCCTATACTTTCTCCGCCGCAAACACTTCGCTCTTCTCTCTTCGCAACCATCCGGGTCCAGTTATTTGAGGGTCTCCTGAACCTGTTTCCTAGGAACTTGAATTCCCTCGAGACGAAGGGTATGCCATACCGAACGGTAACCCCCAGGGCCATTGATTTCTTGTTGAATTCGTTCACGGACATTATTGATATCGTATGTAACATTTCTTCGTCTTAAATCCATAGCAGCAAGACAGGTTTTCAGTGTTCGTATGGAGAGCGTTATATTGTGTTTTGTTTCGAGAAACATTCTAATTTCTTCATAGGTAAATCCTTTACTGAAATAGTCGCGAATGACATTCTCAGTAATCTCAGACTCACTTGCTTCCTCATGACGAAAAGGTATGTTGGTAGCATTCCCACAAAATACACAAAATCTATAAGAATTTTCTAATTGCCCACCACAGTTCGTACAAAACATCACTAGGAATTCACTAGGAAAACACAAACATTTATTTCGATGTTTCGACATAAATCTTCTAGTTTCAAAGTCTAACTAAATCGGTAAAATTGATTGGTGCAATGCATTTAGACAAGTGCATGCCACACATTATTTAAAGGCTTGTGATAGAAACTGTTAATATAAACTCTATGGATGCAACAATAATAACAGTTATCAGAAATACATGGTTTGAAAACTTAGTGAAGTACAATATAATTCATTATCTGTTTTGTCCATGCAAAAATGTTTTCCTACAGAATCACATGTGTATTGTATTCGCCCAAACAACCAATAAGCAATGTTTTGGCTTAGTTATCCAGCTGTGACTGCAACAATTTGGTTAGTTTCAACATTGCTCTTGGTTTTGTAGGCGAAAATACAATACACATGTGATGTCGTTCTAACTGGCGATATTCTAACTAGGGATCCAAGGATTGTGCAAAGTTGCAAAGAGCCATAACTTTTGAGGAAAATGGGGGGAAACTCAGTAAGGAAAACAAAAGATTAATATGGAAGCGCTGAAGTACTCTGCAGCGAAGACATATTTTTGTTGAATTTTGGATCCTGTAACACCCATAATTTACAAGTAAATGCAAGTAATGTTTCAGGAACATCTCTCCTTGATCCTACAGATAAAGAATATTTCACAATTCGCCATGGGAAGTGTATGCATATTTATTGCTGACGTAAATAGATGAGTCATGCATGAATTAGCTAACAGTATTAATATGTCAAGATTGTCAAGTTCTCATGACATTTTTTTTTCGAAGGCCTATTAAAGACTTCGCTTTTGAAAATCGTGTTTTTAATGCCAAGCGTAAACATGCGGAAGGAAATTATGCCCCATTTATAATTACTTGTAAAAACAAATAAAACCGAGTGAACCAAAACGCAATGGAAGTTGGTACTGCTACAGCGATAACAGTTCGGTGTTTGAACATGCACATAATATAACAATGAAGGTTTTTTAGATAGTGCACGTTTTTAACTTTAATGTAATAGCATTTTGCAATTTATAGCCAGTGAGTTTAGCGTGACTTAGCCTTTAGCTTGCTTGCGGTCGTCTGACCTGGCTTGAAATATATTAAACTATGTCAAACATCTCAAAGAATGCAAGTAAACTTTAATGCAAGTAAAAGGTAGACAAAATGTAAACTAATAAATTTATAGTTCATACTACTGCTGTAATGAACAACTTGTTCATGTGAACGTTTATCATAGTCACTTACTCTAAAAAGAACAAAAAATATAACTTATGTCAAACAAAATATAAACTCGAACAATCTCAGTTGTTTCTACTGTACTCTGTAGTCAGTACTACTGCTATAATTAGCAAACAACTTAGTCAAGTAAACATTATTTCAACTATTGTAAAAGGAACAAAATTCTACGAACAATCAGTCAGTTTCTAACATACTCAGTTTAATAAAATACAATCTAAAATACAAGTGTTTATACAAACGTAACAGACCATATTTTATATTCTAGTTATAGTACGTAATAAGATCAGTCTGATTTACATATTAAATCTATATTATCTAAATAAGATTCAACTCCTTATCATCTGGCTATAGTGGCATAGTATCATTTGGAAGTAAACTCCGAAAATAATAATTATTTTGAGTTTGTTTATTTCACTAAATTGATTTATAGCTTATTCTTAGCTTGTTACTATACACGTCATTGCTTGTTTTGGGATGATAATTACCATTTGAAACAGGGCCAGGATGTGAAGCAATATCCATATAAATTGTGATATCAATTATCGCGGGAATTTCCCTTATTATTTGGAAACTTGTAAATTTGAATAATAATTAGCCGTCAATTAAATTTCAAAGTGACCGTTTGAAAATACGTACAATCCCGTAGTTTTAATTCCTTTAAGCTATAAACACCATACTTGCTGGAAATACTAACTATCCCAGTGTCTATAAATCCTGAAAGTATCGCGAATATATCTCAAATACCACCAAAGTTATTAGCAAAAGTTGAGTTCTGCTGGGATGTAAACACTTATTGTATTACTAGATGCTACAAAATCCAAAACTCCAATATGAGGCGCCGTGTGTTGCATAATTCAAACATTTTTCGTCGCTTAACTGAAAAGCTCACAACACATGTTGAAATGCCAAAACCATCCATTTAACCATGTGAAATACACACAGCACATGTTGAATAGCGAAATTAATACTAAAATGATTCTTTTACTCAATTTTTGCGTGAATTTCACTCTATTTTTGTGCGAATTTCAGTCTATTTTTATGCGAATTTCAGTCTATTTTTGTGCGAATTTCAGTCTATTTTTGTGCGAATTTCAGTCTATTTTTGTGCGAATTTCAGTCTATTTTTTTGCGAATTTCAGTCTATTTTTGTGCGAATTTCAGTCTATTTTTGTGCGAATTTCAGTCTATTTTTGTGCGAATTTCAGTCTATTTTTGTGCGAACATAATCGCTCTAAATACTTCATGTAAACGAAACGAACAGTCTCTAAGAATCGATATTCGATAATGGCGGGAGGAACAGGAAAAATTGTTGATGCCATATTGGCGAGTGAAGAATTTAGAAGTAGCTTGACCAGAGCTGTAGAAGCATCTGGAACTTCGCAACAGCCACGAAGTTCAACACTGCACAACAGTATCGAAGCAGAAGTTTCATCGATTTTCCGAACAGCTGGACAAACGGGAACTATGAATAGCTTGCCAGTACAGCAGACACCGCATGGTGCTTATGCTTCTTCGCCTTCAAGTCAATCCAGCACGTTGACCACGCCAGCACAGCAAATCACACCGGCTGCGACTCATCAAAGGACGTACCCTATCTTTCAAATGCGCAGAAATTACACCCCTCAAGTTTCAAGAAGGTAATTAATAATGTATAATATGCATATTTTGTAAATTGTGGTATAATGAGCTACATCCGCAAACCCTTTATCTTCTTTTCAATTAAGGCGAAAGAGCTCAAGTAATAATAAGTCTAAAAGAACTCCAGGGCAGCAACATTCAAGCTTCAATACAAAAGAAGTCATTCTTCTATCTTCACCCTGTGATAACGTGGTCGCAAAGCAGAGTAGATAGCTAGAACTGTATCAAATGGGGCACGTTTTGAGTGCAGTAGAGATCCAGAAAGAGTGGAGTGCGAATGAAGTTATCACTCATCTTGCCATCTGTTTTGCAGGCAAAATTCCTGAAGGCACAACGTATGCATCATAGTGTATTGTAAACACTTAAACATATTTTTATGCACTAGTCAATTAGAAGCCCCACTCTACCCCCCTGGTCCTGGGACACTGTGGAGGTTTTAAACAAGAGAAAGAGCAAATGTTTCAAATCCACCTTAGTTGTACAGTGGTGGACAAATGTTTCAAATCCACCTAAAGAGAGGCAGTCCCCCAATAATTTCTCAAAGCCTTTGGGTGATAGCTGACTATTAAACTGTAAAAAGCTGTAGTAATACTTTTACAAACACAAAAGCCTTGATAGATTATAATTTAAGTATGAAATTTAAGAAAACAAAAAGATTTGAAGAACTGATATTTGCAGTAACAAAAGGGTGGTTTTATGTTTGGCAACCCAAGTTTGCACCCCCAATGTGAAGTGTCTGCCACTGTACTGTCCACCTACCAATCAGATGACCTTTTCTAAGAGAACATGCAGATAACTTTGTGACTTGAAATATTTATATTAATTAGATTTTCCCCGGATGGGGACTAGACCTGAAAGCAAAAGTTGTCTAATGCACCACCCCATGCCCTTGTCACTATGTCCTGAGACCAGATGGTGTGGGTTTTAATTGCACAGGGTGGGCAGAAGTTTTTTAAAATTTAGATTTTTTACTTATAAATTGCTATTGTTTGGTCAGACTATTTTCTGATTTTATTTTATTTACAAATATATCTGGGATGGCCAAATTTTTAGGAAATGCAATGAAAAACAGATATTTCTAATTGGCCTTAACCAGGGAACCAGGTTTAACTGCTTATGGTATTCAGTGTTGCACACTGTGCACATCATATGTTATGCAATAGATTTGTTATTTTTAACACAGGGTGGAAGTTATGATGGGGTGTGGAAACAAGCTTGTCAAGCCAATGTTAACACCTGGACAGTCCTTATCTGGATACATCCTTAGCAAAATTTTTGGTACCAAAGTAATTTACCTTAGACCATCTACGAATCTTGTTGACATAAAGGTATATTTAATTTTGTACATGCCTAATAATTTTACTCATCAATGGAAAACTTGTACAGTTTAGCATTAGAACTGGTCCAAAGCCAGATCACCCACTGGTGACCCCTGGTTATATGCTAAAATGGTGCTGTATAAATGATGTTTCAAAGTAGTTGCAAATTTTAGCTGAGACTAGTTTGTTTGCTTTGGTCTGTCATCTAAAGGTTGAAGTAAGTGATGATGATTCAGATATCCCCACTACTTCAATGCAGCAAGAGACAATGTCTTATCATGAAATGTTGAAACAAGGAACACAGAGGAAGAGAAAACGGGAAGAAAGCAGGCCTTCCAATTCAACTGGGTAAGCTAAGCTATGCATAACTACAAGTATATTTTGATGACCATTACTTTTATTAGGAGTTAATACTTTTGTTAGGTCTTATTTTCGTAAAAATACATCAGTACAACTGTACAACTACTGTAACTTCTTGTTTTAATGTGTGCTTTTATAAACAGTCCCCCCTTGTGGAGGAGTTGGAAAAGGACTAGTTACTTGACCTCAGCTAGGTTTATAGTTTCTTCAATCTCGTACCCAGAAAATGACATAACCCTAATTAAAAATATGCTAGATTATAGATAGATAGATAGATAGATAGTTTATTAAGTTTAAAATTTTACAGCTCCCAATACAACTTACAGCTGAATTATACTTAAACTTTACAATCATGACTAATTAAATATATCCATTTTAAAAATTTGATTAAAACTATAAAAAATGTATCTGTCCTAAGTTAATTTGTTTTAATTTGTTATTGCGCAATCACTACAATTGAGTTTATATGTATTGTTCCTTTACATTTGCCATAATAAAACTGTTTTGGAATCTGTTCGTTTTACACACTGGATAGTTAAACATGCTCTTACGTCTCAAATTCATACCAGATCTATTTTTCTCTGGTAACAGTGCATGCAGTTTATGAGATGTATTTTGAACAATATCGTTGAACAGTTTTTTCGTTAGAGTATCTCTTCTGCTGTACAAGGAGTCCAAACCAACTTGCTCTAACGCATCACAATATGGTATATGTGGGAAAATGATACCGAGTGCTCGTTTTTGTAGTTTTTCCAAGTCATCAGATAGATATTATAGCAGATCACATGCCAAGCTCTTACCACTTACCGTACCAGGATGTTTCCTCCACAAGAGAGAAGGGCCTGGGGATGAGGTTGGACATCAGTGTGTTGGACCCTTCCCTTGACAAGTACCTTACCTTGTTAGACAGGGTAAAATAACAAAGTAGGGCGTATTGCAGCTTACTGGGTGACACAGATGCCCCTAGTTTTGTTAACCATTAATGTGCAATAACCTTTCCTTGACATGTAAAATTGTATTGCCTTAGACAGCATAAAATAACAACATGGGGTGTATATTTGGGTGCATTGCAGTTCAATGGTTAATTAATAATGTATGGTAGAAAAGATGCTTTTCAAGAAAAACATTTGAGTTTCACCATTGTTACAGGGTTGTCATAAATGAAACATTCAATTGCATGAGGTTGTACTATTTGTATTATAGTCAATGTGGAATCCCAATGACAGTTGTTACTGGTATATATATATAGACAAGGGCAGATGTGTATTGTACTATAGTGGTGTACTAGGTGTAAGCTACATGTACTTGTTTGTATCTTTTGTTGTTTTGCATTTTCTCATATGCACCGTCCGGCTGCTTATATGGTTTGTGGTAGAGATTGATCAATAGTAAAGTTATGTCATGCAATAGTATCTACCGTACCAATTTTTTATATCTTACAGAAGTGCAGCATTATATTCTTCATTTGTAAATCTGATTGACTCAGATGACGATAGTGACTTGTTGATTCCTACCTGGGAAGAGGAGGAGAACAACCTTAACCTTGCCATTGAAGCATCTATCGAAGACTTAAATGAGTTAGTAAATAATTTTCTTTTATGTATATCTTGTTTCATTGTAGTAGTTACAATACTACTCAATGGCGATGTGATTGAGAGTATTTAAGGTGACACACAAGTAAAAGCTAGCTTTTATCATTTCTATTTTAACAGAAACGATAAAGATTTAAGTCAGATATTGAAAGATCATCACATGCAATATATCTTGAGTGAAGAAACAAATGGCACCATTATTCGAAGGTCTAGGATACTTCTTACAGCCTTTTCTGCAATTCAGGCAAAATCTTTCAACTGCTGCAAACAGCTCTCTGTAAGGTTCAGTGGTGAATTGGGGTCTGATGCAGGTGGTCCTCGGCGGGAATTTTTCAGGTGTATAAACTACACTGTATTTTCAGTACTATGGTCTAAAAATGTTTTGCAACTTGATAATTGAAAGCAACAAAAACATAATATGGTACCTGTTTGTATAGAACTTGCTAAAGTGGCATACATTACATATAATTGCTGTCTTTTTTCAGGACAGTTGCCATGCCCATATTTTGGTTATATATTTTCAATTTTCATATGTTGCAAACAAATTAAATACCACTGACAGTGACATTGGTTAGGTTGTGTCCAGAGTTAACAACAAATGATGTCATAATCAAAGAACTAATAAATGATGTCATAATCGTGAATAAAACACGAGGATATAATCCATATTTAAAAAGATGACTTTCAAAACCAGCAGCCAAAATTTGGAAACAATTTTATAATCTGACAAATCCTGTTTAACATTTTTCATGTTTCCTTAATAGACTTGCAATGAATCAGCTGCCTTGTTATTGTGGATTATTTGAGGGTCGTGAAGGTTACTTGATGTTTTCCCACAACATCAAGTTGGTAGAGGAAAACAAATTCTTCCTGGCCGGTCGGTTAGTTGGAATGTCACTGACACAAGGAGGACCAGGAATTTGCTGTTTTCATCCATCAGTGTATCATGTGCGGCGTCCAATGTGATCTTTCAAGCTTTGATTTGACTGACATTGTTGATACTGATCTTTCTGAACTTGTTGCACAGGTGTAGTAAAATAACATGTGCATGGAATTGCCTATTGAAGCTATATATTGGCATTGGTTTTGATACCATTGGGACAGTCAACGGGTGAAGTTGACAGTACCACAATAATTTTATATATATTTTCTTATAGCTGAAATCAGTTCACACCCAAGAGATGTTCGACACATTCACTAAGCAGAAAGGCGATTATGTTGCTTCAATGGGCTATCCTGCAATATATTATGGAAAAGCAGAAGACAAGGATCAGATTGTTGCTAGTCTGCTAAAATATCATTTGTTTTACAGGTATTTTAAAGGCCCGTTTACACTACGCTCGATTTTTGGCACGCCACACGGCCACAGATAAAAATACATGTAGTCCCAATTTCACCCGTGCGAGGTAAAAATAGGTACAGTGTAGTCCTAGCACAGATAAAAGTGGCACGGGTATCATTTATTTATCCGTAACGTACGAATAATGAGCGTAGTGAAACGGGCCTCAAGAGTAACAGTTACAGAAACAGTTAAGTTAACAACGTATTGTGTTGTAAAAGTTGTGAATGAGAGATAAAAATGTTCCAATCTTAGTTCTCAAATATCTATGTTAATCACCTTGTGATTACGGGGTTGCTTTAAGCAGTTCAACATTTTACACAGCCCTTTGGTGTTCTCGTCTTGAGACATAGTTGTATTTGCTGACTTAAATTTCTGGGCAACGTACTTCTCCATTGTAGCGATGTTAGAAGGGCAACTTTTTAGCGACAACTCGCAATTCAAATCGTTACAGAACCAATCAAATTTAGTATAACCTTATTTGCATTGCGAGCTGTCGCTAAAATGTTGTCCTGTGTAGCATCGCCTTTTAAAATTTAATTATAACCTCTTTTTCGTAGGGTCACAGCGGAGGTCATGCAGTTCATAAAAGGAATAAATGAGGCAGGAGGATTATGGGAAACTATTAAACAACACCCGAGAAAGTTTGAAGTTCTATTCACCTTCAATCATAGTCTGATAACTTGTGCACAACTGAAAGAATTGTTCAACATTTTATGGAGTGAAGAAGGCAGTAACAGACGAAATAAAGAAGATGCGACAATCTATTGCTGGGAAATGTTTCTAAGAAATGTTGAAGGTACTTTTTGTGCATTTTGTCTATTGTCTTTGCCGAATTTTATAGTCTGTATATACATGTTCTCAAGAAAACTGCGTCGCCCTACGTGCTCTGACTCATGTGGGTGGTAAGCAATTATGTTTATCGTGACAAATGTTTAATATTTGCACTAAGCGTCTGCACACTGTAAATTCAAGAGTCGTTTTGACCCCTAAGGGTAATTTCCGTCCATTCTGTCCAAGGGTAGTTTCTACTTGTTGCAAGAGTTATTTCAACTAGACAACTACAAGGGGCAATCTAACTCCACAATGAAGTCAGAATGACCCTTCACGGAGCCACCCGACTCTTCGAAAAGAGCAGGTTGATCCATCGGAAGGGTCAGGTAACCCACTCAAAGGGTTACTTGACCCATTTGAGCGGTCAATCACTTAACCCGTACGGAACCGTAAAATCAAAGTGAAATTCTAGCATACGCTATTTGCTTCAGTCTTCTATAATTTCTTTCAGCAAACTGTAAGAAGAGCATTTTTGTAGGTACATGTATTTGCAGTAAATTTATTTATCAGCGAAAGCAAATGGCTGCACGTATAACCACCATAATGTATGCCCAGCCTGCGTATACAAGAAGTACTTCTTGTATGTCTAAGTGTACTTCAAAACTTTAAGTTATTTATCTGGTGTTTTACTTGTTTAAGGAAATTATTAGGGATGCACCGATAACGAAAAATCCAATTTACCGATACGATAAATACCGATATAATTTTCGCGTTTATCGGCCGATAATTTCGTCAAGAATTCTTAGCTAAGTGTTTTAGGGCAAAATGTTGGCGAAACATATAAACTGATAGACCAGTAAAAGAAACGTGATTACAAAATTTAATGAATTCCCCCTAATTCATAAACATTAGTTAATTTGATTTTAAGTATTTTTACAGCAAAAATAGTGAAAGTTAAAAATATAGATTATATAGTATCAGGCTACATTTACAATTACATCGATTCATCCTGAACTCATAGCAACGCGGCGCGATTTTTCAATTTTTAAACCAAATAAAAACTGTCTATGAATTTTAAAAGACAAGTAAACCAGATATTGAATATTGATAAGTCAAAAATCAAAATGTTCTTGCACTAAGAAATATTTTAAAAAACTAATTCAGGATCAAACTTAAATTATTTGTCAATGAAAACTAAAAAATCGCGCGGCCTAGCCCAATGGCGTCCAGTGTGCGTGGGCCTTTACAATTAAAAACTAAATAGCTGAATTTGTGTTATAATATGATATAATGTAAAGCTTAGCCATGAATATCAAATATTTATCGTTTAATACTGGAATTTTAAGCGTCAGGGCATCGTGTTATTGATCGGAAGCGCCAATATATATTGACGTTATCGGCCGATAAGCCCGAAAATGGCCGATTATCGGTGCATCCCTAGAAAATAAAACTTTATAGTTGTTTCACTTGTTTGAGAGCAGAATCTACTCTTTTGAGGAGTAAGCTCCAAAGGGACTGAAACTACCCTTTTGAAAGGGTAGTTCTGGGGAAAAAATACTGCCCTTTTAAAGAAGTCGAAACCACTATTTTGAATTTACACCATGGTATAACGTTATTCTGTAATTTACCTAGATGGAAATGTGAGTACTTGCACACTCAATGACATAACTGTGCACATGCAGGTGAAAGATGTCCTCCAGTTCATCACAGGCGCAGACTGTATACCACCAATGGGATTTGATCACAATCTTTTGATCGGGTTCTATGACCAAGATTTACAAGAGGGAGGTAAACGGTTTCCCTATGTATCGACATGTGCATTACAACTCTTTGTACCAAGAGGCATAGAAGATCCAAGCAGGTTTGAAGAAATTATGAAAGAATCCATTTTTGGATCCGTTGGCTTTGACAAATCATGAATCATGACGTGTACTCGTTATGTAACTGTAACACCTATTGTAAAATGTCAGCGCACCATAATTCTTAGGATTCGTTTTACATCTTCACAAAAACTTTCGTTTTAAGTTTTAACGTTTGTGTTCGTTTCAGTTTTCTAAGCATCGTTGTTGGAAATAAAGTTTACAACATGTATGAAATGGTTTATGCCATAATTTCCATCATCATCTGTAGGTTGTATTTGTTCCTGCAACTGCTGAATGTGTCGTTCATTTAAATTGAAGTCATTCTCCGGGATTTCAACGTTGTTGTATAGATCTGAAAAATCAGATTGCTCAAAATCGTCGATCCCATAATCCGCCAAATCATCTGGTTGAATGTCTACGATCCTATCAATGTTCTGTATCATACCGGAGTGCCACAGTTGCATTGGTGTTCTACCTTGGACTGTACTTAAGCTGTGGTTATTCCATTGAGAAACAAACTCTGATAGGCACATATTTATTCTGGGAAGGTAGACGAAATGAAGTGCCCATAAATGTACTTCGTTCATTGAATCTAAAATCTCACAATTTTCCATGAATGTAAACAGATTTCTGAATGGAGAATTCACAATTCTATTTACCTCACTCCATAATCTTTCGATTCTTTGATTATGCACACTGCGCCCGCATATAAAACTGCCCCTATTTAAACCCCTGTTTGCAATCATATAACGCGCGACGTCAACATTCTCACCGCCACGATCACCCCGAACCCTAGATGGCAAGCCGAACCTCTCCACACCTTCTTGGAACAATTCCAGTACTGTTCTTGCTTTATTGTTTGGGCAGCATTTGATGTATATAATAGCTCTACTGTTACCATCGATGCAACCATGATTAACAAATCTCCATGAAACGAGTTTGTGGTTCCCATCAATATGCCTAAATAGATTATATGATTATAATATATGTTAACGTTTTCACAGCACCAAGGCAAATAATATAACAATACAGGGACCGTTAGATAACCTTTACGGTTAATACGTCTTTTCCCTCGTGAAATAAAGTTTTATTATAATTTAGTTTTAGGTGTGCATTAACTTTATTTTTCAGTCAAATTTCATACCATAGTAGGTTTGGATGAGCAACATTATACACCCGCCTTCTGATACACTGCCGTCTTCTGAGTGCACGGCCAATTGGATCTAAAATCTTTCCAAACAAGACACTAATCAGTGAAAAAATTCTATCAGTTACAGTAATCAGACTCTATTCCAAGTATTGTCTACCAGCCAAAACTCGTAAAATGTTGACATCATGATGAGTGGTCGAAGTTGCAAGAGTACAAAAACATGCATTATAAGAGGCTTTACAGTTGATTTCACCAAACTTTCCCTACTATTAAAAAGATAGCTAGTCAAATGTTTAGTTTTCATTACACACTTTGAACTTGCGAATGTCAGAATATTTTGGCAAATGTTTTGTGACATCAAATGTTAAAATGATACTATACTGTAGGTCCAGAGGAGGTCTCGTCAGTATACCACAATGCATTGCGGTTTTGGACCATTTATACATATTATCAATTCGTCAGCGCAGCGCGCTCATTGTTCGGTGGCTGTCGTTGTAAACACATCTCAGAAAATCGATCGTTTTAGAAAATGGCGCATATTTTTCGCTCCGGGTATGGGAATAAAGCTTCTGTTTTGGAAGCACCTCATCTGATTTATTCGTTGTGTCCTCGCAGCCTTTGTATCTAGCCTCTGATGGAGTAACGTGCGTTGAGCAGTGCCGTAAGATTAGCGTTAGTTTTTAGATAGGTTGGACGCCAGAAGCCATGCAATTTTTCTATCAACTGTGAATGGAGTTAAAGTTACCCAAATGTTTACCGAATGATGCATTCTAGTTGTGTTTTTAAGGTGAGCTTTTCACAGTAAGAGGTTATATTGAAGTTATAGATATTCGAGCGAACTTTGTAGAAACATCAAACATGCACAGCCTCAATAATATAAGATTTATATCAAATTTGCCATGTTTTAATAGAGTATTATAAAATTGCCATATATAAATATAACACCACTTATATCGACTTATTTCAATGCATCTGTATAAGGTATGTTAATATTTACCACAGAAACTTCAAATCCTGATAAAGATAGAAAATCATAACAAGTTTTGGCTTAAAAATTAGTTTGGAAGCCACTTTAAATTTTTATGGGATATATGTAGGACTTTGTACGAGCTTTACAGTATCTCCCGAAGTTATTCTGGCTATATATATAAAACTGAGTTGTTCTTGTATATCTTGTATGTAGTTCTTCGACTTGGATGACCCTGGCAAGGAGAATATTCAATACATGTAATATTTTGTGGAAACTTGATATTCTACCATCATCAACTCAAGAGTTGGATGCTGTACTCCCCCACCACTGAATTTAAAAAGTCAAGCACCATGTAATTGCTACCATCAACATATGAATCCTGTCTGCTTAGTAGATCTACCACCTCATTGAGAGTCAACAGATGAGATGATGAAGAGGTACATGTGATGTTGATGAGACAGAGGTTTTATACCCAGATTTGAGGCGTATGCCTGTATGCTACCAGACAAATTAAACTAACAGACACAACCATAAATGGTAAAATATATAACTGTCCAGCCACATACAGTTCTGGTACACTACGGTTACTGGTTATGAGCAGAATAAAGACAGAAGTCAATTGATTTTGAAAATAGTTTATTGTTAGAAACATCACTTAAAATTTTAAACAGCATATTTTATGAAATGTTGCACTATTTCCATTTAACCAAAATACATGGAAAGTATAAGGTTAGAAGAACAGGAAACAGTGCTTTTAATGTGCCTACCCCTATCTAAACCTACTGCATAAAATATTATCTAGAGTCATAAAATTATTTATACCTCTAGAATTTATAATATTTACATAACTTAACTTCTTAACTTATTTAGTTTCTAAAATTATGATTTTACATATTACCACAGCATGTACAAAAACTTTTTTTTCCCATGTAATGTCAATAATATACTGTATACTATGATGTAATGTGAAATAATGTAAAACTGATGAAGTATCAATAAAGTTTAAAACATGCATTATAATTGCTTTACTGGGCAGTCTGCATTATGAGATGCATCTATGCTTAGCCTTGTAATTGGTTTCAATTATGTATTGTGATTAGCATGGTGCATTTTTGAAGCAAGCTGCAAAACAGAATTTACTGCACATTGTAACATTATAACAAAATGAGATTCAGCATCCTCCAAGGAAACAAATCTTTTTCTGTAGGAATTGTATACCCTTGACCTTAGTCGACTATCTGAAAGATAAAATGAAACAAGTTAATTGTACTGTTCTGAAATATATATCAGGTATTGATGGAACATTGGCCATTTTATTATAGAGAAATATGAAGTGATTATGACTATGGGGTCATTCATAGCATAATTTTGACAAGAACACAACCTAATGCTAGGGCTGAGGAATAGAGTACATAAGATGTCAATGACATATGTCAATGACATATCCATCCAGCATCATTATTCCTGACATTCAACAAAAGTACACTCTGGGAGGGGCCTTAACCTTTCAAACTGAAAGCATAGCGATCACACCCCCTCAAATGCCCAATAATTTCTAACAGCATCTTATGATACTCATATACCTGACTTTATGTGTAAAAGTTCTATATTAATGATTCTACTTCCACAAAAGCCTTGATAATTTAAGCCCACCACTGGTGGTGTCTATTAGAATTCCTTCATGCCTTACCAGGGAAAACCTGCCTGCTACGCAGCTGCTGCAATTGACCATCAGTGATGATATACCTACCCATAAAAAAGTAAAATTCAATAAAAAAATAAATGTAAAAATAAATGTATATATACAGTATCATCATGTTTGTAGAAATCATGTTTGTAGAATTATAGCGCTATGAATAGTGTTATATGTCATTTCCATGTTATGAATTTGCTTGTGAATTAATATGTTCTTTTGGCAACACTCTGCATTTTCTCTGCAAAACCATTCTGATGTTAATGCACCAATCAACCCTATGCCAAGCATGATGCAGTTACTTATACCATTATGGGGGGGGGGAGGGGGGTATTAGTCTCATTCTAAACATAGGGCCAACCTCGTACCCAGGGTCTTATCTCCACTGTGTGTTTGGGCTTGGATTTGATGTGAAAAAAATATGATTTTTTCTCCAAAGTGTACTTGTATTTTAAGTGTAGAAACAATTGCAATTTCATAATATATGCACATTGTTAATGTTGATGCAACCCAGGGTGGGCCATTAGACCACACCAGGCCCTCAGGGTAATTCTTTGTGTCAGGGATTTGAACTGTGATTATATTATTTATACTGTTTTCATTACCTTGGCCGCCCTGTCCCACCAGTTCTTTCCACGGGTGGATAAAAAAAGCTTTCATTTTGCTGTACTTATCTCTCCAAAACAGAGGAATAATGTCGAAAGATGTTGAGGACACAATTATACAACGTTTCTAGCAGTTGAGATAGTTCATCTGAATCGGTACAACTTGCAACGATGTATACAAGGACGTTTAAGTGATCTTGTAGCTTTCGGTGAAGAAACTCAATTAAATTGATGTCCATCGACGTCCACAGCCTCTCTGCTTCTTCGCAAGACCTTTTCAAAGACTGAAGGTATTCGATAACGTCCTCCTCATTACAATGCGTACAAGAACATACACAGAGAACGAGAAATATTTTTATTATGTACCAAATCGCCGCCATTTTGTCTTCAGTGCATTCGCTTCGTTTACATGAAGTATTTCGACTGAAATTCGCACAAAAATAGACTGAAATTCGCACAAAAATAGACTGAAATTCGCACAAAAATAGACTGAAATTCGCACAAAAATAGACTGAAATTCGCACAAAAATAGACTGAAATTCGCATAAAAATAGACTGAAATTCGCATAAAAATAGACTGAAATTCGCATAAAAATAGACTGAAATTCGCACAAAAATAGACTGAAATTCACGCAAAAATTGAGTAAAATAATCATTTTAGTATTAATTTCGCTATTCAGCATGTGCTGTGTGTATTTCACATGGTTAAATGGATGGTTTTGGCATTTCAACATGTATTGTGAGCTTTTCAGTTAAGCGACGAAAAATGTTTGAATTATGCAACACACGGCGCCTCATACTCCAATACAGCAGGAAAAACTATACAAAACTATACAAAATATATATCAAAATGTTCAATATTACACGACAATATTACAAGAAGGTATTCAGCAATGCACACCTGGAAGAAATTTACGAAGTCCTGAATGAAGAACACAAAAATATAACGACAGATCTGACCACATTACACACAAAGACAATAATGACACCAAAGACCAGACACGATTATAAATTCAAAAATGTATAAACGGTCAAGTTATTAAAATCCAAATAAATCCATAACAATCAAACACTATAACACCAAATTTTCACATGATAATACAACCACAAATCACAGATCAAATTTGACTAAAAAAATCCAGCCAGTACAACAAGAGAAAATGGACAAAAACCCAAATAACCAAGTTCGTAGCGTGGGTCACATTAGGCCGTCACAGCAATTAAACACAAGTACATAGATATAATTCCAAATAATACTTTACAGCGACAAAATATTAATTCAAAAATCAAATAATCAGGTTCACAAGACCTTTACGAATAATTTGGTTTAAAGATATATACTCAATTTGATATATAAAAGGCCGAAAATATATAGAGCTCAATAGCTCGAACTCATGATTTGAACTCATGATTTTATTATTTTATTTATCAACTAAACATAGTAGAATAAAACTTGTCTCATTCCCAGGGTAGGAAAGAATATTTTAAAATTTACATCCAACACCTCAACACTTTGTCAAAATACTAAAAACTATGAGGAGAACAGCCAAAAAAACAAACACTTTGAAGACTGATAAATTTCCTACTTAATCACAAATGAATATATTTAAAAACGGTTTAGACATGCAAGAAAATGAGGCAAAGTCTACAAAGTTTTTTCCAATTTTAGACAGCATTTTTTTGTCCTGATGCGGGATACCTCAAATGGCTATGACGAAGTATAAAACGCAATATTGGCTATCAAAAGTAAACAAACTTTGTAAAAAAAACAGCAACAGGGGGGGGAATGCATACTTTATAGTCAGAAAGTCAAAGACAAAGGCCAAAAAAATAAACAAATACGCTTGTAAAAATATTTTTTTGTTTACTAAAAATTTGAAAACATAACATGTGAGCAAGAAAAGCGGAAGAGAGATTTGCCTGGTAAGAAAATATAAAGCCGCGTTTTATTGAATGCTTTTCTGACTTATCGAATATTCAATTACTTTATATGCAAAAGAAGAGCAGTTGCTGCAGTTTTTCATGTTCTGGAAATGCATAAACCCATTGGTTTTCCTCATACAAGCAAGCTTTTTGTCTGGTTAAGCACTCGAAATTTTATTTCTGAATAGTTTTTGTATTTTTTGTATGGCTAAAATGGCTATTTAATGTAATATGAAGGATATATTGTATTTTTCATTTTCCCTTTGGTTTTTGAAGTTGAAATATCGTTTTTATATAAAAATAATAAACGTATATATAAATATATATAACTAAATAAAAAAGTTGGTCAAAAACAAAAGCATGCTGAGTTCGACCTAATTGAGTGAGCATTTAATAAAAATTACTACACTGCAATATCAAAGTCCCTACGTACGGATTACAAATTGACAAAGCGGGCACAGGAATGCATGGTAATACTTTAATAACCATTTTAAACCAAAACAATACAGTGAAAATGAGCAATAATTCTGTAAAAGGGGGCAGACATGGCAACACAGAACAGCAAGTTCTTTATTTAAACACAAGCAGAATGATGAGATACAAATGCGAATTTCAAAACTTTACTTACCTAGTTGGCGGTACAAACTGGACATCAAAACTGCTAAATTCCCATGATCGTAGAAAAGGTCTGGTTCAGAAAAATATAAATATCCAGTAGCTGCCATCTTGGCATTTTATTTTTGGCATTGATATGAAAACTTTTCTCAAGTCGGGACATATTAATTCAGACAAATATTAAGTCTCCAGTTTTAAAGCGTTTTAAACGGGTAAGTGTTTATTTTGCATACTTGCTTTTGCAGTTTTGCCTTCAATTACCATGCACTACAGTTTGTGGTTTTGAAAATGCGTAGTTCATCCTGTGGTCAATAAATAACAACATTGACTAATCTTAAAAATTGTTTTAGTGCCATATGTAGAAGGATGGGACATCAGAAAATGTCTAAACAGAGCACGAAGCTACGTAGTAGACAACAAATTGTCACAGTCAACAAATGCTCGCCTCAAAATTCACAAAGAGATGAAGAAAATCAACCTTTTGGAAAATTACATCACTCCCACACGAAGCAATCCAAGTTTCAACTACAAATCCTGCAACCCTTCGTGTGATAGAGTCTCGACAGTATAGAGGACACAGTCTGATCCACATCAACGATGATGCATTCGAGTTCTTTCTGGTACTGGAACAAGAACGAGTTGATAAAATCAATATTCAAAGGTTGTCATCTTTACAAAACGGCATGGTTGACGACTCCATCGCTGAAGCTATCAGCAATTTGACTCTGGAAACTGTGGTCTTTAAATTGTTCGAGTCAGATGCTGATGCAAACAAGGTATTTAATAATACAGTAACGGTTTACATGAACATAACAATTTCAGGATCACGTTTTCCGCTTCCATCTTATCGTATCAAAAACTAAGCGCCATACAGTATGTAAACTTTTTTGGTTCTTGAACACTAGAACAATAGACTTTGAATAAATTCATGCTACGGTACATTGCGATAAGAATCGGAAGTGGAGAGCGGTCTGTAAGCATTAGGACTAGCCCAGTATGTGAAGTAATATGAAACTTACTAAACTAAAGTATATGCACAGTACAACATACTATTTTTTCTTTATGAACAGAACGTCATTATTGAAATTATAAAAGATCATTGAAAGATATTTCAAGATGGGTGCAGGACAGTTTTTATGCGATTTTCACATAAAGAAATATCTGGCACATCGAGAGGCTGTTTTGCAGAAAAAGAAGAAAGCCACTGAAAGTTTAAATTCTGGTAATCGAACAGGATCGAAGTAAGGGCAAGAAAGTCTCCCATGTGCGCCTACTGGACCTTGTACACAAATTAGGAAGTGGAGGTATTGTACGTCTTTACAACAAAAAAGAGTTGCAGCATCTATGTGCTGCATACAACATCCGATTCGTTTCCAAGTGGAATAAAATTAAATTGGCATTGGAAATTGTCCAAGCAATCCCCCAATTCGATGCAGTTCCATGTCATGAAATTACATCGATCTATATCATTGATGTTGTTGATGAGCATTCTAACAGGATTCCTGTATTAAGAATTCACAGATTGCAAAAAACAAATGTGACTGTTATATTAAAACATACTGTTATACCGCATATAAAGGCGCATTCACCTTTGACTGTTAAAAATATGCGAGTTTAATTGACATGTACAAAATACTTTTGCCATATACCTTGAGCGCACAAGGGATGAGGAGTTATTGTTTATTCAAGCTCTTACACTCGGAACAATGCCTAAGAGATCGTTACGATGAAGACTTGCGTTGGTTACAAATACACTTATAAGGCTGAATTGCAGTTATACTCGTTTTAATAGGTATTCTTGTGTATTCTATACAGTATATGTTAACAAAACACGTTAACAAACAGATACTCACTCATTTAAAGTATGAAATATTGTATCATGTGGTTGTTCAACGACTAACATTTAAATCAGTTTAGATTATAAGTACATATATAAAACATGTAAGTGTAATGTGTCCACTCTTGCGCACGTTTATAACAGCTCTTCATAGCTGTTTATTATTTAATTGGGTAATCGTGGAAGATTAGTTAAAAATTAAATAATTTATTTGCAAATTTGAAAGTGTTATGGTTTCAAGTCACTGCTCTATGAGCAACCCCATAGCAGGTTTAGATTTTTGCCAAACAGATTTTCCTTTGGGAGCCCAGCAAAAGAATGACTTTTTGCTGTGCCCGTATTACCTTTCCTGCTGACAGTTGTCTGTCCAAATATGATGGAGTTCTGAGTTCCTTGCGTCGCTTGGTATGCTGGGTTGTCATTCTGCCCATTTACCCCTGAAAAATGATTCTCTACACAGTCCTGGTTTATAATGGCTGGTTTGACAATTGATCCAGGGAACCATCTCAACTTTGTCTGCACCAAGGAAATTAATCCGTGAATCATTGACTGGATGTCAAACCACAACTTCTGGGATATTAATTCATCTCCTTTCATTGTTCCTTCTTTCCAAGTCGAAAAGAACAGAAGTGTAGCCTGCAGTGCTTGCAATCGGCTATTGTCAACATCATAAATGATGTGTTTATCAGAAAATAATTATATCATTAGGCTTGTATGCTTTAGCAAGGCAATCATCTCATCAAGCTTGCTTGGATCTTCATCTGGAAGAGTGGCAAGGTGATCTTTAAAAGCCTGAATAAAAAAGTGATCTGTGTCATACATATTATATACTATGTTTATTAATCTTTGGCAGGGTATACAGCCAATTCAATTATAAGATTGTCCTTCCAAAAACTTAAACCTTAAAGTCTGAATGTGCAGTACCCCATCATCCCCTGCGAGCTCAAAGTTTAAGGTTTAAGTTTTTCGAAGGACAACCTTGGCTGAGCTGTATATATTATCATAAACTATATGCAATACTTTCATAAGATAAAGCATCTTCTTGTTCAGCACATCCTCTGCCAAACCGTTTCTCATTCGGGAACTTGGGGTTAGCTGGAAATGATCCTCCTGAAGGTTCTTGTGAATGTGGCAGGAATTGTTCTTCTGATGCCATAGATACGCATCCTTCCAATGTGCCCAAAAGATGTTTTTACCACCTTTTGTCAAGCACCTTGTGCTTATTCAATATTGTTCCTCACTTTTTTGAAATTATGCTGTATACAAGGAAAATATTACATGAATTCTAATTGTTCTAGTTTGTGTAATTGATTTTAAGGCGTAGAATTCACCTTGCAATCCGTTATAAACATCATCGGATCATCTGTAAACATGACAAGTCACTTGGATCACAATTTGGAAAATGGATTTTAATAAACTGCCTGTTTGAATCTCCACCATCGCATAGGGAGTAATAAATTCTACAAATATGAAAAATGAAAAAATAGAACATAAATTAAAGTTATGGATATACATATAAGATTATGGATATACAGAAAAAACGTACGTAAAACCAGCTCCTTCATTCGCATCACACCCTCCAAAAATTGAAGGTATAAAACGGAAGCAGGACATTGAGTGGTTGGGAAATGGGCTAGCGGAAACCTAAATCCACTATCACTGACAAATATGAATTGCAGCAGATGCGTTGTATAGAGGACTCGCCTATACATAACAAATTAAATTATAAGGTTTACAATTAATTGAACAGTTTACTGTTGATGCAATGGAAGTGTTGATAAAATATTGTATCAATTCTTTTCCTCAAGTTGATCAATTCATTCGATAGAGAATTGGTCAACTTCCTGTCCAAATGAGCCAATGAAATTTCATTTCCAACTCAATTTTTTCTTGTAAAACCTATCTCGTAAGCTGAGGTTTTTGACGACCCGTCCTCCGGGAATAGCGTTCTTGGCTCGAATACATTTGGCGATTCTATATCTTCTATACCCGAATCTATCTCTCTTTTTGTTCTCCTTTATCTCTTGTTCCAAGTTTGGGCTATCAATCTGCAAATTTCTGGTACTTGGGGATTGTAGCTTCCCAACAGCATTTAAAATCATTAGTCTATACGGTATACTTTGAAGGTCCTTTAGCTTTAAAAATTTTAGCATATTTGTTGTGGTGAAACCCAAATCTCTAGTTCTGGCTCCAATTCCACCAAGAATTGTTCAACAGTTTTACGACTATCCTTGGAACACATGTCTCGCAGGGTATATCTACTACTAAAATGTACAGTACTCAAAGTAACTCAAAGAATCGAAAGGAAGTTCTATGTATTTCCTTCTGTTATAAACCATGCATAAATTTCGATTTACTTCCTGCATGCCTCCTATTGGTTAACTAGCTCTGACACGAAATTTCATTGGCTCATTTGGACAGGAAGTTGACCAATTCTCTATCAAATGAATTGAGGAAAAGAATTGATGCAATATTTTATCAACACTTCCATTGCATCGACAGTAACATGTTATAGCATATATTAAATGACCCTAAATATATTAATTATTATTATTATAAAGCCATTACCAGTTCGATCTTTCTCATGTCATTGTAAAATTTTCCAAGAGAAACCATTCCCGTCAGTTGATGACGACCACCCTTGACAGTCATTTGCAAGTCCTCCTGATTGTATGCAAAAGGTAAAAAAAGTCAATACTTTCTTGTTACGTTCTTGAAGTTAGCATCTGTCTTGACCATTGATATATCAATGCCAATGGTCTTGATGCCTCTCTAATATGCTGCTGCATAAACATACTTGTATCTTCATCTCGTCGACAATAAGGCCGCCCCAGTACTCATCTTTTTTAAGGTTCTGCTGCTCTTCTTCCCTTTTACACCAATCAATAGTCTCATCATTCCAGGTTGGTTGTTGATCGACAGAATTCTTACAATATCTGCAAAACAAGGCAATACCATTGTAGGATATAAGTCTGCATTATATTAATCAACAATATAATATACTATCACTTGACAAGACGATTACTTGGGAGAATGACAAATTCACGCATATAATCCAATGCTTTGGGATTTTTACAATAGAGATCCAGTGCAAATCTCACAACCCTGCAGGAAAGAAAATTATGAAATTACAGGAATATGTAAAAAGGGTACACAAAATAGAAAATAAAGAAATTATTACTGGTGGTGACAATTATTGTTACATATTTCTTAACTATGCTGGACCATAGTTAATAGAGACAGGGTTTGGAACGCCGGCAAACTTCAAAGGCTTTCGAGCCAATTAATTTCAGATGTTGAGAAACCGCGTCACGTGACAATACGAGTGCATCGAATTCACAAATTACTAGAGCGTAGTATTACTGAAATACGATATTGTGATTATAAATACTGAAATACTAGAGCATAGTATTACTGAAATACGATATTGTGATTATAAATACTGAAATAAGGCATTGTTACTCTTGTCATGGCTTCGACAAGTTCAGCATACGATTCAGAAAGCGAAATTCCTTCAATTCTGGGCTCCGAAGTCGAAAATAGAACCACGGAGGACAATTTTCAGCAAACTATTGAACTGCTGCAAATCGACGCTGAAGAATAATATCGCGTTAAGTTGAAGAAGTAAGTCTTTTATATTGTGTTCCTTGACAAAATGTGAAGTAAGATGCCTTTAGCATCATCTCTGTCTTCTGTGTGTGTGTTAGGTTGAAGGTTTAAAGCAATTTCCTTGCGAATTTTGCTCAAAAGTGTGCAAATCTAAAGAGGGCGTACGAAGCAATGCATGTTCGCAGTATTAAACATTCACCCGTGAACACCGAAGATGTTGAAGCCGCTAAAGCTACTACAGCTTCTAACAAACGAAAAAAAAAACAAATACCAAGGTACATCACGGAGGAGAAAGTCCCACTGATTAAGGTTTACCCAGAGAAACAAGTTGACTTGCAACGCAGTAAATCATTCATAGAAGATCTGAAGATGTGAATGGTCTTCTAGATAACATTCACAAAGATTCATGAAAGACTACTTCGGGAAAATGTATCATTCATGGAAAGAATATTTTCATCCGTTCAGTGATCACAAAGTCGTGTTTCTGATGCTGGTAAATTTGTCTGAACGATTGATTACCTGTGAAGATAGGGTATGCATATTGCATTATATATAAAGTGCATGTTTGTGACAGGCTGAGATATTTATAAAAACAAATATTAGCTTGCACTTCATTTCACAGGTGAAGTGAAAGCTGCCACAATTCTCCCACAGTCTTAGAGTGTATCATTTTTCGATAATATATTGACAAAAGAATAACTATGTTTTGACCCATAGCTTGCAATGCACCCTATTTCAGTGTTTTACTGTGTCTATTAAATGCCAGACAATTTCACTTATCAGTAGTAGGGTACTGCCAGTTAATGGGTTAATTAACAAAAGTGTCTCTTGTTAAACTATTAGCTTGCAATGCTTCCAGATGCACCCTACTTTAGTATGTCACTCTGTCTAATGCCAGACCCTTTTGCTCATCAGTGGTAGGGTACTGCCAGTTAATGGGTTAACAAAACTATCTGCCAGTGTCTCTGGTTAACCTATTAGCTTGCAATGCACCAGATGCACCCTACTTTAGTATGCGCCCTAATTTAACACCAGATAATGGGTTAATCCTGATAGCAGTAAGATTGGTACTTTTTTATTCTGTCTATTAATACCAGATGATTTTACTTACCAATGGAGAGTGTTAGGTGTATGTGGGTTAAAGCAGAAAATCATTTTAATATTTTCATTTCTTCTGTTTAGAGTGAATTATCCATCACAACCGACAAGCTTGGATCCCTTGCTTATGTTGCTGGCCATGTAATCCAAGCATTATGGAAAGAGCAAGAATTCCAAAAATGCAGATTCATTAAGAAACCAAGAGTTACAAGCATTATTGTTTTCAATGAAAGTACCTACTGAAGAAAATGACTACATTTCTTCAATTTCCCGAGGAGCACTGTGGGCACCCAATTCCTGGCTGGTAAATATTGCAGAAATTCCTGAATTGTGTTTAGAAAGCACACAAGAATTGGCAAACCTACCCCATTACTTGTGGATAAAGTTGTTGAGGAGGTCCAAGCTTCTCCATTAGCAAAAAGTTTGTGGAACAATATTGTTGAACAATGTGATGTTGCAGTGTCAAAGGAGGGTCAAAACTTATGTTTTGAAAACATTATCAAATTAACAAACATTATTACTTTGCACGAGATATCCTTAACAAGTATAAATTACTTGAAAAAGAAGGCTTTAAGGAAACAGTTAAATAGTATCTACACTATTCTTCAATGTAAGCTCGGATTCCATATGTTGGGGCTCTCGCATGCACCATAGCATACACAGAGAACCCCAACAGCTTGAATCTGAGCCTACCCACAATGTAAATACTAATTTCTGCATATTATTTGTTCTCTTTCTTGAAGGAGTCGACCAAAATTGTATCTGATAGTGATTTTTGTAGATATAGACTTTTGTTCAATTAATAAATTTAAAATGATATCAACAATACAATCCCAAACAAATATAAATACTGTGTTTCTTGGTATAATGTTCTAGTCTTATAGTTTATCCAATGCTTGCTTGATCTGAATTGTCCATCTTTACAGATATCCTATCTTGCACAGAATAAATAACCATAAATCTTCTATTAAGCCAGGAGGGGGCTTTTTTCAGTCATATTTAAGGTTAATAATTCCAAGTCCTACAACCACAAATTTCTGTTTTGGTTTGGGCTTGTGTCGAACAAGTTCACTTCTGGGTGCAGTTGTGGAGGTGGAGGGTATGCTTTTCTCTGGTAAATTTAGGGAAGGAACAGCTCCAGGCACAAGTCTTTTGCAGGTGGGAACTATAAACATGACCAAAAACCTTGTTAATATACAGGTATATTTTTACACAAGTACTACTAGTCTACCACCATTTCAATGAATTGTATATAGGAAAATAAAAAATATCTTGTAGATCTTATATTCTGACTAAGTGCTTTATATATCAGCTAGCTCATATCAATCCATAAGCAATTGGGCATATATTAAATGATATAACTCCTGAATTTCTCCTGGGATTTATCCTGAATTTCTGTATTCCGGTAAATTTGAGCATATGGTTTGAACCCCATGCATAATTACTGTAGCGTATTATGTAAATCAGTATTAAATTTCCATATGCCCTACAATTGAAACACCTTCAATTGAATTATACAAGCTTCTCGCAACGAGCGATAACTTCAAGCGTTAATACTGAAATATCAATAATTCCATATTCAGAATCGGCCAGACTGGAAAGTTTGTATTTCGGACCAAATTTCGGACCAAATTTCGAAAATTTCCCATCAGACGCGCAATTTTAAAATCAGCCGTGTCTGAAAGGCTATTGCGCAATATTTCAAGCGCGAGCGTGCAGCAAAGCATGAACGCGCGGCAAAGTGCGTGCGCGAACATCCGCGCATGAAAGCGTGCAAGAAAGCGAGCGCAACGCGAGAAAATTGGGCGAAAGCGAAAAGACACTCAAATTTCAATGCGAACAGCAATAAACCTTAGGATTGCCGAAGGCGCGCCAGATGCTGCATTTAATGATAATTTACTTCCGATTCGGTGCGCTTAGCCAATAGAAATTTGCCATTGAGAAATCTGATCTTTGCTCTTTCGCCAATCTCAAAAATTTCGCCGTATTGCGCTCTTTCGGTTTGACTTTTCAAGGCAAACATCGATATTTTGAAGTGACAAGCTGCTGTTTAATATTTTTACTGTGGAACTTACATCTCGAGACTTTGGGCGTTCAATTTTGCGAGGTGAGTGTATGTAGTGTCAGTAGTGCTATTTTTTGTTTGCGTTTTATGGAAATTTATTATTTGTATAGTTTATATGATTCATATTTTTCAGCGCCTTCGGTGAGGGGCGAGGGCGCTTCATATTTCAGACATTTAGTCGCAATTGTTTAGTTTTATAAAGTCCTTTTTACCTTCGATGACTATGGGATATTTAGACGAAACAACTGAACATGGAAATACTTTAAAATATACTACAAAATATTTAAAAACATGAATTATGAGCGGGTAAAACGAGCGGATTTATATACGAGCCTAGGCGACACGGCGGACACGCCGCACATTGTCAAATCACATCCGGCGTGTTACTGTCATACTGAGTTAGCATATTTAGTCTTTACTCTTTAGATATGTTATCATTTTATATGTATATCACTAATATAATATCAGTAATCAGTATATAACTAATAACTATATATCATATGATATTATACCTCACAATAAGTTTGTTCAATCAGAGAACTAGGTTTGTACAACATGACCGCGGTATTTTTCAGCGAATACCATGCCCCGGGCAACTTGTACCCTGAGGCCTGAGTTGTTTCCCGGGGCATGATATTAGTTGAATTACTTGAATATCACGCTTGAGGCTTCAGCGGGGAATTCAACTTTTGAATACCCCACTCGTACCCAGTTCGTACAAGGTTCGGTATAATATATCATTTATAGACCTTTCACTCGGGGTATTCCCAAAAAATGTACCCTTCGCCGAACCTTCAGGATGAAATATCCCTCTGGCTTCGCTCTCAGAATATTTCACACCTCAGGGTAATTTTTTGTGGAATACCTCTCGCTCCAGGTTTATAACTAATAATTAGTCTTTAGTTTACTCTTTAGATTAGTGTCTATGTCTGAAGTTCTCTACTTTTCCTCATGCATTTCAATTTATAAATGGCAGAGGTTCAGATAGTTCAACGAGGTAAGCTTTCCGTTATAGGACCTTACCCAATAGTCTTATAGTCAATATGTAATGTATATGTAAGTGTGACATTCAGTATGGTTATAAGGTTATTAGAACGTAAGTTTCTTGCACTTACTACTTCGTAGTTAGTAATATTACAACAGCTTTGTCTGCATTTACAATAATTACCCTTAATAGAATGAGCAGGATAATTTATTTGCAGCGTAAGTTTATTTAAATTGATACACATATGTAATTTTTCTGTTGTATAGTTTGTGTTTCATGCAAGAAGGAATGCGGGAGTCATTTTTGCAAAGTTTGCAAGAAAGCCTGCCATGCCATTCCACCTTGCTCAACACTGACTGGTGAGGATGATTCGGATGAAGAAGGGTTTGGTGCACCAGTGCTCTGCGCTAGTTGTGCAGAAAGTAGGGCAGGGGATCAACCAAAGCATCGTGGAAAGATTTCAGAAAAAGGTAAAGCAATATAATATTAACCACAGCAATTACCATGGTTTTCTTTAATAATCAAGACAATTTTTCTCCATACAAATGTTCATTATAGAATCTCAGTTTGCCAGCTTCTTTAAGCGACCAAGTGGGCAGAAGTCAACATTGGCACCGGTGGCAAAGAGATCCAAGAGTGGGCACGAGAAGACGCAAATGGGCTTTTGCTTGATTTGTTTCGGGGAAGGAAAGAAAAAATTTTGGTTGTCAAGAGGGAACCCATCCTCCCTTGCCAAACACCTAGCAGCATCACATAAGAATGCAAGGACGGGCCCGAACGATGCTGTGCCAGCAAGTTCACCTCTTGCTACAGAGGCAATGAAAGCGTATGACCGTTTGCATGGTGCAAGTTCGTCTAGGTATGTCACAACCAAATAGTTTACAGTTATAGTGACCTGAGATACTATAACATATTGTTAATATCCCCCTACAAGGACATGTCACTCACAAATGGCCAAAGTGAATCTTGCGTTCCCACTGTGCTTTTCGCGTATAATATTTACACATTGTAAATTGTGCTAATTATTCTGTTTGAATTATCATTATATATATCACTATAGTGCAAGGCAAGGGACAAGAGGTGGTAATGTGGACTGTGTGGTGTCAGAACCAAAATAGACCTCTCAAATGGATGTGGATAAGGAAGGGGAGAGTGGTTTAACTGTCACGTATGTACAGCATAAAATCACACTACATTTAATGAAAACCCACATAAATATGTATGTACTGTTAAAATAGAGTAAAACTATATGTACCAACAGAATATTAAAACGATCAATTTCACATTGCTTTAGAGATCTGATTGACAGCACTGAAGATGTCTCTGTTAGCCAGGAAGACCAGAATGTGGACGATGTCCCAGTGGCCGGTCCCAGTGATGTTGGATGAACCAGGTCAACCAACAGGTGTAGACAAGGCCATGGAGGAAAAAGGAGAAAGGTTTGTCACCTTATATTGTACAAGTACTAAATAAATTAAATGTAGTGGGGAAAGTGTGTGCTACGCAACACCGGCCACTACCCACAAACTGTCATTTTCCATAATGTGTCAACCCTTTATTGATTTAAGTGTTTCCCATTTTAGTTCTGCTGCTTTCAAGTCAACACCTACTATGTAAGTTTTTGTTTATATAAATATAGGTATTAGTGCAGTTTTGAATGCAAAAATAGTATAAGCATCTACCAAGCCAATACAGCAGACATAATCACATTATTATGGCTGTATTGATTGAACACCTTCTACTGTTAGTACTGTAGTAGTGTAGTTGGTGATATTTGAATTTCGGTATTTGTACTCACCCATGTAGCTCAAGGTTTCACAATTGTTTTCTTGCTTGTCAGAGCATAGTTGAACAAATTTGCCTTTAAGTTATCCTTTGTAACTCTGATTGGAAAGTGTATGTGGTACTAATTGTTGAAAATTCAAGTTTACATTTGCATTTGCATTGGTAATATTATCCACCATGTTGGTTCTGTTTGCGAGTTTTTGTCTCGTTTCCAGTCTCTTCTTTATCTTGGTAGCCTCATGGGAATATAAATATATTTAACCGTATTACTGTCGTTCCAATTAAAGTGTTCCTAAAATATTGCATCAATTCATTACCTATAGCTAGAGCATTGTCGATTCATTTGTTGAAAAATTGATCAACTTCCTGTGTGTGTGAATCGACCAATGGCGTCTCATTTCAGTGACTGATTGACCAATTGGGAACAAGTATGCTTAGTAAACAGGAAGTTGAGCAATGTTTGAGCAAATGTATTGATAAACTCTAGGTAATGAATTGATGCAATATTTTAGGAACAATTCAATTGGAACGACGGTAAATATATTGTTAAACGTATTTAAAAATATGATTATTCCCATCATTCATTTACCTCTCGTATTGTACATTTGGCTATTGTCTGTGCACCTAATTACAATGGCTGTATATCACAGACTTTTTTATTGATTAGTTTTAACATTTCTATTGCTACAGTGAACCAATTGATCTCACATCTGAGATTGCTCCCACTCCCAGCCCTAGCTATCACAGCTATCAAAGAACGCTGGATAGTTTCCTTCCTCCCCTTAGTCCAAAGGAATCAGGCGACATACCTTTTAATATGGAGGATTTAGCAGAGAAAATTGCCATAAAAGTGGCAAAAAAGCTAAATTCCATCAAAGAAAAGACTTCAGCAGCCCCATCTAATCCCTTACCGAGTACGCACCTTAAAGCAGGTAATTTGTCTCAACTTTTTTACGAAGTGCCTGATTTTGAGTTAATAAATGAGGAGAACAGCCGGGTATTGCGGTGTAGTTGTTGTCCGGAGTTTTTATCATCTCCCCGGGTTTCGTTTTCGTCTTCGTTTCGTCGACCTTCTGGCAGAACAGACGGAAGTTTGGCAACCAGGCTACACTTATCAGACGAGGTATACGATCAACTGATGTCTGGTAAGTGCGATAAATGGTACCACCAGAAACAAGCGTGCTCTTCACATCTTTCTTCCCAAACACACATCAACGCTGTGAAATTTATGAAGTTGGTAAATGAAGGGAGATCCAGGGAGGTGACCGTTATAAAGAATCAACTTCGTACAGCTATTGGAGTTGTGCAAACAAAGTCAGCTGCAATCCAATACGAGGCACAAATTGCAGAGCTTCAAGCAGCTGGTGCGGTTGGCGATTTCGGTCATTCCCGGAAAATGTTCCCGGCTATGATTCAAGCGGCGTGTGCCTACATCGACAGAAAAACTGCCAATTTTCTGTCCACCCCTCTTCCAAACACGGGAATGCCACCACATTTCTATGTAACAGCAGACAAGTCTACCAACAATCGGATCACCAATCAGGTCACCGTTGTTTGTCCCGTGGTAAATGGTAGTCGACAAGGCATCATCTTGGACGCTAGGGAGGTATATACCAACGCTGATGCGACTGGTGGTACAGGTGGTGCTTTAGCAGCCGCTATATTTAAAGATCTGGCAGAGCATATCGGGTTAAAGGATGATTGACTTCTGCAAGCGCAAGGAAGAGTGATGGATGGCCAATACCTCAACGAACCATTTATTGCTGGCATGAATGAGCCTATCATGCGACTATTGGAAGATGACTCTTGCAAAGATCGGTTTTGGTGGCCTGTACAATGGGACCCTGCACATTGGCTGGACAAAGTTTTCAGCCAGTTTAAAGATTCGTGTTTTGTCGATCGTCTGCTGAAGAGAGTGACCAACTCATATGCCCATCAGCGATTTATGAGCTCCAGCTACTTGTCACTGAAGAACCTCGCAGACAGTTTGGAAGTGTACATCGAGACATTCAAAGACCATGACAATCGCGAAGAGCTTGGTTACAAGTTGTGTGGTCAAGACTTTGTCCATGACTTGCTGGGCGTTCTCGATTTGTTGTGGCCCTTGGTTGTCCTTATGCTGCAGTCACAGGCTGAATGGTATCCTGGCTGGAAGTTGTGCTCGCATATTCCTTTAGTAAAAAAACAGATGGAACGTTTTATTGTTGAGGTATCCAAAGACAATCCTGCTGCCTATGTTTGTCCTAGACTTAACAAGAAAATCGACGAAATTCGACAGCAGCTCTATGGTAAAAGTGAACTTGTGTTGGGGTGGTTTGTTATTGGTGGGGGCGATGATGGGCTGCCAGTAACTTGGAAAGCACGAGAATTACCCGACAGTGTTGAAGATTTGAAGAAGCTGGCACGAAATGTGGTTGACCAACTGTACGCTACACAAATAGCTTCTCCGATCTCAACCGATTGCAATCGAAATGCTTCGACTTCGCCCGACTATTTGTTGGATTATGTGGAACACGATCCGACGACAACATCCCTGTGAACAACAACGAGTTCTCCGAGCTTGGGGCACATGAGTTTCTGCGATGTGCCAGCTACGTCTCACAGATGCCGCACGTCTGCGACAAGAATTTGGAGATTGGCAGCGAGTTGTCGTCCACTGTGTTTTGGCGTCTGAAGAAAGTCCTGATTGCCGTCGTCTGGGGTGATATGTTTTCCACACACTTCTGCAAATTCTTCAAAAAGATCACCATCAAAGATAACAGAGATTTCTCTTTGACAGACCTGGTCGTCCCAGAAGGTGTGATCGTGACAAAGTTCCTGGAGGGCACACCACGACAATTTACCCTTTCAGAGGTCTTCGAAGTGGAGCTGAGCAATGACGAGAAGATGGAAGTCCTTTTCGACCAGGAAAGTGTCATTAAAGCTTTATACACTGATTCGTCGTTTTACTCCAATGTTGGCCAGGATTATTTTTTATATATTTTATGCGAAGAGTGGAACAGAGGCGGTTGCAGAGTCGTTCTACAGGGTGGTGGACAAGCAAGCAATGGATGGTGGACAGAGCACCAGGGTGCTTATGAATCGTTCGAAAGTAGATTGGTGTCTTCCATCCGTCATTCAATGTGACTCAGCACTTAATGAGATGGCAAAACTTTATATTAGTGGAGACAAGGATCTTGGCCTAAGCAAGCATCGTTTGCCAGTATACAGAGATTGACGGTCATGGCAAAAACACGAAGGAGAACTTTCAAAGGTTTTGGAACGCATTATAACTTCCCCTCCGAAATTGCCTTTCCTTTTGTAATCAGCCAAATCTTGTAATCCTCGTGCCCACTTTGGAACCTTTCATTAACATTTTAACATTATTATTGGTGGTGAATTTAACTTACTATAAATGGATTGCGATGACTCTTCTTTCTCGTTTTGGTCAACTGGTAATCCTCGTGCCCACTTTGGAACCTTTCATTAACAATGTAACATTATTATTGGTGGTGAATTTAACTTACTATAAATGGATTGCGATGACTCTTCTTTCTCGTTTTGGTCAACTGGTAATCCTTGTGCCCACTTTGGAACCTTTCATTAACAATGTAACATTATTGGTGGTGAATTTAACTTACTATAAATGGATTGCGATGACTCTTCTTTCTCGTTTTGGTCAACTGGTAATCCTCGTGCCCACTTTGGAACCTTTCATTAACAATTTAACATTATTATTGATGCTGAATTTAACTTAATATAAATGGATTGCGAGGACTCTTCTTTCTCGTTTTGGTCAACTGGTAATCCTCGTGCCCACTTTGGAACCTTTCATTAACAATGTAACATTATTATTGGTGGTGAATTTAACTTACTATAAATGGATTGCGATGACTCTTCTTTCTCGTTTTGGTCAACTGGTAATCCTCGTGCCCACTTTGGAACCTTTCATTAACAATGTAACATTATTATTGATGCTGAATTTAACTTACTATAAATGGATTGCGGTTAATTTTACATATATTCGGCTGTTCTCCTTTACGTTTTTAACTCAAAATCTCTTCCTTAACCACCACCTGGTTGCTGATTATAGACATTTAATAACTGAAATACCTCCTTAACCACCACCTGGTTGCTGATTATAGACATTTAATAACTGATATACCTTCCTTAACCACCACCTGGTTGCTGATTATAGACATTTAATAACTGATATACCTTCCTTAACCACCACCTGGTTGCTGATTATAGACATTTAATAACTGATATACCTCCTTAACCACCACCTGGTTGCTGATTATAGACATTTAATAACTGATATACCTTCCTTAATCACCACCTGGTTGCTGATTATAGACATTTAATAACTGATATACCTTCCTTAACCACCACCTGGTTGCTGATTATAGACATTTAATAACTGATATACCTTCCTTAACCACCACCTGGTTGCTGATTATAGACATTTAATAACTGATATACCTTCCTTAACCACCACCTGGTTGCTGATTATATACATTTAATAACTGATGTACCTTCCTTAACCACCACCTGGTTGCTGATTATAGACATTTAATAACTGATATACCTCCTTAACCACCAACTGGTTGCTGATTATAGACATTTAATAACTGATATACCTTCCTTAACCACCACCTGGTTGCTGATTATAGACATTTAATAACTGAAATACCTCCTTAACCACCACCTGGTTGCTGATTATAGACATTTAATAACTGATATACCTCCTTAACCACCACCTGGTTGCTGATTATAGACATTTAATAACTGATATACCTTCCTTAACCACCACCTGGTTGCCATCTTGTCGATTATAAACATTTAAACCTGGTTGCTCAATTTTACATAACTGTTGAGGAGAAAGGTACCTGACAAATTAGTTTTGCTGCTGATTTTTATCATCAATGAAGCGAATTTATTCGGTGCCTGCCTTTCATGTATCTTTGGTAAGATGTTATGATTGAATGATTGATGAAAATTTGTCGTGACAGTAACGGTATGTCATGTGTAATGTTAATTTGGTAATTGAAGCGCTTGCCACTTGATGCCTTTGATCAGAAGGTGAGTTCAAACTTGAGGTAAGTGGATCATTTTGGAATACAAAATTATACTGTTCGCAAAGTAGCCATGCCCATGGTGTAATGCTGTAAGCTTCTCTGCTTCTTTAACGGCGTAATGGTGCAGCGCCGCTGTCGCCGCACAAAGGCCATACACGGCCCCGGACAAAGGCCATACACGGCCCGCAAGTGCAAGGCAAACAGGACATTTTGCACACACATGCTGAAGGCTATGTCAACGCGTTTGATACGAAGGAAAAAATATCAGCGCAAATTTTCGTACCAGGCGCGCAAACTCAAAAATTGGGCGCACAAAATTTCGGTCGCAGTTTGCAAACTTTCCAGTGTGGTCTATCAGTAACTGATAAGAAAGAAACTTACATGTTTCGATAATGTCCTTTTCGAAGTGTCTTTCACAAATACGAATGGTTCCTTGATCGATTTGATTTTGCAAGATATCTCTCGATCTCTTATCACAAGGCGCACCCACGCTTCGCGAGTTTTCATCGATAAATCGTCGTATTTTGTTGGAATTCGAAAAATACCAACACCTACGTGCTTTCTACTAGTTCCGCAACCATAATTGAGCAATTAGCTCTTGTCTTCTAAAATATCTTTCAAAAAAACATACTTTTTAAGCGAGCTATAGCCATAGAGTAAGGTTTCCCTTATATACTTCTCGAATTTCAATGCACTCGTATTGTCACGTGACATAGAACAATAACATAATTTGGCCACACCCCCAGCTTCCAAACCCTGTCTCTATTAACTATGGCTAGACCAATCTTCAATTCAATAGCGTTCATCGCTCGATAATAATTGGTTCAAGCTCATTATTGGTTTAATTGGTAAAATTATATTATTGGTGCAACACAATTAGGAAATCATAAGTATTGAAATATGCAAACCTTGGATTCCATCGGAAACCCTTAGACGATTTTGTGGATAGTTGTTTCATCTGTTGCTCCCAAAGAAGCTCCCAATAAAAGGTGTAATCTTCGATATTTGGATCGAATTGGTTTAGAGGAGAAAATAACGACTCAAAGGGGAATTCTTGAAAAGGACGTGAAACGAGACGCTCGGGCATAGGTGGATGAAATGATAGAGTTCATTGAAGAAGATCACATGGACCTTCAACAAATCCTTGAGAGTACTGACAGTGCTCTAATCCTTCCTGGCATGAAGAGACAACTGAGTCCCACCAGATCCCACAATATATTCAATGGGAATAGCATGCCCCGCAAGTGCTTCGTGTCAGCTTAGGACTTAGAGACAGAACGATGATGAATTTGAATATCAAACGTCTACCACATACAGTTGTGTGCTCTTCACATTCTTCCGGTGAGAAGAACTTCAAAAGAGTTAAGGACTTCTGGTTTGAATGACCCTGAGAGTTAAAAACCATCCTTTGTGAAGGGCACAGAGAGTGTGGATATTCTTTACAACTTTGTCATCCAGTTCAGTTATGACTGCGCAGCTCATCAATGCACGCCTTCTCAGGTTTCTAGAAGTGTAGGCACAGCTGCTCACTGAAAACTGCGGAGAGACACTTCCTTCCCAAAGTTATTTAATACTTTTGCCCAAAGAGTGCGCAGAAACGCTGTCATTGTCTTTGGAGGCTGCTTCCAAAACTGACAGCGTAGACATGCATCTTTGCAAAATTCATAATTTGCCAACACCCTGTTAAACATGAATTGTTATTAGACATCTTTTACATCAACGCAAAACCTTCAATATATTAACATTTATAAGTATGTAAACATTGTAAAATATATATTGTGTTGCAAATTCATTTGATCTTGACATTTCTTCGGTGATAAAACCTCATGCACAACAGGACAAAGTTTACAAATTGTAATAATTTTTTCCCTGAAAACCTTGAGAGATTTTTGCTCAATTTTCAAAATTTGAATAAATTAGATTTGACGCAAGCATGTGCGTTCCTTATTGGCCCATGATCATGAAACTTGTCAAACAGGTTTTTTGAAACAGGTTGTTTTTTTGTTGTTTTTTTTACTGCAAAAAAGCTTTGTAATTCATTGAAAACAAAATATGGAGATTTGGTTTTAAAAATTTGGCCGATTGTCATCTGGAATGAATGCATGGTTTTTGATTGCTTACTCTATAGCAGCAAATATGGACACGTACAAGGGACGTTCGAAAAAGCTTGTGGTTTTTGTTGTTTTTGACTGCAAGAAAGCATTGCAATTCATTTAATGCTTCTAAGATGGAGTTGAGATTTGACTTTTAAATTGACCGATTGTTGTCTGGAGTGAATGGTTTTTGATGGTTTACTCCAGCAGCAAATATGGACACGAGCTTGTGTTTTTTGTTGTTTTTTGACTGCCAAAAAAGCTATGTGCTTCACTGAATAGAATGTATGGAGATTTTACTTTTAAAATGGAGTTGAGACTTGGTTTTAAATCCGCCGATTATCGTCTGGGATGAATGGCTTTTGACACTAGCAGCAATTATGGACAACACGAGCGACGTTCAAAAAGGCTGGAAAAGCTTGTGTTTGTTGTTGTTCTGGACTGTAAGAAAGCTTCGTGTTTCACCCTGCAAACAATATGTATGGATATTTGTACATTGGTATTATTTGTAATGGGGTATATAGAGATGCTGTTTTTGTTTAATATCTCATTGGCTGACTGGTGTTTAACTCATTAACTGGCAATGCGCCCGAATGCACCCTGGAATTGGCATGTCAACTTCGGGGCACGATTGCCAAGCACGTGTTTTACAGGTTGCCTAGCAACCAATACGAATATAGAACGTGAAACATGAGCTTTCCAACGCCACATTGGGCGAGGAAATTGATTGAAAACTTGCAAAGATTTTCAAGTTTAAAATTCTACTTTTTTACAAAAACTTTACGCAATGGCTATATGTTACAAGAAGGGAATTTACAGCAAGTTTTAAGGGCAAAAAAGAAGAGGATTTTCAAGAGTTCAACAGAGAAAATTTGGTTCAAAACGAAAGGGAATGTCTCAGCGTTTTTTGTCAAGTTCTTGTCGAAATCCATTCGCGAGTTTTTGAGCCGAAAACATGGGTATTTTGTAAATTTCATGGAAAATAATAGTTGGAAATCACAAGGAACACGAACACCAAACACAAGTGAGTAGATACCATCTTTTTTGAACCTGTTTTTGAATAGAAGTTTTGAAAAAACTCCCAAAATTCGACAGCATTTTAGCAGGTTAAATCTAGTTTAAAATTATCCTTTTTGAAGAACTGTTCGTGCATGTTTATGGCATTATTTGACTGTTTTCGTAACCCTTCTGTTGGTCTTCTTGTCCAAGTTGTGAATTTAGCAAAAGTGTAGTCAAACCACTACACATTTTACCTACATGTGCGTATGTCGTCTTTTTGACATGAATACTCCTAGTAAAATCACATTAAAACTAAGTAGAATGATCCACAATGACCGTTCCATCTATTTTTGTAAATTTCGTCTTAAAACGACCACTAATTTCAGAGATATTGTGGCTTAAAACCAGTGTATTGAATTAATGTGGGTGTCTGCCGCATGCGAATTCTCAAAAACTTGACAGCCGATTTCAAAAGGTTCTAAAATGCTTTTTTATGGATTTTTATATCCCCATAAAACTTTAAATCGATTTAACTCATCATAAAATTAGTGCAAACTCGTTTTCTAAGAACTACACGTTGAGCACTTGAAGGGAAAGATGTAAAATAAGTCAGGACACCTGTTTGCAAAATGGCGGTTCCTCACTGCAATGGCTTCCTTTGCAGGAAGCAATGAAATTGATGCCCTTTCCAAAATCGGTATTTAGCAGCTATTTCGGACCCAATGTTCACTTATTTATCATGAAATCGTTTTAATAGAAGATTTTTAATAATACTCATGGGATATTTCGTTATTTTCTGAAATAAAAGCTATATCTTTGAGGTGTGCATGCGCAGAAATATGAAAGCTACGTGTTTACGGCCGTCTGAAAAGCAACCAGATATTGAGGACCTTATTTAATCATTTTACAGCAATATAGAACACCTAAATATTAAATTGTGCATTTTATTGGAGTATGAAGATTGTATTTTTACACGATTGTTCTCTTTTACGACCTATTTCAAACTGAAAAACGTGCGCTTGCTTTTTGAGGCAGATTTCAAAAAGAAGCCACAATTGTGAACATAACAGTTGATAAAATTGCTTAAATTTTCTGGAACACACATTCGACTAACTTCATTAGGCTTTCGCCCCCCTCTCCCCCAACCAATGTTGCTATTATTATCCCCAGACTTAAAACGCAACATAACAACATTGTCTAGGGGGAAGGGGGGACATCCATAGTCAAATACAGAAATTATAGTACAATTTATACTCTGACAGACGCACCTAGGAATTTTATTAACAAGTTTTGTCCAGGATTGTCTGAAAACAGACCTTGAAATAGCGAGAATATGTTGGGTTATATTGACGATTTAACGTCTGAATTACTCTGCTACGCATCAGATTGTTATAAAATAGACCGTGTTTTAAAGATTTCAAAGGGATTGTGTGATTATTTATTTCTTAAGTGTTGCATAAAAGTATAATACGCGAAATTGACTGTTGCAATTAATAGCGCGCGTAACAATTCTATTGTCAAGGTTATGAGCGTGCAGGGTAACTATTGCCAATATCGTACATAGAATGTATGATCTGTCCTTATTTGGCAATTATCATCTTGTAGTGTAAGCCACTCTAATTTAAAGTCAATTTTATGCATTTTTACCGACATTGCTGACGGGAAACTGAAGTAATTTTCATTATAGTCCTGTTAAATCTTGGTCGAGATCACCATGTCTTAGTTTATACCGTTATATACAGCGTTTATAATAAGCATATAACGAGAGTTTAAAAGCATTGATAGGATATAAAACAGAACTTGCTATGTACTAGTGCATTATCAATTCGAATAACTTAGGATACATTAGTGTGTGCGAACATATATCCGTAGCAAAAGTCGAATGTAATATGATGCGCACTTGATTGAGACTCAATGGATAATAACTCGACATAACAACATTGTCTAGGGGGAAGGGGGGATATCCAAGGTCAAATACAGAAATTATAGTACAATTTATACTCTGACAGACGCACCTTGGAATTTTATTAACAAGTTATGTCCAGGATTGCAGCTCTCTGCCATTATCTTGTCTTATGAGTAGACTACAGATGCGCAAAAATTTTTGGGCACAAAAAAATCACTGTTTTCTGCATAGCAACTTTAATCATGAACTTAGCTACACTCAGCACACACCGCAACAACAATGCAGGAATAGGCAACGCAACATCATTTGGTTTAACCCACCATTTAGCAAGAGTGTTAGCACAAACATAGGGCGTAATTTCCTTAGTCTAATTGACAAACATTTTCCACCGCACCACAAGCTACATAAAATGTTTAACAGAAATACAGTTAAAGTAAGTTATAGCTGCATGAACAATATCAAGTCAGTAATCACTAAACACAATGCACGCATATCTAGGAATAACAAGCCACAGGAGAGGGACACTACCAATTGCAGTTGTAGAGAAAACACCATTTGCCCGCTTATATAAATATATATATATATATATAGACTATAGACGATATAGTAAAAACCGTTTGCAGAGTGCTCAATGGAGAACCAGAGCATAATATAGTTAAAATTCAGAGATTCAACAGTTTTGAATAGACATTTTATTACTAGTTAGTTTCGTGCTACTCACGTATGTGTAGTACTCTTCAGACAAAATGATCTAATGACTAAGTTGTATATACACGTAGGATTATAATATCGATCTATACTATCGTTCTTGGCTATTATTGGTTAATTTGAAATTTTGACCGTTGGCATGTAAGGTTATACTTTATACTATATACATAATATCCACTTAAGTTTAAAGTGGTTGTCAAATAATGTACAAAAAACATGTCCCGGAAGGTTTAATTATTGTAAGATATATAAGATTAGTTTAAAGAGCTGCGTTAAAAATCATGTTACAAAGTTCCTAAATAAGAATTTAGTGGCGTGTCTGCAAGATGACACTAGTTCGTTGCGTTTGTTCAGAGTGGCCAGAGAAGGTTCGCAAATAATAAAGTACTTCTCCCATAGACATAAACTACATTTAGAGGATCCGTTGCTGTGAAGTGGGCTTGTTTCAGAACTTTCCATGTGATGTTGTAACGACGGTTATCTTTAAGTTTCCAGATGTGTTTACTTAATTCAGTAGCATGTTTCTTTTTTGCGTTTTTAAATGACGTCTTGTGGTTGGCGAATCTGGTTTTGAATGCGTTTGCGGTAAGACCGAGCTCGCGACAACTGTCCTTTGCTTGGTAAATGCCTTACAAAGGCAGTTGTATACCAAGCAACAGTTACGACCAGTGACGGGAAACCAGATCAAACATACGTCGGTCTTACCGCAAACGCATTCAAAACCAGATTCGCCAACCACAAGACGTCATTTAAAAACGCAAAAAAGAAACATGCTACTGAATTAAGTAAACACATCTGGAAACTTAAAGATAACCATACGATTACAACATCACATGGAAAGTTCTGAAACAAGCCCGCCCCTACAGCAACGGATCCTCTAAATGTAGTTTATGTCTATGGGAGAAGTACTTTATTATTTGCGAACCTTCTCTGGCCACTCTGAACAAACGCAACGAACTAGTGTCATCTTGCAGACACGCCACTAAATTCTTATTTAGGAACTTTGTAACATGATTTTAACGCAGCTCTTTAAACTAATCTTATATATCTTACAATAATTAAACCTTCCGGGACATGTTTTTTGTACATTATTTGACAACCACTTTAAACTTAAGTGGATATTATGTATATAGTATAAAGTATAACCTTACATGCCAACGGTCAAAATTTCAAATTAACCAATAATAGCCAAGAACGATAGTATAGATCGATATTATAATCCTACGTGTATATACAACTTAGTCATTAGATCATTTTGTCTGAAGAGTACTACACATACGTGTGTAGCACGAAACTAACTAGTAATAAAATGTCTATTCAAAACTGTTGAATCTCTGAATTTTAACTATATATATATATATATATACCTAAACCTACACGTATATATATATATATATATACGTGTAGGTTTAGGTCTACGAAACGCAAAGAGTGCTCGACAACATATAGTTAGAGCAAATTATAGATTTTCGCTTTCCTCAAAACTTGTCTGCAACAGGCTGTTTCATCTGTAAAAGAATCATCAGGCAGTTTACAAGTCTCGAAAGAAATGACCGCTTATATGCTTCCTGCCGGGGCGTGGGGGTGTGTGTGGGAGACAATGTGTGCATGATACCGAAAGACCAAGCTTAAAGAAATCATCCACTAACTCGCGTTTACGTGTCCGGGTGTGAATAGAAAGTCCCAGGTACATTGGAAGAGGTGTTTCACAACATCTATTGTGATGATCAAGATGGGAACTTCCACTTCGATTTGAAAAATAGCTGTTAAATTAAAGTAGTTGAGAAATAGTAAGTGTAGCCTGGGTTGATTTGTTTTCTGCTTGCTTCTGGATATTTGGTCTATGCAAAATCATATTTGCCAGCGAGTAAAGGCATTGTGGAATGGAGTCATTCTCGCAGTTCTTCTCGAGATGATGTCTTCTTCTCCAACATATCTTTCCTAACTATGCTAGGTGCATTTGCAAGACAAAATGCTTTATTGTCGCTATCATCATGTTGTGATCTCTTAAGTGCTGCGCCTATTTTGGAATCGAAGGTGAGAAGAATCTCACGTCTTTGATAAGCGTGGATACTTGGAATTCTGGCAATAATTCTGTTCTTCAATCTTGTAGAGAGTGTTTCACTAGTGGATTCAATTCTCAATTGTTCTAATCGAGATGCAGTTTGACAAATCTCTCAGCTTGAAAACTGACAAAGAATTGGTTTCTTCTTGAGTATCTTCTATGTACGAAATCAGTTGTGCCAAGACTATTCCATGTAAGACATTGGAATCATTTCCTTTGTCCTTAATTCGTGTGATCTGTGTGACCGTGCACAATTACAAATTTATGTTAAACATTGTTTATGGTATTTGGCTTCCAATGCAACCATATCACCCGCACTAAGTTTCGCCAACAAACTTTCTTCTTGTAAATCTAGAGCGAGAGCGATTCTCTTGTGTATTTGTCACAAAAGAAACATGATGAACTTGAAAGAGAAGACGACTGAACACTCTTACGTGTATATTTACTTGCACATACATCTTTTTCTTCTGACGAAGAAGACAATCTCTTTTCGGCTCTTTTAAGCTTAGTTTTGTTAAATTTCGAATTACAGCTCTTGTGCATCTTCTTTATGTGTTAAAAGACAATGTTCTATACCATTCCCTTCATCTAAAACCTTAATATTTAAAGACACTGGCATGTATCCTAGTTCTTGAAACTTTGAAATGTTAGAGGCAAGAGTTTTATAACCAGCACCAACATCTTTTCGATTTGATTCAGCAGGACATTGCAATAATTCGGCACTGTTGTTTTGACAAGGAACACATTTATTCCCATACTATGCCGGAATTCTGCATGCTAAAAACAAAGTTCACAAGTACAACTTTGTTGAAATTGAGTCTTTACAGGATAGTAAATCGACGCAATATATATACTTACATGTATAACAACAAACCAAAAGTAATCACACACATAAAATATCTTCCAAAACATTATTTCATCAACCCATTTTGCACACTATAACTTCTCAAAAACAACACTTTAACTCGATATTATGACATTTTTCTCTGCAAAAAATGTACAATATATTTTAATACTATGAAGCAAGTTAATGCAAACAGTGACTTGAATATACTTACCTTTACTTCTTATAAGACTGCTAAGTAAACGACCGCAAAAAACTTAAAATATTTTCCAGCCTAACATTATAAATTCAAAATGCTGCCAATTATAGTCTGCGTGCATAAAACATGTTGCAAGGTCTCACTAATGCAAATGTCAAGCAGAAAACTGTATTGTAAGTCCTTTGGCACCTTGTCTACATATTTGTATAGTTAACAGCATGGTTTTGAGTGCAATTTGGATATAATATGCAAGAATGAGTTTTCAAATACCTATTTGAGGTCTTTAAAAAACTCACAAGTACATGTTATATCCAAATTTCACGAGAAAACCATGCTATTACTTATTAATAATATGCATAAAAATGTTCGAGACAATTATACTTTCAACTTACTAGCTTCGGACCTTTGGCAAACCGTCCGCTGATATAAAGTTTTCGCTCCATTTATTATTATCTGTATGAATTGCCAAGCATTTGAAAGTGAACTTAACCATGTGGATTTCTTATAAATTTCCCACCTTTTAAATAACTTTTAAGTCATCATTTTCGTCCCGAAAAAATTCAAATTAAGTTTAGGCGAGCGGGTGCCATGTTGTTTTGTTTTGATGAATTTGCACAGCAATTTGCACAAATAAATTTGATTTTTTTTTGCACTGCTGTTTGGGATTAATTGCACTGAAATCAACCAATCACAGTCGAGTAATATTTTTATGTATATTATTAGCATGATGCTATGGATCTATTAAAAGAGAAAACAGCCTTTTACTGATTAAAAATGAGTTGATTTGACCATATTCTCACCATTGACATCGCTAAATTGTAATAAATGAACTAGTTTCGTACATTAAAAACTATATAGGCTAATTTGTTCTAATAACTGAGAACAGAAAAAACTATTGTAGCTAATTTACAAGTAAAAAATCATGATATATATATAGTACTTCCGGTTTTCTGCCTCACTTTCATGGAAAATGGGCACTTAACTGCTATAATTTGAATTTTTGGATGCCAAATTTGGTGCTTTCTTCACAAAGTGCATGATTTTCTCAAAAATGAGTGTATATCTGCTGGACTAATGGAGCAATACATAAAAAGAAAACTAACACAAGTTTGGCGACAATTCCTACCAACACATGTTGTATTTCAACAAACAATTAGCCTGCATCCAGTACAACTGAAATTTCGTCAGCTATAGTTTCCACGAGTGCAAGTGTTGCTCAGTCTTCAGACACACACCATCTATCAACCCTGGCTAATTGGCCAACATACTTGCTGAGTGAGACTAAATTCAGATACATGACAACATTTGGTCCATATTTTTCCATGAAGCTCATAGAAGACATAAAAAAATCCTCTGCCCATTCTGTTTTATTTGACAAAGCTCTTAATGACCAACTCCAGAGCAAACAATTTGATGTTTTCATGCACTATTGGGCTAATGAAACCTGCCAGGTGGACTCCCATTACCTTGCATCACCATTCATAAGACATGGCAAAACTGCTGACCTACAACTGCTGGCATATTGGTATGGATGGCTCCAATGTAAATCTTGCATTTGAAAGAGAGTTTGACCTACTATCCTTGTTGTCATTGGGAACATGTGGATTACACATCGTTCACAGAGCTTGTCAGACTGATGCAAAGGAGACTAACTGGAATTTGGATAGGTAATGCTTGTGTAACTTACTTAATTTTTAGACGACAACATCAGTACAGGAATTAGCTATACATTTATTTACTATGTTTAAATATATATTCATTTAAACTGATTTAGGTACCTGTTGAAACAATACAAGCTTTTTAAAGATTCATCAGCTAGACATGAAGACTTTGTAAACACATAGAGTTTTTCCTTCCTTTAGCAACAACTCTTGTAAGAGTACTGTGCCCAATCCTGTCCACAACCAGCTCTTTCTTGTAAAGGAGTACTGTGCCCAATCTGTTATCCACAAAACTGAACCCAAGAAGCATGAAGGGAATAGTCTTGTGAAAAAAGCAGTTACAACAGATAAATTGCTCAAAGCCAAACACCACTTTTGGATCTCTTTGGCTCAAGATTCCAACCATTTCTCCAGATGTACCAGGGGAAAGACCACTGATACCATTCCTCGCTGATCTTGAGAAATTGCTCAGGGCGGTGATGGCTAGATTTGTAAAGGGAGATGTGATGAAGTCTGCCATCAGTTATCTTAAGTTAATGCATGTAGATGTGTCATCAGAGGTAGCAACCAGGTTGATGTTAGTATTGTCAAGATTGAGATAATTGGCAGCAAAGAGGCTCAAAGATCAAAAGCTGAGAGGCAGCAGAGAGAGAAACTAGAGCATTACCACAGTAAAGAGGGGGAAAACCTGAATAGGTTTATTTTGACAGTTACTGTGGTTAGAAAGGATTCCATACATGGCTTCAGCTGTGAAATATTACTTCCTTGACAGTGAAATTCACAGATGCTTATTAGGCAGTAGGAATTAAATGGATAAACTTCGAAGATCGACATCTGCCATGGAATTTCCATCATGACTCAAAGCTAATAGATAAAATTTGAGCAATCCTATCTTCTACCGTGCAATACTGGTAATTTGTTAACAAATTAAATATTATATGCCTTACTCTAGAGGATACGTTTGTTACACCAGAGAAAACACCCTAGCAAATTTAGCATCAATTTACTTAGTGTTAATATAACATGAGGCAGGAGTGGTACTCACTTTTAAACCAAAACAAACATCACAATTACTCAATTTGTACTTACTCCATACTACTTCATTGCGGTCTCTTATTAGAATACTTGTTCCTTTTAAGACCTCTGCTTGTAATTTACCGCAGTCAATATTTATTACAGTAGAGGCTTTCTTTAATACACAGATTGATACACAGGCGAAATAAATATTTACAAAACAAGGAGAAAGTTGAGAATTATAATTAAAGAGAAATGGATTCCTCAAATGAATCTTCAAGCGATCGTTCTGGAAGTAGTGAATCCAGTTATAGCAGAGAAGATTTAACACGATTGAAGGAGACAAACACGATTCAACCTTACGCGTTTGAGCTGGTTGAAACAGAGTCTAGTGGCGACAATGTAGATTCAGAGGAAATGGCTTCAGAATATAGGTCAATATCTGACAATACCACCAGACTTCAGGACACAAACTGGTAATTATCTATTTATTTTGTGTGCATGCTTTAGATCCGCCATTACTCCAGCCAGTATGCTGGCTGCTGGCATACTATAGATGTTATAGATGTTTTGGCAATAGAATTGCCTTTTATGCTGAAGTTTCTCGAAGATCAATAAATGTTAATCAGAACATGAAAGAAAGAAGGTAAGATGTTACGATTTATTCAGTAGCAGCAATCTAAAGACATTTTGTTAGCAAAATTGACCGTTTTAATTTGCTTGTATTAGTTGTATAAATAGCCTTATATCTGATGTATGTTGTATGTTGTATTATACAAGGTATTTCGTACTTGTCTCCTACTTTACCAGATACTTGAACCCTGATTGTATTCCTAATCGAGTGCTTAGTCAATATGCTCAAGAGTTAGCTGATCCGGTAGCTAAAATCGTCAACAAGTCTTTATCGTACTCTGAATTCCCTATACCTTGGAAAGATGCTAACATCGTCCCAATTCCGAAAGCCCAACCGATAACGTGCGAGTTTGAGCCGATTGCCCTCACTGCCACTCTGTCAAAAGTTTTGGAAGACTTTGTTGTTACCTGGATGATTGATGATGTCAAAGACAAAATCGATCCGAAGCAGTTTGGCAGCTTAAGGGGATCTTCAACATTCTCCCTTATTGACATGATTAACAACTGGTTGCAGGCACTGGATAGCCCAAAACGGTATCTACGTATTTGTTTTTGGGACTTTTCCAGAGCTTTTGACAGAATTCATCATAACATTTTGATTGCAAAACTCATAGCCCTTGGAGTAAGGAGATGCTTGATCCCATGGATATGTGATTTTCTTTCAAATCGTCGTCAGGTGGTGAAGATTAAAGAGTCTCGCTCGGAGTGGGCTTATATAAATGGCGGTGTTCCTCAAGGAACAAAACTTGGCCCTATCTTGTTCTTAGTCATGATTAATGATCTGAAAATGAAGTCCCTAAATGAAGTCCCTTTCTGAGGTTATTAAAGGAAATGAGGAATCGCAATTACAAATTGAACTTAATGAACTCCAGCAATGGGCATGTGAGAATGATATGAAACTGCATGGGTTAAAATGCAAGGAAATGGTTATCAGCTTTTTACGACATAATGATGACTATACTCCATTATATATTGATGATCAACAATTGGAACTGGTTACATCTTTCAAGATTTTGGGTTTGACTATTAATAATCACCTTGAATGGAATGATAACGTTGCAATTGTCGTAAAAAACGCGTCGAAACGCCTTTACATCCTTCAGGTGTTGCGTCAATCTGGAATTCCATCCGCTGACTTGCTCTCAATCTATAACGCCTTAATCAGATCTGTTTTGGAATATACTTGTGCAGTGTGGCATACCAGCCTACCTCAATATCTCTCCAACAAAATTGAACAGGCGCAGAAACGTGCTCTGCGAATTCTGTATCCTTTCACTGATTATGCGGAAGCCTTATCTATCAGTCGTTGTTCCCGCCTTGATGATAGAAGGCAATCAATATGTCTGAATACCTTGCAAAAGATTGCTAAGCCCTGCTCGAAACTGTATCATTTGTTGCCATCAACTCGCGGAAATGTCCATGGACGGAGTTTGAGAAATAATAGTCAACTATCGCTTCCCAAATGTAGAACTGAGAGGTTTAAGAACAGTTTTATCCCAGCAATGTGCTATAATCAAGCTGACGTATAGGCCTTAATGGTCTTAACTCTTATATTAGGTTTTAATATTAGATATAGTATTTTAATATTCTTGTAAAATTTTAGTATATTTCCATGTAAGCATATTGTTATTCATTTTTAATGCGATAATATGCAAATAAACCATTAATAATAACTTATCTTAGTTCAAATCTCCATCATAATGTAATTACTGCAGAAGCTTTGTTTATCCAAACTGTCACATATTTTAATACCACAGTTAAGTATAAAACCTCAATTAAATTATGTATTTTACTAATAAATGAATATATATAAACTGCTTGCCTTCCTCTTGAAAGTTCTGGTTATAAAATCCAATATTATAGGCAAAAAACCTCACAATGTCCATTTAAACCAAATCAAGGCTCTCGCTCTCTATATATTTTATATTTATTCTAGCAGCAAGTTACTGGCCACACTGGTTTTGCTACCCACTTTTTTCGGCTCTTTGGGAAAACCACCTTGTATCTTTTTCCCTTTGCTTTTTCCCATTCATAACTGTTGCTTGCTTTCTACCAGTGTCAATCACTGCAAGTTGGGTTCTGGCCATCATACCTTTGTATATGAATGATATGATGAAACTCTGAGTTTTGTGATGTCTTTCAACAGTCTTTGTATTGAGAACTGCCTGCTCTAGTGCAACATGGGCTGAAGATCTATTCACTCGCCATTTTGTCTTCCTTTCCCTTGTTTTAGAGAGACAACCATGTACACACTTGCAAAAGTGCTTTCCATTCTTCTATCTATGTTTGTTCATCACATGATTCAAGACAAGATTCTCATGCAGGACTTCAGCATCACCACCACAAGTCTGAGAACACCACCTCAAATGATTGGACACAGATTGAATCCATTTAAGAAGTGGCTCACTGGCCTTTTCTTGGATTTTTTTTTACCCACTTCTACAGATGCCACACGTCATACTGATGGATTATGGAAGGGTACTTCTTCCACATTTCTCATGTGATCTGGGTATGACAGATCTAGAGCTCGTAGACAATTATCTTCCCTGAAGTTTCATCCATTAATGAGCAGGTGTCATATTTAGCATTATGACCAGGACTGTCTGATCAACCATCACCACATAAATTTACTGGCGTAATTTCCTGTTTGATTGTTTCAATAACATCCTTCTGTTGGCATTGTTGATGACTGGTAAAACAATCTTATCCTGCACATCATAAAGCTGGTCTTTATTGACAAAGTTTAAATTAAGTGCATTTGAAAATTGTTTTGTAGACTCATAGCTTCTTCCGGTAATAACAGTTGCAGCAGGAATAAAAATGTTACCAGCTGGCTTGTCATGTAACTCTGGTTGTGATTTCTACTGAAAGGTATGGTTGTTACAACATGTTGCTTTGATTGTACCATGCTACCAGTGTTAGACCTTCAATCTCGCACAATGAACCACATGTTTTACATGTAATAAAGAGCTGGTCAAGCATACCTTCAAATACAATGGATTTTCTTTAAATTTTTAGCTCTTCCTCATTAGAGTCATCACTGGTATCCAATTCTGACCAATGTGTCATCATCACTACTGCTGGAATTGTCACCTGCCTGTTCAGAATCGGGAAGTGCAAGGGACAAGTCCATTTCTTTCCTTACAACTGGTGTTGAAGGGGGAGTGACAGCAGGACAATTGTGATAAAGAGCACAGATAGTGGATGACATTTGTCCTTTTATTTCAATCCGTGTTGAAGGAATATGCATGGCAATTACGCTTTTCTTGTTTGTGCTCGTAAAACTGGCATATTATGCCATTAGCAATGCTCACTTTTTCTCTTAATTTTGCTCGAATTATGCTGCATATTATGCTGCGAATTATGCATTTTACACACTCGTCTGCGCTTAAATTGTAGCGCTCTGAATTACTATTTGTTTAAAATTAATTGTAGTCCATCACCAGCATGTTTATGTGGAGCTTTTTGTGAATCAGTAATTCATTATATTGTTCCCGATATGCTGCTCTTAGATCGTCATTACTCTCGGCTGCTGCTCAAGTTTATGGTGATGCTGGTATCTCTTGTCAGATACACAAAAATTGAAATTATTCCTATTTGGTTCAATTGACTTGAGTACAGATAATAATAGATGTTTATTTATGCATGGTCAGAAATATATTAAGCAAACTGATCGTTTTTCTAAAGATTAACATTTCAGTTCTGATCCTTCAATTGAACAAGCTTCCATTTAAAGTTTGTTGTGTATTTACTTAATTATTTGTATGGTTGAATGTAGCACGAGCCCCTTGTTGAGCATTTTTTCGCTCTTGGGTAAACGCCAGGATTAAATATGTAATAAAGGCCAGTTTGCTGGAGAATTATTTGCATGAATATAGCGAATTGGGTTTACACATTTTAAAATTTGTTTGAAAAAGGTTTAACAAAATGGCGCCGAGGTTAACAAGAAGGCAAATAATTTTGTTATTAATTTTACGAAGGAGAATAAGACAAAGATCAGAAACAATTTTGTTGGCTCAAAAAATAAAGTAAGAAGATGTTGGGTTTGTCAGCTTTTCAAGGAACGAAAACTGAAGGACGAATACCATTTATTGATTAAGGATATGAGATTATTTGATAAACAATTTTTCTTCAAACAGTTTCGAATGACACCTTCCAAATTTGAGGAATTACTTGGGTACATTGCACCCTCGATACTGAAGTCATATATGAAAAGAGAACCAATAAGTCCTCATGAAAGATTGTGTGTTACCTTACAGTATTTAGTGACTGGTGATGCCCAAAGTACTATTGCAGACAGCTACAGAATGTCAAAGCATCAGTTTGTAAGATAATAAAAGAAACGTCACATGCGATATGGGATAAACTATTGTAGAATGGGTTTCTTTCTATGCCATCAACAAAAGAAGAACAGATTAAAATTGCTGATCAATTTGAATCAAAGTGGAATTTTGGAAATTGTCTTGGAGCAATAGATGGCAAGCATGTAGTGATGCAAGCCCCTGCTTGTTCTGGCTCATACTGTGATGGTGGAGTTTTCAGTTCCTGCTACATAGGAGGGCAATAGAGAATAATTCCCTCCATCTCCTGGAACCTAGAGCATTGAAAGGTACCATTTGTGTTTGTTGGAGAGGAGGCATTTCCTTTGAAAGAAAACGTGATGAAGCCTTAGGCTCGTTCAAATCTTGGGGTAAAAGAGCAAATCGCAAATTTTACCTAGAGCAAATAATTCTAGAGCTCGTAGACAAGTTGAAAATGTATTATAGCCAATGTTGATACTGTCGTATCTATTACTAAAGCAGTAGTTGTTCTACACAACTTTCTAATGCGTGGAAGAAATCTTGACAATGACTACTGTGCTGCTGATTATGCCGAAAAAGGATGGACGGACGAAGAAATCAAAAGAGGTGATTTACTACCACTTTCTAATCAAGGTTCAAATAACTACTCAAAAGATGCCAAGCAAATTCGTGATAATTTTAGGGACAAATTTGTTGGTGTTGGTGCAGTACCATGGCAATGGGATTACATATCAAGAACATGTGATCCATTTGATAAAAAAACAAAACAGTTTTCTTAAATTAAGTACATGTTGTTTAAAATACAACATATTTTTAAAATACAACATATTGTTCGCATCCGTTTTCATCACACTTAATCATGTGAGACTGGGCTACATTTACCTGAAGTTTATCCTGTAAAGGATTGTACTTAAATATATAAATATAATGCTGCTTTAAGTTATATCTACAATATGTCCCACAAAAATAGAGTCAACAAACTTTCTCTCCCTCAATTATTGTCATTCTATACAGATATATTGTACTAAAGAGAACTGTGTGTTTCACTGTGGGACACGATGTGTACAAGAAAAATGCTTATCAACTCTAGTGAACCCTCAACAATCAATGAGCAGTTTTTGAATTTCGACTTTTGCAAGGCGATTTTTTTGGAGGAAATTCCTTAAGAATTGGCACAATGCTATGAGCAAAGGCAATGTCAGGATCAGCTAATGGTGGTGGTTTAGGGGTATCATCTTTAAGTGCTTTCAATAAAGCCAGATCCACTGGATTGATAAATTCATCACTATTTTGAATTTTCTTTCTGTCACTGCTTGTAATAGAATTTCTGTCTAATTTTCTCTTCGATTATAAAATAGATCGAGTAGGGGTTTGGTCTTCAATCAGTTGAGAATCCAATGGACTGTCTGGTGTTATAAAAATGGATCTCTCTCTATCATCAGTTGGAAATGTAATGTTACTCACAGTAGGTCTATTTGCTACAGTGTCATGAAGAAATAACAATTGATCAAATAATTTGCATTTTGGCAATGAGTATATTACTGTTTACAAAGTTCTCGCCAAAACGTCTACAAGTATTTTTGAGCTGCATATGATTTGGTTTTAGAGTAATCGTCTGAATATTTTTCTTCGGTTCTTTCCATATTGGCATATAAAATTAAATATCTGACGTTTTGATTAAGAACGGCAACAAGCATTTACGAAAGTTAAGGTGGCTCGATACAGTTTTCAAAAAATCCAAGTGTACAACAGTTTGACATTTCTAAACTTTGTATTTTTAGGTTTTATGCAACATATATAGTGATTTTCATATATTTTAATGTTTCTTCTTTCAAATTTTGTTAGTTTCAGTAACACATCTTTCGTTGCTATGGCAACACACACATCCGAAATTCACTCTAAAACAGCCTATTGCTTCGTGTAGTTGGAAAAGAAGCACGGTGACCCCCAAATATTTTTTTGTGCATTATTTTACTTTCAACATAAACTAACAATAAACGAAATATAAAAAATTCTGTAATGCCAATTTTTTTAAAAAGGCAAAATTGTCGTTTTCTTCAATAACATTTTTTTGGCATTACAGAATTTATTTTTTAATATAATGAAAGACTTTTGCGGTGCAATACAGCATGCAAAATTTGAACATAGGTCACCGGACAAAATAAAGAGATGTAGCGCATTGTTTTTCAAAAATTGAATTTTCTAATGACTTCAGCAATGACATGCACACGCTATACAACACAGGCAACGGCGCGAGATGTCGTGAGCAACTCGCCACGTCAGGTTATTTTGGAATTTTTGTCAATATTCCCATGCACAGGAATGAACACATGGGTTTTTTCTGTTTTGTGTGCACGACTATTACATAAGGGTTTTATGAGGGTTAGTATATCGAGCCATCTTAAGTAGTAAAACACTTTATTTAAACACGCTGACTGTCACCATGTCAACCTAAGCTGTTTTTCACAAGGTCACGATTCAATGGTCACACATATTTATATGTATTCAGATCACCATTTTTATCTTATGAGTGCTCACCTATTCTTTATGGGATTCCATTCAGAACCATTTAAATTATCTAAATTAAAAGTTAAAATTTACATAACTGTATGCATGGTATTTAATGCGGAGACAGACACAAATAACATATTAGTAATCGTTTCCAAGACCGAAGCAGAATTAAGAGAAATCAATCAATTGTCAACAGAGTAATTGCTGGCACATGGCCTATTTCTAGATAAGTATTAGCTAGTATTTCTTTGGTTGCGTTCAAAGTGTCAGTTTAATTGAAATGATAAGATTCTGTTAACATTCACAACTTTGTATTTCCCCACTGCTGAGACAAAACATTTAATTAATTGGGAACTACAGTGAAATGTATAGTTCTGATTGCAATAAAACCTACTTCTCGTAGTTAAATATATTATAGTGGCAGTGAAATAGTGGGTTCGTTTGTTGAAAAGGAAAGGTATAAGGGACCCTGGTCCCAGTCACAGAGTATGCTCATCACATTTTGTGGGTGGTGCAAAAACGTACAGCAACAACATTCCAACAATTTTTACCACTGCTACAACATGTAAACCGAGAAAAAGCCCCACTATTCGTATAATGGCTGACAATATTCCAGTAATCACTCAACAATCTAGTTTGGAAAATACAAATCAAGATAGCTCTGTCATTGATGATAGCTTGACTAAAGATGACAACTCAGAAAATACAGTCCAGGAACTTAAGGATAAAATATCATCACTGCAGGCACAAAACATGGCATTGAATACAAAATATGATGAAGATGTTACCAAATTAAAATGTGGGGTGTTTCAGTTAGAGAGATTTATTAGCAGTGACAGTGATTTTAAGTTTTACACTGGCTTTCCAAACTATTCTTGTTTCAAAGCATTTTATAAATACCTTTCCCCAGCGTGTGAACATCTTCTATACCATGGTTCAAATACAGCTCCTGTAACCTCAGAATCCCAAACCAAATGTGGCAAATCAAGATCTATGTCACCAGAACAAGAATTATTTCTTGTACTCATAAGATTACGCTTGGGGTTACTTGTGCAAGATATTGCACATCGCTTTAATATTTCCACAACACAGGTCTCTAGAATTTTTAAAACATGGATTGTATTCCTATACCAACGCCTTCGTGCTCTACCAATTTGGCCCAGTCGAAATTTTGTTGATGAGAACATGCCTGACTGTTTTAAGCTAACATATCCAAAAACTAGAGTTATAATTGACTGCACTGAAATTTTCATTGAAACACCATCGTCATGCAGAAGTCAGTCCATTACATTCTCAAGCTACAAAAACCACAATACAGCAAAGGGCTTAATTGGAGTATCACCCAATGGATACCCAAGTTTTATCTCGAGTCTGTATGCAGGCCGAACTAGTGATAAGAAGATTACACATGACTGTGGTATTTTAAAGCTTCTCGAACCAGTAGATGAATTGATGGCAGACAGGGGATTTGACATTGAGGTTGACATGCCAAATGGTGTGTATTTAAACATTCCACCTTTCTTAAATGGACAACCTCAGCTATCAGTAGAGGATGAGGCAAAAACACGAAAAATTGCATCGGTTTGTGTACATGTTGAGCGTGCAATTGCAAGAATAAAAAGCTATCGAATTTTGCATCAAGTAGTTCCCCTGACACTGGCCGAGAACTTGGAACACATTTGGAGTGTTTGCTCCTATTTAACACTATTTTTACCACCTATCATTAAGGAAAAACAAGTTTAAACTGTTGAGTCATGGGTAAATTTTAGTAAAATAGTAATTGCCCCTTGTTAACATAATTATTTTGTTTATTCTAAATTATAATTCAGGTAACATGTATTCAGAGTAAAAACTACTCAGCTCTGGAACAACTTTTTGCCAGAAGTCATTATCAAAATTGATCCTCTCAACGTGTAAGTCAATATTTGTGAAAACAACAAAATCACACCAGCTAACATTAAGTGTGGTCATACACCCATGAATTTGATAAAAATAATTGTTGTTTTTCTTTAACGTGACCTTTCCATTCAATTTTTCCAAAAAAAAGTTTTTGTCATTACAGGCATCATCAATGCTTAAGTTCTTTTTCGAGAATGGGCATTTGACTTCTCCGATGCCGAATGATGTTGCTTCTGTGCTGTCAAACACTAAAAAATCGGGACTAGCTCCTAACCATGGAAACTTTGAATTAACAACAAACCCACAACTTGCACACACATCGACATGTTTTCCTTGTTTTTGTTTAATTTTGTAGTACTCTTGAATTGCCTTCTCTTCTTTATCTTTTCCCCACTGGCAAGGTTTGGGACAGGTAGATTGCTTTGACTTGCGAATAGTCGCCAATATTGATTTAGGAAACCTTTGCTTTCTACGCTTAACAACTGCTCCAAAATTTGAAGATGTAAGCCTTTTTTGTCGTTCATCAAACCATGTATCACTTGAAGACTGTTCTCTAGTGTTTTTCTCAATTTGAAGCACTTCTGCATGTGTAATTTTGACCAAGGAGCTTAAACTATTGATAGCATCACAATTTGTTACAGATTCTTCAGCTGTAGTGGAAGGTAATCTCTCAAATATTTTATCTCGAACACTAGAATTATTTATATTGAGGTGCATTGACTCAGAGTATCGCTTCTTTGATGGCATATCTAGGTGCATGGTCTCAAAAGGGCATGGCTGACAGTTATTTGACTTGAGTAAGTTGCCCAAGTAGCTATTTTCATCTGTTTCAGTCAAAGAATTGGCAAGCTTTTGTATATCATTTTGTTGTACTGTCTGTGAAAAAATGTGGTGTAGGGTTGTAAATGGGGAGTGACTGTCTGTGTTTCCTCTTTTTAGCCTTAACATCTTTCTCATACACAGCCTTTTCAAACGCAATGTTCTCATAAAGAACAGCTTCATCTGACTCATCTTTTCTTGGTACATGCCATTGCTGTAATAACTGTGTGCATGTGGGGTGATCTGGGATCTCAGTCATGTCTAATTGTTTGTATTCAATAACTTGAAAGAGCAGAGCAACAACATGTTTACATTTACCACCCTTGCCTGCTGTACACGTACAGTTGCTATACACAACGTCCCCATTTGCTTCATTTAAATGGACATAAACAGTGTATGTATTGCTTTTCATTGCAGCCTTAACAGTGCATTTAACTAAGAAGCATGATATGTTCCCTTTAATGACATGTGGTTTAACCTGGACTTGCTCAACATATTTGTCTTTGAACATTTGGTAACCCAATTTCTGGTGTTTCTGAGCACCTGTTCCAGATTGTTCAGTTCCCAAATGCTTGATTAACAGCTCATACGTAAATGCTGGAATGCCATGTAAATCCCTTGTCCATCTTTTTAATACTGGTATTTCGCTATTATTCGTCTCCTGCAGAGTGCTTGGTTAAATAGATAATTAATTTACCTAAAAATCGCCTATCTAAATGTTTATTTTCTATGCTATAAGTTAAAAAAATTGAATTTATTTACCTAAATATTTATTCTATAATCCACGAACACTGAATTTTATTTACAATGGAGGATGAGAACCAAAGCAGGCTTCAACTAGAGGACAAACAACGGCAGTAAACCAAGAAAAACACTTTCAACTTAATATTTGGTTGCAATAGTTTGTGTTACTCATTTAAATTCAAGATATTTTCGCGCCAAAACAAACCCAAAACATTTGGCAAGGCCAAGGCACTTCAATGGCAAATTCGAACAAAATTGTGACAAGATATGACAATTTCAGGAAGCTTAAAACGACATTTGTACAAGTATAGAAGTAAAATATCTCTGAGATCCAATAAGAAACACTATCAGTTAAGCTTATTTTGTAAAAAAAATTAGCCGATCGCAAGTTTTTAGTTCATGTCGTCAATTTTTCGCGAGCAAATTTATGCGAAGCATGTTCGCAACTTGTCAGCTTCTCAACGCATTTTTATCGTCATTTACGCCCAGATCCTCACGAAATTTCGTCCATTTGTAGTGACGAACCCTATCGTAATGTTTCAAAGAAAACATAAATGGATGGACGCAGAATGTCGTTAAAAATCCGCCGATTCTCCTCTCGCACGAAATCGATGGCTCATACGGTAGCCATTTCATTCGAAAGCAAATTGCATCCTCCTACCGTCATGCTTAGCGTGCCTGGTGCTATAAGGGGAAAGGCCTATTGGCTAATTCAAGAAAACCCTGAATTCCCATTGGCTGGTATTTTTTTGACCGATTAGGCTTTAGTATGCAGGGGAAAGGTCTATGACGTTTCTGGCCCTTTCTGATCGCTACTTGACCTCTGAACTATTAATACTAGCCAGAGGAGGAATGAGGGTCTTCCCGAAATGCAACGCGCGCCGGGGCGGTTTATCATATATATAATCAATTTCTCGGCCTGCTCCGTTATTGTTCGATTGTTGCTCGCTGCGTTCACATATCACAACCCTGTGAATATGATCACAGATGGGTTACCGTGCGACGTGCGTTCAACTAGAATGCTGCGAGGTTCATATAAGTTTTACAGATAGTTTGGACATTCGACGAACAGCCCTTATTCCATCAGTTGTTAAAGGCATAAAAATCGAAGAAATGTTCGCCGATTGTAGTAGCCCTGCATTGATAGAAGTGCATACCAGTTGCGTTTTCAAGGTGAGATGATTTAAACTCGTGCTTTTAAGTTTTAATACTGTATATACATAATTTTGATTGAAATACATTTTGTATATTTCAAAAAAATAGAAACTTTAAAAACAGATAAGATAGATAAGAAATACACACAATGTGTTTACAGTACATAAATATCTTTGAATAAGAAATTATTTAATCAGTAAAAATGTAGTGAAAATTGATTATAATATATAAATATATTTGATATAATTCAGGACATAAAACATATTTTTTATTTGTTTTTTATATTAATATTAAACACGCCATTGTTAGACTGATATTTAAGTCCTTTACCTTGACTTTGTTCCTACTCAATGTGTTTCTTACTTCCATGTGTAGTTCCACAACCACATTGAAATCAGGGATGGATGTGGCCTATGTAATATTGTCATGTTGTGGGAGTTTGATATTTTACCATCCCAAGCAGTCCCTCCAGGTGACCTGGATATTCAAAATGACGAGCTGGATAATGTACTTCCACAATACCTTTAGACAATCCAACTGAATGTAATTGTTTTAAACAACTACTAAATCCTATTTGTTTGGCAAATATTGATACACACCGAGTGGTAGAGAACGAAGACCTGTCTAGTGGTGCTAGTGTTGGTGAAACTGAGGCAGTGAATGTAGATGAAGTTGAGAAAATTCAACAATTGACAGAAATTTTGGATGTGGAAAATACTGCCTTTGGTGACAATGTGGATGATGAAATGTCTGATGATGAGGACAATAGTTTGGATGTTATATCTATGTATTTTGAAAAGTTTGTTGTTGTTGTTGTTGGATCTTGGCAAGAAAACAGATACCAAGCGCACTCACAAGGTGCATGTGGAGAAGGTCATCAAACCTAGAGTTGACATTCAAAGTGGAACATGAACCAGACAATGTTCGAGACACAAATGCATTGAAATTTTTAGTGTTTCAGAATGACAACTGGCATATAATTGGCTATTATATTATATTGGGTGGTATTCTTGGTGGTGGTGGGGGTGGTATTCTTAGTGGACGGTTTAACTATGAAATAATGGAATAAAGCATTATTTTTCCAGTATTACAAAGATGTGAAGTTGAAACAACTATTCGCTATAAGGTAGAAGTATAATTTTAAACCAGCTAGGATTGATCTGCAAACTGGAATAAAATTTTGCTCCATATCATAATTAATATTGTCACAGAACAATAGAAAAACAACCATATTTGAAAGAAATAAATGGTGCTTAAAGATGGTCAGATGGACATTCATTCAACATTCGAACGTCATAAATCTTTCTATAGATTACTAATAACCCACTTACTGAGTACTGCTCCACTGACAAGTTCAATTGTCTGGTGTTAAGGACAGTATAATACTTAAGTAGGCAACTTCTCAGGGAGTTACATATAGTTTTAAGTAGAAGTTTAGTAACTTAATTGACAGGAGGATGTTAGAAGAAATGCTGCATTGAATATCTCGGGCAGCATCATCCCAGAAATTGTTGTTATAACTAAATGATGGCCACTCTTGGACTGCAGAACGTTGTCCATATTTTCGATCTGTTTTTACAATTGATATGAATTCAATAAATGCTTTGTTTTCCTCAAAGGTCCACTTATGATGTTTTACTGGGGAAGTACTTATTTGTAGGAGTCAGCCTATCTTTCTGCCAGGAAACTTTATAAAACAAAAAAATATTAAATGCTTAAATAGTTCTTAGAACCACTCGGCATAATTATTACAGTCAAACCAGATGTTCTCTAGCTTGCGAGCAACATTGTCGCACAATATTGCAATTTTGACTGGGAGAAGATTGCTCTGAGCAATTGCTTCCAAACGATTATTATGTACAGGTAAGACATTGCTGCTGACAGAGTGGCACTGGGGTACAAGTAAAAATTCTTGTAATTCTCTGCCAATCCCATATTAGTCCTGGTTTTGGGATATTGGGGGTTTACATTGACTGACCAGTGCATAATTGTATTTGGCAAGACAGAAAACGTCAGAATATGAACCATGACTGCAAGTACTGTGCAGCTATTGATGTAATTTTCTTGATTATTACATGCTCAAAGAGATCTGTTATGATACTTGCATATAATTGAATATACAAATTACAATTTATACCTTTGTCTTTGGTGATGTTGTGTAACTCTTAAACAAAGATCGACTGGTTGTTGAAGTCTTCTTGTTTTTCGATCTGGTTTCCCTGGTGTATCACCAATAGAAGTATATACACGCTTAGCACTTTCATTTTCTTCCTCACTAATGACAGCATCGCTATTATTAGTTGCCATTATTATAATACTGCAAAATTTACTCTATAAATGAAAAAATACAATAAAATGTACTCAAATATAGCGAAACCTAACCATAAAGGTAACAATGAAATAAAATAGGTAGCAACACTTGTCAAACTTATCATAGAAACTAGCGATCCATTGCAGTAGTTTTTGTCGCGCCAAAACCACCTCCACGCGGGCATATTCCCGCCATCAGGGCACAGTATAGAGATGATATGAGCCACAAAATTTCAAATAGCCTTGACTTTTATGCTATACCGCGATAACTCTTCGGTTTTATGGAGTAAATTCATGTTTTAAAGTATCACTATAAAGAGTAAACATTCCTGAATTCACTGATATGATTTTATTTTAGTTTCCTTGTAAAAGAGTATAATTTACTCGTGAATATTTCAATGCCAAGGGTTAGAATATAGCAAAAATAGCTCATTTTCAAACCGTGATAACTCTTCGGTTTTATTGAGTAAATTCATGTTTTAAAGTATCACTATAAAGAGTAAACACTCCTGAATTCACTGATATGATTTTATTTTAGTTTCCTTGTAAAAAAGTATAATTTACTCATGAATATTTCAATGCCATCAGGGTTAGAATACAGCAAAAATAGGTCATTTTCAAACCGTGATAACTCTTCGGTTTTATGGAGTAAATTCATGTTTTAAAGTATCACTATAAAGAGTAAACATTCCTGAATTCACTGATATGATTTTATTTTAGTTTCCTTGTAAAAAAGTATAATTTACTCATGAATATTTCAATGCCACTTTAAGGTCATGTTCACTGACCCGAAACATGCATAAATACAATGGGAATTTAACATAACTAAAATGCGATATATATACAAAATTATTCCAAAATTATTTTATTAAATTACTGAACAAAAAAGTTATCAAAACATACCTTTGAGAAAACGAGATCTTCACAGCAAGAATCGCAAACATTTCAACAGTTTTTAATCGAACGGCACGTTGAGAATAAAGATTTTGAATAATAATGAGCCGCATTGAGGCGCGTTGCATTTCGGGAAGACCCTCATTCCTCCTCTGAATACTAGCCATGTCTGTTAGTATTTACGAAACCATAAAGGCTGCTTTAGGGCCTGTTCATATGATCCCACTGACCAAGATGTCTCGCCTACCTATGATCTCACCTCCTAGTACTTTCACTATAAAAACGTACATCGCGTTCATATGAGAAAGCGGGCTGGCCCACTTGGCGAGATCTCGCCTGTGAGAGCTGAGATCATAGGTAGGCGGGATGAAAAATATTCCATATGAACATGCCAGCCTGCCTACTGGGATGAAATCAAGAAACCAAATATCCGATTTTGCCGCTTAATTTGACGATTTTTACGTAGTTTTATGTTTGTTTTAGAATCCAGCATGAAATATGTTGCTAACCAATGCTTTTTATTGCAAAAAAATAAAAAGCAACAACAAAATCGTTAAAATATTTGTGTTGCATGCATGAAATATACATGTTTTGCAACGATAATTATAGAACGACATTGTAATTTCATCTTGGCAAGAGGGATGAAAAACTCCATATGAACACATGGAAATATTCGTCCCGCTAGACGAGACGTCTTGGCAAGTGGGATCATATGAACAGGCCTTTAGAGAAAGACGATCGGCAATATCTTAAAGATATTGAAGCTGATCTAAAGAAGTGAATAGACGATGTACCGAAGCGTTCTATTGAAGACTTATTGAAATGAAAGGACAAGGAATGGAAAATTCTCTACTACACTGCTCAAGAATGGCAGCACTACCAGTAAGGGTTGAATTGTTCTCCAACAACAACTGAAGGTTAACAACATGTCTTTGTACTTTGCTACTTATAAATAATATCCATCATGCCAGTCATCCCATAATTTCTTATGTTCAGGCATCGAATCTTAAAAATAACGATAAAAAAGAGTGACACCGAATTTGTCTGACTGAGAAGAAAACATATACATATAACAACTTCAGTATGTACAGTACCATGTGCATTAACAACCCAAAAATATCTTCCTCATCAGAATTATGGTCAATTAACCCATCAATGGACAATGCCACTGTTTACAAATATAATTTTACTCACTAGCTTACACCAGGAAGTGAAGCCAGGAAGTGGCGTTTAAACTAATAAATACATTATTAATAGTGGATTATTTAACTTTTATATGTTGAATTTAAATAAATTGTTTGTTGGTTTTTTTGCTATAATATTAAGGCACAACTTAAGTTTATGATAAATAAATGTTGAAGGTTGGAATTCGCTAGCCTGAAAGATACAAAGCACTTCTTCATTGTCTACTAACTTCCCTGACGAAGGGCCTTCACTCGAAATGTCAAGATGTGCTTTTTTGAGAAGTTCTAACTTTCAAGATATACACTGCAGCCGACGCTGAACACCCAAGTTTGAAGATTTCAGAAGACAACACAATATCACTTTCAGGACGATAATATAAATGTTTCTCGTTCAATGCGATCACTCATGACATTTATGATTTTGTCCCTCAAGCGATAAAACTGATATGATAAGAGTGTAACAGTTGTTGTTGAACAAATGAATTTCCGGTAACCAGGTCAGAAACTTGGCTTATCTTCAAATCAAATCCTGCCTTGTCAGCGACCAATCAGATTGTGAGATTCACCAAAACAAGCCATAATAAACAAGACGCCATATTGACCAATTTTCATTTAACTTATTTGCAGCCAAACAGGTCCTTAATGACCCGGAATTTTGAAATGCTTTGGGCAACTATTTTTTGGCCTGTTGTATAGTGTACAGTCGAACCTCCCGTAAGCGGACACCCTCGGGACCACGACCTGGTGTCCGCTTATGAGAGGTTGGTTAATATTTAACTGATTACGTAATTGTTGAAACATGATCTTTTAATGATGTTAATATGACTATATTGTTGACAGCTATTATTGCAAATAATAAAACCTTTGTGTAAAACCCCACTGTAAAACCTTTGTGTCCCTAGATTATATACAAACATTACCAATGTAATATCTATATTGCCGTTGTAAATATGAGACTATAGTTCAGCTAAGATGGCTTGAAAAAATCTGTTATGTGCCCTTGCTTTTTTTTGTCCCGCTAAACACAATAACACAATATATCAAACACATATGTTTCTATTCTAATACTGTATTAAGTCAACTAGGCGGCATAATTATTAATTTAACAGAAAATAAATCAAGTGTGTCCGCTTACAAGAGGTTATAATGTTGTTTGGGAAGGTTGTTTTGGTGTCCGCGTTCGCTTACGGGAGGTGTCCGCCTAGGAGAGGCTGTAAATATAGTAATATAATAGCGTATTGGCCGGGACCCAAAAACAGTGTACGCGTACAAGAGGTGTCCGCTTCCGGGAGGTGTCCGTAAGTAGAGGTTCGACTGTATACAAACACAAACCTTGATCTAACTTTTGATGGGGAACCAATAACCCAGGTAAAATCCGAGCATGTTTTAGGAGTGTATATTGATAACAATCTCACTTGGTCTACCCATATCGAGGACCTACGACTGAAATTGCTCAAGAGAATACCTGTCTTAGCGAGAGTGAGAAAATATGTTCCAACACACTACCAACTAATGTTATATAATGCAAGCATCAAGCCACTGTTTGAATACTGCTGTACTATACAATACAATAGAAACTCCAAAAATAGTAAACATTTTGAAAATGGTTTATTCTACGTTTCGACTAGGTTTTAGTCATCTTCAGGAATGAAAAGATTATTACATATCAAAGTTATATATACAAGTGAAGAAATATGAGAAATGCTATTATATAAGGTCATTAGTTAAATATTATAAGTTATTTAGAGGCTTTAGTTCTGTGGTTAAGGTCAGGTTTAAATCTTCGTATTGCTAGAGATTTTTTGAACAATAACAAAGACCAGTGGTCAGCTTTATCAATTATATTACAGTTATTAAAGAGAAAATCAGATGTGATACATGTTATGTTAGGTTCTTGGTCAGGCATTAGTTGCATTATTGTTTTAATATGGTTAAATGGTTCGCAAGATGTTATGTGGTTATATATTTCAGACGAGTGTTCCTTTATTCTAGTGTATAAACAGCGGTCTGTCTTTCCGATGTATCGTGCATTGCAGCCTGGACACGTAAACTTGTATACAACAGAACTTTGGTATTTTTCGGTGTTGAATCTTTTAGTGAGATGAAGCAGTTAGAGTCGATTGTTTTACAATTGATAATGAATTTACATGGGGATTTTAGTTGAGGAGTTACTTTGCGTATGAATGATTGGGTTAGTTTAGTTCCATATTTACCAAGGAATGGGAATTTTATTCAGATTTTAACTAGGTTGGAAGGTACATTGTTATCATTGGAACAACCATTTGTATGTCGATCAGAAGAGGAAGATGTTGTTGAAGGCGTGAACAGAGGAATGAGTTTCTTAGCAATTTTGCGGTGGAAGCCATTCCAAGACATGAATTCCATGTTTCAAGTTCATGTTTGAGAAATGCATCATCGCTACAGATCTTATGTGCACGATTTACAAGGGCTCTGATCCAAGCCACCTTTCTGGACCATGGTGTGAAGCGGTATATTGTCCAGTGCAAGTTGTTTTACGACTGTGTGGTGCCAGTTGTATGAATTTGAATGTCTAAGAAGTGTATGTCATTATCAGGAAAATCGTCAACAGTAAATTGGATGTTAGAATGAAAATAGTTAAATTGTTTTAGTATGTAATTAATGTCAGATGGTCTCGCTAGTATTAGTGTATCATCAACATATCGTTTGTAAAATTTAATTTTGTTAGAGTTTATTAGTAGTTTAATGATTAGTTCTTCGAATTCCGTCATTATAATGTTAGCAAGTGTAGGACCTAGTGGCTAACCCATTGAAACTCCATGGGTTTGTTTGTACAATTGTCCGTTTAACGAGAATAATGTTTTGGTACAAGAGTCAAGTAATAGTTTTTTCAGTGTTCTCTTTTTGGGGGTTGTGGAAATAAGTTTAAGTTTGTAGATCCGTTCTAATATTATGTTAATAGTTTTCTTAAGTGGGATGTTAGTAAAGAGTGATTTTACTTCAAACGATACAAATCTATATCCATTGTCAAATAGTTGGCGTGGAATGTTGTTAATTTGTGATACAGCGTCAAAACTATCTCTAATTGTAAATTCATTAGTTGTTATAGGGTTAAGTAGGTTAGTAAGGTATTTGACAACAGGTTGATAAGCAGTGCCTGTTGTGTCAATTATAGGTATAAATGGAGGAAGAGAGTCAAATGTTTTATGAATTTTAGGAAGGCCATGTGCTTGTGCAGGTCTAGTAGAGACAGGTCGTATGTTGTTGTGCACTTCGTCATTGATTTCACCGCGATTAAGAAGTTTCCTAAGATAGTTTTGGAGTGTAGTTAGCTGGGTTAGTGTTGTGTCATTGTTAATTTTCACGAATTTGCTAGTGTCTGAAAATAGTTCAGTCATACATAATTTGTAATCATCGATTTTGATTAGTACTACACCATTGCCTTTGTCAGGTTTGAGTATAGCATATTTTAGTCGTAAATTATTTAGTATTTTAATTCGTTTGTTGTCATTAGTAAGTTGTCTGTCATCAAAGTCTAGAAAATTACAAGCAAGTGCTTTAATTGAGTTTTTGATTTTCTGTTGTTTTATAAAGCTATCGGGTAGTAGGTTTTGTCGTTTGAGTTGATCCCAGATTGATTCAGCGTTGGCGATTATTTCAGTTTCGTTTGGTCTTGTTGCTAAGTTGTGTTTCAGTCCAAATCTAAGGACGGATTCTTCTTCGTCAGTAAGTTGATCTCCGGTTAGATTAGTTATTATCTCATTAGGATTATTTTTTATGCCAGTCAAGATAGAATGTTCGCGTAGCAGAGATTGGAATTTGCGTTGATGACGTTCAGAGGCACTTAAGATCTTCTTGTTCATTGGTCGTTTTGCGTGGTACTTTAATTTCAAAATTTGAAGTCAAGTTGTTCGGGAGGATAACAGTATTTTTTGTTGGGGTCAATGACTTTTTAAGTTTGTCAAGTGATCTGTGTTGTTCTTGAATAGTTTCTTTTAAAATCTTGCGATGATAAGTACTGCGGAGATTATGGCGTTTAGATTTCAGGATTAGATTAGATTATTATTAGATTAGATTATTATTAGATTAGATTATTATTAGATTAGATTTCTGATTTTCTCTTTAATAACTGTAATATAATTGATAAAGCTGACCACTGGTCTTTGTTATTGTTCAAAGAATCTCTAGCAATACGAAGATTGAAACCTGACCTGAACCACGGAACTAAAGCCTCTAAAGAACTTATATTATTTAACTAATGACCTTATATAGCATTTCTCATATTTATTCACTTGTATATATAACTTTGATATGTAATAATCTTTTCATTCCTGAAGATGACTAAAACCTAGTCGAAACATAGAATAAACCATTTTCAAAATGCTTACTATTTTCAGAGTTTCTATTGTATTGTATTTTATCAAAATACTCAGTGGTTCCCGCAATTTTTGGCATAATCTCCGTACTGCTGTACTGTTTGGAGCAGTTGTAGCCAGGGTAATATCGATCACCTTTTCAAATTGCAAAAACGTTGTGCGAGACTGATTTTGGATAGCCATCCATCATCGAGATCTTTTGAAAATTTCAAAGAATTAGAGTGGCTCCCAATCGACCAGGTGTTTGTCATAAAAAAATGTTTCTTGTGGAGAATTATCAATGCTCAAGTTCCCGAATATTTAACAACGAAATTAGCAACTTTTCGATTCCAACATCAATACAGTATGAGAACAAAAACTGAGTATCGTCTTCCGAAGCCTAAAACCAATGCATTGAAAGGAACCTTTTTTATATTAAACATTAAAACATTGGAATACAGTAGGTGAAGAGAAGAATGGTACATTTAAAGTAATGAAACCGAAGTTGCACCATATCCTCTTTCCCAAATACAGAGCCGACAATTTTAAAGTTCAAAGATTATATTAACTAATATAAAGTCTTGCTATCTAATTTGTAGTATGTTTTATTAACTTTTACTTTTATCAATAGGTATATTTCTGTTACAATAACATAATTTCTGTATTTATTTTTGAGGGCCACTAGGGAGAATACGTATGTAATTAGTGTTACCCTCGTTAAATAAAGTTTATTGTGTGAACGATTTCGGCATTTTGTATGCGAAATAATTGTGTGAGCATGGTTGTTCAAAAAAATGTTGATTCTTGAAATAAAACTCCTTTAACTTTGGCAACATTGTTGTTTCCCATAAAATCTTATCAAAATATACATGCTCCCTGTGGATTGAGCCAAATCCAGAATATGCCACAAAGTCCACCCAAGGTAAAGTTGTTAAAGCCAATTGCCATTGTATTTAATTACCTCCGCCAGGAGGTTATGTAATCATCTGGGTTTGTATGTATGTATGTATGTGTGTGTGTGTGTGTGTGTGTGTGTGTGTTTGTCCGTGAGCACGATAACTAAAAAAATACCAAACATTTTCTTACGAAATTTTTTGAATGCATTTCCCATCGGCCAAGGAAGAATTGATTAAAGGGAGGCTGCTCTAAAATCGTGTGCTTTACAAATATATTCTAATTTCTTAATAATAATAATAATAATAATAATAGGTCAATAGTTAATTAGCGATTCAAATTATAATAACAATAGATTACATCAATAGATTACATCAATAGTTTACCGCGTTCTTTTTGAAACACCCATGTGTATACAGTAGTGAAGTTTAATGTTACTTCTGAAGCGAAAATGATCAAGACTTTACGTCCACCATTAACATATTGCCTTTATAATATAATATTATTGGCTTAATTTATGCATCAACAAACATTTCCATAGACAAAGCTGAAGAGATTTTTGTTTAATGTCAAATATATGCCTGCAGTATACACATATATACGATGCCGAGGACTAAGTGTAAGAGCAAAGAAGGAAGCAACAATCCCAATATATGAGGAGGCCACGGCAATGAAGAGATTTTTGTTTAATGTCAAATATATGCCTGCAGTATACACATATATACGATGCCGAGGACTAAGTGTAAGAGCAAAGACCAAAGAAGGAAGCAACAATCCCAATATATGAGGAAGGCACGGCAACAAGAAACGCCAGAAGGTCGTGAAATGCGGCGAGCCAAAGACAAAGCAGCAAAACAAGTAAACAGAACACAAGAAACAGTAGACAACTGTACAACACGCCGTAAATCAATGAGAGTAAAAATGCAAAAAATTCGAGCACAAGAGACTGAAGAAGCTAGGACAAAGCGACGTGATTCAAACAGAGAAAGAATGCAAGAAAACAGAGCAGAAGAAACTCCAGAAGCAAGTGCTACCCGCCGTATTTTCATGAGGATAAGAAACAGAAAAGCCAGAGCACAAGAGGCCGCAGAAACACGTACTAACCGCCGCATTTCAAACAAAGCGAGAATGCAAGAAAACAGAGCACAAGAAACTCCAGAAGGAAGTGCTACCCGCCGTATTTTCTTGAGGATAAGAAACAGAAAAGCCAGAGCACAAGAGGCCGCAGAAACACGTACTAACCGCCACATTTCAAACAGAGAAAGAATGCAAGAAAACAGAGCACAAGAAACTCCAGAAGCAAGTGCTACCCGCCGTATTTTCATGAGGATAACAAACAGAAAAGCCAGAGCACAAGAGACCGCAGAAACACGTACTAACCGCCGCATTTCAAACAGAGAAAGAATGCAAGAAAACAGAGCACAAGAGACTGCAGAAGCAAGTGCTACCCGCCGTATTTCCATGAGGATAAGAAACAGAAAAGCCAGAGCACAAGAGGCCGCAGAAACACGTACTAACCGCCGCATTTCAAACAGAGAAAAAATGCAAGAAAACAGACTACAAGAAACTCCAGAAGCAAGTGCTACCCGCCGTATTTCCATGAGGATAAGAAACAGAAAAGCCAGAGCACAAGAGGCCGCAGAAACACGTACTAACCGCCGCATTTCAAACAGAGAAAGAATGCAAGAAAACAGAGTACAAGAGACTGCAGAAACACGTACTAACCGCCGCATTTCAAACAGAGAAAGAATACAAGAAAACAGAGTACAAGAAACTCCTGAGGAAACTGCCGTACGCCGGACTTCCATGAAACAAAATGCACAGAAGCGTAGGGCTGAAGAGACAACAGAAGAAATTGAAACACGCCGTGTAAGTTCTAGACGTTACAGGCAAGAGCGAAGAGATGTTGAGCGAAATCAACATGTAACAACTGAAGCAAGCGCCGCAATATTTGCCTCAAAAATAGCTGAAGGACCCATATACGCATGTTGTTCTTGTTATCGCCTCCTTTACAAAACATCTGTTGTTCAGATGAACCCTGAAAAGTATTTGTCGACTAAACCCATCGAAGGGATTCTTAATTCCTGCACTGTCGTCAAAACACATCGAAAATCTTGGGTATGCAGCACTTGCCATAACGCATTAAAGAAAGGTCAAATTCCTACGCAGTCATGGGCAAACGGCTTAACATTGGATGACATCCCACCTGAATTGAAAGACTTGAGACCATTAGAATTAAGACTGATAAGCCAACAAATCCCTTTCATGAAACTTGTTGGACTACCCAGAGGAGGACAAAAAGCAATCCATGGCAGTGCTGTCAATGTACCATGTAAGCTACAGCCAGTCACGTCCTTAATACCAAGACTCCCAAACAGTGCTGAAGTTGTAGCAGTAAAACTAAAGAGAAAACTTGCCCACAAGGGACATTACATGTACGAATACGTTCAGCCGAAACGGGTGATGGATGCTCTCCGCTGGTTGCAAGAAAACAATCACCTTTACAACGACATCAATGTCTGTCAGAACTGGGAAACATATTGGGAAGAAGACGACGCTGATCTCTGGAATGCAATGACAAGGGCATGTGAAGAACAAAGTATTGTGGACCAAGCTATTGAGAATTCCGACACCGCAACAGACAGTCTGAATGAATGTCATGTTTCACAATCTGATACTACCTTTTCACTTTCACCAATTGGAAATGATTATCAGCTGTTAGCACATTTAGCCAGAAGGCATAACTTGAAGATTAAAGATGTACCTGGAGATGGGAATTGTTTCTTTCATGCGGTATCATTTTGTCTTCGGGCAGCTGGAATACAAGTCATTAGTGGTCCAGATATTCGAGCAACACTTTATCCAGTATTTTCAGACAACAGACGAGAAACGTGACTATATGGGTTTCCTTGAATTCCACGACACTACTTTTACCAATGCTCTCTCCATTGAAGAACAACAGCTCCAGGAGTTCGAGTTATATGTTAATCATTTGAGAAATGGCGAATGGGCAGACAATCTGGCAGTACAGGGTGTGGTACATATGCTAAACGTAAACATAAGGGTTATTAACACGATCACACCTAACTGGATACACCAAATACAACCCAGACAGCAAACGACTGACAATACTATTACACTTGGCCAAATGGGAGAACTTCATTATGTTGCTCTTGAAAATGTTGAAGAGATGATTAGAAATGAATCACGTTTTGAGGAAACAACCAAACAAATTGAAGATGAGGAAGACATTATTGCCTACGAGCAAACAACCAAACTTCGAGGCATCCCATATGACACCCTGTTGCAAGATGAACAGCAGCTTGTTAATGATGATAGCACATATTCTATAGCTCCTGGAGAAAATGAAACACAGTGCGCATTCTTGATGGGTGAAAAATTTGAGGAGTTGGCTAACCCTTCTAAATATCCTTATGGCCGTGGCGGCCTATCAACAAAAAGACAGAGAAAAATCACAGCCAGAAAATATTTTAATCAGAGGTTATTACACAAAGATGGCCGATTCGCCAGTGATATTGATTACCTCTTGGCTGCACAGTATACAGTTGAAGCAAACAAGTTCGGGACGATATGCAAATAACTTTACGACAGACTCGTGGCCAAACATTCCAAAACCGAACGGTAAACGCTGGCCTGGTTAAGTCCTCCGATACCCTACAAGCGATGATTCGTACAGATACAGCATTTAAGTTTCTGAAGAATGTTTGTGGATCTCCTGCTTATTGGAAAACTGTTTTGCTAGATTTATTAGCCATGGTGCGACAACTGGGAATGCCTACATGGTTTTTGACTCTTTCCGCAGCAGATATGCAATGGCCTGAAGTTATCCAGAGCATCGCACATCAATATGGTAAAGTACTGACGGCCGATGATGTAAAAAATATGCCATGGGTTGAAAAGTGCAAATGGTTACGTTCCAACCCAGTGACAGCATCCCGTCAATTCAAACATCGCTTGGATCAATTCTTCAAAGAGTTCATAGGCGGAAAGGCGAATCCAATTGGCGAACTGCAAGACTATATGATCCGTATAGAATTTCAAGCTCGAGGATCTCCCCATGCACACACAATTATATGGATTAAAGATGCCCCTAAACTTGATGTCAATACTGACGAAGAAGTTATCTCTTTCATTAACAAATACCAGACATGTCTTATTCCTGATGAAGAAAACACCGACCTAAGAAATCTTGTCCTCTCCTTGCAAAAACATGTACACTCATCGACTTGCAGAAAACGTGGTACATGTAGGTTTAGGTTCCCTCATCCACCAAGCGGGAAAACATTGATAGCAAGACCACCTGATGAATCCGATCCCACTATTCTACGAAACGTTCTGAAGACAAACCAAGAAGTGCTTCGTAAAGTTCGAGAGCTGATGGAAGACAAAAACATTCCAGAGGAAATCACTTTACAGTCCTTGCTACAAAAAGCTAATGTGGAACCGCACTTATACGAGCGAGCCCTTAAACGAATGAAGTCGGGAATAGGTATCAAGCTCCAACGTCAGCCTTGTGAAAGATGGATCAACCAATACAATCCCGAAATCTTGCAAACATGGCGTGCGAACATGGATTTGCAATTCATTACAGATCCTTACTCATGTATCATGTATATCACAAGTTATATGTTGAAGAGCGAAAGAGCAATGAGTGAATTACTTAAGAAAGTTGCAAATGAATGCAGAGAAGATGATGTAAGAAGCAAGTTAAGAAAGCTTGGATCGGTGTTTCTTAACAACAGAGAAGTCAGTGCGCAAGAAGCCGCATTCAGATTGCTTTCTCTACCTTTAAAATATGCAAGTAGAAAAGTAGTGTTTGTAAACACAGCACCAAGAAGCAAAAGAGTGTCAATGCTGAAGCCTCAAAGCATTTTAGCAAATATGGATGACAATGATGAAGATATTTTCTACACATCACTTCTTGATAGATACGCATCTCGTCCAAATGAATTAGAAAATATGTCTCTTGCTGAATTTGCAGCAACCTATACGACAGGCGGTAAAGAAAGCGACAATGAATCCATTGACGATAACAGCACAATCCAGCAATCTGTCTCAAGTACAATAAAGTTAAAGAATGGTCTTGGCCATATGAGAAAACGGAAACGGCACTGTGTCATAAGGTAGGTTGAAAAGAATATAGGAATAGTAAACACAGTTTAAGGAAAAATACTTACACTACGATTTTGTAAAAATGCATGCCGTAGAATTTACTTTCGAGATGTCTCATATACACTTTCATGTATATAGGTTCCACAAAGAAAAATCTGAAGGAGAAGAAAAATACAGAAATTTAATTATGTTGTATTATCCATGGCGAAACGAAGACGTAGATTTGAAAGCCAATTTTGAATCTTTTAAAGAACATTTCCAACATATTCAAGAAATCATTTGTTCCAATGAAGCCATGTTTAGTCAGAATGCTGATGAAATTGCCAGAGCTTATGACGATTTAGAAAGAAGGGGGCCTCCAGAGAATATTTGGGATACTGTTGCCCCAAACGCTGAATATCAACAAGCACAGCAGCAAGATCAACGAACAGTAACAGAGAGAGAAGTTGGACGAGACAATGAGCCCAATGAAAACGTCGATTTAGTTTCAAATTCTACAACTGCAAATCGCTCTGAACTTCATGCACGTTATTCAGCCCAACTTGGTAAAACACTGATGACAGTTCAAGAATATAGAGCTATGATGCGCTCTTTAAACAAACAGCAGCTCCAAGTTCTTAAAATTCATCGCAAATGGTGCAAAGATACAATTATTGCGTTGAAACGTGACTTACCATCTCCAGTGTACAGAATCTTTCTGAGTGGACCAGGTGGGGTCGGGAAAAGCCATATAATAAAATTAGTGTATTACGAAACAATGAAGCTATTGAAAATGTTGTCAGGATATTTTGAACCAGACGAACTTCCAATTTTATTGACCGCTTTCACTGGAACCGCGGCTTTTGGCATTGAAGGAATGACCCTGCACTCAGCTCTAGGCCTCAGTTGTGGCCCAAACAATAAATCCCAATATCAACCGGCAAGCAGCGAGAGACTGAACACTCTACGATCACGCTTAGGAAAATGAAAGCTTCTGGTCATTGATGAGGTTTCCATGGTAGGTGCAGATTTGCTTTACCACATGACATCACTGGAAAATCAGACCGCTTTGGAGGAATAAGCATATTGGCCGTTGGAGACTTGTATCAGCTGCAACCTGTTGGTCAAAATCATGTCTTTGGCCTTCCATCAGACAGGTTAGTGAAACAAACATGAGAAATGGTCTAAAATTGTCTACATTAACTTTCTAATCTATCTATATTAATAAGATTATAGTTTGATTAGGCTGAAAATATAATAATTATATCAACATACTGCACACCAATTTCTTCTATGCTTTGATTGTTACGTTTCTCTATTTTCAGTTACGCACGACTACATGGTTCCCTGTGGGAGGAAAACTTCCGCATATTTGAGTTAACGGAGAACATGCGTCAACGAGAAGACCAAGTTTTTGCTCAGGTACTCATAAATGTAAGAATAGCCAACTGTTCAAAAGAAGATATTACCTTGCTGAAATCTAGAGAGATTTCAAAATCTGACGTTTCATACCCAACAGAGTCGCTGCATGTATTTAAAACAAACAAAGACGTGGACGAATACAACTCGGGTCATTTACAAAAACTTACAACTCGGCTATTTCATGTAAAGGCTATCGATAAGAAGAAGGATGTTAACACTGGTCTGATTGACGTTGTAATTTCCACTAAGCCATCTGAAACTGGTGGATTACGCGAGGTTGTAGCCGTCGGAGCGAGAATCATGCTGATTGTAAATATTGATGTTTCTGATGGGTTAGCAAACGGAGTGTGTGGTTCTGTGGTGGGTATTGACAGCACAAACGACATTGTTCTTGCCATTCTAGTCCAATTCGACAGTAGACGGGTTGGTGTCAAGGCGATTGTTGAAAGTCAATACAGACAAACCTATCCCACCGCTGTTCCAATCAAACGACACGATGTGCAATTTTACACAGGAAGAGGGAGACGCTCGGTACAAGCTATACGTACACAATTCCCACTGACCCTTGCATGGGCGTGCACCATTCACAAAGTTCAGGGTAAGACTTTGGATTCAATTGTCGTTTCAATGAAAGGAAGGGGTCGCTTTATGCCTGGTCAAGCTTACGTTGCTGTAAGTTGAGTGAAAACAAAACAAGGCCTACATCTTTTAGGATTTGATGCCACGGCATTCCGAGTTAATCCTTCAGTACAGGCAGAAATGACCCGTCTTCTGCAGGATCCAATACCACCAATTCAACCCCTTACCGAGTTCCCTCCTTGGTTAACAATTCGACTCCTCAATATCAGATCTTATTTGGAGCATCTACAAGACCTTAAAATTGATCCCATTCTAAATTCCACCGACGTTTTTTGCTTTACTGAGACATTCTTAAAAGAAGGACATTTGCGGGAAAATGAACAGATCCTACCAGAAACCAGATGTTTCAGAGCAGACAGACCTTCGTTACTGGGAAGAGGAGGTGGATTGATGACATTCGCCTCAACAGAACTCTCACCACTGTGCTTCGATTTAGAAATCCAAGGTCTGGAATACCTTGCACTAGCTGTCACTAAATATGCAACACAGGTTAATATTGTATCCATCTACAGATCACCATCCATGAGCCCTTTAACATTCAATGAAAAGTTCCACAATCTTGTCAACCAACTCCAAAGAAACATACTGACAATTATTCTGGGAGATTTTAACATTGATCTTCTCCAATTTCCAAACCACCATATTGTCCAGTATATGAAGCAGTTGGGATTCTACCAATTTGTTAAGGTACCTACAATATTTATATTTATATATAATTAAATAGGACACTATAACTATCTTAGATACCTTTGTTGTAATCCTTTCAAAGTTTTCAATTTGATGTATATATTATATTCTGCGTAAAATATTCAATACTGCTCTTTAAAAGGTGACTTGATTTTTCAAACTAAAACCCTTCACAGCCAAGCGTATGCTGGTACACCTGGCTGTAATACTCATTGTCAGCAGATTTTAATCAATATCACTATTTTTCTTAATGTCTCATACTAAAACTAATAAGATGCACCGTCGATTTATAGTTGACCAAACCAATCATTGTATACTAATCCTATAATTTTTATATCTTAAAGAAATAAAAAGAGTTAGCTATTGTTACGTTCATGTACGCACATTGTTACGTACATGTAAGTCACATATACAGAACAATTTATGTTGCTGTTTAACATTATAACAAATATACATATTCGCAATTTCTAATAGGGCCTACTGTAGCTTGAAATAGAATTAAGTTGACAGTCACCTTTTGAACAACCGATTATAATTGGTAAATAGTGTATTGTTTTGTACTGTATTGTATTCCCATGTATACTTTATATTATACAGTATTGCTTCTGGTCGTGTGATAATTTACTTAAGTTTTTAATGCACGAGGAGACGACGACAAGAAAGAATACAACTATAGTCATGCATGACTAGTTCATATTGTTCCCTGTTGATCAGACGTTCTCTTATCGTGCATATATTTAATGTGCAAATATATGATTACAAACTTTATACTGGGTGTTTTCAATTACCCACTTTAACAATCTTATTCTTCAATATATAACCTACACTCTACAGTGAATGAATATATGGCGTCTCCTCAAACACCATCCAAAAAGTTCCGACCTTCTCCACAAGCTCAATTAATGTCTCTATCTGACAAGATGGAGAAACAGACAGACAAAATCCGAAAATCTGCTGCGGAAGCGTTAGGATATCACACGGCTGGTCTAAAAAATCGATTGCCGGAAACTTTTAAAACTATCATTCATAAGGTAGATGTACTGACTAATTACGTGAAGGAATTACGTGATTACGCCAGGAGGTTATGTAATCATCTGGGTTTGTATGTGCATGTGTATATTTGTATGTTTGTATGTATGTATATGTGTATGTATGTGTGTGTGTGTATGTGTGTTTGTCTGTGAGCACGATAACTCAAAAAATACCAAACATATTCATACGAAATTTTCTGAATGCATTTCCCATCGGCCAAGGAAGAATTGGTTAAACTTTGGTTGAATTTGGTTAAAAATTGAACGAGAAATGAACAAAAGTTTGTCTTGCTTTTCACGGTCAATTAAAAAAATCTCACTGAATGCGTAATTAGGACGTGTATAATTTATGCACGCAGTATACAGGGTATATAAGTATAGGTTATTGAACCCACCGAGGTCTATTAGCTGTTTTATAGACCGAGGGCGTAGCCAGTGTATAAAACAGCTAATAGACCGAGGTAAGGGTTCAATAACTCTCTTATTACCCAACAAAGGAGGTTTTCCATTGGGATTTCACTTTGAGTGAAGTAATTTAAACCAAAGGAAAAAAACTACTGAAATTGATATTAAGTGCAAAAGAACTAGACTTAGTGATTTGCATAAGGTGGTGTTAAACTCAACAGTTTGATGGGTTAAGCATTTTAATGTGCAGTCATTCAGTGTGGGCGACGGCGATACTGACGAGGAGTTTTGGATAGCTCAATCTGAAACATTTTTCCATAACGAAGAAAGTACGTCTTTGAGGTTAGGTGTCAAGTTGGATAAAAGGAAGAGTGAAGAAGACTGTGGTAAAGAAACTAGTGAACGTGTTTGTGCTGACTATGTGTTTAATAAGTGTAATTTCTTTTTTTGGAAATATTCAGTGAGTGTAGTGTGTATAGTTGTGTGTTTATTTTGCAATAAGGAAGCGTTTTCTTCAAATGAATTTGTGAATTTTATCTTATGACTGGCAGTGCTGTATACATGTTATAACACTGTGCTATATAAGAGTTAGCACCGTGTATATTTTAGTGTTTGCTGGCCTTGTTCTTCTATTGTGCAGTTTATTCAGCCCAGCTCTCCCCTGGGAATATTAAAATTCCGCCCCCAACTTTTAAGACACTGTTGAACATATTAGTGTTATACAAACATCAAGAGTTCCAGACTTCCGGCCCAAATTCAAAGGAAGTCCAAAGGTCGAGCCGGCCTGCAGCGCTCGGAAGAACTCGTCCAATTGGATTCCGAGTACAATAAGAAACTAAAGATTCTAAAGAACGAGGCAATAATGAGACAATAGTTCCTATTGTTTAGAGAATCCAATCAGAAAACAGCTTCCGAGCGGTGCTGGATTACTCCAAAGGTCAAGTGAGCACTCTTTAGTCAGACCATTGTTAAACATGGCCAAAACAATAGGCTGACTTAATGAGTGCTCACTTGACCTTTGGACTGCCTTTAAATTTGGGCCGGAAGTCTGCAACTCTTGATACAAGTATTAGTGATATACGTCCCGCGGTGGATCAAAGAAAACCGACTTTGTTGGGTAATAATAAGGTATACAAATAATGTAATTATTATTGGTATCTTTTTAGATTATATACAATTGTAAATCTCACTTATATAAGTGAGGCTGCTCTAAAATCGTGTGCTTTACAACGAGTAGCAGGCGGAGGTATGCAGTCTCTGAATGCCCTCTAGTTGTAGTAGTTATGATCACGTTTCAGACTGATTGTATTATTTTGTTTATGTAAGAAGAACTCACTTTTGAATGATCTACTGCCTCTTGAACACTGATCCAGCTTTGAAGCATGTCTTCACCTCTAAACCATCATATTTGCTCTCGCATGAATGGTCGTAAACCCCTCTATCAAGTGAGGTTGTAAACCCCTCTCTATCTATACAGTTCAACAACCATGTTTTCGTTTTCGATTCCAAATCGTGGGAGCATCTGCTGCTCACTGGTCTGTGTCAATACATGTAATAGGTAAACATGGGTATGATATTATGTAATTGTTTGGAATTACTGTACCTTGATTGTGCACTGGTTGCAAATCATCATTTAGTTGCATATGTAATAACGTTCATTTTTCAACAACCCCAACAACGGTCGTTACAACTTCCATTTCTTGATTTTGATAAAAAAAACTTGCATATGGTACAGTTGGTGTCTTTCCTTGAAGTTTCTGGTTCATTCTGTTTAATCCATCAACATCCAAACACTGTCTCTTAAAAGGCTTAGGATCGAAAATGTTGGACACTAGCAGGACACTTTACCTAGCAGACACTTTGGTTCACACTGGGCACACAATATTTTTTCCTGAAGGATTTGAAGCATTTACAACAAGTTTGACCTCCTACTCGACTGACTTCATCATCGACGCCCAACATAAAGCACAAATGTAAATAGTATTTTTCTTCCTGCAAGCCTTTGTCGACAGGTTTTTCAACAACTGTGATGTGATTGTATTTCTTTGAATTCTTTCCTGAATTCTTCGCCAAAGTGTACAGGTCACCTCGGTTAAAACTGAACATTATTTTTAAGTTTTCAGAAAACTTGCGCCACTAGTGGGAAAATTTAAAAATCATTGTTTGTACTTGGTATGCCCAACTCATTTTCTTTATTACAGGTCAGATCTTCAAGTTTAGACTTGGTAAAAATATTGTCAGGGTCTGGGTCAACAATTTTGTGACGCAGTTCAAGTATTTTTTTCGACGTATGTGCTTCCTGACAAGACAACCAGAATTTTAATTGCTTCACAGTGAGCTATTTCGGGTCCTGGTTTCCCAAAGAAGCCCCAGGAATGTTGTCTTCATTTAGTTTTACAGCAAAGTATTTTTTTTATTTTTCTGCATTTAACTTTTCCGCCATCCTTGTTAAGTTTACGCATAATTTAATACCTTGGCAATATAGCCTCGTTTTCATGTTTGGTGACATATGCTTTCCGGAAGGGTGTATTACTTGTTATTATTCTAAATATAGCTACTTTTATGTTTACAAATATTTTGGTAATTACATCATCACTGTGTCACAATTCAGTTCTAGATGAAGAATTGAAATAATTTCTTTCTCCATATCCTATTGCTATTTTTACATTGGTCTATTGGCATAATTTCAAAGGTCCTGTTGTTACAGTTGGCTAAATGGTTGCTGACCGGTAAAGGTCTGTAGCGTTCATGTTTAATCTGTTCTTTATGTAAAGTTACTCTGTTTCGAAGATAACAAGAGACCAAACCAAAATATACAACGGTAAATACGGAAGCGAACAACAGAAGTTTATAGAGAATTTTAAACGTTTTTTAGATGATTGTTTCCTATTCTGGAAAAAGTCAGAAAAGGAACTACAAGACTTTACATCCGAAAATCCAATTTAACATGGAAACGAGTATCGAGAAACTACCATTCCTAGACATTCTCATACGGAAAGAAGAAAACAGGATATTTACTGATATTTACTGATATTTACCATAAAGGAACTGATAGTCACCAGTATTTGGATTTCTACTCACGTCCTCCCAAACATACAAAGAACAATATCCCTTGCACACTTCTAGAAGAATTTGTGCTATTGTCGACTTTGCTGCTCCTTATGTCTGGTTGCAAGCACCAAATGAGGACAAAAATACTACTTTTTTTGTTGATTTTCATTGGTCTAGTGGCACTTAAATGGCATCTTTCGTGATTTATATCATGTGCACACCAACGGTTCAATGATTTCAGCTCATTTGTATACGAATTTCAAAAATATATAAAAAATAGTTCTAATTCTTCAAAAGCAATGAAACTTTCCAAGAATATTCCTTTTTTCATGAGCTACAACTTTTGTGGGTAAATTCTAAATTCTGTTCTGGCAATCTCGCTTTATATAAAAAAATAATTGTACATTTTTAGATAATTTATGCAAATTACTTTGCATATGTAATATGAACTGGGACAAACCACATATAATTTTAAAGAGGAAGTCATAAGCTATCGAATGATGTGTGTCCTGTTGCCAGAGAATAAACACATCCGGAGATATAAACATTTGAGGAAGATTTAAAAGACAAACGCTTAAAGGAATTATGTGACTTTTTACGAAACAAAATTATCCGGATGAGCTAATATGCAAAGGGTTGAAAAAGCTAAAAAAATTAGCATTCATGAACTAGAGCTCCAAAGCAGAAATCAAATAACAACAGAGTATTGCCATTGGTATTTACGCACAGCGCCGATGGAAGAAGTAAGGTATCAGTCATTATTTTCTTAAAGAGACAATGTCAACTACAATGTATTGCACGCTTTTTGTTTATATTTACATCCGGGTACATTTAACACGAGGGTTGCTCGCGTGTTTGGTCAGGAGTGAAATCAGTGAGAAAACAATTTACATGTAAATAATTTGAATGCTGTATTTGTTCAAATATGTCATCGTCCAATTCAGAAGAGCTGTCAGTTGAAAGATACGACATTGAAGACAATTTAAATGTTTACAGCTCACCAATTTATGAAACGACCGAGGCTGCCGAACAATCAAAGACAAACGTTGTGTTGCCTGCCCGAACAGAAGTGAGTCTAATTTTGACAAACAAGTTATAACATTTCTTGTCGACCTACTATTTATACTAAAAGATATTTTATACCTACTTCTCCTGTTTATTAATGTAGTTCTGCAGCTGCAAGAATACATGTAGTCGTGGTAGTGGTCGAAAGAAGCGTGGGTGTCCCTGTCGCGACAAAGGTTTGCGATGTGATGAGATGCATTGTACTTGCGGAACAAAAAAGGCAAGTTGCAAAAACAAAGACAGTGTTGTTGGTGAAGCTGCATCATCTGGCAAAACGAATGTTGGCAAAAACTAATTTGAACAACATAAATTAGCTGTGGAAGAGGCGAAAGAGCAGATAACGGTATGTCTTTGTCTAAATATAAATAATTTACAGAAAACGACCCAAATATGTAGACACTAGGTATTGTGCAAATATTACGTTTCCAGTGTAACATATTTCCCTATATTTTGGTATTGTTACCTTATAAACATAGACCATAGTGGCCCTTGATTTCCGTATATACGTATACCACACGATTCAGGATATGTAAAGCAAATTTCTAATGACGGATTGAGGAAAGGGACCAGTATGGAAACCTTTGTAATGCATATATCAATGTTAAGCTCCCAGGGGGGGGAGGCCGGGATATAGGTGAGGATTAGACTTTTTGAAGAAAATTCTAGTATATTTGAAATGGAAACACTCAATTTTCAGGTTTGCACGTTTTTTTAAAACACTGCGCTCGGAATTTATTCCGCGCGCACCCCAAAGTTTCCACACTGGGAAAGGGAAACCTATGCTATTTCAAATTCTGAGGTAGAATTAACGCACAGCAACATGTTTTGGTCATGTGACCATTCACAGCGATTGAGGTCTAACTGTATTACTATATTTTTATCGTGAAAACATGGTTTTAATATACTGTAGCTTCGGAATTTTAGAATTGTAATGATTCATTAACACATTTACTGGCAGTACTCTACCACAGAAGAGTAAAATTGTCTGGCGTTAGAGAACTCTAAAGTAGAGTGCATTTAGGTGTATTGCCACTAGTTAATGGGTGAATAAGAGTTGTTGGTCGATAGGTTTGTCAACCCATTTACTGGCAGTACCCTACCACTGACTAGTAAAATCATCTGACGTTAGACAGAGTAAATACTAAAGTAGGGCGCATTTGGACACATTGCCAGTTTATGGGTTAACTGGCTCAACTATATCATTCGAATAATTATATGGATGCAATGACATATTCTGGATTTTTTTCAGGAGTTCATTGGAACTTTGAGTTCATCTAAAAAAGATGTTGTACTTTTGGAATTGCTGAGCATCGGTAAAGGAAGCCTGGACTATGCAAAAAATGTGTGCCCAGGAGAATAAAGGTTGCAAAAAAATCCGATGTGTAACCTACTTCATCACATTTCAAAACACTTGTACAGATCGAGATGTATCGCTAATGGCAATTAGGGCAAGATGCGATATACGAGCAGACGATCCAGACTATTCCACTAATAGTTTTAGAAAAGCTGCCTATAGACAATATATATTATGCAAAGGTAACAGGAGAGTATGTCCCTCCTGTGTTGTGCTTGCAATCAGGAAGTTGTACCCAGCTGCAGATGGTGTATATATGGGATTCAAGAATAGTTAAGTATAATGCCTCTTGGCTGTGAAATTAAACAATGTGTACTCCGCAAGCAGATAACCTCAAGATAATTTAGTGGTTGTTACTGTTAGTGGTTGTAATGGATATGCTTTTGGCTGTAAATATAGGAACAGTTATTTTTATTATATTAAAATATTGTGTTTATGAAGGTTTACAATAATATATCATACAATATATTATTTGTAATAATAGAAAGTCACATTTGTTGTTCACTAGTTTGCTCTTCACTGGTAGGTGGGTTAGCGCTAGATTCAGAACCACCTGATGAGGACTTTGAAAAACGAGTCTGAACAAGATCTTCTGAACAAGATCGCTTGTTTTGGGCACTGTTTTCATTGCATTGTTCGTGCAATCTTCTGTGGGTGCTCTGAGGATATTTCTGTTTTCTTGAGCACATTACATTTGTCTGCTTTCCTTTTCTGGAGAATACGCATTGTGAGAGTTGGCCAATAGTCATATGACTTACTCTCATTCATAACAGATACACGCCAGTTTTTTTATCTTTTGCTGTATGCCTTGTGGTATTTCAGATTTCCATCTAAACTTTGGGATGGCTTTCTTGAAGATTATTGTTGTGATCGATAGCAGCTACCAGTGTTCACCGAGCCTGAGGCGAATAATTGTTTTAGTAAAATTACATAGGTGATTATTTGGAAAAAAATAAAAATTGCACATTTCAAAAATATTTTAATTGAATATTTATGATAAAAGCGGCTTAAAAACGCTTCAGGTGATTATCGCGTATTAATCCGAGGTAGCGCAACCAATCAGCATCAATAATCACCTATGTAATTTTACTAAATAAAATTATAAACTTATAAATGTTTTTTGGTATGTATATGTCTACAGAAAGATTACACATTGTGGTGTTGTTATTCTTCAATACCTTATTCCATTTTAATTAATTTTATTCCATTGGTTAACAGGAGGCTTGTTAACTGGCAATGCGCCTAAATGCTCCCTACTTTAGTTTTTACGCTGTCTAACGCCAGACGTTTTTACGCTGTCTAACGCCAGACGATTTTACTCGTCAGTGGTTAGAGTACTACCAGTAAATGGGTTAAAATGTTTATATAAACATCACTTCGCAGTCTCCCCTCCCCCCTCCTTCCTACAACAAAAATCATCAGTAACATTAAGCTCTTACCTTTCATTTTTCTTACTAAAGCTATCACAGCCTTAGATGCATCAGATACAAATTCACCAATCACTAACTTTCCCATTTTCTCAACCCGAAGACTTCCATGTTTGTTGAAATTCCACCCACTTCACGTTTGCCGATGATCTCAAGGTCAACAATAACATTTTTTGATTTTTCTTTTCACATAACACTTTTCCATTCCTCAAGTGTTTCCGGGCCATGCTGAACAATAATTTCTTCTGCGTCTTCACTACTAATATCCATATCTTCTACACCCTTGTTAGAGGAGATACTTATATTTACCTCTGATGCAGTCAATGTGGTATCTGCACCATCATCTCCAAATACATCACTGTAAAATGTAAAAGAATTAAAACACTTCTTACTTTACAATTTGAATACACCAGAAAATAGCCTAAACAAAATGGATATTTTCTGGAATGACCCAATGATACAGACATTTCACATATTTGTCCAACATAACTTGGTCACTACAGTATATTGCAACCACATTGAAACTATGTTTTACGTATAGTATTTAAGGATTTTAATACACATACTCATCAAGTTCAGAATCAAACTCATGATCACTAGAATCATGATCACCAATTCCAAGAGTGACAGTTTCATCTTTTTTCAAATAAAAACTCATCTTTATCTGAATAATCTTCACTTGTACAACTATAATCAAAAGTAAACACAAGATCATTTCTTATATAAAAAGCAATTTTGATTGTTTGTATCCAAATCTCAACATTTGAAAGGGTGAATAATAATCATTGACAGTATGTCATAAACTATTGCCAATATCTAATATATGCAACTTGATCATGATGTCTGAAGAATTCTTATTGAAAAACCCTTTTTGGTCATTTTTCAGCAAACAAATCGTTTCGCCAATTGTAAGTCATTTCACCAACTGTCAGTTCACCAATATCACAGGTTGATTTGCCACCAAATTTAATCCTACATCAATCCTAACCTTGAAACTAACCCTAACCATAAAGCTTACCATAAACCTAGCTGTGACATTGGCAAACTGACAGTTGGCAAAACAACCGGATAGCCTACCATAACTAAGACCATGCATGCAACAGTCGGTCACTATGTAAGGCATGTTTTAAAATTAACATTCTTCAGCTCACATAGAAGTATAATCTTCACCAGTTGAGTCTGAACCAGAACTTGATGATAGGTCACTGTAATACATTCCAAATTCAGGATTAATTTCACAGCACAACACTTTCAACTTGGCTAATGTTCAGACTGGACAACCTAGTCACATCGACATCACTGCAAAAACAACAAGAGAATATTTCTTTAAAAAAAGAAATGGTGTTTCGTTCGTGCAAATTCAGAGTATAGAAATAATAGTTTTGATTCAATTAGCCTTTCTCACGCTCGGTTTTTCCGCCATTTTTGGGGTACTGCGTCTTTTAAGTTTGACAGTATAAGATAACGAAATGCGACTTCTTATTGCTGTAGTTGTGTGCATCATGGTAAATTTACAAATACAACTATGAACAGTAGTTTTTAACGCTCTATTACTCGTTTAAATCCTTTAATGAGATATAGTACCCCAAAAATGAGGTAATATTGCCGTCATGTGAGTGACCGAGCGAGTGGTCAGCTGTATTCGTTGACTTGATGAATTGGGAATATTATTTGGAATGAGACAGGTCGAAGGTCGAAGCCTCTGGGTCGAAGCATGGCACGATGGCGCAAAAGGTATGTTCGTATGTATATTTTATAAATATGTATCAATTTGTAATCCTGTGCATCTGATTATTCTTTCCTAAATATATGCAAATATTGTAAAGTATTTCAAAGTTGGACAGTTCGATGATATAAACAGGCTCTTTGGTTTAAAAATAATAAATATAAAACAAATCACAAATGGAAATGAAGCATCTTGAAAAATCTAAAATGTGGATCAAGACAAGAAGGCTTAGTTGGTTTGCAGAAGTTGGCTTTAAAATGATGTCGAAATATAACCATATAATTTCTCTTGTCTTGATCACAAGTTAGTTTTTCTAGATGGATACTTTTCGTTTGTGTTAGCTTGATGAAGATGCACATGAGCAAATTTGTTAAAATTGTTTTTATTTATATAGTAAGGCTTTCGTACATATATTTAATGTATTTTATATGCTTATATTTTGTAATAGCAATAATATAAAATACGCTTATATTTTGTAATAGCAATAATATAGTGATGCAGTTTATAATAATGTAAATAAATTTTATTGTAGTACGAAGTTGTGGAATTACGCAACTTCAACACAACAGACTTACTTTGTTGTGTTGTATCAAGTTGTAGCATTATATATAATGTAACTTCAACACAATGAAACTTATTTATGTAGTGTCTAACTGTCTATGGTCTCTACTCCCTTGTAGTATTAAATAGACATAGTAGTACTATTATGTAACTTCAACACAAAACTAAATTATATACTTAGTGTCTATGGTCTCTACTGTCTTGTAGTATCAATGTGTAGTGCTATGTAGCTTCACAACACAACAAAATTATAACACAATTATGTACAATGTTTTCTTGGAAGGAGTAAGCCAGGATATTACAGAAGAAGGATTTCCTCAATAATATCATTGTTCTCCTTGTACTTTAGGGAAATTGGTAACTTTTGCAACAGTGCATCTGTCAACTCTTCAGATTGGCGGTTTTCACTTGCGTCGATGGTGAATAGTTCGACAAACACTTTTTGAAACACTGTGACAGTTTTTATTTCTTCTTCAGTCTGAAGGCAAAGATTACTCACATATGCCCTTTGCAATGTGTCATCAGAATAAATCTTTGAACAACGTGGGCATTGGTTGGAAGAATCAAGCTTTTTGTTTCGGCATCTGTTGTTAATGCAACTGTCGTAGCATCTCACATGTTGAATGCCAATGATGGTGCCATCTTTGTAGAGTTCATCTTCTTCATCAGTGTCGATCAGTACCAAGGCCTGGTTTTCAGATGTCTATTTGAAGATTAAAACAATTGCTGTGAGTTCAAGCAGCAAGTAGTCTTGCAAATGCAGTGAGAAATATGAGCTTTGTGTTGTCACAGAAAAGATGTGTGTAATGACAAATTTATAGTAAATATAGAGACTTGAGTTGATGAGTTCAATTAATTTTTGAAGAATTTGTAGGATATATTTAGGTTGATGACAACTGATCAAGGGAAATTGTGTCATGCAAAGTTTTAGAATGATAGAGTGGTGTATTTCTCATGCTGCTGTAGAATTAGGGTTGTTTTTTCATCAATTATTATTTTTCATTTACCTTAAGTTCTGTTTGAGTTGTGGAAGATGCCATAGGTTTATTCTAGAAGATGGATGTCTGTAAACCAGTGAATGATATTACATCTCCTTGGGAGAGTGGTAAGGATGCTTTGTCTTTCCACAAGGATACTTGCATCATGCCAGATGTGTCTTTGATGAACACTTTCTTGAGGTTGATTGAGTTATTTTTCACTTTTATTGCTGGTTCAACCTAGTAGAGGAAGAAAATACACCTAGATAGTTTTAACAGACTATTATTACCTTTATAGCAAGTGCCAAGTACAGTTTTTAGATGTTGAAAAAGGTTGATCATAGTACCTCACCATCTAAGAAAGATGTCTTAAGTTATAGAGACTATAGAGACTATAGATGCTATAGAGACTATAGATGCTATAGAGACTATAGATACTATAGAGACTATAGATACTATAGAGACTATAGATACTATAGAGACTATAGATACTATAGATGCTATAGAGACTATAGATACTATAGAGACTATTGATGCTATAGATACTATAGAGACTTTAGTAGAAATTTCCAGGTGACTATCAATTTTCCTGCATGCTGATTGGTCCAAATTGAGCCTCTAAAAAGTGATAGTCACTGTCAAAATGGCTTCTTCGCAAGCTGCCGAATTTAAAACAAAAATTTTTTTTTGAGCCTGATTCAAAGTTTTAAATAAAAAAAACTGCCGCTAAATTAAAGGAGGATATATTTTTGACATTTTTAAAGGTAAGCGATAACAAATACACTATTTTTCTTCCATGAAAGGCAACGTTTTCTCGCTGTTGAAATGAACATGTATAAAACTTTTTCCGTACGGCTCAACCACAAGTGTTTATTTTGAAAATTATTTGTTTTATCCTCATTTATATCGTTATATTCAGCAAAAACCTAGCTGTGATATATTTTTAAAACCATTCTACTTTGTATTTGAGCCTTTCCAAAGTATTTTTCTCATGAAATTGTTTGTTTTTGTTTCGCTTCGATATGTTTTTGACACTCGTCTTTTGCCGGCATGTTTTTAATAACCGGCCTCTGAGAAAAGTGCTGAATTTTGTCCTATAGCCTTTTCAACTGACCTCACAACTTTCTGTGTTTGTTTTTCTCTTTGAAATTTCTACTAAAACAATTAGTCGCCTCAGGCTCGGTGATTACAAGCCTATAGTCACTTCGCCTTCGGCTCAGTGACTATAGGCTTGTAATCACCGAGCCTTCGGCGACTAATTGTTAAATAGAGACTGCTATAGATGCTATTGAGACTATAGAGACAGTACATGATCTATAGATACTATGAGACTATAGATGCTATAGATGCTATAGATGCTATAGACACCTAAAGACACTATAGATACTAGACATTATATACATTATATAGACACTATAGGTACTATAGACAACATAGAGACTATAGACACTATATATAGGTACTATAGACACTATAAACACTATTAGATACTATATAGTCTATATAGATTATATACAGTTTGAACTAAAGATATCGAACGTGCGGTGCCAGTGTGGATAGAGTATAGCAAATACGGCGGTTGACTGTTGTGTAAAGCTACCTGAAAAATACAATAAGAACTTGGACGTTTAGAGGGAAGACCCTTTGTCAGGAAGTTAGTATGACAAAGGGCCTTCGCTCGAAACGTCGAAGTTCTTATTGTATTTTTCAAGTAGTTTTACACAACAGTCAACCGTCGTATTTGAACTAAAGACACTGACGCCCTTACAAGGGTGCAGAACATCGGTAACTCCGAATATAGAAACATTTTTTTTTATTTCTACGGTTCGACTATATTTTAGTCATTATCATGCAGGCTATATTTACAGTCAGCTCTCTTTTGACTGATGTTAGATGATCTGTCAATAGAAATCCGATAGTTCTCGGGATGCTTTGATGCCATGATTGAGTTCCGGTTTTTGTCTGTTAATGGCGAGTGCTACTTTGAATAGTAGAACTGACCAGTGTTTAGCCTTGTCCAGGATGGTAGAGTTGTTGAGTAGGAATAGTGTCATGTCAAACTTTTCACAGGTGTTTTGTTTTTCAGCATATGTTCGTCTAAGTTGAGTTTCATAGGTAGATAAAGTGTTGGTATGTTTGTAAATCTCTGATTTTCCTAGGCCACGATTTAGAGCAGCCTGGGCATGAGAATTTGTGTATTTTATGAAAATACTCAGTGGTTCCCGTAATTATTGGTCTTATAGGGTGTTGTGTAATGATTAGCAAGGTGCAGTACCTATTTACTGTATACGAACTTTGCAGTTATATAGGCAATGGCACGATTTCAAATACAAAAGTTCAAGAACACACACGAATCAATTTATATAGACAACCAAACACGATTGTTTTCAGATTTCACTATATTCCTTATGATTAAGATATATACAAGTGAGGAAATTTAAGAGGAAGAAAATCTCTCAATGAAAAAGTTTAACAGGAATTTTCTAAGGTAGTCAAAAATGATTAGATTTACTCTAATTTTCACTTATTGAAAATATAATTATATAATATATATATATATATATATATATATATAAATTCAATACTTTAGCCATAGGAGTTTCACATTTCCAGCAAAGGTCTTTCATCACACCAGAGAAGTATAGTACTGGTTTTATTGGTGATATTTTATCACAACTCCTAATGGCAGAAAAGTTCGGAATGATTGCTAAAAATTCACAAGTTTGCATCCCCATACAAAAACTCCCATGTGCAGATATCAAAATGACCAGTTGCACCTACGTCATTATTATCCATTCATATTAATGTAAGAGTAAAGCTGTTGCTCTAGCTGCAATAGCGCTATTTTTTTCTTTTCCCTGTAATGTTTTATCTTATTGGCTATTTGTTTAGTTTCTTTTCTTGCTGCATTGTATTTCAAATAATTTGGCTTCACATCGGGCTTGATTGTAAGTTGAACAAATTGTTTCGACGTTAACTTCTCCTACCTGTGTCATTACCTCTAAGAGCAGAATGGTTTCCACGTCAGTCCATCTCCCAAATTTAATTTGTTCTCCAACTTTATCCATGTACTCATCTCCGGCAAGGTTTGTACTGGAAAGTTTTCAATAGGCGTGAAAACCACTATTGGGACCTTCAAAATGTTTACCAAGGTTTGAACCATTAAGTCCCCAATTTCACCGCAGTACTCCCCAGGATTATGGTACTTCTGCATTTCTTGCACAAAAATATCTTGTAATCGTGTGGTCAGTTTTTCCTTGTAAAACGACGTGTTTTTCTTCCACTCATCGACCATTAACTTTCTAAGTTGAATATTTATCTTGTGGTGACTTTGATTTGGAGAAAACCCTAATGTGCTGAGATGCCCCAAAAAACTATCTCGTTCGTCAACTGGATTGGAGGTCAACTGCTGAACTGCAAGTCCTATGGACGAAAAAAGACAGTCCCCGTCTTTGGAAACTTGTACAACTTCAAAGCCATACCCTGCGACTATGGAGTTCAATTTCTCATTCGTAGGGCTCGTGTTGCTGACGGTTGATCTATATACGTTTGGGCTGCTCTGTATACCTGAGATACAATTGATGGACTTAAAAATATATCATACGAACAGTTAGGCATACACAAATTTGGTATATTCTTGAGAAAGCCCAATTTTCTCAGCACTTCATCCACAATTTTACGAATATGTTCAGTGGCTCCAATGTTGGCGTCGTTGGCACCACTTGCCCAAGAACTATCAATTGCCAATATTCTGATACCAAAACGTTCATTTGAAACTGTATCCGAGCATTTGTCCATTGTAACATCCGTGGCGGATTTTTTAGATATCTCCGAGATGTTTTTAGATATTGGAATTACAACTGGCATGTTTTTAATCTTGTTTGTTCGTTTCGAGTTCCAGGAATAAAAATATATTGTGAGCAATGCAAAAGCAAGTGCGGACCAATCTTTGCTCCGGCAAAAAGGTTGTTTAGTTTCTCATGCAAACTTTCATTTGTACTTGTACTATGTCCGGGAAGAATACAAGAAAGACATCCAAGGTCAATATGCTGTAGTAAATTTGCGACGTGATCATCAAAGTTCTCTCTAAATAGACTTTCTTTTTCTGCCGCTACCTCACTCATATGTTTCCATTTTGTTGCAAAACAAATCAGATTATTTCGTAAAGTTGTTGCATTAGGAGTTGGGTTAAGTCTTTGTACTCCAATGTCATTTTTTTTGCGAAACACCAATTTCAGCTCTTCAACACAGGAACGGAATAATGCATGTCGTTTGTTCATTGTAGAAGTCAGTCTTTGAACAGCGTGAAAAAGATCGAGTTGAACAGAAAGATGCTCTCCGAAAACGTCCTTCAATTTTTGTCTCCATTTACAACAATTGTCAATAACGAAGTTGTTGATATTTGTTCCGTATTTCATGAGGCGTTCATGCAGGTTAGACAGGAGGTCTTTAACAACGTCAAACTTTTCCTTTTTTGCCAGCTGCCAGCATACAACTTCCTTTCTTTCGTTTAGGACAATAAATAGGGAGTTGTACTGCTTACACCATGCATTGTCTGTTTGTCTTGTAATCCCAATGTTTAGAGTAACCTACAAAGATAAAAAATCATAATGCCGATGAGTGAAATACATTGATCTCTAAAGGCTCTTAATATGGACGTGTTCATGGGACAGTAGAGTAAATTCTCTTAAGGTTGTTAGCCGTTTGATTATGCTTTGGTTTTCATAATCCAGTAGTGCCACACTGGTTCCAGAGGCTCTCAACAAAACTGTGTTAAATACGTTATTTCTTTGTCTGTTTCAACTAATTAATATTCGTGCTTCCATTTAGCCGGGGCCAATTGTTCCATTGCCAAGCCCTCCGAGTGGCATTGTTTGTATGTGATTGAAATAAGATCTAACCCTAAATTTACAAAATGCGATTCACTTGAAAAATGACCAGCACCTTAGCAAGCCGCCAATTATTATCCTGGCATTAAATTAAGTTACCTTGAATGTATGATCTGCCATCAAAGTATTTCTGGTTAGACAAGACATTGCTTCTTCGTAGATAATCTTCTTGTTTTCAAAATCTTTTAGAAACAAGTTACAAAGAAAATCGTCAGTTGGACAAAAATTCATCAGCACCTTCAAATGTTCTTCGAATGCCCGCTCAATTTCTTCTAAACTATTTTTCTCAATTTCAATTTGGCAATTTCCAAGATCTTTCCAAAAACAATTAACTCTTTCATAAAATATATCTAGCACTCGCTCTATGTAGTCAGATTGGAAGCGGTGGAAGGAGACACCGTTACATATATTATGACATAGCTCTCGCAAAAATGCATTGGTACATGCGAAACGATGTGTCAGCAAAAATGGCAAATTTATATCCTTCGCCATAGCGGATAGTATTTCGGGGTCTGTACTTCTTAAGTAATGTTTGCCGATGGGGCAGTAGTACTGCCTTCCAATTAAAAGGACTGGACCTTGCGTATCAAGTATTAACCTCGGGAAAAGCGCATTTGTGGTACTGTCAAACCAACGTGATGGAAGTAGAGCATCTTCTCCATGTTGCGGACACACGAGTACAATTCGATGACGGCAAGAATACGGACTCAAAGGATCCCATATCATCAATAGTGGCAAAATGTATTCATGATACACATTGGCGGTTGGCCGTGCACAGATCCAGGGAGGGGAGGAAGGATAATCGACCCTGGTTGACTATCCATTATGCCGCTTTCAAGTTTACTAATTGTCTCTTCTACGTATTTTCTATCTTATTCCGAATTTATAGAATTTTTACAGAATTACCAGATATTGCGCAGAGTATTGGGCAGAACGAAATAAGGCCATTCTTGAAATCACAATTTCGTAATTTATACAGTTGTATTGCCTTTGAGCAATGAGCAATTAATGAATTTAAGACGATCACATCCTATATATTATTTGCATAATTTGGTGACTCATGTTTCCGATGATTCATACCTTGCATGTTATCATGATATTTTTACACCCAACCGGAGGGCACCACTAGTAGGTATCCGTATCATGTGATCTCATATGAACCTTTCGACAGTCCGGTTTGGCAGGAATGAAATTTTGCCGACAAGTTGTCAGGTTTAATCCTTAAATATTTTAATTTCAAAGTTCAAAATATGTATTTCTAGGTGGACAGGTTTTAACATTTAAATATTAAATTCAACAGGTTTAATAATAACACGTTTGGAATTTAAATTTCAGGTCAACTGGTTTTTAATTTTGTATTAATTTTAAATTTGGTTATCACATTCAGCTCTGTAGAGCTGGAAAAGACAAAAAAAAATGTACCAAGGGAAAGACGATAAACCATTACGCGTGTTTTGCCAGTGTCTGTTATCTGACCTCTTAATCCTCTTATCATATTTGTCATTAAGGCAAAGAAGTGCAACTCAACTTGCTGTAATTAAGTGTTTAGCACTTTAGGCTAAGAATTAATATGGTTTTCTCCTTGTCGTTGATCATAAAAATGCTTTAGACTCAAGTGTGCCTGCGACTGACAACGTAGAAAATGAAGGGCGTCTTTATACCTAGCACAGTTAAATTTATAGCGGGTACCAATTTAACCTGTGTCATGCCAAATACCGAACGTAGTGTAAAGGTGCCTTTTAGTTTTAGGTTTATAGTCTGTCCAAATGTATACGTAAAGTATAAAAGCAGGCGTTACAAAGACAAAATGCAACTGAAGGAATGCTATGCCCATGGCCTCACCGAAAAAGTCAAGCTGACAGGTAGAATTACAACGTTCGTAATACGTTTGCCTACTACTGTATACTTCGGTTGCAAATAGAAGCGAGGGCATTGACATAGCTAATTTCCATTTATATAAATAGCACTGTGCCAACTGACCAGTGAAGTTTTTTATATAGATTGTGAAAATTGTGTTGATATAATTTTGACTCCTATGGTCTATGGTTTTTCATTTAGAGCTTTTCCTCTCGTGGGGAGTGAGCGCACGTCTAGCACCAATTCTAAGTATACCTCCAATCCGGTGAAGGTGCACATGACCATCACACAAGACAAAGCAGCGATCTACATCTACCGCGAGCAAAGACGAACAAAGGAAAACAAAGACCGACATATCTAGCTTCTATAGATTTTAATAATCTGGAGCAAGAACTTAAAAACGCTAGGTCCATATCAAACTTTAAATCGTTATTAAAAAGACGGGTTATACACACTGTATAGCGAGGTGTATAGTTCTCATCTTTTCTTCATTTCTGTCTTTCCATGAATGTATATTCATGTATTTATATATATATATAGTAGATGTAATTATGTGTGTATTGTAAATAATGCATGGTATATTTTTGTTAAATGTAATTTATAATTGCAGGACCCCACTGAAAAACACTTCGGTGATGTGGGTATCCTGGTTAAATATAAATATAATAATATGTCGTGAAAGTTGTGTTAATATAATTTTGATTTGTAAGGACTTAGTCTTAGGTTTTCTATTCATAGCTTTTCCTCTTTCGGGGAGCACTAGCACCAACTCTAAGTGTGTAACGCTCTAGGCAGCCAATCCGGTGAAGCTGCACATATCGCGAAAGTTGTGTTAATTTAATTTTGATTTGTACCGGATTTTCTATTCAAAGATTTTGCTCTTGCGGTTAGCACTAGTCTGTATATATAACACTTTTACTAGCATCATTCATCAAATATATTTTGTGGTAAGTCGACAAGTAACAGGACGCGTGCATGGAAATCATACCATTTGCTTTCTTGTAGTCTTGCTGTTTAATAGCTAAAATCATACGCGAATGAAATCACACGCGAATGAAATCACACACGCAGTAAGAAATATATAGAGATACAAGTATGGCTAGGCTGGACGCAAAGACAGAAGCAACATGATGCAAAAGGACCGCTCACATGAAAATTACACCTCGCTTTTTTAAAAGATAGAAATAGAGAATACCTCACACATAATTATATTGTGGCTAAGGAAATCACACACTTTTTAGTTTATCACTGTTTAGTGTACGCTTTAATCCAGTCCCTGTTTTATCCCCATTCCCCCTTCCATGGGTGCCCGTTCCCTGTTTTAAAGATAGCCGGTCTTAGTCTTAAGGCTCTTTTCCACTCGTCACAAAAACCAACTTGCAAGCTCGCTGCGAGTACTTTCATCCAATCACAATGCTCGACAGTTTATTTTAATTACATGCAAGAACTCGCAGCGAGTTTGCGAGTTGTTTTGTGATGAGTAGAAAAGAGTCTTTCTATTGATTTCTATTAATTCATAGATTTTTAAGTTTAGATATAGGTAATGAGAACCATAATGGTGGTAAATAATTTATAATTGTAACAACAGTCCCTAAGTGAGCTGCGAAGTGGAAAACATAAGTGTGAAATATGATAGTGTATTGACCATGTGTTGGAAGGCAAGACAATGTTTTATTGTTATGTCAAATGTAAAAAAGTTATAAAAGTAAAATGTTTATATGAATGTAGACCTAAAAAATGAGAGTATGTGTGTTATAAGTGAAACATAAAGGTTGAGTTTGTAGTGTATGTAAGGTTTATGTGTGTTTTGATGTAAGTGTAAATGTGGTGTATAAAAATGTGCCTCAGGCTCATACGGAGACTGGTCACGCTGTACTGAAAATCTTGTATAGAGGCATGTAAAAATTAGTTAAACAGAAGAAGGAAATATATGTATGTATTTCAGAATCCCCGTACACGTTTCGTCCCTCATGGACTCATCAGCGGGATCAGGGTTGGCACATGTTTGAGAAAGATAGAAGAGAGAATTTTGAAGGCAAACAAGGATAAACAAAAATAATATATGTATGATATAAAAGTTGTAGTGTCATACCAAACTCGTTGTTGTTCTTATGTAGACCGATGCGACGGGCCATTGTGGAAAGTTGTAGAATATTTTCTTTGTAGCTACGAGAGCGCTTGTTTAGAACTGTCTTGCTTAAGATCAGTGGGCAGAAAGGGCGATTGCTGAATTTGCGTTAGTATAAATTGCGTGTGTTCTGTCATGCGTATTGGGGCTGTAATTGTAATATGTGGATAGTGGGGTGAATAGAGGATATGGATTGTGATGGAGGGATGCGATTGTGTATGTAGCAAGCAAGTAGATGTACTTCATGTAGTATTTGTAGATTGGCAATTATTTGTGTGTGCGACGTTAAATTTGTGGATATATATTTGAATAAGTGTGTTTTGGCTTATATCAAGAAGTTAAAAGTCTTAGGTTAATGATGTCAAGGAAGGAAGTTAAATTATATCTTGTAAAAGTCGCCATAATTGGTGAGTGCCTGTATACAAGGAGAAATTTGTACAACAATTTGTGTTATAATGAAAATAATTTTACAAAAATAGAAATGTGTGCATACATAGTTGTTGGGATTGAACATATAACATATGGTAATTAATTGTGGTAAAATTATTGCATATAACTATTTTTACACAGTTGTAATTGTTATATGTCTTCTTGAAATATAAGGCTATGTGGTGTACAATTTCATGTGTAATTATGTACAATTATAATTGTTTCAAAGTGAATTATTTGGTATGTGGTGGCTAGCTAGATCTTCACAATGGATATATCCATATATGTACAATTAATTGTTTGTACAATGATTATAGTAGTTTTTAGGAAAGCTATTTAAGGTTCTTATCCTTTTATATGTCCACTGTGATTCTGTTGTCAATTTATCTCGTTCTTTCCAACCATCAGATAATTGAAGGCGTGTGATGCATGGGGTTAGAAATCTTGAGTTCCTTGTGAATTCCTTTGTTATAATCCAATGTGCCCAATGTGTGTGTTTGCCTGTTTTGTATCGCTTTTTGTAAGGTGGGATTTTGTAGATGATGGGGTCATTTATTAGGTAATTAACCATTGGTCGATGGTGTGTTAGGTTAGTCAGGTCTTGTGTATTCAAATTATTTTTTGTTATTATTAGTTTTGAGTTTTGCCGTTACAAGTGTGTCTTTGAGGTTTCTATTTCTTTGATACGCTACAATTGGAGGTTCTTGCCATAGAATTTGCAATGTAGGATCATTTTCAATGATGCTCCAGTGTTTGCGTAATATTTGTGCAATGTATTTAGTATTGTTATTGTATGGTATTGTGAATATAGGGCTGTTGTTTGTTTTGGGTGTCTTGTCCTTGTTAAGTAATTCATGTTGAGTGAATTGTAATGCTTTGTTGAAATTTGCTATTATGTTGTCATGTTTGTGTCCACGGTGGATGAGTGCAACAAGTAGATGGTTCAGTCGTTGTTGTAGTTTGTCGTTGTCAGTGATAATACGTCTGTACCGTAGTGCCTGGCTGTAAATAACTGCATTTCTGCATGCTTGAGGGTGGAACGAGTTGTGGTGTAATAGGAGGGTTCTGTCCGTTGGTTTAATGTATAGATCTGATTCAAGTTTATTGTTGGAGTTGATGTAGATGGTTGTGTCGAGAAAGTTAACTGATTTATGTGAATATATGTAATCAAATTTTATTGTAGGGTGGAAATTGTTAATGTAGGTTAAAAATAGTTGGAGTTTTTCAATTCCATGAGTCCAGATTGCAAAAATGTCATCTATAAATCTTATCCATTCAATTGGTATAAGGCCTTCCGGAGCTTTCTGAAGGAGCTTCCGTTCTAGCATTGCCATAAATATGTTGGCGTAGGTGGGTGCCATGGGTGATCCCATGGCTGTGCCATGTATTTGTAGGTAGTGTTCATTGTTGAAGTTAAAGGAGTTCTTATTTAGTATGAGGGACAGAATGTTGGACAGAACTGATAGTTCTAATTCAGGAGTTGTAGTGTTATTTTCATTCAACATATCTATACAGGCTTGTATGCCTTGGTCATTAGGTATGTTGGTATATAGACTCCTTACATCAATTGTAATAAGTATGATTTTGTCTGGTAAATCTTCGTTCAGGGTAAAGGTTCTGCAGAGAAAGTCTGTGGTATCTTGTACAAGTGATGGTATATGTTTTAAAAGTGGTTTGAGGAGGTAGTCAGCATATTGAGAAAGCTTGACAGTTGGTCCCCCACAACCCGAAATTATTGGTCGTCCGGGAATGTTAGATTTGTGTATTTTTGGTAAAAGATATAAGTGTGGGGTTCTTGCTTGTGTGTCTATTGTGAGAAATTTGTATGTTGTACTGTCTATTATATTAGATTTGTGGAGATTGTGTGCAAGTTTTTTGGTTTCTGCAAGTATTTCAGGGGTTGGGTCATGTGTGAGTTTCTGATAATGATTCGGGTTATTCAGTTGTCTATATGCCTCAGACAGATAGTCATTCTTGGGCCAGATTACAATAGCTCCCCCTTTATCTGCTGGTTTGACTATTAAATCATTATCAGCCTTAAGTTTATGGATGGACTGTAATTCATGTGTAGTTATGTTTGGTGTTGATTGTTGTTTCTGTTTTTCATAATTTGTTTTCAGATCATAATAGACATTTGAAATGTATTCTTGGAGGTTACTGTTGTCTGGTTTTGGTGCTGTAAAATTTGTTGGTAGTTTAAAGGGATGTTTGGCAGTGGTTGTCGTATGTCTAAAAAAGTATTTATTGTACATGTTTCTTCTGTATTTTAAAAAAGAGTTGTAGATTTGGTTGTATGCTGTAGGTTTAGGTGTAGGGACATATGTGAGGCCCTTAGATAATGTTTTTTGTGCAGGTTTTGAGAGCGGTTTGTCAGAGAGATTGACAATTGTTTTTTTCTGTATGTTACTATGTAATTTCTTTTTGAGTTTGTTTTTGTTAAGGTGTCTGTTGTTATTGGTGTTACGTGATGATTTCATGAATTTGGACATGGTGCGTTTGTTGTAGTTGTTTGTGTTAGTGTTATATGTTGATGTGTTATCAGTCGTTTGTGTTATTTGTGTTGTTTGTATGCTTGGTTTATCAGAAAATTATTTATCTGTGTTTGTATGTCTTGGCTGAGGTGAGGTGGGATGTTAGTTGTGGGTCTGTTTGTAAATGGAGTCGGTTGTTGGTAGTTCCTTTTGTTATTATGTGTGGTAGTTCTGTGACGATGTAATGTGATGTTATTAGTTTGTTGGGTCTGGTTCTGATGTTGAGGTAGTTGCTGTGAACAAGGTGGTATTCGTAGTTTTGGTGGTTGTGTCAAGGTAACTGGGTGTCTGGTAGGTGGGGTTGTTTGTATTTGCATGAGGTGTGTGTGTGTGGGTATTGGTTGGGTGGTTAGACATATTGGTGTCTTGTTGGTTTGTCTTGTGTAATTAAATGGATGTGGTGTATAGTTTGTTGTGAACGTGTTAGATGTTGATGGTGTGCTAGTCTGTGTATGGTTGTTGGGTAGTAGGGTTTGTGTGTAGATTTACGTTGTGGTGTTTGTTGTGGTGTTTGTAATGGTGTTATTTGTGGGTTGTTTGAGGGGGTTCCTTTTTGTGTTTGTGGGTTGTTTTTGTGTCTGGTTATTTGTTGTTTGTTTGCTATGTGGGTGGTCTGAGGATCTGTGTCTTTGTATTGTGTGTGTTTTGTGCTAGTGTTTTTAAGTCGTTTCAGGCGCGAGGTGGATGTTTTTAGTGTGCGTAATGATTTTTTGGTGTATTTTATGCAGAGTATGTCAGTCTGTTGTACGAGTGTTTGCGCTGTTTCCTTGTCACATTTCTTTTGGATTTGTTCTGTTTTGTGTTGTATCTTGTATTGTGTGTCATGTATTTCTTGCTTGTGGTAGTCTATGGTAATGTCCAATAGAGCGAGGGAGGCATTTGTTAGGGTGTTCTCCCAACGTTCTCTGAAATGTTTATTCATGTAATATTTGCTTTTGTGGTTGATCCTTAGACCTGGGGGTAATGTCTTTACGTTCTTGTGTTCTTGTAAGTTTTCAAGTGTGGCTTCAAGTCTGTTAAGTTTCGTTTTGAGGTTAGTAAGTATTCTAATGGTTGGTAGTAATTCTGTTTGTATGTCTGTGGAGTAAAGCGGTTTTGTCATGTTATTGTGCATGTTGTTATTCTTATTGTTCGGTATGTTATGGTTTGGTTGTTCACTGCTGGGATGTTGGTTGTTATTAGGGTTCAGTTCGTCAGTGCTTGGTTGATTAGTGTGGGGATGGTTGGTGTGTGTTTTTTCCAGGTTTGGTGTATCATTGTGTTGTTGGTCCATGTTTTGTTCAGTGTTGTTGTGTTCCTGCAGGGTTGGTGTGGTGTTGTCGTTCTGTTCATCCATATTTTGTTCATGGTTATGTTCGTTCTGGTGGTCCATGCTTTGTTCATTGTTCTCAAGTTCGTCCAGAGTGGGTTCGGTGTTGTTGTTCTGTTTGTTGTTGTTGTTCTGTTCGTTTAAGTTTTGTTCGTTGTCATTATTCCCGTCCGTGTTTTGTTCCTGGTTGTTTTGTTCGTCCATGTTGTCAATGTTGGGTTCTATCGTACTTTGTTTGTCAGTGGTGGAGCTATTTGTTGTATTGTTAATGCAGTTGTATTCGTCGTCCAGGTTGTCTAGGTCTACGTCAAGGGCTGAGAAGCTGTCGTCCATTGTGATGTCGTTTGGCATGTTGTCAATGTCATTGACCAGAGAGTTAATTATTGGGTTAAGCGGTTCATCATGGATGGGGTTGGGTGGACTGGGGTCCTCGTCGGTTCTGTAGGGAACAACTGAAGGAGATAGTGGGAATTACTATGTATATATATAATTATATGAATTAAGGTCTATATGAAACATGTAAGGAAGGTTAGTGTTAAGTAATTGAACCTTCATCCCTTGTGAAGGTTTTTATCTTCAGGACAATGGGGATTGTGTACTTTGGGTAAAGTGGCCAGCATGGGGTCTGATGTTACATGTTGAAATTCACAATGTTTAAGTATAGACTACGTAATGAGAACCATACTGGTGTGTTATCAACTCTAAAGGTAACTATAGTCCTGTCAAGTTAATTAAGTTTGGGTTAATGGGGATTGTATGATAAAAACCCGCAGTCCAATTTATGGACTTTGGATTTAGTACACAGCATGGGTTCTGCAGTTACATGTAACCTTCACATTATGGCGAGCTTGGATGCGCTCTCTCCGTTCCCTACGGAATATTCACAGATTTTTAAGTTTAGATATAGGTAATGAGAACCATAATGGTGGTAAATAATTTATAATTGTAACAACAGTCCCTAAGTGAGCTGCGAAGTGGAAAACATAAGTGTGAAATATGATAGTGTATTGACCATGTGTTGGAAGGCAAGACAATGTTTTATTGTTATGTCAAATGTAAAAAAGTTATAAAAGTAAAATGTTTATATGAATGTAGACCTAAAAAATGAGAGTATGTGTGTTATAAGTGAAACATAAAGGTTGAGTTTGTAGTGTATGTAAGGTTTATGTGTGTTTTGATGTAAGTGTAAATGTGGTGTATAAAAATGTGCCTCAGGCTCATACGGAGACTGGTCACGCTGTACTGAAAATCTTGTATAGAGGCATGTAAAAATTAGTTAAACAGAAGAAGGAAATATATGTATGTATTTCAGAATCCCCGTACGCGTTTCGTCCCTCATGGACTCATCAGCGGGGATCAGGGTTGGCACATGTTTGAGAAAGATAGAAGAGAGAATTTTGAAGGCAAACAAGGATAAACAAAAATAATATATGTATGATATAAAAGTTGTAGTGTCATACCAAACTCGTTGTTGTTCTTATGTAGACCGATGCGACGGGCCATTGTGGAAAGTTGTAGAATATTTTCTTTGTAGCTACGAGAGCGCTTGTTTAGAACTGTCTTGCTTAAGATCAGTGGGCAGAAAGGGCGATTGCTGAATTTGCGTTAGTATAAATTGCGTGTGTTCTGTCATGCGTATTGGGGCTGTAATTGTAATATGTGGATAGTGGGGGTGAATAGAGGATATGGATTGTGATGGAGGGATGCGATTGTGTATGTAGCAAGCAAGTAGATGTACTTCATGTAGTATTTGTAGATTGGCAATTATTTGTGTGTGCGACGTTAAATTTGTGGATATATATTTGAATAAGTGTGTTTTGGCTTATATCAAGAAGTTAAAAGTCTTAGGTTAATGATGTCAAGGAAGGAAGTTAAATTATATCTTGTAAAAGTCGCCATAATTGGTGAGTGCCTGTATACAAGGAGAAATTTGTACAACAATTTGTGTTATAATGAAAATAATTTTACAAAAATAGAAATGTGTGCATACATAGTTGTTGGGATTGAACATATAACATATGGTAATTAATTGTGGTAAAAATTATTGCATATAACTATTTTTACACAGTTGTAATTGTTATATGTCTTCTTGAAATATAAGGCTATGTGGTGTACAATTTCATGTGTAATTATGTACAATTATAATTGTTTCAAAGTGAATTATTTGGTATGTGGTGGCTAGCTAGATCTTCACAATGGATATATCCATATATGTACAATTAATTGTTTGTACAATGATTATAGTAGTTTATATATAGTAGTTTATATAGTACTTATTCAAATATATATCCACAAATTTAACGTCGCACACACAAATAATTGCCAATCTACAAATACTACATGAAGTACATCTACTTGCTTGCTACATACACAATCGCATCCCTCCATCACAATCCATATCCTCTATTCACCCCCACTATCCACATATTACAATTACAGCCCCAATACGCATGACAGAACACACGCAATTTATACTAACGCAAATTCAGCAATCGCCCTTTCTGCCCACTGATCTTAAGCAAGACAGTTCTAAACAAGCGCTCTCGTAGCTACAAAGAAAATATTCTACAACTTTCCACAATGGCCCGTCGCATCGGTCTACATAAGAACAACAACGAGTTTGGTATGACACTACAACTTTTATATCATACATATATTATTTTTGTTTATCCTTGTTTGCCTTCAAAATTCTCTCTTCTATCTTTCTCAAACATGTGCCAACCCTGATCCCCGCTGATGAGTCCATGAGGGACGAAACGCGTTCGGGATTCTGAAATACATACATATATTTCCTTCTTCTCTTTAACTAATTTTTACATGCCTCTATACAAGATTTTCAGTACAGCGTGACCAGTCTCCGTATGAGCCTGAGGCACATTTTTATACACCACATTTACACTTACATCAAAACACACATAAACCTTACATACACTACAAACTCAACCTTTATGTTTCACTTATAACACACATACTCTCATTTTTTAGGTCTACATTCATATAAACATTTTACTTTTATAACTTTTTTACATTTGACATAACAATAAAACATTGTCTTGCCTTCCAACACATGGTCAATACACTATCATATTTCACACTTATGTTTTCCACTTCGCAGCTCACTTAGGGACTGTTGTTACAATTATAAATTATTTACCACCATTATGGTTCTCATTACCTATATCTAAACTTAAAAATGTATTACTCATAGTCTTAGGTTTCTGTTCATAGCCCTTTCCTGGCTCTTGTGGGAAACATAACACCAACTCTAATTAATCGTAATTAACATGTTACACCTTAATCCCGGATCAAATTGTTTGTCTTTATTATCGTTTAAATAATTACTCGCGAAACAAGCCGAATTGTCAAAAATAATCTTATAAATGGAATTTAAACAATTACACTGGACAAACGCAATTCACACCGGCAAAGATAAAAAGACACATGTAGTGGCCTGGTGGCAAAACGATAGGAATTTTGGGTCAGCTTACAACTAAAAACGCGTGCTCTGGTCATGATATTCAGAAAAGCATCGAGAATGGACGTGTCTGTTCAGACTCTGTTGAGGATTTTGGAACAGATCTTGAGAGTTCGCAAGTGGAAAGCAATAGTTCAACTAGCACATCGTCAAAGAAGGCATGTTTGATTGCCAAAGATGGGGTTATAGGGTACTCGAAATCTGGTGAGGCTTTCCAAACCGAGATCGAATTTTTATGTTGCAGTTGTCGGTTGCTTGAAATACAAAGGTACAACGGTTGGCTACCTTTTCAAAGTGAAAAGAGTGGACGATACAGACGAAAGGTAAGGTTATCGCTATTACTCTGTTTGTAATTTGACAATGTTGGTCTATTCCTGTAATGAAGCATTCGTCAAAAGGATGCGAAAGCAGTCAAAAGTAGGGGGGGGCACAACAAAAAATTGGGTACCTATAAGTGGTATACCCAGCGTCATTTTTGGATTCCGATGGTATACAATGTATGGAACAAGGATGTTATGGTGGTCCGACAGGATGTCCGCGGGAAATTTTGGTATTCTAAGGTATCTGGAACACCATTTCCTGCATTCTGAAGCAATTTTTTTACCTAATCTAAAAGTTATAAACACGTGGATTTTGCCCATTGATTGGAAAGAAGCAATTTCGAACCAGTAAAAAGGACCCTTTCATTTCAGAAGAAGCAATTTTTCCATTCCATGAAAAAAAGTAGCAGGTCACATGCCCCCAGAGCTGCCCCCGTTCCGCGACCCCTGCATGCGTATTATAATTTACAAAGCCAAACTATAGTAGAATAGGATATATATAGTACTAGTGCTATAATGTATACTCGGACAGGAATTATTGTTATCCGTCCAACCTTTAGCTTTGATAACCGTTTATAGGAGAGATTTTCTGAGTAACACGGACTGTTCCACGTCAGGGATGATCTTAAAAGTACTGAACAAGTGCTTCCATAACAGAGGATTGTGGATTCCAACAAAAGATCACTGGTTGGACATAGATCTACCAATCTACTTTCAGTCCTTGATTTGCGGGTACATGGAAGGGGAGCCAATAGAAATTGATGAATACTACCCTATTACAGTAAGAAACTGACTAAAATGGATAACATTTTGTTAGATAAAGGTTTTGTTAGAGAAAGATTAAGTGTTGCATTGCCTTTAGGACTTAATACTTAATAATCAGCAAGGTTAAAACTAATCCTACCGTTACGATTTCCGCTCGCAATTTTCGCGTTAATATTTTCCACAAGATTACCATTTCCACCTGGAAAATTAGCAACTCAATAGCCTTATCAATAGTAAAAAAGTGATATTCCGATTTCAATTAATGATAGAAGTAAAAAAAGATGAAAACTAGTTTTGGCGCCCAAATTATACGTCCGACAGGAATTGATAATACATGAAGCAACGTGTCAATAACGATTTATGCCACATTCGCATAGCGCGGTACACAAAAGGTTCCTGAAAATCATTCACATGAAAAATAGAAAAATGAACGAAAAATATTCCGTGCGAAAAAGTTTGCTGCCTTTACATGCGCGAAAAATAATTTGTGTGCAAACGTTGGCACCGTAACACAAATTATTATATGGCAAGTGCTTGTTTTGGTGAATCTCACAATCTGATTGGTCGCTGACGAGGCAGGATTTTCCCGTATTGCCCACGGGCAATACGGTATTCTAATTGCCCTGCGACGCCTTTAACACATTTCAAACCAATAAAAGGCATTAAAAAATCCTTAAAAATAATTTAAAACAATGAAAAATAAACGGAAATACGGAAAAGGGATAACTACAAGGGATAAAATCAAGTTTTGTTGGCTCAAGTCGAAATATTAAGGTAAATTTTACAATGTTTTTTAACTAAAACAGTCAAGAATATTTTTGTTTTTTCAAACATGCAAAGTTGTTTTTGTCCTTGATCCGATAGCTCAATATCACTATATTTTCTATTAATTTTATATTTTATTCTATAAATGGTACTGTAGAGTAGTTTTACTGAGCTAAGATTAGATAAATTTGTAAAAAACTAAGACAAATTCGTATCATTGAAATTATTTTGACATTTGAAAATGACCGGCTTTGAGTTTCGGATTTTGTACTTTGCCCTTTGCGTGACCAATTTTTGGCAAAATGAATTGTTTTTTGTTGTCTGAAATGCCATATAATAAACAACTTACTAACTTCAACTGTACGGTAAAATATCAAGCCACAGCAAGACCTCAGCTTGATATTTTACCGTACAGACCTCACGCTCAGTTAGTAAGTAGTTAATACTGACAGTAGGACATACAAATTACAAACTATTATTATGCGTAAAATATACATTAGGTATTGCATTCGTTGACGTTGTTACAGCTGTATGCATAAAGAAACTGTGCTGCATATCTTTCTCTTGGGCTTTTTCGGTTCAAATGGGTTGGATATTTTCCAAATATCATTTTAAAATGGAAAATATATAATTTTAGTGTGATTTTCTAGTTTTGTACCGTTTTTTAAGGTGCGCGAAAGTAAAACTGCGCGGAAATAAAATCACGCGAATTAAAATATATTAAGGTAAGGTAGTCAATCTGCTCATTTTGCATGTGCATCTTGTGGCGTTTTATGCCGAGAATAACCATTAACTGTTAAACTATTTCTTAGAATTCTTAATTCACTATTGTTAAAAGCTTTGCAAAACAAGTAAACGTAGTGTTTTCCACTCAACAAAACAATTATTTTATCGCCATGAAAACCTGCAAGAACTTATTTATGTACAGCTCATTGGTAGACAGCCTCAGTCTGATACATGGGTTCTCGGACGAAATTTGCAAGTGGACAAGAATGGATGTGTGATACCAGAGGACGATCAGAAATATGTGTTCGAAGAGTCACTTTTAACAAACGTTGGTGTTCCCATCCACATTTCGTCCTGCGAAGAGAACTCGGAGTGCTTGGCAGCTCTTACGTGCAATGGAAGATCTTCTGGCAGAAAACTATATATCTGCTCTGTTTGTTCTTGGTGGCATGGTAATGTCAATTCACACTGAATTAATAATGCGACATCGGAAAGCATGCCCAATGGTTATGGCAGTGGGACCAACAAAATGCAGTAAAACAACGGCACTGAATTGTGCAGCTGCTATGATAGGTTCGAAGATATGGGAAACTGGAAGCAGTAAGTTTCATTCATTTCATTTCGCGCTATTTTATCAAAGTTGTAGGGATGTTCGGTATGACAAAATTTCTGGTATTGGTATTTCCGATATTATCCATATACCGGTTTTTGGACCTTGTTAATTACAGAGAGGAAAATTCCTTAGTGGAAATGTGGAGGAGATTTCGAAGGAATTTCCACGCGAGTGGCGAGCACAGACAGACATGATTTGGTACACCGGGATATATCAGATATTTCAGTATCTGTATGACTATAAAACTCATACCAATATACCGATATTGGTTTCAATGCCACTATTTTCGGTATATCTGCATACCGAACAGTCGTACAAAGTCGCCATAATTAATAAAACATAACTCTTTTTATATTTTACATTATATAGGCTTTTCAATCGCCGCCGTTATGGAGCAGGCAGACGGCAGTACTATGGGTTACTGTTTGGATGACTTCAAGGATGACAGGATCCTTGAGGAGATCGTCATTGATAAGTACAATCAGGAAAATACTATCTATCGTATTTCACATGAATAGGATGTCAATTGTTCAGCACCGTAGGGTCAATTCGGGTACGTAACGTTATCAATTCTGATTGAGGTAGAAAAATATCTATTTACCATATATACATATATACAAAGGCTATTTTGTGTAGGAAATATACACCAATTATTAATGTATTCGCAAATAGCAGTCGCAACTTATTATCATTATCATTATTTTTTTATTGTTATTATTATGTTCTATAAATTAACCAACTTGTACAATAGTGTTTTTAAATACGTTACTGCGTAATAAAAGTAAAATACTTTGTCTAAAATAGATCAAATACAATGTACATATTGGCCTAAAACCATACTCCATTTTTGTATCAGCGCCAGCGCTGATATATTGCTATCGCGTCTGTAAGTTAACCACAGTTTCTTGTGAAATTACGTAATTACTTTGTTTTGACCTGTTCGCAGGCTAGAACAGCTTTAAAACAAGATGGCGTCTTTCAAAGAATATCAAAAACATTGATGAAATTTGGCCAAATTTCAAAGAAATATACGTGAAATATAAAATAATATATTCCGGTTTTCAAGCAGGATAAATTGTGTACACTTGAAATATTTGTTCTACCGAAAATATTCAAATTTTATTTGGCTTTCAGCTTTCTTTAATATCGTCTAAGGATTCTGACTATATGTAACTTGGGTTGCTGTAGCGAATATGTTCAATTAACAAGTAAAATTTGACTTTGTGTCGCCTTCCAACCACAGGTTAGTGCATGCAAATTGTTATCACAAATCCAGATATAGAATTTTTAAAACTTGCTCAATTCTAGCTCAATCTTAGATAAATTGTATAAATTTAAGATCGTCCGTACAACGACGAGTCAATGTATATTCATTGAAGCGAATGCGAACATTATTTGAAAACTTACAAAGGATTTAGTAATTATATTTTCTTACTTCACAATGATTATTAAACCGTTGGTGTGGCGTGAAATATAGTTTGAAACAATGGTGTTTGTAACACCATTCCAATTCGTATGGCTATTTTATCGTCTAAATATTCTGACTGCATATAATTTGTCTTGCTACTGCAGCGAATATTTTGTATTCCACAGTGGTTAAATTTCATTGTAATGAACATAAATACAATTAAATTTAGTGGGTGTTGTTAAATTGCATATGGCTGCATGACATTTTTGAAAACATAGTTAAATCCTCGCAAATTATGTTATCTAAGATTGCCAGGCAGTATATCATCTGAAAACGTTTCAGAAGTAAATACATCGAAAATTTTCGGCATTTTTCTCGGTTCACAGATCAAGTTCTTAAATTAGTTATCTGAGTAGTTTTTACTCAATTTACCACAAATATCCTTTTATAAACTAAGCTTTGTCTTACAAACTATTTGTTCAAAAGGTGGGGGACGGCCTCCTTTTTATTCATTGAAGCTACCAACTATGCCACAACCACTCCAATATAAATAACTTCAACAGGCACAACATCAGCGATATAACAGCGAATAAACACCTGCTACAATAAACATAGATCAACACTTGGCGCTGATACATGTACGTTTTGCATACCCATTTTTAGAATAAGAGCTATGGTTAACAATTATCGGTAACCATATTAAATACTGCATTAATCAACTTGAATTACTCCTGACAAAACTTTCCGAACGATCGATTCACTCTACCAAAAAACAATTTTCTGCATTTCGTTGCACACCATCGTTCTTTCTTTCCTCTCAAATAGTTCACGTAAATTATTATTCAATTGGTCGATTCCACCTCTCAGATTTCCAACTATTGCAGGGATGACCTTCACTTTGCATCCATGCATGCCTTCGTTCGTATTATTATTATTATTTTTATTATTATTTTTATTATTATTACTTTTGATGTTGCTATTCTTGCTGTTATTGCTATAACAATTTAACCTATTTGGCTACTTATATTGGTTATAGGGTGGTTATGTGAACTTAGCGACTGGACGAAAAATTCCAAAATGCACATCGGTTTTTACTTCGAACTACATACCTTCTAATTCCAGGTTGGTAATAAATACTTTGTAATATTTTGTGTCATCAATTCATGAAATATTAGTTGGACCATTTACATGTTATTGCTGCTGTATATGCACACATTAACATTTGGAGCATTTCGCATTATTTGAAATAATGACCTATAAATTGACAATGGAGAATCGAACAATACGCTAACACTAAAAACGTTATCATGCACACATAGTCTTTAGCTATCTTTGTGAGCCTTCTTGAATATTACATGTATAAAGCTCAACGGCAGCTTCAAACTTTTACATAACATTAAAGTAGCATTTTTTCTTGTGTTGAAAGGATCCTATCTAGATTGGCAGTGGTACCATTCGCAACTCCCGAGAAGCCATTGCGAGGGATGAGAAGGATGGAGAGTGAGCAGCATCTAATGAATGCGATGGAATTTGCAGGTAAAAGCATAGGGAGCATCATTAAAATTGGCACAATATATGAAAGTGAAATTAAGAAGAAAGAAATTTACAGCGAATTACGGAATTTGTAATGATGGCAATTGGTGAAGATTTTACCAGGGAGTCCATAAACTATGCAGAATTACTTGGTTTCACAGGAATAGTAAGTAAACAGCATACTGTGCCTATATAATGTCTATTTAGCGAAATTATTATTTATTATTGCTTATTAAAAGCCGTCTTCAGAATGAGCAACATGATCCGTTTCCAATTTTTGTGCAAGAGTTGTCTAATGATGATGTGATTCATGATGTCATTTTGTTTGCACGAACTGATCTACCCTTTTGCAACTCTACATCTATTTCTATACTCTGTGTTATTTAAAACATATTTCTTGAGATTTATGGAACCATTCAGTTCGTTTACTATTTCAGATTAGGGTTATATCGAGTGAAAGGTTGTTTATCATTCAATTATATAGTTATGCTCAGAAGTTGGGGGACCATCACTGCAACAACTCAAAGATTACTTCCTCCACACTGTGCCATTTTGTTTGGGTCAATGGTAGGGAAAGGTGCTCATACTGCCTCAAATACCAGGACGATAAATGTGTTTGATATTCAGAAGGAACTCGTCAGATTATGCAAGGAAAAACCAACCAAGGTAAGCATTATTAAACTGAAAATCCTGAAAATGTTGGGAACCTAAATTCGAACCCCCAATATTTAGCTAAGTGTCCGCCACTGAGATCAAAATTTCGGCCATGCAGTATATGGGTGGGCCTTCTCTAGGTGCATCGACAACATGTAAACGAGTTTATGAAATGACATTTGGTAGAGGTTGACAATATAACATATTGTCACACTGCCTTCCGTTTATACTTAACAAGTAGAAAGGTCACCGACAATCCCTTCAATGTTAGGAGGGAAAAGGTATGGCACGTCTTCTTCAATTGGCAGATAAATTTGAATTCCACACCCTCGTATGATTCAGCCAACTTAAATATCTGATCTTATATATCATTAATGGTAACAGTAATGCATGTATTTATTAAATTAAGGTTGTCACGACCGTTAACCCAGACGTGGTTTGTAGTGAGACAAAAGAGAGATGCATCGCCTTCTCAGTTTCTGACTTCTTGAAAGCATCCTCCATCACATCAGTCGAATCAGTGGTTAAAGAAAAGCTCGGCCAAATCGGATGCAAAATTTCGGGATGTAAAAAGAAGCATCAAGCTGGCTTCCTTCAACCAAAGTCGAAGGTCCCTCAAGATGGGAAGATAACCTTGAGAGTAAAAGGCAACGATAAAAACGCAACGTTGCGAAATGCGATGCTAATTAAGCAATCGTCATTTAAATGCCAGGATTTGGAAATTATTACACAAGGTAAAAAATTGAATTTAATTCATTGTTATTCAGTCAGTGACATGATCGTTCCCTCCCTTTCTATATTGATCGGTCTGAACTTCGTTTTTGTATAATCTATATTAAACTCTTTACATTTGCCATAAGAATTCATCGTGGCGACTCACATAACGTTGTTACAATAGAAACACACAGCAAACAACAAAAGTACGCCAACTTGAATACACGAACATTGGAAATAAAATTACGCATGCAATAGTTATGGAAGAGTATTCCAATTAACCCAATAGTCGAAAGTAAAAAGGATTTTAAAATTTTGTTTGGAGTGCATTCGCAGTTCTTTGACAAACACAAAGAGGACAAAAATCAGAGATATAATCTGGTACTAAGCCATTGATAATTTTATACAACAAAATTTATCTATGTATTTTCCTTCTACCACTTAGCCTATACGGCCTAAGATCCTTTAATAGGGCGCATCCAAAATATATTTACTATACGACGAACCAGTTACAAAGAAGTTAAAGCCCGATTGTTAGTATTATTATTAATTGAAAGATGAAAACATTTACTTTTTAACTGTTGGATGTCATTGTAGTTTGAACAATGGTTTGACTCCCGAAAGCTTTGTTGAAAATGAATCAATTAATATGCATAATGACATTTCCTTATGGTATGTGACTACCATACCAGAATGCTTTCCGAGTATTTCTATTAACATCTTTGCGAAGCATTCTGGTAGTCGATAGTCGTTGTTACGCATCACAAAGAAACAGCATATGCATAAGGTCTATTATACAAAGCACAACAAGTGTGATTTTGAAACTCACTGTTTCATTTTTGATGTTTTATTAATTTTTAGCATTTCTCCAAAAATCATTTTTGACTACCTCAGAAAATTCCTGTTAAACTTTTTCATGATGACCGGCATAAGCTGACAGTGTGTGTTCGTTTAATGGGAAATGGGACTGTAATTGGTGCGTTTGTCTTTAGACACAACATCGATGGGGAGGATTATTTAGAACTAATCGATGGTGAGATAGTCCCAGTTTTACGGCAATTGCCTCGTTATTGCGGCAGAAGAAATGGCCAGTTTCGACAAATTTGGTGGCCACACAACGGTGCACCTCCGCATAGGAGGAGTATAGTCTCAGATCGCTTGACAGAGGTATTTGAAGATAGAGTTGTTGCGTTGAATCGTGCCGTGGAATGGCCACCAAGATCGCCAGACCTCAATCCACTTGACTTCTTTCTCTTGACTTCTTTCTCTGGCTCTCTAAAGAGCAAGGTTTTTCAAATACCGCCAGAAAATCTTGATGAGCTCGAGCTATGTATTTGGCGCAAGATTAATACCCCAAGACAAGATATAGCACTGGTAAGACGCGCTGTTTTTGAAATGCTTCGAAGGGCGCATGTTTTTCACAGCGAAATGGAGGACATGTTGAGGACTAAGATACATTAGCCACTTCTTTCTAAATGTACTTTGTGTGTAATTTAAATGTATCTTTTAGAAAAGAATGAAAGTTTCTGTGAAGAGTTGAAGGGCTCAAACTAAAGCAAATAGTCTGAAATTTTGTACTGTAATTAAAAACCCCACAAATTGCCCACCCATAACCTCAAAATACAGTTAAAGCTTTTAAATATTGTGGGCAAGCTATTTTTAGTTGGTTGCAAAAGACATACCCCTGGTTTTCACAATTTGTGTTTGAGGCATTTTTTTCTTTATTCTACATTGTAAGTACCCAAGGAATCTATATATATCAAAAGCTTGATACCAGAAGCTGCTTTCCGAACTTGAGAGCGATTTCAAATCTGTTCAGTTCTTTTTATACACCCTGTATATACATTTACAGGTTGACAAAGCTCACTGAATTGGGTATCGATGCCAAAGGTGACTGAGATGTAATGAAGACGAGAGAGCCATGGAAAAAATATATTTGAAATAAATCCTGTAAGCTGGAAAATTACTTCGATTGCCGGCATCAGCTCCAAAAAGAACACAGCAAAATGCACCCATGCCTGGAAGAAAGCCAACTTTAAAATTTGAAATTAGGTGGAAGCATTTTAATAAGAATGTTGGCTATAAAATGAAAAGGGCTGAGCAAGGAGGGAGTTCGACCTGTACATATGAGAAAAGGTGCACCTGTGCAGGAATGCCTGGAAGAGTTGAAAAGAACATTCTTCCCAGATGATGAAACCAGAAGCAATGAAGACCTCAAATTCGAATTACCTGATTTCCAGTGTAAGCCAATTGACTTACAAGAAACATTTTCTCCTGAAGACTATAAAAGTCGGTTTAATTTGCATACCCCTAGGCTGTTCCTTCTTACAAAAGAATGAGACTTTGTAAGGTCGCCAGAAGAATCTGATAATGAAGAAGAGCCAATGAGACTGGCATTTTCTCCCGAAATGCATGTTTCAGCAACAGATTTGGCCGCGTTCCCAATAAGGTCCATTATTTACTCATTTTGCAAGGTATGGTCACGGAGACTTGGCCATCAGATTGCCACAATATTGCGGATTACGAAGAACAAAAAATATTTCTAAATATTTACATTGCCATTGTAACAACACGATTTAGAGATTGTCGTATTTTTATCTTCTTTCTTAATTTTTTGGATTTTCCTTCGGTAAAGCTTTTTTATTTTTTGCACACGAGCACGTAAAGTACAAAGTATTGAAATATGCGATTTTCCAATAAAAAAATTTGGCTCTGAGAAAATTTTTGTTTAATCACATTTTATGCATTTTGTGATTTCTGTATCGTATGCAAATTAAAAATTACCGAAGGAAACATGTACTATATTTTGTGTGTGACGTCAGAAAAATCAGGATTTAATTTTTCACGCGATACAAGCCCTCAATACCCATGTGTGTGGACAACGAAATTTTGGCACAATCATGATTCGAACTCGTGATGTAAACTATAAAAGGTTTGTTTATAACAAGGTTTGTTTATCCCACACGTGAACAAAATCCCGCGACACAGAATTAAAACTGTAGGGAGCCTCCTTAACTGAGAGTTAGTTTGAGAGCTGAAGCATGGAATTTTTCACCAGTGTATTACTTGATTGGTTCGAATGCTGTATTTAGTGTATCACTTCATAGTTGATACATTTGTTTTTAGATAAAGAAAATATTTATTACTGAATGTATAGTATTTTTCTTCATAGTTTGTCATGCATTATATACAGTTATAACCTACACTAGTCACTACATTAGCTATATGAATAAAACTGAACAATGTCAATGTCAAAATATTTAACAAAGCTAAATACCCAATCCCCTAGATACCTATACGTTCCTTCCTTCTCGCATTAGCATTGGCAAATTGGTAGATCAGCTCCTTGTCAACAAGTTTCGCTTCGTTATTTTTTATTAACTGATTGTCGCTTTGCGATTTCCTTTCTAAATTTGTTGACAGATGATCTAAATTCAGACACAAGTACTTCTGTAAAATCAGTTTGATACTCTTCTAAAATTGCTTCTGCAGCAGTTTCAAGCTGAGGGTGACTTTAACTGAGACCTGTTTTGTGGATGAAGGCAACTGAATAGACTTGTTACCATTTTCTGACCTTCAAATCGATGTTGGAGTTGCATAATGGCATTGTCCACCATTTGATAAAATATGTTGACTTTGAAAAGCTTCTTCAGGATCACTTAATCTTTGACCAGTGGAAAGCTCATAAAAAACCATTTCTCTTGTTCTCAAACCTTGTATGGAGAGATGGTCTCAACGACTGAATAAACATCTTTTTTGCAACTTATATTTTGACAAATCCTTTTCAAGTTCCTCTGGTGAGTCAATAGCATCAAGACCCCCTAATGTACTAGCGACTTTACTAATTTAGAGATCAGTGATAAACTCATTTGCTTTTTGCATTCGTTTACGGTTCATATTCTGTATATAATTAATTAATTACCTTATTGGAAGCTTTTTGTATCTGCGCTTGTGCAGAATATATTGCTGTCGTCTGTGTAAGTAAGTAATGTAAGTTTGTTTGTTAGCTTGTAGCCAACCAGTGACAAGCATAACTACCAATCAACGAGCAGTAGCGATTGCTGTCGCCTGTACGCAGACCATAGTACACTGTACCCCTAGTCACCTGGTGTCACACATAAGGCTGTCAACAACAACACTCAATTTGTTTCTGTACTAGTTCAGCAGTTTGCTGACCGTGGTACACTGTACACTGTTCTTCTCGCTCGCTTGGCATTTTAATTTACAACCATTAGTTGTGTTAACAAAGATATTTAGACACTATGAAAATATTTTAGAACTTATCTGCTGATGGAGACGTTTGGGTCAGTCATCTGTGCATATATATCCTGAAAGTGTTAATGATTTGTATTGCAATAGTTTATTTAATGGACGAATGCGTCAGCAGTTGGATGAGACACTTATAGAGTGTCATGTACACAGCATGACCACATATACCTGTATTGAGAGTTTTTGAGACATCTAGACTTATTGTATGAAAGAGCAACACTATACTGCAATATTATAGTGTAACAATATCTTGCGTGTTTCTAAAATACTGGGTGATGTAACTATACCGTTGTAAATGTTTTATGTGTTTTATTTTAAAGAGAGAAACAATATTATACTGTAGCAAATGTTTGCTGCTGTAACATCAGTTCATCAAAGAACTAAGCAAAATGATATGATGAGTAATTGATTTGATAAAGAACAACAGTTACAACACAATATTACAGCGTAGCAAATGTTTGGGGGGATAGAAATTGAATGCCTGCCTGTATTGTTATATATCAAGAACGTAACGTGGCCAATATTTTACTCTAACCTCGACTCTGACTTTGCAATATTATCAACATATTTCCGTACTAGTCTGCAGCAAATGTTAGCATGCTTTCACAGTTTATCAAATTGCAATACTATGGTAAACTGGAAAATATTTTGGCAGTCCAGTGCAGTCGTTTTGTAAACATCGTCACATTGACTTTGTTTAGAATTTGATATTCAAAGAGTAACACTGAGCCGTAAAACGAATTGGCACCCGTAAACGATATTTATGCATTATTCTGCTTAAAAATAATATAAAATAAACTTATAGTGAAATTTGAATTTCGCAATTGTCATCAAACACGCTTGGCATAAAATGTAGCAATTCGGCCAACACGAGTGTCACATTTTTGCATGACCACGCTTACACAAACTGTGCGGATGTCTCTCTTGGAGCTCCTCCAAAATTATAATGCCTCCAAAATTACGAAAGCTTAACGATCGCTTCCATAAGAACTTTATGGGAAAATGAGTTCTTACCTAGCATTAGGAATGAAATGAAAGCAGAGATTGACGATATGAAGCGTGAAATAACGTCCCTTAGAGCAAAATGCAACAAAATTGAAAACTCACAGAAGTTCCTCTCTACTGAATACGATGGTTTTAAAGATTCGCTACAAGGGACAAAGAAAGATATCTCGGAAGTATCTAAAACATTAAAGTCTTTAGATGACAGAATTGGGATAAGCGAGCGAGAAATACACAAAACAGGCAAAATGTTGGATAACATACAGCAGTATTCATGCCGCGATTGCATCGAGATTACGGGAATACCAATACCACCGAAGGAAGATTACTCACCACCCTACTGAAAGGTATTTAGATATCTTATATACGAATAACTTTATCCCTATTATAACTAAGCCTACCAGGATAACTAACCACATTAAAACTCTAATTGACCATATTTACATAAACAAGTCCATACATCAAGCTCAATCTGGAATTGCTATATTCGATATATCTGACCATCTACCTGTATTTAGCATTATAAATATACCTTGCGAGAGATTGAATGAAAAAAGTTTCCGTGACTACGTGTTTACCGTGACTACAAGTTAAGCAGAGAACGTACCACTCACATTTTTTCAGTAACAATGCGAGGAAAGTTAAGCAGTATAAACAATATGCTAATAAGTTAAATAAAATTAAAGCCATAAGCAAAACTAGGTATTATAATAGCCAGTTTGAAAAGTATAAAAACAACTTAAAAGCAACATGGAAACTTATAGGCAATCTAATTAAACTTAAACCGAAAGAACAGTTATCTCCATCTCGATTAATACGAAATGGAAATATATACACTGATAAATATGATATAGCTAATCAATTTAACCAACACTGTTAATGTTGGCCCAAATTTGGCCAACAAATTAAATACTTCCAGCTTCATCCCAACATCATATATACGGAAATTCACCTACATCAAGTTTTGTAATGTTACCTGTGACTGAATCACAAATTCAACAATTATTTCTCTCATCTTCCATTGGCCTCCCAAATTCCATTATTAAAATAGCATCATCTATAATGGTTCCAATTTTCACTTGTATTTATAATGAATCAATTATTAGTGCCATAGTTCAAAATGTGTTAAAGATTTCACATATTACACCTATTTATAAGCTATTCTGGTAATCACTGATAATCTAAAGTTGGCAATTGATAATAAAAAAATAACCTGTGGTTTGTTTTTAGACTTCTAAAGCATTTGATACAGTTGATCATGAAATTTTGTTAGCGAAATATGGCATACGTGGAACACCTTTGACATGGTTCACTAATTATTCAAACAATAGGCAACAATATGTTAAAATAGGAAATACTGAATTCCGAATACTTAACTATGTCTTGTGGAGTTCCTCAAGGATCATCACTTGCGCCACTTCTTTTTATATTATACATCAATGATATGCCAAATTGTTCAAACAAAGTTTCATTTCGAATTTTTGCTGACGATTCCAATGTATTTTACTCAAGCACAAGTATTGATGATGTTGAAAAATTGATGAATGAAGAATTAAACCACATATTATATTGCAACGCCAATAAATTGTCAATTAGTATAAATAAAACTAAGTTTATGGTAATTACCTCTAGTAAGAAACAAGTTCGTAAAATTAAACTTATAAGAAACATTGAACAGAAAAATCACATTGAATATTTAGGTATATACATTGATACCAATATAAGCTGGGTCCAACATAAGCCATGTGAATAATAAACTTGCCAAAAACACTGGAATTATGACTAAACTTAGATATTATATTGATTTAAAGATGCTGAAGCAACTGTACTTTACTCTCATCTATCCGTACATTAACTACAGCTTGATGAGTTGGGGAAATGCTTATGTCTCGAAATTGAAGAAATTGAAATCATGTCAAAATAAATGCATTAGAAGCATATTCTTCGCTGGCAAAAGAGAAAATGTTACACCGTATTACAGCCTATTAGGTATTCTTACAGCCTATTAGGTATTCTAGACAGTGTTTTTAAACTCAAATTAGCAGTATTCACCTATAAAATTATAAATGAAAAAAGTCAACTACCTGATATTTTCTGATAGTATTAGTCTATTACAGCTCCAACCCATATTCACCCCTGCAACCTGCAAGTGTTTTAGAGGCCAAATTTCCCTTATAATTCTACTACTAAATTATGAAGTTATGATGTAGTTTATGTTTATTTTGTATTTATATATATAAATCGATGATTTTACAGGGCAAAACATAGTTTACTGCTTCAATATAGTTTATAATACATGACTATTCACGGTACCTGTTCTTGATATGCATTGTGAAAAGAGGGTACAATTATAGAATACCTGGCCATATAAAGATGTGTGATTCATTGGCTACGTGGCTACGTGGCTACATCTTGAAATCAAAAGCACCATTTGGAAGAAAACGCAGTTTGACATGCAGCAATGGTTTTTTCGGAAATGTTTCAAAGGTTAGGTTTTAGGATTTTGTTTAGGTTTTCGATTATGATTAAGGTTAGGGTTAGGGTTGAGGTTGAGTTAGGGGTAGGGTTAGGGGTAGGGTTAGGGTTAGGATTATGATTAAGGTTAGGGTTAGGGTTAGGGTTAGGGGTTAAAATTAAAGAAGTAAAGAAGAAGAAGAATTAGTTATTAGGTTAGAAGTTAGAAGTTAGGTTAAAATTAAAGTTAAAGAAAGAAGAAGAAGTTAAGGTTAGGGAAATTTTAAGTAGGAAATTGTGTTAGGTTAGGTTAGTTAGGTTAGGTTAAAGTTAGGTTAAAGAATTAGAAAGAAGAAGAAGTTAGGTTAGGGTTAAGGGTTAGGTTAGGTGTTAAGAAGAAGATTGAAGGTTTAGGTTAGGTTAAAGAAATAGGTTAAAGAAGGAAATTAGAATTAAGAAGGTTAGGTTAGAAGTTAGGAAGGTTAGGTTAGGTTAGGTTAGGGTTATGGTTAGGTTAGAGAAAGCGTTTTGTTAGAGTAATGTCAGGTGGGGTTTAGGATTTGGGTTAGTGTTAGGTTGAAGTTAGGCTAGGTTTTGGGTTGAGGTCAGGTTATTACAATTGGATTTTTCGTGTGAGAATAAAATTTTAATTTATTGCATTAATGAGGTAATTAAGGTAATAGTTGAAAAATTGGAATAATTTAGTTCGAAACTAATCAAGATATGGGGGTATGGAATATCTTTTAACTTCTGCAATTTTCTTGCATGACTACCTTTAACAGCAGTTGCAGTATAAACACTATATATTTGATGGGTTGTAAAGTTGTTTTGCATCATTTAGAATACCCAAAAAAGGTCCTCTTCTTTGTGTACATATCTCCACATGAATTCAGCAAAGTATGTCGAATAGTGATATTTTCTTCTTCCGTGAGTTGGCAAGTTGGCTTTCAGTTGGCGCCAGTGACCTTCAATTTTGTTAGTGTTGTCGCCGTCTTTATTGACAAATTCCTTGGAGTGGTTGACAGTTTTATGTACGTATCCATATTTTTCTAGGTTTATGTATCCTTTCCAACAATCAGATATTATGATTGTTCCTGGTAAAATCCACTTTTGAACGAGAGGTATAAGAGTTTTTTCTGATCTGTCCTCAACGCTTTCGATAAAGCATTTTCGAGAGTCTTGTTCAATACCGCGAAAACCCATTGGCCTTCGACATAGTGACCTCGATGGTATTTGCGTTTACCAACTTTACTCTCGTCTATTTGTACCGTTTTCCGTCTCCACCAATTTTTTCTGCTTTCTTCTCAATTGTTGCCAGGCAAACCTCTCGACAGAACATTGTCCAGTCAACACCTGTATTTGGGCTTAGTTTTAGTTGAGAGATAATTTGGCTTTGATCGAGACCAATGCACCACCAATACGTGAACTTTAATATTTCAGTCAGCGTCATGTTACTGTTATCGAACCAAGACCCTTTCCGTATACTAGATTCTACTTTGTGCCGTTTTCCATTGACAGCTTTTCGACACTGCCATTTGTAGCCATCGGATCAATCGTTACACGATATTAGGACCATCAAATTCTGGCATTGTGGACACACTACCGACCGGGCTATAATTTCCAATCCTTGCAACCACTTGATAATACATTCATTATTACCAAGATAATTTTCAACGAGTTCGTCATAAGTAAGGTGGCTAGATTTTCTGTCTCTATTGTAGCTGTTTAATATATGGTTATCACACTGTACACTTTTCTCTGTGAATTGCTTGTCAACTGAACTTGCTGTTTGACAGGATACAGTACGCGTTCGTTTGACAGTATACATGTATGAAAGAACTACTAATGTGGTATTAAGTCTCGAATTTTATAGCCGTCGACTAGTCACGTTTCTACTCGTAGATATCATGTCGATAATCTGTTTATTTTAAGGAAAAAGAGATGATAAATTTGCGTACAGTGGTCTTTGGGGAAAATTTGCGGTGCTCCTAATCCGCTAATACTATGATTTGAGCATTCTAATTTTCTTTTGTTGTTTTCTTGTCAATATGTAATGTGGATTTGTCTAATGCATTTGAAACAATAGATATTTAAATAAGCTGTCTTATTATTTATCGATTGTTCGAATTGCATTATACGGGTCGAAAATTCAACGTATAATTTGAAAGCTTTAACGATGAAGATCGCGGTTAAGTTGGTACACAGGCGTCGTTCCAAAATTCTGGTGTAATTGTTATTATGGATTCATACTCAAGGGACGTAATTGACACAGAATTATTAAAAACAGAGTTATGTTTTGCATAAATTGGGCAAAGGGTTTCTGCTTATACACAATGCAACAAAGATCAGTGTTTAAAAGTTTCCTATCATCGAACATGTCTTCTTCTAAGTTGGCAAGAGTTAGCAAGCAGCATGAAAAAACATGGTGCGATTTACACCGGCATTTGATTTCGGTACCGTTTTCATTTGAAGATGTTTTTACAGTGCCAGTATACGAGTACATCAAAAACAAAGCGATCGCTTTAAGTACATCAATAGGATATATGGTGCCGTGTGTATTGACGACGACTGCGTTTGTGACCGGCTTGAATGGTACCACAGTTTCCAGCAGTACAGATCATAGAACGACTCTTAATCTTTACTCAGTCGTAGTAGGACCACCAACTACAGGCAAATCGCAAGCGATGAAAGAATGTGCGATGGATCCTTTGATTGCTGTTCGTGACAACAACGACTTAGGGACTTTGTACTCGAAAGATGTACAACGTCGGCTTTGTTAAGTCGTCTCCGACCAGAAGAGAGGAGTTGTTGTTTCGCCTGAAGTGTATGATGTTCTGAACAGAATGTTGAAAAACGAAGAAGAAAATGGGACTGGCGAGGTTCAAATGCTTTGTGAACTATTCTCGGGTGAGCGAACGTCCTACAAATATGCTACGGAGAAAACGCGTAACATAGGCGAGAACGTGCCATTTGCAATCATAGGCTGTACGCAAGTTCCGTTTGCTGCGCGTTTAATCTGCCGAATGGACCAAGGTCACGGCTTGCTTGATCGTTTCTTGTTTTGGTTTCCAATGTGTCTGAGGCCATCACCACATGAGACCGAAGCAGCAAAAGGGGTGCTAAACCGTATACTAGTTAAGTCATTCACTGACGTTTTCCTTGAGATGTATTCCTTGCATTTGGGCAAAAAGGAGTACAGCTTCACTCAAGCAGCCCGGAAGGTCATTCAGTCTATCGAGACTGAGTTTATTACGGAGTTAAACGAGGCAATAACCAAAGGTATCCCCTCACCAAAGTCCAAAAGAACCGATTTGGTGAAAAGATTGGTGGTCTCGCTCCATGTGTTTACACACATTATTAGCGACCTTGTTGAAGGAAGAAAGCCACGATCCTTCTAAAGAGGTGCCTTTGGACACTGTTAAGAAGTCTCTTTTACTTCTGGATTATTGTGAGTCACAGAAACAAATTGTTATTGAGGTAATTAAAATGAATTATATACTTAGTGCTATGAAGAAATATACATATACTATTATTATAGTGTGTATTTTGATATCTGTTTTGTTATATTAAGCACAAAGGTGCCAGTTATGCAGTACAATTTGTGGTATCAAGAGATTTTGGATCATGATCATATTTGTTTCATGATTTGTAATTCTAGTTTATTGGAACATTGACGAGCGAGTCTGTGGTTCCTGAGAAGATGCAGCCTACGTTGGAAGAAATCATGATTGGTGTGCTTATGTTTCCGGGTCCCGTGGTGACAAAACGGTCCTTTAAACAATCGGCTGGGAGAAAAATACGTGGGATAGTTGACAGCGAGTTTCTCACGGCTTTGGAGAGATTAGAGAAGGATGGTTGTGGAGTTATCAAAAATTGCGTGCCAGTGTCAATGCTAGAAGAGAAACTGTGGTCTTTGTGAAATTAGAAGAATTGCCTGGAGACATAGCTTTGGTTTCGCGAGATGAGTACAGAAAAAAGTTTCAGTTGCCAATCCACAAGGCTATTTCAGAAGCAACAAAAATACAGTTACAGGAAAAACAATTGCTTCCGAGCAGCTAGGCTATAAGCCCGTTTGTAATACTTTGTGTGCATGTAATAAATAATGTTGGACAGAAAACGTATATATTCTTATTTTTGTTCTTATTTATGCTACTAAGTAGTGTTTTAGCAGTGATTTTGTTCTTTTTCGCATGTAGCAATTTAGCCACGTAGCATGCATGTAGCTATTTAGCCACGAGCCACGTAGCCACGTAGCCACGTAGCCACGTAGCCACGTAGCCACGTAGCCACAGCCACGTAGCCACGCAGCCACGTAGCCACGTAGCTGGCAGCCACGTAGCCACGTAGCCACGCAGCCACGCAGCCACGTAGCCACGCAGCCGCATGCAGCCACGTAGCCACGTAGCCACGCAGCCACGTAGCTGGCAGCCACGCAGGCAGCGGCAGCTGGCAGCTGGGCAGCCATGTAGCATGCATACATGTAGCCAAGTAGTCATCTGGCGATTTAGCCAAGTAGCCAAGTGCTGTTCTACAAAGCTTTTATGAGCTGGACAGGCATTCTATAATTACTCCGAAAAGAGTAAGGCCTAGTATAAAGAGATTTGAGTTTAGTTTATTAAGTATTTTGCTATCAGTGCAATTGCAAGAAGAGATTCGTGAATCGCATGAATGGCCTAGATGGTGCCAGGTTACTCTTTATATTCATTTGCATAGCATGACCAGCTTTGCAGCTGTAATTAACCCATTTGTGTTCCCTAGCTGGACAGATAAAAACCGTCCGCTGCAATTCCGTGTAAAATGAAAACATTATCTGCATTACTTGCTACTTTTCTGTTTTAACACTAGACAATTTTTACTTGTCAAGGAGAAACTGTACGTTGGGTTAATGGGTCAACCAGACTATCTGCCCATGTCTCTTGTTAACGCTTTAAGTGAAAACGTGCCCAGATGTGCCATTCTTTACTATTTTACTCTGTCTAATGCCAGATTATTTTACTCTGTCTAACACCAGACAATTTTACTTGTCAAGGGGAGAGTGCTGCCAATCAATGGATGACAGGCAGAGTAAAATAACAAAATGAGGCACATAAGGGCACATTTCAGATTAATGGGTTAACAAGAGACATGGGAAGATAGTCTGTTGAACTAATGGTACCCAAACCATTTCCCCATTGTAAGTAAAATTGTCTTGCATTAGACAGAGTAAAATAACCAAGTAAGGAGCAGAAGGGGGTACTGTGGCTTAATGTGTTAACAGGATGCATTGGCAGATAGTCTGCCTAACCCATTGGATGGCAGCACTCTGCCCTCCATGAGTAAAATCATCTGGCATTAGACAGAGTAAAATAATGTTGGGTCTGGGTGCAGCAGGGCACATTGCCACATAAATTATTAAATAGCAGGGCCAGGGATGCATTAACGTATTAAGCTGCACCAGCCCTGATTTATTATTTTACAATATTCTGTCAAAACAATTGTCACATCAATTGGTTTAACTTAACATTAGGTCATTCCAGAAAAGATCCACATTCCCCCCAAGGAGGAAATTTCTACCGTCTGGACGGGGAGGGGACAAAAATTTGTTTCTGATAATAGTAAGTGTATTAGGATCAGACATCCAAAGGAGGTGCGAGGTTAACTTTAAATTTCCTCCATACACTATTGTTTACACAAAAATTATAAACTAGTTATTTACTAAACTTAGACTTTCATTGGCATCATATTGACATATATCCATTCATATTATTATACAGGGTGTATAAAAAAAGTGGACCCTTTTAAATTAGCATAACCTATTGTAGTAATTTGACAACCCTGATTGCTTCGAATTAATGGTACACCCTGTAAATCTGTATATAAAAGTTTATATTCTATAAGTACAAGCATATAAATGGAAAGCTCAGGGGGTTCATATGATAATACTTAACTGAGAAAATATAGAATAGACAAATTTCCTTTTTGTCTTAATTACATGTAACTCGAAAACCTTCAACCATGTCTATGTTGTAATCATAATCATAATATAATATAATAAATTGTAAGAACCATACAGAAATAGCTTTATTCTACTTAAAGCTAGAGATACTGTCCAAAATGGCAGACACGAAAATTACCAAGTGTTCCACAGGCTCAAGTTCCACAGGAAACCCAATCCAATAATAATAATGTGAGATAAAGTTCATATCATTCTTCCTCCCTAAGCGTTCAAAGCTAGCTACCATTAAACAATAATATATAAGTCAATATCAATTGTCGTTCTTGTTAACTAAAGTCTAACTAATTAAATATTTTACCATCCATAACAAGATGGTGGGTTTGACTTCACGAGTCGAACGTCTGAGACCGGGTGTTTGCGTCATAGAATGCTGCTGTGCATTAAAAGTTGTTGGTGATGAAGTTGAATAATCTTGCTGTAATTCCGAGACTGTTCAATCTTGCTGTAATTCAGAGGCTGTTGGAGGTGGAGTCGATGCGCTTTCCTTTTCACCACTTAGTACGATTTCCTGTAGTTCATTGTGGACAGGAGTAAGAGGACACAGAGCCAGATCTCGAAGGGAAACGGATGATTCCCTTCCATCTGGGTACTTTACATGTGCATAAGTTGGGTTCGCATCTGTAAGCTGTACTTGGTCGACGAACAGGTCGTTCTTCCTAGTTCTGACGAAATGTCTCAGCAGAACTGGTCCCGGATGCTGTAACCAAGACGGTAGCGAATATCCTAGAGACGAGCATCGTTGGAAATTGAAGAACCTCTCATGAGGTGTGGTATTAGTAGGGGTTGAGAGGAGTGATCTTATAGAGTGCAGGACATCTGGTAACACCTGCTCCCATTTTGAGTCGGGTAGGTTTGCCGATTTAAGCGAAAGTCAAACACCTTTCCAAATGATGCCGTTATAGCGTTCGACCTGGCCATTCCCAATTGGATGATAAGTGGTTGTTTTGCTTGTTGCTATCCCTCATTGAGAAAAATATTGCTTAAGTTCCTGGGAAATGAAGGAGGCACCGTGGTCTGAATGAATATAACTAGGCATTCCGCAGAAGGAGAATATCTGATCAAGGCGTTTGATGATCGTCAATGACTGCATGTTGGGACAAGGAAACGCAAAAGGAAATCGTGAATACTCGTGTGAGATGATCATGCCATGTCAGATGATCATGTACCACCACGGATGATCATGTACCTAACAGATCATGTACCACCACGCATGTTGGCAGAAGTACGTCAATCATACAAAGCTTAAGTCAGATGATGCAATGCATCTTCAGAGTGTTTGTCTCTCAGAGGCAAGGAGTCTGTTCTTTAGACACGTGGAGATTTGTTCACTGCAGTTGCTTTTCGCCGACTACAAGCGCATCGTCAGTGACTATGGTGGGCGAAATCAAGTCGTTGTATCTCAAGGATCTGCTTATTAACGAGTATCAAGACACAATTGGCTTCAAAGAGAGAAGTGAGATGAACAAGAGCGTGTGGGTCTATGATGTTGTTGAGGAGGTAACTACATTGAAGCTGCCATATCATCTTTTGGCATCAGTGACGAGCAGCTTCTCCAAAACGTGGTACAGCGGCTCTCTAAGAAGATTAAAGATACATCCACTGTCCCCTGGCCACCTCGGATCGATCATCTGGAAGAAGGAGAGGAATTATGTGAGTTGTTGTTGAAGCTATTCACGTGGTTGAAACAGCCGAAAAGAAAAAGTTGATCTCAGTCCCACCACACTCAGCCTGGCCTCTATGATAACCTACCATGTCACTGGACAACGTACCACAGAGTCAATGTCCATGGAATGACGAGGAGTAAAGAATTGGTAGAAACTCTGTACAAAAGTGGTGTCTGCATCAGCTACGCCGACATGCTACTCCTTTATGACCATTGGGCTCTAATGGATGTTAAAGCATCAACAACCTGTCCTCAGGAGATCGCATATGGCAGGCCAGAAATTGTGGTTGTCGACAACGACGACTTCAAAATTGATTCACTTACAGGCAACGCAACAGGAGCTCATCAGACAAATGTAATGTTTGTGCAACCAGAAAAATACGAAAAGAAACCAGAGAAAAACGATACAAGGCATACCAAGAAGAAGGAAATATCTGAACAACTCAGTCAAATGTGTGCAGAGCTACCCACGTTCATCAGTACAAGTGCCCTGCTGGCAGCAAAAGTGAGTCACCAGCTCATCCTGTGGTAGATACGCCAGTGAATGGCACATCAAGGCAGCGCGCTCGCTCTGTGATACATGCAATGTCTCGTGCAGACAACGACGGTACAATACCATCACCTCATGAGCATCAGGTTCCAGCATACAGTGGTGCTCAGTCCTGTCGCCATCCACCTGGCCACAAGAGCAAACCTTATTACCACACAACCTACATCAGGAACTGTCAGAAGATGCGAAGGAGAACCTTCACACTTTGCGAAATACATTCACGGAGACACAAGAGGATCTACAGAAAGCTCACAGTAATCTTGAGGATGATGACGACATCAAAGAATTGATTAAATTGATTCTATAAGGAACCTGGTACGGACATGGGGGACTTCTGGGTCTCCTTCATGGAGATGTCGGATCCTCTTGTCCAGAATATCGATGCATGCCATGCCAGAAATGGAACTGAGTATTTATCATCAACATACGATATGTTGCCTTGGCTAATGGCATATGGCAACCATGAGTATGGGAGATGGTTGCCAGATTATTGAGCTATGCTCTCTTCACTACCAGATGAGCAAATGGCATTCTTCAACTGTCACTTTGCGGAGTCCATGACAGGGCTACCTTACTTGTGTCAGCCGATGGACCTTTGGATTGAAACGACAATGAATCTAAACTGAAGCAAGGTTGGCTACAGCTCCTGTTGAATGAGAAGCAGTTGTTCTCTACCACAAGAAACGTAAACAACGTTGCGAGGGCAAAGGCTGCAGTAACTCGAAATCTCAAGTGCCATCGTCGCCATAGGAAGCATGTTGAATGCCAACCAGCAAGGATGAAGAAAGATGAGCAAGCAGTTCAGGACATCCAAGCATGCATGAAGGATTTTGGAGCTGATCCCTTCGACACCTTGACTTCACGACCGCACTTCCAGACGCCCAAGCCCAGGTTGAAATTCTGCTGCAGGAGCGAGTGTTCACCAAGAATGAGCCTCCCACTGCAACTATCCACAAGAATAAGAGGCGGAAATTCACTAACGTTCAGATCCAGGCACCGCTTGGTGTGCCTATGAAGGTGGCCCAGATGGAGAAGGCGGGGCTGGCTGCCCTGATTGACCTAGCAGAGGGATCAGGCATGGTCCAATTCGAGTCAGTCCTTGAGAATAGAGTGACTGAGGAATGCCTTTCACAACATAGATGGATCAATGTGCAAAATAGCGAAAAGCAAGTTGTTATAGATGTTCAACCTAGAACCAGTTGCTGAGAAACCACGTGGCCATGTCAGCCTCGTAGATATGGGGTTAATCTGGTGATTAGCCACCCCAACAGCCGAGGACCGCAAGTCTAAGAAACGAGACAGATCGGAGTACCACTGGAGTGAGTACTTGGATAATATCTGCACTATCATCTTCTCACGCCATGCTGATGCATGCCTCATCATCCTCGTCAACGACAACTATGATCTCCCTTTCAGCATCAGATGAACACGATCGACTGGCAGCAAAGCATCACCACATTCCAAATGTTTGTCCCAAGCCCAAAGACATGTTCCCAGGAGCTTGCGAGTTCAACAAACTCATGGTCAATTCCGGAAACAAGGTCAGACTGCAAAAGCTTGTTAAGGAACATCTTAGAACACGAGTAGGTCTGGTTCAGAGTGACATCATATACTGTGAGGGAGAGATATCGACCAACCTGAGCACTGTTGTGGCTAGCACAGACTGTCTTTAATCACCCAGAAGCAGATACAATGTTGTTTTCTGCCTATGCCAAGCTGAGAGACGGGGACTACAATGGAACAGTAGTATTAGATAGCGAGGACACAGACATGTATGTCCAAGTGGCTTATGTTTCACAGCAACTCAGAGGCGATCTGCTGATTAAATGCAGGCATGAGTTAATTAATTGCCATGACATGCTTTCAGGAGAGGTAGCAAGTATCATTATAACTCCATGTGATCACTGGCAGCGACCACAATTCTGCATTCTATGGGCACGGGAAAAAGCCGGTGTCGTCGAAGGTCATCGATGATCCTGATGCAAGTGAGCTTCTGAAACGAGTGGGAGAGGATGTGGAATTAGATGACGAAGTCAGGGCTGATATGAAGGCATTTGTTATATGCAATGTGTATGCTGAGAGGAGATGTTAGCTGTGGGCAAGCCAGAGCCTCCAAGTGGCACAAACTGAAGAAGAAAAGTACAATGCGCTTTCCACCTGATAGCAAATTGTTAGATTTCCATGTTGAAAGGACGAACTACATCACATATTGTCAGCATCATTACAACCTGCTAGAACACCCATCCCCCATTGGCCATGGCTGGGAAATTATGAATGGGAAGTGTCGACCTGTGCGCCACACCCTTTCTCCCTTGCCAGAGCAGCTCACACGTTGGGATTCTTCAGATGAGAATACGGACGAGAGCAGCAGCGACGATGAGATGAGTGAGTGTGGAGAATCAACCGATTCGAATGAAGAGTAACATGTTAGTAGTTACATAACTAAACATTATAAAGTTTGAAATTCAAATTAAACTGTTTAAACAAATTGTATCTATGTACATCCCTGAAATAAAGTGGATAGCTTTATACACATGCATTCTGGTGTATTCTAACACGTATATTTATCAATACCTTACACTAGTAATAGACGACATACACAAATAGTCACCAAATTGTTTCTCTTTTCATTAGCCTTATCGTAAAGCCTCTATGATGGTAATTTATGTATGAAAATGGCCGAGCAATTGGATTTGAAGGTTTAAAAATAAGTTAGAACTTTAAAACAACATCAAATATGAATTCCTCGTCCAAAAATATACATAAACCAACTAAAATTTGGAGCATAATTAGCGAAACAATTGAATATTCAATAAACAATTGTTCCCAAAATGGCAGCCGACGGCCATTTTGGTTTTTTACCCCCTGCGACGAATGCCCACATATTTGCAAGGGGCATGGGAATTAAATTTGTTATTTAACCTTCAAAGAAGATAAATCCACTGAGAAATGAACCTTCGCTCTGCACGGTCACGGAATCACTGTAGATGACCCAACTAGGATGAACACGTTTTCTTGACATCTTTGGTGGAATAAGGTAGGTTCTTCGACCTTACGAAATGCAGCATGCGGGTTACACCAGGATGACTTAGTGTTGTGTGGATTTCCATGAGATCAGTTGTTGTCATAGAGGAGGTGAAAGCTCGGGTAAATGAGTCTGGGGCTACATTGTCCTTCCCAGGTCTATGCTCCACCGTGTAACTAAAGGAACCTAGTTCAAGGCGTCAGTCTTGAATTTTATTGTTTTGTTTTTTTTTGGGTTTTTTTGTTCGTCTTCTACTATCGAACATAAATGCTACTGAACGTTGGTCTGTTTTGAGAGTGAAGTGACTGCCAGCAAGGAAATGTCGCCATTTGTGGACTGCCTCTATGATGGGCATAGCTTCCTTTTCGACTGCTGGGTAATGTAGTTCACTACTTTGGAGCATTCTGGACATAAAGGCAACAGGTCGACCTCCTTGGTTTAGATTGGCAGATACAGCAACCTCTGAAGCACCACTCTCAACTACGAAAGGAAGACTTTCATCTATGGAATGAAGAGTTGCCCCTTCAAGTTCCTTCTTCAGCATGTTAAATGTGGATAAGGCTGGCCTATCTAGTGGGAAAGTTGTGGCTTGTGCCAGGGGTCTTATCTTATCAGAAAAGTTTGGGATCCACTTGGCATAGTAAGCAAACATGCCATCAGGGGCGATTACCCCATTACCAACACGATAACCGAGTACATTGATGGAAGTCCTGTGTTGGACTGCTTCATAGAAATCCTGAACATTTTTGTTTGTGTTCCTCTTGATCTTGCCCAGCCACTGTGATGTTATCCAGATATAGAAATGTATCATCAAGCTTCTCTTCTTCAACAAACTTATCCATCGCTCTCTGGAAGGCTGCCACCCCATTTGTGACACCAAAGGGTATGCAGCAAAACTGGTAAAGTCTACCATTGGCTTCAAACCCGGTAAACCTTCGATCGGACTCCTGTATCGGCACTTGGTGGTAGGCACTCTTTAAATCAAATGTAGAGAATACTGTGTATTGTGCAAGGTTGTTGACCATCTCATCGATCTTACGGGATATGCATCAAGCTCTCTGTATTGATTGATGGTCTGGGAATAATCAACACAAAGTCTCTTCCTATGTCGGTTTGAGGGATCCTTGGAGACAACAACTTGCGCTCTCCATGGCGATGAGCTAGGCTCGATAATGCTTGAGCAAGGAGTTGGGCGATGAACTGCTGATCTTCTTTGCTAAAACGTAGAGACTTAGTTGCTATAGGCTTAGCGTCAGGAAGAAGATTACCAAACAATGAAGGCTCTTCGATAGAAGCAGTGATAAAGAGCAAATGGGTGGACTCTTTGGAATCACCAGATCTGGTTTAACGCCACCAAATTCAATTAGGACTCGTTTGTGCTTCTTTTGAAAATCCTGACCCAGGATAATGTCACAAAGATCGTTTAGGATGCCCAAACGAATGGATCAGTAGGTAAGTTGATCAATTGAGATATCTGTAAAACAGTGGCCAAGGACACAGACCTCAAGAGTAGTAAGAGCCATAGATATGTTTTGTGTCGATGGGTGGAGCTCGAGACCCAGTTTCTTCACCATGGCTTCACTAACAAAGCTGTCTGAACTACCAGAGTCAATGAGTGCAGTTAAGGCAGTCCCACTAATAAAGACTTTTACAGAGGCTTGTGACAAATTTTCTGGGCAACCAGCAGTAATTGTGTGCAAAGGGTAGGCGAAAACATGGAGGCACTGGTGCTTGTAATAGCATTCGACTTGCACACTTTGGCATAGTGGCCCTTCTTACCACAGTTGTTACAATTAGAGTTTCTGGCTGAACAACTTCTCCTATTGTGAAGGACATAGCAATAACACTTCTTCGATGCAAATGTGACTGCTACAGAGGGATTATCATCCATAGGAAGTGCTCCAGCAACATCGTTGGTCAAAGAAGTAGATACTCCTGCAGTTGTAGGGATTCCAGACATGGTATATGCTTCGGCATTCTTTTGAGCCAAATCTAAGGCATTTGGTTGATCGAATGCGGTTTTAAGGTCAGCCTGTCTGTTTTCTAGGAGTCGTTGGCGGATTAAGGGTGATAAAAGGCCATTAATAAAGGAATCACGGACCAATTCTTCATATTGTTCAGCAGTCACGTTTTTCAGGTTGCATCTTTTGCTAAGTTTCCTGAGTTCTTGGAGAAATTCAGTGAGTTTCACCAGGTTTCTGTCGCATTGTCGCAAGTAAATGCTGGGCAAATATATTGTTTGGAGTTTTAACAAATAGTTGCTCTAGTACTTCAATGGCTGACTTGTAGTCCTTGCAGTCTTCGATATATTCATAAACGTTGTGTGATACATACCGTAAATGCTTGTTTTAGCGCCGTTCCCGGTTAAGCGCCGCTCCCGATTAAGCACCGCTCCCGGTTAAAGCACCGCTCCCGCTGACAAAGAACATATAGCACTGACAAAGAACAAATTCAAAAAGTAAGGGTAATGACTAACGTGTCCTGTAAATATGAGCTCAGCGTGCATCTAAAGTCATTCAAATGTATTCAAACTTATAGTACAAATATTTTTACATCAATATAGTTCTTTGAAACAGCATATATTTACAGTTCGAATAAATCTGATGTCAGGTTATAGAAATGAGACATGTTTTCCATAGTAATTGTTTCAAGGGCTAATGCAGTGGCCAGTTTTAAATTTGCCTTGAATACTTTTTGAAAATTATAATTCCGCTTTTAATTTTATTAAAACATAGTTCAACGGATTGAGATCTGGTGTAAGGAGTATACAGGTGTAAATACCTTGCATATCAGCAAGGCACTCTTTGAGCAACTCTCCACCTTCATAATGGTACGCTGCAAGATTGTCCATGATGACAATATGACCTACTTCAAGCGCTGGTCATGTTGTCTCAAAATTGACTGCATTCTTCTAAGCTTCTCAAAGAGATTTAGGAACGGAACTGTGTCGGTCACTTCATCCAACATGTTATAGTATTCAACTCCATTTAGAGAAACAAGAAGGTTTAAAGTTGTGTTGGGATTTTCGAGCTTTCTTTCTACTTTGACGCATCTTTCCCCAACAGGTGCATGCCCATGTAGACGAATGCCTGCATCCGGTGACTTTATACCTGCTTTGTCGAAAAAATTTAATTTCCTAGCATCTTTCGAACTTAGGTAATTTTGGAACAGTTGTGTATACAAAACATTTATAAAGGTAAACCTCTGTAGTGCGACGTGCATTATCTTCTGCTGGGAATATTTCTTGACATTGTAATTCTGCCTTGAACATCTCCAAACTCTTCTAAAATTTTGCTTATCTCTCACATTGAGATCGATCCCTTGGTCGCTTTCAACGTTTCGATCAGTTCCAAGTCATTGTCAGTTAATTTGCGATTACTTAGTCTTCCACGGGATTGTACAGCAAAACTGTTTCTTTGGCAAAATTCCCTCCATATCTTTGCAACTGCAATATCTCAAAATAAGTAACTGGAATATAACCTGTTAAACTGTCTCCTCCCTTCTCAATAATTGTGTCCAAGATTAATACTCAAACGTCTTCTGGTAAAGGTTTTCTACTAATATAGGATCTTCCAAACCTATTTGTTTTAAAATTATCCATTTGTTGGTTTTGAGGTATTAACACTAATAAATAAAATCACCTGTAAGTCCCACCCAGCGAAGTTTTCTTTTGAAATGTCGAACGTACAGGTTTAACATGTCAAATGTACAGTTTTCATTGCGCAAACCCATGTTCATAAATCCGGAAACAAACCGTATGTTCGCTTAAAGCTTGAATGCAAATGGTAATAACATATGTAGCTAGAAAGAGTTAAAGAGAATCAAGAGTTACGTTTTACTGAGGATTCACAAAGTTAGAAATCAATAAAGAAAAATTCAATATTTTTAATCGACTGGCTTGTATAGTACATTGTCATAGAACTAAGGGTGTGATAAAACACTGAATTTTATTATAATCTAAAAACATAATATCAAACAAAACACTCACAATTTATATTTCAATATATTTATAGAACATCAACATATTCACAGTATAAAAATACTTAAATATACAATATATTACTGTTCCTAGCACTTAATCGCTTACTGCAGTAATTAACTATAGGGTGGATGCAATTTTTAATGTACAAGTTGATTAAGTGGCACTCCCGCTAAGAGCGATCCGATGACTTTGCGTTTGGAAAATAGATTTCTTTTATTTTTTGTGTGTTGAAATGCTTTGGGTAGTATGTAAGAAAAATGAATTTAGAGTTCGTAATTTTTTTTATCTTGCTTAGCTACATGCCGATCTGTTTCATGGCCGCATCCGGCGATTTTGAAGCGAATTGAAACCTTGAATTTTGCCAATTTTTGAAGACACGTTGCATCAAGACGCTTGAATATCTGGAAAAACCAAGTCTAGTGCCTAGTCAAAATGTATTTCAAGTATTAGAAAATAAGAAAAAATTAGACTATTTGGATAAAATGTTGTAAAATGCCACCAACTTAAAAGCACGATGTTTTTTATCACGATGTTTTTTATCAACTTTTATCACTATAAAAATGGAGTAGGGTCGCAGTGCTCGGAAGGCCGAAGGGAAGCGCCTGCTGACTAATGTTCTCAAGATGGCAGAAGCTATTCACCACTTATTTGATTATAATCGTCCGGAGAAAGAGTTTGTTAATGATTCTTATGAACGTAGGCTCTTACAAAAGGCTAAGGAAGGTGGGAAAGTACTTTGCCCTAACTGTCACGATTCTGATGGCAAAATAAATGCGCATATATACTTTTAGATTTGTTATACATATTTGTTATTATTTTGCATATAATTTTCCTTTCAAGTTATACATATTCGTAGTCAAATACATACTCATACGACATACTGAATGACACATTAATGATGTCGACATCACTATCACTGAAGTCAATTCGAGACTGAGGACAAAAACACTTTGATTCAACGTTTCATATTTCGATTAATATGGATCATATTTCAGCAATAACGTTTAAAATATACCCATCTAAGATGGAAAACACGAAAATATATCGTTTTACGCTGTGATGGGCAATATTTCAGGCAGATTTTTTTGGATTCCCGATTGTCGACATTTATGCCTGATTTTCGACCATTACTTGGCAGGCCCTTCGTCTACTAGCTTCCCCTGAAGCAAAATATCACCCGCCCGCAGGAAAAAGGGCCTGAGGAGGAGGTAGGCAAATATCTGTAATATTAATCGAGCTATAATCAAGATTTTGAAAGAGTGAATGTTTGTCTATTATTATTGGTTCTTTTTCAGAACGTTCATACAGTTGTGTTCAAAATATGGACGAAATATCAACGAAATTTTCAGTGGCTATATATGCTCTACACTCTACAGTCTTGACCAGTAAGTATTTTTACAATTGTACTTGGAATTTCATGTAGTTTTTATGATTTATGAATGTGTTAGCTATGTAGACTTCAAATATAGTAATAGTTGGCAAGAACTGTAAAATAATATTACAAACTATACATTTTATATCACTCGAAAATACTAATTTCCAGTGATGCCGTTTTGATGGTTTTATACACATGAAAGTCCTTGAATTTCATTCTTTCTGACCTGTACGAACCCTGCTTGGGAAGAGTGCATATTTTATAGTATAAGAGTTTAGATCTCTTTCGTTGTACATTTTTGTGGCTTTTATCAGCAAAACTTATACGACTTGGAAACTTTAATGAATATAATTTTGAAAATTCGATCAGAATTAAGTTATCACAATTTCAAAAATCCTACAATTATATTGACATTTTGTATCAAGAAATTCAAGGACTATTTAAGGCTGGTAAAAAGTGTTGTTAAACTGTTCAAATTGTAACTAATGAATTTCAAAGAGTCAACAGAGTGCAAGATTGTACAATCGTACAACATGCCAACAAATTTCAGAAAATACAGATCTATCACCAATGTTACAAAATGCCGCATGCAATGTGTGCCTAAATTAACAAAAATTGTGATGGCAATTGAAAACTGCATGTTTAACAGTCATGCAGTCTTTTTTGAGGTATAACTTAAAAGTTTGGGAGCTGGCAACTCTCTACTTTTGGCCACTGATTTGATTCACTGTAGATGCATTTTTCCAATATAAAGCTATATAAGTGCACTTTGAACCAATTCCTTTTATATACTTATTCTTTTACAAAAATAGCTTCAAAAAGAGTTCAAGATTGCATTGGTGGTGTACTGGTGTGATATGTATATTGAATGATATGAAATAGAATTCCTGGCTCTGACTTACAGTAATGAAGAATCCAAAAGAGACTATTCATTGTGATGGGTATATATTGATCAGAATCACAATTATGGATTACATGAACATTATTATAATGAATATTATTTTACAAAACTAAACTCGGATTTTGATGTTGACCGAACAAGAACATGGAAAATATTTTGTGTGAAATGCTGCTCAAACAATATCAATTGCTGTTCATAGTTTATCTTGTGTAGTTTTTGTTCTTACATGTTTTGTCTGTTGTGTATAAGTAAAGCAATATGTTGTGTATTTTGTTTTGTTATTGACTATATTGGTGTTATAAATGGATGCATGGATTTATAATATGGGATCTTAGTCCTGTTGTCCAATCATATCCTTTTATGTTTTTTTATCACCATTGGCTGGCAATGCACCCTACTTTAGTATTTCACTCTGTCTAATGCCAGACGATTTTACTTGTCAGTGCCAGTTAATGGGTTAGCTAATGTAATATTTAACAATTATTCGCCGAAGGCGAGGTGAAGTGAATATCGGTGAATAAAAACCGAGACGAAGTCGAGGTTTTTATTCACCGATATTCACCGAGCCTGAGGCGAATAATTGTTTTAGTAAAATTACATAGGTGATTATTTGGAAAAAAATAAAAAATGCACATTTCAAAAATATTTTAATTGAAAACGCTTTAGGTGATTATCGCATAGGTAGCGCAAAGCGTTGAGAATAATCACCTATGTAATTTTACTAAATATTGTTAAGCTAATAAAAAATATATGTTTTTTATTCATGTAAGTAAAATATTTTTATATTTTGAAAGTTTGGACTCTCTTTTATTCTAGCAGTATAGGCAAATTTAGGGTGACTGTGAATAGAGGAGTGTCCATGGTAACAAAGGGGCAATTTAAATTATATTTACTATATATTGTGCACAATCCTTGCCACAATATTGTTTCCCAAACCTCCAAAATATGTTGTTTCTGTCCTTTCCAAAGGTAAAGTTTGGAGGTTGTTTACAACATTGAATTAGCGTAAACAGGTACCATAATTGGAACCCTCAATGCATATCAGCTTTGCAATGGGTCATACAGAAATACATTAGTCATTACGAACAGCTAGGAGACATTGATTTAAATAATATAGGGTCTTATATATATATATTAATAGAAATAATATAGAAACTGGAAAATATACTCAAATATTCACAAAGATTGTTCTCCAATAGCATCATTATTGCATTAAACGAAGAATTCAATAACACAGTTACACAAAAAGTAGTAAATTTTGTCGCCCATAAAAAACTCAGTCCAGGTTAATCAATATAGATCAGTAAGTATGTTGTCAATCACTGACGCTGTCAATCAAAGTGTTGTTTGCACATGTTCTGTTCGACCGTATTTCCTTGTTTTTCGAAAAGCGTTTTATTATATAAGTTGTTTTCCAGCTTTTTGTCCAACTATAAAATTGATAAGCTTACCTTTATGTAATTGCGATTTGGTCATATTAAATATTTAAAATAAAAGGTGGTTGCGATATCTAATATCGTGTTCAAAGCAACGGTTGTTGGAATTCAATTTCAGGAAAGGAACTTTTTACGTAAGTATACAGTATATTTTATATAGCATGTTTTCTCAATTTCACCTACTTCATAACTCTGATCTAATAGAGATTTTCCTTTTTAACGGATAGATGATACTTTTTTATTTACTCGGAGTTTAAGTAGAGCACACTTCTCATAAAAATAAATTTGTCAGTGAATACGAAACTTTGAAGCTGCTGGGTAGCATGCTCAAAATACATTTGAAAATCACACGTTGGCAGAACATGCGAAAATGTACTTTAAACAATTAGAGACTTAGAGTCTTCGATAATCATCAATCAATCTTGGTGATGTTAAATTAAAAATGAAATAAAACTGTACTTTGCGTACAGACAAATTGAAAACTCAAGATGTTCGTACGGTGTGATTATAAGGTTTGCCATCAGGTAAATATTTAGTTTGAAGCCAACCCGCAGTACACACATCTATATATATACATGAACTTGCGGTTAAAGCTTGGCAACTGGACTCTGTAGTTCAATTCCTGTCGGAGGACAGGTCTAAATATTGTATACATTATTTCACTAGAAATATCCATCCACCAAAACTTTCTACCTTAGTTTCAATCGAGTGAGATGCCGAAAAAAAATAATCTTGTCGTTTACCTTATGAAATATATACCTTAGAGAATGTATCGATTAGCCATTGAAGCATATTTTCTATCATTTTGTATAGATAGACTATACGCTACCAGAAAATGCCTCCGAAAGTTTGCCTCCGACATTGGAATCCTTTTTGGTAAAAATAAAGAGGCGTTGGTTAGTTCCAGAGTTCCGAGAAATTCCAAGTTGCCGTGTCAGATATTCCACCTGTTATTGCTCCGTCAATGAGAGGTGCGTGCATGTACAACACAGAGCTACGAAAGAAGAGCACATTTCTAAAAGAGAATGGAAGTACAAAAGGTTGGTTTTTCAATTACTCTTTTTGAATATTGGAAGTGATTTATAAGCTAAGGAGTCAAATCAGGTCGATTCTAATGAAGCACAAACATATAGTATTCTTTTGAATGTCAACATATTTGAAACGCTAGTGGAAGATAGAATTACAGTAAAATTAACAATATGTATTACAATGTTTGGACCGTGAATCACCTTACAAAATGTCAGAGAGCTGTCCAATATCACGAAGATAGAACAAATATTGTACAGGTTAGCATATTTAAAAATCTTCACTTACTATAAGCATCGATATCACCGTCGACCTATGATTGTGCGAAGCTGCTTGACCATGGTTGACACACAATTTTCCAAGCATCATGCAACCATAGGTGTATATTAAATTTATAGTCCAATGGTCTACCAACTGATCTATGACGTAATTTTCATTTATACCTTTCTATTGTTAACTTGTCTTCCAAGGTGATCCAGCTTTACTGCATTCCTTAATCCGAGAAGGGAAGCTAGATATGACAAAGTTGAGAGAGCTTGATGCAACATTGTTGAAGGCATTTTGCAAAGATTGCAATATCCCAATTGGAGGGAAGTCAATGGTAATGGATGTCCTTTTTTATAATTAACATGTAGGTCAAATGTGTTGTATGTTGAAAATATACAGCAATATCGCTCCTCTGTGTTAAAAAGGAAGCAATCTTTAATGCATGGGATCAGACATGTTTTCGCTCGCTGTCGCTATTGGAACAATACCAGAATTACATAGCTATATAGTGAAGTACATGTAAAATAATTACAATGCAATTAATCAATTCATATTTTATATATCTTTAAATTTCTATTCTACAGGAAAAAAATGTGTGTTGCATTGCAGAGCTTGTATGAGACACTACTTGTAGGATCAAACCCCTGCCATGGGTTTACTAAAGTTCCTGGCCAAACTGGTGGTTTTTACCATATAGTTTGTCGTCATGGAGTAAGTGTTCATATATGAAATAAATTGCAGTCAGTATCTGAATGTCATATATATATATATTACTTTATCTAAACAGGCAATTATACATGCAATACGTTCTGTATAGTCAAGTGTATATATATTGACAATTTAAATGCATTGATTTTTCCTAATAGGCGACTGCTGCCTCAATTTTTGACCCTGCAAGAATCTGTGCGAGATGCTGCTGACCTCTACCTTTCATTTCAATTTCCACCATTGATGTTTTTATGTGATACAGCATGTGGTTTTGCTCGCCATATGGATTGCCGTGTTCCAGATGCAGCAAATGAGCTATGGGGAAATTTTTCTGGATGTTTTGAAGAACCAAAGTTGGGGAAATCTCCTTCTAAATTGACATTCATAATGCAATCTTCCAAGTATTTGTATCAGTACCTTTTTACAAATATATTTCATTTTGTTATTTTAATAAACGAAACAAATTTAAAAGCCTATATATTGAATATAATTTATAGAAGCGAAAAGTTTAATGTGAATATTTCAAAATTTCCACCACTGATCCTAGTATACTATCAGAATGTTCACAAAAAAGTTAATTAATTTTTCAAGCTAGCACAAACAAGCAAAAAACTGAAAAAAAAATAAAAAAATAATGAACATATTATGTTTGATATCTTACTTTAACCAGCCTTACGTGAAAATATGATCATCTTTTTGTAGGATAACAATGTACCACTGCTTGCTACTTCTGAATATAGGTCTGAAACCACAGAAGTAACCTCTTATGATGGGACATTCAAACATCCATTAACTGGAAATACAAGAAGATATGTACTTGGTGATAGATTTCACAATGCTACAAATCCACACAAGTCTCCTTTGTGTGACTATCATGACATTAATCTTCTCCTGCAGTCAAATACAATCAAGACAAGTTATCAGGAATGCGAAAACAACCGAAAAAACATCCGTCGACTCAGAAGTTCATGTGTTCAAGAATTTGGCACTCACTTTTTTTACAATTATCTCATGGACTTCTTCCAAAATGAAGATATTGTGAAAAGACAAAGGCAATTGACAGCTGCTAATTTGAAACCAAACCAGGAACTGAAAAGAGATAAGTTTCAACGTTTTGTGATTGAAAGTCACGTTTGAAAGCTAGAGATAATATTACAGAATAATCTAAGGTCTGAATTATAAAGGTAATATTTCCTTTACAAATATTGTAAATCCTCTATTTTAAGCCCCACCCCCTCAATAAGGCAATTGGCAAAAATATTATCCAATGTGCTTAGACATGTAGATACGGAGAGGGGTATCACAATAGGCAACAGATGTTAAAGGCTAAATGTTAATAAACAAGACAATATTGACAAAAATATATGATAACCATCTTCTGCAGAGTTGCAATCTTCACCACAAACAACTAGAAAATGGGTTAATAATGGCTGTCCCAGCAGATATTTGCAAATTGTTGGTAGGGTCACAGGGGGGGTAGCGGGTTAAAAAATGGCCAAAACCAGTCACATATTTTTTAATCTCCTCAATAATAAAGGATTTATGGAATGCTAGTATTACTATAGAGGAAATATTATCTTGAATTTCCAGGACTAGATGAGATTTATAAGGGACTGTTCCTGGATTTTAAAATTGCTGTATTATAAAATATTTATTAACCCCCCCCCCTCCCACTTTCTGGCCTGATTCACTCTGAATGGGGGGGGACTTTATAAATCATGAATTTCCTCTTCCAAGAAGGTGATTAGCTGAACAGCACAAATTTCGATATTTGTGAATTTTTACTACGTCGGCCACTCGGTCCTTCTGGCAGGCCAAAATCAAAACGTACCATGTTTTTTCCAGTCATTTTTTTCACGTTTCGATACTACAAGTTTAAAATAGAAAACAAGACTTACATGTTGGTATATTTAATCGTTGCAAACTTGCGAACATCAATAGGTACAGTGGCATAGGAACAAACTCAACTAAACTCAAGGCATTGCGATAGACCATAATCGATGGATGAAATATGGTAATTGTAACTATTACCCAACAGTCAATCTAGATTATTTATATTAAACGCATTGCCACATGACAATTACTGTATATACTTTATAGACATTGTCTGTTCTTTAAAAATACATTCTTATGGATAAAACTCAATATTCATTATGAATTAAAGAACTACAAGTCTACATTGTAAAATATTTTACAGTTTCTGTCCTATATATACTTTCATAGTTTAGGTCAGACTGTTCTATTATTGGTTTACAGACTATTTTTGAAGAAAAAGTATTTGGTACGTTAAGAGACCACATTATTAAATAAAAATATTCAGGGCCCTTTTAGGATACGTGGTACGCATGTCACAGTTTTAATGCTATGTAGCAGTATTATGACAGATCCGTAAATCAACCAAGAACATACATGCTGGCCTTTAACTTATCAACTTAAGAACACAATAATTTGCAATTAGGATTATAAAAGTTATTGATATATTCTTACAATATGAATTAGTGATGATCGACATACCTTCCCATTTTGAAGATACATAATTAGGATACATAATTATGGTTCAGATAGTCAATTCTGAACCATAATACTTTCCCATATATATAAATTAAACTCTGCTGTTAGTAAAATAATAATACAATAAACATGCAGTTCACAGCCATTTTAACATCTAGACAGTTGGACTTTCTAACAAACCAGGCTGTCAATTAATTTGTTCACGGCATGCAGTTTTTACAATACCATAATTTGTCTGCTGGGGGTTTACGTCGTATACCAACACACACACTATAAAATTAAAAAGAAAATATTTTCTCAATAAAAATATTCCACAAATTTTAAGACAATATATTACTTTTGATTTATTACAAATATATCTGCTTGCTATGTTCTATCACAAGTATATATGTGCTTACAGGAAAATTGAGAGGACAGCTTTACCGTTTGGATGGAAATGTTCTTATTACATTTATCATAATACCGGTCTCGTTGCGACGAATTATTTCCGGTCAATTGGTATCCCATGTTCATTATATATTGACGACAGGCATAATGGACAATTACAAATTCCATTGCAAAAAGGTGCGTATTTGAAGTTGGCTACTCTCGAGAAGCGGTGCTATGCAGCGGCTCAAGCGGCTATATTTTTAGTCGCGCTTCATCTTGTGCATCTGGGTTATTTTCTTGGTCTTGGCAATTCAATTCTCACCCCGCAGTTGATTGTTCCTTATCTTGGATTCCGTTCTGACTCTTCGGGACAAGTGTTTAGATTAATCCCTGCCAAACGAGACAAGTTCTTACGACTTGTTCGCGATATTTTAGAACGATCTACAGTCACAGTTAAGATGTTACAGCGCCTGGTAGGCAAATGCGTATCATGGTTCCAGCAGTGAGATTATTTACTCGAAGATGAATGCTATGATTTCTTGGGGTCACAAGTTGCGTCGTCTCATTCCCGTGAGCGGTAGGTTGAAGGAGGAGGTGGCTCATTGGTTGTTCCTTGAAACGTGGGATGACCCTTTACCGTGGCGCGATGAACGACATATTCGCATCTCTATCGCAACGGATGCCTCAGGTTCCGGGTGGGGAGGATGTATTCTCTCCCCTACTCTAACTTTGGAGACTTCCGATTATTGGTCTCCAGAGGATCATTCCTGTGATATTGCTACGAAAGAAGCCATAGCGATTAACCAGTTTCTCTTAGCAAACAGAAGCGTTTTGTGTAACGCGTGGGTAGACGCTTTGGTTGATAACCAAGCTGTTGTTTCTTCCTGGAATAACCAACGTGGAAGGAGTTCTTCGCTTAATAATGTTCTCAAGCAGTTGTTTTTTCTAACGGTGCAGTTGAATATTTCGCTTCATCTCTATTATGTTCCGACGACAGAGAATCCGGCAGATGTTCCATCGCGACGTTTATCCGCTATGGACTCTACATTAACGCCTCAGTTGTGGTCATTAATCCAACAGGAGTTTGGTGGGGAAGAGGGTCATACTGCTGATCTTATGGCTTTAGATTCGAATGTAATGAAAGATATGTTTGGCAATTCTTTACCTCATTTTACTCCACATCCATCACCAAATTCGGCTGGCGTTAACCTTTTTGCGCAAGATTTAAATCAGCATCATGCCATTCTTCGTCAACCATACGTATTCCCGCCTAGGAATTTGGTCGGTCGGATTTTTGGTCGGATTTTTGGAATCGTATGCTCAGTCATGCACCATATTGGTATTTGATATTTATCCGAGAGAGTATTGGTGGCCGAGACTCCAAGCAAGAACAGGCAAATCATTTTTGCTGGCGCCAGCGGGAGATTCCCAAGCGCTGTTAGTGCCTTCCAGCCAAGGATGGGCCCCACACCCGGGACTTGTGGGTAACTTGTGGGCTTTTTCACTCGTGTTCTAGTTGGATTCGGTTACGTGTATCTATCGTTGTTTACGTATTTTATCATTAAATTGTGATGTTTAAAACCGGGTTTTTTTTATACCTCCATATGGCGGACGATCATTGCAACATATTTACTATTATTATAGATGCTTCCCGTAGTAGCAAAGCTGTTTGTACCGTCTGTTCGATGTCCGCAGTGTTCTCATGCCAATGATAGTGATTTTCGATATCAACAATGCGGCTATCAAAGGAAGGTCACTATTCAACCCGGTTTTGTTTCTGCAGATGTTGATTTTGAACAATTGGATCAGCGTTACAATAGTATACTATTCACAATACTATAATTATATGCGAAGTGAGAATAAGTAATAATAATAGGCTGAATGCATGGGTAACTATGAGGAACGATGTAGCGTGGGTGATAGACTATAAATATGGGACAAAAACACGCTGATTCTTGCTCAGTTCTTTCCAGCGGCTTAAGTGGTAAAAACGACCCACCCTCCTCCCACAAAATTTTATGCGGTCGTCCACCGTTAAATTCAGCCAAGCTGTTGCATTTCGGCTTAGGCCGCTGGATCACTATTTTATCCATATCTTAATTCCACTGAGCATGAATCGGAGTGTTGGGAAATAGTATACTTTTTACAGCAAATATTTTTGCTACCATTACAATCACTGCAGCATCAAAATCATTTTTCACTTTGCCTCGAATGAACAAATTTGATTAGTGAAAAGGCTAATTGCAGTCCTGAGTTGCAGCCTACTTTAGTATTTTACTATTTTACTCTGTCCAACGTTTGACTTAGTTAATGGGTTAACTAAACAGTAAAATGATTTTTAACAATAAAAGCCAAATTTGAGGCAATAAAAGTTTGTGACCCAGCCTCGCTGTACTGAAATTTGCTGCGTTACAGCAGGAATGGACTATTTTAGCAACATAATTTGTACATATTTTGCCAATATTATATACAAGCTATAGTAATTTGCAAGAATCTTGTATAACCAATGGACCATTCCCCTATTAAACTAACTTTTGAATTAGGAAATTGTATCAGTACAGCTGGAAAGAACATCCTAAGTTTAGTAAAATTGCAAAGTTTGGTTGTGAAATGTTGTAAAATGTGGAAAATATAGCCCTGCGAAGTTGGTAAATTTTCTATATTTTTGTATTACATGCGGAAAACGGTTACCACTTTTTTAAAAGCGTATGAATTTTTTATTGCATGATTACTTTGTGTATCTACACGACTCTGCTGCCGCATTCAGTCTGTTGCTCAGTTAATGTTGGGTGATAAAGATAGTTATAAAAATCAGAAGCGGTCTTATATTTGCCATGAATGTTAACAAAGTCTACAATTTCAGTGTTATTACATACCCTTTGAAGAATCAAAAACAATGAAAATACAGTTAAACACTCCGATAAATTTCACATTAGAATACAGTGTAAACACTCAATCAATTATGCATCTTTTACGCTCAGGCCTTAAAATATCGGTCAGCAGTCAAAATGTCCGGTGTCTTTCAGAATGGGTCGGACATTTTTATAATTATGTCCGATGGCCTTATGTTTAGTTTGGCGCGAAAATGTATTATTTTAAAATCGTATACTGACGCTTAATGTTGGGCAGTTATGCATTGATACTGTAAGGCCCGATCAAACGTCAGAGAATGCAAGTCATCGCAAGTAAACATGCGTTGACTTACGATGCGACTGGTCAAACGAATACCTGGCTCCGCTGTCACACTTAGCGGACCACATATAACAGCTCTGATAAACATTTACGGGGTAAATTTACATCGGACAAAGTTAAAGTTTGGTCGGACATCAATACAGTTGCGTCGGACAAACGGTAAACCTCAATTTTCCTTTGGTCGGACAGAATGTCCGGTGCGTTTCTTTCTTGGTCGGACAATTTCACAAATGGGTCGGACAATGTCCGCGTGACCGACCGATATTTTAAGGCCTGTTTACGCTTGTTATATACCATATTCACAACTTTGATACTTAACGGCCCAACCGGTTTATATACATGTCTCTCACAACTAAAAGTGTTGTTTATGTTATTCTATAATATATACCGGTACTACACTTACTAGCTGTAGCAGTAGTTTCTCTTGTTTCTGGGGTCAAAAGCTCATCACAATCAGGTCCCATATCTTAAAAATATGAAGGAACCTTTAAATGGCTATAGAAATATGCTTTATAAAGACATTAGTTTAGGTATCATATAATTCTATATTTTATTAGCGTCAAAGTAATATTTTTTTGATGGAATATTATAATACTCTTCCGAACTATTATTAAAGTTATTCTTTCCTTTTTGCTTATATTGCAAACAATAGACCCTGAGCACAAGCACGTTCAGTTATATCTGCGCTATATTATCATGTCATGTTCTTACCATCCAGTTTATCTGTTTGATGAAGATTTTCTGCATCATCTTTTCGGTTATCTTTACATGGATAAGGAGAATATTCTTATGTTTACTTAACTTTAACACGATATATATACGTTAGTAAAACACCACAATTGGCACAAACGATCCAACGGCAACGAAACCTGATACTGACAGTAGTACATGCATATTATACCTGTAGCCCGCTGTTAATCTACAATCTATTATCACCCGCGGTAAAGTTGCATCAGTTTACCATACTACTTTCTAGTTTCCATTGTCCATGTTGTGCATGTTGTTGTTGTAGCAGCATGCATTTTTATCGCTGTCAATAACTGTTGTTTGCTATAAGTTATTTGTTATTTGCTATTATACTGTACCTTTGTCGCCATCATGTTCATTCTGTTTTGCCATCCGCAGTCCAATTTCAACACCCTTTGATTTGTAGATAAAAAGTTATTCGTTAGTTTACACAATGTCAATGACAATGCCATATACAGGGTGCCCCCAAAATGCCCCCATCATATTTTGTGGTATAACGTCGTTACCTTTAATCAAAGATTCAATCATGGGTTCAATAACGAACATATCATGTTAATCACGTAGCCTTTCTCGCCCTGGGCTTTTCTCGCGCTGGGCTTATTATAAAAGTACGATATCTTATAATTGTAGTTGTAAGTATAATCATTATGGTAAATTTACAGTTAAATTTTTGAAAAGTCGTTTACACCTCGTTTAGATTTTTCACATCGTTTACAAAGCACTACCCCCCAAATGGCGGATTGAGGTCTACGTGAGAAAGGCTAATTGCTATTTGACTGATCAAAACATCTAACCATTTGCAGTCTAGGCTTATTTAAGGTGGCTACACCACGACTTGTCCAAATTCTCAAAATGACAAAAATAGGTTAAACATATTTCGGGACTTTATGAAAGGATTTTTAAAGCAAATTGCCGCCTATCTACTCTAAACTTCATAATTTGTTGGAGCCGACATCGATTATTCATTTACCTTAAAAATTAGTGAAGCAGAAGCCCGAATAAGGGAAGGAAAATACACACAATTTGCTGTTTTTGGACAAATAGGATGGAAAACAGCAAATTCTGGGTATTTTCCACACCTTGCCAGGGTTTTTCTCAATAGTAACTTTTCACATGCAACAAAAGAATCTTGATGATAGGGACCACAAATGATTAGTATTAGAGATCATAGGTAGGTATGGTATCCTTAAGAATCCTAAAAAATATTGCAATAATTTTAACCTAATTTCCATAATTTGGACGGGTTGCAAAATTGGTGTTGCCAACTTAAGGGACTGACCATTAGAAGGGGATTTTCCAAAAATTATTGCGTCCCCACAAATCCCCTCCCCCCCTCACTTTTCTAATGATCCGTTCCTAAGTGATTCTAGAAGGCAAACGGTTGGTTATTTTGATTAGTGAAATATCCATGTATTGGCCTAATATGTTAGTTATTCCATCCAATATAAAAATCTGAGACTTCCAGTAAACTTTAAGCGTAGCAATTCTACAAAATATGGTGGGGGTATTGTTTTGGGACATCCTGTATACATATAGCAATGTTACATATCATGCAAAGTTCAAATATACCTCAATAAAGATTTTTCGTTTTCTAGGCGTAAGTACATTGTACTTTCCTTTGGAGTTTGGTGACATATCCTACAAATATATTTGTAGAAAAAGGAGAGAGTCATTAACCAGTTAGGGAAAGAAGAAAAATCTTATATTTAATACGCAGTAAGTTTTTGATCGACTGGTCATGTTTTAGCTATGACATACCATTACGTTGTGTTATTATTTCTTCTTAGTCTCGTCTCCGTAGTTTATAGCGGAAACAGCAGAATTGCACATTAATTCCGAAAATTTTATTTTATGTCTTGGACCAAATTCTACCCTTTGCCACAGAGTTGCGTGCGGAGAAGGTCTATTCATACTTACGTTTGTTATTTGCTCAATAACAGCTTCATCCATTTGTTCCACCGCAGCTGGAACGGCATAGTCCTCATCTTTAAATAAGGAATATAAACATTAATATAAAAAATCTATACTTTTAATCTTGTTGTCTCAGGTCTGCTATTGTTGCTTCAGGAGTTGCCACAAAATACAGAGTCTGCGTTTTTCCCGTATCACACAGCTTTAAGAATTCCCGTTGAATCTCCTTCAAAATTAACATCAGTAAAACGGAGTAAGCAAGTCACATAAGTTGATGTGGTGACTGATAGAAATTTATGTACTGTGCAATGATATTATAACCTGATTGTGTGTTACCTCCAGCAGTAGTTTATATGTTTCAGTTTGTTTGTAAGTTACGTTTTCACCTCGGTTTGTCTGAGTTTGTGCTTGTCTGTCAACATGGTACCAAAAAGCTAAGTGCATTGCATGTACAATTTATGATTGACTTAACTTAATTTTCTGGTGGATGTATATGCAGCGAGTGCATTCTGGGTATACTCTGCATTACCTCTCTTCTTATGCTGGCAAAATTCTCCAGAACTGAAATGACTATGCCTAACGCTGGGTGGAACTTGCCATCGCCTTCACACTTGAATGTGGCGTAATCCACTTCAATGCCGCCTGGCGAAAGAAAATTGATACTAACTTTGCATGTATTATAAGTTAGACTACACACCAGTGACACCACTAAATATGTATACATGTATAATAAATTTATCTAATCTTACATTTTCCTCTCCTTCCTCAAGTTTGGATTGGATTTCCTCTTGGAGTCTTTCCAAAAAAGGAAACTCGTCTTACTCAAGTTACTCGAGTTACTCGCAGACGAAGAAATGGTTTTGCCATAAAACTGTTGGTATGTATGGACATGAGGTAAAAATTCCTTGTGATCAAAACTTACATAGTGAATTTGGACTTACCGCTGCGTAGGTGTAAATAACCAACGAAGCTCCCTTATACCAACGCGGGTCTCTACCTGGTATTAACTTTTTAGAATCAGTTTTGTTGTTGCCGTTTGTTGTGCCTCGTTTCCAGAGGTCACAATATCTTGAAATCCAAGCTACCATGAACCCCTATAATAGGATATAATGCAATGGTTTAATTAGAGAATTTTGCAATTCTACAGGGTGTATAAAAAAAAGTGAACCCTTTGAAATTAAATACAATAGGGTACAATAGATTATTTGAAAGAAAATGCAAATATGAAGTTCAATTTCAAAAGGTTCACTTTTTTATGATACACCCTGTATGTATACTTAAAAAGCCTAAAACTATAAAACATCTGACTGTTTGAGGAACATAAATAGATATTAATTAAATACGCGATGTTCTTTATCTATTTTTGGAAAACATTTCCACAGACCGTACCTTTTTTTCTTCTTTATTTGAAAATTTTCTAATTTGTTTCATGTGTAACTCATTAATAAGATCAGCGTTCGTGCCGATCATATGTTGATATCATATGATGATGTCGTATAAAGCTTGCTAAATAATATATACCCTACTTGCTTCCACTAATGATTGCAGCTCTTCAAGCATTTCCTCTTGGTCTTCTCCAAATTGCTCGTCTTTGCAATAGTCAAAACGAACGACACGATCCTCTAATCTATATGGATAAAGCCCCATCAAAGGAGGTTATTAATACATCGTACATTTTATGGTTCAACAAATTGATTATACAAAACATTGTTTTTTTAAACTACCTAAAGCCTAACTAAATGGAAATCGAATCAAATGATCAACTTCATTACAAATCTAAAACAATTGTTTTTAATAATGCACCTCCAGTACATTAGTTACAAAAGGCACTGCTTTGTATGGATCCCTGTGGAAGCCCACCTTGGACTTGGATAAGAAACTCCGCCAAAGAGTCTGTCATTTTTGCATCGTCCATCATGCAGGTAAATGAAGAGCACTTGAGAGTTTGCATGAAAAGTTTCCTGGAAGATTATTGTGTTGAAATTAAAACCTGCTTACCGTTTGGTCGTTAAACCCCAGACAGTCGACGAGCAAGTTTTTTTTGATAATTACCTAATTGGCAAGCTTATCAGTTTTTCGATCAACTTAATTCTCTTTGCATGCCTGTGATGACTAGCTTTAAAACAAAGCGCTCCTTGTCAAGTTAACCTTGTCAATTTTTTGTCATACCCATGAGCGAATATAATTTGTCAAGGAAAACTTGCTCATCTGTACGGAGCTTAAAAGCGACAACAACTCGCAATGGCAATGCACTGAAATGAGACAATTCTACATGAAACAATATTACTGCATTAGAGTTGTTTGGAGGAATGCGAATGAGGAATTTTGAACCTACGTTGTTACACAGAGCAACTGCATGGATTAATAATCCATATATAGTTTATCGAAAGAGATCAAGTTAGTAATAACCACCAAAATACAAAATAACATAATTGTATTGATAAAGTAGTTTATATAAAAGCGATGATATGTTTATACGTACATGGAAGTACCGCTCACTGTCTGGTCTCCACCAGAACATAGAAGTGAGTGACTTCGGTCGGGCAATCCCAAGCCGACGTTCCGTAAATTGGAATAAAGTAATCCAATATTGCTTTCCTCTGAAAATAGAATCAGTATATTAGAAGATGAGCAGCACGCACAATGCCGGGTGTACACCACTTTTGTAACTATAGCAAACCGTTGAATCCACGGTAGGGACGCCGGATCGACGAGAGAACAAGGGGGCAGATTTTCGTCGAAGGGCACTTTTGAATTGATATATACTAAGGGGCGTTCGCGAAACATCGGCAGTCGGAAGAATCACCGGTTTCTGATTTGTTGAAAAATATGGGGGTCTGGGGGTCACAGTTTTTCCAGTAAAAGATAGTTGAACATGTTTATATCATAAAACCAAATCCATTTTTCTTTTATACGAATTCTTTATATTATAAGTTATATATATAACTGACAAATATTTTCCTTAAATCAAAAGGGCACCCTTGCCTTCCTTGCCCCTCCTGTAAAAGGGCAAGAGGGGCAATTGCCCCTCCTCCCCCCACCCCCGCCTATTCCGGCGTCGCTGGTTGAATCAACATTATACTGTAGTGCACCAATACTCACTAAATGCATTTTTGTCCATCGCCCTTAAATTTCGTAGCAGAACGAAAGAAGTAGCCAACTTGAACACGGTACTGTTCAAGCCAAAACCTTCAGCAAGCTCAATATATCTAAATGTAAATATTAAAAATAAATTTAATAAAGCTTACATAACATAATTCATAAAATTATTTGAATCAAAAAGGCAAAAGAAAGAAGCTCTAAAACAAGAAGTTTTTTTCTTCTTTATATTTCGTATACTGTATATACTAAATAAATATTCAGACGTTAGTTTTTCATCATTTTGAAACTTACTTACTTAACTTACCTTCCGCAAAGGTTTTGAAGATTTCCGTTGTTTTCTAGCAGATCGTATCTCATTTCTGTAGCATAACGATACACAGAATCGTCGATAAGATAGAATTTGTAGTCTTCCATTTGCAGGACGCTTCTGTGTTCAATGTGATGCTAAATGCATAATAGAATGTTGATAACACATCTATATTATAATTCAAGGCATGCACTTGGACAAGTGCATGATCGCTCTTGTACCGCTGCCCCTGTTAAATTGAATTGGGATAACTTCCAGAAAAATTCTCTTCGCTCAAAACATCGAAAGTTTCATAATCATTATTTCGATTTATTGAAGAATATTATCTAAACTGCATGGCCATGGGCCCCAAGTTTAAAGTATCGTGTGTTACATAGTAAAATGTCTTACATCTCTTGACAGTAACCAGTACCCATCCTGCTGGTAACCAAATGGGTCGCTTTGAAAAAATGTGCTGGAGCAGTTTCCACATCATTTTTTAAATAGCTGTTGTAGTCAGCTAGCCGGTAGCCATTACATCAAATATAATCATTTGAAAAGGAACTTTCCAAGGATGTATGAAAACGGAAGAGTCTGCAACCTGCAATATGCGGCGAATACGCCTATCGGGAAGCAATGCTATTTGAAAAGAACATTTTGAAAAGAAAACGACACCAAGACTTACGTACCTATACGATATTCTATCGCCGGTAACAACACCACAAGACGCTACCCAGTACCCTTCAACATTTTAATTATTTACGTTTGGTGGCTCTGATGTTGGTGTATTTTTATCTCACCAAGCAGTTTCAACATGAAATCGCCAAATAGAACAATTTCATCATCTTCTAACATGTATGTTTTACCATTGCACACTACAAACTCCTGTTCCAGCTGAATAAGAATGTAGAAAGTGAATAATTATGATTAGTAAAATTACATACTTGCATTTTTTATATTTTCCAAATAATCACCTACGTAATTTTACTAAAACAATTATTCACCTCAGGCTCGGTGAATAAAAACCTTGACTTCGTCTCGGTTTTTATTCACCGATATTCACCTCGCCTTTGGCGAATAATTGTTAAATAAGTAAAACAAAGGTGTGCGGTCTGTTAAATATTTTCAACTGGCTATTAGCTTGTTGCTTATCTCACCTGACCCCCCCCGAATATCTTGCTGGATTTGAACTTTTCATGAGAATGGTTTTGAAGACCATTTGGATACGCCCCCTTGGATACGCCACTACATGCAGTATAAACTTTTGTCACTTTAAACCATGAAACGGCTCAACGGGAACCACATGTCATGTATTATATATCCATATCAATGCACAAGTTTACGAGCCGTTTTAGTTGTCAACTTGTGCGAAAGGAAAATTCCAAACCGTCTAGGACTTCACCGATATTTATGACTTACGAATTCGTTCACAATCGATGTAAAATGCGATAATTGTGTAATTAATATTAATTGAAGAATCTTTAGAATTGTTGTAAAGAAGATCATGCGCAGAAAGCGATGAAGAGATCTCGAAGAGGGCATCCTAATTTGCTAATATTTTTGCCAATAAAAGAATGTTAACGTTCTTGCTGAATTGAATGCTGCATGTTCATCGATGTGAAGTCTTCACACAGGCACAAAGCATGCATTCGTGTTTTTATTGTTGTGATATGTAATCACGAATGCATGACTGAACATTTGAATACTTTAATACGCATATTTTAAATCATCCAGTCACAGCTACATGTTTTTCTTTAACTCAGTCCTCGCAATTTTGATAAATCTTCGGCGGCAAAGAGACCAGCTATCAATCTTTTAGTTTTAACTTTGTTACACTACGGACGTTGTTCTAAAATTGTTGCACATGGACGAAACCAAACCCGTCGTTACACATGGCCAGCGGTGTGTATGTTTGGTGGAACTTGAAGTTACATGAAGTATATCAGAACTACTTTCGATGTATTTTAAAATAAGCCACAAAAATAAAAGTGTTCACAAAAGAATAGTTCACTTTCCCGAATTATTTTCTGTGAAGTGAATCACAAATAATTAAAATCATAATCATATGTTCATACTTGGAAGAATTAATCGAATTGAGAAGGTAGTGAAGCATCATCAGTGACACAAAAATTCGTCTTCGGCGGCATTATCGGCGGCAATTGCCTTTTGCCGCCGAAAATTGCGAGGACTGTTAACTGTGATTTTTGCCCGAATTTCGAAATTTTAGTTTTCAATTTTCGCGCCCTGATGGCTAACAGTCCGGGTGAATGTAATGCGGATTTAGTTCGCGACATTTTTCTGACTATTCTATCAAGTGATTCAAAAGAAAGAGGCATTTGTTTTAAAGATTCCTTGGTGTACCGATGTGAATTTTCATTGAAATCAATTCGAGTGAAACTCAGGCAACATACAACTAGACTATATCAATATGAATTAAAAAAAGGAATTATTATATTAACTATTAAGTATTATCCAATGTCTACGGTTAAAAAGAGATTGCTTCGTTGTAGCCAGAAAACATCAGACCGGCCAACACAAATATAATAAGTAGACTCTTTTATGGTTTCTTCCAATATTGAAAAGAAAATTGGCATCCAAAGGTTGGTATAAGTTATATCGTTTGTGGCTAGTGAGGATGTATTATCGGTGAAATGTGGGGATATATCTCAGAATGCAGGAATTTGCCATTCTTGAGACAGTAGATTTCAAATTTGTTCTGGGGGAGAATGCCCCCTGTCCCTGACCCCCCTAAAGTACGTTAGTACTGAATGCAGATTGACAATTTTATTTAAAATGGTGATGACAAAAGAAGTAATCCAGAAGATTATTCAGAATGGAAAATAGCTAGGCCTAAGGGACCGTTCATTATTTAAGAGGGGGGTGGGCCGGTGGATTTGGGGGGTGGGCCAAAGTTTTAAAAATGGTTTTTGGGGGTGGGCCAGGGTAATTATACCTAAGGAAAGGGGGTGGGTCTACCTGATTCTTAAATAATTTTTAAGGACCATAGTAAAATCGCACAAAGCCTGTGGGTGCGGGTGGGTGTAACCCCCAAATATTTGTTTTCACCACCCCCCACCCAAACGAAACGTTCACCCCTCTAATAAATAGTTTCGCCATAATAAATAGTCCAACATGCAACCCTATAGAACCCTATGGGGGGTTACAACTTCAAAAACCTTAGTTTTTTGCTTCGAATGCCTTCTAATCTGCTCTAGAAACCTTGATTTTTTTCAAAATTTCCCGGGGTGCTTTGCTTTCTAGCCTCCCACCAGCGGCTCCACCCCTGGACCTCACTGGAGGCTGAGCCCTGCAGCACAACGTTTGGTGACGCCTTGTGTTACCTCACCAGCTCACCCCCTAAAATTTCTGGCGTCCTCCTAGTAATAAATATGAAAATCCGTCTATGTTTAATAATGCAGCCATCTGGGAAAAGTAAAAAGTACAAAATATGAAGTTTTTCATATTAAAAAACGTTTTATTGAAATATCACTCAAAGATACTTGTTTCTATTTCTAAACAATTGGTCCAGTTTTACAATTATAATATTTTTATTCAAATCTTGATAGGGGGAAATTAATCAAACTATATTGGGGGTGGGCCATGAATTTGTGTTCAATGACATGGGGTGGGCCACAAACATTTAACCGTTGTTCATGGGTGGGTCAAGAAAATATTGTAAATCAATGCTGCAAAATTACCGGCCCACCCCCCCTCTTAAATAATGAACGGTCCCTAAGGCCCGCTGCCCGCCTTAATTTCCTCAGACTTGTAGCAAGTCTAAGGCCGACGATCTCTTGGAATAGTTTATCGGTAAGTTTCTGCCTTCTCTTCTTTAATCTCTGGACATTAGTGCTTCATCATATGTAATCCAAGGAAGTATATAATCTTCATTGCTCTCTTTTGTATCGATTCGAGGTCATCCGATAGCTAATGAAGTAACACCACAAAGTATGATGGGGGGCATTTTTTTGGGACATGGTAACCATGCAATCCTCGTGAACTTCCTGTATTGCACCCCAAGTAACAGTATGTCTATTTTGTTGCTGTCATTTGCAGGCGGAGTGAACGCCTGAGTAGGCATCTTGTTTTATTCGCAATTTACTTTAGGAAAAGAGACAGAGAAAAACATAATAGTACCGTAGTTCGTTAGTAGGTATCAGGTTTTCAGTCAAGGTGCATGGTTGTTTCAAGCGATAGTCATAGACTATGTAGTATTTTTTACCGTCTCGTAATTTTAGTGATTTTAACTTAAGAAATAAACATGAGTTTAATGTACACTGTCAAACTCAGCAGTATAAAAATGATGTTAATGTGATTTAGGAAAATCTTAGTAATGTATATAAAAATAATTTTTGTAATTCCTGCAACCGTCGCAACCGCCGCAACTGTCGCAACCACGACAACCACCGCAACTGTCCCGGAATATTTAGGTAGGTTAATGGGATGGAATCTCTTGGATGGAATTGAATGTTACAGTAAATCAAAGTTAAAATAGTACACAATAGCATACCCATTTTATATAGCTGGACAATTGATAATTCTATAGTTAAAAACAAAATAAGATTTTGTACAAATTAAAATATAAAAAATATACAATGTTGCGTGTTACCATGGTTACATTCGTCGACTCAGTACTTCATGTTACAATAACTTTTGGGGAGTAAATTGTTTGGTTCAAACTTAACTATGGTTCAAATGGGTGAGGGGTTACAGCATGCATGTATTTTCTAGTTAGTAAATTACTACGTCATTTACCATTGATAACTACATTATTATGACAATTAAACATTTAAACTTTAAGATGCAGTACGAGACATAGTTGGATTGTTGGTTTTACATGTACCAACATGTGTGATAAATCCTGGACAAGTTCTGTTGCCGTTTTTCACTTCCTTGTCCATTGCTTCCATGAAAGAATCTACAGTTTCACCAAAAGTGGAATCAATATGCCGCATTATAAAATCTTCATCGTCTGACAAATCTTTATCTTCCTCGAATATATTTGAAATGTCCGTCACATTCATTGTTTTGGCCATCACACGTGGAGAGGGAATGCTTGTAAACAAAGGGCCACCATGTTGTGCTCCTGACTGAACCAAAAGCGCTACCACATCCTTGTTCTTTTGTAGAACTGCAAGACTCAATGGACTCAGACCACAACCTTCACAGTCATTCACGTTAAGTCCAATATCAATTAAAAACTTACCAAACTTTTATTGCTTCTTTCCACAGCAACATGTACCATGGTTCTGTTGAGGTGATCTCTTTTCATTGCTTTTTCTATGTTGTCAGATTTTTGTACAGAACTCATGTATGTCTCTTCGCTGTTGCTCTTGATTGCATTAAGGTGCTGTAGAACTACATAATCGTATGCTTCCCAGAATGGCTTGTCTTCAGCTTCGAAACGACGTCTCTCGTTCTCCATCATGGTCGATTCTATAACATGTGTTGAACTGTCTAATTCCTCGTCTTCATCTAAGCCCTCATTTTCAGCAAATTCCAAATTCCCATCAACAGTCATTTCTCTTGATCTCATCTGGGTTACAGTCTCTCTAGCACTCTTCTCATAAACCTTTTGGCTAAGGAGCAATTCATAATGAGCACGGGCACAAGTAACATCAAATTCACCTGTCGTAGAGTCAAATGGTACATACTCTGCAGTCTTTCTTTCATTCGGAAGTTTGAAAGTTTTGGATAAGTTGTCCAGAATGGACATAGTACCAAGAATAGTGCTGTTGTCTTCTAAAGACAATGGTGAAATGTGAACATCGCTCTTAATCGGTGGTGTGACATCATTCAAAACATCATCTACTGAAGGAACATTTATGTCATACTCTTCTCGCTGAGGCTAATTTTTAAATCCATTAGTTGTCAGGAACGAATTCAGTTCGCGTTCAGACATGTTCTTCAAATCAGACGAAGTGAATGGTACCTTGTTTAAAGCGTCGTTGAGAAGACCTATGAGGTATCTGTCCACAACTGATTCAAATAATTTCGTCTTTCTATGAAAACATCCTCTGGCTTCATCTTAGTAACGTCATCATGTGGAGCAAGACTTGATTTGTCATCTAAAAGCAATGATTTGTCAAGCTTGATTTGTCATCTTCAATGCCACGCAACTGTGGTATAAGTACTGCCTGTGCCGTAAAGTTCCACATAGTCGAACCTGTTGACCTGAAAACGCGCAAGTGTTTCCTTTTACCTCTATAGATATTGATGTTGTCTATCAACAACATAACCGGGATATCTTCGTGAGTTATCTTGGCCAAATCTTTCTTTTGCCTTTCCATCTTTTCGTCAAACAACTTCATTGCTTTTTGCCAGCTGACGGTTAGACCAAGGTGATTGAGCATCCCAATGAAACTACATCCAGCTCCAAAGGATATGCATAGACAGGTAAACATAACTTTAAAGTAATTTTTAATTTTTTGACTTCTCAGGCTTACTAGAATTGCAATCGCATGAACAGCAGTTTTTACATGCATCTCCGTTACTGGTCTGGCATAATTTCTATGCAACAGGATATTATCTAAGCTGTCAAATAGCATGGGGCAATTCTGTTCAACACTTCCAGTAAGTCCAGTAATTATGCCATGAAAATAGTTTTTCAACTCAATATTGGCATTCAAGTATTTAATAAAAATTTCCATCTCTTTGTTAAGCTGCCTTGCTTCTTCACCGTGAAGAGTGTCACAATGCGACTGTTGGGCTGATAGCTGGGTAGCTTCTTTCTGGAAAAGCCCACAAAAAATATCATGTAATTTTTCTACTCGACTATGTAACTTCGTTTGTGTGCACAGAGAAGAACTTTTACTACATCTTTCCTAAGTCTTTGAAGGATAAATGTTCATCAATTTTCGCATTGATGGATCATAATTCTGTTTGAGCTACATTGATAAGCTGTCTGATGTTCTGTATCTCTGGACCCTCACTGATTTCATCATTTGTTGATTCTAAATGTCCACTACATGTACGTAAGCATGAATTGTGACCAATATTTGTGTAGTATAATAGTCTGTTACCACAAGATCCTTTACGCTTTGTTTCTGTGCCAGGGAAAGCTTGCTTCATAGCATTTGTAGCTTGAACTTTGTGCATTTCATCCAAACATAAAATTGTTAAAACAACTGATTGTTCTATCTCTGACCCATCCCTAACTTCAAAATGTTTGTGTAAAACTTTCACATTTTCCTCTCGTCTCTTCTGAAAAAAGGAACCACTTGTTTGGGAATTATTACATACATCTACAGAAATGAAAAGGTACAAAAAGCAGGTTATCTTCTATACCATATTATATTATACAGTAACATCATTATAACTGGACTGTCTGGACACTAACAATTGAAATTAATGTCAAGTCCCTACGTAAACAGTGTGGGGTTTTTATATTTTTAGCATAATACTGTACAGTATTCTTAAAATCCTGATGCATTTAGTTAATATTTTACTTCATTTTTTGTTTGCTTTAAGTTTAACTTAAAAGATGTTAAACAATGCAGAATTTGGGCAATATTTACACTTTGCAATATTACTTTGTAAATTGTAGACAGTTGCTAAAACCTTGTATAACCCCCTTTAATTTGTAACTGCAGGAAAAATAATAATAATAATAAAAAGCATTTATTTAAACACAATGACATCACATCAAAGCTGATGTGGGTCTACCTAATTTATACTGTAACTGTCTTTGTATTTGTTTTGAAATTAGCTATGTTAACTAAACCTGTGTCAATTGTTGTGTGTAATCTCTTGGAAGCAGGTTCACTTTGGCACTTGGAGTCTGGTGTGAGAGCATGCTTAATGCTACTCTCAAAATCCTTTTTTGGAGTACTTGCCATTGGTATTGGATAACATCCATCATCATCTACATGATATAATATATTTATAAGTGCATGCCTTAATATTAACAAATACAGTATATAATATATTTTTTGAAAATCAGTATATTTGGAATATTGTTAAATTCATGTTACATACCTTTGCAGAAACTTAAATTCTCAAGGGAGACTTCTAAATCTTGAAGTTGGCCTACTTGGCATTGGATAACATCCATCTTCATCATCATCATCGTGATCTACATGATAATAATTATAGTCATAAGTGCATGCCTTAATATTCCTTTCTATCATTAAGAAAGTCAAGATATAATGTTTATAAAACTTCTACAGTGCATTGACAGTACTGGGTGACAATTTACCCAAGACATTGAAGGAGGTTTGGCTTATCTACCCATTAGCCATAACATCAATCCCAAAACGCCCTCCATGCCCAGGTAAAAATGCTTCCCCCACCTTTAGTATATCCAGGTGAAAGTGGGGTGCAGTACATGTCATATTCACTGGCTTATCATTTCCCAGGAAGCAAGATCATACACTTCTTGTCAAGGTCTCAACTGAACAAGCATGCAGGTGGGTATGAGCCAGGTGATGAGGAGGTGATGCATACAGCACATGCACTTATATTATCATTATGTAGCTAACATTTTTTGCTCTTTTGCACATTGCAGAGCCTGCATGCCTACATATAATGCAAAAGGCATGGGTGAATTTATCATGTTACATCACTGAATTTCACAAAACAAAAAAGGAAATTTGGTCAGTGTTTTTGAGGAGGGGTGTTCAAATGATCATTGGTGCATCTGCCATTCTGCTGCCTGAGTCTGCCTCACATTTCGACTTGTCAGACCAACAAATACAGTATATAATTTTTTTTTCAAAATACAATATCTTTGGATCTTGTTAAATTCATGTTTAACATACCTTCGAAACTTAAATTCTCAAGGGAGACTTCTAAATCTTCAAGTTGGCTACTTCGCATTGGATAAAGTGCATCTTATTTATCATCGTTATCTACATGATATTATATAGTTATGTTATAAGTGCATCATGCCATGTCTAAATATTGGTTTAAAGACTAACACTAGCATAAAGAAAGTCAAAATATACAATGAAATCATACTATAACTTAAAGTATACAAGCCGTTTTTGAAGAAACCAGTTAGATTTGTCAAGCATACATCGACATGCAAATATCACAATATGGCGACCTTTGACCTTTCACATGAATAATATATAGTGATTTTTTTTTGTTATAAAATAGCTTCAAAATAACTTGAAATTCATTCTACTTACCTTCAAGACTTAAATTATCAAGTGACAATTCCAAATCCTCAACTATAATGTCGTTTTCACCTCGCAATTCAGTCATCCCCGAGAACCGATCAAAATCCCTGAGAATGGCAGAGGCTTCTCCTCCTTTTCCCCCTTCACCTCCCTCCCCCCCCCCCCATGTACTCTACTGTCCCTACTTTACCATTATTACCCTCCACTACGAAAAATGCCATTATTACTTCCGCTACGAAAACTGTATATTTCCTTTGATTTTATTACTGTGAAAAAAAACAATTTTAACTGTGAAAAAAAACCCAAAGCCTCTGCGGAGGAGAGTGGAGCAAGGGCTGCAATGTATGTAGAAAATATCTTTTTTAAAACCAAGAAAGATTTTCCTGGGGCAATCACAAGTTGCACTGAGAAAATGTTGAGGAAATAGTAGAACAATTACTGCTGGTCAATTGAAACAACCAGGAGCTCTAGACACTGTAGTTCGCCATGATTAAGGGTCTAAATTTTTAAGAGCCTTAAGAGTTCACATATTTTGAAAAAGCAAAGAAAGATATATTTGCCATGATTAGACAATTAGTTTCTGCTTCATTATTCTGTAACTTCTCTTCTGCAGAAAACACAATGGATTCATCTTTTAAGAATACTTGGCAAGCTTGTTGATAACAAGGAATATACAGACAATTAACTTCAAAACCTCAATTGGGAAGACAAAAGCAGGTTATAGGTCGTAGGATGAGCATCCAAAAGATGCTTAGAAAACGGATTCCCTTGCACCCCGCGTGGAACTACATAATTTTCACATGAATCAATAGATAAAAACTTACTTTATCAGAATCCGTTGCTCCCCAACCGAAAAACAGGTGTACAATTGGGGAAAAAATCCCTCCAAAGTTTGCTATTTTCGCACTTCGAAATATTCGAACCGCCATTGTTTTGGTAGCAAATATGCATGCGCATGTCAGCCAAACTCGCACTGCGCACACGCACAAACACGCATATGCTTCGAAGTGGAAACACGCTTAGTTATGCAAAACAATCCTGGCTGAAGATATTTATAAAACTCAAATATCCTCATGTTTTATGCATTTTGATGGCATTAAGGAGCAACTTTGCAAAGTTACACGCCAAAGGCTTAAGACATTTCTTGAGTGTAGGTCTAAATGGGCCAAACTTAAATGTCAACAAGCTGAAATAGCTAAGAAATCGTACGAGAACATCGATGACGGATCTGTCAATTCATTATTCATACATGGAGAAGAACCCTGACAGCATTAACTTAGAATGGTACCATCATAATTATGAAATGCTGGAAGAGATTTTGTGATGAAGAGAAGATCTGTAGACAACACTGAGAGAAAAGAAGAAAAAGGAGAAGGAACTAGCTGTAACTTCTACCGAAGAACCACATGTGGAAGTGAAGCCAATAGAACCAAGGCGAAAAATTACACGTCGATCAGTTGCAGAAGCTACAGTAATAAGACCCTGCCTAAAAGAAACGAGTATGTACTCCCAGAGATATATATTATTTGTGGAAGAGACGCCTCTTGGTTCTCACTAGACAAGGTATGGTCATTTTGATAGGTATATACTATATACTAGCGCAATGTGCACAACATTCTCGGGTTTGGTTTTAAAATATCTTGAATTGTGATATAATTTTGTTTCACACCAGGTAACTAACAAGAGAAGAACCCCACTCATGCTGGTAGAAACAATTGATGCTGGTCTTCTACAGCTGGTGAGAGAAATAATGATGAACGGATACTCGTGCAAATCCAGAATCCGGGGGAAAGACTGTGTAGCACTGGAAGTCTGCTATCACAAAGTTTGGTACTGCAATTATACAAAATTTCTCACCAGAGAGACGAAGAAGCAATCGGAGACTGAAAGATCTACATCAGTGTATGAGAAGTCTTATGATGTCTTCTGTAAGAAAGTAATCGAGACGGAGGTCATTGGAAATAAGCAAATAAAGTATATGAAAGATTTGCTGGAGAAATTTGTTATCATTGCTAAGGACCCCGAGAATGTGGATGCATGTAAATATAGAGCTTTTAAACTCAAGCAATGACTGATGAAAAGTTGTCCCAACTTGTGTTCTGTGTACCAAAAATGAGAAATGTAGTGAGATTGTATATGTGGAAAATTTGGATTCTTCTGAATTGGTTGAGGAACATATGTCAAATAAGTATGAAAACAATGATGAAGACTTTGATGAAGAGAGCTGTACCATTCATGGCTGCAGAAAGTAGGAAGCTATGGAGTGATGCTACCTCCAAAGTCCGAAGGGCTAACTCCAAATCCAAAATATACACTTGAGTAATTCAAATATGAATATACAAATATATATATATATATGAATATTGAAATATGAATTGTGGAGTTACTGGCTAACTCCAAAAATCATTTGGAGCTAGGTATAACTCCAAAAATCATGAAAAAGCTAGGTATCTAAGCCTTGAGTTAACTGCCTAAGTATGTGTTAACTGTATGTGTAGCGAGAGCCAGCCTAGCCACTAGGTATGTGAGCCTGAAGTTATTTGCTGTGTTGCTAACTCCAAATTCCAAAAATCATTTGGAGCTAGTTATCTAAGCCTGGAGTTACTGGCTAACTGGAATAACTGCAAGAATGCACTCTCAGAATGCACTTCTATATTCTGTATTCATTAATGAAGTTTAATATGTTGAAATATATCGTAAAGTACTTTGGACAACTGGCAAATTCAGCAAGACAACACACACAACAGACGCATTTTGTGGCATATATTTTGGGCAAGGAAGTGCTCGAACAGTCTAGAGGCTCTAGCGAACCTACGTTTTTACCTAGAGGAGACGGAGGTCCTCTAGATGGCAGAGGGTTGAGCCAGCTCTGGCATGTTGTTCAGCGAGTTGAGACCGGATGGTGTAGAGACCACCATTAGTTATACTGAGACAGTAAGGGCACTCAAGACCTGACAGAGCATGCAAAAACTGTAGGTTATTCTAGAGGAGACGGTGGGCCTCTAGATAACGGGGGGACGGCGGCCCCCGTTCAGGTCAGTCAGCTCCTTGAAATTGAGTCCTAGTTGGACTTGGTGACCAACCATTGGTGCAGGGTACTCAACTATGTATGACTGACCCATCAAGTCTCTAGGTCAGGTCATTAGGTCGCATTTACGACCTGAATGACCTGTAAAATGCACTTCACATGGCGAAGTGTTGTCCCAAAGGACAGCACTCCCCTGCCATTATTTATTTCATTCAATTCTTTGAACAATTTAGTTACAAATTTACAAGTTACATATAGATAATCTTGGAATATATTTGAGCATGTAAATTTAATTGATAGATCAGTACTCGGTTCTGCCTATGGGGAGGTGGGGAGGTTTTTCTTGTGGTACAAGGTTTGATACCTTGAAACAAACTTTGAAAATATTTCACTAGCACTGTTTACACACTGAAGGAATCTTGGAGTCCTTGGCCAGGATCCAATAAGTGGGATTTTATTGCACTGATGAAAATCTGGGCTCAAGGATGAAAACATTTGTTTCAATTATAGAACAAATTGAGGGTTGCTTCGCGTGTGCCTATATGGATTTTATATGTTAAAACGTATGTTAAAACGGTATTTTGAAACAATAGCCAATTAATTGAAGTGATTTAGCATATGAGCAAGCAAAATGTACAATGTGTTTTAAACAATATTTAATGTGTGTGTATTTATTCGTTAATATTACAAGGTTTGAGGGGATTAGCAAACTTTGGAGGGATTTTTTTCCCAATTGTGCACCTGTTTTGCTTGAGGAGCAAAGTAAGTTTTTATCTATTGATTCATGTGAAAATTACGTAGTTCCATGAGGGGTGCAAAGGAATTCCATCTTTTGAATGCTCATCCTATGGCCTATTAATCCAAAGTGATCCTTTCACATGTGCTAGACACTTTGATTATCAAATAAATCTGTTTATACTAAACTTTCTTTTAACACTTTCTGGTCGGTCGCATTTTAATTATGTTGTCGCAAGAGCACTTTGAGTGCGATCTCCTTTGCAAAATATTTACCCCCTGGCAATGAAATTAACACCATTGGAATCCTTACAAAATAAGCTTTTTAACAGTGGGCTATTTTGCCGACTAAACATTACAGAATCAAAAATACTAAAAGTTTAATCCCAAACATACCTCCAGTCATACTTCAGTTCAACTCAAACAATCTTTAATATCTTCTCATGTTTATTATATTGACAGACTTCTAATGGTCGAAATTTAGCTTTTTATCTTTGTCTTTTGGCTGTAAAACGTTGCTTCTATACGGCTTTTAGAAATATTTATTTTCAATTTTTTTTTATTTATCGGGAATTTTCCAGCATGCACGTGCTTGCCGTAGTTTGACTATATATGGTTTACCCACGTGCTTCAGTCCCGACAAAAAATCTTATATAGGGTATTGTACCCTGGGGAATTCATTCCGGCCACTTAAAAAACCATAGCAACAGTCTTTGTTTGTGTTTGGGCCTTTTCCGGTTGTTTTTGTCTGAAATTTCGGTTTGACCCGTACGCCACATTTCAAATTTCGCCGTAACTTTGTCAATTTTTATTGTGTTTCTTTGCAAGTTGATCAGTATGTACTGTTTTTAAAGCTCTATAAAATGGTGTATTCGCGAAGATCACACGGTTTTTAAAACAGAAGTTATAATCGACCAAAGGTACTGAATATATAATTAGTTTACGATAATAATAAATATCAGATTACAAAGGTGTTAAAACTCACCAAAATCTAAGTACACAATTAAGCACCATTTCATGTGCACGTCCTCTCATCTCATCTACTGTATTGCATGCAGAAATGTGGGATGCTCTATGTTGGTGAAACTGGTAGATATTTACGGATAAGGTTTGGTGAGCATCATCGTGCCGTGGTAAACAATTGATGCTAAACAACCTGTTGCCAGACATTTGAACACTGGCAATTACAGTGTTTCAGATATGCCGCAAAAGCCAAGAAATGCATCTCATTTCCCAACTTGGCACCATTCATCCTCTCAGCATTCATGAGCGCCTCTCTTACATTTAACTATTTGTTTATGGCTGCCATCAGCAGATACTCTACATCTCACCTTATCTAATATTTCGTTTCTTGTTTTCTGTCTTTCTTGCTTTGTTATCTTTGTTCGCTGCTCCTTATATGCTAATATATTTTGTGATGTGACCAGGGGTAGATAACTTTTTTTGTGCCTGGGACCGCAAAGTTTTCTTGAAAATGTGCCTGCAAAATGTCTGCATACAAAATGCAAAACATGACGTGATGAGCCATCAGTCATTAACTACAATAGTCGCTATTTAGTGGGCTAATTCACCAGACTCAGCTAAGGCCTTTATTCTTCAATAAAACCACAATGAGTATTCGAGTAAACTAGTAAACTAAAGACTAATCAAAAGTTATTTGTCCATAACTGGAAGCTTTGATTGTTCTCTTAACTTTCCATCAATTACTTGAGAAACTTCAAATGGTTGAGCCTGGATACGTTCAGACTTCCTGATAAAATGCCAAAAATTATCAACTGACATTGAAACAGAGGCGACTGAAAGGACATGAATAACCATTTCAATTCCGAGATAAAGCCTTTTTGACGAGTCAAGGAACATCTTCAAGACCTCCATACTCTCAGGAAGATCTTTCTCTTGTATACCATTTGTCACTTTTTCTAAACGACGCAAGAATTCTTTATATTGGGCTCATACTGGGCTGATTCTACATCCGGTATTTGGATGATGTTTGACGCAATTTTCTTTCCATTGCTGACAAATGTTTTTACCTCTACAGATCCAATCATGCTAGATCCTTTTTTTTGCTAATCTTTGCAAATCGAGTAGTGGTCTTAATTGTTCAACCAAAGATGTGGCTTGGTCATCGAAAACAGATACCCTTAACTCCTGGCTCAACCGTTCTGCCAACTTCTTTAGACATGATGTTGCCGTTGTCACTACGCCCATTCTATGGTTTTGTACAACTGTAAAATAACCACGTCTTGTCCTGTTCTGCTCGGATTATCGTCCAAAATTGGAATACCCCGGTATTTGCCAGTAGCGATAATACTCTGCAAGTCAGAGTGGTATTTAGGCCAAAGACAAATCTTCTTTCCTTCTTTGGACAAAGGACATTTTTCATGCCATTCAATAACCTTTGACATTTGCAGCAGCTTCTCTATGCAAACTTCATGAAATTTATCGAACCGTTCATGTGGTAGAATGCTCACTATTTGTAGGATGTTGATGCCATGGCCAAACGTGTCATAAATATCGCAAACACCAGAGAGTGTTGAAACAAACTTCTTGTTTGCAAGTTTGTTCTTAAGCTGTGCAGCATCTGACGCAGTTTGTCTGCATTTCGCATCCCTGGCACCAAAGTTATTCATTTGGGTTTCCTCCAACGTACTACAAAAGGGCTGGATAGTCCTTACGTAGTTGTTCATAGACTTTCGCACAATGGTTGGCAAATTTAGTTTTGCTGTAAAACATAGGGAGACCGCGAAACTTTCGTCAGATTTCAACCTTTCAGCTACAGAAAAAAAATGTTCAAATTCTTGTCCCCAGTTAATAGCTTTGAACAAATAACTGATATCTTCCGTAATTTGAACGAGCCAACTGAACTGAGTTTCTTTTCTAATTGCTGCATCTCTAGTACCAGCAATATGCATTGGATCTTAGTCTGAGAATTTCCTGTTGGCACCAGTGAATCCAAAGTGACCATCTAACAATTCAGGAACCGAAAGGTGATGATATTGTCCATCATAAGAGCCTCCTTGATATTGTTCCGCGGTAATATCCTTTTTATTCAAAAGATCGATTAAACTCTTTGCAATGGCTGGACCTGTATGCCCCGCCATAACCACATGGATATCGAGGAATATTGGTTGGATAAGGTCGGTGGGGTTAGGCACAACAGTAATAAAAGAAATAAACTGCCACGTTCTGTGCTTGTAGGTTGCTTTATCAGCAGCTACTTTTCCAACTGGTCGAAAACCAGTTTGGTCAAGCCGATTATTCAGAAAATTATTCACTCTGCGCTCAACCTCTTCTGCAACATAGGGAAGAAACTTAGCAGGGAATTTTTCACAATGATTGATCTCACCAATATCAAGATCATTCATTGACTGGAGAAGTAATAAATCTGGGAAGTCTGTATCTGGTCTTCCTTTCTTAAACAGGTAGTAACAAGTCTTTCCAATCTTCATTCCAACTGAGCGTTCTCGCCTCTCTTCCTTGCTTTTCAACTTTTCTGCAGAGGCAGCATCATCCAAATTACTGTTGTGTAATACCCCAGTTAAATGCTGTCTAAGGTGTTTCTTTACATTTCGAAAAGCCTCGGACTGCACATCACGATTAAACTCCGGATTAGAAAGAGGGTCTTCGTTCATCGCTGGATTATAAGAGAACATTCCACCATTTCCATGCACCAATTTGTCAGGCCCAACTTCTCTTGCTTGTTCAGCTGTCACACATACATTGCATATCATGACCGATCTTACTTCATCAAAAGAAAATTCACTTTCCATCATCGCTATCTTTGAGATTTTCTGCTTCATTGTACTCCTGATGATCAAACATTTCCTCTTAGAGCTGAGACTGACCTGTCTGATCATGCTCGATGCCTTTAGCTTCGCACTCCTCCGTATGATCACTTTTAATTTGCCCGTATGATCACGTTTAATTTGCCTGATTCTTGATTGTTGCAAAATTCAGCATCAGTTGCTGTGTTCTTTTCAAGGGATTGATTGAATTGTTAAAGCAACTTCATATTCTTTCGTATCATCTCTTAATTTTTTGGGACGGCTTTCCAAAAAACGAGATAAGCGTTCTTTGATCCTTAGGGCGAATGTCGTTGCAATCTTCATCGGGATGTTTTCTTTTCAAATGAGCTTGGTAGTTCTGTTGTATCAATGTCTTTCTACAAATGCGGCATTCAACGTCAGTTGTCTTCCCATGGCTGCGACGGGCAATGTTCATCCATTAGAGAATAATCAGCACTTCAGCAGAGTGGCCATAGATATACTGAGAGAAACTTTGGAAAATTACATTATACATACATTCTTAAACTTTTTTTGACATAGATGTTGTAATCGTTATTAACTATGCCGGCATGCCGCGGAGGACACTTTAATTTACAATTTGTCAATTTATGATTGCTGCTCTTCCTTAATACCATGTGACGTTTCAGGTGTCTATAAAAATTTAAGAGCTGAACATTTTTATTTTTTAATTACACTATTAGTCTATTAGACTATTACAGTCACACAAGTTATGAATTTTTCTGTCGTTTTATACAAATTGTAGATATTAAAATTAGCATATAATTTTATAGAAACTACTGATGACGATGCCCATGATTCATGAATAAGTGCAACTAAAAAGAATGACGATTAAACTAGTGATCCAAGGATAGTGCAAAGTTTTAAAAGACAAATGCTATGTTACATGGTTAATATCATTATTAACAATTTTCCTCGTTTCTGATTGGCTAAGAACATCAAAATTTTTACTAATTCTTTTTACTATATTTCTCCCAAATACCCCTAGTAAAAATTGAGCAACGTCAATTGAGTAAAATTGAGTAAAAATTGTTAATAATAATATTAATACGAAATAGCACTTGTTCTCTAAGTATTAATGAAAAATTGCACTTGTGTTTGGCGAAATATTCGTAATACCGCTCGTGCTTCGCACTCGCCAAACACGCGTGCAATTTTTCATTAATACTTCTCGAACCGTGCTATTTCCTATACTTATAGTGCGTACGTAATTGTTGTGCATCCATGTTGTGTTGTGTTGATATTTGCATATTACGTATTTACACGAGCAATTTTTATTTGGCAATTATTTTTCCTTTACTATTTTTATTTGCCCTTGAAAATTGATGAAATGTGACAAGCTTTTGAAAAGCTAGCATGCCAGTTTTTCAACAAGTACACTTGTCAATGAAAAGCTTGTAATATTTCATCATTCGTAATTCTAAATTCGCGATGAGTGATTTATGTTTTTGCCAATATATTATAGGACTTATAGTAAGCAGATAAAATTGTCCTTTGTTTACGGTTGCAATATTTGAGTAGTTTTATTCAACTAATTACAAATATGTCAATTCAACTTCGATTATTTCAAATTTTATTTATTTATTATTTCATCGTGTATATAAAATTTCGAGAGTACGGTTGTACACAGACTACTAAAATAAAGGCTAAGCAAAACTAGAAAGTATATAGAATGCATCATACATCATAGTTATATATACAGACGCATCCTCCGTCTGCACGCCGCACCTGAAGCGCCAAAAATTTAATAAACACAGTGGCTGGCGTTTATTCGAATAATTACGGTATCGTATATTGGTAAATTAATTACATGAAATTTAAGATATCTTTATTTATAAGATTCCAATGTTTTTATCGTCATTTTAGAGTATGATCCTCACTGAGGTACACACAAACAGATTGATTTCCTCTTGCAAAACCAATTAAATACTTATAGTTCATAATTGCTTTACCACTGCAGCAAAATAATGCTTGTGTATCCAAAGCTAACTTTTGCTGGGGCAAAGCTGTTCATCCCCTCAGAAAGATTGTTGCCTTTTTGTGTAATATTTTATACAGTAACTACATATTGCACTCTCATTCATAGAATTTGGTGCAAAACCTTGTTGATGTAGATGTCCTTAGCAAACCTGCCCTTGAACTCCTCAGGGGACAATATCTCAAACGTGCGGTGCCAGTGTGGGTAGAGTATAGCAAATACGGCGGTTGACTGTGGTGTAAAACTACCTGAAAATACAATGAGAACTTCGACGTTTCGAGCAAAGGCCCTTCGTCTGGAAGTTAATAGAATGGGTCGGGGGGGATACATGTGCTTTTATAGTGAATACAAAAGCGATCACATGATAAAAATAAACCAATTAGGTGGATTTAATCAAAACAAACTATAAACAAAATATGGAAATCACATCACAAAATATATTAGCATATAAGTACCAGTGAACAAAGATAACAAAGCAAGAAAGACAGAAAACAAGGAACGAAATATTAGATAAGGTGAGATGTAGAGTATCTGTTGATGGCAGGCATAAACAGATAGGAGTTAAATATAAGAGAGGCGATCATTAATGCCGAGAGGATGAATGGTGCCAAGTTGGGAAATGAGACGCATTTCTTGGCTTTTGCGGCTATCATTGCTACCAGAAATGGGACACAGAGCTCGAAATTTCATATCTGAAACACTGTGATTGCCAGTGTTGAAATGTCTGGCAACAGGTTGTTTAGCATCATTGTTTACGACAGCACGACGATGCTCACCAAACCTTATCCTTAAATATCTACCAGTTTCACCGATATAGAGCATCCCACATTTACTGCATGAAATACAGTAGATGAGATGAGAGGAGGTGCACGTGAAATGGTGCTTAATGGTGTACTTAGATTTTGGTGCCGAAATTGTAGTGGAAGAATATATATACTTACAGGTTTTACACAGCTTCACACCACAAGGAAACGTGCCATTAGGTGACGACGAGTCCTGTGGTAGAGAGCTGTGGACTAGGGTTTTACAGATATTTTTACTATGTCGAAACAAGACTAAGGGGTTATTGGTGAAAATGGAAGATGTTTCAGGGTCGTTTTTCAACATATGAAAATTCTTCCTAATGACATCCCTTACTTTGAAATTGAAGGGATGGTAACCAACTAGGGGTATTTTGTTGTTGGGAACATTAGACACATGGTCTCTAAGGGTTTCGGATCGGGGAATATTAGAGGCCTTAGAAAAGGCAGTATCTAAGAGAGGGGTTGGATAACCACGTTGGACAAAAAATTTCTCATTTCCTGACTTTTGTTATGGAATCCTCATCTTTTGCAGCAAAGGCGAAGGAACTGAGAGAAGGGAATGGACCTTTTAGTGTGGTTGGGGTGGGAATAAGTAAAGAGAAGATAGCTATGGGAGTCAGTTGGCTTGTAGAACACAGAAGTAACAAGTTTATTGCCATTGATAGATACAAGTATATCTAAGAACGATACACTGGTCTCACTGATCTCCCACATAAACTGGAGTGCTGGGTGGAAGTTATTAACAAAGTTAATAAACTTGTCCAACTCTCTGCGGGAACAGGATGCTGTGCCGAGACAGTCAACAATGTACCTACCAAGGTAATCAGGTATGGGATCAGTGTATTGCTCGAAGATCTGCTTTTCCACAAAACCAACGAATAAATTGGCATAGTTGGGACCCATTTTGGTTCCCATGGCTACACCACTTATTTGGTGAGCACTAATTCAGCCAAACGGATCAAAACAGTGGTAGACGGTTCCTGGTTGGGGCGCTTATCTAAGAAGAATTTGAGAGCTCTCAAACCATCATGATGGGGAATGACAGTGTACAAGGATTTGACATCCATGGTGAAAATGAATTTATGAATGTTATGAAATTGAATGTTATGAAAGATTTGGAGAGCATGTTTGGTGTCCTTGATATAGGATGGTAAGTACTTAACCAAGGGCGCCATGACAAGATCGAGGTAGCTAGAGATAAGATCGGTGGGACAACCGCAAGCAGAGGCAATGGGTCTACCTGGGTTGTCGGGTTTGTGGATTTTGGGTAAGAAGTACATGACGGGTGTGCGAGGTGTGGTGGTTATGAGATGCTTGGCAGTTTCAGAAAGATCACCAGAGGCGATGAAATTCTTGATGGTGGTGGAAATGGTGGTTTGATTGGTAGAAGTCAAATCATTGTCAATTTTACTGTAAAAGGTGCTGTCACTCAATTGTAGACAAGCTTCATTTCGATATAAAACTGACTTATAGCCAATGAGGTGCTGGGGAGATATTTTGGTAATGGACCTCTTTTGAAACATCAAGAACTTTAGATGTGCAGGCGATATGTAATATGGCAACATGGACACTTAGCTAGAGGAAGTCCCAGATTTATCCCAAGTTGCTCTATCTTGGCAATTATGTCATGATACTCTTCAGTTCACCAAATGATATACACTATATACTGGATTCTATCCCATAGACGGATTTTCATATTTATTGCTAGGGGGTGCCAGAAATTTTAGGGGGGGGTAGCTTGTGAGGTAACACAAGGCGTCACCAAACGTTGTGCTGCAGGGCTCAGCCCCCAGTGAGGTCCAGGGCTGGAGCCGCTGGTGAGAGGCTAGAAAGCAAAGCACCCCCAGAAAATCAAGGTTTCTAGAGCACAATTCAGAAGACATTTGAAGCAAAAAACTAAGGTTTTTGAAGTTGTCAAGTCAAGTTGTCAAGGGGGGGGGGTGAAAACAAATATTTGTGGGGGTAGCACCCCCCAGAAAATCCATCTATGTTCTATCCTACTAAGTTGTAACACTTATGTAACTATGTAGAACAATTATGTAGACTATTTGTTGTATGTGTGCTTTTTCAGCTTAGGTATTGAAAGAGTTAAATTTGTTTGAATAAAATTTGCTTTTATTTGCTTTATTCTATTCTAAGTTGAAATGTTGGGTGACTCCATAGAGAGCAAATTTAAATAAATCTGTATTCATCTCATCTAGCCAGCCATACACTTTTTAATATATAGATCATATTTCACATAGCTAACCAAGATCCAAATTATTAATTTGATTTATTGAAAAAATAGACTTCCAAACTAGAATCATTATGTACAGAGTACAAGCAGATTCTGGTGGAATGCAAAGCAACAACAGTTGCATGCAAATGTGTTAATTCCTCTAAAAAGTGATGCTGCCAATGTCATTTTCAATGGTTTCCAAGGGTTACACCCAATGTTCTTTGTGTTTTATTACATGCTTTATTTCAATGCTGGGCGAGTCCCTTGAAAACCATTACAAATAACCTTGGCAATGACAAAATTTGAACAACTCATTCAAAACAGTCTTGCCAACCAGAATCTTCTGTAAGCATGCTTATCAGATGCATTTGTGGAAATGACACAGATGACAGGTATATTTACTTTATAATATTACAAAGTGTAGTCCTAGAAATGATCGGACCTGGCACACTCAGACACTTATCAAATATTTGGTAATCAACTCCAGAAGGTACAGTATGTGTATTCCTTTGGTTGTAATTACACCACAGAGGTCTCCACAGTCCACACCTTCGTTTGTGTGCAGAAAGCCCACTCAGGGGTGCAAAGTGTGCCAAATTATCAGCTGACTTTCGGTTTGGCCGCCATGTTGAAAGAAAGCCTCCTGAGTGAATTTTACTGGAGTTAATATGCCGGAAAACAAAATGGAACCACAAAAGCCGCTGTAGCTGCACGAATATTTGGACGATTCTCATTTTACTTTCACACCATTTAAAGAGAAGGTAGGCAATTGATTTAAGTGTTGCTGGAAGGCAAACCAACAACTTTTAGCATGGAATTTCGCCAACGTAAGGCGATGACTTGCCAACTAAACTATAAAAGTAATCTTATTCTACACCATAGACTTCTTAAATGTAAATGTTTCTTCTTTAGTTTTAGTTTTAGTTGGTGACTTTCACCCACACCTCTTGAAAGTAGGAAACTTGCTGTCCACAAAAGAATTCCAGTTCAGTGTAAACTTGGTGAACAATTAAAGAAATTATAAGAACAAATGAGGGTTGTTTCGTGTGTGCCTATTGAGATATAAACAAAATCTCGACGTTTCGAGCTAAAGCCCTTCGTCAGGAGAAATTAGTAGACAGATAAACACATTACATCAGCTTTTATAGCAACGCTATAAAAGCTGTCACGTGAACAAATTATTAACCAATGAAAATAAAGTAGTCATAACAATCATAACAAAATAAAATTAATATGTAAAGATATAGACTGCGTGCAGGCTTCGGCCCGATTATAGGGTCGAAGGCCTGCGCACAGGCGTTACACTTATCAAAGCGCTATAAATGTCGTACAAGGGAAGGGAAGAGGGGATATAGAGGAAAGTATATAAGAAGTATTTAAGAGAAAAGAATGAGCTTTTATAAAGAAATTATACAGGGTGTATCATAAAAAAGTGAACCCTTTGAAATGAAATACAATAGGGTACAATAGATTATTTGAAAGAAAATGCAAATATGAAGTTCAATTTCAAAAGGTTCACTATTGTATTAAATTTCAAAGGGTTCACTTTTTTTTGATACACCCTGTAGATCTATTTCAAATGATTGAAGTATGTTGTCTGGTGTTGACTACTTTTGAGGTGTCCAATGGTCTCACAAATGCTTTAGATAATGGAATATAATACTTCTGCCATTGCAATATAACATATTGTCTCCTGCAGTTTAGAAGAAATTACTCAAGCAAAGAAACTGATGAAGATTCTTTTAAAATGTATAGAATAAAGGATTGTTGAAATTACAACTTGTTGATCACTTTACTTCTACTTCATAAAAATGAGAAAATTGAATAAAGAACTGGTGAACATTTTCTGACTGTAGGTTTTCTAAATCTTTGCCAATAAATGGTCTACAATATAAATATGACTAGTATAGAAAATATTGTCAACATCAAAGTATTGTCAACAAAGTCTCAAATCTCTATGGCTATACATGTTTGATCTTTTGAAGTGCTTTATGGGTGGAGGTGTCCATTGACTTGTGCTTCACCTTTAGGTACTATTGACCGGTGTAAAGCCTCAGCAACCTAGTTGATTGTGGCACACCTTTAAACTTTTGTAATGCCAAAAAACAACTTCCAAAGCACTATTAACAAATAATACACTCTACCTCAGTCACCAACATTGTGTTTACACTAAGAAGTACCTAACCGGGACCTGACATGTTGCCAATGGTGCATTTACATTTGATACCCAGGGCTGAGTACAACAACTTGCACCATTATGTGCATATAACATGAAACACTAATATTAGGGACTATGCTGTCAATGAAATTGGTATTGGGCAAATTATATTTACACTACCAGCCTGACCTAGTCGGGTTTTAGGCCACCCACAATGCTTGACCTGAAATCGTGGTTTCAGGTCAGTCGTAAGTGTGTCCTGTGGGTTTCAGGTCGGTCGTATCTCAGGTATAGTATTGTAGTGTAAACACAGCTTAACAGACAACAATGAGATATAATGACAGACTTACTAACAATGAGATATAACAAATCAATATACCCTGCAAATTACATCCCCTCTGACAAGGGAACTTCAGCCATCATTTATTCATTTTGCCCACATCTTAAACTATTACTATTTACATTTAAAGTTAGTGATCTTTTATGAAACCCAGGTGAGCTTCTACTTCTGGCATTAGACAGAGTAAAAACAATGTTAGGCACATTGCAGTTTAGTGGATTAACAAAAGACATAAGACCTAAGCTGAAAAAGCACACATACAACAAATAGTCTACATAATTGTTCTACATAGTTACATAAGTGTTACAACTTAGTAGGATAGAACAAGGGGAAATTCGATAGGCATTGCCATTTCCTTCAACAACAACAACACATGCTGTTCCTCCGAGTAAGTTTTAATATATGAATAGTTTATCTATTTGACACTTGTGATAAGACTAAATATATCTTGATATCACGCTCGTATAAAATCAAAATAATAATAATAATAAGCTTTATTTCGACAGGGTAACACTATCAGTAATTACAACTGTTCTCCCTAGTGGCCCTGAAATCTATGATATTTATGTAGTAAAAGTTATAAAAAGATTATAATACAAGATAAATATGTTAATTTCTAAAATCCTAATTCAGTTAATAATCCAAGTTCACATTGCTGACAATAGTTTTTTGAAGATTGTTAAGTTCTCAGCTGATTTGATATTTGGTGGTAATAAGTTCCACGTGGAAATTGTTGAATACTCAAATGTTCGTTTCATTTGGTTAGTCCTAGGTTTAGGCAGTATGTAATCTACTTTGTTTCTGGTATTGTAACTATGTCTTTCCTCATGCCTCGTCAGATTGAAATTGATTCCATCAATATCACAATGCAAGTATTTATACATTATGATAGCCTTATGATTTTGTCTTCTATGGCTAAGTGGTCTCCGCTCAATTTGGCTAAGAACTACATCAGATGGTGTATCAAAACTTGCTCCAAGTATTAGTCTCGCCGCCCTGTTTTGCATCCTCTGCAATTTGATTACTGATGTAGCACCACAACTATCCCATACTACCCCACAGTAATCAAACACAGGAACTATAGTAGTGTTGTATACAAGGGTAGCAGACGACTTCGAGAGGTATGGCATAATACGTTTAAGTATGCCAATTCTGGAAGATGCCTTTTTACATAACTTATCAATCTGAGGTGACCATGATAAATTACAATCCAAAATAACTCCAAGGTACTTGTAGGTTTCAGCCTGATTAATAGAAATGCCATTGAGGCGTAGATCGATCGGGTCGCAATAGCGTAGCTTTTGTGGTGTAGCTATAATTATAAATTCTGTTTTCTTTATGTTAAGGGCAAGTCCATTAGTAGTGATCCAGTGAGAAATTTCTTCCAGATCAGAGTTCAGTTTTTGTTCAATCTCTGCAGTATTCTTTCCGCTACAGTAGATTGCCGTGTCGTCAGCAAACATACTTATTGAACTTTGGGTTACACAGTTAGGCAATTCGTTCACATAGACCAGAAAGAGTAAAGGTCCAAGAGCTGACCCCTGGGGAACACCAGTGATAACTGTTTTAGTTGTTGACAGCTCTCCGTTGTAAAATACTCGTTTGCGGTCGTTTAGATATGAAATAAACCAATCAAGACCCACATCATTCACACCAAGGGATCGAAGTTTTTCAAGAAGTAATGAATGCCTTACCATATCGAAAGCCTTCATTAGATCCAGAAAAACCACTCCCGTTACTAATCCTTTGTCCATATTAGTAAGCCAGTGGTCTGTCACCTTTATCAACGCAGTGTGTGTAGATCTTTTCGGGCGGAATCCTTGCTGGTTTGGGTTCAGTAAGTTGTTTTGTACTAAGTGTTCGTAAAGTTGTTTATGAATTTCCCTTTCAAATATCTTCGCTACCACTGGCAATATAGAAATAGGTCGATAATTTCCGACGGCATGCCTTGCACCCGCTTTATACACCGGCGTAACCTTGGCTATTTTCCACTCATCTGGGAATATGCCTTTTGTGATGGATAAATTGAATATTGAAGTTAATGAAGGGGCCAACTTGTCCGCTGCAACTTTGATTAGTTTACTATGAATATAATCAAGACCCATGGCTTTCCTTGCATTCAAACTCTTCAATTGTTTGTATATTGTTTCAATTTCAATGGGTTTGAATTCAAATGATGGCGGTGGGTCATCAAGATTGGCTGTTCTTGTAATGTTGATTATCGCTCTGTTAATTGTGGATCCTATTGTTGCAAAGAATTTGTTGAAATATTCCGCTATCAGTGTAGGCGCTGTGATTGTTTTCTTCGTTACTTCATCTTCAATCGAATTTGGCGGGCCTTTGGATGATTTAGGAAGGATCGTTTTTAGTGTTTTCCACATGCCTGCTGGATTGTTCCGATTTTCAATTAGTGTATCCTTATAATAATTTCCCTTGGATTTCTTAATATCTCTGTTTACCTTATTTCGTGCTAGTTTATATGCTTGCCAGTCATGCAGTAATTTAGTATTAATTGCTTTCCTATGCAGGTAGTCACGCTGTCTCATGAGAGTTGTTATTTCGTCTGTCAACCAGGGACTCTATTGACCTTGCACTTTCCTTGTCATTAAGGGTGCGTGAGAATCACATATGTCTACAATAATACTTCTCCAAAATGACCAGGCCAGGTTAGGGTCATCGAAGGCTTCTACGACGTGTAATGGCGCGGAGTTTATATCCTCAATGAACTCCGGTTCGGAAAATCGTTTAAAATTCCTGTAGGTTATTGTTCGTGATGGTAATTTAGGCCCTTTAGCTTGCCTCACAACGTAAACAAGAGAATGATCGCTGACGCTCATATGTAATACACCCGTTTCACCAATTTTCTCAGGATTCGAAGATATAATAACATCGAGTAGGCTTTCAGATGTTTCGGTTATTCGTGTTGGTTTGGTAATCAACTGTAACATTTGGTCATTTACCAGTAATGATTTGAGCTTTCTTGTATGGGGCAATTTACTGTAAAAGTCGCAATTGAAATCACCCAATAATAAACTCTCAGTCCTGCGATCAATCATTGACAATTGAGATGCTAGATTAGTGAAAAAAGATTCATCTGCAGTTGGTGGTCGATAGATTGAAGCTAGAAGTAGAGGTTTTGAGTATGGGATTACCAATTCAAACCAAAGCACTTCGACGTTGTTATTTTCCAAGTCGGGTCTTCTCCTATATGCGAATTTATTGTTAATGTAGGCTGCAACTCCACCGCCATTACCGTGTTGTCTGTCGTTTCTGGTCAGGGTGTAGCCATCAATTTCAAGTTCGCCGTCTAGTACTTGATCAGAAAGCCAGGTTTCACTCACAGTTAAAACATCCATTGTACGGGTAGATAAAAAATTCTTAGGTGGTCGAGAGCCGACCGAATGCCTCGGACATTTAAGTGAGCAATAGATATTCCACGTGTTTGGGGCATTGCGAAAATATAAGTGTCTTCGGATAAATTCGTTCGGATGTTGTTACTTGCGGTCTATACCGGGCCAGGATTAGTTGATATATCTCCTGATAGTAATATCACATTAGCAATCAGAGCCATCTTTGTAATCTTCACTAGGATCCTTATTAGTGTCGAATTGCAGATTTCCCCGACCGTATCTTTGTTTGATCTAGTTGCAATATTTTGGTGTAATATTTTAGGAACGCTTGTTTCGTAGCCCACTACCAAGTCAGCTGAGTAAATTCCTTCATTTGCCATGTTGTTATTTGGTTTGGATATAATGTGGATAAGGATAAAATATACCAAATGCCGTAAGCAGCTATAGCTACCAACCGCCATGCTGATCGTCTAAGTCTACGATCGTCTACGTCTTCAGGTAGTTTAGTCCGTTCAAACACAAACCACAGCAACTAACTCTATCTTAATGGCCTACCTTGGACAGAACATCAATCTCGTATTGCTTCTTTGGTTTAATGCGACGTCGAACGGGTCACTCAGATTCTGACCTCCACGTTGTAAACACAGTAAACAGAAATATAGAGTGATGTCCTTGTTCTGGGTTTAGGTACAATTTGGTTATACAAAAAGAAAGCCTTACATGCTCAAAACAATAGAAGTAATATGGTGAAACACGTAGTTGGGAGCTTTAAATGTCTATATCTTTATCATTTTGTAGCCGATTTCCATAATACGACCAGTACATATTAAACAGAGGTAGGTGATGAATATCATTGTGTCAAAAGACAGTTCAAGTCGCGATTTCATTCGCTATTTCCGTTTAAAGTAGAGGTCAAGAGTGGTGTGTTTGACGTTTGTCTAGGCATTGCCATTGTGTGCAGTTGTACTGCTGTGTGCAGTTGTACTGCAATGTACTTTGGATATTGCTTGTTAGTTAACATTTGATGCATCAATAGTGTATTTTCAGCCTACAATTGTTGAACTGACAGAAGTTTAATCTTCAGTTCCCTTGCTAGTTGTTTTCTAAGACGGCATTAATGCTGAGTAAACTTCAACATGAACATAGAAACATTTTCCCTCAAGACATTCCTGTCTAGCAGCTTGATAAATAATGACAGAGAACTTCTGTATATTACTGACTATTGCATGATACATGTAAATTGTACTTCTCATAAAAGGATTTGAATATCTTTCTAGTGTTTGTGTGCAGTTTGTGTGACACTGATGGTCTTTATCAAGATGCCAAGTTTCGTCAACAAAAAACTGAATTCTAATTGATCCTCAATATAATTTCTATTCACAAGTACATGAAAATGATGAAATGTAGATTTTGTCTTTACCATTAAACTGCAATATTGTCCAGTCTTGTGTGACTGTCAGTCTTGAGTGTCGCGTACGTCGGTTTAAACACAAACGTCGCTAAAAGAAACCACATCTCTTTATAATCACCATTTAATTTATGACATCTCACATATAAAAATTCACAAAATATGATTTATATTATAGTACCTTGTTTCTTTCTTAGTTGTAGTAGTTGTCCAACAAAAATATGGCAACGTCCTACTCCATCTTCGCTTCTATTTTGTCTTTGAATTGACGCCATCTCCAAAATTGCTCGTAAATGCAAACCTTTTTTGCCTATCTACCTTTTAAGTACACTTTCCTTGCACCTCTGGCGCAAGGTCAATCAAGGTTTGTTTACCTCTGAGGGCCCTCACAAGTATGCGCAGAAATTATGCGCAGAACGAACTTGACTGCCTCTTTAAAGGAAAGTTTATTAGACTGAAACCATTCAGAAATTTTACATAAATCGGAATTAATCAGACTCATTACAGTTGACACATCATCATGGGAATAGAACAAGTTAGTATCATCAGCTAATAAAATAAATTGACCAGCGTCGGTAATATTGGATATATCATTGATATATATTAGGAACAATAATGGGCTGAGGATTTACCCTTGAGGGACTCCGCATGTTATTTCATTAGACAAAGAATGAGCACCATTGTATTCTACATATTGTAACCTATTGGATAAGTAACTCTTGATAATTCAAGAGCCAATCCTCAGATACCATAGTGTTCAAGTTTAGAAATTAAAATTCCATTATCAACAGCATCAAAAGCTTTGGATAAATCAAGAAAAATTCCAACTGTGTCCAAATTTTGTCATAAAGGTTTACAAGTGCAAGTGAGGTTGAGTGATTTTTTCTGAAGCCATATTGGTTTTTAAATAATATCTGATTAACCCTTTATATAGTTCATTAACCGATTGTACACAACTCTTTCCAAAATTTTAGAAAAAAATTGGTAAAACCGATATTGGTATATAATTAGAGAACAGACGATCATCACACGATTTAAAAATTAGTATTATATGTGCAATTTTCATTTGATCTGGAACAATTCCGGTTTCAATGGACAAGTTTAAAAGTTTACTCAGAGGTTCAGAAATAAGATCAATAGTATTTTTTACTAACCACATAGGGATTTTATCATAGCCTGTAGCAGAGCCTGAACGAAGTAACTTCAAATTTTTCTTCAACTCAGTCCAGGATTATCAGCGATAAGAGAGATTAAATAATATTTCTGTGGTATTTTCATGCAAAACTACATCCATTATTTCTAACTCAGAGACTGACTCAAGAAATATAGTCTTTACAAAATTACCACCAAGATAAGAACTGGCAGTCATAGATGAAGTTGATATTTGTTTGGCTAAATTAGGCCCAATATTTGTAAAATAATCACAAAAACGATTAGCAATTACAATTGGATCAGAGATATCTTTATTATTGGAAGATGTTCTTTTAATATCCGAAGTCGCAGATTTTAGTTTTGTTTCAAAATATAAACATGTAGCTATTCGGATTGAATGATTTCGTTTAGTTTATTCTTTCTGTTTATTGATGTTAAAAATCCTTTGGTCAGCCATGGTTTAGAGAACTAAGAAGAATGCAACGGAAAGCAAGTATCAACCAATTCCGTATATTCATGTAGAAATTTGCTCTATGAATTAATTGGGTCATCAAGTTTGAAAATATCCACCCAAGTTATATTCCAGAGTTTGTCACGAAACTTTGACACATCTTTGTGTTTATTGTGAGAAACAACATAGATATCTACATCTAATTCATTAACTTGCTCTTGATTAAGTGGTAAACAAAAATCGGCAAATGATCAGAAATATCAGTGAAAAACAAGCCACTAAAATAGCAATTATGCAGATTGTTTGTAAATATATTATCAATGAATGTGGCATTGTAAGACATAATCATAGTGGGACGTGTAATTAGGGGGGAAAACATATTGGAATACATAATGTCTAAAAACTCATTAGTTAATTTATGATTTTGACAGTTCAACAAGTTCAGGTTGAAATCACCCATTATATACAGGCCCGTAGCTGAGGGGGGCCTAGGGGGGCAAGGCTCCCCCTACCGAATATTTGTGCCCCCCCAGCAAAACATGTAAGTTTTGGTGTGGAATTGTCGGTATTTGGACCAAAATTAGGGTTTATACGTTAAATTTTAAGGTTATGGGAATGGAAAAAGTTACAATAGTGAAATGTCTCTGGGAAAATTTTTTTGATTCCCCCCCAGTTTACACCAGGGGGCCGATAAACAACACCAACGATAATGTTTTTCTCTCTAAGTTAAGAATTTCAATAAACAGACTCTGCACAAGATATATCATTATAAGTTAAATCTTTAACAATTCGTTAACTTCGTTCTTAAGTAGAATATTTTCAGAATTTAACTGAGTATTCTCCTCTTTTAACAAGCTAAACTACTTCAGCGTGTTATGATATATTGTTGTGTAATTTTTCCAGAGAATATATATACATGTTATTTACCAAACACCTTAGTACACGAACGAGTTATTCGAAGTTATTTCTCCAGAAGACCCAGGATCCCTTTGGGAGGCTCTAAAAGATTCACAGTCAATTTTGCAAAAGACATTAAGCACAACACAGCAACTGCCAGGGGACAAAAAGTATCTAAGTGCATTACCTGAAACATATCAGAATGCTGTTAGTTGGGACACTCGAAGACAGGTGCTATCGATAATGGCAAACCTTGTACCATCATCAGTAATCCAGAACTACATACCTGGTATCACAGAATATAGAATCAAAACAACATGACACCACAAGTCTGAATATGGGTGTGGTGCTCCCTTGGCTGTCCCAAAAAGCCCAAGAATGTGTGCAGACAATTATCAATTAGATAATTTCCTTTCCTTTATCACAAGTCCCCACGCCATTCAAGATCTGCCGTTTGGTCAACGCAATCTGCGATTAAGTAACGGAAAGGTGTTAGAAACACCAAACGTTATCAGAGCAATGATTCCTCAACGCGTATTGTAGACCAGTATCGCCAGTTTTACTCGGAGACAAACTTTACGCCTTTCAGTCCATCTACTATGCTGCGTATATTATCGTCCTGCTCTGCAACTGTAAGGAAATCCTTACAGGGGTTACACTACTTCGCATGCAGATGGAGCAAAGGCTTTTGATGATTTATTATAAATTGCAGAAAAAAATTGGTGATCGCGGTCAAGACAGACAGTGGGTAGAAAGGTGCGAATAAGCATTGAAAGACAGAAAGCAATACCTTAAGACAGACTGATTAAGACAGACTGATTAAGACAGACTGATTAAGACAGACTGATTAAGACAGACTGATTAAGGTGCGTATTATGGTGATTCTTTGTGGAGAACTTGGAGTCGCATTGGTAAGAGGCGCTCTCACCGCTACGCCACACTTGCATCCCAGTAGCCCAGCTTTTAATTATTTCAATATTGATCTAATAGTTTGATTTTTGTTCTTCCCTGCAGGTGCATATAACAGAAAACTCAAATGTTGCAGAGAGCAATGCTCATCCTTCCACCATCTGACCCATTAGCCATGTTTCAAATCTGCTGAATATAGACAGCGATACACTGTCCATGTTGGTTAAATCATTGGTATCACCAGGAGTTATTTTGTCTTCACTTATGCTAAGCTCAGACCCAGATTCTTCGCTACTTGTTACTTCATTGGTGACATCATTCATGTTCGAACATGACGAATATACGGGCCCTGGTCATCTACCGGTAAATCTTGTGCTGGCATTGGAGTTGGAGCAATTATTGCTGGAGCAACATTTAAAGTATACATGCTAAAAGTGTTTCAAGTTAGTTGTCATAGTATAGAGGTTTTGATACCTGTTCACATATAAGCTATCTTGCAGCATCAATTGGTTGTTTACACTAAACAAATACATCACATAAAGCCTACTTAAGTTAACAGCAGAGACTGGTATGCAAATCAAACATGGCACCAGCAGCTGAGAGTGCACTGTACATAGTTCAACAAGTATTTTGCAAGTCCTTAACTTAACCCACATGTCACCCTCCCTCACTAACTAGTGAGCCACTATGCCACTAACTCTAACCTTCAGCAACATTTATGGCATATATGCTAAATGTATTTCAAGTTACTTGTCATGATATACTGTAGAAGCTTTGACCCTTGTTCACATAAGCTGTCTTCACTAGCACAAATGAGTTGTTTACACTTATAAACCACACAAAGCCCCCTTAAGTTACCAGCAGAGATTAGTATGCAAAAACAAACACCAGCAGCTGAGATAGTGTACATAGACAAATAGTTTGCTGGGTACAACACATATTTAAATAAATAGAATTAAACTAACACTAGAAACCCAGTAAAAATGGAAAAAAAGATTTTAACTGGGGTTGGACAACGAAAGTCCTTAACATAACCCACCCTCACTAATTCATGAGCTACTACACCACAATCTCGACTAACTCTAAACTCTAGCAATATTTAGGGTATACATGCTAAAAGTGTTTAAAGTTAGTTGTCATATTATAGAAATTTTGACACCTGTTCACATAAGCTACAGTATCTTGCAACATACAGTAAGTGGGTTGTTTAGATTGATAAATCACACAAACCCTCCTTAAGTTAGCAGCAGAGACTGGTATGCAAATGAAACACCAGCAGCTGAGAGAGTGTACACATAGACTGCAAGTAGTATGTAAATAAACACAATTGAATTAAAGTAACATTAGAAACTGCTTTTAAGTGGAGGTAGACAATTAAAAGTCCTTTACTTAACCACACATCCACCCCCCACTAATTCATGAGCAACTACACCACTAACTCTAAGCTCCAGCAACATTTATGGTATACATGCTAAATGTGTTTCAAGTTACTTGTCATAATATACTGTAGAAGCTTTAACACTTGTTCACATAAGGTGTCTTAACTAGCACAAATTAGTTGTTTACACTTTTAAACCAAAATGATGACGTTTCTTCTTGTGAAAAGGTGAAACCGGGGGGAGGCGCGAAATATAGTTTTGGCTCAATTTTATTTATACAGAGAATTTTTTAGAAAATCATGTTAAAAGTGCACATTTCACACTGAATACGACGTAGACCATGTTTGTTTTTCTTCGTACCATATAAATCGACAAACTTTGTGTGTTGTAGCTACAACAATTAACAATTGATTGTTGTTGCCGGACGTTGTTCATACTTGTATAAAATACGACAGTATATTTAATTAGGCCAAGAAAATAGTTAATTGTTTGCTGAGGCACAATAAATGGAAAGTACTTATGCTGTTATGCATTTTTTCTTGTATTCACTAAATTTAATACACTGGTCAGCTTGATAGAATTCGTCAGAATGTTCCACTACATGGGTTGCACTGCCAATAGTTGGATTGCAATAAATGCCACAACAGCATACATAGGGCAGCTTGGGCAACAAGTACAAAATATATTGTTCGCTGTATGCACGAAGTTACCAACCCAAAAAAGGTGTGCCACAAATTTGTCTACTGTGTCTCAAGAGATTGATTACAGGTCATCTATATAAAACATGCTGTGGCATTTAAGGAAGCAGTGGTGTGCTAGTGGGGAATACATGATATGTTGGGAACCCCAGACTCCATTGGGGAAATACACCAATATATCAGAGATTGTCATATTCAGTTATTGGTCAGATTCAGTTACTGGAATGCTCATGTTATCAGTATGCCAATGATACGACGTTGTATCGACATAGTGCCCCTCCAAAGATACACGAGTGCGCTCAGAAGCTTTAGGATGCGATGACTATGCTTGAAGACTGGGCATCAGAAACAAATCTCGCGCTCAACGAAAAGAAAACCAAACAAATGTTAAAGTGCTTATGAAACGAAAAATTTTTTGCCTTACTTTAAGCTTTTGGGGTCGGAGAATTTGAATTTGATATCAAAATCTACAAAATCTAACTATTTAATACATTTTTTCTGTTCTAAACACCATGTTTTCTACAAATAATATGGTCCGAGGACTGGGACCAAGTAAATGTAGCGCGGCTGAAGTGTGACGTAAAGAGCAGGGCACGCGATTGTTTGTTTATAGTGCTTCATATACTGCGTATATGCAAATATGTCTTCAAGCGCTAGTAACAGGAGTTTTTCTTCGGATACAAATGATTCAAGTGATGAGGTATATAGCTGCCAGTTTCACCCATATGAAGATGAACCACAATGGCGAGAATTTAGTGGATCAAAACGACGACGAAGACCTGAAAGAGGAGTGCGACAGAGATGGTTTGACGCCAGCCATCTTGGAAGCTAGATTCGATCGAAAAGTAAAGTTTGATTCTTGGTAAGTCATTTTGTAATCTAGTATGAAACTCATACGTTGAATATCGCATTTTTTAAAACCATATTTGAACTTTCACTCAGGTGTACATGTGCAAAATGTTCAGACGAAAAGCTTGTTGGGGCGCCAGAATTCAGATGCTGTCGTGAGGTTGGCGAGGCTTTGGACAAGCTCACTTTTGATGGAAGCATCGAACAAATTTCGTGTGTAACTCTGCACAAAGATTACAAGGCATTAACCAACCAGACTGTCCTCTCTCAAGTTGGTCCTATGTTGAAAGATCGTCAGGGAAGGAGCTATCGTTGCCGTTCAGGAACTCCTCGCAAGGAGTAAGTAAATATGTTTGAATATGCTCAATTTGCTCATACCTGAAATATTTGGAATTTGCCCTAGCTTACTACAGTATACTGAAGTATTCAAGTCATGCATATAATTGAAATTCTGTGATACGAAAATGCACGTAGAAATCTTACTATAAAACTTTAGTAAGGTATATAAACATCACATCAAATTGTTCGCTCTATAAGAACTGCTATGACTTGAAAATATTGTTCAATTGCTGTATTAAAATCTAAATACCGTAAATTACAGATCCAAACACAATTTTAAAGAATGTTTGGACAATAAATTAAATATATTACAGGCTGTTGCATGTTACATATATGGGACTATTAATACGAGCCAGCCCGACTTGTGTTAGTGCTACGAAGCCTATGCTCCCACCTTATACTGTATATAAGTATATTGTTGAGAAATATTCGACATAGCCTATGAGACATGTAAGAAATGCAAGGATTTCCAGCCTGGCTTGCTAGGCTTCCCCCTCCTAACAATGCATACAGTATATTCCATACTTGATTCCATCTAAAACTTCCAAGCCAATAAGAAAATAATTTCTGGCTAGCTTGCCCAGCAAAACAAGCAAGCTGAGCTCATATGAAAAGCACCTATGTTATAAACTTCCCCACTAATAGAGTACAGGGCCGGGTGTCTTGTATAGTTTTCATGAAATTTGATTGTAATATAAAGTGCTGGTTTGTTGTACCATTTTAGGTACATCTGTGCTGTCAGATACAGATGGCTTGCTCGATGGCTTTTTGGATACATGGGTCCAGAAAAAACTAGGCCATTACCAGCATGCATTTATCACAATCTAAGAGGGAGATACAATGCTGGTAACTCCAAAGGATATTTAAATTCTGAGGAACGAAACTAGTGAGGGAAATAATGTGCCTATTAATAATGTCCTTTTCGAGGTTTTCCACATTTACGGCACACTGGTGCTTTCCTTTGTGTTGAAGTTGGTGCAGATGGTCGATTAAGGGATTCTTGGAAAGTTTCTTGTTCTGCTTCTATGAATTAATAAAATAGAGATATTAGAAACAATCATATGTGTTTCTGGTACAATAAATAAATAGAATACAAGAATAGAATTAGAATATCTAAATTTATAATAAGTACCTGTTGGAAACACTGGATATTATCCATACTTTTCCGCTTTTTATGTTTCTCAATTGCCTCTTTCTTCCCCAGCCGGTTTGGAAATTGGGTATTGAGGGGTTTTGGTGTCAATGACGAATATGTTGATGCAATTTTTGTCAGCTCCGCATGATCGATGGTAAACAACACATCGCCAATACATTTGACATACTCTAAATAGTAGCAAGTTAGAAATGTTGGTTATTAAACTTGTTTATGAACAATAAACTTATTGTAAGCTTGCAGTTTATTGTGTGTTCTTATTATGAAAAACAGTCATTTTAGTAATAAAGCAAATTGTGTTGCAGTTAAGTGAGTTAAAAGTTGACAATATTTACCATATGTTGGTGGTGGCTTTTTAACTTCCCTCACAATTTCCTCTCCAAGTTTATACTTTGGGTAACATACATTGGTATAAACCTCTCCATCTCTTGACTGCTGGCTTTCACGCCTTAGATTCTCGTTGAAGTGTAGTGCAGCAAGAGCGGTCCTAAAATAGTATAGAAAGTAGTACTTCAATTAAATTTGTTCCAAATTGCAGCCCAAATTGCAATCCATCCATTATCCAAATCCTACACTAGGAGTTGTCAGTAATTGTCAGGTGCTACAGTTTATCAAAACAGTCCTGAAAAATGTAATGTTGAGTTAACCAATGTGTATATAGTACCTGCAAATATGTTCCCATCCATGAGAAACATAACCTCTTGGGGTGCCAATGATTCAAGGTGGCATGTAAGCCTTCAAGGCAGCTGGTTTGGGCATCTGAGGACAAGTTCTTTATTCCAGATTCCAACCTTGTATTTCCCAAAATGACCAGCATTTTGTCAAAGGCTGGTGTTCCTGAAATAAATCAAAAGGACTAACAATAAAGGTATAAAAACATGGAACTGTTTTCTTAAAACAGCATTTGACATACATTTCCCTGTTTAATAAAAATTTAGCACTGGTCAAATTGAGGGTGAAATTTTCAGAACCACTATAAACTTGGGAATGAGTCATTCCCAAAAAGATCCACACTCCCCTTATGATGGAATTTTATGCCGTCTGGAGGAGGAAGGAAAACTACTTCTGAACACAGTAAAATGTGCTAGAACATCCCGCGGGGGGGTTAACTCCCTGTGGGGAAGGTGTGGATTTTGCTAAAATGACCCAATGAAATACAAAATTACATTAGTGAGCTTTTGCCCCTGTTTGCATGGGACTGGATGAATTAGGAACTGTGGTCAAATGTGCACAATTTCACCTTTCACATGGATTAAATGAAGCCAGACTAATTCAAGCACAACTAACCATACGAGTCCCTGTGTCAACAAATGAAGTTGGATGAATTTTTGTGCAGTTTCAATGCATTCTTATGTGAATATAGCCTTTCAAATCTGTGCATGCATATATTTACCAATTTTAATCCAATCACGAGGTGTTTCCAGTTCTCCATGGGCACAATCTGGGAATAATTGGTTAGGAAGCCCTGCATGTCTGTTGGCAACATGGTACATGAATGATTTCCATTTTGCCAAAATCATCTGTCCAAATCCTTCTTTTGTTGAGGTTGCACACCAGTATATATGGTTTCGGACTCCCTTTATCCATTGTAAGATAGCCTCACATCCCTTTTCTTTAGCAGCCTTCATCATTTTTTTTTGTTACCGTACGTGCAACATGCCAGATGTCAAAAAAGTGCTTGGTGCCACTTTGTGTTTCCCTCACCCACTTAGCGATCCCAGCATGGCGATCTGAAACAAATTTCTTAATTTAAATACCAGCTGTTTGAAGGTATGCAAAGCAACGTTTGGCCCCTTCCAATTCCATTTGGTTGCTTCCAGCTGATTCATTAGACTAAAAAAGGGAAATGGACAACTACATTATACATTACTGTATATACTTTCTGTATAACCCTATTGTGTATATACCAAGCAATATATTTGGCCATTTCTTCTATATACCACTTGGCTATGGTGTAGATGAATTTAAGTAGTAGCATACAAACGGTGAACAAAGCAAGTGATACATTATTGTATGGCCCAAAGTGTATGAGTTTTACAGGGATTACATCACATGTAACATACACTGTGTTGGTTAGATGTAATACATGTGAAACTCATACACTTTAGGCCATACCACTTGCTTTGTACTACACAAGAGAAGCGGCCATCACCACACCACACAATGTCTTCTAATTGTTTTACTTTTGTTACTAGTCCTTTCCTGTAAGTTTCCCAGTGTTTTGCTACAGCAGGCAAGATAAACTTTTGTTGATGTCGGAAGTAAGTCCTAATGTTTGTGGCACATAATCCCATGTGTCGAAACACCAAAAGAATCTTGCTTACTGAAGCTCCGGCCATAAGGATAGCAGTATTTCCTGCAGGATACTTCGTAAAGATAAGTGGCTGTGACCTCCATTTAAAAGACTTGTCACCACACTCTGGGCAGTTCTGATTAACTGAGACCATTGTGCCATTCTTTATCACATCCACAGTTGGTTTGCTGCTTTTGCATTTAAAGCAGAACATAGAGAAAAGGCTCACCAACATAGAGTAAAACACCAGAAACTTTGGCTCTGAACAGATATCACTCTCATTTTTATTCAATCTATAATTTAGAAAAATTAAAAGGATATTGTAAATTGTATTTGTAGCTTCTTTTTCTCAATGCCCCTCCTCACTGATTATATTTATTTTTCTGGAAGCAAGTGTTATAGATACTATGCATCATAGTGTTGAACCTCTAATGCCCCCTCTTTACTTAAATACTGTTGCTAGTCAGAGCAAATTCTGTATTATGAGGAGACTACAAAACGTGGAATACTTAGTGCCCATTGCTTTAAAAGGCAGACATTACTGTTTTACCTTATGTTGTTACGTGACCGTTTCTCTGCTTCATCGTTATCGTCATCGGATTCTGACTCAGAACTTTCATATCCATCCAATTCACACGACCATTCAGGATCATGATTGATTTCGCCCACTTCACCATCATGGTCACTTTCACTCTCATCTCCACTTCCAAACTCCATATTACCATCACAGATAGACTCATCACTGATAATTCCATCTTCCTCAATATCAGATTCCTAAAATAAGAATTGAGAAATAATATTTAATTAAATTCCTCTTGTAAGTCAGTAGTCCATAGCAAAACATTATGTCACTTACAGAGGCTTGCTCATTCAGGTTCATCATGATGTCCACTTTCTTCCTCAACCTCTCCAATTTTCTTTTTAAATTCCTCTTATCTTTCATGTGCTCTTGGCACTTTTTGCATGTACTGGAAGGCATCAAGAGAGTTGTTTCTTCAGCATTACACTCTGCAGGATCATGTGATATTGATTCAGTGGTGGCTAGATCTTGGACAACTGTGATGTTGGTGGGAACTTGGTCTGCTTGGTGTCGAGTTCCTGATCAACTGAAGTTGATGCCTTGGTTGCTTTTGTGTTGTCAGAGCGGGGTTTTTTTAGGTGGTTCTGGTCACGGTTCTGTTGCCTCAAAATGTGCTGAGCACAAGTAAATCCTACTTGAGTACATGGCTGGATTGAAATCCACTCTGTGCCGTCTAACAAATTTCACCCACTGCTGTCTTACTGAGCTATCTGTAGGAAAGCGATGCATACTTATGCCAGGGGTATCTCCATTATTTGTACAAGACCTTTGATTTGGCCCACCAGCAACACAAAAGACTTTACAATGCCTTTTTTTGCTTACACTTGAAGCTTGTTTCTCCATTCTTTGTCTAAGATTGTCGAAGCGTGCCCTGCTCTTTAAGTCACCGGAAGTAATTTAGCAACACTTGGCTGCGCGCAATTAAGTTTTACTATTGCGCGCTACTATTTATCAGAAGTATGCCATGTTTAACCCTCGATAACTTTTTTCTGATTCAATTTGAAAGCATCTCGTTTTCAGAATCATTTTCTACGACTTTAAAAGTACCAGAACGCATCGAAAAAAATTTCGTTTCATAGGCACTTTAATAACAACTTCCCAAATGTCAAGAGTGCACAGACTTGACACTGTCGTTCCAGATATCAGGGTTAAGGCACAGACGTTGGAGAAAGTAGAGGAATTCAAACTCTTAAGTACATGGTTTAGTGATAACCTCAAGTGGGGATGTCACGTAAAACACATAACTTCCTCTTGCTACGCTTCCACCTTAAAAAATAAGAAATCTTACACCATTAGCAGAATCTCTCATTCTTTCAAATATATTCTATAATATCGTTGTTTATCACCCTCTTCCTGCGAACCAATTAAGGAAACTACAGCATGTTCAAAATGCAGCTGCAAGTTTCATAACCAACAAATACTGTGGCATGGGAGATGTGTTATCTCTGGGATGGTTGCCAGTACATGAAGGGACTGAATTTGAGTTGATGCTTTTGCCCATAAATCCATATGGGATCCTTCCTGGCCTCAATACTTGAAATTAGAACTACGCACCAACAATCGACAGCTTCGATCAAGTTGGCACCATCGTTGAAGATACCATTGGAAACAGGAACATTTCAGGATTGCTGTGCGAATATTTTTAACTAACTGCCTATATCTTTAAGAAATAACAATGATCACAGATCTTTTTTAAATATGATTAAAACGTTTCTCTTTGATAAGGCTCATGGACGAATTGAACATGGTGGGACAGTTTTATTATTTAGTTATTTTGTTTGATTATTTATTTGATAACTTTAGTTTTAGCTTTACTATTTATATACATTAATATCATATACTATTACTATATTTATACATTGTATATATATTATATTGAACCATTTTCGCATAGAAATTAACTCTTTCTGGTTCGGTAGCATTTTAATTATGTTGTCGCAAGAGAACTTTGAGTACGATCTCCTTTGCAAAATATTTACCCCCTGGCAATGAAATTAACACCATTGGAATCCTTACAAAATAAGCTTTTTAACAGTGGGCTATTTTGCTGACTAAACATTACAGAATCAAAAATACTAAAAGTTTAATCCCAAACATACCTCCAGTCATACTTCAGTTCCAACTCAAACAATCTTTAATATCTTTTCATATGCTTGCTATCTCTACAGACTTCTAATGGTCGAAATTTAGCTTTTTATCTGTGTCTTTATTTGGTAAAACTTGGCTGCGATACGGCGAATAGAAATATTTATTTTTAATGTTTTTTTTATTTATCGGCTATTTTCCAGCAAGCACACACTTGCCATAGTTTGACTATATATGGTTTGCCCACGCGCTTCAGTCTCGACAAAAAGATCTTATATAGGGTATTTTACCCTGGGGAATTGTTTCCGGCCACTTAAAAAACCATAGCCAAAGTCTTTGTTTATCTTTGGGCCTTTTCCGGTTGTTTTTGTCTGAAATTCCGGTTTGATCCATACGCTACATTTCAAATTTCGCCGTAACTTTGTCAATGTGTATTGTTGTTCTTTGAAAGTTGGTCCGTATGTACTGTTTTTAAAGCTCTATAAAACGGTGTATTAGCGAAGATCACACGGTTTTTAAAACAGAAGTTATGATCGACCAAAGGTACTGAATATATAATTAGTTTACGATATAATAAATATCAGATTACAAAGGTGTTAAAACTCACGGAGATCTGTAAAACAATGTGTTTAGCCAAGAACAGGTGTGTTTGCTGAATCGATTGGTGGTATTTTCGTCCGTTTTGGGTGAGGGGCGCCAAAGATACAAGCGCTCAAAGTCATCATCCTTTGGCGGTTGATATTCAACGGTGCCGTGTAGAAAGAGTTAAGGATGTAGAGCTACTATGTAGATATGCCTTAATGAATTCGTTATTATTTTTATTCTTATTACTGTGTTTGAGTATGGTTTGAGCTACAAACCTTATAATATGCATTAATCTGAAATTTTTCCAGAATCTGAAATTTATATTACATTGGTATCATGATACACTAAAGGCCATTTTCCATTATGGTCATTTTGTTCGCGTGGGCGAAGCGACCTATTCGAATCAAGTTGAAACGTGTTCGCTCCGCCCGCGCTGGAAAAGTGACTGTAATGGAAAATTGTCTTAAGATGCATATAAACCTTAAGCAAACTTCTATGCACTTGTCTTGAATGTTGATTAAAGACAATTAAAGTTATACTAATGTTTGAAATTTTGTAGCATGTCATTCACTATTTAGTATCCAACACCAAATGTTAGTATCTTGTGGATATCAAGATACTGCAAATTTCAGACCTTGCTTTAAAAGGATGGCCTAATATATTTAGCCCCTGTTTTTTTCTGTGTCAAGGAATTGATGACAGTCAGTGGCGTAGCCAGCCCGCCGATTTATGGCGGATTTTAATGGTCCCGCTATGCAAATTTCAAATCATTATCATTATTCATTTCTTTTAGAAATGGATTGTTTTCACCTTCAATGACCACAAACAAATTTGCATAGCGGGACTAAATCGGTGGGCTTGCTATGCTACTGATGACACCATAGCTGACAAGTAGATCAGGAACTTAATGGTATAAATCTAGTTTGAAGATATATTAAAAATAATTTTGAATTAATAAAAACATTTGTCAATGAGAACTTTTTCAAATAGCATTGGCCAGTTATCATGGTATGCTGATTTAGTGCATACAGCTTTTTGCAAAATTCTTTACAGGACATAGCCTCCTCCGCAGGCATTGCCTTAAAATTGGCGGGCAGAAATTATTTGCTGGAAAAAAAAAATTAGTGTCGATGCCTGCCAAAACCCGAAGACTTTGGACCGGTCATGTTACCCTTATGGACCGGTCATGTTACCCCCACCCCCCACGGGATATTTTGTTCATATATTAAAACTAAACTCACTCTCACGGGATAATTATTTGTTCATAAAAACAACTGCAAAATTATACGGATAAACTTAAACGTTCGCCAGAATACTATAACATTTTATTTTACAAATATTAAAAAAGTATTTAGTATCTTGCGCTTTAAAAGCTACAGAATAGTTGCGGACATATTTAAAGATAAAGCATGTGGATCGAAGTCATGAAAATAGAAGTGGAATGGCTTTAATCATAGACTGATTTGGCTTCTACACTACGTCGTTTGATGCTGCTAAAGCTGCTTGTTTAATAAACAGAGAATGTGTATTAAATGGATTCCCCTAATGGTCTTAGTTCGACGGAGTAAACATGTTCAAACCTTAGAAACTGTATAAAGTATGAAGAGTTGTGAGTGCCGAGCTCGAATGGAAAATATAACTTAATATATGAGTATAGCTAACACACAAATAGCATTGAACTGGAACAGTATAAATTGTTTTGGGAAACAATGTACTCTAGAAGGTTAGAAGGTACAAGCATAGTAAAATGTCGAAGTTTTAAGTGCAAGATATAATTGATGCTGGTGGAATATAATACTCATTTTACTTGATGAGACAAAAGATAATTTGTAACTGGTTTGGTTTGTTTACAAATTTTCAGAGATATTTCAGCCAAGAACAAACTTCAAATTTACTATGCTATGTTTTTATGCTGTACTTAATAAATATACATAAATCTAAAGATTACATTTTCAAAAACATGGCATGCATAATAATCAATAATTAATAACAATTAACTGAGTTAATAAAATATATTAAAAGTCAAGTTCAAATGCTTTAACCGATCCGAGAGTTGTTCTCGGAAAGTTCAATGTCTGAAGCATTGATTTCTGGTCTCTTGAAAACTGTTCTGCTTCCTCTGATGCATAGGACTTGGGCTCTGAGCAGGGAAAAGGCGATCTTTCTGCGTAGCCAGCTCATCACGACACTCTTGTTGAAATGCCTCTTGGTAGCAATCTGGTCAGCCAGAGTAGAGAGGAAGTGTTGCGCTTCGTCGTCCCGTGATCCACCATACGCGCTGAAAACAAGTGGCGTAAAGAACCATGTTCGATCTCGATTACACGTTGGTTGTACTCGCGTTTCTTCTGTCGCTCGTTCGAGTTGAAATTACTGGTGAGGCTACGGCTTCGATATGTCAAGGCGTAAGGATTAAAAACCCGAACATCAAAAAATGCCTTTCCACATCTCTGCCAAAAACCTCTCGCAGCAATGTCGACGCGTGCATCATCAGCTGAGTTGGCACTAGGAGGCAGGACTTCACCCGATAATGGAATAAGTGCTGGTTCGGTTGTAACATCGTATGCTACCTCATCCATAGCAACAGCTAACAAATCGCATACTTCATCATGTCGACGATGAATGAATCCACCTTTAAGACACGATAACGCATGGTCCACCGTAAATGCTTTGCCGCAAGCACAGTTTCTTGGAAGGAATTTTAACTCCCATCGATAGCGAAAGTACAGAGCGTCAAAGAACTCCCGCTTGTTTAGCACATATCCTTCCACAGCGAGTGGAAGAGCTGTTAGCCAGATAGACGCGCCTTTCAATTGGGCGAGATCATTAGCACGGATCTGTTCGGATGTCATTCTCGAACGTAGCTCATCAAGTTGTGCTCGGTATCTAGCTTGTTGTTCCTGTCTAATACGACCGCGGACGCTACCAGGTTGAACTTGATCGGGCAATAGTTGGTTCGCTTCGGACTTGTCACTGTTTTGCTTGATTATTTTACCAATAAGGCTTTCACAAAGGACTTTCGAGTTACTGTTCTCCGTGTCACAGATTTCCGATAAAATTGGTATTCCTAATCCACCAAGTTGTGTAGGCAAAGACAATAACTTACGGTCGTCCTTGGATAGACTTCGATTGTCAGTGAGAGCCGGAAGAAACAAGTTATCAATGATGCCATCGATCTCTTGTAGTTGGTCTTGAATGTTAGGAATGGTTCGAATATGGTAGGTAAACCGATGGCGAAATCCAGATACAAATGCTGCGTAGGCTGCCTGTGGCTCATGCTTGGCGATTTGACTTAATACACGAAGTTGGCTGGACCATCGTTCAACTAAAGATTTAACATAGCTGATCTTTCCATCTTCAGAGCCAATGTACCCACCCAGATATTTCTGACCTTCGGATGATATACGAACGTCCGTTCCTGCGAACATTTCTTCAGCCATTTGATGTAGATCAGGTTTGACTATTAGCCAGGATTTGTCTGCACGCGGATAGTAGCCTAACAGAGGACCATATTCAGAGATCTTGCCCCACCAACAGCGTAACTGCGCCAGCTCACCAGCACCACCAAGGTCATCTGCAAAGGCAACTTGCTTGACTTCATGTGTAGTGTCACTCTTAATTAGATGGAGTAAAGGTGTAATTGCAACTGCATATAAGGGCATGGCTAACGAGTCTCCTTGAGTAGTACCTTCGGCTGATGTTATTTCTTTCCCGCCTTGTACGAACAAACGTGATGGTGTTGCATAACAATTGTAAGCGTAAACTGACATCGCAGGACAAATATACTGAATATTGTGGAGCATAACATTTCGGTTGATGGAATTGAACGCATTAGTTGCATCGACTAGGAGAAGTGCATCAGTTTCTTCTTCTGCAAATATTTGAGCCATCGAGTGTACGGCAGCTTCGCACCCTGCTTGTTGACCAGCACATAATTGTAGATCACCAGCACTTTTCATGATCTGTGGTTTGATGGTGTAAATAATTGATTTGCCAATAATCCGACGTAAGACTTCTCCTACTCCAATCGGTCTGACACCAGGATCCTTATCCAGCGGGATTAAACGGCACGACAGGTACGCTTCGATACTCGTCAGCTGATGTTCGTGGAATTCCATCTTTTCAGTTGCCAGCTTTCTTGCCATCGATGCAACGGCCGTACGTAGATCTCTTGCTGCGCTGCCATAATTACGAGATACCAATATGTGTCTCCAGCCTTGAGCGTCTAAACCAGATGGACCCGCAGCACCACTCGTATTCATCGCAGCCTTGGCTATTGTTGACTCGTCGATATTGGCAAATATCGCAGGATCAACGAAAGGTATCTCACCGTCCATCATGACAGAAGCATCACTCGGTCGAGGCTCGGGATGTTTTCTTTTCAAATCTTCAATTACATCTTCCGTCAAAGGTAATACACCTGCACTGGAGGACTGCTCGTCAAGAAGACGGAGAGCTGCATTCACTTTGCCTTGCAACATCAGCTTCGCAAAACTTTTGGACAACTGCTCTTGAGTCATCTTTTTCTTTGACAATGACAATGACGATTGGATTTCTCTACATTCTCGAATAAGGATATCAAAATCACCAGCTTCCCATAAACTAAAGCGTCTCTTCAGACAGATAGAATGTTCCTTAGCAGTTGATTTGAAACTTGGCTTTTGCAGTAAAAGAGCAGGCATTATCATAACGAGTTTCAAAGAAATATCCTTTAATGTTGCAGAGTCGCAGTTCCAGGCGCTGATTAGTCGACAAATTTCTTTGACAAACGACTTTCCGGCAGCTCCACTTGGCAGCATAAAAACATTTCTTCGCCAAAACACAATTTCCTCATAGACTGCGTTGACTATCTGCGTTAAGTCATCTTTCGTATGAGTACCCCAAATACGTTGTGCATTGGACATTGATCCATCACGTTCAAGACCAGATTGATTGGACAATCCTTCATGATTGGAAGAACTTGCTATCTCAACTCCTGCAGAAGCCGAATTGCTTTCAGCTTGCGAGGTAAATGGAAGATTATTAATCTTTTTCCGACAGTAATTTAGGTGAAGCGATCTTCCTCGATCTGTACCGAACGATTTACTACAAAGTTCACACTTAAACTTTAGTTATTTTCCTGGTTGTCTGACTGCTGCTGCTTGATGTTGTTGTTGAGCGAGTCCTTGTTCCATTTGATCACCATTCATTTTCATAAATAAATGTTGTTTATACCGATTAAATCAATTAAAGCACTCAGAAAATAGTATAAATGTAACAGAGGAAGCTTGATTTATCTGATATAGAGCATCTATATGCTTCAGATTTATCGCAGTTCACTTCCTGTTAGAATTTCACAGCAGATGAGTGTTTTTGTTCGTTGTTTTTCTTTCTAATTTCTTTTCTAATTGATTAATTGGCGCGCGCAGCCAACTGACGATATGTTTTGACGCGCGCCAAATGACGTCGATATATTATTTGCTCACACGATACCAATTAAACGGTTCCGTGCGCCTTTCAGAAAAACAAAAATCCAAATTTTAAAACTTACAGAAATTGTTTCCACGTAAAATAACAATCTTTTTAGTCAAGATTTTAAGTGATACTTCAAATTCCAACTGTAGACGACTTTATTCAGCAATTCCCTCACTATAACATTCCAAAGTTTCAAGAAAATGAATAAATTTTCACATTACACGGAGTGCCAAAATCAGCATCCGCTAATGACGACGAATGTCGCTGTACTTGAGTACTTATGCATGACTGTGTACTGCTTGAGCGCTCAGTGTTCCATGGAGCTAGGCTTATGCCGGCACAGCTGGCTGTTTATAATAGCTAGATCAATGTTTTCAATTTCAATGGTTGGATGCCCATGTGTTAAAATATGGTGCAGGCTATATGCTGAACAGAAAATTGAAACTGTTCAGACAGCAACAAGTTTGCCATACACATAATGACTGCTAAAATATTCCATAAACTATAATTAGGATACATGATTATTTCATTATGGCCATGTTGGCTAGGATCTTGCTTCCCTACTTGCCAGATTTAGCTATTTTGGCAACAAATACCAGACAAGGTTTTTCTCTGCTGGTATTATGGCTCTTGCCTTATTTGTTGTCAAAAATAAGCGCTCCTGGTGAAAGTCAGTTTGAGACTGTTCATATGCCGGTAGCATCAGATGATGGCACTAGGCTAGGCGTAATTGTGTTGTGCGTTATAAGGAAGGTAGAGGTCAGAAGAAGGTTATAACTTATTGTGCTGCTCCGCAGTGTGGGAAGTTTTTGCATATCCAGCCAGGTTTGAATTGTTTCAACACCTGGCACTCTGTTGGATATGACAGAAAGTAGTGGATAGATTAGCTTAGTTTAGGTTCATGGACTGTCCTCGACAAGTCCTAAATCAAATTTGCCAGAGAAAATCTGTGACATATTTTAACATTATGTTATGGCACTTCAATGGCATACATTTTTTTTACTCTTACCCAATGTCCACGAGAACCTGAAAAACAATTGTATTGTTTTGTATGTTTTTTGAATAATAATGAATGAAGGAATTGTGGAAGATGGTAGTGATTTTTCATATGGCGGAATTGGTATTTTGACCAAAATGGCAGTTTGTTTGACTCAGAGAAAATCTGTGACATATTTTAACATTATGTTATGGTACTTCAATGGCATATTTTTTTTACTCTTACCCAATGTCCACGAGAACTTGAAAAACAATTGTATTGTGTTTTGTATGTTTTTTTTAATAATAATGAATGAAGGAATTGTGGAAGATGGTAGTGATTTTTCATATGGCGGAATTGGTATTTTTACCAAATGGCAGTTTGTTTGACTCAGAGAAAATCTGTGACATATTTTAACATTATGTTATGGTACTTCAATGGCATACATTTTTTTTACTCTTACCCAATGTCCACGAGAACCTGAAAAACAATTGTATTGTGTTTTGTATGTTTTTTGAATAATAATGAATGAAGGAATTGTGGGAGATGGTAGTGATTTTTCATATGGCGGAATTGGTATTTTGACCAAAATGGCAGTTTGTTTGACTCAGAGAAAATCTGTGACATATTTTAACATTATGTTATGGTACTTCAATGGCATACATTTTTTTTACTCTTACCCAATGTCCACGAGAACCTGAAAAACAATTGTATTGTGTTTTGTATGTTTTTTTAATAATAATGAATGAAGGAATTGTGGAAGATGGTAGTGATTTTTCATATGGCGGAATTGGTATTTTGACCAAATGGCAGTTTGTTTGACTCAGAGAAAATCTGTGACATATTTTAACATTATGTTATGGTACTTCAATGGCATACATTTTTTTTACTCTTACCCAATGTCCACGAGAACCTGAAAAACAATTGTATTGTGTTTTGTATGTTTTTTGAATAATAATGAATGAAGGAATTGTGGGAGATGGTAGTGATTTTTCATATGGTGGAATTGGTATTTTGACCAAATGGCAGTTTGCTTGAATTGTACATTGTCCAAAAAGGAAACATTATACTTAACAGGATGATATAATTCAGGATAAGGAAATATAACATATTTTTATATGAAAAAACAATGTATTTAAGACTTTTTTGGAAACACCCATGTCATGACACACACTATATATATATATATATATATATAGTCAAATCTGCAGACATGCATGTTTCGCCGTTCAACGGCTCGTCAGTGCAGCTTGTAACGCAGTCTAGATGCGAGTGACTTCGTATTTATACACCATACTCTTGCCCTCACCAAGCGCATGTGGTACAATACTCAGACACATGCGCATCCAGACATGCGTGAAGTGTCTTGGGGCCAGAGTGCTCAAACGACCACAAGGGAAGTGAGCTTTTGCATTATAGCTTATAGCCACCAATTAACCTCACAGAGTGCTCAACAACACAAGTGAAGGAGCATATATAGTCAAATCTGCAGACATGCATGTTTCGCCGTTCAACGGCTCGTCAGTGCAGCTTGTAACGCAGTCTAGATGCGAGTGACTTCGTATTTATACACCATACTCTTGCCCTCACCAAGCGCATGTGGTACAATACTCAGACACATGCGCATCCAGACATGTGTGAAGTGTCTTGGGGCCAGAGTGCTCAAACGACCACAAGGAAGTGAGCTTTTGCATTATAAGCTTATAGCCACCAATTAACCTCACAGAGTGCTCAACAACACAAGTGAAGGAGCATATATAGTCAAATCTGCAGACATGCATGTTTCGCCATTCAACGGCTCGTCAGTGCAGCTTGTAACGCAGTCTAGATGCGAGTGACTTCGTATTTATACACCATACTCTTGCCCTCACCAAGCGCATGTGGTACAATACTCAGACACATGCGCATCCAGACATGCGTGAAGTGTCTTGGGGCCAGAGTGCTCAAACGACCACAAGGGAAGTGAGCTTTTGCATTATAGCATATATAGAGTCTTACTCTATATATATATATATAGAGTAAGACTAGAATGACTACATTTTTTATTGTTTTGCATGCAAGTTTCAGTAAATAACAAAAAGTAGTTCCAGTTCTTCAAAAGCAATGAAACTTTCAGAGAATATACCTTTGTTCATGAGCTACAACTTTTGTATAACATTGTTTCCGAAATTCGCGCAATCGAGGTTTTATTGTTAGAATAATTGCTACATTTTAGATAATGTGTGCTAATTTATGTCAATTATTTCGCATATATAATTTAAGTCTGGCCACATCACCTATCGTGTTAAAGTGGAAGTCATTAACTATCGAATGATGCATGTCCCATTACAAGAGAGTAAATACTTCCGGAGATATTTACTTATAATAAAGTCGCGTGCACAAAGAGTTAACAATATACCAACTCCTTTACATATTTCCAATTAAAGTTCAATAATTCCATCAATAATAACACAGTGCAAATTCTACTATATATAAATAATTTTATCAAAATTTCAAGCATCGAGCATGCGCACATCGCAGGCTTTGGCGCAACAGCTCCGTGTAGATTGCTTGAACCCAATCCCCCCCACACACAAACTTGCACCATTATTTTTCAATAACTTGTATATTTTATGAGACGTTTTAAAAAAATGTCCACCCCCCCAAAAAAAGTTGAGCGTCTGTTGAAACACAATCAACATTTCAATGCTAGTTTTTTAGTTAAAATGTCCACCCCCCCCAAAAAAAAGGTGACAAAAAAAGTTAAGCGTCTGTTGAAACACAATCAACATTTCAATGCTAGTTTTTGAGCTAAACGAGTTGCCCCGGCAAGCAGCTACTGTGGTCCCAGCAAATTTGCCCCCGCCTAAATATGGTCCTCCGGGCCATATATTCTAGGAAATTTGGCCCCCCTTTTAGGACCGTTTCTTATTAGTCTTATATGTTAAATCAGATATGCTCCATATTTCTTGTGGTGTACCTCAAAGTTCAGTGTTAGGGCCCTATTCTCTTTTTGTTATATATAAATGACTTCCACAATCGCTCCAAAATCTTAGATTTCCATTTGTTTGCAGATGATTCCAATATTTTTTACACTGATAAAAATTTATCAAGGTTGGAGTCATCCATTAATGATCAGATACAGTGTGTTAGTAAATGGCTGTGTGCTAATTAATAAACTGTCTCTTAACATTGAAAAGTCCAATTCCATCCAATTCAGAAAAAAATAGATTATAATTTTCAGGTGATCTTGAATGGTCAATTTCTAAAACGTGGATTATAAAACAAAATACTTAGGTGTCGTCATTGATTGCCACTTGAATTGGAAGGATCCCATATATCAAAGAAAATTAAACGTAATATTGGTGTGATTTCAAAAATAAGACACTTTGTTAACTTGGAACTAATTCCCTGGAGTAATACTTACCATTGTTCATTAAATCCACTTTTTATATTGCAAAAAAATATTGTTAGGTTAACTCATTAACTGGCAATGTGTCCGAATGCGCCCTGGAATTGGCAAGGGGGTAACTGGCAATGCACCCGAGATTGGCATGTCACCTTCCGGGCATGATTGCCACGGCATGATTGACAGTTTGCCTAGCAACCAATATGAATATAGAACACGAAACACGAGCTTTCCAACGCACATTGGGTGAGGAAATTGATCCAAAAATTGCAAAGATTTCCAAGTTTTAAAATATTTTTTTACAAAAACGTTACGCAATGGCTATATGTTACAAGAAGGGAATTTACAGCAAGTTCTAAGGGCAAAAAAGAAGAGGATTTTCAAGAGCTCAACAGAAAATTTGGTCCAAAATGTAAGGGAATGTCTCGGCGTTTTTGGTCAAGTTCTTGTCGAAATCCATTCGCGAGCTTTTGAGCTGAAAACATGGGTATTTTGTAAATTTTATGGAAAATAATAGTCGGAAATCACAAGGAACACGAACACCAAACACAAGTGAGTAGATGAATAGAAAAGTTTTGAAAAAACTCCCAAAATTCGACAGCATTTTAGCAGGTTAAATCTAGTTTACTAGAAATACATGCATGCAGTAACCCCTCGCCTGTCACATTCAATTGCATTGAGAAAATGGATACTATAGAAATCAAGCCATTCCATTGTATATAAGTACTGCATAAAGCACCGGTTTTCAAGTCTGGATATTCAAGCTAGAATATACGGAACCAAAATTTTGGTGTTTTTACGCATGCGCGTAAGAGAGAAACTTCCTTTTGCAAACTTTTTTGAAGAATAGTTTTGCACTCATTTTATAAGCAAGTCTCTACGTAAGCAAGTAAACAAGATAAATGAAAATTATTTGGAGGACAAATTAACAAGAGGAAAAACAGTCGAAAGACCGAAAAAGGAGAGTTTTAAACGGGCAAGTATCTATTTTGCATGCTTGCTTTGCCAATTTATAGCATGCAGTATAGTTTGTGAATTTGAAAATGTGTAGAGCATTCTGTCTGATTGATCTTAAGAGTATTTTAGTATTGATTCAAATAATTTAGCAGGGGAGTTTATCTTACTTATATGGGGGACATTGATCACTTCCATTCTATTTAATAGCGAATGACACATGCATGGATTATGGCGCTTTCTCAATATATATGAGCAACTAACCCTAATCTTAACCCCCAACCTAACCCTAACCATCCCTATAATGCCTATTTAGGTTGCTCATATATCGAGAGAGCCTGGATTATTTAAGCGAGACTATACAATGAGAGTATGAGACAAACGCATGGCAGTCATATTTATTGAGAACATGTAAATGTAATATTTATACCTTGTTTTCACATCGGTTCAGCCAGTAAATTTAAACAATCCATATTTCAGAATTAGTTGTCAAACATCCAAACGCTCAACATTAATAAAACCACAAAATCAATCAGAGGTCTTTCTAAATACTGATTATAAAGAACATCATTTATTTTTTGCAGCCTGTATTTGCAGGCCTTCATTCAGTGCTTCCACTCTCCATATTCCACTCTCCATAATTTTTTTGAAATTCCTTCCACTTTTTCTTGTGAATTTTGAATATAATAATTAACAAATTTTAGTTAGTTTAAAAACACATTATATCAATTTATCTTGAATAATGGTGCATTTATCGGGTTAAAGAATCATGGAGGCTGCAGGGGACGGGTTGTCTAAAGAGACGACTTAAAGGCTCTGGGAGTCCTTTCCCAGGAAATTTTCAGATTTTCCATCCTCCAGGACAGCATTTTCTGAAGCGAATTTGCTTGGAAATTGCCGTATTCTTAGGTTTTATAAGAAATGAGATAATTTCTTTCTTATTTCCTTCCTGACAACAAAATATACTCCCAAATACTGTTTCCTTCCAAATTTCCTTCCTAACGCCAAAATATCCTTCTGTAAGGAAATTTCCTTCCAAGAGGAAATGCTGCCTGCATTATTTCCGAATTTAGTACATGAAGTACATCATGTCATCATGTACGTTGAACAATCGTTACTTTGCAGCTTGGCCACTATATGATAATCATATATTGTAATCAATAAAATCATCGTAATCGATCAGATATACTGTAATACACCTAGCATGCTATGCTACACTGTTCTCATCCTATTAACCAAGACTGGCGTCACTGGATGGAGCGGCAACTGTGCATTCGATCTGCAACTTACAATTTCAACCGTCTCCAGGTAATCCCATAACGTTTTTCTGAATTTGTGGTATTAGGGTCTATTGAATATTTGAATCTGATGGCAAGGTATATTTTTACATGTTGTATACGTTGTCAACCCATGGAAGCAGCATTGAGTATAATTTAACAGAATTTATTATTTATATAACACAAAATTTACCAAATTATAATTTCAAAATTAATTAATCAAATATTTACAAATAAAGAATTTAAAAATAATTTTCAACAAAAAAAACAATTGCACATTTGGGAATTATAGATTAGAACAACACAATTTATGCACTTAAATTCCCAAATGTGCAATTATTGAAATTTAGGGTTCGACCTTGTTTAGGTCTTTGGGGGCACTTGATGCTAGTGTGCCCCCTCTCGCCACATAACCAGCATACCATTCCTATATAATTGAAAAGATAAAATGCTATTACTGTACCTGTTGATTTAGTTATATAATCTTAATATATTACACAATATATTACAGGTTGATATTCGACACTACCGTGTAGAAAGAGTTAATTATATTATTCCAGTGCCATTGTGAGAGTTCTCTTCAGCCTCTGAAAAAACACAACATAATTATAGAATATACTTAGTTATGGGATTTGATAGAAACAGAATAAAAATGGTTTAAGATTCTTTAAGAAGAAGGAATGCAAAGTTTAATAGCGATGCCACAATTTAAATTACGAACTGTACCACCATTATCTTTGTTAATTTTCCTTTGGTTGATCAGTTAATAAAATTGTCTGAATAATCCAGTTTTAGTTAATGAAAACCTAAAGCATTAATTAGCTAATATATCACAAGCATTTGTTGTATGTATTTGCAAATCAAATTATACTAATTGAATGCATTTTTCTCAACACTTACTTTTGAAATCTTCTCCCATGTAACTTGAGTCTACATTTAATTGAAAAATATTCCAAATGATTATATAGTACTGAATATTTATCTGTTATTGCTATTCTATTATAATTGAATCATACAACATGATTTATCATTCAAGTAGTAATATACCAGCATCATTATCAGCATGAACATCTAAAATAAGAAACGTTACATTTTAGCATTTATGTAACTCAGGTACAGGTCAGGTTGTTACAAAGCTGAATATAGATTGTTATTTTTAGTACATACTATATACATTAGGCTCCATATGGCCCCTGGGGCACCTTTAGGGAGAGATGTGGAGGGGTTGGTTAATTATTTTATTCATTAGGAGACGGGTGGCATGTTTAAAATATGGGCATATAATTAGAGAAACTACTGTATTATTTAAATACCAATATCATCAGCTTTGACAATGCTGTCGTTCTCTGTCACTGAAATAACAATATATATCATAATTGTATTAGATATGGGGTTTGAAAGAGACAGAATAAAATGTAAGTCATGGTGTAAGTACTGCAATAAAATCAAAACATAAAATTCAATATTGAATCACAAAACATCATATAACACTATCATCTAGATTGAATTCATACCGGTGTGCACTTTACTCATGCTTCACTGGAGACCCATATTAAAATGTAAGTCATGTAAGATCCAGTTCAAACATCTAACTTTTCATGTGCTGAATGCAATGCACATGGGTTAATCATAAGTGCGACATTTGAATGTGGCCACATTTTAGTACTACACGAGTAACACATTTAAACATTTTGAATATTGTTTTGGCAATTGCCAAATGAAACAACCTCATTTAATATAACTATTATTACATGTAAAAATAGATCTATTTTTTCAAGAATAAGGTGAAGCAATCTAGTAAAAATTGAAATTGCAATTTGTTTATTACAACCCAAGTATGATTATTTTTTTGTTTTTCTGATAGTGTACAGTTTCCTCCAAGTTGCTAACACTAACAGAATCTGTCCGTGATGCTGCAGATCTCTATTTGTCATTAAAGTACCCACCAACAACGTTCATATGTGATTCCGCGTGTGGTTTGAGCAGACATCTGGAGTTGCGTGATTAAGAGCTAGCACAGACTTTGTGGGGCGAAAACTGTGGGTGTTTTGAAAAACCTACCTTGGACAAGTCACCAAGTAATGTATGTACATTCTTAATAGAGTTGCATTATGCTCCATGCACAGCATGATATTTACCAAAACTTTCTTTCTGGAATGAATGCAATAAGCATTCTGGTGCTCTTATTTAGCAACACCACAAAATGTATCGGGGCCACCCTTTTTGGAAGACCCTGTAACAACATTTAATGAATCTGCTTTTTCTGTATTGTCATGTAGAATCTCAATGTTCCAGATATTGTTACCTGTGAATTTCGAGCTCTTGACGAAAACAAGAAGCCTGAAAAAGATCTGAGTATTGGAGAGCATCCAGTAACAGCGTCACAAACGCCATTTCATTTTAGGTGATCGGTTTCATTCATCCACAAACCCCCATAAATCACCACTTTGTGCCTTCCATAACATTAACCTCTGTGAGCAAGCAAATACCATTTCCACCAGCATGCAGGAATCTGAAAATAACAGGAAAAACATTAAGAGGCTAAGAAGCACATGTCAACAATCCTTTGAAGTGCACTATATCTTCAACTTCCTTATGGATTTCTACCAAAATGAAGCTATTGTTCTGGGACAAAAACGTCGTCTGGAAGAAAATATTCAACCAAATCAATATATTGAAAGAAACCTACATGGACGATTTGTAATTAAAAATTAAATTGAATTGAGTTAGACAGCAAGGAGAGGATGGTAAAATACAATAATCAAGATCAGCAGGTTGTTGCAAGAAAATTGTAGTAGATATATAAGTCACATAATTTTATGCAAAAATACATTCATGACAAATGAATAATAGATGAAACACAGTCAGAATGGAGATGTTCAAAGACTAGAAATATTTTTTGGTCAGTGAATATGTCCACTCAGAAAAATGAATACTCAACATATTTTTAAAACAATGTGGTTTCTGAATGTAAAGTTTTTCCGGAAGGCATAAATATGAAATGTCTCGTTAAATTTTAAGAATGTTCCTGCTAACCTGAATCCCAACACCCGGCATTCTAACAAATGGACAATATTTTAAGGCTGGGATTTTAACACTCGGGAGGTCAGGGGTTTCGATTGACTAGACATTAAGTGCATTACTTGCACATTATGTGAGTAAGGAATGTACCAACAAGATTGTTCATATAGGTAGATTGTTCATATCTGACTTGTTTTACAAATATATTTTAAAAACAGCCATGACGCTCGTCAACACACGTTATCTCATCAAACAGGTTGGGAAAGATCTGTCATTGCTCACTTGAATCTTTATTATCACCTGGCTGTAGTATTTAAATTTGGTTGCTTCAATTCAGGCTCTCCTGGCTTGTTTTATATCCTCATATGATCATACACATGTTTCTTCAATATAAATTAAAAATGTTTCTTCAAAAATGTATATTCTATATTTACTGTCATTCAACAACCTCCATTTACTCGTATTTTCATCTAAATAAATCTGCTAAATATTTAGCAAAAATACATAATTATAATTGTTCAGTGCCTCTGCGGAGAAAGGTAGTTTATAAATTATATACTTAATACAGTAATATTCGTAGTTGAGATTATATGCAATATGACTTTGTGTACGGACACAGATGAAATATATATATCCTTAATCTGTGGTACGGACTTTGGTTTCTTTTTATTTTATCCAAGCTCTGGACAGGCTCCATAGAGCACTTTATGAATATATTCCTTGCAACCAACCTTCCTATATATTATATATATATATGAACGGCGAAACATGCATGTCTGCAGATTTGACTATATATATATATATATATATATATATATATATATATACGTGTAGGTTTAGGTCTACGAAACGCAAAGAGTGCTCGACAACATATAGTTAGAGCAAATGATAGTTTTTCGCTTACCTCAAAACTTGTCTGCAACAGGCTGTTTCATCTGTAAAAGAATCATCAGGCAGTTTTCATGATTCTTTTACAGATGAAACAGCCTGTTGCAGACAAGTTTTGAGGTAAGCGAAAAACTATATATATATATATATATAGTCAAATCTGCAGACATGCATGTTTCGCCGTTCAACGGCTCGTCAGTGCAGCTTGTAACGCAGTCTAGATGCGAGTGACTTCGTATTTATACACCATACTCTTGCCCTCACCAAGCGCATGTGGTACAATACTCAGACACATGCGCATCCAGACATGCGTGAAGTGTCTTGGGGCCAGAGTGCTCAAACGACCACAAGGGAAGTGAGCTTTTGCATTATAGCTTGTAGCCACCAATTAACCTCACAGAGTGCTCAACAACACAAGTGAAGGAGCATATATAGTCAAATCTGCAGACATGCATGTTTCGCCGTTCAACGGCTCGTCAGTGCAGCTTGTAACGCAGTCTAGATGCGAGTGACTTCGTATTTATACACCATACTCTTGCCCTCACCAAGCGCATGTGGTACAATACTCGGACACATGCGCATCCAGACATGCGTGAAGTGTCTTGGGGCCAGAGTGCTCAAACGACCACAAGGGAAGTGAGCTTTTACATTATAGCTTGTAGCCACCAATTAACCTCACAGAGTGCTCAACAACACAAGTGAAGGAGCATATATAGTCAAATCTGCAGACATGCATGTTTCGCTGTTCAACGGCTCGTCAGTGCAGCTTGTAACGCAGTCTAGATGTGAGTGACTTCGTATTTATACACCATACTCTTGCCCTCACCAAGCGCATGTGGTACAATACTCAGACACATGCGCATCCAGACATGCGTGAAGTGTCTTGGTTATATATACTTTACTCTGTACATAAATAGTTTTTCCTTTTCTTTTATTACTTACATATATCTTACTTAAATTTGGTTGACTATGTAAATATAATGTTATGATATATGGGCAAAAAAATTATATAAAAAAAATTTAAATAAATAAAAAGAGTACTGTTCAGTGTCAGTAAAACAAATATTTGAAATATAAAAATCTTTGGTAGCTAGACGCTAAAAAGAAATAACTTTTGCAAAAAATATTCAGATCGCGACATCGAAGCTCTCGACTATTTTCAGGTAGTTTGATTCAGAATCATATATATTTGCTCATAACGTTCACTTAATATGATTGCCATAGCACCTGCTTCTTCAAAATCTCACCATATTATTATTCATGCTTATAACTTAACATCATATACTGCCCATTTCTGCATTGCAAGATATACTAATAAGTCTAGTGACAAGTATTTTAATAAGTATTATATTATAAGTAGTATCTAACGAGCAATTTGATTGGCTAATGCGCGTGCTTTATGACGCAATAAAGCACAGTCAGCGTTTTCATTTTTCTCACTTCGTCCCCGCTTGTTAAATTTTCCTCGGAATTGTCAATACAATAAGAACAAAATTATAATAGTTTTAAATCCAAAGTCTGTCAAAAAGCAAGAAAAAATAGACCTAAACGAGATGGAAAAAAGCCAGCCAACAAATAACAACGGAACATAAGTTGGCATTCAACGGTGACAAGAAACGCGAAAATCTGTACTATTTTGACATATAAAGGTACAAAAACTGTTTTTAAACACAAACCAAACCAAATTTATCCACAGTTCTAGGTGCAAAAAATTAAAATTAACCATTTTGGCATTGATTTAGATATAAACAATATGTGTACAGTTTTTAAGCTGTCAAGATGCAACGACAAAAACCTACACAAATACGACATGTTTATGCATTTCTTGACAGTTTGTCTGAGAAAATTTTTAACCACCAACCACTGAACTAGCAAAAAACACAAAAAATATTCAAACAGTACCTTCAAACAAAAACTGCCTGATATATTTGGTTCAAGATGAAAAATCAACTTGACAGCCAATGTCATCAAAGCAGCTTGACAAAAACGGAAAAACCCTTCGCTTTTATACGAATCCAGGACAATAGTGAAGCAGAACAACGAAAAACCAATCTGTCTATCATTGTGCACTATATTTGAAAAAATTTCAACAGTTTTTGTGCCTTTTTAATCCCTAATTTTTGTTGCGTTGCAAGTTTTTCGCTTCTTCGCCGGCCAGATTTCAAGCTTGTAGTTGTTGCCAAGCAATGAAAACATTAAAAAGCTTGCGAGTGAAGTCAGTGATTACATGTTAGGAGAAGATCAATATTGATCTTTGAACAAAATTGTTTACTGTGCTTATATACCACGTATAATATAAAAGAATTAAAAAACTCGTCTTGTGCCGTTATGGTGTAATAATGCACTTGGGAGAATGTTGGGAGAATACTCGAGAAGCGTGTAAAACACTAGGCTACGCCAGGCGGTGTGCGCATAACGACCGCTAAGCACGATGGTTAAAAATCAAAATTGCTTCATTTGCAATGTGGTCGCGCTTGAGCAAACGTCAACAAGCTGCTTCTGATTAGCATTGCAAATGGGGATACATTGTTTATTCCCTTTCTTAAAACATTACCATAAAAGAGTAAACTTAACTGACTTTTCGGGCAAAATAGCGGCAATAGATGCTTCCTGTTGGATTCACAAGGCCATGGTTTTATCCGTATCTCAAACTGGAAATCGTTCAAGGTGAGAACTTGCAGTGACGATTTCGAGTTTTAAAAACATTCGATACCATAGTCACGGTGTTTCTATATTCCAGGTTGGCTGATATTTTCGAGAAGCATTTGTCAGTGGTTAGAAGAGCAGGAGTGACTCCTTATATTGTATTTGATGGACTTCCATTGCCTGCAAAAGCGAGTGAAGTCGAGAAAAGGCAGAGGTGATTGAAGCAAATTTATACATAGTTTTATAGCAACGTTTGCAATCAAGATTTTACTTTGATATATTATTATTATATTCACATTTTGTAACTGAACTGACAGATAAATATTTTCCCTTGCAGAGGCCGAGAAGAATGTTTGCTGAAAGCAGAAAGAGAAGGAATTACTCCCCAAGAGGCCAACAAACTTCGAAGCCAAGCTGTTTCAATCTCTTTCAATGATATTTCAACTTGTGTAAACGTGAGTTCCTTATATTATCAGCCTATTTTAACCATAATTTTAATATAGAAATACATTTTAACATACAACATGTGGAATAAATTCACTAGCCAAGTACAGTAGGGCTCAAGAGATCTATTTATCAAATCTGTTTAGATTTGTTTAAAAGAAAAGGTGTCATATGTTGTCTCGCCCTATGAATCAGATGCACAAATGGCCTTTTTGCTTGAGACAAATGTTGCAGATTTTGCTATCACAGAGGACTCTGATCTTTTAGCTTATGGCTGCAAAGAGGTTTGTTTATCTTATATGCTATAAAAATTCCCCGAGGGAATTGGTCATTTAATTTGGACCCGATTTGAGGATTCGACTAGCTCAGTTCTGTATTTTGTGTTCCAAGTGACAATTATGAAGTGGATCCGACATTCCGACTGTGTTGAATGAGTCCCCAAGAAGAAGTATCATACAAACATTAAGGGCCCTAGGGGGGGGGGGTTGACATTTCAAAAATGTGTTAAAATGGGTCATTTCAGACAGATACACACTCCAATTCCCCAAACTGAGGAAATTAATCTCCCAACCACCATCAAGGGAGTTGGGGGAACCAAAATTGTTCCTGATACTGGGTAATAGATAGTGGATTAGGACATCCAAAGCGGGTTAATTAAGGGAGTATTATATTATATTTGATGGCAAAATTGTTTAACTTTAAATCAGTCAATCGAATCAAGTCAATTAATCCAATATTAAGCTGCTCCCACAATTTTGCTATATTGCCCATTTATTTAGGTGATTGTAAAGCTCTGCCTGAGTGGTGACGGCTGTTATTTGAGTCTGACCAACATACTGGAAGGATTGAAGCTAAATATTGAACAGTTCCAGAGTTTATGTATTTTAGCTGGGTGTGATTACCAAAAAAATGTCCGTGGTGTTGGTATCCATACTGCATACAAATTAATATGTTCCAAAGATGATTTGTTCCACACACTAGAAAAAAGAGGCGCACCAGCTGATTATAAGGAATGTTTTGCTAATGCCATGTCAGTATTTTTACATCAAACTGTCTTTGATGTCAATGCTGGAAAAACAGTACCTCTACGAAAATGGGAATCTGCAGCTCCAGCAGTGGAATTACAGTTACTGTGTGGAAAGTATCCTTTAATCAATAAATTGTATTGTTCACATGTGTTTGTGATGATGTATGATTTTGACATTTTGTGCAGGTTTCCTTAACTTTAGATTTAAGGTTACTGGCTGATGAGTTCTCACAGGAACTGGCTGTTGGGAATATTCATACGACCACTCACATGAAAGTCAATTGCCATTCCCTACATGCTAATGATAAACAGGTAAAAGGTGAAATACTTTTGAGAGATTTACGAACAAATGTTAGTGACTGACCTAACAGAAATTTTACTTGCCATTGTTCTAGGTTCGTGATGATACATCGCATAGTCAACAAGAAGCATCTGCTACAACAAATGGTAAATTCTAAGGATCTGTAATATCAGTTGAGGGAGAATTAGCCTACTACGTTGCTATGCATGTTACAGTTTGGTTATGGAATGTTTGTTTTAGGTCATATTACTAATACACTTTTGTGAAGATGTAAGAAAAATTCACCAGAAATGTCTATTATTTAGGTTGTGTATTCTCTTTCCTTGTTAGTAATTCTCAGTTTAAGGAGGCCTCTGCCTAACAAGGCCTCAATAAATTAAAGGAGGCCTCTGAATATAATTTAAAGGTAAATTGTTACTTTTTCCTAACACAAAGTTATTTTAATTAAATTTTTTTCAAGCACAAGACATACGCGAAGTCCACATAACCACTGTTGAAAGAGTGTCTTTTCCCTATGTGATACCAAACTTTCCAGTCTTGACAGTTGATCTAATTAAGGTGAAATTTGTCTTGAATGGTAAGGAATGTCAAGGTTTGATTAATGCAAAAGAGCATTCAAATGCAAGACCTGGTATATATGTGTGCACATCACATTGTGACATAGTGATTGATGGGATGAATTATGTAGTGCTTTGGCAGCTAGACAGTTTCACAAACCTGTTGAGCATCAGCCAACTCGGCCAAGATCAAGTGGCAGAGATGATGAAGAGACAGTACATTGTCTGCCCTTTAAAGTTGTTGGAACATGTTACTCATCATCAAGACAAAAAGCTCTTGAAAGAGCGTATGATTTCCTCCATGTTTACAACAGACCAGTTTTTGCTAAAATAGTGGCAGAGCCAGATAACCATGTAGACAAAAATGCCATTGCTGTGTATGTAATGACAGAAGACGAATACGAAAAAGTTGGTTACATACCAAGAGAACTGACTACGTACTTGCATGGCCCATTAAAAGAGTCAGCACGGGATGTTTCTGTGAAGCATGTGCGGTTATGTGTAAAATATTTATTAGCAGGATATTACATAACTCTAAATATTTCCAAGAAAGGTGTTTGGAATAATTTTGTTATCCAAGCTAGCTTTAGAGTAGATTAAATGACTAGCAGTTATTTGAAATATATAAGATTACAATGCCAGTGGTAGATTGACTATTTCACTCAAATGTACACAGTACGTACTAGATTAATTAAGCCGAATTGTATATTAAATGTCGAGTAATTACGACAACAGTATAAGCACGCGAAAGTAGATTCCGATATTAAAATAATCTCCCTTAAAAGCTATGTTTACACACAATGAACAACGGTTGATCGGGCCTTTTTCACGTTTTGCAAAATGTTAATGACAAATATTGCCAGTTAATCGTTCGCGGTGTGTAAACGTACCTGACACAGTGCATATTAAACACTTTTGGGGGGAAATTGATTCTCTTCATTGCATGCAGTATTGACAATGTTACAGTAAATGTGGAGGCAACTCCACAGGTGCCCTGTGAAACTTTGCCCTTGCTGTTAATTGTCCTTTCTGCGGAAGAGATGCTCGATTTGACACAAATACGCCTGGATCTCCCCTATGTGACAACTTCACTTGGTCAAGTCTCTACAGCATCTTTCTTTGTTGGCTCATTGAAAGATGGTAAGTCAAAATCAGTGTAGCGGTCTTTGGCCCCTGTCCAGTAAAAGAACTTTAAATCTGGGTCGATCCTTTTGTTGAATTCATTCAATATCTTTGCTTGTGCTTCATGGAATTGTTTCAGGTCAAAGATATCCCCCAACATTTCATGAAGTAGCGAAAACATACCTTCGACGTCATCAGTTGCGGAAGCTCGTGGATGCTCCTGAGGAAGTTGTCTTGATATATACTCTATTCTACGCAGTTCTCTGCTTTCAAGGTTGGCAACCATTCCAACAACAACTTCCCTTGTCAAGCCACAGATCCCTTTTAATTTCCTATATTGAGAGAGTTTTTACATTGTGACTTGATTAAACAGATTGATATAACTGTTCTTTCAATTCTTGGGTTTCATAATGCCGTAGTGAAACCCAAGAATAGCTGGATATAGAGTGACAATAAATCAACAATAACTGACAAAAAATACCTGTTAACATCAATAAAATGGTATCCTGGCATTGATTTAAACCAAGGCATCCAATCCGATAAAATCCACTCCTTCATTTCCTTGCAATACACTGCCCGAACAGACTCTGAAAGCCCTCGACCATCCACAGCTTTATGCCAGTTGTGTATCAGCACCAGTACCTTTGCACCACTTTCGTGACCTTTACGTTGCAGGAAAGAAATAACACCTGGACCGATTAGACGTTCACAATCCGGTACTGATTGCTTATTCTTCCCTGTAAGGGCCTCGTACGTCAAGCCTGTAGACGGGTCGTGCAAAGCATCTCTCAAGTAGCGTAAATCAATGCCCGGGATACGGCCATCACGCAAGCAGGATACAACTCGTTTGAGAAGATGGTTGTGATCTTCTCGATGATGGATGTATTCACCTCGTTCATCTTTCTCAGGCTGATAGAGGTATGTGTTGAAATCAGCAGGATCTTTCTCAATATTTATCAAATCGCTGATCTTCTTGCGATAAAGGTAAATGGCAAAGATGGATCTTAGTACGTCCAAGGGCGTCTCGACTCTTCCTATATAAATGAAATAATTATGCACCTTGTTATCAGAGAATTGCATAGAGCTATCATTAACTAACCTCAGTGTATTGAAGTTTCAACTCAAAAACGTCGTTTGACGGGTTTCAGGTTAAACATTTCCAGTATTGGCCAGTCTGAATAAATAAATACTACATGGTAGCGAATAAAAAAAAATGTTTACATGCAGTTTACCGTGAACTTTGTCTTGCTACCGCATTTTGAATCTTCATAGCTATAGGCACAGTAGAGAAATGGGTGCGGAAAATTTCTCTTATTTTTTTTATATTCCGTGCTTTTTGGATTTACTGTTAATTCACAAAATTGTTAACGAAGACGGCATATAATACCATAAGGAGAAATTTTCCGTACGTAATTTTTTTACTGTGCCAATGAAGATTCAGTTCGCGATATCTAGACAATATTTGCCGTAAACTGTAAAAACATTTATTTATTCAATCAGCCAATACTGGAAATACTTAACCTGAATACCCCATCAAACGAAGGTTTTCGAAATTAGCATTTCGAATCCAAGTAGAACAAGACCAAGAAAAGAGCGAGTAAATTGTTCATCAAAAACAATACCTTCTATCCAGGGGCATGGGTCATGCATAAATGGAAACAACGTTCTTCTTAACATAAGAATGGCACATTCGAATGGGATTTCACCATTGTTCATGTAAGCATCCAGACATAACAAATCATCTATAGGAACTGCTGGATGTTCTTTCAGTGGGCTACCTATTAAGAAAATATAAAATTCCCCAGATAAAAAATTCCAGTAAAAAGTAATGACCTGTACAGTACAACACTAGTACCGATACAAACTATTGCTAAATTGAAAAATACACAATATTATTGCCATAACGTTTCAAAAGATATAACTACCTTGTTTATTCAGTTTGAAATAATGGTGAATGGTTTCTTGTCTGGTACTACGTGCCTCTTGCCTGGCGACTTTAATGATCTCAATGACAGATATAGGTCGCAACTTTCCATTTGTCCTCAAGGAGTTGAATTCGCCATCGGTCGTGAATCCTGCAATAAATGAAGCTAGATTTCACAGTTCTGTAATCAGGTCGGAAATAAATAACATAGTTTGTGACAGACACTATGTGAAATACAAACATTTTGTTAAAATCCAATGGTAAAATCATGGATAATAAAGTAAATGGATAGGAAACTTCTGACGTCATTGACTGCATCCTTGTTGAAAAACGTGATGTCACGCGTATTGCGAATGTTACCAAAGTTCTCGGCATATTTGTTGTTTTGCTATATTTTCCACTTTAAAAGGGTGATCTTGAAGCATAAACTGGTCTAATTGTTTTAAAAACATGCCTAAGCCACGACAAAGTATTCAAGGTAAATGTTTTTCGTCTTTGTTTTGTATTTTTTGACATTTGTAGCTACGAAATTGGCGTCACAAATTTTAACGAAATTTGCGATGTATTTTTCACTGTTTAGTGCTTGAAATATTTGCTAAAATTGACTGGGAATACTTAGAGTTTTCATCGTAGAATGGCGTGGTTACATTTATTTGCTCTTTGACTAAAATGTTTAGCTATATTATTGCTAAACATGCCGTTTTTGAGAATTTGGTTTTCAACTAGGTTGAGGCATCCAACCACGCCATCAACGCGCCCGTGGGCCAGCGGAGAGAAATAAACACGCGACTCTGCTCGCAGGATACAGTCTGTATCACCTCGAGCTTGTAATCTAATTGTTAATTATTACTGTATTTCCATCAATCTGTTATATAGCAAATATTGCAAAGTAAAATAAAAATCATCTACTTATTAGTAAGTATTTACCAACAACTGTCATTCCTTTACTTTTCATAGCATCTTCAACCTTGACTTGAAGTTCACGTAGCTGGAAGTCTCCTAGTGACTTGTACGGAATAAATTGTATGGGTACAGCATATGGTTTCCTATTCCTCAGCTCGTCAGATATCATGAAAACAAGAAGATAACTGGCAGCCACTCTTTTTTTTGAAAAGAGTTCTTTAAGATAATGCTGGAGATGTGATTTCAGATCTATCAAGTAATTGTCAAGACCACCACAGACACCATCTAAGACACCTCCTAAATCCATAACCAAAACCTTTGCTTTCTTGAAAAGCTCTTGAAAGCCGGTAACACTCCATGCCAATCCCATCAATTTGCTCTCAGCCGACTTCCCACCTTCAACTGCCTTATTGTAAACTTTGCTTGCCTCTTCACTTCCCTTTATCAGGAAAATAACATCATTCTCAATTTCAACCTTTACTTTTTGGAAATCAGATTGAATCAAATTCAACCTCTGCCCAATGCCAATACTCCTAACAAAATTACACCTCTGTTGATATTCCTTAAACAACAACTGCAAAGACCCATCACCCATATCCACATCACCTTCCCAACATCCACGCATGCTTTCTCGTAACCCCAGCCTTAAATCGCAGGCATCTGCTTTGATCCACCATCGTCCAGTAGGAGTGCTGTTGTGTGCTTTCTTTAGAGCGTTTGTCTAGAAAAAATATAACTCATGTTGGTATACACAACCCTCAAAACTTTCGCTTTAATATTTTCATCTCACTATCTTTTAGTAAATTTTTTCTTGCTTTAGTCAAGGAAAAAATAATCTAGGAACTTCATCGAATATATTTCAAAATCATACAAATAAAATTTTAAAATAAATTTGAAGCTACAGTATATACTTACTTAAATTTCAGCATTTTTTGTAAAGCCTGAAGACAGCACACGTTTCTGAAGTGATCTTACTTCTAAACTAGCAATGTTGACTTTGCTCTAAAAAATAATGTCATAGTTATAAACAGGTGAATGGACCTACTGTATTGCCTAATAAACAAAATTTTTATCTAGACAAGTCTATGGTGGCCCAGCGTTACCATAGCGATATATATGTAGATTTAGAATATGTGCAAAAAATTATAAAATATTAAATAAGATTAAATAAAAATAAATTAGAAAATAAACTAAACCGTATAAAAAAGAAAAAGAAATAATGAAAAAAAAGAAAAATTGATCAAAGGAAAACAAAAATTCAAATATAAGAAAACCGAAAAAAATAACTAAATGCAAAACAAAAAAGTAAAACAACAAGCAAAACATAATAAAAAACGATTAAGAGAACAACATTGAAAATTTCAAGACATTTGATTTTCAATTTAATTTTGATTTTGCTATGATAACGATGGGCCATCGAAACATGTCAATTTCAAATTGAAAATCAATTTCAAATGTTGTGATGGCCCAGCGTTTCCATAGCCTGGTCAGCGGCTGTTTCTTGCGGGACAAAATAATATGCATACATGAAGTATGCCTTCCGTAGAGATGTGCCATTCTGTGTTATCAACATAAATATTTTAAATAATAGTAGTTGAATAAATATTTGTGCTGAAAGTTGACAAGTACAGCTACTATGAGTATCAGAATTCGAAATTCAGATTGGGAGTCTGACGAAGGTTTAAAAGCAGATATTCAGCGGTACGTATTGCAAAACCTGAGTCGCAAAGAACTTTTAGACTTTTTGCAACGAGATTATCCACAATTCGCGTGGAGTTTAACAACGCTCAGTCGAAGGATGGCTCATTTTAATATTAAATACATCGAATATGATACCAATTTGGAAGCAGTAGAGGCAGCCGTCAGGGAGGAAACTGAAGGACCAGGGCAATTGCTTGGATATAGGTCAATGCACAAAAAGTTACGAGAACAACACAATTTAGCTGTACCACGTGGGTTGGTTTACGATGTGATGACCCATGTTGACCCAGAAGGTCTTGAACGTCGAGGTGATGTAGGGAGAAAGAAACGTCACCGTGGACCGACTGGAACATTTACTTCATTGGTAAGATGTTGCATTCAAAAAAGTTCAAAATTGAGCACCTCACCCAAACCTTAACAATTGACTATCTTGTGAACATATTTTAGGGGCCTAACCACACCCACTCTGGGGATGGACACGACAAGCTAATGGATTTCATGAATTATACTTTTCCTTTGGCGGTATACGGACTTCAAGACGTATTCAGTGGCTATATTTTATACTTAAAACTTTGGACCTCAAATTCAGACCCTAAACTAATAGGGAGTTGGTATTTGGAGCATATTTACCAAACAAGAGGTGAGAATAATGCCCTAGTCAATAGAATAAAATAATCTCAGCATTTGCCCACCATGATATACCAGAAAATATGACTTGCCCTTACTTCAAATGCTATTTAATTAAATCACCAGTTTGGGAAAGGGGTAAGTTGTCTGTTTTAATATGGGGATTTCCCTGCCAAAAATCCCCAAGGAATGAGGGTTAGGAACAGTAAAATCATTTTGGAGAATTGCAGGTACACCAGGCTAATGATGCTAAGCTAAATAGATGCATTTTATATTTTAGTGATAAGCAAGAACCTTAGATTAGATAAGGGTACCGAGACTGGCCAAATGGCTACAATTCATGCCTTTTTGAGGCAGGAAGATAGACAAGCAAATCAGGATGCTGTTGACACAGTGCAATATGGCCCTTCCACAAGCAACAAGGTATTATGATATGAATACTTATGCACTAGATTTGACCATGTCTGAGAGCTTGTTTGTTGCTCAGAAAAAATCTTCACTAGAGAGTATGCTATGTGACAGTTTGCACAGACAAAGAGCGTTTTTAAGCCCAAAGCTCTGTTACTTAGTATATCTTGTATTCTTATTGTTGTTTAATTAAAAACTATTGTTCAATATCCAAAATATGCACCTAGAGGCTTGCATCATTATGAGATCAGGATCCATTCCTGTACCAGAAATTGTTTTCTACTTTAGGAAAATGCACTTAACAAAATATATACAAATTTGGGGGAAAATACTGTGAGAACCTTTTGCAATTTTGAGTAAGGCACTTTGTTCACCCTAGGTCGTAGCAGGTTCAATTGGACTCCTCTGAATCCTTTTGCCATTAAAGCTTATTGATGTTTTCAATAATACAGATTGAACGGTGGTGGCGTGAACTTCATCAGCGTTTTGAAAAATTCTTCAAAAGACAACTGAGAATGCTCTTAGAAAGAGGACATTATGATCCAAATAACCAATCTGACAGGTACAATATATATCAGACAAGTTTTCCACAAACTCACACAAAATATAACTTCTATTTGTAAATAAATGTACAGTACTTATATAAACTTTTTTATAGGAATATACTGGCATTTATCTTCATTCCTGTTATTCAAAAGGAAATGAACACATTCAGAGAGACTATATGGAACTCGCACAGGATCAGAAGTCAGAAAGATGCTCAAATGCCTAAAGGGATCCCTAATCATTTGTATTCCTTTCCAGAAAAGTATGGGGCTGAGGAATGTGGTATGAAAAAAGTACAAGTACCTCAATAATGTACATGGGCATATCAAGTCTTCTTCAACAAAGATGATCAGACTGAAAATGGCAGTAAACCTCCATCCCTCACCTCAATTAGCCTCCTCCACAGGCATCTCTTTTGATATTGTTAATATTGAGTTAGGTATTGGGTACCTGACAGAGTAACCCAATACCTAAATATCAAAATTAGAGATGCCTGCGGAGGCGGCTACACCTCAATGTGGCGAGGCCAAAAACTTAACAAATTTTGATGGTATGTTCCTCACAGATTCCTAATTCACAAATATCTCAACATGGAAAGGGGTATGGAGGTTCACATGCTAATTTTCATGGTTTTACATCAAAATCATGTTTAGTTTTAAGTATCCGACTCTTCAGTGTCACTGATTGTACAGTAGTAGTCCTGTAAAATGCTTATTTAAATGCTTATTTACATTAAGCCATCATATTTTTTAGGTTTACCAGTCACTAAAGAGGCTTTAGATGAGGCGGCACAATTGTCAAATGTCATGACCGTTGGAGAGGACTTTTTATCTGCCAATGTAAGAGCTGAATGTGAACGAATTATTCCAGATATAGATGGGGTAAAACCCATGGATGCTGCTGATGCCTATCTTTTCCTCAAAGCCCATTATCAATAATTTTAAATATATGCCAACTGACCTAATAAATGCCTAAGTCTCTAATTAGGGCAGTTCATCATTTTTTTATCTGGGAGCTAGGGGGCTGGTGGAATTTAGTTTGTCCTCTTAAATCTTTAGCATGACCCACCCCTTCATACTCAACTTTTTCCCAGGCCCAACCCTACATTATGATATTTTTCAGATGCTCCACCACCCACCCTCCTAAAAATTCCAAAGTACAGTACTTAACCTTAAAAACTTGTTTTTGTGAGCAAGAAGCTTTCTGACTAACACTTGGCTGAGCCCAATTACTTAGTCGTTGTATTGGGCTTTGCAAAAGTAGGGGGGTCCGGGGCCATGCTCTCTCAGAATGCCTATTTCATGCACTTTCAGGGTGACATTCTTGCAGAACAACAAAACAATTGTATTGGTTGTAGAGGGGAAATTTACTTAATAAGACATTTATTAGTAAGAGTAAAAATTTGTTCATAAATTGTTTTTGACTTATTGAGTTTTTAACTTTATTCACTGGAAATTTTTGTAAAGTGTTGCTGTTAACAGGCTGGACACGATTGCTTGAGCTAATTGAACACTTGATTATCGTAGCAAAAAAACACTGAAATATAAACATTAATTTCTCTCATGAATAAATCATCACATTTAACATTACATCAACATGAGCAACAAGATAGTGTTTATTGATAAAAAATATCAATTAAAATGAACGTGAACAACAATTGCAAATTAATGAATGTAAACAAGAACCAAATTAAGCAAAGCTGTAGTTTATGTCTATTTGCATAGTTTTTGTGTGACAGGTTTGTACATGCTGGAACTCTTTTCAGATAAACCCATTAATTTACAGATTTTCATCATGGTTTATTTGACTCATACACAACAATTAAACAAAACTGAAAACAAATTTGAAATGTTAGGGCTCAAAAAGTTTGGATCTTACCTTGTCTTTCCGGTGTGGTATTTGTGCAATGTTTGTACATGAAGGTCCTTTGTTTGTAACCAACACATCACACATGCTTGGAGGCAAGTTGAAGTGGGCCGCGCATGCTTTCTTTAAGTTTGCCAATGACAGTTCCTCGTACTCAAAGTTGACGAATTCCCTAGGTTGCACAGGCCTAAATGTCTGCTTAGTGTCTGGCTCGGAAGCTAGCCGTTGCACTATAATCTCATGAGGAGCACTCGATCCGCCCTTCTTCTTTCGCCCTGACATGGCATCAGCATGAGTCCTCTTTCCACTCATTTTTGCTTGAAGATCATTCCAAACTGCTTGCCTTCTCATATCACAAACGGTCAAATATACATCACAAAATGAAAGTTAGGAAAATCGATCAACAAATTTTCATTTACCTTCCCGTATTTGCAAATATTTTCATGAATATTCAAAGTATTCTATGCACTGTGATTCATTTTGATTACATGTATTTATAAATCATCATTATCATGTGATGTGACAAGGAGGCAGCCGCTGACCAGCGATATCCTGGGCTATGGAAACGCTGGGCCATCACAACATTTGAAATTGATTTTCAATTTGAAATTGACATGTTTCGATGGCCCATCGTTATCATAGCAAAATCAAAATTAAATTGAAAATCAAATGTCTTGAAATTTTCAATGTTGTTCTCTTAATTGTTTTTTATTATGTTTTGCTTGTTGTTTTACTTTTTTGTTTTGCATTTAGTTATTTTTTTCGGTTTTCTTATATTTTAATTTTTGTTTTCCTTTGATCAATTTTTCTTTTTTTTCATTATTTCTTTTTCTTTTTTATACGGTTTAGTTTATTTTCTAATTTATTTTTATTTAATCTTATTTAATATTTTCTAATTTTTTGCACATATTCTAAATCTACATATATATCGCTATGGTAACGCTGGGCCACCATACAAGTCTAGACAAAAATTTCATCACAGCTTGAAAATTAGTAATATTCCGAAGTTTCGTTACAAAATGTTGTAAAATGTGGATAATACAGCCTTGCAAAGTTTATTGTTTTTCAGGCATTTTGTTTTACGAGCGGGAAATTGATACCTTTTTGAGAAAGCGGTACCAATTTCCTGTGCGCAATACAAAATGACTGATATTATTGATATCCGCATTTTACAACATTTTGCAACAAAACTTTGGAATATAAATAATTTTGTGATGCTCTTTCAAGCTGTAATGTGTGTTGTTGAGATAAAACCTTTGGTTATTAGGCAATAAGTCCATGGAAGATTGTCTTGCTTCTATCAGGTAGTGCACAGAACTTCGACACAGAATTTCATCACAGATGATGAAATTAGCCCCTACCCTACTACTCTGAGAAGCACAACCCCTCTCTTGGCTCTCCCAGCAGAGAGAGTGTGTATTTTTTCTCATATGACCAACAAATGATTTTCCTCAAAATACAAAGAACCATTGACAGACAAAGATAAAGTGGCAAGACAGACAAAGATAAAGTGGGTTAATTAAAAATTAAATTTTAACTGATTAAAATAAAATCTTGTGGTTGTAAAGGTACATGCAAGCCTATAAAATAGCAAAATATCTTCTCAACATTTTGAGCAAAGGCCCTTCATCATTGAGAATTAGTATGAAGAGTAGACATACATAAACAAGCTGCTTTTATAGTAAAAACTATGGTACAATTAAGGCAATCACATGAAACACACAATTAAATTACACATTTCCAAACCAACCTTTAAAGGGTCAAATATTCCTGAATTACGTTCCACTCTCTTTGACAACATTGGTTCAATACCATGATGCTTTTCCATTTCCTTTGGATTGTTTAGACCACTTTCGATTTCTCGTGCATCACTCTTACTTACACAAGTCCATAGGTTTGGTATGGCCAGTCTTGTGTTGTGACAAAAATCATCAACCATGGTAACAGTTCCAGCAGGTTTGTTCTGTGCACAAGATGTTTTTTGGCTGGTTGGCTCCAATTCATTAACCTCGCAATCTGACAGTGACAAGCTGTTGAAATCTAATTCAATAGACTCCTCATTTTCTTCATTGGGAATTGCAAAGGACTCCATGTTGGCAAGTGTAAGGTCAAATTCACTTCCACTTAACAAAGTGTCTCCATCTTCTAATTCTTGAAACTTCTGAGATTGTAAATCAATGCCAATCTCCATCAAAGACTTGGATTGTTGCATGGTTTCTTCTTTGTGCTCTTGATATTGCCAAACTGGCCCTCTGTGTAAACACAGCCACTTATGTCCAAAGTCGGAAAACATGGTTTCCATCCAGGAAGCATAATGTTCCTCACAAGTTAGTTTCCTTGTCTGTGTGCTTGCAAAGAAACGAATGTTATAGTCAATCAGGCCATAAGGCATTCGGTCCAATGGCAATCGTGTCTTAGCATCACAATCCTGTCTTTGCAAACATTCACACAAATCATAGATAATATTGCACTTTCCTGCCTCAAATAAAGTCATCATTGCATTCATACATTTATCTAAAAAATCTTGATGTATAAACTCCAAAAATGGGAAACTACCAATTTCCAATGCAGCCAGCTTTAACAAATAGTTAAACAGTTGTTTTTTTATTCTGGATGACATCATACTCTTAAAATAAGCCAAAAACTCTTTAACTAAGTCCCCGATAAGACGTGGATTAGTATTTTCTTTTACTGTTGGCGATGATTGAAATACTGGTGACAATGGTTCATCTACCATGGTTGAATGGAGTGGGGTGCTGCTTGCAGTGTTGAATATACCACCATGGCCAAAATTATTCCCACCAACATAATCTATCTGCAAGGCTTCTTCTGCTTCGGACAATGAGTTAAACTCCTTTGACAAATGCTTTGTCACTCTAGTTCTGCATGAAGCTCCTGACAAAAAAATGATGTGATGGTAAGAAAATTATTTAATAAGTATGAAACACAAAGTCCTGCCTATCAAAACCCTGGCATTACATACATATTTTGAGGAATTGTGGGATACGGGATAGACACACTAAAATACCACACTTTATTTTTTTGCAGAGTTGAAAATGGATAGCAAATCTGAATTCTATAATCCACAAACCTGTTCTATTTGACTGGCAAACATTGTTGACAGCTCGCGCACAAGAGTCCCAAAAGTCCTTGTCCTTTGTCATTGGCCATCTGTTGTTCCAGGCGTCCTTCCAAAATAAACAGATATACTGCACCAATGCTGATGTCTCTTTAAGAGTCCAATTTTCTGTTTTGCAAGCGAGAGATACTTTAGTTTTATCCTCTGCGTATTGCGTTTCATTATTAAACAAAGATTTTCTCGATTTTCCTTTAACTGGTCGTTTGCTGGTTGGTTTCCCTGGTGTATTGCCTTCGACAACACAAGGTCTTTTGGCGGCCATATTATTGAATCAACCTGTCAAAATAACAAAATTATCATGTTTTATATCGATTAAAACGGGAAACACAACGGGGAGCGTTGGGGAGCGGTAACAAATAACTTTAGTTGAACGTTTGAACAAACAGTTGCGAGTATTTTAACCACTCAAACAGTAATGTATACTGAATTACACATTAAAGTAAAAGGACATCAAATAACTTGTAAAAAACGTGCCATGTTTGTTTAAAAAATACAGTCCGGTTGGACACGGCAAGTCATCCAAAAAATGTTGTTCCATCTTCAGAAATAAATGCTAAAGGCATTAAATTGCTTTTCATACAGTTTCATGCCATCACTAAAGTAAGAAATAAGATATTAAACTTACCGAATTCAGCATGATTGGTCGCCATCTTGAAAATCTACAACCATCGTGCTTAGCGGTCGTTATGCGCACACCGCCTGCGGCTACGCCTCGTGTTTTACAAGCTTCTCTCGTATTCTCCCAACATTCACCCCTCGTGCATTATTACACCATAACGGCACGCGACTGGTTTTTTAATTCTTAAATATAATTGTTATAGTGTGTTTTATACTTTTATTAAAAATTGCATATACATTCTGCATTTGATACCTGCCTATCTTCTAGTTTACGTACACTTAATCCTTATATATATAGATAAAAAATATTGTTTTAACGTCGAAATATCAATGGAATTTATTTACCGTTTATATTTGCATTGAACGTGCAAATGTTTTAAAGCGTGCAAGTCTTCGCATCTTTATAATAGTTTAAAGTCTTCTCGCAGTAAATTTTAAACCACATTTTGCCTTGTTCTATAAATCCTGAAATTAACAGCCATCTTCTGCAAATACATATCGGTATTAAATATAGTTTGGCCTGGTCTGAGGTATAGTATCATGCAACTATTTCACGGGGACAAATCAGACCTCCATCTTCACACAATGTTTATTTCATAAGTGTCAGACTGTCAGTGGTTGTGGTAATATCTATATTTAGATACTGCAAATAAATTTGGTTATTAAAAAGCATAAAATCCATAGCCACAAACAAGTTCAATACAGCTATTCCTATTTTATTCCTATATATAACATGGATTACAAGATCAGCCTCTAATTTATGCATGATCATTGCCTATTAATCGCATAAAGTCGACGACAAATTTGACGACTGCTATTGCCTTGCATGTTTACTTTAAAATCGGATCTTGACAGCGGAAAAGCTATTTCCAACACTACATATTATACAAATTTTTTGCCGAGGGGTAAATCATTCCTAAAAAGTGTACGATACTGAAATTTTGGATTTTTGAAAGTCCAGGGTTTTTTGTACTAAATATAACAACAATTCCCAGTTGTTTTGTTGAACATAAAACGCAATTATATTCGGACTCGCAACAGAGCAGTTATCAGAACGTAACTTTTGTATAAATTTAGATCACATATTTATGAGGAAATGTCGATTCCGTCCACTGATGTCATACTCTTCATTTTTATCGTATAGTTTTATAGATCATTATCAAAGTGTATTTATTATGAATTTTATAGTATAAGATTTGTCAAGTAATTTTACATGGATTTTTTTATCTTTATTAGTATTTTTAAAATACGTTTGAACGGTCTATATCGATAGTAATTCATACAACACTTACTGTTTATGTGAGCACAAAAATTCCGTTTATAATGTACCGCTCTTTTAGTCTTCATATATCTTCATAGTCTTCACTTGATCATATATAAATCGTAGAAAAGCTCAGTAAAAAGCTAGCTCGTTTATTATTTTAAAATAACTACCGGTACTACGAAAATAAAATTCACTAAGACACGTGATTAAATTGCGTTGCTCTGATTGGAGACCACCGCTGAATTTTCATCAGCCAATGAAATGGCATCTTCTAAGAGGTGCGACTCACCTGGCTATTTTGAGTCCTGAAATGGTATAGTTAATCACAACTACATTAAAAAAGCTTACCTGGGCTTGTTTGCCAAGCATCATCTTACCATCAACCACTTGGATGGTATGCTGTTTTGAAACTGTTTCACAACTGTTTCACAACTTTGTCCTGCTATTTGGTTATCTCCTTATACAGATACTGGGTCTTCATTGCAAGAAAGCTCAACATTGCCTTCCAAGGCCTGTCAAATACAACAGGTACAAACACACTCATTAACAGGTGAAATGTTTCATTTCAACATGGTACTTCTTTCCATAAAAAACAGTTTACAATATGTTACAGATAATAATTTTTTTATAGTTGGCAAACATATTTATGATTTAAGTCGCTTAAAGGACTTTGGCAACGAAAATTCTTATTGGCATATTTAATCTTACTGGACCACCTAACTATGAGAGCGTTACTATTTTTTTCTGTAACATTTTTGTTTGCAAGTAAAGTGCAAGTAAAATGTGATAAAATTTGCTCATCACCACCATCTTGGATAAAATTCTCAAAAAATAATCTTTGTGGTCAATGACCTTTGTGAGGTCATTAAATGGGGTTTGCTTCAAAACAACACAGGGATCTATATTGTGTGAAGGTTTTGGTAACTAAAAATATGTCGTTTTTGCGCATTATAATGAGCAAAAATTCTCACAACCAGACAAGGGAACTAAGGAAATGCTACACTATTGGGTAAAGCCATCTTAAGCATGTGAGGAGAGGAATGGCGAATTTTACAACTTGAGTGGTTTAATTGTCTTGCACGTTTGTGAATGATTGGGGTATTATTGAAGCTATACTATAGTATTTTATGTCAATTGAAATTTAATGATTGTTGTAGGATACATTATTTAAACGAAGACATGAGAAGAGATGTTTGAAATGTTATATTAACTCGAGACAGTGAGACAGGTTGAACCAGGGAGTAGTAAAACACGTGCGGGAAACACGCTTATGTTTGTGTGATCTATGTGTGATGCAGCTGAGGACTGGTGTGAGCACGCATTTTGCAAAAAATTAAATATGATCAGCGAAAATGGTGATGAAAGGTTTTTTAAGAGTGGGAAATTCAAAATTATAATAATGATTTGTACTATAACCTAAATATCTATTGTAATATTAAAAGAAAAGATAATTCACTTCCATTTTACTTAATAAAATTGACAAAAAATGCACTGCCTTTTAATAAGTGCCAAACAAAATGTTTTGAATTTTATTTCTTTCAAAGTATAGTTTTTTAAGCACGGACAGCAGATTTTACATTAGTTTTTTAAGTCCATAGATTATGCTAGGTAAACTTGATAGCGCAAAAATACTTATAATGCTTTCCCTACTTAATACAGCTAGACTGGCTTTTACCTGCTTTTTTTATATATGCTCATTTTATTTTCAAGAAGTTAAAAACCTTTCATACATCGAACAAACAGTAACGAAGCCAGGCTTAATTTAAGAATACATTTCCACTGTGCTAGTAAAACTAGTTTAATTAAACCGATGTTTTTCGACATCTTTGCCATAACTTGTAAAATCGCTTGTTTTGTTTTGCCAGATAGAAAATATTGCTACTCACCAATGAAGCAGACGGGACCTGATTTTAACACTGAGAAACAAACCGCAGAAAAATTGTATTTTTGCTCGTAATTTTTTGCCTAGGCGAGAAAGCAACCCAAAAACTTTGTATTCTACGAGTTCAAAGTCATGATATATCCGAAATACAACATTAGATAACCAGAATACTGGGTTTGGTGGATAATCCAAGTGAGCATATACACAATTTAAGACCTGACCAGGAACGGTTGCGAAAAATGCAACACTAGGTCCTCTGGCAGGAATTGAACCCACGGCCCTGCGATTCCGGTGCAGCGCTCTAACCAACTGAGCCACAGAGGCCAGTTACTGAACTGTAACCGTAAGTTCTGTATATATAGGTTATTGGGTGTGCGGGTTGTGATAAGGTAAACTTCAAAGATTTTTTTGCATTTCACTTGGTTGAACTAGAATACTGGGTTTGGTGGATAATCCAAGTGAGTAGATATATACACAATTTAAGACCTGACCAGGAACGGTTGCGAAAAATGCAACACTAGGTCCTCTGGCAGGAATTGAACCCACACGGCCCTGCGATTCCGGTGCAGCGCTCTAACCAACTGAGCCACAGAGGCCAGTTACTGAACTGTAACCGTAAGTTCTGTATATATAGGTTATTGGGTGTGCGGGTTGTGATAAGGTAAACTTCAAAGATTTTTTTGCATTTCACTTGGTTGAACTAGAATACTGGGTTTGGTGGATAATCCAAGTGAGTAGATATATACACAATTTAAGACCTGACCAGGAACGGTTGCGAAAAATGCAACACTAGGTCCTCTGGCAGGAATTGAACCCACGGCCCTGTGATTCCGGTGCGGCGCTCTAACCAACTGAGCTACAGAGGCCAGTTGCTGAGCTGTAACCGTAAGTTCTGTATATATAGGTTATCGGGTGTGCGGGTTGTGATAAGGTAAACTTCAAAGATTGTTTTGCACTTCACTTGGATAACCAGTGATAACCAGTAAATTGCACTTCATATTAGATAACCCTTTTCAATGTTGCCAGATAAAAAATAGGGACTTTACGCAACAACGATGCGAGGCCTGGACGACGGTGTTCGAAGCTGACTGACGTCCTAGATTGTAACTGTGCATGCGTTATTGAGGGCACTTGTTTTCATGAGAGCAGTCATTATCTCGTTGACGACTGCAGATTGGCTATTTTTAGGTTGACAGTCAACGCTAAACAAGAAAGGTAAATAATAAAAGCATATCTCATTTACATCATTTTTTGGCATGACTCGCTTTCTTTAACCATGTTCCTCTTAAATAGCGAAGATACTTGAAATTATTTTATGAAAATCTGCATTTCTGGACATACTTGTTTTGAAGCACATGGCCATGGCGAATATTTGTCGCTTTTTGTCGATTATTGATTCTTATTTCAAGCACTACGTTTTAAGATTATTAAAGATGATGCTTTATAATATATGTTGTATTCAAAGCTTGGGTTTAATAAGGCACAGAACCTTTGATATTTTGCTTATGTGTTGTCGTATAGTACTGTATATGTTTAGATATTTCATACAGTATAAACTTCTTGATATAGTGATTTCGAACATTATATCGCTTCTACTGTAGATGACAAGCAGTAGTAAGGAAGGCACAACAAAAAAAAGGTCAGATTATTTTTTTCTGTTGAATGGTTATATTAGATAAAAACCTCAAGAAATGATTTATTTTATACATAGTCTATGGCTGGTTATAGTGTAGGTCTATTGGATTTTGTTATACTGTTCAGGATCTTTTAGGTCCTTACTATGGGGAAAGGATCATTACTATGGAAAATGGGTCATTAATTACTATGGGGAAAGGGTCCTTATTATGGGGAAAGGCTGGTTACTATGGGCAAAGCCAGGCAATGCCTGTGGCAATGCCAGGGAGCATTTAAATGAATAAAGGGTATATAAACTATAAAGGGTATAGCAATTCTTCAATTAGTGTTTTATGAAGAAAGGACTTAGCTTGAAATAAAAGATTCTAATATAGTATTATAGTAACCCCCTTTTCATGTTGGAGCCACATAAATGACCTAATGGTAGGACCATAGTAATCAAGTACAGATTACTAAAATGATTACCATTTAATTCAACATTACAGTTGCAAAAACGTTGTAGTTTATGATTATACAATCTGCAAAAATTTGGTGGGCTCAGCCCACCTGATGAGCTCCCCTCTTCTACACCCCTAGTATTCAGGTATGCAAAAATAAAGTTTGACTATGATTATATATTGGGGAATATGGTGTAATCAATTTATATTCAGCGGCACAGATAAGATGGCATTCCTACTTCTCCTTTCCCTAGCAATGGTACTGTTCAAGAAATACTTGTTGCTGTTGTGAGAATTGAACTGTAATTAACTGTACATGTTTTAGGGCATCTCCAATGATTTGGACACAAGAACAAGATGATGCACTATGCATGAAAATCCTGGTGACTGAACCATTCCATTTCAGACTGAGGACTAATCAGAGTGGCAGTGCTTGGAGTAAAGTGGCAGAAGAGCTGAATAGAATTACTTCTCTGCAGATGAAAGAGCTGTCCAGGACAGGTTTAAAACAAGTAAGAAAAAATTTCAGGATAAAATGCGAGCTGACGAAAATGCATCTGGAATTGCCCATCCAGATTTGACTCTAGTAGAACAAGGTCTAGACGATATCATTGAAAGGGAACTAGAAATGGAGATTATATACACTCCCAGGAAGATGAAGAGAAAAGTAAAAAGCTTGACAAAGACAAGAAGCCGGCCGAGGAAATGAGACTACAATCCTTTGAAACATTTTCAGAAACCAAAAAGAGAAAATAGTGAAGAGGATGATGAAAGTCTGAAGACCAGGAAGACTAGACGATCAGGCTCAGCTACACTGTTGTACCTAAAAAAGAACGCAGAGATGGATAGAAGGAAGTTGCAACTGAAAAAGAAAGAACAAGAAAAACAATTTGAAGAACAGACAGCGATGAGACAGCAACAAAGTGAACTTTGCAATCAATGCAATGCCAAATGCAGAAACAAGCTGAACTGCAAAAACAAGCTGAACTTCAGCAACAGCGGATGCAACAAAACAATCAGATGATGATGCAAAGCATGAAAAAAAAATTAGACTAAGATTGTAACTAATGTAAGTGACATTAGTGCTAAGCCAACGTTATTACATTTTGTTGTTTTGTTTTGCTACTTGATGTACTATAGCTAGCCTTGTATATTTATTTACCCATTAAGCAGCAATGTGCCCTACGTTATTATTTTCTTCTGTCTAATGCCAGACAATTTTGCTTGTCAAGGGGAGAGTCTTGCACTTCTATGGGTCAATAAATTATATTTATTTTTTTGCGGTCCGGTATCCAGTTAAATGGTGCGTTTTTATTGGCTAACGAGTATCCTGCTATCCGGACCGGATACCGGACCGTTGCGTGAGCAAAACAAAACAAAACTTGCAAATATCGCAAATATTCAAGTTTTTAAACGCTATTTTTTAAAAATATATTTATTATTGTTTAATAAACTTAACACCGAAATGTACAGTGAAGACGATAGTCACACAGTGAAAGTGAATTCTATTACCCAGACGAGAGATAGAAAAAGAAAACAAGTTAGACGAATTTCGAAAATTTATTGAAGGACAAAGGTCTGAAAATACAACAAAACAACAAACTTACGATTTAAAACGTGTGGAACCGTTACTGTGCTTCAGTAAAGGAGGCAAAAAAACTAGACGAAATACCAGCAAAAGAGTTAAACGTCCACCTGTGCAAGTTTTTCATTATCGTCGTGAAGAAAGACGGCAGTGTTTACGAGCCAACATCTCTAACCTCTTTTCAGCGCAGTATTCAACGATATCTGAACAACTCCAATATAAACATTCTCAAAGACCCCGAATTCTGCAAGTCCAGAGAAGTCATCACCGCCAGGAAGAAGCAGCTCGTCAAGACGTTTGGCAAAGGTCCTGACCGAAGCTGAAAAAGACATGCTCTTCGAGAAAGGCTTGTTTGGAGACCATGATCCAGAAGTCCTCCAGAGAACAGTTGGGTGGTCTTTGTCACTCCATTTCGGCTTCAGAGCTCGAGACGAGTCCAGGAAACTCAAGTGGGGAGATGTTGCCTTGGATATCGACCCAGAAACAGGAAACAAAGTCATTGTTTGGATGGCTGAACGAGGCTCTAAAACAAGACATGGCGATGGACATCAAAGAGCGTTCCTACCAACAGCTCAAGCAACCAACAACCAACGTTGTCCAGTCAGTCTTTAGAAAACCTTTGCCAGTCATCGACCAGACCAAGCTAAAAATCCAGAGTCCCCTTTCTTTCTGGCTGTAAATTTCCCTAGGAGAATTTCCCTAATCTAGGACTCCGATTCGGACTAAAACTTGAACTAATATGTGACTTTTAATGCTTTAATCATTGTTTTTAACGATTTTTAATCTTGTTTCACCACCCTGCTGTTTTAAACTCTTACTGTAAATAGTTTTAAATATTTGAACTTGTTTTGACCGTTAATGAATTCCAAATATTTGTAACGGAAGTGTGATGACGTACGCACGTCATTTGTAAATAAATTATTTTGCTGAATTTGTTAAATTTCTTGCAGTTTCATTTCTTGGACCGCTAAAAATAAAAATGTTATTTAATGGCTTAGCTCGGTCCGGATAGGGGAATACTGTGCCCTCAGTCTTCACGACTTCGGGCACAGTATTCCCCTATCAAAATAATTTGCAATATCGCCGAACACCCACTCAACTGATACCCTAACTCTACTCATGGCAGCATTATACTCTTTTTGTAGAAGGGTTAATTCAGGGTCTTTGAATGAGCATTGCATATGCACACTTATAGGGTAAGCTGGGTCCCCATACACACACACAATGGTTGACCATCAGGGGAATGAGAATATCATTGTAAATCACTAAGCAAACATACCACTATCATGCCTCTTTCCAATAACAGGGCCATATAAATATATAATTAGACCGTTCGGAGCAACAACCGACTGGAACTTTATTGTGTGGATGTGTTTGTTTCCGTTGTAGAGTGTGCGCTGATGTTTCCCTGGTCTTGACACTGGTCGTACTGTACCGTCAATAAAACCGCAGCAATTATTAAGTGGGACTCCCTTAGCGTGAATTATTGCTGCCTCCCCTCAGGGAGGCAGCACACTATTCTTGACATTTCTTGGGTTGCTGTGCATAACTGGTGTTCAGTCTCTTTGCCGAGCTATATATAGCCAGCGTATATTTCGATAGTTTGAATGAAATCTGTCGTCTGTTTCATTTTCCAGGGGCTCACAGATGGCCATTACTAGGGAAATTACCGAATGTTTTATATTTTTACATTGCTTCTGTTTCAAGGTGAGCAATGTGTTTATCATCATTCGTTGTATAAACAATATATATATATATATATAATATATATAAATATATATACGTGTAGGTTTAGGTCTACGAAACGCAAAGAGTGCTCGACAACATATAGTTAGAGCAAATGATAGATTTTCGCTTACCTCAAAACTTGTCTGCAACAGGCTGTTTCATCTGTAAAAGAATCATCAGGCAGTTTACAAGTATCGAAAGAAATGACCGCTTATATGCTTCCTGCCGGGCGTGGGGGTGTGTGTGGGAGACAATGTGTGCATGCATGGCTTTGTTTGCGTTGTTTACGCGAAATTTATTCTACGATAGCGACATCGTGAAATTATTTCAGCTCTTTTGTTGAGTAAACAATCCTTGTTTTTTTCTTTCAAAATACAAAATTTTTCGTCTAAACATAAATTGCATCGTTTTGATCCTCCCGTATACGAAATAGAATGTTTTAAAATTTGCCAATTAATACTGCAATCCTTATTGTTTTCTTTCAATGTCCAAATATATTTCGAAAGTTCCGTGTCATTTGCATGCTTTTTATGCTGAAAAGATTTAGTGTGGTTGGCCAATCGCTCTTTGAATGTGGTTGCAGTCATGCCAATGTAATTTTTGATCGTGTTTGTGTTGCTTACTGTGACTGTTGCTTTGTATACTATGTCCCTAGTCATGCATTGTTTTTGAAGAGGGCAAATGGTGTTTTTTCTACAACTGCAATTGAACTGCAAACTTTTCAGGAATCTGCACCCATATATCAGAACGCACTTAGGCATAGCAACTTTAATCATGAACTTAGCTACACTCAGCACACACCGCAAAAACAACGCAGGAATAGGCAACGCAACATCATTTGGTTCAACCCACCATTTAGCAAGAGTGTTAGCACAAACATGGGACGTAATTTCCTTAGTCTAATTGACAAGCATTTTCCACCGCACCACAAGCTACATAAAATTTGTAACAGAAATACAGTTAAAGTAAGCTATAGCTGCATGAACAATATTAAGTCAGTAATCACTAAACACAATGCACGCATATCTAGAAATAACAAGCCACAGGAGAGGACACTACCAATTGCAGTTGTAGAAAAACACCATTTGCCCTTCCGCTCAAAAACAATGCATGACTAGGGACATAGTATACAAAGCAACAGTCACAGTAAGCAACACAAACACGATCAAAAATTACATTGGCATCACTGCAACCACATTCAAAGAGCGATTGGCCAACCACACTCAATCTTTTCAGCATAAAAAGCATGCAAATGACACGGAACTTTCGAAATATATTTGGACATTGAAAGAAAACAATAAGGATTTCAGTATTAATTGGCAAATTTTAAAACATTCTATTTCGTATACGGGAGGATCAAAACGATGCAATTTATGTTTAGAAGAAAAATTTTGTATTTTGAAAGAAAAAAACAAGGATTGTTTACTCAACAAAAGAGCTGAAATAATTTCGCGTCAACAACGCAAACAAAGCCATGCATGCACACATTGTCTCCCACACACACCCCCACGCCCCGGCAGGAAGCATATAAGCGGTCATTTCTTTCGATACTTGTAAACTGCCTGATGATTCTTTTACAGATGAAACAGCCTGTTGCAGACAAGTTTTGAGGTAAGCGAAAATCTATAAATATATATATATATATATATTTTGTGATAAAATAACTGAAATTGTTGATAAGCATATACCAATCAAACAATTATCTAAAAGAGAGATCACATGGAATTAAGAATTTTATTAAAGTCAAAAATAGGCTATATAAAAAATTTCTAAAAACAAAGTCACCTTACCACTATAATAGATTTAAATTTTATCGAAATAAAGTAAATCATCTTTTGCAAATCAGAAAAAGACAATATTAGAATAATTACTTTGAAAAAAATGTTAATAGTAAATTAATATGGAAAGTACGGTGGCCCACAACGGCAAACACAACACACTATTTACTTACCACGACAATACATTTATAAAACACAACACAATATTTGCTAAACACAACAATAAATTCATCCAAACACAACACTGAATATTTGCGTTAAAACACAACAATAAAATTATCAAAACACAACAACAAATGAACTAAAACACAACAGTAAATTAATTAAAACACAACAGTAAATTCATTAAAACACAACAGTAAATTCATTAAAACACAACAATAAATTTACTAAAACACAACAGTAAATTCATTAAAACACAACAGTAAATTCATTAAAACACAACAGTAAATTCATTAAAACACAACAGTAAATTTTATAGATCAGTGATTACAACAACCAATTTGAAACTATATAATAAGTACACCAAGTATTCATGACTCAGAAACTCGGAGGATTGCAGACTCTGTTTGGATGCTTGCATTGCATCAAAGTCAGGAATCAAACACCATTTATATTTAATAAATGTAAATATTATACGATTCTTCTATTATTTTTATATCAAAAATAGAAAAAAGAAATATTTAGATATGTTTTGCTCTGGTTGTGGAAGTGGTTTAGAATCTTCAACTAAATTTTGTTCCTCCTGCGGGCAAAAGGTCGTAGCAACAAGCGAAACTTCGTCTTCGTCCAAAAATACAAGTCACTTGTCAAATGAGCCATCAAGTGGACCAAAGACACCGAAGTCAAAATCAAATCGAAACCTTGACATCCCCCCGGGCATACCTCCGGGAATTTGGATTTTTAAGTTTTGGTCAAGTCAAATTTTCTGCATATATTTGTAATTCCCGTTCAAATACACCACGTATTGGGGAAAATTGGAGTTCAAAGACCCCACCCCATGTACGAATTGGAAGCTACAGTATTTCATAATTTTGGAAGTAAACACAAAAAAAATTGTGGAAAAGAACAGGTTTTGTTTCTTTTTATGTATTGTGATGGAGTTATTAATAAATTATATTAAACAATTAATGTCCTTTTTGAAATTCATTTTGACTTCATGAGCCAAGCGATATTTAATAATTGTTCTTGATAATAAAAAAATCATACAAATTGATGTATAATTTTATTAAACATTATAAAAATCATACTAAATGCGTTGTCGACGTTGATTTAAAGCGGCAGTATCACTGAAATCTACTGTCATTGAAGCCATATTGGATTTCAGCACACATGTTTAAAAGGAAACGTCAAATTCCCGACCCCTTAGCAAAGTCCCCACCTTCCAATTGAAAAAAGTTCAAATTCCCGCCTTCTTAAAATACTAAATTCCCGAGGTATGCCTGGGGGGATGTCAAGGTTTCGATTTGATTTGTGCATAACTAGCCTTTCATTTTCATTAGAAAAAGGATGAGATGTGACGTCACCACTCAAGATTCCACCCTCCACAGGTAATCCAGGCCTAACTATATAATTGAAAGCGAATTATTGCAGCAGCGAGAGAGCTTAGGGACTAGACTGATGTAAAATTAAACTATGTAAAGATCATCATGTATAGTGATATACTACAGTACCAGACCAGAACAGTCTGTAATTTTTGAATGACTCAATGACGTCGCCTTTCATATTTTGTACTTATAGTGATATTGCTAAGAGTTGCAATGAAATCAGTTCTGAAAAAAAATCTGTAAACGTACAACTTGATGATGCGTCCACTTCAAATAATAGTCTGCTTGGTAACAGTGATTCCTTCTGGTCCAGTACATGGCTTCCTGGTAATGATGATTTGCTGTACGCATCATTGGTTTTTGATGAGCAAATCCATTGGAGTGATTCAGACAATGAAAATGTCCATGCAGAACATGTAGAAGATAATGAAGTTAATAATGATCTATCACTGCAAGACGTACTTGTAGAACTAAATAGAAAGGTTAACCCTAATTTATGCCAAAATTTATAAAAAACGTGCGCCAGACGCTGCCAGTTTATCGGTAAATTTAACCCTCGTTCCACTCCCCAGCATATGTATTACAGGGTTCAGAAAAAATACACAAATACAATTGTTATGAATCATGATTAGGAAAATCCTGCAGTCGTTTGAGTTTGTATCTGCACTCAACGTTAACATTAACACTCTTCTGCAACACCCACAAATTTTTACTATATTTACAACATAAACGGCAAGGTAACGTCCTCTGTACGTTGGCGTTTAAGTACTTTCCCCTCCGTTCTATATTTGGCGCGATCTCCTAATATTGGTAGTGAATGCTTAGGAAGTGATGCATCTTTTTCACCATCCAAATACAACTTCGCGATTTCTTTAACAGCTCGTGTTCCTTGGATAACTGGGGGCATACACCAGTCAAGCTTTGCTCTAAAAGTAAAAGTAAGAGAGAAAATATAAACAACTGGTATACCAAAGGTCTAAACTGTGATGATGTATGCTTTTTATTATATATACTAATTGTCACAAACAGTTCCCATGTAAGTACTCTGTATGCTTGGCGTCTTATTCTTTATAAGTTTAATATCTCAGAAATACTGTATCTACTGTACCTCAAGGCCAATGTTTCATTTGACTGTCCACCAGTAGATTGTTGGGACTTCATCACGCTGTAAAAAGATTCTACCACGGCTTCGGTACCACCCTTTGCTAAACTTATGTCAATGGCAACACATCCTTCAATGCCAATTGCTTCGTAGATTTCTTCTTCGCAATAGATGCTGCTATAGACTTCAGCTTCATCGAGTTCGGCTAAGACAGGTTTCTTCACACCCTCAAACTTCAACGAGTACATATTGCCAAGAGAATACGACTTTATATCTTCCGCATCCATGGACTTATCCTTGATCGAAATCTTTGCTAGGGGGCCATACGTCTTCGGAACGATGGAAGGAAGTGAAAACCATTTGGCTAAACGGTTTCCTTCCATCTTCCATAAGCATTTCTTTAGAGTCTGCTTTATCTTGTGCAAGACTATATGAGCAAACGCAGGATCAAACTGCAAATCAGCATCTTCATGGGTTTGACTTAACTTTTGAACGTGGTCCAATGAGCATACGTAAGTAAAAAATCTGTAAAAAGAAGCTTTGCCATACTGCTCAAGAGCAGATTCACCCTCTGAAAGCTTGATCTTTCCATTTCCCAAGCGTTCACCGCAAAGCAAACTGAAAATGCTGTCTAGATCCAAACATGTGAGGATGGACATTACCTCTCGCGAACAATTGGTGATTCGTTGGTCGAAGGATGCAATCAGATCTTTCATAAACACCCGCAGATCAGCTTCTACATCTTTTTCCTCTCGAGCCCTCCAGTGATCAAGGGTGATTGGATCGCCATCTTCATCGACAGTGGACTCCGAATGTGTAACATACCATCCTGTGACAAGCTTTGTTCCTTTGAATTTTCCAGAGTTTATGTCCCGCGAGTGTTTCTTCAGCAACGGAAATGAAGACGGTGGACTATTGATGGAAAAATTTTTCTGCATGCTTTCCATATGTGACTTCAGACTTGGCCACCAACTCACAATCTTCCAGCAGGGTACAGCGAGGCCTTGCAGCGTAACGAACAGATTCATAAGTGGTTTCAAAATGTCACATATGCAACAAAGATCTAGCAAGAAGTCTTTGCCAGCAATCTGGTATTCTTTAATCTCCGTAAACTGAAATTCTCTGAATGTTTTGATGAATAATGGGAGGCTGTCCAGAAGCTTCAAGAACTCCATGTATTGCGATGTCGAAAACCTGGTACTACAACTTCGGCTGGTAAGCTTCAACACGAACTCATCTTCTTCTTCAGCCGCTTCCTTCATTACCATCGCATGCTTTAGCATCTTGCCCCTTTGGAAAATCCGATGCACAACAGATGAGCGTTTAATCAGGCGACTCACAAATTCCTCTGAAGCTCCAAACTTTCCTTCAAATACATCACAGAATGCAAGGTCAATAAAATGTGGGGGATCCCACAGGACAGAAAAAAAGGATGCATCATATTTCTCCTGACATAGCGTAGCCGCAAGAGTTGTGCCGAATTGTGCGGCAGTTATGTAAGCGCCGTCGCACGAAGTACCCATCCAAGCTCCTTTTAGGACTGATTCATCGATTGTGGGATAGGCACCTTGCACTAATTTGAACAGTGTTTCTGCTAGCTCAGGTGCATCAGCTCCACTAACATTACCTTCAAGGTTATCTTCAGTTGACTGGTATACCTCTGGAGCACTTACGGCTATTGCTTTTCGTTGACCTTCAACCATTGGGCACACCATCACTGCCTGATTCGTTATTCGGTTTGGTGTAGACTTGTCTGCAGTCACATAAAAGTGAGGTGGGAGCATTGTAGAAGGCAAGCATTTAGACAAAAATGTTGCAACTTGCCGGTCACACCATACTTCGGCTGCTTGTAAAATAGCAGAAAATTGCTTTCGCCCATGAGCAAGTTCTCCTACATCCGACCCTGTGAATGCATGCGATGCAACCAATGTTTCATAATGCAAGGCGGCGGATTTCGTTTTAATAACTGTCAAGGCTATGGCAACGAGGTTTTGCATGACTGACAAGCCCCGTTCTTCTCTTCTTTTACATTCTCGTTGGTACTAAAATGAATTACATACATGATATCGACCTATTCCAGAATACAGGTGAACATGCAGATATAGCGCGACTTTACTTTTAACTTGAACCTTACCTGTAATGCTTCAAAATGGAGTTGTCCTCCTGCCAAAGTAACATGATCCTTGACGGTATTTTTCAGTTTGTAAAACTCTTGGTTACTTCCTTCAAGCAGCAGACTTGCTTTCTCCGATGAATAAACTAACCCAGTACTAAGTGATCCAGAAAACCTAAAAGAAACGCGAAAATAATAGACGATCCTATGATTTTAATTTTTCTACACTGTATTGTCCGGAATACCACTCCCAATCATTTACATGAAAACAATAGCTTACCCACCAAGTCCTTTTCGTGCAATCGTCATTGGGTTTGATGCCAATGATATACTTCCTTTGAATTTTCTGAGGTACTCAAAGCAAGTCTCACAGCGTACTACTGAGAGAATTCCTCGTTCTGCATTGCCAGAATAAAATTGAATATGTTTGCAAACACGCATGGCGTCAACGATGTTTTTCACCTCAGGCCAATGAAGCAATAGCTCTGCAGTTTCTCCGAAGGATTTTCCGTCAATTGCCATAAGCGGGTGAGGACCAGCTTCCTTTACTTTCTTTTCTGACTTTGCCTGATGACAATGCAATTATATATCGCTAAATCTACTGATTGTACGACTTACCATACAACTTACTGAACTTAGCCCTACCTTTTACCTTTACATCAAAGACGGAACCTATATTTACATACATGGCATCAAACAAGATCTATACTTTACCTGTAGCTTTAATTCTCTAACTTCATTTATGAGGCTATCAATCTTTGAGTGTAAAGATGCAACGCCTACTGGCTGTCCTGGTTGATCTTGAACAGAGGGATCCTTAAAGTTAAGTGGTGATTGTACTTTTCCAACCAATGACCTTTTCTCTGTTAAAAGTGGGTTGGCCATTTGACAAAGTGGTTTAGTTGATTTCTCCCCTTCCTCTTTTTGCAACAGTTCTATGTCAGGCTCACCAGACACCAAATCAACTAAAGGGTCTCTTGCTTTATGAGCATTGTGTACAGCAGTTTTAGGAGCACTTTTGTTTCTCTCACATTTCTCTCTTGCTTCTCGAACAGTCTTGTTTGATTCATAATATGGTCGAATATCAACTTCCAACAAGTTACTACCATGACGCCTCGAAGCATGTCTTTCTATAGTTGCTTTGTTTGTGCGACATAACTGATAAATCTGTGGGCATTTCCCAGCCCTAAAACCATAGATATACAGTAATAGAACAAAATTAGCTTACATATACCAGTTACTTCATGTTTGCCTCTCCTATTACTACAACAGTGCAACAAAATAATAAACAAAAATGTACCTAAAACATGTTACGCAGATACCCCAATTTTTCTTGGCATCATTGTTGGGTTTACTTTTTTTTTCAGCCCTGGCTGTTTGTAAGTGTTGTAACCACCATTCCTGCTTGTCTTGTATAGTATCACTGCTGTCTGTAAAAATATGCTCATTGTAAATAGTATAATACCAATTGAAAATAACTGCTGAAAAAATATCTAAATCTTGTACCTGAGTTGGCAGTGCGCTTTACTCCAACAAAACTTTCAGATTCAACCTTGTTTTCTAAGTTAAGAAATATATCACTTCATACAGTAAATGGGATAGTCATAATTCTAGTTGTTATAACCAGTTGAATTGTATCAACCACCTATCAAGGACTGACTAATATATTGTCACTATTGCCCCGAAAAATAAATTGGTAATATTTACCAAGTTTCTGCTTATTTTTTATCTTGCCACAACATGTATTGCAGACAACATCCACACCATATCCTTCATCACCTGCAGGATTTGTACCACAAATAGCATGAACTGCACGTTTGCAGCTTAAGCATTTGTGTGCACTAGATGAGGGCCTGTCACAAACACAACATTGCAATAACGAATCTGCAATTAATAAATGATAATTTATGTAAAAAGCCGAAATATAGATCACTTTAAAAGCACCTAGCAGCTAACAAATAGGATTGTTAAATTCCCAAAATAGTTTTGAGGTGTTAGAGAAAAGTGCTTATTGTTAATTTGTCACAAGCTTACAATACCTGCTAGACCACTTTCGAAGCCTGCATTGTTATCATTGACAGAATTGTCTGAATCTGGTGAGTCTATACTTTCCATTAAGCATGCTGAAAACATGCCCACCTTGAAATTAGACAAACTGAGTCATTTGCCTGTAAAGCCACTGAGTCACTACATAATTACAGAGTAAAAACTAAAAAATACTTAGTTATTTCAAGAATTATTGTATATAAAGTGTTAAATTAGAAAGCAAAGTGGTGAAAGTACTTGATGCCAATTAATGTTGACATTGTCACATCAAAATGTTCAAATTTGTTTATATTTGATAGGCGGATTTTAATAACAAGCTCCATAGATCATTCAGTACTTCAGTTGTTCTCAGTTCAGTCATGGTTAGCCGGTTCGGTCAATATAAAAATACATCCACAACACAACACTGTAAAACATGAAACCAATTAAAGCAGTCAAAAATCAAAGTAAATTATTCAAGCATCTTCAGTCTTCCATTATCACTTGCAAAAAAAGCTAGACAGAGCTAAAATGCATAAAATGTCTATATTTTCAGTCTTTATGTTTTTCATTCAATATTTTTTATCAATATTACTGTATGTTATAATAAGTTATATAACATAATCACATTCAGTCATATTCACTGTCACAAAACAACAAATGCATCATAGCATAATAAATTAATAATTGTGTAAAATGTGTAAGCATGATGCATTGGTGCAGCATTGTAGCATCAATGCATCATGCTAAGACATGCTTACACAATTATTATGCCACTGTAAGTAATGCTGATTACTGCATTGAATAAATGAATAATGATTAATGAATATATAAATGTGTTATAAGCTTTTAAGTATACCCACCTCAATGAGTGGCCAAACTGCCCATGACCTCATTAGTCATTACTTCATCAGTCATTACTTGGCTACTTGTTTAGTTGTTAGTACTTGCATGAGTGCATCAGTGATTCCTTCATTCCAGCCTTTTCAGTGAGTTCACAACTTCACATAGTTTTTGGTTTACATGCACAGACAGCACAGTCAGCACAGATGACCACAAGTCAACAGATTTTACGAGATTTAATTAATTTCAGTAAAGAATCACGATTACAGTATTACACAGCTTGAAAATCACGATTCACGAATCACAAGTTGTAAATCGACAGCGAGGCCGGACTCCGCCGGAGGCCCGCAAATTTCGATGTCTGCGGTTAACTCATTTTTACAATACTTTACATTCTTTGTAAGCTTTGTGTGGTGTGTACTGGCCTACTGGCTTACTGTATTGACAAATAAACTTTAAAATACTATTTTGAAAAGCCATGTATAAAATGAAATCAAATTTCGAACTTTTTTTGTCGGTTTCACGGTTTGTACATATGCTAACATGGATTATCGTTTGAATTCTTATGCTAATGCGCCAGTGCGTGAGTCGGTGAGTGCGCCACGCCAGTTACTTCGTACAATTTCCTGCGCCAGTATAGAGGGATTTGAAGAATATGCCACGCCGAAGATCTTCGGCGCAAGCTACAAACTTTCCACCCTGGTTAGGGGTCTGTGTAGAAAGTCGTTTTCTCCATCATATAAGGTGTCTGTTAAGTTTACAGATGATGTTGGGAATGCTGAGGGTGCGGTTGATTTAGGGGGCCCAATGAGGGAATTTTTTACCCTCATTATGGAGTGGATGGTAAGTTCACAGTTGTTTTGTTGTAGCGAAAGAGATAAGTATTTGACTAGTAATGCTAATTACCTTACTAATGACTATTACTTCTATGCTGGTGAGCTTATTGCAATGTCATTAGTACATGGTGGTCCAGGTCCAAGGTGCTTTGGTGATCCTTTGTACGATGCCTTCACGAAAGGTGTACTTAAAGCTGTTGTTAATGTGGAAGATGTATATGATGTTGAATTGCAAAATTCTCTTATTGCGTTGAAGAATGTTTCAACAGTCGAAGAAGCTCAAAACCTTATTGCAAATAGCAATTTAGAAACCATTTTAGATCTTGCTGGAACTCTTCAAGTGCTTCGATCAACAGAAGATATTCTTAATGTTGTCAAAAAAACTGCTCACTGGTTTGTTTTAGAGAGGGTTCAAGCTTCCTTGGAACGTTTTAAAGCAGGTCTCAATGTTCTTGGTGTTTTTGATGTTATGTGTATGCATCGCGAACAGTTTCGAGATGTATTTTGCTATTCAAATAGTGCTTTTAGTGCTGAAACATTTGGTTCTCTCTTTTCTATTCTGCGAAGCGACGAAGGTTCTAATACATGTGCAAGGGAAGGTTTAGTTCTGTCCCATTGGAATGACTTCCTTCAGGATGTGGAGGAGACGGTGATAGACGGGTTAACTTTTTCTGACATTCTTTTCTTTGCCACGGGATGCAAAGATCTCCCTCCTCTTGGATTAGCTATGGAGTTAGGTTTTCTTCATGCACCAGAAAAAAATGGTTTGCAATCTAAATTGCCAAAGGCTAATACTTGTGCATGTAAATTATACTTACCAGTGAACCATGACACATATGATGAATTCAAACAGGATATGACATTAGCTCTTCTTAACACGAAAGGCTTTGGTTATGCATAATTGCTAACTAGTACCGTATGCCATTTAGTCTTGATAGTTCATGTTTTATTAGTTATGTTAGATACAAACATTATATGTAAGTATGTGTGATATTCTTATTTTAGAAATACGTACAACGTGGCAGAGACTTAACTGCTTATATTTAAGTTTGTAAATAAATATTATTGTGTTGTGTTTCTTAGACTATGCGCACACGGGCGTCATTTTTTGACGTCCTGTTCACGCGATCTAAGGGAAATATTCTCAACATATTAAATTAGCTCCAACTTCTGTCGTAAATTGATAGACAGTGTTTTTATCCGTTTTTGTTTGAAGACAAAAATGAAAACGTTTGAAAACGTTACCGTGCGCATGTGGTCTTACTATATCCTGCATGTAATAATGGAAGACATTCATAATTACATTTTTGCAAATGTATTGTGACTGAATTAATGTATATGCTGCATATTGAAAGCATTTTGAACAAAGGATAAGGGTCAAAACAAAGGAAGTGACCAGTTCACAGTCAAGCTTTCTCAGGAGGCTATTCTGAAAATTACTCGAAACCATTCATGCCAGCCTGTGACAAAATCACAACGTATTTGAGAAATTATTTTGCTAATAACTGCAAAGAATAAATGGTAATTCGCATTGGTTGTGGTCCTTAGTCAGCTTGACTACGATCTGATTTAAATTCACTGCCCTGGCTTAAACATAAAGAATTTCAATTTTATCCAAAACAAGAAGTTTAATCGGCTAGGATTTGTGTACGTCAGTAGTGTAATTATAGTCGTGCTGCAATAGCACTGCTCTTAATTGCTTTTCTAGTCCTCTGCTTTACTGTAAGAACTGGCATACAAAACGACCGACTGTGGGACCATAATTTCTCCAGAGAGTATAAAGAAGTATAAGACCGAAGTTTTCCAGTCTATGAAGTTTTCATCAGTATGTTCCAACTGACACCAAGGATTTTTGTTTCAATTTCAAAATTGATAATATTGAAATTGTTGCATTCAGACTGACTCTCTGCCATGTCCCTCTAGCATCCAATGTCATTGAACTGCAGAAAACTTTGAAACGACATGACATATCACATATTACAATTCTGGCTCAGCCAAATGCATCAACTGATTGTAGAGCAATAATGCTTCCCTCCAGGTTGAAGGTGGTGCTAGATCCTGGCTCTCCATAACATAACCGAAATACTCATAAAAAATGTTATCATCATCAGGCAATTCACAGTATGCACCCATATCGTCAACTTGCTCCTGAGAAACAGCGCATATGTAGTCTTCGTAGCCACTATTCTCAGGTAGGTAGTAGAGCTCATTTGGTCTTCCAGGAATGGTATCATGACGTGATCTACGGATATAGTGGCTGTTCCAATTATCTTTTACTGAGTCAAGGTCTTGCTGCAAAATATCTTTAAAACAGAACCATAAACATTGCATGCTTATTTCACTTGATGTATTAACTACATTTCTCTCGACTAAATCTTTAAAAAAATTTATCCACCACGTTGATCTATCGTGGTGATAAAACGACCACCATCTCTCAATGCGTTGGTTGGAATGTGATGATCCGTACACGTGTGCATTCAAACCTGCTTGATTGTCATTTCCTGGTGCACGAAAGTAACACTGCATTGCTGCCATGACTCCGTTTTCCGTGCCGCAATCTGTTCGTAAAAGACTTGGGCAACCGTTAGTCGTCTTTACGCACTCGTAGAAAAAAGTTGCAACGTATGATGGGTCGTTATTGGTGCGACATACCTTTAACCATAAAACACGACGACTAAAGCCATCCACACAGCCGTGGATCGGAAAACCGTATGGTTTCAGTTTATCGTAGCCGTCTACGTGCCACGCAAAATTGGGCCCAGGATTGGTGTAAGACCTTCTCCTAAGTTGGTGAGCTCTCCGTAGAGCAGTTCCTTCTGGATCAATGTCACGCAGGATTCTTGCCACATTGTTTCTTGACTTTTGTATTCCATATTGTAGACAAAGACAATGCCACATTGCTCGATACCCTCTCATACATCCAGGACCATCTAACTCGCGTTCTATTGCTTGATAAATTACTGCATCAGGGGTATCTGTGACTCTTCTTTTCAACCCATATTCTGAGAGCCTATTTTGAAGAGTTCGGACAGACATCTCGATGTCGTGCCGTTGATTCAGAAGGGAACCAATAGACGTATAACTATATCCTCGGTGAAAATAATAACGTATTAGAAGTTCTTCTTTATTTACAGCATATCCACATCCAGGGCAAAACATAAAAGTCAAGTCCAGGTTTTGAGAACACTCCAAGCATTTAATAGGCCCATCCATTTACAAATATTAAAATAGCATGTGTTTATATGAACAAGTAGCTTATTAAATAACGACAATTTCATGCAATGCCAATGGCCAATGACAATGCAATGAAACTACTCTTGCAGTTGTATTTTTAATAAATTGGTTGTTGTGTTTTAATGAATTTACTGTTGTGTTTTAATGAATTTACTGTTGTGTTTTAGTAAATTTATTGTTGTGTTTTAATGAATTTACTGTTGTGTTTTAATGAATTTACTGTTGTGTTTTAATGAATTTACTGTTGTGTTTTAGTTCATTTGTTGTTGTGTTTTAGTAAATTTATTTTTGTGTTTTGATAATTTTATTGTTGTGTTTTAACGCAAATATTCAGTGTTGTGTTTGGATGAATTTATTGTTGTGTTTAGCAAATATTGTGTTGTGTTTTATAAATGTATTGTCGTGGTAAGTAAATAGTGTGTTGTGTTTGCCGTTGTGGGCCACCGTAGGAAAGGAATGAAGCAAATTATACATCTAAAAACAAAATCCAATCATGTCCCAGCTAAAATCCAAGATGGAAGTTATGAAATATCAGATAAAAAGGAAATGGCTAATTATTTTTCAAATTATTTTGCTAATATTGGTAGCAACTTGGCAAACTCTATTCCAAATGTAAACCATTCTCCACTTGATTATCTAGACAAAACATATTCTGATAGCTTTTACATTTATCCAGTAACACCTACAGAAATTGAAACTGAAATTTCAAGTCTAAAACTTGGTAAGGCCTGTGGACCATTTAGTGTACCAATCAGAGTGCTGAAGATCCTGAAGCATGTAATTTGTAAGCCCCTGGAAATAGTATTCAATGCTTCTTTATCTCAAGGAATAGTACCTAGTGCAGTAGAACCCGAGTTTTGCGACCACACTTGGTTCTCTTAAAACGGTCTTAAATGACAGGTGGTCATTAACACAGGTTTGTAAATTATGTCATCATTTCTCAAAAATTATCAAACAAGTGTTTTAAATGCTAAAACTGTCACGATACTTCTAATTGTTCGTTGCAAAGTTACAAAATTCATTTCGAAAGTTTGTTCCGATCATTTACGATTATTGAACACTTACAATGTTTGTTTATGGTAAATCATCGGAACGATCTTCGAAACAAATTTCGAGAGTAAGAGACTTTGGGAATGTTTTATGTGAAGTTGAGCAAAATTACCCATTTATGAAAATGCAAGAAAGGCTGTATTAAAAGTAAATCTCATTTTGCGAATCCTGCAAAAAGTTCGGTTGCCGATATATTCTCATGTTTATTTACTTTTACAAATCAGACATTCAGGTTTACAAGGTTTTAACCGGAAATCGTGGAGGTTTTAAAGCAAGCCAATCAACGCGTGCATTATCTCAGTAGCAAACGTTGATTGGTTTGCTTTGAAACCTTGACAATTTCCAGGTAAAACTCTCGTAAACCTGAATGTTTTAAGACAAACATGAGAACATATCGGAAACCGAACATTTTCAAACGTAAACAAACATGAAAAAATCGCTTTGAATTAAAATCGTTAAAAAAATGGTCATTGATTAAGTGGGTAAATTTTTTGCTTTGGGATGCAAAAGAGTGGTCGCTGGTCGTGTTAGGCAGGTGGTTGCTCACTACAGTAATGCTTAGTTACAAATCATCTGTGCCAGGAAATGTGGTCATATATGACAGGTGGTCGCAAAACATAGGGGTCTCAAAACTCAGGTTCTACTGTAATCTAAAAATAGCTCAAGTTATTCCAATTTTTAAAAAGGGTATGCAAAGTTCCCCAAACAACTACCGACCAATTTCTCTATTATCAGTGTTCAACAAAATATTAGAAAAACTCGTGTATAAGAGAGTTATGAACTTTTTAAAAAAATATGATATTCTATATGAAAAGCAATTTGGTTTTTGAACTCAGCATTCAACTAGCCATGCTGTATTATGCATTATTGACAAAAGTCAACAAGCAATAGAGGAGAGAAACTATTCATGTGGAATATTTCTTGATTTTAGCAAGGCATTTGATACCATTGATCATAATATTCTGATCGGAAAAATGGAAAAGTATGGCATTCGAGGTATTGCCAAGGATGATTTGTCTCGTATCTTAGCAATCGACAACATTTTGTGACTTTGGATAACATATCCTCAGATTTCAGTCCAGTAAATTGTGGTGTACCCCAAGATCAGTGCTTGGCCCACTACTTTTTCTCTTATATATCAATGACTTTTATAAAAGTTCAAAGATTTTGGATTTCCACCTTTTTGCAGATGATTCAAACTTATTTTATAAACATAAAAATCTTGTGACACTTAATTTGGATATGAATAAAGAATTATTTAACATTCATACATGGCTTTGTGCTAATAAATTGTCTCTGAATATAGATAAATCCAATTTTATCTTGTTCCATCCTGTACAAAAAAATATCACTTATGACATTAAGCTAGAAATTAATAGTATTGAACTAAAAAGAGTATATAGTATAAGGTATCTTGGAGTTTTTATTCACTCTCATTTGAATTGGAAGAGCCACATTGACTATATTGGTAAAAAAATAAAACGAAGTATAGGTATTCTTTCTAAAATGCGTCTTACGGATATCAACACTTTAATTAAATTATATTATACTTTAATATACTCTTTCTTAACCTATGGTGTGATTGCTTGGGGCTCAACGTATACCACATCCCTGAACTCTCTGTATGTTCTACAAAGAAAGGCTGTACGTATAATTACTATCTCTAAATTCAATTCTCACTCTAGTCCAATCTTCAAACTCCTTAATATCATCCAATTATCACATCTACAACCATTTTTATGCATAAATATCACAATGATAAATTGCCATTTGTTTTCAATGACCTGTTTGTCCCAGTTAAAAAAAATACATAGTTATAACACCAGACTCGCATCTAAAGAATCATATTCATTGCCAAAAACCAGAACAAACTTTGGAATTTTTAATATTAGATATCACAGACCCAAAATATGGAACTCCCTTCTTGAAGATGATAAAACGTTGTCATCTTCTCAATTAAAATCTAAGATAAAATTACGATTTACTGAGTCATATTAAGAACTTGTATATGTATATAATTTGGCCAGGTTATAAATTATATACAGTAAGTATAGTTTTTGCTATGTTTGTTTCCTCTGTGCTTTCTATCCTTTAGTTAATTTGCTGCTTGTTTGTTTGTTTGTTTTTTAGTGTTTTTTTCTATTTGTTTTTTTTTGTGCCGGATTTTCATAAATATAAAAACTTGTGATAAAAAGATTTGCCTGATTCATTTAGCCCTTATGGTTATTTCAGGTAGATAAGACCGCAAATATATTGCCCAAACTACAGAAACATCTCTCTTTATTTATTCATCAAGGCAATGGACTTTTTAGTTGTCTCTCTGTCTCGAGGTGAGCAATGTGTTTATCATCATTCGTCGTTGTATAAACAACATATATATATATATATATATTGTCATATTAAATAGACACACAAGACACTCAGAATTCCACTGACACCTTTGTCACATTAAGAAATAGTGGCAGTGATTTTTCGTAAATTAGTTTACCAAACATCAATTACATAGTCATAATGCCAAATGACTTTCTAGTTGTCTGTCTCGAGGTGAGCAATGTGTTTATATACAAATACAATATTACTACACATTAACCATAACGCCACATAACCATTTCTGCTGTACATATGTTTTATATTTTTACATTGCCTCTGTCTCGAGGTGAGCAATGTGTTTATCATCATTCGTCGTTATAATATATATTTTGTTATTAAATAGACATACGAGACACTCCACTGACACCTTTGTCACATTAAGAATAGTGGCAGTGATTTTTCCTAAATTAGTTTACCAAACATCAATTACATAGTCATAATGCCAAATAGATATTGAATATATATTTATGGTTTGTTTTCACTAACAAAATTGTTATACATTAACATAACTCTATAGTATTAAACAATGCGAACATAAATGAATATAAAAAGTTTGTTTTCACTAACAAAATTGTTATACATTAACATAACTCAATAGTATTAAACAAAGTCAACAAATAACCAGGAAATGATTTTAAAAATTTCATTTTCACTTTAAAAAATGTTACACATTAAACATCAAACAGCAAAAATGTTGTTAAACAATAACTTGAATAAGTTTATTGTCTGTAATATCATAACTGATATTTATATTGTGACTTTCCAAAAGCACATCTGTTATCTTATCTTCATCAACGCCTTCATTCCACTCCGACTCTTTATCATTGCACTGGAACATTTGCAGCAAATGCTGATGAAACACCATCATGTTCAACTGTTCATTAGTACATGTATTTTGCACAAACAGCTTTGCATACCATTGTTTGCTATTAGGCATCACCTTCTGCTTCATTTTACAGGTTTCACATTTTAGCGAACTACCAACTGACACTGCTTTTTTGCCACAGGAACTACATGTGTAGTAACTGGAAATGCTTTTAACACCAATGATTGATGATTGATATTTCAATCTCTTTTTTTTGTCATTTCCATAACAGTGGCCTCTGGTTCAGCCAGCTCCTCTTCAAAATCTTCTGTAATCTCAAATTCAAACCCTTCTTTAGCTGTATTTACATACAGCTCCTTTGTGTAGTTGTTGCATTTCACTCTTAAATTTTTAAACAGGTATGTCTTTTTAACCTGCAAGCAACTTGTCCATTCTTCCCAGAAAACTCCAGTTATCGAACCTGTTGGGTCGAGAAGAGTGGCTGATGATTTAGTGTTTTGTTCTCCATTTTAATTGTTTTAACCCCTGAAATACTATCCCTATTCAAAGCAAGAAAGTAAAGTCTAAAAAGCCCCTTGGATTACTAGTTATATAATATTATAAAAGGATTGATAATCATTAGGGATAAATTAAAAAGAAAAGCGATTATTACTAAACTTGAACAGATTGGGAAAACTACAAAAAGGCCAGAGATGAAACAAATACAAAATTGATTGCAGATTTTGTCCTCACCGTCGAAAGTCAAATGCGGAAACGGATATTCGTTTTTGACGCTTCAGTGATTCAAATTGTTTCGCAGCAAGATCACTTTAAATTTCTATAAGTTTTTCATGAATATGAGATTAACTGATAGTGATAATAAAATTGCGGAGAAAACATGCGTCCAGAACACATGCAGCAATACATTTTCGACCAAAAAACAAGGGGGCTTCGTGAAAAAATGAAAACCAAGGCGGGCGTTACATTAGATTGTCACTTGTAGGTTAATCTTCGTGTGCGCACAGATCAAAACTATATATCTTTGGCATTTGGTAAATATTAAACACTGTTGCGGTGATTCACTGTGACTGAAATTTTCACACTATCGCTGTCGCTTATTTTAATAGTTGCTTCAAACAGATTCATGCCAGGCCCGTAGCTTTCCCCCTTTTTGGGGGGGGCACGTTTGGATATCTGCTCGCATTCGTCGAAAGTTACATGGCTGTTTATACCACAGACTTTCATAGAGATCTGCAATGACACATTAGACATATTTAGATTGAGGATGCGGACGTCAACAAGATGCCAGATGGAGTAATATGTCGTGAAAGTTAAAGTTTTAGTTTGTGTCGACGTCGTCTTGGGCTTTTGAAGACGTGAAAATCAATATTTTTTTTTACGTTCTGTCACGATGTCGGATTTTATTTTAAATTTTTGTGCTTAAAAAGGGGTAAGTAAACATTAAAAAGTATTCGTAGTTCAAATATGTCTTATATATGACGATCATTTCTATAAATAGGCCTAATTTTGGCCAATAAACTTCGATATGTTGAGGATTGCAACAAGCCATTGTTTCATAATTTATGCCCGCAATGTTGTTACTTTGTCGTACTAAGAAACAAACTTTTCGCCAGCTGAAGATCCCTAACTTTGTTAAAGTTTTGGTGCATTGTGCTGCCAGCTTGGTTTTTAACAAAGTGTTGTATACATTTCGCTGCCAGCAGACTACTAGCTTTGTTTACAGGAAAATATTAACAAAGTTTTGTATGAATTCTGCTGACGGCAACCTAGCTTTGTTTACAAATTATACATTAAAATATTAACAGCGTTTTGTGTACATTATTAAAGTTGTAAGTATTTGTTTTAAAAGGTATGTTTATTAAAAAGTAAAGTCTTAAATGTTTGAGAATTAAGTGTTAAAATTTGTTTATTGTTCTTGTTTGGTTGTTTTACATGCATAGTCCATATATTATTGTTTGTAAAATAATATGTTTATTCAAATATAATAACCCAGCTATGAATGGCAGCCCTAATCCTATATTGGCCCAATTGGTGACATTTTATGATTTGTTTTCAACCCCTTTCATAGAGCCTCGCAATCTCTGAGAGGAGCTGTTCAAAGTTAAGGGGATATGATTGTGAGAAATACTTAAGAATGAAGTTAATTTATTTAGATCACATATGGTTTGGACAAAAGACAAGGAATTATTCCTTCTAAAAGATGTGTCTGCAGAAGGGGTGCCAACCCACAAGCTACGATCCAAAGAGCGGCGTACACTTTGGCAGACCGGCATTGCAATCAAAATGAATGTGTTGGGTGATGAAGTCATGTTGAGGTCAGTCCGAGACCATTACAACAACATATCAAAAAAGTATCGTGGAAGAATGGCCAGAGAAGAAAGAGCAACAGGGGAAGGTGGTAGTGAGCTCACGGAAGAGGAACAGTTGTTGGAAGATCTTATTGAAATGGAAGATAAAACAGAGCAAATGGGTGTAAATGAAGAAGCAAAGAAGGAGAGAATTGAGAAAGAACAAGCGGTGGAGATGAGAGAGAGCAATGGAAAGGTTTGGTCAAACAAGGAAAAGAAAGGGAGGGGGACATGAAGGTGAAGATCAGACAAAGAAGAGAAGACGATCAGTGAGATGCTGGAATAGTTGCAAGGGAGAATTGAATTGGAAAAAGAGGAAAAAGAAATGGAGCAAAATAACAAAAGGGAAGAATCGGAAATACAAAGGTTACAACATCCTGAAATGCTACAAGTGATGCAGCAAACTCAACAGCAAGTATTCATGCAAATGAAGCTTTCTGAGCAATATATACAGCAGCAAGTATTTCAACAGCAGCAAGCGCAACACAACAACAACAATTTAATCTTATGCAACAGCAAATGATGGCCATCGTGCAGCAACAAACACAACTGATGGCCAACATGTGTTTAGTGTTTGTGTATCGATGTATAACAAGGCTCTTTGAGTCTGTTTACTGGATTTATTTGTGCAGAAATCTCAAAGGCTGTGTGTGATCAACTGGTCTTGTGGTCAATAAAAATGTTGTGTTGAAAATTCTATATCGACTATATGTATTTGTGGACACTTTGTTCAGTGTTGCACGTATTGCATTTTATATACTTAAGTAAATGATTTCATAAGCTGACCCACTGGCACTGCCTGGATCGTCTGTATTTGTAATGTACATAGTGCAACTAGTGAGGAGTATGGTACATACAGACAGTTAACTAAATATTTATTGGCCAGATTGATCTTTTGCAACAGAAATTACTGGTGAAATGTAGACAAAACAAACTTTACAATAATATCTCTGCTCATTCTCTACATATATAAATAAATATTAAAGAAAGCAAATATCCACCAAGAAGGCAAATTAACAATACAATGCTAGAATTCAAACCAAAATACAAATCTGTAAAGAAACAACAAATTGTCTTCTAAAACTCAGCACTTATTTTAAACAGTAAAGTCCACTTCTTCAGAAAAATACGATTGAGCAATCACTGCGTCAATTGTGGAAATTCGAGATGTTCAACTTCAAAGATTGTTGACAGAAATGGCATCGGATTAATACAATATGACGTCGTACAGCCTACATAAAAGATCAAAATAACATTTACCATACAAAATACTGCTCACATAGGTAGATCAATAGTTATTGAAATAGCATGGATGCATTCCAGGAAAAAAATTGAATAACAATGACAAAATATTCGATATTTGCGAGTCAAGTGGGCCGTCAGACAACAAAATTGCAGACAGCGCCGGACACTAGCCCAGATATAAAATCTCTAAACAACACGCAAATAACTCCTAAATCTCCTAAAATTCATTTAACACTTACTCTAAAGAATAACGCTCTTTATATTAAAGAAGTTTCAAGATTAATAGCTTTGGTGGCGCAATGTCGTCGGGCGCAATAAGGTGCCAAGTTGTAAACAGACGCGGCCTTGAGTCATCACATAACGAAGACACAACAAACTTTGATGCTCAAAATAAGTTTAAAAATGACACTTACCTCAAAGGTTTTCGCATATATCGCAAGTCCTTATATAATATGAAAACCACGCTTGCTTTTTTATAGATTTTTAAAAATATTAATATGTATTTTTCAAGTATTTATGCGTGCAATGCAAATTACACAACCAATAATTTTGACAAACACAATGGAAAAATAGAGCGATTTCATTGGTAGAGAAATTCAAGTGACAGCTGTCCAACCTCCTCTGTGACGGACGGGTACCCTGCTTAAGGTGGGCATGTGTTCGTCGAAGATCCAGGCATTCGAACTGAATTTGACTCTGGCTGATCGCATAGTGAATGGGAGACCAGATAACCCGCAAATATTTTGCACAAATGTGGACCGGACCACAGAGTCTTGCACAAATCTGGTATCTTGGTTCGTTGCATTCTGGGGCATTGCGACTGCCAAAGTCTGGTTATAATTCCATGACACGCAATCATGAATATTTCTCTTTGATCTTGACCCCAATTCCGACCCAATCCCTAACCCTATTTTGTGCGTGTCATGGAATTGTAACCCAAAGTCTGATGGAACATTGGCAGTACCCGCTAGGTGACTAACGTTGACCTGGTACCTACTGACAATTGATAGGAAAGATGTAATAGACATGCTTGTTGGTTGGACTGGACAATTAACAGGCTAAAGTGCTTAACTGCGGCAGCGATATTAAGAGCCTCTACCTCACAGGGTAACCAAGATACTTGATGTTTCCGTAGTTTTGCGCTAACGAAGCCAGCGAGATGAAGTTTCTCGTTGCGGGCGATGTACAAGGTGGGCCTGATACCATGTTTAGTAACAGATCCATCAGTAATAATCCAAAGCTGATCTGATGGTTGTCGTAGAGCGATGGAGAAGGTTAAAGTAGTATTTAAATAGTAAAATTTTAAAGAAAGCTGTAGACCTTGTAGTGTCTCTGATGACATCGGGTAGAATGTCCCAAAACGCTGGGTGCTCTTATGTAAAAACTGTTTTGAAAGCTAACAGTCTTGGATTTAGGTATATTTAGTAGAATACCATTGTCGGAATTGGAGTTTCTGGTTCTACGATTAGCAACCCGGATTGAGATGTTTGTATCAGAGTAATTAACAACACAGTTGTAGAGATAAACTAAATCTAGAAACTCAAGCCAATAGCAGATGGGAAGAATACCGATAGACTGGAGTCGTTCTTTGTACAAAACATCTGTCTATAAGGGAGGGAAAGGATGAATTTGGTGGCACGACGTTGGACGCGTTCCATTGTAGCAATGTTAGTTACTGTTTGGGGTGCCCACACTTGACTGGCATACCCCAATTTGCTTCTAACCAAAGACAGGTAAAGAATCTTGCGGACTTGGATATTGTTGATTTCAGAGGCTGATCGTCGGATGAAGCCGAGCATCATGTTTGCCTTGCCTTTAATACCGTGCCATGAACTTGCTTGTTCCATTTCAGGTCATTTGAAATAATGTTCCCGAGATCTTTCTGGGTAATTAATGACTTAAGCGAAGTATCAATAAGCTGATATTCTGCGATAATTGGTTGACGACTTCTAGTAATGCTAAGAAACCCGCACTTGGATTGATTTAAGTCCATCCTCCAATCGTTGCATCCTCCTATGTCACAAGTTTATATAGATCATTCTGCAGACTTTCGCAGTCAGCTAACTTGTTCATGGGATGGTAACACTTTGCGTCGTTGGCGAACATTGCCACAGACGATTGGGTTGAAATTGAATCAGGAAGATCGTTCACAAACACCAGAAACAGTAGGAGTCCTAAAATTGATCCTTGTGGAACTCCAGATAGAACAGGGAGAGTATGGGACGACTCACCAAGAACTGTTACTCTTTGGTAGCATCCTGAGAGGTAGTCTTTGAACCATAACAGAAGATCTCCTCTTATTCCAAACCTCTGGAGTTTAACTAACAGAAGGTTATGGCTGACCTTATCAAATGCTTTTGCGAAGTCCAGGTAAACCAAATCGACTTGGCTTTGTTTATATCATGAAGAATGTGCAGAAGCTGAGAGGTGGTAGACTTTCCTTTGAGAAAACCAAATTGTAGATGGTGAAGTTGACTGGAGACATGAAATATAAGTTGGTTATAGACGCAACGTTCAACATTCAAGTATGGTAGTGGAGTGGGGGCAAATAATGGTCTTTGACAGAGAAAGATGGAGATTACATTTCTGAAGAGCTTGTAGGATGTGATGCCAATTCCTCAAGAAGGGCCTCAGGTGAGCAGTTCCACAGTAGAGATCGTCAGCAAGTTTGACTGCGACACTGTCCTGCAGACAATCTCCCAGTACACAACACATTAGCTCCTCTGGTGCGGTTTCAGATCCCGGCATTCCCATTGCACATCGTGTGTAGGCTCGTGTACCACGAAACGGTGTGGCGACACCGCAATATTTCAGCGAGCTTTTCGACAGTGGTATTTGGTAGAATGCACTTGTTAAATCGGTTATGATGATATACTTCCACTGAGCAATAGTACGTAGTGTGGTGTCAACTTCGGGGAGTAAAGATGGCTAAGGTTTGCTGTAACGCCCAACGTCGGCAAACACTGTGACCAAACGATGTTGGTTTGGTGACCAGGAAGGAGGGATTTAGATACTCTACTGTTATTCCAACGTCCTCAGACCGTTTAAATACTCCTTGTGCTTCAAGTTCATCGAATTTCTGGTGCAACTCTACTAATTTATTATGAGGATACTGCGGAACACAGCCCTTTCATTGGGGTTGCACTGGACTCATATTAACCACAGCCTCAAATGGACCAACTGCACCATTATAACCAGTGATAATGGGGTCAAAGACCTCATCATGGACTTTTAACAGACTTTGGAAGCTTTGACGGATGTTGGGTGGAAGAATATTGTTAGGATCCACGGTTACAGAGTGTGCAAATGCAATGGGTTTAGGAGTGACAGATGGCACAGCATGTTGAGGGGAGGACAGTTTGTTCTCCTTGGTGTCTAGAGTCTGGGTCAAACGAACTTGGCAAAAATGTTCATGCCGGGGAATGTTCCTAGCTACTGCAGTATTATTAAGCATGCAGACTCGTCCTGCAACGGCTTCTAGATGTGGGCGTGGCCAATCGCTAACGGATTTAGCATAATCTGGGTGTGGCTCGACAGCAAGGGTGCTATCTGGGTCAATTTCACTAGGAATGGGGATCTCTGGGTATTCACCAGGCCAAATCACTGTAGGAGTTGGTGGGGCTAGAAGAATGTGTGCCTGAGTGCATCTGACACAGTTTTCCTTTCGATTGGGGAAATCTGTGTTGTAGTAGGTTATGTCTGTACCCTTCATTTGTGGCTTAGCGGGTCGAATGGAAAAGTCATTGGTCGCCATAAAGGGGGTTCCCGCCAAGACATCAACATCTAAGTTGTTTACGACTAGAGCAAGATGGAGGGTATGAGAATTATGTGATAAGATGAGATGAACTTCACCAACAATGCTTAGTGGAGTAGAGCCTGTAGAGCTGTTTGTTTGTTTTTTAATGGTAGCACCAATTTGTTTGGCAATAGATGACTTAATCATAATAGTCTCGGCTCCGGTTTCGAGAGTGAGTTGCACCACATGATGGTTGTGGAAGACTTTCAAGTGTGGGGATTGTTTGGTGCTAACTCGGTAGGCGGTAGACTTGACCCGATTGTTTTTGCAACATGATTGGTCATCCGGTTCTGAGTCTGACTTGTTGGACTGTTCATGTTGTTCAACAATGACTTGTCGTGTTTGGGTTAAATATTGACGGTCTTCGGTGGGCAGAAATGGGCACCGACTTAAGTAGTGTTGGAACTGGGATCTTTTTGCTTGTTTACATATTGGGCAGCTCTTGGTCGCACCTCCCTTGTTGTTACCGGGCTTCGAAGACTTGCTACGATCGTCGAAAGGCTGTGCGTAGAACTTTAGCCTCATTTGGAGAATTAATTTCGTCGAGGAGGGAGTCTAGAGCTCGAGATATTTCGGGTTTGAGGCTGGCCAGTGTCTGAGATTGCAGTTCTGTCCCATAATGTTGCTTAACTAAGGTTGGCAAATCTACATGAATTAACTGCAACCATGTCATTACAATTATATTTGAGAGAGGGTGTCAATTCCTTGTCGGTGGAAACTTCTTCACTGTGATGTCGGATATTACCATTAGCCTTAAGTAGATTGTCATCAATGAAACACAGAAGTCGCTGGTGTAAATCTTCGGGACGCTCGTCAGGTTCTAAACGAATGTTATTTAAATAGAGGAAATGTGCTCCGGTGGACTGAAAGCCATAATGTCCACGAATTGCTTGCCAAATTGCCCTCATAGATGTTGAGTTCTTTACGATTGTGTTTCGTGCAATGACGGGACAATAATTGGCTACTTGGCCAAGCATTAACTCTAAGTGAGTTAACTTTTGGGGGGCTGTACGCCGGCTGGCTTGGGGAATGTCTTCACCGTCGTTTTCGAGACCACATAATGGGACCATAGAAGTCTTTTGCAGCCATGTTGTGACTTTGAGTAAAAATACAGCAAAGTTTTGGTCTAAGGAAAGAGTGTACTGAAGATTTTGGCGCCAGACTTCATATGAAGTGATAGTTTCCTGCTTTGTCAGAGCCCTCGACTTGTAGCCATGTTTTGTTGTTGAATACATGTCTTAGACAGCTAATGATGCTAGCTGCTTTGTCTTCGACTTGTCTTGTCTGAGAGTATAATTTCTTACCGACTTTGATTGTATTTGTTGAGCTATTCCACTTTATCAGAGCTCTTTGAGAATTGTACTTGAAATTCTCAGTAATCAACCACTGTCACCATGCCAGACCACACCAGTAAATAAGATAAAACTTGAGACTAACGACACAATATAAATGATTTATTACAAAAGCCGAGGTTATGCACTCGAGCGGGATTGATATATATACAAGTGCAACTTTAACATAACAACAACAATGTCAATTATGGTGCCACTTTGTTGAGCTATGAATTCATCGACAGTTTTTGCTTGATGCCTGTGGTCCACGCCGAATACTTAATAGGAGTCAAAGGCGAATTATTTGCACCCCCGGATCCGTCGAGATAAACATGCCAATATACGAATATTCTCCCTCTTAAATTGCTTTATTCTCCAAGAAAATTCGCCAGCATGTACAACAAACACCGATCTTTTCATATATAACGATACTTTAACATCTCGGACAATTTTTAAACCAATTTTTGATCAACAGAAATCAAAATCACCACTCTGTTGAACTGACAATGACCGAAAATGGGGTTACAATTCCATGACACGCACGAAATAGGGTTAGGGATTGGGTCGGGATTGGGGTCAAGATCAAAGAGAAATATTTGTGATTGCGTGTCATGGAATTATAACCGAAAATGGACACATCGGCAGCTTGGCCACCTGGCCTCCTCTACCGTTGAGATTTGCAGGGGGGTGCGACAACAACATCTTGATATTTGATTTCTGTTGATAAAAAATTGGTTTAAAAATTGCCCGAGATGTTAAAGTATCGTTATATGTGAAAAGATTGGTGTTTGTTCTACATGCTGGCAAATTTTCTTGGAGAATAAAGCAATTGAAGAGGGAGAATATTCGTATTGGCATGTTTGTCTCAACGGATCCGGGGCTGCGAATAATTAGCCTTTAACAGGAATTAAGTATTCGGTGTTGACCGCAGGCATCAAGCAAAAACTTTCGATGAATTCATAACTAAACAAAGTAGGGATAAAAGGAGAACACAAACAACAAGTTAGGCAAGTAAATTTACTTAAATTATATATTTTCATCACATATTTTTACCATAATACAATCTTTATATAGTATACTATAAATACCTGGGCCGCCTGTGGTGGAATGAGATTATAGAAAAACTCGAGAAAGTCTGAATTAAAGGTTGCTTTTGGGACTTTATTGGAAGAGCTGTGGGAAGGATCTTATCGCTTTAACTTTAGCAAATAAGATAAGAGTCCAAGCGACAAATGAACGAAAAAAAGTAAAATATATAAAGGCAGGTTTGTTTATTATTTTATTTTTATTATTATTAAAACTTTATTTGAATACGGGACTATTTCGCTATGTATAAACTATTTACAGGCAAACAAAAATAAGTGATCTTCCAATAGGCTGTATGCATAAAATATTTACAAGATGGGAAAAAATTAATCACAATATTAGATGTGATTATTAGATGTGCTCTCCTAATATCTGAAACCATTTGATTTTTGAAAGATGAATGTTTGTTATAATATTTAAACAAAAGTGTTGATGTATTTTTGTTCTAAAAACTCCTGCTTTATATATATATAGTTTTTCATTTATTTACAGTTAAAGTGTCGTATATTTTATATGATGAAAAAGGTCTAAATTAAAAGGAGAACTTTACATTAGTTTAATTTTACATTAGTTTATAGCTCATATAACGAATAATAGCATACCTACATCATAAATTCCGGAATTCTATAGCTAAAACAACAATTTTTTAATTATTGTTTTGCATGCTAAAAATTTGTATTATTTTGTGTCAGTGTTGCTATGACTACAGTGCTTCCACTACTTAAGAAATATTTCCGTTGCATATCTTTCAAGAAGCCCTGTGAAATTGAAAAGCCCTTATATAACTCTATATATATTTCCTGTTTCCTTACAGTTTGCCTTTCAAGCTATTAGAGTATTGTTTTCCTTCAAACTCATTTGAGATGAACGAAAACACTTCTGTCAAGAAGTTCACTTATATGACGCTGTCCTTTGACTGCGTCATAAATGGGAGGAGGGTGTAGATAATTCAATTCATGCATTTTGCAACAAAAAACTTAGTGTAATGTTGGAAACTGTCGTTGTTTAGCTGTGGCAATGGGTTGCTGCATGCATGTATTTCTAGTAAATCCTCTCTGAACCCCCAGGTGCTTATAAGCATTTATTTCAGACATGTTTGAGGGGGCTAATTGGCAGATAAATTGACTTGATAGGGACTTATTCATGTTACCAGAAAACTGCAAGTATGATATGCCGTAAAGCAATGTGAAATTCCAAACCAAGAAGAGACCATTCATTATTTATATCACAGGGGGCTGGGAAAATTGTAGGGGCTTAGTTTTTGTAACATTAAGGGTGTTTAAAAGTGTAGAGTTTACTCTATTTTAATAAGTCATGGTAATGCTTGCCAGCCAAGCCCTGTCATACATATATTCAACAACTTTAAATCTCTGCTTTGTATGTAGAGAGAGCGATTCTTCTGCATTGATATCCAGAGTACTTGGTGGTGAAATGCTTTGTTGCAGATCAATAACACCATTTTCAAAGTAAGCATTTCTGGTATCATTATTCATAGCAGCTTCCAGAAAGTCCATTACTGCCATGAGGTGCTTTCTTCTTCTTTTTTCATTCTTCTGTTCTTTCTTGGCTCTACTTTATTTGCTCATTTTTCTGGTGCTTGGCACATTTGCAGGGAAAGCTATTTTTACAGTTTCAATACAGTGTTCTATGTACTTTCTTATTTCCTCAAGCAAGCTTCTGTTTGAGTTCTGTCGATTTGCTGATTTGATTTCATTATATTTGACTTGTTCTGATGCAAATTTCCAGACTTCACCAGTCTTGGAGTGTTTCAAGTGCTCAAAACTTGCTATAATTTGATCAACCTCTCTTTGCAACACTTCTTCCGTCACTCTTAATTCACTCACTGCTTTAACGCCACATCAGCTTTTATGAACTGACCATAGGCTGATGGGTTATTCGATGTCATAAACTCCATCCATTTTTCTATCTTTTGGATCATTTTGTATCTTTCAAATCCTCTTTGATTCAGCAGTGAAGTATTTGGTAAAACCATTTTCTTGGAGATGGGGATATCGTCAGCTGAGAGTTAACAAGGTCTATCTGCATTTTGCATGGTATTGAGAATTTAGTTTTCCTGTTAGACAAACTAAATTTAGTAAAATTAAATTCTCAATACCATGCAAAATGCAGATAGACCTTGTTAACTCTCAGCTGACGATATGTAGCCTGGTGCATTGTAGGTGGTATCTCATTGGAGAACTTTGTTTTCTCAGTGCGAGGGTAGGGATGCCAACGTTTGGATTTCATACATGTCTTCACATTTGACAGATCTAAAAAATAATACAAATTCCATCATTGTTTTCAATAGATTGTTTTTAATTACTTAAATATTGAAGTGGATGTGATTTTCCCCCCTGTGACAATGGTTCAACTCCTGTTTGTTGAATTTGTGTTTGGCAGCATGAATCAAACAGTATTTTATTATAACAGGGATGGATCCAGTATGTCAGTTGACCAAGTGTTCCAAGAAAGAGGTTCCAGCAGTTTATTTTTGTTTGACTTTTTTTACGAAATAAGAACATTAATTTGTTTTCATTAAGAAAATTGGAACCATCTTGACCAAGGCTAGACACCCCTGTGTAATCCTAGTATCAAAATACTTTTGATAATAATACTTATAAGGCTTTCATATGTAATGGACATTTTATGGAATTACAAGGTTAATAGCTTCATGGTTTATTGCACAGGTACTCACTGCAGGATTTCTTGTGTTGTGTGATGTACTAGATGTAGTAAGCCTCCTTTATTGCCAGAATAGAACTAATTAATCTTGCATGCCCTGCTAGCAGTACAATCTCCTCAAAATTCTCGAAAGTCATGAGCGATAGATACTGCAGCCAGTGTGGTCCCATCCATTTTGTTTGAACACAGAACTGTATTGAGACATCTTAATTCTGTGTAACCAATCATACACTTCTTCCATGTCATTTGCAATTCTATTATGTTTAAAACGCTTTGAAAACCCGCATTTCACTGGTGCATGAACTGATGAGGTGAAAACTTTTTATTTTGAAGTCAAAATGTGAGCCTGCGATCTTTTTCACCAGGGTAAATGATCGCGGGCTCAGAACACGATTTAAACACAAGGTTGTGCGACAATATTATTTTGCTGCCAAGATATACAAATACTCAAGCAATTAAGACTAGATATTCTCAATTATTAAAAAATGGACAAACAGGGTCATGTCCTGATGGTGTTTATTTGATTTGCAAATTCCCTATACATGGATACCACAGGCACTGTACCTGGACAACTGGGCCAACCTAGTCCAAGGTAAAATAACACTATTATAAATTTTTTTAAAAAGGTAATATATTGTCGATTGTGTTTAAGCTGCTGTATTATTTTATCAGTTTATACATGTATATCATAAGATTTTTTGAAATGATACTTTAATCAGGTAATCTTTTAACATATATTTATAAGCTGAAGGGACCCCCCCCCCACCCTCTCACTATCCCCTCCAGTAAACTGTTTTCATGGTCTTTCCATAGAAATTCCTTTTATTAAAATAAATATTGTGTCTGAAAATGCAGAAAGTCATGCCCTATAGGGTTAAAAGTATTACAATTTTCTAGGGGAGAACTTCCCCTGTTTCCCAACTCCGAGTGATGTCCTCTTGCTGTCCTTTGACTTATCCTCTTAAGAATTCTTAAAAGTGGTGCTAGGCCTGATTTGAAAATGACATTGGGCAAGTGTATCAAGTGCCAAAAGGTCTCATGAAATGAGGAGCACTATGAAAGGGAAGTCAAGCATAAGCACTGAAAATATAAAATCTTCTCTGCAACCATGCAATGATCCACATTTGTTGTTAAAGAAACTGTCATCACTTGAGCACATTAATAGAAAGTCAGAAATGTTAGTGCGTAAATTGACTGGTTTGCAAGGAGTGTTACTTTAACGGATGATTCCTACCAGTAATGTTGGGACAAGTGTATTGAGTGGTGACACTTCTGCCTGTGGAGGAATAGTTCCATTTAGTGATGCCCATGAGTTAGTTAGCAGTTATTTCCAGCACCCTTTTGATGAAGACCACTTTCGTACCAGCCTACTTCACCCAATGGTTTGTGTGTGTTTATTGTGTATTTTCCAAATTTGGGAAAGCGCTATCTGCTGTGGAAATCACAAAATATACATGTGGCCATGTTAATCCAGACCATTACTTCAATGTCAGAGGAAGATGAATCAGATACCAACCAGATGTATACCAAAGAGCATGTGCAATCTGTTCTGAAAAGCACGGACATCCGGTCTAACAGTACAAGATTTATAGAAATATATCCTTGAAAGCATGCAATGCTGTTGAAGAAAAGTTGGTTGAAAGTAAGGAGAAACTATCTGAAGAGATGCATCTTATTGATAAAGTAATCGAAAGAAAGAGGAATGTATGGTTAGATTTGCAAGAGGCAGATCTAGAGAATAAAAGATTGGAACTGCAAGAAAGAGCTGAAAGCTTAGAAAAAGTCCATAGTCACTCAGACTGAACCAGCAGTCAGAAGTTTCAACAGAATCCAATCAAATCATCAATTACGGCTTGGAATTGCTCACGTCCAAGAAACAAAAGATCTAAGCAGGCAAAACAGCATATTGGGGAAAGGTTTATTTTGCACCAAAAAGCCTCCAAAAAGCAGAGGATAAGGACAATGTTAACACACACCACCAACAAGCAAACATTAAAAATGTACAAATGGGATTGTTTTCCGATCCTGGTATTGCACAGTACTCGTATGTCCATTCCATGGATGACAAAGCCTATGTCCGTCTTGGGATCTCAGAGGTCACGATGGTTGGTTGTAATGGATGATAATACACGATGGTCGGTTGCTATGCAAAAAGCTCCCGGAGTCATATTGCATAAGAATGTTAGTTCCCAGACTCCAAGGTATAAATATTTGCATGGGAAAATTACAGCACATTTGACGTCTTCGTCGCTCTTTAAACAATTTCAGTATATTTTTATTTAACTGACCATTTTTTTTCTGTCTTTCGGTCGAAGGATATCGCACGCTGATGGACAAATGGTCCTGTCTATGGGTCCCACATTAGCGATGTCAGTTCCACTCTGTCAGTTCCACAATCCCCATTTGAAATTTTTTCGTGACTCGCACATATTCACGAGAAATCAACAAGGTCGGGAATTTTATAATATTTTGTGGTTTTTCACAGAAATTTGTTCCTTAGACGTAATGCACTGGTCAATTGAAATCCCGGGTCCACGACCCCTGAGACAGGGCGAGGAATTTAACATTTTGACAATGTTAAATATTGGTATTTTCCCGCTACCCGGGGGATATTGACTGTTAAAGTTCCCACCTCTATAGCCTGGTGCTTTACAATTTCCCATGACTGAAGGAAATTGTTAAAGTGTAACATGTTTTCTTCACAACATGTGAAGAAAATGTTCTTGATTTTGAACATTGTATATCAACATTGATCCAACCCCACATTTTCCCCATGAAATTTCCACATCGAAACGTAACATCTATCAAACGTTCAATCATCCAAGCTTTACTAACTGGAAATGTATACACATTAACAATTAATATCGAAATAACAATTTAACATCAACATCACAAGCAGGGGCGGATTCAGGGAGTGTCAAATGTGGCTCAAGACACGGTCAGATTTTTGCGACCCAGATTTGTGAAACTTCGTTCATAAGGACGAAATGATTGTTGAGTAATAAACGAATTTGTCTCATTCATATTCAATTCAAACACTTTTTACATATCTTATAGTTATTTAAACTAAAAACCTTTAACTTGAGTCAAAATCTCGAAATATTAGCAAATAGCTGCATGTTTTATTATGAAAGCAGGGAAAACCCTGCAAAAATTGAATATTTTGCATATATCAAATGGTTTTCTACAACAATTCACCGATAACTGCACAAACTAGGCTTGTCACATTTGGAAAAAACTCGTAAAATGTGACTGCGATTTTGAGACACGTTCCGCGATTCTACTGTTACTAAATATAGTAACTCTTGCCACATTGAGACAGTGGAGGGTATCAAGCGAATCACAGCGCAAGATTTTGTGACGTGAGACACGGTGATACAAGGTAGCCATGTTTTCGTTGTGCAATAGCTCTCTCCTTCGCAGAGGCTTGGATAAAAAAAAATATAAAAGGATATGCTAATATTGGGTAATAAATAAAAGAATGCGCTAAATGGTAATAAACAAAACGCACTATTGAGTATGATAACCATGGGCAGCGAAGGGTGAGGCGAGGAAATACATAAAGCATCTGCCAGGTTTCACACCCAACATGGCGTCAAATTATATTACACATTGACCTAATAGTAAATGCAAAACAATATAAGCACTCCGAAAACCGTTAACACTTTTATGCCACGTTTTGACTATCTTGCAGTCATAATCTTGCAGCCAATAGTGTGTCTTAACTTTGTGTTGTATGCGGATTGGGTTCTCAAAGAGAGTATGTGAAAGCATTTCAGATTGGCAATATATGTTGGCTAATGTTGCCCTCATTGCGACCGTAACAATCTCGCTTGTTTTTTCTTGAGGACTACTACAGCATTATAGAACTGTGCACAAGCAAGTTAAATTTAATGATAAAATTTTGAAGGAAGGCGCTTTGTTGTTGCGCACACATATACCGTATCAGAAACACTGTCTGAAGAGGGAAGGAAAATCACTTGCCAAACTGGCCTCTATATTTATATTTTTCAACGAAATCACGACCAGCAGATAATAAATATAAACAAAAACCTCTTCTTATGTAAATTTAAAGTCAGTTGAAGTGTCATAAGTGAATAAAACTTTCGGATTGCCAAGATATTTTGGGATGTACACCTTTACGAATATTTGAGCGAGAAAGTGTAGGAAATCTGGCAGAGGCTTTCCCACTTTTCCCTCCAGCTTAATTTCCTTCCTCTGCCTGCGCTCCTATTTTCAGCGGTTTCCTCATTATATTACCATTTAGTGCGTTTTGTTTATTACCATCTAGCACATTCTTTTATTTATTATCCAATATTTATAGCGTATCCTATTTATAACGTTATCCAAGCCTCTGCGAAGGAGAGAGGTGCAATCATAGATATAACTAGGAATACATGCATGCAGTAACCCCTCGCCTGTCACATTCAATTGCATGCTTTATTGAGAAAATGGATACTATAGAAATCAAGCCATTCCATTGTATATAAGTACTGCATAAAGCACCGGTTTTCAAGTCTGGATATTCAAGCTATAACATAGGGAACCAAAATTTTGGTGTTTTTACGCATGCGCGAGTTCAAGACGAGAGAAACTTCCTTTTTGCAAACTTTTTTGAAGAATAGTTTTGCACTCATTTTATAAGCAAGTCTCTACGTAAGTAAGTAAACAAGATAAATGAAAATTATTTGGAGGACAAATTAACAAGAGGAAAAACAGTCGAAAGACCGAAAAAGGAGAGTTTTAAACGGGCAAGTATCTATTTTGCATGCTTGCTTTGCCAATTTATAGCATGCAGTATAGTTTGTGAATTTGAAAATGTGTAGAGTATTCTGTGTGATTGATCTTAAGAGTACTTTAGTATTGATTCAAATAATTTAGCAGGGGATTTTATCTTATATGGGGGATATTGATCACTTCCATTCCAGTTAATAGCGAATGACACATGCATGGCTTTGCATGGATTATGGCGCTTTCTCAATATATGAGCAACTAACCCTAATTTTAACCCCCAACCTAACCCTAACCATCCCTATAATGGCTATTTCGGTTGCTCATATATCGAGAGAGCCTGGATTATTTAAGCAAGACTATACAATGAGAGTATGAGACAAATGCATGGCAGTGATATTTATTGAGAACAGGTAAATGTAATATTTATACCTTGTTTTCACATCGGTTCAGCCAGTAAATTTAAACAATCCATATTTCAGAATTAGTTGTCAAACATCCAAACGCTCAACATTAATAAAACCACAAAATCAATCAGAGGCCTTTCCAAATACTGATTATAAAGAACATCATTTATTTTTTTGCAGCCTGCATTTGCCAGTGAGCTCCATATATATCTGGAGTAAGAACTTCTAATGTTCGGCCAATAGGCCAAGTGAAGCCAAGATGGCGGCAATTGACGTCCAAACTCATGAAGGTCATAAACAGTTTTCATACCATTTTTTCCTGCTAATTCCAGTTGTTTCTAACAGATCGCATCGCTAATCAAGTTATTAATTCATAAAATCACGATGTTATTGTTTAAATCGGAGTAAAAACACGAATTTTCGGCACACTCCTTGCCGGCTTGTGCAAACGCGCGGTCTAAAACAATAGAAAGGGATTGGCACTGGACGTCAATTTCCGCCATCTTTGGCTTCACTTTTTGGACATAAGTTCTCACTCCAGATATATATATAGAGCTCACTGGCATTTGCAGGCTTTCATTCAGTGCTTCCACTCTCCATATTCCTTCCACTTTTTCTTGTGGATTTTTAATATAATAATTAACGAATTTTAGTTAGTTTAAAAACACATTATATCAATTTATCTTGAATAATGGTGCATTTATCGGGTTAAAGAATCATGGAGGTTGCAGGGTAGTTGTTGTCTAAAGAGACAACTTAAAGGCTCTGGGAGTCCTTTCCCAGGAAATTTTCTATCCTCCAGGACAGCATTTTCTGAAGCGAATTTGCTTGGAAATTGCCGTATTCTTAGGTTTTATAAGAAATGAGATAATTTTTTTCTTATTTCCTTCTTGACAACAAAATATACTCCCAAATACTATTTCCTTCCAAATTTCCTTCCTAACGCCAAAATATCCTTCTGTAAGGAAATTTCCTTCCAAGAGGAAACGCTGCCTGCATTATTTCCGAATTTAGTACATGAAGTACATCATGTCAGCATGCAGAGGTCATCATCATGTACGTTGAAAAATCGTTACTTTGCAGCTTGGCCACTATATGATAATCATATATTGTAATCAATAAAATAATCGTAATCGATCAGATATACTGTAATTAGTGTAATACACCTAGCATGCTACGCTACACTGTTCTCATCCTATTAACCAAGACTGGCGTCACTGGATGGAGCGGCAACTGTGCATTCTATCTGCAACTTACAATTTCAACCATCTCCAGGTAATCCCATAAAGTTTTTCTGATTTTGTGGTATTAGGGTCTATTGAATATTTGAATGTGATGGCAAGGTATATTTTTACATGTTGTATACGTTGTCAACCCATGGAAGCAGCATTGAGTATAATTTAACAGAATTTATTATTTATACAACACAAAATTTACCAAATTATAATTCCAAAATCAATTAATCAAATATTTACAAATAAATAATTTAAAAATAATTTTCAACAGTAAAAACAATTGCACATTTGGGAATTATAGATTAGAACAACACAATTTATGCACTTAAATTCCCGAATGTGCAATTATTGAAATTTAGGGTTCGACCTTGTTTAGGTCTTTGGGGGCACTTGATGGTAGTGTGCCCCCTCTCGCCACATAACCAGCATACCATTCCTATATAATTGAAAAGATAAAATGCTATTACTGTACCTGTTGATTTAGTTATATAATCTTAATATATTACACAACTGCGGGATATTGTATATGGTATTTTTTTCACAATTTCATTTCAAACATTTGTTGTGATTTTATAGGAGCAAGGCAAGGGGCTGTCGTTCAGAGTTTCACAAATGTCTATACAACAAGTGGCTGATTGATATTTTCAAACCATGCATCTGATATGTAGATATTTTTAAACATGTCGTACGGTACCATGTTATGGAGTATATTATTGTATTGATTAGTTTGCTAATGTACATACTTGCTTTACATTTATTGGCATAGTGGCCTTGTAAGCCACATTTATTGCATCTTCCTAAATTCAAATAAATTACAAATTAGTCCTGTGTAAACTACAGAATACAGCATTTATATAAAGAAGTTTCATCCTCATTTTATGGCATATATATACATATATATATATATATTAGAAGTTCCTATAATGTACATATATTAATTAATTATGACAATCAATACCGGTAGGCCTTTTATTACTGTTTTGTACTGAAATAGAAAAAGATATGATTAAATAAATGAAATGGTAATTCAACTAAAAAATATGCTCGACATTGACTTCATGGGTGGGAAATGGGGGGAAATAAAGTACAAATCAGTCCTGTGTAAACTACAGTATGTAGCATTAAAATAAAGGAGTTCCATTCCCAGTGAATGGCGTAGATATAATTAATATATCTATATAGTAGAAGTTCCTATAATGTATATATTAATTATGACAAGCAATACCAGTTGGCCTTTGATTACTATTTTGTTTGAAATATAATATGATTAAATAAGTTAAGGGGAAATTGAACTAAAAACTACACTCGAGAATGACTTCATGGGTGGGGAGGGGTGTTAAAGTGAGTGGGCTTATTTGAGAGGGGAAGCTTATTAGAAAATATAACTTTTAATTATATTATTGTATCGTTTACATACCAGTGCCATTGTGAGAGTTCTCTTCAGCCTCTGAAAAAAAACAACATAATTATAGAATATACTTAGTTATGGGATTTGATAGAAACAGAATAAAAATGGTTTAAGATTGTTTAAGAAGAAGGAATGCAAAGTTTAATAGCGATGCCACAGTTTAAATTACGAACTGTACCACCATTATCTTTGTTTTCCTTTGGTTGATCAGTTGTCTGAATAATCCAGTTTTAGTTAATGAAAACCTAAAGCATTAATTAGCTAATATATCACAAGCATTTGTTGTATGTATTTGCAAATCAAATTATACTAATTGAATGAATTTTTCTCCACACTTACTTTTGAAATCTTCTCCCATGTAACTTGAGTCTACATTTAATTGAAAAATATTCCAAATGATTATATAGTACTGAATATTTATCTGTTATTGCTATTCTATTATAATTGAATCATACAACATGATTTATCATTCAAGTAATAATATACCAGCATCATTATCAGCATGAACATCTAAAATAAGAAACGTTACATTTTAGCATTTATGTAACTCAGGTACAGGTCAGGTTGTTACAAAGCTGAGTATAGATTATGTTATTTTTAGTACATACTATATACATTAGGCTCCATATATGGCCCCTGGGGCACCTTTAGGGAGAGATGTGGAGGGGCTGGTCAACTATTTTATTCATTAGAAGACAGGTGGGGTGTTATAGAGAGGGGCATGTAATTAGAGAAACTACTGTATTATTTACATATCAATATCATCAGCTTTGACAATGCTGTCGTTCTCTGTGACTGAAATAACAATATATATCATAATTGTATTAGATATGGGATTTGAAAGAGACAGAATAAAATTTAAATTTTTAAAATGCCTTAACATGGAAGGCAAAGTTGAATAGCGTAATTACTAAGATTTCAAAAAAGTACAATGTTTTGTAGTTTACTGAAAGACTTGAATATACATCCTTGACTTATGGAAAAGCAATTTAATATTATTTTAAAAAGGGTTGTTCATGTAAAATTTCCTAAAAGTGTTGTGACTAAGATATAATATAGAACAATGACTTATAAAGAAATTTTTGAAGCTTACTTTTTTCCATTTTAATAGTCTACAGTGCATAAAAACAACATATATAAAGTGTTAACAGTAGTCGAAATATATTTGCTTTTTTCTCATACATGTATACTGTATATAAAAAAATTGTACATTTATTATACATATTCCTACCTCAAAAATATTTTACTTCTTTCAAATATTTTTTAAAAAAGAAAAAAAACATGTAGACACAGTAAAAACGATAGACTGGCAGAAACCTGAAAGTCATCAAAAATACTTCCCGGGATATGTTAAAACTGACTAAAACATAATTTAAAAGTAATTTTGACCAATTTAAACCGTATATTTCAAGTATAGTTATTAAATTTTCCTTTTATATTAAGAGTTGGAAAGACTAAATTGAAAATATTTCAAAACAGGCACAATTTTAAATGTTTGAAAAACTTACCACAGTCCAGTCAGTACGCAGTCAAATAAACTCGTATATTTTCCCGCGCTTCTAGAAGTTTGAAATTGTGTGGATCTTGCGTGTGGATTATTTGGTAGTCACAGCAACACACTAAACATCCACGCAGTGGAAATGTATATGAAATCAATCAAATTTGAAATAATTATACATCCGAAAGTTGTAAAAGGGTACTAACTTAAAAGTAGGACAGCAACTTACCTTTTCAAATATTGATTTTCATGTTATTGAAATGTTGTAATCTTCAATGGATCTAAGACATGTTGTTATTCCATATTTAAGTGATATTTTATTGTTAAGGTCTCACAATGTCAACAGCCAACCTCAAAAATACAATATAAATATTATGTCTAGTAACAGGCACCATTCGACAAATGCCAATCTGTACTTGCCTTTCTCAAAAACACAATAATAAAGGCATAGACCAATGTCACACCACAGTGGTCACACCTCCAAAATTGTGCCTAGTAACAGGCCAAATATATAATTCACTCGAAAGCACAGAACATGTGCCCAGTATCTCAGATATTCAAACACCACTAAGTAACATACAAATTCACTGCTGACACTATGATAAATTTCATTGCTTACTATGCTTCTGCATAGTCTTCTCTGCAAGTATCTTAAGACGCTCTTCAGCTTCTAGCCTTTTCTTCATATTCTTATTCTTGCCAATTGCTTTAAGGCGGTCAAACGTCATTTGGTCAAACACAATATCATGAATCGATCTTACCCTGGATGTAGCTACAAAGGTGCACCCAGCAACTTTTTCTCCTTTACCTAAATCAACAACAGCTTTTGTTAGTGTCTGTCCTTGAGATTTATGAACAGTCATTGCATACCTCGACCTCAATGGAACTTGTTGTCTCGACAAGTGCTTTCCATCAGCCATCCATTCAAACACTTTGTGGCACAGGTATACATTTCGAACAGACGTCTAGAAATGCAGGACCAGAGTATGCAGGAAAATGAACCAATACTGCGACTGGCAGGTTTGGAGGGCCCATATTTTCTGCAAACCAAATCTGCTCAATAGTTCCAAAAGAGCCATTGCAAAGACCAACCTCAGCCCACAGGTTGCACGTCAGCATTACTTCTGCTTTGGTGGACAAAAACAGAACTGCGTCTAATCCCCCTGCATCTTCAGATGTGGCAGCGCTTGCCCCATGACCAGAATGTCTCGCTTGAATTTTTGCCATAGGTTGTCCAATCGCTAATAGCTTTTCATAATTGTATTCAGCAACACTCTTTTTGTCAAAATACAATCGGATAGCATCGGTAAACTGATCCATTGGTATATTGGTCGTCGAATGGTCCAACAATAGTTTCCAGTCATCCTCTGTAACTTGACCATTTCGTATTCTCATGAATAATGCTCTAAATGCAATTGCCTCTGGGTCTTCACCAGCCTGACGCATAACCTGCTCTAAAATTGTTACAGAATCAAATGTCAGATACATACTGTGACCATGGTCACTTGTTACCGAACCGTTACCAGTAATGTACATTGGCCTATCACCTACTGGTGGTAATTGACCAAAATCACCCATTAAAATTATTGACATACCACTAAAAGGGACGTCTTCCTTTCCAGTGCCAGCACGTAGTCTGTTGTCCAGCCATGATAGCATTTTGTGCCCAATCATTGACATTTCTTCAATGACCAGATACCTCTTACCTTCTAGTCTCATTTGTAGTCGCTGCAAAGAATCGCCCTGCAATTCCCTATATTCACGAATAGGAAGTTGAGCAGCAGAATGTAGCGTTTGACCATTAATACTAAAGGCTGCAATCCCAGTGGTTGCTGTAACAACACACTGATCACCTAATACTTGTTTCACAGCACTAATTAAGTACGTCTTACCTGTTCCGGATTATCACCAGTCTGAGATGTGATAATGTCAAAAGCCAGTCGTTGTTTTTCATTCAAAGTCTCCAGATCAACAACATGTTGTTGACCATCTTGTCGGTATCCATGGTGACCAAGTTCCTCAGCATCCTTTCTCTCTTGATATATCCATCCTGGAGATTCCTTTAGCAAATCTGTAGGTACAGATCTTACCGCCTCAAACCAGTCAACTGCTTCCCTGCTCGACATCCCATTACCCGCGTCATCATAATGTTGGTTGATTCTGCACAACAACATCCAATCATCAACTTCCTCCTCGTCATTAGGATCAATTTCATCATCACTCCGATCATTTTCATAGCTTTGACCAGAATGTGCAGCATGAACCATTTCTGATTCAACAGAATACCTAACTACATTCTCTTCAGCAAATTCAGTCTGAAGAAACAAATGATAAGTGTTAATAAACATGTCATCACTCTCATCCTGATTATCCCAAGCATTTGACGCACTACCTTCCCATGGCTTAAACTTTATAAGCTGATACTTACAGTATTTTCCAAAATTAGGACCATGGGGATTAGCTGTAACTTTTGGAAATGTTCTGACAATGTACGGATTTGCCCGTTTAGTCAACTCACCTCTGACTTTGGTGTACTGCGACGCATATTGCATCAAATTCAATTGAGACAACCCAGTATACCTACTCCTCACTCCTGTGCACTCTCCATAATCTTCTACAACAGATTTCTGAAGAAACTCATCTCCTTCATTTTCTGCATCAAGAATAACCTTCCTGCTGTTTTCTAAATAAATAGTAACAAAACTATATGTGCAGCCTACCAATGGCAAACTAAGTAACATATGTGCAGTTTCTTGGGCTGCCATATCTCTATCTCCAGCTACTTGGATCATAGCTTTCTTGATGGCTGAAGATACTTGGTCATCATTCTGTAATGAGGATACACACACTTTCAGTATCTCAGAGGCAGATCTTGATCGCGGTTCTCCTTTCGCAGCATACTTGGCCATGTATCTTGCACATGCCTTCTCATCTACAATTACCTGCAAATCCACATTGGCCCACCAATTTTCAAGCATGACCCTGTTATGCGAATTAAGTCGTTCGTCATTTCGTTTGGTATGCAATTCAGACTCTATGGACTTATTCTTCTTACCTACAACCTCGTAAGTTAGTGCTGTTGCATCTTGTAATGGTTTTGGGAAACCAAATCTGCATTCTGCAGGAAGATCCAATCTTTTCTTCCTCAAACAATAGGCTGGACTGCATCTTGTATGCCTTTCTACAGTATTAACTAACCTGTGATAGTCATTATCACGGTTCTCGACTGCTGTGGCTCTTACAGCAGATGGGTAAGGGCAGGTCATCTGGCAGGTCCTCGTTAACTGTTGTCACCAGCCAGTCAACATACCTGTTAATCAGAAAAATATAATGAACATAGAGTACATTAAAATATACACAATGTCATTCCACTCTCTGTATTCTAAAACGATACTGACTGGTGCGTAATGAGGAGGATGTAATAATTCCAACACTACAAACGTTAAATCCCAAGTTATTTGATTTTTCATCCAAGATTAACAGTTTTTCAATTTCACACTATATTAAAATCCCTTAGACCAATGAAACCTTAAAATTGGTAGGAAAATTCCATACCGACAATTTTGAAGGAAAATTGACATTTTTCAAAATATTTGTGGAAGCTATCAGATAGATTGCAACAGTGATTGCAACATGTTCAATAAATGTAAACAGCATTGCACATGTCATTGGATAAGAAATGAAACCATTGAGCAAACATCTACTCAAAATACCAATAATTTATGGTACCTGAACATTAGCTGGACATATGGGGTGAGTGTTTTTTATGCATAATCAATAATGTATAACAATAAATCAGAACTGCATTATCAGACATTTATCACAATAGACACTTTCCGAATTTTTGCTTGACTGCAATAGAAACAGCTTGAAATCGAGGCTGACAATATAATCCAATAAGTAGTCTTTATTTCCAGGCCAAAAAATTGGGAAATATCTATTATAAGTGTTTCTAATGGCAATAATATTGAGTCCAACCCCCCCCCCCCCCAATAGTGTGCTTTATTCGAACTTATGTACATCACAATAGTATGTAAAACAATTGGTTCTTACCGTATTAACAACTTCTCAGCATCTTCGCCCTCTCTGAGAACATCCTGGAAAAGGAAATCAAAAGAATCTTGTGACATTTCATGCCTGCTTGTCTCATTCTCCAGCACTGCAATACATGCACGATTACATAATAATCTAATATCAGGGTCATTTTTTAACTTTGCACATCCGTGTACATGAATACTTCCCCTGGCCTGATACTCTAATCGATACCAAAACCATTCAGCATCTAAGACACCACCAAGCCAATGTCTGATAAACTCCTGCAGCCTGTGCATGAAAAACCAATCAGTCAGGTGTTGATGCACCTTCATTGCTTTGCAACAGCCTTTGTAAATCTGCCCAATTACTGTCGGCTGCACTAAATGTTCAATCAAGGCTAACAACGCCTGCAGCCTCTGATACCAATACTGATTTGTACCTTGAATTTTAGACACATAGCGTTGCAACCTGTTGATCATCTGATTTGCATTCATGGAATTAACCATCTCCTTCAATTCTTCCATTGTCATGTTTGCATCAGCAGGATACTGACGTAAGTAAATATTAGCTTGTGACAACAACTGATGTTGCCCAATAAGGAAACTGTGGGTGAGAAGCAAACCTCCATTCAAACTTACCATTTGCCAGTTTCTCAGCAAACTTTATCAAGTGTTTGAATGCCTCTGTTAATGTTATACCATGCTGTCTAGCCCTATTTGTTGGGTCACCTTTCCCATAAGGAAACAATGTCGGAAATGCCATAGTAGCCAAACCATCTGTTTTAAATTCATTGACTACATTACCTTCAGTAGACGGCCAGTCTAAGGGATCAACCTCATTTACTGCATCTTGGATAACTGCATTGTCTTTTCTCTGTCTTTGACGCATTGGAATAAATGATGTACTACCATTTCCTAAAACTAATTATTCAACACTAGCATTAGCACTTGGGTCTTGGGGAGGCCCCTCATTATCAACATGAACTGAAAGTTCATTTTCATCAACAACATACCTTAGCTCATCTGGTATACCATTTTCTGGTAAACTTTGGATAACATACCGATCAATTTCAATGTCTTTGAAAAATGGATTGTTTGTCTTCAACCATAATATAGCCTCCAGACCTCTGTGTCGACGCACAGTGAAATCTCTATGTGTGTCGTCAGCACCGTGTCTTCGCACAATCATAACAGGCAAGTCAGCTACATGTGCTGGCAACCTATGCAAGAAACTTTGAATATCTTGGGGTAAGTTTAGTACATGCCCCTTATACCCCCTCTGCCCACCATGTTTTCTATACACTCTCATAATATGGCAAACCCTTGAAATTAACATTTCTTCTACCTGTGTCAAACCTCTTAACTGTTCAGGAATAACTCCTGGGTCCATGTCATTCTCAGCACTGAAATTCTTAGGTGTTTTCTTGTCTCTTTTACACCGGTAACAAATATATGTCTCTGATGTTAAGTTCTGTCGTGTCGGCCAAGCTTCTTTACAAATTGTACACTGTCGATGCTCTAAACTTTCCTGATCTAAATGAAAACTGTGCATTTCATTTTGAACAAACTCTTGCTCATGCAAAGGATTGTCAGCATTTTGCCAACCGTCCTCGTGTAAATATTCATCACGATTATTTATAACCTCACCACCTCTCCTCTCGCTTTCGACTTCTTTCTTTTTGCCTTCTTTCTCTGATATAAACCCTATTTTCTTCTCTCTGCTTCTCCCTTTCCTCACCTGTACTTGCTTCAGTCCTTCGTTTATATGCCGTCCTACGCTTTGTCAACTGACATTCTCTTTGTTCAGGTGTTTCCCTTTCCTCACCTGTACTTGCTTCAGTCCTTCGTTTTTTTGCTGCCCTACGCTTTGCCAACCGATACTGCTTCTCCTCTGCTCGTCTTTTTTCACTTAGTTTTGTGAGTCTGTATCTTTTTCTTTTTTGTCTTGCTCTTTATTCTTTTTGCTACTCGGCATTTTCTTTTTTTAAATGTGCTTGTTTTGAAATTTTTATCAATATTTCTTCACGAAATTTTACTAAAACTGGATCGGAAATATAAACTTTTTAAAAAAGTTTACAAAGTGACAGTTAAATTTCTGACGTAACTTATAAAAACATAATCGTTGTCTTAGCCAATCATGATGTTGGTAGTTACCAGACGACTTTGCATTCCACAATGTTTCACATACCCGGGCGTAAATATCCGAGCGGAATTGCTGACTCATACCTAGCGGATGCATGACCTGCATGATAAATACAAGATGGCCGCCATTCAGGGCAATGAGACTATAAACTCTACGGGGAAATCCATATTTTTTGCATTTTGTGTCGTCCCAGTGTTTCGAATCCACTTCAATCAAACTTTTTTGGCAATCACTACTTATCGTGAAGGTTTTAGACTCAAACTGGACAGCTGGGGATGAATTGATGTAAAAATATTGTGGTTTTCAAGGCCAAAGACGTATACCTTGAAGGCTTTGGATGCAGAGTGGACTGTTTGGGATGAATTATATTAAAATATTGCTTGCCGAAGCTTGACATGAAAATGTCACTTGCTCAGTTCGAGTCGTTTACTGCAGACAAGTACTTTAAATGTACTTGGTTTAATACATTTAGTCATTAGATATTTTGAGGAATATTCTGAACATTACTTAGAGGATAAAAGCAGTATTTAAAAGTTAATTCCACAGTTAACTGATGCCAAATATCACCTAACGGTGAAATTTGACACACAAACATGGTATTTATGAAGATGCAATGCAGCCTATGTGAACTCACTGTATGAAATGGCAGACAGCATTACTCATGAAAGGAAGAATTCTGAACATTATATTGATTAGGCTTTTCCCGGGGAGATCATGAGACCAGACTGGGTAATATATGGCAGATTTCAACGAGGAAACATTTATGCAGCAAGGAAATATTCAGTAGTGTAAAATTGTGGCAAGTGCACTGCAAATTTGAGTGCTGTTTCTGATTTTCAGTATTGTTTTAAAACATTTAACTTAACATTTAACAATACAGTAACAGTGTGCAACCTGTTCATGTACTGAAAAATATCAAGTATGCATCGGCCAGACTTTCCATGGTGGTCGTGAAATATAAACCTCTATAAAGTAAATTCTGTTCATTAAACTTAACAGTTTCATGTATGCAATCCATACATTATTATACTACTATTAATTATCATTTCTATAGTAAAAATATGTTAATGAAATCCTTCAAGTAATTATTGCCAAATTTTCCTACTTTGTTGAACCTCAATAAAACTAACATGACGTTTTCTTGACATGTCATCTAGTGAGAATGAATGTCCAGATTAACAATATGTTAGTGTTTTCTATTTATGGTTCTTTTTAACATGACATTTAGTAAGCTATATTTTCCAAGGCTGCCCAGGAGGGAATTGCTCGATGGGCCCCAGATTTATATTCTTCAGGGGATTTGGTAACTCTAAAGAAAAGGTAATAGTTTTTTGTGAATGCTTTGGGCACCTTGGAGAGTTAAGATCGCCAATTCCAGATTGCACACCAATACTTGCTCTTACTACAACAGCTGCCCAAGAAACAAAAGAAGAAACAGTAAAGTCATTGAGTTTGAGAGCTGACCAATATGAATCATAGTAATAAGTCCTGACCATCCCAATATTTATTTGTACAGAGCTAAAGTGAAGAATAAACCTGTTTAGGTTGTTTGATTGGCTCCTCAGTATGCTGTAATCAGAGCATGACTTATGTCCTAAGACTCTGGTATATTGTAAATCAATAAAAGACTGTGGACACTTGTTTACATTTTGTAAGAGTCACTTAGGAACATTAGCTTATGCAAATGATGCTAAACAAGTTGCAAACAACATGTTGATTGGAATGTACCATCACAACACGATTGAGAAAAACAAGAAAATAGTTACTTCTTCACTTTACAGTTCTAATGGGAAATGCAGAGTTATTTTTTGCACCAATGCGTTAGGGATGGGTGTTAATTTCCCTGACATCAGGTATGTTGTACTATGGTCCCCCACGAAATGTAGAGGACTTCCTTCAAGAAATTGGACGGAGTGGTCGTGATGGGAAACCAGAGGATGATGAATTAAACTTCTTGAAGAGTTGCTAAATGACTATCAACAAAAGCTTATCAGTTCATGCCCTACTTATTGCTTGTCCCCAGAATGCACCGCTGGATTAAATGACAACTTGAAGAAGTCTATCCTGTCAAAGGCTAGATACATATTTTATATTGAGTATGTTTTAGATAATCTGCATGTTTTTAATGTGCAGCATGCAATAGACATTACGTACAGGTGTGCTGATGTATTTGGTGACTTTGAGGTGCATATTGATGAGAAGTATATGAAAATGGCAACAAAATATCAAGCTGACTGGTGCTGGAAATTATGATTTGGAATATGGAGGTATCTATTCAGATTATCATGAGGAATCAGAAAGTGGGGAGTAACAGATCCTTGTAGGATAACAGCTTTTAGTAGCTGAACAAGTTTCAACCTGTATAAATATAGATTAATAATAATAATAATAACCATGAGTTAGTATAGTTATACTGTTAACTGTATAATATCTTGAAAGTGCGGTGCCAGTATGGGTAGAGTATAGCGAAGATTCAACTGTTGAGTTGTGTAAAACTATGTGAAAAATACAACAACGTCGATTCTTAGGGCTTGTTTACATGGAGTTAGGGTGACCCTACCACTAGGGCACCCTACCAGGAGGGTAAAAAAAATAGCAAGTGTTTACATGAGGTTGGGTCACCCTACAGATAGGGCTATATTGCCTGGATAGGGTAACCCTTCTGCTGGGGTCACCCTACCTCAATGTAAACAGGCCCTTAGAGAGATTATGGTATTATGAGCCAATGCCACATTGTGCAAAAATACAGTACCTCGATATCAATGGATTAAAAGTTAGGTGCTGAGAAATCCATCCATTTACTTGATTCAGGTTTAAATTATGCAGAATATTACCATTGAAGTCTGGAAATTCCTGATACTGCCTGGTTGAATCAAGATTGCGTGTAAAGAGTTTGCCACGTTTGCTTATCTCATCAACAAGAACTTTAAAGTCCTCATCTCGCTTGGCAGTAATATGCTGGCCTTTGGGTGTCTTCACTTTTAGTTCCGCATCAATGCTAGAAAGGATTTCTTCTACTAATTTAAGGGCCTTGCTGCACCTTTCTGATGATTTCTCTGGGATATTAGCTCCAAGACACCTTAGCATATCTTTAAGCAGCTTGTTCAGTTGCTCCAGTCGAAGATCCATTGAAAAATTCTTGCCTATCCCTCCTTTGATATTGACCATTCTGTTCCAAATTAAACAAAGAAAACATGCACCCTCAACATCAACCCACGCACATGGTTATAAACTTTCAAGTTTGCCGCGTTTCCAGACACTATATTATAGGAACTATGATATAATATATGGTCATGTCAAAGTTACCCATAAAATATTAGAAAAAAGTAATTTGCATAATTATTAAGTTTAATTGTTTAAAGTCCAAAAAACAAATTGTAAACCCTAAAATTGGAATACTTTAAAAAAAAGTATTAGAAATTTAACCCATGCATTAACTAATTAGCTGGCAATGTTTCACTGTGACATCTTAAAGTGTAAGCAGCAAATGCAAGAGCAAAACACTTTTTCTTTGATGTTGTTCTCACTGCAACATAAGCCTGATTTACTCTGACATAAGCCCAACAGAACGGAAGGTTTTGATATTTTTACGTTAGTATCGGAACATTTGATATCAAGTTACACATGCATTGTAGTGAAAATCGGGCTTTACTTTGCAATGTCTCCATGTGGATACGCACTACTTTAGTATTTTACTCTAGCTGCACAGTGGCACTAACCTACCACTGATGAATATAAAATTGTCTGGCCTTCAAGACAGATTAAAATACTAAAGAAGGGCACTTATGGGCACATATTGCAAGCTAATGGGTTAAACTATGATTCTTTAATTGTGACCTGATGGTTATTTAACCCATTAACTGGCAGTACTCTACCGCTGACGAGTAAAATCATCTGGCATTCAACACAGAGTAAAATACTACAGAGTAAAATAAGTAAAATTATCTTACTTGTTCAGATTTTATTGCCATTACTTCAGAATAATTGTGTCGCACCACAACATCCATGAATGCAGTGTTTGAATGCAGGTATCTCATCAATTATAACACGAGCAAACAAAGGAATAAAATCATGAAGATCTTGGTTGTTTCTTCCGGTCGAAGTTACTTGACAGAACAAATTGGCTTATCGGCTGACAATTCCACTGCCACAACTCTATCTTTCACAGCATTCATGTGAAACCAGTGGATACTTTTATTGGGTTTGCTGCTGGACTGATGCTTTATCTTGATCAGCATATCAACGTTGTCACCAATAATTTGGTATTTAGCAGGGCTACTGCACTTCCACTTGTCAATGACACCATTCATCAAAGCTGCATTCATTTGAGAAATAGAGGGACCAGTGGCGAAAACTTTACTGTAGCTTTGTCCATGGGTGTTCCAGGTGCTGCATTTTCTGTTGGACTATCTTGGCAATCATCTGAAATGTTTCATTTTAGGAACCGCTATGCATTCCTGAATCGTTTCCAGGTTGCTTCTAAACTTTGCATGGTGTTCCAATTCACCCTTCCAGTTGAGCACAGTTGCATTAAAATCTTTTCCAATTTCATCAATCTTTGCAATAGTGCTTGTGTGCCCAACTGTAATACCCCATTTAACACCTCATGAGTACACCTGTTAAGAATGTAAAAAAGTGCAACCATAAGAATCTGCCATTAGTTAACACATTAGCTGGATATGCGCCCAGATGCAGCCTACTTTAGTATTTTCTCTGTCTAACACCAGACTTGTTCAGTGGTAGAGTACTTCCAGTTAATGGGTTAATTGACAACTTATATATTAATTATTCATTGAATATAAAAAGATAAAATAAAAGGAACACAGTCCATCCATTGGTTGTATCCTTTTGATTCTCATCAATTTCATACAGTAGCTTTCGTTTAATATTGAGAAGACCATAGAGACTTTTTAAGAAATCATTAGTGGGGGGGGGGGTGCATTAATGTAAAGGGACCTAGTAAACAAGAATGTGGTATATTGAAGGTGTGTGATCCTGGAGAGGGGTCTGGGGTGCCGAAGCAGTGCAGAAGCTGCCATCGACATTGAACAGTGTGGATCAACACCATGGCTTGTAGTCACATTTAGTACCACCTTTTCCTGAAGAGGTACTTGCTTGAAGGATGGAATGAGAAATAGGTGCTTTTTTCTGTAATTCTTCAACATGAGCGGTCGGTCCCATTAAATGATTTTAGTCCATTTGGAGAGGCATCTCTAAGTATGGATGGACTTGTCAAAGAGCACAACTGTTCACATTCCAACGAGACTGCGACCGCAACTTTCTTAAGAAGGGCTTCCTTAAATTCTTGTTTTCTCCAAAGAGAATTCAAGGCATAACTATATTGTCCAGTGATGATTTGTTTAATAGCTTTGCTGTCAGTGTTGTTCCTTGGGTAGCACCTCACAGAACCAGATTCGTGGTTTAGGATAACCTTAAATAATTTGAAATATGGGTTATATCAAGGGATTAAAGTGGGGAAAAATAACTGCACTGAGAAGTTAGGGCTGCCAAGTGAATTTGTGGCGCTTAAACCTTCTCTGGGGCACATTTCTTTCAAACTGCAGGAAAAGACCAAAAACTTTGCTAAAGCATGTAGGTGCCCTAACTAGAATGTTTGTGGAGCAGTGCTCATCCGATTTCAAAAATGCACTCAAGAGGGCTTACTCAATTTTAGGTGCAGTGCAGTCTCTCAAGGTGGGCCCCCTATTAGTTAAGGAGGCTGGTGCAAGTTGCCCCTCTCTTGCCCTCCCCACAGTCCCACTAAGAAATGGGTAAAATTACACAATTCTTAAGCCATGTAGCTACAGTATAATTTATTCAAAATGCACAATGTAATTGGATATTGACTTCATGGTACAGGGATATGGAAAGGAACATGCATTAATTATTAACATTTAACTGTAGATTGAGATTTACTATATAATAAAAACAAGAATATTTTCGATATAAATATCACGAGCTAATAGTTATATCAGTACAAAATAAAATACAGTAATAGTGAAACTGTCATATCCCTTACGAAAATAGATGTGCGTCTTACTCGTTTCTCTCGCATTGCTATTAAATCAGAATGAAAGCCACAAGACAGCAACTATATTTTACAAACTTAATATGAAAATACCCCTTTTTATGAAAATTAGCACAAAACCAAATAAGAAGCGTTACGTATATTATCATTGACACTAGTTGATGTAAAGAGTAAAGACAAAAATGTGAAACTGAAATTGGCTGCATGTCAAACAGTCCAAATTTGGTTGTAAGTCAAAACACACGAATTGCATTTTATCAAGAAATCTCCAATCAGGAATCTATATTGTTATAAAAAGACAGCGATGGTCAATGCATTGTGCTCATCAATGGAAAAAAATCACGACTTGATTCTTGAAAGTATATATTTCTGTTTTTTACTGTTTAAATAGGATAAATGCAATCAATCACATCTACCTCTTGTCAGTGCTGGTTACACAAGCAGAATCGATCACAACATTGAAGACAATAACAGGTGTCAACCCCTAGCAGAACCAATGAACAGAAACCCCTCAACAAGTCTAAAGGACTTAGCCTACATAATTAAACTTGTAGGCCTTCCATTTGGGTGGACGTTAGTAGAGAGTGACAATGAATTGATAAAAGTAGTTTATATGAAGGCAAGGAAGAGAAGTCCAATGAAAGATCCAATGATAGTTAAATCATTAACTGTTTACGACGATCGTACCTGGATTCTTAGAGTGCATGACAGACTTGTCCAACTGTTTGATTGCAAAGGATTGGAAAACTTAACTAAGCACAAAGAAATTAAAACAACTGAGGGATTTTTCGAAATTTTGGCAACTGTTTATGAGGCAAAGATATGCTGTGGAAATCCTGATGTTGATCTATTGAGCCCTAATGAGAGAAATGTTATGCTTAATGAAGCAGCAGGCAATACTAAGTCAAATATCGATAGCACAATTTCAGTAACAAAATGTCACCTGTTGGTTGCAGGCCGATATGAACGATGCACTGAGTGTACGAAACACAGAAACTATTTGCGAGTGATAAAAAAACAGGCAAACTAAGCAGATAGACAACAACAAGCACTACACAGCACCAGGCAGCCATGTCAATTACAGATTCCTATCCTCTGATGGGAAAACTGAAAGATTGAAGTATTTACAGAAGGAACTCAAGTCTACAAAACAATTGCTAAAGAATATGCGATCCAGACTTGAGCAGTCCATCAGCACCGAAGGTCATGTCCTAGATTCAGAGATGAATGACTATCTCTTAGGGATATTAAACAACAAAGATTTCTTTGCAGATTAATTATTACCTGAAGGGTCATTTAAAAGGTTATTCTGGCAGCAGCAGATACAAGCCTTATCATCCAAGGATTCAAGACAAATCCGATGGCATCCAATCATGATTAAGTGGTGTTTGAACATCAAACTAAGATCAACTTCTGCATACGATGCGAGATTCAGGATTCATCCAGCTTCCAAGTGAAAGAACATTGAGGGATTATACACACTGGACAAGAGTAACATCGGGATTTCAGCCATCTTCATTTGAACGTTTGCTAAAGGATATGAAATATTCTGATCTAGAAGACTGTCAGAAATTTGTTGTTTTGCTTCATGATGAAGTGAAAATAAAGAGTGACCTTGTTTACTGCAAGCATGCTGGAGACCTTATTGGATTTGCTAATTTAGGTGAAATGAACAATGCATTAATAGATTTTGAGAAGCAGTGTCAAGAGGAAACTGACAACACTCTAGATATTGCAACTTACATACTCGTCTCCATGGTTCGTGCGATTACCACAAGGCTTGAGTATCCATTGGCACATTTCCCTTGCAATGGCTGTATAACAGCAGATTTTATATCCCGCCTTGTCTGGGATGCAGTGAGACATTTGGAAACTGTTGGTTTAAAAGTGGCTGCAAGTACTTGTGATGGAGCTTCTACAAACAGAAAATTCATCAAGGTTCATAAACCACCAAAAAGTGCTAAAGGTCTTGTTGTAAAAACAAGGAACATCTACAGTTCAGATGGAAGGGACCTGTTGTTTTTCTCCGATGTACCTCACCTGCTCAAAACCGTAAGGAGGTCAGCGGAGGACCACACAAGAATAGTTAATTAGCCAATGTCTTTACAATGTGAAAATTGTCGCCAGGCAAAGTATCCGAAGGACGAACTATAGCGAGATTAATAGGGATACTCCAGTCAATATATTCGCTTGTCTCTGGAGAGTTGTTCAGGGCCTAAACGGCTTCGTGGAACACTTTTGTTTCGTAGATCGTAGTGATGACAAAGCAGAACTGCAGAAGTGAGAAGTTCTATATATATTTCACTTCGGTGCATTTGGTGAATGAGTTGTTTACATTGCTATCTGGATGATTGTGGCTGAGTGCAGTATTTCGTTATTACTTGTTGATCACAGGAAATTCTCTAAATTTGTGCATCTGAAATTGCCTGGGCCCACCATGACAAACTACAAATTATGCATACAGTATACTGTTGCAATGTCCAGCAGGTAGTGGGAATTCGAATTAAGTATTATTACGTATAGTTCCCAGATGACTAATTTTTTCATAAATATTGAAAAATGGCAAAGTGAACAACTCAAATATGCTCTTGAAGTGAAAAATCTGATTCTCATTGAATTAAATACATTTTATGGTGCAGAGTCTTGGCTGATAGGCACTAGAAGAACAGACAAGTTGGTTGACAGGATATTTAAATGCCATTTGGTAGACAGGATACTTTGCCGACATTTGGTCGACAGGACATTTAACCGACCTTCAGGCGACTGGACATTTAACCGACATTCGGTCAACAAGACATTTAACTCATTAAGGTGCAGTGTGCCCTGGTATGCCTTACATTGTTATTTTAGTTTGTCTAATGCCAGACTATTTTACGTGTCAAGGGAAGATCCATGTGCTTGAACCAACATTTGGACAACAGTACATTTAACTGACATTCTGTCGACAGGACATTTAATTGACATTATCCGGTCGACCAGGTATTTAACCGACATTTGGTCGACCCTACATTTAACTGACATTATTATATTATTCAGTCGACCGGGTATTTAACCGACATTTGGTTGACAACACATTTAACCGACAATAGGCCAAAAGTCCAGTGACAAACTTGCATGTAGACAGTAACTGAGGTCTTCTTAATGAACACAATAACAATAATATTCTGTAATATTCATCTTTGGCAAAGAAATACAACAAGTTTACATAAATTTTGTAAAGTAAAAGTTACATGCAAGATTACAAATTGCTATAATATATAAAACCAAGAAAATAATCATGCATATCATTTTCTGGTGGTTTATTTTACATATTCCTTCCTTGTATAAATAATATGCTTTCAGAAACTGTATTATGCTTTGCTTGGTCGACAAGAAATGTAACCGACATTTGGTTAACAGGACATTTAACTGACATTCAGTCGACAGGACATGTAACTGACATGCAGTCAACAAACGCTTGGTTGACAGGACATTTAAATGGCATTTGGTAGACAGGATACTTTACTGACATTTGGTCTACAGGACATTTAACTCATTAAGGCGAAGTGTGCCCTGGTATGCCTTACATTTTTATTTTAGTTTGTCTAATGCCAGACTATTTTACTTGTCAAGGGGAGATCCATGCGCTTTAATGGGTTAACCAACATTTGGTCGACAGTACATTTAACTGACATTCTGTCGACAGGATATTTAATTGACATTATTCGGTCGACCGGGTATTTAACCGACATTTGGTTGACAGTACATTTAACTGACATTCTGTTGACAGGACATTTCATTGATATTATTCGGTCGACAGGGCATTTAACCGACATTTGGTTGACAGCACATTTAACTCATATTAGGCCAAAAGTCAAGTGACAAACTTACATGTAGACAATAATCAATTGTCTCCTTAATAAACACAATAACAATAATAGTCTTTAATATTCATCTTTGGCAAAGAAATACAATGAGCTTACATAAGTTATTTAAAGTAAACATATATACAAGATTACAAATTGTTATAATATATAAAACCAAGAAAATAAACATACACATCAAACATTCATTTTACATACTCCTCCCTTGTATATTAAATGATATGCTTTCACAGGCTATATTGAATCAAATTGTTTGCATTCACTGATCATGCACATAATTCTATTGGCAATTCTCCGTATTAATATGTTTATTAACTGTGAATGTGATCTTAAATAAAGCCAAAATAAGATAATAACTGACAATAATTATAACGCTAAGAACCATCATACAGGCATTCATCCACATTGAGCCTCAAGTGCTAGGATGAAGAAGGGCTCAGTTTAAATAATAAAATAATGAATGACCACAAATAATGAACGACCACAAAGGCCGACAATAGGCCAAAAGTCCAGTGACAAACTTGCATGTAGACAGTAACTGAGGTCTTCTTAATGAACACAATAACAATAATATTCTGTAATATTCATCTTTGGCAAAGAAATACAACAAGTTTACATAAATTTTGTAAAGTAAAAGTTACATGCAAGATTACAAATTGCTATAATATATAAAACCAAGAAAATAATCATGCATATCATTTTCTGGTGGTTTATTTTACATATTCCTTCCTTGTATAAATAATATGCTTTCAGAAACTGTATTATGCTTTGCTTGGTTGACAAGAAATGTAACCGACATTTGGTTAACAGGACATTTAACTGACATTCAGTCGACAGGACATGTAACTGACATGCAGTCAACAAACGCTTGGTTGACAGGACATTTAAATGGCATTTGGTAGACAGGATACTTTACTGACATTTGGTCTACAGGACATTTAACTCATTAAGGCGAAGTGTGCCCTGGTATGCCTTACATTTTAATTTTAGTTTGTCTAATGCCAGACTATTTTACTTGTCAAGGGGAGATCCATGCGCTTTAATGGGTTAACCAACATTTGGTCGACAGGATATTTTATTGACATTATTCGGTCGACCGGGTATTTAACCGACATTTGGTTGACAGTACATTTAACTGACATTCTGTTGACAGGACATTTCATTGATATTATTCGGTCGACAGGGCATTTAACCGACATTTGGTTGACAGCACATTTAACTCATATTAGGCCAAAAGTCAAGTGACAAACTTACATGTAGACAATAATCAATTGTCTCCTTAATAAACACAATAACAATAATAGTCTTTAATATTCATCTTTGGCAAAGAAATACAATGAGCTTACATAAGTTATTTAAAGTAAACATATATACAAGATTACAAATTGTTATAATATATAAAACCAAGAAAATAAACATACACATCAAACATTCATTTTACATACTCCTCCCTTGTATATTAAATGATATGCTTTCACAGGCTATATTTAATCAAATTGTTTGCATTCACTGATCATGCACATAATTCTATTGGCAATTCTCCGTATTAATATGTTTATTAACTGTGAATGTGATCTTAAATAAAGCCAAAATAAGATAATAACTGACAATAATTATAATGCTAAGAACCATCATACAGGCATTCATCCACATTGAGCCTCAAGTGCTAGGATGAAGAAGGGCTCAGTTTAAATAATAAAATAATGAATGACCACAAAGATTATACGAAATAAGAATCTGTACGACAAGCATACAAACGTGTCTTACCATCGCGTCTGGTCTTTTAAGCCTTTTAAGCCACTTCCCCTCTTTGCCAACCAACCTAGCCTTTCTTCATATTGTTTGCCCATATTGAAGCGTTTGTGATTTACTGATTTCTTGCCTTCGAAAATGGCACATTATTTCTTTTCATGGGACAAAAATAAAAAAACATACAAACTTCAATAACACCTTTGTCTTGATTTTGAACCAAAAACAAAAACAAAATAAGCTTCAACCAAAGATCCTATAGAAGCCGAAGTTGTTGCATTTTTACAACTTCTATCGAAAGACGCCATTTCGCTCAAAAGCCTCGAACAAGAAGCCTGCCAGCGGCAAAACATTACGCGTAACCATGGCAATATTGGTATCAAATTGATCCTCGAGAGACCCTCTATCGTCCTAGTACCCCCTTATCACCCTTAAGAAAAACGCGCAAAGGAAAAACATCGCCGAAATTAAGTAATTTTTCATTCGACAAATGTTACGCGCCAGCAAAAAAATTTGGCACATTCTAATTGTCCAATTTCGCATGCAAAAATACCAGGCGTGAAATGACCCGTGCTTAAAGGTATTGTTAAAAAACAAACATAAAATTATTATCCTAATTGCGCATTTCATTTGGCTAGATGGAAACAATTATCAACCCTAAAATGTGCATGAAACAGTGTAAAATTGTTTAGTCGTGTTGATAAGTATATATTATTACCTTGTTTTGACAATTTTAGTGGCTTAAAGTAGATTTTCTGCAGTACCTACAAAATTGGTCAAATGTGGTGGAACAGATACCAGATCTGGATCCGAAGCAAAAGTGTAGAATGATGTTAAGTCATCAAACTGTTGAAGGAATACACATGACAGGTATAAAAAATGTAACTAGCTTAGTATTTCAATGTTTTGATGTATTGGTATATGTAATTGTGACAAATGCTAAGTATAAGGTTCGAACAAGATCACCACTACCACTACCGATTATTATTTAGTTAATTTGTTTGTGGAATTGACAAAATTGTTACTGGCACAAACTGGTGTGCGATTCATTTTAAGCAATCGTTTCAACCAGGACCCCTTGGAATCTCACTTTGGCAAGCAGCGACAAATGAAGGGAGGAAATGACAACCCCACAGTGGCGCAGTTCAACTTCAACGAGAACAGCATACATCTGCTTGGCTCTCAAGCACTTGCCCCAGCAAGCAGGGGCGGATCTAGGGTAAGTCCAATCAGTCGCGTGACTGACGTATTTTTTTGCCAATATATAATTAATTTATTATTTCGAAATTTGAATATAATATTCCCGAATATAATATAAATTCATATCATAGTCCAGTTTACGTCTTTACGAGCTCAGTTTTTAATAAATATATGCTTTCTCTAGAGCAGCGGTAAAACGCAAGAAACTCGCAGAATCGGGTGGTCATTATGCTCATTTGATTGGTCGAGAGGTCATTTGGACTTATCTGGACTGATCTGTGGGGTGGTCGGACTGATTTGCACCTCAAGGGAGTCTTTATCAGTCCATTTCTTTCCTTTGATTGGTCAATTTGAAAATATTGTGGGGTGGTCGGACTGATTTGCACTTTAAGGGAGTCTTTATGGGGTGGTCGGACTGATATTTGCACCTTAAGGGAGTCTTTATCAGTCCATTTCTTTCATGTTGATTGGTCAATTTGAAAATATTGACAATTCCTATAGGTTCATTTTTTTGGACTGATTCGTGGCTGGGGACATCAGTCCTGAAAATTGCGAAATTCATGCAAAGCAGTCTTTCTACTTGTAATCTCGTATATTATAAACTATACCAAGGTTTTTCATAGTAGGAAAATTGTTTTGCGATGTCGAGTATTGATATATACGCGGACGTTCGAAATGCGATTGCACGATACGATTTAACGGCCTTAAATAAACTTCGACTGTCTTTGAATGAGGTTATCGTCGGACAGCGAAGATATAAAGCGAGCAGCTTTTATCTTTGCTATTCAGCAACGAGAAGAAGAAGAAATTTATTTCACCACTAACATATTTACATCGTTTTACATACATATACATAGTTACATACATGACAGTGTTGTATTTCTTATTACATTTAGCCAGTTGGTTGATCTAGTAATTTATTTACCTTCATATATATGTAAATGCATATGCCAGTGGCAAGGAAGCCCAATAGAGAAACCTAATTATGGCTTATTTTTATCAGGCTTCCTTATATATATAGATATATTGAAGTAGATACATTTAACAGTAGCTACATAACGAAACATTCAATAACGAATACTATTTAAGATACATAAAACAAACAAACAAACAAAGACATGCACCATAATTAACTGTACTAACTTTACAATATTTCTCTGTCATTATATTTAAATGAAATTGTTCATTATATATATATTGTATATATATATTATTCAAGATTAATTAGATAATATCTTAATTTTGTTTTAAATGAAAATATAGTTAAACAATTCGTAAGTTTTACAGGAAGTGAATTAAAGAATTTTGGACCCTGAAATTGAACTGAAAATTTCCTAATATTTGATGCACACAGAGGAAGATGAAATTTACTTGACGATCTGGTATTGTAAGAATGCAATTGATCATTTAATGTAAACATAGATTTACATTTTGCAGGCAATAAAAATTTCTTAAACGAGAACATAAATAAACCTAGTTGCAACAAATGAATTTGTTCAAAATTTAAAATTTTAAATCTTTGAAAATTGGATCAGAGTGAGCATCATACTTGGCTCTGTTCATTATTCTGACAACCCGTTTTTGAAGAACTACAATGCGATGCAAATTAGATTTGTAAGTTGAAGCCCAAACAATATTGCAATAATACAAGTATGGATAAATCATGGAATAATATAATGATCTTAAGGACGATTTAGAAAGATAAAAACTAGACCTATAAATTATTCCTACCGATTTTGAAATTTTATTTGCTATGTAAGAAATATGAGATTTCCAACTTAACACTTCATCTAAAATTACGCCCAAAAAACGAGTTTCTTTGGTTTGCTCAATTAAATAATTATCTATATACAGATTAAAGGTTTGACTAACGTTTTTTTTCCGAGTTCTAAACAACATAAACTTAGTTTTATCAAGATTTAAGGAAAGTATATTTGCTTTAAGCCAAGTTGAGATTTTTGCTAATTCAGTGTTTAATATAGTGGAGATAGTACACAAATCCTTTCCCGAAAAAAATATATTGGTATCATCAGCAAACAATACAAACTTTAGAATATTTGAAGATGTACTTAAATCATTAATATATAACAAAAAACAATAAGGGGCCAAGAGAAGGCACTCAGTAGAGACTTCTCTGCTGAACGCTACGTGCCTCACAAAGATCGTGGTGGTATTAAATTTGGGTGGTAAAGCCACAGATAAAGTGTGCACTGCTATAACGTATGAAAATATCCAAAATAAATAGAAATTAATATACTGCAATATATTTTGTATGATAAATGATGCGAAGTTGAAATATAACACGCTTTAATACATTTTTATCGAGCAACTTGCATTGCTCTTTCGGGCCTTCCCGCTTTCCTACTGTATTTATAATTTATAATAAAGGATCAGAGTAACGCAATTGGAGTGTTAAAACGATGTTATTTTGCATTGTATGAAAGATTTGCGATGAAACATTACAAGTCTATTTATAGTCTAAATTGTAATTGGATAATGTATTTAACAAAGTATAATTGAAATATAACTCTTTATTTTGCTTGAGAATTTGTTCACATGCAGAGATTTATATTCGATCAGTTATTGGTATCATTCACTTCAATTTGTGTCTTGTGAAGGATTTTATGTGCTTAAATTTTAAGTATAAGCCAAATTCATTTTAATTCAACGCCTATTGAAACTAAGTCATTTAATTCCGAAGATGAATGTCTGGGAGAAGGTATGTTTGTGAGATCATAAAAAATCGACGTGTCTTTGATGTACTTTATTATCTTGGGAATTCTGCAAAATCTCACCCCCAAAACGCTTGAAATCGCATTTCAGGGAGTCTAGATTTAAAAATTTTCCGGGGGGGCATGCCCTCGAACCCCCCTAGCATGTCTCACGCCTTCGGCGTTCGACTTATGTTTCAAAAATCCTAGATCCGCCCCTGCCAGCAAGCTGAAATTGTAAAAGGTCAGAAATGTCGTACAACACGGAAAAGATCGCTGCCAAAAAGGCCAAAACAGCTAGTGTTTCAAGAGTTGCCTGCAGAGGAAAATACAGTTATATTTCATTGTCTATGCTTCTAGCTTATCATGTGACAAAATTCTAAAATCTATACTACTCTACTTTAAAGCTACATGGTTGCTGTCTCGCATATTTTCAGATTGCCACCACGAGTATACCAACAATTAAAATTGTTTCAATTGAGGAATTAATACAATTGTTTCTCATTCAAATTTGTACACCGATTTGGCGGACAGAAATCAAATTTAAGATCTAATCAATTTTTTTTTGGTGAACATTCAAAAGTGACACGGAACGAAACAGCCAGCTTTTACTCTAGCTTAAATTTTAGAATTTTGTGACTTCACATACAACAATTTATACACGATTACACTTTGCAAATTACCGCAACTGCACCATGAAAGAGTGTAACCGAAATATGAGATATAAGTTATAAGGTTTGTGAAGCTGTTATGTCCTTTAAGTTTTTTCGAAGGGATTTCTTTCTCACTGCCTTTTTGGTTTGCGTGTATTTAAAATTTTCAATCAAATTTGCTGCAAATGCATGACCTCGTATGTTGATCCACAATTTAACACACATTTGCATGACCTGATTTGATACGGATGGATTTTGCCCTGCTGTTGCTTGTGCCCATTGTTCGATTGCAACTTTGTCCTTGAATACTGCATTAAAAACAGGCAATTTGATGTTTGACAAATCAGTTACTGTTTTGTTTGGAAATATTTCCGGCAATTACGTTCTACCGTTTTAAAGAAAAGGTAAGCGTCATTTTGTAACTGAAACAAACCACCTCTGTTTTGCTTATTCAACCACAATATAGTGTACTCAAGAATGTCTGAGGGTTGTCAACTTCATTGCATACTCCAATAGCGTTTAAACACTTAATATGAGCATCACTATCTTCTGACTGTCTTTTCATGCACTGTTTTTTTAACGCAAACGGAACAAAACCAGCAGCATACCTCAGAATATTATCTTCTACAAGAGGTATATTCGTTTCCTCATTTGTTTCTGAATCCGACGGCAGACTAGTTTTCTTAAGAACTATGTTTTCATATAATTTCCTTACAAACGTTTGAACGAACAGTGTAGATAAAGGATGGCGCATTATGATTAGGGCTGGGCGGATATAGGAACTGAATTCCTCAACAAAATCAGGGTTTGAGCAAAGGATATGAAACGCCTGCCACATTTTTCACGTCGATCGCTTGGAACTTTTCTTGAATCTCCAGACGTGACTGCTTTCCAAACCTTTGAGAGAATAGCGCGAAACTTTTGCACATCACAACGAGCTCTGTTTTATAAGAAGCACTCCGCAATAGAAATTAGTTTTGGACCATGTTGATCCTTGTATCTTGTTAAATGGATCTGTTATTATCTCTTTCATAGTTTCCTCCAATAATTGCTCACCATCATTATACAGTTTTGGAAGAGAGTACTCTAAACATAGTTGTCTAAACGTTAGGTCATGAATTCATTCAAATTGCCTTTGCATTCTAATTTTGATCAAATCTGATTGGTTCATGTTCAGACCAAACAAATGTGTGTTCTGTGGGTGTGAACAATTGACAGGTAAAATAATTTCCACATTTACAATATTAAAAGTAAGTGAACATTCACATTTGCATGGTCTCAGGTAATTGTGTGTGGTGAGGCTATAGCTCAAATGCATAAAAGGTTTTCCAAACTCAAAAAGGTGTGAATGAAATCTTCTGGCATAAAAGAGTAAAAAGTCTGATCAATTATCTATGGTCTGCTTAATCCACTTCTTTTTAAGAACATAATGGATCATTTCATATAACGTCATATGTACAAGAAATAATGAAAATTTTAACATTTCAGTTTTAGAGAAGGGGTAACTGGTAAGGGATAACTTACCTAAGATCATATTATATATATGAATCACTTCTCTACCAAATTAAAGTTTTACTGCATTGGGGTTTACTACAACCCAGCATAGACAATCAATGTTGACTGTCAACTGACTCTTGACTGTCTATGAACCCAGGCAGTGATCGAGGGTGAACCCAGGCAGTGATCGAGGGTGAACCCAGTATTGTGAGGTTCAGCATTAATATAATATTTGCCACAAGACTGGTCATTGCAAAAGTCAAGGATGAGATATTAGCATTAGATCAGGTAATTTTGATTAAAAAAATGTGCCCATCCTGCTCATCCATAATCATTGCCTTGGTAATGAGTTCTCGCAAATCTCAACAAGACATAAAATTCTATTTTGACAGAGTATCATTTGTTATATAATTTACCAGATATTTCTTTAACACTATCCTTCTTTATATTTATATCCTGTGGCGGTGCTTTCGACGAAACTGCCTTTTGTGCTTGCTGAATCGATTGGTGGTATTTTCGTCCGTTTTGGGTGAGGGGCGCCAAAGATACAAGCGCTCAAAGTCATCAACCTTTGGCGGTTGATATTCAACGCTGCCGTTCAGAAAGAGTTAAGCCTGTTTTCCACTAAGCGAATTTGTTTGTGCGACGTGATGTGAAAATTAATTTTGGCAACTTGATTTTTTCACTAAACAATCACGTTGCAGAGATTCGGTTTTCGCATTGTGCGAACAAATTCTCCTAGTGGAAAACGGGCTTTATGGAACCATCAACCAAATTTGGCTGTGGACTGCCGGCTCAAACTTGAAAGAGTGCTATGCTAACAGTTTTTCTAGTTTGAATCTCTAATTAGTTTGGTAATTGCAATTATAAAGTTGTAAATATCTACTTCTAGGTGGAATTCGATACTTTTGTATCAAATGTGCTAGTATGAACCAGACTGGGAAGTACAATGCCGCAAAGGGGTGGAAAATCATTACAATGAATTCCATGGTCATGAAATTGAAGCACATATATGTGCTTCCTTTATGGAAATGTCTGGAATGAGAAATATAGCAGGTATTGTACCTATTAAAAATTTATACAACTCAATAGACAAAGGCAAATTTCTTCGCCTTGGTTCAGTCTATCTATGCCCAGCCCAACCAATCCAATCTTCCCGCACCAATGCCACGTTTTAATGATAATTTTAACTCATACCATGGAGCTTATCCAGTACCAGAGAACAATGTTCCAAAAGAGACAAGAAGAAAATGGCTGTTGGAACTACGTTTCCAGTATGTCCACAAGTACCTCCTTAGCTTTGAGGTGGAACCTATAGTTGAACAACTTCAAATGCTGGATGAAGCAATGGGCACAGAATTTGCCTGTAGATCAGAGGGATACATACAGTAAATTGTCCATCATTCCATGCATGTGAAGTAAGGATTGATTAATTTTTTTTTTATTTAAAAACTTCGCCTTTTACATTACTTTTACATTACATTTACAAATACTTAACAAAAGGAAACTCCAAAGACACAACAGGCAGGGTATCCGCAACAGCAAAAGCCAATTACAGCGGGCCCGAATAATAATTTTAATCAAAATAATTTCACCATTATACATGTTGTAAAAACTAAAAAGTAGAAAATCTAATGACTATACAGACTACATTAAGTTCTTTTTAATTGAACATGAGGTCACCCAGCATGGATATTTTCATGAAAGATTCGAGGTAATTGAAAGAGATACCATACCCTTGGCTTTTACCATTGTCGAAGCTCGTGTGGGTTGGTATTTTCAACAACTGCCATTAGAAACGAGTAAGATGGTTATTTATTTCATTGATTTTAATATATTAAATCGTGTTAAATTTGTTCAAGCTATGTTTACACACCGCAATTTGTCAAATTTTAGACAATGATATTTTAAGATGACATTTACCACACACTTTTCAACTATGGTTAATGCAAATCTGAAATCAGCTCGATAAATTGCAATGTGTAAACATACTTTATGTAAGCAGTTGTTCACAACAGTTATTATATAAAAATGTTGTCTTAGGCATGAACGTTCAAAACAAACCGAATCGCCATATCCTCAAGAACAAGAAGGTAGCAGCACCGATAAAGAAAGCAATTCTGGCAAGGAGGATCACCTGTACAACTACCACAAATCAAAACTTTCCTTTGGCCTCATCTTGTTAGAGTACAGTGATGCAATAAGAGCAGGTGATGGTGATAGGTTGCATGACCTGTACAAATTTGCACTTCTTCTGTGAAGCGAATGGGAAAACCAAGTGTTCTTATGCAACATTAATGTATCTGTTGCAAATTGAATGTATGCTGTCAGAAGCAGATGGACACAATCGTAAATGGCATCGCTTTTTTAACAAGCACGGAAAAGTTGGTAGAAACATCCCTCTTGATTTGAGGATGGAACAACTTAATAAAATTGTTAAAACCATGTGGTGTTCACTCGGAGGAAATCTTGATGAAAGTTCTGCTGCATGGTTAGCAAGTACACTGGAATCCATGGAACAAATTTTAGAAAGCATAGATAATGATTGCGATCTAACTGAAGAATTTGGATATTGCTCAGGAGGAGATCCAAAGAGGACTGTTGAACTTTTGATCAAAGACTTGATGGAAATACAAGCCTTCAAGAAACAATCAGGGAGATTGGGCACCCATCTTACACTAAAATGTCTTCAAATCTATTGAATAATCTAGATTATAGAGACCTACACAACTGGATGAGAGAGCACCTAAAAACTATGGGAATAAATTTATCAGTTGAACAACGAATCGAAGTAAGAGAGAAAGTGGAATTTTGGTATGCCAAAATAACTTATTTATTGACATTGTTGTAAATCTTGAAAAGTAACTATTGTTACAGACAAAACAAGTATGTATGGCAAGATTTCCCATGGCAAGTTTTATTTATTTGCATGTCTCTTAGTAAACTTTTTTGTACATACCACAACAATTAATAAATACTGCAACACTTGCTTGGTGAAATTTATCACACAGAACTTGTTTGTCTGTACCCGGCTTAAGAATAAGAGTGGTGTTATATAATTTTAATGAGTTGTTGAGAAACTGCTTCACGTGACAATACAAGTGCTTCGAATTCAGAAATTACTAGAGCGTAGTATTACTGAAACACGATATTGTGATTCTAAATAAATATCAAAAATAGAAATTTAAATACTGAAATAAGGCATTGTTGCTCTTGTCATGGCTTCGACAAGTTCAGCATACGATTCAGAAAGCGAAATTCCTTCAATTCTGGGCTCCAAAGTTCAAAATACAACCTGCGATCTAATGTCCAGTAGTTAATCAAGTGAAATTATCCAAAATCTGTTAGTTACATAAAGTACTCGGTCATAGAATAAGGAATGAATAGAAGGGTCACTTAGGTATACAACATGTAACCAATTTTCAGTGCGCATGCGCGGGATTTCTTGAGCTCGCAGCCAGTAAAAGCATGCAAGCTTACTAGGGATTTGTATTACAAACTGCACACTTGGATAACTAAATCGACTATTTTTCGAAAACTAACGATTTGAATATCAAACCACAACAGTTTTCTGTAAAGACAAGGTAGGCACACATTCTTGTTGTGGCTAGCATAAAAAGAAACGAATATTTAGCGAGAAATTTGATATTGTTATGTGGCAAGTCTATTACGTATAGCGGAGTGTTGTTTATTTCATATCTTGTCAGAAAACTTACAATTTACATCAACAAATTTAACTGGAGTATAGATAGTTTCCGAAGCAAAGAACTATTAAATATTATTGCACAAAGTGTATTCTGTGTATACATTTCAACGCTGCAAGACTTTTGATTTCGTGTGAAATTCTTGAAGGAAATTTAATTGGCAAATATATCAGAATACAGGTTCACCCAATACCATTATGGTATTGCCTATAGGTGTTCATCACATACTTGTGCCTTATCAGGGCGATAACACTCATGACAATGATATCGTCCTCGAGCGATAAAATTGATATCACCTCATCCCTCATATGATAACATATACATACTATCACTCTTATGAACTGAGTAATGCTATACATAGCATGCTATATTAAATACAGTAGCTTCTATGGGTTGGGTGCAAGCTGGCCACAACATGTTATGGTCTATTTATATATACCAATGACGCCAAATAAGCTACATTGCAACATTTTACATTAGCTATGGCAGGGTGTCTGCAACAGCAACTACCAATTACTGTGGGCCCTATATTTTGATTTGTTCAATTTAAATATCTGAATGCATTTTACTGTATTGAACACACTATTTACTATATAAAATAAATATTTGAGACCATTTGATCAATTGAAAAGAGGCGTATTATGGTTCATCAGCTTGGGTAGAGCTTGATCTGGCGGGATGCTGGTCATGGTGTTGGGTGTGACCATCAACCAAGGCAGGATGAATAATAACTTAGGAACTAGGAGCAACAAATTATTTTCCCTGGGGCCTCTATTACATCATAATTTTAAATCATATACTTGAGGAGTTAAACGATCAAAGTATCTGAAAAACATACTAAGAACTTCTATATTTTTCAGGTAGTTTGATCCTACTAATCCACCCCAATTTGAGCAAAGACCCTTTGTCTGGAAGTTAGTAACATAGCCACAAAGATAATATATATCCATGATAATAATACTCGTAAAAAAAACAACAAAAACCCCCCCCAAAAAAACAAACAAAAACATATGTCAATTGCTTGTTGAAATAATATAATAAAATAAGATATTGAAAGACACAATAAAAACTCAACTAAGAATGTAAGAGCATTCGGGATAATGAGAATCATAATAAAACAATGTGCATATGTTTTTTCCCAATACTAATCCCTAAGTCTATGATGACATGAACACCTTAAGGCAAATCACGGGACAGTTTAAGTTTCTCCTAACTAGAAGGCTAAACACAGATCCCATCGAGATTTTTTTCCAGTTCAATACAGCAAGAGGTGGGCGAGGGATAGCAATAACCCAACACCAGTCCAATTCACTTGAGTCTTTAGGAAGCTGTTCTTTAGTTCCTTTCTTAATTCCTCTGCTGGCAATTGTGATGATGACTTGGACAGTCTACTGGCTGAATGTAGTAAAAAATGCAAACTGGCTGATGTTCCAGTTCTGGTTGTTCCACCACCTCAACTGAACACCTTAGTCATTGAACCTATAGATTACAATAAAATCATAAGTTCCAATTTAACAGAAGAAAATTCCATTGCCTATGTCTCTGGGTATCTGACCATGAAATGTTTTACAAAACACAGCTGTGAAACATGCAAAGCAGTTCTGGTATCGAATGAACTAGATGATAATTGAAAACTACTATGCTATTTCAAAGCATACAAATCTAAAGATGCTACTTACCTCGAGTATGTAAAACAACTGGAGGATAATTATCTTTATCACCAATTTCTCCATCTATACCAAGAGCTCACGAGAGCAAACATATCCTAAGCAAACTTAAGGCTGTCGCTGTACCATTCCATACCTGCCCTGATTTCCCTCTTGAGTTTCTACAAAAAGTAATTCCAACAGATGCAGATTATTTTTTTTTGAAGTTCGCCAATCGCGTTTAGTTATTTTGTACAGACCAATTACATTTGATAATGAAGTCCAGTTTCTTTTATTATATAAACAAATTTTTGCTATTAATCACTAAGGGCAACAGGTCAATAAAACCTGTTTAGTGATGTATTAACAGTATTAGATTTGTGGTACTATTTGTAGCTGAATGTGAAACATTTTCACATTCAAAAAATAGTTACAATAACTTAACGAAAAGTGGTCGTTCTGCATTTAACATTGTACAGGTGTATTCCTATGGTCTATAATACGTCTATAATACGAAAACATCCAATTTGTCCAAGAAATAAACTTATATTGTATAATTTTACTGTGTATAAACAATACTAAAATGCTGATAGATTGGTAGACATGATTGTCACTTGGTTCTACGGCTAAATTTCGTAGTTAGCAATACTTTTATAGATTATAATACACAGAAATGTTGTCACTAACCTTCTCTTTACAACCAGTGACAGTGGTTTTATGTTTAGTTCGTTGGTTTTCGAAAAATAGTCGATTTAGTAAACCAAATGTGCATTTTGTAATACAAATCCCTAATATGCTGACTGGCTTTTACTGGCTGCGAGAATTTTGGCACAGCTATTTCCGGTATGCGCGAGGCAACATGCGCTGCTTCAAAAATTTCAAAAGCGCCGACTGAAGTGACCCTTCTATTCATTCCTTATTCTATGTACTCGGTTGTATTAATTAAAAATGGCGGACAAAAAAGGACAGAATAATTCACAAGGAACGAAAATAATCAACAAAGTTGTGAATCAAGATTGGAAAAATTGTACGAAATTGACTTGAAACATTCTATTCTATCTTTATTTTTTACCTATACTTTGAGATTCCTATTATATATACATAACTATGTGTAGTATTTTATAGATAGTAAATTTTGTTTACAAATGTGTACCTATTACGTCAGATTTTCAGTGCATATATTTAAAAACATGTTTTTTTTTCAAACTTAATAATATGTAGATACATTCTTGCAGACAAATTTTAATGAAAGTTGTAAACAAAATTTACCTATATTTAGCCACCACTGACATGATAGTTGCACCAAACTTATCTAAGAGGCTGTTTATCTGGGCCAGCTGAGTACCAGGACTGGCCCTGGCTAGGCGAGATCCTTTCTTGACTCACCGGGTATCATGCTTAAACCGGGTTGGTACTGTATTTGTCATGTAAACATAGGTGAAACTTGTTTCGGCAATGTGAGCTAGCCGGGATATGGCAGCTGATTGGTCTCCATATAAACAGGCACCAATCTGTTCCGGTTGGTTCAAAGCCTGTTAATTTTCTCTATATAGTGCAAATCAGGCAATAAGCTACTTCCAGGCAATATACTAAATGGCTTACTGTGTAAAATTGAGATCATATTATACCCACTTTACACAGTAAGCCATTTTTAGTAGACAATACAAACAACTGGGTTTTATACATGATTTTATTTCTTAGAAGTGTCATCAACAAATTATGGTGTTTAACACACTGTACTGAAAATAATGTACTTAAATATTGGGATGAAATGTACATACAAATACTAATACAATATGCTGTAAAATTTAAAGTATTTTGGCAAATATAATATTCAAGGTTGTTGTCAAATGCAGTGTTTTTTGCTAAGATTGTTCAATTGGCTCACTCTATAATTTAACCCATTAGACAGAGTAAAATAGCAAAGGCAAGGCAAGTAAAAGCGCATCTCAAGTTAACAAGAAATATTGGATGTACAGTATCATAGTTATTGCTCAAAATCCCATCCCTTCACAAGTTTTTAATCCTCTGGAATATTTTAGAACAGAGTATAATAACAAAGTGTGGTCCATTGCGGCTTAACCATTTAACAAGACATATATGTCATGTAGTTTCGTTAAGCCATTGGAGTACAAGACCCTTCCCAATTGAGAAGTAAGAGTAAAATAACAAAGTGATGCAGACTGCATTTTAATTGGAGAACAAGGCGCAATTGGCATATAGTTGTTCATTGAACGCATAGACAGAGTATAATATCAAAGTTGGGTGCATTGCGGCTAAAGATCTGGGACTACCCAAACCTCGTGGGACAAGTATGGATAAAGACTGTTTTTGCCAGCTGGTGTTGTAATGTGATGATGAATTTAAAGAAAGAAGAAAGCATAGAATTAGTGCAATCTATTGAAAGCTTAACCCATTCATCTCAACACTTTCCCCTTGACAAGTAAAATCAACTAAGGTTACCAAGACAGAGTAAAATTACAAAGTGGTTGCTTTAGGGCTCAATGTGGCTTAATGGGTTAACAAGAGACATGGGCAGATAGTCTGGATAACCCATTAACGCCCAACACTTTCCCCTTGACGAGTAAAACTGGCTGGCATTAGAGAGTGTAAAATGAGAAAGTGGGTGCTTTAGAGCACATTGTGGATTTATGTGTTATAAGAAAGGGACGAGCATGAATCCAGGTCTCAACACTACCAGAAATTACACACTCCAGTGTTTTGTAATGGTAAATCTGTTCTGCCTCCACCTGCCTAGTAATGTCATCTACTAAATAATCTCCAAGCTCCCTCACGGATTAGTCTGGTCAAATGCAACATACATGTCATAATTTTCAACAATTTTGTCCTCATGCACATCAAATATTATTGACAATGTTCACTTCTCTCCGTATGGCCATATTACTGAAGTATATAGATACAATGCACTCTCAAATCACCGATGGAATAGGTTCTATTTACATTTGAGAGAAGCAAAAATAGCAAGTATATATAAACTATAGTAGGCAGAATGAGAAAGACAATGCTTAATACACAAACAATACCGGCTTTTGAGTAGCCTACTTCACTGCATTTGGCGACGTTTGTTGATATGTAGTTTACTTAACTAACAAACAAGTTATTTTACCTTTTCGTCTAGTTTTTAAAGCAATAATTTCTTCGCCCAAGCCTGCTTTAACCAAAATCCAAAAACAAAAACGATAGGGTTTTAAGTTGACAATATGACTTCACAAAAGTCGTGAAAGGGTGACATTCGCCCGCACGCCTTGCAAGAAGACTCCTTCACAAACAAAGCAAACAGCGTAACCATGGCAACTTTGGTATCGAAATTATCCTTGAAAATCCCTCTTTCAACCCCAATAGGTTTTACAAGTATTACCTTGAATAGGCCTAATTGTTCAAGGGCCAAAATAAATTGCGCAATTTTCTAAGTGAAATTAGTCGCCAGTCTTTCAATATTTTACGCACGGACATATGTCACACTTTTGATTGGCGCTTTGGCGTGCATTTTTGTCAAGCGTGAAGCAAGAATTTCAAAAATGCAGATTCATTAAGAAACCAAGAGTTACAAGCGTTATTGTTTTCAATGAAAGTACCCACTGAAGAAAATGACTACATTTCTTCAATTTCCCGAGGAGCACTGTGGGCACCCAATTCTTGGCTGGTAAATATTGCAGAAATTCCTGAATTGTGCTTTAGAAAGCACACAAGAATTGGCAAACCTACCTCATTACATGTGGATAAAGTTGTTGAGGAGGTCCATTAGCAAAACGTTTGTGGAACAATGCGATGCTGCAGTGTCAAAACTTATGTTTTAAAAATATTATCAAACTATACACAACTGTCAGAGGATTCTCCTTTGCAAGAGATATCGTCAACAAGTATAAATTACTTGAAAAAGAAGGCTTTAAGGAAAGAGTTAAAGGTTGACAGTGAGCTTCAGCTGTAAAAAATATGTACACTAATCTTCAACATAAGCTCTGATTCCATATGTTGGGGCTCTCGCATGCACCATAGCATGCACAGAGAACCCGAACAGCTGGAATCGGAGCCTACCCACAATGTAAATACTAATTTCTGCATATTATTTGTTCTCTTTCTTGAAGGAGTCAACCAATTTTGTAGATATAGATTTTTGTTCAATTAAAAAATTATGAAATCAATTTAAAATGATTTCAACAATACAATCCCAAACAAATATAAATACTGTGTTTCTTGATATAATGTTATAGTCTTATAGTTTATCCAATGCTTGCATAGTCCATCTTTACAGATATTCTGTCTTGCACAGAATAAATAACCATAAATCTTCTATTAAGCCAGGAGGGGGCTTTTTTTAGTCACGTTTGAGGTTAATAATTCCAAGTCCTACAACCATAAAATTCGCAACCTTTTTAAAATCTTCGAGGCTTGAATAGTATTGTTTTGGTTTGGGCTTGTGTCGAACAAGTTCAATTGTGGAGGTGGAGGGTATGCTTTTCTCTCTACAAGTCTTTTGCAGGTGGGAACTATACCAAAACATGACCAAGAACCTTGTTAATATACAAGTATATTTTACACAAATCTTGTAGATCTTATATTCTGACTAAGTGCTTATATCAGCTTATATTCAATCCATAAGCAATTGGGCATATAACTCTCTGAAATTGCACTTTTACTAATATTATAATACATGTTAAAGAAAAGTATGATTTAGTGGGATTTATCCTGAATTTCTGTATTCCGGTAAATTTGAGCATATGGCTTGAACCCCATGCATAATTACTGAAGCGTATTTATATGTAAATCAGTATTAAATTTCCTGATTTCCATATGCCCTACAATTGAAACACCATATTGCATTATACAAGCTTCTCGGAACGAGCAATAATTCCATATTCAGAATCTATCGGTAACTGATAAGAAAGAAACTTACATGTTTTGATAAGGTTCTTTTCGAAGTGTCTTTCACAAATACGAATGGTTCGTTGATCTATTTGATTTTGCAAGCTTGTGTCTGACATCTCTCGATCTCTTATCACAAGGCGCACCCACGCTTCGCGAGCTTTAGTTGATAAATCTTGGTTCGAACCTCAGGAAGACCATGTGGAATTTGCGCAATGTTACACAAGTTCAAGAGGATCCGTTACGCTGCAGTACAACATCAGATACAAGTTGTGAACAATATAGGTTTATTCCCTGCACAGGAACGGCTGGCGTACCTTTCATATTCAGACTTCCATATGGAAATCACCCAATTTGAAGAGGACGGCTTGCATTGCGATGTAACCACCAGGCCTGGGACAAATGGCCTAGTCAGGAACAATGTTTTACCTACTCAAGAACGGCCGGCATAGTTCTTCATACTCAGATGTACAAGCTCCCTCTGTTCTGAACCTGGGAAATCGCTGTCGCTCCTAATCTTATTTCTGGGACCCCAAAACCGAGTGAGTTTATTTCTTATTGTTATAACTATAGGTGTACTTTTAACTAAATGTTTGAATATGATTCTCTGCATGAATATAGTGATATACTCTTGTCTGGTTTAGCACTATGAGTTTCAGGTTTAGCATATTCTACTTATCTCAACTCGAATTTCTAGGTTTTAATATGATCCTATATACCTGAATATATACTCTTGTCTGGTATAGTGTTATGAATCTCGTGTTTAGTATGTCTGGTGCATTATGCTACTTATCTAAACTCGAATTTCTAGCTTTTAGCTTTTAATATGATCCTATACCTGAATACATGATCCTGTATACTCTTGCTTGGTATAGTGCTATACGAGTCTCATGTTTAGTATTTAGTATGTTTTATAGTGTATTACGCTATTTATCTCAACTCTAACTTGACTAGCTTTCAATAGGATCCTATACCTGACTATATATATATATATATATATATATATATATATATATGTGTAGGTTTAGGTCTACGAAACGCAAAGAGTGCTCAACAACATATAGTTAGAGCAAATTATAGATTTTCGCTTACCTCATAACTTGTCTGCAACAGGCTGTTTCATCTGTAAAAGAATCATCAGGCAGTTTACAAGTATCGAAAGAAATGACCGCTTATATGCTTCCTGCCGGGGCGTGGGTGTGTGTGTGGGAGACAATGTGTGCATGCATGGCTTTGTTTCGGTTGTTTACGCGAAATTTGTTACGATGACGACATCGTAATCGCCCATGGTAACGTCAAACAAACTCTTGCTATCTTTTTTTATCCATGAAATTCCAGTATTGAAAAGGAGAGATTTTCTAGCGTGTTTTATTATTGAAATATCGTTTTCAGGTATAGTAGCCAAATTTGAGGCCCAACATAAAGCTTGGTCCAATAGTTTTTCAGAAATGGATGGGTAGAAATCGACAATGTCAAACGAAATAAAACTGTGTCTGTCCTTATCTTTTATATTGCCAAACCACTGAATAACTTGTTTTGTATTCCTCCATTGATTTAAATTCATTTTCCGGATTCGCTTTTAGCGGGATTAATTAATCGGCATTTTGGATTGTTTTCGAAATTTTCTTTGTGATCTTTTAAATATATAATAATATATCATTTTTTCAATTCTGTCGCCGATTCCTAAATTGTTCGAAATGTTTTTTAGTTCTGAATCAATTTCATCTATAGAGTCCTCGGATCCATGCTTATATGTTTTTGTGATGTTGTCATGTAAGAGCTTGTTGTATGTGTCGAGTGAGGTTTCATAAATATTCCTAGTTTTGTCAGCAAAAATGAAAATGTTGGGAGACGAATTAATTTTCTTTAGATCGTTAGTCAAAGATTTCTGAAATTGGTTCCTGTATGGCCGAAATTGTAAATTTTCGATCAATTTTATAAGGTCGTCTTCGAAAGGTTTCATTTCCGGAATTGAAGGAGGTGTTTTGTTGGACGCAAGGCTGAAATGGTTGTTTTGGTTTTCACATTTTTTCTTTTCAAGAAAGAAATTAGCTTTCCATCTCATACGTTTTATTACACTTTCCACTTTTTCAATCACATTTTTCAAATAAGCGTCCTGTGATGGTATAGGGATATTCTTTAGTGAATAGTCAAATCGAAATTGCCACATTTTGAAGTTATATAGAAATGAATAACGTAAACAAGAGTGCACAACCGATATACGGGTGCAAATATACGTGTAAGTTTGGGTCTACGAAATGCAAAGAGTGCTCAACAACATATAGTTAGAGCAAATTATAGATTCTAATTTGAGACAAAAACTGAATTTAAATCAATGGAGGAATACAAAACAAGTTATTCAGTGGTTTGGCAATATAAAAGATAAGGACAGACACAGTTTTATTTCGTTTGACATTGTCGATTTCTACCCATCTATTTCTGAAAACCTATTGGACCAAGCTTTATCTTGGGCTTCAAATTTGGCTACTATACCTGAAAACGATATTTAAATAATAAAACACACTAGAAAATCTCTCCTTTTCAATACCGGAATTTCATGGATAAAAAAAGATAGCCATAGTTTGTTTGACGTTAGCATGGGCAGTTTCGACGGTGCGGAAATTTGTGAGTTAGTAGGCCTTTTAATTTTAAACCACCTGAGTAAGAAATTTGGCAAAGAAAGCATCGGCCTATATAGAGATGACGGTTTGGCTATTATAAAAAGTAAATCAGCACGTTTAGCAGACAAAACATGAAAAAATCTCCACAAAATTTTCGAGCAGTTTGACCTAAAAATTACCGAATCAAATTTACGCATTGTAAACTTTTTAGATGTAACTTTCGACCTTAACAATGGAAAACATAGGCCCTATAGGAAGCCCAATGACGATCCACTATACATAAATATGCACTCTAATCACCCACCGAGCATCACAAGGCAACTACCTGCATCAATTAACAAGTGCATCGCACTTCTTTCATCAGATGAGCAAACTTTTCAGGAATCTGCACCCATATATCAGAACGCACTTAGGCATAGCAACTTTAATCATGAACTTAGCTACACTCAGCACACACCGCAAAAACAACGCAGGAATAGGCAACGCAACATCATTTGGTTCAACCCACCATTTAGCAAGAGTGTTAGCACAAACATGGGACGTAATTTCCTTAGTCTAATTGACAAGCATTTTCCACCGCACCACAAGCTACATAAAATTTTTAACAGAAATACAGTTAAAGTAAGCTATAGCTGCATGAACAATATTAAGTCAGTAATCACTAAGCACAATGCACGCATATCTAGAAATAACAAGCCACAGGAGAGAGACACTACCAATTGCAGTTGTAGAAAAAACACCATTTGCCCGCTTCAAAAACAATGCATGACTAAGGACATAGTATACAAAGCAACAGTCACAGTAAGCAACACAAACACGAGAGCTGAAATAATTTCACGATGTCGTCATCGTAACAAATTTCGCGTAAACAATGCAAACAAAGCCATGCATGCACACATTGTCTCCCACACACACCCCCACGCCCCGACAGGAAGCATATAAGCGGTCATTTCTTTCGATACTTGTAAACTACCTGATGATTCTTTTACAGATGAAACAGCCTGTTGCAGACAAGTTTTGAGGTAAGCGAAAATCTATAATTTGCTCTAACTATATGTTGTCGAGCACTCTTTGCGTTTCGTAGACCTAAACCTACACATATATATATATATATATATACTCTTGTCTGGTATAGTGCTATGAGTCTCATGTTTTAGCATTTTATGCTAGCTATTGTAACTTTAATTTATAGATTTTAATATGATCCTATACTAATCTTGTCTGGTTTAGTGCTATGATCCTCGTGCTTTGTGTATTGTGCTACCTATCTCAATTTTCATACCCACCAATATGATCCCATACATGAATCTACTCTTGTCTTGTGTATGGTGCTACAAGGCTCTACCTATCAAACCTCGAATTTAAAACCATTAATATGACCACTATAATAGCTCTTGTCTGGTATATTGCTACGAGTCTCATTAGTCACAATGTCTCTAAAGTCAGAGGATGTGGCACAAATTGTATGCAACTGTCATATCATGATGGTTCATGTCGACTCTAAACAGTGTATTTCAAATATTTTCTTTTACTATAACTTTCTGTTACTGCATGCCACATACGTTCCAGTGCTTGAGTTTGCATGACCGATATGAACATCAAAACATTTCCGTCCTTATGTCAACAGTTACTTTGTATACCACACAATGACACAAACAACCCAGGCACTGTAAAATGTTATTCGATACTTCTCTGCATTGCTGTGTTTCAATTCCAGTGGTATAGATATTCATTGGTACATACAATCCCCCCCCCCCCCCTTTCACCGAATTTCCAACCGCAGGGTACTTGTTTTCTTTCCGTTTTCTCGTTAGTATGACAAAGTAAAGCACAAAGTACAGATAGGAATGAAACCTGGCGATTTTAATTCCTGAATTCCATGTCAATCCCTAATTTGCTGGATCATCGTTCCGAACTAAATTATGAACTCTGGTGCATTAGTTGTGTGATATTTATTGTTCGGATTACTGCATGCATTGCGAGAATGAAATTAGTACTGGGGCTCAATGAAATTAGTACGGGGGTTTGCCTGTTTCCCTGTTATCTAGAGGTCCACCTGTTCCTCTAGCAAAACCTACAGTTTTGCATGCTCTGTCAGGTCTTGAGAGCCCTTACTGTGTGCGTATAACCAATGGTGGTCTCTAGACCATCAGACCTCAACCCACTGAACAACATGCACATGGCTGGCTCTCCCCCTCTGCAACCTAGAGGTCCTCCTGTTCCTCTAGGTAAAACTTAGGTTAGCTAGAGCCTCTAGACTGTTCAAGCACTTCCTTGCCCAACATAAATGCCACAAAATGCGTCTGTTATGTTTGTTGTGTTGCTAAAGTTGCCTGTTGCCGAACGTGTTTTATAATATATTTCAACATATTAAACTTCATTAACATTTAAAAAAATATGAGATGCATAAATTGTGTTGTAAGTTGTATGAAACAAAAGTTATACAATGTATCATGGTCTTAAGCCACTGTACATGGTGCAAATTTTCACTGCCCAAGTCGTTTCATGCAACTTGCAATGACCATGTTAACAATACCACCATAAGTACACTAAATGTGTCATTCAACTTGTTTCACTATGCCATGTAGCTGAATGTACATATTACTACAAAAAATCTTTAATCTAAGAATATCAATCCTCCCAAATATCTAACTCATCAAATTCATGACCCAAATTATCAAAATCATTCATATTATTAAAAAGCTCATCCAATCCATCCACCCTTCTGGCACAAAAAGCAAGTCAGCACTGGTGTGCAGGTAACGATGCAACAAAACTGGAATATGCAGCAACACAATAACAACCAGTTGTATTGACAAAATCTCTCACATCATCCTCACAGTGAGAAACTTGCTAGCCATAGAAACATATCCGAATCTTCGTTGGCAAGCCATCTCTTCCTCCTCGCCCTGCTTCCTGATGTAAATCCAACATGCTCCGTGGCAGACCAACATTACAACATGACAAATGTTTGCAAAATTTACCCCCATACTCAGTGATTGCAATTGCAATTCTTTTTGTTCCCTCTTTTTTTAAAGAGTGCAACAATCTCTCTTTGTACTATTTCTGTATGGCTGAATTAATTATTCCTATAAGGCAGTCTTCTCTGTTGGTTGATGATATTGGGTGGAATCAGGCTGGATGTGAAGTCACTCCCCAATGTCGGAGCCATACAAAGCTCAGCTCAGAAATTGATGTTGATAATATGTTGTTTGATATACAAAAGATGAATGTCTTCCAGTTTCAAGGTGGTAGACAACACAAGACATTTTCAGGTCATGCTAAATCCATAATTGAGGATTTAGATATGGGAAAGGTGTTTACCTGGCTCAAAAGATTGGTGAAAAGATTTTCAAAGGGTCAACAAACAGCTGATGAACAAGAGGAAAGTGATAATGAAGGTTCATAAATTAGTGACTTAAGTGAAGGCCTGTTCATATGATGTTGTCTCCTAGTTATTTTACTATAGGAATGTACATTAACCTGGATCAAGTTTAAGACAAAATTTTCGAATTTTGTATTTCAATTTGATGATTTCTACTTCAGGTATCAAATATATTGATTACAACATCTTTAAAACATTTGTGTTCGCATTGAGTTTTGCAAGTGGTTGAAGGAAATTTGGTCACTACAAGGCTAAACTTACAAAATTGTCTGACAGGAAAATGCAATTTGATTAACTTGAAAGCATGAAGGACTATGCTATGAACACATCAACTTGCAGATGATTTTTTATCTTACACTATTTTGATGGTCCGGATGATGTAGAAAAACAGTGCAAGCTAATGAAGCCACAGAACTGCTGTATGTGATGTATGTTTTTAAAGGCTAGTGGATATGTGAGTACAACTGAGGAGCAGTTAAGCTGTCTAACTGTTGGTGAAACCAGATTTGATGAAGTTGATATTGAAGCTCAATTATCTGAACAGCAGAAAAGTGATGTTCGACAAAGTATAGAGTTGGACTTATAAATTATCATTGTTTAAAGATCAAAAATTTTTTAACTGGCACTCATTTCTTGCTGGTTACATCCCTGTAAACACCCCCAATTATTGTATAATATATTAGTAACATATCTTATCAAGCAGGGTTAATTGTAAAATTTCTTACACTAGTAACAATATTATAAACAGCAATGGCATGATTTTCACACCATAAATCAATAATATCATACACATCCTGGACACTGGAGAAAGTATTACATTTACTAATAATTTGTTCAATAACAGTTTCAGTAAAACCAGTTACCTTATCAACTCCAAACAAGCTTTCTTCCATGCATGTCATGAGTCCATCTCTATACTTTGTCAAATGTTGTCGAACATAAATTTTCTGTTGTATACATCACATACAGCAGTTCTGTGGTTTCATTAGCTTGCACTGTTTTTCTACATCATCCGGACCGTCAAAATAGTGTAAGATCAAAAATCGTCTGCAATTTGAAGTGTTTAGAGCATAGTCCTTCATGCTTTCAAGTTCATCAAATTGCATTTTCATGGCAGACGATTTTGTAAGTTTAGCCTTGTAGTGACCAAATTCCCTTCCACCAACAAAGAGTAAAGATTTAGATACTTCTCCATCCCTTACAACACGACCACTCTCCTGTACAAATTGCATGAGTGTATCTGGGGACTTGAAATGAACAACTGTCTTTACATTGGGACAGTAAACCCCCAGTCCAAATGCTGATGAGCAAACAACAACTCTAAGTGGACCATCTGGTACAGTAAATTTGGCTACAATGTTCTCCTTTGTTTTTTCATCCATAACCTTGACGTACATGTTAACCAGTAACTGGTATGAGTTATTGTAAATATTGTTCCCCAAAGTGTTTTCGAAGATGCTAGCACAATCATTGGTGGAGGTACAGTAGTAGATCACAACTTTATCTGCTTTGCAATTGTATTGCAACAGCTGATCAATTACAAAGCCAAAACATGATTGGAATAGCATATCTTCGTCACAATCAGGAAGAATGCCAACCTCGTAAAAAATGTTGGGTCGGTTCGAAGATGATTTAATAACAATGCAACCTTCCATATCCAATATAGTTCATTGTTTTACAATTAGCAGTGGCTGTTAGTGCGACCATACGTAAACCAGGCATCATCAGTGCACAAATATCTTTTAACTCGTTGTAGGCCTCTCTGAAGTCTCGGCCCCTTGATACAATATAATGAAATGGTTCAAAGTTAATTAATTCAGCACCTAGTTGTTATATGGGGATGACCGAGAAACGTCAGTTTAAAATCCATCCAGAAACTACATTGCCTTGGCTATAGAGGCTTTCCTCATCATTAAGACCTTGGCTTCAGGGCAATTTATCATTCCATTGGTGAGTTTCAGTAAGCATTTATACAGGATAGCAGATGGTGGTTGATATCAGAACTGTTGACACTTATAAAGGAAAAAGGAATAAATGTCTAAATCCCTCTGGTTTAGTGTAATTACTACATGTAATTAATAGAATTAACAAGGTAAAAGGTCAAAATCTCTTTCATTACAACAAGGCTTTAAATCCAACTTGAGTACGTGACGTACTATTTGGAGAGTGAATTTTGAATGCAAACCACCGAGTAGAGATCATACAGAGGTGTAAACGGGTGTACCCACTTATGCTTCAGATGCTTGCTGAGCATGCACAGTTTAGTGCACGATTCAGATGGCATTTCGCTTTTAACTGCAGTTTACCTTTTAGAAGTGCGTAAAAATACGAAAGACCTTAAGACTGTGAAACTTTAAAGAGTCGAAAATGTTGGGAACTTGGGGAATGTTGCGAACTTGGAATGGGGGGAACTTGCCGAGCATGTGCACTTGATCATTTTTTGCCCGACCGCCTGAAATCAGGTTGGGTACACAAAATGATGCAAACAGTTGAAAACTATTATACTTTATACATGTAAATATCTAATTAAGTAGACTTACCATTGTTGCACACAATGTGCCTCATCAATTGCCACACAAACAATATTATCTTTCAGTCGTCTCAGAGTATCCCTTATTGTCCTGCAGGTAAAAGCCTCAGGGGATAACAAAGCCACTTTGATACTAGATTTTCCGAGAGATTTTCCCTGTCGAAGGTTGTCAACTTGTCGGTCATTAAGGTCATCGAGTTTGACGCTAGGGATTCCTCGTTTAGCCATCTTAGCCATCTGATCATCCATGAGGGAAATAAATGGTGATATCAAAACAACAATAGACGACCGGCAATCGTTGTCAGGAGAGGATCACAAAGCGTCGCAAAGATATGGAAAGAGCGTGTAAATTAACGACTTTCCGAAACCAGTTCTCAGATGAATACATCTTTACCCCGGGACAGGTAATAGATTGCCTGCAGTTGCTCAAATTTTGGCACAAAATTGTATTTACATATTTCCATGGCATACTTAACGGCGTCAACAAATTCTGCACCAAAAATATGGATAAATATTTTCTCGATTAGCATTGCAAAAGTATCAGAAGTTTGCTTTGCCATTGCGGAATTTTCCCTGTAGTAAACAGAGCTTAGCGACCTCGCGACCTCCACATATATGTGGTGGTAGTTGACACATGCACATGCAAGTTCGTCAGACCCTCCTTCGCCGCTGTGCCGTGTGGCCAGAAGGGGGTCTGGGACTGGACAAGGAGATATATAGATAGATTCAAATTGTGGGTTGCTTTGCATGTGCCTAAAAGATATAAACAAAATCTCTACGTTTACTGGTCCCTCACCTGACTTCTATCGCAGGTTCATTGATGATTGCTTAGGCACTGCATCAAAGCGCTATAAATGTCGTACAAGGGAATGGAAGAGGGGATAATATAGAGGAAAGTATATACGAAGTATTTAAGAGAGAAGAATGAGCTAGATGAAGGAGAGGCGCTCATTGATACCATCAGGCTGAATGGTGCCAAGTTTAAAAATGAGACGCTTTTCTTGCTTCCAACGGGTATCATTGCCACCAATAATGGGATGAATGGTGCATATTTTCATGTCAGAAAAGGAGCCTAGCAACCGGTTTGTTGTGCACATTGTTCTTAACATTACGCAAGTGCTCAGCAAACCTATCGCCTAAACGTCTTCCAGTCTCTCCGATGTAGAGCAAGCCACATTTGCTGCAAGAGATGCAGGAGGTTGGAGGAGAAGCACGTGAAACTGTGCTTGATGACAAACTGAGATTTTGGAGCTGAAATACAGGTGGCGAGGTTTAAATGCTTACAAGTGTAGCACTTAGCACGACCACAGGAAACAGTGCCAGCTGTGCACTAGGGTTTCCCGGATGTTTTTACTGTGTCGAAAAGATAGTGGGGTCTCGGAGAAAATGGAAGACGTTACAGGGTCATTTTTAAGTAGATTTAAATTCCGGCAAATTATGTCCCTTACTTTAAAATTGAAGGGATGAAAGGTTAAAACTAAAGGTACTTTTTTACTAAAAATTGCAACCAAAGGTTCTCTTAAGGTGTCTGAACGGAGTATAAGGGAGGCCTTGTTAAGGGCAGTATCTAAAAGGTGGGAAGGATAACCACGATTCACAAAAAAACTTCTCATTTCTGAACATTTGGCATCAAAGTCGTCGTCTTCACTGCAGAGGCGACGAAGACGTAAGAATTGAGAGTAAGGAATAGCAGTTTTAGTGTGCTTAGGATGACAGGATGAGAAGAGAAGATAGCTGTGGGAGTCAGTGGGCTTGTAAAAGACAGATGTGCTCAGCCTATTACTATTGATAGAAATGAGAATGTCTAGGAATGATACACTGGTCTCACTGATCTCCCATGTGAACTGAAGTGCTGGATGGAAATCGTCAACAAAGTTAATCAAGCAGTGCCTAAGCAATCATCAATGAACCGAATTGTTCAAGGTGAGCACTAACTCTTACAAGCGTAGCAAGGTGGTGGTAGATGGATCCTGAATTACCCTTTGGTCTAAAAAGTATTTTAGTGCTTGAAGGCCGTCTTGATGCGGGATGACAGTGTAAAGTGATTTGACATCCATGGTGAAAATGAATTTGTGTGGACCCTGTCTGCCTGTATTATTGTAACGCCTGTGCGCAGGCCTTCGACCCTATAATCGGGCCGAAGCCTGCACACAGGCTATATCTTTACATATTAATTCTATTTTGTTATGATTGTTATGACTACTTTATTTTCATTGGTTAATATTTTGTTCACATGACAGCTTTTATAGAGTTGCTATAAAAGCTGATGTAATGTGTTTATCTGTCTACTAATTTCTCCTGATGAAGGGCTTTAGCTTGAAAGTCGAGATTTTGTTTATATCTTTTAGGCACACGCGAAGCAACCCTCAATTTGTTCTATATGTCTGTGGCCGACGCTGAATTAAAGTCTACGATATAGATAGATAGATTGCTTGCTTAATTAGCATATCAAATGTATGCAAGGCGAAATTAAACTTTTAATAAACAATCAATGCTATTTTTCCAGGTGTTCCATTTCACATCCCACATTTATGACTTATCACTAGGCAACGGCATGGTGTTGCAGTATTCGAGTAAACAACAAGCTAAAACCTAACATTTGTGCGTGTAAAGCAGAAAACAAATATTTTAGGGAGACTGGAGATTTCAATAGCATGCTGTTGAACAGCTAGATGTCATTGTTAAATTCCTTTTCGACTTGTCCTTAGTGGAGCAAACGTTTCCAGCCATGATGCTTAATATATTATAATATAGACAGCAAAATAGTTTACATTCTATAAACAGACTAACAGATTTAAAGCATCACTTAATGGTATACGATACCCAAAGGCAAAAGAGTTTTTAATAATTCTGCAAATTGCTAGGTGGCTTGTATTTAAAACTAATATAAAAAAGGTGAAAACATATCCAGTTTTCATTTACTGATACCGACAAATGAGCAGATTAAAGTCGACCCCGGCTAAAATATGTAATTTTGAGTCATTTAATATATGTAAGCAGAAGTAATGCTTATTTGCATCTATAATGATAATTCCTATCAATCTATCTATGTATCTGCCTTGCGACAACCTTTTTGTAAACGGGTGTATATATATATATATATATATATATATTAATAATTAGGTCGCACTAAATTAGTACCACACAAATATGAATACTTAAAATACAAGTACAGTACTTAGTAGGGTTGTATCAAAGGTGGATAAGTTATCCGGTGGATAAGTACTATCCGATGGATGAATCTTCTATCCGATGGATAACTATCCGTTGGACGAAGCACGGATAGCAAGGTGGATAGCTATCCGTCGGATAAGCTTACATTTCACCGAAAAAAACCAACAGATTTTCAAACTGTTTTTAACTGTTTTAGGCGCCATTGGGAGTAATATTCAAAAATGAAAATGGTGAGAGGATCGTACAGACCGCGTGAAGGACTGGGATTTAGGCTTCACTTTTTTCCGCCTGAATGATTGAATGTTATCGTTCCAGATATTATAAATTTATGGAGTTCACTGGTTTATGGTAGCAGATATATAGCAAAATTCAACAAAAAAAATTCATGTCAACATCAACATTTATTTTTCAATGTCAACAAATTATCTCAACTTCAACAATAAAAAGGCATCAACTTCAAGACATCCTGAGACAGTTTAAATCATGTCTTCCATGTGAATCAGGAGGTGATACCCAATTTGACCCACAGCTGTTTGCAGGTGATCAATTATCTATTGAATGAGCTGCCAATTTAAAGTAGTCTGTAAGCAATGGGTTCAATGCAGAAGATCACCTAGAAGGGATAATTTTACTACTTGGAGACTGGCATACTGGCCTCAAAATACTTTCAGTGTGTACATTAATTATCATCATTATTTAATTTTTTCATCATACAAAATTACTGTGTTATCATTGGCAAGTCTAGCCATTAACAATCAATTTTCCTTGGTAAAATTGTCTTAGATATTCATATAGTAATTCTTTGCCATTGGCATGTTCATGGTAATTGTAAATTTGTAATTTACAACAATGTGCTAAGCAAATAATATGAAAAAAACTATATCAGTGCCAGCACAATTATATCTCATATCTATAAAATACAGCTAAATTAATTAAAGGTTATCCTAGACAAAGCTAAAAGGTTACATGAAAAGGTAAAAACAGGTGCTAAAATACGTTTTTGCTCATTTATGCTCAATCAAGTTAAATTGTCTCTTGGCTGATCATTGTCTATATATTTTATTTGAACAGATAATTTCAACACAGCTACATTAAGATTCGTCTCTTGCTGTACTTTTTGCACTTTGGCTTTGACCATTTCGCTTTGTCGAGAAAAACCTGATATCATTTAGCTGTATACCATGGGTATAAGAATCCATGCATACAGTACATAATACTACATATCATGATCCTTTTTTTTTCAGATGATATACCAACGATTTTATTCACCAAAATCAGATGGTGAGGTTTGTACAATGTTCTCTGACAGGACACTTATTAACAGAAGAAACATAGTCAATGATCCCAAAAATTCTTATGCTCCAAACCGAGATTTTCTCCTACTTGAATTGAAAGCTAGATCATAGCGGCAGCTATGGATGTTTTGGGATTTGAATCTCAAACTGCACTCCGTTGTAAATTTCCAATTCCAGAAGGTCTGCAAAGTAAGCCAAAAAGTGAGCAGCTTAAGTATCTCAACCAAGCTGCACGAATGATAATCCATACATTTATTTATACCAATGTGGATTCACGTAGGGTAGCACAGGTGGCGGAAGCGGTTAGCGTGCTGCCTCTTACCACTGAGTTGAGCCTGTTTCACAACAGGTCGAGTAAGTTGAGATTCTCTCCTGTGCTTCGAGGGTTTTCCCCGGGTACTCCGGTTTCCTCCCTCTAATACTAACCCTTAGGAACTAACAATGGGGCCACAGTAATTGGCTGACGCTGTTGTGGACTCCCTGCCATTGAGGCGAAGTTGAATAAAATAAAATTTTGACCACACAAGAGAAAGAAAGCATTAGAAAGGCACAGAGTTTAACGAAGGATGATAGATTTCCATGCTGTTTTAAAGGATGCTTGAGGACTGTGGAATGTATGAAATAGAATAGGTGACATTGTTTTTGTTTGGGCTGTCACATACATCCAAAGGGTTAAACGTGTTGAGTGTGTCCATTATGCACTTCTTCGTATCTACTATGGCTGTTGCAGTGAGCGCAATAAATTGAACTTCACCTTGTATTAGGGTACGTAGTTCATGTAAACGGCCATATACCTCTATAAATGGTGCATGTTTCAAACTTGTAGATGTTCTGCTGTTTGGATTTAGAAAAGTTTATCAAACATAATGCAACAGTAAATTTCAAAAATAGAGTATGGTAAAGCCTGAAATATTAGTTAAGAAGACAAAACTAGAATAAAGTTAGCTGTGGCAAAGCCAGCCCGACAATTTAGTCATGCCGCCCACAAGTATGCAAATATTTCTATGTTCATACACTGTGAAAACAAACAATTTCTAAAGAAATGAACACGGATATATTTGCATACTAGTGGGTGGCATGACGAATTGTCAGGCAGGCTTCGCCACTGAAAGTTTGCAGTAGAATAAATCAAGATTTTATCAAAGTTTCTTCATCAAAGGAAATTACTAATGGGGAGTTGTACATAAACTGAATGGCAGAACATCTGCTAAGCTTTGCTTAAATTTACCTGCTGCCCAAGTACAGTTTCATTACAGTATTTATCATTAAATTAACAATAAACAGAGTAAAATATTTCTATGCCTATTTCTATACTGCTAGACACCAATTATTCTTCAACATTTTATAAAAGATTCTGAATGAATGGACTATATTTGAAAAAACACACCATTGTTAACATAACAGCCAGGCCTTCTTTCACCACAAGCACTTTCAATACCATCAATCATTTTCCTCAGCGTTCATTCTTCTTCAGAAAGTCTCATTGCCATAAACCACGGAAAACGCAGCTTCGTTTTCATCTCTTTAATTAAACTTAAACACACAGCTTTAATTCCTAAGCTTTCCAGTTTCTTAACTTGATCTGCCATTAAATTTATCAGAGGCGACACAACAATTACCAAATGACGTTCAACGCCAAAGAGTAAATTATAAATTGATGGCAATGCTTTATATATAAACGATTTATCCGCTGCAGTAGGCAGATTTACAAACACATCTTTTTTTCTCTACGAGAATGCCATTAAATGCCTTTTTCTGATGTTCGTTTAGTTGCTTTAGACAAAATATTTTGCAAACTTTATCATAGCATTCTTCTAGTTTAGCCGCCATGTTTATGTATGATGAAGGTCAACTTGACCATCAAAGGTCAATCTTTATGAAATTAAGGCCTGCAATCTGATTGGCTAATGTTGCTGAACACGAAACCTTGGCCAAAGCAAGCATACCGTATGTGCGACCGGGTTTGGACACTAAATAGGTATGCGCAGGAGACTAGTATATAATGTGCATTCAAATAATAGAATAGTAATATTAGTAACTTTAAACCCTTTCCTTTGCTTTACCCTTTTTCCGCTTCCGTAATTCTGTTCCGTAATTCTGGATTCGTATTTTATCCAACCTGTGCTTCAAACAATTATGTTTGCAACATTTCCCCTTCCAGATGGCAGAATAGAGTATAGAACTTTCTGCAATCACCCATTCTAAAGTAATCATTGCATTTAAACTTCTGAGGCCAGTTTGCAGTAAGGCCATTTAGCTTAAACGATATTGACACCTATCAAACAAGATGCTGAGAAAAATTCGTGATATTTACCCCATACATAGTAAGTACATAAGATTTAATTCCAGTCATTCACAAAATGTGTGAAAGTGTTATTTAATTGTGGCTTACTAACCATAAACTGCCTTAGTACAAACTAGACACTGAAGTTTAAATGCAACAATCTCCTATCCACATTACTTTGGAATAGTAGAAAGTTCTATACTCTATTCTGCTCTCTGGAAAGGGAAAACCCATTACTCATGATCATAAAATGTACTAGCTGGGACATCCAAACAGAGAAGGAGGTTGAACTTGCAATTTTGTCTGTGGGGGAGCGGTGGATGTTGACTGGAATGACCCAATGGGTACACATCAATCACTAATCTAATAATATAGTACCTGGATCGAGCTTCCCATACCTATGAAAATTGAAGCCAGTTTTGGATTTGGTGGCCATATTGGAGGGACCACCAATGGCTGTCGTACAAGGAGTGTAGTCGAAGCAATTCAAAGGAAATATTTTCAATTTGCACTGTGTTGAAGTTTAATTGGAAATATGTAAAGGAGTTGGTGTAGTGTTAAAAGTCACCGATTTGGTTTGGGTACAGGCATTTCTTGGCGTGTGTGTATGTTGTTTCTTACGTTGTGCAAATTGTTTAGTTTATTATACTTTACAGCAGCTGAATTTGGGTAAGACACAGGTATGACGGTAAAACACATATGAGAGCAAAACACAGATACAAGGGTAAAACTTGAAGGCATACCAAATTATTGTAAAGTTCTTCCCCTGGGGGTTGCCCCGTGGTTTTCGCTTGTGCTTTTGTTGGGCCGCTTCCTGTACTTTTTGAGTTGTGCTCTTCCTGAAGCCAAATGTTTTCTGTAAAAGGACAAATACTACACAATTAGATAGCGCAGGCCCTCGCAAGCAAGATACTTGCGAGGTTTATGTCGGTTATTCACACATGATTAATCTGGAACTGCTAGCACTTACACTAATATAATGCAAAGGCTCATTTCAAGAGCCCCAAAGGGGCCTTACAAGCAGGGGGCCCACCGAGCTTTTGCCCAGTGCGCTGACTGGCCAGTCTGCTCCTGAGTCAAACTAGTTTTTTACACTTTCTATCAGAATTAGCTTGAAAAAACACGATAAAACCAGAGAAAAATACAAAATTGATATATCATTAATCCTCAGTTTCATTGTGAAAGCATAACGAAAGGTAGGGTTAATGCAAAAATATTAATGTAAATTTTTCACCGCAACCAAATTCTGCCCGCCCATCTAAAGGCAATGCCTGCAGAAGCTTAAGCTATCTCTTTCTCTGTTAAAAATTTCAAATTTGTTCAAACTGGTTTATTTTTACATCTTTCAATCGCAATGTTCTACAGATAAATAATTGTGCGAATCATTGGAAAGAAAATACTCCAACGCAGATAAAGTGATTCAGTGGGTAATTATAGAAACACCTTACAATTCGTTCTTTATATTCATAAGTGGCCATCTAACGCACCTATCAATGTTTAGCCAGAGGGAGGGGGATCAGGCAAAGGGTGGGGATTTTATCAATCGGTTAGTTCCTTGGGTTGGGATTTTGACAGGCACTTTTTTCTGAGTAGCAGAGGGTACGGATTTTTGACTGATCATGTATGAAGTCTACCGAGACAATATTAAAAATAAAATTACACATTAAATTAGAACAACACGCTTTTACAAGTGCTTCTACAATACTTTGTTTACACTAAAGCGAAAGTTTCCGGATTTGTCATAAATCTGGGATGTTCTGATATCGGATTGATTGTGCCGTATACTATAGTAAGGATAAATACGATAGAAAACTATCACGGACAGAGCACAAATGTGGAAGCTTTAAATCTGGGAAGGTTTGTTCGACGAATTCGAATATATTTGCTCCCGCATTCAAACATGTTACGTATTAATTCGACATGGAGGAAATATCGTCATTTATTTAATCTATCAACAAGCAAATGAGATTCATATGTTTGATTCGTGTAATGTAAGGGCTTGATGAATCCAGATACTTGATAAACAACAAATCCGGATAGTTTTTCCAGAAACTTTTGCTAAAGTGTAAGCTTTTAAATTTTAATAGAACATAAGTTTTCAAAATATGAACAGTTTTACAATATGAAAATTTTTATAATATAATATGAACAGTTTTATAATATAATATGAACAGTTTCATAACAGTTTTACAGTTATGCCAAGAGGTACACTTAAAAGTACTGTATAAAAAGGCTAGACTGCCAGTCTCTCTTTGACAAACGCAACTTCATTTGCGTTAAGTGTGCGATTAACAGCAACATGGACACCCTTTGGATGAAACGATGGGTTCTGAACTTTAACGCAATTTAGAAATACGTGGTAATGTCTGTTTTCAAATGTCTTCTTCCAATGCTGGTAAGAAGCAATGAAGACAAATTTGTGCTATTTGTGTCTGATGCAAAATCTTTCGTCTAATTCATTGCGAGAAAACTCATCTGGACCTGGCTTCAGATCACCTCGGCAGCGCCAGCACACTTCTTTATCTTGCCCGTTATGTTAATCAGCTGAAACTGTGTGGTTGTTGTCGGTGTCAAAACTGGCCTGATTGGAACAGCTTGTCTGATTGTAATTTTGAGGGGGTCATTATATGGTTGTGCGTGATACTGTAATACCTCTCCAATTGTTCCATGTGTATCTTCAGTTGTATTACTACATGATTCTTCTTGGTGTACGAAGAGCTCTCCAATTGTTCCCTGCTTAGCTTAGACTTGCTGCTTCGTTTGAGTCATATTCATAGAGGTTACTGGGTCCTTCTTCTTCCTCTCTTTCTTGTAGATTTGAAGAAAGCGTCGTAAGTTGTTTTCGTTTTGGGCAACTGAAACAACGTGGGAGCAAATCTTCCTAGTCTTGAAACCAATGCAAGCATTATCACAATTGTACTTTCCAGTGGCAAGACACTTCACATAGTGAGGAATACAGGCAGAGGAGCTTTTAACGAGAAAGCTCTGACTTTCGAATCCTTTGCGAATGGAGTCTTCTTGTATTAATAGATTGTCTTTCGTTGTTAAGCCTCTCAGATCCTTCCCCGAGAAATACCTCCTAATTCTTGACTGCATATGGATTTTAAATCATGAGTCTCGGCAGATCTACTGGAAGAACTGGGTCTGGGATCTGATATAATGCAGTCCTCATCTTTGTCATCAAGCAAAGAAAGGGAACGATTTCTTGTGGGAGAGTTTGAAGAAACTCCAACATCGTCATCAAATTCTTCATCAAGTAGAATCATTCGTCTGCAACTCTTGCCTGTTGCAACTTCATCTTCGTTATTTACATCTTCTTTCCATTGGTCGGACGCAACAGGTGGTGCAGGTTGGTACTGATATACTTCCTTGTGTCTTACTGGGTCAACCAGAACTTTGTCCTTAATCGTACGCTTACCAGGGCTGTCTTCGAGTACTCGGGACAGACCACATACGGGCTGTCTAAACCAAGGAAAGCTCTCCTTACATCACTTTCCTGTTTATCCACGAGTTCTTTCACGTCATCAACGAAGGTACTCATATCTCTTGGTCTGAAACCTTGCCATTTCTTCAGCAAAGCGTTCGCCGATTCAGGAACATTATTGGTTTGAACAGAGTCCCCTTTTGCAGAGACATGATTTAAGATATCTTCAGACTTGTGCTTGTGGAAGTAAGTCGAGAAGCTGGGTACTTTCCTGGTATCTGCGAATTCCAGTTTATCCCATTTGCTACTCAAGACATCGAAATGATCTTGATAATTTTCTTCTGAATCTGTCATCACTAGGCCACCACTCCCAAAAATATCATTGATGATCGTGCCGGTAAGATAATTCGGAAAAGGCAATTGCCTGCATTTCTCTTTAACGTTCTCCTTGGCGTGCAACTTGCCAAGAAAAGACACTGATCTTTCAAACTCTTGAGCGAGAGCCTGTCTCAGCGCACATTCGGAATCTGAAGAATATCCTTGTAGATACATTTTGAGGCCAGCAACTTGGGCTGTCAGCTTCTGAAAGAGGGTTAGATACATGCATTTATCCTTAAGCATGCACAGCATCATCGGGCCGATCATCAGAGGGCAAGTTGTTGGATCTTGTTTGCTATACAAGGTGGTATTCTTGTATGTCAGCATCATGACGAAAAATGGACAGAGTTGAAACGTGATGTCAACATAGAGCAGCGACTTATGGCCAGTAACGTCATTGCAACAGAAGTTTACAATGTCATCGACTTGGTCATCTGTAAAAAGAATCACTTTTGGCGAATTATCGTCAAGACTGTAACATCTTATAAACTTCTCTTCACCGTCCTCTACCGATTCAAGTTTCATCTTTTGAGTTATTTCCAGAATTGGGTCAGATACTTTCTCTTTACAAACGGTTTTCAGATACTTAGCTTGATTTTCATTTCGTGGAAGAGATCCTTTGGATTTGCAGATTTGGAAGTCCCACAACTGCTTCTTCCACTTCATGTACCACTCTTTTTATTCCTTTATCTTGCTGGATTAGCGATTCTTTGGGCTTGGCAACAGTGCTTCTGTATGTTCGCAGGTAAGGAATGTTCGAAGTGGTTGAGTTTCCATGTGGTTTCACATCAATTTTGTGCTCTTTTCCTTCAAATTTTTTAACGCAGGTATACAAGGTTGTAAATACAGTATCTGTTATATTTGAAACAAACTGTACTACTTATTTTTATTTTATTTAATAATTTGCCAAGTTAAAATACTTTACATGATAAATTATGTCTATGCTAATAATAATTGGCGAGGAATAATAATTGTCAATGCAGCTATCATATTTTGGCTTCTTCTGTATTGGAGATTTAGTTGGACTTAGAGCCAGGTCGACATTTAACATTATTATGTCTGCAGGCACCGTTTCAGAATTATAGTAGCAACATGCCATATAATTATGTAAAATAACTGAATAAGGTGAGTATATAGGATATAGTATGATTGATATCAACACTGGTACAGTAAATTAAGTACAACATTTCTATTCAACTGATATCATGTAGAAAATTAACATAGTAATTATTTTCAAACATTTTTCATGAACGTTTTCACGAGCTAATTCATTGCTTTGTCCATTCCCTTGGTTCAAGCATTGCAAAACACTATATTACATTACATATTACAAAAATCTGATGGGTATTTATGCTCGATAGAGTTTTCTTGGGAAAAGAATGAAAATTTATAAATAATGAAGGCACAGCCCAAGGAATGTAAGTGGAATGTGCGTATATCTATTTAACATCTTAACCAGAGGAGGAATCGTCAGTATACCACAATGCATTGCGTCTCATTAATATTCACATTAGAAATTTCCCGATGATGTCTCATGACGTGTGGTGAAAAATTACGGATTTAATTGTGAATTTTCTCTCAGAAAATCTGGTATTTTTTAAGGTATGTTTTTATATTTGTTTTATTTGTGCATCTTATTTCACGATTTTTTACTTAGGTACATTATGCATCACGTTTTAGCCATGCAATCCCGCATTGTATGCAACCGACGAGTAATCGCGGTTTGAAAATTGGGTATCTTTGCTATATTCTAAAATATTGGTTATTTATATTGCGATTTTTCGCCCCCAAAACTTTTGAATCTATTTTTTATAACTGTTTTATATGTGAACGTATTTTAACGATTTTTGACTTGTTTAGTTGATGTATCACGCTTTAGGTATCCCAATCACGCATTATATTTACCATTGTGTTGGGTCAGTACGCAAGCCTCGAAAATGGGATGTAAACATGTAGGAGATTAAATGGGTAATTCAAGAGAAAACTCAATGAAAATCACAACACTGAAATCAGGGAAAGTTTTCCTTTTTACTAATACCAAAAAAAAACAAATTAACTCCTGAAATAAGCGAGATATTGCTGTTGGAATATCAGGTGTTTTTGGCTATGTTCTGTCGGTAATGGTGCCATGTGGCGGGAAGATGCCAACATGATTGGGGCATTTTAAAATGGGCTTCAAGTCCGAAGGCTGAAGGCTTTGGATGGTCTTTTATTCCATATTCATATAGCGCCACAAAAATAAACAACAAATTTGTAAGATTAACTCCACTGTCTTATATACATTTCCAAAATGACCATAAATTTCAGATTAAGCACTTACATTATTAATGGTTCAGAGTAGGTGTAATAATCATTCATGATTGATCTTTAATAACTGAGCAAGTTTCAGTTTTTTCTTCACCTTGGGAAATATGGCCAGGCAGGCCAGACCTTCCTCGAACTGCTTTTCGGAGTCATGAAAAGTGAGATTTCAGCTGTGTTTGGTTCCAAGTAAAAATACAGTGACATGCAGTGAATTTTTCTCTCCATATTCTAACTTTTATATTACATATTCTAGGGAAAGTGTCAATGGGAATGACATGTTATGGTCAAGTTCATGGACTGAGTCTCATTTGGTGCACCACCTTTGGATGATTATGATATTATTAACATACTATGTAGTATACAAAATAGAGCCATTTCATAACAATCCTTAACCTTTTGTATAAATAGCATTGAACCCAATTTTAATAGGAAATAATATAGAAATATTTACATGGAGATAGAGATATGGCTGACCCAGGTTCACAAACTTGCCTGCTTTATCACTTGCCTGCTTTATGTACCTATTACAATCCTCAGTGTTGCAACAAGTCCAGTCATTGACTCAGAGTGCCCTGCTCAATTGAAGCAATTGATTTGATTTAAGTAGAGTTGTTGACTCCCTTATTCAAACACCTTGAGTTTACTAAATACAACAATGATAATTTGTAAATAACTCTTTCAAGTTAGTGCAAATCTCAGGAAAATAGATCTAGAAATCTTTTGAGAAAATTAGATCTTACATAAATACCACAATTTTTGAACAAGATTCTTGGCTGGCAAAGCTAGTGAGATTGGCAGGCAAAGGTATCATCAATCCATGTATTTTAGTTGGCATATTTATAATTTGAATAAAGTAGTTATTTCAGAATGATATATTTGCTTCTGATGTAATTTTTAGATTTCAATTGCACCATAGTGTAGTAGTTTAGTACAGTTGTATTTTAACCTTGGCATATAAAGTAATATTTTATCTGTGACTTTATTACAGTACTGCCTAGAAGTAACTTAACACAAATATGCGGTTAACCGCGGGTCACACACGGTTTGACCGCAGGCGCCCGCGGGGGCTGCATGAGGATCACCCGCGGTTGTGTGGCTGCTAAGAATGGCTAATAATAAACACTGCTAAGAATGGCTGCCGCACGTAATAGAAATACGGAAGTTGTTATTCGGGTCAGCGTATATGTAGCGTAAGGATATATAATTGTGAGTATTGTCTATCTCCATATGATATGTTCTATATATCACTGCGAGTTACAATTCAGAGTAATCAACGATAATATATATTGCAAATATTTATACCTCTAGACTTGCTTTTAACTATTGAAGCGAGGATGTCATACAATAACACATATCTTTTCCGGAGGCTAGTCCCCAATGGGAAAACTCATTGAAGAAATTCTAGTCCCCAATGAAGAGATATTCTATCCATAAATCTCTCAGTGATATACTGATGTGTTCAGAATAAATACAAACTTAAAGCTATCTATTCACCGGCGTTGCCCGGCGCGCTAATGAGTATTTTGGTATTTCTGGGACGTGGAATGAGAACTTGTAAACAGTATGCAGATTACGAAAAGAAAATTTGTCAGTATACGTACACTAAGTCGTACAGTAGAGTAAGAAAACTAGGTCTGACTTGTTTGACTGTAATGTTTGAGCTGTCTCATCCTACGATCTTCATTAGCGTATGTTTATAACTTTGGGAGTTTTACATATACACGTAACTACAATACACAGAAAGATGTGACAAAATCTGACTTGCAAACGTAAAGGTATGCACTTACAATAATAATTAAACATTTTTTTATAAATTAATGCGTTGTTGACTTTGGAATTTTCTGCATGATATATAAACCCTTTTCTATAGACTTTTAACTGATACGCGTATGACAAAAAGTTACTAGGTTTATTTAAGCATGTAAAAATCTCACATCTTGTGAACAAGTTGTTGGCTTAACAAGCTTGTACTGTAGCAAGCCTGTCGACAATGTGTAACAAGCTTGTCATTTTATCAACCGTTGCATCATATTTTATTGCAAAGTAGAATTAATATAGTAGAGCGATTGAATAGATTTATAAAAGTGTTGCTTATCACATTACGGTTGCTTGTTTACTAACACGCAAATATCATGCGGCAAACCCATAGGGTTTGTATTGGCGACACGTTTGTTGATCTGAGTTTATACTTTGCCTTAACACCTCATTCTCTTTATATTCATAATATAAATTCATATCAGTTGTGTATGTTATACAGTTTATTAGAGAAAGTAGTAATTTAGTAAACAAATTAATCCATATAGGAACAAGTCCGTTTGCCGCATAATAACAGTTTTATCAGAAACCGTCGGAACACGACTGCATGCACAGCACCTGCTAACCGCACGCACAGCACCCGCTAACCGCACACACCGCACCCGCTAACCGCACGAACCGCAGTGTTAACTTACTTCTAGGCAGTACTGTATATGCCTTATTCCCTTATTTACTGACATTTAACCAGTCCAAACACAGAAGATATCGTCTGTCTGATGATTATGTACTAAAATATATTAAATAATGTGACATGCCAGATGGGAAATTTTGTCTAATGTTTTATGACAAGTAATTATTAATTGCAATTGAAAATAGAATCCAATATTACCAGTAAAAATGTAACTGCCTTACCTTGAGAACAATACACGAAATGTGTTTAATATGATATTTTCTGGACTTTTATTTGTTAGGCAAAAATCTAACAAATTCTAATGAAAATTATTTCTGCTCCAATGATACAAACTCCCACGACAACAGAATAGTGTATAAATACCACATATTACAATGCCTATCAATAACGAACGTGCGGTGCCAGTGTGGGTAGAGTGGGTAGAGCCAGTGTGGGTAGAGTGGGTAGAGTGGGTAGAGTGGGTAGAGTGGGTAGAGTGGGTAGAGCCAGTGTGGGTAGAGTGTAGCAATAGTACCATTGAGAGAACACTTAACATGTTAAAGTTACATAGTAACTAAATGTTTTCAAATTTAATAGTATTTCTGCAAGTTGGTATTCAAGACCTGTTCAACATTCAAATTAATTAAGATCATTAAACTCAACACATTGCAGGCTTTTACTTAAAACATTCAACAGTTTTCAGGAGAGAGGGGTTAAAACAGACAATAGACTAAATAGATCTACTCTAAAATGGGGGCATATTTTAAAGGGAAGGCTCACTAGAGAATTGACAGCACCCATTTACACAGTTAACTCTTAAACTGCTGAATTTTTTGGGCCTTTTTGTGGGATCTAACACAGTATAACTTTAACCAGGGATGGCATTTGTTCTTTTATTATTTTGTCTTTTATTGTTTTTTATTAATAAAAGAAGATTTCTATTGAGACTTAAAATTGTCTTTTATTGTCTTTTATTCTTTTTAACAAAATAATTAATAAACTTGAAAGTATCTTCTCAAACTTATGATCCTCATTTATTGGAAATAGCAAATAAATGAGCAAATGCAAACATTTTCTCACCTAAATTGCGTCGACTGTCGAGAGACTGGTGACTAACAAAGCTTAGCTAATTAAGCATTTTAGCTGAGTCAGCTGACCCAAGATGGCGAATTCTTTCGAAGGTAAAAATTTACATATTTGAAATTTTTTGAATATTAAAATACTATAGAGCGTTTGCACTCGACGTCAAAGCCATGTTGGTGTTGAGGTGTTCCAATTGAAAAGAATCTTACACCAACTTGGCCGCCATATCTATTGTTATTTGTTAAGCCATGTCTATAGATATAAACTAATAATTATAAACATCAATTCACATTGCACACTTGTTTTGTATAAACTATAAAATTTTAGCTCACTGATAGTGACATAGTGTACCATAATATCATTTGATTTGTGGTTAAAAGTTGAAATCATAGTTCCTCTCACAACACTGAAATAGTGAAAATTGTGAAATAGTTAAATTTTATATTTAAAATACTAACAAGTAAAATAGCAAATACTTTTTAATGAAAAAAATATTCCCTATGCAATCTATGAATCTACATTCAGCAATTGGCACATTGTGAAATTATTTGTGACACATTGAACTTTTTCCACTATAAATTGAACAGTATATAATAGGATTAATATCAAAGTCTCTAATGGAAGCAAAACCACACTTGCCACACCAAACCAGAATGTTCACACCGCGAGTTCTACTGGTTCAAGATCGAGATTTAGTAGATTTACTCAGGATGAAATTCGTGCAAAGCTACAAGAACTTGGCTATCATGATATACCTGATAAAGCACTACAAGAGTTTTCTAATGGTTAGGGGGATCAATATTTGGACCAAACTTCTAGGGGCTTCTTTGCCTTAATATTTACAGAGAGCTAGATTTTCTTGGACTGACTTCACATGGTACTATGGTTGGTATTGAAATAGTGACGTCAGTTTACTTCACTTAAACACTCATAAATGCATTATTTAATTTAACTTTTGAATGTTATGTAAAAATATATAGTATTTCAATGTAGTATTTGCATCTTTAGATGCCATCATGAGTAACAGTGAACTAGAGCTAGAGCTTACAGAAACAAGTGATCAAGAGAATGAAGAGATCGATTTGGACCAGCACCATCAGCCTATTGAAGGCATGGAAACCGAAGATGATCCTCGAAGTAAACCAAAACGAGGGCAACCAGTTCACTCTGTTTGGGGATTTGCATTTGACAATCCCAATCCACACTGCAAAACCAGTCCAAATAATGCAGTATGCAAACATTGCAAGCAAAGTGTACGTCATCACCACAAGACAAAGTCTGTCAAAGCACACCTCAAAACATGCAAGCTGTTCAAAAAGATAATGTTGGACACAGCTGTTAGTGATCGCCCAGACTGGTGGACAGAACTGATGAATGCTGCCAAGAAATCAACCAATTCCACATTTTCCAGCTCATCTAGTTCTAGGCCTAGCAGCATCCTACAGCCTTCAATGAGATCATTCGCCATACCAGTGTTTAGTCCCTCAGAGCAGAAAAAGTTTAACCACGAGATTGCCATGTTCTTTTACTGTTCGGGCACAAGCTTTCAGAGGGTCGAAAACACTTTTCTTCTTCATGCTATCCAAATGGCACGCCCAGGTGCAAAATTGCCAACGCGCAAACAACTAGCAGACGATTCTTGCTGGGGGACTCCTCCAAGAGTGCTATGAGAAAGTAAAGGTCAAAGTCAAGAAGACGCTGTCAAATGATGGTAATTTTGTCTGCATTGCAACTGATGCCTGGTCCAACATAGCCAACAGTGCCCTGCTCTGACGTCTACAAGGCTTTTGTAGAGCTGGAGAAAGAGATGGGCAAGCTAGGAAATGCCGTTGCAGCTGACAAGAAGGCGTACTTGGCCCAGCTAGTGCTTAAAAGATTCAATTTTATGTATGGCGATGCGCATGGCGTCGCTTATCTCCTTGATCCACGTTACCTAGGTGATGGGATGTCGCGCACCCTCCGAAATTAAATCGAAGATTTTATTTACAAATTCCCAAATAGTGATGGCACTACAAGCGATGCAAGGAAAGTGCAGTTGGCTCAAGAATATACAGCCTACAGGATCGATGCACTGAAAGAAAGGCAGCAGAATACATTTAGATTCCAAATGATTGGCAAGTCCAAATCAGTGCTTCAGTGGTGGCTTGCCAATGGCACTGACTGGCCACTACTATCCAATCTGGCATTGCGCGTTTTTTCGATGGCAGCATCGAGTGCGTCCTCAGAAAGAAATTTTTCCACATTTGGATTTGTGCACTCGAAATTACGCAACAGACTTGGTCCTGAGAAGGTGAAAAAGTATACATCAAGTCAAACACTCTCCAGATATGGCTGATTGTGACAGTGATGACAGCGAGATGGAATAGGAATTAAGTCTTTGAAGATGACTAACACTTCGCAAGAAAAGATCACTAAAACTTTAACATTAACTTAGATTTTTAACTGGTGTGAAAGTAGTATAAACATTCACATTGAGGCATGCCAAATTTGTCAATTTGTGTTCGGATTCAGAAATTTTTTTACCAAAAGTTGTCTTTTATTGTCTTTTAATGAATAAAAGAAAAAATAATTATTTTTTTTGGGAAAAACGTTCTTTTATCCATCTCTGACTTTAACCAAGGAAACAAAGCAACTATTTTCAATAGGTAGGGCAAACTATATATTTTTTGAAAGCTAATTGAATGGAGATTATAAAAAAGTAAGTCTTCTATAAATATTTTGGCTGTTTACGGTATTCAGGGGGGGCAGAATTAAATTTTCCGATGAGCAATTACCATAATAATTATAATTGCATAAATTTAAATAATTTCACCATGTCTAGAATAGTCATGGTTATTTCAAAAATACTACAAATCAGTTCTAAAGGATATGGTCAACACACTTATGAATTTTCATTTCAGTCCAGTTTGTCGTTTTGGAGAAATTGGACATTTTATGAAATTGCACAATTGTACATAAATCCATGGCGGCCATATTGGATTTCTGAAAAGCCATCATATTCACATCTGATACTTTGTTTTTATAAGAACTATGGTAAATATATTTTCATAAGGACAACAACAGTCATATACATTCCTTTTGTGGCATATGGTATAACAATTGTCGCACATTATAGTTGTGCTTTGGTATGATAGTCCGTGAAACACACTCCCTCACACAAGAAAACATCGCAACGCACACATTTATTTGCAGTTTTTGCAGTCTTTGCACCACTTGCAAAATGCTTCCCTTTCAATCTTGGTATGTCTGCTGGTGGCCGGCCAGGTCCAGGAAGTGAAGAGCGAGGTCTGCCACCAACGCGCAAATCAAGTAAAGGTTGACAGAGGCAATAGGCCAAGCTAATCCTTAGTTGCTTGTGAACCACTTTACCATATTTGAACTTCCTAATTTGATGCACATTAGTTATGCACATTTCAAGCAGCCTCCAAAATACTTTCTTCCACCACTTGCGACTCTTCTTGTTCAACGAACAGTACGAGAGCAACTGATCTGCCCGATCAACACCATTCATGAACTGATTGTAAGTTGCAATCATGTCAGGTTTATAAGGCAGTTCATCATTGCAGGCATTGCCATGAAAGGTGGAAAGGGCAAAGACATCCCTTTTATCCTTCCATCTGACAACAGTAAAATTCTTGTGCTTCAGGAATGTTGATTGCCCTCGAGCATAAGCAGGTGCCTTTTTCGTCAAAAGTGCTGCTGGCATTCCTTTCCTGTTCTGTCTGACTGTCCCACATGCCAGTGTTTTTTTCTCATACAGTTCTTCATAGAGAGCAGGTGAACTATAAAAATTATCCATGAACAACCGGTGACCTTTGTTCAAATATGGTTCGACAAGATCCATTATCACTCTACGGGCAAGACCGTGTTCGGGTGTTCTTTCATATTTTCCAGTATAAATTTGAAAATTACAGACATAAGGCATGACTGAGTCTGCTAGTACCCAATTCTTCACACCAAACCTTACTGGCTTTTTTGGCATGTACTGGATGAAGCTTATTCTACATCTGGTGCCAATCATCTGCTCATCAATGCTGATTTCGCGGTGAGGTGTCCAGTGGCTTTGAAAGGATTGGATCAAATGATCAACTAATGGGCGAACTTTACCCAGTTTGTCTCCAGGTAATTGTGTATCATCCGACACATGAAAATACCTCGCTATCAGGAGAAACCGGTCTCTGCTGAGTATCGAAGGGAACCAAGGGTGCGACAAGATTGGCTCAGTGGCGAAATAATCTTGTACTGATGGAAGATTTACTAAGCCCATTGCAATCACCATTCCAATATAAGCATATAGTTCTTCCACAGAAACATCAACCCATTTCATATTCGATTGTTTTCTGTTTCTCATTTCAGCAGCATATCTATTTGTCTCGTCAACCCAGCTTTGTACAAGTGTAAGCGGAATAAACAAGTTGAATAAATCCATGATGGTTGTTGCTTGGAGAGCTCGCCTTGACGGGCCAGGAACTTCGACAAATGGAATAGAAGACCCAGTGTTATCTTCAATTCCTACAAATTTTTTCCATGGCAGTTCAGCACTTTTCTCATTCTTTTTGGGTACACTTTTTCCTTTACTTGAATTTCCTCTCTGGCTAGATTTCTTCGCCTTACCCTTTTTCTTCGACGTACTCTTACTTCTTTTTGAACTTGGTCCCGGCTCATCATCTGCAGTGGTTGACTCTGGAGAAAGCTACATGAGAGAGCAGATGAGATAGAACTATTAGAGGAATCAGAGCAGGAATTAGGACAAGAATTGTTCGAAACACAGTTAGATTTGAACTTACAATTTCCCCTGCCAATTCATCATTCTCATCATCATTGTTATGGTCAGAAAGTTCAGACTAAAAAGTAAAAATATAAAACTAAACAAATTGTATTTCATATGTTGCATATTCAGAAATAATATTCTTGATATTTTCATCATTTTATGTATAGTATTTCCCACAAATGACAGTAGAATAGGAAAGATACTTGTGACACTTACTTCATTCAATTCTTCATCAAGAAAAAGCAGTGGTTCTCTCTCGTGTGGGGAGGCATTTGTCCTCATATTAGGCAATGTTATTTCTTGACCAAATTCATCTTGAACATCAGCAACTAATTCATCGTCACCATCGCTTTTTTCTTCGCCAGAATCGACTAAAACAAGCTCTAAAACCTCATCCCTGTTGTACAATTGTTCAGCCATATCGTATTTCTCAAGGACGAAATATTTTCGAACAAAAAAGCAGTTTATTTCACAAAATTTCGATAAATTCTTTGGTTGTTTGGTATGAGAATGAAGCATAACTATCCCAGATTGCATTGCAGGCATTCAAACTCTCATTCACCCGCAAACCCGCAAAATAACGGCAAAAATAAAAAGGGTTGCTTGTTGGGGTCGTATACGACCCCATTCGACGTTTAAGAGTTAAACATCCTTTATTCATTTGATGGTTTAACAACCTTCTTACATTCATGCACTGGCTCCTCACTGACTGGTACTACTTCTTCTCATACCTTCCCCCAACATTCCTTCATATAATTGGTACAATGTCTCGCCGTGCTGCAATTGTGAGGTAATTGTAACCGAACTGTTGGGCTTATCTGATCTAGCTCCCTCCTTTACTTCTTGGTGACCAAAGTAGTCTTCCAGTACATCTTGCATGAATCACTCAGATAAGACATACTGAAATCCTTTCTCCAAGAGAAACTGGATTGCTTCAACACAGGAAAAAGCGGAGATCTTGAATCCTTTGTATGTCTACGGGGCCAAGAACATCTGGCCTCTGTCATCATTGCTGAACTCACCAGGATGTGTTAATGTGTTATGCTTCCAGCAATTCAGGTACTCCAGCAACACATTCCACAACCGCTCATCATTAGCTCAGAGACTCCTTTCCAAAACAGTGGCATCACCTATAATGATGTGAGATCTCTGGTAAAGTTACATGCAACACGCTTGACAAAACTGCATGCTAATGTGCAGCGGATATTCAAGTGAGATTATCCAAAACCTGTTGGTTACGTGAAGTACTCAGTCGTATTCATTCAAGATGGCATACAAACCAAGAACTGCCAACATATTAATCAACAAGTTTTTAATCAAGATCAGCAAAATTGTAGCGAAAATGAGGGGAGAAATAAGAGTAATAATTTGTTAGCAGGTTTGGTACATTTAATTACTGACTTCGAACATTCTATTCTATCTTTATTTTTACCTATACTGCAGGATTCCTCTTTAATATATATATATACATAAGTATGTGTAGTATTTTATAGATAGTGAACTTTGTTTACAAATTTGTACCTATTATGTCAGATTGTCAGTGCATATTTTTTAAAAAAACATCATCTTAGGTCCTGAGAATTTTCAAACTTAATAACATGTAGATACATTCTTGCTGACACATTTTCATGAAATTTGTAAACAAAATGTACCTATACTTATGTCATATCTCAAATATGCAGTGCCAGTGTGGGTAGAGTATAGCAAATACGGCGGTTGACTGTTGTGTAAAACTACCTGAAAAATACAATGAGAACTTCTACGTTTTGAGTGTAGGCCCTTCATCTGGAAGTTAGTAGAATGGGTTGTGGAAAAACATGTGTTTTTATAGTGAATAAATTTGATTTGTGATGTGATTTCCATATTTTATCTTGATTAAATGCATCTGATTGGTTTATTTTTTATCACATGATCGCTTTTGTATTCACTATAAAAGCACATGTTTTCCCCCGACCCATTCTACTTACTTCCAGACGAAGGGCCTTACTCGTAACGTTGAAGTCCTCATTGTATTTTTCAGGTAGTTTTACACAACAGTCAACAGTCACCATTGATATTGCAATAACTGAGGCCCCCTTTGCATGAGACAGGGACGAAGTCAAACTGGGAGAATTTAATTTCAGTCATAGTATTATTTATAATAGATGTTTACATGAGACTGGGAAGAATTGCCCAGACCGGTCTGAAGTCATCCCGCTTGCTGGACCAAACCGACTATCTTCAGACCAGGACGAATTCCGAGCGGGATGAATGTAAACACATTTTATTTTCAGACCAGCTTGTTTTTTTAAACCAATGGCCCGGGTTGCAAAATGAGCTGATTGTCGCACCAAACTTATCTAAGAGACTGTTTATATGGGCAAGCCGAGTAGCAGGTCTGACCCTGGCTAAGTGAGATCCTTTCTTGACTCACCCTGTATCATGCTTAAACTGGGTTGGTACTGTATTTGTCATTTAAACATAGGTGAAACAGAGTAAACTAGCAAAGTAAAGTGCTTTCCGGCTTAACATGTTAACAAGAAATATTGGATGTATAGTATCATTGTTAATGCTCAAAATCCCATCCCTTCACAAGGTTTAATCATCTGGAATATTGGTGCATTGTGGCTTAACTGGTTTGGTTAACAAGATATATATGTCATGTAGTTTTGTTAAGCCATTAGGATGCAAGACCCTTCCCAATTGAGAAGTCCAAATGTCTGGCATTTACACAGAGTAAAATAGCCAAGCGAGGCAGACTGCAGCTTAATGGGAGAATTAGGGCTCAATGTGGCTTAATGGTTAACAAGAGACATGGGCTGATAGTCTGGATAACCCAATACTTTCCCCTTGACGAGTAAAATTGGCTGGCGTTAGAGAGTGTAAAATAAGAAAGTGGGTGCTTTGGAGCACACTGCAGATTTATGGGTTAATAAGGGACGAGCATGAATCCTGAATCCAAGTATTTTGTAATGGTAAACCTGTTCTGCAATATTCAATATTTGACTGCTTTTTAGTTAAAATACTTAACTGAACATGGCCATGATTGTTGATAAATAGTTACTTAAATAACAAACAAGTTATTTTACCTTTTCCTCTAGTTTTGAAAGCCATAATTTCTTCACCCAACCCTGCTTTTTCATATTTGCAATAGCCATAAGTGGCAGAACTGGGTGGGGGGCTAAGGGGGCTGAAGCCTAGAACAACTTTCACGTTAGCAGCCTTCATGTTGAAGCCCCCCAATAATTCACATCTTCCGCCGCCCATGTCGATAGCTTTCCGATTCTTTATTTTGAGCTTCATATATTCGGTGACATTGACATCAGTGAAAATCCAAAAACAAAAATGATAGGATTTTTAGTTGACAATATGACTTCACAAAAGTCGAAAAAAACTTAAAGCAAGGCGAAAATTGCAAACTTTTGGCAATTTTGATATCAAAACAATGCCAATAGGTTTCGTACTATACTGAACAATCCTAATTGTTCAAGGGTCAAAATAAATTGCACAAATTTCGAAATCAAATTAGTTACCAGTCTTTCGAAATTTTACGCTTTGGCATGCACTTTTGTCAAGCATATGATGATGTGTTTAAGGTATGTGCACTGTCCTCTAACCAGAAATGTAAGAGCATGGGTTGTCACGATGCAAAGTTGACCATCAGATCACCCATGTCAATGAAACCAATAACATCTCCAGAGTACGAGGCACCAAATGTGACAATATACCAGTAAAAATATGTAGATCAGATAAAAATATATGTATCAGAGATTCATATATTTACGTTTAGAGTTGCATGTAAATACGTTAGACTCTAACGTATAAATACGGCAGACTCTAACATATAAATACAGCACAGTCTAACATACATTTACGGTAGAGTCGGCAGTCTCTAACGTATAAAACAACAGGTACTTCATTTGACACTGATTTTGATTCGCACAAGAACAACATGGCGGATGGTGTGGAAGCTTTTTTGCTAGATTTATCAGCTCTTTTACAGCAGGCAGAAAGACACATTCATAATGACAATCTAAACATTGTGGAATATCTAAGGCGTTGTCTGGACGATAATTATACTGCATTATTGTCATGCATTGTATAGAACAAAATATTTGCTATGAAGTTACCAAGATGTTATGAGAGATTCTTCACAGACTGTCCACAAATCTTGAGCGCTACAATGAACTTTGTGATTCCAATTTCGATGGCCACGATACTTTGGAGATTTCCTCAACTTTGACATTTTCAGAGGAACGTACACACGAATCTGGTAGACCTAGAATAAATGTTTATCCTGACACTGTAGTGGATTTATACAACATCCATAATTCCTGGAGTATTGTTGCGAGGCAAACTGCCATATCCTATAGAACGCTTTTGCGACGAAGACGCGAGTATGGGTTTCAGGTCGCGAATACAGTTGGTCTTCGAAAAAACCTACACTGAAATTGGTGAGGAACAACTTTGCAACACTGTGCGAGAGATTTTAGGAACCAAGCCTGACGCTGGACAAACTTATGTCACTGGTGGTCTGAGGAGTTGGGGGATCCACATACAGAGGTGGCATGTTCTCCATGCAATCCAGACAGTAGATCCTATTAGTCTAGCTCTAAGACATACTTTTGCTGTTGTTAGGCATGTATACAATGTTCGATGCCCCAATGTTTTGTGGTAAGTTGGGCAATTCCATTTAAGTTATATCCACCCCCCTCCTATTGATGACTAAGGTCTCCTCGAATTTAGCCCCTCAGAAAAAGATCAAAGTGCCAATGCAACAGTGAACTTGCTCCACGATCAGCCATGATTGCTTTAACCCCCTCCCTCATTAAGTTGTTCCAGTTATTTTAATTTCAGTTTGTAGGCTAACACCCTATGCTCATTGTGATTTAATTTACAATTGGGGACAAAATCTATTTGTTGACACCCTCTTACCACTCATGCTTTGATAAGTTATTCAATATGGTTGTCTTCCTGTGAAAGATAGGTTACCGTAATAATTTTTAGTTGAAATCAAGTTTAATTTTCATAGCCCTGTTTTTATTATAGGCACATAGATGGCCACCACAAGCTGATAAGATGGAGGTTTGTCTTCCATGGAGGTATTGATGGGTTTAGCAGCTGCATAGTGTTTCTCAGATGCTCAACCAATAACAAAGCAGACACTGTACTTTCACTATTTGAGGATGCAGTGAGAAATTTTGGTTTACCATCTAGAGTGAGATCAGATTATGGAACAGATAATTATTTTGTTGCAAGATACATGTTGGAACATCCTACTCGGGGGATCAACAGAGGCAGCATGATCACTGGGAGGAGTGTGCATAACCAGCACATTGAGAGACTGTGTTTGGAAGTGAAAAAACTTGTTGTAACATACTAAAGAAACATTTTTTATTACACTAAAGAAACATTTTTTATTACCTGGAGGAGCAACAACTATATTAGATCCTCTAAATTAAATAGCTATGTATGCATTACATTACATTTATTGCCCACACATTAACAGGTCTGTAGCTGAACTAATGAACAGCTGGAACAACCATCCTATGAGTACCATGCATAATCGGTCTCCTTTACAACTTTGGCATTCTGGGTTTTGTGCTGCAAATGCGGACTATTCAGAAGTTTGAGGTGTTCTTGATGATGCTAACAGAGATTGGCATTGATGGGGATGGACCACTTTCAGAAACCAATGCAGATGATTCCATTGAAGTGCCAGAAGGACAATTAATCATCACTGAAGCACAACAGAACCGACTGCAGACATGGATTGATCCTTTCTCTAATGATGATAATCATGGTATAAATTTATATATTAATACATTAAAAGTTGTTAATAGATTTGTTTGATTTTAAAACATTTGATTTTTTAATATAATCAAAACAACTGAAGTATCATGTACTGTAGATACAGTAGTAAAGTTTAATGTTATTGCAGTATAATGTGTAAATTTCAACTTAAATATCTTCCAGAACAACACAAAGTATTTTATATAAAGTATTTATACAAAGTATTAGCTTATTCTCATGTTTTGTATCAAACCAGTTCCTCCTAATAAGCCAAACTTTTTCCAAAACAACCAGGCATAACTAAACTAGCCTTCATTCCAGTGTTGAATTTGTTTAACAGTAACAAAACTTTAAAATTGAATATAAACAATGTTTGTTGAAAATTAGTATGATGCTGGGTTTTTAGTGAGTTTACCATACTGTAAAACTGTAAAAGTTTGGGGTTTTTCCTCATTTTTACATGTTTCCAAAGCCACGTTTGCCAAAGGAAATTGCTTTGTCCATGGATGCTCTAAACTGATCGAATTCTTTGGGGATGGGTTGGTATCCATAAGACCATTGGACATGTATTAGCTTCTGGTAAAACCTTGGAAGGAAGTGCATGTAGGAAGGTTACTGTGAGCTTTGCTGATGTATCCACAGGCAGGATAGGATGGGCAGTCCAGAATAGCAGCAGATCACTTATATTCTCTTGATTGCTATCACCTACAAATACAATTTTAAGAAGCCAACAACATGTGAGAATAAATTAAAATATGATATGGTACTGCAGTATTACTTTGACAATTAGTCTTTTACAAAATGAAATATTCCAAATTTACATGTGATTTCAAGTGAATCACATATGAATTTGGAATACAGTAATGTGGAATTTTGGTAAAGGTGTTTCATTTAAAAGACCTAAATACCGATTATTAATATTACTGCTAGAATGAAAGCAAGATTGTTGGGGGGAAATTAACATTTAAAAAAAAGCATTTAGAAAAAAAATAAAGTGAAACCTACCACCTCTGGCTCCTAATTCACTAACATATTTCTCGAAGTATGTGTGTGCTGCATGGTTGACGTCAACATCACCCATTAAATACAAGATGCGGGAGGCTCAACTTCCTCAAACCTTGCATCGCGGAAGAACTTCTTTATCAATTTGGACCACTTCGAGAGCAGGTCTAATGCCGTGTTCCCCAAAACGTTTACACTTTGTAGGCCTTTCCTGAGGTCATCGAGTGATGCAACTCTTTTTGTGATCACTTCATATAACAAACAACATTCATAAGCCAAGTCTCTTCTTTCTTCAGTTATGCTTATGTGTGGAAAACCAGCGGACATAAGAAGTTCCATTATGTCAAGTTCGCTGTCTGGTGTGGTGAATTGACCAAGCTCTTCAACTGGATAATTTGCAAGCTGTTAAAAATACATGTATTTTCAAATCATGAATATTTAAGTATCAATATCTAAACTGTTGCAGTGTTCACCAATTTACTCTTGATGTCTGAAACAGAAAATAGGAACAGGTCAGGCTGTTGCAAAGATCAATAGCCAATGTATGTGGATGCCAATTACTGTGATTGCAACTTTCTAACAAACTGTAGATGAAGTTTGCTAAACATAGATTGATACATACAGTAGATGCTAAATTTTCGATTTTTAAGATCAACCAAAAGTATTCTATACAGTATCATTGAACTAAATATAATAGTTATATTTAGTTCAATGTACCAACGTTTTGACAAAATTTGACAAGAAATGCAGCTCTGGCTGTTAACTGAATATATTATAGTAACTAATTATAGTTCCTAGTAGGCTAAATACCTGCTTTCATTACCTGCCTCCACCACAATATGTTCAACAGCTGCATCACATCTGCCACTGACAACATAGGCAACAATCGCTGGGGACAATCCTGCCATTCCGTTGCATTTATTTAAAACAGCATGCAGAATCATCTTCCCAACCATAGTGAACAACTCGCCTGAGAGGTAATCATAATTATGCATTGGAACCAGGTGCCCACTCGTTCCCTCAAACAAATTAAGGGAACCACTTTGCTTCTGTAACCTCTGAATCAATAGGTAAAAATACTCTCTGGTCACCCCTCCAGCGTCCAATCCAGGCTCATATTGAAAGGCAATGTTTAGAGGCCTTGTTGTATCAAATGATGGATTTTTATATTGCTTGTTCCAATATGTCCTTGTTTCTGTCAAGAAACATGTCCAGCTCCAGGCCAAATGGATTGATTGAAGCAGAAATAAATCTTTGAAGTGATACCAACCCATCTCTGTCATTTTGAAACAGTACATGTGCCAGTGGGGTATCCAATTCCTGTTCATCAGTAGGATCTTCATGGCTTTGTTCCTTTGAAGCTGTAACAAGAAAAAAATAATGAGCAAATTAATAAAAATTAAGTCAAATGATTTGACATGCAGGTATTATACATTTAGATTACCATCATAACAGTTTAATTTATTATTGAAATAAGTAAATTGCAAATTTGATTACATAAGCTGCTGGGTTAACTTGCATTGGCCATAGAGCTGCCATTACTGTACATTGTAATTTCCAACAAAGACAATACATCATTTCAATAAATGAAAATACATGGATTCAGATATAAGTACAGTGACCATAATACTGTATGCAATAACAATTGACTTCATTAATTTTTGCCTAACTACAATCCTTTGTGTGCATACAGTGCAAGTATTGAATCTCACATAATTATTATACGATAAGGCTTCAAAATAATAATTTAGCAAGAGAACAGCTAAGATTAAAGCGTTATAAAATATTGTTAAATGTACCACCAACATCTTTACTGGTATTGTCAATTGTGTTCAGGTTTCTGACCAACTAAAAATAATTCTGCAAACTGCAAGGTTTACCACACCTCCATGCACGAACACATGTGATTCTCACAAGAATTTTTCATAGGGATAATAATCCTATCAAAAATCCTTTGAGAACCATGCCCATTTGCATGTTGGGGTGATGTAAAATCATGTCTGTTAAAGGATTCTAGATATGTGTAGAATAGAAACCCTTTTCCTATCTGAAACACCAAAATATGGTTTTTGTTCAGTACAATATATTGTTTGTTTTCATCATATAAGTAAACTGGGGCATATATATTAGTAAACACTCAAAAACATCAAAATTAGTAAGCCATTCACACTACAGTATTTTACAGACTAGTTAAACAAAGAAACATTGCAGTAATAATATGCTCCATGTAATCTACCTGATGCACTAAGAATCTGATTGATTGCTTCTTGCACATCCATGCCAGAATCCACAAGGATGTCTGAAATTTTCTGATGATCCATACCAGGAAACATCTCACTGATCATGTGTACGTCACTTGTGATTGGATGACATTCATTGACACTTTCAAGAGACTTAGTTGATGAAGAAGCTACCTCTGTGGCATGTGGCAATGTACCAGGAGAAGAGAATGAGCTTCCACACAACCACTGGAGGAACTACACGGATTATCTACCATGTAGTCTCTTATATCAGAGAATAAAGATGTATTTATTATCAACTCATCTTCGCTGGAACTGGATTCAATAATCTGTGAATAACAGTAAAAATAGCAGAACAAAATTTAGAATGCAGTTAAATTAAACGTATTATATAAGTTAATTTTTTTATCCATGGTATTGATTCAGAGTGTTTTTGAACATTTTACTCTTGCAAAAGATTGTTGTAAAATCGACTCGACATGCTGCCATCTTTTTTATTATGGTGGATTTCAGAGGTCTCATAAAAGGTCTCATAAAAGGTCTCATTATATGCTGTTTATTGCTGCATGTTGTATCCGACTAACTTACTGACAACTATTCTTGGTGTATTGTAGTTATCTGAGTACAAGTATAAATTTAAAGTTTTAAAAATGCCCTTTACACTTTTTAGAAAACAAAACAATTTATCGTATTGTAGACACGTATGGGCTCACTAGCCCCACTGAGGGGAATTGGAAAGCAGCATTTCGTAGCATATGGACAAGGAAAAAAAATAATAACTTAATATTGCATATAAATAGTGTATTGACTGTGTTCATACCTCAGTGTCTTTAGATAAGTCATTAAGTTGACCAAGTTTTTCAGATGGTAAAAGCCAAACTGATCTTTGGGTGAATATTTTATTGATATATTCACCAGTTAATTATTGACCAGGTGGGATTGGAGGTTCAACAAGTTCATTTCCAACACTCATCATAATCTGAAATGATCTATCATTTTAAAGGGAATGAGAATGAAGTAATGTTACAATTCTGTTAACCCTTTATAGCCCACTTTAGTATTTAATCTTGCTAACACCAAATAATTTTACTTGTCAACTGGAGACCTCCTGCGTTATATAAAGGGTTAATTACAAAAGGAACAAAGAAAGACAACTTACTCCTTATGGAATGAGATCATAGGTATTCATCCTGAATATTACTGAAAGAGTGGATGAGCTGTTGGCTCATTTACACATGACCTGTAGTTGAGGTCAACCTGGCAGTCCTTAATCCAAAAAAACAAATTTATCCTATTCATACAGAACACGTACATGTACAGTATGTCAGGTACATGAATTATTGCCCTTGGTAGAGACTTAATGCATTCTATTGCAGAAGGTACAAAATAGCTGTTTGTGACAAATTTATTGAAATTATTAAATTGAAATCCTCAGCATTACAAAAATTGATCAAAATCACAAATTAGAAGTACCAGTAATAGATGTAATTATTTTTATTTGTGATAAGCAATTGTATATAATTGTATTTATTTGTATATATTAATTGTATAAATTAATTGTATAAATTTCTTAAAAAGCCTGTGTCACATGAGACATTTTTCTTGCAACTTCAGACACAGCCATTTTGTCATAGAAATATGGTAAGCATGAGCCATCATTACTCATTACATTGGTCATGATGTGGACCATTGGGGGTCAATCATATCTTACCAGCACCCACACACACACACACACACACACACACACACACATACATACTGGTCTTCGGTCATTTATGGGGACCAACCGACTTGTGGGTCCCAGCTTTTTTCACTCTGATAAACAGTCAAGATCGTGTACGTAGGTATTTTTGCGCAAATGTTTTCTAGCCCCAATGTTAATTTTAGGTTTTCTAATAATCTATGTCTTCCAGAGTTGTGGGGACCGACTTGTTGAGACCTATCACTTCTTGCGTTCCATTACTTGTGGGGTCCAGTTATTAGGAAAACAGACTCGTGTGTTTACCCACTTCCGGGGTCCTCACACAGATTTTAACTGTGTGTGTAATAATTGTTTTGTAAATTTTGCTTTCTGAATCAGAATGCACGTTGGTTAAATTTCGAGTGCTATTAGACGATTATTATTATAAATCTAGAAACGATACTTATATATGTTTATATTCAGAGGCAAATGTACCTATATTATTTAAACGGGATTGTTCTCGTTTTGTAGTTTTTTTCTCTGCATGCAGGACAGATGACTTGATGTATAATGGAGAAATTAATTATTTTGACAAGAAATGTCTAAGAATTAAGATGGTGATCAGTAGCAAGAAAAGCAAGGAAGCATATTTAATTGAAAGCAAAGAAGCATATTTAGGCATGTTTTATACGTCGAATTTCAGTCGTGTTGAATGCAATTCAAACAATAGATAATGAAGCTTAATGAGTTTATAATCTCATTATCTATTGAATTGTTTTTAAATTGTCAAAATAATTGAATATACTAAGAGAAATCATAATTTAAAATAAAATTTGGGGGTCACCGATATCGTGTACGAGTTAAATTACTTTAAAGCCCAAATATCCGCCATCTTGAAACGTCATGGTTGCCATAGCAACGGCAGTTGCATAACTTTTGTGCACAAATTCAAATTACATCACAATTTCCTATAACCCTGCGAGAGCCGGTCTTGTTCCAAGAATTGTGAGCAAACATCCTTCTTACCTTGATTCACGAGAACGAGGCTACGGAGCGAAAGAGTAATAATTGATAATCATTAGTCAGTAGACAGTAATGTAACATAATCAAACAATTTATTAACTTTAACAAACAGAAAATATTTCCTAGATTATTATAATTCTATATATTATATATGGAGCATGAAAATGTATACAGGGTGTCCCAAAAAAAGTGACACTATAGAAATTATCTCATTGTTCTTAAACCGCTCTTAAACGCGCGTGATTACACACCTGGGGATTTAATAAAATTCGGTATTAGGGTAAATTGTGTTACAACAAATACTCGTTGCTCTGTAGTCAATTGAACCATTGTTGTTACTCCAACTGATCATATGATTTACATGTAATTTGATTTTTATCGTAATACAGGGTCTCAAAAAAAGTGAACCCTTTGAAATTAAATACAATAGGGTACAATAGATTCTTTGAAAGAAAATGCAAATATGAAGTTCAATTTCAAAAGGTTCACTATTGTATTAAATTTCAAAGAGTTCACTTTTTTATGATACACCCTGTATATATCTTCATCTATACAGTAGATTAAGTAAAGCCAGGTCTAAACCTCGCCATTTTACATACACTGAATGATATCTATAATGTAAATGACTAAAGTCATTGTTTAAACTCTTGTAAAACATTAGATTCGGGGCATGTAAAATGCGACGATAAACCCTGTTTTCCACTTCCCGTAGCGTATTCCTTTGTTTCAAAGTGATTAGTTCTACCCGAGTGTTGAGGATTACAGGATACAAAGAAGTACGTAAGGTTTCGGTACGATACGGTCGAAGTGGCAAACGGCCTTTAAGCCCATTTTCCACTTCAACCGTATAGTAACGTACCCGGTAGCATTTTCTTTAGTTCCACTCTACCGCTCAGGAAACAAAGAAATACGCTACGTTTCGCTACGATACGGTTGAAGTGGAAAACTGGCTTAAGCCTGGTTCACACTGGCCGTAATTCTTTGGCGATCTATTGTATTATTTTCCGACAGACGAAGCATTTTACACACCAGTGATCACAGAAAATGGAAATCCCAGATTTCATGCCTGAGTTTACAGACAATCTTCGGACAACTAAAGTTCTGTTGACTAGATTTCAACACTAGGTTTCTGTTGACTAGATATTTTTTTTATATACATATATATATATAAGACCCTCAATACTCTCAATAAGCCTCATTCCAGAAAAATGGCATATTTCTATGACAAAAAGCCCATTTTCCACTTCAACCGTATCGTAACGTACCCGGTAGCATTTTCTTTAGTTCCACTCTACCGCTCAGGAAACAAAGAAATACGCTACGTTTCGCTACGATACGGTTGAAGTGGAAAACTGGCTTAAGCCTGGTTCACACTGGCCGTAATTCTTTGGCGATCTATTGTATTATTTTCCGACAGACGAAGCATTTTACACACCAGTGATCACAGAAAATGGAAATCCCCGATTCTTACGACCAGTGTGAACCAGGCATTAAAGTCAGCCTTAAGTCAAGACCTAAAGTTGTGAAGACCAACTTGGTCAATAGGTAACTTGTGAAGTTGCGGGCTCAAAACAGAAAGAGTTTATAATAAGCATTCAATTGTTATACTGTTATGTATTCTTATGATATGGCAATATTCCTTAAAATCTTATTCTTACGAAACCTGATTTTAGCTATTTATAGGTCTACTTTAGGGTATAAAAAAGCGCAACCTTGTAATTTCCCGATAAATAAACATAGAGGTAAGTCATATCGGGTCTATGGAACCGAGCTAGCTCGCTTACCGGGGGCGCTTTCCATTATAACACGGGCAGACCGGTCAGAACGGTCAAATTGTTGAATGGAACACAAAACATTTGGGCTTCGGACCTATTTGACAGGAAAATTTAGATAACATTAGAATGAGGTCCATTTTCGTTACATATTTGAGAAACATAGACCAGATCTTTCCATTGATACAGAGAAAAGAATTCGGGTCTGAGCAGTCAGGCCATTAAATGGAAAGCGCCCTGGGATGAATCAGCTGTGACCAATGTGTCATGACAATCTTTCCCACATGCATTACAAATGATTGTTTACTAGTTTAACTTCATGCTGTTGCTGGAGTCAAACTAAACGAATTTTGTTTTATAATTTTATTTTGGATGTCTATGAAATCGCGATAAGAGTTTCATTAAACGAATCATCTCGAAAACCGGGCCATCGCAACTCCATACGAACAGCCCCATATTGTTACTAAGCAGTTATAAACACAAACTATTTTACGCCGTGCCCCTCGTGGGAATTTAAAATAGCTTCTAATCGTATGCCATAACAGTCAAATGCATGCTAATTAGTCATATCATCACAGTCACATCATCAAAATCACCTCAAGGCCAAGGGCTTATAACTGCCTAAGAACGATAATTCCACCAAGGGTTCGGTTTTTTATATATACACCCTTATGATATGCACACACAGCCCATTAACGTTCATTAAATAAATAAAGAGGAGAAAAACTTCAGAATTTTGCGCGCAGTATATATATATATATATATATCATCAGTTGCCTGATGATTGCATAACTGCATGAAACTTAAAGTAGCAACAAAAACTGTTTTAAGATTATAATAAATATTGCTCTACAAATGATTTTGTGTTGAGCACTCTTATCTACTACAATCACAACACAGATATTGTATATATATATATATATATATAAAATAAAGTTACAAAACAAACGTTGTTACTCAGAGTTTCATGCCTGAGTTTACAGACAATCTTCGGACAACTAAAGTTCTGTTGACTAGATTTCAACACTAGGTTTCTGTTGACTAGATATTTTTTTTATATACATATATATATATAAGACCCTCAATACTCTCAATAAGCCTCATTCCAGAAAAAATAAATTATTTTTTCAACCCTAACAGTGTAACCAATAACAAAGAACGGAACGTTTTAATATTCCTATATAAATGCTGCACTGATGCATGCATAAGCTTGCCAAGCTTATGATGTTGGAGTGTTTGATCCTTTAATCAATTTTTATGTCAGTAAAACATGCCAAAGCCTTCTGCATGACAACTGAACTTGTATTTATTACTAATTGCTATAAATTGTTATAGATAACACAACGCTAACTTTTCACCAGATGAGTCTATCCCAGTCGATGAACATCCAAGTCCAGAGCATCATCGTCAAACACCCATTGGCCTTTTTGTGCATAGGCCTCCTTAAATATGAAGAAGTCGGCTTCCATATAGACCACACCGTCCCACCAGTTGCAAGCCCCTATCGACCTGTACCACTAGCCTACCGAGAAAAACTAAGTTCCCACCTACAAAGCCTCAGAGAAGAAAACAAGATTGAAGATGTTGACCCAAACGACCACTGCCCTGGATTTCCAATGTGGTCATTACTGAGAAGAAACAAAAGGGACAAATTCGCATGAACATAGACATGTGCGAAACAAACAAGGCTCTTCAGCGCACAAAACGCCTTGCGGAAACGATACAAGAGATCAGACACACTCCAAATTTTACGAAATGGACATGGGTCACGCGGGTATCACCAGATCGGGCCCGCAGAAGATTCGCGGTATATCGGTACATTTCATACACACGAAGGGCTACACCAATTTAAGGTCCTGTTCTTTGGCGCTTCTCCAGCTACAGAATTATCCCACGACAGAGTCAAAGCTGCCTTACCTGGATGCACCTCCATCCACAACAACATTTTGGTAAGGGGATATACACCAGAAGAACACGAAGCAACCTTGACGCACCTTTGGAGCAAACTCAGTGTCCTGGTTTGGTACCATTTTCTCCAGGTCCGTCATGTCGGCAGACCCTAAAAACATCCAAGCTATCAAGGAGGCAGGGCCACCCCAGAATGCTGACGAAATCAAGAGTTTTCTCCAAGCCTGTCAAGTTAATGTCCGCTTTGTGTACAATACAGAGAACGCATATGCACAGGTAACCAAGCTCCTGAGAGACCTCACGAGAAAGAACACCAAGAAAGACCTCTACTGAAAGACCTCACGAAAAAGATTTCCCAATGTCAACAAGCATACCAAGAAATCCTTCAAACCATGACCAGCAGCACAGCCCTAAGACCATTTAACCCCAAACTAAAAACCATTCACATAACTGATGCGAGACCAGAAGGAATTACAGCCAGCCTTTATCAAGAAGCCACCAATGGAACATGGATTCTCATCGACCATTGCAGTAGAGCCCGGACACCATGTGAACAGAAGTATTCCCAAACGGAGAAAGAGTCCCTTGCCCAAACGTGGGGCATGAATATCTACTATCTGCTCGGCATCCCGTTCGACTCGTATACAGACCATCAGCAACTAATCCACATTTACAAGAAGGGCAATGCTCGCATCGAACTGGCATTGCCTGAAAGTACATGATTTCTAATACACTATGAAATACACGCCTGGCAAAACAAACTCTTGTGACTACCCATCCCGACACCCACTACCTCTCTGCCAGCACACAACTCAGGAGAGGCCGACATGGTGATAGACCTAGATGACGACTTGTGCATCAGCAAGATAGTTACAGATGACCTCCCAGATGTAGTTACCCTGAAAATGGTGCAACAAGCCATCAAACAAGGACACAACCATGCAAAAACTGATAACCTGCATCCAGAAAGGATACATAACAAATGACGATAACCTACGAGACTATCGGCAAGTATTCCAGGAATTGACCAACTGGAATGGAGTAATCTTAAGAGGAGACAGACTCCTTATCCCAGACGCCGAAGTGACTCCCGGCACAGGCAGTCTACGACAGCAAGTGGTCGACACGGCGGAATCGTCAAATGCAAGCAGCTACTGCGTGCCAAACTGTGGTACCCCTATTTAAATACCATGGTCGAGATTCGGATTAGCAGCTGCTTGGGTTGTCAAGCAACAACTTACAAACCAGTACGAGACCCTCTCAAGCCAACACCATGGCAACGAGTGGACATATTTTTTTGGGGCCATTGCCCAATGGCGAATATTTACTAGTGATTATAGATGAATACTCCCGATACCCCGAAGTTGAATTTGTGCACAGAACCAGTGCTCAAGCCGTTATACCCCATCTAGACCGAGTCTTTTTCACCCATGGCTTCCTAGAGATGATCAAGACTGACGACGGACCTCCATTCAACGGACATGATTATCACCAATACATGCAATAGGGGGCGTACATAGCGTTGTCGTAAGCCCCGAGGACCCAGAAGCCAACGGACTAGCCAAGAACTTCATGAAAGCAATGAACAAAGTCTGGCACATCGCCCATATCAAAGGGAAGAACCATAAACAAGAGCTTTACAAATTCCTTACACACTATCGAGCCACGCCACACAGCTTCACATGGAAAGCACCTGCCGATGTCCTATTTAACCGCCAATTCCAAGTCCGACTCCCACAGAAGAATGAACCAACGAAACCTGATATAGAAGCCAATGCAAAACAGAAAGCCTACAAGGATGCCAAGACCAATACCAAATCACACAACATTAAAGTGGGAGATCAGGTTCTCCTACTTCAGAACAGTCCAAATCAAACCCAAGATATGACCCAAAGCCACATAAAGTTACTAACATCTGGGGAACGCAGATTACAGCAGCAAGAACGGCCACGATTCGAAAACGTGATGCCCAACGATTCAAAGGAACAATAAACACGGATACATACAAAAAACAATAGTCAAATGTTAAAGTTGAAATTCAGTTAATAACCTTATCGCTAAACTCTAACTAACATAGTTTATAAAATAACATGTATATAACGCGTGCTCTGATTGGTCGAAACCTGTGTTTGGATCAGGCCATCCAAACATGGAAATTTAAAGTGAAATTTTAACACGGAAAGTTGTTATTTTATAAAACAATGGACCATTCCCCTATTAGACTAACTTTTGAATTAGGAAATTGTTTTAGTACAGCTGGAAAGAGCATCCTAAGTTTAGCAAAATTTGGTTGCGAAATGTCGTAAAATGTGGAAAATATAGCGCTGTGAAGTTGGTAAATTTTCTATATTTTTGTATTACGTGCGGAAAGCGGTTACCACTTTTAAAAAAATCGACAGGTAATCTTCAATAAGCCAATTCGGAATCGCATATCGAAGTATTCAACTGTTCATGTATTACTTGAATATGCAAAATGCTTGAAACGAAGAACACTTACAGTGACTTTCCTCACGGGTTTTAAGCTTTAGTTAGACCGCCCCCTCCCCTAGACTTTCGATCTCGAAGATTCTCTTTTGTCCACCTGGTTCTTTACATAATATTTAATCTGTCTCCACTCTCGTCTATCTAAGGCACCTTCAGCTTCAGCCTTACACCTCTCACACTCGTTTTTTCCAGGAACAACACCGTTTCTGATATAATACTCTAGAGAAGAGTGGACAGCTCGTTTCTCTTCTTTTGTCCACTCTCTTCTTTCAAATTTCTCTAAAAAGAAATATCACAATTTCAGGCAAAGACTGACGAATATGGATGAGTGTAGATATAGTGTTAATTAACTACTAACTTCCAGCAAAACAGATTTCAAATTGAAAACAAAAGAAAGTAACAAAGTAAAGCGTGATTTTCGATATTTCTTCGTGCTTTGCGCTACCCCTAGCCTGAGACAGACGAATAATGAATATTTTTCGATATTCGTCTGTCTCAGGCTACGCTACCCCCAAATAGACTTTATAGCGCCAATGCAAACTATAACTCGTGTGTCAATCAGTGAATCTGAAATACGTTAAATATGCGGAAACTTGCGGAGACTATAGCTAATACGATTGAATGAATAAATCTTCATATAAACTGAATAAGACCTTCGACCAATTATATTATAGTGGCAGTGGCGTAACGGAGGAAGAGGGAGCCCTTGGGCATATTTGGTGTGGGGGCCCCTGTTGACTGTTGTCATTGTTTGACTGAGATATTATATTTATATTGAATAATTATAGAATGTTCTGGAAAATTTCATGTCTATGACAATAACAATATAACAGTCTCCAACACAAATAACTTTTATTTTATTTGAGATGGAATAAAAAAACCAGCTACCGTTGTCGATGAAGGTTTAATTCTTTAGCATTATTAATTTTGCATTTTCTCATTGAGTCTTAATCTGCATTTTGTACATTTTCTAATTTTCTGGGCGACATGCCGTGGCTGATGGGGCCCCTAACTGTCGGGGGTCCCTATAGTTTTTGAACTAACCCTACCTAATGAGCGTTACGCCACTGTATAAGGGATGGAGTCAGTTTGTATGGAATCAGTCGAGCCCGTTTTCTTGTGATGAATTGCGTCATTCCCTGACCACAAACTGTTGTTTAGACTAGGCTAATTTTATTTTGTAATTCAGTTCATTTATCAATCTCATTTTTCTATGAAAGCCGTAATAAGAATTTCACTAAGTAGAAGTTACTATCGCAAGAGTCTGAGAGTAGAAGTTACTATCTAAGTCTATTTCTAATGTCTGCCATGAAACCCACAGTAAAATTATTGCATAAAATTGTCGATGAAAGTACCAGTCATTTCACGTCTGGTAATCATTGTGTCTTGGATAATGAAAATTCGATACCTCTGTCCCGATTGGGCAGCAATGACAGCCGCAAACGACTCGAAATGCGCCTCATCCACAATATGAGACATAATAAAGAGGCAAGAATGCGACCTTGAATGGTAACCGCGGCGAAATGGCGACCGCAAGAATGCGAACGTGACAAAAAGGCCTGATTCTACGGGCGCTTTTTCTCGGCGAAATGCGAAATATTTCGCCTGTTTCTTTTGAATTGTGGGCAATCAAGTAGAAATAATTTATTTGAGTGGTCGCAATTCAAAAGAAACGGGCGAAATATTTCGCATGCGTTTTATTGTTTTATTTTGTTTTAACAGCTCTATTGAATGATTTTCAAACGGCAAGAGTGCGAACGGGACTCAAGACCCATGCGAGGCACTCTCCCTCTTGAATTTTGTTTACATCTAATATTATTTACGGCAATATTATAAATTGGTAAACATATACCAGCTGATTAATACCTCAAATTAGGACGCTATTGCACCACATTTAAGTCATCATCACCACATTTAAGTTATTATTTCGCCGAGAAAAGACGCCCGTAGAATCAGGCCTAAATGGATGCCGACAAAGGAAAAAGGTCTCTTCGCTCGGAAAAAAAAACTAGTGGAAAACCGGCTTTAGGCCTGATTCTACCGACGTATAAAACAGGCGTTAAGGCGGATTTCCATTCAGTGGAAAAAGTCGCACGATCGATTTTTTGCGATCGCTTTCTTTTGAAATGTGTGTAGTCAACTACAGCTAATGAGATTTGTTCCGCTTCACTGTTTGTATTTCAAAAGAAAGCGATCGCAAAAAGTCGATCGCGCAACATTTTGCACTGGCCCGTTCTGCTGGAATATATTTTAATTCCAAATTTAATTCCAATTCAAATATATATTATATAAGAATATATTCTATACACATATTCTGCAAAACGCGCATTACCAGAAATACTGAGGAAAATAATTGTTTTTTATGTAATTGTAGTGCACAGGGTATTTTGCGGAGAAATAGGGGGATTACCCCCGCCCGAAAAAATCGCAAATTCCCCCAAATCTCAAACTAGTTAAATTCTGGGGGGTGGGGGGGGGGGAGCATTTCCCCCGAAATTCCTATTTTTTTTCTTTTAAAGAAGAGCTGGCAACGCTGGCTAGTTTTCAAGCAACCTCGTACCAAGGGCTTCTGTACGAGGTTGATTTTCAACAACTAAAGGGGCAGTATGCGCAATCATGAAAAACTGCCAACAATTAATCAAGTTAGGAGTGAAATACGATATACTGTTTATAATCCCTTCTTTATGCAGGAATCCTTACTTTGTTTTAAAAATTGAAGGCTGCTGCATCTTTTCCAATCATGTAGCATTAATTTTAAAGTTTTTTTGCGCCGTCTATTTTAGCCAATCAGCGCCGTGACACTGCCCCTTTAGGTTTTCAAGGTTCAGAGCGAACAGCGCACGGTACAAAACGAGGTGCGCTCATTCCCCATTCTCGTACCCAGAGCCCTTCTTACGCGCGGTCAGCGACGAAGGGGCTCTGGCCAAATCCAAACCGGATACCATAAAAACATGGTATTAGATATTAGAACAATACCTTCGTTGTGGCCAATCAGATGCCAGTTTGATATGGATTTGGCCAGAGCACTGGGCCAGAACCCCTCGTCGCGCTCCGTTGACCGCGCGTAAGAAGGGCTCTGGGTACGAGAATGGGTACGAGAATCAGCGCTCACTTTTGGGGAAATTTCCCCAAAACGAGGAGAGATCTGGGGAATCACATTTTTTGGGGAAATTTTTGGGGAATTTTTTGAAATAGTGGTCGAAGTGAATGGAACTGATCTTTCGACTGTTTTTGTGCACATTTTGTTTACCTTGTGTTGATTCTGGGTTTGAATATGATAATTTTGATTACATGTGACAGACATTCTCATATTCAGTCGATTCATGCACATGTATATACAATATTTATGTTTGATTTGCGACTTGCGTGTACCCACGTGCCAATAAACATGCATGGTGTTTCCAGAAATTATTCAATATTCACCTATACATGATTTGAGTATTTTAATGCAAAGAACAAACTATAAGAAGTTAACATTAACATTGCTATCATTTCAGTAATATAGTAGCAATATCACAGTTTTCGCCTTCTTCGGAAAACGTGGGATTAAAATCGCTCATGTTTATAACATATACATATCATTAATTTAAAATATTAAATTTATTTTCCACACAAATGACGTAATATTAATGAAATACTTCATGTTACCATGCTACGTTCATCTAAGGAATTTTACGGATATCTGGGGAAATTTTGCGAATTTTTTTGCGCAATCTAAGGAATTCTTAAATTCAGTTGTGAGAGCACTGACGAGATGCTCATTTCCAGAGCTCATTCCCTTGCAATCCCGGATGTCTCCACGTGTAAATTTGGGCAATTGGGCAGCAAGATTGGGCAGTTGAAAAAATTGAGATTTGCCGATAAAAAGAGTCAAAGAAAGCAAAATTACAGCAATTTCAAAGGTAAGTGAATATTTACTATGTTTGTTTTTATGATTCCAAGAGAAGTAACTTTCATTGTTATAAATGTCAATCAGAAAATAGCCCGGTTCCGGCCTGCGTGCATTCAATCCATTCATATAATTTAATGGCTGAATATTAAAAGTTCTATTCAATTTTGGCGAATTACGAAAGCTTTGAGCATATTGATCGTATGATTTACATACACATCAACGTAAGTGGTTTGACTCATTGACTGGTAGCTACAGAAAGTAATATATATACAGGGTGTATCAAAAAAGCTGCAAATACCATAATTTGTATGCACGAGATCATACATTAGAAATTCAATGGCTGTGCAAATAATTACGCTTCTGGGATTTGACAATACGTTTCCCAGGGGTATCAAAACAAGCACACGAATGGCTCAGTTTACGAATGACTGCTGTCGAGTTTTGAGTTTGGGCGTACTTTAAAACAAGAAATACTCATTCCATTCGTAATCGAACAAATTTTAATTCACTTTGTGTGCTTATTTTGATAGTACTGCACGTGGAAACGTAATTATTTGCACAGCCATTGAAATTCTAATGTATGATCTCGTGCATACAAATTATGGTATTTGCAGTTTTTTTGATACATAGCCTAAGGGTTCCGGCCTCCGGGCATTCGTATAATTTAATGGCCGAATATTAAAAGTTCTATTATACCGACTCATAAAGCAACTTATGTATGCAAATATTTGTTATGATATGGATGAAAATCAAATTATTGCTTGCTCGGCAAATTCCATTCCCGGGCCGGTATTATAATTTATATAGGTGCACAGAAAGCGAGTATATCTAGCTGGAGTATATAGTAAATAGCTTGAAACATTATAGTGTTTTGCCCAGATTGGGTTTGCCATGCATTTTGGTACAACAAGGCTGTTTATGCTTATGCATCCAAATGCAGGGGCGCACATTCCAAAAAAGTTTGGGGGGGGTGTCCATTGTTCAGGGTGACCAACTTTTTATATTTGTTTGACCACATCAAAACATGTATTATGAGTTAGTGTAAAAATATGTGTAGTGCCAGGGGTGTAGAAGGATTGTTAAAAAATAGGGGGCCGACCCTCAACGAGACGCCACCATGGTTGGCGCTGACGGGGAAATTTTAAAAAACTTGAGTCTGTAGATTGTCGGAAATGGCATTTTCAGAGTCTTCTCTACCTCTTTCGTTATATGCCCTTTCATTAATATATATAAGATTTCAAACACTCTAGTTCCGAATTCAAATATTTCGCTGCAATTTTCTTTAAATTGCAGTTATTTAAAGAAAACGGCCCCCAAAACGTAACCTTCAACATCATAAAAACCCAATTAGAAACTGCATTTTTACAACAGAGTTGACTTAATTTTACTCGCGAATACTGACGTGGAAATAGAACGCACTATGCGGCAGAGCAAAAGTTAGAAGGTTTTGCGCAGTCGTGTATGGCTACGTCATCTTACATTTGAGTATATTGCTTTAAGAGGAAAATATATCTCTGGGTTTTGCAATGTTGATTTCTTTTATTGACAATTTTTGTATCGTTTATTATACGTTTTTTAGACAGGATGTTTCGGACCAACTCGGACCGAATTAGTAGTGTAATTTTACAATTTGGGACCGACTTTTTTGAAAAATTCACAAATTATGGGGGTGTCACAACCCCCCACGCAAATATTTGTTATGATATGGATGAAAATCAAATTATTGCTTGCTCGGCAAATTCCATTCCCGGGCCGGTATTATAATTTATATAGGTGCACAGAAAGCGAGTATATCTAGCTGGAGTATATAGTAAATAGCTTGAAACATTATAGTGTTTTGCCCAGATTGGGTTTGCCATGCATTTTGGTACAACAAGGCTGTTTATGCTTATGCATCCAAATGCAGGGGCGCACATTCCAAAAAAGTTTGGGGGGGGGTGTCCATTGTTCAGGGTGACCGACTTTTTATATTTGTTTGACCACATCAAAACATGTATTATGAGTTAGTGTAAAAATATGTGTAGTGCCAGGGGTGTAGAAGGATTGTTAAAAAATAGGGGGCCGACCCTCAACGAGACGCCACCATGGTTGGCGCTGACGGGGAAATTTTAAAAAACTTGAGTCTGTAGATTGTCGGAAATGGCATTTTCAGAGTCTTCTCTACCTCTTTCGTTATATGCCCTTTCATTAATATATATAAGATTTCAAACACTCTAGTTCCGAATTCAAATATTTCGCTGCAATTTTCTTTAAATTGCAGTTATTTAAAGAAAACGGCCCCCAAAACGTAACCTTCAACATCATAAAAACCCAATTAGAAACTGCATTTTTACAACAGAGTTGACTTAAGGTGGCTCCCTACAGTTAGTACAGTTTGAAACACGATCTATATAGATCAGATGTCACCTCGCGTGGAATCTTCGTGACCGGTAAAATTTTGAAACAACTCAAACAAGCCGCGGGAAGTTATTTTCGAGACTTTTCTGCGAAGAAACCACAACCTTTTTTCATCATAATCGTAAATCTTTGAAATTCAAGCAGTACGTATGTTGTTAACCAGTTTCTAAGCTTTCTTTTAGTATGTTTTTTACGTATTTACGTTCAGTATTATCTTTTATAATGTTCAAAATCTTCGACTTATTGCAGACTAAAAATTCTAAAATGATATTTTATACTCTGCTCAAGGCAGTCTAGAACTGTCAGAGTAATATAATTATTTAAAGCAATCAGAAGTTTAAAAACTACTGCATACAACTACAGTACAGACAGTTATGACTTACGAGTTATCTTACGAAAATTTGGAATTGTTTGAATACGTTGAAAAGTTTTCATACCGATTTCAACAATAAAAACAAATTTAAGAGACGTTGGATTAATTCAATGGGTAAATCACCGACAAACCAGACCAGAAAAAGACCACCAACAAACAATCTTGGGTCCAATGCCAAGGGTAACGAAAACGAAGAGAATTTTGCTCGCAATTGTACACCATTTCGAAAAAACAGCCTGTTTTACAGCCAGTGAGCCAGCGAGTGTCACGAAAAGACAAGGACATGCGCAGATGCCGATCTTGTCGAAATGAAATTCTGTTTGCCAGCGTAAGTTTTGTGCGTGGCTTAATGGCTTTAGTTTTAATTTCTTCGTGAAATTTTTTAATTTTTGTATAGTGAACTTACAAGTCGCTTTTTAATATATCCAAATTTTAGAAAAATTTATAGATAAGTTTTCTCAGAATAGAAATTTGCAAATATCTAAAAAACTTATCCTACAACCTACCTTAATTTTTTGATATAATGTTCCGTTTAGTATTCCAAATTTACTTGCATTTTTTTTAAAAAATTCACCGAAGGAAATTCAAGTAATTTTATTTTTTGTCCCATTTATAGGATATGACTACTATAGTTCATACGCTATTGTTGCCATAGCAACGCGACTGTGGTATATTTAGAACCCATAGGTTGGACACATAACAGTTATATTATTAGTTATTACCCAAAAAGCAACTATATATTTCACAAACATGAAGATATGTGTTGCAATAGGGAGAGCACATTTTCACCCCTTGTTTTAATAATAACTGCAGGGAACCACCTTAATTTTACTCGCGAATACTGACGTGGAAATAGAACGCACTATGCGGCAGAGCAAAAGTTAGAAGGTTTTGCGCAGTCGTGTATGGCTACGTCATCTTACATTTGAGTATATTGCTTTAAGAGGAAAATATATCTCTGGGTTTTGCAATGTTGATTTCTTTTATTGACAATTTTTGTATCGTTTATTATACGTTTTTTAGACAGGATGTTTCGGACCAACTCGGACCGAATTAGTAGTGTAATTTTACAATTTGGGACCGACTTTTTTGAAAAATTCACAAATTATGGGGGTGTCACACCCCCCCACGCACCCCCCTAATGTGCACCCCTGTCCAAATGGACAATCTGTTATTGTAGGTGGGTTTCACTGTGTTATACATGGGGAAACACAACTTTACATGCATGTATTGAAGAGTTGTACTTACATTGGGGGCCTGTCATATAGTCATAGTCGTATGAGCACGGGCCGCAGAACCGGGGGGGGGGGGCAATGGGGGCATGTGCTCCCCCACTTTTTTTAAAAGTGAAAAAAGTGCCCTTTTTTCTGGGCTGAAGTGCCCCATTTAATTAAAGAACGAAAAAAGGATTTCTTGAATGAACGCCCTCTTTTGCTGGAAACAAAGTGCCCTTTTTGCTGTAGTAAAGACTCTGTAAAGGCCATTTCCGACGTTATAGAGACTCCATATTTTCAAAAATTTTCATTCGGCTCGTGAACAACATAAAATCGTTTGATTTTGGTCATATACAAAAGTGCCCCTTTGAGCTCGAAATGCTTCTGCGGCCTCTGCGTATGAGCGACTACATAACGGTAAATCGCGCGCATTTGCAACCAAACAGAAAATAACCGAAACACAACTGCGTTTCCTTTTAGAGTCGTTCAAGTGCAAAAATCTCCTAATGACAGATATTTTAAGACAAATTGTATTATTGCCAGCTAGTCTACAAATAGTGCACCGTTATTGTGACCTTGGGACTTTAAACTATGCAATGATATTGCAAGTTGTTAGTATTAGCTGTGCAATATCAATCCAATGGCAGTATTGTGGCAGTGAAGTGATTATTAAATGCAAATGATCTTGTTGAAATATTTCACTTCCTTATACATTGCCCTATTCATATAAAGAATATTGCGGATTTACGATATGTATGAATTCCCTTGTGACCTGATTACTGATCGAGGTCTGCAAAACATCAACTAATAAACTGTACATCCGCATGAAGTCATCCAGTCACACTTCTTTCAGGTCCCTACTGAAAATCGCGTTTCGCTAGTAGGTTACCTGTTGAAATATTTATTAAACAAAACAAAACAAATATCTGAGAAGAGCATGGGGAACCCATCTTCTCTTCGAATCTTGCCACGAGAAATATTTGCGTATATATGAGTATAACTATTCCATAGAGTAAATATTATATAGAGGGTTCACTCTCTTGGGAACCTTTGAATTTTTGGGGTCGCGCATATCGCGCATGTTGGCCGCCATTTCTCTGGCCAGTCAATTGCTTTTTCTGGCCAATAAACACGCTGAACTGGCTGATCCGCCATTTTCCTGGCCAGTAAACTGCATATTTTTGCATAAAAAACCGAGGACACGTTGCACCGCTGAGTGGCCCTTCTGTATATATCTTTCTTCTGTGACTATTCACTACGATCGATCGAGCTATAAGCACAGCTATAAGTTTGAAAGTCCCGCACAAAAGACATTCAATTTATTCAAGATTTAGTCCCGTTCAGTCACAACCAATAACAACCAAGTATTTTGCCTAAGCATGCAAATTAAAAAATGACAACCAGTAGGAATCAGCGATTTTGCTTATGCTAAGTCTCGATAATGATATTAGTGAGGCTATACATGTAAGTCCGCTTTCGTCCTTAGATACAGGTCACTGAACTATTCAATTTTGGCGAATTACGAAAGCTTTGAGCATATTGATTGTATGATTTACATACACATCAACGTAAGTGGTTTGACTCATTGACTGGTAGCTACAGAAAGTAATATATGCAAATTTATAGATAATAATAATAACTTTATTCATAACAAAATACCAATACTGGTACATAATGAATACATAACATTCTATAAGTCAAAATTAACTAACAGATTCACACATTTTATAAATGACTGAACTTAAATCTCATGCACTAAATATATAGTTGCAAACATAATTGTTCTACTCAAGTTGAAATATTTTAGTTTGGTTACTTGATGAATGTACAAACTTGATCAATATTTTCGACTTATCCACCGTTTAAGCTAAATGGGCTTCGAACAACCGGCCCCAGGTAATAAAATGCACCGTTAATGATCAGATTTGGATATTGAAGATGTTTGGTTATATTTAAAACACGAACAGAATGGCTTTACACTATGAATCTAGGCCAGACAGCATCAAATGCCGAATATATTTCGCTGAAAGCTTTAAGCCAACAGAACTCAGAAGACAGAAAATTTTATATAATACTGTGGGTTAGAAAGCGAAATATTAGCTTCAAAGTAAACTAATTTGCTGTTTGAGCAACCACTTCTGAATGTAATTAAACTGTAAACACAACACAAACCTGAGAGACTTGTAATTATGCCGAGATGAATTTTCCAATTAGCCCAAACTTCGAAACGTTTATACTCTAACTTGGCTATACTCTAATTTGGCTATACTCGAGACAAAGTTGCTGTGCAGGCATGCCAATGCTGGTACTTCATTCTTTTAAACTGCTACCAGTCTTCTCATCCCATTGATTAAACAGCAAATTAAAATGTACGCATATCGTAACGGCGCAGTTTCTCTCATTTCACATGTTTCCCACAGCCCGCCATCACAAACAAACACGAACGCATATTTCATCCGGTCGATTTGCATTTCAAAACCGGTCAAATAACTGGCATGCAAATGGCGAAAATGTAACACTTGCTTTACTGTATGTGACAACAATCCTAAACCGCCACACAACCGAACAATACTCTCTGGTACCAATACAAAATAACACAATATTGTAGTAGCTACTTCTCTGTTAATATTTAAAAAAAACATGTCTTCATTTCGGACAAGGCGCGTATTTTGATTGGGTGTAACACAGCACGCGTCATATTTTAATTTTATGTGCATGGTTGATATTGTCATACTTTATTTTTGTTGTCATACTTTATTTTTAGTTAATATTGTTTTGATCGGTTATTAATGGATGATTAAGGTTGTTACAGGCTTTTTGTTTACCAAGAGGCATGTCTAATATTATTTTATGCAACCTGTACCATCCACCAGGGGCAAATGATCAGTCTATGATCAACTACCTTTTTGAATCATTAGTAACACTCGAAACAAAATTTACAAACAGTGGGATAATCTTATCTGGTGATTTTAATAAATTGAACGTTCATCTGTTAAAAAAACAGTTTTAAATTGCGTCAGATTGTAAATTTCCCTACTCGTGGTAATAACATCCTCGATCTGATTTTAACTAATATGAAAACGTTTTATGATTCTCCAATTAAACGCCCTCCTTTTGGACTATCCGATCACGTCACCGTATAGAAGTGCAACCACTAAAAAGACCTAAAAATTCTGGAACAAAATGTTGGAGCATAACTTTGTTCTTGACTTTCTACTCCCCATAAAAAAAGAAGATTTTGATCAATAATGAGCCCCCTTGGATGACCAAATCGTTAAAACAACTGATTCGCCGAAGGGGGAAATCTTTTGCACTAAACAACTTAGATTCTTTTAAGAAACTAAGAAACCAAGTAAACCGCGAAAGGAAATCTTGTCGGAAACGTTTTTATTGAAACAAAGTCGAACATCTGAAATCTTGTTCACCTTCAACTTGGTGGAAGGAGATCAAAAAGTTAAGTGGCGTATCTTCACCTGTGCCCTCACAAGAAGACACGATGTCAATCCTGCACAACATTGATAAAGAGTAATTACCATCTGATCACACTCCTGAGCAACTTGCAAACATGATTAACGAATCTTTTGTAACACCAATGAAAGCCTTTAATCCACTACTCCCCCACTTACGCCTTGATAACGAGGATGATAATTTCCCGAGTCTGTCGCTCGTCACCAAGTTTTCTGCTTTCAAGATGTTGTCAACTCTTAATGCAAGGAAAGTAACTGGCCCAGACGGCATTCCCGCCTGGGTCTTAAAAGAGAACGCTGACATATTGGCTTCTTCTGTGGCGGATATCATAAACAGCTCTTATAAAGAGGCTCATTTACCAGAATCATGGAAATTACACCATTACACCGATTCCAAAGCAGAAACCTGTCCGAGATGTAATTAAACACCTAAGGCCCATATCACTTACTGCGATCGTATCTAAAGTAGCTAAGAAATTTGTCGTGGAAAACTATGTTAAACCAGCTGTACTTAAGAAGATAGACTCTAATCAGTATGGGGCAATCCCAAACTCAAGTACAACCATAGCTCTCCTCAGTATGTTACAATCCTGGAATAAGGCACTGATGGCAACGGAGCGGCCGTTCGGGCACTGTTATTGGACTTTAAGAAAGCTTTTGACCTGATTGATCATCACTTATTGGTTGAAAACCTACGCTTGTTCGATATACCGAAATGGGTTTTAAACTGGATCGTGGATTTTCTTTCTGGTAGAAAGCAAATTGTTTCTCGGAGTGGGAACTTGTACCTGCGGGTGTTCCGCAGGGGACAAAGCTGGGGCCTTGGCTTTCCTGATTATGATAAATGACCTTAAGTTGCAAAATGAAATGTGGAAATTCGTGGACGATACCACTGTCAGTGAAGTAATTGGAAAAGATCAAACAAGTAACTTGCAAAACCAAATGGACATTTTAGCGAACAACATTTCATCTGATAAGTTCCAGTTAAACGAATCAAAGTGTAAAGAAATGAGAATTTGTTTTGGATCTAATATTAACGACTTTCAACCAATTACCATCAATAACATTACACTGGATATTGTCCAAAACGCGAAGGTTTTGGGATTGCATATAGCTAACAATTTTAAGTGCAACATCTGTGTGAATGAAGTGATCAAAGAAATGCCGTAAATGCCTTTACCATCTTACCCAATTAAAACGAGCAAATATTGGACTTAAGGAATTGCTTCAATTTTACAAATCGTGCATAAGACCTGTTCTGGAGTACGCCTGCCCGGTCTTCCACAATAGCCTTACATCGTATTTGTCAAACGACCTAGGATCACTCCAAAAGCGAGCACTAAAAATAATTCTGCCCCATCATAACTATGAAAACGCTCTGAAATTTACTAACTTGCAACGTCTTAGTGAAAGGAGAAATGATCTAACAACGAAGTTGTTCGAGAAAATAGTTGCAGATCCATCTCACAGGCTCCATGGCCATCTTCCTCCCCGTTTAGAACATTTAAATATGGAACTTAGGACACAACATTTATTTAATATTAATTTTAATACTAAACGTTTTAGGAATAGTTTTATAACTTGTAACTCATTGAAGATGTAACTTACTAAAAATCATACCTTTGTAATCTTAAACGTATTTCAGCTATATGGCTGCTAGTTTTAAGAAATAAATCATCTATCTATCTATCTATCTATCTAAGCAAATTATCTGAAATTTTGTACAGTAATTAAAAACCCAACAAATTTTCCATCCATTAACTCAAAATACGAAATTAAGAAAAACAGACACATTGCTCAAGTTTATCAATTTAAGACATGCAAAGAGCAGCATTCATAAAAAGCCCTTAAATGTATATATTAAATATACTGAATATGATTTGATGATTCCTTCCTAGTTCAGCTCTCGCACCTATTATTAAATATATAACGGTATCATATATCCAAAAAAAATGCCACCTCAATAGAAAAAATCTAAACATTAAGTAAAATTTAACACAAATATTTGAGAGTATTGGACCGGTTTGCTGACCAGCTTTGGCATAAATCTGTCCAGGGTAGCCCTTTCAGATGCAAATGCCTCCATCATCAATATGCTGTAGGGGCCCCGATATGCACAACAGAATTATTAGTATAGGTTATCATGCGATGGCGAGTACAATTAGGGATTAACAGTACGAGTGATGTTTGGAAACTTTGCCAAAATTGAACGAACGCAGCCGCGGTCCAATTTGGCAACATTTTCAAACATCACGAGTACTATTAATCCCTAATTGTACGAGCAACATCGCATGATTACTTGTTTATTATTAGCATGACAAAATTTCCGCCATTTTGTTTGTTTCGGGAAAATCATTAATTGTACTGCAGTACAATTAATTGTACTCCTCTCAACCAATCAGTATCCAGTAATTTTATCATGCTAATAATAAGTAAATTTAAATCAAGAATTAATTGCGGAATTTTTTGATGGTTTAATGTTATTTTCAACGTTTTGGATAATTTTACTCTCCATCTTCAGGCTAACTAATGATCTTACGAATGTTTAAAAAGTGCCTAGAAAAGCAATTTCGTGGCAACCCCCTGGGGAATAGATTTTCTGTGGTTCATTGCATAGTACCATAGATGTTCAATTACCACAAAAAGTTCCCAAGCAAAAAACTTGCCCAATACCAATAATTTGTATTGTAATTGAATACAAAATTTCCCATTTTTGCTGTAATACAATTTAATAGAGGATAATCATTGATCATCCATTTTCTCGGTATTGGGCAAGTTTTTTGCTTGGGAACTTTTTTGGTAGTAATGTACCTATATGCCTTTCAAATAAAATTGTATCCATTCTGGCTATTACAACCGGACGTGTGAGTTGGGATTGGAAAAATGCGGACAAATTTTTGCTGAAGTCGGACTTCTGGTATTATTATCTATTCTGTGATCTTTTATATGTAAGATGGTGTGATGTACTAGCCAGGATTTGACTCGTCCCCAGTCGTATCTGTGAACCGTACGAGACGACTGGCGACGAGTGGATGGCATGTAATGGCGTGAGTTGGGATTGAATATCACACGCTTTGGATAAACTCTGACAAATTTTAACTCAATCTCTATATAGCTCAAGCTCTATGTATAATTGTTAAATATACTTACTATACTGTTAAGTAATACACTAATATACTATTTTGATTTTTGAACAATTTTGTCACCGTACCTTCAGTGTTATTCTCATTTAGTTTTCACTTTTGTTGGTGCTCTTGAGAGAAAAAATTATGGACGTGAAAAACTGTATCATGGACATGGATGATTATCAAACTTGAAGGTGTGATCAATGTTAAACAACAGAAGTAAGTAATTCATAAGTTTTTTTATTTGGATATCTATAGCCGGGGAAACGAGGGTAAGGTGTACAATATTATGTAATGTACCTGGCGATTCGCTGGTGTCGCTTTCACCATCACTTTCGTCGCTTTCCTCCTCACTTTCTGGCTCTGAAATTTCTGTTGAAAAGCGGGAAAAGTAAAAATATTATAAATGCTAAATAAGTTTGGATTATACAACTGCAAGGGTCGCTTTCGTCCTGCAGTGTAATGCAAATTATATAAGAAATACGAGGCGAGATTTAACAATGTAATGTCTTTATTTTGAAATATAATTAGAATTCCTGGACCTTAGACTCACTAACTTACATGCATGGGGTGACCCCTCGCACAAGTAACTTTTCTCAGCAATGAAAATGGGATTCAGTGTATATTAGTGGTCGTGTAGACGCTCAGCGAACAGCAACAAATAAATCTTGACATAAATACAGTACTAAGAATTTTAGTTATTGTAATTGTGAAGGATAACTGAATAAAACGAAATTTTGAGTTTAGTACTTAGAAGTTGAGGATAAGCAATGAAGTATTTTTCATTGTGGAAGCACCGTGGTTATGGCAACACTGACAGGATTTAAAATAAAAAAATATTTTTATTTTCGCAGGACATCATCAGCTTCGTACCCGGGCCTTGATTCCTTGGTTATGGTATGTTGTTATAACTTGATGTTATTCTGCTTTTTATTTCCATGTTTGTACAGTATGTTTTTAAAATGAATCAGATGGCTTTAAATGCTTCATAACTGTTTATTATATACACAAGCTCAACAAGCGCTGTATATGAACCGAAGTAAATTTCTTTAATTTGATTTTCTCACATAACAGCCGCCATGCACGCGTATTGAAGCGAAAGGCTGAATGAATTATGTCAGATGAGTTTGGCGAAAATGGCGAAGGCATGCAAATTTTTCTTTGGACTCAACAGTATGCGTTCTTTACTCCTATCGAAAAGTACATCAGGATTAAAGTAAATTTTCACATTGCAATTGTAAAAATTAAACACAGGGATCTTAGTCGTGAAGCGGCTCAGCTAATATTTGTTAAACGGGTCGACTGATATTTGTTGACAATTGTCATCGACTGTTCGTCGTGTTTGTCGAAGGTACAGTAAGAACACAGAGGCCCAGGCTCTATACCTGCGCCCGCCTGTGACTTCCTTATAATGAGGGAAGGACGGAAAGATTGAGACCAAAATAGCATATGTCAAACGAAACTACAGTATCTTCGCTTTTTCGCCTTTAAATGCATTTCTTTCAAGATTAATCGATATTCCCTGCAAGAATGATACCGTTCAACTCTCAAAACAACGATGCTTTAATTCGCTCTAAAATTCACGAAGGAATTACAAAATTATAAAAGCCGTAGAAAAATTCTCAAATAGCCGTACAAAACTCCACAAAAACAGTGTTGTACTCAGTATAATATCAGCAAAGATTATCGGAAATTGTTTTCATGTCAACAGAAGGTGAATAATATATTTTATAAATAATTTTATAATATATTTTATGAAAAAATATAACATGCATAAATACCAGCAATCATGGATTGGCCCCGAAGCTCCCGTATAAACATACAGAAACCATGGGCAAGGGAACTTGCAGCGGGAAAATACATTCCTATCTTTAAAAAGGTTGTTCTCAACTCGATGATAGTAAATATTTACCAAAAAACAGCAAAGTCTGCGGAAAACACAACACTGAATTGAATATAAATTAAAATAAAAACAAAATTTTGTCAAATTTTAGAAATACAAATTCGCAGCACAAATAACGTTAGGAAAATATCAATATGCAGTAATTTTCATGATAGACCTGCGAAGACCTATCATGACCTGGATATATCTCGATATATCTCAATTTTTTCTCTTTATATAGGTCAGTGGGATGCGTGTCCGCTAAAACTGCAATAAAAAGTGTAAAATGATATAGACATGCATGAGCTACCACTTACCTAAATCGATCTCCGACAGACTTTTCCCCACCCATTTCATGGTATCTCCAGAGTCCACTGCTATCAGGAGTTTGCTAACCTTGGCAAGTTCGATTGTGGACTCGTGTAGGCGGTAATACTCCCGATGAATGCTCACATCATGACCGAGATGTCGTGCCAGCCAATCCAGCCAAGCACTTGAGACATTGTTGCGATGTATTTTCTCAATTTAGTGCCCGTCACATCATCTGGTTGGGAGAGTGGTGGCTGGCACTCCCTGATGAACTTTCTCAAGCAATCACATGCCCTGATGTGGCCTAGGGACTGCTTCGTTGGTCTTGCGAAGACATAGCGGTTGTCTGGCGCTATACCGACACGATTCCTGGTGCGGATCAACAGATCGATGCTTTCTGTTGTGTCCTTGGTGAGGATTATTGGCACTTTCCTCCCTTTTTCCCCTCTAATTTCAACCATATCAAGCCTAGAAACATATTATAATATAGAATACGTCTTAAGGATACGCAACACGATAGACGCGCGTTATGATAGATTGTACATTGCCCAACTAATTTTACTAGGCGTAGTTCTACAACATTTTTGGTGAAAAAAGGCCAGAAAAATGCAGATTTCAAGTTTTTATATTGATCCTCCACGATAGTTCACAAAGCCGTAAAACAATACACTATTATATAAAAATATCCCTTATTAAAGACGAGAAAATCGATAAACTTTCGGGTAAACTGCACACTAATTTACTTGTTTTTATGGAGTACCAATAGTTTTGTTTTATAATTAGATTTTCTTGAATAGTTTTACCTGAAAATCAAACGAAGTGTTTCATAATTCACCAAATAGTTGGTAAAACTACACTACCTAAACAATCCCGTCTTACTTTCCCATATAAACAGATGGCAAGTTAGGCAGGAAACTCTTCTCACACAAGAAACTCGTCTTAAAATCATATTCGCATTTACCGTATATTCAGGCGGGTTTCTATATGGAATATTTCCCATCTGAGGTGAGTTTTCCCGCCTTTAACGAATTCGGCATTTAACGAATTGATGGCGAGAAAAAAACTTGTCAGGAAGTTCAACATCTTTATGCAGATCTAAACATGACCGGTTATTCGTGCTGTTTGGGGAAACATTTGCAACATATACTGTATGGCAATAGTATATATTAATTATATGTAGTACTTACTTTTTTGAAAGTGCGCGCTCGAACTTATCCAACGACTTGGCGATTTCTGCACTGTTCACGCTATTCCAGACTGGAATCTAGACTAGTCTCGTATCGGAAGTTTGGAAACCTCCCCTCCTCTTCTCTTATTGAAGACGAACATTCTCGTCAACGTCGTCTGTGCCAACAAATTCCAGTCTTCCAATCTCCCATACGTTTCCAGTGCTCTAAAGGAATCGGACTTTTTAAGGTCAATGTAAGCTTTTAGTTTTGCCAGGTCTTCGGCAAGAGGCAATACATTGACCTTATTGAATTTCCTTGAGTTTAATGTGTTCGTGGAATGATGCGAAATTTGTGTGGCCCATTCGTTGAGTAACAATTGGTGAAACTTGTTGGCCACCTTTTCCTTCACCTCATCCTCTTCCCTTATTGCCTTGCCAACAACGACTTCGACACACTTTTTCAGCGCATAGCCAATCTTCAACGCCAGGGATGGTGTACCTACACTTTGTTGCCCCTCTTTTGTTTCAAAAGAACAAAGCTCTTTCACGGCTTCCACAACTGTGTCGAACTTTTTCGGATTGATGAAGTTGGAAAGCTCCGCATCAGGATTCTCCTTTCGCAATTGAAGAACTAGACGTGATAATTCTCGCATCCCGGTCTGGGATGAATCCTGAGCTTTGGTGATACCATGCTTCTGTCGAGAATGTTTGCCTCCGAAAACTGTAGTCCTCGACAAGTCACAAATCAAATTAATAAAAGTTTAATAAAATTACACAGAGCCATATAAATCTCACATTCTCGCTCACTCTCCGTTATTGTCACAAATCCAACTATACCCAAGACTATTGACTAGTGATTGACACATTACAAACATACACGTATACATTATACTAAACCCAATTAAGTGTCACTTGATCTGTCAGTCTCCAACACACTCCCCCATATAGCTCCACGCAGAGATATATGTCCATTTGAGACTGACTTCGTTATCTAAACAGAACTAAATTAAAGTCAATAATATGAAATGTTCTCATGCAATATGTCTAAAGACTCTTTAAATGTCACTATTCGTTCCTATCATGTTCTGCAACCTCTCCAATACGTAATCTTGCCGCAGTTGCCGCATCTCTGGTGGCTCGTGGTTGGAAGACTGGGGCTGAGGGGTTGGGTTTCACAAACTTGCTTTGGTCGCACGTCAGTTCGAGGGGATAAAGCTGTTGAATTGCTCTCTCTAAGACTCCGTTGGCCATCTTGACTATGGCTCCCCGTACAACACCGTCCTTTCCTTTAATAAGTTCGGTGACGATCCCGAGTCGCCAAGCGTTTCTGTTCTTGCTCTCACCGTGAATGATCACCGCTGATCCCTTCCTTGGAACTGATGCTTGCTTTCCTGCGCCGTTAATGTGGCGTTCACGAAGACTTCACACATATTCACGCGACCACCGTTTCCACATTGCTTGTTTACACTTCCTGAGGAACTTCGCTCGCTTCCGAAGGTCTTGGTTCTCCAAATGGTGGGCTTTCAGTTCTGGCACCTGCACTGGATTAACGTTTAACATGGAATTAGGCGTCAATACGGGCAGTTCGATATCATCTTCGAGATAGCTCAATGGGCGGTCATTGAGCGCAACTTCCACATCAAGTACGACATCCTCCAACTCCTCGAACGTAAGCACACCCTTGCCAATGGATTTATAAAACGCTCTTTTAAACAAGCCAATAACCCGTTCAAATTGGCCTCCCCACCAAGGCGCTCGACTCAAGTTGAATCTCCACTGTACTGTCCGCTTCGACAGAAAATCATTTAACTGCTCATCACTTCGGATCTTCTCCAGCCATTTCTCGGCAGCTTTGAAGGTGGCTCCGTTGTCCGAATAGATAATTCTAGGCCGTCCTCGTCTCGCGATGAATCGTTTTAGGCTTGCTAGAAACTCTCTGACTTCTAGAGACCTCAAAACTTCTAAATGTACAGCTCTCGTTAAGCTGCACCCGTATAGAACGAGGTAGGATTTCTTAATTTTCTTCCCTTTCGTCTTGTAGTAAATGGGACCGGCAAAGTCCACTCCAACAGCTTCAAAGGGCGTGGTGCCTTGTGTCCGGGTTATTGGTAAATTACCAGGTGGTGGGGTTTCATACGATTGAACTCGGAACCTCTTGTATCCCCAGCAATCTGTTCTAACTCGTTTTACTAGCTGGCGTAACTTTGGAATCCAATAACGTTCCCTTATCTTCGCCATGGTCATCCCTACGCCACCATGAATTGTAGATAAATGGACTTGCTCTACCAACTTGCGTGTGAATGGATGATTTTGGGGTAAGTATATTGGGTACTCCCCTTCGATCCTACCACGACATTCCAAAATTTCATCCTCGTTTGGTTGAAGGTTTAGGATCACTTGGTCTTTCTCGATCTCGTCAATGCTCGCCGCATCTTGCTGTGCTCTCTTAGTCCACCACGATTGTTGAAACTCAATCTCAGCCGTCTTTAAGGGACCAGATTCGCGATCATCGACAGAACGTCTACAATTCTCGATGAATTTTCGTACCCACGCTCCAACTCTAAGAACTTTGTGTATATCATGGGCTTGAAGTAGCTCGTCTAACTCGTCTCGAACTCTCGTCGTTGTTGTGGTTGCAACAAAAACACTTCTTACGACCTTCGCTTCTGCGCTAGATTCAGGACTCTGTTCCAGGATGACATTTGGAGGCCACTTGCTAGGATCGCTTAACCAGAAAGGACCATTCCGCCAAAGCTCGTTTTCAGCACAGCTGCCGCCTCGACTCCCTAGATCTGCTGGGTTGTCTTCCGTCTGTACATGATGCCATTGAACATGATCTTGCTCCTTAATCTTGGCGACACGATTGGAGACGAACCGGCGATACTCCCCTTGGCCGTTGATCCAATAGAGTGCCACTGTCGAATCACTCCAACAATGGACTGAGGAAATTTTCACTGAATCGATCGCACGCTCGACATTCGTCACTAGATTCGACGCCATATGAGCTGCTACAAGTTCAAGACGAGGAATGCTGAGGCTTTGCTTCGCCAGCCGAGATTTGGAACAAACTAAGCCTTGAAATTTGCTGTCACTTTGTTCCACGACCGCATAAACAACCGCTGAAACACCGTGTTTGCTCGCGTCACCGAATCCGTGAAGGGTTATTTCTGTTATGGGATGATGGATGGGTGCCAGAGTGCGAGGTACCGTTAATTCTGTAGACATCACACCTTGCCACACTTCCCAACGTCTCTTGATTTGTTCTGGGAACTCGCCGTCCCAAGGAATCTTGGCTTCGCACATTTCTCGGTAGAGCTGTTTCGCGACTAAGGTGGATGGAGAGATTAACCCTAACGGGTCAAAAACTTTCGCTAGTTGGGACAGGGCTTCGCGTTTGGTTTGTACTTCCTTTCGTTGAGGAATCTCGACACTTAGAGTATTTTCCGATTTGTCCCACGGCAGTCCGAGAAGCTTCGTATTCGTTTTGTTGGACCCTAGCTGTGATTTAGCATAGGTGATCTCTTCTTCTTCAGTAGACTTTTGTGGGTCTTCGTTCTCCAGGGTTGCGACATTTGAATGCCACTTGTGAAGCTTAAAAGTCCCGTCTTCGAAAACTTCGATTGCCTTCGATCGTTTCGTTGCAACCGTTTCTACCGTCTCTCCTCCTGCCATCAGGTCGTCAACGTACAACCCATCACGAATCTCGTTCACTACTTGTGGACATCTGCGCTCCCAATGGTTTAAAAGCTCGTTAATTACTCCACCGAGGAGAAATGGTGAACACGTTAAACCGAATAAGGCTCGAGTGAAGCGATAGACAGACGTCTCATCAGAACCTGGACTCTTCCAGAAGAACCTTAACGAATCTCGTTCTTCTCTCTTGATGTGAACTAGAATAGGGTGGAATCGTGCACGGACAAGGATATTCCACAGTTGATTCTGAAGCGGTGGGCCTGGATACAAACATTCATTCAAGGAGGGATGGTTGCTCGATTCTTTGGCGGAGGCATCGTAAACTATGCGCAACTTCGTGGTTTCCGCCGTCTGTTTAATGACTCCTTTGTGCGGAAGGTAGAATTCTTTGCCGGTTACTTCGCTCGGGGCACGTTCTATAATTCCCTCCTCGAGTTGTTCTCGGATGACGTCATCGTACCGCTCGTAGTTCCCCTCACGAGTCAACTTCCGTACAAGAGATGTCAATCGCCTTCGACTACCCGCTTCATTCGTTGGAAGGTTCGGATGATTTGCCTTCCATGGGAGGTTCGTCTCGTACCAACCTGCAGGATTTCGTACCAGCTGCTCTTTGAAGTCGTTGTATACCGCGTTCTGGTCATTTTCCATCGTATCAGCTAGACCAAGCACATCTAAGCGACATAGACCTTCAAAATCTGCTTGGGCCGTTTGGGTAAGGAGCATGGTACTTCGATCAAAATCAATTCCGGGACTCATCAAAAACCAGCCAAGCTTCGTTTTCTCTGCCACAGGTTCGCGGTCACCGCCAATAAGGGGTTTCGTACTGGTTTTTATTTGTGCATACTCGCCGCTACCTAGCACTAAATGGATTGGTAATTGATCTTTCGTATCAGAGTCATCAATAACGACGTTTCGAAGGTGCTTGTGATCACTAATTAACTGTTCGTAATGTGGGTTATTTATTGCTAACAGTTCCGGTTTTTCCACTTTCGCCAACTTCACATTCATTTTGTAACTTCCGTCTAATGCACTCACTTCTCAGGTATATTAATGCCTGGGTCTTCCCACGTTCTAGTAATAAGTGCACGCGTGGAACACGCGAGACTTTAGAGGCGCGGGGCCGTGACGTGTTATAGAATCACAGTGAAATGCACGACAGAAATATCAAATATGGCTGAAATAATATGGGTATATCAGTGCGGTCAATATGGTATATGCAATTCTTCGCGTGTGTTTACCAGGTTAGTACTTTTGTAATAAATATATGTACCAGTAAGCTTATAATTTTCACTTGTGCGAATCTCAAGTATTGATTTTTAAACATCCTGCAAAGCCCAAAGGCTGCAAAACATTATTGATAATATCACATTCTGGCGGCTGGAGCTTGAAATGCGGAGACAAAAACTCCAGTATTTAAGAACAAAAACGTTTATATAAACGCGAAAAGGAGAGCGTTTTTACAGCTCCACAAACCCTTTGTTTTGGCCTTCTGATGTAATTTGCCAAAGTGCCAGACTGAGTATAGTAAAATAAACATAGCATTTTTACAGCTTTACACGAAATTAAAGTACACTATATACTAAAACCGTGCAATTTATAACATAAAACAACGATTCAATGTTTATATAAATTTGCCGTTGATAAAGTAAATTTCCAACAGATGGATGGGCTTCAGACTATAAATGTCTTGAATAACTCAAAGCATTGACACAGTTAAATATTTACAATAATTATACTATCCACATTGTAAAACAGTTTCCACTGGCTGCCGAAAGACTCTAGATCTTGACAACCTGCTGACGAAAGACTCAAAGTCTTGACAACATAAGTTTCCACTATTCACAGTATAAAATCTATTTTAATTTATCAGTTAAATATTTAATTATACTATCCACACTGTAAAACAGTTTCCACTGGCTGCCGAAAGACTCTAGATCTTGACAACCTGCTGACGAAAGACTCAAGTCTTGACAACATAAGTTTCCACTATTCACAGTATAAAATCTATTTTAATTTATCAGTTAAATATTTAATTATACTATCCACACTGTAAAACAGTTTCCACTGGCTGCCGAAAGACTCTAGATCTTGACAACCTGCTGACGAAAGACTCGAAGTCTTGACAACATAAGTTTCCACTATTCACAGTATAAAATCTATTTTAATTTATCAGTTAAATATTTAATTATACTATCCACACTGTAAAACAGTTTCCACTGGCTGCCGAAAGACTCTAGATCTTGACAACCTGCTGACGAAAGACTCAAAGTCTTGACAACATAAGTTTCCACTATTCACAGTATAAAATCTACTTTAATTTATCAGTTAAATATTTAATTATACTATCCACACTGTAAAACAGTTTCCACTGGCTGCCGAAAGACTCTAGATCTTGACAACCTGCTGACGAAAGACTCGAAGTCTTGACAACATAAGTTTCAGCAATTCACAGTGTGAATATAGGGTATTTTAAAGTAATATTTCAATGTGATATATTTTAACATACATACTCAGTGGCAAAGCACCCTACCCTATTATTTTACTCAGTGATAATGCCAGGCAATTTACAATAGTTGGTTATAACCTTCTCAATTTCTGCATTCATTATACAGGCTAAATTACAGTCCTCATTGCAAGTTCTCCTTCAAGACTCTTACTACCTCTGGCACAGATGGCCTCACTGCTGGCTTGGTATCTTTGCAATGCTTTCCAAAGGATTCCAGACAGGCATTCGGCAATTTCTTTCCAACACTATGTATGATTACCCCAAGGGAAAAAACATCACTGGATGTACTCACTGGGAAACCTCGTAAAACCTCTGTGGCAATATGGTTGTAAAACGAACTGTACTTTCGAGCTGTTGGCCTAGAAATTAAGCAAGCTTTACCAAAGTCTATCAGAAAACCCTTCTTTCCTGAAACAAGAACATTGTTTGACTTGACATCACAGTGCAAAAAACCTTTGTTGTGAACATGTAAGAGAGCTTCTGTAATGTCAAGTAAAACTGAAATCCACTCATTTGCAGAGAGGGACAAATGTTTTGCCTTGGTTTGGTGTAACAGCATATGAACTGTAACAGATTCCATATCCTCACCAAGATATTGCATGATTAAAGAAAAAGGCTTTTCTTCAATTTGAACCCTAATAAATGTGGGATAGATGCATGAGTTAGTGTATTCATACATTGTGCTTCACTCATAAGTGCTTTTAAATCAGATGTTGGCAGCTTCTTCTCGATAACTACTATGCCAAATCTCTTCATCTTTTTAATAACACACTCCCCATAGGTTCCGGAGCCAACAGGAATGGTAGCCGAGTTATTTCCGTCCACTGCTGACAACTCACTAGGGCTTATTTGCTTTACTGAAGCAGTAATCATTTTGGTTAATGGGCCATTACCAATTGCAGCAGTATCCATTGGAACCTATAACATTAGTAATACTAATATAATTGAATTTGTATTAGAATTAATGTAGTAAAACAAATAGTAATTCTGGTGTTGTGATTTTCTTCCACTCAATACTTATTAACATGTTAACAAACTGTTTTACATGTAAAGAATCTAGATGTATATATGACTATAACATGCCTATTACAATTACCATTGTACAGTAATCACAACTGATGCAATCTATTAGATTACATCTACATGTACTGTACTGTTAGAGGGGCTTATTGATGATTTAACTAACATGAGCTTCCAGGATATTATCAAAATATATCTGTTCACTACACATGTTCCATATTATGAATAGAGGTAGGGGCATAACTTGGGTCTAAATATTCAGGGGGGTGTGGATCGTCTGTCCTGATGAAAGGGGGTGGTCAGGACATAAGGTAAAGTGGCTTGCAAAAATAGAAATGGTTTATGGGGACCCCCGTACCGCTGGTGAGGGCTGAAGGTACAAGGTCACTAGGGGGGTGTGGGGGCATGCTCCACCATAAAATTTTGAAAGGTTGACTCTCTGAAATGCCATTTCATGCACTTTGGGGAAAGATTTCATAGAATTTTGATGGTCAGAAAATTATGTTTATTAGATTAACAAATTTCAAATTGCCCAAACTGGTCTTCAAAGCATTTTTGCAAAATTTGCCCTACAAAGTTACAATTGTTAAATATGGGGGACACACCCCCCCCCCTACTAGTAAATTTTTTTGTCTAAAAAGGTACCCTTATTGGAGAGGGGACTTTTTGAGAGGAAGGGGCGAGGGGACTTACAGAAAGAATTAATACTGTATGGTGTATGTACAAAATATTGAATTTTTATATGCATGCTTGAAGCAAAATCATACCTTTCTCGTGTGGCTTTGTACTGGTACTTTACGTCTTAGCTCCTTGGCCTCTTTGGAAATATTTTTCCATTTGGAATAATATTTCTCAGCCAGTGCTTTCTGCTCCTTTACGCCGTCACTTATCTTCTGCGCAACAGCCTCTTCAACAGCCCTGCGTTTGGCGACCGCTCGTTCTTGTCTCCTGCGCGTCTTGCGGCAGTTTCGCATCACCCTATTTTTTTGCAATTGACTTATTTCGTTGTTTGCTTTCTCCATTATGCTTTTAGCGATGTGAACAACAAAAGAATGTGAATATACTGTATTATTGAAGTAGAAGTTGCGATCACGGTCCCGGAATCAAAATTTAGCGCCAATTTCTCAATTTTGCGCCAAATTACTATATTCGCGCGTTTCGCCAAGAGACTGGTGACAACGGTGAGAAGTTCAATTTTTAAGCAATTGCAAGCAGCAAGCTATAAAATAGGCAACCTTGACATATCTGAAAAACCTTCACTGATATAGAATGTGTCCATGTTGTATTAAACTATAATTGTCTCTTATAAAAGTTGTAAATATATATGTAAATTATTCCAATGAATTTGGAAACTCAGTTTGGGGTACTATGGTCGTGGTTCAGATCCAGCGCTGTTTCTTAGCAACGGAATGCATTTTAAACTGTCTTTTTAAACGTTTGAAATACCAATACGGCAATGCGTAACGTCCTTGCTCAACTTTGCTCTGTTTTGGAAGTGTATTTACGGGACATTGGTCTCTCTGTAACCTCACAAATGTAAGAAGAAACATTCGCGTGGAAAAATAGTCATTTTGAACGCGTGTATATAAAAGTATTGATGGAACATTCACAGATCAAAGGCATCGCCAGTGTATGGTAAGTGTATAAAATACGTAGTTAAAAATTCAAAAGCCAAGGAAAGGAAAAAGCCAAAAGAAAACTATTTTATCGAACTTTCGTTTATGATTCTTTAAAATATTTGGTGGCTCTTAAAAGAGCCGTTTTTATTATAATCTTTGATTCATGGATTCATTTTCTTTCTAGTTTCCACTGGCCCACCAGGGCTTTGCAGTATTTCAGTTTGTCCATCAGTAGTTTTGAAGTTGGATCTTTTAGCAAGGTTTTTGATGTTAGTAGTTTACCAGTTTTATCGAAGTATTGCTGCTCTCGTTGTTTTAGCTCTTGTTTGATTGTAGTCTGTTCCTGTGAGATCTTGGTTTGCATGACTGGTAAGACATCTAAATAATCTTTTATTAGATTAGTATTGTTTGGTGAAGCCCTCAATCTTTTCTTGCCTTATCAAACTGCAACACCTCCTCAGTTAGTCCCAAAATATAGCCCAGCTTTTGTCCTTGTTTTGTTTCTGTTTTCTGTTTCAACTCTGTTCCTAAAAATAGACAAGAGGAAATGCATGTGCTTAACAGCCTGGACAAAACATGTTCATACCTGATTATCAAATTGAGATGGGATCTTAATCAGTCCTATTTTATATTTCTGGGTAATGAGTCAATACAAATATATCAGTGGTACAAGTACCTTCATCCCTAGTCTTGTTAGCTTCAGAATTCTTCCATCCATTTTCATGAGCATTATCTTCAGTAACCTCAACTATCCTTGCATTGCATTCAACAACTTCTTGCTCACTGCTACTATTACAATACAAACCTCCATTGTCACCAGTTTGCACAACATCATCACAACCAACCACAGTCTCACTACCAACCACAGCATCACTACGCACTACAGCATCATGACCAACCACAACATCACTACCAACCGCACTCTCATCCACAACACCAGCATCCTCACTTCCTGATGTGCAACTTTGACTAACATCCAATCCACCAACATCACTGGCCCTCCCTTCCTGGCCATTACACTGATCAGTGCGATGGCCTCCAAATCCAACTTCCATATCACCCCCCTCCTGGTTTGTACTATCCATCCCTGTGGTATTCACAAATACCATGTTGCCCTCAGAATTTTCAATCTGAAGCACTTTGATTGGCATTTGTATTTTTTTCTCCAAACATGTTTGCCAGCAGCTTTTCAAGTAAGCCTCCTCTTTCTTGAAGTTGCTGGAGCGAAAGTGGTGCAAGGTTGGTCCTTGAGGAACTGCTTCGGGATTTCCCTTTGCATCAAAAAACTCAATGTCACCATTCTTGCATGTTCTCCACCAAATTCCTTCACCTGCTAATAAGAAATCACAGACCCTTTCAAGATGAGCTTGCCAAGGTCTGGAATTACTTACTAGCATCTGCTTAGGAATAACAGTGTTTCCAAAATCTGGTAGAGAAGATGCAAGCTTGGAAACATGAGCATCTTGTGTGACAGAGATTGTAGGTTGATGGGCCTTGAATTCTTTTTCAGCCTGGACTCGGATAAAAACGTTACCAATGATGTGGTCTGGGTGGTTAGAAGATGTCATTCGGGTTATATTGTTGATGCTGTTAAATACTCGTTCCTGTTCTTCGGTGTTTGCTGATATGCCACTTATCAGTCTGTTCTGGATTGGTGCATGTGCTGTAATGTTATGGAAGTAGTTACCGTAAAACTTTCGAGTTGTCATTTGCTTTAAGGAAAATCCGATAACTGACCTACACAACATTGCATGATGCCAGGTAAGGTTGTGGAATCTCAGGACTGATCGCGGTGTTCTCTTAGCTTCTGAACTGTAGGCTAGTTCTTGAATTTCAACAAGGGTGTCAAGCAACAATTGAACCATTGGATTAACTGAGCCTCGAAGCTGATTTGAAACCACAATCAAAGCACAGCGATAATCAACAGTTCGCTTTGTGTCTTTCCCCCCAATGCACAATTCAAGAACAGCCTTCAGTTTAGAAGCCTCGTCGGTTGGTAGATGGTCTGGTAGCTCACCAAACAGATTTTCAATGTGCTTCCCAATGTCGTGGAGAGGTTCAAAACCTAGAACTTCATAACTAGCACAGTTAATTGATTCTAAGGTTTTGTTAGGACTTGTAAATAATAGGGCTGGTACTCTTTGCACTCCATGCAACTCCTCCTTCAAAAGATCCTCTAATTCATTCTTCTTATCTCCTTCATAGATTGCCCTAGCATTTAACTCACGTATCAAGTTGGTTTTTGTTAGTCCATGAAAAGGTTTGTTTGACATTGCCAAGGAATTTGCTTTACCAAATGGACCTTTAAAAACCAATTGCTGTCGATCTTCCAGCGATATATGTGGGCAACGAAATACATAATCAAGTTCATGCACCCGGTGAGCATTGGCACCACATACAGCACAGTAGAAATTTCCCCCCTTTTGCTGGCCAGTTTCATATTGGCGAGATGGACTGTCACCATGAAAAAACCTCATCTTGTCCACAACTGGTATACCAGAGGTTGATGTAGTGGGATCGGAGAGTTCATCCAAACATTCAAGTCTGGTTTCCACATAGCACAACTGATCTTTATCCGAGGACGAGGACCTTGCTACGATGTACAGACTTGGGGCTTCGACTAATGACTGGATGTTGACCTTTTTCCCGTTATAACTTCGTACTCGTTGTTGGTGTAGAATGTGGCTTGGTCATACAGGCAGGTTGCCATAAACACAAGGTGAGAATGGTTAGCTACTGTAGAGAGGTCATGCCATACCAGTAAATGCCGTGTTTTTTCCATTACTTTTAACCTTTCTCTCATCACTGTTTCATCCTCCCCGTCCTTTTTCTCATTGAGCATTTCCAGCCTGTTCACAACTTCTTCTTTGCTCATGCTATCCACATCTTTCTCGGCATTCATTCGCATAAATTTTTCCAACTCATTAAGCTTTCTTTTCCTTATTTCGACCAGTGGGCATTTGCGTCCTTCCACAAAAAAGTGTGATTTTTCAATAGAACCATCTTCTTTCAACACTAGCTTCTCATACTAAACAAAAATATACAAGATGTCTGAGTCAATATATTATAATTGGGATTTTAATGTGTATGTATACATGTATTTTTCTAGCTGGTACACAATCATAAAAGAGGATTTTCATTAAAGAGGTCTAGAATGGACATGCAGTGTTAATCTACAATTTGCCAAGTCAATTATTCCACCAGTGAGTTTATTTAATAGGACTGACATAATCAAACTTAACTGGTTCAATGTTTTAAAGAATAATTTAAAACTCTTATATGATACTGTTCATTGTAATACTGAAATTTGTTCTGAACTAGCTATTTCCTCAATGTACATAATTCCACACAAATTTGTCTCTGGAATTTCAGAGGCATTATTTAATACTATAAACTGCACTTGTCCAGTATATCATGATAATTTTGAATTTTCTTACATTGAACCAGTAGTTTATAATACTTAATAACAAAATAAATATACAATTGAGGTTAAATTGATTTACTTCCAATTACCTTTCTTGGCACTATTAATTCCCCAACATTCATTTCGCCTGACAAAATCTTTTCTTTCAATTTATCCTTCACTTTCTTATTGGTTTCAGGGCATGGAACAGTGATTTCACCACCTGCACCTTTTTTCAATCTTTTCCTTATATTGCCAGCATCACTCTCTCTTCTTCTTTTCTTGAATCTCTCCACATCAACTCCTTCTGACTTCAACCACTCCATAGCTATTTGGCCACCATTTTGAGCTAACTGTCCAGTTTTGTTCTTAATTCCATACCGCCTTGCTAAATCAGACCAGTTAACCAAAGTGCCATCACCATAGCTGTTCACTTCAGTCTTCATCCCTTCCTTGACCCACTCCATGTTTTCAAAATTGCCGACAGGACTTTTCTGCTTTCCTTGTTGTCTCTGTAGATTACCGGTATGTTGTTCGACCGCCTCGTCTTTGCTTTCAAAACCCATCGCCAACCTCTCCCTTTGCCTTCCAGCTAATGACTGTCGATTCCCAAAACATCTGTAAAATAATACATTTTGGTAACTACATTATTTTATTTATTTATACATAAATTTTTGAAAACATATTACTTTAAAGAGGGGTGTGTTGTGTGTGGAAGCACTGGCTCAATATGCCCCCTGGCAGTCCAGGTTGACTGCAGATAGCTGAAAAATATCTAGTCAAATTATCTGGTTGAGCACTGGATATATACTTTACATATATAAGATCCCAGGCTTTCATATATCAACCCATGTTGGACCCCATCCATATGGTGAAGCCCCACACTTTGAACAACTTTATGCAATTTATAACCAGAAAAGAGGGCCTGCATCATAAGCAATATATTATATATAAATGTATTCTGCTGGATATATGTATCACTGTATCCGCCCCAGCTACCCAGGTGGATATGATTTCCGCTCCATCCCTAGCGCCTGACTAAAATCCCCAGCCCCAGATTATACCTTATCAAAGATGTATTTTCCCATTCTTTCTCTACTGATTCCTTGAATTTCCTGTAATTATTTCTCCTTGTTCTCTTTTTTTCAGCTTTTGATTTTTTCTCTTCAATATTTAGATCTTTTACCTTCGTCAGCGCTTTAACAAGAGAATGGCCAGTTATCTTTTCAAACATGGGGTTCACCTGGTCGTACAATGACTTTGCAGTCTCGCATGCTTCACGGAGGGTAGTGTTACTGTTACGTGGTTGGTTTGGCAGTCGGACCTCAATAGCTTGGTTTGCAGCATTGAGGTTGTTTTCCTTCATTAAGCTGGTGAATCTATTGGATTTTACAGGGAATAACGCTTGAATATTGCTGTATTTGAGCTGGCATGTCTTACAATCTTTGAACGTATGTTCAATTCGCATCGCTGAGGACAGTTCATTCCAAGCTTTGATATTGAACGCTGCTGTGTATTGATTGCGCTCTGCGATCTTCCTGTGATTCCACCGACTAAATTTCTCGCGAAGAGGTGGGAAAATTGATTGAAAACGTTTCAGATCTACAGGAAAGTTCTCCTTACAGCCTTGAAATATATTCGAGAAGCGGTCATATCTCTCACGCATCAATCGCACTTGATAATCCTTTCGCGTCTCATTCTCTTCGCACTTTATATTCTCATCTGCGTCAACTTGTGCCGCGATTTGCCAAGCAACTCCTCGCGCAAAGCCGCACGTCAAAGGATGTAGGAACGTCCCACTCATTGAGAAACGTATTGCCTCAAATGTAATGAGCTACGCACTCTATAATATAGCGAACGTGTATAGATTATACAGAGCCAACGATTGTGTTCTTCACTGCTGTAGAAAGTTTTGGAATTTGCGCCTAAATTTGAAACTTGCGGATTTGCGTCACTGATCTTGTGATAATTCGATAATTTGATATACGCCACTTAGATGCATATGAATTTTCGTGCGTTTTGTCGCCAAATAATATGGTAAAACATACTTATAGTCATCATGTATATTCGGCAAATATATGATCGGTAGAAGTACTTTTAATGCTATTACAGAAAGCAAATAGTATATATACATGCTGATTTTATGTACTATTGTCTATCATTATTATAAATATGTTGTCTATAATGCGCTATATCATTTTTAAAATACACAAATTTGCTACGAAAATGTTCATTTTCTGCTGTTTTCCCTTGTTCATGTCCACCATATTGTTAAACGCGACAATCACCATGGAAATAGCCATATTTTGGTGTTCAGCCGCTGCACCCATAACAAAAACAAGCTGGCGCGTTTTCATGATGGCGACGATTATTATTTATGTCACGCGAAAAACACGTTCGACTTGCAGCAGGGTAAATGTAAGGTTTTTTTGTTGTTTTATCTACTGAAACCATTAACAAGGGAACAAAGTTTCTTGAGTGTATTTGGAAATGGTACATTTATGTAAAGAATGGCATTTAATAAGGCGATTAAAAGTCTCATTATGCCGACCATCGTGATATAGTCACGTAAAATTATCAAACGAGGTCTGAATGTCAACTTTCCAAATTCAATTCGTAAACATTGGTATCAGATGAAACGGATTGTAGCAATTCTGCGTCATCTCCGGCACGAATTATGCTGCTGCAGAGCCCCTGAATAAAAAGTATAATTTTGCGTGTTGTTTCCCGTAATATCTATCACGTGATCGTCGCCATGACAACAAAATGTTGGTCAACTTCAAGGAACTGTTGTGACAAATCTTTTAATACTCGAACGACAATAATTGAGTGATTAGTTAATTTTTTATAAATTTTTCTCTATTTCCTTTAATATACAAATTGGGACCCAGGCATTAATATACCTGAGTTCGACGTCATAAAATTCCATTTGCGTTGTTTTCGACCCGTGAAGCATGTCAACGCGTTGTACTTTTGTCTCACTCGGCTTTTCATTGATGCTTTTGATCAATTTCGCTGAGGCATACGACCCCCCGGCGCCGGAATCAATTAATGCGTGACACATTACGTCGTTTACTTTAACTACAACTACAGGAAAAACACCGTCCCCAGTTACACCGTCTGTCATCAATTTGTTATCGTTTCCGGATCTTTGTTGACGCTGCTCGCAAATTGACGAGTGATGACGTTTGTTGCAGTGCTGACATGAGGCTTTGCTAGAACATTCGGCCGCCCGGTGCCTTCGTGTGGCGCAATTGAAACATAAACCCTTTGTTGCTAATATCTTCTTTCGTTCGCTGCGATCGACTACCTTATCGCACTGTGTCGCTTTGTGACCAATGTCCTCGCAATACACACAGCCGTGCAATTTCCTATCTTCCCCGCGCGCATGAAATAGTTTTCCACTATTAGTGTCATCGCGTTCTTTGTCGGTCGAAACAACTGGGTTCCGTTTTACCCATTGATGTAAGGCTTCGCACAATTTAAGAAAATCCCAAGATTCCCAATCTGGGTCGGTACGGACCAAATCTCCCCTTATCCCAGGCAATTTTTCGAGGGTCATAGCAACATTTCCCTGTACGTAATCTAGTTTTTTCATTGTTTCCAGGGCTTGAACACAATACGATAGTTTTTCGCTAAACTCGGCGATCTTACGTGGATTTGCAGTTGATAAATGGGGTAACTCTAAGATTTCTTTTACGTAGCCATTGACAATTTCCGATTCCTTCCCATATTTATCTTGCAAAATTGATTTGGCACGATTATAGCCCTCGGCTGTGAAAGGTAGAGCTTCGACACTTCGTTTGACCTTTGTACACAGTAACTCGCGTAAATATGTAAATTTGGAAATAGGGGCGATCGAACTCTTATCAATGGCTTCTGTAAACTGTCCCCAGAATCTCGACCAATCTTTGAACGTACCGTCAAACTTGGAAATCACTAATTTGGGTAGTTTTGCCGTTTTAAAACTAGCACATTCCTGAACTTCCGGTTCAGATTTACTCAGTTCAAGTTCGGCCTTCATTTTCATGCAGTTTTAATTCAGCATTAAACTGCTCCTCTTGCGCTACGAGATGTTCAGAACGTTCCTTTTCGGAAAGCCAACTTACTAAACGATTTAGTTCATCGTCTGCCTGCTCGATTTTAGCTTCAATCTCATTGTTCCAATCATTAATTTTATCTGCATCTTCGTTCGCTTCGATTTTAGCTGCTTCGGCAGCACGTTTGTACTCATTTGCTTCTCGAACAGTCTCGCGTAGCGCACTGAGATGCATCCTGCAGAGATTCGGTGTAAGTTATTTGTTTTTATTCATGAAATTATGGTTGGGATTACTTGCTCATTCATATAATAAAATCAAATAATCTTTGTATATATTTCAAATTGTATTGTGATCGTAATTGATAACGATAAGATGGCCAGGAAACTCGTCAAACTACAAACTAGCTATATCAATGGAATGGGATTTATGTTCAACTTGAAAGGTACGCTACCGTGCACAAGAAACACGGTTTGGAGATTGAGCCCTAACATTGCTGTTGGTCTTTTCATAGAATATAGAATATATTCACTAACCCTGACCGCGCATAAATGCAAATAAAATCATAGAACAAGAACGGATGTTATTATTTGGATGTTTTAACAATTTTTGCAGTGAATAAAGCGTGCTTAATTCAGTTAAAATAAACCGATCGAGGAACAAAGGTCAAAGGCTTTTTTAACAACAATTGAAATACATGGTGTTTTGTTGTGTCGCATCTAGTTTGCTGCGTACCTTTAAGAGAAACTTTACAGAGAATGTTATATTCCTAAAGCATAGAGTCTACAATATGACACAAAAATCTGAAATGGTACAAAATACGAGCAGTGTTTGTTGGTTGGGAGTTGTCTCTCCTGAAAGAATTCATAGAAATGACATAAGCACGGAAAGACGGACTGGTGTCTAATTTCCTTACTACGCGCGCAATGTTTTCTGGGATAGCGTCACTTTCATTTCAAATTTAATTTGAAAAATTATGTTGGAAAATACAAGCAATATATTTGCTTTTTCTTCTCGAAATCCACAAGAATTTCAAGAGTTATACATCAGGAACGCTGGTATAATATTCAGGTAAGGATATTTCAATGTTTTTATGTAATATAAAGCAATTATAAAGGCAAGAATTTACGGATGTATTCATAAATATTTATGTTGCGTGTGTTGTGTCGCCGTAAGAAAATATTTGAATTTTGACGCGGCAAAAATTCCCTTGTACTTATCAATTTAGTTCAGAATCAAAACGATAATATAAACTACGGCCTATTTAACAATTATATTAATCTATACCATTGGAAATCTGACATTAGAGTAGACTTATGAATGTTTTTATATATGAATTATGTGATTGTTTCATAAGTTGAGCATTGTTTCAATGAATCAATGTATAGTCTATTAGTACCCTGAGAAAATGTCTTGACAATTTTAAATAATGTGCAACTTCCATAATATTATAATTGTTATTTAATGAGGTATATTTAAAATGCTTCAATAAAACCTACAGGTCATTGAGGTCAATGTAAATGCACATAGCGAAGAAAATGAAATACAGTTTGTGCAAATGTTAATGTTTCATTACAGATTCGAGTAGTTTATATCAAAACTCACGTCAGTAATATAAAATGTTTAATATCATTTAGACGTTACTGCTGCAGCTCAATCTTGTCCAATAATTGTTCTCAATTTTCGACACCCACTCGTACATCGCCATGTTTATTTGTGTATTCAACTATTGATTATCCGTTCTTATGGGGATTCAGGTGTTGCGGTGGGAAGCCAAAGTTAATTACGATTTATACTATAGGCAATTTAGATTTTTTCGAAATTCCCATTAAACTGACAGAAAAATAAACAACTGTAGCTATTAAAATAATGTTTCAATGTTTCAAAAATATTAAGCCTTTGAATCCTATATAATGTAATATAGAACATCAAGTGTTAGCTCCCCCCGGATTGTTTACTCTATACATCTATCTATGCCTATCTGAGTCACTTATGTGAATTTTTGTCAATCGGGTAAAATCTGTACAGTACATAAATCCCGCTTGACAACATCAAATTATGCAAAACACACACCATTAGAAAACATTTAAAAACATCAGCCTGATAATTGGTTCAAGTCTTTTAAAGTCTCACCCCTCATCATCATGCAGAGTTACAACTTTAAAAGACTCGAACTTGCTTATTCTAGAGCTTCACCTTGCTTTTCAGCTTGTTTCTTCGATTTTCCTCTAGGCATGACATACTCCTCATCCTTGATGTAAATTGAATATTGCAATTAATTAAAGAGAATTTAAATCATGATTTGGAAATCATCGATTTGGAAATCATCGATTTGGACTGAGCAGGCGATGCGATCTCCTGTGAAACTTGTCAATTTCATCTCTGGATAGATAGCTGAAGCTTCGGGTACGAAACTTACATTTTTGCCTTAACCATGCAACGGCCTATTAGAACTTATATACATTACTTATTCATCATGCATAATCTATATATTTATTGTGTATATATACTGTATTTCATACACTCAACTATCAATTATTTATCTTGTTGACAACTTACCCCACTCTCACAAGAACTTCCATCTTCGCTCGCGGTGTAAATCTCGTCTACTGTCCATAATTTTGTTCCCTATACAGAAAAGAAAGAGGCGTGGAGGTCAAGACTAAAATCAGTTTGTTGTCTGAGTTTATCTTAAATCTGTGATATAAATCGTAATATATAATATATATTTATAGTATAGCACCGAACGCTGATCGACACAATTTCTTGTTTTTCCTAATTTCAACACGGAAAATGTTTGATATTTCTTAAATGAAATATATCATAAATATATGGACATATATTATTTTAATAACCTAAATCATTAGCTGCATGACATTTGACAGCGCCCTTGGTCTATTTTTGGCGTTCCGTAATTTAGCAGTCGCGTCTTTTAAGCGGCCACAGAGCCATTCCCTGAGCGTGGTCGTAGAGCCCAAGGTGGTCGACTGGTCAAGGTGAGGGTGGTTGAGGTCGCGGTCGTGATGGAGGGAGAGGGCATGGTCAGGGTAACAGTTGGGCTCGATGAAGAAATTGTGTGCATGTATATGCTAGAGGTTGTGAAAATACGTCTGACCCATGCTAACTAAGACGATATATTTCCCATCGATATATTTCCCAATAATACCCATCGTTTTTGACGAATATGAAATGCGTTCCTTAAGCCTGACAATAGGTCATGGGATGATTAATCTGGGTTCAACAAGTCGGGGGAAACACGTTTATTCAAAGGAGGAAAATAAATTAAAATTATTTTCATGGACTAGTGTGCAACTATGACAATCGTACTGGAAAAACTATTAATATACTCGCTATCAAGGTGATTTTTTGCACGTGTATAATTAGGTTAGAAAAGTAGAATGAACTCTTGCTCATACATAGATGGTATGAGTTAATAATTCCGCAGATTCCTAAGTATGCCAGGAGGAAATGGGACTCTGTAAACTTGACACATATAGGTCAATTTGAGATATTCCTTGTTATATAACCGACAAAAATTGTTTTTCATATATACACTCCATTGGATGATTAAAGTTCACTATCCATTGTGCTAATATTTACTTGATATGTATTTGTAGGTGAGCCTACGATCAGTTAAGTTTGGTCAACAAGTGTTTAAAACGTGGAAAAAGGTAAAAATTTTACTGGTATTAAAGTACAAAAATATCCAACTTACAGGAGAAATATATCATGAGGGAAATTGTTTGTTGAAAATATTGCATTCTCTCGTATCCGAACTAATGATACTGTATATATCAATGGCACTGATTCCATTGAGTACTGTATAGGATCTATCGTTTTACAAATATCGTGAAAATAATTTAAAAACTTACCGTCCCGACAGCTTTCTCCGTTATCTGCATCGCTCGCAGGATGGGTCGAATGTTTGCTTGAATCTGCAGATGTTAAAATAAAGTAAGGAATAAGTCCTTTGAAGAATTCCAATTATCAAATAATGGAGAATTGAAATATGGAAATAGAGGATACAATTGGATGATTAAAGTTCACTATCCATTGTGCTAATATTTACTTGATATGTATTTGTAGGTGAGCCCACGATCAGTTAAGTTTGGTCAACAATTGTTTAAAACGTGGAAAAAGGTAAAATACTTACTGGTATTAAAGTACAAAAATATCCAACTTACAGGAGAAATATATCACGAGGGAAATTGTTTGTTGAAAATATTGCATTCTCTCGTATCCGAACTAATGATACTGTATATATCAATGGCACTGATTCCCTTGAGGTGTAGAGGATCTATCGTTTTACAAATATCGTGAAAATAATTTAAAAACTTACCGTCCCGACAGCTTTCTCCGTTATCTACATCGCTCGCAGGATGGGTCGAATCTTTGCTTGAATCTGCAGATGTTAAAATAAAGTAAGGAATAAGTCCTTTGAAGAATTCCAATTATCAATGGAGAATTGGAATATGGGTGGAAATACAGGATTTGTTTCAAATCGAAGAAGGTAAAATAATTTTACTGTGTACTTTTTGTATGGTTGTGTACAGGTTACAATGCTACTGTATTCGTTTTTGTCAAAAGTATATTAATTTGCCGTAAATTGTTAACTCCGTTTTTGTCAAGTCCTTTGCATATAAACTGCAGGCTCATGGTATTGAAGTATATTGCTTTACAATTGAATTTTCTGGAAACATTCTTTCCTATACATATCGTAATAATACCCATCGTTTTTGACGAACATGAAATGCGTTCCTTAAGCCTGACAATATAGGTCATGGGATGATTAATCTGGGTTCAACAAGTCGGGGGAAACACGTTTATTCAAAGGAGGAAAATAAACTAAAATTATTTTCATGGACTAGTGTGCAACTATGACAATCGTACTGGAAAAACTATTAATATACTCGCTATCAAGGTGATTTTTTGCACGTGCATGTATAATTAGGTTAGAAAAGTAGAATGAACTCTTGCTCATACATAGATGGTACGAGTTAATAATTCCGCAGATTCTTAAGTATGCCAGGAGGAAATGTGACTCTGTAAACTTGACACATATAGGTCAATTTGAGATATTCCTTGTTATATAACCGACAAAAATTGTTTTCATATATAGACTCCATTGGATGATTAAAGTTCACTATCCATTGTGCTAATATTTACTTGATATGTATTTGTAGGTGAGCCAACGATCAGTTAAGTTTGGTCAACAATTGTTTAAAACGTGGAAAAGGTAAAAATTTTACTGGTATTAAAGTACAAAATATCCAACTTACAGGAGAAATATATCATGAGGAAATTGTTTGTTGAAAATATTGCATTCTCGCGTATCCGAACTAATGATACTGTATATATCAATGGCACTGATTCCGTTGAGTACTGTATAGGATCTATCGTTTTACAAATATCGTGAAAATAATTTAAAAACTTACCGTCCCGACAGCTTTCTCCGTTATCTGCATCGCTCGCAGGATGGGTCGAATGTTTGCTTGAATCTGCAGATGTTAAAATAAAGTAAGGAATAAGTCCTTTGAAGAATTCCAATTATCAAATAATGGAGAATTGAAATATGGAAATAGAGGATACAATTGGATGATTAAAGTTTTCTATCCATTGTGCTAATATTCACTTGATATGTATTTGTAGGTGAGCCCACGATCAGTTAAGTTTGGTCAACAATTGTTTAAAACGTGGAAAAAGGTAAAATACTTACTGGTATTAAAGTACAAAAATATCCAACTTTACGGGAGAAATATATCATGAGGGAAATTGTTTGTTGAAAATACTGCATTCTCTCGTATCCGAACTAATGATACTGTATATATCAATGGCACTGATTCCCTTGAGGTGTAGAGGATCTATCGTTTTAAAAATATCGTGATAATAATTTAAAAACTTACCGTCCCGACAGCTTTCTCCGTTATCTACATCGCTCGCAGGATGGGTCGAATGTTTGCTTGAATCTGCAGATGTTAAAATAAAGTAAGGCATAAGTCCTCTGAAGAATTCCAATTATCAATGGAGAATTGCATGGAATATGGAAATAGAGGATATAATTGGATGACTGAAGTTCACTATCCATTGTGCTAATATTTACTTGATATGTATTTGTAGGTGAGCCTACGATCAGTTAAGTTTGGTCAACAAGTGTTTAAAACGTGGAAAAGGTAAAAAATGTTACTGGTATTAAAGTACAAAATATCCAACTTACAGGAGAAATATATCATGAGGAAATTGTTTGTTGAAAATATTGCATTCGCGTATCCGAACTAATGATACTGTATATATCAATGGCACTGATTCCGTTGAGTACTGTATAGGATCTATCGTTTTACAAATATCGTGAAAATAATTTAAAAACTTACCGTCCGACAGCTTTCTCCGTTATCTGCATCGCTGCAGGATGGGTCGAATGTTTGCTTGAATCTGCAGATGTTAAAATAAAGTAAGGAATAAGTCCTTTGAAGAATTCCAATTATCAAATAATGGAGAATTGAAATATGGAAATAGAGGATACAATTGGATGATTAAAGTTTTCTATCCATTGTGCAAATATTTACTTGATATGTATTTGTAGGTGAGCCTACGATCAGTTAAGTTTGGTCAACAAGTGTTTAAAACGTGGAAAAGGTAAAAATTTTACTGGTATTAAAGTACAAAAATATCCAACTTACAGGAGAAATATATCATGAAGGAAATTGTTTGTTGAAAATATTGCATTCTCTCGTATCCGAACTAATGATACTGTATATATCAATGGCACTGATTCCCTTGAGGTGTAGAGGATCTATCGTTTTACAAATATCGTGAAAATAATTTAAAAACTTACCGTCCGACAGCTTTCTCCGTTGTCTTCATCTCTCGCAGGATGGGTCGAATCTTTGCTTGAATCTGCAGATGTTAAAATAAAGTAAGGAATAAGTCCTTTGAAGAATTCCAATTATCAATGGAGAATTGGAATATGGGTGAAATACAGGATTTGTTTCAAATCGAAGGTAAAATAATTTTCCTGTGTACTTTTGTATGGTTGTGTACAGGTTACAATGCTACTGTATTCGTTTTTGTCAAAAGTATATTAATTTGCGTAAATTGTTAACTCCGTTTTTGTCAAGTCCTTTGCATATAAACTGCAGGCTCATGGTATTGAAGTATATTGCTTTACAATTGAATTTTCTGGAAACATTCTTTCCTATACATATCGTAATAATACCCATCGTTTTGACGAACATGAAATGCGTTCCTTAAGCCTGACAATATAGGTCATGGGATGATTAATCTGGGTTCAACAAGTCGGGAAACACGTTTATTCAAAGGAGGAAAATAAACTAAAATTATTTTCATGGACTAGTGTGCAACTATGACAATCGTACTGGAAAAACTATTAATATACTCGCTATCAAGGTGATTTTTTGCACGTGCATGTATAATTAGGTTAGAAAAGTAGAATGAACTCTTGCTCATACATAGATGGTACGAGTTAATAATTCCGCAGATTCTTAAGTATGCCAGGAGGAAATGTGACTCTGTAAACTTGACACATATAGGTCAATTTGAGATATTCCTTGTTATATAACCGACAAAAATTGTTTTTCATATATAGACTCCATTGGATGATTAAAGTTCACTATCCATTGTGCTAATATTTACTTGATATGTATTTGTAGGTGAGCCTACGATCAGTTAAGTTTGGTCAACAAGTGTTTAAAACGTGGAAAAAGGTAAAAATTTTACTGGTATTAAAGTACAAAAATATCCAACTTACAGGAGAAATATATCATGAGGGAAATTGTTTGTTGAAAATATTGCATTCTCGCGTATCCGAACTAATGATACTGTATATATCAATGGCACTGATTCCGTTGAGTACTGTATAGGATCTATCGTTTTACAAATATCGTGAAAATAATTTAAAAACTTACCGTCCCGACAGCTTTCTCCGTTATCTGCATCGCTCGCAGGATGGGTCGAATGTTTGCTTGAATCTGCAGATGTTAAAATAAAGTAAGGAATAAGTCCTTTGAAGAATTCCAATTATCAAATAATGGAGAATTGAAATATGGAAATAGAGGATACAATTGGATGATTAAAGTTTTCTATCCATTGTGCTAATATTCACTTGATATGTATTTGTAGGTGAGCCCACGATCAGTTAAGTTTGGTCAACAATTGTTTAAAACGTGGAAAAAGGTAAAATACTTACTGGTATTAAAGTACAAAAATATCCAACTTTACGGGAGAAATATATCATGAGGGAAATTGTTTGTTGAAAATACTGCATTCTCTCGTATCCGAACTAATGATACTGTATATATCAATGGCACTGATTCCCTTGAGGTGTAGAGGATCTATCGTTTTAAAAATATCGTGATAATAATTTAAAAACTTACCGTCCCGACAGCTTTCTCCGTTATCTACATCGCTCGCAGGATGGGTCGAATGTTTGCTTGAATCTGCAGATGTTAAAATAAAGTAAGGCATAAGTCCTCTGAAGAATTCCAATTATCAATGGAGAATTGCATGGAATATGGAAATAGAGGATATAATTGGATGACTGAAGTTCACTATCCATTGTGCTAATATTTACTTGATATGTATTTGTAGGTGAGCCTACGATCAGTTAAGTTTGGTCAACAAGTGTTTAAAACGTGGAAAAAGGTAAAAAATGTTACTGGTATTAAAGTACAAAAATATCCAACTTACAGGAGAAATATATCATGAGGGAAATTGTTTGTTGAAAATATTGCATTCTCGCGTATCCGAACTAATGATACTGTATATATCAATGGCACTGATTCCGTTGAGTACTGTATAGGATCTATCGTTTTACAAATATCGTGAAAATAATTTAAAAACTTACCGTCCCGACAGCTTTCTCCGTTATCTGCATCGCTCGCAGGATGGGTCGAATGTTTGCTTGAATCTGCAGATGTTAAAATAAAGTAAGGAATAAGTCCTTTGAAGAATTCCAATTATCAAATAATGGAGAATTGAAATATGGAAATAGAGGATACAATTGGATGATTAAAGTTTTCTATCCATTGTGCAAATATTTACTTGATATGTATTTGTAGGTGAGCCTACGATCAGTTAAGTTTGGTCAACAAGTGTTTAAAACGTGGAAAAAGGTAAAAATTTTACTGGTATTAAAGTACAAAAATATCCAACTTACAGGAGAAATATATCATGAAGGAAATTGTTTGTTGAAAATATTGCATTCTCTCGTATCCGAACTAATGATACTGTATATATCAATGGCACTGATTCCCTTGAGGTGTAGAGGATCTATCGTTTTACAAATATCGTGAAAATAATTTAAAAACTTACCGTCCCGACAGCTTTCTCCGTTGTCTTCATCTCTCGCAGGATGGGTCGAATCTTTGCTTGAATCTGCAGATGTTAAAATAAAGTAAGGAATAAGTCCTTTGAAGAATTCCAATTATCAATGGAGAATTGGAATATGGGTGGAAATACAGGATTTGTTTCAAATCGAAGGTAAAATAATTTTCCTGTGTACTTTTTGTATGGTTGTGTACAGGTTACAATGCTACTGTATTCGTTTTTGTCAAAAGTATATTAATTTGCCGTAAATTGTTAACTCCGTTTTTGTCAAGTCCTTTGCATATAAACTGCAGGCTCATGGTATTGAAGTATATTGCTTTACAATTGAATTTTCTGGAAACATTCTTTCCTATACATATTGTAATAATACCCATCGTTTTTGACGAACATGAAATGCGTTCCTTAAGCCTGACAATATAGGTCATGGGATGATTAATCTGGGTTCAACAAGTCGGGGGAAACACGTTTATTCAAAGGAGGAAAATAAACTAAAATTATTTTCATGGACTAGTGTGCAACTATGACAATCGTACTGGAAAAACTATTAATATACTCGCTATCAAGGTGATTTTTTGCACGTGCATGTATAATTAGGTTAGAAAAGTAGAATGAACTCTTGCTCATACATAGATGGTACGAGTTAATAATTCCGCAGATTCTTAAGTATGCCAGGAGGAAATGTGACTCTGTAAACTTGACACATATAGGTCAATTTGAGATATTCCTTGTTATATAACCGACAAAAATTGTTTTTCATATATAGACTCCATTGGATGATTAAAGTTCACTATCCATTGTGCTAATATTTACTTGATATGTATTTGTAGGTGAGCCTACGATCAGTTAAGTTTGGTCAACAAGTGTTTAAAACGTGGAAAAAGGTAAAAATTTTACTGGTATTAAAGTACAAAAATATCCAACTTACAGGAGAAATATATCATGAGGGAAATTGTTTGTTGAAAATATTGCATTCTCGCGTATCCGAACTAATGATACTGTATATATCAATGGCACTGATTCCGTTGAGTACTGTATAGGATCTATCGTTTTACAAATATCGTGAAAATAATTTAAAAACTTACCGTCCCTACAGCTTTCTCCGTTATCTGCATCGCTCGCAGGATGGGTCGAATGTTTGCTTGAATCTGCAGATGTTAAAATAAAGTAAGGAATAAGTCCTTTGAAGAATTCCAATTATCAAATAATGGAGAATTGAAATATGGAAATAGAGGATACAATTGGATGATTAAAGTTTTCTATCCATTGTGCTAATATTCACTTGATATGTATTTGTAGGTGAGCCCACGATCAGTTAAGTTTGGTCAACAATTGTTTAAAACGTGGAAAAGGTAAAATACTTACTGGTATTAAAGTACAAAAATATCCAACTTTACGGGAGAAATATATCATGAGGGAAATTGTTTGTTGAAAATACTGCATTCTCTCGTATCCGAACTAATGATACTGTATATATCAATGGCACTGATTCCCTTGAGGTGTAGAGGATCTATCGTTTTAAAAATATCGTGATAATAATTTAAAAACTTACCGTCCCGACAGCTTTCTCCGTTATCTACATCGCCGCAGGATGGGTCGAATGTTTGCTTGAATCTGCAGATGTTAAAATAAAGTAAGGCATAAGTCCTCTGAAGAATTCCAATTATCAATGGAGAATTGCATGGAATATGGAAATAGAGGATATAATTGGATGACTGAAGTTCACTATCCATTGTGCTAATATTTACTTGATATGTATTTGTAGGTGAGCCTACGATCAGTTAAGTTTGGTCAACAAGTGTTTAAAACGTGGAAAAAGGTAAAAAATGTTACTGGTATTAAAGTACAAAAATATCCAACTTACAGGAGAAATATATCATGAGGGAAATTGTTTGTTGAAAATATTGCATTCTCGCGTATCCGAACTAATGATACTGTATATATCAATGGCACTGATTCCGTTGAGTACTGTATAGGATCTATCGTTTTACAAATATCGTGAAAATAATTTAAAAACTTACCGTCCCGACAGCTTTCTCCGTTATCTGCATCGCTCGCAGGATGGGTCGAATGTTTGCTTGAATCTGCAGATGTTAAAATAAAGTAAGGAATAAGTCCTTTGAAGAATTCCAATTATCAAATAATGGAGAATTGAAATATGGAAATAGAGGATACAATTGGATGATTAAAGTTTTCTATCCATTGTGCAAATATTTACTTGATATGTATTTGTAGGTGAGCCTACGATCAGTTAAGTTTGGTCAACAAGTGTTTAAAACGTGGAAAAAGGTAAAAATTTTACTGGTATTAAAGTACAAAAATATCCAACTTACAGGAGAAATATATCATGAAGGAAATTGTTTGTTGAAAATATTGCATTCTCTCGTATCCGAACTAATGATACTGTATATATCAATGGCACTGATTCCCTTGAGGTGTAGAGGATCTATCGTTTTACAAATATCGTGAAAATAATTTAAAAACTTACCGTCCCGACAGCTTTCTCCGTTGTCTTCATCTCTCGCAGGATGGGTCGAATCTTTGCTTGAATCTGCAGATGTTAAAATAAAGTAAGGAATAAGTCCTTTGAAGAATTCCAATTATCAATGGAGAATTGGAATATGGGTGGAAATACAGGATTTGTTTCAAATCGAAGGTAAAATAATTTTCCTGTGTACTTTTTGTATGGTTGTGTACAGGTTACAATGCTACTGTATTCGTTTTTGTCAAAAGTATATTAATTTGCCGTAAATTGTTAACTCCGTTTTTGTCAAGTCCTTTGCATATAAACTGCAGGCTCATGGTATTGAAGTATATTGCTTTACAATTGAATTTTCTGGAAACATTCTTTCCTATACATATCGTAATAATACCCATCGTTTTTGACGAACATGAAATGCGTTCCTTAAGCCTGACAATATAGGTCATGGGATGATTAATCTGGGTTCAACAAGTCGGGGGAAACACGTTTATTCAAAGGAGGAAAATAAACTAAAATTATTTTCATGGACTAGTGTGCAACTATGACAATCGTACTGGAAAAACTATTAATATACTCGCTATCAAGGTGATTTTTGCGTGCATGTATAATTAGGTTAGAAAAGTAGAATGAACTCTTGCTCATACATAGATGGTACGAGTTAATAATTCCGCAGATTCTTAAGTATGCCAGGAGGAAATGTGACTCTGTAAACTTGACACATATAGGTCAATTTGAGATATTCCTTGTTATATAACCGACAAAAATTGTTTTTCATATATAGACTCCATTGGATGATTAAAGTTCACTATCCATTGTGCTAATATTTACTTGATATGTATTTGTAGGTGAGCCTACGATCAGTTAAGTTTGGTCAACAAGTGTTTAAAACGTGGAAAAAGGTAAAAATTTTACTGGTATTAAAGTACAAAAATATCCAACTTACAGGAGAAATATATCATGAGGGAAATTGTTTGTTGAAAATATTGCATTCTCGCGTATCCGAACTAATGATACTGTATATATCAATGGCACTGATTCCGTTGAGTACTGTATAGGATCTATCGTTTTACAAATATCGTGAAAATAATTTAAAAACTTACCGTCCGACAGCTTTCTCCGTTATCTGCATCGCTCGCAGGATGGGTCGAATGTTTGCTTGAATCTGCAGATGTTAAAATAAAGTAAGGAATAAGTCCTTTGAAGAATTCCAATTATCAAATAATGGAGAATTGAAATATGGAAATAGAGGATACAATTGGATGATTAAAGTTTTCTATCCATTGTGCTAATATTCACTTGATATGTATTTGTAGGTGAGCCCACGATCAGTTAAGTTTGGTCAACAATTGTTTAAAACGTGGAAAAAGGTAAAATACTTACTGGTATTAAAGTACAAAAATATCCAACTTTACGGGAGAAATATATCATGAGGGAAATTGTTTGTTGAAAATACTGCATTCTCTCGTATCCGAACTAATGATACTGTATATATCAATGGCACTGATTCCCTTGAGGTGTAGAGGATCTATCGTTTTAAAAATATCGTGATAATAATTTAAAAACTTACCGTCCCGACAGCTTTCTCCATTATCTACATCGCTCGCAGGATGGGTCGAATGTTTGCTTGAATCTGCAGATGTTAAAATAAAGTAAGGCATAAGTCCTCTGAAGAATTCCAATTATCAATGGAGAATTGCATGGAATATGGAAATAGAGGATATAATTGGATGACTGAAGTTCACTATCCATTGTGCTAATATTTACTTGATATGTATTTGTAGGTGAGCCTACGATCAGTTAAGTTTGGTCAACAAGTGTTTAAAACGTGGAAAAAGGTAAAAAATGTTACTGGTATTAAAGTACAAAAATATCCAACTTACAGGAGAAATATATCATGAGGGAAATTGTTTGTTGAAAATATTGCATTCTCGCGTATCCGAACTAATGATACTGTATATATCAATGGCACTGATTCCGTTGAGTACTGTATAGGATCTATCGTTTTACAAATATCGTGAAAATAATTTAAAACTTACCGTCCCGACAGCTTTCTCCGTTATCTGCATCGCTCGCAGGATGGGTCGAATGTTTGCTTGAATCTGCAGATGTTAAAATAAAGTAAGGAATAAGTCCTTTGAAGAATTCCAATTATCAAATAATGGAGAATTGAAATATGGAAATAGAGGATACAATTGGATGATTAAAGTTTTCTATCCATTGTGCAAATATTTACTTGATATGTATTTGTAGGTGAGCCTACGATCAGTTAAGTTTGGTCAACAAGTGTTTAAAACGTGGAAAAAGGTAAAAATTTTACTGGTATTAAAGTACAAAAATATCCAACTTACAGGAGAAATATATCATGAAGGAAATTGTTTGTTGAAAATATTGCATTCTCTCGTATCCGAACTAATGATACTGTATATATCAATGGCACTGATTCCCTTGAGGTGTAGAGGATCTATCGTTTTACAAATATCGTGAAAATAATTTAAAAACTTACCGTCCCGACAGCTTTCTCCGTTGTCTTCATCTCTCGCAGGATGGGTCGAATCTTTGCTTGAATCTGCAGATGTTAAAATAAAGTAAGGAATAAGTCCTTTGAAGAATTCCAATTATCAATGGAGAATTGGAATATGGGTGGAAATACAGGATTTGTTTCAAATCGAAGGTAAAATAATTTTCCTGTGTACTTTTTGTATGGTTGTGTACAGGTTACAATGCTACTGTATTCGTTTTTGTCAAAAGTATATTAATTTGCCGTAAATTGTTAACTCCGTTTTTGTCAAGTCCTTTGCATATAAACTGCAGGCTCATGGTATTGAAGTATATTGCTTTACAATTGAATTTTCTGGAAACATTCTTTCCTATACATATTGTAATAATACCCATCGTTTTTGACGAACATGAAATGCGTTCCTTAAGCCTGACAATATAGGTCATGGGATGATTAATCTGGGTTCAACAAGTCGGGGGAAACACGTTTATTCAAAGGAGGAAAATAAACTAAAATTATTTTCATGGACTAGTGTGCAACTATGACAATCGTACTGGAAAAACTATTAATATACTCGCTATCAAGGTGATTTTTTGCACGTGTATAATTAGGTTAGAAAAGTAGAATGAACTCTTGCTCATACATAGATGGTATGAGTTAATAATTCCGCAGATTCCTAAGTATGCCAGGAGGAAATGTGACTCTGTAAACTTGACACATATAGGTCAATTTGAGATATTCCTTGTTATATAACCGACAAAAATTGTTTTTCATATATAGACTCCATTGGATGATTAAAGTTCACTATCCATTGTGCTAATATTTACTTGATATGTATTTGTAGGTGAGCCTACGATCAGTTAAGTTTGGTCAACAAGTGTTTAAAACGTGGAAAAGGTAAAAATTTTACTTGTATTAAAGTACAAAATATCCAACTTACAGGAGAAATATATCATGAGAAATTGTTTGTTGAAAATATTGCATTCTCTCGTATCCGAACTAATGATACTGTATATATCAATGGCACTGATTCCGTTGAGTACTGTATAGGATCTATCGTTTTACAAATATCGTGAAAATAATTTAAAAACTTACCGTCCCGACAGCTTTCTCCATTGTCTTCATCTCTCGCAGGATGGGTCGAATGTTTGCTTGAATCTGCAGATGTTAAAATAAAGTAAGGAATAAGTCCTTTGAAGAATTCCAATTATCAATGGAGAATTGGAATATGGGTGGAAATACAGGATTTGTTTCAAATCGAAGAAGGTAAAATAATTTTCCTGTGTACTTTTTGTATGGTTGTGTACAGGTTACAATGCTACTGTATTCGTTTTTGTCAAAAGTATTAATTTGCCGTAAATTGTTAACTCCGTTTTTGTCAAGTCCTTTGCATATAAACTGCAGGCTCATGGTATTGAAGTATATTGCTTTACAATTGAATTATCTGGAAACATTCTTTCCTATACATATCGTAATAATACCCATCGTTTTTGACGAATATGAAATGCGTTTAAGCCTGACAATAGGTCATGGGATGATTAATCTGGGTTCAACAAGTCGGGGGAAACACGTTTATTCAAAGGAGGAAAATAAACTAAAATTATTTTCATGGACTAGTGTGCAACTATGACAATCGTACTGGAAAAACTATTAATATACTCGCTATCAAGGTGATTTTTTGCACGTGTATAATTAGGTTAGAAAAGTAGAATGAACTCTTGCTCATACATAGATGGTATGAGTTAATAATTACGCAGATTCCTAAGTATACCAGGAGGAAATGTGACTCTGTAAACTTGACACATATAGGTCAATTTGAGATATTCCTTGTTATATAACCAACAAAAATTGTTTTTCATATATAGACCTCCATTGGATGATTAAAGTTCACTATCCATTGTGCTAATATTTACTTGATATGTATTTGTAGGTGAGCCTACGATCAGTTAAGTTTGGTCAACAAGTGTTTAAAACGTGGAAAAAGGTAAAATTTTTACTTGTATTAAAGTACAAAAATATCCAACTTACAGGAGAAATATATCATGAGGGAAATTGTTTGTTGAAAATATTGCATTCTCGTATCCGAACTAATGATACTGTATATATCAATGGCACTGATTCCGTTGAGTACTGTATAGGATCTATCGTTTTACAAATATCGTGAAAATAATTTAAAAACTTACCGTCCCGACAGCTTTCTCCATTGTCTTCATCTCTCGCAGGATGGGTCGAATGTTTGCTTGAATCTGCAGATGTTAAAATAAAGTAAGGAATAAGTCCTTTGAAGAATTCCAATTATCAATGGAGAATTGGAATATGGGTGGAAATACAGGATTTGTTTCAAATCGAAGAAGGTAAAATAATTTTCCTGTGTACTTTTTGTATGGTTGTGTACAGGTTACAATGCTACTGTATTCGTTTTTGTCAAAAGTATTAATTTGCCGTAAATTGTTAACTCCGTTTTTGTCAAGTCCTTTGCATATAAACTGCAGGCTCATGGTATTGAAGTATATTGCTTTACAATTGAATTATCTGGAAACATTCTTTACTATACATATCGTAATAATACCCATCGTTTTTGACGAATATGAAATGCGTTCCTTAAGCCTGACAATAGGTCATGGGATGATTAATCTGGGTTCAACAAGTCGGGGTAAACACGTTTATTCAAAGGAGGAAAATAAACTAAAATTATTTTCATGGACTAGTGTGCAACTATGACAATCGTACTGGAAAAACTATTAATATACTCGCTATCAAGGTGATTTTTTGCACGTGTATAATTAGGTTAGAAAAGTAGAATGAACTCTTGCTCATACATAGATGGTATGAGTTAATAATTACGCAGATTCCTAAGTATACCAGGAGGAAATGTGACTCTGTAAACTTGACACATATAGGTCAATTTGAGATATTCCTTGTTATATAACCAACAAAAATTGTTTTTCATATATAGACCTCCATTGGATGATTAAAGTTCACTGTCCATTGTGCTAATATTTACTTGATATGTATTTGTAGGTGAGCCTACGATCAGTTAAGTTTGGTCAACAAGTGTTTAAAACGTGGAAAAAGGTAAAAATTTTACTGGTATTAAAGTACAAAAATATCCAACTTACAGGAGAAATATATCATGAGGGAAATTGTTTGTTGAAAATATTGCATTCTCTCGTATCCGAACTAATGATACTGTATATATCAATGGCACTGATTCCGTTGAGTACTGTATAGGATCTATCGTTTTACAAATATCGTGAAAATAATTTAAAAACTTACCGTCCCGACAGCTTTCTCCGTTATCTGCATCGCTCGCAGGATGGGTCGAATGTTTGCTTGAATCTGCAGATGTTAAAATAAAGTAAGGAATAAGTCCTTTGAAGAATTCCAATTATCAAATAATGGAGAATTGAAATATGGAAATAGAGGATACAATTGGATGATTAAAGTTTTCTATCCATTGTGCTAATATTCACTTGATATGTATTTGTAGGTGAGCCCACGATCAGTTAAGTTTGGTCAACAATTGTTTAAAACGTGGAAAAAGGTAAAATACTTACTGGTATTAAAGTACAAAAATATCCAACTTTACGGGAGAAATATATCATGAGGGAAATTGTTTGTTGAAAATACTGCATTCTCTCGTATCCGAACTAATGATACTGTATATATCAATGGCACTGATTCCCTTGAGGTGTAGAGGATCTATCGTTTTAAAAATATCGTGATAATAATTTAAAACTTACCGTCCGACAGCTTTCTCCGTTATCTACATCGCTCGCAGGATGGGTCGAATGTTTGCTTGAATCTGCAGATGTTAAAATAAAGTAAGGCATAAGTCCTCTGAAGAATTCCAATTATCAATGGAGAATTGCATGGAATATGGAAATAGAGGATATAATTGGATGACTGAAGTTCACTATCCATTGTGCTAATATTTACTTGATATGTATTTGTAGGTGAGCCTACGATCAGTTAAGTTTGGTCAACAAGTGTTTAAAACGTGGAAAAAGGTAAAAATTTTACTGGTATTAAAGTACAAAAATATCCAACTTACAGGAGAAATATATCATGAGGGAAATTGTTTGTTGAAAATATTGCATTCTCGCGTATCCGAACTAATGATACTGTATATATCAATGGCACTGATTCCGTTGAGTACTGTATAGGATCTATCGTTTTACAAATATCGTGAAAATAATTTAAAAACTTACCGTCCCGACAGCTTTCTCCGTTATCTGCATCGCTCGCAGGATGGGTCGAATGTTTGCTTGAATCTGCAGATGTTAAAATAAAGTAAGGAATAAGTCCTTTGAAGAATTCCAATTATCAAATAATGGAGAATTGAAATATGGAAATAGAGGATACAATTGGATGATTAAAGTTTTCTATCCATTGTGCTAATATTTACTTGATATGTATTTGTAGGTGAGCCTACGATCAGTTAAGTTTGGTCAACAAGTGTTTAAAACGTGGAAAAAGGTAAAAATTTTACTGGTATTAAAGTACAAAAATATCCAACTTACAGGAGAAATATATCATGAGGGAAATTGTTTGTTGAAAATATTGCATTCTCTCGTATCCGAACTAATGATACTGTATATATCAATGGCACTGATTCCCTTGAGGTGTAGAGGATCTATCGTTTTACAAATATCGTGAAAATAATTTAAAAACTTACCGTCCCGACAGCTTTCTCCGTTGTCTTCATCTCTGAGGATGGGTCGAATCTTTGCTTGAATCTGCAGATGTTAAAATAAAGTAAGGAATAAGTCCTTTGAAGAATTCCAATTATCAATGGAGAATTGGAATATGGGTGGAAATACAGGATTTGTTTCAAATCGAAGGTAAAATAATTTTCCTGTGTACTTTTTGTATGGTTGTGTACAGGTTACAATGCTACTGTATTCGTTTTTGTCAAAAGTATATTAATTTGCCGTAAATTGTTAACTCCGTTTTTGTCAAGTCCTTTGCATATAAACTGCAGGCTCATGGTATTGAAGTATATTGCTTTACAATTGAATTTTCTGGAAACATTCTTTCCTATACATATTGTAATAATACCCATCGTTTTTGACGAACATGAAATGCGTTCCTTAAGCCTGACAATATAGGTCATGGGATGATTAATCTGGGTTCAACAAGTCGGGGGAAACACGTTTATTCAAAGGAGGAAAATAAACTAAAATTATTTTCATGGACTAGTGTGCAACTATGACAATCGTACTGGAAAAACTATTAATATACTCGCTATCAAGGTGATTTTTTGCACGTGTATAATTAGGTTAGAAAAGTAGAATGAACTCTTGCTCATACATAGATGGTATGAGTTAATAATTACGCAGATTCCTAAGTATACCAGGAGGAAATGTGACTCTGTAAACTTGACACATATAGGTCAATTTGAGATATTCCTTGTTATATAACCAACAAAAATTGTTTTTCATATATAGACCTCCATTGGATGATTAAAGTTCACTGTCCATTGTGCTAATATTTACTTGATATGTATTTGTAGGTGAGCCTACGATCAGTTAAGTTTGGTCAACAAGTGTTTAAAACGTGGAAAAAGGTAAAAATTTTACTGGTATTAAAGTACAAAAATATCCAACTTACAGGAGAAATATATCATGAGGGAAATTGTTTGTTGAAAATACTGCATTCTCTCGTATCCGAACTAATGATACTGTATATATCAATGGCACTGATTCCCTTGAGGTGTAGAGGATCTATCGTTTTAAAAATATCGTGATAATAATTTAAAAACTTACCGTCCCGACAGCTTTCTCCGTTATCTACATCGCTCGCAGGATGGGTCGAATGTTTGCTTGAATCTGCAGATGTTAAAATAAAGTAAGGCATAAGTCCTCTGAAGAATTCCAATTATCAATGGAGAATTGCATGGAATATGGAAATAGAGGATATAATTGGATGACTGAAGTTCACTATCCATTGTGCTAATATTTACTTGATATGTATTTGTAGGTGAGCCTACGATCAGTTAAGTTTGGTCAACAAGTGTTTAAAACGTGGAAAAAGGTAAAAATTTTACTGGTATTAAAGTACAAAAATATCCAACTTACAGGAGAAATATATCATGAGGGAAATTGTTTGTTGAAAATATTGCATTCTCGCGTATCCGAACTAATGATACTGTATATATCAATGGCACTGATTCCGTTGAGTACTGTATAGGATCTATCGTTTTACAAATATCGTGAAAATAATTTAAAAACTTACCGTCCCGACAGCTTTCTCCGTTATCTGCATCGCTCGCAGGATGGGTCGAATGTTTGCTTGAATCTGCAGATGTTAAAATAAAGTAAGGAATAAGTCCTTTGAAGAATTCCAATTATCAAATAATGGAGAATTGAAATATGGAAATAGAGGATACAATTGGATGATTAAAGTTTTCTATCCATTGTGCTAATATTTACTTGATATGTATTTGTAGGTGAGCCTACGATCAGTTAAGTTTGGTCAACAAGTGTTTAAAACGTGGAAAAAGGTAAAAATTTTACTGGTATTAAAGTACAAAAATATCCAACTTACAGGAGAAATATATCATGAGGGAAATTGTTTGTTGAAAATATTGCATTCTCTCGTATCCGAACTAATGATACTGTATATATCAATGGCACTGATTCCCTTGAGGTGTAGAGGATCTATCGTTTTACAAATATCGTGAAAATAATTTAAAACTTACCGTCCGACAGCTTTCTCCGTTGTCTTCATCTCTCGCAGGATGGGTCGAATCTTTGCTTGAATCTGCAGATGTTAAAATAAAGTAAGGAATAAGTCCTTTGAAGAATTCCAATTATCAATGGAGAATTGGAATATGGGTGGAAATACAGGATTTGTTTCAAATCGAAGGTAAAATAATTTTCCTGTGTACTTTTTGTATGGTTGTGTACAGGTTACAATGCTACTGTATTCGTTTTTGTCAAAAGTATATTAATTTGCCGTAAATTGTTAACTCCGTTTTTGTCAAGTCCTTTGCATATAAACTGCAGGCTCATGGTATTGAAGTATATTGCTTTACAATTGAATTTTCTGGAAACATTCTTTCCTATACATATTGTAATAATACCCATCGTTTTTGACGAACATGAAATGCGTTCCTTAAGCCTGACAATATAGGTCATGGGATGATTAATCTGGGTTCAACAAGTCGGGGGAAACACGTTTATTCAAAGGAGGAAAATAAACTAAAATTATTTTCATGGACTAGTGTGCAACTATGACAATCGTACTGGAAAAACTATTAATATACTCGCTATCAAGGTGATTTTTTGCACGTGTATAATTAGGTTAGAAAAGTAGAATGAACTCTTGCTCATACATAGATGGTATGAGTTAATAATTCCGCAGATTCCTAAGTATGCCAGGAGGAAATGTGACTCTGTAAACTTGACACATATAGGTCAATTTGAGATATTCCTTGTTATATAACCGACAAAAATTGTTTTTCATATATAGACTCCATTGGATGATTAAAGTTCACTATCCATTGTGCTAATATTTACTTGATATGTATTTGTAGGTGAGCCTACGATCAGTTAAGTTTGGTCAACAAGTGTTTAAAACGTGGAAAAAGGTAAAAATTTTACTTGTATTAAAGTACAAAAATATCCAACTTACAGGAGAAATATATCATGAGGGAAATTGTTTGTTGAAAATATTGCATTCTCTCGTATCCGAACTAATGATACTGTATATATCAATGGCACTGATTCCGTTGAGTACTGTATAGGATCTATCGTTTTACAAATATCGTGAAAATAATTTAAAAACTTACCGTCCCGACAGCTTTCTCCATTGTCTTCATCTCTCGCAGGATGGGTCGAATGTTTGCTTGAATCTGCAGATGTTAAAATAAAGTAAGGAATAAGTCCTTTGAAGAATTCCAATTATCAATGGAGAATTGGAATATGGGTGGAAATACAGGATTTGTTTCAAATCGAAGAAGGTAAAATAATTTTCCTGTGTACTTTTTGTATGGTTGTGTACAGGTTACAATGCTACTGTATTCGTTTTTGTCAAAAGTATTAATTTGCCGTAAATTGTTAACTCGTTTTGTCAAGTCCTTTGCATATAAACTGCAGGCTCATGGTATTGAAGTATATTGCTTTACAATTGAATTATCTGGAAACATTCTTTCCTATACATATCGTAATAATACCCATCGTTTTTGACGAATATGAAATGCGTTCCTTAAGCCTGACAATAGGTCATGGGATGATTAATCTGGGTTCAACAAGTCGGGGGAAACACGTTTATTCAAAGGAGGAAAATAAACTAAAATTATTTTCATGGACTAGTGTGCAACTATGACAATCGTACTGGAAAAACTATTAATATACTCGCTATCAAGGTGATTTTTTGCACGTGTATAATTAGGTTAGAAAAGTAGAATGAACTCTTGCTCATACATAGATGGTATGAGTTAATAATTACGCAGATTCCTAAGTATACCAGGAGGAAATGTGACTCTGTAAACTTGACACATATAGGTCAATTTGAGATATTCCTTGTTATATAACCAACAAAAATTGTTTTTCATATATAGACCTCCATTGGATGATTAAAGTTCACTATCCATTGTGCTAATATTTACTTGATATGTATTTGTAGGTGAGCCTACGATCAGTTAAGTTTGGTCAACAAGTGTTTAAAACGTGGAAAAAGGTAAAAATTTTACTTGTATTAAAGTACAAAAATATCCAACTTACAGGAGAAATATATCATGAGGGAAATTGTTTGTTGAAAATATTGCATTCTCTCGTATCCGAACTAATGATACTGTATATATCAATGGCACTGATTCCGTTGAGTACTGTATAGGATCTATCGTTTTACAAATATCGTGAAAATAATTTAAAAACTTACCGTCCCGACAGCTTTCTCCATTGTCTTCATCTCTCGCAGGATGGGTCGAATGTTTGCTTGAATCTGCAGATGTTAAAATAAAGTAAGGAATAAGTCCTTTGAAGAATTCCAATTATCAATGGAGAATTGGAATATGGGTGGAAATACAGGATTTGTTTCAAATCGAAGAAGGTAAAATAATTTTCCTGTGTACTTTTTGTATGGTTGTGTACAGGTTACAATGCTACTGTATTCGTTTTTGTCAAAAGTATTAATTTGCCGTAAATTGTTAACTCCGTTTTTGTCAAGTCCTTTGCATATAAACTGCAGGCTCATGGTATTGAAGTATATTGCTTTACAATTGAATTATCTGGAAACATTCTTTCCTATACATATCGTAATAATACCCATCGTTTTTGACGAATATGAAATGCGTTCCTTAAGCCTGACAATAGGTCATGGGATGATTAATCTGGGTTCAACAAGTCGGGGTAAACACGTTTATTCAAAGGAGGAAAATAAACTAAAATTATTTTCATGGACTAGTGTGCAACTATGACAATCGTACTGGAAAAACTATTAATATACTCGCTATCAAGGTGATTTTTTGCACGTGTATAATTAGGTTAGAAAAGTAGAATGAACTCTTGCTCATACATAGATGGTATGAGTTAATAATTACGCAGATTCCTAAGTATACCAGGAGGAAATGTGACTCTGTAAACTTGACACATATAGGTCAATTTGAGATATTCCTTGTTATATAACCAACAAAAATTGTTTTTCATATATAGACCTCCATTGGATGATTAAAGTTCACTGTCCATTGTGCTAATATTTACTTGATATGTATTTGTAGGTGAGCCTACGATCAGTTAAGTTTGGTCAACAAGTGTTTAAAACGTGGAAAAGGTAAAAATTTTACTGGTATTAAAGTACAAAAATATCCAACTTACAGGAGAAATATATCATGAGGGAAATTGTTTGTTGAAAATATTGCATTCTCTCGTATCCGAACTAATGATACTGTATATATCAATGGCACTGATTCCGTTGAGCACTGTATAGGATCTATCGTTTTACAAATATCGTGAAAATAATTTAAAAACTTACCGTCCCGACAGCTTTCTCCGTTATCTGCATCGCTCGCAGGATGGGTCGAATGTTTGCTTGAATCTGCAGATGTTAAAATAAAGTAAGGAATAAGTCCTTTGAAGAATTCCAATTATCAAATAATGGAGAATTGAAATATGGAAATAGAGGATACAATTGGATGATTAAAGTTTTCTATCCATTGTGCTAATATTTACTTGATATGTATTTGTAGGTGAGCCCACGATCAGTTAAGTTTGGTCAACAATTGTTTAAAACGTGGAAAAAGGTAAAATACTTACTGGTATTAAAGTACAAAAATATCCAACTTTACGGGAGAAATATATCATGAGGGAAATTGTTTGTTGAAAATACTGCATTGTCTCGTATCCGAACTAATGATACTGTATATATCAATGGCACTGATTCCCTTGAGGTGTAGAGGATCTATCGTTTTAAAAATATCGTGATAATAATTTAAAAACTTACCGTCCCGACAGCTTTCTCCGTTATCTACATCGCTCGCAGGATGGGTCGAATGTTTGCTTGAATCTGCAGATAAGCTCCCCATTATAGGTTAATAAGAAATCCCCTTGTTGAAATTCCTTTGTTGCGAAAACACCTCGTCCTAAAAATTGTCATAAATTTGATGTATTTGTTGGTGTTTGACAGCATATATAATATGGAAACATGACTGTATTTGGAAAAATGTTAATTTGTTAACATAGTTTTGTTGACAATTAGTTGCCAGAGTTAAGCAGGAAGTAATATAATTGCTCCTTTTGATAATGATTGAGTTATTTTGTGCTCAAGTGGCAGGCATATAAACTGTATTACTCTTACATAAGTATTCAATAAGATTTATATAAATCTATAAGATTTTTAAATGCATATTATTAATACTACCCAAGACTAATTTCATCCTTGTCTTCAGCTGCAGTACGTAGCTGATACGCGTTAGACTAGAAGCATTAGGACTGGAAGTTATAAACCATTGCAAATATAATAGAAAGTTGTTTTAATAATTTGTTTAAAATTCTGTACCTATGTAGTCGTTGATGAATTCCTCCTTTAACCATTCTCGGTCTTCATCCTTAAATTGCACCACACTGACATCCTAGTAAAAAATAAATATTTCAGTTACTACACTATTTAGGAATGCAATTATCTAATTTGCCCCCTCCCTTTTCAACAGCACAAATTTATTTCCTTGTGAGAAAGTTTTGTTTGTATAGGTGCTTTCTTGTGCTTCCTGATACGGTCAGGCAATCTTTGGCCCAAACAACCCCTTTCATTCAGCCCCTTAAATATTAGACGGTACCCCCCAAATGCAAGGGCCGCAACATCGACTAGGAAAAAATACAGTGTGAATTGATTTTTTTAAAAGAAAATTGCTCTGTTGTTAGATTTTCGTGTCATAAAGTACACAAACTCTTTCGTTTCGATCATTTTTTTTCTAAAATTATTGTAAAAATGTGCATTTTCAACAAAGGATCTTGTAATTTCTAGTCGAGCATCCGGACAATTTGTTTTCGCGGGAAAACTGAAAGCCTTAAAAATGTACAAAAAGAAACTAACCCACACATCAGATCCGATGTATTTCATGTTTGAGGGTGTGTCTGAGTCGTTTGCTATTGTCTTCCATTAAGAACGGTTATGTAAATCGAGCATTTTCAACAAAGGATCTTGTAATTTCTAGTCGAGCATCCGGACAATTTGTTTTCGCGGGAAAACTGAAAGCCTTAAAATTGTACAAAAAGAAACTAACCCACACATCAGATCCGATGTATTTCATGTTTGAGGGTGTGTCTGAGTCGTTTGCTATTGTCTTCCATTAAGAACGGTTATGTAAATCGAGTTAAACAGTGGAATACTTACACTAGGCCTGAGGCGTCTCGAGCGTGCCGTCTTCATTGATCGTCTTCACTATCCAAACTTTTTCTTGTTATCGTTTTTTAAGTTTAACCTAAAAAGATATAAAGTAAATCAGTGTTTCCAGATGTCTTCATCAACCCTGTAAGGAAGTTACACCCAAAACGAACAGACTCGCTTACTTTAAAAAAAAGTTGGACGAGCACTCAGCTAGGCTACAAACCGGCCATTGACAATCGACAAATGATTTCTGGGGCGAACTGCGCGCATTTTTACGTTGCTGCTTGCCCCATATATGGCAACTAATTCCAAATTTGGTCCAGTCATTACGTCATCTGCAGAGCACTTGACCCATATAAGGCAACTTATTCCAAATTTGGATTGAGTGACGACTACGTCGCTCGATCCATTTGACCAAATTTGGAATTAATCGCCAAATATATATGTGGACAATTACCCTGCAGATGACGTAAAAGTGTGGGTAACCTCGCCTACACCCTGGATCATGAGTGCTCGTCCAACTTCTTTTAAAATGTGAGTGAGTTTGTTTGACTGGTACCTCATATGATTGGTGAACACAAAATCTTGAAGCACTAATCCTGCTTAGAAACAAGCAGGATTAAGAATATGATGATCAGTCAAACTGCATTTCTGTGTACCTTGTACTGCCCTATGCGCACGAATCCTAACCCTAACCCCAAGTGTAACCAATTGCTATCCCTAATCCTGCAACCTTAACATAACCATATACACTGTCAGATTATTACACACTGCCAGATTTTGATCTCTAGACCAGACGTTGATTTACATATACGGTCTGTCCATAGTAGAGAGGTTCAGATTCGACTACCACTACTCTTACTGGCACAGCACGCATCTGATTGGTTAGTCGTACCCGATCAACCAATCAGATGCGTACTGACTCTTAAGTTAAATCTGAACCTCTCTAGTCTCCCAGTTACTAGTGAAGACGGTCGACCATTGCGTGTGCCGAATGGTCACTGCTTTACTAGGGTGCAACACCATTTGGAAAAGTATTTCGCCAACACTAAAATGAGGCTATATAACTAATGCACAACACTAAAATGAGGCACTGCGATAACTAATTACTGCACTACTAGACTCCCCTTATTAAGTATTGTGGCGCTTTGCATAGTGGTTATAATGGTATCACTGATATTCATGGCGGCCTCGAATAAAAATATTGAATGTTTTCGCGAAGATTTTGCTGTTGGCCGTCGCATACCTGGGGCCGGTTGTATAAAAAGGTAGTTAACTTTAACTGTAGTTAGTGAAAGAGTTGGCCAATCAGACACATCAGATCTGATGTATTTCATGTTTGAGGGTGTGTCTGAGTCGTTTGCTATTGTCTTCCATTAAGAACGGTTATGTAAATCGAGCATTTTCAACAAAGGATCTTGTAATTTCTAGTCGAGCATCCGGACAATTTGTTTTCGCGGGAAAACTGAAAGCCTTAAAATTGTACAAAAAGAAACTAACCCACACATCAGATCCGATGTATTTCATGTTTGAGGGTGTGTCTGAGTCGTTTGCTATTGTCTTCCATTAAGAACGGTTATGTAAATCGAGTTAAACAGTGGAATACTTACACTAGGCCTGAGGCGTCTCGAGCGTGCCGTCTTCATTGATCGTCTTCACTATCCAAACTTTTTCTTGTTATCGTTTTTAAGTTTAACCTAAAAAGATATAAAGTAAATCAGTGTTTCCAGATGTCTTCATCAACCCTGTAAGGAAGTTACACCCAAAACGAACAGACTCGCTTACTTTAAAAAAAAGTTGGACGAGCACTCAGCTAGGCTACAAACCGGCCATTGACAATCGACAAATGATTTCTGGGGCAAACTGCGCGCATTTTTACGTTGCTGCTTGCCCCATATATGGCAACTAATTCCAAATTTGGTCCAGTCATTACGTCATCTGCAGAGCACTTGACCCATATAAGGCAACTTATTCCAAATTTGGATCGAGTGACGACTACATCGCTCGATCCATTCGACCAAATTTGGAATTAATCGCCAAATATATATGCGGACAATTACCCTGCAGATGACGTAAAAGTGTGGGTAACCTCGCCTACACCCTGGATCATGAGTGCTCGTCCAACTTCTTTTAAAATGTGAGTGAGTTTGTTTGACTGGTACCTCATATGATTGGTGAACACAAAATCTTGAAGCACTAATCCTGCTTAGAAACAAGCAGGATTAAGAATATGATGATCAGTCAAACTGCATTTCTGTGTACCTTGTACTGCCCTATGCGCACGAATCCTAACCCTAACCCCAAGTGTAACCAATTGCTATCCCTAATCCTGCAACCTTAACATAACCATATACACTGTCAGATTATTACACACTGCCAGATTTTGATCTCTAGACCAGACGTTGATTTACATATACGGTCTGTCCATAGTAGAGAGGTTCAGATTCGACTACCACTACTCTTACTGGCACAGCACGCATCTGATTGGTTAGTCGTACCCGATCAACCAATCAGATGCGTACTGACTCTTAAGTTAAATCTGAACCTCTCTAGTCTCCCAGTTACTAGTGAAGACGGTCGACCATTGCGTGTGCCGAATGGTCACTGCTTTACTAGGGTGCAACACCATTCGGAAAAGTATTTCGCCAACACTAAAATGAGGCTATATAACTAATGCACAACACTAAAATGAGGCACTGCGATAACTAATTACTGCACTACTAGACTCCCCTTATTAAGTATTGTGGCGCTTTGCATAGTGGTTATAATGGTATCACTGATATTCATGGCGGCCTCGAATAAAAATATTGAATGTTTTCGCGAAGATTTTGCTGTTGGCCGTCGCATACCTGGGGCCGGTTGTATAAAAAGGTAGTTAACTTTAACTGTAGTTAGTGAAAGAGTTGGCCAATCAGAATTGTTTATTTTAGAGTTAACTAACTACCCAAAATGTAGAACAAATTGAGGGTTGCTTCGCGTGTGCCTTAAAGGATATAAACAAAATCTCGACGGTTCGAGCTAATGCCCTTCGGCAGTAGAAATTAGTAGATTTCTCCTGACGAAGGGCTTTAGCTCAACGTCGAGATTTTGTTTATATCTTTAAGGCACACGCGAAGCAACCCTCAATTTGTTCTATATGTCCGTGGCCGACGCTGAATTAAAGTCTACGATACCCAAAATGTAGTTAAGCTTGTAGATAAGAGTTTTATTACAACCGGCTCTTGACCCTAGCTTTTTTAAAACCATAATTCCGTCAAAGCGCTACGGATACTTAATAAGGGGAGTTTAGTATTGAGATTGTGATCCAGCAATTCGGTTCACAATTACGTCTCAACCTCCAGTAGCCGCTGCAGCGTGAAATCCCCCCCTCCAGAAAAGTCTTGGGGCCTGTTTGTATGGAAGCGAGTTACTCGGCAACGGGGAATGGAATCTCAGTTTGGTTTCCAGGGTGATTTTTTTACATAATAGCAAAGATTAGGTATGTAAAGATGTGCCACTTGGCGTATTTCCCTAATGTTTGAGTGTCCGCAATTTTTCCTGGCTGATGACGAGTGTTCACGAGCGACGCTTACTGCCAAAATGGTGGCTAGTAGTAGTATGACACTTACTGGCAAAATGACGAATATGACACTTACTGGCTAAATGGCGTCTGTAAAAAATCAGTGAACTCAATTTACTTTACTTTATGGATCGCCCTGATAAAAGACGGACATTTTTTCTGGAGAGAGGCACATCTTTACGTATCTAATATTTGATAATAGTGAGCTTAAGCAACCGGAAGTAAATTGTGCCGTTTCAGATGGCGACAGTCGTTCTTGTTTGAAAGCACGAACATGAAACCAAGTGTGCTGCCGTTCTTCATTTCAAACACGAACTGCTGACGCCAGAATTAACGTTTAAATAATGTCGCGTGACATCCGTGTCACAGTTTAATAGACAGCTTTAGCAAACACAACGCGACGTCAAAGAGGACGTGAAAATGGCGTAAATGTGCCCACGCCATTTTGGCGTAAATGTGCCGCGCGCGCTGATCGACGTGTGATGCGGAAAAAAACTGGGGCGAGTACGATTTTGAAGGAAATTGAAGAAAAACGCGATTTTGAGTTGTTCAGTTCGTTTGGCCATTTTTATCAATCTTTTTGGTGTTAGAATGATTTTAATGGCAAAATGGCTAAAATATTTCTTTGGCTAAAGGGTCTGTATGCAGTAAAGGGAAAATAGCTCGTACAAGAGAATTTATGGTCGATAATGTCCGTGCCTTTTTATGACTTCCATGGAGACTAAATTTCACCACCTACCACGAACTAAGGTGCCACCACCTACGAACTAAGGTATGTTAGAGTTCATTATTTTATGTGTAAGTATTTCAATCTTTCATAAAAATCGAAGTGGATTCTTAGAAGATATCATGGCTGAAATAAGACCCTTTTTCATGCCCTGTTTTTCACACATTTTCCGGTCATATATTTTGAATGATGTAAACAATACGAATTAAGTATTTTGACCAGCTGTTATTTGCATTACTTCTGTCGATGTATTGCTAAAGGTTCATAAGTATTGAAGCATGATTAATATGTTTTCAGAGCATATTTATCACATAGTTCTGTGCAGCACGAAACTAGTTATTTGGGAATATGCTGGGCGCTTTATAGGTTAAAATTCTGCCATCACCATGATCACCGTGTTCTTTCGCCATCACCATGATCACCCGCATTTTGGATGCTAGGCGAGAAGTATGATTTGAGATTGATTCTTGCCCTCTATCTAACTTGCAATCTGGGGTACTCTATCGAAGGTCGATGTTTCTTCTATCGAACATTGAGCAAAAGCTGATCATACATTGCTTTTGCAGTGAAAATGTCGTAAGCGAGTCGTCAGCAGTTAGTATAGGTTATCATGTGATGGCGAGTACAATTAGGGATTAATAGTGATCACGAGTACTTATTAATCCCTAATTGTACGAGCAACATCGCATGATTACTTGTTTATTATTAGCATGACAAAAAGTCCGCCATTTTGTTTGTTTTGGGAAAATCAATTGTACTGCAGTACAATTAATGAAATAATTGTACTCCTCTCAACCAATCAGCATCCAGTAATTTTGTCATGCTAATAATAAACGAATTTAACCCTGGTTTTAACCGAAAAATTTGGAAAATCTTATATTTTAAAACAAAAACTTCAAAATCAATTTATTTTATTAAAAAATGTGTGATAAAAATTTTAAAAGACCGGCTAGTCCGGCTCCAGACACTCATAGTAAACGAGTTAAATGTTCAGCGGATCATGTTTCAACTTGGCAAAACACTTCTTCATCATCAAGCGAACAATGCTGGGAAAACGACAGAGTGCAACCTGTGGCAGAGTTTGGAAATAACACAGTTAAAATTCCTTTATCACCGGTGTCTTACTGTGAAAAAATGTTGCTTCAGCCAGAGGAACTTCTCCTGTATGCATTGATCAAGATTTCCTCCGGCCCTGACGATTTTACTTTTGCAAAAGGCTCCCCTGAGAAATTTGTATATATATCTAGAGCAGTATACGACGTTTATGGGATTAACTTGCGAAATTATTTCTACCGATCTATCAACAATTTAAGGAAAGGTTTGGGCAAATACAAAGGGCTACTGGGATGGAAATTTTATTCTAAAAATATACAGAGCGTTATTAGAACTCACAGATCTGCTCTAACTGACCTACTTGAATTAAAGCCAGTCAGTGATCAAAGCGTGTGTGATTTACGTGATTGTTTTGAGTTGTAATGTCTTTCTGTTTTAAATGAAAGTGAGAAGTCTAGTTCTTTTGCCTGGAAAGTTGACAAGGATGCCGATATCATATCCAAACATTTTCCTAATTGGCATGTTAATGCAAACATTAGTGAGTGTACAGTAATTGGCATGTTAATGCAGACATTAGTGAGTGTACAGTAATTGGCATGTTAATGCAGACATTAGTGAGTGTACAGTAATTGGCATGTTAATGCAGACATTAGTGAGTGTACAGTAATTGGCATGTTAATGCAGACATTAGTGAGTGTACAGTAATTGGCATGTTAATGCAGACATTAGTGAGTGTACAGTACATTTGTACTACATGTCGAACAATCTTGTCCACCCAGCATACAAAGTCATTGTGTCAGCTGATGGTGAATATAAGTTCATTCTTGGGGGAAAGTCCAGAACAACTTGTATTACTTCAATGCCGAAATAAATTCACACTCGGAAGGACTTGTTTTCATTTATGCGAACACTGGAGAAACACTCTCTATGTCCAGGAGTTTCTATAGAAAAATATCATGACCTACCCATAGATAGTGATGCGCCTATTTTCAACAGCAATGATGGCACCTGCTGCATTTGTACAACCTATTCCATCCAATTTTGATCAAAAACTTATCAGATCTTCTAACTGTTCCCTTTTCCTCCCTATTGGTGGCACATGTTTGCGATGTGAATCTTGCTTTCGAACTGATCATTACATGCGAACAGTGAAATGTCGAAGCCAGAATATTTCCAATACTGATACTGTATCAAAATTTACACGTTATGATTACATGACCAAAGATCAACTAGTTGAGCACAGTAGATGCACAGCAGAAACACTGCATGGGTTGCAAGTTAGACTGAGAAGGCTTCAAGAACACCAGGAAAGTATGGCAACAGTTGGTTCTAATACAGATTCAGATTTTAAAGAATTGTTTACAAAGCTGTATAGTGGCTTTAAAAACATTTCGGACAAACACACTAATATTGTTTGCTGTTGGCAAAATTGTGAGACCAGAGGAGAATTTGTGTCATCTGAACAACTTTTTGGCCATATAAAACAATTGCATGTACCACCACAAGTTGATGTTGCACCTATAAACAAACAATATGTTTGCAAATGGCTGGGTTGTGACAAAACCTTTTTAAAGAAAAAACAACTGGAATCCCATATTGTTGGTCATACTGGTAGTGAATCAGATTATTTTTTCCTGTTGTTACTCAAAGATCAAGCTAAGGCACTCAATATGCCCTCCAGGCAAATCGTTGGCATCCCTTAGGGACCGTTCATTATTTAAGAGGGGGGTGGGCCGGTAATTTTGCAGCATTGATTTATCCCATGAACAACGGATAAATTTTTGTGGCCCACCCCTTGTCATTGAACACAAATTCATGGCCCACCCCCAATATAGTTTGATTAATTTCCCCCTATCAAGATACACATATATCCATTTGAAAGATATTATTATTGGAAAATATGATAAAACTGGACCAATTGTTTAGAAATAGAAACAATTATCTTTGAGTAATATTTCAATAAAACGTTTTTTAATATGAAAAACCTCATTTGTACTTTTTACTTTTCCCAGATGGCTGCATTATTAAGTAAATTTCAAAGAGTGTGCGATTTCAACCTGGTACCCAGGCTTTGTGCGATTTTACTATGGTCCTAATAAATTTATTTAAAAATCAGGTAGACCCACTGTTTGGCCCACCCCCCTCTTAAATAATGAACGGTCCCTTAGTTTTAAAGTGGTGTCTCCGTATATATTGCAAATCATATTCAACATATTCCGAACTGAGAGATTCAGGATTTTTAAGACTTCCTAGTGGAAGAACGCTGTCAGATTATAAGAATTTCTGCTCATCAAAATCTGGTGGCAAACATCTGTTTGCCAGGGAATGCAATCAAGCTGTGAGCAACAAAAAGTACCAAATGTCGGAGAGCTGGGGGCCCTCATTTTTGATGAGGTAAAAATCAAAAAAGGCCTTTTTTTCTTTCTGATCCACCTCATCTTGTGAAAAAACTACGAAACAACTTGTATAACAGTGGTCATAAAGATATGTGTCCAAGATATACCAGGTGCTTGTCACTAGATTCGAAGGACATACTCTGGATCATGTTTACTCGGTCTATTTAAGAGATAAACAACGACACTTGTTTAGTACAGACTTAAGAAGCTCGCATGTACACCTAGACAGTCTGAGTAAAATGCGAGTTAAACTTGCAGTTCAAGTTTTGAACTCAAAAGTGCGGGAAGACGTGGAGAAATATGAGCCAGATATAACATTGTCCACTCAGAAATTTATACTTAACTGTGAGACATTATGGGATGTCTTTAATGATACTACACCCCTTTCATCGGAGACAGATGTGAGACTTAGGAAAATAGAGGATGTACTAGATTTCTTCAAGAAGTGGAAAAATGAACTTTCTGAACAATTTTCGTTAAAAACTGAGCAATCATCTCGGTTTATCTCTTGGCAAACATTCTATGACTTACAGGTAAAGAAATTGGCATAAAACCTACAACCCCCAGCCATATAAAAGCTCAGCCATGATATATACTTCACTAAATTTAGCATTAGCAGTATTTAATTAGCATACATATCAGTGCTGACATTGTATGCAATAAAAGTGTATGGGGATGTGCAGGATACGGATACCAGTATCCGGCAAAATATAGACATCCAGCACTATCCGGTAAAATTTGTTAGTTTATTTACTGGATAATGCTGGTGTAGAACCATGAACCCAAAATGAAAAGCGATAAACCGTAAGCTAAAAGTGTGCACTGCTGTATATTATCTGTGCACTGCCATACCATGAGGCACACAATTTCAGAGAGAAATTTAAACATATTTTATAATCATATAATGATATCCGGTTATTAACCGGTATCCAGTTTTTATTTTATTTTAACCGGTGTCCGGTAGACTACTATCCAGGACCATCTGGTATCCGGCACATCCCTACAACTGTACAATGTCATATGTCTATTACACTCATTTGATTACACTCTCATCATTTCTTTTTTACCTTTCTCTAGATTTCAATCAATTGATTGATTGGTTTGGTAAACTACATAAATAGTTCCGGATTCATAAGTCTCTATGGAAGTCATTATGTTGTACCGAAAAGGCTGAACCAGGACATTGTTGAGTCATTTTTCTCTGTGCAAAGACAGGCATGTGGTGGATCTAATAATATGACTGCTTATGTTTATGGTTATAATGTAAATAGTCGAATAAGTTATTCTGATGCTAAATTGCTATGTAAAAAGGACACTAATGTTAACGAAATTGGCTGTGGCAATGATGACTTGCAAGAGTCAATGGCTAGTCTTCCAAGAAGGAACAACGTTACAAGTATTTTTGTCAGTAATATGTGGTCCAGACATATTTGACTGTTTAATAGCATTATGACCCTTAGGTTATGTTTGCACTGTATCGGCTGGAAAGTATTTTACAGTTACACCATTATAAATACCACTAACAATCTTACTTTCCTTGTTGTACGTAATCATGAACAAAATGTAGATAGGATTTTATAATTAAGATACTATAGGATCCTTTTTAGGCCTTGGTTAGGATTGATTCTGCTACCATTAAGATATTAGCAGGATCTTGAATAAGATCTTGTAAATTTCAGGATCTTAACCACTAGATTCTATAGAATATAGTATAATATAAGACTATATATACTACCGCCGACCGTGTAGTGCAGGACATTGCTTACCAGGCCCCGCATCACACGTCGATCAGCGAAATCACTGGCGTTGCGCCGCCCTATATATAAGCGCCCTGGATATATCATTAAACTGTGTCCGTGTCACTTGTTGGATCTAGCCACAGAGTAGATACATATGTATCTACTCTGTGATCTAGCCTAACAGATCTAGCCATAAAATTCACGTTTTGCGGGGTGTTTAATGATATTTTTGGGCGACTTTAGTTCTTCGTATAGAAAAAAAACCCCAGAAAGGCAACAAAATATGCAATAGCAATTTTAAAGGAAACAAATAGATAAACAACATACCTCAATGAAATTTTTAAAATTAAAGTTGAATTTTAACACAATTTAAAGTGACAAAACTGACCTATTTGCTTCCTTAATACGATATAAATTTCAGATTGGTTGCAAACCAGCAGGCGATGTAAATTAATGTTATAGTTATACTAAAACAATTAGACACTTCGGCCTCGTGTCTATGAGCGATAGTGCTTTCGGCTTCGCCTGGGTGAAGCTATTAAGCTCATAAACAATCCATTCTCGTTGTCTAATTGTTAATTAGTTGTAGCTGTGGTACTTGATGGGTAGAATAGATCCAAGATTCGGTGGTTGGCGGAATCGGATCCCTGGCTACAAGCGGATAAATGAAACCCTTCCGCAACAAATGCATGCTTACTGTGTACTTTTATAAATAACATACCCAATCTAGCCCTTAAAAGTTTATAAATAAGGCATCTATTAATTATTTTATCAATTTTATTGAGAATTCTACTACACATTATAAACCTCATTAATAATTCATGAGGAAAATACAAAATAAATGAATGTTTAATCAATGTTTGTAAATCGCATAAATATTTGTCCTGATTTACATAAACTTCAGCTTTGATTTTCTCAGCTTAGACAATGTTTATTTTTAAAATTACTTCGCCAATGAACTCATAAGATGGGTCGTTTTATAAGCATGATAAAACATTCGCATCCGATCTTTATCTGATATACAAACTCTCGCCTTCGACTCGAGTTTTTATATCAGATAAAGATCGGCTGCTCATGTTTTATCTAGTACATAAAACACAATCATGTCTAGAATGTATTCAGTGGTCAATAGATAGTAACTCCATTCCATATAAACATGTCACTTCTCTTTCCCGCCATGACGAGTAACTTGTCCCCACACATTGTGATAAACAATAGTCTGACAATAGTCTCAAGAATCTACCTCCTCCGCAGGCCCTTTTCCGGGCAAATTTGCGGGCGGTGATATTTAGAAACGAACCTGCCCGAAATGCTCCCTAAGCGCCTGCGGAGGAGGTAGCTCAAGAATGCTGTTTACAACAAGCCGTTATTTAGAATTTGCTGATCTGTTTTTCAATACACCCTTTCGGTAATTACATAACGATTCCCTTAGCTTCTTAGCCCTGGACTCTCTGCCCTGGACCACAGTGCCTGGACTGAACTCGTTCTCATTAATTGAGAGCATTGATTTCCACAAAGCTTCCTGTTCCAGGTACTTCAAATGGCGTTGCATGCAGAGACTTTTCCGGGGGAGCATGCCCGCATACCCCCTCATGCTTTCGAAGATCTATACCTGCGCATTACCACTAGCCGTATTATTATTTAAAAATTATTTGGAAACGGTAGCCCTTCAGCGGTAAATGGAAAACTGATTTTCAAGAGGCCGTTAAACTTACAGCTGGAGGTTGGACAAGCGGCCGCAAAAGCAACTTGGGTTTGCGTGCCTAATTCCACGCGTGGCTTCAATGACTCGGACCTTTCCGGTAATTACGTCACGACTAACACTGTTTTTCAACTTAGGACCACCTTAAATGGAATGGATTTTAAGTTTGATAAACTTTTAATTTCAGGACACCACTGGTACTGAAAAATATTTGTTGGCTTGTCCACACAGAGACTGTCGACCGAAATGATTTGTTCAAAAATATTAACCAGCATTTCTCGACACAGCATAAACCATACAGGCTGGACGTACAGGCTGCAAAATGCCATAAACTGGAAGTAAGGGGAAGGTTAATGGAACAAAACATGTTCACCGTGCGATGAATTGATTTTTAGAAAGTACATTGCAGTATCAAAACGAATGCATTCATGTGCATACAGTATTGTCTAATAACCAAAGGTTTGACACATACCAGATTTAAAGTATCGACACATACCAGATTGGCAAGTAAAATTATCTGGCATTAAACAAAGTAAAATACCAGTATGAGAAAATTAGGTGTTTTGCCCAGATTCAACTTACTTTATTATTTACTCTGTCTAACGCCAGACAATTTTACTCATGAATGGTAGGGTACTGCCTAAAACTTATGTAAAAATTAAAAAAATCTTATCAAAATGAATTACAGTGGTTTTGTGTTAATAGGGGGGGGGGGGGGCTTAATCAATTTATTCATTTAAAAGGAGGGGGCAGTGTTGGAGGGACTCATTTGTGTTAGAGGCCTAATAGAGAGAGTGCCTTTTTTTGTTTTTCAATGACTTTGTGGTGTTCTGTCACTTTTTTACCAACATTAATTTTCCCTGTCGTATGCTGATAAAATTAACTTAACATAGTTGCTAAGCTTGCCTTTAAATTACAGATGTTCATGCATTTTAATATAACTATTAAATTATTAATACTATATGCACATATACTTATCGTACATTTCTTTGTTTACCGCTGCAATCGTCATTCAATTGTCGTTCAAGCCAATCAAGGTCAATTTCAATGACCTTCCTTGACCCACAGAGCCTGACCTCAATGTTTCAAAATACTACTTCATTTCAAATCCAGGATTTTGGATTCTTATATACTCTATTGCTAGGAAACTGAAAACAAATTTATTCCATATGTGATATGGGGCCATTCCCAAAATACATAATGCTTGTGGGGGTAGGGGGGTGTTTGATCAGGAGTCACAGTGTCAGAAGAGGGGGAGGGGTATCACAAGTGGTATCACATGAGGGGAAAATTTATCCCTGTCTATAAAAAAACAAGACCTTGCTTGCAAATATGTGGCCCTTAGAAGACAACTCAATGGTTTCTATCAAAATATATTGCCTGAGTGGGAAAGAACCTAAGTGGAAAGAAACTGAGTGGGAAACTGTTCAGGCCGAGGTTAAGGCTTTGAAATAGTGTCTTGTACATACATTATTTTTTCTGCATAACTTTATTGGGGTAAATAAACGTCTTTACAGATCAAATAATGCACTAATCGGCATCCCCAAGGGTTGACCCCCGGGATACCCTGAGGAACTGGGGGGGGGGGGGGATTTGTCCCCCTCCAGGTAGGGAAATTGTTCGCATTTGGCAAGGGAGCGTTTGTAATTTACCTAGAGGGGGGGGGGGGCTATGGTGATTTTGAGAGGGGTCACTTTTTTAACATTACAATTTAGTTTGATAGAAATCGAATTGCGGCAAGAAATTTTACACAGTTTCTTGGATCACCGAAATACATGTAAATCCAAAATGTCAGGTTTATTTATTAAATCTAGCTGTGTTTATTCATGTCGGGGATTAATTTCGCTGTAATAAGGTGTATATCCAACTATCCAAGACCCCAACACGACATGCGTAAAGTTGACCCTATGATAGAAATCGAATTGCACCAAGAAATTTTACACACTGTTTTAGATTACCGAAATACATGTAATTCCAAAATATCAGATTTATTTATTAAATGTAGCTGTGTTTATGCATGTCGGGGATTAATTTCGCTGTTATGGGATGTATGCCTAATACCCCACCCAACACGACAAGCGTAATGTTGACCTTATGATAGAAATCGAGTTGTGGGAAGACATTTTACACACTGTTTTAGATCACCGAAATGCATGTAATTCTAACAATTTCAGGTTTATTTATTAAATCTAGCTGTGTTTATGCATGTCAGGGTTCAATTTTGCTCATTTTCAACTTTCTCCGCATTTTCAACTCACTCCGCATTAAATATACTAATTGAAGTTACCAATTATGCGTCAACCACTCCAATAACAACTTCAACAACCACAACATCTGTATATCAGCAGCAATACACGACCACTGCCAGAGGGGCAGATACATGTACGTTTAGCGTACCTATTTTTTAAAATGTACTGGCCGTTGTCATATGATCAGTTGATCACAGAATAGATAATTACACCTTAGCCTCCTCCGCAGGCAACTGTGTAGTTCTGCAACGTTATTAACTATAAAAGATTTATCAGGAACGTAGAAACCACAAGCCTCCCTATTTTTCCGCTCCAGGCCTTTTTAATTTACGCTTGTTGTTTATTTTAAAATATGTCGTTTTTCAGAAAATTTCAGAACTATTTCCCTGTATTTTCTACGTTCCTGATAAATCTTTTATAGTTAATAACGTTGCAGAACTACACAGTTGCCTGCGGAGGAGGCTAATTACACCTATACCTTCCTATTCTGTGATCCAATACAGTGTGACCAGATTTTTTCAGGACCAATTACTAAAAATGCCTGCGGAAAATTACTAAATCCAGAAACAAATTACGAAAAGTTGCACACTTCCCAAAACAGCTCATAATTAAATCGATTTTGCATTAAACTACCACAATGCTTAGCGAGTATAATGAGTATAAATATTATTCATATTGCTCCTGTAATTTATTAACCCAAGATTTCAGGCTTTGGGCCAGGCGCGGTGGAGGCTGCAGGGCTGGGACCTTTGCCCCACCCCCCCCCCAATACCCAAACCGCTCCACCGCCACCAAATTTCACGTTTCGCATGTGATGCTTGTTGCCAAAACGTCGTTTGCCCTGTCCAGGCGCAGGCCTCAGGAGTTGTGACAGGCACCAGCGGGCTGAGTTGCCGTACCTGCCCGAACTGCCTCCCGCCTGTGCCTAAATAGCATTGACGAGGACACTAGTTTCTCTCAAAATGTGACAGTGTTCATACAAAACAATTGGTAAAATTTGAGAAATTCATCTTTTGTCTAATTAATTACCAACAGATTACTAAATTTCCCAAATAATTACCAAAAAATTACTGAAAATTACCAAAAGTAATTTAAAAAAATTACCAAATCTGGTCACACCATAAACAGCAGTAGTTGGGCGGACCTATGGTCACACTGATCCAATATGATCATATGGTTGTCATGGAAACAAGACGAATTCGTCACTCGTCAGTAAGCGAAACTCATCTTTTAGTGAAACATGGTGAAACTAGGTCAAGTTTCTTGTAGGAATTGATGAAGGATGAGTGTTAGGAAAATCTAACACAAGTACTGTAATTACTACCTATGGGAGAAAATAATATGAGTGAGATTTATATAGATATATCATCAACTATGGCATTTGTTGCACTATCTTTGTCGCCGCGCAACATACTGGTTATATTGCTTATATTCATATACCTATCAAGTTTTACCCGCCTGAGTTTTACCCGAGACTTGTCCCAATCCACACCCGCTGATCTCAACTGTGAAACTTTGTACGTGTCACAATTGTTGTCTAATCCAAATATTAACGAATATTCTCATTGTCATATCTCCCGTCGCTCAACCTCCGCCAAGCCTCTCTCCTCAGATAGGAAATTAATTTGTGGACTTCATATTGCCATGAACTTCTCCATTTCAATTATTCTAATATCTCTATCTAATGACATCGCAACCAATCCTGGTCCTGACTACAGCATTTTAACATCACCACCTAACGTGCGAGGACTAATCAACCCCATAATCCGTTCTTCATTTAATGTTTTATATCAGAACGTCAGAAGTCTGAAGGCAAATTATCATAACTCTGGAACTAATTGCGTCGTGAATAAGCTATCCTGTCTACATGACGTTGTCTATGGCAACAGTATAGATGTGATTGCTTTGGTGGAGACTTGGCTCTCTAGTCATGTCCGTGATGATGAAATCTTACCGGTTGGGTACAACATAATTCGTAGAGATCGTCAAACTGGTAAACGGGGAGGTGGTGTTCTACTTGCTGTGAGAGATTCAGTCAAAACTGAACCTTCTGGTTTCATTTCCGACACATTAGAACTTGCATCTGTTGTCATTAACTCCTCGTCCAGTAAAGTACTAGTTGCTGTCTGTTACCGTCCACCTGACTCCACCATTGATTTTATCCATGATCTATCTCGATTTCTAAAATTTGTACAAGATTCACAATTCAGAGATGTTGTTCTAATTGGTGATTTTAACTACCCTAACATCCAATGGTCTAATGGTTCAGGTTTCTCTACCTTAAGTTCTGAAATTGGTTTCATTGACATTGTCTCTGAGTTTAGTTACCTACAATTGATCAACTCTCCTACCCGCGGTAACAATCTTATCGACCTGGTTTTAACTACAAACGAACATTTGACCAACAACTTCGAAGTTACTGATGACGACTCCATCTCTCTGCACTCTGATCACAAAGCAATATTTTTCAACTTAAAACTCCATCATCAACCTAAACAATCCTCTGAACGTTTAGTATATGATTACTCTAAGGGTGATTTCGTTGGCCTCGTTAACTGTCTTAGGAACACTCCACTAGTAGATATAGTCCTCAACGAAAGTCACGAAGTTAATCTTGCCTGGTCAAAGTGGAAAAACGCTTTCCTTGCCGCTGTAGACTATTTCATTCCTAAAACAAAGCTCAAGCGTTCATTCACCCCTCCGTACATCACCAAGGACTTACTCCACGCCATCAAAATGAAAGAGTCACTAAGGAGAAAGGCTAAGGCTAAGAACTCACCTCAACTTTGGGAGAAATTCCGCAGAACTCGGCAACACGTCAAGTGTTGGATTAATTCCAAGAAGAGAGAATATCTCTCTGGACTGTCCGAAAATGTTTTCAATGATCCTAAATCATTTTGGAGATTCTTTAAGAGTAAATCCTCAAAATCCTCTATCCCTGACGTGATTAAATTGAATGGTCAGAAACTTTTTTCTGCGGAAGAAAAAGCGGATGGCTTTAACCAATATTTTGCGTCAGTCTTTATCTCCGATTCCGACACTAGTTCTTCACCTCTCATCTCTCCTAACTCAACATCTAACTCTCTCGACTCATTAACTATATCTGAATCCAACGTTCAGTCTTTGTTGTTCAATTTGTCACCCTCTAAGGCTACTGGTCCTGACGGTATACCAGCTTATATTCTAAAGCGATGTTCTGAAGTAATCGCCCCGTCTTTGACTGCTCTCTTTGAGCTATCTCTTCAGCAGGGTGTTTTCCCTTCTGAATGGAAATCTGCTAATGTCGTTCCCATACCCAAGAAAGGCGACGCTCATGACGCCACTAACTACAGACCAATTTCATTACTCTCTCAAGTCTCCAAAGTTCTTGAACGTCTAATTTTCAGTCAGGTTTATTCTTTTGTTATGAACTCTTTGCATGATCTTCAACACGGCTTTCGTCGCCATAGGTCATGTGTTACTCAACTTTTGAATGTGCTTCACGACCTTGGTCATACTCTTGACTCTGGTAAGGAAATTGACATGGTTTATCTTGACTTTGCTAAAGCGTTTGACTCTGTGTCCCATAGCAAACTCTTGTTTAAACTTAAATCGTTTGGAATCTCTGGTCCACTTCTTAACTGGTTTGCCGATTACCTTCGTGATCGCAAACAGTGTGTTGTCATTGAAGGAATTTCCTCTTCCTTTCTTAGTGTTACCTCTGGTGTGCCACAAGGTAGTGTAATAGGTCCTCTCCTATTCATACTTTATGTGAACGACCTTCCAGAGGTAACCAAGAATAGTACTGTTGCACTTTTTGCTGATGACAGCAAATGTTATCGTGCTATACAATCACCAGATGATCGAGATCTCCTCCAGCTTGACCTGGACGCTATGTCCAACTGGTCGCTGTCCTGGCAATTGAAATTTAATATCTCAAAGACGCTTTTGCTCAGGATATCCCGCAAACGCAACCCTACAACTCATTCCTACTTTCTTAACAACGAACCAGTCAAGAGCATATCTAGCCAAGTAGACTTGGCTAGATATAGACAAATTTCACCGTTGTAAAAGGTACGATTTGTATCCTTGTGTAGTAACAATAAACATTTATATATTTTATGAGTTTATCCACTTTCGTCGTTGTTTGCAAATATTGAAATATACCATTCGCAATACTAGCCGTCTAATAATATTTAAATTAAAAAGACTGATCTACTTTTTCACGCACATTTTCAAATAATAATTTTTTAACAATTTGCATATGGCACAAAAATAGAGATCGATATGTATTTTTTACAGTCAAATCTTATAAAGTAATTTTGCTCACTGCATGCACAAGAAGCTTTATATAATTATTTAATGTATGAACATATATTAAAGTCATTTTTTGTGTGTGTTTTAATACGAACTTAAAAGTCAAAATATGGCCTCACTGATGCTTGTAGTATATTGGTCCTGTTGCATACTGACATTGAAAAGACATGCAAAAGTTGTTTATTCAAAACATGTGAACCCACCTTAACCTTTCCTCTGACTAGTGACTTGGAGCAGTGGAGTGCTGGCAGGAGGGGCCGGGGGGGGCATGCCCCCCCCCGCGAAATTTTTTTAGGGAGCGCCAAAGCATAAATGGGCTGCCGAAATTAAACAAAATCACGGAAAGCACACACAAAAGCGCCAGTCCGAATTGGAATTTTTCAGATCCGAATGGCCAATGAGAGAATAGTGAGATTGTTTGATACATTTTCGTCGACTCGTCGTTTATACTTTACTTCCATTTGCAAGCCACCGTTAAGCGTTATTTGTTTCAACGTTTGTGTAAAATGTACGCGATTGCGGTTGCAATCCCTATCAGTTCTGCCACTGCTGAGTGCTCATTCTCAGCACTTAAGAGAGTGAAAACTCGAATTAGGTCAACTATGTTGCAAGGACAATTGGAAGCCTTACTTTTGCTGGCTGTTGAGCGGGGAATTTTACTGTCTCTGGACAAAGAGCGCATTATTGATGTGCTTCAAAAGAGGTCAATGGAACTATCAAAAGCACTTTTGTAAATTAACATTATTTACAAATCAAACTTTGTCCTTATTCATAGAACTAGAAAACTATGTAAACATAATTTAATCAATAATATCTCTCGCACACAGTCTCGTTCGGTCGTTCACCAAATTGATTTAAATATTTCATCAAATCGCCTCTCAAAATGCAAGAAATGACTTTGCAGGGACTATTCATTTCAAAATTTTCCAAGGGCCCTTGGAAAATTTTGGGCCAGACCCCCACAGGCATCTCGCATCTATGACGCTCGACCATATACAAATTACAAGGAGGAAAGGGGGCGCCAAATTCCCAGCTGGCCTCGGGCCTCCCCTGGCGAACACGGGCCAACACGCCACTGACTTGGAGAGTTCTGCACAAGGAGAAAGTCTTCAATTTCAAATCGTTCCCAATCACAGTTCTGCAAGATAAATTACCTGAGTGTTTATCAAATTATTTTACAAGTTACTGAATCTATTTGACATGTGGTATCCAGGTGCTTTAAATAATTATAATACATGAAGTATTCAGGCAGGCAATGCACAGAGGGGCTGTTGGGAAGGGTGACTCTTCCCATCAGCCCCTTCGCCCTTCTGTTGCCACTACAATACTTCATGTAAACTCGGCATATACGCATCGCTGTTTTTTTACAAAGAGACGCCTGGGTACCAGGCAGAGAATTTAGGGACAACACATGAGAAAAGTAAATACATTCATGATTCAATAAAAGGCAGCATCAGTTAATTGTCATGATTTGGAGGTGAAATACAATTGATCTCCAATGGAAAATCAATGGAAAATCAATGGCCAATAGCTTTGATGTCCTTTGCTCGGTAGACATCAAAGCCATTGGACATTCAGAGGTGGACATCAAATTCGGAAGTGAAAAACTAAGTTTTCTAGTTTTCTTCGACTTCAGTAAAAACTAGCCCTTGGGCACTATATGACCACTATTCTAATAGTACTGCACATATTTTAGGCATATGCTTAAGTGAAACTCAGTTTAATGAATCTTGATTTAGAGTAATTTTATCTGAGAAAAACATGACTTTAATAGCTGAGTTAAAAGACCAACGATTTTCCCCACAAAAAGGATAATCAATTTTGTTTACTGTAACACTGACATCTTATTTTACTTTGCAGCCAGTGTATTTAGCCAAGTACAACATTATGGAAAAGTCACCGTGACCAGGTACAATTAATATTCGATATTTGCGATGTTCTTCCCGCATAAATTATCCTTGCATGTACTAATTACATATTACAGCTGGCATTTTCAACCGGGAAAGCTAGACAATATTTTTTATATATTTCTCCACCAATTTTTGTCCAAACTAAATAATCTTTATAAATGATAACAATGAATTATCAACCATTCGACCATTATATTGTCTCTATGTTGTGTTTCGCTGCTAGAAAGCCCTCTGTCGAATGGGAGAAATTTGACATTATTTACCGAGTGAAAACACTGATGGTCTTCTGTTTTATACTGGTTAGGCCGCAGGTTAATCAGTCAAATGGGACTATCTATACAAGTGGCCGCGGTCGCCTAATAGAGGTGGCCGTTTAACAGAGGTCATGTGAACTGAAAATTACTGAGTAAATATAGTCGGGACTTCACTAGCTGCCCGTTCAATACAGGGCCACTTAATCTGTGTTTGACCGTAGTCATGTTAGCTAAAAATTTCTATATAGCTTGCTATACTTTGCGATAATTTTCCATTTAAGGTGGCTCGATACACATTTCAAAAATTCAGGTGTTCAACACTTTGACATGTTCAAACTACGCATTTTTAGGATTTATTCAGCAGATATTGGGGTTTTTATATATTTTGATATTTCTATACTTTCAAGAGAGCATGGTGACCCCCAAATTGTTTTCATGCATTATTTTACTAGGAAGAAAAACTAACAATTAGCAAAATATAAAAAAATTCTGTAATGCCTGCCATCTTTTTGGGGAATGCGAAAATATCGTACTCTTTGGTAAAATGTTTTTGGCATTACAGATTTTTAAATTTTTTTGTATAATGAAAGTCTTTAGCGCTGTAATACAGCATGCAAAATTTGAACATAGGTCACCAGACAAAATAGGGAGATATAGCGCATTGTTTTTCTAAAATGGAAAATTCTTATGACGTCAGCAATTGACATAAAACGTTATAGAACACTCGCAATGACGTGAGATGGAGCGAGCAACTGCTCACGTCAGGTCATTTTGGAAGTTCTTTCATTTTGTTAATCAGTTTCCGCGACCCGGTTTTGTTCGCGATTCTTGAGCAGGGTTTTTGTGATAACTACAGTATATCGAGCAACCTTAAATAATTAGAATCTTGATTTAGAGTAATTTTATCTGAGAAAAACTTGACTTTAATAAAGACCAACAATTTTCCCCACAAAAAGGATAATCAATTTTGTTTACTGTAACACTGACATCTTATTTTACTTTGCATCCAGTGTATTTAGCCAAGTACAACATTATGGAAAAGTCACCGCGACCAGGTACAATTAATATTCGATATTTGTGATGTTCTTCCCGCATAAATTATCCTTGCATGTACTAATTACATATTACAGCTGGCATTTTCAACCGGCAAAGCTAGACAATATTTTTTATAAATTTCTCCACCAATTTTTATCCAAACTAAATAATCTTTATAAATGATAACAATGAATTATCAACCATTCGACCATTATATTGTCTCTATGTTGTGTTTCGCTGCTAGAAAGCCCTCTGTCGAATGGGAGAAATTTGACATTATTTACCGAGTGAAAACACTGATGGTCTTCTGTTTTATACTGGTTAGGCTGCAGGTTAATCAGTCAAATGGGACTATCTATACAAGTGGCCGCGGTCGCCTAATAAAGGTGGCCGTTTAACAGAGGTCATGTGAACTGAAAATTACTGAGTAAATATAGTCGGGACTTCACTAGCTGCCCGTTTAATACAGGGCCGCTTAATCTGTGTTCGACCGTTGTCGTGTTATCTAAATATTTCTATATAGCTTGCTATACTTTGCGATAATTTTCCATTTAAATAATTATCCTTTCTTCTGAATTATTCCTGAAATTTATCATGAGTCAGACAATAAAAAGGAACTATTTGGAGACCATTTGCTGTAACACAAGTATTTTCTTGATCAAATCATGCATGAGATACGTAGAATAGGACATTCTCCCATAAGGATTCCACAATAGTGATATGCTGTTAAGGGTAAACCATTGGTTAAACCTTATACATGTAGAATAACAACCTCTGTGGTGCCCACAACTATAGTGTGTATTCAGATTTCGGTCTCCACAAACCACGATACACAGGTATACTAAGTGTCTGACCGAAACCTTTTGTGGAGACCGAAACCTAAATACACACTATAGTTGTGGGGACCACGGAAGTTGTGGGGACCACGGAAGTTGTGGAGAACGTTAGCAAGTCGGACGTGGAGGGATGTATTTCTAGTGATATATTTGTCAGCGTTAATAGAAGCATCTGGACGCAGAACAAGAAACACGGGGGAATAGAACAAGTAACAAAAATCATGATTCTACGTTGTTGAATTGCTAAAGAAGGTTTTTCACACCGGTTGGAAAGCATGGGAATGTATCCTGCCTCCTCTCATATCAACACACCGGAGTTTGGCTACATATCGTGAACCGATCCAAGCGATAGAGCTACATTCGTTCGGCGACGCAAGCGGTCATGGAGTCTAGGGTCAGCCTAGTGGTTCAACACAAGGCATGGTAGCCGCCCATGGCAGCAAATATCGTAGATAACTTGCTGCGTGCTTTTGAAGGTTTTCCTGTTATCTCGGTACATGGTTGGACCGATAGCACTGTGGCCTTGCATTGGATCTGTAGAAATGAGGAGTACCGTCAGTTCGTATAGCAAATCGTGTGCGAAAGATCCTGGAACACAACGTCGACGCGGGGAGATATGTTCCTTCAGGAGAGAATTCTGCAGATTTACCAAGTCGTGGTGGCTCGGTGGTTGACCACGACCTATGGTGGAACGGACCGTGAGCTATGTGAGCTGCATATATTACTATTTGTGATGGGTCAACCATCTCTATTGCAAGGATTTTAAGTGTAAACACTGAATAGTTTAAGGACACCCCTTCAAACAAAATAATCTTTTGAAATACGCGGAGCGAAAGCCCACAACGAAAAATATTCTACCAAAATTAATGGTATATACATTAACCAGAATGAACATAGGCGTAGGCATATTCATTCACCAATCAGGTACGCAAATAAGAACATGAGATAAAAACAAATTGATATCTTACCATGAATAAATCATATCAGAATCAGTAATATCCTTCCCCTCGCCAGCTATCAAATAAATTTGACTCCAGCCCTTGGGACACTGGATGGCGGCTTAAAAGGAGGAAGGAATACACTGAAACAAGAAAAATGATATTTTATTCTAGTCAACAACAATATAGAATGATACAAACGAGATGTAACTAAAAAAAGCCTAAATTAATACACATACGTAGGTTATTGCAGCCTTCTCGTTTGTGTCGTGGGGCGAGTATCTGTCGAATTGTTGTGGACTTACGTATTATGCGAACTGGGATGTCTTCCTCCCTAAGAGGCTTTTGATCTTGCGGTCAACTGCGTCAGATACATATGGGATGTTTTAACTTTTTTAATACTTATAACTTTTTATACATAGCCCTTTTCATGATAATATTTTATTGTTATAGACCTTTATATAGAATTTGTCATAATAGTATTAGGCTTTGTCCAGGAACAATGGTTTATATTTAATTACCCATATCTAATTATATTTGTGGGTTGTACATAAATAGCGAAAGAATGTACATATACATTCTATTCTGAAGAGGTCGTTGAACGACGAAAGCTTAATAAAATTTTATAAAACACAGTAACTACTCGCCCGCATTTGCACTTCTCGAAAAATATATACTAATAATGTTACTGAAGGATACCCTCCACCGACTCTGTCCCAAGTGATTCACTCACTTGAATCCCATCTTCCTCCATCTTTGCTTGAAGGTGTTTTTATTTTGCAGTCTTCTAGCCTGGACTGTAGGACGGAGCTTTTCTGGTCCACAAGCTGAAAGCACTGCTTTTTTTTGCCAGTATAGCAGCTGATCTTGATTTCTGCTTATATGCCTGTCGATTGCTTTCAGTGCACCTGAACATGGCCTACATTAATGTTGAAGATGGGTGTTATAATTTTTTTAATAATCGTGAATGGTTAGAATGGGAAAAAAACAAGACAGGAAATGAAAATAAAATAAAATTTTATTACGTGCAAAAAGTTGATCACGATTTGGTTGAAGGAATAATACAATTTTAAAAAAGAGCAACAATTAATAAAGCAAGATATTATTTTTTAACTAAAAAATGATAAATATTCTACCACAAGGTGTAAAAACAATTATTCTTACCAGTATGTGGACTAATAAGCAAAATTATAACATAACGAATGTTTGCAAGTATGGTAATTTATCGTTAGGTGGTGGTTATAGAGATTATAAAACAATCTTAGATAATACAAATTGAGGGTTGCTTCGCATGTGCCTAAAAGATATAAACAAAATCTCTAAGTTTCGAGCTAAAGCCCTCTAGATAAACACATTACATCAGCTTTTATAGCAACACTATAAAAGCTGTCACATGAACAAAATATTAACCAATGAAAATAAAATAGTCATAACAATCATTAAAAAATGGAATTAATATGTAAAGTATAGCCTGCATGCAGGCTTCGGCCCGATTATAGGGTCGAAGGCCTGCGCACAGGCGTTACACTTACCAAAACGCCATAAATGTCATACAAGGGAAGGGAAGAGGGGATATAGATACCATCAGGCTGAATGGTGCCAAGTTTAAAAATGAGACGCTTTTCTTGCTTCCGACGGGTATCATTGCCACCAATCATGGGGTTAATGGCGCATATTTTCATATCAGAAAAGGAGTGGTTGGCACTGTTGAAGTGCCTAGCAACCGGTTTGTTGTGCACATTGTTCTTAACATCACGCAAGTGCTCAGCAAACCTATCACCTAAACGTCTTCCAGTCTCTCCGATGTAGAGCAAGCCACATTTGCTGCAAGAGATGCAGTAAACGAGGTTGGAGGAGATGCACATGAAACTGTGCTTGATGACAAACTAAGATTTTGGAGCCGAAATAGAGGTGGCGAGGTTTAAATGCTTACAAGTGTAGCACTTAGCACGACCACAGGAAAAAAGTGCCAGCTGGTGACACAGAGTCCTGTCGCAGTGAGCTGTGCACTAGGGTTTCCCGGATGTTTTTACTGCGTCAAAAAGAGACTAGTGGGGTCTCGGAGAAAATGGAAGACATTGCGGGGTCATTTTTAAGTAGATTAAAATTCCAGCAAATGATGTCCCTTACTTTAAAATTGAAGGGATGAAAGGTTAAAACTAAAGGTGCTTTTTGATTAGAAATTGCAACCGAAGGTTCTCTTAAGGTGTCTGAATGGGGTATAAGGGAGGACTTGTTAAGGGCAGTATCTAAAAGGTGGGAAGGATAACCACGATTGACAAAAAAGCTTCTCATTTCTGAACATTTGGCATCGAAGTCGTCGTCTTCACTGCAGAGGCGACGAAGATGTAAGAATTGAGAGTAAGGGATAGCAGTTTTAGTGTGCTTAGGATGACAGGATGAGAAGAGAAGATAGCTGTGGGAGTCAGTAGGCTTGTAAAAGACAGATGTGCTGAGCCTATTACCATTGATAGAAATGAGAATGTCTAGGAATGATACACTGGTCTCCCTGATCTCCCATGTGAACTGAAGTGCTGGATGGAAATCATTAACAAAGTTAATGAAGGCCATTTGGTACCCATGGTCACACCACTTATTTGTTGGTAATGCTCACCATCAAACGAGAAATTGTTCAAGGTGAGCACTAACTCTGCCAAGCGTACCAAGGTGGTGGTAGATGGATCCTGAATTACCCTTTGGTCTAAAAAGTATTTTAGTGCTTGAAGGCCATCTTGATGCAGGATGACGGTGTAAAGTGATTTGACATCCATGGTGAAAATGAATTTGTGTGGACACTGTCCGCCTGTATTATTGTAATGCCTGTGCGCAGGCCTTCGACCCTATAATCGGGCCGAAGCCTGCACACAGGCTATATCTTTACATATTAATTATATTTTGTTATGACTACTTTATTTTCATTGGTTAATATTTTGTTCACGTGACAGCTTTTATAGTGTTGCTATAAAAGCTGATGTAATGTGTTTATCTGTCTACTAATTTCTCCTGACGAAGGGCTTTAGCTCGAAACGTCGAGATTTTGTTTATATCTTTTAGGCCAACGCTGAATTAAAGTCTACAATATTAGATATTATTTCTTCATATGAAAAAATAAAAGCAGGTGTCGAAACAGAATGTCGGTATGATAAAATATCTCTTAAAATTTTACAATCGTTAAAACAAATCGAAAAAACGTTACAAATATATGATTATTTTAGAGAAATCATTTTAACATTATTACAAATATTTATTATGGATGTATATAAAATAGAAAGTATAAAACACAAGAAAGTGATGAATTATTTTTCACAACGTAAAGATGAATTTTAAGGGATATCATGAAAACATGTATGATAAGGAAATGTACAAAGCATTAAATAATAAAACTATTAATGAATATGATGAAATTTTTTTTCTAAACACGTTTTCGAAAAGTGTGTGTGGTTCTTCAGTTATGGAATATTGAAATAGAAGAAGAGAAAATTTTATTAACAATAATGTACGACGATTTTACAAGTCATTTTAATTTTAACATTCATACAATAGACAAAAAAATAAAACCGTTTATAATGACAACCGTTGTAAAAGGTATCAATTGGAAATTACCTGTAAAAAAAACAACATGATAGACTTTTTAAATTATGAATATTTTTGCCATTTATGTTCTTTCGACATGAACGATAAAAAAGATATTGTGAATGTAATGCGTGATTTTTTTGCTAAACCCCAAACGTATGTATCTTACGATTTAGTTTATTATTCAGGTTTGTTTAATACGATATTAAAAAAAAACGAATGTTCGTGCGGTTTGTTAAATTTGGAATTATGCATGTGTAAAAATGAAGATTGCGTATCTAAACTTGACAGCAAAATATACAAAATGTTTTTTGATAAAAGATTTATATAAAAGAAAATAATTATAACCCCGATTACTACAAAAATGCCTGCTTTTTTACGTACGCCGAAATGTCATTTATTTCAACACATATATGAAAAAACATTGTATAACATTGGCTACACCGCATAATGCTACAGATGCGGCAGGTTTTAACACAAATTTTCCATTCGTTCTTCACTCGATTGACGATGTAGCGGAATTGCATCGCGTGTTAAGCTTGATTTTACAAAACCGATAAGTAAAATTTGTTTGAAATCGTACCTGAAAACCACACAAAAGGTATGCGTACGGTTGTAAAAGATGAGTACAGTGTTGAGATAGGAAGACAAAATAAACCCAAAACATTATCCTAGGAACCGTCCGCTATCAATTTCGATAACCCCGACAATGACCTATGATACAAGCAAGGAAAATCAAATGGACAAATTGTCAGTATGACAATTATACACTGGGAAAAAATGGATATGAAACATTATTTCAAACATCTAGAAGAATACTTGACAAGTTATGATCACCTGATTTTCACAGTTCGTACATCGCCTACGCTCGAACATACGTCATCGACTTCATCGCCGCCTTCAATCATACGTAAAAGAAAGAATGAAAAAGATGATGTTGAAAAGAAATCCAAAAAACCAAAAGGTGATAATGTTGAGGATGAACTAATATGTAAAATGTTTAAGTATACAGATTTTTACGACGAATCCGATGTAACGTTGTTGATAGCAAAATATGGTTATGAAACAAGCGACGAGATAGGATTTGATAAAAAAAGTGTTAATTGACATAATAAGAAAATATAAACCTTCAATATTAAATAATATCTATATATGTATTAAAAACGGCATGTATTAAAAATGACTGATATTTTTTTATAGACAACATATCGTAGACAAACATGCCGAAGAAAAAAGTGAAAAGACTCGATGAAGACTTGGTACGTAAAGCAGCACGTTTATTGAAAGGAGAAAGTTTGATGGTCAATCAAAAAGAGGATTACTTGTTACACAATGCTGCAAGAAAAAATAGAAACTTTTATCAATAAATACATCTAGAAAAATTAACAATGGGCAATCGATTTAGCCGATATGAACGATTTAAAAAATTATAATTGTATGTATAGATACTGGCTTGTTGTAATAGATATATATTCAAGATTATGTTTTTGTAAAATTAATAATACTGGTAATAAATTTGAACAAATATTAATAACGAATCTATTGAAAAAAAATATATGCTGCATGAAAAATATAGTAAAAAAATGGGATATGGAAAAGCTCCAAATGCCAATCTTCGTAACTTCAAACGTTCTCTTTAAAGTGCTTATGAAGCAAAATGGGTTTTTATTGATTCGGATAAGGCGTGAAAAGTTAGTTAGTAAGTTCTAGATTAGTTTTTGGCTTAGACTTTTAGTTTCGGAGATATAAAGGCTCAAACAGACAAATTTTTACCATTTTCTGAAAACAAGTAGCGAGACCAAAATATCACCAAGGGGCCTGGAACCCAACTTTGATAAACAACTAAGAAATATATGGCAAATATATCGATATCTTGTGTTTTTTTTGCATAGGCCATAGTTATCGACCTATAAACAAAGACAAATGTACCCAGTTGTCCCAACATAGGACAGGAATCAACATACAGGTAAGCTGTGATTTTAACAAATGCAATGATGTCTATTCGCGCGTATGAACTTTGGATATTTAACGTTGAATCATTTCACCTAAATGTGCATATTATTTGCTTAGTATACAATGTCATTGAAGCCAGTATGGATGAAAGGTTCTGCGCCGGACACGTCCGGTGTACAACGGTGTTTGTTGACGCACAAATCGATCGAAGTGCTTCTACCTCTGAGAGATTACATACTGCTGTTATAGAATAATATATCATATATGTTTCAATGTGGAAATTATCACAACTTTAATGCCTTTATGGTATTTAACTAATATAAATTAATAGGCCATTCTACTTTTAGACTTCAACCTACTTTATATGTGGACTTTCAGTGTCTTGTATTATCCTACACATGTGGTCAATGTCACATGTTTTATATGACAGTTAGATACTGATGATATATGTTTAATTGATACATGTATTTGGCACAAAGTTGATCACCAAGTGCTGCACTGTCCCACTAGTGGAATCGCCTTAACCTGAGTATCAGGCATTTCTGCAGTTAGGCCATGGTCCCTAAGCCACCTATGTTGAAGAACCTTAGGGAGGCTAACAGAAAATTCCCTAAATAGAGAGATACACTTCAACATTGTATAGCCCATTAAACTATTTGTTTGTGATTTCATCTAGATTATCAGTGAAGTAAACTGGAACCATTAGTGAAAGATGAATTAACATTTTTAATTAAATATTTATTAAACATCTTTATCAATATATGTTGCAGTGTTGCATATATTGTCTCTTGGGGGCAAGTTCACTTTTAATAGCTCAGCCCCTTGATCGATTGGATTGGCTTAACCCATTAATTGGAAAATTTTACTTATCAGTGGTAGAGTACTGCCAATTAATGGGTTAACTGCGCTTGATTGGATCGGCTAAACGTTAGCTGCTTTTTGGGTAATGGGTTACCTAGAAAAGAGCCAGACTCCCACTATGGAAGAACTTTACCCATCTGGAAGGAGAGATTCCACTTCTAAAATGTGCAAGGACATCTGGTAGGGGAGGGGGTCAACATCCATTTTCCTCCATGGGGAGGAAGTCATTTACCTGCACCTTTCCGAGTTACTTAAATCACAGGAGGCCCAGGCTCTATTTGCCCGCGCCCGCCTGCGACTTCCTTATTACGAGGGAAGGAAGGAAACATTGAGACCAAAATAGCCCAGACTTGGCATATGTTACACGAAACTATCCTCGATTTTTCGCCTTTAATGCATTTATTTCGAGATTAATCGATATCCCCTGCAAGAATGATACCGTACAACTCTCAAAACAACGATGCTTTAATCAAAGGGCTTAAATTCGCTCTAAAATCCGTGAGGGAATGACAAAATTTGGCAAAAATATATCCGCGTGCCCGGTTTGCTGTTAGAAACCGGAAGTCGTTGAACAACTCAAAATACATTCAAACCTGATTGGACAACGAATATCAACAAAAATTTCAAATATTTCTCCACTGGGAGGGGGACAGTAAGAATTTGAATCAAAACAAACGTTGTCGGGGGAAAACCATGATGATCAGTGGGGAAAACCAGTGCAAATTTATTTTAGTCAGTAAATATGGCTAGTTTACCCTATTTGGTAGGATGTTTCAGCGTAAAATTATGGTCACTGAACAGTTTTTCATTGTGGTTTCATATAAACGTTAAAAGGACATTGAAAGAATGGCCTTGTTCATATGAACATCGAATCGAACAGTGAAACTGCTCAGCCTTAGTCACTTATCAATTATTTAATAGTCATATGTTTTTGTGTTGCTGATATATACGATTGTTTACCGATTATACGTTTGTCTTCTTGCACAGTATCATGTGTATTAGTACCTTTGACATATATTATTAAGCAAGATGCGGTTTGACAACAATTCTTTTGTTATTTTTGTATGGTAAAATATGTTAGTGGATAAATATTCAGTGGGCAAAACAGATTTTGAAATACAGTAAATATACTTTTACCGTAATAATTTTCTTGATATATAAAACAATGGCTATAATTGTGACATAATTTATTGAATATTATTCTTCGAACGGTAAACAAGACATTGTATTAAAGACATTAAATGCAATAATAGCCACCGCCCTCACGTTTATTAACTATAAATACAGTAGATCTATTTTTAAATAAAGTTAATATGACAATACTATAGCAAAGCATGTAGGTTTTTAACGGTGAATTCAATAGCCTTTAATTAAAGTTTCAGTCCAACCATAAGCCATATAAACAATGTAAAAAGCGAAATGTTATCTCTCTCGGATGAGCAATCTAATATTTTGAACGCGGCAGTAAACGGGCACAATGTTTTTATAACAGGACAAGGTGGTACTGGCAAATCGTATCTCGCTAAAGAAATCTATAACAAGCTCACGTTAGGCGGGAAGAAAGTAGCAATACTATGCTCAACTGGCATTGCATGCAAGGCGTACAAAAACATTACAAACTCGGCAGTTCGCACGGTGCATTCATTTTATGGCTTGGGTATTGCCGATTTACCATGGCCTTCTGTCGTAGATCGATCTCTATCAAATAATTTGGTACGTGAACGAGTGCAGTCACATGATTGTATGATATGGGATGAAATTGGGATGGTTAGCAGAAGAGTTTTTGAAATAGCCAACATGATTCACCATAAACTATCGAAAGAATGCGATGCAATGAAACCGATGGGTGGAAAACAAGTAATCATAGCAGGCGATTTTCTTCAACTTCCACCCGTCCATAACATGTTCGATCCAGGTGCATTTGCATTTTATTCCCCAGTTTTTTCGAAAGCTCTTTTGCATCGAGTTGAATTGGAAACAATTTGGCGTCAGGAAAAGACAGAAACGGACTTTCTTCCATGCTTACACGAGTTACGAATTGGGCAGTGCGGTGAAGAATCAACGAATTTCCTCCATAGCTTGTCAAGGGAACTACCAACTTCCATTAGCAAAGATGCGGTTCATATTTTCTTTAGAAGGCTCCAGATGCAAGTTCACAATAGGAACATGCTTTTTTCTCTGCCCGAGAAAAATATTTTTAAATTTGATGCCATTGACACTAGTCATCATTCACGATATGCAGCCAATTTGGATTATCAAGCCGATAAAACTCTTCTACTCAAGTTGGGCTGTCGAGTCATGTTACTGTGGAATGTGTCAGAAGCATTAAGGAACGGAATAACTGGTGTGTTTGTTGGAACTGACGGAGATAATCTCGCTGTTGATTTCGACCTAGTTGGTAGGGTGTCCTTGAAAAGAGAAACCTGGGAGAAGAGATCACGATCCGGAGCAGTAGTTGCTTCTCGACGCCAATTTCCAGTCACTCTAGCGTATGGTATAACTTGTCATAAGTCGCAGAGTTCAACTGTATCAGCTGCAGTTGTGCACTGTTCGAAAGAGTTCACCCCTGGGCTTATTTATGTTGCATGTTCACGAGTTAAGACGTCAGAACATCTGCAAGTCTTACATTTTTCACCCGATCAGTTGCTGAAACCATCACAAGATTGTTTGGATGTGTGTGCTTCACACAAACCCATGGCTACTTCGGCTGATAACTGCTGTGTCCAAAGTGAATTGACCGAGAACGAACTTGTTGTAAATGAACGATTACAAGAAGTTGATGAAACAGGAGCAGATGACGAAGAAAATCAAGAAATGGATGATGTAACTCAGAAGCTTGTGAATGGATATTTTGACCGAAAAGAAGAGCCTGACCAAGAAGAAAATTTTGACCTGCTGGAAGACACAGAAGATGACTTAGATCTGGAAGATATAGCTATGTCACTGATGTCGGAAGGTGGTCATGTGCTCTCAACTCCGCCCGAGTCCTTTGATATCAAGAAACTCCTTAAAGAGATTAAAGTCCCACTGCCAGTTGCTGAGAGATCTACTGGATCGGCAAAGAGCAAGAACGAAACAATTGATGGCCTTTTACAAGATAATGATCAGGTCGAGCTGTTTGGCAGTGTTCTATGGTCTCAATGTTTTCAAATTGTAACAAATATGGATATTTCATCAAGGCAATGGTATGAGAAGTCGCGAATGTTGTATCTTCTCATAACAAGATCGAGCGAGTATCTGAGAAATATGCAACTGATTTTTGGCACGGAATCATTAACGCAAGTGCAAAGTGCTATTGGAGCTGAACTTACACAAAAGGTGTATAATGCGTTTGTTAAGGCTGCAGCAAGATTTAAACAACAACATGTCCCGCAGATGGTTCCAATAGATGTAAGAAATATGCCATCAGAAGGCCTTGCAAAAATTCGTCATGTTGGTGCTTGGGCCATCAAGAAAGTGCTTTCAAACCAGAGAAAGTATGTCAAAGACAACTTGGGCACCGTAGTGCCAAGTACACTTAAGTCTGTCAATGATCGTTTAGAAATGTGCTGTTTGATAGAGGACAATTTAATTGCTGATTACGCGAAACTAAAGGAAACAACGTCTTATTCTGAAACATTAGAAGTAACTGAAGATAGGCAGTATAGAAATCGCGGATTGTCCCATATCAAAGACCAAGTATACGGGTTTATCATAGAACTGGAGGTTTCAAGAGTTCGGAACATCAACGATACCAAATTGAAAGAACTGAAAGCGGACCTCATCGATCAGGCAATTACAACGCTGTCTGACTGTGAAGAATTGCAAGAGAAGTGGATGTCATGTTTTTCATTAAAAACAATTGATGAAAAAAAGGTAGGTATCTAAATTTTATCAAATTTTAATTGACGCATTACAAAAAAGCTAATGCTGCAAAATCTCACCCAGAAAATGCAGGAAATGGCATTTGCGGGACTCCAGATTTCAAAAATATCCAAATTGGGGAGGGGACGACATACCCCCTAAAATGTTTTACTTACATATAAAAAATCCTATATCGCCCCTGTATAGAAGTAAATAAATAAAACATGCCATCCCCCCAATATTTCGTGAAAGGTTGTGGTCCGTTAGTCGCCTTAAGCTATATTTATTGTTACATCAGTCAAAACGATCTTATCCATTTTGGTACATAAAACTTTGCCGTGTATCGACGTTTCGAAATATGTATTGAAAAGGCAAAAGCATATTTGAGAATAGTATATCACTAGTAATTAGTATCATATGTATTTTCATTGTATTTTTTTAAGAGTATCATCATCAATATTATGATGATGGTGATAAAGAAATATGTTAGAATGGGTGCTGGCCAGTACTTCAGAGATTTCATCAGAGCGCACAGGTAATAATACAAATATGTATACATTTATTATAATTTCAGTGTTGAAAAAATGGCCTTTGAGCATTCTGATTGACTTTCTCAGTAGTAACTCTGAGACAATAGTTACTGCTCATACCGCTCTAAGCAGTAACAATTGCTTTTCAAAAAAAATTGGATGAAAATCAGACGGAAGTAAATTATTTATGCAAACAATATTTATAAAATAAACACGTGTATTAGTTGTATTTATAAATAAAACTTTTTCAATGCTGGAATTATATTAATTCGGTTATTACATTAACTGGAATTATATTAACTCGGTTATTACAAGCTTATATATATTCAATTCGCCTTTGGCTCAGTGAATATATAGGCTTGTAATCACCTCGCCTTCGGTGACTAATTGTTAAATGGTATATGAATATGATTTGTTCGCATGGATATCGTTGTACTCTCATACTAGCCTTCGCTCTTAAAACTGTTTTGTAGTGTATAATTTTTAATTTATGCTCGAAAAGAATAGAGAAAACGACAGAACACAGAAAAAAGGTGCTGCAGAAGAAAAAAGCTTTGGAAGAGAAGAAAGCATCTATCCCCTTTTCACAGATAAAGGAAGATGATAGTCCTGAAAAGAGAAAGTCACACCAACAGCTCCAAGATTTTGTACGAAAATATGATGAACCCGCGTTTGTTAAAGCCTATAACAAGAAAGAATTGCTAGCATTGTGCCGTGCTTATGGTGTTGGCTCAATTAATTCGAAAACAACGAAGGTGAACATGGTTAAAAAACTAATTCCTGAGATCCAATCGCATACACAAATTCCAAATCGAAGATATTTAGACAATGTGTAATGTTTAATTGAATAATTTACTACATGCATGGTTAGTATCTATGTACGAGGTCCAGATAGAATTAGGCCTAATTGACATTAAATAATTTTGTTAACAGTTCAACTTAATTCCGGTTAAAACATTATATATTTTTAATGCATCGAATATACGACACTTTTTTCATATTGGATTATTGGTATCAAATATATTTTAAAGTCTCAAGCTTATTCAAATCTATTTTAAAACCTGAATTAAGGATTGACCAATAGTAACACAATATATATATAGTGAATAGCCAATAAAGTAAATTCGTAGCATTAAAAATTGGATATTCTAACAGAAATTGATATATACATATATATACAGACTATATTATACAAAAGTCACTCATGCACTATTCTATAATTAATTATATAAGACTGTGTCTATGGCACATATACATTTTTAATGACTAGATCCAGCATTACTTTTTCGACTAATCGTTGTTTGCCCATACCGAATTGAATTTTGTGCTGACTCTTGCAAGCGCCAAGTAGGGTTATTGTTTTGTCCATTACATGCTCGCACTTGACAAAAATGGTTCTCTACAACATCTTGGTTGATTATAGCTGGCTTTATAACTGAGTGTGGATACGCTTCGAGTTTAATCTTTACTAAAGAATCAAAACCCAATATCATAGACTGGATGTCAAACCATAATTTATATGAAATAAACTCGTTTGATTGTATTGATCCTTTATCTGAAAGTGCCAAATTGTCTTTCCATGATTGCATAAACGTCAAGAATTTCTTCAGCTCCTTTATTCGTTTATCACTTGCACTTGTGATTACAAGTTTATCTTGAAATAAACTGATCGCATTGGCAGTATGCATCAAAAGATTGATTGTAGAATCAAGAGAACTTCCATCTTGACCTTTGTTGTCAAGATATTTCTTGTACGCCTATATAGAGTAAAGATTGATTATATTAACACAGTGAAAAAGTACAAAATATATAAATAATCAACTTTCTGAATTAACATGCTATATGACAATACAACTTATTTTACCTTCATCAGAGAAACCATTCTCTTGTCCAGAACATCTTCAGCTAAATGATTTCTCATTTTTGAAGATGCGTCTAGGTTGAAGTGTTCTTCTGTGAGTTTCTCGTGGAATGACAACGAAAACTCGCGTTGGTCGTAATTGTATGCATCCACAAATTGATTCCACAATATGGGTTTTCCATTTACGGTTAAACATCTTGGTGTTGTAGTCGCCAAAGAACTTTTAAGAATGTTGTTACGGATCTTTTTAAAATTGTGCTACAAAGTATAGAGGTGAAAATATTTTTTAAATGTTCACTTGTTTTTGGAGTTTCTTATGCTTGACTGCGTGCATGATATATTGTGCCAAATACAAGAATAATAAGTTGAATTTGACTGGTTGTCTTCATGCATCTCAATGAGGGTTACTGTGCGAATTATTACCTTATACAAGTAACCCGGCCCAATTGAGATGCTTGCATGCCGACGGAGTCCGCGATAACAAGCTATATAAATTTAGTTCAAACCTTGGGATCCATAATAAAGACCATTGGGCAGCCAGTATATATGTTATGTGCAATAAAGTGATTGGCAGCAGCTTCTACTTCACTTTTAAAATGAATTTTAATAAATTGTCGGTTGATATCAGCACCATCAAGAATACACCAGTAGATACTATGGTCAGGAAAAAAACAAATATCAAAACTAAAATTTTATTGGAGGAAAAAATTAACTTTTTATTCAATATTTAACTGACAGAATAAATTATAACCACTCACTGAAATCCTATTTCCCCCATCATTCGAACTCCATCCCAGAAGATGTGAAAGAGAGAACTTGCGGTACATCCACCAGATGGAAATTGGGCGACTGGGAATCTAAATCCATTGTCTCCAAGAAAAATAAATTGCAGGACATGAGAGGCCAATTTAGGTACTTCACCATCTTTACCTAGATAAAATGTGTGCTTATAAATCTCATAAATAAATTTATTATATAGAATTAGAGTCCGTTCGTTCACGATGAAATTCGTTCTTCAGGTTTCAATTACAATTTATGGAGAACCCAATCGAATTGCATTTGCAAATATGAGTCGCATGAATGCATTTCACATGGGTATTGTATTCATTTTAAATGAAATCAGAGTAGCGAGCGAAAACATCCCCAACTATATTAAAAAGCTAACCTGAAATTTTGGTCATGTTATCGTGAATTTCTCCAAGGTCTGCGATCCCAACCAATGTATGCTTACCATCTTTGACAACCATTTCAATGTTTTCCTGGTCCAGAAAATAGCAATATTCAACATTTCACTTTTCAATGTCAGTTGTCACGACCATCGGTGTGACCCCCCCCCAGAGAAATCCGCGTTAAATCTTCCCCCAAAGTCCAGGAAATGGCATTTCAGAGACTCTAGATTAAACAATTTTCGGAAGAACATACCGCCGGACCCCTCTATATAATTCTTGCGCTTACGATGGCGATGCTCGACTTGTGCCTTTGGTATTCGTACAAAGAGAGCCGGGGCTTTTCAAACGGGAGCACAATGTGGGCATAACGTTTCTAAGTAACAACACAACCATTTTTCGGAAAATTTATACTCACACTCCTCGCGACGGCGGAATTCGCCTCGGACTGGATAATATGTATTCTTAATTTTCGTGTTTTAAATATTACCTGGATTTTCATTTCATCTAAGATCAAACCACCCCAATAATCTTGCTCCTGTAAATTGTTCTTTTTAGCTTCGTCTAGACACCAAAGCAACATATTCCAGTCCCATCCAGGTTTTTGTTTGACTTTGTTTTTATAAAACCTATTACAAAAAAATATTAACATTAATACATAATCACGAATATGCAAAAAAAGAACTGAAAGCCAATTAAATCTTCGGAGTATTGAGGCATTGAGGGGGCGAATTTAGGTTGCCAACATATCAAATTCTATTACTGAAAGTCTTATACATATTACTTCAAACTTTTTTTGCTTTGAATATATAGTTTAATTTCTGCCTACCAACGTTTTCATGCATGTTTAAAAATTATAGTTACATGCACTTTGATACGCAGTTACCTAGCTATCATTCACTTCTTGAATGCTATTGGGGTGGGGAAGGAGGCTTTTCTCATCCGTTAGTGTCCGCCACTGCTAGATAAAGAGGCATGGTAGATAATTGTCACATGTATTACACTTCTAATAATTAATAATATAAATCCTTAATAGTGCAGACGGTGGTTTTAATAAATAAATCTTAAAAAAAGGTTATGATATAGGTTATACCTTATTGTGCGATTACTTGGTAGGATCAACACTTTTCTGAGAGGGTCCAAAACATGAGGGTTCTTGCAATATAGTTCCACACAAAGGTTTATTATTCTATTAAAGTGATATACACAATATCTTTATGTTTGCATAATGTTATGTTTGTATATATAATAGATACGAGGCAAAGCCGAGTGTTTCAAATCTAATTATGCCCACGAATTTTGGGCGCTTTCCATTTAATGGCCTGAGCCGTCAGACCCGTTTTTTGTCCAAAGACCAAACGTTTCATTCAACAATTTGATCGCTCTGACCGGTCTGGCCGTGTTAATGGAAGCGCGCTTGGTTTGTATGAGTTTGTAAAGACTCGTTTTGTATATTACGTTCACTTACTTTGTCTAATGTATACAGTATGCAGAAATAATCAAACATGAAATTTTGAGTGACTCATCATCAGATATATAAACTGATTAACACATTTAAAAAAATAACTCTTTTCGAATTCTATGGACCTTGCTGTTTTGAAAACAAATGACATAAGAATTTGAATACACTGCATAAGTTTCTAAAAACAGGCTCCTTTTTTACATAGACTCATAGAAAAATAACATTTAATTGCACTCCTACTCGTGCGATAACCAACACTATAATCGATCACTTTATCAATGTGGTAAGAACTAATACCTGGGATGCCATCTATATCATCTACTTGAATCTGTACTCAAAAGTTGCTGTTGTTGGTCCCACAAAACAGCCATATCTTCAGGGATATCTTTAGAATTGGCCTGCTTGAACAACTCAATCAGGTCCTGGTGATCATCCTTTGACATTTCTATCAACTCTCGTTCAGCGTTGATCATTTCTTGTTGAATCCTTGCAGCTTTCTGCATATCAAGCTTTTTGACAATTTCTCCCTGGGTCATGTATCGATGGTTGAAGTGTGAATGTATGTTTATATTTTCTTCTCTTTTTGTTAACCTTGTTTTGGCATGCGCGATACATCTTTTTAAATTTTGACATGACGAACAGATTTTACCACGAGCATTGGTAAACATCTTGCATTTAGTGGCGTAAATTTTACATTCTTCAGAAGCAGTTATGTCCACAAGATTTTTGACAACATAACTGTTGTGCTGGATGTTGAAGTTTTCTATGCCGTCATCTTCCAATCCCATGCACAATGGTGATTTGGAAAGGAATGAAATGACGAAACGAACTTTTTCCATAATGGGCATATCTGCAGTTTTATTTTCAATATCTGTAATATCGATATACTCCGCGTGACGTTTTACTTTCAAATCGATTTTGTTGTGCTGATCAATTCTCGAAAATATTATTTCAGTGAGGACTCTCTGACCATTGAAACTCACGCTCGTGCTTGATGCAACTTAGGAAAACCCTCAATGTTTAGGCTCACATGCCAGTTGTACCCGGCCGCAACAGACGAAATCGTTGTCGTTAACTGCTGCCATTCTTCATCAACAGTCAAGCATTCTCATTTCAACTGGCTTCGTTTGTTTTCTTTCTAAATTAATGTAGCCCCATGCATATCTCGGTTTAGCGAACGAAGGGTCTACTCGGCTTGACTGTTTTGCCTTAACAACACAAGCCTTGCTGGACATAAATAATTCACTTATTGTTTGGCATACGATCTTGCGTGTAATCAAGTCGTCTTTATCGACTAAAATGTTCTCACTCTCAGCTAATGCATGTTTTAAAATATCGTCACGAAAACAAAATGCATCGAGATTTATAGATGGATGATAATTCAGGAGAATCCTATAATAAACGCAATGTGAAATACGAATTTATTATACATATTTTATATAATAACATACTACAGTTCATATATATAACACATATAATCGACTTGCATTAGACTTTGTAATATATCAAAGTGTTATTGTATATAAAATAACAATCTTATACCATGTTTTTAACGACACATAAAACGAATCAGAATGACCAACTCGCTTACGCTTCTTATTCACTGGTTCACGATCCAAAACGTTAGAATTTAATGTGGATAACATTTTAAAGAAATAAATTTGCACTGGTTTTGGTTTTCCCCGACAACGTTTGTTTTGATTCAAATTCTTACTGTCCCCCTCCCAGTGGAGAAATATTTGAAATTTTTGTTGATATTCGTTGTCCAATCAGGTTTGAAGTGTATTTTGAGTTGTTCAACGACTTCCGGTTTTTAACAGCAAACCGGGCACGCGGATATATTTTTGCCAAATTTTGTCATTCCCTCACGGATTTTAGAGCGAATTTAAGCCCTTTGATTAAAGCATCGTTGTTTTGAGAGTTGTACGGTATCATTCTTGCAGGGGATATCGATTAATCTCGAAATAAATGCATTAAAGGCGAAAAATCGAGGATAGTTTCGTGTAACATATGCCAAGTCTGGGCTATTTTGGTCTCAATGTTTCCTTCCTTCCCTCGTAATAAGGAAGTCGCAGGCGGGCGCGGGCAAATAGAGCCTGGGCCTCCTGTGCTTAAATCAGCTATGTGGGCATGCCAAGAAAGTTGGATGTGTGTACACTATGAGTAAAGCATACATCACTCTCACATCACACATCTTACATCTAATGTGAAAGTTGAAGCATGTTTGCTCTGCCCACACAGGCAAAGCTACTGTAATAGAAAGTATGAAGTTTTACAGATCACATACTGGCCTTATGGCTTATTAAATTAGATGTTTCCCCCACTAAAACATTCTCAAAATATGAATATTATTCTAAGCCTATTTATGTGGCAATTAATGTTTAGTGTTGTCACAATAATTCATATATATATATATATATATATATATACAGTTTATGATATCTGTGTATTGATCATCTTTCAGTTACATGGACAAAGATGACAATCTGCCAACCAATCTTTCTATGAAAGGTTCTGTGAGAATATACATGGGGGCCAATTTCATTAGATTGTGGGTTGGCCAGTTGCAGTTAACCAGTTACTATTCTTGAAAATGTCCAAATTGTGGGCAAATCTGAATGTAAAATTTGTAGGGAAACAAGCTTCCTTGCTAAAGTGAGAACGTCCATGTCCATGAAGGCATGAAGACTATAAAATGCAGTAAAAGGTTTAAGTTCCATTCCAACAAACTTTTAACCCTTGCATTCGTTCATTTATTTCTTCTTTCGAAAGAATTTTATAAGCAAGAGGCATCTATGTCCCAGAATTTATAGACATAAGTTACTGTCATCAAGTGTCATGGTCGTCTCCACGATCGACTTTGAAATCGCATTTAAATCCATTCCTTCGTCTATATTCCACGATTGACGATGCAAACCACTAGAAGGGTTACTTTACACACTCAAAAAATGTGCTTGAGTTCAAAAATGTGTTTTTCCTCAAGAAATAGCCAACTTTTCAAGATGATTTATCCAAATAAATGTAATTGCTTTTATAGTAAAATTAAATACACACGTTCCTGGGACCCATTCCCCCGGAAGACGCTACTTTTTTTCCAAAATAGCGACTTTGAGCCTTTATATCTCCTAAACTAAAAGTCAAAGCTAAAAACTAATCTAGAACTTATTAACTAACTTTTTATGTTCTATCCTAATCAATAAATTTTGCGTTCATAAGCACTTTAATAAGAGAGTTTCACTCACTCGAACCAAATTTTCGCTGCGTAAGCCCTTTAACATGTATTGTCTTGCTGAATCGTAAAACAAAACAATGGCTGATACATACGACGATTTAAAGAAGCAATATACAGATCTTTATCTTGAATTGTATGGTTATAAAGAAGAAGAATTAAATGAAAAACAGAAATTAGATATCATGTCAAAATGTGCAGTCGTTGTGAAAAATTTGGAGATTATTTAGCAGAAAATCAACCCTATGAATTGAATTATGATAGTATGAGTATGTATATAAAATTAATGGCAAATCAAAAACTTTTGAAACAGCAACAAACATAAATCTATTATATCTTTAAAAACTATACATTTCATCTTGACTAGTATGATACAAGCATATGTTTGTATTTTTTAAACGATAATTATTTTTATAAAAATTTGGACAATCTATATAATTATCATTTTTGTATATGTATAACTACAAATTGAGGGTTGCTTTGCGTGTGCCTAAAAGATATAAACAAAATCTCAATGATTTTGTTTATATCTTTTAGGCACACGCAAAGCAACCCTCAATTTGTTCCATATGTCCGTGGCCGACACTGAATTAAATTCTCTAATATAACTACATTTATTTTCGAATACAATAACAATATAATTTCTATATAATAAATCAATGAAAAATGTCGTCACCTGTTATTATATATTGGATGTGTTCAAGATGTTCGTTTATACTTCGTTTTAAATTATATATTTTTTATGTACAGGCATAATATATTTAATAATATCATATATTTTTTACAATGTTATTTACAACAGCATGCGAAAATGTCGACATCTTCTCTTCTTAGATATACTTCATGCATTCCAACAAATACATATTTTCGTTGATAATTTACACACCGTCTTCCAAGATAATATGTAGTATATTCAAATACGAATACCGCAACATTGCATATGATATTTTTTCTGTAACGATTTAATAAAACAATCGAACTTCGTTTTTACATCAGATAAACCGTAAAAAAATAAAATAAGTCGATTCAAGTTTTCTAATTGTAATGCGTCTACTTTTCCCAAACTACGTTTAGATGCTGCATAGCATCTTGCTATGTCCATAGTGAATAAAAAATCTTAATATTTTACCGTCTTATTTATAAGAATTTCAAAAATACCATAATTATCGTTAGTTTTTAATAAAAAAATAAAACAATTTCATATTTTATTTCTCGATTTTTCGATTTTCTTTTTCATTTATAAATTTTAATTCATATTTATAATGCTCGTTACAAGAAATCATTCTAACGTGTCCATACGCATATCATCATCTGATAAAAATATATCTCATAAGAGTCTCTTAAAATAGTCTTTTTTTTCTTTCCATTTGATCTAACTCATTCGTTTAGAATTTGGTTTACAATATTGATGTGGATGTTTTGACTTTTGAGGGGGATAGCTACTGAGCTATTATGAAGACAACCACTAGTATTTGCTGCTCTATGGTGAGTTACCAGAACAGGATCAACCACAACCTGGTGTAGAGATCCCACAACCTGTTGCAGAGGTCCCACAACCTGATCCACCACAACATGGTCCAGAAGCTCCACACCCACCTGCAGATGCAATACCAGGCTGGTGTCATTGTGGGCACTGCCATGTTATGCCGACACAGTTAAAGAACAAGTTTTGTTGTAGAAGATTGCAATGCAGGGTACTGACAGTTAATGGCTAACAAAACTATCTGCTAGTGTCTATTGTTAACCCATTAGCAGGCAATGCACCATATATTAGTATTTCACTCTGTTTGACGCCTGACGATTTTATTCGTCAGTGTTAAGGTACTGCCAGTTAATGGGCTAAGTGGCAAAAAAGCATCGTATTGCTCTGGCTAACACCAAAAGGTTTGGGTTTTTTAAAGTAATTACACTTAATGATTATGTATCCTTGCTTACTGTCGATGCAATGGAAGTGTTGATAAAATATTGCATCAATTATTTTCCTCAAGTTGATCAATACATTTGCTCAAAAATTGCTCAACTTCCTGTGTGTGTGAATCGACCAATGGCATCTCATTTCAGTGATTGATTGACCAATTGGGAACAAGTATGCTAGTAAACAGGAAGTTGAGCAATTTTTGAGCAAATGTATTGATCAACTTGAGGAAAATAATTGATGCAATATTTTATCAACACTTCCATTGCATCTACAGTAAGAGGTTGATAATTAAGAACATTAATTTCATATGCTGTAGTAGTTGATATATGCCTGTTCGCCTTTTCGCACCATGTGATCTAGCCCTACATATTGACATTAGCCCAGTGATAATAAAATGCCAATACATGGCAACCTTTCCCTTCTACATATATTGTATGAAAGCCAAAAATGAAACAAAAAAGCAAGCATTTAGACAAGGATTCTTGTTTTATCTTCAGCTTTCATATCACACATTGGTATTTTTTAATCATGGACTGAGCCAATGTAATAATGGCATGGCAATCTTGTTTTATTGTAAGATTTAACAAGCATTAAGTAGGAAATTCAATTTTATGGATATTTAGGAATCACACATTTGTTGAAATATTGCTAACATATTCAAATTGAATATTATTACATTTTTATTGCACTTTTTATTGCTAATTATTTACATTTTATCAATGTGAATTTACTAGTCTTGTATTTAACATACATTAAATGATAACAATTGAAATACAGCAGTTACGTACTATATTTCTGGCTACACTCTTTTCTTTATAAGAACCAGTAAAAACAAGCCTAAGCTCAATGTTCTTATTTTTTGCCAATTTGAGGCTCAAATTGTTCTTAGCTTGTTCTTATTATGCACTCTTTTTGGGGATTACAATGACATCACATAAGATTAGATTTAGGATTAGTTTTAGGATTAGTCTAAGGATTACAGTACAGTCAATCTGGGATATTGAATTTTGGGTTCATACAGTCAGTAGCACCTGTCCTGTAGTGTACAGGGACACCGTATGTTGGACACTGTATGAAAGTTAAAGTTATACAAAGTACATTTATAAACCTTTTTTTTCGTCAGCCTCAATTTGTTCTTATTTTGTTCTATTTTTTGGGGAAATGGTGTTCTTATTAAATTGGTTCTTATAAAAAAAAGAGTGTATTTCATTTCAAAAATATGTCTAAAATAGGTTTATAATTTTCACTTTAAATCTGTGTATCATCTTGTGACCTGCAATTCTTGTATAGGAAGACATTGACAGATTGACCAACTCAGGAATGTATGTATAGAGTATAGTATACTGCTTAGGCACCAAAACATTTACACTAAATACAGGTAGCCATCTCTTTGTTCTCTTGCTGTATTGTAATCTTGAACTGTAAATGTACAATTCTTATTTGACTGGCGAAGAGAAGAACTCGTTTGAGATCGCGCCTAACCGTCCGCCATTTTGTTATTGTCGCATGTAACGAACTTCCGGTTTTATGTATGACGTAGTACTTTTAGATTGAACATGTGCGAGAGTCTTATGGGGAATTTTTACGAGTAGAACAACAACAACTGCAGTGAACTGCTACAAGTTTTAGTTTATTTTATCATTGTAATTATGTGAGTCTATTAAATTTATATCACTATACGGGACGACTTCATTACATGGCGCCCAACGTGGGGCACTGCAGTGTTGTTAACTGGCGAAATCGACGAGTATTTTCGGTATTTTAACCGAAAATATACACGGAGTCGAGAGCAAAATATGGCGGAAAACGACGAGAAATTGAAGCGATTAAAGGCGATACAATCAGGTAATCGAGGCGTAGTTACGAAGTATACGAAGGAATCAATCGAGTTATTAAACAGCGGGGAAAAATCGACGAATACGAGCGAAAGATTGAATACGATTGGGAACTTATTAAACGAGAAAATCGACCGATTAAAGGAACTAGATAGTCAAATTCTAGAGCTATGCAACGTGGACGACATCGTGCAAGAAATCGACGAAACGGAGGAAGTATATTCACGGGCATGTGATGTACGAGCCAAAATAACGAAGTTTACAAGCGAACCTATCAATACGACGAGCAAAAATACCGAGCAAACAACGGAAACAAGCAATATCAATACGGAACAAAATGCAACTCAGGTTAGTGAGCAAGCCATTTTTATACCGAGTTCACCTCAGAGCACGAACACGAATTCAACGCAAAACACGAACACGCAAAGCCTGGGCACGAATTCAACGCAAAGCACGAACACGCAAATATCGAGCACGAACACACATAATTATGTTAGATCGAAGCTACCAAAGCTAACATTACCTAAGTTTAAAGGTGAGGTGACAAATTATAAAGCATTTTGGGAAATATTCGAAAGCGCTGTGGACAAGAATACACAGTTATCAAGTATCGACAAGTTTAATTATTTGGTTTCTCTGCTTGAGGAGCAAGCCCTTCGTTCTATTAAGGGACTTGCTATAACCGAAGATAATTACCAGGCAGCCATAGATATTTTGAAAGAACGATATGGCAATTCACGACAAATAATTTCGGCTCACATGGATGAGTTACTTAAGATACAACCATGTAGTGGGGAAAAGTCAAGTCAATTACGGTACATTTATGATAAAGTCAGTGTGAATGTACGAGCGTTGGAAGCGTTGGGGGTTCAAAGTGAACAATATGGAAGTTTATTAATACCTGTTATAATGTCAAAACTGCCTAGTGATGTCCGTCTACAAATAGCGAGAAACACCAACAAGGATGTGTGGGTGATAAAGGATTTGTTAGACATTATTCGAAAGGAAGTGGAGGCGAGAGAACTGACCGAGCATGTTAAGGCTAATACTGAACCCAAGAGAGTGCAATACCCAAGGAATACCGGTTCAACTGCATCATTAGTAGCACAGGGTACCCAAGACAAGAACACATTCACAATTAAAAGCGCTTTTTGTGGAAGGCACCATTATTCAGCCTCGTGTGAGACAGTAACTAAGTTAAGCGATCGAAAGGAAATCTTGCTGAAGGACGGTAGATGTTTTGTTTGTTTACAATTCGGACACCGGGGTAACCAATGTTTACGGAAATGTAGACAATGTAGCGGAAAACACCATCAATCGATTTGTGACAGGAATTCGAATTTGGCCAAGGCAGGGGGTTCAAATTCACCAACAGGGGATGGAAAATCAAATCAATCGGGAAATGCACCATTAATCACAGCAACTACAACAAGTGAGGATCATGTCATCACTGCCAACCAGACTGTGGCAGCAACTGGAACTTCGAGAAACGAAGACAAACGGCTCTACAAACGGCGACAACAGAAGCTTATGCACAAGGAAACCAAGTACAGGTACAAATTTTAATGGATAGTGGGAGTCAGCGCACATATATAACTGACTCTTTAAAGAACAAACTCGGACTCATTCCTGAGAAATCAGAAGTGTTGAACTTGAACACTTTCGGGAATGATCAAGTCGAAAAGCGTAGATGTGACCAGGTTCGACTCCAGCTACAAGGGCAGACCAAGAACATTGAGATATCTGCTCTGTCATTCCCAAAGATTTGTGCGCCACTTTCTTTGACATTGGATATTACCGAATATCCACATTTAAACGGCTTGGAACTTGCAGACGATAATCTACTTAGTGAGAATGCATCATCATCTGACATAGACATTCTCATTGGGTCTGATTTCTACTACGATGTTATAACTGGAGAGATCCAGCGGGGTGATGAAGGTCCATGTGTGGTAAACAGCGAATTTGGCTGGCTGATATGTGGAAGTGCCAAAACCAAAAATCAGGGGAAGGAGGTAACGGGTGCAAATTTTGTTGCAGAGCGGGCAAACATGCAAGAATATGACACCTTTGTAAAGAGTGAGCAAGGGGATTTAACGGAAGCACTTGGGAAATTTTGGAACACAGAAGCAATTGGAATTCTGGAGGAATCAGACGTAACCGACAAAGAGTTTTTGAGGGATGTAAAGTACGACGAAGTACGAAAGCGGTATCAAGTGGGCTTGCCTTGGAAAGAAGGTTGTTTGCCTGAATCAAATGGTTATTCACAGTGTGTGAAACGATTAGAACATGTTTATTCGCGTTTGAAAGCCGAGCCAGAGTTACTGAACGAGTATGATCATGTTATTCAACAACAACTAGAGACGGGGATAATCGAACAGGTTTCAAATCCGACGGAACTTGAGGGAACACATTACCTACCACACCAGGGTGTGGTTCGACGCTAAGCTAACAACAAAATTGTGTGTTGTTTTTGATGGATCAGCAAAGCACGGGAATGCCACCTTATCAATTAACGAGTGTCTTGAAAAGGGACCGAATTTGGTACCTCATCTCTTCGATGTGCTTATTAAGTTTAGGGGATTTCCAATTGGAATTGCCTCCGATGTTGAGAAAGCGTTCCACCAAATTGAACTAGATCCTAAGGACCGACGAATGCTTCGTTTTTTATGGTTTGATGATATTACGAAGGAACAACCCGAACTTGTTCATTACCAGTTTTCCGTCTTGTGTTTGGACTAACGCCAAGCCCAGCAATTTTGTCGGCCCTTATAGAGCATCACCTGGAGAGTCAGGTGGAGGAACATTCAGAGATTGTTTCATTGTTGGAGGACTCCTTTTATGTCGATGATCTGATCAGCGGGGCATGGGATGATTCGGGAGCTGTTGAGATTTACGAGAAGTCCAACAAAATCATGGCGGAAGGCGGGTTCAAGTTGCGTAAGTGGACCTCTAATTCAAAGGCATTTCGAGAGCAAGTAGCACTGGATCAACAGACAACTGCAGAGGATTCTTCAGTTGTGGAGTTCCTTGAGAACGAGCATGGTGAAACCCTCGGGAGCGAAAACGAACAGTCGAAGAGTGAAACGGAAGCAAATGCGAAGGTAAGCGAGAAATAATAGATGAAGATTTAAATGTTTCGGACAGTTTAAATGCTAAAGATAGTTTACAAATTGAACATGACAGTTCTCAAACAATCAATGAAAACGAAGAAAGTTCTGTTAAAATTCTCGGTGTTTCTTGGAATGTGGATTCCGACGAATTTGAGTATGATTTATCGAAGCTATATGAATATGCTAAAACTCTTCCTGCAACTAAGCGATCTGTCTTGAAATTGTCTGCAAAGATTTTCGATCCTTTGGGATTTCTCTCGCCATTTACGATTGTTATGAAAATGTTATTTCAAACTCTTTGTATCGAGAACGTTGTTTGGGACAACCCTTTAACAGGGGAGGCGTTGAAAGCATGGAACGTGATCATGAACGACTTGTCGAGCTTAAACCCATTCAGAATACCACGCTGTTATTTTGACATTACCAATAACCCACTTATTTTCGAGCTTAATGGTTTTTCGGACGCATCATGTAAAGCATACGCTGCGGTGGTATATTTGCGAACTGTGTACATGTATGGCGGAATTGATGTCAGACTCGTAGCTGCCAAAACTAGAGTAGCACCAGTAAAGAAACAATCGATACCAAGACTCGAACTGTTAGGTACGGTTATACTCGCTAGACTAGTTAATTGTGTACGAGAGGCAATTACCTCAATGCCAGTTGTTCCTAGAGTTGTGTTGTGGACGGATTCATATACGGTTTTATGCTGGATTCGGAACTCGAAGACCTGGAAAACGTATGTTCAAAATCGTGTGAAGGAAATACGGAAACTTACTCAAATCGAAGAATGGAAATTTTGTCCCGGAGAATTCAACCCGGCAGATTTACCCTCTCGGGGATGTAATGCGTCGGAGCTTCTAGAGAATGAAATGTGGTGGAATGGTGCAGATTTTCTTAACCTAACCGAAGAACATTGGCCACTCGATCCAGGCCACAGCGATAGAGACGATCAACGAACCAACGAAGAATTAGCAAAGTCGAAATCGAAACCCGAAGTAACGCGGTCGTTGGCGAATATGAGTACGAAGTCAAGTTTAAATCTCGATAACATTATAGACTGTCGACGTTTTAGCACGAAAGCGAAGTTATTACGAGTTACGGCGTACGTGAAGAGATTCGTTGACAAAACACGAAGGGTGAGACCTTCGTCGATTGAAGTAACAGCGGAAGAAGTGAAAGCAGCAGAAAGATTATGGATACGATCAATCATCAGTGTTAGACACTTCCAAACGACCCATTCTTCTTCCAAGTAAACATTATTTCACCGACCTTGTAATCGTTGAGCATCATGATTTGGTGCATCATAACGGCATTAGGGAGACTTTGAATAGTATACGAGAAAAATATTGGATTGTACGAGGTCGCGAAGTAACCAAACGGGTAACGAGATCATGTGTTGTGTGCAGAAGGTTCGAAGGTAAGCCATTCGGAACGCCGAAAGTTCCTCAACTACCGCCAAGTCGAGTCAGCGATGAACCACCCTTTGCGAACACAGGTATCGACTTCGCAGGACCATTATACGTCAGTTCGAAAGTGCCAAACCAGTTGGAAGGAGCGACGGAAAAGGCATACGTATGTCTTTTAACCTGTGCATCGACCAGAGCTTTGCATTTAGAACTGGTGCCAAATTTATCGGTAGCAGCATTTTTACAAGCATTTCGACGATTTGTGGCACGCAGAGGGCTACCCTCTAGAATGTTGTCGGATAATGCAAAAACATTTAAAGGAGCTGAAAAGGAGATCAAAAGGATTACGAGATCTACAGAGGTGCAACGCTACATGACAGACAAGGGAGTTACATGGGAGTATATTATCGAGAAAGCCCCTTGGCATGGGGGGTTTTGGGAAAGAATGGTTAAGTGCGTCAAGCGTTGTTTAAAGAAAGTGGTTGGACGTGCAAGTTTGTCTTTTGAGGAAATGAGAACCTTATTGATCGAGATCGAAGGAACTCTGAATAACCGCCCATTAACGTACGTTTACGATGATGAACAGGGTATATCATACCCATTGACACCTTCTTCACTCATTTACGGTCGTACGATTGCCACAACCGCAAGCGATAAGCATTATGAAATCATTAGTACGAATGAAGCACTCGCGCGTAGAGAAAAGTACCATCGAACACTATTGAGACATTTTGCGAACCAGTGGAGAGCTGAGTATCTTTTAAGTCTGTTGGAAACAGCTAGAGCAACATCGGGAGCTAACAAGATTGTTGTCAGCGTAGGAGATTTGGTGATTTTGAAATCAGATTGGACTTCGCGCGCCTTTTGGAAGGTAGCAAAGGTAGAAGAACTTATCCCAAGTCGAGATAATGTTGTCAGAGCTGCAAAGATTTGTGTGGTCAACGAGAATGGTGGAAAACAATCGTGTTTGAGACGCCCAATCCAACATTTGATTCCGTTAGAATTACATTATATATCGCTAAAGGAAGATGATCAAGAGGATCAGGGTGAGCCAGCTGTGGCGAAGGTTCATGCAGTGACGGAAGATCAAGTCGGGGTGAGCGAGCGCTCTACGAACGAAGAGAGATCAAGACGAAAGGCAGCGGTAAATTGTGATGCTGCTAGAAAGGAAGTACTGAAGTATTGTTGACATTTTGGACTGTCTTTATATATTTTGTATTTGTTAGGTTCATATCATTTCATTTGAAGAATGATATCCTCGGGAGTGTAACGAACTTCCGGTTTTATGTATGACGTAGTACTTTTAGATTGAACATGTGCGAGAGTCTTATGGGGAATTTTACGAGTAGAACAACAACAACTGCAGTGAACTGCTACAAGTTTTAGTTTATTTTATCATTGTAATTATGTGAGTCTATTAAATTTATATCACTATACGGGACGACTTCATTACATCGCATATAATTAACATTCCAATGTTCGGGTCCCGACCATTGGAATGTATATGCGCAGGACATATGCGCAGAACGGACTGTACTTCATCTTTAAAACAATTTATATATTTTAATTTTATAGGTTCATCATACTCGATTTTACCTCTAATAGGTAAATTTATCTTTTTTGCTAAAAAAATAATTCATTCTTTTACTAAATACTGTATCGTATCTGCAACTTTTTTTTTTTGTTCTTTTATCCTATAACACCAATCGTCCCTACCAACCACTTATTTTTTATATTGCACATTTTCTAAAAACGCCATCTTGAAATCGCCGCTTTCAGATTTTTCCACCTTGTTTTATCAATATAATAATATCTATCTTCTATTTTCTCACCATACTTGTCCACATGTTGTAATGGTCCGATATGTGTTACGTCAAATTTTATTTTTTTATTTTTAATTTTGCACTCTTCATCTTAAATGTTCTTTTAGACATCTTGTATAGTAATAAGCAGGAATAAACAAGTGTGTTCGTTATGTACAAATTAGTTCGCTATAATCCATATACGATGTTGGGGAAATGTTTCAATCATAATATCCTCCATTTGTTTAACCGTATAATATTTTTCAGTTTCAATAGCCATCCATAGACGCACATGACCGTTTAATCGTAGACCACAAGCATTTCAAATAACAATTTCTTTAAAACATTCTCTGATCTGTTTCTTACAATTAAAAACAGAAAAAACACAGATGAAGAATTTTTTTCTGGTGTGTGAGCTTGTCAAAATGATCTTTTATTTTAAACATCATGTTGATCAGGTCCCTACACTATTTAAAAAAATGCGTAAAGATGAAAACAGATGTTGTGTGTCCTTGTGGATGCTATCATGTGTGGGGTCTCGTAGCATGGGTTAATATTGACGTAGAGGTTGATGATAGATGTGTCATTCTAGATGTGCTATCATACGCGTGGGGTCGTAGCATGACGTTAATTCGATTTTGATGTAGACGTTGATGATAGATGTGTCATTCTAGATGCTATCATGGGGTCGCGTAGCATGAGGAAAAAACATATTAGTCAAATATTTATACCCCAACACAAAACAAGTATGCGTCACATAAAACGTCAAAAGCAACAGCAGCGTTTTTTAGAGGCGAATATAATATTCACCTTTTAAAAATTATAATGGAAGAAATGTATAACCAAAATCAAAACAGCAAACAGATTGCGAGGTCTCGAGAAGTTTTATTAAATTTGTGTGTTATATATAATAAAATATCATAAAATCATTTATATATTAATCTTTAAATATTTTTTTTTCTATATTTTCACAATTCTATCCCTAATTAAACACTAATGAGTGGTAATTAAAACACAGAGTTGTCAATCACCCTCATTAAAAAAACGCTGCTAATTAAACAAAATTCTTGTTAGCATTAGTACATTAAAAAAAAAAATTCTACTATATATAAAACGATTTATAAAATCTCTACCACTATCTGTAGCATTGGTTAATGTGAGATCACGCCATCATTCAGCACCTCTGCCTATCATCGATTAAACAACAATTTTTATAGGGGTTCATCACACCCCAAACGTGTATACTTGCTGTTGCGTACGTTCGTGAAGGTGAACAGGGTTAGATTCCCGTTAGTATATTATCTAAAAATTATTTTATCAAAAATTCGACATTGTGCTTAACACCATCTCACACACATATAAACCACGGACGATTTCTCCAACAATTCAGTCGGCTCACCCAAGGCTTCGGTGCAGCAGCTCTGTGTCATACCCAATCCCCCCACACCCAAACATGATAATTTATGCAAAACACACTAACACAAAACACTCGGATCAAATTACAACTCTACGTCACACTCATAATACAATCTATAACAATACATCGAGACTCTACCCGAAAGCTTGGCAGCCATTTTGAATACTAAATCGCTCTCAGCTCCCCCGTCCGTAGAGACCATTTTCTTATGAGTCGGCACTTTTTTCCACTATTGTGCAATGATTTGTATATTTTATTAGGTGTAAAAAAATGTCCACCCCCACCCACAAAAAAAAGTTGGCAAAATTATATATACTACTTGCAGACTGGGAGGGTTTATACAAATCTCTCCCCATCGACAGGAAAACTTCCGAGATCTTCGCCGTTCGTGTTCCCTTATATCACAAAAGCGAAAAGAGTTCTTCCAGTCTTTGCCTGGTCTAATGAAATCCAACAGAAAAAGATTCTGGTCGTTGTTTAAATCCGTTTCACACTCATCAAGTGTACCAAGTAAAATGAGCTGGAAGCGTGATGAAGGGACTGTCACAGCTGAAACCTCTTAAACAACTTATTCTATTATTTGTTTAACCAACCTCTTTCCCAAGAAGATTATGACGCTCATCCAGTTTCGACCGCCACTTTCTGTGATCCTATAAGTGATATCAACATTTCATCTGACAATGTTAGATGCATTCTTCTCTCTCTCGATGACAACAAAGCTACAGATCCAGACAGAACTCCAGCAAAGTTTCTCAGATATTGTGCTCCCTATATTTCTTTGTCACTTAGTGATCTCTTCAACAAAATCTTGAGTACAGGGGAGTCCCAGCGGAATGGAAAATATCCAACATAACACCTATTCCTAAAGGAGGTCAAAAGAATGACGTCTCAAATTTTCGTCCCATATCTCTACTTCCCATTGTATCGAAAATCTTTGAACATTGTATCTATAATCAACTTATCACCCATGGGTCAAGTCAACTGCATAATCTCCAATTTGGATTTCTTAGGGGAAGGTCTACAACATCACAGTTACTACAAGTTCTTCATAAGATTGGAAAATCGCTCAACCAAAGAATCCAAACAGATATTCTTTATCTCGATTTTTCTAAAGCTTTTGACAAGGTTGATCATCAGCTTCTACTCAAGAAACTAAGCTACTTTGGAGTTTGTGGAAATTTGCTTAACTGGTTTCAAAACTACCTTACAGACCACCATCAGAAAGTCGCCGTCCTGGGCAAATCATTGCTACCAATCCCGTACTAGCAGGTGTTCCTCAAGGTTCAATCCTTGGGCCTCTACTGTTTCTTATGTACGTCAATGACCTACCTCAACAGACATCATCTGTAGCACTGTTTGCTGAGGACACTAAGTGTTATTGTGCCATAAGAACGGCAGAAGACGTTAAACATTTGCAATGCGATTTTGATAAAATCAACCAGTGGTGTTGGATGTGGCGTATGACCCTAAACCAGTCCAAATGTGGTGTTCTCACTGTGACAAGAAATGTGAATTCCATGCAGTCATTCTATCACTTGACCAAAGATGATCATATCAGCACTTCGCTTATCAGAAAGGCTGTGCAAAAAGATCTCGGCGTTTTGGTCACTGCAGATCTCAAATGGTGCCAGCAAGTTGCTGCTGTATGTGTGAAAGCCAACAGAATACTGGGGTTTGTAAGAAGATCTTCCATCGAAATGCACAATCCCTGTATACACGCTTCATGTTAGTTCGAAGTCACTTCACGTACAGCTCACAAGTCTGGTCACCACAGCTGTCTTACTTATCCTTGATATCGAGAATGTTCAACAGCATGCAACCAGATTTATCTTGTCCCTACCGTTCTGAACTGAAACCTGGCTACTAATAACAGGGTTACTTCTTTTGTGTTACTGGTACGAGTACCTGGATTTGGTGTATTTTTTCAAAGCCATGAAGTCAGATGATCCCAATATTAGTGTAAAGTCAAGTAATCGTGTCACAAGGCATAGTTCAAATAGCAATACAGTAGAACCTGAGTTTTGCGACCACCCTTGGTTCTCGTAAAAACGGTCGTAAATGACAGGTGGTCGTTAACACAGGTTTGTAAATGACATCATCATTTCTCAAAAATTATCAAACAAGTGTTTTAAATGCTAAAACCGTCACGATACTTCGAATTGTTCGTTGCAAAGTTACGAAATTCATTCCGAAAGTTCATTCCGATGATTTACGATTATTGAACTGTTTGAACACTTACAATGCTTGTTTACGGTAAATCATCGGAACGAACTTCGAAACGAATTTCGAGAGTAAGAGACAATGCATGAGTCATTTGTTGGGAATGTGTTTTTATGTGAAGTTAGAGAAAAAGACCCCATTTATGAAAACGCAAGTACGAGGTTTTAACCGGAAATCGTGGAGGTTTTAAAGCAAGCCAATCAACACCTGCATTATCTCAGTAGCAAACGTTGATTGGTTTGCTTTGAAACCTTGACAATTTCCGGGTAAAACTCTCGTAAACCTGAATGTTTTAAGACGTTAATAAACGTAAACAAACATGAAAAAATCGCTTTGAAGTAAAAATTGTCGCTAATGACGGGTAAATTTCTTGCTTTGGGACGCAAAAGAGTGGTCGCTGGTCGCGTTAGGCAGGTGGTCACTCACTACAGGTAATTCTTAGTTACAAATCATCTGTGCCAGGGAATGTGGTCGTATATGACAGGTGGTCGCAAAAGGTAGGGGTCGCAAAACTCAGGTTCTACTGTATAACAATAAACGTTCCAAGAGTAAACACTTTAACTTTTCAAAATAGTTTTTTCAATAAAACTCCCAGAACCTATAATTGTTTGCCATCACATATCGTTTTCTTGCACGTTTAAAGTTGGTTATTAACCAGTTTCTTTGTGCGTTTAAAGTTGGTTATCCAAATAATTTATAGACAAATTTACCCTCACCCCCATAGTATTTTGCGGATCAAATGTCGCCAAAAATGTCGGCTCGCTTTTTTAGACATTTCGATAGAACGAACTTCGAATTTTGTTTGTCTTTGGCTCTTTGTTCTCAAATACGGGGTTCGTGGTCATAAATATTCATCATACAATTCATAATTTGTATATTCCGTCATTGTCGTGTTTGCATGTGCTGTCTTGCCAAAGTGAGTGATGAAATTTTGATATGTTTCAGTCATCCACTGCAGCCGCTTGCCCAGTGCAAATAATCAACCACAGGTAACATTAATACATCTTATTTCTTAAGCCAAAAGAAGGCTTGTAAAACAACATCAGTTATTTATATTGTTCAAGTGCCATGTCAGGAGAAATTAGTAGACAGATAAACACATTACATCAGGTTTTTTAACAACGCTATTAACCAATAAAAATAAAGTAGTCGTAACAAAATATAATTAATATGTAAAGATATAGACTGTGTGCAGGCTTCGGCCCGATTATTGGGTCAAAGGCCTGCGCACAGGCGTTACACTTATCAAAGCGCTATAAATGTCGTACAAGGGAAGGAAAGATGGGATATAGAGGAAAGTATATAAGTATTTAAGAGAAAAGGAGCTAGATGGAGAGGCACTCATTGATACCATCAGGCTGAATGGTGCGAAGTTTAAGAATGAGACGCTTTTCTTGCTTCCGACCGGTATTATTGCCACCAATAATGGGATGAATGGAGCATGCTCCCTACAGTTTTATGAAATTTAGAAAATTAATGATTTAGGTAAAACTTTCTGAAGAATTGCTGCATAATAGAAAGCAGGAATCATGTGGCTTATATAAAACAATACTTGTCCCGAGCCGGCGCAAAGGGTACTAATTCCGCTTGGATATTTACACCCATGTATGTGGAAACACAGTGGAATCCAAAGTCGTCCGCCGCAATGTCATGGACGGTTCAGGGTTTTCTACGTTATACGCATGTGCGAATCCAGGTCTAGAGAAAACATATGGATAAACATTTTTAAAAGATTTACGGATAAAGATTTTGTTATTCATCAAAAATGATTTTTAATACTTGGGCTATTGGAAAATCACACCGATAAACAGGGTCTTCAAACAAAAAAAAAAACGAGAAGGAGTCGAATGGCTGAAAAAAAAGGACACTTTTGAAGTGTTTTAAACAGGTACGTTTCTATTTTTCATTTGCAAAAGCGTATGTCACTCTGCGAGGTTATTATAATATCAATTAAACCTAAAAGGTATTTTAGCAAGTTTAAATTTGAATTTTGAAGAAACAACGTAATGTCAAAAACTTCATTGTAAAAATAAATTTCAAAATATATGCTGCCAATTGTCAAAAAACAGTTGACGTTTTCTGAAAATGTTTGACGTTTTTTGTGAAATGTCTAAGGTAAAATTTTACAACAAGCAAAGCTAAAAGAGTACGTAATAACACATCTATTTTATATAGTGGGGCAATTCATAATTTTATAGTAAAAAGTACAAATATTTATATTACTCTTTTATCGTTTTGTACCAAAAGTAAAAAAATTGTGTGTTGCTATGGTTACAATGATTGACCGAATACTTCATGTTACAATAAATTTTGGAAGTATAATTCCTGAGTTCGAATAGGCAGGGGGCATTCTGAAATAGTTCCAAAACATGCCACAAATGTCGTTGCTATGGCAACAGTGATGTTTCAATATGGCAACAGTGATGTTTCAATATGGCTATTAACACATTTTACTAGATAAAACGCCTGGTTATCCCCATGTGGCTGTACAGCAGTACATAAGTACACAGTATAAGCCCTGTCATATTTTAGACATGATTTAGTAAATTCTCTACTTTATCACTGATAAATATTAAGATATTCATGGCCATAGTCAAGGCAGTAACTTTGTTCTGTAAGAAAACGTTGGTGTCAGCATCGTGTTGTTAGAATATAACCTCATTGGTTATAGGTTTACATTAATTGTAATACATCTCCTGCACCTTAAGATTTCCCACTCGAGTAATGAAGATGAAGGGTAAGCAAATATTCCTCAACAAACCTTCAAATAAGGAACATTATTTATTTTCATCTTTAAATTTTTGTTTCATTGGAAACTTAAATTTTGACATCTTTTTTATTCATCCGTTACCATGCAAGGAGACCTGGCCGCCCAAAGAAGTTAATTCCAAGAGATTTATTGTAAAAATTTGCTTGAATTACGACTTCCAATGGTGGAGATTGCCAGGCGATTAAAAGTGTCCAGGTCAATATTATACAAAGCAATGTCGGGATATGAACTAAATCATGAAAAATATTCATGATTATCTCAAGATGAAATAGAGAGAGAAGTGGAAAAGATCAAGCAGTCATCCAAATTCTGGTGAGGTCATGGTTCAAGGACACCTAGAATTAAAGGGTATTCACATTCAACTAGAGAAAGTAAGAAATGCTATCCACACGGTTGATCCAGAAGGTGTCCAAGAGAGAAAAAGTAAACCAATAAAGCGGTGAGTTTATATCAATCCCTTTCCTACCTATATTTGGCATATTGATGGGAACCACAAACTTGTTAGATGGAGGCTTGTCATACACCATGGTATTGACAGCTTCAGTCGATTAGTGGTGTTTGCACATTGTTCCTCAAATAATTGTGCAGACATGGTTCTGTTAGTTAATAGACGTTAATAAACGTAAACAAACATGAAAAAATCGCTTTGAAGTAAAAATTGTCGCTAATGACGGGTAAATTTCTTGCTTTGGGACGCAAAAGAGTGGTCGCTGGTCGCGTTAGGCAGGTGGTCACTCACTACAGGTAATTCTTAGTTACAAATCATCTGTGCCAGGGAATGTGGTCGTATATGACAGGTGGTCGCAAAAGGTAGGGGTCGCAAAACTCAGGTTCTACTGTATAACAATAAACGTTCCAAGAGTAAACACTTTAACTTTTCAAAATAGTTTTTTCAATAAAACTCCCAGAACCTATAATTGTTTGCCATCACATATCGTTTTCTTGCACGTTTAAAGTTGGTTATTAACCAGTTTCTTTGTGCGTTTAAAGTTGGTTATCCAAATAATTTATAGACAAATTTACCCTCACCCCCATAGTATTTTGCGGATCAAATGTCGCCAAAAATGTCGGCTCGCTTTTTTAGACATTTCGATAGAACGAACTTCGAATTTTGTTTGTCTTTGGCTCTTTGTTCTCAAATACGGGGTTCGTGGTCATAAATATTCATCATACAATTCATAATTTGTATATTCCGTCATTGTCGTGTTTGCATGTGCTGTCTTGCCAAAGTGAGTGATGAAATTTTGATATGTTTCAGTCATCCACTGCAGCCGCTTGCCCAGTGCAAATAATCAACCACAGGTAACATTAATACATCTTATTTCTTAAGCCAAAAGAAGGCTTGTAAAACAACATCAGTTATTTATATTGTTCAAGTGCCATGTCAGGAGAAATTAGTAGACAGATAAACACATTACATCAGGTTTTTTAACAACGCTATTAACCAATAAAAATAAAGTAGTCGTAACAAAATATAATTAATATGTAAAGATATAGACTGTGTGCAGGCTTCGGCCCGATTATTGGGTCAAAGGCTCATGCACAGGCGTTACACTTATCAAAGCGCTATAAATGTCGTACAAGGGAAGGAAAGATGGGATATAGAGGAAAGTATATAAGTATTTAAGAGAAAAGGAGCTAGATGGAGAGGCACTCATTGATACCATCAGGCTGAATGGTGCGAAGTTTAAGAATGAGACGCTTTTCTTGCTTCCGACCGGTATTATTGCCACCAATAATGGGATGAATGGAGCATGCTCCCTACAGTTTTATGAAATTTAGAAAATTAATGATTTAGGTAAACTTTCTGAAGAATTGCTGCATAATAGAAAGCAGGAATCATGTGGCTTATATAAAACAATACTTGTCCCGAGCCGGCGCAAAGGGTACTAATTCCGCTTGGATATTTACACCCATGTATGTGGAAACACAGTGGAATCCAAAGTCGTCCGCCGCAATGTCATGGACGGTTCAGGGTTTTCTACGTTATACGCATGTGCGAATCCAGGTCTAGAGAAAACATATGGATAAACATTTTTAAAAGATTTACGGATAAAGATTTTGTTATTCATCAAAAATGATTTTTAATACTTGGGCTATTGGAAAATCACACCGATAAACAGGGTCTTCAAACAAACAAAAAAAACGAGAAGGAGTCGAATGGCTGAAAAAAAAGGACACTTTTGAAGTGTTTTAAACAGGTACGTTTCTATTTTTCATTTGCAAAAGCGTATGTCACTCTGCGAGGTTATTATAATATCAATTAAACCTAAAAGGTATTTTAGCAAGTTTAAATTTGAATTTTGAAGAAACAACGTAATGTCAAAAACTTCATTGTAAAAATAAATTTCAAAATATATGCTGCCAATTGTCAAAAAACAGTTGACGTTTTCTGAAAATGTTTGACGTTTTTTGTGAAATGTCTAAGGTAAAATTTTACAACAAGCAAAGCTAAAAGAGTACGTAATAACACATCTATTTTATATAGTGGGGCAATTCATAATTTTATAGTAAAAAGTACAAATATTTATATTACTCTTTTATCGTTTTGTACCAAAAGTAAAAAAATTGTGTGTTGCTATGGTTACAATGATTGACCGAATACTTCATGTTACAATAAATTTTGGAAGTATAATTCCTGAGTTCGAATAGGCAGGGGGCATTCTGAAATAGTTCCAAAACATGCCACAAATGTCGTTGCTATGGCAACAGTGATGTTTCAATATGGCAACAGTGATGTTTCAATATGGCTATTAACACATTTTACTAGATAAAACGCCTGGTTATCCCCATGTGGCTGTACAGCAGTACATAAGTACACAGTATAAGCCCTGTCATATTTTAGACATGATTTAGTAAATTCTCTACTTTATCACTGATAAATATTAAGATATTCATGGCCATAGTCAAGGCAGTAACTTTGTTCTGTAAGAAAACGTTGGTGTCAGCATCGTGTTGTTAGAATATAACCTCATTGGTTATAGGTTTACATTAATTGTAATACATCTCCTGCACCTTAAGATTTCCCACTCGAGTAATGAAGATGAAGGGTAAGCAAATATTCCTCAACAAACCTTCAAATAAGGAACATTATTTATTTTCATCTTTAAATTTTTGTTTCATTGGAAACTTAAATTTTGACATCTTTTTTATTCATCCGTTACCATGCAAGGAGACCTGGCCGCCCAAAGAAGTTAATTCCAAGAGATTTATTGTAAAAATTTGCTTGAATTACGACTTCCAATGGTGGAGATTGCCAGGCGATTAAAAGTGTCCAGGTCAATATTATACAAAGCAATGTCGGGATATGAACTAAATCATGAAAAATATTCATGATTATCTCAAGATGAAATAGAGAGAGAAGTGGAAAAGATCAAGCAGTCATCCAAATTCTGGTGAGGTCATGGTTCAAGGACACCTAGAATTAAAGGGTATTCACATTCAACTAGAGAAAGTAAGAAATGCTATCCACACGGTTGATCCAGAAGGTGTCCAAGAGAGAAAAAGTAAACCAATAAAGCGGTGAGTTTATATCAATCCCTTTCCTACCTATATTTGGCATATTGATGGGAACCACAAACTTGTTAGATGGAGGCTTGTCATACACCATGGTATTGACAGCTTCAGTCGATTAGTGGTGTTTGCACATTGTTCCTCAAATAATTGTGCAGACATGGTTCTGTATCATTTTTCATGTGCTATTCCCCATAGAATCCGTACAGACCTTGGTGGCAAAAATGTTGACATTTGGCACGACATGATTGCAGCATGAGGTGAAGAAAGTAAGCCTGTTCTTGTCGGGAAATCAGTGCATAATCGGTGTAACATCAGAGATGCAGAGTATGACGAAGGTGTTTTGCCTTATAATACTAATCATCTCAACATTGAAGAATTAGCTCAGTTAGAAATATATTATTTTTTAAATCAAGACTGAATAAAATAAACACGACTGTTCTAATTGTTATTTAAGCAACTAACATAGTTGTATGGGGTGCCAAACGTTGGTGAGTTGAGAATCGCATCATCCATCTTAGCTTTAAATTCATCGTAACTAAGGTCCTCCTTATCTTTGTGGAGTGGCAAATACAAGATGTTTCCACATGTGTTGCTCCTTGGATGAACATCCTCCCAATAACTAATAGCTGGTTTGGGACGAAATCCTAAAGGAGTCCACACAAGTGGCAAAAATCATAACAGTTGCCAAAGATACAACAGCATCTGAGGCATTTGCATACAGTACCTTTGCATTCTTGCAAATAGTCACGCCAATGCATTATGATGTGTTCCTCTCTTTCACGTTTTCGACAACCATCTTCTGAAAGCACGGGCGGAAAAGAACTGGGTGTTCCTTCAATAAGCCAAGGATTCCAAGAGTTTCCATCCTCTCCTTGAACTGTGCAATTGCACTGCTTTGTCAATTACAAAGAATTGACAAAGTTCATCCACAAGCTGTTTTTTTTATACAAACGTTGGAATTCTGTGATAACCAGCTTGTGTAAAAACATCAATGGCCACATCTGATTGTAGCACAGTTGTGAATGTTGTTTCTTCTTCACAATCCTTGATCTACAGGATCAAAAGTATTAATTTCGAAAAGCAGCACTACTCTGAACTCTCAAACATACAATTTCAAACTATACATTATCAACAAAAAGCAAACATTCACCCGTTCTAGGATACCTTTTACTTCATAATCTTGAACGTCTTCCATGGATGGGTGGGAATTGTCTTCACCAAGTGCAATGAAGTCGAAGATGCAGGGGGATAGGCAATGCCCCAACCCAGATATAACCAGAAAAAAAACATTGCACTTTTCAATATGACTAACCTTATTGGTTCATAACCAGCACCTTTTTCGTGGGTGATCCAAGGAAAGCATTCGTAGAGAAGGATTCAGCCACTGCGAGGGAGAGAAATTAATGTGTTGGCCCTACAAGATCTACAGCACCCTGGCGTGACCCAATTTCATCTGCAAACATGACAGAAAGCGGACGGGAAGGATCGAATTTACTTCGACCCATCTTGGTAATACATCTTCAAATACGTGCTTGCAGCGAACATTAATAAGGTTTTTAGATATGCCATGTGACAGTGTTGTCCAAACATCACCTTATCAATATGAGAGCTCAAAACAGAAATTGTTGTTTGCTGTGGACAGGTATTGCTAGAAAAAGGACAGATAAACTATGAAGATGTCATATTATCTTCCGCCAACGTTTTTGATCCTTTTTATAAACCGTGCAGTCATATACTGTATTTGTGCATGAAATACTGTCCACTAGCATTAACATACTTTGCATTACTCAAGCTATTTTGAATAGCTGTCTGCACCTCCTGATCTTCTTCATCATCACTAATTTGAATGGGGTCAGAATCAAGCAAGCATAAGAATGACCTAAAAAAAATATGAAAACAACAAAATTATTAGGCATCATTTTTAGAAATCAGAATGTTAATCTCTATATAATAGTTAATTGCGTATTGTGAAAAAGGATGCATAGTAACCTATAGCAATTGTTTGCACCAGTGGGATGCAAAGGACTGAGCGTAGATGTTGATTCCTCTGACAAAGGATGTACATTTAAAAGATCGCTGTCAGAATCATCCTGCTTGGGCTCATCCTAAAATTTACATTGAATTTAAATAGGAAAAATGAAACAAAATTCAGACACAGTATAAGTTCATAGTAGAATGGGAAATCTGTGCAACGGACTCATGTCACCTTAGGTAACTTACCTCCACAACCAAAGGTTCATTCACGTCGTCCTCTTTTGTAATTTTAACTTTAGACATGATGTATAAACACCCTTGAGAGCAAAGTGAAATAACCTCTGGGGCATTCCATTTAAGTGAAGCAGATGTCTTTGGCATGGAAAGTTTTTTTGTACCTTTGGTTATTCTGCATAGTAAATAACCAATTATTTTTGCGATTTGATATATGGTTACTCAATATCCATATTAGGAAACATTATAGGTATTGTTTCGAAAGTGACATACTTGTTATTATAAAATATTCATGTTTATGTGTTAATTATATGCAATTATGCGAGAAAATGCGGGAAAGATTTAACTGTAAAGGCAATGCTGTGAAAGAACTGTTAGTAAAGTTATTAGGACTTGTATTACTGTTTAAAGAAGTTTAGAGACTTGCCAAGAAGTAAGTAAGCCGTTAAACAGAGACGTTTCATTTCATTAAAATATATTTACATAAGTTTATACTTTGTATTTTAGATCGAATAAAACTTTCATACATATTTACATTTGTGTAGACCCATACGATTCGCGAGCCTCTATCGGTTTAATACGTGCTGTTGAACCTAACGGACCATAAATTCGATTTCGGGGTTCTCAGCAAACGCTGGATAGTTATGAGATTAAAATGGATGGGAAAAAAGCTAGAAGAAACGCGAAAAGTTCGCTAACACAACATTGTAATAATAAATTAAGCATGATTGAAAACAACCGGCCTGTCGAAGAGATTACTGAAGCGTTAGAACTTGTGGAAATAGACTATAAAACTGTTGAAGCCAGGCATGAAGCACTAGTGGAAAAAGTTGATGACGAAGAATTTGCTAAAGAAGATAAATGGATCGAAGATTGCTGTGACAAAGCATTGTTTTTGAGATTCAGAGCGAAAGATTATATTTTGAAATTTAAACAAACACAGGAAACCCAAGAGAAGTATGAAGAAAGTGTGAAAGCTAAGCAAGCACAAATCACCGAAGAGAATAATGGAGAAAATGCAAATACGGAAATATAATTGAGAATGAACTGCAGGAGATAAACACATAAAACACTTTCCAAGAAACAGAACCAACCGAGATTTTGGAGCCAACACTCCAAACGGAAGTACAAAATTTAGGGGCCACCCATGATAGTCCAAACGCTAAGAAGGAAATGAAATCGTGTGCATTTAAAGTAGAAAAACCAAAATTACCGAAATTTAGTGGAGACGTGGTATTTCGGTCTGATTTTAAGCATGTTGTTGAATCCCGGTATAACAATAGAGATGCAATAACAATACTGCGAGCAAGTCTTTAAGGAAAACCATTAGAGTTAATCAAAGGAATAGGATGCTACTACAAAGCAGCATGGGAGTACCTCGACTCAATCTATGGAGATCCAAGATTTATAGCAGATACAATTACGCAAGATATATCCAAGTTCAAAGCACTCCAAGATGGCGAAGATGCTCGGTTTTGTGAACTGGTCCACCTAGTTAACCGAAGCTACAACACACTTAAAGAGGTTGATCGCCCGAACGATATGAACAACAATCACATGTTAGCCCTCATCGAGCAGAAAATGTCAAGCGACAATCATAAAGTCTGGGCAAGGGATCTGGAAAGAGATAAGAAAGAAGCCACTCTGGAAAACATGATGAACTGGATGACTATATAAATGAAGTCCCGCATGAGAGCATCAGCCCGTCTGAGAAACCAAGGAAGAGCAAAATGGAATGTCAACCATCTCGGGCACGATGAACACGAAAGGCACAAGTGTTGGTTATGCAAAACCTCAACACACAAGCTAGAAGCCATGAGTCCAGAGAACCGGATGAAGTTGATCAGGGAAAACTGCGCTTGCTTCTCATGCTTGAAGAAAACCAGCAAGAATCATAAAGCAGCTACATGCAGCCGAAGACGCCAGTGTACAGCGAAAGTAAACGGTTATCAATGCAAGTCATACCACCACCCGCTACTGCATGAATCTGGTCCACCAAATCAAGTTGGAGTTGCTTCCATCAACAACAGCAAAGAAATAATGCTCCCGGTCATTCAAGTTGAAGTTCTCGGTCAAGAAGGAAAGTGAAGAAAGGCTTTGAAACTCGATTGCCAAAGATTTAAAGTTGAAAGGAAAAGATGCAGATGTGACAATCACCAAAGTTGGAGGAGAAGAAGAGTCGATCCACACAAAGTTGTACAAAGTTCGTTTACTCTCACTTGAGAACAATAGTGTTCATAATATTACGGCCATTGGAATTCCATCTTTTTTTCGTGACAATGTCGCCTCAGTTGATGTTGCTCAAATCGGTGAAAGGTTAGGGCAAAGGAAGAAAGCTATTTCGAGGAAATGGTCCGATTGACATACTTATTGGAATAAATCATGCCAAGATACACGTAGGCGAAACGAAGGAAGATGAAAATCTTGCCGCTCGTCGGTCACCTCTCGGCTGGGTCATGTTCGGAGAAACAAACGGAGATCATGGTAAAATCAACAAAGTGTTACACAAAGTGTTACAGACTTTTGGACAACTGAATCAATGGGAGTTCATAAGTCTTGTAAGTGCGATCCTGAAAAGCTCAGTCCAGTTGAACTGCATGAAAAGAAGATCATTGAAGATACATGTGAAAAGGTTGGGAATCAGTGGATGGTAGCATATCCGTGGAATAAAGACAAAACCATGCTACCAGACAACTGAAACCAAGCACTCAAGAAATTGGAAGCTACAGAACGTCGCCTCATGAAGGATCCTGCCAGTGCGAAAGAGTATGACAAGCAAATAATTGAAATGACTGAGTTGAACTTTGCTAGAAAGTTATCGGAAGAAGAAATCAGAAATCACGAAGGTTCGGTACATTATATTGCTCATCACAAGGTGCTAAGACCAGAGAAGAAAAGTACACCTGAACAGTTTAATATGTGCTGTTGAACCCAACGGACCAGGTATTTAGTATCTAGGTTCCCCTAAGTTTGTGTATATTGGTAACAGAGTTTCCTTGATGCTCCTTTGCCTGGCCTGAATGAATAGCAATTAACCAGCCAGTCAAATACTGAGGGGAATACGCTTGTTATCTCTTGAGAAACATTGTTTGCTGTCCACTTGGAGTTTAATGAGACTTTTCCAATCAAACCCAATTCAGTTAAACAACATCTATTTTTTTATTTCTATTTATTGTAATATTTAAATAGGCCATATCTCCGAGGAGTTTTTCAATGGGGCAATAACATAATGTTGTATATATTCAGAATAGCAATGATTAGGTTTGCATTCATACCAACTTTTTGCCAACTTACAAGGTTACTTGTTCTGCTCTGAGAGAGATGGGTAAGTGTTGACTGATGTTGTAGCTAAGATTAAAGAAGTAAAAACAATGTGATATAAGTTATGGTTAACTCCAGGGCAATTAAGGAACTGTTCATTAATTATGCCTCAGGGTGGGCTGGATGAAAAACGGAAATAAGTGGAAAAAATCGAAACCCCCCCTTACTCTCTTTGAATTATTTTCGAGGCCCACCCCTATGACCTTCGGAAAAAATAACAATCCCCCAAAAAATATATATATAACATAATATAATAAATACACCACAACAATTTTATTAGTTTAATAGTTATTTAATGAAAATAGACAGTCGATACTCTTGTAGCTAATCTACCAGATTGTGTTGTAACTGTTTCTGGTATAAAAACAGGATCTTCATCACCTGCGTCGATTCCAACTGCCACAACGTCAACTGCAATGTTCGTCTTCAGTACAAGTGTGACCATCATCACTTGCAGTATCCATGTTATCTGTGTCTGAAGTGGTCGAGGTACAAACTGGGAGTCAAGCAAAATGACTTTGAATTCTTTCAACCCAGTCGGGTTTTTCTCCTTGATAAGAAAGTTTGTAGTGCTTAAGATAGTGTTTCAATTCTGCTTTAGTGCGGGAAGAAAGCCTTCCCGTATTAAAGTGCACCTCACCTCAAATTTTTTTTTTGGCTTTATCAAATCTTGGGATCATTTCTAGTATATCCGTGAAATTTTTTTTTAATTTGGTCAAATCGTTCGATTTTTATGGCGTTTTGAACTTAGCTTTCGATGGTCCTTGGCCGTCGTATTTCATACCCACAAAGAGCCTGGGTCTAGCCCATTTTCTGACGTCACGCAAGGTAGTCGGCATTTAGCTTTGATCGGCTTGTATTCAGTTCGCCATTTCGGCTTTGCTTGCCTTGAATCAATCGAAGTTTACACTGTTTTTTTCTGGCTATCATGTCTAACCATGAACAGACTAGCACACAGGATATATATAATTGCTATATATGGATAGAATCAGCTTTAGAAGAGCTATCTAACAATATGCCGCATTAAGCTATATCTGTAAGACTGTATTATTTAGTTCGAGCACGTTGAAAATCCAACTTCGCACGCGTGTAGGCATCTAAAACTACAACTTGTTTACACTATATAGGTCACTGCTATATATATATATACCAAACAATCGCCTTTTTCTGAGCTATCTTTTGGTATGAAGCATGAGAATATATCTTGATTATTGCCGACTTCAGGCGACGCGTATCAAAAAAGTTTACCCCTACTACAGCACAATTAGTACACACGATATATTTTCGTCGTTTGACCCGCGAAACATACATCGATTTTCGTGCACATTTCCTTGAGAACTACATACGTTTCATACATCTAAGATGCGTAGATCGAAAGCTCTGTTCAAGAGAAACATTTTACGTACAGTTTCGTGCTTGTAGGTCTGATATTGGCTGAGTTATGTCACTTATGAAGCGATATCCAAATGGAATATTACTCACAAGTCTTTCGCAGCGCCAATGTGACCGCGGCGCGAAATGAACTTAGTAAAATATATTTAAAGCTATTTTGTTGATAAACACATGTTTTATGCATGGGTATAGAAAGCTGTAGGCATGACGAACACGCTCATAGTTGTTTCAAGGTTGTAGATTAAAAAGTTACAAAGTTATACGGGCAAATAGATCGGTTGTATATCTCTTTAAACCGGTATCCGTTCTTTAAAGTCCTGCGCTTGAAAGCTGAAAAGCTACAAAATTTGTAGTAATGTTTGAATGGAAATACACAAGCTATATAGACATATCATACATGAAAATAAAGCTCTCTTTATGACGGGATAGCTATTGGTTATTTCAAGTTCGTAGTTCATTATTTATGAGGTATTCGCCCACAGGCAAAGTGTACTAAAATTCAACGGCACTAAACTTCTAAAAATACATAATCCCGGGGAAACATACATCGATTTTCGTGCACATTTTCTTGAGAACTACACACGTTCTATGGCTATGCATGTAAGATGCATAGATCGAAACCTCTGATCAAGAGAAACATTTTACGTACAGTTTCGTGCTTGTAGGTCTGATATATCATATGTAGATGGCCGACAGTATACATGGAATTTGCATGTGGGCCGAAAGTTTATTTTGACGAGTCCCTTGCGTGACGTCACGAAATTTACTCGTTCCAGACTCCTCGTAACGACGGCCAAGGACCATCAAAAAGTGCTTTTTGCCAACTTTAAACTGCCATAAAAATCGAACGATTTGACCAAATGAATTAAAATTTTCACGGATACACTAGAAATGATGCCAAGATTTGATATAGCTAAAAAAATTTTGGGGTGAGGTGCACTTTAACTAACTCACCCCAATCGTAGTCACAGAATGACTTTGCTTGTTTAATCAGTTTTTTATTTTGTTTTTCTCCAGTTCTTCTAAATGTTGATTGAACATATGCTTTGACGAGTTCTTTGTCAACAATGTATTTCACTGAGAAATCATCTTGATTCTGCTTATCGGGATACGGTTTAGGAATTCTGGACATTACCAAGCCTTGCCATCCTGTTTCTTTGCACTAAGGACAATAATCACCTCCATCCTTAGCTTTACATCCATCTTTAATAAATTCCATATAGAGCTCTCCGATTCTATAATGATCTGTGATAAACTTCATAATTTTAATACAGGTGCCCCATCAATGCGGAATGCAAGTTCTTTTGCAACCCACCATGCATTCATCTCCATTCTTTCTTGTTCATGCGTATCATACTCCTGAACTGTTAACTGGGCAATTTTGTCATTGCTTAAATTGTGAAATCGTGGATATTTGTCCCATTGCAATGTTGCACCATCAACAATACTATCCCCAACAGCACTGTTCGTTCTCTCTGCCTCATTGTCCCCTGAATTCCCTCTTGCTGAATGTACACGGCAGGAGTAGTCCCTGTCATATAAGATTGACAACTCCGCATCTCTGAATTTAACTTCGAAATTCTTTGTATAGTCTTTATTTGGTGTAACTTCTGAATTTTACTTGAGAAAACGCCTGGTTACCCCCATTTTTATTTCGTATAATTTTTTGCCTGGTATACTTGGGGATCAGAACAAGTTAGTATAGTAACTTATTTAGATAATCAAGCATGCCAGGCAAAAAAAATTATGAAATAAAAATGGGGATAACCAGGTGTTTTCTCAAGTAAAATGTGTTAAATAGCCAAAATATCTGCCATATTGAAACATCACTGTTGCCATAGCAACGACATTTTGCCACGTTTTGGAACTACTTCCAACTCTACAAGTATTGTTTTATATAAGCCACACGATTCCTGCTTTCTATTATGCAGCAATTCTTCAGAAAGTTTGATCTAAATCATTAATTTTAGGGAGCTGTAGGGAGCCACCTTAAATATAATAATTTTCGCACCATTTTTAACATAACTGATGTTGTTTTACCAGCCTTCTTTTGCTCACTGGGGCAGCAGCTGCAGTGGATGACTGAAAAATATCAAAATTTCATCACTCACTTCGGCTAGACGGCACATGAAGACAATGACGGAATATACAAATTATTAATTGTATGATGAATATTTATGACCACAAACCCTGTATTTTGTTAAAAGACATTTATATCTTTACCTCCCCATGTTCGCTTCTCAGTGCCTCAACTGCTTCTGTGATTGCTCTTTCTAAATTGTTTGATGCCATTTTCAGAGCAAAGATATTTGAGAACAAAGAGCCAAAGACAAGTGTTAAACTGCTAAATAATAAAAAGGCAGATGGCGCCCCATACCCCCCCCCCCCAAGTACAATGTTGCAGAAACTGTTGATTTTTGCATGCAAATTCTGTAATTGTCTATCAAAGGGTAACCTGCTCGTACACATTGTTAAAAACAACCCTCTGCTAAACCGAGCACCAGAACAAGTTCTATTTTTTCCTCAACCAATCAGAATTTACCTTCCAAATTCAGGAAAGTGAAAGTCCCCTGCTAGCATAATTTTAAATTCAATATGGAGTTCAACGAAGCTGTGAGCAAATTGTTATAATTAATCACGGTTAATAGAAGGGAGATGGTTAGGCTAGCCGGCAAACTTCAAAGTGGGCGGCAAAATATGTTGAGCACAAAGGGAAAAAAATGTCATGATGATAGTGGGATGCTTGTGTTGACATTTGTGGGAAATTATTAGCAAAGTATCCGGTTACTGATACTAAAACGCAATTTTTTTATCGTTCGGAGCATTTACATTTACGATGGCGAGTGATATCGAAAGAGGAGAGATTTCTGATGGCATATAGACCTTTGTGAGCCGTAATATTAAAAGCAAAGAGAGTCTTCAACAGTCGCAAACGTCAGTCCGTTTGGAGACGAAGAGGGAGCGAAATTTAGTAAATCTATAGATGAAGATTTATATATCATGGAGGTTTATGTTGCCATGACCGAAGCAGAACCTTATGAAGTAAATACTGAATTTTCTGATTCCCTGAACGAAACCGACGGCGGGAGGTCTTTCCCGTGCTATTTGGGCAACAAAGTTTGTAATCGAAGAGTGGCAATACAAGGCATATTAATATTGTAAACTTCGAAACCGAACAGCAGCGCATGGCAAGTCTGTACGAAGTATTTCTACGCTTTCTCAAGATACAATTGCGTTTTGTTAGACGTTATCAAAGTACATTTTGTTTCTGGAGAAACATTCCAATGAAAACATTGAATAATTTAACATTGTCAAATGTCAACCTTCTGTGAAAGTCTAAGTCTATTTCAACCTATAAAATTGTGTCTGGAAAATATGATTGAACTTTATATCATTTTAATTCATGATTGTATGCCAGACATTATATTATCAAGTATAATATAGAAGCAAAACAGCAGAACAGAAATGAATAGAAAGTGAAACCTTTTGAAGAAGTACTGTAAAACTTTGTAAATATATTCATGATTAAAAATTGGACCCTAGTGTTGAAATGATACAGTATAAACCATAGGATGGCAAACTTACAATTTCAAAATTTATTAACCTGCTTTTGAAGTTTGACATGAAAGCTAGTTCCCAAAACACTTAGTATCCAAGTCCATTTTTTGGTTACATTTACACTAACTTGATATAGGTTTCAAACCAAACAACATGGCCCCTTAATTAACCAAGGAATCTGGCATTAGACTGATAAAAAAACTAGAGTAGGGTGAATCTGGACAATAGAAACATACATAAAATTGTTTGGAATCTCCATTATTTATCTTGTGCATGGCCTAATTGGCCTTCCCATATATACAAACAATTATTTCCAGTGTATTTACAAGTAGTAGCACCACGAGTACCACATAATTAAGTGTTCAGCCTACCAATATAAAGTTCAATAAAAGTATAGTCCAGTATCCAAACTATAACTAACAAATTCTAATGAAAACTGGTACAATGATATAAAGTTGCCAAACAACAACTAGGGATCCAAGGATAGTGCAAAGTTTGAAATAGGAAATGTACTGTAAAAAGTGCATATGTTTTGCCATAACTGAAGACAAGACAAGACAAGACAAAAATGTGGATAGTATTCTGATTAGCCACTTGGTTACTTTGAGAGCAGGAAGAAAGCAGAGATATTTCCCTGTCATTCTTTCGTAAGTAGTAAGGTATATGCTGTAATTAGTTAGTTGGAGTACCACATAGAGCAACATGCAAAATTAAAACAAGCCTTAGTAATTAAACTCTTCATTCGTCACTAAAGTGCTCTACAAAAGTACATATATTTTGCAAAACTATGAAGTGTTTTATACAGATATTCAAATATCAACAGTTACAAAATTTCAAACGTAGGAACCAGTCTATGTATCATTAGTAGAATCATACTAGTATACTATTGCAAATGCTGTAATTGGATTGGCTACGCTACTCGCTATCTAATTGTCGATAGATAGTGAGTAGGGAAACAGCCATCTCCTCAGCGCGATTTTTAACGAATTTATTTCAATAAAATATGATAAACGTTTTGAAATACTGTTTTCTTGCTGGTTTCTACTAAAACAATTAGATTATTCGCTCTTGATTTCTATGAGATTATAGTTAATTTGGGCTTCGCCCTCCTCAACTATCACCTCATAGAAATCTTGAGCTCATAATTTAATTGTTAAATAATGTTGACAATATCAAAAAAGCTATTATGACCAAAAACAACTTAATGGTGCATGTGCAAGCTAAACAATTTCTATGGTGAACCAAAGTTAGAGTAGAATGGTTCCAACTTTCGCATGTCTAAATTTAAATAAATTTCTTCGTGTTAACGTATTTTAGTACCATTTTGATTAAAACCGCTTTGGTCATAACTGTTGTTAATAGACCTTTTTGAAAATTACATCATGAATGTTTTCTAGTCTGCTCTCAAGCATCAAGACATAGTGTGATTGGGCCATCATTAGGTCAAGAAAGCATCTATGGCGTATTTATCGAAAAGGTCTATTGTACACCTCTAAACAAACATCAACCCACAGAACTATTAACACAAATAAATTATTGATTGCATCACAATCGACCTTCACTCTCAGTCTGACATTTTTTCCTAATGATATTCAGTTCTTAACGCAACATTAAGTTTATTTTTGTTTCCGAAAACATCGCTTTGACTATATTAAACACTTAGGTGTTCAGCTGTCAGTTCTTCTATAACTAGAGATTTTGAATTGTACTTTATTGTGACATCATCCAATGACAACAGCATTTCCGCCATTTGACTTTCACACACATTACATGGGACGACCTTCTCGAGAGTATTCTGAAAAGCTGTCAAATGCTTTAGCTCACCTTCAGAATTCACCACAACTTTGGCACAATACTGTTGATTGCAGTCTGCTATTCGAACCGTGTAGCCACATCGATCACAACGAACAAATTTACCTGCAGTGAGTTGGAGAAGCTTTCTAGAACAATTCGAACAGTGACTGGACATTTCTATTTTCTCGACAGCATGGATTTGCGATACTTTGATAATTTTTGAGTGGGTATGCGACTAAATGTCTTTCTCAGAAACTGAGATTTGGTTGAGTGTTTCATCAGTGACTGGTTGTACGATTGAAGGCACCGTTGTGCTTAGTTTCTTTCTTCCTGACCATACCCGAACTTGCATTGCAGTGATAGAATACACAACACCACTTTGAACCATTGGAATATACTGTTCCCAGAGATCTACAGGAATACTTCCAGTAGCATCAGCAAAAGTCGACTCAGCTAATTTCAACTTTTTGCCACTAACCTCAGTAGTTTTCCCAACGTGTACAGCTTTGGCACGGAGCGTAACGCTATCCCATACATTACAAGACTTTAATATGTCTTCAATTGAAGTAGGCATCGGAGACAAACTCCTTGTTTCTTGAAACTGAAACGAGTACTCTGATCGATCAGGCATAGAAATCATTGTCATATCGTTTATTATTATCTTCTGACAGTCAGCAGTGTGGGTAAACCGTTTAATCTTGATTGGTGTGTGAGTCTGCTCGCTGTCCATAAGCAGTGGCCTTTTGCTCTTCGAGTACAACAACGCTTCTTGCTGTGGTTTACTTTCTGTTTGCAGAACTAAAGTAGAATAGTCCAATGTATTCTTTTTATTACGTCTCGTAGGTGATAAACAATGAACGTAAGTAATAACATCAGCATCAGCGCTTTTAGTTGTACCAAGGCTTGACTTTGAAGGACTGGTCGGTTGTGGCGACTTCTTGTCCTCTAATATAGCACTGTCGTTCGAATTCGAAGGGCCACTTGACTGTGGTGACTTGTTGTCCTTTAATATAGCACCAAAGACTTTCTTTTTATTTCGTTTGTCCTTTGTAATTGTCGACATATTTGGTCAGGTCGTGGGGAACATGTTAATTCTACGCCACAGTTATAGCAAATGGTCATAGCTATAAATATTTCTTGAAGCGCAAACAATTAGAGGAGAAATTTAGCCAATCACAGCAAGCGTGGGGTTTACGTCTCATGTTTATACGGTCTATACTTAACTATGACCATCTGAAAGGTACGGTCTATACTTAACTGACGCCCTCTGGGTCGACGCCAAAGTAGTTGCGAAATTCCGTCGTTCGCCAAGCATCTTGCCAACTTTGGGACAACAAGGTCAGAAGTTCGATTTTAACCAAGATCAAACTATAAAGACTAAATTGTTGGTAAATAAAGTTGCTGTGGAAGAGTGCAGGGATGGATCCAGCTTGATCTGGTAGGGGGGTGCTAAGTGGGCACTTGTCATGAAGCTGGGCATGACCAGGAGCCTAACTTAGGTCTAAACATTGGGGGGGGGGTATTTTTCCTGATGAAAGGGTGTGGTCATGAAATAATGTACAGGGTCTGGCTTAAACAAAAAACCTTATGAGAGCCCCAGAAAGTCTTTCCAGTTCTATTGCTTCACTAGGCTACTTCTACAGCTAGTAAAAGGTAGAAGGGCTCTAGAGGGGTATGGGGGCATGCTTCCCCAGAAAACTCTGAAATCTAGAGTCTCTGAAACACCATTTCGTGCACTTTGGGGGAAGATTTTACAGAACTCTGGTGGTCAGAAAACGTTGTATATTAGATTAGCAATATTTTTTAAATTGCCCCAACATCTTCAACTGACGTGAATGTTTTTTTTTGCCTGACAAGTTATTAAATATTTGATAAATTTGCCCTACAAAATTTTCGAACTTTGGCGGTGTCTCACCCCCGCCCTCCCCCCAATCTCCCCCAGCAGTTACGCCCCTGGGCGTGACCGTCAACCAGGGCAGGGTCCTTCATCACTGAGGAGCCCCGGTAGGGTAAACGTGCTGAGAAGATTTTTGAAAAATATAGTTTCCTAAATGGTGAAAGAGACCCCCAAAGGCGCAATTATTGTATTTTTGTTTGATAATTGCCCTACCAAATCCTAAATTTGGATTTGATACAGAAATTGGCACCCCCCTTGGACAAGGCTAGGGGGGTGCGTACCCCTTGCACCCCCCCCCCCAGTAAATCCATCCCTGGAAGAGTGTGTAATCGTAACAAGTTATTCGAAAACTTTGTTGAGGAAACTGACAAAGTTTATGTACAATTGATAGTTTGACATTAGTTGGAATTTAATTTCCGACCGTGCGAATTTGTTACTTTGTTTCGGTGAGCGTAAAAGACGGAGTGGTCTTGCGGAATGGCATGCGGAATGAATTGCGTAATGGCACACAACAAACGCAAAATTTCATAAACAAATGTAGCCGTAATAAAATTGTCGAGCCAAAAGTTACGATTAAGGTTAGAGGTTAGAATTCCGATTAAGGTTAGGATTAGTGGTTAGGGGTTACGATAAGGTTTAGGTAGGTGCCAGATGACGGAGATGGGCACACCGGTCACATATGTGGCATTCTAAAATTTAGAACTCTCGCTATATGTTATTTAGAACATGTGGAACAGGTGTTGATAAACGGGTGTTTATTTTCATTCCCGTATATCCGCATGCCATTCCGCAAATTCATTCCGTCTTACCCTCGCCGACTTTGGTTTCGGGAATTAAAGGCGACATCACACAAGGCAATTTTTCCAGCAACTTACAACAGAATTGAAAAGAAAATGCAAAAAGACGCATGATATTTGCAAAGTACAGTGAAAACGAGTCAGGTGCCAGGGAAAAAAGTGTCTTGTGTGACATGGCCTTTTAAGCATTTGTGAGCAAACGAAATTTGTAAATACGAACATTTTTAAATTGAATTCTTTATTTCCCCAATTAATGTTTGTTATCTGTAGGCTTACAATAAGTTTGTGTTATTGACGTTAGTCCGCAAAGGACTCAGTTTACTCATTAGTGGTCTCTAACCGATGTTCACCGTTTCAAATTTTCATTTCTCCTTATACTTTCGTTTCTGGTTGGCTTTGGCCTTTGGTTGAATCAGGGAGCGTGGCCTCATCGTAAAAGTCCTTGTATTTTCTTCTGAAGATCAAATCACGCATTTACAGATGAGTAGTAGATGGGTGGTGGCTGACTAACTGAGATGCAGGAATATTCTATTGTTGAATACTGGTTTCAATGTGGATGCAGACAAACCCAGTCGTAATTTCCAAATTGTTTGTAACACTCTGAGGATTGAATATCGTTATCTGTTTGGATTGACATGATTTTATCTGCAAGAAAGATACACATTTACTTGGTTTACTTCAGTTTGGTTTATTATTATTCTATTACTTCAATGAAATTTGAACAAATGATCAAGAATTACACATTTATGGTGTATATACTGTCATTACAATACCTTATTACTTTTATTTTTATTCAGCGTCCATTATAATGCAAGGTTACATTATCTTTATTGAATATGATAGCCGTGCTGTCACTAAAGTAATGAAAAGAAATTAAATTAGCACAAAGAATTACTGTTCCTATACATGAAGTCGGACCAATTCAAGAAATAAAACGAAATTGAAAAAAAAACTCACTTTCTTATAGTCTTGAAGTCACCGTGGGGAAACCGTCTTCTGTCCCAAGTATAAGTAGGGACGTTGACCCCTCTGGGTCGATGATCTTCTAGTTAACATGGGTCCATTTTAAGTGATATTGTGACTAAATTGCTTCTATGTTGTGGTATGTTCTGGCTATTTTGTCCATGTTCGAAGATTAACAAGCATGTCGTTATTGCGATTATTCTCATCTGTACCTTTATAGTTTTGTTAATATTCCAACCATAAGCGTTTTAATCGTTCATATATTACAAAATTTATATATTAAATCAGTGATACAAAGATAGGTTTATGATCGCTGTAGTACGACTCTAAGACACCACTATTTTTCACTCTTTCAGGGACATTAGTGTAGATGTGATCAATTTGTGTTTTATAGTCGGTTGTCATTTCGCTGATAAGCTGTACATACTGCTTTTCCTCGATTAAATATTTACAAAGTGTATTTTTGTCAGATTTATTTTCAATTAGGTTAATTAACATTAAAATCACCAAGAATAATAACAGTAGTATTTGGGTCATTTAAAAAAGTACAATGGAAATGTTTTAAAGCATTTATGAACCTTGACATTTTCACTTTTGATTTAGAGCGATAAATTCCTACAATATGTAAATTGTTTAGTGGTTGGTTCACTTTAAGTAATGTCATTTCTACATCATCACAGTTGCATCTTAAAGGTTCCGAGATAAGTTGTATATCAATTTTTACGTAAATAGCAGTTCCGTAAGGTGTTCTTGCACCATGTGGCATAAAATCATTTCTGAAAAGTTGAAAGCCTGGAATCTGATACAATTCATTATTATCATTACTACATAGAGCAGTCTCTACAAACACATTGACATCCGCTGCCTTTACACTGTAATCACTCGCAACGTCACCAACGTGAAGATGTAATGATCTCACATTCTGAAATAATATTTTAAATGTTTTGCTTGTATCTTTGTAAAGAAATGGAATATGACTGGTAAGTGAAGCATTTTCTCTTAGTCTTGTCATTTCTTCTTGTACTTTCTTGCTCACAGCTATTTTACTTTCATTCAGATTAATAATATGTAATCCTGAAATGCTTCTAAGCCTGCTAAGTGCAACATAATGCATGTGTTCTCGTTTAGAAGATGGAAGGTCCACAACGGCCTCATTTAATGTATCTCCTTGGCAACGGTGAATAGTTTTGGCTGCAGATGGTCTTAAAGGAAACTGTCTGCGAAGAACTTGCATTTGATGCCTTCTGAACTGTCTAGTGATCTCTAAAATTGGAACCCAATTTTTCTCTACACTTGGATTATAAAGATGAGAGTATTCTTTGCGATGATTATTTCCAATATATTGTTCTTGAAATAAAACCCAAATAATACTTGGTCTTGACGAACCTGGTACTCGGTAATCAACTTTCTTAATTATACACTCACCACCATTAGTCATACCATCTACAACTGACACGTTTGTCGTAAGATCATATTTTGCTTCATTAAGTATTGAACAAACTGAGTATAAGCCCATTGTTTTGGAAGGATCGTTTGGGATTTGTTTTTTAACTCTCTCTTTCAAGTTATCAGATAAATCTCCAAGTACAATATCAAATGCTTTAACCTGAACTTTCTCGTTCAAAGATTTATGAAAAATGCTATGATTATGTTGATCTACTGCCATGTTAGTACTAAATAAGTGGGTTGAAGTCATTGGATAATCAGGATGCTCTGGAGTAAGCTTCAGAATTCTTTCTTTTAAAACTTCAATGTCAGATTCAGTATGTTTACCTTCCCTTATTCTATTTAAAATTTCAGCAAAGTCTTTGTCTTCTCTTTGTCTCATAACCTCTGTTAATTCAAACATTTGAAAATACTGTTGCCAGAGATTTGTTGCTAATGCAGCATAACCATCCTTTGAGTCTTCAAATATCCATTGATCAAATACGGGTTTGAGTTGAAGTAAGTCGCCAACAGTAATTATACTAAGACTGCCAAATGGTTCTTTTGTGCCCATAATCTGTTGCAGTCTTTGGTCAAGAAAGTTAAACATCCCACTGCCTACCATAGATATCTCGTCAATAAAAATAACTTGCAGTCTCTCTGAGATCTTATAGTATTTAATCTATCTCTATCAAGTGTGCAATAGTTGAATCCTCTATTTGCAGGAATTTTAAAGGCGGAATGAAGTGTATTTCCTCTTATATTGAACGCAGCTTTTCCGGTGGGTGCTACCTTAATAACACTTACATCATCTGGATCATTTTAAAGTTGCACATTTAGATATCTGATAAGTGCTTCATACAAAGCATTTGTAACGGTACTTTTACCTACACCAGCACCTCCGCTTAAAAACAATCTTAAGGGCATATTACCAGTTTTTACAGAATTCAGTACATGGTAAAAAAATTCTTTTTGTTCAATATTAAGTGATTGAACAAGTTTTCTAAAATCATCATCTTTTAGCCGTTTTACAAGTAGTTCTTCATCATCATTTGTTTGTGGGTATATACCAATGTCACTTATCAAGTCGTATTCTGTGTGTTGCTTATCTTTGCCAGGATCAAAACATCCGAATAATTCACTTGCCTTTGGACCAATTTCTTTATCTTGTTCATCTCTATATTGTGCATTAGGAGCAACTACATTACCAAGTTCCTCACTTTCAATATCTTGTACTGCCTGATCAAGAACGTCTGAATGATTCTCGTATTGCTTTTTGTTTTCTTCTATCAGCTCCTTAACATCTTCAAGTCGATCCTGGTAGGTTTGGAAATCCTTGAGAAGATCTTTCTTTTCATTTCTCCACGGCGTGTAAAGCATAATTTGTTCTCTGCAATAATTTTCTGGATCTTTATTTTTATTGAATCTAACTGACCGTATTATCCTTGGTTTTTGCCTCTTCACAAGTATCATTCCTCCTTTCATTTCATATTCATCACTTTCATGTAATGCCTCGTCATTTTCAGATACATCATCATCTACGTTGTCATTGAAATCACTTTCCAAAAGATAATCATCTGATAAAACTGAGGAATCAATATTTGGTTCAGCTGTTTTGTGCTGATTACCCTGACTTTTACAATTAAACCACGCAATAAAATCTGCCAAACACAAATTTCCCAACTGTTTTGGTCTTCTCTGATATCTTTTAATAACATTATCTGACTCAATATCAAGGGAACGGTCGGGTAGTTCCTTAATTTTATCCATACTTTTAACTAAGAATGTTCTTTCATCTGGATCAGACGTATTAATAAATTGAAATTCTCAAGATGACCTTCTCAAAGGCATTTGCAGGACTAAATAGACGGCCTCTTGCGCACTTATTTCAACAGCATTGAGAAACTTATTACCAATATGTCTCACTTTGTTTACAATATTCTTATTGCCTTCTTTTGCTTCTTCACAAGCTTTACGAAGTAACTTGCTCATTCCTCTTTGACCTTTAGTAATATAAGAAAGGATATAAACAGCACAAGCATAGGGATCTAGTACGAACTGCATATCCATGTTAGCTTTCCATGCTTTGAGTAAATTTGAATTGTAACCGTTGATTCTAATCTCAGCTGGTGATCGTTTCAATAAGAGGGTATTATGCTTAAGGGAAAGCTTTATAGCCTTTAGATACTGATTTTCAAAGGTCATCGTTTCATCAGCTTTGATGGAGTCTAATAACGAACGAATTCGCCCTAAATCTTTGTTTAATTTATCTTCCACATTTTCTTCAAGGTCAGCCTCAGATAAAGGTTCTAAAATCATAGTTCTTGGCATTGGCGGTAATGGAAAATTAAATCTGCAAGCATTATGTCCCTTTTTCTTGCATGTTTTTGAGTGTTTATGCCTTTGTAAATTTACGAGATCAGTTAATTCATCTGAATCAGCACTACATGAAACATAACTATCTACAAACTTAGTAATATCATCGTCAGAGTCTTTTCCATACTCAGGAGCATTATTGATCCAGAATAATCCATGGATATGTGGTCACCCTCGTTGTTGGAATTCAACACGATAGAAAAAGTCAACGACTTCTCCAATTGGATTACTTGAACTTTTGATAAAGTTATGAATAAACAGTTGCACCATGTGCTCAAAATTTCTTGCACATGTAACTGGATCTTTCTGTATCAATTTCATTGTCAGTATAGTCTTTATTGTCAATAAGACGGCCAAGAATTTTGAGCAAGTGAATCCATCTCGTTTCAGCCGCTGAGAATGAACAGAACCAGGTAGGATTACCAAGTTGACGAATCATGGCAAATAAATCTTTCTTGCATCTTTCAAAGTACGGAGGTGAACCGCGTAAATTCCTGAAAACTCTAAAGCCTTCATCTAAATTAATTAACTTATTAACTGAACTTTCTGACTTCAGGTCTCCGGCTGTATAAGTTTTACCTTTCGTTTTACATTTACGCAACGACAAACTTGCACTTCCTTGAATTTGCTTGATCTGTAGTTTCTTTAATTTGTAAAATATATTTGGCACTGACTGTGCAACTCTTCTATCTCGGCTTCGCAACTCTCATTTACAAATTGTGCTATAATGAACTGGCACTAGTCTTTCATTATTTTCAGCTCGACGTTTGCCACAGTAAACAGTAGGAAAAGACAAAAACTCAGAATCTTTATCAATAAATATACCAAGAGGTCTATTTCTTCACCTGGTGCAAAACTAATTATTTTATCACTGTGCTGAGTAATGTCAGGTTCCTGTAATAATGTATCCATAACACCCGATGGTCGTTCAGTTGCTTCACACCACTCATCGTCGGTATCATTATCAATCGAATCATTACATGCTTGTGTTTCTACTTTTTCTTGATCTTGAGTACTAACATTATTCGGTAATTTGTTTTTCTTGTCAATAAATTCTGACCACTCTTCCTCATTATTTCCTGAATTTGTTACATAACTATCTGAGACTTGTATTCCTTCATTTTTGAATATATCACTGGTGTGAACTAAATATTGGGCTGCCTCTAAAACTTTTCTTGGTCTTACATTCTGAAATTGATAATGGTGTTTGTAACTCAGTCATCGCTTTAATTTAATTGGAATAGTTTCCGACTCATTAATTGGTCTTGGTAAGATGTTAACAGTTGAATTAACATCAGCAGGTACATTAAGTACATTCCCGTGAATACTCAATTGACCTCCACTAGGCAGTTCTCGTACTTGCATAAAAGGTATTCTTGGTGAAATTAATCTTTCTTCAAGAGGTGTTAAATTCCTTAAAGCATCGGGCTTGTCAGGGAAAGTCATTTTATTTGCTTTTGCACAACTTGGAAGCTTACCATCTTTGAGGTTTGAGTGGCACGTACCACATATCCATTCAGTGTCATCAATGCTTTTAAGACCAGTAATACATAAATTAAGAATTTTTCTTGAACATGATTCATACAATGAAGCATTGCATTTAGTGACAGATGATCTATACCACAACTGGTCACAACACGTACAAATGTATTCTGGACCAACACTTATATTCTTGTGAAATAATTCAATGGCTTTTGTTATGTTAATTTGCGGCCTTGTCATTGCACAATTTTCATTTGAATTATTTTTCAATCTCTTGTGATTATCCATCTCAGTTTCATTCTCACTATAAAGTAGCTTTCTTTTCAAATTAATATATTTTCTTTTTTGAATATCTTTAACTTTTTCCGAATAATTTTGCTTGTAGATTATATTTGATATTTTTGACGATTTTTCAACTTTTTCAGGATTTGATTTTCGGTAAGTTGCAAGAGATTCTTTAACTTTTTCAGGATTAGTTTTTCTGTATGTTGCAGTGGCTTTTTTAAGAGATGCTTTAACTTTTTCAGGATTAGTTTTTCTGTATGTTGCAGTGGCTTTTTTAAGAGATTCTTTAACTTTTTCAGGATTTGTTTGTCTGTATGTTGCAGTGGCTTTTTTAAGAGATGCTTTAACTTTTTCAGGATTTGTTTGTCTGTATGTTGCAGTGGCTTTTTTAAGAGATTCTTTAACTTTTTCAGGATTTGTTTGTCTGTATGTTGCAGTGGCTTTTTTAAGAGATTCTTTAACTTTTTCAGGATTTGTTTTTCTGTATGTTGCATTTGCTTTTTTAAGAGATTCCTTGACTTTTTCAGGATTTGTTTGTCTGTATGTTGTACTTGCTTTTTTAAGAGCTTCTTTAATTTTTTCAGGATTTGATTGTCGGTAAGTTGCAAGAGATTCTTTAACTTTTTCAGGGTTTGTTTGTCTGTATGTTGCGGTAGCTTTTTGCGACGACTTCTTAACCTTGTCGGGATTTAAAATCTTGTACTTTTTATTATATGTATCTTTTCGTTCATTTTCCCTATTTTTGAATTCATTGTCCTTTCTCCTTTTCTTCATGTATTCCCTCATATAGTCCTTTCTACTTTGCAATTTGTCAGATTGTTCAGACTGAGTTGTATCAGAATGCAAATTTAGCAAGTTTGTTTTTGGTTGTTCATTTGTTGTGTGCAGATTGTTTCTTTGTTCAGAAAGAGATTGTGGAGTTGATGACACATAATGCAATTCATCAAGATGTCCGATATAAATATGTCTTGCATTTACTCCTGGCTCATTAGCGTGTATAGAAGTTACAACAGTAGTCTCAGCGAAATTTGGTGCAGTTTCCGTTATATGAATTATTAAACTATTTGAATTCGCAACTGCTTGTATAATAATATGATCTGCCCATGTTCCTAGCCTGGACATGTTTTGCAAATATTGAAGCCATGACTGATCAGTATTATATTGTATAAAATATTCTGGGCAGTTAATTAAATGTTGAATTGCAAGAGCTCTTATTTGCGAATGACGGTCTTCTGTTCTGTAAAGTTGGTGGCTTACACTACGAAAGAAACAATTACCATCACCGACAATGTTTACTGGTTTCAGTCCTATTCTATGTAGTCTTGTGGTCAACACTGACATTAAATTAACAGGTCCTGGATTTAACTCTATATCACCACACACAAATAAGGAACATCTGTCAGAATTCTTTAGTCTTTGTATATTACATTTAATAGTTCTCGTTAAATCAAAACATCGACTTGATTTAAACAACTTGTGTTTTCTTGTCCTATATCTATTCTTAGGCTTATCGGTTAATTTTGACTTTGTATGCAATGTTTGTGTTTTCTTAGCGCAACAATTAGGCGGCTTCCAAAATTGCCATTTACTCATGTTTGTTTGACGCTCAAGAATATATTTGCGATACCTTGTAGAAAGCAAATTATGCCAAAAAGAGGATTTAGGAATTAACTGCTTTATTAGCTTCTTTATTTTACGCCTGCGCTGCTTATTATTGCTCATCAAATTAACAATTTTTTAACGGGAATTCTAGACGGTTCTCGATCACACCTTTTGACATGGATTAAACCTTTAGTTTGTGATCTACTTCGAGTTAAATTATCTGACGAACTAGACTGCTTGTTTTGTTTCATGTTTGATATTTCACTTGCGATACTTGTATATGCGTTCTTGTCTTTAATATAAAGTTCATTTGATTTTGTATTATAAAGATTGTGACATATTTTTAAAGTCTCGTTGAGATTTGTTTTATATTTCCCAAGGTCAACCTGAGAATCGCAACTTACTGGCTTGTTACTATTTAGAAATACTAGATTCTCGTTCATATTATAGGTTTTGATTTGGTATTGATAAGTATTGATTTGATTGTAAGATTGCTCGTAAGATTGCTCGTTAGATTGCTTCAAGAGATCACAATTTTGCACCCAACTGATGCTAGACTTGCGATCAAAGTCTGTGTCGATAACGCGTGGGTTATCTCCTCGTCTTTCGCTTTTAAATAAAGCTCCATCACCTCCCTGACGAGTGAAGGGATTGTCGCCAATCTCACAAGAAAAAATGTCCATCTTCTCGACAAAAAAGTGAATATACAAGACACAAATATTACACTTGATAAAATATTTGTAAAGTGAAACCAATAATTGCTTAGCTGCGCATTAATATAAACAATGGCTGATGCAACACTTTAATCTAGCAAGTGGCCAATCACATTAAAATAATCATTGCCATATTTAGAAAGCCAATCCAAATCATTACGTGTAAACATGTGCTGCATCAGGAAAAGTACTAACCTTGATAAAAAACCCTGGAATCTTACTACCGGAATCTGTGCAGAATGTATAGTTGTGATTATTTGCCTAATTCAGGGATTTTAATGTTATTGTATGTATAAGAATGTATAAGTAAAAATCAGGCTCAGCGACAACGTGAACAAAACATTTTGTCTGGCCTCATATTGAATTACTGAATATATTTTTGCATGAAATAATTACTACTTATACGAGGTATTATTTTGGTATTATGTTGTTCAAGCTGGTTTGAGATTCCTTGTTCAGCCCTGTTTAATGTTTGTTTGTTTAACATTATAAATATTTACTACCGTCTACGTACTACATGCAGGCAGTTCGCACGGCAGTTATTTATAGTCAATATTTATATCAAATCGGCAAATGAATACAAGAAAAAATATTGCAATAATGAATATTCGACCCATTCAGTATTGTCCATTGAATATATAAATGACAAACGCACTACTAATCCAAAAGGCCAAAATGAAAACGTTTATTTATAAATTTGATCATATTTCCATCACATTCTCACTCCCAGCTGCAACCATTGTTCGGTAAATATTTCGTATTTTCGTTCCGTGATATTATTAGATCAGTGGACTTGAACGCACGTGTTCATAGCTACCGGGGGAGTTAGCAACCCAATATTATATATAAAACGATTGTTATGATGTAATAATACCACAACCCAAATGTTGTTTGTAAATCTAATTAAACACTGCATGAATACAACCGAATTGAGCCATATGATAACTTGAAAGTGCTTAAAAAAGTTTCAACCCCAAAGTTTAACAGATACGGTATTAATAGACAATCTTCGCAAACACCCCCCGGAAAGTTTACACTATGATGTATGTATCTATGTATGAGGTGTGAATTTTCGCCCCTCATCACAATACTGCAAAGTTAAAAACTTTGCACTAAAAAGTACATAAAAACCCTACATTACAATATCCCATGGTTTTTTGAAGATTCAAATTTGTAAATTAATTTAAGTACTAATAATGGCACTGTTATTATCATAAATTAAACGTGCACTACTCATTTACTAGCAATATCCTATATAAGTTAGACAACATAAATTCTGAAGTAAGAAATCTGGGCACATTGCTAGCTAATGGGTTAATATTAATTAAAATTTACTAGCATTTTTGCAAATATATTCGACGCTTTTTAATAGTCTACCCCTCATGACTTCGTGAGGCTCCAAAATCTCAGCTATTTCGGCTCCAAAATCTCAGTTTGTCATCAAGCACAGTTTCATGTGCATCTCCTCCAACCTCGTTTACTGCATCTCTTGCAGCAAATGTGGCTTGCTCTACATCGGAGAGACTGGAAGACGTTTAGGCGATAGGTTTGCTGAGCACTTGTGTGATGTTAAGAACAATGTGCACAACAAACCTGTTGCTAGGCACTTCAACAGTGCCAACCACTCCTTTTCTGATATGAAAATATGCGCCATTCATCCCATTATTGGTGGTAATGATACCCGTCGTAAGCAAGAAAAGCGTCTCAAGCGTCTGGAACAGTAGCCGCTATGTCATCGGCATTTTGATTGAGACCATACATACATACATAAGTTGGGTGGAAATTGATTTTTAATAAGACCATATATGGAAATGCGGTATTCATATTTCATGATCTCCGACGCCATTGATGATAGAAGAAAAGTTTTACTGCAAGCTTTATACAACCCTTTACAAAAGTTTATTTTCGAAGATTGTTAAGGTAAGATAACTATTTATTTTGAAAGATTTTAGTTCAGGGCATTAATTATGAGTTTACATAATGAATAATACCAATACCTGCTTTGAAATATTATGAATCTAAATCAGGCGAAAGGATAATGTATATTCCAAGGATGGCAAAGATGCTTTATGGATTACAAAATAATGGGAGGTTTATATATGATTTGGAGTTTACAACCTGTATATAAAACTTGATATAGTACATAAAGAAATACCACTTTAGCAAGTTATGGATGTCAACTTATCTTGCAATCCCATGCAGCAGTGCAACACAAATCATATACATTGCATTAACAGTCCAAGTATCCATGTTGTGAACAAAAACATGTGGAACAATGATTTAACAGCTTTTCAAATGCTTATCCTTGATAGTTTCTATTACGTGACGGATTACATTGCCCTGGCTTCAATTTGAGAAAACCCATCCTTAGTTGCATACATCTATGGCAATACATCGAGCATTGACAACATGTTTTTGTTTGTATCTTTCAGGTGTATTCAACACACTCTGTTCAGAATTACAAAGATTGCTGTGTTGTTGTGACCTGTCAGTTGCAACAGCCAGGCACTGACCAATATTGTGTCAGGTGTGTGTGTTTTGGACATACACTTTCTGAGAGAAATTTGAGAGAACTTGTTGAGAACGTTAAAGCAAAGTAGCTCATATAGACTCTTTATTCAAGCTACTGGTACAATTCAGTGACTACAACACTTAAACAAACAACTACAGACTAGACAAAGACATCAACAACTTTTAATATGGCTGTGACTATTGAACAGTACAGAGCCAGAGAGCTGCTGCAGCCATATGCCGCAAGCTTGACTTAAAATAAAATATCATTACTAGCTATTACAGCTTTACACTAACATATGGTAACTCCCCTAACTAATCTACAACAGTCGATATTCTGTTCATTGCTACTGCCTGGTAGCTGATGTCTTCCCCACTTAGTATTAATAGGGTTGGGTGGGTGGGCGTTTGTCTAGTCAAGCTATTGTGAATGCAACAACAAATGTGCTTTGAACCCGCACCACCCAATCATTAATCGGGCCCCCAGGAGTGTGTGAGAAAACATTTTCTGCTAGCAGAAAATAATACTTCTCACACACTGCTGGGAGCTGCTGCAGCCATATGCCGCAAATTGGTGTTGTTTCTTATAAACCACATCTAGTGGACAATAGTGAAAACATTTGACAATAATAACATATTAATAAACTGAGAAAGGACAGATGCATTAAAATTTGTTAAATATTTTATATTTACATGTAATATTGTATTCATTAATATGGACATATTGAACTACAAGTTGCTTATGTGTGTTCATTTGAATTATAGTTTTATAATATATTTCTTCAGATCAAAGATCATGATTGGGGGGGGGGGGGTAGGTGGCTACAGCCTCTGTCTCCTATGCTTAAATATGCCCTTGGGATGACTTTGTTACTAATCTGATGTGAAACATATTAAAAGTATCTCTACTTCCAGTTTCAGAATGCCTGGAAGAAAAATAAATTCTATTGCTATTCAGTCTACCAGTAGACGCATGTACGCCATAGCGTACCTATTTTTAAACTTGGCACCATTCAGCCTGATGGTATCAATGAGTGCCTCTCCTTCATCTAGCTCATTCTTTTCTCTTAAATACTTCTTATATACTTTCCTCTATATCTTCCCTTCCCTTGTACAACATTTATAGTGCTTTGATAAGTGTAACGCCTGTGCGCAGGCCTTCGACCCTATAATCGGGCCGAAGCCTGCACACAGTCTATATCTTTACATATTAATTCTATTTTGTTATGATTGTTATGACTACTTTATTTTCATTGGTTAATATTTTGTTCACGTGACAGTATATATAATGTGTTTATCTGTCTACTAATTTCTCCTGACGAAGGGCTTTAGCTCGAAATGTCGAGATTTTGTTTATATCTCAATAGGCACACGCGAAACAACCCTCATTTGTTCTTATATGGTTAGTTGGCTATTTTGACAAGTCAGATATCACCCCCTATATAAATCACCCCCTATATAAACACAATGTCTCGAGAAGGATCTATTTATAAAACCGTTAGTTATATTATATGGTTTATGTGTGTGGTCTTTTATGCTCAGTTAATTGTAAAAACACACATAAAGTAAAACTTTCCAACTTTTGCTTATAGATTTATAAACACTATGTATGAATTAAAGACGATAAATTATGAATAATGCATTATATAATGGTTTCTTTGTTGGAGAACAAAGAAATTATTTGTTCTATTGAACTTGTAAAAATCAGACTTCAAATCAACACACACATAGACGTACTTACACGCAATAATACATTCCGGTTTGAAATGAAGGTCGCACAAGTATATATTATTCGCATCAATCAATGCGTTTGTTTAAATCCTTCGTCATTTCCCTAGTTCTCAAGAGCAGCCTTAGCCATTCTGCCCGGGCTGTTCTCTTTAATGCAGCTGTTTCGTCTCAATCCGTCGACGTAGTACTGACACTGGGTATTTTGAAAAAGGAACGTTCAGTGTGTCTACTGGAGCTAGCACAACAAAAAACCTGGCATATTCCAAACGTATCGTCTTGAAGTAAGAATACCCTCGAATACTTGCAAACTGTAAAGTTTTCGCCCACATTGGACAGACACCGCGAAGGAATGGAATATGATACAAACAGTATACATTTATTTCAACACCTTGCACAGCGTGGTTATATCTCAAAACCAGTCAAAAGTATTATTAAAAGGTGTGAATAGGATCAGATTACCAATAACTTCAAGGTTTTAATCAAATCCGGTCGTACAATAAAAAATATGTAACTTGATATATCGCGAAAGCCATGCAAACAATATATTTTCTATTACCCTCCTCGCGAAGCATCCCACTATCTTGTCACGTGACACGAATAAAAAGAGAACAATAACATATTTGTCACATGGTCTGGCTAGCCTAACCATCTCCCTTCTATTAACCGTGAATTAATTTATGCTTTTCACAAAAACCACGCTTTTATATCAGAGATTCTGATTGGACGATCAAAAGAGACGTTGTGAAATAGCAGAACTGGTTCTGGCACTCGGTTCAGCAGACGTTTGTTTTTTTGTCGCTTGGCGTGAGCTATTTTCTATGTCAAACAAAAGTTTGTATGTTTAATTTCTGATCCCCTTTTCGACTGAGATTACTATATATATACCTCGGGCAAGATTGCCTATATGTATAATCTTCCAGGGTGGGAAGACTGGGGGGTGTGGCCGATTTTTTAACAAGTAGCTGTTTCTAGCAAATAATTTTGACCTATTGGCTAAGTTTAGTATGGTTATGACGTATTGTTTGTCTGTGTTTGAGGTATTCCTAAATTTAGTTCAACAGAGATGCATGGAGTAATATCTTAAATTTAAAAGCTTATAAACTCAAAAGTATACACAGTGTCATTATTACCCAGGGGATTCAAAAAATTTCTTATTGAAGTATACATATGATGTAAGTTTTTGGATTATAATATCTCTTCATACTATGAATTTATTCAGAGAATCTCGTAAATATTTATAACATGTTTAATATGTCATGCCTTAGAGTTTGTATAGGGATTTATATTGCCAGTATGCATAGATCCTTGCTCTAATTTTATCCTGAAATTTAGACAGTAGATGTTTTGACCCTTGAACAACAACCTGCTGTTCTCCATTTTATGTTGTAAACATGAGGTCTTGGACTAAGCTGAAGATAATTTATATTAATTTTTGATCATTTTCTAATCTATATCCTAAAAGATGAAAATCAGTTTTAATACAAATATGTACCAACCCAGCAATTTAGTTTTTTTTTGCCATTTATGTAGGGTTATGGAGATATTGCCCTTGAGATATTACGGTCATGAGAGGCAAAATGTCAGTGCTATAAAATTTACCGAAACCAAAAATCCTCACTGATCTATTTAGGAATGCAAGCTCATTTAAACTAAATTAGGTAAATTATTCTAAAAAATCAGAAAGTTTTATAGAACGGTTTATGAGATATTGGCAATTTTGTGATTGCCCTTATATTCAATGAAGAATTCGCCATGTCACTTGCCAGTTGAAGGGGTGGAAATGTTGCAACAGTCTGCCAGTTCAGGAGTTAAAATATATGCACAGGTTAAAAAAGACTGGGTCCTTTTAATAATTTTGGTGGCAAAATTGTAAATTTTTGCACAAGTATTATTATTCACCCTGATTTGTTTTGTAAATAAGCCAAACATTTGCTGGATATTTTTCAGCAGCTTACAGCGGAGGACTATGCTGACTAGTCTGATACAACAAGTGTTCAATCATTGCAACATGGGTTCTGTCAATATTACAGGTCGAATCTAGAAGAAGTTCAAAGCTAAACTGTGGAGAATGGAAAAGGCAGAAGGGAAGGCTTATAAAGGAGGGAAGCAACTGAAAATTCAGAAAGGCCTAAATTAAATTTTGATATATGATGTGAAGATATTTGTGCAATATTGAAGGAGATATTAAGTTTAATTTAAAAGAAGCATTTTTGAAAATGCCTAAAATTAGCATAAATTGGCCTATCAAATGAACATTTCATTTCATTTTGTTCTTGTCAACACAATGGACAAAAAACATATTTATAAACACATTGACTGATTTATTCATCAGAAAAAGCTTGTCCTTGAACACCTATACAGCGTCTTGCCCTGTTAACCATAGCATCAAACAAGTTTTGGGTCATTTGTTGATCCAAACTTTAGCACGCTGAGATAACTGCCTGGTGGAGCAGTCTCAAATTCCTTGGCTGCTGCTCAAGCAGGACATTCCAGATTTGTTGCTTCAAATAGCCCCAAAGAAAGAAGTTGCAAATCGCCAGATCAGGAGATCGAGGGAGCTAATGCCAATTGCCATGTTTTTCCATAACCGCTGAGATATCGCATGGTTGCATTGCTCGTGTGACAAGGTGCACCGTCTTGCTGCCACCACATGATAGCGAATAATCTGTAAATACTCTCTGCTGTTGAGATTCCGTTCAACAAAATGTGGGCCAAGGACAACACCAGTTCTTGTTAAGTCTACCTATACCATCACTTGCTCGGCACCTTGGGCAAATTTCGACATAATGTTCATGAGGGTGACTGTTACTGTATTCTGCGTACTTAACAACATTGCAAGAGTTTACTTCGAGTTTAGGCTAAAAATAGCTTCATCAAGAAAACCAGGATTTCTCACAAATGTGTTTACAAATCGATTGCAAAATGCAAGTCGTTGTGCTGGATCACCTTCTTTTAATGCATGCCTACATATTAACACATACGGATGAAATTTCAGGTCAATTTACACATTGCTATTGAACGTGCTTCGGCTTAATCCAAGCCCGTTTCTTGGAATAGAACGTTGTCCATTTTCTTGAAGGGATTGTCAAACCAAGTCGATGTTTTCCCTTTTCCTTCCAGTTCTCCTTCGGTTCGAGTGAAACTCTCTTATTAAAGAGAACTTTTGAAGTTGTGAAGATTGACGTTTGGAGCTTTTCCATATCCCACTTCGTTCTTGATATATTAAGATGTGTTTGATATGTACATAACATCACTGTGACATCACACTTCATAATTAATTGTTGGAAAATCACGAATATCTTTGAAATAATTGAATTAAATAACTTGAAACTCTGCATGACTTGTGTGGTGTCCTGCGATTGGCAGAAACAAATGACAGTTTAAAGGCGATTGGTTAAATAATCTCAGAGGTTGGAACCTTTGTGGTCAAGTAGCAATCAGAAAGACTTTATTTTCATTTCGTATTGACTGAACACTGCTGAATAGCCCAAGGAGCGACTGCTGCATACCCCAAGGCGCGACTGCTGAATATCCCAAGGAGTGAATTAGTCAAGATGAGTCAAAAGGAGAACATTTCCTCAACCAGCCAATCAGAAAGCTCGAATATTGCCCAAATGAGTTAGACCCCTGCAAACTTTAGTCAAAATGCAAATGGACCAATTAAATGCCTAACTCGTGCAGATAACCGCTATTTTTACTTTTTTACTGCAGGCTCTGCCACTGCACGCAATTGATAACTGGAGTATTTTAAAAGTACTTCATTGTCGGTTGCCACTACATGAAATATTACCTTAGTCGTGTGACTAGTTTGACTTCCCTAGATCTGCCCTTGGTCAGCCAGGATGTCTTTACACATGTACTTGGCAGTGTTGCAGCGGGTGTTATGGAAACAGGTAGATTAGTCTACACTATTTCGTCAAACCAAGTACTTGATGGTATTCTTGGGCAGAAATGGGATGAAAGGATAGTAAATATCTGTGGTGATTACTGGCTTTGTGATTGAAGGGACTGTAAAATATTCAAGGTTGGTGTATAAGTTCAGGAACTCGGGCACATGTGCATAAAGTGCATGTATGTAGGGTGTGACATATTTAGCTTGATAAACAGTTAGATACAGTTCTAGCCAGGGGTGATCTTTCTTTTGAGAATTTCCACATCATCTGAATTTGGCAATAAATAAAAAATCTTTGTTTTTGAAAAAGCTTTACCTTCTCCGGCCCCGTCAAATCTCGGTACTCAACTGTTTGGTTTCTTTTCCAAAATACAAAGAAAATGGGATACCTAACTCTTGCAAGAATGTCTCATACCTTAACATGTTTCTAGACTTTTCTCTGCAGAAACTATCAGAAAACTTGATTTTCTTTTCAATTGAGTCACAAACTTTGAGCTCTCTTATTAAATGTCCAATGAGGTTATCAGAAACTCTTAGGAAGAGATGAAGTGTATCAATTACCACATGACTAGGCATATTGCTCAATTTCATTAATGTCCGGGCACCATTGTCGGGATCCAAAATTGACCAGTGTTTTGTTGTGTCAAACCGGTCTAGACGAGCACATTTGCACTATATACGTGCATAATCAGCATTTGCACGACTTAATAATCAGAGAAACTTCCAATCTCCTCAAGAAAATATTCAAAATACAATGTTTCATTTTCAACAGGTATATCTTTTAGATCTTGCAGTGTCAAGCTGCTTCAGGAAATCACGTTTTATACGTTGTTTACTGTATTGATTCGTTCTCGCATGTTTAAAGATGATGTTGTTAACTTCGAGGATAGTTCAAACCAAATTAGTTAACTCAATGTTGGAAGAGAACTCTCTACTGTAAAATTTTATTCGCCTGTGGCTAGGAAATCTAGCTATCCAGCCAAGCGTAAGTTCGAGCTTTCTACCTCATCTCGTGTTATGCTTTGCCTAAATCTTACAAGGGATATTGTACTGATCAAGGCTTTGTTTCTCTGTGGCGATATTGCCATAAATCCTGGACCAGTTTGTGCTAAATTATCTTGTGGGTCATTCCTTAAGACAATTCGCAAGAATCAAGCTACCGCAGAATGTTTGTCCTGCAAAAGCTCTTATCACCTCAAATGTCTCAGCGTGAATTTTGAGTCCACAGGAACTTGTGAACTTTGCTCTATACTAAATGCATCTTTACCTCGCGAAGTGGGTAATTTTAAAGCTGAACTGGTGTTTAAATTGGAAGAAATAACGAAACTATGTGGATTGAAGTGCATTCATCAAAATATCAGAAGTCTCACAAGCCAGATTGATGAACTTCGGTTAATTATCAAAGAGTTGAACCATGGAATTAATGTTATTGTCTTAACGGAGACTTGGCTTAGCTCTCAAATATTGGATACAGAAGTTTCTATTCCATGGTATAAACTATTCAGGAAGGACAGGAATTCGAAGGGAGGTGGCGTCGCAGTCTATGCTAGAGATGATTTATCTGTGATACGAAGACCTGACTTAGAAGTTCTTAATATGGAAGGTTTATGGCTAGAAATTTGTCTACCGCATTCTCGAAGTTTCTTGGTGGGAGGTTTTTATAATCCGCCTAATACTTCGAAGCATCATAAGTATTACTTTATTTCCAAATTTAATGAGTCAATGGACTTATTATCTACTGAACTTAAAGAAATAATAATATTAGGGGACTTTAATTGCGATTTCCTCGCTAAACACTCGACGCATACGGAATGTAAACAATTAAAATTGTTATTTAGAATACAAGCCTACACTCAACTGATTGATTCTCCAACTCGTATTGCTCCTGAATCGTCTACGTTATTAGACCTAATTGTAACTAACCGACCTCAAAACATTTGTTCTTCTGGTATAATTAGTTCAAGTCTAAGCGATCACGAACTTGTTTATTGTGTGCGCAAGCTCAACTGGAAAAGATATGCTGCTCAGTCTAAATTGTTTCGAAACTATGCAAAATATGATGCATCCAAGTTATGTGATGATCTAAAAGCTGTTGACTGGAATACTGTTATGCCCAATGATGCACCTGGGAGCCCAAACAGTGCAAATTCGTCTCGCGTTAATGATCTGTGGATAAATTTCAAGCTCCGTTGCGTAAAAAGCGTGTGCGTGGGATTGAATGTGCATGGATATTCATGATCGCGATTCATGATCGCGATTTTCTATTTAACAAAGCAAGAAAGTCAAAGGCAAACGAGGACTGGTCAGTTTACAGATTGCTTAGGAATCGTGTAACCAAATTAATACGGGGTGCAAAGCAAAATTATAATAGACGACTCATAGATGAAAACTCTGATAATCCGAAATCGTTCTGGAGAACAGTTAAGAAAGTAATGCCAGGTGAGAAAAAGAATTTGTCGCCCTCAATTAATGTCGAAGGAAATGTTACTGTAAAGAAAAACGTAATAGCAGAAGCGTTTAATCATTACTTTGTTGAAACGGTCAGTCGGTTGAGTGATTTAGTTAATTCCAGGCCCGCAGATGTGTTGATGAATGTCTTTCGATCACGAAATGAACGTAGTGAGCTACTTACGTCTGAAGAAGTATCTGAAGCATTTACATATCAACAGCTTCGTAAACTCAAAACAGGCAAAGCTGTGGGACTTGACCAGTTTCCAGCTCGCTTAATAAAGGATTGCGCTACAGAAATTGCTAAACCGCTGACTAAATTGTTTAACATGTCGTTATCTCATGGCCAAATACCGTATGACTATTTGCCCGATTGATTCCATTGTTCAAAGGGGGTAAAGCTGAAGATATGGACAACTATCGGCCAATATCTATTTTATCTACATTTTCGAAGATATTGGAAAGGGCTGTTCATTTCCAACTATATGCTTTCCTCACTAGAAATAAGATTCTCAATCCCTACCAGTGTGGTTTTCGGAAAGGGCATTCTACTGAATCGGCTGTGATTTCCTTCACAGATACTATAAGGCGCCAAATGGATCAGGGCAATTTGACTGGGGCGGTGTTTGTTGATTTACGTAAGGCTTTTGACACTGTAGATCATACCGTTCTGCTTGGTAAGCTGCATACATATGGCATCAGAGATAGTGAGTTGACATGGTTTACGAATTATTTAAACGATCGAAGTCAAGTTGTCGATTTTCAAAGTGAGTTATCATCGCCATGTTCTATTTCATCTGGTGTACCGCAAGGGTCCATTTTAGGGCCCTTGCTGTTTGTCCTATACATTAACGACATGCCTGACGAAGTTAAACGGTGTAACATTATACTCTACGCGGATGATGCTGTCCTCTTTTATTCGGCCAAGGACAAAACCGAAATTGAAGAGACTTTGAACGAGGAACTCTCAATGATTAACAACTGGATTCTTAGGAACTGTTTGTTTTTAAATACACGAAAAACGGAATTTCTTCTATTTGGGACTAATGCTAGGAGGACAAGTGACTGAGTTCAATATCAAAATTGGAGATCGGTACCTTAATCGCGTCACTAAGTTCAAATATTTGGGAGTGTTTCTTGATGAGGGCTTAACTTGGGCTACTCATGTCAAATATGTCCTGGGAAAAGCTGGTAAGAAGGTTGGTCGATTGAGGAAACATTTGACGACTCATGCTGCAAATACTTTATACAAATCATATATAGTTCCTGTGCTAGAGTACTGTGCTTGTACGTGGTCATGCTGCAATAAAGGGGATCGCGAATCGTTGGAACAACTTCAGCAACACGCTGCTCGAATTGTCACAAAAACTGACAGCAGTGACTTTGCCCTCATAAATAGAATTGGGAAAGTTTGAATGATAGGTGAAATAAATATATTCTCAAACTTGTTGAAAAATGTCTCAAAAAACAGGTTCCTCAATTCTTTATGAACTATTTTTCGTTTAATCGAGATATTGTAGGTAGAACAACCAGACAGAGCAATCTACTGCATCAACCTAAAGTCAGAACAGAAACAGCTAAAAGGTCTTTTTATTATAATGGAGGCGTTGTTTTTAATAGTTTTAACTCGTAGGCTTTATCGATGTATATATATTTAAAATTAGATTTGTAACATGTAATATAATTAGAATAATACTGTAAATTTTTATAAACTACAGGGCTCTTATTGATAACAGCGTTTATTGGAACGTTTAAATTCATCGAAAGAAATTATTTTGGATTATTTGTTGTAACTTTGTATCATATTGCTGTGTCGCTCACTACAAACTTGGATTTTGGCTCTTCCATACAATATCTCTGTCATAGTTGGTCCTATTCGTCTGAAACTTTCCGATTGTACTATAAATCGTGCTTCTGTTCTCGTGTGTAATTTCGGTGTCATTTGGATATATTGTTAATGATTTATTGTACTTTTATTATTTTGACCGTTTAAACTTTTGAATTTAATTAATTTTGCCCGGGTCCCGTTTCTAACCAACTACTTATTGGAATTACACTGTATATTATCGCTAATCTGCTTGACCTTTGACTCCAACTCAACATCTGGTGATTTGTACTCTTGATATCAATCTCATAACTTATAAGTTAAATGGCATTGAGCGATCACTTTTTGAGATCGCTTTTACTTATTCTCCTAATTCAACAAATTGATACAAGTCGCAGAAATAGCTGGGAATGTCATCCTTCACTATCTCAAACATCCCCTGCTTACAGCTCATAAAGTACCTAGAAAAAATCATTTATTGTCAATGTTTGTTGTCGGTAGCAAGATGGTTTGTCTATTAAAAGTACTCTCTAGCTGCTATTATTCTACAAATATCTGGTGATGTTGCGGTTTTACTAAATCCGGGGCCCTTCAACGCTGGAAATTTGTCGAGTGACTCCAACCATCCTTCTGTTTGTAGAACTGATTACAACAACCTGAACGTCCTCTATTTAAACGCGTGAAGTATAAAGTCTTTCGTCTCTTTTGACAACAACCCTTCCAACAAAGTTTGCAAAATGACATTACTTCAACAATTAGTTTACGCGGGTCAATATGAAGTCGTCTGTATTTGTGAAACTTGGTTGAACAATACTATCCTTGACGCAGAAATTCTCCCAGGCTTCAATATCTTTCATCAGGACAGAGTGGGTAAGATTGGCAGCGGAGTGCTCATCGCTGTAAAAGAAGGCTTGCTGGCTTCCCGGCGTTGTGATCTCGAAAGGGATGGCGTTGAACTGTTGGTTTTACAACTCTGCAGCAAAATGAACAACAAATTGGTATTACTTTACGTGTATTATAATCCTCCTGGCTCTTGTTCTGAAGGTCTCAATCTTTTAAACAATTCATTGCTTAGTAACCCTGAATCAAGTTGTGTCGTGTTAGTTGGTGACTTTAATATTCCTTTGATCTTGTGGTCAGACAACAGTTCAACTCCTATGAACTCTGGTGGATGCGCAAATGGTGAAATCCTTTGTGAACTTATAGATGATAATTTTCTGCAACAATACATAGAGGGTCCAACTCACCGTGCTGGTAATAAGCTTGATCTTCTATTTTGTAATTGTACCGAGATAATATCAGATGTACTAAAATCTTCCTCTGATGAACACAACTTCCCTACTGATCATTACACTATTGAATTTAGTATATGTTTGAAGTTCACAAGAGCGAAACCTGTGCGTCATGTTGTTTATGACTACAGCTATGCCGACTTTCCTGCACTACGTAGAGCCTTGTCTAAAGCATGTTTAGATACATCTCTCACGGACAGTGTCGACGAATGTTGGGAGCAGTGGAAGGACCAATTTTTATCGATCGTCACCAGTTTTGTTCCATCTAAAATTGTGAAGGACACTAACTCCCCTCCCTGGATCGACGGCGAAGTTCGTCATTTGATACGTAAAAAATATACTGCTTGACGGAACTATAGAAAGATCAAGTCAGCGGAACGTAAGCTCAAACTGCGTAATTTATGTCAGCAGATCAAATATGCAATTAGATCTAAACACAAAATGTATCTCGCAAAGATTGAGGGCTCTTATAAAGAAAACCCTAAGTTGTTCTGGAAGTACCATAAATCCATACTTAATCGCCGTTCTGCTCTTTATCCCGAGATATCTTTCAAAAACTGTGTAGCGAAATCTCCAAAAGAAAAAGCTGAACTTTTTAATACCTATTTCTGTTCTGTTTTTCGACCTGCAAAATCTACCGTGAACTCTCAATCTTCTACCTCATTGCTGCTGACCTCTGCCCAATTGTCTGATATTACCATCACAGAAGAAGTTGTCCATCTTCTACTAAACTTGGATCCAACTAAAGCTACTGGTCCTGATGGTATTCCCGGTCGGTTGTTAAAGGAATGTGGTTCTGTCCTCGCCCCAAGTCTTTGCACACTCTTTAACCATTCTCTTCACTCTGGAATCTTACCCTCTGAATGGAAATCAGCTGATGTAACACCAGTGCATAAGAAAGACAAGAAGGAACTCGCTACCAACTACAGACCCATCTCTCTTTTATCCATTGTTAGCAAAGTCTTGGAGCGATGCGTTTGCTATCGATTTTATTATCATCTAAGGTCCTATGCTTTTCCTCCTGTTCATCAATGATCTCCCGGATGCAATACCTCCATGGTCTATATGCTGACGACACAAAGCTGTACAAGGCAATAACATCTTGCCAAGATTGTGATCATGTACAAGAAGCTTTGTCCCGCGCTGATGATTGGAGTGAGGTATCCAACATTAACTTTAACGTGTCGAAATGTAAAGTCCTGACAATATCCCGTCGCAAGAGTCCGTTGATAACAAATTACCATCTTAGCTTGAGTTGAATTGACACGAGATCATCAAGAATAAGATCTAGGGATTACTGCATCCGTAATCTCTCACATATGCACATCACGGATTGTAGCCCAGAGGCCAGCGAAAAAAATGGGATTATTACGGAGAACGTGTCCGTTGTTAAAAAAAAATTGTGATGCTCGAAGAACTTTATATCTCTCTCATGTATAGTCCCAGAGTGAGGTCTGGTCACGAGCCAGTCCATGTCTCAGTCCATTAACAAAGGCAACAGAAAGAATTCAAAACGAGCCACATTACCATCTTAGCTCCAGTTGAATTGACCTTGCGTCGATCATGAAGTAGATCTAAGGATTACACATTAATCTCACCTGAAATATGCACATCACGGGACGGGAGATTGGCGAATAAAAATAAAATGCCAGGATTATTACGGCGTGTCGATGTTAAAAAATTGTGATGCTCGAAGAACTTATATCTCTTCAACGTAAATCCAGGTATTGTATGCTACAGAGGTCTGGTCACCGTCTCAGTCCTTAACAAAACGCTTGGAAGAATTCAAGAGCGAGCCACAAGATGGATCCTCCAAGTTAAGAAAGGTGACATCTCGTATAAAGATCGTTTGCTGGCCCTCAACTTTCTGCCATTATCGTATGATCGAGAGATTAAGGACTTGACATTTTCCTTCAATGCACTGCATGGATATTATGATTTGAATGTTTTTAATTATGTGTCGTTTGTCAGTCATAATCGTACTCATAATTGTGAAAACCCTTCCCTCGTGCTTAAAGTCCCGTCGTGTAAAACATGTACTTTTCAGTCCTCTTTCTTCAATCGTATCGTCCCTCTCTGGAAGTGTGTGTGTAAAACAGCTTCACCTGCTGACATTCGGAGTATATCTATGTTTAAAATATTTTTGTCAAGAACGTACCTAAACTTACTTAAATCTTTTTATGATGTAGAAATTAACTGTACCTGGTCATTGCATCAAACTTGTTCATGTCATAGACTTAGGGATTAGTATTGGAAAAAAACATATGCACATTGTTTTATCATTATTCTCATTATCTCGAATCTCTTACATTCTTAGTTGAGTTTTTATTGGGTCTTTCAATATCTTATTTTATTATATTATATTATTTGAGCGTTTTAAAGTGATTACGACTTACGGTTTGAATTAGAGCAGCTCAACGAGCAATTGGCATATTTTTTTGTTTTTTTTTGTTTGTTGTTTTTTTACGAGTATTATTATCGTGTATATGTATTTTAAGTGTTGTTATGTATTTTAGTATCTATATGGTTTGAATCGGGGGAGTGCCTCGCATGGGACCTCGAGTCCCGTTCGCTCTCTTACCGTTTGGGCTTTGTCCAATAAATCAATTAAATAAATTCAACTTTCAGCCAATGTATCATAACTTTCTGTTGTTCTAAGTACAGCCAGTTGCTAATGTTTTCTCATTCAGGCTGTAAATGTTATGTTAACAACACTTATTCGCTTTCCTATGTTAGTGCCATCCCCACTCAATTTTATTTTAATCTTCTCTCCATCCTGGATGACACCACTGGCCTTTAGTCTCTTGATATGTTGCACAATATTTTCCCGGAAACTAACCTGAACTCCTGCTTTCCCTGGGGTGGATTTTAAGTGTGTTTTATAATTTTGTTCAAACATGGTGGACCATCTGATGCCATGGAAATTCACGCCATGTCTCATTTGATAAGTTGAATTTATCTTGAAGGTACAGCCACATTTTCATCAATTTTTGGCTTCACTGATTTCCTTGCCATTCCCATTGTCTTGTGGCAATTCATTGTCCTCAACCTTCTTTCGACCTTCCCAGTGTCATGATTGTAAAGCTCAATTTTTGATGGTACATAATCGTAGTGCCAGAGAAATGACAATGTCGTTTGACACTGCTCCTTCACCTGCTTTCGAATCCATGCCTGGTGTTGTTTTGAGTATTCGCAAAAAATTTTCATTTTGTCTGGGCCCTTGATTTTGTGTTGCTGCTCAGTTTGGCTACCTTATTTACTATTTGTTTAAATTTTTTCTTGTATTCCTTATTGTGCATGACCATGTTTGTAGCAGTCTTGAGTTTTTCTTCCACACATATCCACACATATACGTGTAGGTTTAGGTCTACGAAACGCAAAGAGTGCTCGACAACATATAGTTAGAGCAAATTATAGATTTTCGCTTACCTCAAAACTTGTCTGCAACAGGCTGTTTCATCTGTAAAAGATGAAACAGCCTGTTGTTACCAAACCTTCCGATTGAAACTGCCTGATGATTCTTTTACAGATGAAACAGCCTGTTGCAGACAAGTTTTGAGGTAAGCGCTGACGAGCCGTTGAACGGCGAAACATGCATGTCTGCAGATTTGACTACATATACATATATATATATATATTTGCATGTTATATTATTTAGAGTTAAATTGTGAATCAAGTAGCCAATTGTAAGTTATCTTAATAAGCAAGATTTACAATTGTATACTGGGTGGGGCAAAAAAAAGTAAGACTGTTTCATTTAGTATAACTTACAAACTAAAAGAGCTATTACACTTAAACAAGTTGCTTTGCATTCAGCGATGTCTAACTTAAGTGTCACTCCCGCTAAGAGCGATCCGATGACTTTGTGTTTGGAAAATAGATTTATTTTATTTTTTGTGTGTTGAAAGGCTTTGGGTATTATGTAAGAAAAATGAATTTAGAGTTCGTAATTTTTTTTATCTTGCTTAGCTACATGCCGATCTGTTTCATGGCCGCATCCGACGATTTTGAAGCGAATTGGAACCTTGAATTTTGCCAATTTTTAAAGACACACTGCATCAAGACGCTTGAATATCTTGGAAAAACCAAGTTTAGTGTCTAGTCAAAATGTATTTCAAGTATTAGAAAATAAGAAAAAATTAGACTATTTAGATAAAATGTTGTAAAATGGCACCAACTTAAAAGCACAATGTTTTTTTTCAACTTTTATCACTATAAAAAAATGCCCCAAAATGAAATCCTCAAAACTAAAAAAGGGGACCTTGAACTTAGTTTAATTACATTTTCTTGCGTTATTTGTACCTATTTTCACAAGATCTTAAAGCAAACCTGCGGGTATCAACTCGAAATTCACGCAAGAAAATACTTACTGGATGCCTTAATCAGTAATTTTGCATAATTTGTAGTTTATTAAACACGACACCTTACAGACGCTAAAAGAAAACCTTCCGATTGTTCTGCTACAAATTTTCAAAAACAAACAACTGCCGTAACTAGCAAGACTTTATAGCGTAAGACAAAGTATAATCGCTGTTATCAGATTAGGGCTTTATTTTTTAAGATTTTATGATGGCCGTTAGCTAAAAATAGCGAGTGTCACGCAATTTGTCTATTTCAGAATTATTAGTTCTTGATAATACCTTCAGTTATTAAATTTAATATTTTTACTGCCTGGTCTTCAGTTTAATTTTGTCAAATATAAATAGAAACCAAACTACTTCTAATAAAGGAAGTATATGTATGTATGAGCAACAACAAAGTTTGTTTCATTAAATATTAACGAGTGGACATAACAATAATAAATTCAATTAATATAAATTACTGCACGCAATTGTGTGACATACATGATGTGAATTAACGCTCCACCCCCCTTGATTTTGTGTGTAGATCTCGATTAACTCGTTTATAAAAGTCAATGAAATTTTGACACTCTGTGCTCGGCATACAACGGTCCACTGTTTACATATACTCGTATACATATGTATTTAAAATATATATAAACAAACAGCCGTGTTATGGCTTGCTTTATGTCAGTCTGAGATGCAGCCGGTCGTGGTGAATATATGGGTCGTAACAACTTAGAACTTCTCGGTGAATGCAAGCAAGACATTTCAGCTCATTTCAGCTCATCTCAGACGGTTTCATTTGTCCAAGGAATATTTTACGGAGTGCGACTTGATTTTACTGAGAGCTGGGTTTCTAGATGTTGCGACGCAACAACTTAAAAACATGCATGTATGCTCTAGACATCGTGGCAATCTTGGTATTTACTTGAGAAATCGAACTGTCTGCCAGTATCGTGAGCATTCAGGCAAACTAGAGAAGGCCAAATGTGATCGAGCTTTTACCTTAAAATTGGTCAAAGAAGTATTTGCAAATTTTGGGGTGGTTGTTCCCATTGGTTCATGTGAGTACACTTGTTTTTTATGCATGCTGAGTCTATTAGATGGAGATTCCTAGAATTCTTTGAGTCTGACAGCACAAGGGCGTTTCGTCAAAAGCGATAGCCGGTAATATCGTTATGTTTCGCACACGAATATGCCGCCTCAAGTCTTTTGTCCTGGTCCTAATCCCCATCCTAACTCCAAACCAGAAATGTATATTCTTAGCGAAACCCTTATATGCCTTTCCGGTTTGCGATTAGGGTGTGGTTTAGGGACAGGATTATATAGGAGTAAACCAACATATAACCTGCAAGTCAGAGAATTTGGCGCCTTGTACTAATTGCAGAACGATTTGAAATAGGTTTCATGTGGTTTCCGCGTTTACTTTTTATTTTACTTTGAGCACACTCCACTATGCCCCCTGCCTCACCCCTACTAAGCACGCTACTGGTCGAGTATAGCATAGACAAGGTCGAGTATAGCATAGACTGGTCGAGTATAGCATTGAACAAGCCCGAGCCACTTACGTTTAGGCTTCAGTGCGAATGGCATAATGCAAGTGAGCAGCTCTTGAATGCGTACAAGCGATCTGCGGGGGCACAGAACGAAATAGAAGCATTAACAACAGCGTACAAGAATGCTCCAACGAAGTCTCTTAAAACACAGATACTTAGTATATACGCCTCAAAGTACTCTCTTGATGAACTTAAGAAAATCCATTCTCCATTTGAGAAACTTAGTGATAGACAGATAAAGAAAGCAAGAAAACACGCCAAAGTTGTTGGTCCTGGGATGATGATAGAAAAAACACCCTTTCACAGAGTACGGATTGATGTAGAAAAGCTGAATCACTTCTTGCCATTTGTAGACCAGCCCTATTTTTTTCAAGATGTTGCATACGGAACAAGATGCTTAACGCTGGAATCTGGAGAGCAGTTGATTATGCCAAACGTTGTGCGAACAGTAGGAAGATCAACAATGATTGAGCTGTACACAAAGCAGTGTGGCGAAGAAGACATTCAGGCCCTTGGGACCTCGACGTTGTACAGAATCATGAAAGTCTGTGAAGCGTCTCGGAGGAAGTCACTTCAAGGGTTAGACAATATCGCCGCTAGTGGTGCCGATGGATTTGGCGTAATGCAGAAAGCTGCAGACACTTTACAGCAAAGTGGTGAAAGCTCAGCCACACATAAAAAGAGCTTATTTGCGGAGCTTATCAGACGAGGTGGGTTATTACCATAATAACAATTTGATTTCGGCTGTCAATGAGCTTGGCAATCAAACAGGAATACAAACTATGAGGTAAAACAATCTTGAGTGATTTCACTTTGTTAGATCAATTAGGTAATTCCATCCAGTTTTATCCTGCTATTCTTGGGAAAGTTTGATAAGAAAAACGTTTTCATGGATTTGACGACATATGATTCGCGGGACCATTGCCCCCAAAATAACCTTCATTAACTGTTTTTTCTATACTCTGTTTCTTTTAGATATGATTTTTCAGAGCCACAATTCGGTAAAGATCTGTGCGACAGAATTATTAGTCCCCTGAAAGGTGCGATTAAACAGTATTGCAATGAGGGTAACGATATTCTATCAGCATCAGATATGTATGAAGCTGTAGAGGCAAGACCCGTCAAAGGAACTACAGCAGCTGTATGTGAGATCGAAATGGATCGAAAGATGTTAAAAGTTACTCCAATCGAAAACTTTAGTGCATTTCACAACTTTTCTTATGATAGTGAAGGTCTTCGTGTATCTAAAGCATACAACACTGGCACTGGAAAGCTCATACCATGGCAAGAAATTAAAATAGACAGCCAATCTCCCATCAAACTAAGAGTTGAAAGCTTATCCTTTCGTGAAGTCGAACCAAGGCAGATGAAATTCGGAAACAACTCACTTGAGGAAAGCGAAAAAGAGGATATCTCTTTTGATTGCCCAGAAGCAGGCTGTTTTTCATCTTTTGCCACCTATGATGAACTGCAAAACCACATGAGCTTTGTGAAGCACGAGGCAATGGCTAGAAAGAAGGACAGTTTATATGACCAACTGCGAAGAGCATGGGCGTTAAAGTTTTCAATTTTATCAGATGAAGTTAAGAAGAAGCAAGAATTTCATGCGATCCACATATCCAGTGACATCCAGACAGAGGCAGCTGGATGGGCGTTACAAAAGCCCAGGGGTGGCAGCAAGAGGTTCTCTGACAATATCAAGGCCTACCTTACTGCTCGGTTCGATTCAGGTGTTAAAGGGAAGAAAGCTGATCCAGCCAAAGTAGCCAAGGACATGAGGAAAGCAAGGAACGATGATGGTTCGCGAAAGTTTGACAGAGAAGAGTGGCTAACCAAGACACAAGTGCAATCCTTCTTTTCTCTCCTATCTGCATCAAGGAGAAAGCAGCAAGCTATTCAAGATGATAGCGATGAAGAATTGCCGGAAGAAGAGTATGAGTACCTGAAAGAAGAGAATCGACAAGGAGAAGTAAATGAGATGCTAAGTGAGCTGGGCCTAAACCACCCCATAATTTACGACGGATATGATATTTGTGATGGCGCAAAATCTGGCTTGTTATCAGCATCTGTGAACATTTTGAGTTGACTTTTAAGTCCAGAGATACAAAGGCCAGATTTACTTGGCAAGATCAATGGCATGGTAAAGGAATGCATCTGTTCAGAATAAATTGCGTAAGCTAAGGAGGCTCCCTACAGTTCGTGAAATGAGCCCGAACAGTCTGCAGCGGTTTTATATATTGGCGAGATTAAGCAAGCAACGTTTTTGTCAACACGGACGTCAGATTGCCGAGGGGGGACTGGTTTAAAAATTGTGTTTGTATCAGTTTGTGGTAATCTTCAACACATATGACAAAACATAAGATTTTAAAAGTTTTTTGGTTCCTTACACGAGCACTATGATGCAAAATGCCACCAAAATGAGATATACCAATTTTCGGGTGACACCGTGTTGACAAAAACGTCACTTGCTTAAGCACACTATTAAATAGGGATTTCGAAAATCAAATGCGGTTTTTACAACTTTATTGAGTTTCTTACTCATTGGCGAGCGGATTTCCCGACAGGCTTATTGCCCAATTTATAGGGTATCCAAGGTACCTAAAATTTTAACGTCCTTATCCGAGAAGATGCGAAAGTCTAACCATTTACTGATGTCAATGTAAAGGTAGCACTTTCTCCTCAATTATTTTAAGATTATGAAGGAATTGGAAAAGAAAGATTAAATTTTAGATTACTTGGGCAGCACTAAGGAAGAACTTCAGTCCTACATTGAATGCCTGGGATGTGAAAAAGAAAAGCAGAACTCTAAAATGTCTGGTTTGCAGACTCTTTGGTAGAATCTTTGGTGAAAATTTGACTGATTACCAACCTCAAGACAGGATACTCAAAAAAAATCAACAGTTATCCAGAGACTTGTCTTTAAAACAATCGGAAATGGAAGAGGAAATGAAAAAATTGCACCACAAATGTAAATCTCTTGAAGAGAAAAACTCAATGTTACTATGTAGACTTGCAGCATTAAACAAGAATATCGAAAGTTGAAGTAGCGATAATGAAACAACTGAATCAAGCTCACCTGCATGGACTGCCAACATTCCAACATTGAATAAATTCCAGCCGAATCCATCAGAGAAGAACCTACTACTCCATATCAATCCTCTTCTAGTCGGCCAGCCAAGAGTTCAAAATATGCTCCTAAAATATTTCGATGGCAATTTTATGTTAGAAGCTGGTAACAACCATATTCATACTCAGGTAGATGTAAGGAACAAGGTTTGAGGTGTTACCAAGTCGAAATCTTAAATTTTGAGTGAAAAAATATGATATTTCTAAGCCTCCTTCCCGCGAAATCGCGGTAGTTTAACTTCAAACGATTACCGACAATTCTGCTGCTATGAGACAGCTTCTTTGCTCTGATTGGCTATCGGCATTGGTTCCTAAATTGGTCAGCCAATGAGCGAACGTCGAAAAGTCCTGACGCTTCCGGTTTTTGCAACACACGAGGTAAACAACATCAAAGTACAAGAAAGAAATATGCTATTTATATGATTTTAATGATATTTAGGTAAGATTTTTCGTGTTAATGCGATCAATATTATCTATACCCAATTGTTCTTTGTTTAGTTACACTGATTTAGACCCCTTTGCCCGCATTTGCTTGATTATCGCCGCTGCCTATATCTTGTGAAGTCAATATAGTTTAATACAGCCAGTACAAAAAATATAGTGCACAAAATATTGTACTGTCTGAGCGGAAAAAGTAGGACTGTTTTATTCAATCGATACTATCTCATTTCTCGACTTATTGAATCATCAGAGAGTATTCTTATAATTTCAACAAGATTTTACCGCACTGTTCAGTGCAATTCTTTAGCCTTTGGTTTAAACTGGCGGTGGAAGCAAGTTGCAGCTGTTTGTCTCGGACTGACATCAAATTCCTGTGTTCGAAATTAATGAAATAGATAGTTGTCCCTATTTATTATAAAAATAATATATCATCCCCAATGATAACAGGTCTCGTAAGCCATTATAGAAGTTAGAACTTTAAAAAATTTCCGTGCTTGAGTTTGTTCACGAACAAATACATCACTGTTATTGAATATAATTGACAAATTGCAAAGTACAATTTATATTGTTAGTTCCATTCAAAAGCCTAATATGTTTCTAACAGTTAACATTAAAATATAAAAATATATATACAATAGTTTCTTAATATAGTCATTTTAGTCAAATGCGTTTGTGTTTATAATTACAGGCTACAGCGATAGACATTGAATAATACAGGCTAGCCTTGATATAGCTCAGTGCAAATGAAATATAGTATACAACAATCAAAAACAGACGGGAGTCTACTGTAGTTAGAGACAATCGGGTAAATCGTTAAATACACTTCCATCTGATACACAATGTGAGAGTATGGTTTCAAACATTGACTGAACAAAATTCAACAAAGATTGGATACAGTATAAAATATTTAAAATATTTTAGCTCGAGCAATTCAGGCCGGACAAAATACAAAACATTTTGGCACGATACTCAGTAATTAAGCAAATGCTGGAAAAACAGGGGCTGTATCAGTATAGATAATATTGATCGCATTAACACGAAAAATCTTACCTAAATATCATTAAAATCGTATAAATAGCATATTTCTTTCTTGTACTTTGATGTTGTTTACCTCGTGTGTTGCAAAAACCGGAAGCGTCAGGACTTTTCGACGTTCGCTCATTGGCTGACTAATTTCGGAACCAATGCCAATAGCCAATCAGAGCAAAGAAGTCTGTCTCACATCAGCAGAATTGTCGGTAATCGTTTGAAGTTAAACTACCGCGATTTCGCGGGAAGGAGGCTTAGAAATATCATATTTTTTCACTCAAAATTTAAGATTTCGACTTGGTAACACCTCAAACCTTGTTCCTTACATCTATCTGAGTATGAATATGATTGTTACTAGCTTCTAACATAAAATTGCCATCGAGTTGCAAGATATGATGACTTGGCCGGCCGTCTATTCAGAACAGCAATCAATTCCATCCGACCAAAACAACAATCAAAGAAATGATGCTGATATAGTCATAATATGCGATAGTAATGGCCGACATCTAAAACCATCATTATTATGTCCTAACAGCAAAACAAGCTATACTCGATGTCCCACCCTTGTGCAGGCAAAGTCAATACTAAATAATACCACATTTACTTCACCTAAATCTTTGATTATCCATACTGGAACAAATGACATTGAGCTACAAACGAGGCATTAATATAGAATATATTGTGGAACTAATTCCAACTAACCACCCTGAATGCCACATAATTTTTTCATCCGTTCTCCCAAGAAGTGATGAATTAGACAAGAGGGGAATGGACTTAAATAATAGTTTGGAGAAATTATTATCTACAAAGAAGAACATCACTTTGTCAAACAACATCAACTCGATATACCACCTGAAAGACTAGAAACATCTCAATGATGTTGGCGTCAAGCATTTCACACAGAACCTGAAGAAAGCCTACTTTAGGAATCCAATTCTGTTCAATATTGCATTTTAGTTTGCACATGGTGCAAATTGTTATTAAAATGGACGATTGCTAATATATGTCTAAAAAGAAAGAATTTGAACTGTATAAATCACTGTGTCAAATGATTTGTAATGTTGCCCTTTTATACATTCAACCATGCATGTAACCAGAGCTGGCTCTGTCAACAAATGGATCATTTCTGGGTATAGATGTAATTAAATATCAACTTAGATTGGATATCTCTGCAAACTCACCTACAATACTGGCCAACATAGCTATATGCTGTCATTTTTGGAGCAAAATGGTTCAAAATGCTGTGAAAGCCTTCCAAACGGCTGGTCTGATCCAATGATGATGCTTTTTTAATCCCTTTCATTGGCCTTGGATTGGTCAGGGCAGTACTTTTTCATGCAATTGTGAATCTGGGAAAATAAATAACAGAATGTTAGAGCTGAGAAGGTGATATCTTGTATAAGGGGGGGGGGGAGAAGGTAGTAACTAGGAGGATTATATTTATGTAATTTGCTTGCATTTGCTGAGAATTTGGATATTGAATATAATCTTTTTACAATATTATTATCCTCTGAGATTGTCATATCCATTATATGGTCATGTGTCGAGGTACACAACTTTGGTGTCATGTAATGTATGAATTGCAACAGGATTGTTGGTGAACTGTTATGTATTCTCGCTACATTCTTCGGTGATACAGCATGGATAGTAGAAAACACATAAATTACCCGTTCGTTGGTTTTCATTTTTGGATAGTTAAACTTCCTATAGCCTGTGTGGCAGGTGTTCTATTGTGGGGGAGGGAGTTTTGTTTAGAGCGCACGCTTTTTTTTGAGAGCGCGCCAGGTGAGAAGTTAGGGGGGGAGAAAAAGCGAAGGTAGATGTGAAATGAACGCCTGCCCAAATCCTATTCATAAACAAGACTTTTGTGTCCAAAACCTTCAGTTAAATTCCCATTGGCTAATATGCGCTTTCGTGTCAACACTCAGTGAGATCTGTCAATAAATCTGCTTTTTGGTCTAGACGTGCTTGCTGTTCTGCCAACAGGCTTACAGTGTTTACAATAGCCAAATCGAAGCTAGAGATTTTAGATGGCGGTACTCAATCGTGTAGTGTTGTGGTACATTATGAAAGACCAGATTGCTGAAGCACAGTCTCTTTGAATGACTGCATGTTCACTTACTGATACGAAATTAGCTGAAGTATCTCAGAATCCACCACAACTTCTGTTTGCAAGCGAACACCTACAGCGATTTTCAGGCACATCAATTAACATAAATTTCTGGAGCGTTAGCGCGCAATCATCACTAAATTCAGCAGCGTTTTTTCATTGGTTATTTGAAGAGGTGTTACTATAATTTCCAGTCGTATTTGTTTTAGCCTTGTCTCGATTATGAATAGGATTTGGGCAGGCGTTCATTTCACTTCTCGCTTTGCTTTTTCTTCTCCCCCCTAACTTCTCACCTAGCACGCGCTCTCAAAAAAAGCCCCCCACAATAGAACGCCTGCCATGCAGGCTAGACTTGCTAAGGCCCAGCAACGAGAAAAATCGTCTCATAATGCTCCGGTTTAAAATGTTGAGAGCAAATCATGGAAGACTTCGACGAGACAAACAAGTGTTTGGCACTGATAAAATCCGCCCATATTTTTCTCTGTCTTTTAGCTTCGGGCAATTTGTCATTGTAACTAGGGATCCAAGGATTGTGCAAAGTTTCAAAGAGCCATAAGTTTTGAAGAAAATGGGAGTGAAAATTCAGTAAGAAAAACTAAAGATTAATATGGAAGCACTGAAGTACTCTGCGGCGAAGACATATTTTTGTTGAATTTTGGATCCTGTACACCATAATTTACAAGTAATGCAAGTAAATGTTTCAGGAAAATCTCTCCTTGATCCTACAGATAAAGAATATTTCACAACTCGCCGTGGGAAGTGTATGTGTATTTATTGCTGATGTAAATAGATGAGTCATGCATGGAATTATAGCTAGTAGCAGTATTTATGTCAAGATTGTCAAGTTCTCATGACATTTGTTTTTCGAAGGCCTATTTTTAACTTCGCTTTTGAAAATCGTGTTTTTAACACCAAGCGTAAACATACGCAGGCAAATTATGCCCCATTTATAATTACTTGTAACAAGAGACAGACCCTACTAAGCTTTCCAAGAAAATGATCATTGAAACTTTGCTTTTAGTAAAAAAGATTTTATTTGTAATCTTGAGAGAGGACAAAGTTGTCAAGGCAATGAATGTTGTGGATGAATAGTTACAGTAAATATTACGTTGTCGTTGTGTTGAAAGAAAAACATTCGTTAATCGTTATGTTTACGACTTATACTCAGTATTAAGTTATAGCAGGACAAAGAGTAAAGAGTAGTTACATGTATGATATAGTTTAGTTTTGTAATATTGCAGGGTTCATATTATTATTAAATGTTGTGTTGAAAATTTTGTTTACAGTAATATGACTACTGTATATGTTTGTACTCTATAATTCCCGACTGTCACTTCAAATTTTGCACATGGGCGGCTATTATATATTAGCCCACGTAAAACTCTTTAACGTTTTTCGCCTTGCGCCGTAATTACGATCGGTTGTTTCAAATGTAAATATCGCCAGACGTGTTTATTCTCTGGCAACAGGACACGCTTCATTCTATAGCTTATGACTTCCTCTTTAAAATTATATTTAGTTTGTCCCGGTTCATATTACATATCCAAATTAATTTGCATACATGTTCATAAATTATCTAAAAATTTTACAATTATTGTTGAAATAACCCTGAATTGCCAGAACAGGATTTAGAATTTTCGAGCAAATGTTGGACTGAAATTGTAGCTCATATAAAAAGGAATATTATTGGAAAGTTTCATTGCATTTGAAGAAGTAGAAGTATTTTATTTTATATTTTGAAAGTCGCATGCAAAATGCCGAGATCGTTGAAATTTGATTCCCGCAGCGCAAATTAATTACGAAATGCCATATAAGGTCAGTGTTGATTGCTATAAACCAATGAAAATCCGCCATCTGCAAAAATAAGAAGATATCGTCTTACTTTAGTCAGCACCAAACAATAAGGAGTTAAGTCCAAGTCGGAAATCTGAATTGTTTGGTGAAATAGTGTAAAAACTAAGTGTGTATAGTCGGCCACTGCCTTCAACTATAACACCGACACAATTTTTAAGGGGATTTTTTTCAAAGCGGAAATACTGTGTAACTTTTGTTTTCCTAACAATGTCAATGACAATGCATATATAAACAGTACTGTTGTTTACGTTCACACTTCAAACGTAATTATTTATATCACAGAAAATCAGAATTTACATTTATTTTAAAATATTATACATCCCAATACAATTATATCCCATCAATTCAAGGTATACTGTAAAGTTTAAATTAACACGACTATTGGGACTGCAGGCTTTGCACCACGTGGAGGTTATAATATAAATCGGATACTATAGTCTACACTGTTTTGATAGTTCATAATACAGATTACAGATCGAATACACACAGTATACTATATATATTCAGCCATCGACTTGCACAAGTTTATTGACATTGCCACATTGGCATTGCCCCTATAGTTCACAAGGCTATAGTTGTATTTGAAATAATATAGCCTTTAAACTGCTACCACATTTACCTTCCTTATCATTTATATAATCTGCAAACTCGCATTCGAGCTACAGTCTTTAAATATTTTGTCATAATCATATTCTCGAAAGCAAATGTCAAATAATATAAATGATAATGTTCTTGTCGCTAGACGCTACGGTGGCCCAGAGGTGCAATACACAAACACAAAACCGAATACACGAACGCAAATTCAAATACACGAACGCAAATTCAAATACACGAACGCAAAACCAAATACACAAATGCAAAATCAAATACATGAACGCAAAACCAAATACACGAACGCAAATTGAAATACACAAACGCAAATTCAAATACACGAACGCAAAACCAAATACACAAATGCAAAATCAAATACATGAACGCAAAACCAAATACACGAACGCAAAACCAAATACACGAACGCAAAACCAATACACGAACGCAAAACCAAATACACGAACGCAAAACCAAATACACGAACGCAAAACCAAATACACGAACGCAAAACCAAATACACGAACGCAAATTCAAATACACGAATGCAAAACCAAATACACGAACGCAAATTCAAATACACGAACGCAAATTCAAATACATAGTTCAAAATATACAAGTAAACAAAGTAAAAGGGTTAGTATCTGCAGGGTCTGTGTATACAATACGTACCGCATTCGTAAAGGACGGATTCTCCGAGAATGGAAGAAGCGATCAGATACTATTTCAAAAAAAATTACCAATATAAAACAATAATAGACTTTTTAGATAAGTTCCATGATATAAAAATATCCAAGAGAACACTTATCAATAAACTAAAAGAATATGGACTGAGCCGAAGAACACATAATGCAAATCGAGACCAGGTAAGAGAATGTATCCAACGAGAACTCGACGGCAGTGGTCAACTGCTAGGTTACAGGGCAATGTGGAGAAGACTACAGTCTAAGTATGGTATACATGTTCCTCGTGTAATGTTGCAAACTATTCTGTGTGAGCTTGATCCAGAGGGATCGAGATTAAGAAAGGCACATCGACTTCAAAGGAGAGAATACTTGAACCCTGGCCCAAATCACTGTTGGCATACTGACGGCTACGATAAATTAAAGCCTTTCGGTTTTCCTATACACGGATGCATTGATGGTTTCAGTAGACGTATCATGTGGCTTGAGATTACTAGAACTAACAATAACCCTCATGTTGTTGGAAACTTCTTCCTTGACTGTGTCAAAGAACAACAATGCTGTCCTACAATCTTAAGAACAGACAAAGGAACGGAGAATGGGATGATGGCTGCTGCACAAAGCTTTTTACGCCGTAATCATTTAGATGCACTTTCAGGAGTAAGAGCGCATCAATACGGCTCGTCTCATAGCAACCAGCGAATCGAGGCATGGTGGGCCATGCTGCGTCGCTCATGGTCATCATGGTGGATTAATTTTTTTAAGGATCTTGTTGCAAAGGGGACACTGGATTCCAGTAACAAATTGCATCTCGAGTGTCTCTGGTTTTGCTTTATTAAGGTACTGAAAAAGGCTCTAAATGAAATTAGAGAATCGTGGAACAACCACTACGTTAGGAGGTCACGCTATTACACAGCAAATGGCATTCCAGATCAGCTTTTCTTCTTGCCAGAGTCCGTTGGTACTACAGATTATAAAAGATGTATCTACAGCAAGATTTGCAAGAAATTGAGCGCCAAGTTAACCTACCAAATGAAGACGAAACTCATGATGTCTATCAAGAATACTTTGCGTACAGTTCTGCCATGCTAGAATTAGAAGAGCCACACAACTGGAGAGAAAGCCTGGCAATGTTTGAACGATTGACTGAAGTAGCCGAGTGACATGAACCGTTAATTCTTAGCGATTTTTGAAAGAAACCTATGATAATCATAATGAAACCTATGAGATACTTGCAAACAAGTATTATAAATTTAAAGGCAAAAAAAGAACATCAATATACTTTAGACTTAGTTAATACAACGCTTTGGCGCAACACATTCACAGACGGCGCTTCGAAAATTCCTCATTACTTCATGGCCTACATTTAAGTTGCACTTGCACTTGGCTTTTGTCTCATGAGCTTTCATATATTATTTAACTCATCAGAAATCTATTCGATTTTGAATTTTCACAATAAAATTTCGCTTTGCGCGAAAAATATTAATAAATATAAATCCAGCTTGAGACAAAGATTATATTCTTGTTTACATGCACATTACGATTAATCGGACCAATTTTCAAGTACCCTGAGTACGAGGTTGGGGTTGTTCCTTTCTTGATATATATTTAAACCAAAACGTTAAAAGGTGGAGTTACTAATAACCAGAGGTTTTGAGCATAGCCCTTCATCAGATGCGATTAATCGCAGTATGTAAACGCAACTTTAGGATATTTATATCTTGACCGGAGTAATTAACTCCATCTGTGATATTTCCCTAGTAAGAATCAGCGCTGCAAATAATTTCAGCAACTTGAAGGTCATGATGACCAGGGAAAATTAAATTACGCTGGTCAAGTACAAAATCCTACCGGTCAAACATTAACAATTGTTCATGACGAAAAACAAGAACATTTTCCTTCAGCAACTTAAATATTACACATCAGTTCTTATTGTAGTGTCTTTGTATTTCTTAAGTACATTATATTACTATACTTGATATTACTATACTTGATATTATATATAGATAACTATTACAATATATTATTGTTTATGAACATTAACATTAACAGGAACGTTGTAAAAATAACTGCAACGAAAAGATGTTTGAGAAACATCATAAACCAAAACACTTCTTAGAGTTAAATATTGGCATGGAGTTATATAATTAAACAACACCTCAAAAGTAGTCCGCTACATATATCCCATTCAAACGATATCGAACGACCAAGCACTTTTTTCCTGAAGAATAGCAGAGAATTCCTCCACCAGTTCGTTATAGCATTGGTAAGTACTGGGATCTCAAGCAACAGACCACAAGTATGAGCGATTGGTCGACGAGCCAAACCATCCGGTTGAGTAAAGGAAACTTCTATCTTCTTCCTGGCAAAATAACACTTGCGCCGGTCGTAAACTGAAGAAATGCCAAAACGTTTCCTCCAAGCGACTTAATGAACCGCTTCAAATGATCAAAGGTATTTCGCTCAGCATCGTTGTTGGGAGAGGCATGTAGAATTTTAACAACCTTTTAGATGTTGGTTTTATTTGTTCGTAAAACTCACATAGATTTGCTGCACTCTGGAAGCTATCGTGTGTTGAGAGATCGCAGGATCGGGCTCCAACAATTAGCTACATATCGAGGCCTTTGGATCAACTCTTGATGAGCCAGTTGACAAAATATGCTCTGAATATTCTCTTCGTTAGGACCTCTGTAGCATTTGTAGCTACTCAATAATTCCATCAGGTCGGAGTTACCAGAGAGGTTGTCTGGATTTTTCAAGCAGTTATCCATTGTGTCCTTCTCATCTGCTGAAATGTACGTTCTGAAGCTTTCCAACAGCATTTCTTCTGAAATGCTGTCTTCACCCAATATGCAACTGCAAATAAAGGCTGGAGACAAGGCAAGAGGAAGATTCCTTCTCTGCAATACCCATACAGTAAAAGTCTTCCGATAGCTTTCCACTGTTGCTTTTGGTAATCGTGTTGAATTACTGGAACCTTAGACGAAGCACCAATTGCCAACGATTGCAGAAACAGAACCCAGAATTCGGTAAAAACGTCTCTCAAAACTCCTGTTCCTTCACCTGCTTCCACACGACCGTCATTATCTACAACTTTGACAAATACCGATGAATTTAAAATTTTGGGATCTGAGAAGGCATTTATCAAATCCTTTAAGAGATTTGAACGATGGATAAGCAGGTGAACAGAGTCAAATATATGCTCATGTTGGTCTGCTATTATTTGTTCCAATGGGCCACCTTCAGCTACACACTCTTCTTGCAATGTATTATTAGTTTCAACTAAAATAAAAAGGAATTTAAACAACAACAGGAATTTAAAGATGTCTTACAAAATGTGAATCTGTTCACATACATTTGATAAATGTATAATTATTAATTAAACATTCCTTGTTTCAAGTGTTTGTGCATATTTACCTGATAATAAGCTCTGGGTTTATATTTGTTCAAATTACTTTTTTGGGGCTTATCATTCGGGAGGATATTTTGACGGATTATTCCTTTCTTAAATTGGGGGTGTAGTTATTTTCACACACAAAACTTGCGAGGAAAATTAAAGTTCTAGCAAGCATGTTTTGGTTAGGAAACCGATGGGGAGAAACTCAAATTCATCAGATATTTCCTAATTAGTGTATTTAAAGTTTTTCCCACACGAAAATATTCCTTGAAATTTTTTTTTACATAATTTTACAGATACTGTGAATCTGTGATGGTCTTGACAAAATCATTAAACCTTTTTTTTGTTTTTGTTGAGGCTATGACATCATATAGGCATGTCAACTGATTAGTTATACATGTTGGTACAGTATGGTATTATTAAGAATAACAGACCTTCAATAAGCCATTGCAAGAAATGAGGATCAGGTAAATCTCCCCCTGGCAGTGGTTGAACTTGGAATGGTGGTAATGCTGGTTCTCCCCCAGACAGTGGTTCAACTGGTGGTGGTTCTACTGCCAACAGTGCCAATTCAGGTTCTTCCCTTGACAGTGGTTCTTCTGTCAATAGTGCTAATGCTGGTTCTTCAATATTTGTTTGTTTCACAATCAATGGTTCTTCTGTGACATCATCTATTAATTCATTTCCAACTAAAAATAACAAAGGAGGATATTTACCATTATCACAAAAAGGTTTCAATATTTCAAGGTACATACAGTATCAATATCTGTTGTCAGACAGCATTGCTACAGTAGTCATCACTGAAAGCAATGGTATAATTAACACCTGACACAAATTATTGACACACGTTATACAGGGGCATAAATGTGGGGGTGGTACACCCCCCAGACACATGCTCCAGTCGGTCTCGAAATGAGGGCAGTCGGTCTCAACATTATGCATCTTTAATTAGATGCGATTCTAAGTTCTAACAAACAGTGACCGTACTGACCAATTGACCGACTAAATAGTTTCGGAGACCGACTTCAATCATGACAAGATATTAAGATTATGATGAGCGAGTTTACTCGTAAATCGTATTTTAACGTAATACCGGTAATTACAAGACTATGTGCACATGGTAACGTTTTCGAGTGTTTTCGTTTCTAAATGCATGCCTTGTCAGAAAACGTTGCGAGAAAAACAATCAATTTGAACAAGGCGCCAAAACGCTTAAGTTGAAAACGCCACTACGAAAACGCTCAAAAACGTTACCGTTTGCACATAGTCTAATAGTCTACAAATATACGACTCAGCGAAAATCCCGCTTCGGCAACTGTTGGACAGCGTTCTTCATCATTAAAATAACAGAATTTTTCGATATGATTAAAATAACAGAATTTTATGTGCCGCGTGCGTGGGTTGCATACTTGCGAAGACGCTGTTAATGCTAATTAGATAAAGCGAGAAACATTATTTCACAGATTCACAGTACTTTGTACGTTCTTGTAAAATTCTTAATAAATAACATAAATTACGTAGTACTCAATTTATAAGTGTTTTCTGACCATCAAAATGCTGCAAAATTTTCCCCCAAAGTCCAGGAAATGGCATTTCAGGACTCTAGATTGAAAAGTTTCCTGGGAGCATGCCCCGGACCCCCTAAAACCTCGTTCTGCGGCGCTCGGCTCATGGCAGCGCCACTCGTATTAGGACGGTGCATCAGTCGGTCTCATTTTGGCTATACATCCTCAAACAAAATCGATATGTACGCCCTGACGTTATAAAATAACAGTAATTACTAAATTCAATATAGAAATAATTACATAATATAGTACATACTTTCATAATCCAGCATTTTGCAAATGTACAAATTCACTCGGCTATATGGCCTTCCAAGTGACTCCTTGTACTTTTCAACTGAAAATGATTCTTTTGTTCCTGGTAAATATAACACTGTGTCCATATCTGGATATAACAGAACCCAATTATTATTTTCTTCATCTCTAAGTTGCTTGTTGTGAGCAAGTTGCTTCTCTACCCCAGCATTTTTCACAATAACATGAGAATCCGATTTTTTAACATCGATTGGAAGAAGAGACCCTCTTTTTATTCTAAGGTGCTTTCCCTCCAACTCCACAATTCCAATGTTAATCTACAATGGATATGCACAATCTGGGTTAATTACACTGTGTTTTAAATGTAACTATTTCATTATGTAATATTTAAAACACGAGCAGCAGGTTTTATCATATATAAAACACAAGACGTATAATCACAGACGTAGTAGAGTGTTTTAGATGTGATATGATATGTACTGAGTATTTTAAATAGCTTCAAAACGAATCGGTTTCTTCAGCACATTGGCGAAGTAATTTCGAAAATAAACACTATCTGAGCTGAGGAAATCAAAGTTAAACTTATGCAAATCAGGAGAAATCTTTATCAGATATAAAACACTCATTAATTAAACATGGCGTTCTTTCTAATTTTCTTCATGATTTATTAATTAGTTTTTGAAGTTTGTTTAACCTTGCACAGTTGTGGAGAAAAAAGTCAATAATTCAATTGGTCTGTATGTACTAGAATACAAATATATGCACATTCAAAATCTCATTTAAATTGTTGTTCATTGGTTCTTCAATGTTGATTCATTGTTGATTGGTTGTTCGTTGGCTATGAACATTGAAGAGCCAATTAATAAACAACCAAATTTTATTTTAAAAAATTTGTCCAGTAACAGGATGCGGGCATAGTTGCAGAAATTTTGTTTGACAAAACACCGTAAACTTTCGTTAATTTATCAACATTTAAAGCTGTACTTTGACAAGAAAAGTTACAGACAGGTTAGTAAAATTAATAAACTACGGATATATTTCGTGTGTGTATGGGAAATAGTTCAAAGACTTACCAACCTTATGTAATTTATACTATACGTCAATTCGCTGCGTTTTTATGTAAATTTGTACGTGGGCTGCCTATGGTAGAGATGGTTTAATACTATTCATGCCCTTAGTTTTATCAGAAATGAATAACATTTAGCCATGAGCAAGTTACAATTGCATTTTGACCACTATCCTGGGGGACACAATTTGTTTCCCAAGATGGCAACCAAAAACAAAATGCATTTTGATATTGAAATACAATAATAAGTTCTACTAAAACTTGGCATGCACAATATCATACAATCTATTCATCTGTCTTTTGTGTTTTGATTGTAAATATTGTCTTTAAAGGATATTTTGGACATGTTGACTAAAATTAAGATGATTAAATAGCAATAATGTCCAGCATTCCACTAGCTACCACTAATGTACCAAGGTGACAGGGTTCGAATTAACGATGTGCAATTTACACATCATTTTGGCCAAAATTATGCACAGTAGCCCAGGCTCTGTGTGGGTATTTATTTATTTTATTATATGGAAACTGGAAAAAGAGGACAACCTTTTTAGGCAACCCATTCAAACCGGAAATTTTTCGAGCGGACCAACCAGAAACTGGTGTTCCATTTACTTTTCATCTAGAATTACCGGAATTTCCATGTAAATGGTAAACAACCATAGCAACCTACAGTATTTAGTTAGTTTCACGAGTTACCACAAGGCAATTTTTGGGGATACTAGCCAATGGGGATGCAGAATCGGCTTGCGGGGAAGGTATGGTAATTGCCCTCAAAAACCTGGTCACACTAGTACTAAATTGGAAACTACTGTACCTTGACAGTCTCATCCTTCTTCCCTTTCTTTGTTGACATAAAACGATCAATCTTTTTTCTCTTTTGTATATCGAAGAACGACACATCTTCATCATCACACTTCCTTTGCATATAATCTTTAAAACTTAGTGGTTTGTTATCATTTAAACCATTTGCATGGCTTGAAGACCCAGTGGATGGTTGATTATTATTAATAGAAGACGTATTTGTTTCAGACCTTCGACAATCTGCCCCACATATTTCGCAAAAATTAGTATTTCCATTCCGCGAACTACCACATGTTGGACAGAACATCTAAAACGATATAAACACCATATTTCATTATAAAATGTATTCAAATTTTAAATGACACTATACGCTTCGGCACATGAAGCAGTTACTTACCGTTATATTCAATTATTCTCCTCTTTATTAATTTAATAGTATTGTTTTCGTCTGATCCACGCTTGCCACTCAGTCATGTGCCTCTTGTTTACAAGCTTTCTTCCTGAGGCCAGACGGCCAGCTGAGCAGACTGCCTGAGCCCGCTTTACCTGTGGTCTGCGGTTTCGCATTTTGAATTTGCGTTCGTGTATTTGGTTTTGCGTTCGTGTATTTGAATTTGCGTTCGTGTATTTCGATTTGCGTTCGTGTATTTGGATTTGCGTTCGTGTATTTGGTTTTGCGTTCGTGTATTGGTTTTGCGTTCGTGTATTTGGTTTTGCGTTCGTGTATTTGGTTTTGCGTTCATGTATTTGATTTTGCATTTGTGTATTTGGTTTTGCGTTCGTGTATTTGAATTTGCGTTTGTGTATTTCAATTTGCGTTCGTGTATTTGGTTTTGCGTTCATGTATTTGATTTTGCATTTGTGTATTTGGTTTTGCGTTTGTGTATTTCAATTTGCGTTTGTGTATTCGGTTTTGTGTTTGTGTATTGCACCTCTGGGCCACCGTAAGACGCACTACACGGCACGTGTACGAATCTCGCAATCACCTCGCGGCCACGCACTTGATAGCGCACATGCATTTGAGATCACAAAAAATCGGGTGTTCCGGGGGGAAAGGTCGCCAATTTAATGTCAATTCAACGTCTTCAGCAAATGTTTCAAGTTCAATATAAAGACTCTAATTCAGCATAGTTTGTGTAAAATCGTCATAAGATGAAAATTATATTTAAAGAAAAATGTGAAGCCCTGTCTTGAAGCACTAAATCACTAAATGTTAATGGAATTTAAAAAGAAACATAAATTGTATCACCCCCCCGGAAAGTTTACACTATGATGTATCTATGCATGTATGATAGCTCGTGTGAATTTTCGCCCCTCATCACAATACTGCAAAGTTAAAAACTTTGCACTAAAAAGGAATAGCATGGAGACTAATACCATCCTTCAAGCTTGCCTTGTTCTTACAAATCTCAGTAACGCAATAAAAAGGCATAATGTTTTAATAATTCCACAGCACTACAGCAATACCAAATCTACATATGTATCGATTCACAACCTGTACAAGCGCAAAAATATGACAAGAATGCAGAGTATGTGGAACCTGAGAAACTATTCAGGCAAAACTCCCTAAAATTGAAATAGAAAAATTTAATGGTTCTCCGCTCAATTGGCCACGCTTTTGGAGTCAGTTTGCAGAAAACGTAGACAAGCTTTCCATTGCGCACATAATACTAAGAAAATACATTATTTCAGTGATAGACTAACTTGTGCCGTTCAGCCTCTTCAAACCATGAAGAAGTTGGATTCAATTCAATTTATTCACACTATTTTACATAGGTACATTTTTGGTATAAGTACTAAATTGGAATTTTACGTCTATTGTATAAAAATATGGAAGTATTTAAGAATGTGCACAGTGGTTAATGGAGTATAAGCTTTCAAGTTACCATCTACGTATGAATATATGACTAAGCAATTGAGCTCATCAAACTGAGAAAGTTTCTAATTGAATATAATACAATTTTAGTATTAATATATTTTTTGACTAAAAGAAAAGAAAGAAAGAAAACAAAAACAGAAGCAGAGATATAGACTTGGAAACAACAAAATATTTTTATCAATCAACGTTTTTAGTCAGAATTTGATAATCTACTAGTCACCTAATCACAGTATGATCAACCATGCATACAGCCAGTTTAAATAATGAAATGACATTAATCTTATATTGTCTCCTAAAATCATTTGTTGTTGCTATTGTTTTCAAGCAAATTTGAATCTCGCAACACTGAAGCTGAGTATTTGAAAGTGAATTTTCCATAATTTGTTCTGATCTCTGGTAGAAAAATTAATATCTAGCTGCATTCCTGGTATTATAACTGTGCACATTTGTCACTGGTAATAGGAAATCATGAAATATTGAAGGAATAGTATTGGGTGGATAAACAATTTATCTGTTATCCAATTTTTTATTTAACAATATTCCGAGTAGTTGGTTTTATCGTGAAACAGATTCAATAGCATTACAATATTTGAGTATACTTTGAAATTCATTATTCATCACCATTTAAATTTCTTTAAGATTTTTACTAGTATAAAATATATTAGCATCATCAGCAAATAATCGAAAGGAAAGTTTTGTTGATGAATTCGGCTAATCGTTCATGTATAATAAAAATGGGCCTAAAGTGGATACTTGGGGAATACTGCATACAATATTCTCAGGTTTTCATTTTATATTTCCAATTTTCACGTATTGTAGTTTATTGTGTAAATAGCTTCGAAACCAGTCTTGAGCTATTCCATGGACATCATATTTATTCAATTTATTAAGCAGTATGTTGTCATTAACTGTATCAAATGCTTTCGATAAATTTCGGAGGTTTTTAAGTTGTCACTTATCTCTAAAATGGCTAATTCCGTAGAATAGCCCTTTCTGAAACCGAACTTATGTTTAAATGAAACACTGTTTCTTTCCAAAAACGAATTTAATTGATCTGAAATAATATTTTCAAGTATTTTACTAAAAGGTGACAATATTGCTATAAGTCTATAATTAGCAGCATCAGTGGTTATGTCACTCTTAAATACAGGATAACTCTTGAAACTTTCAATATGTCAGGAACAATACCATGAATAATAGATTGATAATAGCAGATAAATAAAAATCATAGTATCATAGGCATACAGGCTTCGAAATTTTGGGGGACAAACGGCAGTCCGCCCGACGAGCGCCAAAGGCTCAAGAAGTCCTAGGGAGGTTGGGGCATGTTCCCCCGGGAAATTTTGAAAAGTAGGGTCTCTAAAATGCACCATTTCCTGCATTTTGGGGTGAGGTTTTGTGCATGGAGCAGGTGAGGAATGAAGAGAAAATATTAGTTTCATCGTTTGTTGGAAAGACCAAATTGATTTCAAGTAAACAGGAACATTGCGTAACTCTTAAGTACAAATGGCCTGACTAATTAATATTTCTAACTAAACACTGGGCGGATGCCGCCCCCCAGCACCCCGCCTTGTACGCCTATGAGCATTTTATATATTTAAGTGGATCGATATCACATGTATGATCAATTTGGACCCACATTAATAAAATGATAATTGAATTGTTCAGCTATATCGGTTGGTTCTGTGTAGGTATTATTGTTTTGTATGAGTCTAGATAGACAGTTAAACTGACCTTTTGTTTTTCTTTTAATTATTGTATCAATAAGTTCCATGTTTCCTTGAAATTATTCTTATAGAGTTCAAAGCTTTTATTATAATAATCCTTTTGCGGTATTTTATATATGATTCAGTAAATTAGAATATTTTTTATATTTTTGTACCTTTACAGGGTCATGACCTAACTTGTAACGATTTCCAAACATTCCAGTCAGGAGTAAACCCTTTGATATCCAAGGATTAGTCAATTGTTTCATCTTGGATGCAGAAGCTTTCCTTAATGGTGCATGTTTATTTATAACTTCAGTCACTTTTTTAATACAATTTGTAGTCAATTCATAAAGATCATGTGTATTATTTAGTTTATTTTGCCAAACAATCGAGTTCATATCAGCTAGATACAACCCTTACGAAAAAATCCTATAGGAATTCCTATAGGATTTCCTATGGGAATTCCTATTAGATTTTGGGCCAATTTCCTATAGGAATTCCTATATATATATTCCAATAATAATTTTCCTATAGGATCCTCTTGGATCCTATAGGAATTCCTATAGGGAATTGGCCCAAAATAGAATAGGAATGCTATTAGTTTTCCTATAGGAAGTCCTATAGCACAGAATAGACATGGGCAGAAAGTCCACTCTCGTTCCGACCTTTGAAGTTTTTGTGCCAGCACATGTTACTTCCGGCGTCTTGGCCGCCATGTTTGAAACTCTGGTCCAAAACATTATAAACTAATATGGCGAAACTTGTATTTCATAAATTTAAATGAGTATATCGTCGTTATTTTATGGTGGATGTCAGTGAAATTTTCAGGACGTACTAAAGAAAGGTAGATTATTCATTTTATTTTAATTAAAGCGTATTTAATGATGCTAAAATTGTCATTTTAAACGCATTGCTATGTGCTGTTTTGTGACGCGAAAAGGCCGAAAGTCACCGGACGGATATACATGTTATTTTTCTGAGTGTTGCTTGAATTGCAACTATTATTAGACTTATTCACCAGAACTGGCTTATAATTTTTCACTTTGATTGCTGGATAACAGTATAAAGATATTTGTTCACATCTATCAAGCAAGTTACAGTTCATGACCCAAAATTGCAACACACTAATCTCATGTACATTTACACAGTGTAGCACCATCTTAATGACTTCACCTGTTTTCATTTACCATCAGCATCATTAGGTTTACCATCTTAGAGATAAGAATATTGAAGGAGCTAGACTAAGCTCCAAAATATTACACATTCAAACTGTGTTGGCTGCATAGCTCAGTCTGGAATGCATTGGTCTTGTAAACTAGAGGTTGTGGGTTGCATTCTCACTGTGGTCAAGTTGATTTTTCAGCTTGCCCAGTGTAGATTTACTCAGTGTAGCAACATCTTAGTTAGTAATTCACCTGTGTATGATTACCATCAACATTAGATTTAACCCAAGTTTTGTACCTTACAGTTCAGTTCTTCTGTACTCTGGTGTAAAAGATATTAAGCAATATAGCTTGTAGAAGTTGCTGTTAAGTAAACTGTTTGGTGACTTCCCACTAGTCCGAAGGTTCACTAGTCCGAAGGTTCAATAGTCCGAAGGTTCACTACTCCGAAGGTTCACTACTCCGAAGGTTCACTACTCCGAAATATGTGCGTTCTGAATCGCAATTACGTGTCCTACTGCCAGTACTGGGTAGGTTCAGGGGCGTAAATAGTGGGGGGGTGTGGGGGGGTGTGACACCCCCCAATGTGTAGAAATGGCTAATTTACCAAATTCGTCGGGCAAAAATGAGGCCCAAGAATGTTGTTGAGAACTACTTTATGTAGCTTTACATAAATGACAAAATTGCTTTGCTAGTATTAGCTTGCGGGCAGACTCAACCTGAATTTATTACTAATAAATTCAGGTTGAGTCTGCCCGCTGGCTATGCTAGTATAAGAATTGTTCAAAGGATATTTCTATTTTTAGTAGCTATATGTAGAACATTAGACATTATTATATGCACAAGCTCTGGATATGAGGTATTCTGCAATCTGATTGGTTCTCTACTAGCAGGATATTAGCTCTTATAATATAGCCAACCACAATGCTGCAATCTGATTGGTTGTCTACTAGCAGGATATTTTGTGATATCCTACTAGTAGAGCAATATCCTACTAGTAGGGAAAAAAACAAAATGGCTTCCAGATTTGTAAGCATGAATGATGAAGAAATTGGAGTTTTGCTTCAAAATAGCACGCCTAAGAACACAAAAAAGGCAACAAAATTTGGAATGAAGGTTTTTGACGGTAAGCCAAATGTAAATGTGTATAAAATTTATACTTAAAAAGAAATTACGAAAAGTAAACATGTATCGCATAAACATGAAAACATATTTTATTTTTCGTTTAATTTTATAGAATGGTTTACCAGCTCAAGGCTATATTATAAGTGAAATATTATATTCGCTCTCGTCGGATATTGGCTGATAGCCAACTCGGCGAAGCGCCTCGTTGGCTATCAGCCAATATCCGACTCGAGCTCATATAATATTTCTTACATATCCTACTAGTAGAGAAATATATAATTTTTTATATAAGTTTTAAAAGTATATAATTATTAAACAATTATCGTATAGAAAAATGCGACGACTATACTAATAAAGGTGCTGTAATACGAGCAACAAAATTGCTGCAATTAGTTGAAGCAAAACTATTAATACTTTTTCCTTAAATAAAAAATATTTTAAAGCGAAAAAATGTAACAGTAATATTGTTAAATACCAACCTCTATATACACATTACGTAAAATAATACTAGACTCTTAATATTCAATTATGACGTAATGATACGTTAATTTGATATGAGCTATCACGAATTGCCCTAAAACGTAGTTATTAGATGTGATACTGCATTCCAATAGCGCTCAACATCCCGGACTCCATTAATGTAGTCGGTCTTCAATCTCCGAAGTTGATTTTCCAACCGTTGCCAGCGGCGACGCCTTCGTGTGGGATGCCCGCCATTATCCATGGAACGGATGCCTTGGTCAGTTTGAGCCTGAAGATCTTTTAAATGCCTTATAAAGATCCACAAGTTGGGATGACGCACTTGTACACGGTTGTTCCAAGCGCGATGAAACCCTTAATAAAAATGCAAATATAATTGTATAATAACAAACGTGTATGAATAAATGGCGTGGTTCCAGTTTTCTCATATTCCCAAGCTATCACTCTTTTTGTATTTTAAGGTGGCTCGATACAGTATTTTCAAAAATGAAAAATTTACGATTTACGTCAGACTTATTGGACAATTATTACTTGTTGGAAAACAAAGAGTGTATGACTTTTATAAACTAATATCGAAAGAGTTTAAATTTTGAACAAAGGTCACATTACTGCCGTTACTATGGCAACAATGACGTTTCAATATGGCGAATATTTTCCATTTAAAGTAATTTAACTCGAAAACGATTTCGGTGACCCCGTTTTTATTTCATAAAATGCTTTCTTTTAGTATATTGAACTAACTTGGAAAATTTTGGGTCGACAGAATTTTATTAATATCGTAAAGTAATTCGATATATTAAAAAAGCATTTTATGAAATAAAAAATGGGGGTCACCGAATTCGTTTTCTTAAATAACTTTTAATGAAAATATCCGCCATATTGAAACGTCATTGTTGCCATAGCAACAGCAGTTATGTAACTTTGTTAAAATGTTTTAATTCTTTCGATGTTATTTTATTATACACTCTTTGTTTTCCAACGACAGGTAATAATTGTCCAAAAAGTCAGACGTAAATAGTTAATTTTCCATTTTTTTAAAAACTGTCTCGCGCCACCTTAAGTTATGACGTCAATAATTGATCCTGGGATGGCAGCAAAATGGAGAAGTCTGATGTCTAAGAGTTGATTTAACGAGATGAAATGAAATTTGGTACAATTTGTAAGTGCGCGTAAGCAAACATTTTGGATTGTTAATGCATGTGGTTGTTATGGCAACAAGCTAGCTACGAACGCCTATAGGCTATAAGAACAATAAGAATGAATTACGGAATCAGCTTTCAGACATCAGACTTCCTTCTTTTTCAAACACAATTCCGTCTCAAACACAACCAGTGACGTCAAAACTCGAAAAGCAAAAAGTGCAATAACTTGAGATGAAATGAGATACGAAAACTAATATTGATAATTAATAAAATAATGAAGAGTAAACTACAATACCTTCGGCGTGATTGTTTGTACGGCAATCCATGTCCCGATCGTACACATTCCACAAAGCTATAGGAAAGTTTCCGTTGATGTAGTTATTGTACACGTAATTGAAGAACTCCACCAAACCTGGGTATCTTCTGAACAATCGTTGTGTCCTATTCTCTGTGCGCAGCAAAGCAAAGTTATTTCTCACGATGGGTGTCGGCAAAAATCCGATTGACATTACTTTCCTAATGAGCTTCTTCACACGCTCGTGATTTCGGTAAGCACGGGCCAAACCAAGTTCTTTGACATGGCGCCATAGAGATTGGTTAAAATGAAAATAGCATCCCTCTATTCTGGTGTCTGGTAGTTCTGTCTGGATAGCAGCGATCAGGGCTTGCTCAAAATCGCACACAATTGCCTCGGGTTCCCATTCACTTCCCGTCACACGTCGAATTTTCCGCTGGAGAATTTGTAACACCTGTCTGTAATGGCCAATCGCTCTATTTGTCATTGTTGCTATTGCTAGAGGTAATACTCGACCATAATACTCTGCAAGTATGGTGAAAACTTGCTCGTAGGGTCGTGGTGCTGTTCGAAAAGTTGCATCCATATACAATTGTTGACACTGATCAAGTGCGCGCAGATTTTTCGTGGTGCAGAAAATAGCGATACCCCAGTCATTGTCTTGCAGGAGCCTTTTGTTTCTCCATGATCGTGCCCAGGAACCTTCGATGTTTACGTCGTATATATCTTGTGGCGCGTCTGGTACTTCAGCTGATTTGACTCTTGACATTTGTGAGAGAACCGACTGAAAATCAGGAATCTCTTGATCGGATCCGTTACCCTGAACCTCTCTGTGAATGGTTGAAACATGCTGGTCATAAACTCGCTTTATCGGTTTGGTTGGATCGTCCTTTATGCTGTCTTTTACGTCATTTAAAAATATCCCTTTTTGTATAACAGCATAGTCTTCTTCGTGGTTATGTTGGTCTCTCTCCACCACTATAATATTTGCATCTTCATCATCCTTGTCAAAGAGATTGGTCTTTAATTTCGCGCCACAGGTTGTTCTCCAACACCGCCAATGCATCGTTGATTGACTCTGTCGATTGAACTGATATTTATAGCCGTCTTCAACTAGGACTCTTCCAATACCTCTCGCACCTGTGATTATTTGAGCCATCTAATTTCGAGGTGTATCGTGCTTGAACTTAACGCTAACTTGAAACTGACTCAATGTTCAACTAACTAAAATGGACTGTTACATCTATATATATATATATATATGCACTGCCGGTATGCAGTAAGCAGATAGCAATTACATTATTATCACATTATTATTGGACGGATTGCCGGTAAAGGTGTGATGAATAGAAAAGTACTTACACGTTAACAAAAATACATTAAGACAATTTTCATAATACTTTGCTTTGCCAGATTACCTTTAAAAGTGTTATACATAGGTGTTACAGCTCTCGTCATGCGAAAAAGGCTATAAATAGAATTAAATTGCATTAACACAACTTTCAGTCATCAATATACAATTGGTCATGCATATAGAAACGGGACAGTTTTGGAGGCCTTTTATTTCTCGTTTACCCTCCTCTTCTCCCCTCATCTTCACCCCCCCCCTTCATATGCTGTTTATGGTCGATTTCAACACAGACCCCAAAACGGAAGGAGAAGAAGAAGGCCCAGGTTAAGGCTGTATGTGAATCGGGTATCCGATTTCGGATATCACCAAAACATAATTCAATAATTATTCATTAACTTAACCTTTTAAGAGTTGCTGTTACAGCTCTCGACAAGGGAACAGTATACTTACAAGCCAACTAAATTGCATTAACACAACTCAGTTACAAGCAGAATCTGATTATAATAAGTTGTATTATAATGTAATTTAGTTAGTTTGTAAGTACTTAGGCTTTTCTATTCATAGCCTTTTTTCCCTTGCCGAGAGCTTTAACACCAACTCCTAAGTTGGACTTATTATGAAAATTGTGTTAATGTAATTTATAGTTGGCTTGTATAAGAATTTTTCTATTCATAGCGGTAGCCTTTTCCGCTTGCCGAGAGCTTTAAATTAACACCATCTCCAATATAACATTTTCATGAGTAATCCAGCTAAGTTGGACATATTATGAAAATTGTGTAAATGTACTTTAGTTGGCTTGTATAAGGACTTTTCTATTCATAGCCTTTCCCCTTGCCGAGAGCTTTAACACCATCTCCAATATTTAACACTTTTCATGCCTTTGGGTAATCCGCCTAAGTTGGACAAATTATGAAAGTCGTGTTAATGCAATTTGTTAGCTTGTAAGTACTTAGGGTTTTCTATTCATAGCCTCTTTTCCCTGCCGAGAGATTTAATACCAACTCCTATAATGCTTAATGCTATATACAACACATTTATGGGTATAATCCGGCTAAGTTGGACTTATTATGAAAATTGTGTTAATGTAATTTAGTTGGCTTGTATAAGGACTTTTCTATTCATAGATAGCCTTTTCCCTTGGCGAGAGCTTTAACACCAACTCCAATATTTAACACTTTTCATGAGTAAGATTAGCTAAGTTGGACATATTATGAAAGTTGTGTTGAATGCAATTTTGTTTGTTTGTTTGTTAGGACTTAGACTTTTTTATTCTTATAGCCTTTTTCCCTTGCTGAGAGCTTTAACACCAACTCCTATAATCTTATACAGTATATAGCACTTTTATCGGTAATCCGGCTAAGTTGGACATATTATGAAAGTCGTGTTAATGCAATTTGTTAGCTTGTAAGTTGTAAGTACTTAGGGTTTTCTATTCATAGCCTTTTTTCCCTGCCGAGAGCTTTCACACCAACTTCTATAATGCTTAATGCAATATACAACACATTTATGGGTAATCCGGCTAAGTTGGACTTATTATGAAAATTATGTTAATGTAATTTAGTTGGCTTGTATAAGGACTTTTCTATTCATAGACTTTTCCCCTTGCCGAGAACTTTAACACCAATTCCTATATAATTATAACACTTTTCATTGGTAATCCGGCTAAGCTGGACATATTGTGTCACAGCAATTTAAAAGCCAACTAAGTTACATTATACTGTAGCTCAACTTTCATAATATGTCCAACTTACCCGAATTATTTATAAAAGTGTTATATAATAGGAGTTGGTGTTACAGTTCTCGGTGAGGGAGAAAGGCTATGAATGGAAAAGTCCTTACAAGCAAATTAAATTACATTAACGTAACTTTCATAATATATCCAGCTTAGCCGGATTACCCGTGAAAAGTGTTATATATAGGAGTTGGCGTTACAGCTCTCGGCAAGGGAAACTTAGTCACATAGTTGACTTGTAAGGACTTTTCTATTCATAATGATATGCATTGCACCTTTACCGGCAATCCGTCCAATAATATTGTGATAACTACCAGGGCCGCCGAGAGAACTCGCAGGGCCCGGGGCAAAATTTTCCTCGGGGCCCCCCAAAGACCTTCCAACTTTGTTGATGAAAAATGCGTGCTGTCAAAGGCATGAGACATCTAGTGGGGTGTGAGAGCATGTTTCCCCCAGACAATTTTTGAAATCCAGAGTCTCTGAAATGCCATTTCATGCACTTTGGAGGAAGATTCTACAGAATTTCAATGGTCAAAAAATGACATATAACATGTAAAAAAATACAAATCGGCCCCAAAGTGCCAAATTTTCAGTGCCCCTATGACCTGATCGGCTGATCATTATTTTCAAACAGCAGAAAAGACTAAAAACTGTGCTAAGGCATACAGTACTTCAAAGCGTTGTGAAAAACTTTAATGAAAAACATATATAATGACACTGAAATAAATTGTCAACAGTTAAATGAGCACTTTAAATTTCATTCTGGCCTTTTTTCAAGATGGGGCCTCTATTAGTTTGGGGACCCGGTCTCCCCCCCCTCTCGGAGGCCCTGATAACCACTGTAGGTTACGTACCTAAAATTTAGTAAATGCTGCCTTTTTAGCATAATCTCAAGTGTTTCACGAATCATAAACGTATTTTTAGGTATTCTTCGTACACACGCCAACCAACCGGGCTTCGGTGGCGAAGTGGTTAGCGCACTTGCTTTTCACCTCTAAGGTCACGGGTTTAAGTCTCAGTGAGAGCTTTCTCAATGCGACTCGAACCCAGTCCTCAAGTGAAAAGAGTAAAGTCAACGCTCTGCCGAAAGTCGTGGGTTTTCTCCGGGTACTCCGGTTTCCTCCCACAGGGAAAGTTGACAGGGTGGGTTAGGTAAAAGGGCCCACAGTAATTGGCATATGCTGTTGTGGTCACCCTGCCCTAGTTGGCGAAGCTAAATAAAAAAAACAAACAAAAAAAAATACACAGGGGTCCCCTACACAACTTCCCCAACGTTTACATTCCAACTTGTTTATCAATTAGATAATACTATATACAGTTCCTCGTTGCTTATATAGTCCGTATTTCCTGTTATTCCCAAGTTTTGTAAATGTTCCAGATTACCTATATTCCATAACCAGTTTGAATTGTTCTTATTCGCAAGGAAAATGTTTGTTATCTGCTTTGTACTAACACTGGAACATAACTGAATTGAACAGTAAATTGTTAGAATAAGAAATATGTCTTCGTAGTCGTAGAACAGGTTGTTCATGCTTTTTTTTTCGCAGTAACCACATTATTCTTGGCAGTATATATAATAATAATAAGAGCCGTAACATAACATCACCGAAATTTCGCAATAATATGACTAATATATATTCTTTGCATGATCGAACTACTGACACATAGGTCAGTATATCACATTTATAAACTCGCTGATTTTTCTGCATAGACGATAGACATGGACCTCTGGACATGGACTATATTTCCTCTTGCAAAAATGTATTGCTCTTTACAGATGACCGATGTTGTATAACGCGCCCAGTTGTGAGTCCCCATTTAGTAGGTTATTTTTCTAAGTTTAGGAATTGAATTTGGCGGGCATTTAAGAGTCACATGGTTAATATCTCCCTACAAGGACATGTCTCTCACAAATGATTAATTTCTAAGCTGGAAAATCCCGATGATAATGGCGGGCATCCCACACGAAAGCGTCGCCGCAACGGTTGGAGAATCAATTTCGGAGATTGAAGACCGACTACATTAATGGAGTCCGGGATGTTGAGCGCTATTGGAATGCAGTATCACATCTAATAACTATACGTTTTGGGGCAATTCGTGGTAGCTCATATCAAACTAACGTACCATACGTCATAATTGAATATTAAAAGTCTAGTATTATTTTACGTACGGTGTATAGATGTTGGTATTTAACAATATCACTGTCACATTTTGTCGCTTTGAAAATCTTTTGTATTTAAGGAAAAAGTATTAATAGTTTATTAGGGCTTTGGTGGCTCACTACGCTTTTTTAAAAATGGAAGATTTCCGATTTAGATCCAAATTTTCCGAAAATTATTATTCGTTGAAAAACAAAGAGGGTCTGAATTGTATAAAACAATAACTAAAGAGTTTGAAATTTTTCAAAAAACATCTATAATTGCCGTTGCTATGGTAACAATGACGTTTCAATATGGCGGTTATTTTGGCTTTAAAGTGATTTAACTAGAAAATAACATTGGTGACCCCCATTTTTTATTTCATAGAATTCTTTCTTTTAGTATATTAAATTATTTTGACAATTTAAAAAAAATTCTGTCATGCCAAACTTTTTCAAAATAGGAAAATGAGATTATTCGTTATAACGTATTTTTGCCATGACAGAATATTTTTTAAATCTCTAAAATAATTCAACATAGTAAAAGAAAGCATTTTATGAAATAAAAAATGGGGGTCACCGATGTTATTTTCGAGTTAAATCACTTTATAACCAAAATATCCGCCATATTTAAACGCCATTGTTGCCATAGCAACGGCAGTTATATGTTGTTTGAAAATTTTTAATATATATCGTTATTTTGTCCGGTGACCTATGTTCAATTTTGCATGCTGTATTGTACCCCAAAAGTCTTTCATTATAGCAAAAATAAAAAAAATTCTGTAATTGAAAGTAGAAACATCAAAATGTATGAAAACACCGATATATGGTGAGTAAGACCTTAAAACACGGAGTTTAAGAAATTCAAAATGTTGTACGCTTGAATTTTTGAAAACTGTATCGAGCCACCTTAATTGAAAAGTTGACGAATGTTGATTGTTGTCTCTTGTTTTGTAACTTATTTCGCTAATAATAAAAAATCAATTTTTGGTAAATTACTTATGACATCATGCTATGTGGAAGTTACACATAATCATTAGAAGCCGTCGTTGTCACACTGAGATGGGAACATTTAAATAATTATGCATATCGCAATATTCATTAACTGTTAATTATATATGATTATTATTATACAGTCAAACTCTATTCTCGTTTCGGATTGGTCAAAAAGCCCCGGATAATGCTCAATATCCGGTAGTTCTCACGTTAATTCCGCTGGTGATGTCATCGGCATGGAATAATAGTTTTTTAGATCGAACTTCTATCGATTAAAAAAAATGCTATTATTGGATGCTGTCGCGCCCAGGCCCCCACCACGGTTGGCATATTGTATACGCTTCGGCAGATAACATTGACCTCGGGCTCTTGATATCATGCTCATCCGATAATTGTCTAATGTTCCACAAATAGCCACTATAACTAGAGCTATCCTTTCAACAATTCTTATACTAGCATAGCAATTTTGTCATTTATGTAAAGCTACATAAACTCATCAGTAAGATATGTGCGTCAAAGGAAATATATATTTTCGTAATCTTAACGAGTCAAAAACTGCCTGCAAAAAGTTTCATATTTAAAGGTGGTCAGTAATACAGGCGACATTTTCCAAGGAGGAACGCGTTGCCAAACAAATCGAATTCCGTGTAGCATCGCCATCGGAAATAGTCGTTGAAACTAGTTATATCATCGCTTTAACCTGTTCCTTAACTGTCTTTCGTGCATATTCTTACCCAGTAGGACACGTAATTGCAATTCAGAACGCACATATTTCGGAGTAGTGAACCTTCGGAGTAGTGAACCTTCGGACTAGTGAACCTTCGGAGTAGTGAACCTTCGGACTAGTGAACCTTCGGACTAGTGAACCTTCGGACTAGTGAACCTTCGGACTAGTGAACCTTCGGACTAGTGAACCGTAACCAACTGTTTTGGCAACACAGCATATTGTCCAGAGTGCATGGTTAAAGATGTGCTACCTTCAAATATTTGCTGTCCTTCTTTTTAGTGATGGAAAGTTCACGATTGGCAAATTTCAAGTTGTAGTAAATGCACAACCTCAAAAACAATTTTTGTACTAATTCCAATGGAAATTCATCACAGCATTTAAATGGCTATAGCGTCAGTGTTGATATTGTTGGCCTTTTTGTATTGTTGTACATTTTGTATTGTTGTACATTTTGTATTGTTTTACTGAATTTTTGTGGATGAAAGTTTTTAAAGATGTAAAACCAGTTTTCCTCTAGCGATAGTTTCACGCAAGGACTTTGCTCATTTTTTGTTTGTTTTCAACTCGCTATTCTGGAACTAGCTGGACGAAGAAATAAAAAAGTCATTTTGCGCGAAAAATTGCTAATGGAAAATCAGTGTAGATATCAGCTAGTAAGAAAAAAGTAAAATATTTATACATACATTGATATTGATTCTCCAATAATTGAACGATTAAATCATTCGTTAGATTTATGTAATTACGCCTAGTTTCCCGTTGAGTACAACATTGGTTGTAGTCATTACGGATTGATAACTATACTGTCGAACCAGTACGTTCCAGTCGTCGTATTTTAACCGCATCGTCAAACTCTGGAACAAAATTATTCTGGCTGCTCCTCTGAATAGCTTTTCTAATCTATCGCTGTTCAAAAAGTTCATAACGGACAGATATAAATTGGAGATGATCAGAACATTTGATTTGACGATGCCTTGCACATGGTCTCTTGTGCGTGACTGCTCTTGCCATAGGCAATTGAGTAAAGTTTGAAGTAGAGCGTGAAATAAAGGCGAGTGATGATGTTTCGCAAAAGCATTGTTATTGTCTCTATTTGCTTGTGAACCTGTGTTTTAATTCTATTATTCATCATTCGCTTTTATTTGACTTTTCTGCTTTTTATTTACTATAAGTACAATTATAACATAATATGTTATATATAGTTTGTTTATATATTTTTATATATATAAACCATAGTTAGACATAGCATTATTAATAGTAAGGAAGATGCCTTGCATGGGACGAACTATCGTCTCGTTCGCATCTTTCCTTTTGGGCCACCTACTTTCACTATTATTGTAAATATTTCAGTTGTTATGGTTCCAATAAAGTTGTTAAAATAAATAAATAAAATAACGTAGGTCCAGTACTCAATAGAGGTTTGGAAGTTTCTAATTGATTCTGATTTTATGGGAAAATATTCGACAAGTCAATGTAGCATTTTGAAACAGTTAAAAAATCAACTGCCATATTTTAAGGCAAACAATAATATAGGTATGTTGCACAAATATAAATGAACTTGAATATATAATAACTTTCAAACATATAATTCACATAAGAGTCTGAAACAAGATTGAGATCTTGCATTCCAGTTTGAACCATACCACACTAAAATTAAATTAAAATGTTTTTTTACATTTTTGGACTTGTACAAAATCAGATTTTGTTGCACGTTGAAACCAGTTTTATTACCTGATATATTACTCTGCCAACAAGTCTTAATAACTAAGGTGATAGCAACAATAATATACTTGGTGCTAAATGTAACATAAACTTGAGTAAAATTCTCATCTTCAGATTATTTTCCCCTTCATTGTAGAGTAAACTGTTAACACAATCTTAAAAACTAAGATTGTATATTAGAACTGTATATTAGAACTGTATATTAGAATCTTCTCACAGATTTATAATTAAAACTGTCATCAAAATAAATCAGGTCCCTTGATTGATCCAATGCTTATTGATCTTTAAAACTATTTTTCCAATATCAATGAACAGTCATATTAAGGTCACAGGAGGCCTTGCGATACCAAATTCGTAAAGCCACAGCCAAAGGATTTTAATAGGTTCAAGTCAAGATATTATCCCCAAAATTTATTTTTGAAGACCAATTTCTTTCATATCTCAGTATTCTTTTATATTAAACCATTGTAGGCCAATATGCCAAGTTAATATTTCATTGCTCTTGGTGAGTACTGGGTACCGTCAATTCGTCAAAGCTTGATCAGAGATTCACAGAAAGTTCTATGAACTAGTTTATTTCCTTCATTGCCCATGGCGTGTACGTCCTTAATCCTTTTATACACCGTGAAATATCACCAACTTATCACTCAAAACATATCGTACGGCGATGACTAAGCTCACAGAAGCTATATAACTTGTATGACAATGTATGACAATCAGGGACGTAGCGACCGGGGGGGGTGTGGGGGGTGCTACACCCCCCCAATGGAGACGTTTCGAAAAAATCAGGTAAAATTGTGACGATCAGGTAAAAAAATCAGGTAAAAAATCAGGTAGATTTGCGCTAAAATGTGAAAGGTTAGATACATTTTCTTCGATCTGTACTCATTATCTTGCATATATATGCAGCGGCCGCGGGTCAAATGACATGTATATCATATTATCACAGGAAACACAATGATAGTTACCATGTGCGCTCACGGCTCACGCATGTTTGAAATATGACTCACATATTTATATAGCACGCGTATATAGTTACACTTATATTGCGCTTTTTCATGGAGATTTGAGCGGATAATTGTTGGAAAGTTCTGTTAAGCGTTAATTTTTCTTTACTGATCAGTGATCAGTGATCACTGCCATGCAATGCAATGAAACATAGGAAAGTTGAACAATCAAATCGAAATCGCGTTGTTTGCTTGCGATGCGACCAGGTATTAAACGGAGATAATGTAGCACAGCATCAGCGATCAAAGCATGAAGGTTTGACACCAAAGTTTCAAGACATAGCTGACAAATCGCAGCGGCTTCTTAATTTTGGAGGACTATCAAAGCCTGCAGCTAAGGTTAGTTTATATATTCCTTATATCTTATGGTATCTCCTTATTGTCTGGTGCTGACAAGTGCTGACTAAAGTAAGACGATATCGTCTTACTTTTGCAGTTTCATATCTTCGGTTCAGTGCATGCTATGTAGATGAAAATACCACCGTTCAATTCAGCGTTTTAGATGTCTTTAGAGAAGTAAATTGTGTTTGTTTACAATGCTACGTGGCCAATTTAGCCCCTTTCAAACACCTCTGAACTTTGTATTGTTTACAAATTAACAATAATACAAACTAATTATATATTCATTTCGCTTTCCTACCTTTGGTTTACACGCTACAAACTCCTAAGTGTGACCATTGGATAGCTCTTGAAAATCCTGTTCGAAAGGATGTATTTAAATATCCATACTAAATAAACTAGCCATTTTATGACAATTCTCTACTTTTCTCGTGAAAATGCCGTCTTTATTGCGAAATCCCGGTTTTGTCGGCGCACGCTCGGGCAACTTCGGAAGCTAAATCTCCGCGGCTTTGCATCCTAGCGTATTGAAATTACCGGCAATCGATTCCGCGTGATGTAATTGCCTAGATGGCCGATTTTCATTGGTTTATAGCAATCAACACTGACCTTATATGGCATTTCGTAATTAATTTGCGCGTGCGGGAATCAAATTTCAACGATCTCGGCATTTTGTATGCGACTTTCAAAAAATAAAAAAAAATACTTCTACTTCTTCAAATACAATGAAACTTTCCAATAATATTCCTTTTTACATGAGCTACAATTTTGGGATTAGAATTGCCAACATTTTCTCGAAAATTCTAAATCCTGTTCTGGCAATTCAGGTTTATTTCAACAATAATTGTAAAATTTTTTAGATAATTTATGAACATGTATGCAAATTAATTTGGATATGTAATATGAACCGGGACAAACTAAATATAATTTTAAAGAGGAAGTCATAAGCTATCGAATGACGCGTGTCCTGTTGCCAGAGAATAAACACATCTGGCGATATTTACATTTGAAACAACCGATTGTAATTACGGCCAAGGCAGTGGTCGATAAAGAGATATATATATTTGTTCAGTTTCAGTTAAATAGGGCAATAACATGATTTTTATAACCGGATATATAGTATATTGTTTATTTGTGGCGGCGCATTTTAACTTGAATATATTAATAACTTATACTTTTTCTATATTAATGTTTTGTAGTCTATAAGCACCACAGACTCCATAATCACCATTGAACCGCAAGGCGAAGATTTAGAAAATGAACAAATTATTGTCGTTCCGTTCAATTCTACAGAAGCCGAAGACGAGCAACAACAAATGATCTGTGACTCCGTCTGCTGTGGCGCCCACACTTCCGCACTCCTGGACTACACCAACTTTGTCCGCGAAGGTGGCCAGATCGACACATTGTTGACAAAGCAGCAGCGAAGAGGCATTATCGACAGTGAAACGGAAAAGAACAGAGAAGTTATCGAGGTGCTCTTTGACGTGGCTAAGACTCTAGCAAGAAATGGGATGGCATTTCGTGGTAACAACACTGATGAAGACGGAAACTTCCGGCAGATTGTCGAACTTCTTTCGCGCCACAACCCAGTGATGAAAGCCTGGCTAGATAACCGTTCTGCGCGTAAGTACCACACGACATATCTAAGCCCACAAAGTCAGAATGAGTTCATTAGCCTACTGAGCGAGGAGGTGAGAAGCAGAATAAGCACTTGTGTGAAAAATGCTGGTTTCTGCTCAGTTATGGCAGACACCACACCAGACGTGAGTCACAGTGATCAGCTCTCTGTTGCAGTCCGTTATATCGATACTGAATCTTGCATGCCAAAAGAGCGTTTAGTGAGGATCGCAGTAACTAAAGACAAGACTGCAGCTGGACAAGCAGAAGATATTGTGAAGTGTTTGAAACAATCTGACATCCCATTGTCTACTGTTATGTTCCAAACCTACGATTCAACTGCAAGCATGTCTGGAAAATTCAATGGCACCCAACAGAAGCTTAGTGAATTGTTAGAGCGAAAGATCCCTTACACAAAGTGCACTCCGCATGGTGTAAATCTGGTAGTAGAGCACAGTTGTACGGCCTCACCATTAATTGGTAAGGTATTCATGGTCTTGGAGCAGCTTTTCGTATTTTTCATCAGCAGCACAAAAAGGCATGAAGAATTGCAACAGAAATCCCATGAAGTTGAAAACTACCTGCAATTGCAAAACCTTTCCAAGACAAGATGGACAGCCCGTCCAGAATCTGTTGAAGCTGTTTGGAGAAGTCTAGAAGCTATTCTGTCTGCTCTCGATTCAATTAAAGATTCAAGATCATGTGACAAAGAGTCGAAGACCAAAGCGCTGGCACTGATCAACAACATTGTCAACATCGACTTCATCTGCGGAATAATGTTTCTGAAGAACGTCATGTACAAGACAAAACTACTCGCCGACCTCCTTCAAGGAGAGACAGTTGATATTGCCGGTGCCATCATTGCGATAGAGGCGACACAAGATTGTCTACAGAAAATGCGAGTAGATGATAACGCAGTGGACGACCAAGTACAAGCCGCAATGACAGTTGCTCGAAACATCGGTGCTGACCCAGTTGCAGATTTTTCCAGGTTACATCGAATAAGGAGGCCTTCTACACGACTGGACAATCAACCAGAATCAACAGCTATGGAGTTGGCAAGCATCCTTACCTTTTATCGCACCGAATTTTTCAAGTTAATCGACCAATTGTGTACCACGTTGATGGAGAAAGGGAATTCTCTCAAAGACACATTTCAACCTTTCCTGAAAGTGCTGCATCCAGAAAGTCCAGGAACAGTCGAGGACATGCGAACATTGGTAGCTATGTTCCCGTTAGTGTTATCACATGATTCAAGTGCAGCAATTCACAGCGAATTGGCTGTTTTCTTTGAGTACGCAACAAAGGAACATAAACGAGAACAAGATAAACGCCAGTCGGAAGGTTTGGAAGCAATATCGATGACATACACAATTGCTGCAAACATCGCTCTTCAAACAGCCCGGAAGCATGGACTCTACAGGTTAGCTGCCAAGGTTTACAAGTTATTTCTAACAGCCGCTCCGGCAGTTGTTACGAACGAGCGATCATTCAGTCTATTGAAGATTGTGAAAAGCTATTCACGAAACAAGATTTCAGAAGAACGTTTGAATGATTTAATGATCCTTGCGGCAGAGAAGGATATCACTGACGCCGTCGATATTAATAAGCTGGCAAAAAAATGGTCAATCTTGAAAAACCGACGACTGTTAATCGAATGAAGAAGCTTTTAACTAATTTCTAAAACATACCAATTACCAACCAATACTACCTATAAGTTCATCAGAAAATATATATATATATATGTTCACCAATTAAAATTACTATATATTCACCAATTAAAATTACTACTGTATATTCGTTAGTTTTATCAACCCTTTGAGGCTTTGAACTTTTAGCCTTTAGAACTTGAGAATTGTGAACTTGTAGTTGTACATATTAGAACGTCTTGATCAGCTCAATGTATGCATAATGTAGATTTTTGTTGGTATACATGTTTTTGGATACATAAATACATACATGATACAGGTTCAGAACTGTGAGCCGTGGGGAGTTCTGTGTCCACATTGCTTTTGTAACAGTGTTAAAAGCACTTGGTGGGAATGGGAAATAATGTGTTGGGGATGCGTGGAAGACTATATAGGAGTACCTATAGCTAAATATTCAGGTAAATTTCAAAAATATTTTTCAAATCAGGTAAATTAGCGCATACACCCCCCCAACTTTCAAGCCTTCGCTACGTCCCTGATGACAATGGGCAAATTCCACGATTAAATTCGTTTCTCATCCTCATAGTGACAATTAAACCAAAGAACAGCCTTTTCTTTATAATATATCAAAGTATCCTGAGTTTCGCTTGGATACATAAAAAGCTAGAGCACTTTTAGTGGCTCTATTTCGTATTCCGCCATACTAACTCATATAAAATTTCCTCTGGTTTGGTTGCTTTCAACATGGCAGCCACACCGGAAGTCGGCTGACATTCTGGCACACTTTTTACCGCAGAGTGGAGCTTCTGGCCATGTCTATTCTGTGTCCTATAGGATCCTATAGAAATTCCTATATAATCGTTTTAATCAAGGTGAAGGAAAATGAGAAAACAAATAGAGCACAATTTTTATTACAGATAAAAATGTGGCAAATATAACAATTTTTGTACAACTAATATACTAATCCTGATTTCAAAACTAAGTTTGTCTAATGGAAAAGGACTGATCAAATTTGCTAGAGGAACATTTTTTACAAATTTTAATAGGTTTTTTATTTTGGAGATATTTCAATGTGTTCAATATACATCACAAGCGGAGTATGTACAGCAATTTTTACATCAGAATTTAAGTTAAATCTTAGCACAAGCAATGTCCGTTCCGTGTAGAAAATGTTCCAAATGCTTCAATTCATAGCTCTGATAAATGCATGATCCCTGCAGCTTCATCCGCTGGAGATCTTCCATCATGGTCATATCATTCAGCATGAAAATATCACACTGAACTGTGGCACAAAATTGCCGAAAATTATCTGAATACGACACAGATTGATCGTCTGGGCCTGGAGTTACTTCATGATCATCTGGGTACTAACATCTTAGTGTGTGAGTTTCGTTTGCCCATGACGTACCAGAAGAAGAAACATATGATTTCGGTCTGACCACGACGACATGCGTTTCACTTTTCGTTATCAGTTTTTGCGATCCATCATCCATGATTATGCCTTCTTTTTCAATTATCCTATGTGCTGCTGGTGTCTGGTACACCAATCTCTCTGGCCAATCATACTTTGGTAATTGTCTCGTGCTTGCTCCATCCAGGGTAAGTATCTTGACATTCCTTGTCTTTTCCAAACTTTCTACACAATAAAAATAAATGTTTTAATGAGACATTTGGTTGCGCAGGATTCATTTACTATTAAATTATTGTAATGAGACCATGTAAATGTTTTTGGATGTATAAAAGTTAGGGGTTTATAGGTGTTACTAAATGGGGATGAAAGTGCTGTTCATGTGGTATTCCAGTTGTGTGCGTTGTATTGAATAGCATGTCATCCCATCGTAAACTTAGGTGATGAAGTAGAAAGTAAATAGAAAGATAACACGCTTTCATCCTATAGTGCTAATAAATGTACTCATGCAGTGTATTAAACTAACAAAATTAATATGGTCTGATATATGCCTTGTCATCCATGGACTTCATGAAAGCGAACTTTTTGTTGTTGCTATCTGAAAACAGGAACTCCCTGGCATTCTTACAATGACTACGTTGATGATGCATATTTTCATTATCACAATCTTCCCCTTTTCCCCTCAATTCTCTTCGATTTGCTCCTTCAAAACATCTAGTTTCTCATAGACTTCGCTTATCGTATAATCGTGCCACCTACCAACCTTCTGTTCAACGATAGACGTGCACTCATCAACTTTAACTTTCAAATTTTGTTGTCTTTGACGTAAGCGTAAGAGAACTGTTTCATGGGCTGCAGTCTCAGTTTCTTCAGTTTCCCCAATGACATATTTTACTTGTTTAACGTTATTGACAACAGCATCGGGAAGTAATCCCAGCTCTTCGATTTCTCCTCTTGATCGGTTCGCTGCGAGGACAACTTTTGCACATTTTCTGTCTCATTCAGAGTCCATGGAGTCCACCCCGGCGAGAATTTGTTCATGAAGTCATGAACTTTGATGGTTCGTTCATGAACGTTCATGCATATTCATGAACAGTTCATGTCCTGTTCATCAAACGTTTTAACAAAAGTTCATGAACAAGTGTTCATTAAGTGTTTGTGAATGCTCTTCATGATCCGTTCATGAACATTTGATGAATGACAAATTGTTCATGAACTTTTTGTTCATTAACAGCATAGTTCATGAATGTTCATGAATATTCATTTAATTATTTCATGCACAATGATTCATGAAAATTTCATAGAATTAGGTTCGTGAATTTTAATGAATTTCATGGAACCATATTTTCGTTAAATTTTGTTCATGAATGATTCATGAACGTTCGTGATTTCATAATGGCTTTTTCTATATCAAATTTTCAAGAAATAAAAAACAAGCTTTCTTCGAGGCCATATACATGTACAATTATTCTACTAGAAGAACTATACAGCAATTAATAGCATAACAGAAGTTAGACGCAATAATTTAATGTTGAAATAATCTATATCAGTGCTGTTATTAATTTCCGCCAATTTATCTGATGAAAGTCCAGTTGCACACATTGCCGTTGGCCATGTAGACTGACTATCGGCCAACTGCAAATAGTTGACATTTTATGTGTGGGAATAAAATTGTGCTTTTGATGCAACATATCATCGTTAGTACGTTTTTTGTTGTTGAGTGGATTAATTATTAAATGTGAAAAGCATTAGCTTGCTAAGAAAGGATTTCGACAAATACTATCAGTTGGTGATGAAGTGAACTAGCAACGGAAAGGCAGCCGTTCTCTGAGCAAGGATTACAAAGAATAAAGTAAGTTTACGGCATAACTTCAATGTTTTACGAATTTTTATAACTTCAGATTTAGCCCTAAATGCTTCAAGAAATTCACCATATTAACTGCAAATTTACCAAACTAGCTTGTCTGTGTGTCTGTGTCTCTTAATTACAGTACAAGTTACAGTAAATTTCTTCTGATATGAATGCACGACCGCAAATGTTGAACACATGATGTGTAAAAGAAATGGGTTTCACAGCCGATTATATTTAATGTAAGCATGAGCTAAAACGATATTTTGCGGCCCTCAGCTTGTTGACCCTTGTTTGGCTTCCCATTGCAAAACTCCCTCTCTATTCTGCTTGTAACTGAGTTGTGTTAATGTAATTTAGTTGGCTTGTAAGTATACTGTTCCCTTGTCGAGAGCTGTAACACCAACTCTTAAAAGGTCGAGTTAATGAATAATTATTGAATTCTGTTTTGGTGAAACCCGATTCACATACAGCCTTAACCTGGGCCTTCTTCTTCTCCTTCCGTTTTGGGGTCTGTGTTGAAATCGACCATAAACAGCATATGAAGGGGGGGGGGGTTGAAGGGGAGGGGAGAAGAGGAGGGAAAACGATAAATAAAAGGCCTAGCATGCACATTTCCCAATGAAAAAGTCCAAAACTGTCCCGTTTCTATATGCATGACCAATTGTATATTGATGACTGAAAGTTGTGTTAATGCAATTTAATTCTATTTATAGCCTTTTCGCATGACGAGAGCTGTAACACTAACACCTATGTATAACACTTTTAAGGGTAATCCGGCAAAGCAAAGTATTATGAAAATTGCAATGTATTTTTGTTAACGTGTAAGTACTTTTCTATTCATCACACCTTTACTGGCAATCCGTCCAATAATAATGTGATAATAATGTAATTGCTATCTGCTTATTGCATACCAGCAGTGCATATATATATATATATATATATATGTAACAGTGCATTTTAGTTAGTTAAACATTGAGTCAGTTTCAAGTTAGCGTTAAGTTCAAGCACGATACACCTCGAAATTAGATGGCTCAAATAATCACAGGTGCGAGAGGTATTGGAGAGTCCTAGTTGAAGACGGCTATAAATATCAGTTCAATCGACAGAGTCAATCAACGATGCATTGGCGGTGTTGGAGAACAACCTGTGGCGCGAAATGAAAGACCAATCTCTTTGACAAGGATGATGAAGACGCAAATATTATAGTGGTGGTGGAGAGAGACCAACATAACCATGAAGAAGACTATGCTGTCATACAAAAAGGGATATTTTAAATGACGTAAAAGACAGCATAAAGGACGATCCAACCAAACCGATAAAGCGAGTTTATGACCAGCATGTTTCAACCATTCACAGAGAGGTTCAGGGTAACGGATCCGATCAAGAGATTACTGATTTTCAGTCGGTTCGCTCACAAATGTCAAGAGTCAAATCAGCTGAAGTACCAGACGCGCCACAAGATATATACGACGTAAACATCGAAGGTTCCTGGGCACGGTCATGGAGAAACAAAAGGCTCCTGCAAGACAATGACTGGGGTATCGCTATTTTCTGCACCACGAAAAATCTGCGCGCACTTGATCAGTGTCAACAATTGTATATGGATGCAACTTTTCGAACAGCACCACGCCCATACGAGCAAGTTTTCACCATACTTGCAGAGTATTATGGTCGAGTATTACCTCTAGCAATAGCAACAATGACAAATAGAGTGATTGGCCATTACAGACAATTCTCCAGCGGAAAATTAGACGTGTGACGGGAAGTGAATGGGAACCCGAGGCAATCTCTATGGCGCCATGTCAAAGAACTTGGTTTGGCACATGCTTACCGAAATCACGAGCGTGTGAAGAAGCTCATTAGGAAAGTAATGTCAATCGGATTTTTGCCGACACCCATCGTGAGAAATAACTTTGCTTTACTGCGCACAGAGAATAGGACACAACGATTGTTCAGAAGATACCCAGGTTTGGTGGAGTTCTTCAATTACGTGTACAGTAACTACATCAACGGAAACTTTCCTATAGCTTTGTGGAATGTGTACGATCGGGACATGGATTGCCGTACAAACAATCACGCCGAAGGTATTGTAGTTTACTCTTCATTATTTTATTAATTATCAATATTAGTTTTCATATCTCATTTCATCTCAAGTTATTGCACTTTTTGCTTTTTAGTTTTGACGTCACTGGTTGTGTTTGAGACGGAATTGTGTTTGAAAAAGAGGGAAGTCTGATGTCTGAAAGCTGATTCCGTAATTCATTCTTATTGTTCTTATAGCCTATAGGCGTTCGTAACTAGCTTGTTGCCATAACAACCACATGCATTAACAATCCAAAATGTTTGCTTAAGCACACTTACAAATTGTACCAAATTTCATTTCATCTTGTTAAATCAACTCTTAGACATCAGACTTTCTCCATTTTGCTGCCATCCCAGGATCAATTATGACGTCATAACTTAAGGTGGCGCGAGACAGTTTTAAAAAAAATGGAAAATTTACTATTTACGTCTGACTTTTTGGACAATTATAACCTGTCGTTGGAAAACAAAGTGTATAATAAAATAACATCGAAAGAATTAAAAAATTTTAACAAAGTTACATAACTGCTGTTGCTATGGCAACAATGACGTTTCAATATGGCGGATATTTCCATTAAAAGTTATTTAAGAAAACGAATTCGGTGATCCCCATTTTTTATTTCATAAAATGCTTTTTTAATATATCGAATTACTTTACGATTTTAATAAAATTCTGTCGACCCAAAATTTTCCAAGTTAGTTCAATATACTAAAAGAAAGCATTTTATGAAATAAAAACGGGGTCACCGAAGTCGTTTTCGAGTTAAATTACTTTAAATGGAAAATATTCGCCATATTGAAACGTCATTGGCAGTAATGTGACCTTTGTTCAAAATTCAAACTCTTTCGATATTAGTTTATAAAAGTCATACACTCTTTGTTTTCCAACAAGTAATAATTGTCCAATAAGTCAGACGTAAATCGTAAATTTTTCATTTTTGAAAATACTGTATCGAGCTACCTTAAAATACAAAAAGAGTGATAGCTTGGGAATATGAGAAAACTGGAACCACGCCATTTATTCATACACGTTTGTTATTATACAATTATAGTTGCATTTTTATTAAGGGTTTCATCGTGCTTGGAACAACCGTGTACAAGTGCGTCATCCCAACTTGTGGATCTTTATAAGGCATTTAAAAGATCTTCAGGCTCAAACTGACTAAGGCATCCGTTCCATGGATAATGGAGAGCATCCCACACAAAGGCGTCGCCGCTGGCAACGGTTGGAAAATCAACTTCGGAGATTGAAGACCGACTACATTAATGGAGTGCGGGATGTTGAGCGCTATTGGAATGTAGTATCACATCTAATAACTACGTTTTAGGGCAATTCGTGATAGCTCATATCAAATTAACGTATCATTACGTCATAATTGAATATTAAAAGACTAGTATTATTTTACGTACTGTGTATAGAGGTTGGTATTTAACAATATTACTGTTACATTTTTTCGCTTTAAAATATTTTTTATTTAAGGAAAAAGAAAAAATAGTTTTGCTTAAACTAATTGCAGCAATTTTGTTGCTCGTATTACAGCACCTTTATTAGTATAGTCGTCGCATTTTTCTATACGATAATTGTTTAATATATACTTTTAAAACTTATATAAAAAAATATATATTTATATTGTTATATACCAAGTGTCAAAGTCCGTTTTTCGCAGCTTTTCATTGGACGAGATATCCACGCATGGCAGTCCAAAAATCACGATGTTCCGCATAACAACAATGGCAGCGGGCAACATGCATTTATTTTTCCCAATAACAAAACAGGAAGTAAATGGCGAAGGCCCTTTTCCTATATTTTAATAAAACTTTAAGGTGGTACGCCACAACAAATTATTATTTTTTTAAAAATGGCTATTTCAATAATTTTTTGCCCAGAACTATAACTTGTTATAATTTAAAGAGCGCCGCCCCCAAATGAGCGCCGCATCTGAAGTTCTGAACATTTAAAGAGCGCCACGGTGCTCAAACGAGTAAATACGGTGTTAAATATAGTCATCTACTGTATATGACCTATTCTGCAATCTGATTGGCTGAGCTACTCGCTGTATCATATACAGTGAGTAGCGAAAACAATATGGTGGCACAAAGTTCTACAATAGTTTTGCAGAATAACTGTTTATTATTCAGACCTCGGTCAATGTATTCCGCCTTAGCTTCGCTTTGGCAGATAAACATTGACCTGATGCTTACTTAATATCATGTGAGCTCAGCCTCATCCGATAAATATATTTAACAGTTATTCTACGAGTCGGCTATCAGTCATATACGACAAGAGTGAGTAGAATAACTGTTTTATTATATACACAAGCTCTGAATCTGGATATTTACTTTTTTCAAGTAAAACTTGAATTTCCTCTTCATTTAATTGTCCAAATCTGCCAGCCATTTTTCCTACTTTTCTCTACTAGTAGGATATGAGCTAATATCCTGCTAGTAGAGAACCAATCAGATTGCAGAATACCTCATATCCAGAGCTGCATATAATAATGTCTAATGTTCTACACATAGCTACTAAAAATAGAAATATCCTTTGAACAATTCTTATACTAGCATAGCCAGCGGGCAGACTCAACCTGAATTTATTAGTAATAAATTCAGGTTGAGTCTGCCCGCAAGCTAATACTAGCAAAGCAATTTTGTCATTTATGTAAAGCTACATAAAGATATGTGCATCAAAGGAAATATATATTTTAATAATCTTAACGAGTCGAAAACCACCTGCAAAAAGTTTCATATTTAAGGTGATGTTAATACACGCAACAATATTCCATGTAGCATCGGAAACAGTCGTTGAAAATAGTTATTTCATCGCCTTAACCTGTTCCTTAACTGTCTTTCGTCCATAAACCTACCCAGTACTGGCAGTAGGACACGTAATTGCGATTCAGAACACACATATTTCGGAGTAGTGAACCTTCGGAGTAGTGAACCTTCGGACTAGTGGGAAGTCACCGTTTGTTTATGCCGTGAATACAAAAACCGGAAGTGCACATACTTTTACGTTCGCTCATTGGTCGACTAATTAAGTGAACGTTATTGACGACCAATCAGAGCAAAGAAACTTGTAGCATGGCAACGTAATTTTCGGCAATTGTTTGAAGTTTAGTTGCCGCGACTTTGCGGGAAGGCGGCCGAAAAACTCTCGATTTTTCACTTAAAAATTCATTTTTTGGCTTGGCAACAACTCAAACCTTTTTCTCTACATCTATCTGAGTATGAATATGTTTGTTGCCAGCTTCTAACACGAAGAAGAGGCACAACTCGGCTTATGTATTAGAGAAAGTTTACATGAAAGGTGCCCTACACGAAGGTAACGGTACCGCGATAATTCCAACATTCATGAATACAATGGAGCCAACACAATCGGTAGAATTTAATATCAACGACAATAAAGAAACATTGGAATTGGAGACAACTACAGACAAAGAGACTGCCAAATTGCTGCTTTCACTGTCACGAATGAAATAACATCTTCCAATTGACAGTATTATATTAAAATAAACCTAAACTAGTTATTTACATATTGACATATATCCGTTCATATTATTATACAGGGTGTATTAAAAAAAAAGTAGACCATTTCAAATTTAAATTAGCCATAACTGAAAGAAAAATGTTTCAATTAAGTTTAGAGCTGTCAAATTAATACAACAGGTTGTGGCTATAAATTCGAATTTGAAAGGGTCTACTTTTTCTTGATACAACGTGTATATTTACTAATTAATATTGTGTTGTGTAGATAGCATTAAATCTGTATATAAAAGTTTATATTCTATAAGTACAAGCATATAAATGCAAAGGCTCAGGGGGTTCATATTATAATGCTTAACTGAAAAAATATAGAATAGACAAATTTCCTTTTCGTCTTAATTACATGTAACTCGAAAACGTTCGACCATGTCTATGTATATGGTAATGAAAAGTGATGGTATGCTTCAACGATAGTAGTTTAATCAACCGATCACGACTATATATAGCACTGACAAGGAACAAATTCAAAAAGTAAGGGTAATGACTAACGTGTCATGTAAATATGAGCTCAGCATGCATCTAAAGTCATTCAAATATATTCAAACTTATAGTGCAAATATTTTTCACATCTGTCTGTGATGTTGAAGTTCGTAAAACGGCATAAATTTATAAAGGTTCAATCACAGGCAGCCCAATCTTGGGTAGAGTTGTATTTATAGTATACTATATAAAGATTGTATTATGGTAAAAATGTGTGGTGAAAATATATATTTTAAATAAAATTTACTTGCCTAACTTGTTGTTTGTGTTCTCCTTTTATCCCTACTTTGTTGAGCTATGAATTAATCGAAAGTTTTTGTGTGATGCCTGCTGTCGACGCCGAATACTTAATAGGAGTTAAAGGCTAATTATTCGCAGCCCCGGATCCGTCGAGACAAACATCCCTCTTAAATTGCAACTCTCTCAACGGTAGAGGAGGCCAGGTGGCCAAGCTGCCGACGTGTCCATTTTCGGTCGTTGTCAGTTCAACAGAGTGGGGATTTTGATTTCTATTGATCAAAAATTGGTTTAAAAATTGCCCGAGATGTTAAAGTATCGTTATATATGAAAAGATCGGTGTTTGTTCTACATGCTGGCATCTTTCGAACTTAGGTAATTTACGAACAGTTGTGTATACAAAACAGGTAAACCTCTGTACCGTGACGTGTGTGATCTTCTTCCGGGAATATTTCTTGCCTGACAGTAATCTTGATTTTATCGCGCGGGAAATTGTTGACATCGCAATTCTGCCTTGAACATCTCCAAACTCTTCTAAAATTTCGCTTATCTCTCGCATTGAGGTCGATCCCTTAGTCGCTTTCAACGTTTCTATCAGTTCCAAGTCATTGTCAGTTAATGTGCGATTACGTAGTCCTCCACGGGATTGCACAGCAAAACTGTTTCTTTGGCAAAATTCCCTCCATATCTTTGCAACTGTTTGCTGTGAAATGCAGAAACATTTCGCAATCTCAAAATAAGTAACTGGAATATAACCTGTTAAATATAACCTTGTTGCAGGTTTTTAACAGCTTTTATAAACAAATTTTATACTCAACCAAAACTATTCTAAAAATATTCTTAAATTAATCAAATAACTACACTTTAACAATAAAATATAGTTGACATGATAGTATAATGCCTTTACGTTCTTTTAATTACTCCATGAGCTCATTTAGAGCGGTTTATGCAACCTTTTCTGTGGCCTATATGTTGTGTCAACATGTGTGTTGCTCATCATATTTATATAGAAGGTAAAGGCTAATTACTCGCGGCCCGACCGCATCGCCTTCAAAGTCAAATATCTCCGCTCAAACTTGTCGTACGGCAAAATAAATTCGATCAAATCTTTTTACAAATGTTTCTCTTTCTAACGAATATGGTTTGATCATAACTCGGGCAAATTTAGCGACGAATGGAGCCAAAATCTCTCTCAATTTCGGCTATGTTCATAATACTTCGAACTGTTCGGGCATGATTGTGGACGTCACGTAAACAAACTGGTAAACAATACCGTCTTACGCGGGGTGGGACAGCAGTCAAATTTGTCCCTGCCTTGGGACAATTTGTCTTTTGTTGTAGCATAGTGATTTGGTAGAAAATTCCCTGTTGGGATATAAAATATAATGAATTACTAATATGTAAATATGGCAACAACATTTGGGGATTATTTTTTTTCAGACGTTTTAGGTTGTGTAAGACATATATTTCATCGCCTACCTGGACTGAGTAATTCATGCCTTGTTTAGATACATTTAAATCTTGAAAGATCTCTGTATAATCATTTCTGTGGGTTACAATGGTGAAACTTGTTCACAAAATTATCATTTCAGGTTCATTGGAAAATTTTTTATATTATATAAGTCAGCCGAGGTGTTTTGGCTATTCCTCGATATATCTATCAGCAACTGTTGCTCATTTTGAGCCACCTGAACAACAGTTTCATGCACACAGGTAAAATTATTCTATTATGCATAAATTACACAACAGGTAAAATTATTCTATTAAGCACTCATTTACATTTGACACCGGAAACGATTTACCCGCTAAAAAGGTGTCTTATGCTCAAAATTTGTCCATTTCTCCGGAAAGAATTATGCTTAATGACATTAAAATTAATTGGTAAACTTTGCAGAACAAGTTTTTTGGGCATAACATCATCCGGTTGGTTAATATTAGGCAATAAGCTACCAATTTTAAAATCAATACGAGACCGGTTTTATTAAATGAAAAATTGAAATACGATAGTTCATGACAACATGAGTATTATATGTTTAACATCACAGATGTATATAAAAATATGTTTTCATTATATAGGCTAAAATTTAGCTTCAACTTGATTAAGCAAAGATGACTACATCTTCTTAACCTGCCAGCAAAAGATGACTGCATCTTTCTGACACAAGAGTTTCCGCTAAACTTATTCTTTATAATAGAAACAAAAAAAGTTGTTTATAGCGCTAGCATTTGCATCACTGTTGAGATTTGACGCATCTTATATACTTATAGGCGTCATTTTGTTTATACTGCATCCTATAAAAAACTCAGAGCATGCATTTGGAAATTGCGCACAAATCATACTGAATTGCGAATATATATAGCAATGCGATGCCAATTTATAATATATATGTTTTCATTATAAAGGCTTGAATTTAGCTTCAACTGGTTAAGCAAAGATGACTACATCTTCTTAACCTGCCAGAAAAAGATGACTGCATCTTTCTGACACAAGAGTTTCTGCTAAACTTATTCTTTATATGGTAGAAACAAAAATAGTTGCTATACACAGTAAAAACAAACTGGTTAAAATTACCAGTTTTTTTTGGTTGTAACCAATTTGAATTGGTCATTTTAACCAATTAATGAATTCGTTATTCTGAAATGACCAATTAATATTGTTTCAACCAATTTTTAATTGGTTGCATTTTCTACCAATTTAAATTGGTCAATTTAACCTTTTTAGTGCAAAGTTTTTAACTTTGCAGTATTGTGATGAGGGGCGAAAATTCACACGAGCTATCATACATGCATAGATACATATATACATCATAGTGTAAACTTTCCGGGGGGTGATACAATTTATGTTTCTTTTTAAATTCCATTAACATTTAGTGATTTAGTGCTTCAAGACAGGGCTTCACATTTTTCTTTAAATATTCTTTTGATCTTATGGCGATTTTACACAAACTATGCTGAATTAGAGTCTTTATATTGAACTTGAAACATTTGCTGAAGACGTTGAATTGACATTAAATTGGCTGCCTTTCCCCCGGAACACCCGATTTTTTGTGCAATCTCAAATGCACGTGCGCTATCAAGTGCGTGGCCACGAGGTGATTGCGAGATTCGTACACGTGCCGTGTAGCGACAAGAACATTATCATTTATATTATTTGACATTTGCTTTCGAGAATATGATTATGACAAAATATTTAAAGACTGTATCTCAAATGCGAGTTTGCAGATTATATAAATGATAAGGAAGGTAAATGTGGTAGCAGTTTAAAGGCTATATTATTTCAAATACAACTATAGCCTTGTGAACTATAGGGGCAATGCCAATGTGGCAATGTCAATAAACTTGTGCAAGTCGATGGCTGAATATATATAGTATACTGCGTGTATTCGATCTGTAATCTGTATTATGAACTATCAAAACAGTGTAGACTATAGTATCCGATTTATATTATAACCTCCATGGTATAAAACGGAATCATATAAACGTGCTGCAAAGCCTGCAGTCCCAATAGTCGTGTTAATTTAAACTTTACAGTATACCTTGAATTGATGGGATATAATTGTATTGGGATGTATAATATTTTAAAATAAATGTAAATTCTGATTTTCTGTGATATAAATAATTACGTTTGAAGTGTGAACGTAAACAACAGTACTGTTTATATATGCATTGTCATTGACATTGTTAGGAAAACAAAAGTTACACAGTATTTCCGCTTTGAAAAAAATCCTTGTGTCGGTGTTCTAGTTGAAGGCAGTGGCCGACTATACACCCTTAGTTTTTATACTATTTCACCAAACAATTCAGATTTCCGACTTGGGCTAATATATAATAGCCGCCCATGTGCAAAATTTGAAGTGACAGTCCAGAATTATAGAGTACAAACATATACAGTAGTCATATTACTGTAAACAAAATTTTCAACACAACATTTAATAATAATATGAACCCTGTAATATTTACAAAACTAAACTATATCATACATGTAACTACTCTTTACTCTTTGTCCTTCTATAACTTAATACTGAGTATAAGTCATAAACATAACGATTAACGAATGTTTTTCTTTCAACACAACGACAACGTAATATTTACTGTAACTATTCATCCACAACATTCATTGCCTTGACAACTTTGTCCTCTCTCAAGATTACAAATAAAATCTTTTTTACTAAAAGCAAAGTTTCAATGATCATTTTCTTGGAAAGCTTAGTAGGGTCTGTCTCTTGTTACAAGTAATTATAAATGGGGCATAATTTGCCTGCGTATGTTTACGCTTGGCGTTAAAAACACAATTTTCAAAAGCGAAGTTAAAAATAGGCCTTCGAAAAACAAATGTCATGAGAACTTGACAATCTTGACATAATTATAAATACTGCTACTAGCTATAATTCCGTGCATGACTCATCTATTTATGCATCAGTCAAATCCAAGCGTGCCCATCCCCCCCCCCCCCCGGGCCACCGCAGGGCATTTTCCTGTAAAACACGTCCCGGGGGTTGGGCATTTGAACTAAAACCTTTGCCCGGGGGCGGGGCATTTGAAATTAAGGATTTTGGAGGTTTATGATCACCGATAACTTGATAATATAAAACAAAACAATACCAGTTTCAGAACATTTAATAAATGAATGTTGTAGAATATATATATATATATATAGTTTTTCTGTTTTATTTCAAAAACCACTACAAACGCATAAATTCGAACCACACCGCAAACTTTAAAAATAAATGCGCTAGAGCATGACGACAGCAAAACGCGCTAGAGTATGACGCACAATAGGGCGATATAGTAATCAGAGGGCATTCGCTCGAAACGTTGAAGAAAGTATTCTCTTTATGTTCAAGTAGTTGGATAACCTACTCTTCTTGGCCAAACAGTCCAGTTGTCCCCGGGGTGGGGGATTTGCTACTGATTTTTTGCCCCGCAGCGGTCATTTTCACATGTTTTTTATCCCTGCCCCCGGGAATTTGTTGCATAATTTCGAAAACTGGCAAAAGCCCGGGGGTTTGCCCGGGGGGGGGGGTTGGTCACGCTTGGATTTGACTGATGCATTACGTCAGCAATAAATATGCATACACTTCCCACGGCGAGTTGTGAAATATTCTTTATCTGTAGGATCAAGCAGAGATTTTCCTGAAACATTTACTTGCATTACTTGTAAATTATGGTGTTACAGGATCCAAAATTCAAAAAAAATTTGTCTTCGCAGCAGAGTACTTCAGTGCTTCCATATTAATCTTTCGTTTTTCTTACTGAATTTCCCCCCATTTTCACTCTGAAACTTTGCACAATCCTTGGATCCCTAGTTATTTTGGTCACTCAATGTCGAATGACCAATTCTAAATTGTTCATATCTGCAACCAATTCTAAATTAGTCATATCCGCAACCAATTCTAAATTGGTCATATCAATAACCAATTCTAAATTGGTCAAATCAATAACCAATTCTAAATTGGTCAAGTCAATAACCAATTCTAAATTGGTCAAGTCAATAACCAATTCTAAATTGGTCAAATGTTGGGTGCGGAAACCTATTGGGCACAAGTGCCCCAGCAACTAAATTAATAGGCAAAATCCACATGTTCCAAAACTAACAATAAATTGGTCATATTCACAACCAATTATATTAATTGATTAATGTCAAAATTATCTTATTCATGGGCTTATCTTAGATTGGATGTTGGAAAGGGGTATAGCCCTATACTCCCCCAAATAACTCCCCCCTGTATAATGAGCCCCTGGAATCAGGGCCTGTTCATATAAGCCGGGCTAGCCCAGCTGACTCGATTATTTGGCATTTTACTGTGGCTTAGAGACTGGCATGAAATAAAGTTGAAAGGAACAGCCAGTTTAGATTATAGGTCCAAGGTTGTTCTAGGCCCAGTTTAGACGCCATAACTTTTCAGGAGTAACTTTTAATGTAAATGAGCAAATTATTTGTTTAAGTTCATTTGCATTAAGTTTGGCTCATGAAAAATAGTACAATACATACAGAGAACAGGCCTTAGTGTTAATTAAAACATTCTAAAAACTCGTAATAACAGGTCCTATATGGGACCTGCAGGTAACAAACCCTCCCCTCAGAGGATTGACCATGTCCAGCAATTAAAATATGAAGTGAGCCAATCAATCAATATTTAATCATTGGATAATTTATCTAAAACTATTACAATATTCACATTGTCTTCGGTGCCAGATATCTGGGTGTCACATATAATAAACCTGTTTGACAGGTGGATGCCTTTACTGTGTGCATAGGGAGATACACCTTTAACTTATCTGGCTCTAGAACAAAGGTGTCTGTATGAGCTGGTCTTCGTACTTCATATGAGTGAAAATGGCTTGAAAATGTTATTGTTTTAAGCTTCTTCGCAATAAAATATATCTTCCCTATAGGACCAAACCTTGAATAATTAAACATACAAAACAATATGTTAAATACTACATATTCTGAACAAATGGGCTGGAGCAGGCTTTGAGCTATCTAGTAGGTTACATACAAGACAATACCCAATAGATTTTTCATGTAACACACAACAACAAGAGCAAACTGTACAGTTACCTATAAATATGTGCAGGATAATGAACCAAGTAGTGCATCTTGGGTATAACTGATCGCCCTGGGTAGATCTGGGTAAACTGCCACAAGAAATCCTCAATCTAACCTTCGAGAATACCAAGGTCATCTACACTTGCAACAGATTAAAATACAATATCTACAATTTTGAGCAGCAACAGGAAATGTTGCCATTTCTCATCATCATCCGAAACTGAACTGCCAATAACCAAGGGAAGAAATTTTCCTAGACACCACCATCTGTCTTGCTACAATATAAATTTATACATGGTAAATAAAAGCAAAGCAAATATATGTTAACTTTAGTTTGCAGTGCAGGTCTCACTTTCACACTAATCACTATACAGGGTGTATAAAAAAACTTAACAAAATTGAAATTGCTCTCAACTTCGTGAAGCGGCTCCAGGTACGAAGTTTTTTATTAATATATATTGTTTGGGTATTTATAATGTAGAATAAACTAAAAAATGCTGAAAGTTACATTTTTCAAAACCGAGGGGGTGTCTTGTCCAACAGATCAAAAATGGCTTGCGCACGAAATTTGAATGCTTAAAAGTTACTTGGAATTAGTGGGTGGAAAATGTGTTGGGTGTTGCATTGCTGTTCAAAATTTCAGAAAATTTGCTTAAGTGTAAGTCCTTCAAAACGTCGCGCAAACTTTCATTTTTAAGAAAAAATCAGCTTTTGCATGCTTAATTTACACCTTTACCTAATTTGCATATTGTCTAACAATGACAGTTTGTGCGACGTTTTGAAGGGCTTTTGATCTGTTGGAGACACGCTCCCTGGGTTTTGAAAAATGTAACTTTCAGAATTTTTTAGTTTATTCTACATCATAAATACCCAAACAATTTATATTACTAAAAAACTTCGTACCTGGAGCCGCTTTGCGAAGTTGAGAGCAATTTCAATTTTGTTCAGTTTTTTTTTATACACCCTGTATATGACAGTAATGAAAGATTGTGCACTGGAGGTCAGGCAGACTTGCTTGCTATTGGGTTAACAAGTTCAGATATCTAGTCTGGTTAACCCATTAACAGCCAGTGAAATATTTGGAATCATAGAGAAACTAATGGGGGTAGAGAACAGTGCAAACATTTGTGGACACCCCCCCCCCCCCTCTTAATAGTAGCTGAATAACAGTGTGATATAACCAAAATTATTCTCGACTTGCCTTTCTGTTTAAGATGATTGTTGTCACTTTTCAACATTTGGTAGCTAATAGGTGATGGCTTATTTTTATCATTTATCATAATCAAAATAGGTCATCCTTTCATTGAACTGCTCAAGGGTGAAGTATTTCTCTCTAAGTATAAACTCCTTTAGCATTTCTTTGCACTCATATTGGAGAACGCCTTCAAGGACATCATGTATAGCATCACCAGGCCAACCGTCAGCTACATGATAATAGCATGAGTTGCAAAGAATAGACCGTCTGCAAACACCATATGTTTTACTCAACTCCTGATTTTGATCGATGAGTTGACATTGATGGTTATGACCAGCACGTGTACGTAGGGTGAAATATTTCTCTAAAAACTAATAGAATAAAAATTAATGATGCAGAACAATTTTGTTTAACACTTACTGCATACTATTACAAAACAGTTATTAAGCATTAATCACACCACCATTTTGTAGCTTGTAATCACACCTTTGTGTAAGCCAATGAAAACAGTAGCATAGCGAGAAATGGTCTTACAATGCGCAAATATTTGCATTATTCAAATCTTTAGAAATGTATTGTCTTTAAACTATTAATACAACACATAACATACGCTTAATTTCGTCTGCAGTGCCCATGCAATGTCGACACTTAAGGTGTGCACCAGACCCTTCTTTGAAGCCTCCAATAAGCTGAGATCCAAGATTGTCTTCAGAAATGAGCACAATCATACCAGCAAGTGGAAGCGGTTCACCTTTGATTGTAAACTGGTAACCACCATCCTAAAATAGAAATTCCCATGTTAAACAAAAATCAAACACAAGTCTGTATTCATTTAATAGCTTGATTTTTGCATGAAAACCCATTGTTCTGGCAAGGGAGATAAACAAACAAGTCACATAATTCTAAATGATAATAATTGTATAATTTATAGTTGTATAATAGAAGAACATAAACCAGTTCTACATCTTTCATGATATTAGGACATAGGTTAACATGCAGGTCTAATGGTTAGACCCTATTATTTAAACACTTCTAGAATCTGTGCAAGTTCCTATTTGTTGGATGTTGAATTATCATTAACTTACTTGTTCAAGATACTCAAGGTCATCCATAAATGGTTCCAATAGAGCATCAATACCATATCGCTTTATGATAGGTGTTGTTGCAATTAGTAACAACTGAATAGCATCACATTGTGACCTGTGCTTTGGATCAATGTTTCCGAGAGTATAGTAAACAACCCCTGAAAACAAAATAATATGGTAGTTACTTTCCTATTTTAAAAAGTTATGGCAAAATATGAAACATGTCTCTTCTAATATTGTAAGTTGCTTACCTAATTTGTGCTTTCCAGCCTTGCTTCCAAGTGCATTCGCAATTTCTAGGTCATCATAGTAAAGCATTAACTGAAGTGCAGTTGGGTCAGTGGAGAACAAAGGGTGGGTTTTTAAACAAATGGCCATCACCAACATCCTCAATGAGACGATGGCCATTCTGAACCTAAAAAGTAAAAATGGAAAGCCTAATGTTAATACACTGCGGTAATAAAGCCTAATATTAATAAACTTTTGTTTTGTAGTAAACACCACATGCATATTATTTCTGTCAGCTTTCGAACCGGAAGCTTGGATTGTACTGTGAGTACCGTAAATGAAAAAAAAACCTCAGACCTCAACTAATAATCAACAATGAGAAATTGAGAATATTACCATCTTGCAAATAACAGTAAGATATAATTTTACGGCAACCAGGTAATAAATCAGACATATTTAATGCTAAAAGGGAACTTGTTTCAGATTTAGATTACCCCTGATGAAGACACTAGACTGGAGTGTCAAAAAGTTGGGTCTTGAACTGTAACTTCTTCAAGTTACATTCATATTTGTTACAAACCAGAGTAGCGTTAAATATGTCTGATTACCATCTTGTAAACACAAGATATACAAGTTATTGAAAAACAAAAGGATTCAAAGTGATTATTTGACAAATAATCTTTTTTTTTCTAATATATTCTTCTTAGTAATGTAAAAAACATGGTAATTCATGAGTGGAGTACTTTACCTCTTTAAGTATTTAATTTGCATTAAGCATCTGTTCCAAGGATTCAAGAACTGGAATATAAACAATTTCGTCATTTTTTAAGACCTCCTTATATCTGGTCCCACATCGTCTCTTCACTGTATTGTCACAGTATAGTAACTAAAGCAATGAATGATAGAACACTGAAATATTTTAAAATGTTTTAACAGGAGCCAATGAGCTTTAGGACACCGATGGGCAATGTCAATAAGGATGTTTGTACAGCAAGCTCGGAGATTGATTCTGAGCTTTCATTAAGCAGTGCAAGCAGCACAATATCGGTTGAAGATAGAACGTACTCCCAATCAAGTGAGGTTTCAAAACGTGTACCTAAGAGAACGCTGGTTTATGAAGGAAACACACCATCTCCCAAAGGAATCCAAAATTAATCTTCAACCAAATCAAAACAGGTACCTAAGAGAACTGGTTTATGAAGGAAACACACCATCTCCCAAAGGAATCCGAAATCCATCTTCAACCAAATGAAAAGAGGTATATACCAGTTGCAACAATTGAAAATAATGTCATGTACAATTTAATTATAGTATGTACAGTAATTATACTAATTGTTTGTGCAAACAAATAATGTGGTTCTCTTGGTTTCAGTTACTAATCGAATGATAAGTCTTGCACATTGTAAGACAGCACAAATCACAGTTAAATAAACTTAAAACAAGCAGATAAAACTATATAAAACAGCTAAGATCAAGACATGTGTACAACCAGTGATGTCGTAAGCCGTTTTCCTTCGGGTCCATGGCCTGGACAAAAACAAGTCCAAAATAAGCACTTTCAAACTCCAAAAAAAGCATTTTCTAAAATCCTAGTGCGAAAATAAAATAGCGTACGATAATCAGTGTAGTTTAAACTACAAAATAGGCGCACTTTTTTCGATGGACGAGTTTTTCGTTTCATAAACACTTTAAGCAAAATGTTCATTTTGTGTCTTGTAGAATATGTCTCCAAATCTAGAACACGATTCAAATTGGCTAAGAAAGTTTTGTTTACCAACAAGGGTAAGTGCTAAATAATTTGATGTAGTATATAGATTGGAGTAGAAATCCATTATGTAATGTGATGTATGTCAAAGGGTTATAACTAATGTCCACATATATGTTCTTGATGTGTTTGTAGTGGGAACCAGCTGTTGAACAAGCATTGGAAAAGGAATATCTTAATCCAAATGAGAAGAATGCATTAAATAGACAGCATACGAGCCTCGGAAAGGACGTCTGTTGTTGTGACCCCACTTCTAAATTGTTTTAAAACAACAAGGTGGCCTTGGTATGACTTTAAAAAGCATTTACCATATGCTCCTTTTGCAGTCTTAAACTTACTATCCTCTACATGTAGTAATGCCTCGTGATCAATCTTAGGCACATCAATAGAATCGCAACTCTATAAATATGATGTATATAATAAAATTGAAATCACACCATACTGCATCACATTACATGATTATATACATTGAAGTTAGTATTGCATATACACTTACGCCTGCTGAAGACAGTCTATAGCTTGTAGTTCAACTACATATAAAAAATGATCTTTAATTTTATAAGCTGAAGTCGCCAAATTTTAAAAATTACATATAACCATTTTTACACCACTATAGCATAAGCAATATGACAGGTGTCCGCAACAGCAACTACCAATCATAGTATGCATTAGAACATAAAACTCTCAACATACTTCAATATTTGGGTGCATGATATAATATCATCATGCATATATGTCATTCATGTTTGTATCAAAACGTTTGCATAAAATCTGATACAATGAAGAATTTGGATTAGAACCTAGGTTACCTAGTACACAAAACCCGGGGATTCAACCTAAGTTTCCCCCCCCCCCCCATTTTCACCAGCACAAGTATACCTGTAATCAAACATGCTGCATTACTTGCATTGCAATAGAATAAAATAAGACAAACGGACCTGTAGATCAAATACATCGATGGCATCTCCATCATCTTCTTCAAAAACTTTATCTCGGATTATCAGTGCAATATCCTTCCACATAGTTCCAATCTGTGTATAAAAACAAATTTTACAACAACTGTTTAAAGAAAAATATGCACTGTTAACTTTATATACCAAAATTAAAGTTCTTGCTTTATCTCAGATGCTTTATCTCTTCACTGCTTGTCATGCCTTGCAGGTTCAAGGTTTCTTCAATTCGGCTACTAAGGTCATTCCAATGAAGCAACCTTTCTCGGACATGTAGATCAACATCACCTAAAGATAAATAATGAAATCTTATTGACATGAAACATTTTTCTGACATGCATGCGTGCAAGCTTTTTGCGCTAAAAGCTGAAAAGGAACACATATTAATTAATTCAGTTGCAAAATGTGAAAAAATGTTCATAACGCAGATGCCAAAATTAATATTGAAAAATCGACATGAACCAGCATTTAGGACTATCATATAGGTAGATTAAAATGAGACTTACTCAAAGACTGGATAGTAATGGTTTCTTGGCGAACTCCAAAATCACGGATGAATGTTCCCCCTGGCAAGCTGTTATACTAAAAAACTTGACAAAAAGATTTCATTAAACCAGGCAGTAGTGGCCATGACATCTGGAAATTGACCGTTTATGCAAGTTATATTCGCGAGTTATTCAAGTTATAAGGCGCATGCAGCTTATAAATAAGTATTATAAATTATATGTAGGCAGGCTTCAACTTGTCCCCTAACCCTAGTTCCAGAAATAAATTATTATAAAAGGAATACGATACGAAAGGCAATGCTAGTGGTATATTACATGTATTGCTGCTAATCTATATACCTTTCTCATTTCTTCACCGAATCCTATCTTTTAAGCAGGTAGTCTTCAGCTGCTTGAGTTGTAAAGTATTTCATCAATTTATCTATTGGTAAACCTGCTGCGACAATATCTTTGATGTTAGCCGGAAATGCTCTCTCAGTCGGACCTATAAAATTTAAAAGATAGGAGATTGAGAATGTCAATAGGCCTTGCAAAAATTGCCTGCTAAAGTGTCTAGCCAGGGTTTCCACTTTCAAGGAAGGAAATTTCCTTTTTCAAGCAAATTCTGACCCCAAAAAGGAATTTTCAAGGATGGAAAAAATTTAAGGAAATGTAAGGAAATTCAAGGAAATCAAAGGAAATATTGTCAAAAGTCTGTAAACAGAGTTGTAAACAGTACAAATTTTTTATCTATAGACAATTTAAGAACATTATTACATGAAGTAATATAGTGTTTCCTTGGCTCATACCAGTATCACACGACCCGGGGCCCCGGTACCTTAGCAAAATGCCAACATGTCTGAAATCAAACATGTTGCATGGTCTAGCAATATGAATAAGTCATGAAGCGATCTCTTGCTGTTGATGAAGGTCAGACATCAGAGTCAGACGGCTTCGAATCTGACCTTTCCAATCAAGATGAACCAACCTTACTAACGGCCGCAACAGTCACATTGTCACAAATTGAATTGACAAATGTCAAAATTATTACAGCAATATTTCACTGTTTCAATGCCTTTGAAATTAGCACTATAACACTAAACAGTCTAAAGATAAGTTAGTAGGGCTTTGGTAGGGCTGTAAGCAGTAAAATAACTAAAAGTCTTCTCAAGGAAATTGTATTCCATGGTCAAGGAAATCTAAGGAAATTTTGACATGAAAGTAAGGAATTTCTAAACTAAATAGTGGAAGCACTATGTCTAGCTAAGGCATCCAATTTTTTTTTCAGTGTCTATTATTTTACTCTGTCTAGTAGCAAACGATATTTCTCATCAGTGGTAGGGTACTATCAGTTAATGGCTTAATATATCATGCAAGCTAAACTGACCAGAAGTAGAAGCTGATGTGACTCTTGTTAACTTCTAAATTAACGTTTCTTTGATATTTAATGTGAATGAAACTTTTCTTCATTGTTTTTGGGCCAAGGTCAGATAATTTCTCATTTAGCAAATTTAGAGATCCAATCTTATATGCTACAAGACCAAATGATCCAATAATTTGCTCGGTGTTTCACATTTCACAATGCAAAGCACACAAATTAACTGAGCTCATATCCTCATCAAGCAAAAGAGTTAGGTCATCCCTTATTCCTTTCCACCTATTTAGAAATAATAAAAAGTATTTATAACATTGAATATTTGTAATCCAAGCACTTTATTGATACTTTTGTTATCTTCTGGTTTGTAATTGTATTTATAATGTTTTTATACATATATAAAGAACAGTCCAGAAAACATAAACTATCAATACATGCATGTACATACAGTACTTTCCAATATATGCCCATGTTACTTGCTTTCCAATATCCCCTTTAGTTGCTGCAAAACATTCAATGCAAGTTTCACCAGCAGGAATGCCATCACAACAACATCCCTCAAAGTAGAAACAATAAATATCAAATACATGAAGCTGAATCATGCAATGAAATAAACTCGGTACCAGAACTCTACTTGATTAAGCCTCCTATTGTGCACTTTGTGTTATTTTACTCAAGATTGTGTATTATAATGAAAGACCTCACAATTTTACCTCTCTAAGGAATGTGTTGGCAATATAATTATTAAAGTTAACCACATGTCTCTTATTGTTAACTCTGATTCCCAAATGTCAGTCAATGCCATTACATTGTAGGATTTTTTTTACACAAAGCCCATTTGTTTTAATATGACCTTTGGTGATATTAATATCTTTAATCAAGCTTTTCATATTTTCCCCAATTAAAAAAAATAAAATATGAAATGAAATCTATATATGAATCCAGATGCTTTCAAAACATCTGGGTGTTTATGTACATTAATAGCACAGCCTAAATTTGCTACAAGTAAATATAATTTATAGATGTTTAACGAAATTGAGCACCTCAACAAAATTATGAGCTTAACCCATTAACTGGCATGCAATACTCTATCTACCACTGATGTGTAAAAATGTCTGGCATTAGACAGAGTAAAATACTTTTTAAAGTTTGGTGCATCTGGGTACATTGCCAGCTAATGAGGGTTAACATAGAAGACTTAACCACACAGTTCATAATAGACGTTCAAGTGCAACCAGGTGCAGAATTTGCACTAAGCGCTAATAATACGAATAAAGTTGTCTGGCGTTAGAAAGGGTATAAAATACTACAGTAGGGCACATTGCCAGATAATGGGTTAAAGCCGTGTTTACACTAACACCTGCAACTTATAGGCCTGGTCATGACCAGGTTTTTACTTTAAATCAGCCAACCCTCTGGCCAACCCAATGAGAAAATTCAAATATTTTATCATGCATACTACCTCTTTTCAGAACAGTTTGTAATGACAAGTGGGGTACACAGCTTTTGAACTTTTAGATGAACAATTCGTAAACTCAGTGGCACTATACCAAAATACACTTGATCTTTTCCTGCAAAGAAGCAACTTAAAGGTTGAAATGTCTGTTATTTACCTGCATCTTAATGTAATTGCATTAAGATGCAGGTAAATTTAATAACATCTGGCATCTGGATCTATATATTTCAAATTAAATTGGTTCATATTGTGTTCCCCGGCATATGTTGTCAATGTGATGAAATAACCTAATACAACCAACTTAGTGCTGTGGCAGTATTATATCAGTTGGACTGAGTTATACTGTTCATTCTTCAACTTCAATTCATGACACAAATTTTGGTATTGAAATTTTCTATAAATCTAGCTCAACCTCATTCAATTTAATTATTAAATATCTGGTAGTTGCTACCACAGACTATTCAGAGGTGTGACTTGGCTAAAAACCAATAACCATCCATCATGCATGCTACCATGGATTGGCCAGTTAGCTAACAAGAGGTACTCAACTTTCCATCCTGACCATCCGAAACAAGGCTGCTACTGACAAGTCAAATCATCTGGCATTATTAGACATATTGAGTAAAATGCTAAAGTAGGGTGCCTACTGGGTGGATTGCCCAGTCAACAAGGATCTCTGTAATAATTCCCTGTGATGCTGCATAAAATGCTAGTATAGATGGGTGAACTTTGTTGACACATTTTATGTTAACTTGCCTGCATTATGTGCGAATATCAGAATATGTAATTTTGAATAGTTTTATGAGATAAAAGCGCATTTCAACCATGTTATAATAAAAGCATTCAAAAATAGCATGCAAATTAACAAAATTTGTAAACAAAGTTTACCGGCGTCTATTTACTACAAGGTTTAGAGGTCACAAATACACTAACAATGAAAGTTAACTAACCCCAAAATGGTCTGCCATCCTTTTCCAAATTAAAATTTAGTGTTTTCGAACCATCTTTGCCAAGATCCATTTGATGGATGCGCGTTTCCCTAATACACCATACCAAAACTGACACCAGGTCGACTTGTCCACCTTGAAGTCCATCAGGCAAATCCTTTATTCCCATTGTACTAAACGTTGCCTTAAATAGTACATCTTTAATGGCCACAATTTGATTCTTTGTTGGTAAAACAGGAAAGTCTGTGTTTTTCTTGAAAATAAAAATAAGACAATAGTAATACAATGCAAATAAAATAAAAATAAGATAAGTTTGTACAATGTACAATTTAAATGTTATTCGCAGTGCACACTTGCGAAGGTAAGGCCGGCCACCACCCCTGAGAAACTGTGAAAACAATATTCAAAAGCGGTTTATTCAAATAACTCGATCAATGTACAACACTATTCTTTATATATTGCGCAATTATGTACAAATAGGGTAAATAGTTAAATCATGCATTGTTTAGTTCTAAACTTGATCACAGCATGAAATATTATTTTAATCTAATATACTCATTTGTCGAGGCTTGCAGCATGAAATAGGAAATATATTATTTATACACTCACCCTGGTACGTCCAAGTTGTGTCAAATTCAGCAAGGTTTGCCACGACGAATCCGCTATATGGATCCTAACTTTTAGTAATACATAAACCCAATCAGGCATACGGATTGATTCCATAAGCAGCAACTGACTTTGTTCAGATAGCACTGTTTTTAATGCCTTGCTTGCCCCAATTGTCGAAAAGATGATGTCGGTTGCGCCAGTAATAACTTCCGAACAAACGGGATCTCCATGCATGGCCATGTTACCCAACAATTGATAGATGTTCTCTCGATGTTCGTCGGCTATTTTCTGCAGCACAATAGTGAAATAATGCCCCACGAATGTTGTTTCTTTTCTGGTGGAGTTATTTCGTTCGAGGATAGTATAGCACTTGATGACAATGCTGTGTAGGGTGATTAGGGAGTTACTCAAGGTTTTCGTGATAAGCCTGAAAACTCTTGATGTAAGTCTGCTGTTCGGTGAGCTTTTCCGTTAGTAACAAAATGTGCACAAATTTTCATTGTCCTCGGTAGCTTTTCGCGTTGACTCGTCTGCGCCTGGCGCCAAATTCTCGAGGACGACAGAATTTATTATGCGGCTCATATGCCTTCCTATATCAGTGTTAAGCCAGCCTTCGATATATTTTCTCAAGGAAAGAACTAGTATACCAAGCGTTGATATGACAAGAACATCTTCCATGTTTTTTCTTACTCTCAAGAAGAAATGCCGGTATGATATTTGGTGCCCTTCATCGTCTCGCAAGTCTTCAAGTTTGATTCTCTTGATCTCTGTTGGAAAGCATCTGAAGGTCTTGCTCTCTTCAGGGCTACGATTTTGTTGTAGCAAGAAAGCAAATTATTGTATGCATACCAATTATTTGTTTTGTTCAAACAGTGTGCATATACATGCTTGAACATCTCTGATTTCTCGGTTTACTCTTGGTCACATTGTGCCTCAAAGCTTTGTTGGCGCTTTTATAAATATTTAATATTAAGTCATAAATTATCAAGTTATTAAGTTTTTAATATTTAAACGAAGTTGTATTAGAAGGATACAATTACAAACAAAAAGCATGGCGTGCACTGATAATTAAATTAACCAAATGTCATCAATTCATTAATTTGGACATGATACTATGGTTACCAACACCTTCACCTCTAATTAGTTCACACATCGTGTGGGTCCTCATGTGCACTTTGTTATTCCAATTTTTATTACTGTTTTAACTTATGTTAAAGGTTGTATTTAAAGTAATGTTATTTGCTTACTGTGAGTCACTATATAGCATTAACAAAGACTTTACTTGATGTCAGTGCCATTTATATTAATATAAGGTTTATAAACAATTGCCAAAATACATTTCTTTACTACGCAATTTGGTATGGAATTCCTAGAGGTCAATTCGAATTGATGTTTTAATCTTTCTTTTCGTGTTAAGTTATAGATGAAGTCGTTGGTTTTATGCAAATATAACACACAATTCATATATTTAAGGTGAATTTCATCACAGTATACAAATACAACATGACTTGTAATATTTCCTAAATTAATAAAACAAATAACAAATTAAACAAATTTGCTTACTGTGAGTCCCTATCTAGCATTAACGAAGACTTTACTTGATGTCATGCCATTTATATTAATATAAGGTTTATAAACAATTACAAAATAAATACATTTACTACTACAATTTTTGGTATGGAATTCCTAGAGGTCAATGAATTGATGTGTTTTAATCTTTCTTTTCGTTAGTACAAGCGATAGTTCGTTGGTTTTATATGCAAAATAACGTACTATAATTCAAATATTTAAGAATTTCAATAGTGACAACAATATACACACAAAAACACTGTTATTTATTTTGCATAAACGTAAATAAATAAATTAAACATAAAATAAATCTTACCTGTGAGTTCTTGAATATCATTCTGCACTTTGAGGGAAAATATTTCTTCTTCATACAATAATAAATCGGAAAAATGCCAATTTCAATTTTCAAATCTGCGGCAACAACAGCATTGCTTTGTTTAAAAATTTTCGATGCGATGGGCGTACAAGGCGTATCAGTACAAGATATTGACACCGCACACCGAGTGCCACGTCGACGTGGAACAGGAGCTGGCACGCGCTCGAATAATACCAACCCCATCATTTGCAAATTTACTAGACGCTTAGCTAAAGATGCTGTTATGTCAAAGCGAAAAGAAATCAAGAAGGTTACTTATTCGTCCCTTGGGTTACCACAAAGCGAAAGTTTTGATGATAATAATAATATTGGCATATACCATCACCTAACACCTAGGCTCCAAAAATTGCTTTATGAAGCAAAACAATTCAAATTCAGTCGGAAATACAAATACTGTTGAGCCAAGGAATCCGTGATATACCTCCGAGAAACCGAGGATTCTCGTGTGATTAAGCTTTACAGCGAAGAAGATCTGAAAAATCATGCAGAATGTTCAGCCGTTCACAAAGACCGAAGTTAAGTACATTTAGAAATTTTATTAAAATTAATACTCATTTAATTTGTTATTTAAATGGCTGATAAAGTCACAAGAAGACAAAATGTCTATCTATCGCGTGAACTGCTGTTTTTGGGATAGATATTGTAAGAGATAAACAATGAAACTGTCGTCCTGTGGATGACTTGCCTACTGATAGTGACCTAGAGAAATTAACCAGTATTTATGATTTAGACTTGTTTAGCCTTAATACTAACACTAACATCAATCCCGATTATAATCTTCCTTATAGTCAGATTCGAGGCAATTATTACTCGCCTGATAGCTTTTCAAAACTTAAAGATAATAACGTAATATCGGAACTTTGCCTATCTTTCTTGCATAATAATCTAAGGAGCTTGAAGCGAAATCTTGATGATTTTCAGCACCATTTACTGCACGAACTTAATCATAGCTTTAGCGTAATTGGTGTAACCGAAACACGAATAACACATTCAAATTCACTTGATTTTAATCCAAACATTGCTGGTTATAATTTTGAATATGTTCCAACACCTCTCTCCGCTGGGGGAGTTGGCCTATACATTCATGATACACTTAATTATAGTGTAATTGAAAAGACTTCTAATGAGGCATTCCAAGCTCTTTGGATTGAAATATAATTTTTTAATAAGGCTAATGTTATTTGTGGAGTTCTGTATAGACAGCACAATTCTCCAGAATGTTTTCAAAGTTATTTTGACTCTTCACTTGAAAAGTACTCTGCGTCTGGAAAACCTATATACTTACTTGGTGATTTCAATGTTGATTTCCTTCGCTCTGGAACCTGTAAATTTGCTCATACTTTTTTACTTTCACTACAGAGCTTTGGTTTAATTCCAACAATTGACAAACCAACCAGGGTCCATAGAAATTCTGCAACGCTTATTGATAATATTCTTATAAATGAAATGAATGATGTGGTTATTAGTGGAAATGTGGTTTCTGATATAAGTGATCACTTCTCCCAGTTTTGTATAGTAACGTCCTATCGACAAAGAATTGAAAGGTTAAAACATCACAAGATCCGTGATTTTTCATGCGTTTCAGAAAATGCATTTAATAATGATCTCCAAGAGGTCTCTAGCGAGCTATTAAGTATGAATGAATCTCAATAATATCAATAGGATCTTTGAGAAATTAATGTATAATAGACTTAAAACGTTTATTGAAAAACATAATATCTTAATACCTTCACAGTGCGGTTTCCGGGAAAAGCATTCTGTCGAACATGCACTGTTAGATATTATCAACAAAATTCAATCTAATATGGACAAAAAACTATTTTCATGAATCTGCATTGATCTGCAAAAAACACACCGTAAACCATGCAATATTACTACAAAAATTAAACCATTACGGAATAAGAGGTATTGTAAACAATTGGTTTTCTTCCTACCTATTAGATAGATCTCAGACTACCAAAATTGGTTCTAAAATATCAGAGAGAAGTGAAAGTATACTGTGGTGTTCCACAAGGATCTATATTGGGACCTCTATTGTTTCTAATATACATTAATGACATACACAATTCTTCTAGTAAATTAAATTTTTTTTTATTTGCTGATGACACTAATCTGCTTTATGCAGACAAAAACCTAAGGACCCTTGAAAATATAGTAAATAAGGAACTAGAAAATGTAAGCGATTGGTTATTCGCGAATAACCAAAAGCTTAAATATTGCAAAGTCAAATTTCTTTATTTTTCATACTTATCAGAAAAAGGTAAATTATATTCCTAATCTAAAAGTTTTTGATCATAATACTCATCAACATATATCTCTAGAACATAAGAATTATGTCAAATACTTAGGCATATTAATAGATAGTAATCTAACATGGAGATATCATATAGATTATATTACCTTAAAGATAAGTAAAACCATTGGCATCATTTCAAGGATCAGACATTTTGTTCCATTTTGTACACTTTTAAACATATACCGCTCCCTGATACATCCTTATATTTCTTTTGGTTTAACAGTATGGGGTCAAACAAATAAGACAAACCTTAATAAGATTCTCTTACTCCAGAAACGTGCCATTAGATTGATGTATTTCATCCCTTATAGAGAACATGCAATACCACATTTTTTACTATGAAAAAATAGCATCATTAATGCATGATATTATAAACAAAATAGCCCCATCCAATATTATAGACCTTTTTACGCCGATCAAAGCAATTCATTCATACAACACTAGGTCTGCAGCTGCTAATAAACTTTATTTTAAACACACAAGACTTAAACAAACAAATGAGTCATTTAGTGTGATGGGATTAAAAGTATGGAACGAGATACCTGAAGACTTCAGGGATCTGAGTAGAAATATATTTAAATCGAAACTGAGGAAAAAGCTTTTTCAGGTTTTGGAGCAAGAGGACATCTACATTGATCTATCAACACTAATAAAAACAATTCATTTACAAAAATAATCTTTCTATTAATTTAATGAATAAATACAATAGCTTTAGTTTTAACACCTATTATTCAAAGTGAACTCTATAGATTATAGGCTTAGAGTATAACTGGGATTGATGTAAATATCATATTTTCTAGTTTAAATCTTTGCAGATATTCAGTATCGAGTTAATATTTTACTCTTGGTGTCTTGATAACATGCATGCAGTTATTATTTGACATTCAGATAATTGTTTGTGAAAATCATACACTACCCGCCTCGAATAGCTTTGCTAATTGCGGGCTCGTGTAATCATACTGTATTATATATCTAACCTATTTGATTAAAATTTGATTGATTTGATTTGATTGATAGCCTTCTTTCATACAACTCACACAGGGAACACTTCGCCCTCAATTACCAACCAATACTTTATTATTACCGGCCCAATTCTTATCATTAAAACCCCAATCTCATCCAATCTATACCCCAAACTATCCAAAACTATACAATGGTTACTCTTACTATGCTAATTAGCTAGGACTGATCGTAATGTTGTCGGATAAAATTTAGGGCACACACAAAGCGTTTAAGTGATTGACATTCTACCAAACACGTAAATTGTGACTAGGGCTTTTCACAGTTTCAACAAGTTCAGAACCTTATTCTTAAAGAATGCCGAACATAAACGTTCACGTCTTGAAAACAAGGTTGGAATATTAAATACTGCCAAAGCATCGTCGTATGCTGGTGATGGACTGATGATTTTGAAAGCTCTTGACTGGACCTTCAATATCTTTCGATAAGTATTCTGGGATGTTATAATGTCAAGTTTGGGCGCAATACTCCAAGATTGGTCTCATGCATGTTACGTACACTTTAATCAAAGATTTAGTGTCAGCGCGTGCTCGCTTAAGAAGTCTTAACATGCAAAGACGTTTTGAAGACTTTTTCATGATGTAAGTGACGTGGTCATTCCATTTTAAGTCACCACTAAATATTACGCCAAGCAATTTTGCTGACTTTACCACCTCAATGGACTGTTCGCCAACAGTCATTGGAGAAAAGTTTGGATTTGTTTTCCAAAAGCAAACAAGGATTTCTTTGCACTTCTGAGTGTTTAGAGACATGTTATTATTTTCACACCAATGCAGCTTAATTCCGTCTAGAGCAGTTGACAAAGCCGATTCTTGCCTTGTAGTGAGGGTCTCTGAAAGGGTTGTATCGTCGACATATTTCCATCTATCATTCCATTCAACTAATTAATCATTATCATGAACAGGATCAGACCTAAGACAGTGCCTTGAGGACACCACCGTTTACCTGGTCAAAGCTAGAAGTACATTTTCCTATCTTTACTCACTGTTTTCTGCCAGTCAGGAAACTTCTCACTCAAGCAATCAAGATGAGATTGATCGCAATTTCTTCTATTTTCTTCATAAGTATATGGTGGTCTATCTGGTCAAAGGTTTTACAGGGCAGTATGATCATGAACCAGCCGATGTGATCCATGATCTCAGCCAACTCAGCTCCAGTGAGTCTAGGATGACACACCCCGCACAAAAACTATTTCATTATCTGCTTCAGGTATATCCTAACGCGCGCCTCAGAAGCTGACGACGTAAATGAAACACATCAGATATTACCCTTCGTTTTCATCTGGCAAAATAATTAACTAGCCACAGGAAAGGTTGACAAATAACGGCCGTACGATATACATATAATTCTAGATGTCCCTTATAGTGAAATCGCTGTGTGCCGATTGCATCTGATTCCACAGACATTTTGATAAAAATCTTTCCCCAAATGTGATTGGAAATAGGCTTCGTTACGAGCAAAAATATACCTCTTACTGGATAGATGAAAGTGCCGGATACTTTGTGGTAGACCAGACAGGAGTGCAAGATTCTGTGTGGTGATCAGAATCATAGTTTCTACCCTTGAACAAACTCTACCAAGCGGAACACACAACGTATAATTATAGCTATATGGTCGATGACTGTTGCTCGACAAAGACAATATGCAACATTCGTGAGTAATTCGCCTTGCCACACAATATCTCGCCCACATTTACACTGTGATTGCAATTAACCTTCAAACCATGCCGCGAAGGAATCAATTTACAGAAAAAAAATACTCTGGGGGAATACTCGCCCACATTTCCACTACAATGTTATTAACCTTTGAACTATCCCGCAAAGGAAATCCCTTTACAGAGAAATGCTCTGGTGAAAACTCGCCCACATGCATGCGTTCCCCACATATACACAACGACATTGATTGTAATTAACCTACAACCATTGTGCCGAAGGGACAATTTTACACACAAAGTATTACACAAAAAGCATCATTTTAGCAACAGATCTTAAAATCATCTGCAACTAGATCTGTTAGAGAATTGCATTTAAGGCAAACTGAGCGCCATGAGCGAATTATGTCAACATCTCATATCATTTAATCTCATGCCAGTAACAAACTGGCAAAAGTTTAGTCTTAATCAGCCGTTCCCTGTATGATAAACGTGGAGTAACCAAGAAGTTACATATGGAGTAACCAAGAACATAATTTGTCGCTCTTTGAATACTTTCCACCGAACGAATCACTTCTATAGATTGCCCAGACCAAGCCTCACTGGCGTAATCAAGATGAGAGCGTACCAGTGCCAAGTATAAAAGCCTCTTGGCTGGGACAGAAAAATATTTACCAGAACAGCGTTTAAGGAGTCCCAACATTGAATTTGCTTTGCTAACCGCCTTTGAACTATGTTCTTTCCATGTCATCGTCCTATTAATAATCAAATCAAGATCCTTTTGACGAACTGAGATCTTTAAAGGGTAATTACCCAAATCACAGACTCTCTCTACAGGATTTATTTTTCTTGTCACTGCGAGACACTTGCATTTTGAAACGTTGAATTTCAACTGTGATTCTAAGGCCCAATGGTATAAGAGGTCAAGACCATTTTGTAGCTTCTGTGTATCACTAGGTTGTTTAATAATACGGTAACACTTGGTATCATCAGCATAAAGAAGAGTTGAACAGTTATCTGAAACAGATGCAGGTAACTCATTGACAAAGACTACGAACAAAAGTGGTCCCAGAATGGAGCCTTGGGGTACGCCTGACAATACTGGAAGAGGTCTAGATAGAGCACCGCCAACTACAGTTCTCTGGGTTCTGTCTGTAAGGTAACTGGAAAGCCACTGGAGAAGGCTACCGTCGATGCTGTGACACCTCAATTTATTGTTGAGTTAACTGTGGTTGACACTGTCAAAGGCTTTCGAAAAGTCAAGATAAACCATATCTGTCTGAAAACCCTTGTCCAAAGCTGTTCCGACGTCATGCAAAAAGCACAAAAGCTGAGTAACGGTTGATCTACCTTCTATAAAACCATGTTGTTTATCTTGAAGGACAGATGAAAGGTGAGTAAGTAGACGCTTGAAGACACACCGTTCTAGCACTTGAGAGCACACAGAGGAGTGACACTGGACGATAGTTAGATATAAGTTCCTTATTACCTTTCTTCTGTATCAGCACGACATGAGCAAGTTTCCACTGTGATGGGAACACACCAAGACGGAGCGATTTATTGAAAATATAACAAACAGAGGGAGCTAATATGTTGGCACATTCCTTCAATATTCTAGCTGGGACTCCATCAGCACCATGGGCTTTGTTTACATCAAGCCGACTCAATAAGTCTGCGACTTCCACTTCTGTTGTACAAATCTGTTATAATGTAGAACCTGTTCCATATTCCACCACTTGACTTGAAGAAACGTTATTCATAGGCTGCGTAAAAGACGAGAAGAAGAAGTCATTAAATGCCTCTGCTTTTGTTTCCGCTGTTGAATATTGATTTCCTTTATGCGACACAGTATTTGGGATAGATCCTGATTTTGTCCGTGCCTTTAGATACGACCAAAAGCGCTTAGGGTTATTTGTCACCGAGAATGCAATAGACTCTATATAGTCCTTGTGCTTCTGCTCAATTAATGCTTTCGCTTCTCGGCGGAGAATACGGCTGCCAATTCAGCTCTTTTAAAACATCTTTAGATCTGGTTTCATATGTTCTGCCCATAATCACTCTTGCAGCCCTATTTTGTAATTTTTGCAGTTTGTTTAGATAATCAGAACAATTATCCCAAACAAGACTGCAATAATCAAAATGTGACAGCACAATAGCATTGTATATTTTTAACAAAGTCGATTGGGGAACAAATTTCTTTATTCTCCAAATCATTCCTATACCTTTTGAAGATTTTGAAACAATACTTTGTATTTGGTCGTGCTCATCAACAATGACCCCCAAAGTTTTAGATTTATTGACTCGCGTTATTGTTGAGTCGCCAAGTTTGACTATAGGATCTGTTAAAATTTTGAAATGCGTTGTCGTGAGCCAACAATCACATATTCAGTTTTATTTTTATTGAGAGCGAGTTTATTCGAAGTTAGCCATTGGCGCACATTTTCTAAGTCGGTATTTAAGCGTTATTGTATTTCAGTGTCAGTTTTACCTTGAGTAGAAATATTTGTGTCATCAGCAAACATACTTGCAGAGGATAATGATAGACAGTTAGGAAGGTCGTTTATATATAGAAGAAACAGCAAAGGGCCTTAGTTAGAACCTTGTGGTATGCCACATTTATTTCATTTTTCCATTATTGATACCTTGCAAATTTGTGCTCGATTAGTAGATAGGACTCATACCAAGCTAACCAAGCTAGATCACGACCTCTTATTCCATAATAATCCATTTTTGTTGTCAGTATATTATGATCTACACAGTCAAACGCCTTTTTAAGGTCAAGGAAAATAACTCCATTCAAACACCCCCTATCCATATTTAGCAGCCATTGATTTGTTGAACGAAGGAGAGATGTTTGAGCGGAGTGTTTCCTCCAAAAACCTGCTTGTTCTATGAGTAAACCGTTAGACTCTAACCTTCGAACCAACTTTACAGAAAATATTCCGGCAAAATACTTGCCCACATATATACTACAATATTAACTGCAATCAACCTTCGAACCATCCCACCGAAGGAATCACTTTACAGAAAATATTAATTCCGGCGAAAACGCCCACATACATACTACAATATTAACTGTAATCAACCTTCGAACTATCCCGCCGAAGGAATCACTTTACAGAAAATATTAATTCCGGCAAAATACTCGCCCACATACATACTACAATATTAACTGCAATCAACCTTCGAACCATCCCGCCGAAGGAATCACTTTACAGAAAATATTCTGGCGCAAACTCGCCCACATAAACACTACAATATTAACTGCAATTAACCTTCGAACCATCCCGCCGAAGGAATCACTTTACAGAAAATATTCTGGCGCAAACTCGCCCACATAAACACTACAATATTAACTGCAATCAACCTTTGAACCATCCCGCCAAAGGAATCACTTGACAGAAAATATTCTGGCATGAACTCACCCACATATATACTACAATATTAACTGCAATCAACCTTCGAACCATACTGCTGAAGGAATCACTTTACAGAAAATATTCTGGCGAATTGTCGCCATATGCACGTTGGTGCAACAAAACATACAGTAAGCGTGCAGTGGCCTCTCAATGCTACTTTAATGATATACCTCAAGTTCTTGGTTATTGTTGTCAGTACCCACCACAAATTCAACACCGTCCTGGTGCCACCGGCGGTCGTTGATCCTTCACTATTAGTTTGTCTTCGCCTTCAGGAAACTGTACATCTATCATTTACGTGGGTCGTAAAACGCCAAAGAAATTCCTTTCTCACTTGTCCGCTGGAAAGAAACTGAGCAAAACTAGAGGATTTCCCCAGTATTTATACCCACTGCAACGTAATATACATGAGATACATGTGTCTGTGCTCAGTCAACCGTTACAGGGGAATTTATGGATTAATTTTTACTTTGCATCATTGAGGGTTGTGAATAGTTTTATCTTTTCGAAAAAGGAAATAACGTATATTATTCTATTATCAGATTGGTACCAATGATGACCCCCCCCTCCTTTTGATATAGGAAGTACATTTCCCCCTAGGAAATACCTAATGAACTTCTGTAGGAAATTTTACTCCTATATGAATTCTTATAGGAATTTCTATGTTATTTCAATCAGTAGCGAAGCCAGCCTGACAATTTGGTCATGCAATGCAAATTTTAAATCATTATCATTATTCATTTCTTTAGAAATTGATTGTTTTCACAGTCTATGAACACGGAAATATTTGCATAGCATGACCAAATTGTCAGGCTGGCTTCGCCACTGATTTCAATCATTAATATACTACAGTATTATATTCCTATAGGAATTGCTATAAGAAATCATTTCTATAGGAATTCCTATAGAAAATTCCTATAGGAATTCTATTCCAATAGGATCCTATAGGAAATCCATTTCCTATAGGACCTCCTATAGGAAATCCCTATAGGAAATCCCTATAGGAATTATATTCCTATAGGATCCTATAGGATCCTACAGGACTTTTTCTTAAGGGAACTCTTTATTAAGCTTGCTACAATCTCTGAAATATATTACTTTTTTCTTTTTTTTAATTAACGTATTACAAACACAAAATATTGGTAAGTGATCTGGCTGGTCAGCTAAACAAATACCAGAAACAGTGTTATGGATAGGAGCATACACGAATCACGAAATTCGAGCAAAAATCACAGTTAAAGAAAAACATGTAGCTGTGACTGGATGATTTAAAATATGCGTATTAAAGGACATTGGCAACGAAAATTTTTATTGGCTTATTTAATCTTACTGGACCACCTAACTATGAGAATGTTACTATTTTTTGCTGTAACATTTTTGTTTGCGAGTAAAGTGCAAGTAAAATGTGATAAATTTGCTCATCGGCCGCCATCTTGGATCAAATTCTCAAAAAATTATCTTTGGGGTCAATGACCTTTGTGACGTCATTAGATGGGTTCGCTTCAAAACAACATAGGGATCTATATTGCGTGAAGGTTTTGGTAACTAAAAATATGTCGTTTTTGCGCGTTATAATGAACAAAAATTCTCACAACCAGGCAGGAGAACTAAGGAAATGCTACACTATCGGGTAAAGCCATATTAAGCGTGTAAGAAGGAAAGGAATGGCGAATTTTACAACTTGCGTGCTTTCATTGTGTCACGCGTTTGTGAATGATTGGGGTATTATTGAAGCTATACTATAGTATTTTGTGTCGTCATACACTCTGGAAAAGGTTTCAGGAACCATCTGTTGTTGTAGGATACATTCTTTAACCGAAGACACGAGAAGAGATGTTTGAAATGTTATATTATATAATTATAAACTCGAGACACCGAGAAAGGTTGAACGAATTGTCAACCAGCGATTTTGAGCACCTTGACCTATAAATATCTGGAGCTAAACTAAAGCCTTGAATGTTACTGAAAAATAAATCTGGTGTAGAATTATTGGATGCAAGTAATATTCTTTTGAAAACAATCTATATTCAAGTTTTAAAGAATAGTTATTCACGCAATTCATATGATTATGAAGTTTTGAGCTTCTATTGTTTTGACGGGAATATGAAGCTGTCAATATAGTACATTATTTAGTATATCTAGCTAGTTTATAGAAAAAAGCCAGACTATAGCTGTTCTCTGGCTTAAATTCAGTTTCATATGTGTGGCTAAATAGTTTGGTGAATTATACATGATGAAGCTGGTAAAAATATTGCCGAAAATGTAGCGATTCCCATTACAGTAATTCAGTAAATATAGTTATTAATTGCGTCAACACACAATATCAATTATAGAAGTGAGAACTCTAATATTTTTAGATCTTTTGTTATACTCTTTTTTACGAAAAGTCAAGACGCGCATATGGGTAGGGATTAGGGAATAACTGATCATTAAAATAGAAATTAATAATTTAATGCGTTGCCACACTGAAGACTTGCTATTAACTGACATACCGGTATTCTCTTCGCTTTTCAAAATGACTGTACTCACTGTAGTTGTATTAATCTTGTTTGTTTTATACTTTTATTTCAATAATCATGGGTAACTTAAATTTGCACTGTCAATACAAGCGATGAAGCGATATACTCTACAACAATCAATAATATACCTTGAATGCGAATACAGCATGCTATTTGTAGTTTGTTTTATGTAATAGCGCTTCTTTATACTACACTGTCCAACTGCATTGAAAGTATCAAAGGAGTAGTTCAAATCTCAATGATGAACTATCCAAATTTTTAGGCCTTTATTCTTGTGTATTTTGAATGTATATCATAATTGCGCCAGCTACTTAGGTTTAATAGTTAGTATTAGTATAGACTACATTTATTTATTAAGCTTTGCCGTCTAACAATACATAAACAGTTATTAACACAAGACTACATTGTGACAATTTTATTTACTGTTGTATTTTCAATAATAATTGCAACTGGTAACTGAACGTGCTGATAGAGATTTGATTGTTTTGCAATTTGAGCAATTTTTATGCATTTACCAGCGAGACATTCAGGGGATATAGACAATAATAGCATAACATTGCATAAGGATTTCCTATGTGATATTCGAATTTATGCGTCTATTTCACGCGGAATTGGAACAAATAGTATCAAAAGTAGTGGTACAAACATGTTACACACTTGTTAAAAAATTGTGTCAACCCATCTAATGACGTCATTTAATGTATTCATGCATAAATTAGCATACGCCGTTTTTTTCAAAATGGCGGACGACTGTTGAACTTTGTCACAAATTTTCTCAACAACTAAATGCAATGGACAAGGGAAACTATGAAATTAAGTATTCCGTAGGCATGCTCTATAAATATAAGGAATAAAAATTTTCGTTGCCAATGTCCTTTAAAGTATTCAAATGTTCAGTCATGCATTCGTGATTACATATTACAACAATAAAAACACGAATGCATGACTGAACATTTGAATACTTTAATACGCATATTTTAAATCCAGTCACAGCTATACTGTGATTTAACTGTGTCATTTGGATGCGCGCCGAATTTCGCGATTTGTGTATTAGTGTAATGTGTGATCAGTTATTCTGGTTGGGAAGCATGTTATGAGAAAATAACATATCTAAATAATCTTCAGTTTTAGAATGGTTTCCATACTTTAGAAAATCAATGTTAATGTCGCCCTAATGATAATGTGGCCTTAATGATTGCATCTAATTCCAATGTGAAATCTGACATATTGGCTGTTAGATGTCTATAAATGCAACCAACAATAATATCTTGTTTGTTACTTTGTTGATTTCAGACCAGCAAGACTCAACAAGTTGCATATTAAACTTAATATCAGGCCGAGGTATCGCATGCAGATCTTTAGATATATACAGACCTGCACCACCACCAGCAGTTTCTGAATCTGTATGAAAAAATAGCAGTATATCAATATTGGTAATAGTTTTGTTTTTTAACTTTGCTTCAGATAAAGCCAATATGTCAGGCTTGACATGACGTTGTTTGAAGCTTTGCCTTCCAAATATTCTATTCTTTCTTTTGCATCTCTAGAGTGGCTCTGAATTGTTTAATTTCTTTCTTCGTATATATTTTTTAGCTCTATCACGTTTTCGTATTTGTCAGAGGAAAGATTGCAATGTTTCAACACTTTGAATAATCTTTTTTACCTCATCTATTTGGGTTTCAAATCGTTGCACAACATTTTGAATTTCATTTTTAATTTCACACTTTAATGTGGTCATTGATAGCACTCTTACATCTGATGACAAAGAATGTGTACAGCGTCTCTCATCCAAGGGATTCAGATGTTTTTGAAGACAAATTATGTCACACAACATTAGTCACGCATAAGATTGATACAGGTAACAATCATCCAATAAAACAAGCACTGTGACGCTTACCCTATTTTGTGTTGACTATAAAAAATTAAATGCGCATTCATTGCCTCCCATTGACAATATTCTTGACGCTCTAGGTGATTGTAAATATTTTACAATGCTCGACTTAAGAAGAGGTTATTGGCAAATATCTGTTGACGATATAAAATCGTCATAAAACTGCTTTTGGCATGCCAAACAGTCTTTCTACTGCACCAGGTACATTTCAGTGCACGATGGATATTGTATTATCTGGATTAACCTATGCTATCTGTTTATGTTACCTTGACGATGTACTTGTTCATGGCCGCGATATGAAAGAGCATTGTGAACAATTAGAAGCAGTTTTCCTGCGACCACGAGAGCACAACTTGCATGTCAAATTGTCTAAATGTAAATTTGCCGCACGCCAAGTTGAATTTTTAGGTCCTGTTATCTCACAGTCAGGAATTCAATCTGACCCGCTAAGATAGCTGCCGTGCGCAATATAGCTAGGCTGCAATCAATCAAAGACAACAGAAGCTTTCTAGGGCTTGCGGGATATTACAGAAAATGTATTCCACGTTTCACTACAGTTGCTGTGCCACTTGTTCATCTTACTGAGAAAACCTCTTCTCTTGGCTGGTCGGACGAATGTGAAAATTCCTTCTCTCGCTTAAAATCCCTACGTTGTTCTGCACCCTTGGCACAGTTTTGCATCAAAGGCACTTTCAGCATGACAGAAAAAGTTTTCAGCAACTGAAAAGGAAGCACATACCATTGTTTTCGGAACACAGCAATTTCGCGTTTACTTTGCTTGGGTGCCATTTTCAAATAGTAACAAATCACAATGCACTACGTTGTTAAGCTCAGTGGATTCTGGACTTACAAGAATTTACTTTTTCTGTAGTAAATAAGGCAGGTCATTTACATACTAATGTGGATGCTTATCTCGATTAGTTCAGTCACCATGTGAGCAACCAGCTCAAGCAAGTGCAACTGCGACTACAACTTGCAATAATTCGCCAGCACCTAATGAGTCAGATGCATTTAAAACCACCTTAAATGTTAAATTGTCTAGTGGGAGAACTGTTTCAATTACATTTGCAAGTTCAAAAGGAGCCCTCGTAACAGATGCACTTAATGATAGCAATTTGGCTTCTAATTCTAATATAGCAAATGTTGGTAGTACTCATGAAAACACCAATGTTTCTGAAGGAATATCATGTGCCTTATCTGTCATTCATGCACTCGACCTTGTTAATGAACAACAAAGTGACCCTTATCTGTCCAAATTAATTGATATGAAACAGTGTGTGGTAACCAAACCTCCGTTTGATCAAGATCCACTTCTTAAAACATGATATAGTCATTATAATCGCCTTTTTCTTCGCGACTGCTTGCTAGTTAGGTCCATTGGTAATCGCTCTCCTTATCCAAATTACATCATTGTTGTGCCAAGTGCTCTATGTGAAGCAATTTTGAAAGCTGCTCATGACAATCCTTTCTCTGGCCACTTAGGAATATCTTGCACCGAGGAAAGGGTGAGAAAGCATTTTTATTGGCCTGGTATTCGTGTTGATGTTGAAAAGTATGTTAAGAATTGTGCAGTATGTACGCATCACACTACACCAGTTAACTTAAATCGAGCACTAATGGGCAATATTGTTGCAAAGGAACCAATACATTTTGGGCAATGGATTTCATGGGATAATTGCCCGAAACTAGCCAAGGCAACAACACATACTTGTCGTTGTTGATCAATTTACAAAATGGTGTGAGGCATTTGCTACTCCTGACCAAAAAGCAAGTACAGTAGCACTACTTTTGATAAGTTATTAAGCGGTTTGATAATAAAAATACTGAAAAGAGCAAATCATTGACACAACGAGATGAGCGCAAACTCAAAAGAGCAATTATGCAACTCCGAGAAAGAAGTCCTAATTTCATACATATCAAACTTATTTTATTGTTGTATAATGTTTACTGAATACATGCATACTAGTAGCAAAATAAGTTTTAAATCTCGCAAATTTGCCTAACTAATGCATTGGTGTCGTATTACATAATGCTTATAGCCGAGGCTAATGCAAACAAAATTGTTGTGTTTATTGCATATATTATGCTTATATACAGATTATATATGTATATATGATACACATAGTCAAATCTGCAGACATGCATGTTTCGCCGTTCAACGGCTCGTCAGTGCAGCTTGTAACGCAGTCTAGATGCGAGTGACTTCGTATTTATACACCATACTCTTGCCCTCACCAAGCGCATGTGGTACAATACTCAGACACATGCGCATCCAGACATGCGTGAAGTGTCTTGGGGCCAGAGTGCTCTAACGACCACAAGGGAAGTGAGCTTTTGCATTATAGCTTATAGCCACCAATTAACCTCACAGAGTGCTCAACAACACAAAGTGAAGGAGCATATATAGTCAAATCTGCAGACATGCATGTTTCGCCGTTCAACGGCTCGTCAGTGCAGCTTGTAACGCAGTCTAGATGCGAGTGACTTCGTATTTATACACCATACTCTTGCCCTCACCAAGCGCATGTGGTACAATACTCAGACACATGCGCATCCAGACATGCGTGAAGTGTCTTGGGGCCAGAGTGCTCTAACGACCACAAGGGAAGTGAGCTTTTGCATTATAGCTTATAGCCACCAATTAACCTCACAGAGTGCTCAACAACACAAAGTGAAGGAGCATATATAGTCAAATCTGCAGACATGCAAGTTTCACCGTTCAACGGCTCGTCAGTGCAGTTGTAACGCAGTTCAGATGCGAGTGACTTCGTATTTATACACCATACTCTTGCCCTCACCAAGCGCATGTGGTACAATACTCAGACACATGCGCATCCAGACATGCGTGAAGTGTCTTGGGGCCAGAGTGCTCTAACGACCACAAGGGAAGTGAGCTTTTGCATTATAGCTTATAGCCAGGCATATTAATGCCAAGTAACCATGTGTTTATCTAAAAATAACAGACTTTTTGCACAAGTAACCACAAGCAACCATTTTATTTAATACCTATATATGATATACTTACTTATATATGCTTACTGATGGTTACTTGTGGTAACTCACGCTATTTATACTTGGATGAGGATTGTTCATTAACAAATAGCGAATTCACAATTTGTGTGTAACATTAGACAGTTATATTTGTCCAAAATAACTACACATTGCATCTTATTTGAATGCTTAAAGATGGTTACTTGTGGAGACGTGCGGTTACTTGTGCTGACTGTGCTATTTAGACTTTCCCGCATGATAATTACTTTTCTACAAATAGGGAATTCACATTTTGTTTTGTAAAATTAGACTTGGTAGTGTATTTGTCCAAATACTTGAAATGTAATTCATGCTAGCAAATAATTAAGCGATCCAGTCATAGATAGAGTTGATGTGTCATTGAATGGCCAATAATAAATATTTCAAATATTATAGCAAACGTAGCTTTAGGGTACAATTTCATACGAATCACATCTTTATATGATGGATATCCCAAACTCGTGTCGGGAGTGTCACTTATATTTTGTGGCAGTAAACGAGCTGCGGAAATGCAACATCCAGTGTGCGAAAGATTCTATATAGTACCAAAAGTTACTCTGCAAGACAAAAGCATAAAGGGTATTTTTGTACACAATTGTGCAAAATGCACTGGCAAACCCCAAACCCCTGTTTCAATGTTGCTTTATCTGCTAGAAAAAGCATTGACAGCCTAATACGAGACAATAGCATGTAACATAGAAAATGCATGTTAGACTACCAACATTGAAAAGGGGGGAAGTCTGCCTTTTCAGGCTAATCGGTCCAATAATTATGTCACTGATTGTAGGTATCTCTCCATACAAAGTAGTTTTTGGTCGCACACCTCGACTACCTTTAGAGCTAGAGCTAGGAATGTCACTTTCTAATCCAGTTAAATGCAGCGAGTACATGCATTCACTTATAGAATTATAAAACGTATAGGGGTTAACTACAAAGTAGTATCTAGAGGTGGCATGGAGAAAGTTGTTCATCATGATCAACTTAATTTATATCCCTTTTCAACCAGGCAAACTTGTTTGCCCAGCTAGGGAAGTAGGAGAGTTTCAGGTGGTTGATGTTGCACCTCGACAAGTGGAAATCCCCAGAGCAAGCCCTGCCAGACATAGACAAATATAAGACCTCCAGATCGTTTATGGCTACTAGAAATACATGCATGCAGAATCCCCTCGCCCATTCGAACCAAACAATTTACTCCCCCAAAATTTATTGTAACATGAGTTGATCACTGTAACCATGGTAACACTGTATATTTATTTAATTTTAATTTGTACAAAATGGTAAAAGATTGGTAAGACTTGGTAATTTTAACTATAAAATTATCAATTGCCCAACTATATAAAGTAGGTATGTTATTATGTACTCTTTTAGCTTTGATTTACTGCAAAATTCAACCTTACAAATCTCACAAAACATTTCGAAATATTTTTCATAAAACTTCAACTGTTTTTGAACAGTATTTTTATACTTTTTGAGACTTAATCATGTTGGTCCATAGAATTTAATATCCATAGAATTTAATGGCGATATCCATAGAATTTAATGATCCTGAAACAAATATTACCACCTTTATTAAGATAATCAAGGAAAATGACATACTAAATTTTATACATTTTGAAACGCAATCTGTGCAAACCGCACGTAGGCGAGATGACTGTTTCAGATATTATTGATATGTGTATATAATAGTATATAATAGTGCATAATAGTCTCTTTTGTCTTGGTAAACACACGACCCCACAAGCTTTGCTTCAATTTGTATTGTGTTTAAATAAAATTTATTGTATTGTATTGTATTGGTCCTTATTCTATACCATATTTGAATTAATACTAAAATACCTTTTAAGATTAATCAATATTGTATTGACCACACAGGATGATCATAACCTACATATTTTCAAATAATCAAACTATGAAACTAATAAAAAAGCAAGTAAAACACTTTAAAACTCTTTGTTTTCCCCTCCTTTTGGTTTTAACAAGTGAAAGTCCTCTAAAAAATTTCCATTTATCTCGTTTTAGACGATTTGTTTGTCTGTATTATATCCCGACTCCCGAGTACAAAACTTTTTTGAAAAAAGCTTGCAAAATGACAGTTAAGTTTCTGACGTATACATTAAAAAACAAATTCTTTCTCTTAGCCAATCATGAGGTTGCTAATTACCAGTTTTCTCTCGGCCTGAACTCGGGAATGCGCGCATAATGTAAAAAAACCGTCCATTGCATAATGGCAGACGACTTTGCTTTCTGATATGTCTATTACTGTCTGTGTCCATTACATGTGGGGTACGAAAAAGTTTAATCCCCATTCTTGTTGTGTTCTGTGACATTCTCTGTCCACGTTGATGTTTTAGCATACACCTTCTGGGAATGTCTGCATGATTGATTACAGGCATGAGACAAATATATGTAGCTTATCTCCTCCAACAGTCCAACTATATATATTTGCTAAATCCAATTATATATTTAAACTTTCATTCTTTAGACATTTAATCGACTACGCGCTATGGGTCTTTTGCAAACTCGAAATGGTTACAGCAAAACAAGAAGTGCAATCGCAGACAATCTAGTACCTGAAGTCTGAAAGATGGTTATGAAATCAGAGTCGTCTTTGATAACTTTCACTTGAAGGTATTGGCAAATGTGCAATCATCAAAACTCAGATTATCATTAATGTTTTCTGATTGGCTAACAGCCAACGGCGAAGTTGTGATATGCATTGGTGAAATATAGATAATTATCGCACAATAACTCTATTGATACAATGTGGAAACAAAACCAATATGAATTGCCTGCATAGGGAAGCACAGTAAAAAATAGACTAAATAGGAACCAAAACATTGACGAAAGACACAAGAATATCCTGTAAATGGCGAGATAATTTGTGATGTAGGGACATTATATTGCTTCTATCAACTGTTCCACTTGGTCAACATTCCACATAAAGTGAAGAAGAACTACCAAAGTACCGAACCATTCTTTTTATCAACTACTAAGGTATATTTGTTTGGTATCAGAATAAGCTTGGAGAAAGAGTTTTTTTGCATGCTTCCGATCTACGATCATTAAAGGAATACCGAATGGGTTTCCGTGCAGGATAGCGTGATCCATGCATGCAGGATGTTGCGAGACTTTTGGAAAGCAATGACATGCTTTATTGGCTTATTGCTTTAAAATATAAGAAATGTTCAAACGTTCAACATGCTTTAAAACGGTTTTGAGCTTTTGAATATCTTCTGGCTCGAGCGGAGGTTTGTGTTGAACATTTTCCTTGCCGCTTTGTTTCAGGGATTTTAGTTTTGCATAATTAAATCTGGGTTTCCAGATATTGTTGTACCTTTGTTGTGTGGCGGAGAGTTTAGGTATCTTTCCAAACCATACCGCTGACCGAGTAGAGTCGACTTGCTGTAGTCCTTCCCATCTCGGTTTTTAACCTCCGCATAAAACAATTGTAGATGGCTGTCTAACGTCGCGTTATTCATTTCATGTAACTCAGTTGTAATTTGTCATACTTTGGCCCATTCTTAAGAAAATAATATTACTAATATATGTATGTGTTCATAAATTTGCTTTATTATTTTGCTTGTCAATGGAAAATGTTGTTATTAAATAAACTATCGTGTAAACAAACCTACCTTTAAAATGTTCACAGAGTAAATTGTTTTCATTTTTGTACTTGGGCATTTGAGACCAACTCAACTTCTTCTGTAGTTAGGGAAAACCTTTGTTCGCTGTTTTTGTTAATATAATATTGTCAACTTCGGACGTAAAACTATTTTCATTGTCCAACATTTTTAAAAAGCCAGCACGGGCGTTGACCAATCAAATTGCGTGTTTCACCTTTGTTATTCTATAAATAAGGTTTCTAATTTAGCTAATTTAGGTCCTTTGTACGAAAAGCCAGGAAATATTTTTCTAGTGCATCTTTTTTTAACTCTTTCAATATCCAAGTTTAAGTACTGTGGTAAGGAGTTATGAAATATCGGGGAAGCATATTCCAGCACATTCAGCTCACTCCCCGTTGGGGCTTTTCAGTGACCGATTACATCAAGTATCTTACCTATATTATGTACGTAGCCTACATTAACAACAATTGTGATATTACTTTCCTAATCTGTATATACTAACCCACCCAGTCAACTTTCTCTGTGGGAGGAAACCTAAGTGCCCAGAGAATACCTCTTCTCACACGACTGTGATTAGCATAGTCCTCGGCGAGAATCAAACTCAAGACTCAGAGGTGAAAGGCGCTTGTCCTGACGACTGCGCCACCAAATGCGCCACCCAATGTACAGTACCAGAAACAATATATTTAACAATTATAATATAGGCATCCACTGAACTGCGCTTGTCAATGAACCACCATGGATAAACTATCAACTCAAATCCCTAATATGTAAGCGTCAAGTTGCTCTTGAAATCACTTGGCGGAATGCAATCAGCTACTCGTACAGATCCTACATCATTTCTGAAACACATCGACGTGGGACCAGACTCCAGTACTGAGACCCTCGCTAACACCATCAATAACACATTTCTAGCGCCCATGGACTCTTTTACTCCCCTTGTTCCCTCCACACCTCCTGCCGTCCAACCCGCCAATCCACCATTCGTCACCGAATTTTGTGTGTGCAAGAAACTCGCATCACTTATTCCTCACAAAGCCTCAGGTCCGGACAACCTTCCCGCATGGTTACTAAAGGAGAACGCCGACATTCTGGCACCTGTCGTGAATAATATCCTCAACTCATCGTATTCGGAGGCTCGGCTCCCTAGCTCTTGGAAGCATGCTGATATTACACCAATTGCAAAACAAAGTCCGGTTCACAACATCAATAAATATTTGAGGCCAATCTCTCTAACTCCCATCTTATCCAAGTTAGCTGAGGAGTTCGTAGTTAATCAACATGTTAAACCAGCTGTGCTTGCCAAAGTTGACCCCAGACAATTTGGTACTGTCCCCGGCACAAGCACCACCGAAGCCTTAGTTAGTATGATTCATACTTGGAACAGTGCCACGGATGGTAACAGTGCTGCTGTAAGGGTGGCTCTGTTTGATTTCAAGAAAGCATTCGATCTCATTGACCACCACATATTAATCAGGAAACTGCATTCATATGACATCTCTGATGAAGTCATCGCATGGATCACAGACTTTCTCACATCAAGGAAGCAGAGAGTCAAGCTTGGATGGGACTGCTTTTCTGAGTGGGGCAGTGTGCCTCTGGTGTTCCTCAAGGTACAAAGCTGGGACTGTGGCTTTTCATTGTGATGATGGATGAGCTTGACATCCATGGCTCAGAATTATGGAAATATGTCAACGACACCACCACCTCAGAAACGATATGCAAGAACCAAAATAGTAACATTCAGATGGCAGTAAACACCCTAGTGAACTGTGCGACCACAGACAAGTTTCAGCTTAATGAAGAAAAATGTAAAGAACTACGTATTTGCTTCTGCACTAAAAACATTCCTACTTTTGATCCTCTGATTATTAACGACCAACCAATTGACATTGTAACTGACGCCAAGATTCTAGGCCTTAACGTGTCCTCTACTCTGAAGTGGAATGTTCACATCGAATCAGTTGTCAAGAAAGCTCGGAAACGGCTGTACAGTTTATCTCAACTTAAACGCTTCGGTCTAAGAACTGCTGAGCTAATTCATTTTTATCATACTTGCATTCGTCCTATCGCAGAGTACGCATGTCCCGTTTTTCACGACAGCCTCCCGGCTTATCTTGTTGATGAGCTTGAAAGTATTCAAAAGCGTGCCTTGCGGATAATTTTCCTTTCCGTCCATACAATGAAGTATTAAACGAGTCAGGCTTAGTAAAACTATTCGACCGACGCCAAACAATAGTGGACAACTTGTTTAAGGACAAGTGGACAACTTGTTTAAGGACAAGTGGACAACTTGTTTAAGGACAAGTGGACAACTTGTTTAACTCATTACCTGGCAGACTGTTGCAACATTTCTACCCCTCTAACTGGCAAGCAAGTATGGCGAATTCTTCATTGAATTTGTCAAATGATGCCTATTTTAAGACCGATAGTTTGATAATTTTGCTCTTATTACGCGTAATAAGGGTAATAAGCATTGAGAATAGCTATGTAGGCAAAGGGCTATGGTAATAAGGGTAATAAGCAACTATAGTGACATTATATAGGCAACATACTCAGGGAATAGGATAATAAGGATAGGAATTAGTAAGCATTGGTTATATTGATTATTTTAGTATACAGGCAAAGGGTAACAAGAATTATGCACGTGAAATTTTATCATAAGCATTACGCATGTGAAGTTTTATCCGTACTCACTCGAGGTTTATTGTCATCATACATTAATGGCATATTATATAGACAAAATTGACAGAGTGACATTTCGAATTTGTCTTTGGATGAAGATATTTATAATCTATTTAAACGCATTTGTATCACTGAAATGTGAGTCCGATATCAAGCGCATTTTGTATGACTGAAATTCGATATTTTAATGTGCCACGCACAAAAGGCTAGTGTCCGGCGTGTGAGCATATAGTGTATACTGATCTACCAAAATTTGAATCACGGTTTTAATAATGTCGAAAAGACGATGAGGTTCGGATATATTTTCGCAAGAAGCATGCCTTGCTTGGTTGGCAGCGAAGGCAGATGTTAGTGATAATAACAACAACATCGCAAATGTTGAAAGTGCCAAAAGTTAGGTTTGACACAACTGCTCAGCAATAAGAACGAGATTGGCGAGGAAACCATGATGTTTATACTGTCAACTAAACTTACGGCTAAAGGATTGCTGACGCTTGGCTATCGCAATAAACCACGTACCGGCACCATATAATCAGGCAGGTCATAAGGACTTTCATAATTTAAGATTATACGCGATTGGCACAATCATGAAGAAGGCAGGTTTTGTGATTGGGGTAGAAGATCTTCAAGCCTATGTGACGTTAGTGGAAGCAAGATGTCCTTCGTTATGTTCTATGTTCAAAAAATATTTTGATGACCACCGAAGAATCTTTTAATTTTAACCGCATGATGAATCCTCTGGTTGACTTGTGCCTGTATTGTCAACCAACAACAAGCCTAATAAAGTAACATTGTTTACTTTGAATGGACCGATACCATGCACCAAGTTGAGACTTCGCTGTCGCGAATGTGATGTTCAGTACGGAATTTGCTCTTTAACGGATAAAAGCTGGACAGCATCTGTATCCCAAATCGCAACGCCCTCTTCTCGTGGAAGCTAGTAATGTCAGTTATCTAGATGCAGCATTGTACTATACCTTCACTTGGGTAAGACAATTAATAATGGTTCTACTCATTTTATATAACTGTATCAATTTAATAGTAACGTTTTATTTCATTTCCAATAGAAATCATAGTTGGGTGTCATTCAGTGGCTTCTCCCAAGCGTATAATGAAGTTTATGGAAAAGAAATCGGTCGTTTGTGATATGCATCAATAGGTAAGATTTTTAAAAATGTTTACACCATAAAACACTTGTGTAGAATTACGCGCAGGTATCATGTCAATTCTCAAGATATTTTAATGATATTGAAAAAATTGAAATAAAACAAAATAATATTAACAACGCAATAGTCCAGGGCAAGCGGTTTGGCACACTGTTAAATGCTTTCTCACGGCATTTTACACTTTCAAAAGTTTTTCACGAGCAAGATTTCTGCTGTTTTGTATATGCGTATTATGGATATGAATATGTCTGTTATATCTTGACTTATATAGTGATAATTTATTATATTATTATAACCGTAAACCCTTATGTCTTCTGTATTTAAGGCACATAATTGAGGGGGGGATTAGGAATTAATTGGAGAGGGTAGGTAGATTTATTTAATAGAGAGGGGGGCTTGTCGATTTTATAGCAGAAACGCTTCAAAATTCATGTCAGCTTCTAGACCAATTTATACATCTAATCATTATGTGTATTTGTAGTGGTTGTGAAGGTAAGGTTAATAGACAGGGGGACTCTTTTAACAGGTTGTTTATTTGAGTTGATCAGTGTACTATTTTACCAGAAGTCTGAAGATGGCCTACTATCAGCCTACTTCCCATAGCTTAAATAGGCAGTAAAATCCATAGTCTCACACCATTTGAATTAAAGTTCGCCTAACATAAAACTGCATGACAAGTCCATGATATTGTCAACTAAACTTGTTTTCGGGCAAGTCAAATCGAGTTCCACTCTACTCATTTTTTAACACAGTAATGATTTTGTTTCTTTATTGTTAGAAAGTGATGTTAAAATGGGAAATGATCAAGAGAAAGATACATTCATAAATGATGAAGGTACTTTTTGGCTTGTTGTACTGAGTCTAAGGAAACTTGTTTAAGTAAACTTCTCACACAGCACATGGAGCTGTTTCAGTAAGCTACCCAAGCTTAATATAGTACTTATTTATCACACAATGGGCACTTCTCAAATTTTCTTGAGTGCACACAATACAATAGATTGAAATCGAGGCAGACAATGTAATCCATTGTTTTAAAATAGCAGTTTCCATTGCCTGGCTGGAAATCCGGGAAGTGCCTATTGCTTGCTTTATAGTAACTAAGTATGCATATTATAAAAACATTGAATAATATAGAACTATTTCATCTACCTAATTTTCCCTAGTTAAAAGGGGGGGGGGGGCAGTTAGGCAACTGTTACAAGACTGTTGGGCGATGTTTACCTAAATTCATGGGGATATTTTTATGCTAGTTCCAGTTGTCTTACTAGTATTATGGTGAGTGGCGAGAATTAAAACGAGTCAGTCATTCATTCATTCATTCATAGTGTAAACTTTCCGGGGGGTGCATTTAAATTTCATTAACATTCAGTGATTTAGTGCTTCAAGACAGGGCTTCACATTTTTCTTGAAATATTCTTTTGATCTTATGGTGATTTTACACAAACTATGCTGAATTAGAGTCTTTATATTGAACTTGAAACATTTGCTGACGACGTTGATTTGACATTAAATTGGCGACTTTCCCCCGGAACACCCAATTTTTTGTGCAATCACAAATGCATGTGCGCTATCAAGTGCGTGGCCGTGAGGTGATTGCGAGATTCGTACACGTGCAGTGTAGCGAGTCTATCAAATTATCAATATAAGTATATAAACTATAAGTATGTCGATGAACCTGAGAGAAATCAGTCATTATAACTGACTTACCAACTTGCCTTCAATTCAGTACTGGATAATCAACGGGAAGGATTGTAGAAATTCGCTTATTTTCGCTTCCTGAGTATTATTATTTGACATTTGCTTTCGAGAATATGATTATGACAAAATATTTAAAGACTATCTCAAATGCGAGTTTGCAGATTATATAAATGATAAGGAAGGTAAATGTGGTAGCAGTTTAAAGGCTATATAATTTCAAATACAACTATAGCCTTATGAACTATAGGGGCAATGCCAATGTGGCAATGTCAATAAACTTGTGCAAGTTGATGGCTGAATATATATAGTATACTGCATGTATTCGATCTGTAATCTGTATTATGAACTATCAAAACAGTGTAGACTATAGTATCCGATTTATATTATAACCTCCATGGTATAAAACGGAATCATATAAACGTGCTGCAAAGCCTGCAGTCCCAATAGTCGTGTTAATTTAAACTTTACAGTATACCTTGAATTGATGGGATATAATTGTATTGGGATGTATAATATTTTAAAGTGTCATTGACATTGTTAGGAAAACGAAAGTTACACAGTATTTCCGCTTTGCAAAAAATCCCCTTAAAAATTGTGTCGGTGTTCTAGTTGAAGGCAGTGGCCGACTATACATCCTTTGTTTTTATACCATTTCACCAAACAATTTAGATTTCCGACTTGGACTTACTAAATACATAATGATTAGATGTATAAATTGGGCTAATATATAATAGCCGCCCATGTGCAAAATTTGAAGTGACAGTCCGGAATTATAGAGTACAAACATATACAGTAGAGTCATATTACTGTAAACAAAATTTTCAACACAACATTTAATAATAATATGAACCATGTAATATTTACAAAACTAAACTATATCATACATGTAACTACTCTTTACTCTTTGTCCTTCTATAACTTAATACTGAGTATAAGTCATAAACATAACGATTAACGAATGTTTTTCTTTCAACACAACGACATATTTACTGTTCAACACAACGACATATTCATCCACAACATTCATTGCCTTGATAACTTTGCCCTCTCTCAAGATTACAAATAAAATATTTTTTACTAAAAGCAAAGTTTCAATGATCATTTTCTTGGAAAGCTTGGTAGGGTCCGTCTCTTGTTACAAGTAATTATAAATGGGGCATAATTTGCCTGCGTATGTTTACGCTTGGGTTAAAAACACGATTTTCAAAAGCGAAGTTAAAAATAGGCCTTCGAAAAACAAATGTCATGAGAACTTGACAATCTTGACATATAAATACTGCTAGCTATAATTCCATGCATGACTCATCTATAATTTTACGTCAGCAATAAATCAGTACACATACACTTCCCACGGCGAGTTGTGAAATATTCTTTATCTGTAGGATCAAGGAGAGATTTTCCTGAAACATTACTTGCATTTACTTGTAAATTTTGGTGTTTATACAGGATCCAAAATTCAACAAAAATATGTCTTTGGTTCGCCCCAGAGTACTTCAGTGCTTCCATATTAATCTTTCGTTTTTCTTACTGAATTTTCCTCAAAACTTATGGCTCTTTGAAACTTTGCACAATCCTTGGATCCCTAGTTCAAATCCTACCAACTCTAAGGTCCAGTGCCTTGTGTAAAAGGTGTATCTTGCAATGTCAATTATTTTTCCATATAGAGATCCTTCCAGAAGCGTGTGACAGGAATGAGAAAGGTAATAAAGGCAATTAAATTGTAACAATTAAATGTCTTGCATAGTAATCCACATTTCTTGTCTTGACCACTATAAATTGTCCAGCATTAGCCTAGAAAAATAGCTGAGTGCAATCTTGTTCCATAATGAGTAAAATATGGCAAATCACTAATTTAGTGACCTAAAACACTGTAGCAAAAGCTTTTTGGAAGGAGGAGGTCAACCAAGAACTTTCAGACTTGGGAGTAGATGAAAAGTGGACTTTCATGTCGAACGCAGCTGGGTCATTGAGTGGGACCTATGATGACGCCATGGAGTATGTGAATAAACATCGCAGTCACAATATATATTTACATGAATGCTCTGAAATGTGCAAAAAGAAAGGTACATCCATACATAGTTTACATACATTTTATTAGAAATATTTTACGGAAGATACCAGTACAAATGTTTTTGTTAATTAAATGTGTTGTATTTACATTATCTAAAGAAAATGGTTATTCAAGGATAACCTTTTGGTTCATATGTTTGTGTTTGTGGATCTTACACTAGACCATTACTTATTATATACTCTAATATGACATAATTCTGTTGTTACATTTAGGTTGTGGTTCATTATACGTGGCTGATGGCAACTGGAAACTTAGATATGCTCATTGCATGTGGAAGGTTCCAGTTGTGATAAAAGGATTTGGAAAGATTAATTATCCATCAATCTGCCCTTTGACTCCCGTTTGTGGTAAGGCCTTTTGTGGTGCTCACGTCGCAGCTGCAGAAAAACAACAAATTAAGACTGACTTGAAAGAATTCTTGAAGTCATGTGGGTTGAATGAGGATGATCAATCTGAGACTGACACAAGTCACAGTAAGTTTTAATAAGCCTGTCATCAATCATTATAACATTTACAGTAATATATAACATACAGTAAGATAGAGTAAAGCATGCCAACAAATCACGAAAGCTCTGTTAATACAATAGCTGGCAATGCACCCATATCACCCTACTTTAGTATGTTACTCCAGCTTTCTAATGCCAGACCTTTTTACAGTACCTATCAGTGATAGGGTAATTGAAGTTTACCCCAAAAGCATATTACTTATCGATGGGGTACACATCTATAAAAAAATGACATCACACACAAAAAAAATTAAAACACACATACAGTAGAAAATAAGCAGCTGCTGGTGCAAAACGACCAGTACTAAGTTAAGATAAATTGTTGAATGAAAGAAAATAATACACAATTTTCTTTGTAATTCAAAACTTTAGAACCGTTTAATAGATTATTTAATGTTTCAGAATCACTGTGCATCAAACACCACTGTGTATTTCAATTTTGGTTTAATATAATTCAATTAAAACCCAGTTCTGGGTTTGATTTTGTTGGGATCTGGCCAATTTTCATAGTCATCTGAATATTTTCTATTTTTATTTTTCTATTTTTAAAAGCTATGATTTTACGAAGCGACAACAAAGTGGAGGAACAACTTGATAAGTTGGCTGAGTCCAATATACTGAATGATGTGAATGCCACAACCTATCAAGGTAAAATGACAGTCTGTTTGCCTGCTATTCTATGTTTATGCACATAGTGCCACAAGAGCGAAATGTTATACTGGTTTGGACTTCCAAAATTTGAGTGAAATTTACTGTGAAATTTGAAATTTGAGTGAAATTTCATGATTCATGAACTACTGTAAGATTTCAGCTCGCTGAAATCGAGCTGACTCAAGAGGAAGTTGCGAGAGTACTTCGTAATCTAGATCCTAATAAGGCTAGCGGACCAGATGGTATCCCATGTAGATTGTTGAAAGAGGTCGCTTATGAGATCGCTCCCTCCCTGTGCAGACTATTCAATCTATCCCTTTCTCTTGGTGTGTGCCAACCGAATGGAAATTCGCTAATATTACCCCTGTGTTTAAGAAAGATGATTCAACAGTAAAATCCAACTATCGACCAATTTACCTACTATGTGTCCTGTCTAAAGTGTTAGAACGTTGCATTTTTAACTACAGCTACGATCACCTCTCACCCTTGATATACCATCTTCAACACAGTTTTTTACGGGGACGATCAACCACAACGCAACTACTAGAGGTTTACCATAACATTTTAGAATCTGTCGCATCGGGTAGAGAAGTTGACGTGATCTATCTAGACTTATCAAAAGCTTTTGATAAAGTTCCGCACAACTTATTACTGCTTAAACTAAACGGTTATGGTATATCTGGATCTCTACTCTCGTGGTTTCGCAGCTATCTCACGAACAGACATCAAAGAGTTGCCCTCGATGACTCCAAGCTATACAAGTCTATTGATCTTCCAGATTCAAGAAACGATCTACAAAACTACCTAGACAGATTGCATAAATGGAGTCTTGACTGGGCAATGAAATTTAACGAAGTCAAATGCCAAGTTCACATGTTTTATCCTGGTCAAAACATATAGAACTGACTGCGGCCAAAGCCAACAAAACACTAGGAATGATAAAGAGACTGTCTAAGGAGTTGACTGATGTACGAATCAGGAAAATGTTGTACTGCGCTCTCGTAAGGCCCAAATTAGAATATGCTAGTAACCTATGGTCACCTTATACGGTAAAGCATCGGGCACTAATCGAGAATATCCAGCGAACGGCAACAAAATTTATCCTCAACTATCCACAGCAGCTGACATATGCAGAAAGACTCGTTGCAACTAACCTTCTCCCACTTGAGTTCAGAAGAAACATCTCAGATTTAACTTTTCTTTTTAAATCTAGAACTGGTCTAATCGCTACTGATGTGAACCATTTTTTAAGTACTTTCGAACCTGGCTATAGATCACGCAATTATGATGACAACAACTATAATCTCTTAGTCAAACATTAATTTAGAAATTCATTCTTTATTAGATCAGTTAAACTATGGAACGCTCTACCTTATACAATCAAAGCTTCAAATTCCCTTCCTGCATTCAAGAATAACCTTCAAACGTTATACACATCCAAACTGTCTACGTACATGCCTCTGGGCTCGACATAGGTTGTAAATAGGTTTTAATAATTTAATGCATGTGTGTTGTTCCGTATCATTAGGGGTCAGGTATCAATTAGGACGAAAGTCCTGTTCCTTTCTCCTGTCACAATTATGTACGTTCGTTAACCTAATCGTTGTTTTAGTTATGGTATTGTAAATGAGTTAATTTGTGACAAACCAATTAAAATAAAATAAATAAAAAGGGCTCTATTATGCCCCATCTCCGCAGGGATGGCACCAGGAATCCTGGCGCCACCCCTGCATCTCCGCATCCATAATATTTTTTAGGTTACTTGCATACTTTTGAATGCTGGAGACAATGTTTTGCTAGTTTTACTGCATACATTATGACAGCTTCCTCTGGACAAAGGGTCAAACCACAGTCAAACATGCATGGATTAAATGTCCTCCAGGAGAGGGTTTGATAGAATATTTCCTCTATTTAATAATTCCTGTTTGGTACTGTACATAATAATAATCTGTTAAGGGAACTTCGACTTCCTGGAAAAACATCATGATGCTATTGATGGTAATAATAGTGATCAGATCGATGACATACAGTGCAATAAAGACACCGGAGGAAAGAAAACACTACACAGTTGGTCCAGAGGTTCAATGTGGATCGTTACTGCAGGTGGAATTATTGAGTACTTTCTGCCTTTGTACAGGTCAGTTTGTACATATTTTTCAAATCGTCTTTAATTCATGAGTAATTGAATCAATCACAATGAACATTTTATTACGAGATTCGAAGAGATTCGTCCTCGCATCGATGAAAATTACTGCATACATATATTTTTCAAATGTTATTTGTGCTCGCTGGCGAATTTGTGTTTTTGAAATTTAACAAAATTAAAAATTTTTTAAATTCTGTATTGTTTTTTGCAAACTTTGCTCTTTTTGTTAAGTAGCTATTTACTACGTTCCAGTTGAGAACAACCTTTTCCAATATAGGAGAATATTTTCCTATTGCAAGTTTGAAAACAAACATTTTCCATTCACGTCTTATGTAAGTCGCGACTTATTTTCTCCTGTATAAATGGCCCTTTTATTGATCTTTGAACTAAATACATGTTCACAATGCCCATACCCTGCTAAATAAGTTTAAATATTTATTACCCAATTACTGGTATTAAGAGAAAAAAAAGCAATATATCCGTCTTAGAATGTGCATGGTATATAGAATACAGTATACATAGCCAATGACGTAGACATCTGCATATATAATACAAGTAAATCACTACGGAAAAGTTATTTTATTAACAAGTACATTAGTATAGGATATTTCTATGGCACGCCAATTTTGTCTTTATTACATGTTTTTATAAATATATTCTATATTTGAAATATTTATTCTAATATTTTAAATATGTATTCTGTATTTTAAATATTTCTTGTACAATTATATATTCGTGCTAATGTTTAAGATACGTCTCATATTCTCTTTTTAAATTTATATGTCCTAATTATAAATGCAAATGTTTTCTAATGAGTAATACTAAATTTCAGTTTATATATCCTATCTGAAATTATCCTATAAATATATATCCTAGCTAAATTATCAACGGTTTTGTGCGTTTTCAACTCAAGTTTACACTCAAGTACCACGGCATATTTTCACAAAACAAGAACGGAATGCCTAGGACCGTTGCAAGAGAACGAAATGAGCATGGGCTTATAGTTTTTCTGGACTCCGTTCGCACACTTTTAATCAGCGTTCAGAATTTAGAAGTCAGTTGTAGTTCAACCGAAGAAATCGAGAACGTATTATTACTTCTGGAAGAGAGCGCATCGACCTTGGTTCTCATTTCAGCTCATGTTGGAACAAGCACTCACGACACCGTCCTTAATAACTTCAAGGGTGCCATTGATGCAGTGTTGGGAAAAATAAGAACATTGTGTCAGATTTTGACCACTTACGTAGATGCCTCACCAGATGCCCAAATCCAATTTAGCTACATGGCACCCTCATCCTCGCCAAGAGGACCTGGTCATCCTAAAATAGTAATACAGCGCGAACAGATCGAGTTTTTACAAGAACTGCAATTTTCGTGGGCAAAAATAGCCTGTTTACTTGGAGTGAGTGAGTCGACCGTTCATCGCAAACGAAACGAATTAATTAAATATACCGGAAGAACACAACTCCTGGACTACAATATCAGGTAATTATGAATAATACCATCAAGTCATTTGAAGATGATGACTTCGCGAACTTTACCTACAGTCACGATCAAGGACGTTCGCACACGGTTTTTCATTCTTTCAAAAATTTATAATGTTTAGCCAACTTAGGTATCAGCAAGTTGAAGTTTCCATGCTAGTTATACGTTACGTTACGTCCGTTAATAGTAATGCTTTTGGCACAAACAATTAACTTCTACATACTTTTACATTATAATAATTGATTACTTTGCGTTCTCGTGCGGAATAACTTTCGCGTGGTACCTAAAACACACACCTCGCTTTATTGCGCAATCTATTTGTTCCGGAAAGGATCCCACCTTCGCTATAGTCATACAGACTTGCTTTCATGATTGAGATTTGGCGTTAAGGCATTTAACCTCTTTACTGGTGATGTAATTATTGTTAAGGTCTCTTAAAATATTTTTTAGAACCGTATGATTTTGTAAGCATGTCACCACAGACAAAATAAAATGCTCTAAGGCTATGTTTTTAACAACAAGAACATCTCCAAACTTTTGTCACCAGTGAATAATATCCCACTGGTTATTCGAATCGTTTTATTGCACAATTTTCATTCGATCAAATGGTGGAAATCCGTGTACAAAAAAATGACCACATTATTGTTGGCTCATTGATATACGCTTTTTTTAAAATAGATCAATTGAAACAAATTATCAGGAATTAGTATTAAGCAAATTTTATCACTTTAACAGATGAGCAACTAATACGAGAAGTGGGAGAAATAAGACGTTTAACTCCAAATGTTGGTCAGAGAAGACTATTGGGCGCTTTAAGAGCAAGGGGAATATGGATTCAAAGGTGGCGGGTTCGCGAATGCTTACGAAGAATTGATCCTCTTGGAACGTCTTTACGTTGGAATGGCACCATCTACCGACGAAAGTATTCTGTACCAACACCAAACTCACTCTGGCACATTGATGGCAGCCATAAACTTATCCGTTATAGGTTAATAGTTCACTGTTGCATCGACGGTTACTCCAGGTTGTTAATTTACGCACATTGTGCTACGGATAACACGGCTCAAACAGTCCTTGAGGAATTTATTCAAGGGGTGTCTACCTTCGGTTTGCCATCAAGAGTACGCAGCGATCATGGTTTGGAAAACATCGAAGTAGCTCGATACATGTTAAGAAATCGTGGTTTAGCCCGTGGAAGTATAATCACAGGAAGTTCTGTCCACAATTGCCGCGTTGAGAGAATCCATAGGGACGTCTATGCTGGCGTTCTAACTTTCTATGCCAAACTTTTCAATGATCTTGAAGAAATGGGCATTCTGAACCCAGTGGACGAGGTCAACCTTTGCGCCTTGCATCATGTTTATCTACCCAGAATAAATCGGTCCTTAAGTGAATTTAAACAACAATGGAACAATCATTCTGTCTCTACTGAAGGAAATCTTACCCCATTACAGCTTTATACAGCTGGCATGCTCGACAATATTTATTCTGATCATACAGCTACTCAAGACGTGTTTGCTTCCAATTACCTGGTGCTATATGGATTTGATGGAGAAGGCCTATTGCCCCTTGAAGATGAAGATTACCAAGTGTCTGTTCCAACAGTTACTGTGACACTAAGTGACCTACAGATCCAACAGCTTCACCGTGAATGCCACCCCCTTCAAGAAGACGAGAATGGTGGAATTTTTCAATATCTCAGATGCTTAAATGTACTACAGTCATTCTTAGAAAATGCCAACTAAACACATTCATTGAAACGATGAAGTCACTTCTTTATTTTACAGATGAATTAACTTTATATTGTGGCTTATGCTCTAAAAGTCGTCTTAATCGGTACTCAACAGAAGTTGTTGCAACGTATTGTTTGAATGTTAAACTACAGTACCCAGCACTATGTGCATAGTGTAAACAGTTTACAATAGCACGCAAGATGCCGTATAATTCGAGGTATAACTACTTTTGACTTAGTGTTTTAGCGGTTTTTGTTTGCGTTATTAAGACACACTAAAAATATATAGAACGTTGCCACTAAATCTACTGTGCATTAACGGTGAACTGCATTCTCTAAGAATAATTGTTAAACATATAAACAGTAACAATCATAGATTGGAGCAACTATATTAAATTAAGGCCCTGGCGATCGGCAAAGTTTTTAACCCTTAATTATTTGCTCGCTTGAATTCTTAAATATATCGCACTGTACCAAATAATGTACTTTGTGCATCCTTTAGACAAATGTAAACTGTTTGACAAAACTGTATGGTATAAAAACAAACTTTTTAACCATTAATACAACAATATCCAACAAAAGAACAAACTAGTAATCTCAACAATATTCAAGACTGTCATTAAACAATGCTCATTTCCCAACTGTCCGCTGAAAGGATATTGCTAAACTCCTGCCTGAGCTCACAGAAATTTGCATAAGTGCTGGGCAGTTCAAGTGTACATCCACATGTGTGGCTAATAGGCCTACGAGCAGCACCAGTAATTGTAGTAAAACTGACTTGAATTATATCAGTAATAATCATATCTGATGCTGTTACAAACTTTAGGAATGCACATAACTTGCTCTTCTCTAGACCTCTTACATATTTCTTCAAGTGATTAAATGCATCTCTCTATGCATCATTGGAAATTTCTGCATGTAGCATATTAACAACTTTTGCATTCGTTGGCTCGTGACTTTTGTAAAATGCAACAAGATCTCCAATGGTAGGAAAATAGAGCTTCAACTTAGCAACAATATCAGACCAGCAATGTGACACATATTTTGGCTTTTGAATGAGTTCCTTATGGGCCAACTCCACAATAATTTCATGGATGTTTTCAAGACTTACTACCCTTCTGCAATCAAAATTTGTTAGGAAGTCCATTAGTTCTTTACTGTTGAGAGGGATTTCTTTGGATAAAGCTTGCTCCACAATTTCTGCCTCATGCTCGGAAACATAACGTTTGAATGATGATAACAGCATGGGATACCGTCACCAAAGATTCATCATAAAATACACTGCACATGAAAACCTTGCTGAGTCGCAATGGGAAGTATGAGCAATCTGTGAACCCTTTAACCAAAATTCTAGCAACTGCTCTCCATGTTTCTCTGTTATAGTCATGTCTGATAAAAGGTACTCTCTCTTCTTCTCCGATCAATGATGAGTCTGCAAATTCGGACCAAAACAACGTAAAGATTTCCCTCATTACTCCAGTGCCACGACCATTTTCTTCTTCTTCTCTGGCATTTATCATTATTCCAATTAACGGCTTCGACATTGTTGAATCATCGGAGAATATATTGATTAAATCTTGTCTTATCATCGTGCGGTGAACTTTTAGGATGAAAGGGTCAGGATCATCAATTGCTATTGGAGGGTCAGGATCATCAACTGCTATTAGAGGGTCAGGATCCCCAACTGCTATTGGAGGATCAGGATCATCAACTTCTATTGGGAAATCAGGAACAACTGAAGACAACGACTCACGTGCAGAGGTAGCTCTTTGGGGCTGTGAAGTAATAGCAGATAAACTTGTACCACCATTCCAATCGGTTACTTCATTAAACGGTTCATCATCTCTACCAAAATCACTTTCATTGATTGTTAATTCCAAGCCTACCCAATTATTAGAATCGTGAGTGAAGGAAGCACATCCATTTACAGAGACGTGATCTTGAGTACCATGTGTAATATGTGAACATTCGTCTACGGATTGTGCCGTAATTGCAGATACACTGGCGGTTGCAAAGGCAGGACGCAATAGTAAATCATCTGTATTTTCACCATCACTTTCATTCACATTCATTAAACTTCTTATATAGATATTTCCCTGACCGGCAAGCTTTAGCAACACATTTGCCGTTACCTCTACTCCATTTGCCAACTTGGGTTTGACCAAAGTACCATAACAAGCCTGTTGAAAAAATATTGAGCATAACTGTTATTAATATTTGGATTTTGGAATGCAATTTAGAAAGAAACCATGTATTAATTTATTTATTATTAAAATCTTATGTTTAAAACTGTGCATAGACAACTTGAGAAAAATAGTATTTTTTGAAATACGCTAAATTGTAGAATAACCGTAGATTTGACACCTTACATCTGACTATTATCATTGCGAACATCAACAAATAGCTCAAACTAGGCCACTTATAACTGTCTCGTTCTTCAAACACGCCTATCAAATTTAATGAAACAACATATTCTTGTGATTTCATTATTAAACGTCAAATTTAAACTGTTTTCAAATTATTCTCAAGTTTAAACTGTTTTCAAATGATTCCTGTGTTTTTTATTATGTGTTTAAAGAAACAAAGAAAAGTGGACGGGTATTATTCTAGAATTGTAGATAAATTATAGAAAATCCCTGCGTCTATTTTGAAACCTTGTAAACACTAACAAGTTCCTCAAAATATGTCCTTTATTGCTGCCTCGTTTTTCAAAACCATTTGTGCAATAAATCTTATGAAGGTGTCCCTTTCTCTGCTTCTTTTGCAGGCCTTTGCTGCATGCATGATGGTTAATGTCCCGAGTACTCTACTTCTATAGACCAACGTACTCACAACAGAGTCAAAGTGAAGAAAAATATATTTGGTTAAAGCAAGTCAATTTATGCTACAGGTTCGCGCGTGACGTTAGCATATTTTACAATGAGTTTTTTACATAATGTGACGTGCGTCTACACCCTAAAGAAAATTACAACCTAATTAGCATTTAGTGTAGCGTGTGTGGGTGGGTTGAATATTTGCGGTAGCGCTGATAATGCTGATTAGGGTGTAGTTTCTTTTAGGATGTAGACCGGTAGACGCACGTCAAATTATGTAAACAACTCATTGTAAAATATGCTAACGTCACATGAACCTGGAATATAAATTAACCTGCACGTTACAATGGGAAGGTCACGCCGGATTAATGCAGGACACAGAATTTGGTAAAAAATTGTCATGATTTTGGCACCATGTTATTATCTCATTACAATAGGGACTTTAAGATATGCTAAATCTACGACGTGGACGTGACGAAAAAACAGTCGCTAATGTTTGGAAACCAGTTTTAATTTGTTTTTCTCGCATTTTTAACTTTGTTTACCAACCGGAGTCCATAGTTTTTTCTGCGTAATCTTTTTACTTCCCAAATTGAGCTTCAGCGTTCAAAATTGTTCTAGAACTGGTATAATTTGTTACATTATGATTTAAGCCTTTTGAGCCCTCTTGAAAATTACAAGATTTAGCAGGCCCTCTAATTGAAATTGTTTACAAGATTTAGCAGGCCCTCTTGAAATTGTGACCTACCCATGAGGCAGAGAGGGCAGTCTCTTCTCTGCTACCTCTGCAGGTACTCAGGCTTCATGGGAAGATATCAGTTTCTAGAGGGCCTGTAAACAAAATGCCATATAATCCCATTGCACAGCTTGAGATAACTTAATAAGGTGTATTTTCATGCTTGCTGTGCATCACTAGGGTAACATACAATTGCCCAATCAGATGCAACTTTGGTTGAAAGATAGTGTGACTTGCATAATTTGTTTGCTTGTTAATTATGCAAAGATATATTGCATATATAATTTAGAAGATCCCTAATCGAAAATTATGTGACCCTGGGCAAACTCCCTCCATTGATATTATAGAGTGGAGTTCTGGATGCAATGCCAGTGTACATAGGAACATCACAGGTAGTTTTGTCCACATCCTGATTTTCATACCACTCTAACCCTGTTGAGAATGTTCCCTCCTTTGAGCTGTAGTCCTAGACTACAAATTAAAAATTTAAAGGAATCTGTCACAAATTATAATCGTTTTGTTAACTATAATCACCATCTCTCTTGCAACTCAGGCACATTACAGCTCTGTCTAATTTACATTAACAGTTAATTAATACCACCAGTTTCTGATATACCCTTGTGTCAATATGCGATTCTTAGTCAAACACAGCCCCCCCCCCTACCCATTTTCCCTCCTACCCGCAAAGCGTCACATAATATTTGAACAGCCTTTCTAGCTCAAATAGGGCATAGACTCCTTTTAATATACATGGTCTTGGTTCAAAATTTAATGAATATACGATTGATTGATTTATTAAAATTAAGATCACATGGCAGTAGGAACTGAATTGCGTGACTTATTACATATGTAATTTACTCTAAGATCTTAAAGGTTCTACTGATCTTAAAATACCCATAAGTTATTATATTTACAAAATTTCCTTATATAAAACGTTTAAAAGTTTCGTCAACCTAAAATGTACATTTCTTATTTAATTGATTATATGCCTTGCTACCAGCAATTATAAATGAGTTAGAAAAACGTTTAGTTTTAGTTCTTGGCACTACTAAGGGGTATTGTACCCGCAGGTCATAAGTTTTAGATTCGTGTCTGTCCTGTAGCAGGTGTTTCAGCTTGCTATCAGGACTTTCCTTTATGTTCTGGAATAATTTGTTAGTGAGGGCTTCGTGATGATCGTCAATGGATTGAATGTTAGCTAACTCCAGGGCGGTAGAGTACGGAAAACCTGGAAAGATACACCTCAACGCTCTTTTCTGGATGCGCTCTAAATCTTCTCTTAGATATGTTGGAAGAGCATAATGAAAAACAGGACAGGCGTAGTCCAATGTTGAGCGTATGCATGCACAATAGTATTGCACTATTTCAGCGGTATCTACCCCGGACCGTTTAAGCTGAATCAAAAAGTAAAGTTTTTGAAAGGCACCCTTCACTAAATATTCAACATGATTGTTCCACGTTCAACTTCATTAATTCGAATTCTGTTCCAGTTGGTAACACTTCACGAATCTCTTCTTTTAAAGTCTCTGCCGACCATGATCTGTTGAACGGGAATTCATGAATGACAAAATCTTGTTCTTCCAGTTCCAATCGCTTCTTATGCGTTGGGACATCTGTTTCTTCGGGGTCAGGAATAAATACAAGGTCTTTGAAAACAACATTGTTACCTCGCCTTCCTCTTTGTGCTTTTTTCTTGTTGTTTCGAAGTGAATTTAATGATGTTGGTCTTCGTTTTCTAGACCTGTTAACGCTAACTGTTGGAAAGCGATCCGCCAGCTCATTTTCCAAGCTCGTGTTATTTGATCCACCGACACCGAAGACATTAGATAGTCTGTTAAGAGGCGATTTAGGAACTAGACGGTTAGTGTTCGCCTCAACGCGATTGAGAATACCTGTTGGATTCACGTTGCTTAAAACCTGCAAAGCCTCGGCTGCAGTACGACAAGCAGTAGAAAGCTCTTCCCTTGACATTTTCTAACTTTATAGCTGCTTTTAACATCAAGCAACTTCCATAATAAAATCAGTACAAAATGGCGGCAATTCCTCTACCTCAACATTATGACATATTTGAATATTTAATTATGACATATTTGAATATTTAATTAGGACATATTTGAATATTTAATTAGGACATATTTAATTAGGACATATTTAAATTATATTTAAATCGAACATATTTTGGATTATGAGACGTATTTAAAATATTTGAATGAATATACAAAATATTAGAATGAATATATAAAATACAGGATAAAGATTTAAAATATTAGAATATATTTATAAAAACATGTAATAAAGACTAAATCGGCGCGCCATATATTTAAACGTTTTATAGTTAATATATATTTTATATATATTTATTAATATATATGCTGGGCATTGCTGGGCGACCAATGGCAATGGACAGACATGTACTATCAGTTATCTAGTGCAATACTTAACTTATCCCAATTATCACGCATACAAAAATTTGGCAATGTATTATAAATTCTTTCTATATTTTAAAACATATGTTCATTTTCTCGACAGTTCACTGTCTAACGAATTGTTATTTTCCGCCTTCTATCTCTGCATACTTGCGAGACCACCTCTACTGTTTCGTTGTGTAGGTGTAGAACTGTATTCATCAAGCTTGTCTCGCACATACTATGACTCAATATTTAATCTTTAATTAAATCTTATTTATACACGGTAAATTGACAAAGTTGTGCCAAATCTATACACACAAAGTTGTGCCACACATTCAAATATGGATACCCATTAATCCATTATATGTTTCTCAGTATTGCATCATAATTAGGTTACTGCTTTCATAGATCTAAACCTTATGAATATACATTTTCCCTTCATTATTCTATCCCACCCTATATGATTCTTTTTCTAAATATAACAAGACTAAAGTTAATAACTTTCAATTTTCTCGTATGAAGGTCAGAATCTCCAACCCAGGCATTAGTAATATTCATGTCTTGGCTTTTGTTAAAGTTCAAGCCTATGATAGAAAACGGTTTGGATGATAAAGAGGTCATTAAGGCAATTAAATCTACAACATTGTCTTATGACAATATGTGCCATGTGGATAACATGAAAATATGCAAAAAGGACCCACCACTCCCTGCACCACTTAACCGTCCATGGAAAGATCTTAGCAAAGTTATTGACAGACTCCACCTCAGGACCCAAAGTGCAAGAAATATTACAACCCAGATGGGAAAGTGTCTGAAGATTTCAACTCCATGGCTGCAGAGCAAACGTTTGTTTGGGCAAGTCGGATGAAGAAGATAGTTTGTGCAATGCCACGGTTACATCATTTTTTTTACTTGCATCGCTCAATCAAAAGGCGCAATGCATACACTCAGAGGTTGGCAAATAAGCACCCTGTTCTTCCCAAATTGAGCAAGGATCATTACATGTCAGGCATGAATTAGATGCAAAGATACTGGTACAGTAGTTGTTTTTGTAAGGATGAACATTGGATGTCTTGGTATCCAGTCATTTGACGATATTGAAACTTAGGCCCGGTTCAAACGTCAAACTTTTCAAGCGTTGAATACAATTCATCAATTAAGTGCATGAAAAGTTCGACGTCTGAATCAATTAAATTCTACAGTTTTGATTAAATGCGACTCTGTCGTTTTATTCGACCGGGCCGGTCGAATAAAACGACCATGGTGCGACGTTGATTCAAACGTCGAATTTTTCATGTGCCGAATATAATGAATAAATAATTTTAATAATTTTAATATATAATTTTGTCTCATGTACGTAAATGACATGCGCAGATGATAATTTGGCGCGAAATGTGGCAACATGGCGGGTAAAAGCGAGGAAGCTGCATGCGAGTAAGCATGGCGGGGAAGCTACAGTTTATTCTGTAGTTCTTGTTCAGATTTAACCACATATATATGCATTGATTGCACTGTACCAATTTGTAATAAATGTTCTGTGTTTGAGAAAGAGGAGGAGACAAATGGATGGCAAATGGGGAAGTCTGTTGGCCGTTGCCAAACATGTTTATAGGCTACTAATATTATTAATGACAATAGTCATGAGAAATTTGACGATGATGACTTAAGTGAACTAGAGCCAAAGCAAGAGCCTAGAGCCTAGGTAGAAAATAGGCATTATTTTTTTATATTTATGTCATAGTGTCATATATTGTGTGTATTACTTTCTCAGAGATCTCGCTGTGACGAGTAAAATCAACAACCTGGCTTTATTAATACAACCATGCATATGTATGAATAAATTATGGTTGTTGCTATCCCATAGGGAAAATTTATATGTAACAAAGAGCTCTGGTGAAGGGTTTAAATGTCCAAATAGGAGGAGACTTGTATAAGACTATTCTAGATTTTGATGTTTGGTAATTGGTTTGAGGCAAACCCATGTTAAATGGCATGATTTATTTTTGTACAAGCAAATTATGTATTTACCTGACACTGATTCCATTGTTGCAATTTATATATAATGTATATGTGGTGATGAGATTGCTTCCCTTTCTCTTTTTTATGATCATTCATGCATTATATCCAGAAATGGATTTACTTTGGGGGGGGGGGGGGTAGGTGGTTCACACCCCTCTGATCCTTGGCCTAGTGGCCATTGGGTTTTATGACTATTTAAGCAATCATATTTGCCTAGGCAATCTGATAAGTTCAGCTTTGACACTGCTGGGGATCCTCAGTGATGATGCACTCAGTTGATGGTCACACCCTGCTTCATGACCAGTGCCCGCTCAGCAACCGCTCTGGTGATCAAGCTGGGTTCATCCCTAAGTATGTCATGTGTAAATTCCAAAGAATTACATCTTGAAAATCCAAGATATGGATAGCTAGGTACTAGATGGAATTCTTCATGTTTGATATATTTTAGCATGTCTAAGATTTGCACAGTTAATGGTATTTAATATTTAAATCATGAAAACGGTGCTACACTAATTGTTTTCTAGCTCACAAGGTTACTATTTTAGGAGACATAACTTCTAGTTTCCATAATATTTTTAACAAATTATCTTCATTTTACAAAACAGAGCCAAAGGGGATACATTTGAAAATCAGAAAAAAGAAAAAAGCTGGTCGAAAAACACGATGGAGTAGTGAAGCCATTTATGACTTTATTGATATTGTGGTTAATGAGGAATATTATAAGAAAAAGCTAATTTTTACAAACACAAAAAATCAGCAAAATAGCTTGATATACCAGAAAGTCCTCAAAGAACTCAAAGATAGATGTTCTGCTCGAGATGAAGAGATTGATTTTACTGCTAATCAATTACGTACGAAATTTAAGAAATGCATCAGTGATTGCAAGTTTGCTGCAATGACGATAAAAACTGGAACATGCATTAAACGTTTCCAAGAAGAGAAAGGATTTGGTGCTTGGTTTAACACTCTGTTTGCTCTTGTTCAAACTAGAGATTCCTGCAACCCAGAAAAGGCTGTGGAACCTTCTGCCACAACAAAAGCAACAGATGAAAGTGATGCTGAAGAAGATGTAAATGGAGGTGAAAATCTTTTTGTACCTATTAAGTCAACCAAAAAGAAGTCTTCAAAGCGAGATACTGTTGGTCAAGCAATTGATCTCATAAAAGAAATAATAGAAAATGATCCAACCAAAGATATGATTGCTTTCATGCGTGAAGAATTACAAAAATCAATGGAACATGAAACAAAGCTTGTAGAGAGGTTGTTATCTGCAAACAATCCACCACAGCAACAAATTTATGCTGCACCAAATTTTTCACAACATAGGTATGAAGAGTCTGTTCCTTCAAATCAGGCATATAGACACTTTCCTGTACCTTTGGAATATCATCATCAAGCACAGCAGCAGGTTGTAAATCAGGGATATGGTGGACCACCAGATAACATTGCCAAGAATGTACTGAACCCTTGGCAGGATGAGTCAAATAGATATTTTAGGCCTGTTTCTCCCATGAGCCCCAGGCCACTCTCATCATGCTCAACCAGCTCATTAAAATCTTCTGCTTCCATATCAACATCAGATGAACATTTGGATGCAAATAGTTTTCACCAATTGTAAAGTTATAGAAGGTTGTAAAGTCCTTTTCAAATTGTGTTGTTTTAAACTAAAACTGTTTAAGTAACAAAACTATACTCTTACATCAAACATCAGACTAGATAGAAGTAAAGTCTTTATCAGAGGCAAAACTAGCCATGGCAACTGGTCATGTTATGCTAACAAACCTGCACTTAGATATTCTAATGTTGCAAAGCATGACCAGTTGCTATGGCTAGCTTCACCACTAGTTTTTATATACTTTATTAAAGTTGATTTTTGTTCAGTAACTATTGACTACTGTCTGCTGGCACTGCAGTAAAAAAACATTCAGCATATGCCTGTTGCATTTTGAGGCATGTGCAATGTATACTTTAACTGGCCATTGCATAGTCGAGTTATTTATAGTAAAAAAATATGAACTAAATGTTTATAGAATTTGAAATCCTATTGTATTTCAATTAACCTTTCCACTTTCCTTTTCCAGCCATAACTTGTCTGCAAGGCAGTCTCATACCTTCTTAGTTGCTAGAGAACATTTGGTGGTGTCTTTTTTTGCTTTTACAAGCCCTCATTTCTAGTAATTCCCTTACTAGTTTTGGGTCTCTTCTCTGGTGTGTTACAGGATCAGTAGCTACATCCAGCTTTGAGGAAATGGTATCTCCTTTCTGAATGCAAACATTGTGCAATACTACACATGCCAATGTACAACTTCTAACTTCTTCGTTTGTACGTTCGCATTTTCTCAAGAGGATGCACCACCTGCCCTTCAACTGCCCATAGGCACCTTCCGTAACCATCCTGGCACAGCACAAGTGGTAGTTGAAATACTTTTGCTTTTCAGACAGCACTGCATCACCATAAGGTTTCATCATCCACTTCTCTAAAGGAAATGCTGAGTCAGCAATGATTAGAGGGCAAACATTAACTCCACCCATATTAATCATCATTTCTGGTATGTAATTGCCTTCTTTAATGTTTGACCAAAGTTGCGTGGACTGAAAAATGATGGCATCATGGGAATTGCCTGGGTACCCACAACTTGCCCATACAAACCTATAATGAGAATCTACCATTCCCATTAAAACTATTGAGTAAAAATTCTTGAAATTGTGGTACTCCTTGCAAGCAATCTTTCCACCAGGTGGGCATTTAATTGGAATATGGCATCCATCCACTGCTGCCCAACAACTGGGGAATTGCCACATAACGTCCATATCAATCATTTTCTCTTTAAAATCTTCAGGTGATTTGGGCATATATTTTGTTACTGCATCTTCCCATAGACAATCGACAATGGCTTGTGATACTTCGCTTGTTATAGGGCATACAGTTGATACACCGAGGCCAGACACTTCTGCAATAGTGTACTAGTAGCTACCTCTACCAAGCCGATACAGGCAAATAGCAAGTCTCAGTTCGGGCGATATTGGTTCCTCGGTTATAAACTGACGTTTTAGCTTGTGTCTCTTATCTTAGTTAGAAGGTAGTTAAAAGTATTGCGAGAAATACGAAACGTCTTTTTAAAGCGAGCTTCCGAATAAGTGTTCCACACTTTCTCCCACCATCCTGTATTTCGAGTCATTCGACGACAGCAACGATCAACTGGGACTGTTCGTCTGCTGGAAGTAATAAGCAAAAGCTGGAAGTAATAAGCAATAAGCAATAAGCAAACGTCAAATATTCGACGTTTGAACCAGGCCTTACATCTGTCATGCCGAAAATATTATTACGAATTATCACAGTTCCCTATTTTGAAGAATGCATTGTAGTATTTTCAGTGAACTCGTGAGCTTTCGCCTATTCATTTAGAAAGTCCTGTGATCGTCGTGAACAATGTAGTTCAGACAGGACAAGACAACCGATGTTTAGCTGTAACAATGTGTTAGCCACACAAAAATGTTTATGCATAAACCTTAAGTATCTAAAAGGGCCACTGTAATATATGCCAAATATATGTATATAGTTTGCTTTTCAATTTTAATCTGTTAGGGTATTTAAGATTCCAAGATTCACATACAAATATTGGGAGTGTTAAGCAAGTTTAGATCCACACCAAATTGTATTCAACTAAAATATGCTTTAATGGTTTTATAGTATGTTCTCTGTTCTATTTTATTTTATTTGTATGATAACCAATATGTTCGTAAAACTACAATTAATGTTAAATTTGCTTCGATTAGAAAATTTGTAAAATGTAGTAGTACAATAATCCTGTTTACTTATTGATTTGTTATTCAATATTAAAGCAACTGGAACACTACATCAAATATCAAACCACTATGTACGTTATCAAAACATTATTATAATAAACAAATTTGCTGTACGACTTTGCATCGTGGGACTGTTTTTGGGGATGCAAACAAAAAGCTCATCCCCCCAAACAACCCCAAGATGCATTGTCAACCTCGCTATTTCCAGTCCTCCACTGCAACTTCTGAATGGTGAATTGGTTTATATTTGAGGCAAAAGACATCCGGTTTCATTGTGACAGTCAAGTGCATTTTTGTAGATACTGTGAAAAGTCTTTCTGCAAGTACCGTAATGCTTTGCACATTTGTGGGGTAGCTAATGGTGCATGGGGAAAAAAGAAAATGACATGGGAAGATTATGAATTCTAGACAAGAACTAGAAAAGCGATTTTCAAAATCAAATGGAATGGAAGTAGTAAGTTGGGATAAAGATGGAATGTTTTACGACCTTATAAAACTTTGGAAATGATATTAGTGAGATGCGATGACCTTGGACTTAGTGAATGATTTCTTCATTGGTTGTCGTTCAAATGTAGTGATAAAATACAAAAACAAAAAATTGCAAGTTGTAGTAATGACAAGAACGACAAAACAAACATGACTTCCTTCGACAATAATAGCGTTCCTTTACCGGTCTAGATTCGTTTTTGCTTTAACGTGCTATGTCTTATATTTATACCCACAAGGAGCAAAGCAATATGGTATATGCAAAAGGAGCAAATACGTAATCACGGTACTCAGATCAATGACTGTACTGACGTTACTGTCAACAAGAACAGGGCCAAACTATATTAATCATAATAGTGTACTACAGTATATCTGCTGTTGAATAAATATTTTACAATTGCCGTGGTTTGCGAGCTCTCTTGATTTGTGTTGGTTCGAAGGTTTTGCTTAGTCCATCTTCCAATGGATGCTTGCGGTCATGGGGTTCCAGTAAGGATGCTTAAAGAATGGAAAACAAAAATTAGCAAACAAAACGATTACGCACTTGTACTAAATCTGACGCATGAGAACAAGTTTTTAATTTTAGATATAGGTAATGAGAACCATAATGGTGGTTTGTACAGTGTGCAATTATTTGTCATACCTTCAATCATTAAGGTGTTCAGTGTATCTGCAGCGGGTGAACTGGCCGTGGTTGTGGTGCCGCATGATGGTGTCTGTGTACTGGTCTCAGATATGAGAGGCTTTTGTAACGCCTCGTCCAAGCAAAGTTTTAGGGACACAATTTCCTCATCTTTTCTACGAATTTCAACGTTGTAGTGCTCCTCCAAGGCCTTCGTTTCTTTTTCTTGCTTTGCCTTCAAATCTTCTATCGTCCTCTTTTTGGAGTCCAGTTCATTTTTCAGTGTTTCCACTTCTTCGTTGACAGGGTCCTCTTGCCCTCTAGTGCCACCTTCTTCAATTTGGTATTCGCTCCAGGGATCCTGTTAACAGCAGCCCTAACAGCGGCAGTGTCAACAGTAACCCCTTCTTTCAACAGGAAATCTTTCATCTTCGTCAAGCTAAGGTGGACGGTGTCTCCATAAATGGACTGCCGACACTCAGCTTTAGGTTTCAACCAACTAGAAACCTGAAATCAGTTACAAGAATATCGTTCAGTTCTCAACAAGATTACAACGATAACAATCATGACAACGCTACTCAACAAATAGTCTGAAACGTTAAGTAAGTCAACATAGCAATTGCCACAAAATCAATAACATGAGAGCAATAACATTTGGACTAATTTGGATTATATTGATACATTTCCGTAGTATCCGGATTTTTTATTAAAATGGGAAATGCGAACACGAGGGAAAATGGTTGTCCACATGGCTTGTTATTGATTTTTGGGTATGTATGCACAAATTCTTACCCAAAGCATTTAAAACCTCTTGGTAATGAAACACTGACACTGATCCAGCCAGGAACATGATAAACGGAAAGAAGTTGCAACCGAAAAAGTTTTTCGTTTCTTCGATGAATCTGCTCCAGTTGAACATTTGAATTGGCACATCAATCTTGATAGGTGTTGCAGTTAAATACTCCCTCATGTGCTTATCATTTATTGCCACCAACATGCTTTTCACATATGGCACCATTAGAACATATTGATGGTTTTCTTTAGGTATGGTAATACCATTGGCATCAATCTAAATAAGAAACAAAATTTAATACAAAATGTACGTTACTGACAGAACTATCTTTCTAATATAGAGCATTGTAGTAATTTTCTTGGTTGTGATAGGCGGGGGTTGGGAATATAATGAAGTAGGGGCTAATGGAGTTAATGTTATACATAGATAGCTTAGTTGAAAGAGCGGGGGTTAATCATGGTGGTGCAACAAGGCTAGTATTAACTCATTTGCATTGCACCCTTTTAAGTCTTGTCCCTCATGAAGAAGTATTAAAAGATATAATCTCAAAAACCAAAACCTACCTACACGTCTTCACGCACTTGGGCAAGCTCGTCTGAGGCTTAGAATGAGATCTTTAAAGGATGCTATTGTGTATGAAGCAACAAAATGCGGTTACAAAAGACCAGCAAAGGCAAGTGGCAGAAACATATCATTCTGAGCGAGATGTTTTCATGTTGCGCCACAACATAATGACAGTGTCACAACACTCTAGAGATTACAGTAGTTATAAATTACATGCACAATGGTATTTGGTTACTTACATTTTGATCCCATCTGTCCTTTCCACATCCAAAATATAACCGTTATAGCGACTAAGATTGTCAGGGAAAATAATAAAATATTTAATATTAAAAAAAAAGTTGGCAACGGATTTGTAACTGTTCTCTCCAGTCTCTCCAGAGAAGACATTTCTAGTTGTTGAGATTGCGAAGTCAGTTGTGATGCCAGGAATTCCGCCTTTCTGCGCAAACGACGTGGGTGGAACTATATGAAATGAATATTTATAACGATTAACTCTAACACTAATGATGCGAGCACATGAGGCTAACACCTCTGTGTTTTGTCACCTGGTTTTGTTTGAAAAACAGACCAATAGGTTCAATTCTATAATGACATGCATTTTCCAGTTCCTATCCACTTTGTGAGAAAAGTGGCATGCAGGAAAAGTAGCTCCTGATAGGTCGTGCAAACAACGTGATAATAAAAATCTAATATAAAGTTTGATATATAAGCCTTAATATCGTACCTATTTTCCAAGGAATGAAGAAACGGCTATGAGTGTACATATAACCTGTGTAAATGGTTTGGGTGCCCTATGCCTAAAACTATGTGGACCCATGAGTCTTTGCGAGATTTTTATATAGTTTGAGTTTTACGAAGAAAGTGTTTTAGTATAAAGAAATAGTGTTTAAAACGATTTTAAAGCATATTTATCAATGATTTAACCCAGAGTAACATACATTGCTACGCTCCACTATCATTCTGTTTGGGTGCCCTATGCCTAAAACTATGTGGACCCATGAGTCTTTGCGAGATTTTTATATAGTTTGAGTTTTACGAAGAAAGTGTTTTAGTATAAAGAAATAGTGTTTAAAACGATTTTAAAGCATATTTATCAATGATTTAACCCAGAGTAACATACATTGCTACGCTCCACTATCATTCTGAAAATTCTCTATGCTGCGCGAAATTTAATCTGCGCGAAAAATTAGTCAGGCGAAATAGTGCTTTGCCTATATGTGCTTATTTCCAATGCTTGTTACCCTTATTTACCTTGTTACCGTAGTGCTTTGCCTATATGTGATTATACTTCCAATGCTTATTACCTTATTACTGTAGTGCTTTGCCAACTGTAAATGTATATTTGCAAGGTATATATATATTTGCAAGGTATATATATATATCTATATATACTATTTTCACGTTGATCTTTGAACTAAATACATGTCCACAATGCCCATACCCTGCTAAATAAGTTTAAATATTTATTACCCAATTACGGGTAATAAGAGAAAAAAAAGCAATATACCCGTCTTAAATAGATACAGTCGAACCTCTACTTACGGACACCTCCCGGAAGCGGACACCTCTTGTACGCGGACACTGTTTTTGGGTCTCGGCCAATACGCTATTATATTACTATATTTACAACCTCTCCTAGGCAGACACCTCCCGTAAGCGGACGTGGACACCAAAACAACCTTCCCGAACAACATTATAACCTCTTGTAAGTGGACACACTTGATTTGTTTTCTGTTAAATGAATAATTATGCTGCCTAGTTGACTTAATACAGTATTAGAATATAAACATATGTGTTTGATATATTGTGTTATTAGAATGAGCTGATGACAGAATTGATACGGAAACTATTAATTCAATATTCCGTATTTTTTTATTGTAGCGTCGCACCGTTAGAATCATGTTTCAACAATTACGTAATCAGTTAAATATTAACCAACCTCTCATAAGCGGACACCTCCCGTAAGCGGACACCAGGTCGTGGTCCCGAGGGTGTCCGCTTACGGGAGGTTTGACTGTAATTAATATTTTTTAGTGAGAATTTTTGGTTTGGGTACATTTTATAGCGCTAACATTTTGCCTCTCATGACACCTAATATCTGAAGGGCAATATCTCCATAACCCTACATAAATGGCAAAAAAAATTAAATTGCTGGGTTGGTACATATTTTTATTAAAACTAATTTTAATCTTTTAGGATATAAATTAGAAAATGATCAAAAATTATAATAAATTCTCTTGAGCCTAGTCCAGGACCTCATGTTTACAACATAAAATGGAGAAGAGTAAGGTTGTTGTTCACGGGTCAAAAAATCTATAAGCCAAAACGCAGTGATTGTACCTCCTCGAAGTTTTACATTCACACAAATATATTTGATAAAACAAATAGTACAAGAATTTATCTGTTTTAATATAAACAAAGGATGAAAAGAGTGAGAAAAGCGGGCATTTGGGGAGGTGTTTTTAAACCAGACTTCGACAACCGACATATTCAAACGCAATTTGCATTGACAAAACAAAAAGCTGTTCATTTCTCTACTCAAAGCACAAAGTCGTCCACAAAGTGAAAAATATCTTAACTTTACACCAGGTAAGAACTTTTTTAGCTCAATTTTTTTGTGCCCAAAAATGTTTGCGCATCTGTAGTCTACTCGTAAGACAAGATAATGGCAGACAGCCGGCTTCTTTTTGAAATCTGGCTCACAAAGCAAGCATGTTTTTCAGTTTGAAATAGGTCGTAAAAGAGAACAATCGTGTAAAAATACAATCTTCATACTCCAATGAAATGCACAATTTAATATTTAGGTGTTCTATATTGCTGTAAAATGATGAAATAAGGTCCTCAATATCTGGTTGCAATATCCCATGAGTATTATTAAAAGTCTTCTATTAAAACGATTTCATGTTAAATAAGTGAACATTGGGTCCGAAATAGCTGCTAAATACCGATTTTGTAAAGGGCATCAATTTCATTGCTTCCTGCAAAGGAAGCCATTGCAGCGAGGAACCGGCATTTTGCAAACATGTGTCCTGACCTATTTTACATCTTTCCCTTCAAGTGCTCAATGTCTCAATGTACAGTTCTTAGAAAACGAGTTTGCACTAATTTTATGATGAGCTTTATCGATTTAAAGTTTTATGGGATATAAAAATCCATAAAAAAGCATTTGAAGCTTTTGAAATCGGCTGTCAAGTTTTTGAGAATTTGCACGCGGCAGACACCCGCATTAATTCAATACACTGGTTTTAATCCACATTATCTCTGAAATTAGTGGTCGTTTTAAGACGAAATTTACAAAAATAGATGGAACAGTCATTGTGGATCATTCTACTTAGTTTTAATGTGATTTTACTAGGAGTATTCATGCCAAAAAGACGACATACGCACATAGTAGGTAAATTGTGTAGTGGTTTGAATACACTTTTGCTAAATTCACAACTTGGACAAGAAGACCAACAGAAGGGTTACGAAAACAGTCAAATAATGCCATAAACATGCACAAACAGTTCTTCAAAAAGGATAATTTTAAACTAGATTTAACCTGCTAAAATGCTGTCGAATTTTGGGAGTTTTTTCAAAACTTTTCTATTCAAAAACAGGCTCAAAAAATATCGTATCTACTCACTTGTGTTTGGTATTCGTGTTCCTTGTGATTTCCGACTATTATTTTCCATAAATTTTACAAAATACCCATGTTTTCGGCTCAAAAGCTTGCAAATGGATTTCGACAAGAACTTGACCAAAAACGCCGAGACATTCCCTTTCGTTTTGGACCAAATTTTCTGTGTTGAACTCTTGAAAACCCTCTTCTTTTTTGCCCTTAAAACTTGCTGTAAATTCCCTTCTTGTAACATATAGGCATTGCGTAAAGTTTTTGTAAAAATATAGAATTTTAAACTTGAAAATCTTTGCGAGTTTTAGATCAATTTCCTCGCCCAATGTGTCGTTGGAAAGCTCGTGTTTCGCATTCTATATTCGTATTGTTGCTAGGCAACCTGTCAAACACGTGCTTGGCAATCGTGCCCCGGAAGTTGACATGCCAATCCAGGGCGCATCCGGGCGCATTGCCAGTTACCCCCTTGCCAGTTACCCCCTTGCCAGTTACCCCCTTGCCAGTTACCCCCTTGCCAATTACCCCCTTGCCAATTCCAGGGCGCATTCGGGCGCATTGCCAGTTAATGAGTTAAGGACTTGTTTAAATGTCTGCTTCCTGCATGTAACCCACGAAACCAGAACCTTAGCTACCAGCGCAAATTTAGACCAACGTTTAAAACAAATCGATTTCGAAATAGTTTTATAACTTTTAATGCCCTTAAGGCTTAATTCCTAAATCTAAATTTTTAAACTTTTGAATTTAATACTGTAAACTTTAGTGTAAATAATTTTGTAATTCAACCTTTTGGTTGCAAAGAAATTATTAATAAACCATCTATCATCTATCTATATATCTAAAACAGTTATTCTACTCACTCTCCTCATATATGACTGATAGCCGACTCGGCATTCGTAGAATAACTGTTAAATATTGCCCAAACTTGAAAACAATATCAATGGTGTGCTAGGTTTATACACACCGTTTGCAAAGTTGTTGCTCACTAGGAGAGAGTGACTGGAAGATTTCTTTATTGTGAAGATTTTCCCCTTTTTTTCGCAACTTGTAAGTCTCAACCAACATTCTGGCAGCTTCGCCCCTGAATGACAAGAAAATGTCAGTTTGTCAATTACTTTATTTTTCAAACATGTATTTGTAGACATTAACAGGTTTGTTTTATTTGTGTGTGCCATAGAATGAATAATTATAAACAATTATGGAATGAGCTGAGCAGGACAGTATCCATAATTATTCAGACCGAGATTAAGTGTTATCTGCCGAATGGGATACCCTGTGTAAGCCGATTCCAATAATTGTTTTATTATTCATTATTTGATTACTCATTACTCATTATTATTTTATTATTTGTTATACAAATAACAGCCAAATTCAAGTTTTCAGCATATTTGTAATTCCATGCAAAATACTGCTGGAATATCTCTGGCTATGTCCAATAACCTCTACAGATATCTTTTTCCACTGAAAAATAGTGCAAGCACCTGCAAGTACCTAGAATTATACGTAGGCTTTTAGCCAATGAGAAAACGAGAACGGAGTACAATGAATACTAAAAACGATTATCGACCTCTGGTTATGCATAATATCCAGAATAATTCAGACCTTGGCCAATGTTATCCACCACAGCCTACGGCTTCGGAGTGATGTTGACCTCAGTCTTAATCATTCCAGACATTCTGCGCATTCAACTATTATTAGATGAGGCTGAGCAACAATGATAATATTTACCTCGTTTCTTGTTGAACATAATTATCCTGGTAAGGCAGGTTTCTGCAAGTTCTCTCTAGTTTTATTTTGTTGCATCATTTATCACGTCTGTTGTGAGAACCAATATTCTTTCAACAATGAACTTTTGCAACAGTGGAAGGTCATCTGTCAGCGGTGAAACGCCGGGTTTGTTGTGCTTTTTGATAGCCAAGTTGTCTTTAGCAGGCTTTGATACTTTGCTGTACCATTCGGCCTTGTACAATTGGAGGAAAGCATCAATTCCATCTTTTTTCTCCATGTTCATGTCGTCGCTTAAGAAGAACCCATGACAAAATTTACATGGCAAATAATCCTTTGGATTCACTTTGTTGTTTGGAGGAGGTCTTCTTACAACTTTCAGTTCGCCTTTGTTCACTTCCAGAACCTGCATGTTATGATTGAAGTTCCCCATCCGGCACAACTTCGCGAACTGTTCGATTCTTTTTGGGTCCCTTGGCTCGTAACCAAGGGCTATTGTGACTTATTCGCCATGCACTTGCTTGTGATGCCGAGCCATTTTTTGCATACTCTTTTTGGCAAAAGAAGCAACTGTGTTTTTTTGTCGTATGTTCTTGCTCCTTCTGCGGCCGGGATGATGTAAACTAATAAAAAAGACTACAATAAGTTAAAACATTATTTGCAAACAAACATTTCCAAAAGTTAAGATTGGATGAATACAATACACAAAATCTTTAAAATAATCGGTTTTTTCAAGTAAAGCCAAATTGAAATCATAACCTAAAAGGAATGGTATAAGCAACCGATATCGAACATAGAAAATTAGACATAAGGTTTGTAGATTTAAAATTCGAAAGGCTGTTTATATATCCTATTTAGCATAATCTGAATTTGAAGTGGTAATGGCAAATAGACTTTTAAAAATAACATATTTGAGAAAAAATACTGTGTGGTTTTTAAAATCTCAATACAATTATTCATTGGAAAATTCGTAAAGTATTATCGTAAAATTCTGATTGGCTGAGGAGTTACTATGCTCTTAGTTATAGATAAATACCAAGAGCGAGGGCTACATGTAATATACCAAATCTGGCAATGATGACTTTACCGTATATCCAGGGGTAAAGTCCGAATTGCCGTATTTTATATGACATCTCAAATTCACAAATAATCAGTATTAAATACTTTATATTCACATAAAGCCCGACATTACAGGTATTTATCTGACTTATTTCATTATTGAAGAGGTTTTCCAACGCACATTTGTTGGTTTTGCCTATTTTTTTTATGATGATTTTTCCGACCTAAGTAATATTCATGGTCTCTTAGTGCTATAAAGCCTGCTGTACAGATAAAAGAAAACCGACTCAATAATGAAATAATTAAAGAATGGTAATTGCGGGATTATGGTCAGAAAAAGTCTTCACATACCTTTTGATTGAGTGGCTGATTCCCTCATTTTCCCATCATTTTTGTCACTCGTACTTCTTTTAAATCAGGTAGAATTATTTGCAAATTAAAATGAAATTCTACATGTTATACTGTATTAATAATCATTTGTGGTATTTTTACCTTAACCGTGCCTTTAGTATTTTTTTGAGAATTAAAGTTTTGATGTTTGATTGTTGGCAGTAACTGGCTGGAAGCTGGGGGTAATGGAGTAGAGGCAACGTTTTGATTTTAATGATTTTTTTAATATAAACTAATTAACCTTTTAAGAACTTATAGAATGGAAAACTTAATTCAAAGCATATTGAACAAACATGATGCCAATTAATAGTATAATTCCTAAGTGCTTAGAAGAGTTTACAATTTAAATACCCATTAAGAGTAATATGATGGAAAATACCCATTAAGAGTAATAAATTTTAGGGATTTTCATACCTGACACAAATCTTGTGCCATTTGTAATAGGTACTGAACAATTACATATTCTAGGTAGTTTATCATAGCGAAAATATCATCACTCGCCGTATGGATCGAATTCATCATCTGTGAATGATAATATAGGGCAATATAATTCAATGTTTTCTTTTCCAGCCACAGTGAACAGCGAAGCAATGTATTTTTGGCACTTTTAAATTAACTTTTGGAAGTTACTTTTGTATGATTCCTCTAATGATAAGAACTTAAAAACCATACCTCAACACATTCTTCCATGTTAGACTATTTTTCCTTATTATTAGGCGGTAAGTTAAAAATCGCTTTTTAATAATTGCTACATTTAACATGCAGAACAGTCGAGAGTTTGGCTTAAAAAGGGCAATCCTCTACCCCAGTTAAAAAGTTCGTATTTTTATATAGACAGCACAACTTACCTGATATTCTTTTTCTCGTTCATTGTCTATCAAAATACCAGTAAATAGATTAATTGATGTAACAATTCGATTTCCAGGAAGACATAATATCACCCTTACACTACAATGTGGTATTTTTTTTAAATACTATACATCTGGGAATCTTAAAATCATTAATGATTAGACAAGAAATGATTAAAATTATATTAATAAGAAGTAACACTTGTTAGCATGCCAGAAAGAGAAACATTTTTAAAACTTGGATTCTCAACATATTTTGTTCTTCATATGCGTGATCTATTTCCTACTTAGCTTTTTGCCACATAGCGCTGCGATCGCTAAACTCATTTGACTAAATAAATGTGGGTAACATTTTCTCGAGAAGTGGCAACGAAAAGAAACAAAATATACAATATTATACTATAAATGCTCGAATATAACCCCATATTTACTAGGGTTGCTGCACAGAGTGAGATAACATGACACGTTAATCTCTGCCAAAATACACAAAAAATGAATTAGTGTGATATATACAACAGGCTTGCATTGCGGCCAATATTTTCCCAGTAAGACCTAATATGGGAAGGTGTTCCTGACCGTTGGAAGAATAAAACTTATCTAATCATTAGGCAGAGCGGTTAACCGTGTGAATCATTTCCATTTTTATATTCATTTGAAAATCAACGGTGTTTCTAGCAATCCAATTGGTAAAAAATAGACCCCTTCAGATTATCTATAATATCCACAGAATTTCCTTACCTTTGTACTGAATTTTGTCCTCAGGCCAAGCACTAAAACTCCCTTCCTCAATTTGGCTGCTGTGGATATTTTTCCAACATTTCACATTTTCTTGGAAGAGAGAGATAATGTGGACTGCCTTCCATCACATAGTTAGTGGATAGCCGTGTACCTGATTAAATTCAGGCATTACCGTTCCCATACCAATTATGTTGCTACCTCTCATCAAGCAAATGAATATTTGGTGAAATGTGCAACTTGCACGATTTGGAATCATTCACTGCGGAACATTTTATGGTTCACAAACGTTTAGTAATTTTCTTCACTGACCAAGTTAGAATGAGTCCCTTCTTTTTTTTTCTTTTCAGTCTAAAAATGCAAATAGCAAGTAGTTTAATATGGCAATACTGCACTAGAGGCATCAAAGAAAACGTATGAACAAGACATGATTGAGACTCACCATAACATCTGGTTTTCTAACACTTAATTTTCTCTTTATTCCATGCTGCAATTAAAACTGATATTATAGTGGCGACAATTGTTCAGTTTGAAAATGGCATTAGTGTCAAGAATATACGGTTAGTGTTGTTCATTTTTTCATTTTGCGCATAAATTGTAATACTATTGATACATTTTATAGAACGTCAACAATCAAATATACACACCATGAATGTTTACGAGTGCAATAGTACGAATATTTGCATTTGATTCAACAAGGCGAAAGCTGTTGCCCCCTTATGCTGAATGTAAATGATCAACAAGTAACCTGTTTTCAATACGCAGATGATTCGACCTTTTATAAACACTGCTAACATGTAGATTTACAGCAGTGCGAAACAGAGATGAACACCACCCTTTTACGAAACTGTCAGAATGGTCTTCTGATTCGAATTTGGCTCTCAATACTGGAAAAACAAAATGTATGATCATTTCAACCCAGCAGATGGCAAACACCCATTCATTACATTTACATGAGTCCAGTCTCTTAGTTGATGGTAAATTACTAGAGCGAATACGTGCCACAAAATTACTTGGATTGCAGTTCACTGAAAACCTTACCTGGAACGATCATATTAAACATTTGTCCTCGACTTGTTATAGCACTTTGGTCGCTCTTTGGAAAATAAAGAACTTCACAAATTGCCAAATTACTTATTAAAAAGGTTACAATTTTTGGCAGCCAGTTTTGTTACTGGAAACTATGTGAACTCCACTGAAGCCTTGTTGAAGCTTTAACTGGCTACCTATGGCTGAACGTAGATACTTCAACTTACTCAAAGCCACTCACAGTACTGGCCGAAGTATACTGCAGTTGAAGTTTATCAAACAGCACTAAGCTTGCGTTCGAACACTACCTTAAATTTAGTTAGGCCCATGGAAAAGGGTACTTTTCAGGATATTGCATCAGAACTGTTCAACAGCTTGCCAAATGACATTAAAACTTAATCAAATTATGGTCAATTTTGTACGGAGGTTATAAAGCTGTACTGAAGATGCGTGTACAGTAATAATATGTACATTAACAACATTTTTAGAATTTCTTCTCTCTCTTTTTATCTTGTAAGTAATATAATGCATTTCTATAATATAATATAATCTAATGTATTTATGCTAAGTAAACTATATTTGTATATACTGTAGTCTTCAATGGGGGAAGAGCCACTTTGTGGATCTTATTGAATAAATCATTATTATTATTATTATTATTATTCTTAAAATGCATCAGCGTAGTTGCCAAGTGATACACAGGCTTAACCACGAACTGTCTGCTGATCTAGAGGAACAAATGGCGGATAATAGTCATAGTGCTGCGGATATTTCTGATGATGACAACTATGCTAACAATATAACAAACGTCGAACGCTTTCCCGAACTGAAAAAAGGAATAAATTTACCAAAAAATGACTCTGAATGGTTAACGGCTAATGATTATTTTAAATGTGCGCTCCAGTTAAATGATCCAATCAGATTGCAAGATCGGCTAAATTCAAAAATCAAGCTCTTAAACGACGTCATATACAACTACTTTGCGGATAATTTTGGACATATTGAAACTATACCTGACAGAAATATGGTGGCTAAGTATAAAGATTATACAGCTAAACAATTAAAGAAAGCTTTACAAAATTTAAAATCCAACCAAGGTGACCTTAGTGAAATTAAATACGTCCCCCGTACGTTGCGCGACAAACTGCGTAATAATAACGACGGATTAACATCTGATAGCAGTAAATCATTCAATCACGACAAATATCTAGGACGAAACTTTTGGGGCTACATTAAAAATGTTATCAACAAGAAAGACGCAATATTACCATCCTTTAACATGATAGATTGCCTTACTTATTTCTCTAAATCTTTGGCTAAAATTAATCCTAATAAACTGTTTAACATTCCAAGCTGGATTCCGAAGTTATCAGATCCTGAAGTTCAATTTAACCATGACCCCCCAACCTATCAACAAATTACTAATGTTATACGTAAAATGAAATTGTCTGGTTCTCCTTGCCCTCTTGATCAGCTTTCTATCATATGTTTTAAGCGATGTCCCTTTCTAAGAACTTACCTTACTGAACTAATACATGATATTTGGTTATCTGGAACTATCCCAACTGAATGGAAAAGAGCATGTACCATACTAATACATAAGAAAGGCAACACTAATGATCCTTCAAATTTCCGTCCCATAACACTCGAATCCATACCTTTAAACGTATTTACATCTTGTCTTCGAAACGCAATATACTCCTTCCTCGCGTCTAATAACTTCATCGAGCAAAATATACAAAAAGGCTTCACACCTCACCTTTCTGGTACTTTAGAACACACCGCGCAAATGGCTGATATTATAAATAAAGCCCGGATCAGACAACGATCTGTTGTCATCACTCTCCTTGACTTCAAGAATGCTTTTGGCGAAGTACATCACAACCTCATCCAATCGGTACTTAATTACCACCATATCCCCGATCACATTAGTTTTGTTATAAAGAGTTTATACACTGATTTCCAAACTTCGATAATTACCTCTGAATTCTGAACTCCTTTCATGTCTGTTGGCCGTGGCGTATTGCAAGGAGACTGTCTCAGTCCTCTTCTTTTTAATATGTGCTTCAATACATTCATTCAACATATCAAAGCTGAAAAGTATCGTCAATTTGGTTTTTTCTTTCAATTATTAAATCCTATTCACTGGTTTCAATTTGCTGATGATGCTGCTGTAATCACTGGTCAAGAATCCGAAAACCAACTACTTTTAAATCGGTTTTCCATCTAGTGTCAATGGTCCAATATGATTATCCGAGTTGATAAATGTAGTACATTTGGCATCAAAAAAGCCATCACAAAATCAGTTCAATACTTGCCAAAACTCCTTATCAGTAATCATCTAATACCAACCACCAACATCGGAGAATCATTTCAATATTTAGGACGTTACTTTGATTTTAATATGTCGAATGAAAAGCATAAAACTGAACTAATCACCCTTATTAATGAATTGATGACTGATATTGACTCTAAACCACTGCATCCTAAAAACAAACTTCTCCTGTACAGTCGCTATGTCTTATCGAAATTATCCTGGCACCTCACCGTTGCAACAATTTCTAAAACGTGGATTCATGAAAATATTGATTCTGTAGTCAACCAAGTACATCCGGAAATGGCTTGAAATACCAATATCAGGAACACTATGTACTGTCTATCTAACACGTAACAAATTTGGTCAGAGTATATATCCGCCATCGGTGAAATTTATCCAGTGCCAAGCAGTTCTTCGTACAGCTTTAAAAACCTCTCCTAATGAATCAATTAACGAACTATGGAAATCTACTAATACCCATACTAATATTCAATACAACATATATAACTCTACCAAGGAAGTGCTAAAAGATTTTCGTTCTGCAAATGAAGATAAACTCCAAAATCGATTGACCTGTCAAGGCTCCTTTTTCGCCAGCGTTAACAAGTTCTCCTTAGCACAGCTCAACAAGGTGTGGTCTTCTGCACAATCTAAACTGCCTAAAAACATTTATAATTTTACTATACGCTATATTAACAATTCTCTTCCGACACGCAGGAACCTTAACAAATGGGGAATATCTTCAAGTTCAGAATGCACCTTTTGTCTCAGTCCAGAAACACTATTACACGTGGTTGCTGGATGTCAATCCTATCTTGACCGTTTACGTGGAGGCACAATTCAATCCTAAACTTTCTTGCCAATACACTACAAACTGTAGATGGTTCTAATCTCTTCGCTGATATACCTGGATTCAAAAGTCCATCAATACTTACTGGTGACGCATATCGTCCAGATTTATTGTTGGCATGTTCAAATGGTACCCTGCATGTTGTCGAGCTTACTGCCGGTTATGAAACAAACCTCGAAAACAACGCCAAACGTAAAGAAAATAAATATAAAGAATTGGTAAGACAGCAGCGTCAATGTTTTAACCATGTTAAATTTATAAATCTATCTATGAGTTCCCTAGGTGTGTTTGCAAAAGAGTGCTCTACTTTATTAAGTATGTTAGATGCTGTTGGTCTCGATAAAAACCACCAAATGTATTGCATTAGAAAAATGATGACCATTGCCATTAGAACTACTTATTATATCTTCTGCTGTCGAAACAAAGAATGGGGAAATCCCGAATTATTAGCTATTTGAAATATTTGGTTGATTTGTATAATTGCATGTTACATTATTTAGAGTTAAATTGTGATTCAAGTAGCCAATTGTAAGTTACCTTAATAAGCGAGATTTACAATTGTATGTATGTAGAAAGAAAAACATTTAATAAAGTTTCCATTATTATGAATTAAAATATTCCGTACAATTGCACGAATGAAAAAAATCATTTGTTTTATACACCTTTTTTATGTGACCGGGTCATTGATTCATTTATAAAAGTTGTTCTTTCATATCTTTATTTTGAACGCCCATAAAACGAGGGCGACGTTTAAGCTACAAAAATATAACAAACGTTGCAGTCGTTAATAGTTGTTTTAGCCTGTCAAATGCCGCCTGGTTATCAATGTTCCAACGCTTCGGGAATGGTGCTAGCAAATGTTTCTTTAACTTTAGCTAGTGTAAACACCGATTCTGTAAATCATGCAGCGCGTCAGCAACATTCGAGAAATCTTGAACAAATCTACGATAATAGCTCGTGAATCCAAGAACTGAACGAAGTTCTTTCACCGATTTGGCACAGACCAACTCCTTACTAAAGATATCTTGTCAGGATCAGTTGAGACACCCGTTAGACGAAATCACATATCCCAGATACGAAACCTCCTTTTGAAAGAAGCTACATTTCTCTCGCTTTACTTTTAGACCATGTTGTGTTAATCTGGTTAAAACCTTGTCCAGTCTTTTTAAGTGTTCCTCAAATGTTTTTGAAAAGACGATAACGTCATCGAGGTAAACTAACAACATTTGATATATCTGATCATGAAGATCACCAACACAATAGGAGACGCATAAGGGCTGTGACTCTCGCAAATGATTGAGTTGTCAAGGAGTTTCTGGAGCTGGTCCACCTCTTGCTATTGGTTTGGGGGAATTCTTCTGCATGGCCGTGTGACAGGCATATCCTGATTTTGTGTTTCACAGTCTCTGTGTAACCAATATCATCATCTGATGCCGAAAATACTGAAGCATGCTTTTTCAATAATGCATCAAGTTTTTCTTGCTGTTCTGGAGAAAGTCCTTCACCAGAGCCTTCCATCGCTTCTGCTACATCTGGGACTGAGTGTGTTCTCGTCTTGCTGCATAGTCACTGTTTCTTCATTAACTGACACTCTTGTGAATTCCACACCACTCTCGATAGTGCTTACTTCGTGAAGAACACATATTCTCGTCCTCGGCTGAATCCACAAATCCTTGTTAGTCAAATTTGCAACTCTTACACAAATGGGAATGAGGGTTGCACAAGGGTATTAAGGACTACTAGGTGTGACAAATGCTGTCCAACGACCGGTTCCACCATAGCAAGTTCACATTTCGTTTGACCACCTCAACCTGTTGCTGGTATTGTTGTCACTGAATTTGCTGGGATCCGTACGACTCGAACAGCACCTCACACTGATGTGTTTGCACGGCACTTGGCAGCCTGGATTGGCTGTGACCACACAAAGTCAGCTTTACTTCAAAATTCAGCCCCTTTGTACTCAGCTAACACTTGTCCCATTTCACAAAGTACATTCATTCCAAGGAGGCCGGCACTTCTCGCTTCTTTGCTCTCATAGCATTATTGGCAGAATCCTTTACAACCAATATGCCCCCTAATTGATTCATACCAAAAGCTTCAATATCAAGTTCGAAATATCCAAGGTAGGGTATTTCTAACCCATTTGCAGCTGTTAGCTTTAACCAACCACTTGTTGAAAGTAATTCCTGTCCTTTTGTTTTAAAATGTGTGTTAAAGAATTCTTCTGTAATAGTAGAAACCTCCAAACCTGAATCAAGTAAACATGATACAGTTACACCTCCAATTTTCACAACAGCAACAGGACATTTACCAATCATTCTTTCGGAAATGCTGTGAGAGTATGTTTTCCCCTCCTACTGCCCGACTCATAACTGTGGAGGGTGGCTGTTTGGCACTGCTGGGGCCTGGTTTGGGATATTTGATGGGGGTGGGATTTCAGGGTGTGGTGGGGCATGGAACATGGTGAGATCTTCGCTTCGGGGTTGATTGTCATGCACACATTATCTATCGACTTTCGCTGCTCTGCTAGAGCTTGCAATACTTTGTCCATTTCTTTGTTTGGGTGGGTAGTTGAAACCGATTCGCTTGATAAATTTATTTTCGATGGACGTGACTTTTCGTCCTTTTCTGCCCAGTGTAACGCTTCTTCTCTTACTTTGAGAAACTCATAATTACGGTTACCACAAATCATGAGCTTCAATTCCTTTCAAAGGAGGGGATCTCTTACATTATCAGCGAATTGGTCACGGAGAGCCAAATCATGGTTTGGTATAATTGATTCATTTTTAGAATAAATTCGGTTGTAACGTTCACACAATGCATGAGAAAACTCTCTCAAACTTTCCCGTCCTTTTGGTTTCTTTCGTAAAATGATCTTAATAACTGTGGGGTGGTTCGCCGTTCCCCAAAAGCTTCTAAAAAATATCACATATCTTATCTGCAGTGTCACACTGACTTCTTGGTCGCAGTTTAACTTCTTCCTTTGCTGACGATTCAAGTAATGACATAATAAAATCAGTCTGTTCGACTTGGGTAATTTTTCTAGCTGATATAAAACTTTTCACATTGTCGACAAAATCTTCCGCAATGTCCTCGTCCGAGTTTCGCTTGACCGCGATTTCCTGCTCAAAAACTGTTCTTAAAGTCTATTCTACTGTAAAATATCGAGATAATGCACCATTCTGAGGAACTATTTACACTAAAACGCTATTAAACATTTACTTCTAGAAACAAAATGACAAAATCTGATTGGTCGACAAGTGGACGGGAAGTAACATGACGGGAAGTAACATAACAGAAATGAATAATAACTAGCCTGGCCACATTTATAAGAACCAGTAAATTTCTTCTACCCCTGCCTACCTTAATAAGTTTGTTCTTATTAGAATCTTGTATCACATTGAAACAAATTGTTCAAAAATTAAGATCTCGGCTAAATGAATGGATAGAATAACTGGAGATAAATAAATTAAAACACGCGCTTTGTTTGGCTGTAATCCGAACCATTCAATGAAACAAATTAAAAACGTATAGTCAATAGAACAAAAATTTACGGCTGTATCCATTGCACTGCAGAGAAATGAGAAATGGAAATTGTATTCAGTAACATGTGATATTAATCAGCCAATCAATAAGGAGGTTTAATAAGGTGTCATGTAACATAAATTGACATATCAGTCAGTTGTTCCTAATAACACCAAGACAGGATGGTAAACTGAGCTTTCTCTACATGTAATGTGCCCCTGGAATTGGACAGTGCTCTTTTCCCCCCGAACTGGCATTTCTTACATAGTATTCAAAGCTTTTTAGCATTAGCTACATCTATATAATTTAGACTTGCTCCGTTCCTCTATTTCTCTGGGTTCTGTATGGTCTTGTGTTACTGCACTACTAAAGTGATCGACACAAAAAAATTAAACAGAGACTTGAAACCAGTTGAATGTACTGTATAGTTATATGCTGTGACATATTCAGTGTGTTGCTTGTATGTAAAATGTGTGGAAGAAATTTGTTTTGGTACGTATTCAAAATATTATGAATTCATCATGCTTGATATATCTTCACTGAACGCGTCACCGAAATTAAAAAAGAATGAACTTGCAGCATGTAAAGAGTAAAAGTCAAGCCTCAAAATGACCCTCCCAGTCCTCTAGTGGGTTTTCATTGTTCAGCCACATTGGTTCAAGCCCTCCCCCCCCGGTCATCTAAAATGTTTGGTTAGCATTTCATGGCTAGGGTCAGGGTTGGATTAGGGATTTAGGGTCAGGTTCAGCTATATAATTATAATCCGAACAATGAAAAACCGCAAGGGGACTGGAAGTGTCCTTCTGAGGATTAACTTTTAACTATGACCCTTGCAGTATGCCTTGTGAAATTTTAATATAATATCCGCCTACGCTATGAAACTTGCTTATAATTATTTATAAAACGACTTGTGGTTTACCTTGTTTTCCCACGGATAATCTTTCTGCCCATAATCGCACAATACTTCCTCACCCACATTTATTTCTTTTATGGCAAAGAGACACAGAATTGGTTGGTTTTTATCCGCCACGATCATCTTAATTTTCGTGTTAACTTCGTTTTTGTAGCCATGATTAACTAGCCTTCCCAACCTTAGACAATTAGTTTCGCTTATTTCCTTGGTCTTATCATCTGCCTAATTTTCACGTATCCGTAAATATTATATATCATTTAGGGGTCGCATCCATACCCACATTGCCACGAGAAACGTCAATTTGACGTTTGTGGGTGGGTGGGTTTTTTTCTTTGACGTTTGTCCGTGGCAGTTTGACACTTTTGAAGAAAGTATTCTTAAATTACTTTTGTTTGCTTCTTTTACGAGGGAAAAACAGCGAAAATCTTTTATATTATAAATACATTCAAACACTAGCGTGTATGCAGAGTGTATGCTTCTTGATTGAGGAAAATAAAACATACCGTATTGTCACTTCCAAAAGGCAAAAACACAGTGTATTTATTAAAATTTTCGATAATTTGTTTTAATAGAAGAATCCATCAGGTCGCCTGCGATTTTTCAGTCAGCGTAAACAAATTTCCTCCCGCCAAGTCAACACGTCATGTAATATTATTTATGAAGAGCTAGGTTTTGTTTATATTTGCATCTGTTTTCACAAACTTTACAGTACCTGTAGTGACTGAAAATGTCTCAGCTGAATGCCCATACAAAGTCAAAGAATGCAAGGTTGTCCTTATACTTTGCATTACCTAAAACAACTTATGAAAAGTTCGTTAACAAGAAGTGGTGTGAACGTAAAAACATTTTTGAAGTGAAACAAACGTTCATCAAAAGGACATTGACAGAATGGAAAAATGCCACCAAAAGTGAGAGGGTTGACTTCTTGAGTGCTCCCGCACCAGAAAATAACCCAATGAGAATTAAAAAGTATTTCACCGAGGCTGGCAAGGCATCAAAATCCACAAATACAAAATCTGCATCTACAATCACCAGTCATCCTCCATGCCCACCACAGCAAGAACGAACAGAGCCACAAGAGTCAAACCAGTTGTTAAACGCAGATTTAACGGGCAATGCACACTCTGCCTTGCAGAACAGAGAACAGTATTTGAAGTCAAAAGAAATCGTTTTAGTAAAAGAGTTCCTGCAGGAGATTGGTTTCAAAAAGGATTTTGATGATAATAGTTTCAAAGATCCCCAGTTCCTGCAGGCCTTGTCAAAGTTGTCATACGATTGGAACACATTTGCTAAGCTGGAGAAAGAGTACACTACAGGCACTGTCTACTCAAAAGGAAGATTTAGAGCGTATCCAGAAACAAACCTCCCTCATGTTGGAGATACTAAATAGACTAACAGAAATTAAGGTCGACGCTACCATGAATGCCTTCGCATTGTCAAGAACCTACATGCGAAAAGCAGAGGTCATTTCTGAATTTCTTACTGCTTCTGCAACATTAAGAGGCTGTCTCTGTAAAAACCACCCACTGAATTTCAATGCAAAATTAGATTTTTCTTATCAGCTCAGTTTTTTTTACTTTAGCCATAACTATTACAAAAACGAGTTGCATTTCATTCGTAAGTCGATTTTGACATTTTCAGGATAGATACTAAGATAGGAGTAGGCAAGTTCAATTATCACAGTTGAAAATCGGAAATATGACTGATATTCTCGTAGCTGTAAAACAAGCGGATTTCAATTTAAAACCTTAGTTTTTGTACAGTTTATAGATTTGGCATAGCTGAGTATCTGGACGTATTATTGTTCAAAATGCGCCTGAGAATTCTTCAGAACCAGCTATAAACTTACAACATGTAAACTGGTTTTCGACAAATCGCAAAAATATGACTACTTCAAGAGCGAATTTTAAAAGTGTGGCACCTATCTGAAACGCCTGAATTATATAAATGGAAACAATAAATAACGTGTAACTCAAAACAAGAATCAAAATTTTCTGCATGCGACGTTAGGGAAAATAACAGTCGCCTACAAATCACAAAATTTTCAAAATGCAGTGCCAACCGACAGAGTATGGCCGTCGCAAAGTACTATGTAATTCGATCACTAAATCTCTTACCTAGCCATAACGGCCCATAAGTTGAGAGTTCTGATATTCGTGTGACATTTTAAATCCAAGATAATGTCACATAAACTGAAATTTTATCCACTGGCGTGAAGTTTGTAAATAACTATTCAACGAAGCTCATTACTTTATGCAGTAAAATACTGAATCCATCGAACGCGGTAGAACTCGCATGTATTTTGTTGGTCACAACGAGCTTGCTTGCTTGATTCTGACGGGAAATGAAGCCAAAGACATCAGGTATAACCACAATAAATTTATCTAAGGTCCTAAACACGTATCAATTACAAATTAATTGCATCAAACGGCTTGGAATATGGAAAGCGGAAGTAAAGTTAACAATAATGTTTTGTTTACTTTTGCGATGCGTTCCCAGGCCTTTAGTGAATTTATTTGAAGTTTGAATTACAGTTATGGAGCCAATCTGTTCTTTCTCTGAACTTGCAAAGTCGTCTTGTGGAGAATTTCGTAAATCGCCGAATATAGTGCGTAAATTACTTGAATGTAAAGATGACATAACAGGTCATTTGCAAGCATGTCGCCTTTCCAGGCTAGTTGGAAAAATCGAGGAATATGAGCTAATCCTTGTAAGGGCGGGAGTATTTGATTTCCCGCCAAACCAGCTGGAAAAGATGTGGATTTGTCCGAAGCACCGGTACAACTTGGGTCGTAATTGGCGTCCTCTAAGAACGTGTCAGTATCCTCTACACTCTGGTGCTAAAAAAGCGCTGAAGAATATCGATGTCGTAACTCTGCAGATGTCTAGGCATGCGCAAAAAATTTTTGGCATAACGGTTCCAATAGGTTCAGGTAAAATTAATGTGGGTGATGTTCTGACATGTTTATTAATCTATTTTAATGTAGAGTGGGTATATTAATGTTTATGACCCCATGGTAAAAAGACAGAGAGATCTTGCCTAAGGCGCTATAGCCCCATCACGTGCATGTTTGAAGATTTCTTTCAGCGCGTTTTGGACAATGTTGCAATAGAAGGAAATGTGTAATTATGTATTTTCTTCTGTACAGCTGTTTGTTCTTCTTGTCTTAAAAAACATACGAAGAAGTTCGAGGAAAACCAAGGATGGATAGAATTAGAAAATCAAGAAAAAGATAAGATGGCAGCAGCTTGTCTTAACGACCAATCACGGTGAGACGTGCTTCACTTGAATAAAACCTCTCTCTGAATAATTGGAACAATAATTTCACTTAACTTAAACAAGCAAGTTACGTTTTTATTTCATAAACATAAATGTATGTACATTTGGTTTCTTAGGCTTGCTAAAAAAGTCGCTGAAATGACCATGAACAACGTCAAACACTGGGAAGGCACCCCAGTTGCACCAAAGACTATGCCTGTACCAGCTGACTGGACTCCAGGACAATGGACGGGCGAAGAAGAAGATTCTGAAGAAGAATGCCGCCCAGGTGGAGAAGAGAACGATTCGTTGGTGTTCCAATACAATGAAGCATTATCTTGTTTGTCGGAGAAAGTCAAAGTTGGAAATTTCACCCCTTTGACATTTCAATTAAATACAACGTGGGAGGAAGCAACACTGGAGGAAAAGGAAATGTGCATTGATAAAGCCATGGAAGGATGCAAGATCGTATGTGAAGTAATAGCACCAAAGGCTGGAGATGAACTTTTGCAATCGTGTGTGCAGTTACCCGACCAAGAGACTGAAACTGTTTCAGATGAGCTGATTACCCTTATGCAAGCGCACAAAAATGCTCCAACCAGAAATTTAAAAACACAAATTTTGAGTCTTTATGCTTACCAGTATTCCGCGAAAAAACTGAAAAAGCTACATGAACCGTACGAACGCATAACTGATTGGCAAATCAAGAGAGCACGAGCTCACGCCCGTGAATGTGGACCAGGTTTTGCCGTTGAGAAGTCCACATCTCATCGTGTACGACTGAACAAAGTTCAAGTAGACCACTTTATTGATTTCATCAACAGACCTTACTTTTACCAAGATGTGGCATACGGAACAAGAACATTAAAGATGGATAGTGGTGCAAAGTTAAAGATGCCTAATGTAATCCGCACTGTAACTCGCTCAACCATGATTAACCAGTATTTGATGTTCTGCAAAGAAGAGATGGTAGAGCCACTGGGTCGCGCGACGTTGTTTCGGATCCTCCAAGTAAGGAAGCCTCCCAGCAAAAGTCGTTGTGTGGTGTTGACAATACAGCAGCGGATGGCTCAGCTGGTTTTGAGAAACTTTGTAAAATTGTGGATGATCTACAGGAACTAGGGCAAGATGATAATTGGTCAAAAGCTATAAAGAAGTCTCTCCTAGACGGCAAACGTTATTTAAAAACGCAATACCGTAATCACTGCCAAGAATCCGAGAGCCCTTGTCCTGATCATTGCTTGAAGTTCGGGCTTAGTGATCCCAAAAATGCAGAGTTGAATGAAACCTGCGCACATGAACATACAACACGTTGTAACCAATGTGATAACATTTCTACATGCATCAACAAAATAGAGCGAGCTATCAAACATGAAGGCCTCGCGTTTTACAGTAAGGAGCAACAAGAAGACATCGTTTATGATTTTGAGCAAGCTGTAAAAGCTATCAAACAGTGGAAAGCACACGTCATGCGGACAACAAATCAAGAACGCGCTAAACAAGATGTCCTTGCAAAGCTTGACTCCAGTTCACGGTTGGTCGTCATGGATTGGGCGATGAAGTTTCTACAGTTGCGCTACCGTGAAAAGCAAAGCGATTGGTATGGGAAAAGAGGACTTAGCTGGCATGTTAGTAGCGTTGTATCACGGGATGAGTTAACTAAGAAATTGCAAATCACCACGTACGCGCACTTATTCGACCAATGTACGCAAGATTGGTTCGCGGTGGCGTCAATTATTGAGCACCTGCTAACGCATTTGAAAGCTAAACATCCGTCGCTTGATAGTGTCTATTTTCGATCTGATGAGGCAGGGTGTTATCACAATAACTTGTTGGTTGCTGCAGTGAGAGATATTGGAGAGAGAGTTGGAATAACTGTTAAAAACTATGATTTTTCCGAGCCCCAAAGTGGAAAGGACATATGCGACAGGATTCTTTGCCGCTAAAGGCGTCCATTCGCGAACACTGTTCTGAGGTCATGATATTTTGACAGCATCAGACATGAAAGAAGCTTTGAAGCAACATCCTGTAAGTGGGACGTCGGCCTCAGTAAACGTCGTTGACAAGTCAAGGGAAAGTCTCGAAGTGAACAAACTTGACAATTTCGGTGCGTTCCATAATTTCCATTTTGAAAGTTCAGGAATTCGGGCATGGAAAGCTTACGGTATTGGTTCAGGAAAGCTTTTTCCGTATAAAGCGCTGTATGTGAAGCATCAGGGTCCAACTATGCTTCAAACTGAGGGTAATGATGCAGAGCATTGGTTTTACTCGGTCAAAGAAAGAGATTTGAATTCAGAGCGAAAGAAACAACCAACCGCGCGCGAATCACTTTTCGAGTGTTCTGTGTCAGGATGTACCCAAGCTTTTGCATTGTTCTCCGAGCTAGAGTCGCACCTTAATGTTGGCCAACACACGAGAATCCAAGCTACAAGTGAAAGCTTTTATGATAAAGTGAGAAAAGATTGGGCAGGAAAATTTGCTTCAGTTGATGTAGCGTCTCAAACAAAGTGTTATGCAATTTCGACCTCAGCCACGTCCTCATCTCTGGCAACGTCTTTATCTACCGTCATCAACGATACACCTCTGACCATGGGATGGGCAATCAACAAGACCACAAACTCCACTCGATTTCCGCAAAAGGTCAAGGACTATCTGACAGCTGTAAAGCTGATACAAACCAGGTTGAGAAGGATATGAGAACATCTAGAAAGCCATCAAATGAGCGCAAGTTTAATTGCAAAGAATGGCTAACGAAGACACAGATAAAGGGCTTCTTCTCTCGCTTAGCAGCTTCTCGTCGCAAAGAAAACGGTTTGGTAGGCATGTCATTGGAACGTGAGGAAGATATAGAGTGCCTGGTGAAGGATTCCGAACGACAAGAATTAATCGAGAGCATCACTCATGAACTTGGCTTGAAGCACCCTATTACGTTCGACACGTATGATCTTTGTGAATATTATCACAGAAAAAAGCTTTCCGATTTTAATGTTCCAATGCTTAAAAACATTCTTTGTCCCCTTGAAATTAACTTTAAGTCGAAGGACAAGAAGCAAATTCTCGTAGACAAACTCAAAAACGTTATCGGCGAGTGCGAATGTGACACCATGGTCATGCCCAGCACCTAACCTGCGAACGGGCATACTCTGGGTACGAGATTGCAAACAAGTGGAAACTCTTCTCAGTTTGTTGATCAAGAATTTACTCACAAATTTCTCGGAAGTGAAAGTGAAAAAAAAACGCGAGTTATTAGAAAACCTACAAAATTCATCGCAGCTAAATATTTTAGGTCTTCTATTAAAGCTCTAGCTATGGGATTTTATTGCAATGTTTCCAATAATTCTTTTTTTCTCATTTCCACCTCGTTTGCAGATTATTCACCCGGTGACTGGGAACGAATCGCAAAAGTAAACAAAACATTATTGTTAACTTTACTTCCGCTTTCCATATTCCAAGCCGTTTGATGCAATTATTTTGTAATTGATACGTGTTTAGGACCTTAGATAAATTTATTGTGGTTACCTGATGTCTTTGGCTTCATTTTCCGTCAGAATCAAGCAAGCAAGCTCGTTGTGACCAACAAAATACATGCGAGTTCTACCGCGTTCGATGGATTCAGTATTTTACTGCATAAAGTAATGAGCTTCGTTGAATAGTTATTTACAAACTTCACGCCAGTGGATAAAATTTCAGTTTATGTGACATTATCTTGGATTTAAAATGTCACACGAAGATCAGAACTCTCAACTTATGGGCCGTTATGGCTAGGTAAGAGAATTACATAGTACTTTGCGACGGCCATACTCTGTCGGTTGGCACTGCATTTTGAAAATTTTGTGATTTGTAGGCGACTGTTATTTTCCCTAACGTCGCATGCAGAAAAATTTGATTCCTGTTTTGAGTTACACGTTATTTATTGTTTCCATTTATATAATTCAGGCGTTTCAGATAGGTGCCACACTTTTAAAATTCGCTCTTGAAGTAGTCATATTTTTGCGATTTGTCGAAAACCAGTTTACATGTTGTAAGTTTATAGCTGGTTCTGAAGAATTCTCAGGCGCATTTTGAACAATAATACGTCCAGATATTCAGCTATGCCAAATCTATAAACTGTACAAAAACTAAGGTTTTAAATTGAAATCCGCTTGTTTTACAGCTACGAGAATATCAGTCATATTTCCGATTTTCAACTGTGATAATTGAACTTGCCTACTCCTATCTTAGTATCTATCCTGAAAATGTCAAAATCGACTTACGAATGAAATGCAACTCGTTTTTGTAATAGTTATGGCTAAAGTAAAAAAAACTGAGCTTATAAGAAAAATCTAATTTTGCATTGAAATTCAGTGGGTGGTTTTTACCGAGACAGCCTCTTAAGTTCCTTAATCAATGATCGTTCTTTGGTGTATTCGTTGAAACGTCGAATTGCCCAACAGAACAAAAATTCGTCGTCTTCTGCGACAATTTTTGCAAGGCAGGAAAGCGAGTTGTGGAAATTTACCTGCCAAAATAACACTAAATTAACATGGAACGAAGTTTTTGAGACACTGATTGACATGCAAAATTCAAATACGAACATTTTTCCTGTTGAGACGTCAGAGCTCATTCGCGTAGCACAAACCATAAGCACCAACATCGTGTCTCACAAAGTGGAGTTGCAGATAAATTCGGAAGCAACTGAAGCTATCGTCAAGCTCTTTCCAGTAATGTACGTGTGCAACAAGGATGTTGAATGTTTTATCAACATTCACGAATTTATTTACTCACCAGGAATTTTCGAGACTCTTTTGTTTTTTCCCAAAGAAGATCTACAAACTCCTGAAGCTGCTGAGATTTTCAACGATACTCCTGCTGTTGTTGATCCAGAAAATGAAAGCTGCGGGAAAGGAAAGGGTCAGCCATCCTTAGTTTCCAAATTTCCAGAAATCGTCGATATCACAACAGAGTTCATAAAACAACACAGATTTGCTGCACAATGCCGTCGCCTATCAGATACTGGTAACTCTTTAGGGGTAACAGCCTCCCAGATTCGAGAACACTTATACAGAGTTATTCCCGAATTAAAGGACCATACTATATCCCTGTCCACCATACGGCGTCTCTTTCAAGCTCCCAACAAGAATTTCAACGCAAGCTCCGTTATTAAGGGCATGTTAATGCAAGAGTTGGGGGTGAAATCAAATATATATCGAGAATATCACGAAGATGCACACTGCCTTTTCGCAAGAAATAAATATCGCAGAGAACTTGCCAGTCTTTTTCCCAAAGAAATTGGTATGCTGTCTATTGACGACATGTCAAAAATCAAAGTAGGAGCACCTGCAGTTTCTCGTTATCACCAAATCAAAACGTTCTTACCTGTGAACGACCAACCCAACTTAAACGACCATGATTTCCCTGTTCCTGGTTATCTTCTAGGAACCTCAGGATACATGTTTCTGGAGCCAAAAACCAATGTTATTCCTGAAGAAACATTATCTTCGATTTACGACCAAGAATGCACGGGCATTGAAGTCAATGAAGAGTTCACAAACATGCAAGTCACAGGAGTTAAAGGATCACTCTGTGATGTGTTGGCTCATCAATTGAAGATTCATCTCGATGTCATCGCCACTTCCGCGGAGATCGAAGAGGAAATTACGAGAGAAGCAAACGAAAATAAAGATCTACGTGACGTAAACGTTGGATTTGAAAACAGTACAATACATGAGATGACTGTACTGAAGGCAGCTGCATCTCTGTTTTTGACAGACATTGTTGTCTTTCATGGTGCCAACCAACACACAGTAATTAAAGCAAAGAAAAGTGTCGAAGGACCCTTGTATGTTTTACAACACGACGATAGATCCTTTGAATCTGTCATTTTCGAAAACGAAAGCGCGAATCGTTTTAGTGTCATCAACGGGCTGGACCAACAAAGCCTTAAATACGATAACCTTGGTAGAACACACCTTAGAACGCCCCACACTGGGCCAGCTTCATTATTTGTCCGATCCACCAAGTACAACCACTCCACCATATCTACCCACATCACCGATTTGTATTCCGTCCTGACATCAGAAATGGACACATCATCACGCAAAAGCTTTATGTTTGTCTCCGACAGCGGGCCAGATTTTAGTCCATCGTCAGTTTTGAATCAACTTTTTCTTTATCGCTTATTCAAAAATCTTGATTTGTACGTTCTGGCAGTATTTACATATGCAGCGCGGTATTCTGCGTTCAATCCAATTGAACATGTGTGGTCCTTAATGAGTAACAGATTATCAGGTACGTTCCATTGTTCTGAAAAAAACGAAGGCATAATCGGAAAAAAGTAACAAATGACAACAATTGTATTTGGTCGGTTTCAGAGACCATTGAAGTTTGTCATTTGCGTAGATATATATATTTTTCTTATTTAATTATTTAATATTCCACTGCAGTGACGCAGAAAGTTATTAGACACGTCTCAATGGCAACGCGTCTTACCTCAACTGTGTTAGCTGGGTTTTCTGCTTTTATACTAGGTGTGGTATTCAATCCAGTCGTGGATGGTGAAAGTAAGCCCCCGATCCAACAGAGTCGTCTAAGTGCTGAAGAGCTAGAGCAAAAAGAGAAAGCTGTGTTTGACAAAGCGATGACGGAATTGAAATCATATTGGGAAGGTGTCCGTTTTGATGGTCACGACGTATCTACAACGATCACCGAGACGAACCGCGATCAACTGCTATTTGATGACTACGAGACTGTGAAAAACTTTCTCGCTTCCCCTATTCGTGATTTGCACAAGTTCAGCAACCTCCTGAGTGAGTACAAATGCATGTTCAAGCATATCGATCGCCATGCAAACGAAATTGTGTTTGTGAAATGCAACGACCGGTCGTGCTGCGGAGAATGGAAATCATCTGCATTGAAAGATTTTCTCAAAGAATTCAAGATGATGCTGTTCGCGCCATCAACAACAACTACAAGTGGTCATTATGACACTTTCCTGCAGTCGAGCATCAAGATTGTGAATGTTTTTGGTAGTAGTGGTCAACCAAGTTGTGCAAAGGACATCTTGGGAAAATGTGATCATTGTCCAAACTACTATTTTAAATCAAAAACAGAAAAGGCTCGCCACCAGGCATTATTCCACCGCCGCCAAAAAGTTCAGCAACAAAGGCCAAGAAGCTTTGTTTGCGATGTTTGTGAAGGTTCGTTTTGCAGTTTGACATCTCTCAATCGGCACAAGAATGAGAAGAAACATACACGGCGAGATCAGGGAAGAAAGCAAAAAAGTCCAGAAGCCTGTCACGAAAGACCAAAGCTTGTACGATACAAGATATGCTGAGAGCAAACCAGACGGTCGAAGTCAACAAAGTCGAAGATGAGGATGATGCAGACATAACCGCAGATGAAGTAGAGTGTTCAGCCTCTCAATGTACCATCAACGAAATTGACAGAAGAACTTTATCCTGGATTGAGTGCGAACTGTGTTTGAAATGGTTCCACATCTATTGCATTACCAAGAATGACAGGCTAACTGAAATAAAGGACTTCACATGCGCGTGCGATACTCGCATCAATGCCTAGGAAAGATTAGAGGTGCTGAGTTGTCCCCATTTGTCTATCTTTTTATTAAAGTATACTTTTTTATTGCAAATAATAATTTTGAAATCAGTTGTAACGTGGAATACAAAAAAGGACGCAAATAATAACACGCGTGCCTATAAACCTACCACGCATGTTTTTCATTATTTGCTTGTTCCGCCTGACAACTGATTTCAAAATTATTACTTATATCTGCTTATAAATAAACATATTTTTGCAATAAAATACTTATTAAATAAATTAGACGACTGGGGATGAGTCCGTTCATTTGTTATGATATTTGTTTATATATCCGGATACGGAACAATTATATATTGAATACGGAACAATTCAAACTTTTTCTAACTCGAACTCTTCCCCATGAATTCTGCATGGGAAATATATAGTTATTATAGTTACAGTTACTGTTGTTTTCCAATATTTTGTTAATATATGTTCATGCAGAAGCATAAAAAGTTGTTGTTTTTCTATTGCCACGGATTGACGTTTTCAGGGTGGGTGGGTGGGTATGAAAAAGAACGTCAAATTGACGTTTCTCGTGGCAATGTGGGTATGGATGCGACCCCTTACTTGCCTTGTAATGGATTCAATGAATGAAGCAAGGAATGTCAATAGCAAGAAGCTAGAATACTTGAGAGTTCTGGTAGAAATTGTGATTGCTCTGTGTCAATTTCACCCAGCGTTATTTCCACCCAGATATATCGAAATCTGGTAAATATTTTGTCGATTTAGTAAATTTTGAAAGAAAGTTTAGTAATAAAAACTTAACAGATCAGTGGCTGTACACAGGGACTAGCTCATGATTGGTTGAGATAAAAGCAGCAAGACAAACAACAAAGCCTTTCAGGATATGTTGTGTTTAATCATAGACAATTCAGAAGACAACTTCTGTCTGAAGATGTCTTCTGGATTGTCTACACGCCTGGCAAAAAGTTAGTCAAAATCGCCAGAGGAAAATGTCCGAAAAATTTGCCGGAAGTGTCAACAAATTCTGGGGGACTGGTGACGAATTTCGTGAGGTGAAAATTGGGTATTTTTAGTGTAATACTATACAAAGGGGGGTGTTGTTGAATAAATATTGTTTAGACGAGTAAATTGTGGACAATATAAGTTTTCCAACGACCCCTAATGTTCCTAGGTTACCATTTCAATCAAGCGTTGATCAGCATTTGTCCTCGGGATGTTTTGTATGATGGCCGATTTTCGCTGGCCGCGCGAAATTGCTGATTTTCGGCCCCGGTAAAAAATTTTTGTTTTATTATTTTGGAGAATTATTATAATTTGAGAAACAAGATGAAACCCTCTTCTAAGATCGCCTCGTTTTAGATTTTTTAATTTGGATCGGCAATGTGGTAAATTTTGACACAAACTAGGAGTGACTGTTGGCTGTTCGGCATAATGTTGGAAAATTCGCGTGCGACAAGAGTACTCGAAGTAGCTAAAATATTGTTGATTTCAACTATAATGGTAACAAAATTTAGAGATATTAATAGAAATACTTGGCAGCAGTTCAATTTTTATTAAGAAGAAGCTAGTTCTAATCAATAAAATTTGAATAAAGATGCCATAAACTGTGGTAAATTTGCATCTATAAATACAGTGAGACAAACCACAGTACTTAGTTTGCAGTGTTTTGAATGATGATGTATATTTTAAAATATGGATTAACAGTTTTATGCCAAAGTGGAAATTGTTTTAACTTGATTTATGTCCCCTCTGTGTTTAGTTATTTATTTTCCTCATTTTAAAACTAGAATATAGATCATATGTTATGATACCACTGGTTTTATGTAAATAGTGTGATGCTATGTAAAATGAAGCCAAAATTATGTATCTTCAGTTTATGAAATCATTTTATATTTCCAATAACCTGCTAATTGTGTACTTATTTCCTTCGCATTAAATTATTGAAGTGTCTGGCTATAGTTTTTTAGGGAACTTTGACAAACAATTAATCAACTTTCTGACAGTTTCTGTAATTAGTATTGACCAGGTCATATTATAATTACCACTACTATAATAATAGTAGAAGTGGTTCAGCATGGCAAAAATACTTATTGATTTAGTCATCTCCTTTAACAAAGCATTCTATGTGTCCTTAAATAGTGATTTTACCAATCTGGTACTCTTCTCCATCATAAAAGAACACACACTGGGAACAAACCTTGTGGATGTTATATTTAGTAAGAAGCAATTTACAGAATCTTGAGATTTAATAAAGTCAAAAGATCACATATTGAACACAAACCTTATAAATGTAATGTTTTACCAACCTACCAACTTTTTCAAACATATAAATATGGTGTTTGCTACAAAATATTTGTACACTCAAATTCTTTAACAAGAAATAGAAAACACAGACTGGCAATTTAAGCTTATGTGTGTGATGTTTGTATGCAGAGATAAGCAACATGTATGAGTTTGATTATTTGTATTGCACACATCTGTATTGTAAATTATTTTATATTAACATGCCAAATTAAAAATGATTTGACAAAACAATTGGCATTCGACGCCTCTCTTGGCTATGATAAAATGCTTTATGGATGTAAAATACAATTCCTCTGTCCTTGGTAATTAGATTTCAACTCAGTCCTTAATAAAGGAATAACAACTTAAAGCAACAGTAGTGTTTTAGGGAACTTTAACAAACAATTAATCAACTTTCTGACAGTTTCTGTAATAGTATTGACCAGGTCATATTATAATTACCACTACTGTAATAATAGTAGAAGTGGTTCAGCATGGCAAAAATACTTATTGGTTTAGTCATCTCCTTTAACAAAGCATTCTATGTGTCCTTAAATAATGACTAATGCCTTGGAAGGATCATACAGTCTTCATAATATTGCTAAAAGTGTACACTGTTCAGTATGCACTGCTGTAATGTACAGTTGACTTTAGTTTGTACAATTTGAAGAACTTCAGGTAAAATATATCTTTGAAGTGACATTTGATCTTCTTAAATTTTCCCCATACAATCCTTTGCAGACCGTCTTATTTTCATGAGTAATACACATATCTGAAATTGGACAGGACCACAACCAAGTCATTTAGTCATTACAAAATCTATAATTATAATGTAGCTTGTTAGCTTTCATCAATGTTTTGCCCCAGAAATTTAAAATACTGACACATATATCCACAATTTTCACGGAAAACTCTTGGCTTGGAGTCACTCCCAAATTTTTTCACTAAATTTCGTTTTTTCCACAATATATTACTGAAACATTAAATTTTCACTCATTGAGCGAGCGCCATCTTGGATAATTAATGTTTCTTAACGATGTACCGCTGACACGACTGAATGGCGACCTCTGGCGATTTTGATTAACTTTTTGCCAGGCGTGTCTATGGTTTAATTTATTGAAAAGCACAGCCGAACAGCCACCAGCCGCTTGAATTTCTAATGACTTTTAATATTTACAACTATCAGGTAAACAAATTAAAAACAACATGGCTAGAAATCTAGTACACTCAATCTAGTACTGCCGATTTTCATGCCCAACCTTTCGATGCCCAATTTCCATTGAAAATTTAAAAGAGATGGTGGGATATCAGACATTGTATTAAAATAAAAAATAATAAAATGCAACAGGACGAAAACGATAATAAAACGTAAACTGTCCAGCACACTTTGGATTTTCCACAATACAGTTTGTACTCTCAATAGTATGCACAATCGGATTTGAATTTTTCCCGCGACTTTGAGCGAATATTTTTGAAGCTACAATCTCTTAGGGCAGTGGTAAAGACCATGGTAACATAGCAACAGATATACATAACTTACAGTTACAGCTCAGCAACTAGCCTCTGTAGCTCAGTTGGTTAGAGCGCTGCACCTGAATCGCAGGGCCGTGGATTCAATTCCTGCCAGAGGACCTAGTGTTGCACTTTTCGCAACCGTTCCTGGTTAGGTCTTAAATTGTGTATATATCTACCCATTTGGATTATCCACCAAACCCAGTATTCTAGTTCAACCAAGTGAAGTGCAAAAAAAATCTTTGACGTTTAACATAGCAACATCTTTCGAGTTAACAACAATGGTGGAAGGATCATGAAACGAACATGAAATGCCATCTTAGATGAATTTCTAAGTACTCAATGCGCATACTTCTCCGCCATAGCATAGAATAGATAATACACCAGAACAATATGTCGAGTCTGTGCCTTTGATGTTTTTGTATGCAAAAAATTTAATTGCTGACACCAATCCACGCCATCCTGGCTAGTACAACTGGAAGTTTTTATAAGGTTTTGATAGGTACAAAGTTCCGATTGTACTAGCCAGGATGGCAAATATTGTGTGGATTTATGACGATTCATTTTTAAAAACGCGGTTTCGTGGTTTTCGACCTTCGGGAAACGTGGTTTAGAAACAGTTTGCCCTGGGCTTAAACCAGTCTAGTACATGCAGGCAATACAGGCTAACACACTCTACTATAGGCTAATATAATATATGCCCTTTACAAGTGTAGGAAATATGTATCCTCCCTCCCTACCAAAATGACTTCATTTTCATTACTCGCGCACTTCAAAGTCCATAGTCTTTACCAATAGGCTACTTGTTCGTTGTTGGAAGCTTATTAATACTTATTCTTCCTAACTCTTTCATTCTCCACTGTATAATTTATAATTAACACTTTTCAAATCCCACACTTATACACTTCAAAGCCCAAAGTCTTTACCACTAGACTACTTGTTCGTTATTGTAAGCCTATCAATACTCATTCCTCCTAACCCTTTCTTTCTCCACAACATTTTGTTTTGAGAAAAAAACGCAAACATAATAAAGCACACAATCACTATAATTTAAATGAACAAAAATTTCTCTTATAAAAATACTACAGTATAAAACAACTGTCAATGTCATCTCTTTCAAATATGAACTCTTCCTATAGTCTTTTCCTGGGAAAAATGTATTAGAAAACACTGATGTCTACAAAACCACTCTAAATATTGAAAACAGCCACTTAAAACAACATGCAATAACCACTAGTTTACCTTATCACTCTATATACATACTATGTATTCATAAACCTTAATCTCAAAATAAGGCTAGATGCAGTTTCCTTGCTTAATAAGTATTTTTGTTTTGGTTAAAAAAATTTCAAGGTAGCACAACGAATCGTTTAACGTTGAATATTGTCGGTGAGGTGCAAAAATTGCGTAAGTCGATTTTCACAACTTTTCACAGCAGACAAGATCGAATTTACCTTGTAAAAGTTGTACTTTGGTTGACTGACAATCTTCCATCATCTCTTATAAGATTACGCAGAAATTTGTGAAAAATTCTTCCCGGTTTCCATGTATTGGCTGATTTACATACTTATGCAATTTTTCCACTTGAAATTCGTCGGGGAAATAAGAGTTACGCAATTTTCAATTTAAGATATATTAGTATACTCGTAAGTACGTACTATAATTCATCCAGTCTTGTTATCGAACTAAAAAAACTTTTTGCAAGACGAAATTTACAGCAGTCAGAATCAATTCAATGCAACAAACTCTACGAATTTTTGCATAACCAGCGTTATGCTTGATTCCAATTCTAATTTCTTAGTTGCCATGTCACTGGTCATCTTCAAATTGGTGCTATTATTCTCTAAAAACAGTCACTTGGTGAACTTCGAATTCTCCTAAGAATACTGTGTGCTGAACTTTGTTATCACTAATCTGCAACATTTCAAAGTTCCCGTAAAGACTAAACTCTAAGATAAATTAAGGATAAAGTAATTTTGGTTTCTATTAATTTAGGAATTACACTGATGTTTATTTGTGACAAAGACTGTGGAATAAATTATATTTTCATTATTCTTTAAGTTTCTTTGAGAGATTATCAATGTTCACCGCTGCATGCAAATTATTATAATAATTTGTAAGGAGCTTTTACGTACAGTATTCAGTACACAGAATTTCCGAACAAAACAAAAAATTGAGACCACTTTCCAACTTGTCTGCATGACTTTATTTTACTAATAACTCGTTGTATAAAAATGTTTCCAGTAAACAAAAATGTTCAGTCCAACTGTCCAAAGCTGCAGTTCAAGTGCACTGTTTACAAATATGGAAGGCTATCATAATATTGATGATGATTTGGGTGCAGAACATATTTCATATCCTGCAGATGCAGATCTTTGAACTTTCTTCCAGTTATTGGAAGTGGGTTGGCGTACAGTGGTAGTCCCGGTCCTTCTGGCTGGTTCTTTCGCCGGTGAGCTCGTGGCAGCAACTGGTATTCACTTGTACACTCATGATCCAGTTTGTATTTAATTTTGCCCTCAGTGCTGCATAGGAACTCTTTGACATCGACAACACATGGATCTCCCGTCTTCGTTCCAGGTCGCACTGAGGCATACGTCTGTCTTGCCTCGAAATTTGTGAAGAAGTCATATTCCAAATATTTACATTTGAAGGGGCATGGCTTCTGTCACGCTTCCCTAACAATACGACAGTAGTCGGCAGGAGTCTCCAGATCCACATTCTTCTGCTTGCTTTCAATCTTCGCATGGACCGAATCGACTTCCAGCTAGCTTGTAACTTTGGAATAGTTTGCACCGCTTGAACGTCAACTGTTAGCATTAACATTTCGGTAACCGACTTTTTTGCTTCTTTTTCTTTTTCCTTCCGTGCTTCGTTCTTCAGCTCTAAGTGGTCTAGGTATACCTCTTCTGTTGGCTTATAGCCATCAGTGAGATCGTCATATCCACTCATTGCTTCCCAAATATGGAGTTGTGATGTCAATGATGCAATATGACAAAACATTATTGAAGCGTGACGTCAGAGCATCGAATATTGAAAAAGATTATTACACGCTGTCGTCGTGCAATTGACCGCAAGGCGAGGATTATTGTATCGAGAAAGTTAAATGATGGTTTAAAGTGAATTAAACACATGTCGCACAACTTGCCGCTGTTTTCACATTTAAAATAAATAATAAAACAATTATTGAATTCGGTTTTCACATGATTAGAAGAATTGAGACCTTGGCCTTGATAATTCTTCACATCACGCTCAACCTCATTCAATAATTGTATAATATTCACCTATTAGAAATTCAAAATGGAGGCAATTTGTTTACAGACAATAAAATACTAAAAATAAACAATTTCAAAGAAAATTTAAACGCAACGAAAGGTGTTCGAAAATGGTTTGAAGGTAAGTATAAACTACGATTCAGAATGTTGGAGAACTTCATTTCATTTCAAACATAATATTCCCAATTTAAAAGCAATTGGGCTTATAATCCAGGCAATATTCACTTCGCCTTCGGAAAATAACAGAATAACTGCTAAATATTGGTTGTATTTTCAAGATTTGGGAGACCACAATTACTTGATTAGTTGAAAACATATGTCTTAGGTTGTTATATAATTATATTATAATAGCGTTTTGCATTCATAATAATCTGTTTTGTACTTATTAATAATAAAATGTGTCTGTCTTTTTTGTTTGGGAAAAAGCAGGAATATTAAAAAAAATAATCACAAAAAATGCTTTACTAAGGAAATTTTGTAACTCTATAGTTTTTTTATTAGTATTTCTGTTTTAAAATTCAATGAAAATGCAGAGAAAAAGATTATAATTATATTAGGAAAAAAACCACTTGCAAAAAACGTTGTCGTTGTAATTTTACATTTTATTTACTGTTGTAAATATAACATAACATTTCAAAAACGTTCTACACCAACGAAAAAATTAATATAACCACATGACTTTGCAATTATTTTATGATTTATCTTTAGTAAAACAATAACGTAAACACTTGATTAATCCGCCATTTTGTTTTCGAGTTATGCCGTTTTGTCGTTCAAAAAGTGACTAACTAATTCAAAAAAGTTACGCAATTTGTGATTTAAGACTTATGCCGTTTTGTGGTGCTTTTTTGCCATTACGTACTTACGCCATTTCAGTTGAACCTTTTATTGAATTAATTAAACAGTTGGTCAAAAAAATGATGTCACCATTGGATCCGATCGGTACTTTTACCCTATATACGATAAAAATCCCGAATCACCAAAAATCGACTTACGCAATTTTTGCATCTCACCATGCAAAAACGCAATGTAGAAAAGGCAAAGAGAATGCGAGGAGAAGCATATGCTGCCAGAGTATATTCAACAATGGAAAATAAATCAAAGTAGGTTTCGAAAGAAGCATTACACCTCGGTGCCAGATGTGGAGGAAAAATTGGCAACAACCAAGAGAGTAAAACTGTGTACTGTCGTAAGATTTCAGATCAAGCAAGACAACAGCTATTTGACAAGTTTTGGAAAGAAACAGACTGGGACCAGCGTCGTACCTATGTCTGTGCAATGGTGGACGTTGTTGAAAGAAAGGAAGTGAAAAGTGCAAGAATACAAATGGTGATACTCAAAATGTAGACGCAACAGAAAAGAATGACTCTAGTGCCAACAGGGGCGGATCTAGAGGTGATCAGAGCGATCATGCGACTAAGGTAAAATTGGCCAGAAAATTGTTTAATTAAATAGGCAGTCCAGTGATCAAACTTCGCACAGTGTATTGTATTGAAAGTTTAACAGTCCAGTTCTGAAATATCACCCAGTAGCAAGGCCTTTGAATATGAATGCGCAGAAAAGCGGCCTTACGCATGAGTTTTGCATGCTCTAGGTCAGATAGCAGCCATCTGATTGGCTATCTCGATTTTTGCGCGATCTGTGGGGAGTTCTGATCGATCAGGGGCCAAAGTACGTTCGAGAGAAAACAAAACTAGATATAGCATTATAGCTGTTGTAGAATGTAGTGGATTGTGCATCTGTACCATGGTCTGTACGCACATGCTATAAAATCGGCGGGTACGCATGTAATAATAAGAGACGAAATTTACATAATATTTCAGTCAATTTACTTAAATAGTGCGGCTTAATACAGGCAGTTTCAGTTTGTTTATACTTTGTTTATCGGCTCTTGTGGAATGTGGACTTTATATATTAATCAGATACTTAATAATACTGTATTATTTATACCTAGTATAAACTACAAGCACATGACAATGTGGCATGGCTTTGTGTAATGCGATATCTACAACATGTATACAACAAGTAAAATGGATCATGTTGCCATTGTGAATACTTATTCATGGCACATGTTTCTGCTATGAATAAAACTCGAGAAGCAACTATATTTTGTTATTCAATGCTATAGATTACAGATACTAGAAAGCTGGGTTAATATTTTACTTACACAATAATCAATACTTTGTTTCCCCAGTTTGCAGTGTGACCAGATTCTAAAAATTAATTATGCTACACAACCGACTAAATTATGCTAAATTGAGATAAATTATGCGAAAAAAGCGGAATCCGTTTAAATTTACTTTAAAATGTTACTATTAACTATTAACTGGCAAGCCAGCCAAAATAAATGAACTGTTACTGATCTGATTGATGAGCCTCAGTTACCAAGGCAAAGGAAAGCTCCCGGAAGAATAGATGATGGAACTGGGGTTGCTTTTGTAGCTTCGACACCTGAAGAGTTTTATAGAGTTAAATACTTTCATATATTGGATAGTGTTTTGGGGGGTTAACTGAAAGATTTGAGCCTGATGAAACATCCCGTCATCTAACTCGGTTGAAGATTTTGTACTTGGTAAGGAAAAAGAAGTTGACTATATTGTGCAGCACGATTGTGATGATGTTAATGGTCTGTTAATGCTTCTCGACAAAGCTTCTACTGAACATGAAGTCCTTGAACATTTCCAGTCCATTGTTAAGTTTCTAGCTAAAGATGCCCCTTTCAGAAGCATTATTTCAGAAATAAGTAACCTGGTAAAGATTGTACTAACACTTCCAGTATCAAGCTGCACAGCAGAAAGGTCATTTTCAGGTATTGAGACGTTTAAAAACCGATCTCGAATGACACAAGAACATTTAAATGCAGTAACACTGATGAATACACGCAAGGACATTTTGGAACGTTGGATATTGATAAACTAGTTGACAATTTCATTTCTAAAGCGAGTGTGCGAAAGAACACTTTCATGTTATCTAAAAGCAAAGAGAGCTCCAATACAGAGAAGAATGTTAGAATCATGTTAGTAACGCTTTCATGACTGTACTGATATAATTATGTACAATGTAACTTTCATTGAAAGGGTACGTTAATGCATTCTTGTTTCATCTGATCAATGATCACTGTCTGACTGTACAATAGTTAATACTAATAGTTTAAGTACTAAAAACCTTAATATATACCTTAAAGACTTAAGTCAAACGATCAGTTCAGATTCATGTTTGCTCTTGAGACGATTTAATTGCCGTTGCCATCCACATTGTCGCAAAGCGTGAAAATGTAGCAAGTTGTAATACAAGTCCTATCTCGTGAAGCAAACCTATCAGTTCTTTCTGTCAAAACAACACTCACAATTTACAGGGAAAACCCATTCGGCTCCGCCCGCTGTAATTTACCGACTTGAATCCTAGTCGGTGCGTTTTAGCCAATCAGATTTGAGAATTGGCTATACGTACGTGTACCTGTCAACACTCCAGTATCCACAGATTTATCTCTACTGCATTAAGAGACGGCGGGCATCAACGAAGGCCAGTATAACCTTATATTTGGTACTCCCGAGTCCTTAAGGAGTTTTCGGACAAACGTTTGTTCTTGAGACAATTTTAGTTGGCGTTGCCATTCACATATTTGTCACATAGCATGAAAAGTGTAGCAAGTTTGTAAAACGAGTCTTATCTCGTGTAGCAAACCTGTCAGTTCATTCTGTCAAAACAACACCCAAGTTTTGCAGGGAAAACCCATTTGGCCCGCCCGCTGTAATTTTTCACGCCAAGCCTAGTCAGTATTAACTCAGTCCGTAATTAACCCAGTCATTATGCGAGTCGACTTGCAGCAAATCTAGTGTTAACCTAGTCCATATTAATATTATTAACCCAGTCCGTATTTACCCAGTCATTTAAGAAATAGAAAACATTTTCCGTGTATCTATACACTTATAGAAACACGCGTGGGAGTTTGGGAGAACGAGAAATAATCAGTGGGGAAACGAGGGCGTAGGGCGAGTTTTTCCACATTATTTTTAGTTCTCCCAAACGTGTTTCTATAAGTGTTAGCACTCTTGGTGAAACACAACAAAAACGGTCTGAACTGTTTTTGCAAGCAGAAAATAAAAGACAGGCTGAATTTATTGCAATTCAGAAAGACCAAGCGGAACTGAACAGGCAACACAAGTTAAAAATGCTGGAGGTTATCATGAAATATTCACATACTTCCTACACATGGGTTTCAACAACCAGGAATGCCAGTCCACTCTCCAGTAACTCCCCATAGTCCACAGTATTTTGGTTTGAAACCTTCCGACCACACTCCACCATTTCAGCAGGGACATGCAAGTGTTAGCACAAATAGTCATATTTTGGATTTGGATAATCAGTATGATGAATCAACAGCAAGGTGGTATTAAGTACATTGACGCCCTTTATTCTTCGGGCTGATTTAACATTTATATTAGACAGCTTACACTTTGTCTTAGAAATCTTGTTTCCAAAGAAACTTTCATTAAGTTGCAACTGGAATAATGACAACAACTGAGTAAAATTGACCATGTTAGGTAACTTGACTTTGATGTTAATTGTTTTATAGTTGATATATTTAATACGTAGTTGTTTTTACATTATGGTATTTAAATTAACATGTTATCTGTGTAGATAAGTATCGTGTGACTCATAAATTAGTTTTCTGCTGTTACATTATTAAAATTTATATACGAAGCGCCATGCTCGGATATTTTACGTGCTCGGAATTCCGCTCGGATATTTACGCCCGGGTATGTGAAAACATTGTGGAATGCAAAGTCATCCGCCATTTTTTTTGTCATGGACAGGACAGAACCTTTTCGTAAGTTATGCGCATGCGCAATTTGAAGCCGAGAGAAAACTGGTAACTAGCAACATCATGATTGGCTAAGACAACAATTTCGTTTTTATTTGTATATGTCAGAAAAATAACTGCCATCTAGGCATTTTATTTTTGGCATTGATATGAAAACGTTTTTTTCAAGAGGACTTTCACTTACTAATGTCAATAGGAAAAAAACACAGTCGAAAGGCAGAGAAAGGAGAGGATTTTCGAGTTTTAAAGTGTTTTAAACAGGTAAGTGTTTATTTTGCATACTTGCTTTTGCAGTTTTGTCATCAATTGGCATGCACTACAGTTTGTGATTTTGAAAATGCGTAGTTCATTCTGTGCTCAATAACAACATTGACTAATCATAAAAATTGTTTTAGTATTAATCCAAATGCGTTATATACAGTGGCGGGGTGGCTGGGGTGGCTGGGGGGAGGGCCATGGCCCCCCCAGCGGTGGTTTCAAGAGGGGTGCTGAAATGCAGGCAAGGTGCCAAAATCACCAAGAAGGGATTAGTATTTAATTCTAAAATTAAAATTTTTAAATTAAAATTCTCAAACAATAAAGCGCTATACTATTGTGGCACAACAACATATTTTTTATATAGTTCCTGTTGTTACGACCTGGTGAAGAAAGAGCCTCTCTAACTTAACAGTTTTAGCTACAACTGCAAAAACTACCGTCCTAAACAATGACAGAGATGGGATGAAGACAAATTAAAACTGTTTTCGAGATGTTAGCGACAATTTTATCCAGGGGCGTACCGAGCGGGGTAATTAATGTGGGGTGTGACACCTCCCCACTTTTCTGAAAATGGTTGGTAGATTGATTTCAGATTGATAGTGGTCGGTTTTTGAAACCAAAGCGGGAAGCGGTGGATCGGTAAATTTTAAAATTTCAAACAACCACAGAGTTGTACTTTTGTTCATACTCTAGCTATTTCTTGCAGAGCCAACTGCAATCATCTCGTCGTTACTTTTACTTTGTGTATATATAAAAATAGGTATGCAAAACGTACATGTATCAGCGCCAAGTGTTGATCTATGTTTATTGTAGCAGGTGTTTAGTCGCTGTTATATCGCTGATGTTGTGCTTGTTGAAGTTATTTATATTGGAGTGGTTGTGGCATAGTTGGTAGCTTCAATGAATAAAAAGGAGGCCATCCCCCACCTTTTGAACAAATAGTTTGTAAGACAAAGCTTAGTTTATAAAAGGATATTTGTGGTAAATTGAGTAAAAACTACTCAGAGAACTTGATCTGTGAACAGAGAAAAATGCCGAAAATTTTCGATGTATTTACTTCTGAAACGTTTTCAGATGATATACTGCCTGGCGATCTTAGATAACATAATTTGCGAGGATTTAACTATGTTTTCAAAAATATCATGCAGCCATATGAAATTTAACAACACCCACTAAATTTAATTGTATTTATGTTCATTACAATTAAATTTAACCACTATCGAATACAAAATATTCGCTGCAGTAGCAAGACAAATTATATGCAGTCAGAATCTTTAGACGATAAAATAGCCATACGAATTGGAATGGTGTTACAAACTATATTTCATGCCACACCCACGGTTTAATAATCATCGTGAAGTAAGAAAATATAATTACTAAATCCTTTGTAAGTTTTCAAATAATGTTCGCATTCGCTTCAAAGAATATACCTCGACTCGTCGTTGTACGGACAATCTTAAATTTATTGAGCTAGAATTGAGCAAGTTTTAAAAATTCTATATCTGTATTTGTGATAACAATTTGCATGCACTAACCTGCGGTCGGAAGGCGTCACAAAGTCAAATTTTATTTGTTAATTGAACATATTCGCTACAGCAACCCAAGTTACATATAGTCAGAAACCTTAGATGATATTAAAGAAAGCTGAAAGCTAAATAAAATTTGAATATTTTCGGTAGTACAAATATTTCAAGTGTACACAATTTATCCTGCTTGAAAACCGGAATATTTTATTTTATATTTCACGTATATTTCTTTGAAATTTGGCCAAATTTCATCAATGTTTTTGATATTCTTCGAAAGACGCCATCTTGTTTTAAAGCTGTTCTAGCCTGCGAACAGGTCAAAACAAAGTAATTACGTAATTTCACAAGAAACTGTGGTTAACTTACAGACGCGATAGCAATATATCAGCGCTAGCGCTGATACAAAAAGGAACAAAACCAATGTTCTTAACACTGAAAACCATGGTATGTTGCGTTCTTACCGTAACGAATACATACAATTATGCGGATTATATGGAAATAATTGTAGAGTGATATGACAAATCGCCACACCACGTATGATATATATTTCAGTAAAAAAAAATTCCCTTAAGTAAAGATGTTTTACAAAAATTGGATAATTTTAGAATTGAAAAATGTTTTAAAGATAGGCACGATCGTACAAATTGTGAGGGCAAAAAATCAAATGGCTTTGAAAAATCAAGTTTACAAAGATGGGTTAGGGGAAAATTTTAAATATATAAAGTATATATTACCAATCCTATTACATATATGTTAGTTGATTTACAAGGTGGGAAAATATCCGGTAAATTTTATCGTGAAGAATTAAAAAAAGTATGAATTATATATTTCCAAGCAGTACAAAACTTTTGGATCGTACCAACTATACGAATGATTTTGAAATACAGCTGTCTACACCTATAGACGCGTTAAATACAAATAAATATATGGAAGTTACAAACATCATATTTCCGCAAACCATTCAAAATATCGCAACTGACGACTATAGTTTTACATTGCAATTTCATTATGGCAATTTATTTCGATTCAAACCTATGGATTATAATCAATAGGGTGTTGTTTATGCACGACTTGTATTCAACGGATGTCTTAGTACTTTACGCTACAAATATATTATGAAATCATAATTCAGAATTGATCGGTATCGTTCCTTTAAAATTGTCTGGAGATATTGGAGATACAGATTATTATCAACTGCCAAAAAGTTTCAGAAAATTAAAAAAAAACTATATTGACAGACTTCATTTTACGCTCAAAGATAGTTCTGGAAATTTAATCAATTTTGATCACGGTAGTGTGGAAATAGATACATTAATTCATTAAAAAATGTTAAAAATTACTTTAGAAGCGAAAAACATGAAAAAAAACTTAATCGAGATAGTCGATTATGACATACCGTATCCACTCAACACGTATAAGGATAAAAAAAATATTTTATTCTAAAACATAACGAACAGTCGAAAATTAAAAGAAAAATAGATCTTAATAATAAAAATTTTGCTTGTATGTTTTCAAAAATATCATGCAGCCATATGAAATTTAACAACACCCACTAAATTTAATTGTATTTATGTTCATTACAATTAAATTTAACCACTATCGAATACAAAATATTCGCTGCAGTAGCAAGACAAATTATATGCAGTCAGAATCTTTAGACGATAAAAATAGCCATACAATTGGAATGGTGTTACAAACTATATTTCATGCCACACCCACGGTTTAATAATCATCGTGAAGTAAGAAAATATAATTACTAAATCCTTTGTAAGTTTTCAAATAATGTTCGCATTCGCTTCAAAGAATATACCTCGACTCGTCGTTGTACGGACAATCTTAAATTTATTGAGCTAGAATTGAGCAAGTTTTTAAAATTCTATATCTGGATTTGTGATAACAATTTGCATGCACTAACCTGCGGTCGGAAGGCGACACAAAGTCAAATTTTACTTGTTAATTGAACATATTCGCTACAGCAACCCAAGTTACATATAGTCAGAAACCTTAGATGATATTAAAGAAAGCTGAAAGCTAAATAAAATTTGAATATTTTCGGTAGTACAAATATTTCAAGTGTACACAATTTATCCTGCTTGAAAACCGGAATATTTTATTTTATATTTCACGTATATTTCTTTGAAATTTGGCCAAATTTCATCAATGTTTTTGATATTCTTCGAAAGACGCCATCTTGTTTTAAAGCTGTTCTAGCCTGCGAACAGGTCAAAACAAAGTAATTACGTAATTTCACAAGAAACTGTGGTTAACTTACAGACGCGATAGCAATATATCAGCGCTAGCGCTGATACAAAAAGGAACAAAACCAATGTTCTTAACACTGAAAACCATGGTATGTTGCGTTCTTACCGTAACGAATACATACAATTATGCGGATTATATGGAAATAATTGTAGAGTGATATGACAAATCGCCACACCACGTATGATATATATTTCAGTAAAAAAATTCTTAAGTAAAGATGTTTTACAAAAATTGGATAATTTTAGAATTGAAAAATGTTTTAAAGATAGGCACGATCGTACAAATTGTGAGGGCAAAAAATCAAATGGCTTTGAAAAATCAAGTTTACAAAGATGGGTTAGGGGAAAATTTTAAATATATAAAGTATATATTACCAATCCTATTACATATATGTTAGTTGATTTACAAGGTGGAAAATATCCGTAAATTTTATCGTGAAGAATTAAAAAAGTATGAATTATATATTTCCAAGCAGTACAAAACTTTTGGATCGTACCAACTATACGAATGATTTTGAAATACAGCTGTCTACACCTATAGACGTTAAATACAAATAAATATATGGAAGTTACAAACATCATATTTCATAAACCATTCAAAATATCGCAACTGACGACTATAGTTTTACATTGCAATTTCATTATGGCAATTTATTTCGATTCAAACCTATGGATTATAATCAATAGGGTGTTGTTTATGCACGACTTGTATTCAACGGATGTCTTAGTACTTTACGCTACAAATATATTATGAAATCATAATTCAGAATTGATCGGTATCGTTCCTTTAAAATTGTCTGGAGATATTGGAGATACAGATTATTATCAACTGCCAAAAAGTTTCAGAAAATTAAAAAAAAACTATATTGACAGACTTCATTTTACGCTCAAAGATAGTTCTGGAAATTTAATCAATTTTGATCACGGTAGTGTGGAAATAGATACATTAATTCATTAAAAAATGTTAAAAATTACTTTAGAAGCGAAAAACATGAAAAAAAACTTAATCGAGATAGTCGATTATGACATACCGTATCCACTCAACACGTATAAGGATAAAAAAAATATTTTATTCTAAAACATAACGAACAGTCGAAAATTAAAAGAAAAATAGATCTTAATAATAAAAATTTTGCTTGTATGTTTTCAAAAATATCATGCAGCCATATGAAATTTAACAACACCCACTAAATTTAATTGTATTTATGTTCATTACAATTAAATTTAACCACTATCGAATACAAAATATTCGCTGCAGTAGCAAGACAAATTATATGCAGTCAGAATCTTTAGACGATAAAAATAGCCATACGAATTGGAATGGTGTTACAAACTATATTTCATGCCACACCCACGGTTTAATAATCATCGTGAAGTAAGAAAATATAATTACTAAATCCTTTGTAAGTTTTCAAATAATGTTCGCATTCGCTTCAAAGAATATACCTCGACTCGTCGTTGTACGGACAATCTTAAATTTATTGAGCTAGAATTGAGCAAGTTTTTAAAATTCTATATCTGGATTTGTGATAACAATTTGCATGCACTAACCTGCGGTCGGAAGGCGACACAAAGTCAAATTTTACTTGTTAATTGAACATATTCGCTACAGCAACCCAAGTTACATATAGTCAGAAACCTTAGATGATATTAAAGAAAGCTGAAAGCTAAATAAAATTTGAATATTTTCGGTAGTACAAATATTTCAAGTGTACACAATTTATCCTGCTTGAAAACCGGAATATTTTATTTTATATTTCACGTATATTTCTTTGAAATTTGGCCAAATTTCATCAATGTTTTTGATATTCTTCGAAAGACGCCATCTTGTTTTAAAGCTGTTCTAGCCTGCGAACAGGTCAAAACAAAGTAATTACGTAATTTCACAAGAAACTGTGGTTAACTTACAGACGCGATAGCAATATATCAGCGCTAGCGCTGATACAAAAAGGAACAAAACCAATGTTCTTAACACTGACGCTTTTAATTGTATACGGGGCAAACATTACGATAATTACACTGAACGTGTAATTCAAACGTTGAAAACCATGGTATGTTGCGTTCTTACCGTAACGAATACATACAATTATGCGGATTATATGGAAATAATTGTAGAGTGATATGACAAATCGCCACACCACGTATGATATATATTTCAGTAAAAAAAAATTCCCTTAAGTAAAGATGTTTTACAAAAATTGGATAATTTTAGAATTGAAAAAAGTGTTTTAAAGATAGGCACGATCGTACAAATTGTGAGGGCAAAAAATCAAATGGCTTTGAAAAATCAAGTTTACAAAGATGGGTTAGGGGAAAATTTTAAATATATAAAGTATATATTACCAATCCTATTACATATATGTTAGTTGATTTACAAGGTGGGAAAATATCCGGTAAATTTTATCGTGAAGAATTAAAAAAAGTATGAATTATATATTTCCAAGCAGTACAAAACTTTTGGATCGTACCAACTATACGAATGATTTTGAAATACAGCTGTCTACACCTATAGACGCGTTAAATACAAATAAATATATGGAAGTTACAAACATCATATTTCCGCAAACCATTCAAAATATCGCAACTGACGACTATAGTTTTACATTGCAATTTCATTATGGCAATTTATTTCGATTCAAACCTATGGATTATAATCAATAGGGTGTTGTTTATGCACAACTTGTATTCAACGGATGTCTTAGTACTTTACGCTACAAATTAGATGAAGTTATAATAAAAAAAGGTGTATATAATTTACAAGAATTATTGTATGTAATAAATACACATATAGAAGAATATGGTGTTAAATTTACTGAAAATACTAATGGTAAGATAACGTTAACATGGAACGCGTATTTTGACTATGCAGAGTGATTTAATATTCTCTAAGTCGTTAAATTTTTATAATTATTTTGGTAGTAAACACGGCGATCATAATTCGAATAATGAACGTGTTGAGTTTACACAATTCAAAGCTTATGACGCATATAATTATACGGGACAAATGGTGTCCTCTTGGTCTGGAGCTTCTGGTTTAATGTATAGAAATAAAAAATATCAACCGAAAATAATAGGCGGAACAACATTTGAAGTCGATAGATTTGCAAACAGGTTTTTTTCGAACGTAACAATAACGTTAACTTTATCACAAGGATTACAATATATGTTAGGATTTGAAGAGTCTACAATTAGACATACGGTGAAAATAATGCGTGGCGAAGAAAATACAAAAAGCGATTTAATACTAGGAGATGAAAAAAGAAACGAAAACGTGTTTACTTATGAAGACAGTTTTTTACCGGATATAAAAGACGGTATTAATAAAATGTTTATATATTAAAAAAATAATAATAATAATAATAATAATAATAATAATAATTATTTTTTTTATTTGAAAAAAAATAATTGTGTCAAGTTCGGCAGGCCGGGTACTGCTGACCTCCGTATATTTCGACTAATTACTACCTCAAAATACTTCGAATCTAAATAAATTTGGAATCAAATTATATACAATCATCCCATTGTTTTGTGGATATATTTTCCGTGCTGTAAATTCATCGTTTCAAACATTTATCGTGGATTGTTTTATCGTACTCGTCTGTGTATATAGACTACAGACAGCGTCTACTTCTGGTATATTTTGAATATCTCGTTATATATTTGCTGGATCTGTTTGATAATCTCTCAGTGAACTGTAAATCGTCTTCCTAATATTGTGTCAAGGTTTTTATTTTATTTGGTTAAAGACAATTCGAATTATCTCGTTTTGTTCAATTTTGGCCGTTGGGATTTTTGAATATTTCGCGGCGTCTCACCTCGAGTTACCGTGGCAACAACTATATTAGTTCGTGTCTCGTGTCTTGTGGTTATGAAGTTTGTGTTCAGGTCTTGGAACGTCAATTACTCGTCATAATAGTACATCTTGCGTCATTTTATACTCCAGTTTTATTTTGTTCATTTCCGTAAAGAGTAAAGTATTTCGTCAAATAATCTATATTTATAGTGTGTTATATTTCTCAACGCCTCTAAAATACAATCGTCTGGTACTTGATCTCAATTGACCTATAAGGGCGACAAGGCTTAATCCCTCGCAAGTCAATCTTCACGATGCCAAAACATATTTCTTTCTGGTTTTCGTCACTCATACTGCTGTTGCTCCTTTTCATTGTCTTCAACTCATGTAACTCATGGAATGTAGACACTCCAGATGCCTCACTCATGATCTCTATAGGTGCTGATATCACAAAATATCCAAACAGGAATTGTGGACTCTCCCGTAAATCAAAACACTCAAATATATTACCCTCCCTTAAAGTTAAAGCCGGAATTAAACTTCTAAACGCCAGTTTATACGCTTACTCTCTTGTACTTCTTGCTGGAGACGTCAGCCGAAACCCTGGGCCTGCCAATATCTCTCAAGATTCGCAGAATTTTAGTAACATTAGTTTTCCAAGAAATCGAGGACTTAAGATTGCACATCTAAATGTAAGAAGCTTAATCAATAAAATAGATTCACTCCGTATTCTTTTGGAAAACAATCCTTTCGACGTCCTGACCATCTCTGAAACCTGGTTAACCAACAAAATATATGACCCTGAATTAACTATTCAAGGATACTCTTGTCAGAAATGACCGTAAAAACAAAAAAGGAGGTGGATGCATGATATATATTCGTGATGGTTTACCCCATAGGGCACGGCCCGATTTACAAGATGACAATATAGAATCTTGTGTCCTTGAAGTTAATCGGCCAAAATGTAAGAAGATGTTCATCTGGTCAATCTATCGAGCCCCTGATGCACCATTAACTAATTTGATTGATACTCTAAATTCAAAGATGAGCTTACTTCCTCAGGATGCTGAACTAATTTTACTTGGTGACTTTAACGTTGACGCCCTCGCTAAAAGAAATACTCCGACTTACTGCCTGAAACAACAACTTACTTTGTTTGCAAGTACTAACAATCTAATCCAACTGATTAACACTCCAACACGGATAAACGAACTTTCATCAACAGCAATTGATCTCTTGTTTGTTAATAACAAACATCGTATTGTATCAAGTGGTGTGTTACCTGTACATATCAGCGACCACTCCCTCATTTTCTGTGTTGTCAAGTCCGGGGTAACAAAATGTCCCGGGAGAACAATTGAATATACATCCTACAAACATTACTCTAAAGAAGCATTTCTGGCAGATCTTAGGAACGTAAACTGGAATATTGTTGATGAAATTCCTGATATTAACACCGCAATAAATTTTTGGAATAAGCTGTTCTCTGATGTTGCAGAACGTCATGCCCCTACAAAAAGAACTAGGATAAAAGGTTGTCATGTGCCTTGGATGACTTCTGAGTTGAAAACATCAATGCAGGAACGTGACCGTTGTTTCCGTAAAGCTACTAAATCTAATTCTCCATCTGACTGGTCCAAATATAAAAGATTAAAATCGAATGTGAATAGACAAGTCAAGAAAAGTAAATCTGATTACTATCTTAACCTTATTGAAAGCTCTAAGAATAATCCTAACTCTCTCTGGAAACACCTAAATGAAATCACCTCACGTAAACCAAACTCCAACATTTCGTGTATTGAAGTCGATGGAATTCCATACACTGAACCCAGACGAATCTCTGAAATTCTCAATAACCATTTCTCAACAATTGGCTTAACACTCGTTGACAAATTCCGCTCAGTTATTTCTACCGTCAGTTCAGCCCTACATAATGATCATCCTCAATCTGAATTTGTCTTTAGAGAAATTGATGAGTGCTATGTTAAGTCAAAACTAAGGAAGCTTAAGACAAACAAGGCGATTGGTTTGGATAATATTAGTGCTAGATTGCTAAAGGACTCCGCTGATGTTATCTCGACAAGTCTCACTAAAATTTACAACCGTTCATTAGCAACCTCTGTCTTCCCATCAGTATGGAAATGTGGCAAAGTAACAGCGTTGTTTAAATCTGGAGACCGCTGCAATGCCAATAATTATAGACCAATAACCATTTTACCAACTGCTAGCAAAATACTTGAAAGAGCCGTTCACAGTCAAATCTATAGCTATCTACTTCAAGAAAATATCCTGACCCCGAAACAATTCGGATTCCGTCCAAAACTCTCTACGGCAATTGCTCTTACTAACTTCACTGACACCATTCTTGATAATTTAGACAAAGGTTCAATCGCAGGAGCAGTTTTCTTAGATCTATCGAAGGCCTTTGACACGGTCAGTCACGATCTGCTCATAGAAAAATTTGCCACCATTGGTTTTTCACAGGCGACAATCAACTGGTTCTCTTCTTATCTATCAAATCGTTTTCAAGTCACTTCTATTGGCCTCGAACACTCATCCACTAAACCTGTACAAGTCGGCGTACCCCAAGGAAGCATACTGGGCCCTCTACTGTTTCTCATTTATGTGAATGACATTCCATCTACTGTCCATAACTGTAACATCTCCCTGTATGCAGATGATACTGTCCTGTTTTGTTCAGCTAAAACCGCTATGGAATTGGAACAAAAACTAAACTCTGACCTCCTGAACCTATCTCATTGGTTTGCTGCTAACCGCCTAACTCTTAACACTTCTAAATGCAAATTTATGATGTTCGGAAGCAATGCCAAACTTACCAAACTACATGATATAAATCTACTCATTAACGACCGCTCACTAAATCGTGTTCAATCTTTTAAATATCTTGGTATAACCTTAAATCAGACATTATCGTGGTCAGATCATGTTGAAACACTTTGTAACAAAGTCTATCAACGCCTTGGTGTCATTCGAAGAGTTAAACACCTCTTAACACGCGAATCCCGGCTTACTTTAGTCAATAGCCTTGTCATGCCGATATTTGACTACGCTGATTTTGTATGGGGTGATAAAAACAACTCCGTCCTCATGGATCATCTTCAAATCCTCCACAATAAAGCCGCAAAAATCATTCTCGACGCTCATCCACTTTCGTCAGCCTCGGAATCACTAAAATCGTTAGACTGGCAGCCGTTATCAATGCGCAGACACTTTCACCGTTGCCTCATCATGCATAAGTGTTTAAACAATAACGTCGACTTTAAATTTAACTTCAAGTACTCGTCCGACATCCACAGCTACAACACCCGAAACAAACAAAACTTACATTTGGAGCGCGTCAAGAGAAATTGGGGGAAACAGGCTTTCAGCTACCATGCTGCTAACGACTGGAACAGTCTACCGATTGACATCCGGGATACAGAACAATTTACAACATTTAAAAATAAACTTAAGAATCATTTGTCACTATAAGACACTATACCGCAGTAATGGGACGCACTAAGACATTATAATCTTTAACATTAATATTATCATTATTATTGGTAGTATATATATATTAGTATATAGTATTATATATAGTTGTTTTTTTGTTGCTCAGGGCTCCGCTGAAAATCACTTTTGTGAGCGGACCTCCTGATTAAATATTGTAATTATTATTATTATTATTATTATTATATTGCGATCAAGTGGAAAACGTCGTTGTTGGAAATCAAAATTCAGAATTGATCGGTATCGTTCCTTTAAAATTGTCTGGAGATATTGGAGATACAGATTATTATCAACTGCCAAAAAGTTTCAGAAAATTAAAAAAAAACTATATTGACAGACTTCATTTTACGCTCAAAGATAGTTCTGGAAATTTAATCAATTTTGATCACGGTAGTGTGGAAATAGATACATTAATTCATTAAAAAATGTTAAAAATTACTTTAGAAGCGAAAAACATGAAAAAAAACTTAATCGAGATAGTCGATTATGACATACCGTATCCACTCGACACGTATAAGGATAAAAAAAAAATTTTATTCTAAAACATAACGAACAGTCGAAAATTAAAAGAAAAATAGATCTTAATAATAAAAATTTTGCTTGTATGTTTTCAAAAATATCATGCAGCCATATGAAATTTAACAACACCACTAAATTTAATTGTATTTATGTTCATTACAATTAAATTTAACCACTATCGAATACAAAATATTCGCTGCAGTAGCAAGACAAATTATATGCAGTCAGAATCTTTAGACGATAAAATAGCCATACGAATTGGAATGGTGTTACAAACTATATTTCATGCCACACCCACGGTTTAATAATCATCGTGAAGTAAGAAAATATAATTACTAAATCCTTTGTAAGTTTTCAAATAATGTTCGCATTCGCTTCAAAGAATATACCTCGACTCGTCGTTGTACGGACAATCTTAAATTTATTGAGCTAGAATTGAGCAAGTTTTTAAAATTCTATATCTGGATTTGTGATAACAATTTGCATGCACTAACCTGCGGTCGGAAGGCGACACAAAGTCAAATTTTACTTGTTAATTGAACATATTCGCTACAGCAACCCAAGTTACATATAGTCAGAAACCTTAGATGATATTAAAGAAAGCTGAAAGCTAAATAAAATTTGAATATTTTCGGTAGTACAAATATTTCAAGTGTACACAATTTATCCTGCTTGAAAACCGGAATATTTTATTTTATATTTCACGTATATTTCTTTGAAATTTGGCCAAATTTCATCAATGTTTTTGATATTCTTCGAAAGACGCCATCTTGTTTTAAAGCTGTTCTAGCCTGCGAACAGGTCAAAACAAAGTAATTACGTAATTTCACAAGAAACTGTGGTTAACTTACAGACGCGATAGCAATATATCAGCGCTAGCGCTGATACAAAAAGGAACAAAACCAATGTTCTTAACACTGACGCTTTTAATTGTATACGGGGCAAACATTACGATAATTACACTGAACGTGTAATTCAAACGTTGAAAACCATGGTATGTTGCGTTCTTACCGTAACGAATACATACAATTATGCGGATTATATGGAAATAATTGTAGAGTGATATGACAAATCGCCACACCACGTATGATATATATTTCAGTAAAAAAAAATTCCCTTAAGTAAAGATGTTTTACAAAAATTGGATAATTTTAGAATTGAAAAAAGTGTTTTAAAGATAGGCACGATCGTACAAATTGTGAGGGCAAAAAATCAAATGGCTTTGAAAAATCAAGTTTACAAAGATGGGTTAGGGGAAAATTTTAAATATATAAAGTATATATTACCAATCCTATTACATATATGTTAGTTGATTTACAAGGTGGGAAAATATCCGGTAAATTTTATCGTGAAGAATTAAAAAAAGTATGAATTATATATTTCCAAGCAGTACAAAACTTTTGGATCGTACCAACTATACGAATGATTTTGAAATACAGCTGTCTACACCTATAGACGCGTTAAATACAAATAAATATATGGAAGTTACAAACATCATATTTCCGCAAACCATTCAAAATATCGCAACTGACGACTATAGTTTTACATTGCAATTTCATTATGGCAATTTATTTCGATTCAAACCTATGGATTATAATCAATAGGGTGTTGTTTATGCACAACTTGTATTCAACGGATGTCTTAGTACTTTACGCTACAAATATATTATGAAATCATAATTCAGAATTGATCGGTATCGTTCCTTTAAAATTGTCTGGAGATATTGGAGATACAGATTATTATCAACTGCCAAAAAGTTTCAGAAAATTAAAAAAAAACTATATTGACAGACTTCATTTTACGCTCAAAGATAGTTCTGGAAATTTAATCAATTTTGATCACGGTAGTGTGGAAATAGATACATTAATTCATTAAAAAATGTTAAAAATTACTTTAGAAGCGAAAAACATGAAAAAAAACTTAATCGAGATAGTCGATTATGACATACCGTATCCACTCGACACGTATAAGGATAAAAAAAAAATTTTATTCTAAAACATAACGAACAGTCGAAAATTAAAAGAAAAATAGATCTTAATAATAAAAATTTTGCTTGTATGTTTTCAAAAATATCATGCAGCCATATGAAATTTAACAACACCCACTAAATTTAATTGTATTTATGTTCATTACAATTAAATTTAACCACTATCGAATACAAAATATTCGCTGCAGTAGCAAGACAAATTATATGCAGTCAGAATCTTTAGACGATAAAATAGCCATACGAATTGGAATGGTGTTACAAACTATATTTCATGCCACACCCACGGTTTAATAATCATCGTGAAGTAAGAAAATATAATTACTAAATCCTTTGTAAGTTTTCAAATAATGTTCGCATTCGCTTCAAAGAATATACCTCGACTCGTCGTTATGCGGACAATCTTAAATTTATTGAGCTAGAATTGAGCAAGTTTTTAAAATTCTATATCTGGATTTGTGATAACAATTTGCATGCACTAACCTGCGGTCGGAAGGCGACACAAAGTCAAATTTTACTTGTTAATTGAACATATTCGCTACAGCAACCCAAGTTACATATAGTCAGAAACCTTAGATGATATTAAAGAAAGCTGAAAGCTAAATAAAATTTGAATATTTTCGGTAGTACAAATATTTCAAGTGTACACAATTTATCCTGCTTGAAAACCGGAATATTTTATTTTATATTTCACGTATATTTCTTTGAAATTTGGCCAAATTTCATCAATGTTTTGATATTCTTCGAAAGACGCCATCTTGTTTTAAAGCTGTTCTAGCCTGCGAACAGGTCAAAACAAAGTAATTACGTAATTTCACAAGAAACTGTGGTTAACTTACAGACGCGATAGCAATATATCAGCGCTAGCGCTGATACAAAAAGGAACAAAACCAATGTTCTTAACACTGACGCTTTTAATTGTATACGGGGCAAACATTACGATAATTACACTGAACGTGTAATTCAAACGTTGAAAACCATGGTATGTTGCGTTCTTACCGTAACGAATACATACAATTATGCGGATTATATGGAAATAATTGTAGAGTGATATGACAAATCGCCACACCACGTATGATATATATTTCAGTAAAAAAAAATTCCCTTAAGTAAAGATGTTTTACAAAAATTGGATAATTTTAGAATTGAAAAAAGTGTTTTAAAGATAGGCACGATCGTACAAATTGTGAGGGCAAAAAATCAAATGGCTTTGAAAAATCAAGTTTACAAAGATGGGTTAGGGGAAAATTTTAAATATATAAAGTATATATTACCAATCCTATTACATATATGTTAGTTGATTTACAAGGTGGGAAAATATCCGGTAAATTTTATCGTGAAGAATTAAAAAAAGTATGAATTATATATTTCCAAGCAGTACAAAACTTTTGGATCGTACCAACTATACGAATGATTTTGAAATACAGCTGTCTACACCTATAGACGCGTTAAATACAAATAAATATATGGAAGTTACAAACATCATATTTCCGCAAACCATTCAAAATATCGCAACTGACGACTATAGTTTTACATTGCAATTTCATTATGGCAATTTATTTCGATTCAAACCTATGGATTATAATCAATAGGGTGTTGTTTATGCACGACTTGTATTCAACGGATGTCTTAGTACTTTACGCTACAAATATATTATGAAATCATAATTCAGAATTGATCGGTATCGTTCCTTTAAAATTGTCTGGAGATATTGGAGATACAGATTATTATCAACTGCCAAAAAGTTTCAGAAAATTAAAAAAAAACTATATTGACAGACTTCATTTTACGCTCAAATATAGTTCTGGAAATTTAATCAATTTTGATCACGGTAGTGTGGAAATAGATACATTAATTCATTAAAAAATGTTAAAAATTACTTTAGAAGCGAAAAACATGAAAAAAAACTTAATCGAGATAGTCGATTATGACATACCGTATCCACTCAACACGTATAAGGATAAAAAAAATATTTTATTCTAAAACATAACGAACAGTCGAAAATTAAAAGAAAAATAGATCTTAATAATAAAAATTTTGCTTGTATGTTTTCAAAAATATCATGCAGCCATATGAAATTTAACAACACCCACTAAATTTAATTGTATTTATGTTCATTACAATTAAATTTAATCACTATCGAATACAAAATATTCGCTGCAGTAGCAAGACAAATTATATGCAGTCAGAATCTTTAGACGATAAAAATAGCCATACGAATTGGAATGGTGTTACAAACTATATTTCATGCCACACCCACGGTTTAATAATCATCGTGAAGTAAGAAAATATAATTACTAAATCCTTTGTAAGTTTTCAAATAATGTTCGCATTCGCTTCAAAGAATATACCTCGACTAAATCGTTAATGCGGACAATCTTAAATTTATTGAGCTAGAATTGAGCAAGTTTTAAAATTCTATATCTGGATTTGTGATAACAATTTGCATGCACTAACCTGCGGTCGGAAGGCGACACAAAGTCAAATTTTACTTGTTAATTGAACATATTCGCTACAGCAACCCAAGTTACATATAGTCAGAAACCTTAGATGATATTAAAGAAAGCTGAAAGCTAAATAAAATTTGAATATTTTCGGTAGTACAAATATTTCAAGTGTACACAATTTATCCTGCTTGAAAACCGGAATATTTTATTTTATATTTCACGTATATTTCTTTGAAATTTGGCCAAATTTCATCAATGTTTTTGATATTCTTCGAAAGACGCCATCTTGTTTTAAAGCTGTTCTAGCCTGCGAACAGGTCAAAACAAAGTAATTACGTAATTTCACAAGAAACTGTGGTTAACTTACAGACGATAGCAATATATCAGCGCTAGCGCTGATACAAAAAGGAACAAAACCAATGTTCTTAACACTGGCGCTTTTAATTGTATACGGGCAACATTACGATAATTACACTGAACGTGTAATTCAAACGTTGAAAACCATGGTATGTTGCGTTCTTACCGTAACGAATACATACAATTATGCGGATTATATGGAAATAATTGTAGAGTGATATGACAAATCGCCACACCACGTATGATATATATTTCAGTAAAAAAAAATTCCCTTAAGTAAAGATGTTTTACAAAAATTGGATAATTTTAGAATTGAAAAAAGTGTTTTAAAGATAGGCACGATCGTACAAATTGTGAGGGCAAAAAATCAAATGGCTTTGAAAAATCAAGTTTACAAAGATGGGTTAGGGGAAAATTTTAAATATATAAAGTATATATTACCAATCCTATTACATATATGTTAGTTGATTTACAAGGTGGGAAAATATCCGGTAAATTTTATCGTGAAGAATTAAAAAAAGTATGAATTATATATTTCCAAGCAGTACAAAACTTTTGGATCGTACCAACTATACGAATGATTTTGAAATACAGCTGTCTACACCTATAGACGCGTTAAATACAAATAAATATATGGAAGTTACAAACATCATATTTCCGCAAACCATTCAAAATATCGCAACTGACGACTATAGTTTTACATTGCAATTTCATTATGGCAATTTATTTCGATTCAAACCTATGGATTATAATCAATAGGGTGTTGTTTATGCACGACTTGTATTCAACGGATGTCTTAGTACTTTACGCTACAAATTAGATGAAGTTATAATAAAAAAAGGTGTATATAATTTACAAGAATTATTGTATGTAATAAATACACATATAGAAGAATATGGTGTTAAATTTACTGAAAATACTAATGGTAAGATAACGTTAACATGGAACGCGTATTTTGACTATGCAGAGTGATTTAATATTCTCTAAGTCGTTAAATTTTTATAATTATTTTGGTAGTAAACACGGCGATCATAATTCGAATAATGAACATGTTGAGTTTACACAATTCAAAGCTTATGACGCATATAATTATACGGGACAAATGGTGTCCTCTTGGTCTGGAGCTTCTGGTTTAATGTATAGAAATAAAAAATATCAACCGAAAATAATAGGCGGAACAACATTTGAAGTCGATAGATTTGCAAACAGGTTTTTTTCGAACGCAACAATAACGTTAACTTTATCACAAGGATTACAATATATGTTAGGATTTGAAGAGTCTACAATTAGACATACGGTGAAAATAATGCGTGGCGAAGAAAATACAAAAAGCGATTTAATACTAGGAGATGAAAAAAGAAACGAAAACGTGTTTACTTATGAAGACAGTTTTTTACCGGATATAAAAGACGGTATTAATAAAATGTTTATATATTGCGATCAAGTGGAAAACGTCGTTGTTGGAAATCATAATTCAGAATTGATCGGTATCGTTCCTTTAAAATTGTCTGGAGATATTGGAGATACAGATTATTATCAACTGCCAAAAAGTTTCAGAAAATTAAAAAAAAACTATATTGACAGACTTCATTTTACGCTCAAAGATAGTTCTGGAAATTTAATCAATTTTGATCACGGTAGTGTGGAAATAGATACATTAATTCATTAAAAAATGTTAAAAATTACTTTAGAAGCGAAAAACATGAAAAAAAACTTAATCGAGATAGTCGATTATGACATACCGTATCCACTCGACACGTATAAGGATAAAAAAAATATTTTATTCTAAAACATAACGAACAGTCGAAAATTAAAAGAAAAATAGATCTTAATAATAAAAATTTTGCTTATAAATTAAATGATGTAAAAACAAAAGATGGTGTGTTAACAAATACTACAGAAATAACCGATAATTCACAAGGCACTCGTTATTCATTTCATCCTGTGTTTAACAGAAATAATAAACATCGATCAAGTTTCTGACGATCAAATAAAACTTGCTGATAATTTTACATTGGGTGATGAATTCGGTGTAGAACAAGAACTAGTGTTACACCGTCATTTTTTTTTATATTTAAATAAAGATATAAATCATAATAAAATAAATTATATAAAAAACAATTTTCAATTTTTTATGAATTACGAAGATACTACATTAGGACGTTTTTTAGACGAAAGTTATATTGTATATAAATTTGTACAAGGAAGATGATATATGATTGTGGATGTAAAAACATACAAGAGTTTATTGTTAGTTGTTAGGTGAATTAAAAGGCATTCCTTTTCATAACAACGCTTTTCGTATAAAAGGAGAAAAAAACCCAATAATTAACAAGACTAAAGGAGATTTAACACCACCTCCAAATATATCTTATGGTAAAAAACAAAAAAACAAAACGATCTAATAAACTACCGCAGCAAATAGATAAAAAAGTATTAGATAAAAATTTTAAATAATGGTAAATAGAAAAAAATATCATCTTTGTTACTATCAACGCGGTGCAGGAGTTTTTAAAGGAACGAGACGTCAAAGAGGAAGGAAAACAAAGAGGTGGGGCGTTAGGTGCTGGTTTGGCATTGGGAATGGCTTTGCCATTATTAACCGGAACATTATCAAATATCATGAAAGTTAACTTATAAAAAATTGTTTTAGGTTATAAAAATGTGTAAAAAATAATAAAAATATATATATATATGTGACGTGTATTTGGTTTTTTAATATTTTTTCGGAAAAAAAATAATTGCACGATCATGAGTAAACGTAAAAACGGGAGCGTCTTAGGACAGCAAGAGGAAATGACAGAACAAAAACATGACAGTATTTTAATAGAACCATTAGCTATGTTTCAAGGTGCTCCAATACAACAGGTGTTTGAAGGATATTTTGAAGAAACGATTTATGCAACCCCTCACGACGCTTTTAGCGACACATATGAATTTCATCATGCTTCGCAGCCCACAGGAATAATTCAATTAGGCGATGCTATGTTACAAGCAAAATTACAAGTGAGAACAGCAGGTGGAGCGGTTTTAGCAGACGCTAATCAAGATATTGTTATTTGCGTACCATGTCCTTTAAGAACGATGTGGAAAACAAAAGAAGTATTTGTTAATCATAAGTTATTAAACCCCGCAAGCAATCATGAGCAATTTGTTAGCAATTTAAAATTACTTACAACAGAAACACCTGATAATTACGATGAGGCACCTGAAATTAATATGTCGTAGTATGACGAATCTGGACATTTTAACCATAACGCAGCACAAGATAATAATAATGGGCGTAACGTAGCGTACGGTGTTATAGGACGAGCATATCATGATGGTGATGTAGTAACCGCTGTTTACTTAGAAGATTTGTTAGACGTTCCTATGTTTAACGGTAATGGAAAAGATGTGTATATTCCTAGCGCTTTCAACATTAGAATACATCTTCAAAGAGCAAATTTTAACATTATTTTTATGGGTCTTGTTGCAAAGGCAAATCATAAACTAGCCGTAACAGAATTGAAACTTATTTTGCCTACATACAAACCTGTAGAACCGTTACGCAAAGCATTTAATAACGTACTTGTAGAACAAAATGCAGAATGTAAATTTTATACACACGAATGGAGATTACGTTCTGAAACGATACCGGCAGGTCAAGCCTATTATCAAGTTAGTAATCTTTTTAATGGAGCCTATCCTGCAAGATTATTTATTATGTTACAAAAAGTGTCATGTTTTGACGGTAGTATGTCAACAAATCCTTTTGATTTTAAATGGAACGGTTTAAATATGGTTACAATGAAAAAAAACAGTACCATAGTAACACCGCAAATTAGAAATGCTAAACAAGGTTATAATTTATTAAAGAAAAATCTTAAACGAAAATTTTCACAAATGCCGTTCAAATTTAAAGATTATGAAAATGGTTATGCTAATTCAAATGGTTATGCTAATTCAAATTGTAATGGTTATGCGTTCAAATTTAAAGATTATGAAAATGGTCATGATTCAAATATGAACACGCTGCCTTTAAACACTACAGGTGAATTATCGATCGAACTTAACTTTGCTGCTGATGTACCGCCGGGTGGTTTAAAAGCATTATTTGTCGGTGATTTTAGAAATCAAATTCAAGTATCGTAAAGACAGACAAGCGGTAATGTATTATAAAAAAATACAATTAACACCTCTACAACCAAGCACGTCAGCAAGATTACTACTGTCAAGATTGCCGGTGAGAAATTTACCGGACACGCCTACAGGGATAAGAAGACTATCAGAGTATACAGGTGTGCCCCACCTCATCTTTCCAACAACACAGTCATATACAGATCGTATGAGAAGTAGAAGAAAAAAATGAAAAATAAATTAATTTGTTTTTTAAATCGGTTTTTAAACACGGACGAATTAGACAAATTAGCTAGTAAAAACACTATATTAAATAATTTTTTATCGGGACATATCCTGCAGACATACCGGCGTTTAAAAAAACATGTTGGATATGGAATATAGATAAAAGCGATCAACCAGGAACGCATTGGGTTGCGGTTTGGTTTGGATAAAATGTTGTTTTTTATAGTTATGGTTATAATATAAAAAAATATGGTTAGATTTGCTAAAAATAACAACTTCTCTATATCGTACTATAACACAGGTTTTTTACAAAATATTCAAACTAAAACATGTGGGGTATGGTCTTTATTATATCTATATCAACAATATCATAACGTTTCGACGAAAAATAAAAAAAATTTCTTTAATAGTTTTAAAAAATATAATTAATTCTATTAAAAATTATAATAGTAAAATTTAAAAAAATATGTTTCAAAACGATGTCAATTTATTTACTATATATAGCAAAATCTATTTTTAAACATCATATAGATATATACAGAGTCAAATGTAATAACAATAAACACACGCAAGTTTGTAAAAATTCTATTTCTTATAACAAAATTTAATTATATACATTTATAAGAAGAATCTTGAGATACAAATATTAACGACATACTACGGTGATGACTGTCGCAACATGCTAAATTATTTAATTTCTGTGTATTTTCAGCGCCAGACGATTCTAATACTAATAAGGTATTCTCGCCTAATTTCTGCTCGATTTTCTCAATTGATGGAATGCCTTTTTTACAATCTATAAACTCAGTTTCTTTCATCATGCTTTCTTCTTTGTTTTTTTCAACAATCATCTTTATATCGTCGTATAAAGGTTGTTCGGTCGAATAAAGATAAATTAATTTATCCGGTGTTGAATCAATCATCACATCAATATTTTCAATTATTTTTTTCACAAAACGTGTTTTCCCACATTGCGTAGGTCCGGTCACAGTCATGGTAAAAGTATGTTGAAAAAAATAGGTATTGTTGCAAAATCGTTTTTAACAATTCGTTTATCAAACGTAAACGAAAACACTTTTTGTTTGTCTTTTAAAAAAATTTGTTGATGATTATGTCTAAAAAATTTACGCTCATAATTAATCGTTATTTTTTGTTGACGATCTTCTATACACGATTTTAAAGATTAAAAATTTATATTCGGCATTTTTTCCAAAACCTTTGACATGGTTTTCTTTTCGATCCTTCCCGTTTTCAGATCCGTATAATCATATTTGTTTGTTATGTAAGAATAACTTTTTGGACTGGTCGTGCAAAAATGTTTTATACATATCTCAGAACAATTTTCTGCTTCTAATTCGTCTGTCAATTCGCCGAGAAAATTACCCGTTTTAACAACGGGTGTGATCAAATGAATGCACGAGTTAGTATCGTAATACAACACTTTTCCCCGACCGATTTTATTTATTTAACAAATCCAATAATTTTAAACGAGAATATGCGGTCACATGTGCCGCTATAATAACGTTTCGATTAGGCATATTTGTCGCAACAGACTCTCTTTTTCTATTGAGCTATTTTGTCTGTAATAAAATCCGTATTGGTAACATCAATCGTATTATCGTTTAGTAAACACAATAGTTGCGCGTACGGATCTATAAAATCAATGTTGTCGTTTTGCGCCAATTTACCCCATAACGAATTTTGTAATTTTTTTGCAATCGTACGCAATGCTGGATTTTTCTTTGTTGTTTTTATCTCATTTTATTCCTTCGACACGTTCAAAAGCCACTATAAATCCATCTATATCTTCTTCGGTTATGCACAATTTCGGTATGCCAGAACTTTCTTGTTTAATCTCATATTTCGATATACTCATATATATTGATAATCTCAATCATTTTGTATGTCCATTAGGCAATATAGCATCATCTTATAATTTATTTATCTTTACGATTAATGTTGTACTTGTTACAACAATCTTAAGACAACAATATAACTTACTATAGGACACTGTATGGGCAAGCTCCCCCCGCTGACACAATTTACAATTTATGAGAAATGCTTGACGACATTTACGATAATTATACAAGATTCAAGACCCGATGAGATCCCTTGGGCCTTACCGTAAATATAGAATATGTTAGTTATAGTATACAGCATTGGATTTAACCAGCGATCTAACGTAAGTCGACTTGCGTACAATTTATACACATTATAATACAGCTACTATATTGTTTCTGGCGAATTTTATAGATAGTAGAAGTTGCTATACTCTGTCCGTAGACTCGTAGAGTGTAATTTGTAGAGTCACTAGAGTAGTAGAGTGTAGTATGAACTGCATAATTTTGAAATTTTACATTTGTTATGCAATATTAATAGTACACATCTCTGTTGACGGGGCAGTTGTTTACAAATGCGAATGGCATTTTGGTGAGGATGAGTTTTAACACCTTTGTAATCTGATATTTATTATATCGTAACTAATGATATATTCAGTACTTTGGTCGATTATAACTTTTGTTTTAAAAACTGTGTGATTTTAGCTAATAGACCCTTTTATAGAGCTTTAAAAACAGTACATACTGACCAACTTTCAAAGAAAAACAATAAAAATTGACAAAGTTACGGCGAAATTTTAAATGTAGCGTACGGGTCAAACCGGATGTCAAAACTGGCCCACCTACAGTATCTTTGTGCGTCTGTATATATAACTATGATGTATGATGCATTCTATATACTTTCTAGTTTTGCTTAGGCTTTTTTTAGTAGTATGTGTACAACCGTACCCCCTTTATATCATAGGCGGATTTTCTGGGGGGGTTTATTAGGGTTAGATTAGGGCTTTGAGTTACTGTAGGGTTAGTTTGCTCATACACCGAGAAAGCATCGATTTTTGTTTGTTGTTTGATAGAGTTTCTTGTTCTGTGAATGAGTGCATTTCAAAGATGCATTACCCCCTTGGTTTTCTTGCCCCTCCTCTGCCAAAAATGAATTGGGGATTAGCATTGATAGGTGCGTTGCAGTTATTAAACTGACTATTAAATCGACGAAACTTTTTACAGGTATTTTACCTGGGGAGTTGTCATCAAAAGCAATTGCTAATTGTTTTTGGCAAAGAGAAATTGAGGAAGAGCTGGCATCTTTGGGTCTTCGAGAAAATTGGGTGTTTTCCAAAGAGCAAGGGCCATTGTCAGGGACATTGGAAATGGCAATGGAAATGATTGATAAAATTTGCGCAGTGAGCAATTGTACACTCACATGTGTTCTATGCATTGTAAAAGCAAAGGTATTTTTAATATTTGCTGAAATATAGATGAAAATTTGTCACGCTATGACAATAATTTTCTATTTTACTTCTGGAGATGTAGATCTTTAATTTATAATCGTTAAACTGAGCTTCTTCATCTCACAAAACTTAAATTTTATGTGATATAAGTATTGATTTGTCAGCACTTTGCATGGGACTTGTGTGCCGTTCCTGCTTTAATTTGTCCATTTGGGTTTTCTACTCCTTCTGTTATATTGTAATGTCTGTCTTTGTTCTTGTTTTTTGTCATTATCTAGTGTTTCTTTTATAGACATGTTGATTGTTTTATTGTGAAGTAGAATTCTCAATAAAAAATTGTTAAATAAAAACCCAAGTATAAGGAAGGGTGCAGCAGTAATTGGTTTTTACTGTCGCAGTCACCCTGGTTGTGAAATAGTTATTTATACTTTGTTTATTAATTTTGTAGGTTGTGGTCAATTGTATGTTCCTGATGGCAACTGGAAACTGAGATATGCCCACTGTATGTGGAAAGTCCCTGTTTCAATTCCTGGATTTGGTCAAATTAATTATCTGAGTGTTTGTCCTTTGTCCCCCAAGTGTGGACATGCATTCTGCGAGAAGCATTGTGTCAAGGCTGGTCAATTGGGTTATCCTACTGAATCAAAGGAATTTTATCAACATTGTGGAGTTGCCAATGTAGACCTTAATTCAGGTTTGTTATTTGTTTAATTGAGCAGCTCTTTCTCAATATATGAACAACCAAAATAGGCATTAGGGGTTTATTAGGGTTAGTTTCTCATATAGCGGGAAAGTACCCATTGTGCAGCAGTACTCTTCTCTTGACAAATGAAATTGTTTAGCGTTAGACAGAGTAAAATTAATAGTAGTGTGCAAAATTATATATAATATAATTTTTTCACAAAAATAGAAACTATATATTACTTTGTAATCGTATCAATTTAATTTATAATTCAATAATTAATTCTTGTAGCACTTGACAAGATGTCATCACAAATTGTACTTACAGGTAATTATGGTTACTTCAATTATGATAAGTACATAAATTGGATTTGTCTCTTGGTACAGTAATTAATCCTTGGTATCCCACGTTTTTGTTCATTAAATAGTAAATATGATCTCCAGGGACTGTTGCAAAATCCACTTATTTGCATTTCATTGCTTTTGTTAGAATTTTGCACACAGTAATTTATATAATAAAATAATATTCATAGTATGCAACAACATTGTAACAGTCAATGCAATTTTTGTTTCCTTATTATTATAGATAATTCTCATGACAACATAGATGCATGTCTAGAACATTTTGCAGAAGCAGGTTATGATATCAACAATAAAAATGCATCTTCATTTCAAGGTATTCACTAAAATTCAGTGTGATTGTTGAGAAAGGCTATGCAATTGCCCAAAAAGCAATTAATAATTTTATGGATTTACATTGGGCAGATATCATCATTAACCGATTAAGGGCCAGTACTCTCCTCTTGACAAGTAAAATTGTCTGGCATAAGACAGAGTAAATTACTAAAGTAGGATGCATGATGGTGCAATACCACTCAGTTAATATTTTCAACATACTCGCCATGTTATTTGTGTTACTTAACTAGTTACCGAATTCATTGCCAAATACATGTACTGTACGTACTTGATCCTTGACTGTTCATTGTTTTTTCTTATTAGGAACTGCTGATTTTCTAAATTCAAATCCTGGTTTCGTTCAAGATCAATCACAAGTTAAAGAGACTGTTTGTAACAAAGATACGGGTGGCCTTAAGGCTTATCACATGTGGTCTCGTGGGATCTTTTTTATTGTGAGCGCAGGGGGACACATCGAGTATTGGCAGCCATTATATAGGTATGTATTGATTTGTTCTTTACTGTCATAAGGGGATATTAGTAAAAATAGATTTGTGGAATTGCCCAATCCTGCAGTCATGTTCCATATTCCTACCTAGAACACTCCCCGATTAGTGAAGACTGAAATGATAGTAATAATTCTTAAAATGAAAATACTGTATAAATAATTATACATTTATATTCCGTGTTTTAATTTTATGAAACTATATTTCAAGGTCTGAGTCACCAACCCAAGCTTTTTTGGTGACAATTTTGTGGCTGTACAGGAAATTTAAAGACATGAAAGAAGGGCACTCTAATGAAGAAATTAAACAAGCAATATCTTCCATTTGCTTGGCTTATGACAATATGTGTCACTTGGACAGCCTCCGTGTTTCTAAATTAGACCTCCCACTGCCTGAACCATTCAACGAAGCTTGGAAGTTGATATCAAAGGCAATTGACAGGCTTCATTTAAGAAATCATGTCGATTCCAAGTGCAAAGAACTTTACGATGCTGACAAAAAAGTTCCACCCGGTTTCAACACAATGGCCTGCGAGCAAACGTTTGTTTGGGCGAGCCGATTTAAAAAGGTTATTTGTGCTATGCCCCATACCCATCAATTTTTCTTTCTGCACCGCCTTGTGAAATACAGAAACAAGTACACAGAAAAATGTCATCGTCTTCAAAAGACTCCAATTCTACCAAAACTTGGGAAGCAGAAAAATCACTTTAAGTAATGATAAAAACCTGCGCATACAATTATATTGTAAGAATTGTAAGAAGTTAACACGAGCATAACATTTTTATGTCTAATAGTAGTAATATAGTCGATTACAGACGAGCAAGTTTTCTATGACAAGTTTTCATATTGCAAGTTTTATTTACTCGTCTGTGTTGGGCAACCAAGAGAACTTGTCAAACTTCATGAGCACATCATAGCTATCATAGCGGCGAGGAAATCAAAACGTCCGTAACCGGCTTATAGATTCAATTTTAGCTAAAATATATGCTGGTAATCTGTTTTATACACTTTAGTTACTTCTCGGAAATTATTGTAGAGGAAAATCCCAGGGCACGGTAAATTGGCACGGTTGTGTCGTACACAATTGCCAATTTTAGCCATGTGCAAGTAATTATACGGCGCTTTCTATTTGATGGTCAGACCGGTCAGGCGGAATTTCGGTCACTGTATTGATGGAATGGTCTGGTCTATATTTTTTGGCTAAATTGGAACTTGAATTGACCCAAATTTTCTGTTCCTAAGCCCAAACATTTTCTGTTCCATTTAACAATTGATCGATCTGTCCGGGTTGACCGTGTAAATGGGAAGCGCCCTAGGTATACTGTTCCAGGGTGGAAGCAGAATATTTGTTTCTTTATCGACTTTAATATTGAACATTTCCTACAGAAATATTCCTTCCAGAAATGTAACGTATTTATATCCTTTTCAGAAATATTTAATACTCTGCTTTCACTCCCGACGGTAGCTATTCCCTAAGTTGTGTAATATGTGTAAATATAATGTATTTATAATTATATTGATAAAGTGCAAACGAAGTTCAAATTTATAAAATTCATTCAAAATTGCTAATTCGATTAGTGCGAGTTTTGCTCATTGCCTTATATCAGTTAGTGTTTGCATTCTTCACACAAAAACGTTGAACCTAGTTTTTTTGCATCTTTGTACTTAATGCCAATGCAACTGCAGTGTTGCCATTGGTCACATTTTCCACAAACAATCATTGCTGCCGACTTTTTCTTTTTGCACACACGGCACACCTCTTCGTTTGCCTTCCTTTTAGAGCTTTCAGGGGAGCAATCTGATAAAGTGAAAATAACATAACTTTAAGTTTTGTTGTTACATTTAGGCAGGTTGGAGTAAAGCGTTCAGTTGATTTAACTATTTAGGAGAGTGAATGTGGACTGGCAATTTTTGTACTGGTAATTTTAGCCTTAAACGATTTGTAACAAAATCAAATTTCGTGACATCTTAAAAAGATAAGGTAAAAATTCTGCCTTAAAAAAGTCATCCAACATATGTTTGGTCAATATCGATTCGTCGTCAACTAATTCAACAATCTATTAAACCAAATATAACGATTTGCATTAGCAGTTTAGAATTACACTACACCTTATACTACGTATCCAACATTCTGTAATAATATCCTAAAACTTAATAGGAATGAAGGCTAAATTTTAGAGAAAATTTACATTCGCTCGGGGTTTGCGACGGTGAAATACAACTGAACTCGTACTTTACCCACCAAGGTGTTGTTTGAAGTATGTCGCATGTTCATCGATGTTCTCGTTGGTTAGGCTCTCACCCAGCTCAATAACATCAATTAAGGAGTGAGTGTTGGCTAATGAAAACATTTTCCGCCTTCTGTCCAAAAATGTCGACGTTCCATCATCTTCTTTCGTAATTATTTTTTCAAAGCAAATGGGTGCTGTTCTTTCAAAGGACCTGGAACAAAATATCATCCCATAAGTTCAAAATGACGCCCTTTTAAATCAACATCTTTTTTATTTGCAATTATATTGAAGAATGAAGTAGTGTCAAACTGTGTATTTACGACATCTTATGCACAAGAAAACTGCCTTCGTAAATGAAGCTGCGCTGAAGATCTGTAGTTTTATTTAATATCTTGCAAAATCTTGCAGTACATTAACCAAAATATCCTAGTTTTCTGGCTCCAGTATGTTTCAGAAGGTATACGAGAAAACAAAAGTTGGTAAAATAAACTCATAATCAAAAGCATAGGCCAAGGGTGGTGCCCTTTTCACAAGGTGCCCTTTAAAGTGTTGAAGAAAGCTGTCTTTTGGGAGCAGCTACGATAAGATTCTAGACAAACTGGGTAGTCATTCGTTACACAATGTCGTCCTTTAGCAACCGCTGTGGGTCGTTTTAACTGATAAAACTGTTAAAATAGTTCCAATAACTGCCAAAATCTGTCTAAACAAATTGCCTACAAATAACAGCAAAATTTTAGCAAACATTGCCTGCCTGCAAGGCTCAGAAGTGACTGCCCTTGCTGCCTCACGAGTGCTTCCCACGTCCCTGCTCTAAACGTCCCTTCTTCTGTTTAAACATGTATTTACATCAGCCACCAGACGGTAAAGAAAATTCAAAATGCAAATTCATTATCCTCAGGGCTTATATGAAAAAATAATTGTGCAGAAAGAATCACCCTTTCTTGAAATCTAAAATGATTAAATACCACTATTGCAGATGATTTTCCTACCTGATATCATCCTCCAGTTTAAAATTGACTGTTAACAAGAATGTTGTTTCAGGTACCTCCACCCATCGAACACGCAGACCAACGGTCTTTTCAGAACCGATGCATGCGTTGGGTAATCCCAATGTAACGGAATTGTTTTTGTCAAATTGGAAACAACAAATTCAGCGGATGATCGCGAGACCATATGGAGACCAAGCAATTTGGTAATTCATTTCAATGCCGTTGACTTCCTACTGGCCGTTTCACCTACAGCTATAGCTACAGGACAGGAACCTATAAAAAATAGCCATCAATGAATGAGTGAGTAATGAATCAATTCATTCTTGGATGAAGCAACAATACTTTAAGTAACCTATAATGGATGAGCTGGAATTTTGCATGAAAATTGTTAAATGTTCAGAAAAGTATCGTAGACTGTTACAAATATAGTGCTTTTTATCATATTATCTTGGCATAGTCTGCAGGTTTTTACTTTAATGATTTTTTTCTACAAAAGCATCCCCCAGGTTACATAAAGGAAAATGTGTGTGTAAACTGTCAAATTTTACTCTTTTTTGACCGGGACAAGCGCGTTTGAAAGCTTAAAAGTAACCTCGGCATGCTTAGAAGACCCTCGTGTATCCCACAAAGTCGGGAAAAAAGTTATAGAGCAAAGTTTATGTCTGTGAGATGTATATACCTTGAACAGGGTTTGCTGCGCTAAATTTGCTTCCAAAAAGTTGCGCAAAAAAATTATAAAGGTAATTTTCGAATAAAATTGTCAGTTTTGCCTTGTGCCGCTTGATATTTTGCATGGATACACTCTTACAACATATTTTTGTCACCAAGATCTTTGATAAGCGCCAGCTTTTTTCGTTTTTGAATTTTTACGTTTTTAAGCAAAAAAATCAGGTTACAAAAAGTACATCGTCCTTTTTGTAACCTAAAAATTCCTTTATGTAACCTGAAAAAAAATTATCTTGGAAATTAAAAGGTGTAAAGGCACTATTCCACTCTGACATGAGGGTATATCTTTCGACAAACACAAAACTGTTAAAATAATGTTAGAAATGTCTTTATTATTGTGACACTAAACGATTTTACATTTTTGGTATTTAATCAACTTTGGTAGGTCTTCTTAATTTTATGGCACTTTTTTCATGAATAACAAACATTTCTCTACATGGTACTGAATTTTTACAATTTCGGAATGTGATTAAGGTATTTTCGCATTTGCTTGTACACCCTATTTTTCAAAAAGGGCGCAGAATTTTGAAAGAATTGGAAAGTCGCGTTTCAAGAGCCTGGGAACTAGCAACAACAGTGTGCTTTTCTGGCATTGTCTTTTCAGAATATATTTTTTAATTGAAACTACGCGAGTGTTTTATTTATAAAAAGGCAAAGAAATCTCGATCAATCAGCTATAAAGTTTAAACTTCCATTCTTGGCTGTTGGTTTTACGGCTGCGGCAAGGTACGTTGTTTTTTATCATAATGTTATTGAATAATTTATGACTAAATCTAACTGAAATATTCGCGTCTTTGACCCCTTGAATATTCATGAGACTATATAGTCTATAGTATATTTTAATATTCATCTGGGGCCGATTGTATCAAGCCATTTAGCGGTTTATAAGTCAAAATTAAGTTTACAGTGTATAAGTCGAAATTAAATAACACTTTTATATCTCACTGAATTTGTAGTTAAAAACTGAATTTTATATTGCACTGAATATGTAGTTGTAAACATTATCGATCTAAAATAAGATTAAAAACTTTTATCTTGGTTGTTGAATAAATCGATAGACTTGCTTTCTATTTTAAGTCCACAGTGTCAAGTGTGTATTTATCTGTGTTTAAAATATTATTAACTTATACATCTTATATCCACTGGCATTGCATTGTATATCAGCTCACTTCATTCTTACAGAAATCTACAAGTAGAAACATCCTGTTTGACATAAACAACTCTACTTTTAACCCATTAAGCTGCAGAGTTTCCCCATTGACGAGTAAAATCGTCTGGCGTTAGACAAGTTAAAAAAATTATAAGTAGGGCGCATTGAGGCTTAATTAAGGGCCTGTTTATATGGAAGCCGGGTTGGCCCGCTTGGCAAGAAAGCCCGGTAAGCAGGATGAATTTCTTGTCTTTATGAGAAAATTTCACTAACAGTTGTTAAAAATAGCTTGCTGCGGTATCTTAATTTGAACTTTCATCCTGGCAACTGGGCTGGCCTGCTTATGAGTGTTTCTATGGAGGATTTGTTATCCCGATAAGTGAGATCTTGCCTCTTCAACGCGACATCTCAGCATTAACCAGGCCAGTTTGTTCATATAAACACACAATAACTTTTACTATAAAAGTAAATACACATCTATACCAATTACACCTCGCTTACTGGGCTGTCTTGCTATAAGTGGGCCAGCCTGGCTTCCATATAAACAAGCCCTAAATAATAAAACACGTTTTTCAATTGTAACTTTGTTCCCAATTGACTAATCAATTGTTTAGCTGGAAATATACTTGCCTATTTTTAATTTATGAGGTATATGTTTGAGCTTTCATTACCGTACTTAAAGGAGCAGTGTCACCATTTGCGCATCCTTTCTGCGCATAACTCATCCAAATAGTTCAATGCTCGGGACATTGTTGAAAATCGCTTTGAAAATCGCTTGAACACTCTAGTTTGCCATTATTTTTAGGCCAGAGAGTGATGAGAGATGTTAGAGCAGCCGTATTGTCATCTGCGACGTCAGCTGACGTTTTCAAGTTTGTTGATCCAAGACAGTGAACTCAATCTTTTTATCATCTTTAATGATCATTCTTTGGTTTTAACTGTAAAACAATGGTCAATGGTGAAAATATGTAAATCTCTTTATGCGCAGAAAAGATGCGCAAACGATGACACTGCTCCTTTAAGGGGAAGACATGTTTTTCAAAAAGCTAATTACTTTTACTTAAACATAGTGACACTAGTTTAAACTTATGTAGAGGTTGTCAACCTAACAAAATACTTAGCTAATACCACTTTACAACTTACTTTAGTGCCATGTGTGTCTGGGTTGTCATTTGTTACTTAATTAAGGGGGCTACAGCTAGATGGGTTTTTTTGGGAAACTATACAGTAATTACTTATATTTAAACACAAGATACTAGTTTAACCTGGACTAACAGTTAAAATAATGCAAGAATATTTCTATTTTGATTTGAAACAACATCCAGGGTGCATTCTACATAGGTTGCCAAAGTTTCATGTGATTTGGTCAAGTACTTTACTTGTTACAAGGAAGTTTTCAGCTCTTGACTTGGTCAATTGAGCTGAAGTACATTTTTGTATAGTAAGACATGTTTTTGAATTGTAACTTTGCTTCTAATTAACCTATGTAAGTGATCAACCCTGCAAAATACTTCAAGGCTAATACCACTTTACAGGTTATATTTAGTTTCATGTGTGTCTGGGCTGTCATTTTCAACTTAAGGGGGCTCAGTTGGATGGTTTTTTTAAGAAACTAGAATAATTACTTATATTTAAACACAAGACTGGTGTAAAAGTTGAAATAATGCTAGAATATTTCTATTTTAATTTGAAACAACATCCAGGGTGCATTCTGCATAGGCTGCCAAAGTTTCATGTGATTTGGTCAGGCAGTTTACTTGTTACAAAGGGTTTCCAGCTGTTGACTTGGCCAATTCAGCTAAAGTTTGTAGTTTTTTGTATATATAGTAAGACATGTTTTTCAACTGTAACTTTGCTTCTAATTACCCTATGTCAGTGATCAAACCAGCAAAATACTTGGCTAATACCACTTTACAAGTTATATTTAGTTTCATGTGTGTCTGGGCTGTCATTTTCAACTTAAGGGGGCTGAGTTAGATGTGGTTTTTAAGAAACTAGAATAATTACTTATATTTAAACACAAGACTGGTGTAAAAGTTGAAATAATGCTAGAATATTTCTATTTTAATTTGAAACAACATCCAGGGTGCATTCTACATAGGCTGCCAAAGTTTCATGTGATTTGGTCAGGCAGTTTACTTGTTACAAAGGGGTTTCCAGCTGTTGACTTGGCCATTCAGCTGAAGTTTGTAGTTTTTTGTATATATAGTAAGACATGTTTTCAACTGTAACTTTGCTTCTAATTACCCTATGTCAGTGATCAAGCCAGCAAAATACTTGGCTAATACCACTTTACAAGTTATATTTAGTTTCATGTGTGTCTTGGCTGTCATTTTCAACTTAAGGGCGCAGTTAGATGGGTTTTTTTTAGAAACTACAGTAATTACTTATATTTAAACACAAGACTGGTGTAAAAGTTGAAATAATGCTCGAATATTTCTATTTTAATTTGAAACAACATCCAGGGTGCATTCTACATAGGCTGCCAAAGTTTCATGTGATTTGGTTAGGCAGTTTACTTGTTACAAAGGGTTTCCAGCTGTTGACTTGGCCCATTCAGCTAAAGTTTGTAGTTTTTGTATATATAGTAAGACATGTTTTCAACTGTAACTTTGCTTCTAATTACCCTATGTCAGTGATCAAGCCAGCAAAATACTTGGCTAATACCACTTTACAAGTTAGATTTAGTTTCATGTGTGTCTGGGCTGTCATTTTCAACTTAAGGGGGCTCAGTTAGATGGGTTTTTTTTAGAAACTATAATAATTACTTATATTTAAATACAAGACTGGTGTAAAAGTTGAAATAATGCTAGAATATTTCTATTTTAATTTGAAACAACATCCAGGGTGCATTCTACATAGGCTGCCAAAGTTTCATGTGATTTGGTCAGGCAGTTTACTTGTTACAAAGGGGTTTCCAGCTGTTGACTTGGCCAATTCAGCTAAAGTTTGTAGTTTTTTGTATATATAGTAAGACATGTTTTTCAACTGTAACTTTGCTTCTAATTACCCTATGTCAGTGATCAAGCCAGCAAAATACTTGGCTAATACCACTTTACAAGTTATATTTAGTTTCATGTGTGTTTGGGCTGTCATTTTCAACTTAAGGGGGCGCAGTTAGATGGGTTTTTTTTAGAAACTACCAGTAATTACTTATATTTAAACACAAGACTGGTGTAAAAGTTGAAATAATGCTCGAATATTTCTATTTTAATTTGAAACAACATCCAGGGTGCCTTCGACATAGGCTGCCAAAGTTTCATGTGATTTGGTTAGGCAGTTTACTTGTTACAAAGGGTTTCCAGCTGTTGACTTGGCCCATTCAGCTAAAGTTTGTAGTTTTTGTATATATAGTAAGACATGTTTTTCAACTGTAACTTTGCTTCTAATTACCCTATGTCAGTGATCAAGCCAGCAAAATACTTGGCTAATACCACTTTACAAGTTATATTTAGTTTCATGTGTGTCTGGGCTGTCATTTTCAACTTAAGGGGGCTCAGTTAGATGGATTTTTTTTAGAAACTACAGTAATTACTTATATTTAAACACAAGACTGGTGTAAAAGTTGAAATAATGCTAGAATATTTCTATTTTAATTTGAAACAACATCCAGGGTGCATTCTGCATAGGCTGCCAAAGTTTCATGTGATTTGGTCAGGCAGTTTACTTGTTACAAAGGGGTTTCCAGCTGTTGACTTGGCCAATTCAGCTAAAGTTTGTAGTTTTTTGTATATATAGTAAGACATGTTTTTCAACTGTAACTTTGCTTCTAATTACCCTATGTCAGTGATCAAGCCAGCAAAATACTTGGCTAATACCACTTTACAAGTTAGATTTAGTTTCATGTGTGTCTGGGCTGTCATTTTCAACTTAAGGGGGCTCAGTTAGATGGGTTTTTTTTAGAAACTATAATAATTACTTATATTTAAATACAAGACTGGTGTAAAAGTTGAAATAATGCTAGAATATTTCTATTTTAATTTGAAACAACATCCAGGGTGCATTCTACATAGGCTGCCAAAGTTTCATGTGATTTGGTCAGGCAGTTTACTTGTTACAAAGGGGTTTCCAGCTGTTGACTTGGCCAATTCAGCTAAAGTTTGTAGTTTTTTGTATATATAGTAAGACATGTTTTTCAACTGTAACTTTGCTTCTAATTACCCTATGTCAGTGATCAAGCCAGCAAAATACTTGGCTAATACCACTTTACAAGTTAGATTTAGTTTCATGTGTGTCTGGGCTGTCATTTTCAACTTAAGGGCTCAGTTAGATGGGTTTTTTTTAGAAACTATAATAATTACTTATATTTAAATACAAGACTGGTGTAAAAGTTGAAATAATGCTAGAATATTTCTATTTTAATTTGAAACAACATCCAGGGTGCATTCTACATAGGCTGCCAAAGTTTCATGTATGATTTACCAGGCAGTTTACTTGTTACAAAGGGTTTCCAGCTGTTGACTTGGCCAATTCAGCTAAAGTTTGTAGTTTTTGTATATATAGTAAGACATGTTTTCAACTGTAACTTTGCTTCTAATTACCCTATGTCAGTGATCAAGCCAGCAAAATACTTGGCTAATACCACTTTACAAGTTAGATTTAGTTTCATGTGTGTCTGGGCTGTCATTTTCAACTTAAGGGGGCTCAGTTAGATGGGTTTTTTTTAGAAACTATAATAATTACTTATATTTAAATACAAGACTGGTGTAAAAGTTGAAATAATGCTAGAATATTTCTATTTTAATTTGAAACAACATCCAGGGTGCATTCTACATAGGCTGCCAAAGTTTCATGTGATTTGGTCAGGCAGTTTACTTGTTACAAAGGGGTTTCCAGCTGTTGACTTGGCCAATTCAGCTAAAGTTTGTAGTTTTTGTATATATAGTAAGACATGTTTTTCAACTGTAACTTTGCTTCTAATTACCTATGTCAGTGATCAAGCCAGCAAAATACTTGGCTAATACCACTTTACAAGTTAGATTTAGTTTCATGTGTGTCTGGGCTGTCATTTTCAACTTAAGGCTCAGTTAGATGGGTTTTTAGAAACTATAATAATTACTTATATTTAAATACAAGACTGGTGTAAAAGTTGAAATAATGCTAGAATATTTCTATTTTAATTTGAAACAACATCCAGGGTGCATTCTACATAGGCTGCCAAAGTTTCATGTGATTTGGTCAGGCAGTTTACTTGTTACAAAGGGTTTCCAGCTGTTGACTTGGCCAATTCAGCTAAAGTTTGTAGTTTTTGTATATATAGTAAGACATGTTTTTCAACTGTAACTTTGCTTCTAATTACCTATGTCAGTGATCAAGCCAGCAAAATACTTGGCTAATACCACTTTACAAGTTATATTTAGTTTCATGTGTGTCTGGGCTGTCATTTCAACTTAAGGGCTCAGTTAGATGGGTTTTTTTTAGAAACTATAATAATTACTTATATTTAAATACAAGACTGGTGTAAAAGTTGAAATAATGCTAGAATATTTCTATTTTAATTTGAAACAACATCCAGGGTGCATTCTACATAGGCTGCCAAAGTTTCATGTGATTTGGTCAGGCAGTTTACTTGTTACAAAGGGGTTTCCAGCTGTTGACTTGGCCAATTCAGCTAAAGTTTGTAGTTTTTTGTATATATAGTAAGACATGTTTTTCAACTGTAACTTTGCTTCTAATTACCCTATGTCAGTGATCAAGCCAGCAAAATACTTGGCTAATACCACTTTACAAGTTATATTTAGTTTCATGTGTGTTTGGGCTGTCATTTTCAACTTAAGGGGGCGCAGTTAGATGGGTTTTTTTTAGAAACTACCAGTAATTACTTATATTTAAACACAAGACTGGTGTAAAAGTTGAAATAATGCTCGAATATTTCTATTTTAATTTGAAACAACATCCAGGGTGCCTTCGACATAGGCTGCCAAAGTTTCATGATTTGGTTAGGCAGTTACTTGTTACAAAGGGGTTTCCAGCTGTTGACTTGGCCCATTCAGCTAAAGTTTGTAGTTTTTTGTATATATAGTAAGACATGTTTTTCAACTGTAACTTTGCTTTAATTACCCTATGTCAGTGATCAAGCCAGCAAAATACTTGGCTAATACCACTTTACAAGTTATATTTAGTTTCATGTGTGTCTGGGCTGTCATTTTCAACTTAAGGGGCTCAGTTAGATGGATTTTTTTTTAGAAACTACAGTAATTACTTATATTTAAACACAAGACTGGTGTAAAAGTTGAAATAATGCTAGAATATTTCTATTTTAATTTGAAACAACATCCAGGGTGCATTCTACATAGGCTGCCAAAGTTTCATGTGATTTGGTCAGGCAGTTTACTTGTTACAAAGGGGTTTCCAGCTGTTGACTTGGCCAATTCAGCTAAAGTTTGTAGTTTTTTGTATATATAGTAAGACATGTTTTTCAACTGTAACTTTGCTTCTAATTACCCTATGTCAGTGATCAAGCCAGCAAAATACTTGGCTAATACCACTTTACAAGTTAGATTTAGTTTCATGTGTGTCTGGGCTGTCATTTTCAACTTAAGGCCTAGTTAGATGGCTTTTTTAGAAACTATAATAATTACTTATATTTAAATACAAGACTGGTGTAAAAGTTGAAATAATGCTAGAATATTTCTATTTTAATTTGAAACAACATCCAGGGTGCATTCTACATAGGCTGCCAAAGTTTCATGTGATTTGGTCAGGCAGTTTACTTGTTACAAAGGGGTTTCCAGCTGTTGACTTGGCCATTCAGCTGAAGTTTGTAGTTTTTTGTATATATAGTAAGACATGTTTTTCAACTGTAACTTTGCTTCTAATTACCCTATGTCAGTGATCAAGCCAGCAAAATACTTGGCTAATACCACTTTACAAGTTAGATTTAGTTTCATGTGTGTCTGGGCTGTCATTTTCAACTTAAGGGCTCAGTTAGATGGGGTTTTTTTAGAAACTATAATAATTACTTATATTTAAATACAAGACTGGTGTAAAAGTTGAAATAATGCTAGAATATTTCTATTTTAATTTGAAACAACATCCAGGGTGCATTCTACATAGGCTGCCAAAGTTTCATGTGATTTGGTCAGGCAGTTTACTTGTTACAAAGGGTTTCCAGCTGTTGACTTGGCCAATTCAGCTAAAGTTTGTAGTTTTGTATATATAGTAAGACATGTTTTTCAACTGTACTTTGCTTCTAATTACCCTATGTCAGTGATCAAGCCAGCAAAATACTTGGCTAATACCACTTTACAAGTTATATTTAGTTTCATGTGTGTCTTGGCTGTCATTTTCAACTTAAGGGGGCGCAGTTAGATGGGTTTTAGAAACTACAGTAATTACTTATATTTAAACACAAGACTGGTGTAAAAGTTGAAATAATGCTCGAATATTTCTATTTTAATTTGAAACAACATCCAGGGTGCATTCTACATAGGCTGCCAAAGTTTCATGTGATTTGGTTAGGCAGTTTACTTGTTACAAAGGGGTTTCCAGCTGTTGACTTGGCCAATTCAGCTAAAGTTTGTAGTTTTTTGTATATATAGTAAGACATGTTTTTCAACTGTAACTTTGCTTCTAATTACCCTATGTCAGTGATCAAGCCAGCAAAATACTTGGCTAATACCACTTTACAAGTTAGATTTAGTTTCATGTGTGTCTGGGCTGTCATTTTCAACTTAAGGGGGCTCAGTTAGATGGGTTTTTTTTAGAAACTATAATAATTACTTATATTTAAATACAAGACTGGTGTAAAAGTTGAAATAATGCTAGAATATTTCTATTTTAATTTGAAACAACATCCAGGGTGCATTCTACATAGGCTGCCAAAGTTTCATGTGATTTGGTCAGGCAGTTTACTTGTTACAAAGGGGTTTCCAGCTGTTGACTTGGCCAATTCAGCTAAAGTTTGTAGTTTTTTGTATATATAGTAAGACATGTTTTTCAACTGTAACTTTGCTTCTAATTACCCTATGTCAGTGATCAAGCCAGCAAATACTTGGCTAATACCACTTTACAAGTTATATTTAGTTTCATGTGTGTTGGGCTGTCATTTTCAACTTAAGGGGCGCAGTTAGATGGGTTTTTAGAAACTACAGTAATTACTTATATTTAAACACAAGACTGGTGTAAAAGTTGAAATAATGCTCGAATATTTCTATTTTAATTTGAAACAACATCCAGGGTGCCTTCGACATAGGCTGCCAAAGTTTCATGTGATTTGGTTAGGCAGTTTACTTGTTACAAAGGGGTTTCCAGCTGTTGACTTGGCCCATTCAGCTAAAGTTTGTAGTTTTTTGTATATATAGTAAGACATGTTTTTCAACTGTAACTTTGCTTCTAATTACCCTATGTCAGTGATCAAGCCAGCAAAATACTTGGCTAATACCACTTTACAAGTTATATTTAGTTTCATGTGTGTCTGGGCTGTCATTTTCAACTTAAGGGGGCTCAGTTAGATGGATTTGTTTTGGGAAACTACAGTAATTACTTATATTTAAACACAAGACTGGTGTAAAAGTTGAAATAATGCTCGAATATTTCTATTTTAATTTGAAACAACATCCAGGGTGCATTCTACATAGGCTGCCAAAGTTTCATGTGATTTGGTTAGGCAGTTTACTTGTTACAAAGGGGTTTCCAGCTGTTGACTTGGCCAATTCAGCTAAAGTTTGTAGTTTTTTGTATATATAGTAAGACATGTTTTTCAACTGTAACTTTGCTTCTAATTACCCTATGTCAGTGATCAAGCCAGCAAAATACTTGGCTAATACCACTTTACAAGTTAGATTTAGTTTCATGTGTGTCTGGGCTGTCATTTTCAACAAGGGGGCTCAGTTAGATGGGTTTTTAGAAACTATATTAATTACTTATATTTAAAGACAAGACTGGTGTAAAAGTTGAAATAATGCTAGAATATTTCTATTTTAATTTGAAACAACATCCAGGGTGCATTCTACATAGGCTGCCAAAGTTTCATGTGATTTGGTCAGGCAGTTTACTTGTTACAAAGGGTTTCCAGCTGTTGACTTGGCCAATTCAGCTAAAGTTTGTAGTTTTGTATATATAGTAAGACATGTTTTTCAACTGTAACTTTGCTTCTAATTACCCTATGTCAGTGATCAAGCCAGCAAAATACTTGGCTAATACCACTTTACAAGTTATATTTAGTTTCATGTGTGTTTGGGCTGTCATTTCAACAAGGGGCGCAGTTAGATGGGTTTTTTTTAGAAACTACCAGTAATTACTTATATTTAAACACAAGACTGGTGTAAAAGTTGAAATAATGCTCGAATATTTCTATTTTAATTTGAAACAACATCCAGGGTGCCTTCGACATAGGCTGCCAAAGTTTCATGTGATTTGGTTAGGCAGTTTACTTGTTACAAAGGGGTTTCCAGCTGTTGACTTGGCCCATTCAGCTAAAGTTTGTAGTTTTTTGTATATATAGTAAGACATGTTTTTCAACTGTAACTTTGCTTCTAATTACCCTATGTCAGTGATCAAGCCAGCAAAATACTTGGCTAATACCACTTTACAAGTTATATTTAGTTTCATGTGTGTCTGGGCTGTCATTTTCAACTTAAGGGGGCTCAGTTAGATGGATTTGTTTTGGGAAACTACAGTAATTACTTATATTTAAACACAAGACTGGTGTAAAAGTTGAAATAATGCTCGAATATTTCTATTTTAATTTGAAACAACATCCAGGGTGCATTCTACATAGGCTGCCAAAGTTTCATGTGATTTGGTCAGGCAGTTTACTTGTTACAAAGGGGTTTCCAGCTGTTGACTTGGCCCATTCAGCTAAAGTTTGTAGTTTTTTGTATATATAGTAAGACATGTTTTTCAACTGTAACTTTGCTTCTAATTACCCTATGTCAGTGATCAAGCCAGCAAAATACTTGGCTAATACCACTTTACAAGTTAGATTTAGTTTCATGTGTGTCTGGGCTGTCATTTTCAACTTAAGGGGGCTCAGTTAGATGGGTTTTTTTTAGAAACTATAATAATTACTTATATTTAAATACAAGACTGGTGTAAAAGTTGAAATAATGCTCGAATATTTCTATTTTAATTTGAAACAACATCCAGGGTGTGCATTCTACATAGGCTGCCAAAGTTTCATGTGATTTGGTCAGGCAGTTTACTTGTTACAAAGGGGTTTCCAGCTGTTGACTTGGCCCATTCAGCTAAAGTTTGTAGTTTTTTGTATATATAGTAAGACATGTTTTTCAACTGTAACTTTGCTTCTAATTACCCTATGTCAGTGATCAAGCCAGCAAAATACTTGGCTAATACCACTTTACAAGTTAGATTTAGTTTCATGTGTGTCTGGGCTGTCATTTTCAACTTAAGGGCCCAGTTAGATGGTTTTTTTTAGAAACTATAATAATTACTTATATTTAAATACAAGACTGGTGTAAAAGTTGAAATAATGCTAGAATATTTCTATTTTAATTTGAAACAACATCCAGGGTGCATTCTACATAGGCTGCCAAAGTTTCATGTGATTTGGTCAGGCAGTTTACTTGTTACAAAGGGGTTTCCAGCTGTTGACTTGGCCAATTCAGCTAAAGTTTGTAGTTTTTTGTATATATAGTAAGACATCCCTTACGAAAAAACCACATGTAGAAACCACATGTGAAACCACATGTGGTTCACATGTGAAATTGGAACATGTGGTTTTCATGTGGTAATGTCACATGTGGTTCACATGTGGTAACATGTGATTCACATGTGGTAATATCACATTCCCATGTGTTTTATATGTGATATTACCACATGAAAACCACATGTTCCAATCACATGTGAATCACATGTGATTCACATGTGTCTTCAAAACAGATGAATTTGGAACAACCACATGTGATTCACATGTGGTTCACATGTGACCAAATAAGTAATACTTCATATTATACCGAAGTAATACTTCATACTACCAGTCACACATACATAATAATGGATGCACACATAAAACACTTGTACGTCAGTAAAATGATATCTGCAAATATATTACTCATGATAAAATGGAAAATCATACATTAACTGGAAACCCATATACAGCTAATTCAAAAGATTATCCTTTGCAAACCTTAAACACTAATACCTAAACTCGGTTGTCATACGCGCAAAAAATAATGGGAGCATCGTTTCATCTGTTTAGAAATCACATATGGCACCATTTCTTAGAGACATATGGTAGTAATAATTAAAATATCTCCTCACGGGCAATTCATTCAAATAGCTGCAATATTCAACTTCCAAGCCTGAATCTGGTTCTCCCATTGCTTTGCACGCTTAGAGTTTAAATTTCTCAAAGGGCAACCTTTTTTAATAAGCTGTTAATATACATGAGAGCAAATATATGATATATGAGAGAAAATTCTTAAATATCCTTCAATTTCTCTTAATTATTAATTGCCTGCATCTCCCTGTCTCTTTCTACTACCATCCATTGAATTTCTTAAGTCTTTACATTTCTGTGCCATCATTGATTTGACGATGGCATCAGTGACCTCTGGAAACCTTTTTATGACAAAAGCTAGAACAATAAAACACTATTGTTAATACGGTATGACCAATTTGGTTGGTAAATTCCAATGTAAATGAAGGACCAAAGTAAAGGGGGTTTATTTAGGAACAAAATTTATTCTCAAATTGATTACAATTTTTTTCACATTGATTTCAAATAATAGATACCACATTGATCAAGTTTCAGTTACCAGTCCCAACAGTGCTAATGACACCCTTTATCAACAACCAGGAATTACCATTACCAACTTGCACTCAACATGATTTGTAAGCTTTGCAACTGCCGCCAATTATTGAATTGTTGCAAGTAAACAAAATGACCATTTGTAAATGATATTTTTTAGCATTGTTATTTGAAATAATCAGACAACCAAATTTTCAAGATAGCCATTGCAATGTACAATGACAATTTTGTAAGTTAAGACACAATCAGAAACTCTAGCCTCCACTTAAGAGTTGTTTCAGAACATTTGTTTCATAGACTACATTTCAAGTCTTTTAAGATATGGAAGAAAACTTACAGTATACTGTTGCTAATGCCAGACAATTTATCTTCTCAGTGTTATCATTCTTTGAGAGCACTTGTAAAATTTGGTTGCATTGAAAGGAGACTACTAGCATTATTGTGCTACATACTAAAACAACTTTGGAAACATGCCAAGCTAACAAGCTGTATCAAAGTTACAAAGGTAGCATGTGTATATACATACCATCAATTGGTAAAAGAAGAAAACACAATTACTAACCTATAATCAGTTCAACCTTGGTGCGATCTAATGCAGGCCGTCCCTCTTTGCTTTTTCCTGTCACAGAGGATTCTGCTAAAACCTTTCTTTCAAAAACAGCAGTCATGAGGTTTACCGTCATTTTTTTGAAATTAGGTGACCTTATAACCTCACCCATTTGGACTGAGTCAATATAATCCTAGGAAGTAAAATTAAATATAAGAGAAACACAATTATTATTGAAAGGCAAGCAATCTATGAATCACATCTAGTCAGCTTAAATTTTGGGAGGACATTAATTCCCAGCCGTAGGGCTAATTTAAATTATTACAGTTTTACAGATTAGGTTACATGGCATTTGGTTATCAGAACAAAATGTTAACCACTTAACCCAATGCAATGACAACAGCAGTGTTAGCCACTTTATATATTTTACTCTGTCTAAAGCCAGATTATTTTATTACTCGCACCGGGAATGGGTTAATAGATATTATTGACATAGTTAGGATCAAAGGGAGACTTTGGTGACAAATACTGTAATGCGCTTTACACAATGTACAAACTCAAACATACCATTAACTTTGGTGAATTTGACCCTTCCATTTCTTCAACATCCTGCTCCTCTGAGGAACAGCTGCTTGGGGTAGCCGACGATCTTGCAGATTGAGTAGATGGTCTTGTGGCAAGAGGAGATGGTCTTGTGGCAAGAGGAGATGGTCGGGGCTAGGCGTTTTGGGGTTAGAAACAACAAAGAACTTCGGTTGGTTAATATCATTCTTTGGTTGGTTTCAGTAAGGGCTGCCAAAACTGCCTCCTTTATCAAACCAGGCAATCCTAAAGTAAACATGATGGTAATGATTTATTGATTTCATCAGTGAAACCTTATTCTCAGCAAAGTTTTATCACCTTATCTGCAGCAAAGTTAATCATGCTGCAAAAAGATCAGAGGCAACTACAACTACAAGAAAATGTTTTATTACAGGACTCACTTTTATGAAGTCTTGAAACTTCACTTTGTAGTTTCTTTACTTCCTCCTGTAATAGTTTGTCTGAAGAAGCTGGTACCGGTACACTAGGTGTTTCACCTGGAAGCTCATCGGAGTCATACATATACTTGTCAATATGTTCTTCACTGGACTCGTCAGACTCAACAGGGTGCCAATCCTGCTAAGTACTTGTTTATAGGCTTTCCTCTCTGCAAGTTTTTAACATCTTTATTTTTCTATGAAAAGATTATAAAACATATAATTAGTCTTTAGAGTTCTATGAAAGGTTAATCTGGAATATTTGGTTAGGTAGATAATCCAAGTGGATATTCCAAATATTCTTATCACCAAATATTCAGATCAAAATTTCCACCAAGTGATTAGTGCAATAAAAATCCTTCAAAGTTTATTCTATGAAAGGCAGCTCATCTAAATGAATGGCTTAGGTCCATTGTTGTGGAGCTATCATTAGCAGATTTCATTTCAATTAATCTTTCTATAGATTACAAATTAAATCTGTTGAGTTACCAGTATGCCAATGTAAGCCTTGTGGTTTCTACCAAAGACCATAACAATTAGTCTCCAGCAGCTACAGTGCAATGAAAGTGGCCCTGACAATTACTAATCAATTCTATCTTAGGTAGATGATGGCGAAACACAAGGCTTTTCAATTGCTTATGGTAACTTCAGATAAAATGATATTTCAAACATAACAAACTTCAATACGTGGCCAGTGTTCTGTGTTGGTAGCTGATAATAGCATCAGAAAGCAGCACAATTTTCTACTCACTAGGGCAATTCCACGTGACTGACGTTACATTTGAAGGATTTTTTCTAAGAAAAACACATCATATATTTTTGGCTGTTGCTTGCTAACTCGCATTTTTTCTTATAAACTTAAGATAATTATATCCTCTATCTGATGCAAAAGTTTAATTAAATTAAATTAATGTTTTTTTACTGTTGCCGGCATTTAAGTGACTGTGACTGATGTTACACAGAATGGACAAAGCCTTTTATTACAAATTTGTCATATAAGTTTGTCTTCAAACATGACAAAATTTTCAAAATCAATATTTTTTAATTTAAAATATGATTTCATTGTCTATAACAATAATAACTTTATTTATTAAAATTGCAAATTATATTTTTTTACATAATTTGAACTATGTCATGGAATTGCCCACTACCCAAACTATACAACAGATTCAACGTTTCGAGTTTAGGCCCTTTGTCGTGAATAAGTGTGAAGGGCCTTAGCTCTAAAAGTCAAATCTGTTCTATCATTTAGGTAGTGAGTGGAAAATTTTGCTGCTTTCTGATGAATATATCAAACATAACACTGGTCAACTTCATCATCTTAGACAACATGCATATATAAAGTTTAATTGATAATGGTATCAAAGATTTTGCAAACCTTCATAATCTTTGCTGGTTTCTTATTGCCTGCACTAGTCTCTTCCAACTGCAGCCTTTTAGCCGAAAATCTTACGACTGTGGAATCATTGCCAGTCTCCAAATCTCCATTATTAAGGAAATCCAATTCGCTTTTCATCAGATTAGTTTGCTATCTGCAGTGAAATAAGCACAAATATTTTACTAGTATGTCTGGTATTTGGGGAGAAGTATATACAGCATAGTGTAGTCATTATTCTCGATGACGTCAGATTGAGAAATCCGAGCAAAAGACTAGGACGAGGCAACAAACATGTGGCTGACGAAGCCATTATGGCAAAAGAATAGCATGGAATTGCATAGAATATCAATATTTTTGCTATTAGAAGCCTAAATGCTAAAACTTCACTTGGTTTTACGACAGACATATTTATAGACAGTATATGACCCTATTTTATAGTCACAAACGTGTCATTAATATTCAACTGGCAACAATATATATCGCGGGAGCGTGTCTGTATTTGTATTGAATGATTAAATCTCATTGTTAAAACTGTATCATTACGGACTACCTATAGATTTAATGAAGATATGTAGAGATCCTTACCACTTGCTGCTAGAACTCTTGCTAAATATGATTTCCAGCCGGCCTTAGGCGCCTTCATTGCCGCATCGCCAAACATAACCATGCCTTCCTTCTCTGGGTCCTTAAGCATGCTTGTCTTAACATATTCTTCGCCAAGATGCTTGTCTCGTTGGATTCAATCCAGTGAATCAGCACGTATTTCATTTTGATTGGCACAATAATAGATCACTCAAATAGCGAGAAAACGAATTTAATTTTTTTGGTTTGTGCTACAAAGCAAAACTGAGTTCTCATCTGTCGAATACAATTTTTTTGAAATTTTCAAGTCACGCGCGCAATGCATGAACATCAACAACGCGTGACGTCACCACACACGTCACGCGTGGGTTTTGGGCTGTTTCTCCGGTCGGAGTCAGTTCACACTTCAAAACCAAACATGGCGGATGCTGTTGAGTCTGTCGCTGACACTGTTGGAAGAAAAAGGGGCCTTATAAACTATACAGCCTAAATCCAGAGGATGAAAGTTTTAACGCCAGAATACCAAGAACGACTAAATGGCGTCGTCTTCATTGTGATACAGACGTTGCGTCCTCAGAACAAAATGATGACGATCAAACTTCGTCAGCTGAACAGCATGAAGAGCTACATTCACGATGTTCTGGTAATGAAGATCAAGATCTTTCAGGTAGGAATCTTATTACACCACGGCCTCAACCAGTCCTCATTCAATTCAACAATTATTAAATAAATTAATGTTTTTTTAGGTGATGATTGCAATGATGATATTTATAATGGCGAAAATCCTGATGGATATGCCCAGCCTCAAGATGGTAGTGGTGATGAAGACGAAATCGTAAGTATCTATAAACAGCCTCTTGAAATAATTATAAAATAAAAGGGCATGACAAATATTATTACCGTATTGACTTTTTAATGGTCAAAATTTTATTTGCTGGTTTACAACTAAAACTAAGCTCTCAATCAGGAACAAGCTGATTGCCAAGCAGACATTACTTTTTTACATGGGGTATATCAATACATACATCAATATACCTGCTAACCATGGTCAGCATATGATCTGTGTTTATGCATGTTGGTGGTCCTTCCTCGTAACATGTCCAGTGTCTGAGCTGGCCATCCAGCCGTCTTTTGGACGGCCTATTTTCATGCTATAAACATGCGGGACAGCACGTTTATAATTTTCAAGAGATGATTAGTGTTAAATCACAATCCTTAACATAGGGCCAGTGTCTGGAGCAGACAATAGCATAAAATGCAGTAAATGTTCCACTCACTACCTAAACGATATATAACAGATTTCTATGTTTCGAGCAAATGGGGTTGGTAGAAAGCACATGTGCTTTTCTACAAGTAAATAAACATAACATGACAAAGTAAAAACCAATCAGATTGATTTAATGAAAACTGAGAGTAAACAAAAAATTATAATCACATATATTATATACAAGGGTTAAAAATAAGGATTATGCAAGAATGCATGCATGGGGAAAACAAACAGCATGATACAAAAAAGTAGGAATAAACCTGTCAACCATCGCTGAGCAAGTCAGACGGTCACACCAAATCAAACTAAAATGCTTATTAATACCAAACCCTATTTTTATTCCTTAAGACCCTGTAGCATGCCTATTCTATCTTGGGAATGGGATAATTAACCTATAAGATTAAGTTAGCCTAGTTGCCAGGCAATTTGTACCAGTCATCAGATACAAAATTAAAACATTGAAATACCACACATCCAGTCTGAGTCAAAGAAAACCTTAATTACAAAGAGAGGTTTTGAATTTGAATGGTGAAAATCCATACACCATAACTTTATCACCTCCTTTCATAAAGCTTTAAATTTCAACACACCTAAAATGACCTTCTGTAAGTTAACAAACCCAATTTTGCTTTCCTCATCAGTTGTTCTACACAGATCACATAATTTGTGTTACATATTCGTGAAACTCTGTTTAAATACTAAATATTGGTATCTTGACAATTTGATTTAGGGTGATGAATTTTACCAGTCTGAGGCTGATAAACTGGCAGATGAACCACTGTATGAGAATGCACCCATCACTCTTGGTCAGTGTCTCCTGCTCATAATGGCATTTGCAATTGGAAACAACTTAACCAATACTGCTGTCGGTAACTTGCTTAAATTGTTGAGCATGATACTCCCAATTGGATCACGTTTGCCTAGAACAAAATATTTGTTTGACAAGTACTTTAATGGTTTTCAGAAGGACTTGAATATAAATTCTTCTGCCCAAGTTGTCAAACACTTCTGAAAACAAGTGACAGCTTAAATTGTGAAATTTGTGAAAAAGAATATGTACGCCAAGAACTCCTTGAACAAGGCAATTTCTTTTGTATCTACCAATTGAAAACAATTGAATGATTTCGTTCAGAAGCATGATATTTCTAAGGATTTAGAATACCGTTTTAATCGAGAAAAAGATGATGATGTAATTAGTGATATTTACGATGGGCAAATGTACAAATCTCTTGGCGATGGAATTCTTACATCTGACAGAGATGCAATGAGCTTATCCTTTAGTTGTGATGGTGTCCCTGTTTTCAAGTCTTCCAATTTTAGTATATGGCCATTGCAAGGAATGCTAAATGAACTTCCTCCCCAAAAGCGGAAGCAGAATATTTTCTTAATAGGCCTATGGTTTGGATCCAGTAAACCAAACATTCTAGAATTTTGGAACCATTTACTAGTGAAATGAGGAAGCTGGGATCTGTTGGCATGACATGGCTGCGAGATGGTGTTGAAGTTTGCTCAAAGGTGTTTGCTTGCATTTGCTCATGTGACACTGTTGCTAGAGCTCTTCTCCAAAATATCCATCAATTCAATGGTGATTGTGGTTGCAGTTGGTGTTATAACCCAGGTATTAGGGTCCAGAAAGGTCAAGGGCATGCACGAGTGTATCTGCCTAGTTCAGAAGGGCATAACCTTAGGACCCAGGAAGAAATTAACCGTGATGCAATGATGGCATTCACACAGCAAGAAATTGTAATGGTGTAAAAGGCCCATCTAAGCTGTTAGAGTTGCCATTTTTCAATACAGTCAGAGGATTTCAGTTGACAATCTCCACTGTATTGACCTCGGCGCACGGCAGTTGGGGCATCTTTGGTTTGATTCCTGTAATCACCAAGAACCCTGGTATTTAGGTAGGTGTATAGCGGAGCTTGATGCTAAGCTCCAACAAATTTCACCACCTCATGAAGTCACTAGGGTCCCTCGCTCACTTGCCCAAAGAGCATTTTGGAAGGGTTCTGAATGGCATTGGTGGATTCTCCTTTACTGTCCAGTAATTCTCTATGGAGTGTTGCCTTTAAGATACTTTCAGCACATGCTTCTTCTTGCACATGGTGTTTTTGTTGACGAAGTTTTCCATCACCCGATCGGAGTTGAATAAGGCTCATTCTTCCTTATCTAAATTTGTTCAGGATTTTCTGGATTTATATGGTGATGTTCATATGTCTTACAATGTTCATCAGTTAAATCATTTAACTCAAACAGTGATTGACTGGGGACCATTGTCTGTCTATTCCACTTACGTTTTTGAAGGTTTTAACCTTGTCCTGTTGAAGCTTTTCCATGGAACGCAAGCTGTACCCTTGCAGATCGCAAATTCTTTCTTTTATATCGTGCCATTGGTATTCTTTCTGACAATTTTAAGCATAATGGAGTAAGTGCAATGACATTTTCATGGAAGCCCAGCTAAAGGAACTGTACCATTGAGAAAAGCAAAGCAATTTGACAATGGGATAGTACTTTAGGTGCATCCTATTGTCGGCCTTTTACGATTGAGGAAAGGTTTCTTCTTGATGATGATGCTTTGTATGGTCCAATTGATGAGGCTGAGCAAGCTGAGTTTTTCACAAAGGCCATTGTTGGTGGTAAAGTGCTACACTGTCAACAGTACACCCGTAGCTCTCGAAGAAAGAACTCTATTGTTGGTCTTGTGGATGGCACAGTTGTGGAGCTGAAAGTATTTGCTGTTGTGAAAGGGTTGTGTTTTGCTTTTGCCAGACTTGTTTATTTAAACCGACCCTCCTGGCTAAGAACAGATTGTGAATGTGGTAGACTCTGTGGTAACATTTGGAAAGTCTCAGAAATTGAAACAGCATTGCAAATTGTGAGGTTAGGTGACATTTCAGACAAGTTTGTCTTAATTACAGATCAATCCATGAGTGTGAACACTATTATCTGTCAATTACCGAACACTATAGATAGAGATTAATTCTATGTAAATTAGTTAATACATGTGTATATATTGTATATTTTTGGTCCTGGGCATTGACTTAAAACTGCAACCGGTTGTGGAGTTTCGACGTGGGCGAATGAGGTTATCCTTAGTCACAACTACCTCCAGGTCACCCTTAGGCAAGGTGTAGCACCTGTAAGCCTCCCCAGCTAGTAGAGTTACACAGATGTTACTAAATAATTTTGTCCTTGCTACTAAATAAAATACACTGAATTTTATGCTATGACAGTAAATATATGTTCTGTGTTGTGTTGAAGTTAAACAAAATGCATGTTTAAATCAATTGTTTTTACATGCTCACATTCTATTAAACATTCTATCGAATATTACATAAGTTTCATTATTAATGAAATATTCTATAGAATATGTTATTGAATGTTTCATATGACTGTGCAATAGAACATTCTATAGGATCTGTAAATCTTCACTAGAATATTCAATAGAGTAAATGACCCAAAATAATATTCTATAGGATTTAGAATATTCTGTAGAATATTCTATAGGATTCTAATAGAACATTTTGGCAATGGATATATTCATATATATTATTGAAATAATTATTATCATTCTCCTAATTAGCCGGATTTTGTTTTCCAGAAAGAACTTGAATTGCCATCATGTCACATCCCATGACTTAAAAGATGTGAAGCATCTTTACTAATTCTGATATGATCTTCACTTTTATAATGTTTTGTTTGGCTCAACAGTTTAGCACTTTTCTATCGGCTTTCTTTCCACTTGTAGATTATTAGTAATATCGTGCTCACATGTGGTTCACATGTGCTTCACATGTGATTTTCATGTGCTCATATCTGATTTCGATATGCCCACATGTGGTTCACATGTGATTCATATGTGAGCATATCGAAATCACATATGAGCACATGAAAACCACATGTGAATCACATGTGAATCACATGTGAACATACTGAAATCACATATGAGCACTTAAAGTCACATGTGAATCACATGTAAATCACGTGTAACCACATGAGAATCACATATGACCACATGTGAATCACATGTGAGCTTGTGAAAACCACATATGAGCAAATGAAAATCACATGTGAATCATATGTGAATCACATGTGACCACATGAAAATCACATATGACCACATGTGAATCACATGTGAAACACATGTGAAACACATGTGAAACACATGTGTTTTTTTCGTAAGGGATGTTTTTCAACTGTAACTTTGCTTCTAATTACCCTATGTCAGTGATCAAGCCAGCAAAATACTTGGCTAATACCACTTTACAAGTTATATTTAGTTTCATGTGTGTTTGGGCTGTCATTTTCAACTTAAGGGGGCGCAGTTAGATGGGTTTTTTTTTAGAAACTACAGTAATTACTTATATTTAAGCCCAAGGTACTAGTTTAAACTGGTGTAAAAGTTGAAATAATGCTAGAATATTTTTATTTTTATTTGAAACAACATTCAGGGTGCATTCTACATAGGCTGCCAAAGTTTCATGTGATTTGGACAAGTTATTTACATGTTACAGGGAGCTTTTCAGCTGTCGACTTGGTCGATTTAGCTGAATTAGATGGGTAAAACATGTTTATGAATTGTAACTTTGCTTCCAATTCACTTATGTGAATAGTCATCCCAGTAAAATACTTGGCTAATTGTACTTTATAAGTTACCTTTAGTTTCATGTATGTCTAAGCTCATATTTTTTATTTAAGGTGGCTATTTTTTTTTTTTGAGAAACTAATATATTATATTTAAACACAAGGTACTAGTTTAAACTGATGTTACACAGAAACAAAATGCCAGTATTTGCTTAGTTTCATTTAAAACGACATTCAGGGTGCTTTCTGCATAGGCTGCCTAAGTTTCATGTGATTCGGACAAGTCGTTTACATGTTACAGGGAGCTTTTAAGCTGTCGACTTGGTCGATTTAGCTGAATTAGTTTTTTGTAGGGTAAAACATGTTTATGAATTGTAACTTTGCTTCCAATTCACTTATGTGAATAGTCATCCCAGTAAAATACTTGGCTAATTGTACTTTATAAGTTACCTTTAGTTTCATGTATGTCTAAGCTCATATTTTTTACTTAAGGTGGCTATTTTTTTTTTTGAGAAACTAATATATTTTATTTAAACACAAGGTACTAGTTTAAACTGATGTTACACCGAAAAAACTGCCAGTATTTGCTTAGTTTAATTTAAAACAACATTCAGGGTGCTTTCTGCATAGGCTGCCTAAGTTTCATGTGATTTGGACAAGTTTTTACATGTTACAGGGAGCTTTTCAGCTGTCGACTTGGTCGATTGAGCTGAATTAGTTTTTTGTAGGGTAAAACATGTTTATGAATTGTAACTTTGCTTCCAATTCACTTATGTGAATAGTCTTCCCAGTAAAATACTTGGCTAATTGTACTTTATAAGTTACCTTTAGTTTCATGTGTGTCTAAGCTCACATTTCGTACTTAAGGTGGCTATCTGAGCTCTTATTTCTCACATAAGCGCCATGCTACTATTTCTTAATTTTATGTTATTTGCATACTACTTTCTATTTTTTAATTGTAGGATATTTGCATACTACAGTACTATGTGTTAATGCTATAAATTCGCCTGCTACTGTCTCTTAATGCTAGCATACTGTACATGTATATGCATATATATGCACCAGGGCCTTTTTTAAGGATTTTCCGTGGGGGCATTTTGGAAAAGGGACCCTTCTGTGAGATAATATAGTACAGCGATAAGATGATAGGGCACGCATGAATAGGGGGGTCTGAGGGAATACTAACCCAGAAGATTTTTGAAATATATGTCAATATGTCAGGGGTGGCGCCAAGAATTCCCCGACATGGGGGCTAATGTCCCCGACGGAGGGGCTAAGCAGTATATAGGTTATTTTTTCGGAAACAGGCCGGTGGAATGCTCCCCTGTGAACATTTTAGAATTCGCAAAAACAACATTTCCTGCGTCTTGTGGGTAAATATTCGCTGATTAAACTTAGTTTATTTGCTGGCAAAAATGTTATTTGCGCGATTTGAGGTATGCTCCCGGGAGAAACTTTTAGAATTTTGAGTCTCGGAAACACCATTTCCTGCGTTTTGTGGCTAACCTTCCACTGTTTAAATCTAGTTTATTTCCTATAGAAGAAATGTTAGGGAGCATGATCTCTAAGAAAATTTTAGAATTTTGAGTCTTGGAAACACCATTTCCTGCGTTTTGTGGCTAACTTTTCGCTGATTAAACCTGGTTTATTTCCCCGAACATATAAGAATTTTTACCAGACTGGGGGCTAGACCTCCCCGACGGAGGGGCTATAGCCCCCCCCCCTTGGCATCACCACTGCAATATGTGTTAGTGTTAGATAAACCTAACAATTTAAGACGATTTTGTTAAACACTTACATTCCGTTTATCTATTTATTATTCTTCACTTGTTCGTTTATATAAATAAAGGAAAAAGGGACTTTTCTTGGGGGGGGGGGGCAAAAACTGATTTCGTGGGGGGGGGCACAAGAAGGGACTGGGTGGGCCCAGGCAAATGCCCCCCCCCCAGCTTGTATGTTAAAAAAGGCCCTGATATGCACACATGGAATTGCAGCATATGAATTTTTACTCCGAATTGTTTTTCCATTTACAGGATTATACCAGGGAATTGGTCATAATGGACCATCAAATTGATGTAGTGGTGAATGAGGAAGAGAGATCTGTTTCTGTTGATGGAGCACCCCTAGAAGGTGAGAAAGGCGATGAACCACCAACAGCAACAAGCAATAGTGATGGCAAAAGGAAACGAAAGTGAGGGGAAAACATAAATGTCCATTTCATCATGTTCTGCTAACGTTGTCCATCTTCCACGTCATATGAGGCAAGTGCATAAGTGGGAAAAAGAAGATACAGTTGGCATTGTTAATGCGTTCTCTCTAAGGAAAACAAGAAAGGGTTCAGAAAATAGTAAGCTAAAACAAAAGATATGTCCGCTGATAGATTGCAAGTCTGTGGTAAAAAGGCTACACAACCATCTCATCGACTTCCATGGTCTGAAAAGAGGAAGCAAATCTTATAAAGATAGCTTGAAAGTAGCCGTTCCCCAAGAAGTGATCGAACTATCGTCGGAGTCAACATGTGAGTCGTCATCAGATGAGGAAGAACAACGTCTTCAGAAAAAAAGAAGAATGGATGAGAAAAAACCGAAGAAAACAGTGAAAAAAGAGAGGCATGAAAGTATCTTTAAAAGAGTATACTCTTCAGAAGATGATGATGTCGACAACGACAGCATGGAGTATCCATCCATTTTCAAAAGGTCGTCCTGTAACAAAGAAGGAGAATGTTCTGATAAGTTCCATGATAAATGTAGGGAGAAATTGCCACACAATGATGAATTGCCAGAGAGTGATAGTGAAATGTCAGAGAGAGGTGGAATGTCCCAGAGAGGCGAAACGTCACAGAGAGGACAAATGTCAGCAGAGCGATCCAGTGAGGGGCTTAAAAGTACCGACCAATCGTCTAGTGATGGTAATTACAGTGAGGAAAGCAGTAGTGAGGTGGAAAACATCCCCTTCAGCAGACCACTGAATGCAGAACCTGAGGAAGAATGCATCTTTCAAAAATTTGAAGATTGGCTCCAAACCGCAGAAGGAAGTAGGAAAGAAAGACCAATTGCCTTAAAGTGTTCTCGACAAGTGCAGTTAGTGATGCAATACATTAACCCCGAGAAACCGACCCTGAAAGATGTGCTGGACAAAGAAACTCTCAAGAACCAATGGTTGAACAAATTTGAGAAGGAAAGACGCCCTGGGACAGTGAAGTCTTATCTTGGAGATTTAAGACAATTTTATTTCTTCTTACAATGCACGTGTCCCAAAAACATCGATGTTTCACCAAAAGTGTTAAATTCACTTGTAGCACAAATGACCCAGTGGAGCAAGTCTTTTCACAAGCTAGTGAAAATCGTTTTGGGAAAAACGTATGATCGACATGGAAAAACTGCGTACACCAGAGCAGATTCGAACGTTTTCCTCTTCTGTTGTGGCCAGAGCGGCGGTAAACATGCTGGATGAGTGCCAGGCAAACCGGACGGAACAATGCCCAGTCAAAGTGAATACACCACTGTAAGAGACTACTTGGTGACGTCAATTTGCATAAACAACGGCAGCAGGTCAGGTGCGTTGGCTAACATGACTGTAGCGGAGTTCATGAGTGCCCAGCAATTAGATGATAGCTTTGTTGTGAAAGTGAGAAAACACAAAACTTTCACGACACATGGTCCAGCCAACCTTGTTTTCTCGACCACTCTCTATAATTGGATGATGATCTATATCAACAAATTCCGCTATCCCATTGCTGACATGACGTGTAACGATACCGAACCAGTTTTCTTGACTTGGAAAAACCGTCCAATGGCTGCATCCCATATTGGATGCCAGATAAACAGTTCCTGGGGGAAAGTGTTCGGCAAGGAAACTGCTACTGGCGGAGCTACAGCTTTTAGAAAAGCAGCTGTTTCTGCTGTCCACCGTAGTGACAAAGAGAGAAGAGGAGAGCTAGCTGAATTAATGCTTCACAACAAGGCGACTGCTGACCGGTACTATCTTTTAGAAGAAAAGGCAGCAACAGCAGTAAAAACTTCAAAATATTTAACTGAAGTATTACATGCCAAAGCACCAAATACCAAAGCACCAAATACCAAAGCACCAAATACCAAAGCTACATCCGGAAAAGACGTGGAAGCTTCGAATACACCATCATCTTCAGTGGAGGGGTCTGCTGAAAAACGACGAAAATGGATGCCTGAGGAAGAGGAGGAAATAAAAATGCTTTTTGCTTCCGAAATCAAAGACCAATCTATTACACTAAACATGGTAAGGCACAAGATTCGGGACAGTCCAGTTTTAAAAAAAATATCTGTACTCAAAATACGTGACAAGATCCGTACCTTCTTCGGAAGCGCACCATGTCCATTACCATTATTACCTGAGGAGACACCAGAAGAGCGCTTGGATCGGTCCGGCTACAAGCCACCACCTTTGGAGAAAAAAACCCAGGTGAACAAGAATATTTCTGACAGTGAGTACGTCCCAAGTGAAGATGCACCAGAAAGTGAAGATGCACCAGAAAGCGAAGATGCATCACCAAGCCTCATTTCACCATCCACCTGTATGTCAAGGAAGAGCACGCAAAAGCTTTTTGACGACGATGAGGTCAATGATTTTTGTGTGCTGTTTAAAGATATAATTTGCACCAAGAAGTCAATTACCAGAGCATTGGTGAAGGAAAGGCTGGAAGGGGCACCGAAATTGCATCACCTGCTGAATAAATGTACCTTGCTTCAGCTTGCTGATAAGGTCAGGACAGAACGGAAGCGCCACACTGCACGAAAATGTAAGTACATCACGTGTATCATTCACTGGTTTAAACTGATGTACAGCAGCAGCTACATATGCTGCCAAAGTTTCATGTGATTTGGCTACGCAAATGGCCGTTTTCCACTTCAACCGTATGGTAGCGAAACGTAGCTTAATTCCAGCATTGTTTCAAGTGCTCAGGAAACAAAGAAATATGCAACGTTTCGCTACGACATAATTGAACTGGAAAACGGCCTTTAGTCAATTCAGCTGAAGTAGTTTTTTGTTATAACATAGGCTTTGTATGTCGTTATTCTTACATCCACTACTACTATAGCCATATATACTATACCAATTTTAATGGTACTTATGTACCTAAATCGGAAATGTTGTTTTCCTTTTCCTATGAATATTTAGGAATATTTAACTAAATTTCTTAACCAATTACTTCGGGTCCCTCCAAAAATGAACTCTTTGATTACTAACTATAAGCTATAAAATAGCTATTACAGTTAAACAAATTTGGTTGTATGCAGCAATCTAAGTTTTGTATTTGAAATGAAATATGAAATATTAACCGAGATATCTGCATTCAAACTGAAGTAAACATTTGTTGGCATTGGGGAAAAATGCCTATGAACAGATGAGATGGCATGTATTAAAATTTAAATTAGACCTTGACTGCAGTGACGTATCTTATCTTATGCTATGTTATTTTCTAACCAATGTCTTTCTTATTCTGTAGAGGTTTGATGGAGGTATCTGTGGTAGTTCATGGATCGATTAAACGATTTTATGCATTATTAATGTATGAACTTTAAATAGTAGGAACTAAATAGCAGGAGCTGTATTCTTTGTTTGCAATATCGTGCCTTTTCATCATTCTCCTATCAGAATGGTCGTACCAGGAAAAACTGAATGATAATTTATCTTTTGAGTCTTATGCGAGTCTTTGATTAATACATTAAAATAGACGTTTTTTTATCATACCTGCCAGTCAACTGAAATCCCCAAATTACATCTTTGCAAACAAAGAATAGCGGGACTCTGCTGTGTTTTATTCATTTATTTGTTTTATTGTGGCAGCAACAGCTGATTCGGTATATTTTCAGACTGAACTATTGAATTTCAACTGTGAAATTCCTACTGTGATCAGACACTAATTATAATGTTACTGGGATTAAGACTAGAATCCTGACATTGGACAATGTTATTGGATGATGCATATCAATTCCATGTAATTTCCTTGTTAAAAATACCAATACCAGCCAACGATTTCAAAAATGTAATACAAAACATATTCTGAAGACTAGCATCATGAAAGGTATGGCTTAAAAGAAGTGAGAATGAGTTTTGTGATATTTCGATTTTCGATTATATTGCCAAACTCATTCTCTTCATGTTTTTAATCCATACCTTGGGTTTTCAAGATGGTAATCCTCAGATTATATTTTCTATTATATATTTACCTTGTTAATGAAATATAAACTTATTCCATTGCTAATAAAGCTTTTCATTTGGGAAATGGGGCTCTAGTAAAACTAAATTCACGACTACATGTTATACTATATAAAAATGACTATAGACTATACCTGAGTATAATTACATAGGTGATTATTGAAAATTCTACACACTGATTGGTTGCCGTTCAGGTGATTATAACGTGATAATCAATCACCTAAGCGATTTTCAAAATTGGCAGCCGAAGCCGTTTTGTCAATTAAATGATGAAGAAATGTGTATTTATTTTTTCCAAATAATCACCTATGAAATTATACTAAAACAATAATTTACCTCGGGCTCAGTGATTATCGTGAATAAAAACCTTGACTTCGTCTCGGTTTTTATTCACCAATAATCACATCGCCTTTGTTTGAATAAATTTGGGTGGTATACACTCAGGCATCTGCAGTACGCTTAAAGGCTCTTTTCCACTCGTCATAAAAACCAACTTGCAAGCTCACTGCGGGTAATTTCGTCCAATCACAATGCTTGACAGTTTATTTTAATTAGATACAAGCCCTCACAGTGAGCTCTCTCTCCTCCACAGAGGCTTTGTTTGCCTTTGAGCTAAGAGAGGAGCTACTGCCACTATTTAGTTATAAACTTATAATCTCTTTGCGCTAGACGGTAATAGATATAGTAATATGTAACGAGAGCGCTAGACGGTACTGTAATATGACCCGCGCTCCGAATTTTAGCGGTTTCCTTGTCATATTACAGTACCGTCTAGCGCAAAACGCTCTCCGGCTCTCGTTACATATTACCGTAATATCATTATAAATAGTGGCAGTAGCTCCTCTCTTAGCTCAAAGGCAAACAAAGCCTCTGTGGAGGAGAGAGCAGTGTGCTTGCGATTTGAATTTGCGATGAGGGGTAAAGTGCCTTTAGTTTGTAAGCCCTAGGGCAAGTAGCCTGCGTAGCAGGCGCTGTAGCAGGCGCTATTTAGGGGGAGGGCGAGGCACCCTCGCCCTCCCCCTAAATAGCGCCTGCTACGCAGGCTATAGGGCAAGGGCCAAGACTATTAGACATGTTCATGCCTGTAGTGTGAATGTCAACTTTAGGGCAAGGGCCAAGACTATTAGACATATTTATGACTGTAGTGTGAATGTCCACTCATGTTATTCTTTTTAAGAAAGCATTATATTTGACACTATATTAATATTAGGAATATTACAATTTTTTTAAGTACAAGTCAATAAAATATGTCAATTTTCTGTCCATTTTCTCTCTCTTGATATTCCAAGTTGTCATAAATGAAAGAAACCTAAAATATATAAATAAAGTTAGTACTGGTAAACAATACTGTGTCATAATAACAACACAACATGCATTACAATTTGTCACATATTATTAGCACTGATGAAGATCCGGGCTTATGGATCGAAAGCAAGAAATTATTGTGACACAATGTAGTTAGATTTCAGGTACATTTACACATTGAAATTTGTCATGTGCGATTCGGAATGTGGTGCATGAAAATTAGTGAAATGGAGTTTAAAATGCAGTCAACTGACGCAATTACATACGCCAAATTCCAAATTGTACATGACAAATTGCAATGTGTAAATGTACCTTTAGACTACCTGCCTACAGTACCTTTACATACCTCTAGAATGGTTGTACCAAGAAAAACTGAATGATAATTTATCTTTTGACTGTTTTGAGTCTTAAACTGTCTTAAAACTTGATTAGTGCATTACAATACACGTTTTTTATCATACCTGCCTGTCAACTGAAATCCCCAAATTACGTCATTGCAAACAAAGAATAGCGGACTTTGCTGTGTTTTATTCATTTATTTGTTACTATACTTATCTTATGTTACTGGGCTTAAGACTAGAATCCTGACATTGCCATTGACATTGTTATTGGATGATGCATATCAATTCCATGTAATTTCCTTGTTAAAAATACCAATACCAGCCGACGATTTCCAAAATATAATACAAAACATAATCTGAAGACTAGCATCATGAAAGGAAAGATATGGCTTGAAAGAAGTGAGAATGAGTTTTGTGGTATTTCGATTATATTGCCTAACTCATTCCTTGGGTTTTCAAGATGGTAATCTTCAGATTATATTTTCTATTATATATTTACCTTGTTCATGAAATATAAACTTATTCCATTGCTTTATAATAATAAAGCTTTTCATTTTGGAAATGGGGCTCATTAGAATGTGCCCTCAGTAAAACTAAATGACTACATATTATACTATATAAAAATGACTATATACTATACCTTAGTATAGAGGGTTAATGGGTCTTAATTTCGAGTGGAAATCATACACATGTCAAATTCAAGCCGGGAACAGTTGAGAAAAATTCATCAACTATTGGTCCTCCAGCAATGATTTCCACTCGAAATTAAGACCCATTAACCCTCTAGAATTGATCCTACATCGAGTGAAATGCCACAAAATCATAATTGATATACCTTAGTATAATTAAATAGGTGATTATTGAAAATTCTGCACACTGATTGGTTGCCGTTCAGGTGATTATAATGTGATAATCACCTAATTTTCGAAATGGCAGCCGAAGCCGTTTTGTCAATTAAATGACAAAGAGCTAGATGTGTATTTTTTTATTTTTTGATGAACTGATGAAGAAATGTGTATTTTTTATTTTTTCCCAAATAATCACCTATGAAGGCTCTTTTCCACTCGTCATAAAAACCATCTTGCAAGCTCGCTGGGGTAATTTTGTCCAATCACAATGCTTGACAGTTTATTTAGTTTTAGTTGTAATAAGCTTTCGTACTATACGAGGAATTAAACAACAGAGCCAGCTCCAATCAAGGTTTAACTCCTGAAATTAGATGCAAGCCCTGCAGCGAGCTTGCAAGTTGATTTGGTGATGAGTGGAGAAGAGCCTTTAGTTTGTAAGCCCTAGGGCAAGGGCCAACAGTGTTAGACATATTTATGACTGTAGTGTGAATGTCAACTCCACTCATGTTATTCTTTTAAGGAAAGCATTATATTTGACACTATATTAATATTAGGAATATTACAATTTTTTAAGTACAAGTCAATAAAATATGTCAATTTTCTGTCCATTTTTTTCTCTTGATATTCCAAGTTGTCATAAATGAAACAAACCTAAAATATATAAATAAAGTTAGTACTGGTAAAAAATACTGTGTCATAATAACAACACAACATGCATTACAACTAGAAATAAAAGTTGTATTTGATTTATTTATGTCACAAATTAGTGTTTACACATTATATTGCATATCACATATCCCTCTATGGGCAGGAAGCCTTGTTCTCATGAATCACGAGTGGAATAGTTTTTATCTGGATTTATGAGGCTAAGGCTCCCATGCCAAGAAATTATTGTGACACAATGTAATTAGACTTCAGTCTATAGTGAAATATAATTTTGTAAAGGTACATTTACACATTGCAATTTGTCGTGTGCAATTTAGAATGTGGTGCATGAAAATTATTGCAGATGCCAAAATTCATTGCTATTTCATTACAATGAAGTTTAATTTAAAATGCAGTCAACTGAGGCAAGATTCCAAATCGTACACGACAAATCGCAATGTGTAAATGTAGCTATAGACTACCTGCCTACAGTACCTTTACTTACCTTTACAGCCAAAAACTCGCAAATTGCAGCACGCCCGGTAACAAGTTGTAACAAGGCTGTTGACAAGTCGCCATCGGATGTGTTCACTTGGTTTGTTTCATCTGTTGTAATAAGTTTGGAACAAGTTGTTATCAACTTGCTACAAAGTTGATAACTCTGACAGCCCTGCTGCAAGTTGTTCCAACAAGACAGATACAAGGTTGTGTTAACAACTGCCAGATTGTGTTAACAACTTGCTAACATCTTTTTATGAACAGGCTGTATCAGTCTTGTCAGAACAACTTGCAGCAGGTCTGTCAAAGTTATCAAGCGAACATGGTAACAAGTTGATAACAACTTGTTCCAGATTTGTTAGCCTCTAGCAACAAGTCGAGTGAACACATCCTGCTGCAAATCTGTGATTTTTAGCTGTGTACCTACCTACCTCCCACATACCTATCTCTAGGTAGAGGTAGGTAGGTACATACCTACCTCTATGTGTACCTATCTACCCCAGCCTTCCTACCTCCTCCAGCCCGTATGGTTTTAACCAGACTGAGAGGGAGCATGTTTGCTGCCTGTGCTACTGTGTTTAGCTATGCCGTTACAACAACAGTTAGAACTAGTTGACAGGTGTCACAAGTTGTTGCTCACTGAAGTAACCTCCTGGCAACAAACCATGTCTGTTTATATCACAGTGCTCTGACCTGTAGTTGATGATAATAATTGAGATCCTGTGTTTTGAAAGGATTCTCCACTGAGGTATTTACAAATAAAAGGGATGTTTACAAATTTCATTCAAGTCAAATTCAAGAAATACAATGGCTTTTGTTGCAGGTATGCTGGTGCTTAGAAAATAATACTTATTTAACTTCTGGTATTCTAGTATTTTACTTCGACTAAGTCAGGAGCAACTGTTCTGGACAGTGGTGGAAGGTTTAAATAAATAGTGAATTAATATTAAGCTGCAATAAACCCAAATGCACACCCTTGGTGAGTACGATTGTCAGCATTAGACAGAGTAAGAATCTATTAATTAGGGCACATTGCAGGGCAATGGGCCCCATTGTGCCTGACTTTTTTTTACAAACGCCAGGCGATTTTACTTGTCAATGGGGAAGCTCTGGAGCTTAATGGGTAAAATATAGGATTTGTTCTCTTTGTAACTTCAAGCATGCCAGCAGCCAAATCCAAATGATGTCTTGAATATGACTTGTAAAAAACTTGGAAACATCTCTTTTATTTATAAATAACCAGCTGGTTCCGTACAGGAGGATACTGGTCTAGTGGTCTTGTTCTCTTTTGGCTTGTATGAACTAAGCCTTTAGGCAAGGTCCATAAAAGTGAAAAAAGAATGAGACCAGTATCCTCCTGTACGGACTGAACAAGCACAGTCAATAAACTATTTATTTTATGACTAAAACAGCACTGTATCATTACATGTCATTATAGTGTGCCAAAAAAGTAATACATTATTCATTTGACTGTTTTACCAGCAATCTGTACAAAATGTATTCACATATAAAATGTATAGTTCAGATGCCATATCAGTACAACCCAGTGCAAAAGCAAAGTATAAATTGTTACTCTCACCTTCTATTTTAATGGAATTTTTGGCTCATTTCTTGGTTTCAACATGGTATAAAAGTGGTATAAAACTAGAGTCACTTCGTAAAGACAACAAATACTGTATAACGCATGTTTTATAATACCACAGATTAAAGATTAATATAGTGCTTCTATTATAACAAGTAATCGTAAAATAGCTGATCCTCTTTTGCAATGCTTCTGAATGCTTCTGTCAAAATTTTAGCTATACTCTTAATACCAATAAGCCAAGTTATCAAGCAGTAAAAGCACTTCATGTTACACAAAGTCTATTCCCAAGTTACATAAAGGACAAACTAGGTTACATAAAGGACAGACTAGGTTACATAAAGGACAGCCAGGTTACATAAAGGACAGCCAGGTTACATAAAGGACACGCCAGGTTACATAAAGGACACGCCAGGTTACATAAAGGACAGGACAGGTTACATAAAGGACAACTCGAGGTTACATAAAGGACACCACATCCTTTATGTAACCTGACAGGTTACATAAAGGATTTTCAGGTTACATAAAGGAACATTAATCCGTTCATTCGTTCATTCATTCATTCGTTCGTTCATTCATTCATTCATTCAATCATTCAATCACAGTGTAAACTTTCCGGGGGGTTTCTTTTTAAATTTCATTAACATTTAGTGATTTAGTGCTTTAAGACAGGACTTCACATTTTTCTTTAAATATTCTTTTGATCTTATGGCGACTTTACACAAACTATGCTGAATTAGAGTCTTTATATTGAACTTGAAACATTTGCTGAAGACGTTGAATTGACATTAAATTGGCGAAATTAAATTGGAACACCCGATTTTTTGTGCAATCACAAATGCACGTGATTGGCAATTGATGGGTTAAATATCAATCTCTTATTCCTTACAAGTTACTGGTTGAATGAAGTGCATGTTTTTGTACAAAATATGTTTAACTCATACAATTTAGGGCCAAATAGAATTGTAGAATATTATTCCTTCATGACTACAGTGGGATCACCATGGCCATGAGCAGATACATGCACGCTTGGCGCACCTATTTTTGTATATGGCTTGTTTACCCTACGAACCATATTTGTATTCGGTAAGGAATTTATGTGAGCCAAATACTTCGTCGTCATTTGTTCGTGTGTTCATTAATTATTAATGAAGTTAGTGTTCATTCTTTGTTGGACAGAAAAAAATTTGAGTTTGTCCGGTGCAAACCATGGCGGAAAAACCGCAAAGATATGCGACTGTTGTGTTACTGATAAACTCCAATTTCAGGGGGACAAATTAAACATTGAAAAAATGAAACGTTCTCTGGTTGAAATATTAATTCATTACAAGCTTTCGGCGATCAGTCAATATAGCCTTCAACGGGTACAACATAAATGTGAAAAGGACGCCAACATATTCTGCCGGTTGAAGGCTACAGACTGATGGCCGAAAGCTTGCAATAAATTAATATTTGAACCAGAGAACGTTTCATTTTTTCAACACGTTTAATCCTGGTTGCAAACATCCACAGTTTTTTCTGTTGGTAACAGCTCATCAAATATCCCTGTGACAACTGTATCCTCTGAGTCTGCGAAATATGGTGACAGTGTTGCGTTAATGTGAGACCAACGATATTGTCAGTTAATGTGAGAGCAAGATCTGCGATTTGTTTGCAGCTATAACCCATTGACGAAATCTCGTTTTTTTTATTTTAGATCGCCATCGTGCCAATGGAGACGTAAACGCGATGGTGGAAATTTTTACTGGTCCATTGGGGAGGTGTTTTGGAGCAATTCACCATGAAACATACAAAAAATTGTAAGATGTAATAAATTCTTCTTCACTTGTTTTGTTTTTGTTAAATATACACACGCATTTGCTAAAGGTCTCAGTTAGTTAAACTGAAATTATTTTGCTTCTCAGCTGTTCAGGTTTTGAATTGAGAAGGAAGAAGAAACGGAGAAAAAAGGGAACGGGCTTGTTTTTAGGTAACAGCTGTCTGTATTTTTTGGTTTGTGCAAAGTTTTAGGTCCACAAGTGATATGTACATTTTCATTCAATCCTGTTTTTCATTGGTGCAGATCCCATCATGCCCATATTGAATGGAGGTAGGCAAAATAGTGAAGTGTGAAATAGCAGGCCTGACCGCTTGAATCTTGATAGTGAAGTGGCCTTCATTCCAGTTGACCTATGTTGTTTAAGAACATTGAAATTTCATTCAAATCAGAACAGCAAGGAATGGCTGATGAACTTTGCACTTTCCTTGGGACTTATTCTTTGCTCTTTAACAGGCGAATTTAATTTCGGGTCAGACGAAGACTCAGTGGAGGAAACAACGTGAGGATCCAAGGTAATTTAAATGTGACTCAAAATCTGAGTCAAATCTAGTCCCAGACTCCGGCGCGCTTAATTCAATATGGCGGCCAATGTGCAGTTTCAGGATTTAGCCCCTATTGTGGAAATTCAGTGTCGTCCGTTGTGGCAGAACTAAAACTTGAACACGGCTTTTTTCGATTTAGGACTTGGACATTATTGAAGTGGCGGTCAAGTCAATCTCGAACCCCGAGCCCGCGGTCCTCTGAGGAGGCTGCGCTGGGTAAAGCCTGTGACTTTTGCACGAAAATCAGTGCATTCCATTGTACATTCGGGCCCAGTACTCCGTTCTAAATTCATAAGTAAATATTGCCGCTGCCGAACATGAATTATGCCGTTGTTCAAGTTCAGTTCTTCATGGAACTGTTGTCAGGTTTTGAGATTGAATGGCTGACTAACCTTGACTGGTTTGCTTCATTTTAAATCGGCCGTTTGCCTTCATTTTAAATCGGTCATTTTAAATCCACCACTAGTTTCTTGCACCAAGAACTCAAGAAGACCACAGAACCTGACAAGAAAGAAATTGGACGAAATTGCAACTTTGTCCCAATGGAATCAGTGAAGCCAGGCGACATCGTGTTGGCTCAGTACACAGGTTTTGGGTTCTGGCCAGGCAAGGTAAGCTGAGTGAGAGATTAGCTCTTGTGCTCGCTATTAAAATGTCTAATTAAAAATCCCTTTGACCAAGCGTTTTGTCGCTGATATACAAAGATCGGATCTAAGATCCATCTGATGAAGTTGAAACTTGTACCTGGTTAGCAACGTCTTGGCTGAAGGAGACTGTTTAACGCATGATATCTTTCTTATTTTTATTTGAAAGATAAAGAATAAAATATTACACTCAGTTCGCACAAGCACACACAGATATTATTTGCATTGTGTAGCTTAGTAGCCTGGCCTTGGTTATTCTTGTTGGTTTTTGAACAAATTTTGTCTGAAATAATACCTGTCCTCGCACACAACAATGCCGTCAAAAATTGTTCACGTGACCTGTGCACAACCAGTCATAATGGTTCCATATTTGGTAACAAAACTCAACATACAAAATCTCGACAAGGGACCACAGATGTAGGCAATGTCAGTTACTTCGTTTTGCTTTCAGGTCATGACAGTTTGTGGCCAGACGTGCAAAGTACGTTTCTTTGAAAAAACGTTGCAGGACGAAATGTTAGAGAGAAGGTTTGATCAACTTCGCGCCTTCCCGAAAAAGACACCCCCAAGAACAAAGCAGAGACTTAAAATGGCATACAAAACTGCAAGGTAGGTTGTTTGTGCGAAACAAGGGTACTTGAAACAATCAAAACTTTTATACAGGCATAGAATTTCATTGCGGCACTTGCAGGGCAAAGAAATTGCCATGGTCATAGCCAGTCAAAACACAGGCGGCCCAATCTTGGGTAGAGTTGTGTTTATAGTATACCATATAAAGATTGTATTATGGTGAAAATATGTGATGAAAATATATATTTTAAATAAAATTTACTTGCCTAACTTGTTTGTGTTCTCCTTTTATCCCTACTTTGTTGAGCTATGAATTCATCGAAAGCTTGCCCCCCCCCCCCCCCCTCCATACATGTTGAATACCTGCCCACGTCCCTGTCTGCTGCCATCGAAAATCTGTCAAGCAAGGCGTCCTTGCAAGCAAGGGAGAGAATGGGTGAAAATTTACACCCTTAAAGTTTTATTTCCTCTCAAAGTTTCATTCATTCCAGTCCTGCCATATCTTTATGACATGGCCACCCCATCATAATTGATGAATCCAGTATTTTCACAATTTAACAAGCTGTTTCTTGTTTGAACAGATCACATTTGACCAGCATGGAAGATTCAAAGGTAACTTTCTCTCTGAATGTCATCATTCAAAAATGTATTCCCTCCTTTCTCTGTCACGGCAATTCTAGTGGTCGGAAATCAATTATTTGCAAAATAAAAACACTCATTAAAGTGTATTACTGTATTTGATTATTTGATTTTAAATTTGAAACAATTAATTTAAAAAAGCACATTCGACACTGTTGATCATCAAATTCTACTGAGAAAATTGGAGCTCTATGGAGTTGATTTGGAAAATGTTCAGTGCATCATATATTTTTTTCTGTACACCCAGAATAGCAGCTTTTGAAATTTACTATTCCGTCTGAAGATGCTAAAGTGGCATAATACAAGTGAATTGTTATAGATTGTGGCCGTATCTGTAAAAAGAGAACAGATGAACAGGCAGCCCCTAAAACCTACAATACATTTCACAAAATGAAGAGGCTAGCAAATCAATGAAAACACAAGTTGCAATGAAACACAATTTTGGCCCAATGGCTATGTGCACGGTGTTGGTTTACAAATGGATGACCCACTAAATTGCGCGCTTTTTACTTAAATTTTTAATTGTGCGCATTTATATGGCGCGTTTTTACCGTCAAAATTCAATAGTTACAAGTCGAGCGTCAATGGTTTAAATCGATCAACACTTGTTCGAAACGAACAGACCGATATACAAATCAAATCAAATTGAGCATACGTTACTCCAATCATAGACTATCCAGTGTCTTCTGGATAGTCAGGCGGTTCGCTAGAATCTAGCAAGTATAATTACTATCAGATTGGTCAGAGGGCACAGTAATTATACTGCCAGATTGGCCAATCATTCCAATCTCGCATCTCAATCTAAAGACCAGCGCCAGTCTGCGAATATTGCTGTGACAGCGCGTTCAAAATGGCGGATTAAACGAGCGTAGCTGGCTTAAGCTGCGTAATATTTTAAACAAGAACATTGCATCGGATCATCTGATTATTTTTTAACTTTAAGATCAACACAATGTTTTGTCCTTGAAATTTGCTGTATGTTATCAAATGTATAAATCTACTTTGTTTGATCGATATACGGGTAATTTCGTATCTTACAAATTGGTGCACAAATCATATATATTTATAATATAAGTATAAATCGTTATGTCTATCTACTGGACATTAAAAATTACCATTCCGTTGTGTGTGGAATGCAAATGAAACGTCTTAATTCAAGTTAAAATACAGCTTTAATATTAGGAGTTTGAAAATTAGCGTCATATTTCAGTGAGTGAGTTTATATTGAGTATGAAAAATAGAAGTTAAGAGGTCTAATGCATGTCAGATTGCAATTACACTGTTATACTATCTTATTTATTAAAAGCAGAATTAATAGAACCAAATCAAATTCAAACTCGAATGTAATATGGTTTGAAATTATATAGGAGTTTGAAAATTAGAGTTTTATTCCCTTGAGTATAGAAGTTATTAAGAGATTCCAATCCCAAGTGGTATAAATAGTCACATTGGAATTAGATTTTTCTCCTATCTTGTGTTATTGTAGATTTTTCTCCTATCTTGTATTATTGTATGTTAGCAGATTTAATAGAGATTTTTGATTTAACTCCAAATCCGCATGTTGATGAACCACTATGGCAGCAACATCTACAAAATATGTAAATCATTATCGCATGGATAAGCGTGTTGTTTTCTTTCTAACAATTATCAGTGTGGATTGCACAAATCATGCACACAATTACGTTGTCTTGTTGCATGCTAAGCGTCATGACACAGATTAAGTATAGATATCTATACTTAATCTGTGGTCATGACTTTGTTCACCGGGGGAGGGGGTGCACAAGGGTCATGCCTTTCTGAAAGAAAGGCATCTTTACAAATGACGTGATATTGGAATTAGATTCCCATCTGAAATAGTATAAACGACATGAGATTGGAATTAGATTGCAATCTGAGATAGTATAAATGACGTGAGATTGGAATTACATTCTGAGATAGCATAAATAACTCAATCTGGGATAATATAACTGAATGAAGTGAGATTGGAGTTATATTCCACTCTGAGATAGTTGAAATTGGATTCCGCGCTGAAATTGGAATCAGATTCGAATCTGAAATAACATAAATGACGTGAGATTGGAATTAGATTACATTCTGAGATAGTATAAATGACTTCAGATTGGAATTATATTCCACTCTGATAGTACAAATCACTTGAGATTGAAATTAGATTCCACTCTGAAATAGCATGAATGAATTGATATTGGAATAAATTCGAACCTGAGATAGTATAAATGACGTGAGATTGGAATTAGATTCCACTCTGAAATAGTATAAATGACGTGAGATTGGTATCAGATTCGAACCTGATACAGTATAAATGACGTAAGATTGGGATTAGATTCGAACCTGAGAGATAGTATAAATGACGTGAGATTGGTATTAGATTCGAACCTGAGAGATAGTATAAATGACGTGAGATTGGAATTAGATTCCACTCTGAGATAGTGTAAATCACTTGAGATAGAAATTAGATTCCACTCTGAGATAGTATAAATGATTTGAGATGGTAATTAGATTCGAACCTGACACAGTATAAATGACGTAAGATTGGAATTGGGTTCGAATCTGAAATAGTATAAATGGCTTGATATTGGAATTAGATTTCAATCTGAGATAACATAAATGGGGCGAAATTGAGATAGTATAAATGACCATGACTTGAGATTGGAATTAGATTCCACTCTGAGATAGTATAAATGACTTGAGATTGGAATTAGATTCCACTCTGAGATAGTATAAATGACTTGAGATTGGAATTAGATTCCAATCTTAAACAGTATAAAAGGCTTGATATTGGAATTAGATTTCAATCTGAGATAATATTTATGAGCATGACTATGAGCATGACTTGAGAGAAAATTTGAGATTCCGCTAGATAACTTGGTAAGAGAGAAATGTCTGCAAATAAACAAAATTGGAAATATAGAGTCCCTGAAATACGATTTCCCGCATTTTGTGGTCAAGATTATACAGAATTCCGAATAATATAAAGCACACGAAACACATGATATTTCATTATTATATGTATGTTATTATTATTCAGTCACGTTACCCATCTTCCAATTTTGTCGCCGGATTTGGGCAAATTAGAAAATTGACTTCGAAGAGAACTAGGAGGACGTGTACTCCACAGTCATGCCCGTGGCGCAGCCTCTGTTTTCCATTCAATAAGGGCTAGTCTTTAGATTGAGATGCGAGATTGGAAAGATTGGCCAATCTGGCAGTATAATTGCTGTGCCCTCTGACCAATCTGATAGTAATTATACTTGCTAGATTCTAGCGAAGCGGGTGGGACAAATTCTAATTTCATGAAGAAAATAAATGTCGTAGATATACATCATTCGGATATTTCGTGAGTAGACTACCTAAATTTCTCAGATTCTTTTTAAGAGTATGACAATTCGTGTCATACCATTTTTGTTTTAATTTGTTTCTATTTTTTATTTTCTTTCGTTTTTTAATATTTAACACTTTTTGAGATGTGTCACATAATATCTCTGAAAAGCTATTTACAAGCATCTCAACATCAATTGATTTTTCAGAAGTTGTAGTGGGAAGAAACAATGTGTCCAATTTGTTTTGTACTTCATTCGAGTTCATAAACTCTCTCAAAGTATCTTTTTGGTTGTCATTCCATACAAATGACACAGAATGAGACATTAGTTTTAGAACTTCATCTGAAATCTTAGGTGTTTTAATTCTCATCACGAAAGATATAAAAGAATGATGAGAGAATTCAGTGATATCAGCAACTGAAAAACTATTAATAGATGAAAGTAAGTCATGTGAAACAATAGCGTAGTCAACAACACTAGCTCCATTGTAAGTTTGACAAGTGAACTGTCCAATGAGATCACCTTTGGTCCTACCATTTAATGCAACCATATTATTGCCAATACACAAATCAGTTAAAGCCCGCCCATATGAATTTACACAACTGTCTCTTGAAAGTCGCTTATCCATTTTGATTGGGGTATAGTTTTCATCTTCAAAAAACGATTCTTCAATAAAATCATCAAGATTACCCATTCTAGCATTGAAATCTCCACATAATACTACCTTACCCAAAGTAGAGAATTTATAAATTTTATCTTGGAGCCTTTCAAAGTGATCGATATCAATTCGAGTTTCGCGAGAGGAGTTCTGTGGTGGTATGTAAACTGTACATATATAAATATCATGTGTTAATTTGAAAAATGTTTTATCCAATTTCCACCATACAAACTCTTCATTACTATCCTTATCCAGAAATTTAACCCCATTTTTTAGAGATGATTTAACAAGAATACTTATTCCACCGGAATTTCTACGTGAGTTTTCGGACATTTGCTTTCGGCATTTTGAAAATGCAAAGAAACCATCAATATTAATATCATTGAAGCCATATGGAAGCCAGGTTTCGACTAATGAAATTAAATCAAAATGTCTTTGGAACTCGATCCCATCAGAAGTTACCGTTTCAAATTTAAAATCCGCAACCTATGTGATGCAAAGAATTATTTAAAGCATGACTGGAATTGAACCATGTAATTGGCGTGGAAGCAGTGCTTGTTTGGAATAAATTTCACTGAAATGAAATGATAATTGATTGCTATGGTAACAATGACGTTTCAAAATTGCGTCAAATGACCGTTCATTTAATTCGAAAACGAAGACGGTGAACTTTTCTCTTCAGCTATAATCAATCAACATGCAGAATTTAAAAAAAAATTCTGTCATGCCAAATTTTTTACAGATAAAAAATTAGGTTTTACGCATATTGATTGCTTATGGCTGCATGTAGAAAAAATGTTTATGAAAAAAAATTTGGGGGTCACCGGGGGTTTTCGAATTTGGGGGGTTTCGAATTAAATTAGGTTGAACGGTAATTTGACGCCATTTTAAGGCTCCACGAGTTATCGTGGTGAATGTCAGGAGGGACAAAGAGGAAAGTTCAAACCAAAACAATTACATCAATCAATGATTCTTGAAGGTAGATTCAATTCTTGCTGCGTGATGTCATTGAGAGCTGCATTAGATTGAACAAAACAATAGTTTTGATTGTTTCAAGTACCCTTGTTTCGCACAAACAACTTACCTTGCTGCATGCCACTTTACGTCTCTCCTTTATTCTTGGGGGTATCCTGTTCGGGAAGGGGCGAAGTTGATCAAACCTTTTCTCTAACATTTCGTCCTGCAACGTTTTTTTTCAAAATAACGTACTTTGCACGTCTGGCCACAAACTGTCACGACCTGAAAGCAAAATGAAGCAACTGATATTGCCTACATCTGTGGTCCCTTGTCGAGATTTTGTCTCTGTTGAGTTTTGTTACCAAACATGGAACCATTGTGACTATTTGTGCCGATAAAGATTAACTGGACAGTATAATTTCAAAAACAGAACATGCGAATTTCAACATTCCCAAGCATGAAATCGCACCCATGAATTAGTGCTGAATCGGGTCTAAAACCATTGATTTCGCGGTCAAAAGAGGCACAAATGTGAAAATGATTCTGACTAACATTTTTTTTCCATTTGGCATTAAAAACCTGTCATTCAACAGCTAAAAGCCTGATCTTTCCGAATATTAAAGAATTTCGTTCACACGCCGAGTATATAATTGACGTACAATAACTTACCAAAATGACTGAGCTTTAAGTCCGTGTGAATCAAGGAATGAAAACTCGATTTGTCCGAGTGTAAAATATTAGGATCGCATCTCACAGCAACTTCTATGATATCTGAATGAGACCACTGTTAGCATCGTAATTAAATCTGTGTGGTCGGGATGCTTCCTGGATATGTGTTGGATCATGCTCCCTGCTTTAGGCTTCGGCTTTCCGTCACACTTGCACGTCATTTTGTAAATCTTTTTCACAAGACCCCCACGAGAGTTGATGCAATTTTTTTTGTTTAAATTTACCGCTTTGGCCCTCTTGGTGTTCACCGCGAAGTTGCCCACAGCAGCAAAAAGCGTCAGCTAGGAGCTTCATCAGCTCTTCTACCGTTTCCTTGTCATCATCAAATTCGTCCTCATTCTTTTCTTCGTCATCTAATCCGTTCTCATCGTCAAGAAAGAAGTAAGTCAATGACTCTTCCTTCTTTCCCGACCGACCAGAAATAAAGTTTGTCTGAGTCTGTTAAAAAAATATAAAAAATATATGGTTGGCCCTTTATGATGTCAAGAATTACAAACACGATCAAGAATTACATTGACTGAGCGATTGGTCAAACACCGCATGCCCGCTTGAAAAACAATGCATGACTTGCTTGACAAAGATTCATGTCCTGTTAAGGACATAGCATGCAAGGCCACATGAATTCAGGACATGAATTCAAACAATGCTTGACAAAGATTCAGCAGGAAACCGGAACCAAACATTTAATTTTTTTGGCCCAAGCCGTGCGAACACAACTTGATAACGGCTTTTCCGTCAGATTCATGGAAGATTCACAAGTCACTCGAAACAAGGTCCGATCTGAAGAAGTGATGGATGCTTGGAACAAGATCATGTCAGCGATTCAAGCGGTCAAGCCTGCTATTTCACACTTCACTATTTTGCCTACCTCCATTCAATATGGGCATGATGGGATCTGCACCAAATCTCGTCCTCATTAACACTCTTTTCTTCCTCTGTTTCCTTCCTAAAATCTAATCCGTTCTCATTCATCATCAATTCGTCCTCATTATTTTCATCATCTAATTCGTCCTCATCATCTATCTCGTCCTCATTAACACTCTTTTCTTCCTCTGTTTCCTTCCTAAAATCTAAATCCGTTCTCATTCATCATCAATTCGTCCTCATTATTTTCATCATCTTATTCGTCCTCATCCTTCTCATCATCTATCTCGTCCTCATTAACACTCTTTTCTTCCTCTGTTTCCTTCCTAAAATTGGGAACAAAATCTTTTTCAATTTTTCAAAACAAAACAAAAAACGCTTGCCCCAGCAACAACGTTTGACCTACGTTCCTGTCGACTTCTGCAAAAGAGTTACAAAAAATTAAGGAAGTGGTTTGATTTCCATCACCCATTCGCCACTAACTCGTGAATATTCCATGTTTAAATTGAATAATTGTCAGCTTATTTGCACACTCACAATGACAATGCCTTGAAATCATCAACAATGAAGTCATCATCGACTGATGCAGCAAGATTCTAAAAAAGTTGGAAACATTTTGGCAAAATTTAAAACACGCAAAAAAGAAGCAATCATCAGGCTTTGACAAGTTGCATCAAGCCGGTAAAACCCGCAACTGTGGCGTTTCTGGCTGTGTGGTTAACTAAATAGATAAGTTCTAATTTTTCTGACAGGTGAAAAATGCTTGTGCTCATGTTATTCTTGTTGCTGGCTTCCACAGCGACATTTGGTGGAAAACAAAAAAAAGATGATGATATCGAACAAGTAAGAAAAAAAATTCTTCAGAATTTCAAGAAAACGAAGAAGGTTAATCTTCGAATGGAGATGACGTCAAACATGATTGTGATGAACAGCAATGCCATCTCTGAGTGGAATTATTTGAAAAGTGAAGGTGTGATCAATGAATTGAGATCAAGGGATGAAAACATTCCCAGGTTTATGTCATGAACGGTTAATATTTTACAGAATTCGAACACTATACGATTAATTAGATTAACTTTATATTCGCGTTTATTTTTGTAACTCTATTTTTAGCGTTGACATTTCTGGGTAAATTAGGCATTTTGTAATTTGTACTGTAGGGTTTTAGTTGTTATTGTAAATGTTTTCCATACAATATAGACGTGTGTGTTGAGCTAAAATCGATCTTCATAACATGGCGCCCAACGTGGGGCTTATATTTATATCAAATGATATAGTGTAGTCTTTAAACGAGCCTAGACAAATACGAAATTACGAATATAATACGAATATACGATGTCTGTAAGGCGGAAATCGTGCTGTTTTGACGAAGGCAATCAACGAGGCAGATGGAATACTTTCGGGAACTCCTCTTTCAGAAGAATATCTCATACGACTCAGCGTTTTGAAACAGCAACTCGATGGAAAACAAAAAACATTAAACGAACTTGATGCGAAGATATTAAACGAGATTAAAATCGAAGACGTAGAAAAGGAAATCGAAGAAAACGAAGCGATAGTTATTAAAATTACCGAAGCGAAGGAAAGAATCGAACGAGTGACAAGGGTTAATGCGAGTTCGCATTTACCAAATATCGAAGCGAGTAGTACGAACGAGCAAGGGACAAGTGGAGCGGTCCACACGGCGACAACGAGACTACCGAAATTACAACTCCCACATTTCAAGGGCGACGTGACGAAGTGGGGCTCATTCTGGGACTGTTTTAATTCCGCAGTTCATACCAACGAAGCAATCTCGAAAATAGATAAGTATAACTACTTAAATTCTCTATTAGAAGGCGTAGCTTGTAGGGCAATTCAAGGCCTTACACTTACCGAAGCGAATTATGATTCTGCCGTTGAATTATTAAAGTCGAGATTTGGCAAGCCGCAACAAGTGATCAGTGCACACATGGACGAACTTTTGCGTCTTCCGAATTGTAATGGTGACAAATCTTCCTCGCTTCGATATGTGTATGATAAAGTAAGCGTGCACGTTCGCGGGCTACAGGCACTAGGGGTATCTTCAAATGAATTCGGAAGTTTGTTGATTCCAATCATCATGTCTAAACTACCAAATGACTTACGCTTGAGAGTAGCAAGAGGGTCAAAGGAGGATGTTTGGAAAATCGATGACGTTTTAGAAATTTTGAAAGAGGAAATAGAAGCACGAGAGGCGAGTGAGCGTTTTAAAATCGGAGAGCGCCAAAAACCGTTTGAGAATCCTTCCCGAAAACCCCTACCGACAATGGGTGGTAGTAGTACTTTGATGAGTCAACAAACTGAGGAATTCAAAATTCGCTGTGTTTATTGCAATTCGCCACATTATTCTGCATTGTGCACATCAGTTACAAGTCCTATTAAACGAAAGGAAATGTTATCTAAAGCGAAGCGCTGTTTTAAATGTTTGAGACAAGGGCATGGGGCAAAAGACTGTCGAAATCCAAGAAACTGTCGTAAATGCGGATCAAGTCATCACCAGTCCATATGTAGTAAGGGTTATTTACCAGAGAAGCCAGAACAGAGTAACGAGAACAGTAAGAGTGAAGAAGAGAGTAATGTGGGGAGCAAAACGTTAACAGCAGGATCTCGAGTAGCGAATAAAAGGCATGTACTCCTTCAGACAGCGCGCGCCACAGCAGCGAATGAAGATGGTTCGAGGGCATATCCAGTTCGTATTCTTTTCGATAACGGAAGTCAGAGATCGTATATAACTGACGATTTAAAGCGTAAATTACATCTCAATGCGGTTAAAACTGAAACATTGCATTTAAATACTTTTGGAGATAACAAACACCAACGAAAATCTTGTCAATTGTTTAATTTGAATCTAAGCGACTGCGATGGCGACATATCGATGATTTCTGTGCTTAGTTTCCCAGTTATATGTTCTCCTTTGCCAGCCAGTGTCAACATTTTCGATTATCCACATATTAGAGGTTTAGAGATGGCCGATTTTGACGAAACCCCGAACGAGCATCACAACTCGATTGATATCCTCGTAGGTTCTGATTACTATTGGAACTTTGTCACCGGGGAAACGATTCGTGGGGATTCTGGGCCCGTAGCTGTAAACAGCAAATTTGGGTGGATGCTTTCCGGTAAATCTGAGTTAACCAAGTCCAGAGGGGAGCAACAAGGGAATACGTCCGCGAATTTAGTAATTTCTTTACGTACTGAAGATTTTATTCACGAGGAAACGCAACGAAACGATCAAGTAGTAGATATCTTGAAGCAATTTTGGGAAACAGAGGCTATCGGAATTTCGGAAATTAACAGCATTGATGATCGCGCTGTTCACGAGGGTTTTATCGAAGATTTCGCGTTTGACGGTCGAATGTACGAGGTAGGTTTACCTTGGAAGGGCAATTGTTTTCCCCATTCTGATGGCTACGATCCATGCTACAATCGACTCCAGTATCTTCATCGAAAGTTACGGACAGACCCAGTTCTTTTAAAGTAGAGTACGATAAGATAATTCGCAAACAACTCGAAACAGGCATTATCGAAAGGGTACCAAATCAAGGTGAATCTAGTGAAGGCGATAACCGAGTGAATTATCTGCCTCATCATCCGGTTATTCGAAAGGATAAGGATACCACGAAAGTTCGTGTCGTTTATGACGGATCAGCGAAGGGTTCAAAGGAAGAAAAATCATTGAACGATTGTCTCGAAACTGGGCCGAATTATACACCGCATGTTTTTGATATTTTGGTCAAATTCCGTTGGAATGCAATTGCTATCACAGCTGATATCGAAAAGGCTTTCTTGATGGTTGGCATCAAAAAGGCTGACCGAGATGCACTACGTTTTTTGTGGTTTGACGATCCGAATGAGTGCCATCCCAAATTGACGATGTTTCGGTTCAAACGATTAGTCTTTGGTCTTCGACCTTCACCGTCCATTCTTGGGTTCGCCATTTCCCATCACGTAGGAAAATATTCTCAATCCGATTCAAAGGTAGTGGAAGTTTTACGAAATTCATTTTATGTCGATGATCTTGTGTCTGGCGAAGAAAATGTTGGTGAATCGTTCCTTGGAGCTGTAATATTAGCACGACTTTGCGACAAAATCATGCAGGCAATTGGGGAGCTCGTTTGTACCTACTGGGTTGACTCAATGACGACTCTCTGCTGGATTCAAAATGACAAACACTGGAAACAGTACGTCCAACACCGAGTCAACGAAATTCGTGTATTAAGCTGTACGTCCGCTTGGCACCACTGTCCAGGCATTCAAAATCCTGCAGATTTGCCTTCGAGAAGCATCAACGCGAAGGATCTTGCTGAAAACAAGGTTTGGTGGAATGGTCCTGAATTTCTGCACAAGTCACCAAATGAATGGCCGTCGAAAGACCAATCTTTCGAAAGTAACGAAGATGCCGATAAAGAAGTAGTGAAATGTCCTCCCGATATAACTCACATCATGCTCAATAAGGAAACAATACCACCGAAGGCACAAGTCGATGAAGTAATAGAAATTAAACGGTACGGTAGTCTACAAAAATTGTTGAGGGTCACTGCAACAGTATTACGTTTCATAAAGGTGTTAAAGTTGAAAGTCTTGAGAGAATTACATGAAACAACTGTCGATCGCGATGTCGAAGACATGAATGCAGCCGAAGCGTTATGGATACAGGCTACTCAACTATCGAGCTTCCCTGAAGAAGTGAAATTATTGAATAAATCCGCAACTGACAACGCAGTTAATCCAAAGACGAAAATCAATCAATTTGGTCTTTATTTAGATAAGGACGGTATAATGCGATCTTGTGGACGAGTGAATGAGTCTTCGCTTCCAACAAGTAGTAAGAATCCGATACTTCTGCCGAGCAAACATCCATTTGTCGATTTATTGGTCTTGCATATCCACAACCAAATCAAGCACAGTGGTGTCAGAGATACTTTAACTACCTTGCGAGAAAGATTCTGGATTTTGCGCGGTCGAGAAGTGGTCAAGAAAATCGTAAGACATTGCATCGTCTGCTGCAAGTACGAAGGAGCACCTTTCAAGTCCCAACCAACCCCAGATTTACCTGCAACCAGGGTTTCCGATGATCCCCCTTTTACTCATGTAGGACTGGATTTTGCTGGTCCCCTGTACATTCAATCAAAGCCCGAAGAAGGCCCAACATCGCGGAATGACAGAGCCTCTCGTAGTAATGTTAAGGTTTACGTACTGTTGTTCACATGTGCGTCAACAAGGGCTGTGCATCTTGAAATGACCCTGGGAGTCGGTGTACAAGCATTTTTGCTTGCGTTCAGACGGTTCTCCAGTCGAAGGGGATTGCCAGCTACTATCACTTCAGATAATGCAAAGGCTTTTAAAGCATCTACGAAGGACATTGGGAAAATAATACGATCACAAGAAGTATGGCGATATTTGGTCGATAGACGAGTCGAGTGGCGATTTATTGTTGAACGTGCCCCATGGTGGGGTGGTTTCTGGGAGCGATTAGTGGGCAGTGTCAAGAGACCCCTAAAACGTGTTGTCGGCAGATCTACTCTTACATATGACGAATTGAATACAATCCTAGTTGAAATCGAAGCAATAATCAACGCGAGACCTATCACTTATGTCTACGACGACGAAGAGTCCAATTACGAACCATTAACACCATCTCATCTCATTTACGGTAGACGTATTACGACAAGCCCAAACAGTGCACATCACGAAGTCGTGAGTACAAATCGGTCATTAACTAGAAGAGCTCGTCATCATAAGCGATTGTTGGAACAGCTAACAAAGCAGTGGCGAAGAGAATATCTCACCAGCTTACGCGAACAGTCGTCAGCAAAATCGAATGTACGAGGTAAGAGTTGTTCCATTGCACAAGGTGATGTTGTTATTGTGAAAAATGAATCGACGCCAAGAGCATTCTGGAGACTTGCACGAGTTGAGGAATTGTTGCCTGGAAAAGATGGAAACACTAGATCCGCTGTTATTAAGTTGGGAAGTAATCAAGGCAAATCAGTTACGACAAGACGACCAATCGAACTACTCGTACCTATTGAGGTCAAGTCAACGTCATCAAATGAAGAGTCATCTAGCGATGAGCCAAACGTCGAAAAAGAAACGCCAGAGGACGATGTAAATGTAAGAAGGCGTCGAACAGCCGCAGTAGTTGGTGAAGTGAGACGAAGAGAAAGTAACATTTTGTAACATTTTTACGTAGTTGAGTTTGTAGGTGTTTATCACTTCATTCATTCAGTGACTAAACATTGGGGAGTGTCATGAACGGTTAATATTTTACAGAATTCGAACACTATACGATTAATTAGATTAACTTTATATTCGCGTTTATTTTTGTAACTCTATTTTTAGCGTTGACATTTCTGGGTAAATTAGGCATTTTGTAATTTGTATTGTAGGGTTTTAGTTGTTATTGTAAATGTTTTCCATACAATATAGACGTGTGTGTTGAGCTAAAATCGATCTTCATAACAGTTTAGATTGGCACACAAAGATGGATTGAAGTTGAAAGCGGTGTTTAAATTGTTTCAGTTTTACCCTGGCATCTTCAAACATCAAGGTTATAAACGAGTGAGGTTCGAGGTTCCAATTGGAGGTGAAATGAGGGCGTTTTATTTGCAAACCAGTGCTCCCATGTTTGGGAAACATCAAATCTTTGCATCCACGATGAATGAAGATTGGCCTGGAACTGTACAAAGACAAAAAAAGAAGAAATCAAAATCGAAAGCAGTTACAATCACTGGACCAAAATATGATGACATGATAAAGCATCTGGATACATTTCCTGATAAAAAGAAAATGGCTGAGTTAATGGCACAAGCAATGGACAATGATATTTCAAATCAACCTCACTTTGAAGACTTCCTCCCAAGAGACACCATTCGAGCCGCGGTGGAGTTTATGCTTGTCACGCTGATAGCAGAAGCTGCGCAACCAACAGACCAGTTTAAGCGTTCAATCGTGAAAGATCTGGCGGAAAAAAATCGCCAAACCAACAAATTTCCGCAAGGTGATTCTTTTCCAAACCTTGCAAATTTTAAAGGAAAGACAGGCCGAAGTCCGGGAATGGACGAATTTGTTAAACTTAAACTTCACGATGTGATGGAAGGAAAGAAATTTGGCGATGTTTTCAGCAAATCCAAATGCACATGGAGCAAAATAGACTTGTCGAAGGTTTTACTTTGCGGAAACTTGCAGCTTTAGAGCACGATGAAGAGACTCTCAGAGAAAGAATAAAAACAGCGGTGTCACCAGCAAGCTGCACGCGATCAAAAACACGTCCAAAAAGAAGTGCTTCTTGTGTTCTGAACGACAAAAAAACTGTCGACGAAAATTCCATTGAATTCAAGGACGGCAACATTGAATTTGAAACAGTCGATGCACGACATGCCACGAAAAGAAGTCATGTGAAAATTTCATTGAATTCTTTCGAACTGGCCATGCCCAAACTCATAAAAGAACACATCAGAAACTCTCGTGCTGAGGGAGCAACCAAGGCCAGTGTCAAAATAAACAAAGGGCTGGCTGTTCATGGTTTGATATTTTCGGTATTTTCAACGATAAACTCTTTTTCGAGTGGTGACCACGTCCAGGGCGGTTTTTTGTTGGCGCAATCTGCTCATACACTTGGAGGTCTAACGGGTCTCAACGGGCTCACAAAGAAAATCGCAAGACATTTGTTCAGTAGGTCGGGAAAAATGATGGCAAGAAATTTTAAAATGGAGAAGGCGTTCGCAAAACTGACCAACAAGATTGAAAGGTTCACGGAGAAAGGAGTCGGGAGGTTGCTTGGAGACATTCCCGGGGTGGGACTTGCTTTTGACATTTATTTCATCAAACAAGACATAGATGAACTTAGCAAATTAAATTTTAACAATCCCAATGACAGAAAATTGCTTCCTCTGCGGGTTATCGATTTGAGTCTTGATGTTGAAACAACGGTGTTGAACCTTGTCGGAACTTTTTGTCCAGAGGCAGAAGTTGTTGCAGAGCCTGTTATAATTGTTCTTTCAATCATGCGAATGGCCATTGACGATTTTTATCTTGACATCATGGGAGAAATTGACAAAACAAAATGGAAACATCCTTGGTCCGGCTTGAAGTTTCTTGGGGCTCTGGCAAAGGGCGTGCTGGATGGAGCTGTCGATTTCTTGACGGGTGGTCTACGAAGACAAATGGAATCGCTTGAAAAACGGGAAAGGTCTGACAAAAAACTTCTGAGAGATTTGAAAAATCCGGAAAAGTACTTTAAAATTGTCGGGGAAAAACAAGGCAATGGTGAAACAATCGACTTCACCTCCGGAAGCGTTTCCAGCTTTGCGGGATACATCACTTTCACATTGACTGACAACAAAATGGCTACACTGGAGATCGGAGATGTCAGTGGTGAACACGAAACGATACGAAAATCATTTAAGGTCAGTCCTGATCTTAAAAACATTGTGCTTGGTCTGGGAGAATCAAGAGATTTTACTTATAAACACAAAACCGCAAAGCTTTGGTTTGTCATTCCAATAAAATCATACAACGTGATTTGTGGAGCAAAAATAAATGAGAAATCTGCTTACGGTTCGTACTATGGAAATTCAAAAGCCAATGTTTTTGTTGCTGCTCAGAAACCACGAGCCAATGCGGCCAAAAAAACAAACGGAATGCAATTTCTCTTCATTAAATCTCAAATTTGTCATGAGCAACTATCATTACAATTTGTTTGGGCGTAGTGGGGCGGACACATTTTATTTTGGACCACAATTATCCAGGGCAACAGGTGGAAAAGGCAGCGACGATTATATTTTCCAATCCGACAGCGGAAAAGCAATAATTGACAATTTTGCAGAAGATCGTGAGTCTGTTCATAAATGTCAATTTTACCAACATTAGATGCCGTCAAACAAAAAAAGATCTGGACGTCACTCGTGGTTTGAGCCACCACATAAGAATAAAAAATTGGTTTTCTGGTGGAAATGCAAATTATCATCGTCATCTTTCTTTTCGTTCCAGAGAAGGAGTGATCTTTCTCCCAATGAAACTGCCTGAATCTTCTGCACGACTGCACGATTTTTCAAAGTGCCACAGATGTTGGATTTCAATGCAGCAAACAGAAGTGTCTGCGTGGATTTATCACACAAAAGAAAAAAATTAAACTGCGCAAAACCAACCGGATTTAAAGCCATAACGACTGTGTCGGATTCACCATTTGATGATGTTATCATTGGCAATGCCCAGTCAAATTTTCTCAGCTGCAGCAGAGGATTTGATCGTCTCCGCGGAGGCAAAGCGAGTGACACCTATGTTGTTAAAAGAACTTGCAAAAAATGTGTCATCAACAATTATGACAGCGATGAAAAATCTGACTTGCTCTTCATCGAGGAAACATTCACAAATTTGAAAGCAACCAAAAGCAAAGGGGATTTAATCATTCGTTCAGCTCTGGGTAGACCACGTGTAAAAATTGAACGCTGGTTCAATTCAAGTGCCAACCAACATTTGGGCATTCGAACATCCGACGGAATAACTTTGCTGATAAACGAAACAAATGGCAAACTGGAACCAATAGAAGTGACAATGGATCCAGGCGAATGCCAATGTAAAGAACGGATTTGCTTTGAAAGTGTGTTCACATACGATCTCAGCAAGAATCCGTGGAAAAAAGTGGTTAGATTCAAGCTGAACTTGAGCAGCTGCAGTTACAGAATTTTTGGAAATGGTCTGAACAACTACCTTGACCCAGGGCCCTGCAGTGCCTTCAGTGAACAGTATTTGAATGGGGGAATGGATCGGACACGTACGTTTTTAATCATGGTTATGGAGAATTTAATGTGATAAACAACTTTGCGCAAGACAAAATTCAAGACACTTTGCAACTGGGGTTAATTTTTGAAGACATTAATGTTCTCTTTGACAACAAATACAATGTTTATTTGGCATCCATAAAAAAACCCAGGTCACTGACTGTAAAACTGGAGAACTATTCTTTCGGAGAAGATTATCAACACATTGTTGTAAAAACAGCTGACAACGTCACTTTTTGCATTGTTGAAACATTTCCATATTTTAAAGTTCTGTCCGTCGACCTCACTTCCGATCGTTCTTCAACAACATACGTGCCACCACGGCTCTCTTCTGCTGTAAGCTTGAAAGGGTCAATTTCATCGAAGAACAACATTTCAGGTGACTTGACTACAAAATATATCGAAGGTGGGACAAACTCTGATCATCTGCGTGGAGGAGCAACTGGATCATCAATTGATGGAAAAGAAGGTGATGACTATGTCAATGGTGGTCCCAGCAATGACATCCTGTCAGGTGGTCTGGGAAATGACTTTATCAACGGTGGCAATGGCGATGACTCCATTTACGGAGGGAATGGAATGGATGTCATTGATGGCAGTCCTGGATCTGATACCATTATCTTCAAAGGTGACGGGATCCATCAGCAAGGAGTCAACATCGACCTCAAATTTGGTTTTGGTGAAAAATCTGATGCGGAAGGAGACCGATACGAAAGCATTGAAAATGTATTTGGCACAATTTATAACGACCGTTTGACTGGATCAAATGCAAATAACAAGCTTTACGGTGTGGATGGGAATGACACTTTCATTGCTTTTGGTGGGACCGACTGTTTGACTGGTGGCGAAGGAGCAGATTTGTACATGTTGGATCAGGCCTTTGGAATGAAAGTGATAAACAACTACGCGGGAGACAGAGCCAAAGACACGCTGTCTTTGCTTCAATATAATTCAACTGATTCATGCGCCTTCTTGCTGGAAAATGACCTGATCTTGCAATTTTCAAAGGATGACCTTGCTTCCATCTTTCACGGTCAAAAATTGACAATTTTGTTTGTGAACTGGAAAAAAACACTCAAAATACAGACATTTGAAAGTTGTATTTCAGGATAAGGTGTATGATTTGACAAACAAAAAAGTCATAAATTTAAACATTTGACCAAAAGCGCTCATTTGTTTGTCAACCAAGTGGACCTCAAAGCCATGTCGGCTCGAGGAAGTTCAGGAACAAATTTGACATTGTGGAAAAAACAAATGATTCGACTGGATTTCGATTGGATTCAGCTCTTGATCTGTTTGTTGTCAATTTTGATGTTGAAAATGCTGAGCACCTGAATGAAACTAAACTCGACAGTCGAAACAACACAGCATTCGTCCCCACATCAAGCGACGCTCACATTGCATTTGCTCTTGTGCTGAAATACTGCAGTGCGACAGTTGCGGTTTCGCAAACATTCATATCTTATGGTCGTGAACGATCCTGCCCAGCAGCTCAAATTCGTCATTCAAACGTGCAGTCCACATCAACTAAAGCGCATGGTGAAGACGTTGCAGTGATTTGTGAGTCTGGATTCCACCTTTCAAACCAAAACCAAGGTTCTTGCACCTGTTTGGACGGAAAATGGGTTCCTCCTCTTCCTTTGTGTCCAATGACAAACAGGTGTCCTTTCCCTGAGAAACCAGTGAATGGATTGGTTTCTTCAACTGGATTGCAAGAGGGATCAAAGGCTTCTTATGTCTGTCACAAAGGACATGTCCTCAACAAACATTTTGGCGATCAACAAACATTTTGGAAAGGTAATCTGGTGCATGATAGCCTTAGCAATTCTACGCTGCGATTAAAGCTTTTTCCAACCGAGTTTTTCAAACAGATAATCGGCATTTGTATCGTAACTAGATGACGTCAGTACTCTGGCAGCACGATTTTGCAGTTTTTGTAAATTATCCGCTGGAGTACTACCGCAGCTATCCCAGATAACGGAACAACAGTCGAAATGGGGTTGGACTTCATTTTAGGAACATTAGTTGCATTTCATTTTAACTAGCTTGAATCAGTGCTTTGAATTTCCCACCTTCCCGCCTCATTCTCAAGTGAATGTTAACGAATTGCATTTCTTCTTGACTCACGAGAAGTATATTTGACAGAATGTATATTATAACTTGAAAGTGCTTAAAAAAGTTTAACAGATACGGTATCAATAGAGAATCTTCGCAAACACCCCCCGGAAAGTTTACACTATGATGTATCTATGTATCGCTCGTGTGAATTTTCGCCCCTCATCACAATACTGCAAAGTTAAAAACTTTGCACTAAAAACTATTCACAAGACTATATTTGAACACAATATTTTATAAGAAACGCGACCACTATAAAATGTGGAATTACCAAATCTGAAATTCCGGTTTATCCACAGGTCTATCTTCGTATTTCCACGTTTTTATATGAATATAACGACATTTTGTCAATCGTAATGTTGAATTTTAAGATCTAGCCTGCGAACAGGCAAAATTGAACGATGTAATGACCTTGGCGAACATTACGTCATTGCATTGTAAGCCACTTGCTGATTGGCTATCAATTTAAATGAGCTGGTCGCTGAATGGCTATGAGCTAACAGCTAACAGCTAACTTAACATTAACAAGTCGATAGCATTATATCTGCTACGCAGATACAAAAACATTCGCGTCCCGGTTGTTATCAGACATGCAACGACGAGCCGAAGTAAGTGCACTCGAGCAACTTGACTTTCACCTCAAATTGGTCGTGTTAAGATCAGAGGTGATTGCGGATTTTATGCATGCAAAATTTACGCGCGACGAGCATTTTGGTGAAATGGAATAATCTTAAGAATTCCCAAAAGAACCTACCTTTTCACAAAGTTGAAAGGTATCTGCGAAATGAAATGAAGATTACAACGCTTTAGACACTTCAAGTAGACGTTGTGCTTGGTCATGTTGTTGATCAGGATTGGAAAATCGAAGGTGCGTCCACCGTGCGCGCACAACACTAAAATTGAAGAAAAATTTAATGTTTTAATGAAATTCGGCAACCATAGTGGTAGTCTGGATGCTGAAAATGTTGAACACTAACAACTGCGCTGGATCACAATTCCACCTTGTTGACCGGCATTGCAGATTTAGAAATGATATCTATTTGCAGAATTGACCTTTTCGGCACTAAAAACACGAGCAACTTCCGCGAGCATTTCAGTGTTGTTTTCTTCAAATTTTGTTGTTTTTGGCAAATATTTTTTACCTTCGAGTTGAGAACAACTCTTTCAAAGATAGGAGCATGTTTTCCTGTTGCAAGTTTGAAAACAAACCTTTTAATTTCAAATAAAATGATGGCTTCGGTATGTTTTATACGCGACCACAACAAGCCGGCGTCGGGCCATCGATGATTGCTGGTATTTTTGTCATATTTTTTCATAAAATTTTCCGTGTTATGTAAGTATTATTCTGCTGTTGACATGAAAAATGTTTGCCGACAAGCTTTCCTTGAAATCATCAACAACAATGAAATCCGATGGCTGTGACGAGTCATCGACTGATGCAGCAAGATTCTAAAAAAGTTGGAAACATTTTGGCAAAATTTAAAACACGCAAAAAACAAGCAATCATCAGGCTTTCTACAACTTGTTGACAAGTTGCATCAAGCCGGTAAAACCCGCAACTGTGGCGTTTCTGGCTGTGTAGTTAACTAAATAGACAAGTTCTAAAGTGTGTACAGTCCTCATGCACGTATTTCATTGCACGCAGTGAAACCTCACCGTCTCTATTTTCACTAGGCGATCTAAAATAAATATAACGAGACATCGTCAATGGGTTATGGCTGCAAACAAATCGCAGATCTTGCTCTCACATTAACGGACAATATCGTTGGTCTCACAAAAACGCAACACTGTCACCATATTTCGTAGAATCAGAGGATACAGTTATCACAGGGATATTTGATGAGCTGTCACCAACAGAAAAAACTGTGGATGTTTGCAACCAGGATTAAACGTATTGAAAAAATGAAACGTTCTCTGGTTGAAATGTTAATTTATTACAAGCTTTCGGCTGTCAGTCTGTGGTCTTCAACCGGTGGAATATGTTAGCGTCCTTTTCACATTTATATTCTACCCGTTGAAGGTATTGTTTGTATTCTACCGGAGTTTAAAATATTAGGATCGCATCTCACAGTTTGACAGAAATGTCAGGTTAAAGGGGTAAGATCTTCCAAGATCTTGACAAGACGTTCAACCTGAACAAAGAGTTTGAAAAGCATTTTCCATGTCGGATGAGTGATGCTGAAAGACTTTACTTGTTTATCGCCAGTTTTACAGCAACTCCATCCAATAGAAATAAAGTTTTGCCATTATGTACTGCAACTACAAAAAATGTGCTGGCAGTTGCTATGGCAACAATAACGTTTCAAAATGGCGTCAAACTACCGTTCAACCTAATTTAATTCGAAAACGAAGCCGGTGACCCCCAATTTTTTTTTCATAAACTTTTTTCCACATGCAGCCATAAGCAATCAAAATGCGTAAAACCTAATTTTTTATCTGTAAGTCTTAAAAGCTGCAAAAGCGACTTAAATTGCGATCCAGGAGTAACTGCGCCGGATCACAATACCTCCTTCCATTTCGCCCCTGTCTTACCTTCACAGCTGTCTTTCTTTTCAGGCCAAGAAAGAAGTAAGTCAATGACTCTTCCTTCTTTCCCGACCGACCAGAAATAAAGTTTGTCTGAGTCTGTTAAAAAAATATAAAAAATATATGGTTGGCCCTTTATGATGTCAAGAATTACAAACACGATCAAGAATTACATTGACTGAGCGATTGGTCAAACACCGCATGCCCGCTTGAAAAACAATGCATGACCTGTTAAGGACATAGCATGCAAGGCCACATGAATTCAGGACATGAATTCAAACAATACTTGACAAAGATTCAGAAGGAAACCCGTACCAAACATTTAATTTTTTTGGCCCAAGCCGTGCGAACACAACTTGATAACGGCTTTTCCGTTAGATTCATGGAAGATTCACAAGTCACTGTGAGATGTATGTATATTTCTCTGATAACACATCCCTCCTCCCCACGAGAGACCCTCCCTGATAAAATTGGGGGCGGTTATTAAATTAGTATCATTGTTTATCGATGCAATTGAGACCGGTCTACGAGATGAAGTTATTCGAAACAAGGTCCGATCTGAAGAAGTGATGGATGCTTGGAACAAGATCATGTCAGTGGAGGGTGAAAGGAAATCCAAGCTTCGCCCTCATACCACAAAGGCAAACAACTTGGGTGTTACATCAAGTTACGATGTTGAGAAACAGAACCCCAAAAAGCAAACCAGTCAAGGTTAGTCAGCCATTCAATCTCAAAACCTGACAACAGTTCTATGAAGAACTGAACTTGAACAACGGCATAATTCATGTTCGGCAGCGGCAATTTTTACTTATGAATTTAGAACGGAGTACTGGGCCCGAATGTACAATGGAATGCACTGATTTTCGTGCAAAAGTCACAGGCTTTTTTCGTGTTGTTTGCACGAGGTTGTGGCAAACAAACGGCCGATTTAAAATGAAGCAAACCAGTCAAGGTTAGTCAGCCATTCAATCTCAAAACCTGACAACAGTTCCATGAAGAACTGAACTTGAACAACGGCATAATTCATGTTCGGCAGCGGCAATATTTACTTATGAATTTAGAACGGAGTACTGGGCCCGAATGTACAATGGAATGCACTGATTTTCGTGCAAAAGTCACAGGCTTTACCCAGCGCAGCCTCCTCAGAGGACCGCGGGCTCGGGGTTCGAGATTGACCCACTGATAAATAAAAAAATCCGCGAAATTTTATTAATACACATGCACAACACAAATATCGTGCGATCATACGAGTCTAATCTGCAAAATAATGTCGACGAAAAAGAGATCGATTCAAAGATCTAATTACAGTTCAAAAGAAACATTTTAAATCATGGTCAAGTTCGTGAATTTGTCAATTTGGGTGTTTTTTCAAAAGACTCGCAGAAGAAACACCAACATCATCGCCGAAAATTTGCAAAATGCATTAATACTCTGTAAGAAAGGGGAAAAAAGATAAATATATGATGATAAACATGGTACAATATAAGACAGCGGCATAAAGTTGGACATTTTTTCATTCGTACTTCAAAAGCTCCATCAAGTATTCCGTATCACTGAGAAGCTGCGTGAGCTCATCATCATCATTTCTATTAATGATAAGAATGAAATAAATGAATGAGTAAAGAATGAAATAAATGAATCGGATGGTAACATGATTTTTCACTTACAAACAAACTTTACACACGAATTTTTTCGTTTCGGCACAAAGCAATTCTGCGAGGGGGATGTTGTGTCTACATTTTGGAATTGCGATAAACTGTCCATCTTTCGTGTCTGTGAAAAAAAAAAGAAACCCCAAGTAATTTTTATGTGTCATAATGAACAAACAATTATATGAATCTTGTTGCAACGTATGTTACCTATTTTTCCGTTCATTTTTGCTGGATTGAACATAACACCTAAAGAGTATCAGACAAAATGCCTAACACATCTTCTTGGTGGATCGCGCGATATTTTTTGTACCCAACCAACGGGATCAGGGAAAAGTTTAGTTTACCAGCTGTTCCCGTTTGCTTTGGATTTCTATCAAGCAAGAAAAGTGGGAAAGGAACCTGAAGGAAAGAAAACGAGTAATATTGTTCTCATTGTCTCTCCTCTGATTTCTCTGATGAAAGATCAGATAGACAAACTTGAGAATTTTGGTGTTCCCACCATCAATTTAGCTGAGGCCAACACTCCCATTGATAAAGAACGTCTCGTCAATGGCGATTTTACTTTTGTATTTGGCAGTCCAGAAGCGTTTTTTTCGACCGAATCGAGACAATTGTTAAAGTCAAAGATTTATCAGGAAAGTGTCATTGGAGTATTTATTGACGAGAGTCACTGCGTGGCTAAATGGTACGTAAAAATATGTAACATATTTATTAAATTAAACAAACTATCTGCCAACAAGTCATGTTAAGTTATCCTTTAACATGCACCCCTCTTTCATATTCCACTCTGTCTAAACCAAGATGATTTTACACCAGTCAAGGAAAAGTCTTATGTTACTGGCTTATTTTAGCCCCATTTGATGCCACTGATTAATACTTTGTTTTAATTTATTAATTTTGAGAGAAAATAGATTCACATTCGCAATAATTTTTTTCACATTGAATTGTATGTCATATTTTATATTTTATATGTGCTATTTTATACCAACCAATCTTAATTAATCAATACCAAAACAATAAAACCAATTTATGATTTATATAAATAATAAAACTACCATAATTACATAAATTAATTACCAACTAATGCACAAGTCTCATTCCGTAGAGTAGAATTGTCTGATGTTAGCCAGGTGAAATGCTAAACTAGGGCATATGGGGGTGTTTTGCACGTTAAAGGTTTAATTATGTGGGTTTATGTCATGGAAATCACAGCATCAGTATTGTAATGATGTAGCATCAAAGCAATGCTTGATTGCAATCAAGATCAATAGTGTGACATAAACCAACATTAGCCCCATGGAATAGCAGTTTTCTGAAGTATAGGTTTCCTGTTATCATATTTAAGAAGTAGCACTATCAAGATCTGAACACCTCAACTTTCTTTATCAGATTTAGCAATCCTAATTTTTGTATTATTTCATTTATTGCTAGGGGAATGATTGCCCCTTCATGCTGTCACTGAAAATTACAATTTATCTCAGTGGCAGCGCCAGAGTGCTGAAACTGGGGAGGACTATCTCCTGTTCAAGGTGCCAGCCATCAAGGGGGGTCCAGGGCATATTCAACCCCAGAAAAATTTTAAAATCTAGAGTCCCTGAAATGCGATTTCCTGGATTTTCAGGGTAGCATTGTACAAAGTTTCGAACATTTTCATATGGGGTTTATGGAAACAACTGAGTGGTCTCACTAACTTACCCCCCCCCCCCACACACACACTTTTCTCACCGGATTTGCACAAATTAGAAAATTGACCTTGACAGGAACTGGGGGAAAGTCCTTCTCAAGCCCCCTCCCCATGGTGCCATACTGATTTATCTATATTTTGTATCAGGCTGCTGTAAAAACAAAACACTATCTCTACATACACAAGTGCTCTTTTATTGTTTTAATAGGGGTATCAATACAAAGTCAAGTCATGCCTTCCGGGAGTGTTATGGTAAATTATCAGAGATGCGATCTTTACTTCAACCTATTCCATTTGTGGCCCTCACAGCTACTGCATCGAAACAAGTTGAGTGTGTAATAACAAAATCCCTATCAATGTTTAATTATGAGTATATTGGAAGTTGTCCAGATAGAAGTAATATTAGATATGCAGTAATAAATGTTAAGTGTAAGAACATTAAAGAAAAATTTCAAGTGGTGGATAGACAAGCTTAAGGAGCATGGACAGAAATCAGTAAAGTACCTTGTGTTTTGTCGAAACCACAGAACTGTCGGTAAATGCTATGGTACAGTATTAAATACATTAAAGGAGAAAGCTCACATTAATTTAGGAGATGGAAGAATGAACTTTCAAACCAGACTCATTGCAATGTTCCACAGTGACACAGATCAACAAGTTAAAGATTTTGTATTGAAGTCATTTTCGTTAAATGATGGCATAGTTCGTGTCATTTTCGCGACTATTGCTTTTGGAATGGGGGTTGATTGCAAGGGTTTAACAACTGTGATACATTATGGACCATCAAATGACATTGATGATTACTTCCAAGAAACTGGTCGAGCTGGACGTGGGATCACAAACACATGCCATGCACTTCTTGTACTGTACCCTGGCTGTTTATCAAGTAAACTGATAAGCAATGAAATGAAACTGTATTGTAGGAATGAAACAACCTGTCGTCGGTGTTTACTGTTAAGAAATTATGGCGGTGCAATTATTGACAACCACCAAATCCCCAAGAAGCTCTGTTGTGATATTTCTGGAAAGGATTGGCAGGATAACTCTGATGGTTCAGTTAACTTTGAAAGAAGCAAACCAGAAATTTATTTAGATAACAGAAATATTAAGTTGAGGAACTTAAATACAACTGCAAAACTTCCCGCAGGTTTCGAAAATATTGTCAGACAAGAATTAACAAAATTGAGAGAACGTTTTTTAATTCGTAATTAGAATGAAACGTATTCGGATGAAGACATTTCGTTTGGTTTTCCCAAGAGAGTAATTGATGATGTAGTATCAAATTTCGCATCACTAACAAGTAAAGAAGCAGTTTGGGAAAAGACGTCAATATTTGATTGGAATATATGTCAGAGTATTTACGAAAAAGTACAAGAGCTCTCTCACATTATCAATCCTAGTACCATGGAATCTGTCAAGACATCAAAGTCGTACATCAACCGAAGTGACCCTGAAAGCTCTGAAAGTTCGGATAGCGATCATAGTAATAATAGTATTACTAGTGATGAGAGTGAACTTAACTTCGATATGGACATAAATTATGGGATTTCTTCAGATTCAGAGAGCGATCGTGACTAACTATTTAAATACCCATTTAGAATCGGATCAAGACATAATATATCCTAGATTTGTAATTACAAAAATTTGGCCAGATTATTAATCTTTAAAATCACGTCCCATGATAATTACAAGTCCATGAGCTATTTAAACTTGAGAATCACAAGGAATTTTGTTGATAAATGCTTAAAACTTTATATTCATTTATCTTCTCAATCATCCATTGCTTTAGTTTTAATGGATCAATCGTCTGTAGAATGGTTCTTGGGAAGGATGGGAATGCCTTGTAGCATCGTCCAGGAATGTCATGAAAGACACAGGAAGCATGAAAAGCAAGTGCTAGCTCATTAATTTCTTCATGAGTGTTCGGCGTGCAATGTTTTCCAGACATTTTCTTGACAGTAGAATTTTGGTCGTATTTTAAAAGCACCTCTTCAACACGCTGGTACGAGCAGCTACTTCTGGTTATAGACTTTTCAGAAACCTTCCCCATATATCCCTTGCAATCAAGCTTGAAGGCACGATTCTAATATCTAATATCACCACGATTATTGACAAATCGATTCCAGATGACATCATGTGCTAGCTTCGGTGGAAGTAAGAACTTTATTTGTGCTAGTTGGTGTAAAACATGATATGCATACTTGTGCTTACCATTGTTTTTGAAAAACAACATCATGAATTTAAGCAATCGTACAATTTGCCTACCGTCAGAGTTTTCTCGCATCTTCAAAATCTTTAGCAATCATGCAAAGGGTTAAAGCGTTCACTGAATAATTTCTAACATGATCCATCGAGTTCATGCGATCTTCAGATTTTTCACTGCCTTCCTCTGTTTCCTTAATATGCTTAAGGAGATGTTTTCGTAGCGACTTTAAATGCTTGTATTCCTTTCCGCATTCCTTATAAAAATAATATAAAATAGTTAAAATTTATAACCATGTAGAGCTTATACTTGAACTTACACTGTACAGGGTGTATCAAAAAAAAGGTAATCCAACTTTAGCATGCCATTGTGCGTTAATTACTCGGTGCATAATCATAAAGATCAGGCTTTTAGCTGTTGGATGACACGTTTTTCATCCAATATGGAGGGGAAATGAGCAAATACGAGCCCGATAAAAATTGTTTGTCGAAATTGCATATTTTCAGCTCTGTGCCTAATTAAAGCAGTGCATAACAAAAGGAAAAGCAATTAATCACGAATGTGTTATTTTAACAATGAGTTTAGAGCTGGTTTACAAGATGTTTATAATAATTATGCATACGCACGTATTTTATTGAAGTGAAATTCATCAACTTAAGTCCTAAAGGGAGTTAATTTTCAATAGTTTTAGACCCAATTCTCAAAGGTGAAAATATGCAATTTCGACAAACAATTTTTATCGACTTCGAATAACAATAGCTGCATGCGTCATTGACATTAGAAAAGATGCTCTCCATAAGCAATATATGTCTAATAACATATACATCAGAAACCCACTCAACAAAGGAACACAAAAAAAGTTTGAGATAGCGGGGGCTCAAGATAACCGATCTGTGTCAAAACAGTAAGTATAAAGATTTTAAACGTAGTGGCTATAGAGTATAGTCCAAATACCTATTGATATAGACTTTTATTTGTTAATTCGTCAAAACATACAATAAACAGTGTCAAATCGTAAACTGAAAGAGCGCATTCTGTTTTATAATTCGTTTTATTGTAGTTCACGGGGAAGGAAGAATTAATTGGAGTGTTATAAAAACAGCTTTTAAGCATGGACTAGAATAAGTATTCGTAAATCCATGGGAAATGTGTTTAAGTTCGAAATAAAGGGGATTCGAGATCATTAGATATTACTACAGAGAATCGACATTTGTACCGATAATGGTTGCATATTTTACCTCGCATTTAAACTTATCATCGTCGCTCATATCAAAGCTGATATCGTCCGGCAGGACACATTTGAGCACAACCGAATTCAGAAGTAAGTCAGCTTTGTCGCCATCTGATAAAAGACAGAATTATTCAAATCTCAGAAATGTTTTCCATCTTAAACGTTTCCATACAAGCACTCAAAATCATTGAATCGGTAAATTTTTCCACAGGAAATTTGTTGCAGCATTGACATTACTCATAGGTTCTGTAGGTACATCACTAGCGTTCAGAAAGTTTCTGCATGTATACAGAGTCCCTTTGTCTGCTGAGGAGTTGCTCGAGTATAGAACACTCCATATAACCTGCAGAAAAAAAGCACACGCAAACATTTTATTACCTACATTACAAATATATCTTAGCGCATCAACGCAAAGCAATGTATTTACTATTGGGTACAGCCTATACCTAGCTTTATTAATTGTTTGACCAACGTGTTTACTGTGACACCAACTCCATATCTAACAAAGGCAAAGCCGTAATTCGTATAACAAAAAATAACTGTGACTGACCTCTAAGAAATTTCCAAATGTATGGAAATCTTCAATGACAGGCTTCAAACCTGTCAACCTCTTTCCCGATGTGGGTGCATCCCTCATGTCTTCTTGTGCATTCACACAGCGTTCACATGTCAACAAGTCTCCACCGAAGATTGTCTCTTCGAATACTTCGTTCTGTATTTGAGGAACGTATTTGTGCATGGACTGCAATATTTCGATCATTTCAGAGCTTTTGTTTTCATCCTTGCTAAGCACGCCGAGAGGCACCTATGATGAGTAAACTACTGAATTAGGAACTACTGAATTTTCTAAATTTGCACCCGGTTGAATCAAAACTGGTTCCATGAGTAATCCTCATGGGTTAATGTAAAATTTAAAAAAATTTAAAAACAGCACTATTATTTGTTATAAATTTCTCGTAATTGAAGGTGTATATTTTCGGAAGTTTGAAATAAATTTTGGACAGTTAGGTGCAAACTGCATTTAATACAAATTGAAACCAGAACATTTGATTATAAGTTTTAACCCAGCCCCAATCATATAGGATTTGGTAAGCAAGCTTTTAAATAACCAGCCCATGAATTTTGAACCCCGACCTGGTATGAGCTCTGCCCCACTGGCATTGTACAATTTTCTAGCAAACTTTCAGAATTTTTTTCATCTAAAATAATATACTTATTTATAGCTTCGTATATATCAGTTACTTATGCAGTTATCAAACCTGCCAATAATTTTACGCGAGAAAAATATACACTTGTCCAGATTCCTTATTTATTTTTAATAAAAACAAATTGTCACGTATACCTTTCTTGATTTTAATGAGGTGTATTTGGTATATGGATGATCAAGATGTGATGGTATGTAGCCAGACAACCACTGAAAAGATGGCACATATTTTATTAACGTGTTTCCAATGATATATTTGAAATCTTCTCGTAGTACACGATTGTCGTTAATGTCAGGAATAAAATTGCATAACTAGGCCGTGAGCTAGTGCCTGAAACTTTTAGTTTCATTGGACACCTCGCTAAGCTAAAAAATAATTACATATTCTTATAGATTAAAACACGCTGAATCCAAATCTAAAAAGTTCTTGTCGATCCCGCCTGCAGTTTTTTTTTAATTCTCGATTGAAATCTTCAAAATTCACTATTTTGAATGCCATCGCGCGATTGCGTTTCACGAAAACACATCTTTCAAAAAATGTCTTAGCAATAATCGAACCTACATCGCCTTCAACTCGGGCACATTCGGGCCATTCTAAGATACATAAAATTGTGACACATCATTATTCGTAAACAAAATGGCTGCAGCAATGTCGTGCATTATTCATGATTGTAAATGTAACACGAAACCTGATCAGTTGAAGTACTTTACACCGGTGACATTATCCAGATTCTTGGAGTGCTGGAATATATGGCTCGAATTACAAGGCGAGCAAAAGGATATGGCAGAAAAATCATTCGAATATATTTCCGAAGCGGACGAAGATACGTTTGACGAGAATGAGGACTGTGATTTTATCAATGCAAGAGAGCAAATTCCATCCTATCATATGGAGTGCTACAGAAAGTTCATAGATAAAACAAGGATTGAAAGAGCCCAGCGGTCAAACCAAAACAATATTTCTGGAGGTGAACCTGTGGCAAAGTCTGCAAAGAAGACTTCTATTTCTAACCTTAATAGCAACCGGTTGCAACGAACACAAGTTGGTTCTGAAAGTAGATCAATCAATGTTCTTCCAAGAATATGTCTGATCTGCAAGAAGAAAGAGCTCACATATACATGTAAGGTAAGTTAGGGAGTATAAATTGATGTGATACTATGCAATAATTATATGCTAGTTAATTAATCATATTGTCGTATAACATAATTAAAGCTATAAAATTCTACAGTAGCTACAACATGTGTTCTTTATAAATTCTGACAGGACACGAAGAAACGAAAAATTCAAAAACTTACTCAAAGTCAGACTTTTGATGCTGGGAAGCTACGAAGGGCGGCAGAATTAAAACATGATGAAACCATTCTTGTACATATAAGGGACAAAGACTGTGTGGCAATCGAGGCATGCTATCACAAGAACTGTTTTATGACATACACAAACTTTTTAAATATTGACAGATTTGAAGAGAAAACAGAGTTTCTATATGAAAAATCGTATGAAATTTTCTGCAAAGAAGTTGTGCAAAAAAGACTTTTAGAGAACAAAGAAATATTACGTGCACCATTCCTGTTTAAGGAGTTTGTGAACATTGTACATCGCGAGCAAGGGTGTGATGCATCAAATTATAAAGTACATCGTCTAAAGAGGAGATTGAAAAAGACATACCCCCAATTGGTTTTCCACATGCCTAGTAGACGTGTTCTGGGTGAGCTGGTATTTAGTGAAAACATTAGTTTGGGTGAAATTGCAGAAGATAACATTTGTCAAGGTGAGGATATTGAAGGTTTTTGTGACAATGATGCTGACAATAGTGATCAGGAAACTATTCCTGAATCAAGCAGCACAGTAACTGGTCCTGATAACGAGTCATACAGAAGGAATCTCTATCACACCGCAATGTTTCTCCATGATAAAATTAAAGAATGTAAACCATTTTATGATAGTTGGCCGCCTCACCCTTCTGAGATAAATACTGAAAGTGCAGAAATAATTATTCCACCTCATTTAGCTGCATTTCTGTCATGGCTGCTTGGATTTACTACAGATGTTAGCATAAATGCCTATTCAAGTCTTCCTGAGAAGAAGTATTTGAAAATTATTTCAATTGCACAAGACATTATATATGTATGTTCTAATGGCACAAAACACACCCCAAAATCCATAGCATTGGGCATGGCTGTCAGGCAAATGACAGGGTCATATCACCTAACAAGGATCCTTAATGGATATGGAAATTCTGTGTCATATTCAACAGTTCGATCTCTCGACACAGCTTTAGCATCTCGTAATTTGGGCACAACAGTTACTATACCAGAAGGAATAACTGCAAACAAATTTACAATACTAGTTTGGGACAATATTGATTTCCTAGAAGAAACCCCAACTGGTGCTGGAACAACTCATATGGGTAATGGAATAATAATTCAACAAACTAAGCCTAATGAGAAGTTGCCAATTCAATATGTAAACACAATCAAACTAAAGAAATCAGTTCGCACTCTAAAGGCTCCACAACAACAATTGAGCCAATACATCTTAGGGAAGAAAGAATCCCCAAAATTGTATAACGCAAATGGTAATATAAATTTATGTCTTGCTGCATATGAGGAAACTCTCGAGGCAAGTCAAAAACTTGACTTTGTATATATCTTATGTAAACACTATTGTAATCAGGAAGTTAAAGTTCTACCAGGATGGACAGGGTTTAATACAATCATCAGTGGCAAACCATGCTCCTTGTCAAAGATTGCTTACCTTCCAGTTGTCGACGCCCCAGTAACCGAACTTTCAACAGTTTATGAGATATTGAAGAGAAGTGCAGATATTGTTGACAAATTGCAACTGATGTATGCTGTATTAATTTTTGACGAAGCCCTATATTCTAAGGCACAACAAGTTCGATGGAAATCCGAAGAATTTCTTTCAAAATTCATAATTCGCTTGGGGGATTTTCATGCATGTATGTCGTATGCTTCTGCCATTGCTTGTCGATTCCGTGAGGCTGGATTACAGGTAAGACAAAATTTTCACATAGTGCTTTAGGTTGTAGTGTAATGGGTACAGTTGTACATACTACATAATGTTGGAATCACCCATGTACCTCATTATGCTAATGACCATAGGTAGCTAAGAATAATTCTTAGCATGCAGTTTACTTGAGGATATTATTGGACATATTAGTTGAGTCAGAAACTGTTGCTCAAGGGTCCCTTAATGGTGTATTTAGCGGAAAACATTACAACAGATGTATTCGTGCTCACAAATTAGTTTATGAAGCCCTGGAGAGACTTCGTTTTGAGGCATTTGTTGAAAGTGATGCAATTGTGGAAACTGTAGAAGCAGCTGATCTTGCTAAAAGTTTGGTGGACAACCTAAATGAGTTGGAGATGGATGGTCAAGGGCTTGCACATGGGCAAACTGTAACTGATATGGCACAAAGATAAGTCATTTAATTTTACATTGATTTAAGAATGTGGAACTTACAGTATCTTCATATTCACTTACATTCAGATACTAAGTGATAGAGAGAACAGTTTAGCTAGAACAAATACAATTGCATCCCAATATAAATAAGGGAAGCCTACAGTAGATTATTTGCCAACAGTATATGAAGGCCATTATACATGTAAGTAGGTCTTCTATAATGAGCTCCTATAGTGGTTAAATGTGCTATCCACCGACTGAAGTTTAGTTATCCATATTTTGAGCTCTTATTTATTATATGTAATATGTGATGGAAAGGAATTGATCCCCATTTATACTCTATAGAACCATGTACATTACTATATATTTTAAACCTAAATCTGACCTTCAAGCAGCCTTAGTACTATTACAGGTTTCAATTTTAGGTTTGTTGTATGCATATAAATGCATCATGTTTTAATTATTGCTATATATGTTATTTCATTAGAAATATTTTTTCTTAGGTACCAAAGATTTATCGCAGAAGAAAGTGAAAGAAGCAAAACATTTCAGTTCTGGTCATCTTACATCGATATGGTGCATACGCTGTTATCATTTATCAGGGCCACACGCACAACCAACTGGTCTCTTCATCTCTCATCCATCCGAGGAATGTTACCATGGTTCTTTGCATATGATAGGATAAACTATGCTAGATATTGTACTGTATACTGGCTCGAAATGATATCCTTAGAGACCACTCACCCAGGTAATACAAAATACAACCAATGATATTACTTGAAATGAATAGAGTATGAACTTTTAATTGTTTTTTCCCTTGAAGGTTCTCTGTCTGAAATCTCTACACAATGGACAGTTCAACGGCAAGATAAATACGGATTTTCAGCTATTGCATGTGACCAAGCAATTGAACAGACTTGTAATCGAGATTCCAAAACTAAAGGTGGTATAACTGGGATGACACTTAATCGAGGGGCAATCAGCAGGTGGATTCTGGCTCAAGCTGACCGATGTGCTATCACAAGGCAGTGCACTATGATGGCAGGTGTGGGAGAAGAACAAAGGTATCTATATAAATCCATATGAATTAAGTTAGAATAGCTACACATTTTAGTTTGGAGAAACACCACATTATTTATAATGCAAAATAGATATTTGTGGCATTTCAACAAACAAAAAAATATAATAGATTGATTGCATCGAACCTAGCAATATTTAAAATAACAATTAGTTAAAAAATCCGTTTATTTGTCACCAAATTCCCAATTTTTTTTCATAGAACACGAAAAGATCTTGACGAGACAGCTTGCAAGTTACATGAGAAGTCTGTTCAGCAAGTTATGGAAACAATCTGCTCAATGTTCAATCCTTTTAGTTCTGAAAGTCCAAATGAGCTTGTTAATATATGTAGTGGTGTAGTAGCTGATGAAGGAACAGCAGAAGACTTGAGGGATGCATATCTGAAAGGAGATGAGAAGGCAGAAGATTTTATGAAGTCAAGGGTGTTGTGTGAGGAACCGGACATTTTCTCTCCCATAACCACCATGAAATTACAAACATTTAAAACTATGGCAAAACCAAATGCTACTAAGACAACTTCTGGTAAAATGGTTCCTATAAAAAATGACTGTACATTTTGGGCGAGGCTTGTACTTATTGCACAAAATCGAAAACTTGACCTTCAAGAAGTGTTTAGCTACTCACTTAGATCATATCCCAGGGCATTGGCTTCTGATTCAGGCAGCCTTAATAAAACAGCCAAGTCAAAACTTCTTCATGCTTTGGAAGTGGAAGCAGGTCAACCACTAGTTGATGTAATACCACAACAGAGCACCACAATTGTTGATGCCATGGCGTTACTGCAAATGCTTAATGCTAAAGATATTCCTGGCACATTTTCCCAACTAGCTGACAAAATCTTGAAGAAAGTGATCTCTATTGCACGGTACAACAATTCAAAAAGAGTGGACTTTGTTTCAGACAGGTACCCGGAGGTTAGCACAAAGAATGCAGAAAGGCTGAATCGAGCAGCTTCTGGCACACAATCTGTTACAATCCTGAATGGTAACCAAAAAGTTCCAAAGCAGTGGAAAAAATTCTTGAATCTTGGTCGTAATAAGGAGGAACTCATTGAGTTTCTGGTTAATCAATGGAAATTAGTCCCTGCCTTTGCACTGGAACCAATTACTGAACTGTATGCGACTTGTGCTGAAAATTGTTTTTGCTTTAAACCATATCAAGACCATATTCTGGAAGTTGAAGAAGTTCCACACCTTACTTCCGACCATGAAGAAGCAGACACACGAATGTTTTTGCATGCACAACATGCAGGAGAATCATCGGAAAATGTAGTAATCAAAAGCCCTGACACTGATGTCTTTGTAATTGCCTTAGCGCATGACAGTACAAGCAATGCCAGAATAATATTTCAAACTGGTACAGGAAATAACGTAAGAAATATTGACACCAGCAAGGTTGCTGAACACTATGGTGACAAGTGCTGCAAAGCACTTATTGGCTTCCATTTTTTTACAGGTACATATAGTTCTATACCTCTCCCTTCAGTGTGGAAAGTTTGTATGTTACACCAAATATATTTGCCAGTTTGGCATGAATGAAGAGTATTATTTGGAAAGACAATAGCTGTTATTATATTTCAGTCTGTCTGAAGTTTCAAACATTCACTGGCATAATACTTGGCATATATACAACAAACATTCCACTATGGCCTTCCCTGCATAAGGAATTGACCCCTATCCTTCTTTGGATCTGCTATTATATTGATATGCCAATTAAAATTTTATTCTCTGGATGGGTGAATATTTCCTCAGTCTTAGTGACCCATTTCTTTTACAACTGCAATATGTTAACCTTGACCTACTGAAACTCATCTAGGGTCAGACTCAACCAGTGCATTTTTGGGAAAGGCAAGACAAAAACATGGCAAGTGGCTATAGCTCAGGAAGAGTATCTAGATGCTTTTGCAAGCTTAGGAAATGAATTAAACATATCAGATGAAACAATCACCATCTTGGAAAAGTATGTTTGCCACCTATACGGACAACCTAATGTGTCATCTGTTAATGAAGCACGCTACAGAATGTTTAAACTAGGGAAGTGTTCTGAGGAATCTCTTCCTCCTAACTCAGATAGCCTACACCAACATATTCTCAGAGTAAATTATGAAGCTTTTATAAGAAAACGGTCTACAATAAACAATATTTGTGATCCACCAACAATTGGATATGGCTGGACTATGGAGGGAGATAACCTCAGCATTAAATGGGGCACGAAGGAAAGTGCTCCAGATAGTATCCTGGAATATGTTATGTGCAAGTGCAAGAAAGGCTGTAACACCAAGCGATGCTCATGTCAGAAAGCCAATTTACCCTGTACAGAGTTGTGTCAATGCAGTGACTGTGCAAATGTGTCAAATGATGAGAGCAGTTCCATGGAAGATGATATTGATAACGGATTAGAAGATTTTGAATATGATGATGATAATGAAATGTAGACTAGACAAATTACAATACATGGAGCTACTGTATATAGAAAACTTTTGCCAGCCAGGAAACCACAAACAAGGCAAGGGGTCTAGTTAAAGTGCTCGGTATTTAAACTTTGATCAATGGAACATGATAAGGATAAAGTACTTTACCTGTGAAATCCATTCATTCCATTATTTTGTAAATAAACAATGTGTTATAAACAATAAACCGTCACACAACATGTTCTATACGCATGTTCTACAGTTCTGGTTATATCGATAAATGCATAATAAAAAAACATACCTGAAATAGCTTTCGGCTATAAGCCGGTAAAAACCGGCATATAATCGGCACAGGTTCGTGACGGAAGTATGTTTTTTGAAAGATGTGTTTTCGCAAAAGTGACAATAAACGCAATCGCGCAATGGAATTCAAAATAGTGAACTTTGAAGATTTCAATCGAGAATTAAAAAAAAATGCAGGCGGGATCGACAAGAACTTTTTAGATTTGGATTCAGCGTGTTTTTATCTATAAGAATATGTAGTTATTTTTTAGCTTAGCGAGGTGTCCTCGCTTAGCGAGGTGTCCAATTTTGGTGCACTAGCTCACGGCCTAAACTGCTTGTTGGCCACATTTGATGGGATCTGGCGCGGACAATCATTTGGGTTGAACGGAACTCTGTTTTCAACAGCAATAAAATTAAAAAACTATCGTCATCAGAATCCTTCGTCACGCTTTCGGTGTTGAGTGCCATGATAACTATCTTTCCCTTCTTCCCCCTTTGAATGTTCCTCTGGGTTATCTTGAATAGTTGATTTAGAAGTGGGAATAAGATCACATGCTTCGGAAGTAGATAAAGATGTACTTGTTTGGTCTGGTTCTGTGCTGGCTGGTGAGCTTGAGTTGGGTTTTGCAAGAGACATAAATCCTTCTGGACATTGATCTAAAGCAGCAGGGTTTTCTGTAGAAAAACCCGGTTGCCGTATCTAAATTGACAGATGCACAGTAGCTGGCTGGTACATCGGGGCTAGTAGCTGGAACACGAGACGTGCATGGGTTCGTGTCACATTTATGAGTTGGAATGGCTGAAATTGTTGAATTGGCTTGTACGCTTGAGTTTGGCGCATTATTGGATTCTTCCATGTTTTTCATATAATTGTTTGAAGTCCCGTTTTCATTGTCTACTACAGCTCGGTCATTTGCACCCATTTTTGCATTCTTTGAACTGTAGTTGGCTTCAATTTTCCTTTTTCGTCTCAAAACTTGGATGTCGTGATTATGTGCCATTTTAGTTTGTGTTGTTAGTGTTGACGGGTATGACAAGCACAGCCCCCGCGCTGCAAGACGTCGAAAACTTGTTTTGTTCGCTCCTCCTCGTCTGGTCATCATTTGATGCATGTTCATGTCCCGATTTCGTGCGTTTAAAAGAATGCCAATTCCGGTTAACTTAGCATTTCTAACTTTCTCTGCACACTTCTTAGTATTTCTTTTGACATTTCTATAATTCACTGTACCGGCGGTTATCATTCTGTTAAATATCGGACATTGTTCCGCAAGTTCTTTTTCCTGCTCTTCATCCGAGAATGACTTCAAGTCAGATGCTTTTGAAGCACGAAAACAACTTGAGAAACTGCGCCCACATATTTTTCCAACTTCGGCCTTTAGTTTAACTTCGATCAGTTGTAAAAGTTGTTCTCTTATATCTTCTACTTCCCAAATTGCATGGCCTAAAAAATAATGTTCCATACCTAATTTCTGTCGTATACATGCAAGTTGGCCAGGTAGGGGTTTGTCACAAAAGGTCAAACTTGAAACAAGATTCCTACATATATATCCTTAAATGACTAATGTAGCTATAAATCAGCTATATGTAGTGTCAATATTAAAGATCAACTGATCAAGTTCCATTATCATCAAAATAAAAATGTTCTGAACAAGGTTCTGAACCTTGTAATCTTATTCCCATTCTTATTGTTGAAAGCTTTTGTTTTTAGCAAAAAATTGTATGTTTCCTTGTAAAATGTCATTTAATCCCCGAGCCGGCGCGAAGCGCCGTGCGAGGGTACTAATTCCGCTCGGATATTTACACCCGGGTATGTGAAAACATTGTGGAATGCAAAGTCGTCCACCATTTTTTTTTGTCATGGACGGTTTTTTAAGTTATGCGCATGCGCGAGTTAAAGCCGAGGGAAAACTGGTAACTAGCTGCATCATGATTGGCTAAGACAACGATTTTGTTTTTATATGCAAACTTCAGAAAAATAACTGTCATTTTGGTATTTTATTTTTGGCATTTAATTTATAATGCATTTATGTGAAAACTTTTTTCAAAATTGTACTCTGGAGTCGGGACATATTAATTCAGACAAATATTAAGTCTCCAAAACAAGAGAAGTGAAAATATTTTAGAGGACTTTCATTTACTAAAGTCAATAAGAAAATAAAGCAGTCGAAAAGCTGAGAAAGGACAGAATTTCGAGTTTTATAGCGTTTTAAATTACACGGTAAGTGTTTATTTTGCATACTTGGTTTTTCAGTTTTGCCGTCAATTGGCATGCAACTATAGTTTGTGGTTTTGAAATTGCACAGTTCATCCTGCATGTGTGGTCAACACAACATTGTTTTAGTGTTAATCCAAATGCGTTATATAGAAAAGAAAAACATATTTTATCTAAAAAACTTCATAGTATAAAAATACTGTTCAAAAACAGTTGAAGTTTTATGACAATTTCGAAACGTTTTGTACAGTAAATCAAAGCCAAAAAAGAACAAAATAACATACCTACTTTATATAGTTTGGCAATTGGTAATTTTATTTTTAAAAGTAAAGATAATATCACAGTTTGTACAGAAAATAAAATAAATATAGAGTAAAAGGCAGTTTAGTTTACAAACTTTTCGAAACGTTTTAGTGAACGGAAGGTTGCATTAAAACATTAATTTGAAGCTTATAGAATGCATAAGAACATACCTACCGCATATATCTCATATTTCTATGGCTAAAACAACTAATATTTTAATTATTTTTGCAGCTTTTGTAAACTGTTTTGTACTCCAGAAAAGAAATTTATATTATTAATCGAGTTGCCATGGCTACTGTGCTTCCTCTTCTTGAAACAAAATTTCCATTTTTTATTCTTTCAAGAATTCTCAACCCAAAATAGATTTCCCAAAATATTATTGTTTCCTTCCACTCTTCTTTCCAAACTATTACAGTAATGATCAAAATTTTAATGGCACATTTAAAATGAAGGGAAACACAATGATTACGTCAAGTAAAACATTTCATATGGCGATAGCCTTTGAGTGCGTCGTGAAGAGGGGTGTAAGCCAGAGATCCAATTCAGTTTTCCAAGCCAAAATTTTGCTTTGAACCCAGATATCTGACTCGTCTACCACTTTTGCATAGCAGATTTTGTGATGAAAAAGCTTAGTAACAGTAATGTTTTGGAATGTAGTGTCTGTCAATGTTCGGGTGCATGCCGCATGGGGCGAGGGGTTACTGCAAGCATGTATTTCTAGTTTAAGTTTAATAAAATGATTGCATTTTGGACTAAAGGGAGATTTGCACCAGACGTAGGGCCCCCAAAAGGGAATTTTGGGGGAAGGGGCTCCAATGGTATTTTACATAAGCCCAAAAAAAGCTTTTGGTTGCCCTGCCAACAATCCTTGTCCCTGTTTACAAGATTTCACACTCTGAAAGGTACAACAGTAGAATAACAGTCTATTCCCAGTTCAAGCCAGCAGCCCCTTCCTTCAAATAAAGTCAGACCTTGCATTTTTCATTTTTTATACAATCACTATTTTTATAAAACAGTGTAAATGTACACAAAAGTTTTTTAAAGTTTTTTATTATTTTTCTATGCGTTCTCGGACAGTAAATTTTATTAAGAACGAATCTTTAACTGCCAGTTTTCAGTTATCAGCAGGTAAATGAGAAAAGGGAAGACTGTAGACTGGTAGTCGAAAACTCGTTCTATAAAATAAAATTTACTATGAGAGTCCGGGAACGTCTCGTAATATGATTAATCCTGTCACGCATCTACCATTTTTAATACTACTTTATAAAGTTTAATAAATATTTAGAATTTTCGTAAACAATGGCAATGCCAATCGAAAAGAATTAAAAAAAATACCCATTGACAATTAATATAATAGGATATGCAGCACACCCGTGATACTATAACTATAAGAAATACTAAAAATATTATTTACGAATTTACATTTTACCTTTTTATCGGTTGCATTACAACACGTTTTCGTTGCTGTTGAACTAGAATTTAATGCTGATGTCAATGTTCATTTCGCCTTTGCCGCCGGTAAGGCCTTTGTATGTTCTTCTGTTGTTGTTGTGGACAAACAGCGTTTTACCCGTGTACGCATGAAGGTTTCATCAGCTTTTTCTTGGTTACTTTGAATTTGTAGCTGACCATCTGACATTATCTTTTGCCCTTTCTTAATATTGTATAGACAATTTTTACAGATACATTTCAAGTTCACGGAGTACTCCACAGTGCATTGCAAGAATTGTTCTACAATGGTGCACGCCTCTGTTTTATCACCGTATTTTTTTTTAGATCTTCGTAGCAGATTATGCAGATGAAATCAGAAGATGGTGAAAGAAAGGGTGAACTTTTTGTTGGCATGTTTTCTGCCATGTCTGTAATGCATATTGCACAGATATGATTCCAATGTTTACAAATTTGGAATTTAGGGTGTGACATCGCAACAAACTGCATGATACTAATTTCAAACAAATTCCCATATACATACATGCAGTTAGACACTGCACTTGTACTGTTTAAGATTATTTAGTATATATGGCAAACAGTATTGATTTTTGCCATTTGCAGATTTGGAGTGAATTTAACATCGACTGTTTTAAAAGATTTTTAAAGATACTGATTATGTAGATACTGATTATATTGTTTATGTTTGTACAATATTTTCAGAATGACCACACAATGACAAGTGAAACACAATGTGTCAACTGACAAACAGCAACAGGGACATGCCAGCATACTGATAATTTGTGCGTAAAATGATTCATGACGATGTAATCTATATAGGCAAATAGTCGAAACGTAATTATAAACAATTTTACATGTAAAACACCACGGTTACTATTTTAGGAGTTTCTACTGTACTGTTTTGAATACTGTATAAGCATGTATATAATTTTAATTATAAGTTGCAAATTGTAATATTTGATATTAAGTTTAGAAAATCTTGGATTACTCGCTTATTATTAATACGCCTTCGTAAATTGTCTGTATTGCCATTGGTATTTTAAAATCTCGGCCCTTCGTTCAATGGACAATCATGAACATGACTCTTGAACACAATGAACACACAAGTATGTTTCGACGCGAATATGACAACAATATTTTAAACAATATTATAAACAGCTATGTTCCTCTCGCTATAGTTGCTACTTTGTGAATTATGACTGTTTACAACTATAATCTAACTGAATTTTGCGAAATTAACGGCTTGGATATAATGCCAAGGAATGTAAATATTTATACTTCAATATATTTCCGAATCGATATTCTCCCCCCTGTAAATCATGGACTCATCTACATTCATTTACCGCCGGCTATTCTTGTGCCAGATTTTACAAGTCTATATTTCCCCCTAGGGCCTCCAACGTTACTTCATGTTATTCACACTATAGTGGAGCGAGAAAAAACAAATGGAAAGATAGACTTGGAGCAAGTCTATATATTGACTAGCCCAGGGTTGACTACCTCACAGGCGTTCTTTGCGGGTGACGTCTATACATTTGTCATGCGGTTGATCACACTAACTCGTAATCTCTTCGTAACAAATCGTAGCATGCTCGTATTGAGATCGCAAAATAACGACGGCTTCTATTCTATACTAATATAAAATTAAAGTTCCTACCATAATGATAAAAATATGTTCTTTAATGACCTTTAAAGTATTAAATCTCGAAATAATGAGCTCTTGACATCCTTGTTTTCGCTGATGTACATTTGGATTTAAAATAAAGACTACTTAGGTAAGATTGCTTGTATGAGTATTTATAAAAATTTACAACTATTCTTTGTCAAAATTTACACTATTCTTGACATGTGTTTTGACATGTAAACTGTATTAAATACGTTCGACAGATAATGTTTATTATGAACTGTTTCATTCAACAGCCATGCTGCATCATGTAAATACAACACAAAATATCATGCCACTACAGCCCAGACTGCAGAGTATGGCAAAAAAATTTTTTGTCCAATGCGTATTATTGGCAGTTTTAAACATTAATACCAACTTAAGTGCACACTTGGCTAAAGTTTCGGCAGTTGCACACCTAGATTTGTGTCTTGCACACCCGAGATCTCGTCGAAAACTGCCATACTCTGCAGTCTGGACTACAGCTTTGTGAACAGTCTTGTTTTCATTCAAAGCTTAAGCAATGTCAATAGGATATTGTTGCTCAGAAAACAATCAAGAAGGAATTGCTATCTAGAACCCATTTCCACCAAACGTTTTTGTGCATGGTCCAAGCCCTGACCAGTTGGGATAGGCCTGCATTATTTCTGTTATGGGCAATAAAACATGTCTTGTAATGCTTCTCCATAATCTAGCTTGAGAGACAGCAGGCATGAAATAATTGGCCACAAGCATCACAACCAATCCAGTCATCTCCTTCATCTTCTTTGCAAATTTTGCAATGGGAATCATCTCTTCTTTGGGTAGCACGGGTGGCGGAAGTGGTTAGCGCGCTGCCTCTTACCACTGAGTTGAGCCTGTTTCACAACAGGTCGAGGTCACTGTTGGTACTCGCATGAGATCGGCAGTGTGCTCAAATAACTCATGTAAGTTGAGATTCTCTCCTGTGCTTCGAGGGTTTTCCCCGGGTACTCCGGTTTCCTCCCTCTAATACTAACCCTTAGGAACTAACAATGGGGCCACAGTAATTGGCTGACGCTGTTGTGGACTCCCTGCCATTGAGGCGAAGTTGAATAAAATAAAATAAAAGACAAGTTTTGATTTTTTATCAAATTGATTTGTTTAATTTAGAAAGTACAAATACTTTATAACTTAATTAGTTTATTTGAGTGTGCAGTAACAGAATCTTACTCAGCAAAATCATCATAACAGCTTCCAAAAAGTGCAGATAAAAGTTTCTCTCTTTCACTGTTAAGGTTAAAAGATTGGTCAAGTGGTTCTTCTCTGGTTATACAGTTAAACTTAGGGGGACCGCCTCCCCTAATTCAGAGTCTCTAGATCGTCGGAAAATGCATTTTCAGAGTCTTCTTTACCTCTTTTGTTAGGCCCTTTCATTAATTCTTTCATTATGATACAGTATATGAGTTTATGCTATTTGCTGCATTTTTTTTAATTCAATTATTTTGGGGTCCCAATTGAGAAAATGCTCTCAATCTGTAAGTGGACCCTACACCGACCCCTACATTTTGAGGGCGCCTGCACAATTTTAGGCTCTCTCTCAAGTTGGGGGCCCCTATTAGGTCGGGGGCCAGGGGCAAGTTGCCCCCCCTCTCGGCAGCCCTGTCAGTGGTAGGGTACTACCAGTTAAAATATATATATGTTTAAGAAGCCAGAGTAAGTGAAGTTCTAGTTACCCTGGGACTTAATTTAATCTACAGTAAAGTACAATAGTTGGCAACATCTGGGATGAAATTCTAGTCAAATCATGGTATTGAAAATCTAATGCCATTCACTAATAATTTAAATTATTACAACTAATTGATTGTTATAACTAACCAAACAAATCAGAACACCACAGTTATAGTTATCTCTCTGAACAAAATGCCTTGGCTCTATACATTGCCAATCCTTGCTCTTCCAACCAGTTTTAATGTCCACCACAATGCTGCAAAATTGGGAAAATATATGGTTGAACCTCCTTTGTATTGCCTGATAAGAGGCTGAGCAACCACAAGACTATATAAGGCCTTTTCTGTAGACGTTATAGTATATAAATGTAATCTGATCATCTTCCCACTGTGGATAACAGCACAAATTTTGAGTCAGACAGACATACCTTATGTTGTCAATAAGTTGTTTTAATGCTGGATTGTTTGTACTTGTTATTGATTGCTGCTGCTGACCATGTAAAGGATCCAGGTATAATCGAAGTGACTTTTTGCAATCAATCACCTGTAAATCATAAGCGAGAAAATTAGTAATCTAGTACTCAGTATAATTTGATATCAACTGGGATACTGCCAAAGCTGGAGGGGAAACGAAACATCCATTTGCATATCCCACCTCTCCTTGTCATCGACCAATAGATTGAAATGTTTGGGCTTAAACACATGGGCGTTTCTGAAATATTGTGAATATAAGACAAAATATTTGTGCATGGTCAGGTACCGTTCAACATACAGTAAATCGCATTAAATTGAAGTAACTGTACTTTGTAGTTTGAAGAGTTTCCTCTATTATAGTTTCCTATTTTATCTATATTAACTATAACAGCATCTGCATCCATGGTAAATTAATGTTTTGTAATTCATACCAATAGCGTCCAGTGGTTGAAGGTGATGTTCATGGGGATGAACATTTTCCTATGCCACCAAAATTCTCTCCCATCCATAGTCTGTGGGTGCTTGACTGCCTTTGAACAAGCTCACAGAGGGTGGCATCGGCATAGAACGTTTCCGGATTTGAGACGCGTAATTTCCACAACACTGTATTACCTACAGTGCAATATGAAGTCCAGTGTTAATAGATCTGTCACTTTTTAGTAACGTAATAGTGCATGTACTTATTAAATAGATTATCAACGAAATACCAGATTTTCTCCTGTTACGAAAAAGAGAAGATATAAATGATAGCTTCACATTTGAAAGATATTACTTATACAACCATTACAGTTTCTAATCTTTTTTTACAATTGTACAACACAGCGTCTCGAAGTATTAATTCAAAATTACACTTGTGTTTAACTTAAGATTCATGATACCATTAATTCATTGCGTCAAACACGCATGCAATTTTTCATGAATCCCTTATTGAACCTGCTAATGAGTCTGCTAACATTTTAAGAAAAAACTACCTTATCCACGAGCCAACCGGGAACAAAATGTTTGTGTATGACTGGCTTTATATTCTTGAACTCGATACTATAACCAGGGGGGAGTAATGTGCACAAGTCTGACACGTTTAGTTTCACAGGACCATATTCCAGTATGTATTTTCCAGTATAATTCTCTCGAACGGTGAAAGGCATTTTGATGTGGATGAGCTGTCACTTGAAGACTTGTTGGTCTCTTCGACGTCAATTTCCATTGGTAAATCGCAGCTGAAACGAAACAGTATTAAACATGCTCATTATGCAGAAATACTGTCCTTTTCTCTTTTTATATTTCTCAAGTAACGTACTTATTATTGGTTATTTTATTACTGGTTATTTTATAAGACCAATAACTAAGTGTTATAATATAAAAGCAATATAGAGACTTAAAATGATAGTGTATATACCTGTCTTGGATTGACGGTTTCGTGTCAGGATTTGAAAATTCTTCATCGGGTACATCCAGAGTAAGATCAATGAATAGGTGCTCTTGTACAGGTAGTTCCTGTAAAATAAAATTAAATAGTCTAAAGAATAAAAATCAACGTTGTTGTAACAGCTATAAAAAATTATTATAATTTATCTAATGTAGGTGGGAAAGAGCTTTCTTGTTTCTTAAATCTTTTATTCTCACCTTATCATCATTTATACTGATATTTGTTTGTGCGACCGTCTTTTTCTTTTGTTTTCTTCTAAGCGACAACTTCTTGTGGAACACTTTATGATAATCTGTTGACGTAATTTTTAATTTCTTTTTTTCAGGGCTACTTCTGAGAAAAAGACCTTCTACTCTCGGACAAGTTGCGCGAAGTGCCACTTGCAGATTGTCGACAATAGTTAACGCCTCTTGAAGGATCTTCGCATCTTCTACCAGAAATGAGACATCCTTCAATCCGGACAGATTATCTTGAAACTGTCTCTTGAGTTTCGCAAGAGTGCCGGGTTGTACTGATGGTGTGGAAATTTTTTCTGTTTCTTTTGTAGACTCAGGTGCAGACTTAGGTGTTTGTGATTCAGGTGGTGACACTTCTGGAGTTATAGGTGGATCTTGTGTAAGCTTACTGAAGTGAACCGAATTGCTGTTAGCAGTTGGCGGATTGATTAGCAGGCCATCAGTATCTAGTGTAATGAAGACGCTCTCTCGATAGGCCAGAGGTAAACTGGAAAATTGCCACTTGGAAAAGAAATTGAAGATTGCAAAGAAATGCTTGCATGGGAAAGTGGATTGCCTCCAAGATTCGCATGTGCAGCTTGGAACTGAAAATTGGACCAGGTAACTCAGTTAATTGTTTCTAGAACTTTTGACCAAAAACTTCCCTTGGTGATCGTTTAAACAAGTAATTTCATTTCCCTGGATCTCTTGGGCAGCGAATATATTTTTAAGGCAATGTTTAACAAAGTTAGGTGGACAGTTTTGCAGGTAGTCTGGAACAATCGCGTTGTACTTTCGGTATGAACCACTTAAACGTAAGTTAGCACTTAGGTAGGTTTGGTATGAATCCAGCAGGAAAGAACATACAATCATGACGACAATGCCGTAGAGAGATTTGTCAATGGATCTGGGTAGGTAGTCATACTTAAATAGCCTGTTCATAGACTCCACTCCGTTATTAGTGTTCACGATGTTTAATGCTTGTGATTTTCGAAATGCGTGACACCAGCGAAAATGACAAGGGATCCACGTTTTTTCCACATAACTTCTCACACTTTCTTTTGTTTTGTAGAGTGTTGATTGGCGAAGCTTGGATAACTCGTCGTTATACTGCGTCTCTGTTGGAGCACTACCAATTCTTGTCATCGCTGACTGGAGAAATTCTTGCTCGTTCTGATCTAGGCCATTCTTCCCGGCTCTAGCCCAACGCTGGATTGCCTGCTGACGGTGGAAATCACAGATATATGCAACAACACCAGGAAAGCATGTTTCAATCGCCCCTATTTCAGCTGTTGAAAAATCCACCATGAAGTATTTTGACCATGAGACTCCAGTCCCGGTTCCATCCTCGCAAGATCCCCAAGGCTTCGGATATGGAAATTTCGTCCTCATGTTGACACATAAACTCGGCAACCACCTTGTAGCCAACGTTGGTGTTCACACATAAGAAGAATAACGGCATGGCATATTTCGTTGTTTTGTATGTCACGTCAAGTAGGGGAAGGTCACTTCCATATTTAAGCAGAAGTTTTCGTTGCCATTCTTCTTGATGAACAAAAAGAAAATTATCACTCTTGTTTGTAGGCACGGTGTCACCAAAATAGTTCGGTTCGCCTTCTTGGGTTCGGAGGAAGAATCTTGTACTTGGCGATGACTGTTTCCAATCTGTTATTTTCCGAAGAAGAGACTCTTGGTCGTCGTTGCAGTACTTCTCGGCGGCAACAGCTCTTGCAATATGATTTTGTAGGTCCTTGGAACTGGGATAGTATCTGCAATTTGTTTTCCTTGGCCAGGTGTGTTTCGGAGCACCGGAGAATAGCTCTTTTACCACGAATTCTTCCAGACACCGTTTCACTTCTTTTGCACCAGTGATATTTGTTCGATTATTCTTTTGTCGATCACCTGTTTACGGATGCATTTTCACCAACTGGATGCCCAGAATGCACATTGCTTATAGGGAGTTTTAGATAATGTAGTGAAGATGTCTTTATCGCCTCATTTGATCCCAGTTTTTTCTTAAGGTCTTCCAGTGTTTTCTCTTTAGCCATTCGGACGCTGTTAGGAGTGGGAAAATTACCTGATAATTCAAAATCGTTGAATATTTCGATATGCCGTAGTTGTATCGTGGCCGAACAATTCAGTTTTCGTGTTCCTTGTAATTTTATCCGACAGTTCCTCCAATAGTTGTGTTCATTTACAGGCTTTGGCTTCCAACTACCCCTCACATCCTATACGGGTTGTACAAATATAATTTAACTGTGATTAACAAAATCAATAGGCGTTACTTTGTAAACTAATAAAAATTAAATACCATATCATAACCATGTAAACAGTGTCTGATTTCTGTTCCAATGATCACAAATGGTTTACCAAACATAGAAATCGGTATGTTTCCACGCTTGTGCTAAAAAATTGGAAATGCTAGGAAACCATTTGATAAGAAATCAGTACGATAGAATACACAACCAATATATATATTCCTATTACTGAAACAAATACTACGACATGCACAACCATTACCGAAAACTATAAACTATTCGTAGAAGAGAAATGTCTGCAACATTGTGGTAATTTGGACAAGATGCGCAGTTGCCTGTTATTGGATTGTTATACGGTCAGATACCTGGCTAAGTGATGAGAATGACTTAACTGAAGTAAAGAAGCAAGCACTATCAACCTTCACAAGTGTTTCTATACTATTCTATGAGGATGCAAAAAAAATTTATTTTTATTGTTATTATAAATTATTGTCATTATTGATTAGCAGTAATATATAATTTACTAGCAGTAATATATAATTTTATATTATAAGTAGTATGTAACGAGCAATTTCATTGGCTAATTGCGCGTGCTTTATGATGCAATAAAGCACGGCCACTGTTTTGATTTTTCTCCCTTCGTCCCTGCTTGTTAAATTTTCCTCGGAATTGTCAACACAATATGAACAAAATTATAATAGTTTTAAATCCAAAGTCTGTCAGAAAGTCCGCAATTTTAAAATTCTTTGCGCTGACCGAATGTAACGATGTCTCAAAGGCTATCTCAATACGAACATGCTACGATTTGTTACGAAGAGATTACGAGTTACTGTGATCAACCGCATGCCAAATGTATTGACGTCACCTGCAAAGAACGCCCGTGAGGTAGTCAACCCCGACTAGCCCAGGGACTACCCATTATATTTGCTTGGTGGTATGACTACAGTCAAATTTAGTTTGTACCAAAAAAAATTCTTACTGGCGAGGTTAAAACTTCTGCATGGTCCCTTTCGCATTGTTAGATCCTCAGCCGGCCAACTGGCTTTTCTCTTATTTTGAAACTAAAATGTATGATACCATGAAATTACATTTTATAATTTTTTGTAATATATATTTTTATATGCATATGAAAATTTTGCAGTTTTCCAAGAGTAATGCAACTATATCGATTTCTGGAATTGCATCCGCCTTAAGTGCCCACTTTCCATTTTTATTAGCCATAAAACTGTCTTCATTAAAGTGCATACAACAAAGTCTACTGTTTTTCCAACAGCATCAATCCATGCATTGCAGATATGTGGTTTTGATAAAGGAAACCTATATATAGATAATGAAAATAATCATTTTCTATTTTAAAAGTACAGGGGCGGATCCAGGGGGTGTCAAACGTGGCTCAAGACACGGTCAGATTTTTGCGATCCTGATTTGTGAAACTTCGTTCATAAGGACGAAATGAGTATTGATTAATAAACGAATTTGTCTCATTCATTTTCAATTCAAATACTTTTTACATATTTTATAGTTATAAACTAAAAACCTTTACCTTGCGTCAAAATCTCGAAATATTAGCAAATAACCACGAAATAGCTGCGTGTTTTATTATGAAAGCGGGGGAAACCCCGCGAAGATTGAATATTTTGCATATCAAAAGTTTTCTACGACAATTCACCGATAACTGCACGAACTAGGCTCTTCACGTTCGGAAAGAACTCGTAAAATGCGACTGCGATTTTGCGACACAGTCCGCGGTTCCACTGTTACTAAATATAGTAACTTCTTGCCACATTGAGACATGGTGGAGGGTATCAAGCCAATCACAGCGCAAGATTGGTGAGACACGGTAGCCATGTTTTCGTTGCACAATAGTGCCCAAGGAGTTGTATTCGGTAAATTCTCGGTAGAATCTCTAGAGCATGTGACTGTACATTCCCCTTTAGAATGTATTTTGGAGAATTGTTTATCATTATTTCCACAATTCATCAGGATAGTGAATACTGTATAAGTTTTTGATGTTATAAATGCATAATTTGCAGGTTTTCTTGTACGGTATTGGATATGGGTCCATGGCCGACTTCATCTATTTCAGGAAAATTGTTGCTAAGTAGAACCGCTTAGTTGCCTAAGCTTACTTAGCTGATGTACTATATGGTCTACAAATATATATCACTTATTCAATTATAAAAATGCCAGATGAAGAGAATTTTCTCATCCTTTTGTCCATATATCCTTCCTGGTCTGTTTCTCCCTATCTGTTCATTCAGTACTTAGTCAGCCCAGTTTTGTTTTGTACCCTGTCACTGTTGTGCATGCTGAAGGTAAAGCAACTTACTACAGTAGGATTAGAGATTTTCAGAACAAAATCCTAGCAATGCTTGACGTGTGTTTGTTTATAAATCTTCTGTTGTAGAATATTTTAACACTATATATATGGACAACACTAAAATCTCCTTACAACTCAAAGGATATACCTTATCCTGAAGAATCCCCTTCCTATGAAACTGCCTTCCCCCAGAAGCCATGCAGCTGTTAGATAATGATAAGTCATTTATAAATAAGAACTGGTCCTACCAAGGCAGGTTGACATTTTCTGTGGCCTAGGAAAAACGTCATATGTGAACAATAGTATGTTTCAATGTATTCATGTTTTTGCTAGGGAAATCATGCATTTGGCACTTTGACAAACATAACACAATATCAATTTATGTTAACAAAGCCAATTAGCTATTATAGCCTGACTCTGTGAGCCTGTGGTTAATAAGAACAGCAACTAAATATAATGGTTGCAAAGCCGCATCTAATGATCCAAATTCTGTGTTCATTATTCCATGTCTACTATATATCATCAGGACTGCACCTTTCATATTATTGCAATGGTATATCAAGTGAATAATATTGTCTGGTCACTCTGGTGACAGGCAGAATAGAATACAATGTGTTTCACTGTGATTCAAATTATGTTTTTCTTATCCCTATCAATTTCTCTTATCTTATCTTATCTTATCTTATCTTATCTTATCAAGGAGTCAAGGTAATAAAGTTTTGAGTTTCTTTACAAAAATTATGTAACTGCATAAGAGATTTCTATGTATAATATAAGCTTCTACTGTTCAAATCATAAAAATAATAGATATTTTTTATTTCTATGGTTCAAATGCAAGGGATCTTTCTTGGTGGAAACTGGTCTAAATTCCAAGTATTATTCCAGTTTGACTTCAAAGCTCTGAACACCTAACTACTGTTGTTAAGACAACTCAACAGTCTCATTAAAGCCTTTTTTCCCCAATTGCTATTGTGCTGCTGTTACAACATGGACCAAAATGAATTTTCCTTACTATTTTTGTGTTTTAAGATAATAATAACTTGATATTTTAAGTATTGACTAAGATTCTTTTTTTGTCTAAAATACGCATATTTAGAGGACAATTTTGGAATAAATGCCCAGCTCAGAATGCAGGAAATGGCATTTCCGGGCATGAAATTTCAAAATTTTCCCGGGGGAGCACGTCCCCGGACCCCATTTCGTTAATTTTTGTCTGAAATTCGGGTTCGTTGAGAACGAATTTTAGAAATAAATCCGACACTCAGAATGCAGGAAATGCCATTTGCGGGCTCCAAATTTCAAAAATTTTCTGGGGGGGCTTGCCCCCGTACCCCCCTAGGGGAACCGGACCTTGTATCCTGACACGGTCATACTCGGAGACTGGATCCACCCCTGAAGTATATAATAAATCAATAATATGTACAATTTAGTGTAATAAATTAGATTTGAAAAATGTATTATTAAAATGTATAGAATTTAGTTAAATACTTACCGATGAAAACTTATGTTGCTTTTGCTTTTCTGCCTATTTCTGCAACCCACATATTCGCATGTTTTGAACTTTTTGTTACAAAAATTTTTTTTCTAACCAAAACCTTAGTACCATCTTCCTCTCAAAAACGCAAAATATACTTTTATAATTACAGTTTTTCAAGTATTTAACCTCTGTTTTTAATGTTAAAATGTCCCTAGCAAACGCATAGCAATGGCTGAATCCTTTTAAGGAAAAGTCAAAAACTTATTCCTATGTGACCCAATTTGGTTTAAATGTGATATTTAACAGTATGGAATTACTATAAAGGCCTAAAATGCATGGTAGAACAAGAATATAATATTTAAGGGCTGATGTATATTGGGTTTTTTTTATAAATACGCAAAAAAACTTGCACGTTCTTTCGCAAGGTTTTGAAATATACGCATTTATTTATTAAAAAATATATACATCACATTTGGGAATAGTTTAAAATAGAAAAACAGTGCAAAAATAAATGTTTTTCTGGGGAAAAAAGGCATTTAAACTGATATAAACCATGAAACCACTAATATACTATAAACAAATTAGGCATTTTAATAAACAAACAATGAAAACTACACAGGACTTCCGTACGGGTTATCTGTGTCAGAGCATACGGGACTTGAATTTGCCCCCTTTTTTTACTGAATTTACATTACGATTACATTATAATTTATTTATAATCTCTATGCGTTAGCCTGTGTTCACAGAACCTACAATTATTATTAACACTTGCTTTTTTCTGCTGTCGTTCTCGTTTTTTTACCATTTTTTTCGGAGTTTCAGTTTGAGACATGAATATACATGAGAACTGCGACAAATTTATAGAATTATTCAAAACATAAACAAATCTCGCCACTCACGCGTGACATTCATAGGGAAAACCCGTGCTGATCACGGATTGATCTTTTTGGCATCTTTTTTATATCATCCCCTCAAGCCCTGTTCTTTCAAGCAAACCTTTTTAAACACCCCCGAACATGAACTTGTACATATTTACTTGGAGCACCAGAAACGTAGCTTATCAAACCATGAAACTCTCAAAGAAAACTTTACATTTCAAAATTTGAAGGGCTTACACTTACAGAATATATACGTGCCAGATTACTTATTTGTGATCGCAATCACAAAAAGCCCATGTTGTGAATGTAAAGCGGCTATTAGCATAGCCCAAGAAATTATCAAGAAAGGATTCTTAAAGCTTGCAGACATGTTCAGATTATGTAGTCCTAACGTTCAGTATAAATCTTTCACACTTGCAGAAAATTATTACAACTGCCACTGGCAGTTGTTGGAACAGGATCTCTTAAACAGGGAACATTTTGCTTGTACCTACTTAACAAGCTACGGCCAGCAAACTTGTACATAATACAGACCCTTATGGCAGAAACATGTAAGCACAAACAAATGCACGGAGACATGGGAAAAGAAGAAGTCAAGAAACTTTTAAACCTGGCTGAGTTGGCAAGTGAGTGAGAACGTTTGAAATATGCTATTGCAAAGTCATCGGGGATCTCGAATACAAAAGCAGAAAGTATTTACGGGTTCTCTAATTTAAGTGAAAAGAACAAGCAATGGCTACAAGCAATGGAAACACGCTGCGATTTGTCGGCCTGATTTTAGGTTTCTCTGAATGTTAATGAATGTTAAAAAAATGTTTATATTGCTATGTGTAGGGACGCGGATTATCTACTGCAATATAATGAAATATTATACCTCAACTTCAAATTGTCCAATCAGAAAGCTCAGTTTGTGCCACGTGAGCATGAAATTAATCGCGATATTACGCCTTACGTCATCACTTAGCGAGCCTGCGTTCCTTTTGACAATGTTCCACCCGATGTTCCCCGGGGAACATGGGGTGGAACATTATTCGCGTAGACCACGCGAGACAACACGTACGACTCAATGTGTGAAAATGGAGGGAAAACAATATGGCGTTCGTAATTTGTTTGTAATTTCGTAAAAGATTTCTTTCTGAAGTGACTGAGAGATGCGAAGATCAGGACGAGGGTAAGGGCCCCCGCCGTTATGGACCTTGCTCTCCTTTGCCGGTATGTGCTTCACTGTGGGAGAAGTGTGGCTGTGTGGACACCACTTCCCGCCCCGATGTACTTTATTAGTTTCGTCAAATAGGTAAAATTATTTACAAGGTTGATTAAAACAAAACATAGTATGTTTATATATACATAGATATGATTACAATTGAATTTCGCACTTTAAGTTCCTAATTAAACCACGCTATTAATAGGTGTTTTTTCTCAACTAAAGGTGTGGGTGGGTTTTTCTTTTTGTGTTTTCTCACAGGCAGTTGAAACCAGAATGAACTGAGTTGAAGTTTTGGCTAGCTTTTTGCTGATAACTAAAGAATTTCGGCTTAAGGAACTACGCAAATACTGATAATCTAATCCCAACGAATTGACAGAAGTTGGGAGTTGTTGCCAACTTGCTGTTTTCTTTGCATATGTTTTCCGTTTCTGTCAACAGGTTTTACATCAAAGCTATGTGAAACACGTACATGACCAATAAAATGTACTTCAAACAGACTTGGGAGACTTACTTTTTTCAATTGTCTACTTACTTTCTACATGAAGATGACTTAATTTCTAGCTGTTTATTTTAGATCTAACTGGAATGGGTGTCCTCTAAACCGAAAAAAAATACTAATTTTGAAAACAATTTTCTTTTGCTCCTTAATTTTTTATTTTAGACACCCATTCCAGTTGGACTCAATAACTTCAATATAAACGCTTACTAATTCAGACAATCTCAATCTGTGACATTGCTTCCAGACCCATCTCCCGATGGCTTAAAGATAAGCTGTGCAATATTACAATTTGCAGGGTCACGTGACAGTTGCTATGGCAGCCAATGTGTCATAATTGTTAACATTAGGCTGATCTAACAACTTGACAAGTTGGTGAAGAATGCTCAAATGAGCTTCGTGTAATTCAGATTTTTGTATATTTTTTGCAAAATGAGCTGGAGCCATGACTTAAGTGCACTGAGGACAGCGAGAATGAGATGGACACTGACAATACAGAAGAACACAATTCTGAAAGTGGGAAGAATACTTTATGAGTGTCCAGGTATTGGGGAAGAAATAGAGCAGTTTGTAAAGCAGTACGGTGTGGGGGCAGATGCGTGGAGACGAACATGCATATTGAATTTTGATGGTAATCATAAAGTAATGAAAAAGGTGACATTCAGGAGAATAAAAGAACACTTAGAAGATAAGTATGATCGAAAAATCTCATATGGCAGTGTACTTCAGTTGTGCTGCGCTCGTAATAAAAGAAGGCCAGCCTGCTCGATACCATGGGGTAGCGAAGGTTGTAAGCAAGAGAGCAAAAAAGGGTTTTACTATTTGGTATAATCCTGACCAACAATCGAGTTCTTCCTTGTATGCTGCATTAGACAAACTTCAACATGAAAATGGTTGCAATATAATCACTATTGGAAGAGATGACCAGCCTGGATTTAGGTTGGACACTATGGCTACCAACAAGCAATATGCCACACTATGTGTGAAGGGCAGTGAACACCTTACAGCCAGAACAGACTATGTCAACAAGTATGCATCTACCCTTCAAACTACTTCCTGCAACTTTCCAAGTAAGAAAACAACTCATGAAATTTGTGCAGGTGTTGTAAAGGCCCCAGGACTTTTTGAGAAAAACTCCACCCAGCATTTTGCCAACCTTAAAATGTTAGAACAACAAGAAGAAATAATCCCATCATTTATAAATCCAGTCACTGGAAAAAGAAAGTTGAGTGTGTCCATGTGGGTGGAAGTTACAACAAAGGACCATCACACTTAGAAGTTCAATACTGGTGGACTGCAAGACATTTGGATTCCAAAAGTCGATTCCTGTTAGTTACGTCAAGAAATAGCGGTGCAAGTTACAGGAACAGAGTAGAATTGCATAATGGGTGCTTGGCACTGGCACATACAAACATGTTCATTCGTTCGACGCTAAATGGGTCTTGCATGAGCAGTGGTGGGAAGGTTAATGATAAATTACTTCATGACAACTTAAATCCAGCAATTGACATCTACTTGTCAAGAGTGGACAAAGCACGCTGTGCTGGAACTGAAATCACCTATTTCGAGGAGCAGATAGCAGTATTCATCAGCATAAGAATAAACTTTTGACCACATTCTTGAAAGGACGGAAAGAAGCAAAGACAAAGCTAGAAAAGGATCATCCAGTTTAATTTAGTCAGATAAAGCAAATTTGGGATTTGTGAGAACACCATATGCAGAAAGATGTTCCTCAGAAGTACATTTTCTGTCTCACTTGCAGTTACCAGAACAACGGCGTTCATCCACTTTGCCAGGAAGGTGCACCTATTCCTGATCCGATGTTATGGTCAGTGAATGCCAGGACTGTGAAGGATGGTGTTCAGGACATTATCGCAAAGTTGATGAACTGTGGGAAGAGATTTCTAAAGCTGATGGTAACAAGGTTAATCATGATCCACCGTCAAAAGTCATTTTAGAAGAATTTAATATTAGCCATGAAATTCCGGAAAGTAAGCTCGAAATTGCAGGAGAAGTTTTGTTACCATGTGTTGAGACAGAAATGTGGTTTCAACATTCGAGAACTGTTCACGAAAATCGTCAGATAGGTATCGCAAAGGCTGCCGAGACAAGAAAGGCTAAGAGGATACAGTAGCAACAATCAAACAAGGAAAAAGGTGAACCAAGAAAACCAAGTAGAAAGGCAAAGAAGAATAAAAGACAAAAAGAAGAAAACGAAGAAGATGTAGAAGAAGAAGAGGAAGGAGAATTAGACAAAGGAGAAGATGCAGAATTGTGTAACACATGTAAGAGAGTCGTCCCCTAGGCTTTGGAGGATGAGTCTGTTGATGAAGATGTGGATTGGATTTGTTGTGACAGTTGCGCTTGTTGGTACCACATGGTTTGTGTTGGAGTCTTCCCTGCTGAAGTACCTAGTTATTGGCAATGCTTAAACGGTGTTGAATCGTGGGAGTTTGAATGATCGTGTTATATGATGTAGGGATGAGCCGATAACGAAAATTGCGATTATCGCAACATATCGGCCAATTAATCAGTATCTGCCAATTATTGTAAGTAGCAAGACAAAATGACCAACAATGAAGTTGTAAAAGCGTTTTTATTAATTACAATAGTACAAACTAATCGACTCAAAAAGACTTTGATCGCAGAAACGCATTGTATGGAAGCTTTTTAATTTTATGAGTTATTTTGGAATATGATCATAAAAAACCCTGTGAAAAACAACCTATCTATTCGCTTGTATTTAGTATTTTAGCATGTGCTTGGCAACTGTGCAAAAGTCTTATGGCCAATTATTTGCCGGATTATCAAACAATAATCGGCCAATTACCAATTATTTAAAAATGGCCGATTATTTTCCAATTAATTGGCTCATCCCTAATAATATGATGTTCACAACTACATGGATGCTTTTTAATTGACCATATTGTCTATATAGAAATCCCACAAAGAGTAAAAGAGCTAAAAAGTTTAATATGTGTTACAATAGCCAGTTCCCCTTTATATTACGTATTCTCTATGCAACTAAGATATTTTTCGGACGTTTAATTGCATGATAAAGATAGTTCCCACAAAGTATCATGGTAATTGTACTCTGTAAATATGATAAGGGGAACTGGCTATTAACCTATTTTTTATGTGCTTGCTGTTGTTATAATGCTATTATATGTTGTGTTTGCTGTTTATTATAAAGTGTCTTGCAATTGCTGTTCTTATAAATAGTCCGGTAATTGCTGACGTGATTGCGATAGGAAATCGCCAATGTAAACACCCTGCGATTTAGGTGCGATTTCAGTGCAAATCTAGTGCAACAAGGTGCGATCTTGCTTGAAATTTATCGCACCTCACTGCGATTTTTGCAATAAAATTGGACAAAACTTGACTGTGACACCCCTGCATAGTTTTTTCAAAACAACTTTTTTCAAAATCACCAGTGTTTTAATTCTTGTCTATCAACTTTATTAAAACCAATTGTCTGTCTTTCTCTTTACGATTCAAGATGCAGATATTAAAGCTAAGATAAGGAACTTGCGAACACAATACGGCAAAGAGTTGGGAAAAGTGAGAGCTTCCGTAGCGAGTGGTGCAGGGACAAATAATTCCCTGCATTTTCTGCGAGACAGTATAACACCGGTAAAAACAAAGCCAACATCGGGCATCCCAGAAGTCAGAGTGACAGTTGTTGAATCCGAGCTAGCATGAAGCAAAGTTCTATTGGCACCGAGTGAAGATATAAACAACAATGGCATTGAAGATATATTAAACGACCCGAATGAGTTGAACGATGAAGACGACGACATATCCATATCAAGGCCATTCGATATTTTAACACAGTCGCAAAACGACCCATGTCAGTCGGCGAAGTCGAAAGCCAAAGGCCGACAAAAGATGGAGAATACTATTTTGCAAGTCCTTGACCGTGCTGGACAAACTCGGAAATAAATGGAAGCATCCAGAGGAACTCCTCCGATGAAACGTTCGGTAGGCACGTTGCACATTTGTTAAGGCAAATCAAAGACCGGCATAGTAAAGAACTTCCAGTCCACTACTTACACTGACCAGTTTCTGACTAAAAAAAGATCGAACCGCCAAAATGTCTAGCGAATATTTTGACAACCAATCACAATAGAGAAGCTTTTTGAAAAAAAAACAAGCTAAAACGCGTAAAATAAATTATTAGAATAACGATGCACAAGGTATGATTGGATAATAATTCAAGAACACTTTTAATTAAACTAATGTCCATTCACATGATGTGACAAGCACTCCCTGATCTTGCTGGCACTCTTGGGATGGTTACAACCGGTTGATGGGAAAGATGCAAAAACACCAGCACGGTCTGTGCTTTGTCCAATCGCCGTCTATAATTTCCCCTTGGTCATTCAGGGTATCTAGAGATCCTACGGGTGCGTAGATCAAAGGACATTTCCTCAACAGAAAATTGTGAAGCAGCAAAGCTGTGCGGACGATAACAACTGCATTCTCTGGCTTAACACTAAGTGCGTGTGAAACACTCGAAATTTTGCACTCATGATTCCAAATGCATTTTCACTGACTCTTCGTGCTCGGGATAGGCGATAGTTGAAGATACGGTGTTCCTCTGTCAAGCCTCTTTGGGGATATGGCTTCATCATATTTGGAGCCAACGCGAATGCATCATTGCCAGTCACTATCTTCGTCTTCGTGGTCGCGATTTTTTGGGACTGTTGGAAGGGATTTAGTGTTCGGTATGCCCAAACTGTTCACCTCTAAAGCTTTAAAGAAGTTGGTGTTTCTCAGCACACCGCCATCGCTGATACGTCCTTGGCAACCCAGTATCAGTATCACATAGATTATCACACAAATAATTGGTAATCTCTGAATATAACGCATGCAATTTTATAGTTCTTAAAACCTAGACTCTTAGCTATTCTGAGATTTAAGTTATTAACCAATGTAAAAGTTATTTGGAATCCAGCTATTTTCAACAGCACACACACACACACACACACACACACACAAGGCTGGCACATTTTTTGGTTAAACTTCAGGCCACTCTTTTAAAATATATTATACTGTGCAAAATGTAAGAACCAGTTAGGTGATTTCCCAAATTTGTGAGATATTAACAAGCCGCCAGGGCACTGTGAGGTAAATAAAATCTGTGGGACTTGTGATGAATCTGTAAGAATGGGCATATATGTGTAGCAGTAATAGCACCATCATTTTTTCTTTTCATTAACTCCAGAGGGAACTATTCTTCCAGAAAAAGATGCTCTTTTGTTATATCTAGATAACACAGTTGTGAATCTTTTGGCAGGATCGTCCCAGTTTTTCCCTCTCAAGGACTACAAAGAGGACTTGGGAAAGCCTTATTCAAAAATGTCACTTCATTTGTGCAAATTGAAATGTTTGCAAAAAGCCCGGTTTCAATTAACTACTGTTCCCAATGGAGCATTTGTGTCGGCTTTGAAAATCTTAGACATTGCTTTGGCCATGAAACGCTAAAGACAAAAACCTAACCAGCATGATTGCTATAATTTATGATTTAATATAAATTTTTGAGCCACGTATAGATGCTATATACGCTAAAATTTTACTATGATGAGATTTTTGCCTGGGCGCCAAAATGTGGCTTTGAAAATCTTTTTACTGTCAGACATTTAACCTCAATTTTGAGCCACGCATAGATTATATACACGTTTTTACATAGTGATTTGAATTTTGCTCCTGGGGGTGCCGAGAATTTGGGGAGGTGGGCGACCCAGGGTGCAAGCAGCGCTACGCCGAGCAAAAACTGCAGCAGGGTCTGGGGGCACAGTTGGCAATGAGGGTAAGGGGGCGAAGCCCCAGAAATTGAGATTTTAATTCAAAATCCTTATTTAGTTCAAAATCCTTGTTATTAGTCTTACTTAGTTCAAAATCTTTATTTCAATCACACTACTGTCATTTATCCCAATGAGCATTTAAATTTTTTGGGGGGGTGCAAATTTCTCTAGGGGGTTGTGGAGAACTTTTTGGGGGGGTGCACCCCACCCACACCCCCCCAGAAAATCCGCCTATGCGTTTTTATATTGACATATGAGTTTATAGCTGGTTTAGTTTTTTAAATGTTGTTTGGTTTTCCAGTTGGCGTTGACATTGTGGGGATTAGTTTGTATGACTTTCTTGGCGCTATTAAACAATCGAACTACAAATATGATCAAGATATATTCGGGACCATTAATTATGCCTGGGATTGGTACTGAAGAGAAATTGGGTGATCATTTATTATTAAATAACAAAATTCTCGCCAATAACACAAATAGATAAATGTCTAACATTTAGAAAATTTACCCAAATTAAGTTAAGTTAGGTTTGCGTGGCTATTATCAGAGCGAATATACATGTATATCAGTGATTAACAGCACAGTGAGTAGACAGTAGTTAAACCTACTGTCATAAAGTTGCATTGCTTTTTATGTTACCAGCATTGTACATTTGATCGCAATTATTAGAATACATGATTTGGAAACTCCTTGGGAAACTCAGTGAAGTGCTGTTATATACATTATCTACAGTACAGTATGAGTTTATACTATACAAGAATGTAATCCTATACAGCAACATGTGTGTATTGTATTTTCGCCTAAAACATTGGTATTGGTTACTTGGGCGACCAATGAACACATGATCACAGTTATACATATTGGTAATAAAGCAGTGAGTTATATATTACTTCACTGAGTTTCCAAACCTGTATTTTGAGATGTATTCTGTTATTGTAATAACTGTGATTTGATACGTTGGATTACATATCATTTGATAAACATGGCTGATATATGTCAATGTTATATAACTTTCAGTTTCCCTGGGTATCAACCACAAGTCTAAATAATGAACAGTCCCTAATACACAAAAGTAACATGTGCAAGAACAAAAAACTTTTGAAATGGAAGAGTTTTGAAATTGTCAATTAATGATCAGTTCTCAATTGTTGATTAAACTACAGTATGTCTATGGTACTGATATGTTTATTAATCGCTGGTAGATATTAAATGCTTCCTCTTGGCTTGTTGGGTATTGTATTCCCTCGTTTTCTATCAAATAATGGAAGTACTCTTGGTAATCATTATCTTCTACTTCATCATTAACCTTGTGTTGAAGTTCCATTTCCGCTATTTTGGCATTGGAAATAATTTGCAGGTTATTGATGTCCCCCTGATCGCTCAGGCAAGAAAAAGTATGTCTGGAGACCCAGAAACACAGTCATGTCTTGATGGTCTTATGTGGTGTGAGTTCCATGATAACTTAGTTTCTGGAGATCCTCATTTAAAATCCGATAAAAGCAAAACCATAGACATTCTTTGTGAAGGTCATTGCCAAGATCGAGTACACCTGAGCTAGACATATCCTTAGCAAAACAAAGCAGAGGAATCATTGACTTTACCCACCAATTCTCAATCATTTGGTTACTTGTGGATGTTCCATGTTGGTGTGCATTCTCCCCAGCTAGCTGGTCAAATGCGTCTGCACGGAAATAGCACTGAATTGCTGCCATCATCATCCTGTTCTCTGTTCAACAGTCGGTTCTTAATAAAACTGGGCGTCCTTTCGCTTGCTTAACAGTGTCAAAGAAAAGTTGTGCAGGAACACTACGTGAATTGTTGGATCTCACTACTTCCAGCCACAATACTTTTTGGCTGTAGCAATCAATACCCCATGGATTGGAAAGCTGAACGGCTTTAATTTGTCATAACCTGTTTTAACAGAATCAGATATAAAGTCTAGTTTATTGGACTTCACTCTAAAATTATATTTGGCTACTGCCTACATTAAATCATTACCTCAGGCTAAGTGGGTTAAGGGTAATTGCTAGTGCTGTTTTAATGTACAACAATACAATACAATACAATACAATACAATACAATACAATACAATACAATACAATACAATACAATACAATACAATACAATACAATACAATACAATACAATACAATACAATACAATACAATACAATACAATACAATACAATACAATACAATACAATACACTACAATACAATACAATACAATACAATACAATACAATACAATACAATACAATACAATACAATACAATACAATACAATACAATACAATACAATACAATACAATACTATACAATACAATACAATACAATACAATACAATACAATACAATACAATACAATACAATACAATACAATACAATACAATACAATACAATACAATACAATACAATACAATACAATACAATACAATACTAACTACTTACTGACTGAGCGTGAGGTCTGTACGGTAAAATATCAAGCTGAGGTCTTGCTGTATTGACAGAGCGATAGCGAGGTAAATACAGCAAGCCCAAGGTTTGATATTTTACCGCACAGACCAACAGTCGAAGTTAGTAAGTTGTTTATTATATGGCATTTCAGACAACAAAAACAATTCATTTTGCAAAAATTGGTCACGCGAGGGCAAAGTACAAAGTCCGAAACTCAAAGCCGGTCATTTTCAAATGTCAAAATAATTTCAATGATACGAATTTGTCTTAGTTTTTTACAAATTTATCTAATCTTAGCTTAGTAAAACTACTCTACAGTACCATTTATAGAATAAAATATAAAATTAATAGAAAATATAGTGATATTGAGCTATCGGATCCGGATCAAGCCGGACAAAAACAACTTTGCATGTTCGAAAAAACAAAAATATTCTTGACTGTTTTAGTTAAAAAACATCGTAAAATTTACCTTAATATTTCGACTTGAGCCAATAAAACTTGATTTTATCCCTTGTAGTTATCCCTTTTCCGTATTTTCCGTTTATTTTTAATTGTTTTAAATTATTTTGAAGGATTTTTTAATGCTATTATTGGTTTGAAATGTGTTCAAGTCATCGCAGGGCAATAAGAATACCGTATTGCCCGTGGGCAATACGGGAAAATCCTGCCTCGTCAGCGACCAATCAGATTGCGAGATTCACCAAAACAAGCACTTGCCATATAATAAAATACAATACAATACAATACAATACAATACAATACAATACAATACAATACAATACAATACAATACAATACAATACAATACAATATTTATTTAAACTCGAAAAATGATGCTTATTACATTTACATATGTACATGTAAATTGAAAGATTTCTAAAACGTTTCTAGCCCCATTTTCTTTTAGAATCTGTAACTTTTCTGTAGCCAAGATAGGCAAGATATTGCCTGTAATATTACTCACACACCTGTAATATTTTACTCCATTCAACACCATATATATAACAACTTTACTTGGGTATTATAAGTGGCTTGAAATATAGAAGAAATTACCCATTGATGTCTCACGAGTATTTGTGACAGTGAGGAAAATGTTCAGGTTTAATTCTTTAGGCAGGTGGCCACTACTGTATATAACAACCCCCTTGAAATGATGCAGCAAAGCTTTTAAAACAATATTTTGTGTAGATTTTAAATATTTATGAATGAATATACAATCTACACTAGCAGATCAACACATGGAACTGAGGAAATGCAAAGGAACTCTTTAAAATAAAACTACATATATTTTCAAATTTAAAATTTATATAAAAATGTAAAGTAAGTCTGATATATTGGATAAAATGATTAATATATTAAAAAAAAGAAGTAAACTTACCAGTATCAACTCTATTTCCACAATTGTTACAAAAACTATAATTGATCAAAATCTCTGTATGGCAATTCTCACATAAACATTTGCTGGATATCTGTGTTCATGACCAAATACAAGGTATAATTTAAAGTTTTTAACTCGAGGTTGCATTGACGTTGCAACTTGCTTTTCTCCCTCCCCCGCCGTATATAACCAAAACAACTTTAGGATTAATTGGGGGGGGGGTGCGTCTTTTAAATTCACAAGGAAAGCCTTAATCCACAGAGAAGGCATGTGATTGTGCGGAGAAGGCACATGTTTGTGCGGAGAAGGCACATGTCTCTACGGAAAAGCTGTGTGTTTCTACAGAGAAGAGGTGCCCCATTAGGGTCAATGTATCGGTTTTCTCAGAAATGTGACGTGCTTCCACAGAAATGTGACAGAAATGTGACGTGCTTCCACAGAAATGCTATGTGCTTCCACAGAAATGCGATGTGTTTCCATGAAGGAGTGCTGCGAAAGTTTTGCTGAGTTAATCACTGCTGCCAGATATGGGGGGAAAAGATGCATATGCCAAGTATATGGGGCAAGCACGTCAATTGGTAGTCAAAGACCCTGGGGAAAGTGCCCAGAGCATTTGGGACGACCCACCCAAATGGTTTAGCCAGATGTTTCAGGAGGTCAACGCAATGGTCTCTATCTCTGAGAAAACCGGAAACAAGGAGGTCTAGAAGAGATCCCCCGTTTTTTACCGTTGTGATCAAGTTGGTCACAGTCCCAAGTGATGGGAACTCTGTGTGGGGGATGGTGCAAGCTGAATGGCGGAAAACGTAAATCAACCTTTGATGAGGGGCGGTCAAAGGTTTTGAACATGCAGTCCCCTACTAAAGAACAAACTAACTGTACTATTGCTGAGGAACTGGTGGGACATATGAATGAAGGTACAGCTATTATTAATGGCTGTAAGACTAATGCATTAATTAATATGGGAGTCAAGTAACCACTATCTCGAAAGATTTTTATGATCAACATTTATTAGACTGTGATATACATCCAGTGGAACATTAAAAGTTGTCGGAGCTGGAGGACAGGATGTACCTTTCTTGGGGTATATCTCAGTTAATATATCATTTCCAGAAAATGAGGTGGAGAATGCAGAGAAATTTCAACTTTTGCCCTGACTGTGCCTAATACAGCATTCAATCAGAGAGTTCCAGCTGTCATTAGTACTAATTTGTTGAGGCACTATGCTAGTAAATATGATCGTCTGAGCAAGGCACAGATGCCCCCTACAGCCTCTTCAGCCTGGCGTTGTGGTTTCCAAGCAAATGTGACACACACAAAATTTTGCCAAAGAGCAAGTGGTCAGCCAAAGATCGAGTCCACACTCCACCAGCCATTAACAGTTGGTGCTCATGAATCTATTGTTTTCTGGGGCTTATGTAATTCTACTCCAGGGTCAAGTGCAAAGCCATGCCAGAAAGCACTGTCACTTCAAGATTACTTCTGGAGGTAGTGGTTACACCATTGCTAGTTTATTTGGCTCCCAGGAAATCGACCTGCAAAATACCTGTGGAAAATACCTGTGGAAATCATAAATAACTACTCTACCACCAAAAATTGTTATTGGTGAGAATTGCATCCGGTGTCAGAAGTGGTGAATGAGGGAAACATGCTGGAGAGATCACCAACTCAAGGTGATGATTGCTCGGTTAACATAGAGCATACGGCCCTTACGGAAATACAAGAAGAAAGTCCAAATATTGTTGAAGCAGATGGACTATGTGTCTTTGCATAAAGCAATAATGACTTGGGCTGCACTTTCGAAGTGCAGTATGAAATTAAGCTGACAGACGATAAGCCTGTGGAGCAACCATGTCGGAGAGTCCCACCTGGACAGTTGGACGAATTTCGAGAAGCAGTGAAAGATATGCTCAAGGCTGGTGTCATCAGGGAATCCAACAGTCCCTACTCTTCCCCTGTTGTACTTGTCTGTAAAAAAGACAAAGGTTGAAAATTTGTGTGGACTTTAGGCAACTAAATAGGAAAACAATCAAGGACACATACCCAATCCCGCGTATTAAGGAGACACTTGGAAGCCCTCCAAGGGGCAAAAGGGATTTGTACCTGTTTAGTGTATTTAGATGATATTGCCATGTTTGGGAAGAGTTTCAAAGAGACTTTGGACAGATTAGAAGCTGTCTTGAAGCAACTTGGCAAGTTTGGGTTAAAATTGAGGCCCTCAAAATGCAACCTTTTCTTGAAAGAAACTCCATTCTTGGGGCATATTGTCTCAGATAAAGAGGTAGCCCTGATCCAAGCAAACTTGTATCGGTTCGCGCTGGCAAAAATGGCACGAAAAATGCACCTGTTCTTGTGTGAATTCCACCGTCTTAGCTGAGCTTTAATTTAGAGACTTGGGTATGAATTTACGATTGTTGCCGAAGCTTGTTTTCATTTCGGTCGGGTGGCTATCGGTTTAGTCCGAGGTACAAACAACAACAGGTAGGCATTTTGCAGACGCTGTCTAAAATATAACGGGTGCATTTCTTCAAACGCCATTTTATTCTTCGAACGTTCAAAAGATTTTTGTGATTTTTTACTGGACTGTTTATGGAAATTAAAGTGTTTCATGAAAGATTAAGTTGTGGTGCATATACCAAAGGAACTTACGGCTTAAGAACTCGAAAGCATGCAAATAATTTGTATTTACAAATAGGCGACAAATGGAATTTTTCACTCATTGTCTGAATTTAAAAGCAGGGTATAGCAATCTGGAAACAAGCAAGTGTACTTATTTTACTGTTAATGGAAGCCGAGTTATTGTTGTTTCCACAGGTATGTTCAATAATTTGTTTGTCCTTCCTTATCAGGAATCACAAGTGTCTTAAGATACACATTTTGAAGAAAATGACACATATTGCTCCTTAAATTTTGCAAAATCTGGCTGTGGCCTTTAGCTAGAAAAGGTATTTTATGAAACTTAAATCATACTTTGTTCTATTAAAACTTGAAACATTAATAGGAAAAATGTGTTAGATGTTGTAATTGGCAAATACACTTATGCGGTGAAAATGTCATGTTGTCACATTGAAATTGCCCATGTGTTGCTTTGTTATAAAGTAAATATTGCTGCAAAAACTTCTTGAGGCTGCTCAAGTATTGGTTGTTACGAGTCAGGAAATGCCACACTGATTTGTTTAAGTTTAAGTGTCTTATGGCTGTCTTAAATATAGGGGTGCTTGCTTTTCCAAATTCAATGGTGATATGACGTATAAATAAACATCTTAAGATTTTGCCCCTGCCTTTCTCTGAAATATGGCTTAAAAGGGGAAAAATGCACGCAATATAAATATTTAGCTCTGAATATGGGTGTGTCAGCCATCACCAACTGCAGCCCCCTTAAGAAAATGTAATAGCAATTTGGTATTGATTCATATTTCATATTTTGGTATTGATTCATATTTTGTGTTTACAATATAATTGGTAGAGTAACTGGCATTTTATTTTCTACTTTGGCTTGGATTTTAAATACACGTTGGGCATTATTGGCCTACATTTGCCTTACAATTGCCCTGTTTTGGCCATTTCTCCAAAGATTTAGTATTATTATTTAGTTTTTTCTTTCATGTAAATTCGTTCTTGTTTTGATACAACACAATCTAGTCTAATAAAAGGCTCTTATTAATCATGTTGGGTCTTTTGGAAATATAATACTGACATAACATGCTCTTTTATGTAAGCTTTCAATTATGAGGAAATGGCCACACATTGACATTTTGTATGACGATTGTGCTTACTTTATTCAAAACAGTGTTCAGAGGACATTATGTCAGTGCTTACTATCAATCATTCATAGTGCACTTAGTAATGTTAGCCAAATTTCATGATTATACAAATTGTTTTGAGAAACTAACACTATTTATGTGAATTAGACCTGGTGTGTTTACAAACTTTAGAATAATAATTTAAGTAAATTTGTCTTTTATTGTATTTATACTTGTGTTTAACACAAGTAATCCTGTATATTTATATATCAGCCTTATAAAATGATTAAAAAATTATTGAAAAGTCTGCACACATGTTGTATCATTTTTGTTCTTGATATGCATATTTGGATTTAATTAAATTACATAATTCTTTGCTCAAATGAGTACTAAAAATACTGCAATCTTTCAGATTAGTGAACAATATTATTATACCTTATATAGCTAAGTATTGAATCTGTTTCTCTTCAGTGTAAACAAATGATGGGGAAGTAACTTGCGGAATATTGATGGGATTTTTCAAAAAGAGTGAGCTTGCCTGTTTTCAAAGCATAAAAAGAGAAATAACGGAGCAAAATGACTTCTTAAAATGTTAAAACCTTTGGGAAGCATTGCTAAATGTTTTCCTTTAATTATTGCAAAGTAACTGTTACAAATGTTACAAATCTTTAACTGTTACAAATGACTACATGCGTTGAACGTAGCTTGTCTAAAGCTTCTTGTTGATACCAAATTTGTACAGGATTGCAAATGTACCTTTTTGTCACAAGCGAGCAAAGATTGGCAAAATTTGGGTTATGTCATGTTGTATAAATAAGAGCACATTTTCAGGCTTGTTTTATCTTCTACGATATTGCTTGAGTGCTAAATAATATGAGTATTGGGAGCTCTTCACATGAAGGTGGGTCTGCGACTCGATAGCAGAAATTCCATAGTGCTGACATCAATAGGCCCAGAATCTGGACATTGCCTTTGATTGGCTAGCCTATAATTATTGCATAATTACACGCGAGTGATAATTTATGCACATAAACATGAACACATGTCAAGGAGCGGGGGTCAGATTTTGGATGACTCGACGACAAATGTTTTAAAGTTGACAGGCTTTACGAGGATCAAGGTGGACCATTATAAAGTCATTTTCTAAAGAATATGACGTTTCTTGAATGAATTGAATGAATGAATTTAATTGTCACCAAATTGTTATATACAGCATTAAATTATAGAGTAAATTACAATAGTATATAAGATAAGTTATAATAAAGTATAATTTACAAATAGTATCATGTGACGAGGTTTGATTTGAAACCATTAGGCTTATTTAATATCAAACCTCCTCTTATTTCTAATTTTTAATTACGAAAAAAATATGTATTATCAAAGTTATGAATACAGATATGTTAATTAGTTGATATACTGTGAGCAAAAGTGAGTTTTTAATTTCTTTGCAAAACAAGAAAGCGATTTACTATTTACAATGTACTTATCCACTGTTCTTTTGCGGTGCTACTGGATATGGGAAGTCAGTACGTATGTATTGCTTCGCTTGTGGGTGCCGAATTTATGCAGATAGCCCGTCAAGGCATGTCCTATTCAAAGAACAATTTTGTCGCTACTAAACAACAGGAAAGCATAATATTACACTTAAAATGAAGCTGAACTCATGGTCTTGCAGGTCAGTATGTTTTTAAGCAAAATATTGACATATCGCGTTTATATGTAAATATTATGTCATATTTGATATTTCATAGACATATAGCCATATAATTTCTTCCATTGAATATAAAATATTGTTCAAACCAAGGTAAATTGCTTGTATTTAAAATCTCCCTAAGCTGCCAAGTGTAAATATAGTGGAATGATTTTGTTTCGAACAATATTTTTGTCTCATTTTGTCTCAATATTGCATTATCTTGTTACTTGTATCATATATATTTTGTGATATTTATACACAACATCGTTTTCATTCTTGTAATATTGTTTGCAAAACCATCATTCCACTATATTTAGACTTTATACCCATGTAGGTTTTAAATTTGAGCAATAATATACTTTGGTTTGAGCAATATTTTATGTTTAAAGAGTAAAGGAAATTCTATGGCCATATGTCTATCAAATATGACATAATATTTACATATTAATTGCGATTACTGTAAATATTCTCACCTAATTTTGATGCATTTTAACCAAAAAATATCTCAATATTTTGCTTAAAAACATACTTACCTGTCGCGAGAAATTGCTTCAGGTCTTCTGCCCGCTGCAGAGAGGAGCTATGCTGACTAACACGGAAGTCTAACTCTTTGCTCGGGGATTTACGAGCGGTAGTTCTTGATACCGACATTACACATTTTCCTGCTGCGCTTGCGCAGTTTACTCTTGGTTCTTCGCTGCCAGCAGCTGCGTACTGTGCTTTTTCTTTTCTTGCTGTTCTCTTCGGAGGCAGTTTGGCTGCTAGCCCGTTCCTTGGGTCGTGGTTAGTTGTCGTTTTCTACGTGTGTCCGACTTGCGGACCACGTTAGCTTAAGGCGCCTGTTTATTAGCTAAGGTTTATAAGGAGGTTACTTTGTTTTGGTGTATTTAGTTTGTTTTCCTGGTGTTTCCTGTTTGAGGGACCCGAAAAAAGGGTAACTCTAGGGAAGGTTGGTCTTTTCTACTCGTTGACTTTAGCTGCGAACTGACGTCTTGGACCGACGTTCACTTCCCTTAAGCTTTGTTTGTTGCCTTTTGTGGAGAACCTTGGTGTTTGACAAGGTAGAACTGCGAGCGTTCTACCTATGTTTGGTCATTCGCCAATATACTATATTCTATTACATTTTGTATTCTATTAGTCTATTTTTAATAGACTTTGTACTATATTCGTCTATTTTATTAGACTTTGCTGTTATAGTTGTAGCATTGGCTATAACAGCGTGTTTTATAAGTTAATATCTCGGTCGAGCAAGTCGCGGCTTTGTTTATAAGCCTTTGTTTACATCTGCCTTTGCCGATTTACGCTTCTTTATTAGTCTATATTCTTAGACTTTATTTGTACTATATTGGTCTATATTCTTGGACTTTCTTTACTATACTAGTCTATCTTATTAGACTTTGTTTATTATAGCTACAATTGGCTATAAGTGTGTGTTGAAGCTTCTATATCAGTCAAACGGCTTTGTAATAATTAAGCTGTGCTTATTTAATATCTGCCTTCGGTGATTTAGCGCTTCTCTTTTCTATTTTACACTTTTAGCTGTGTTGTGATCACAGTTACTATTGTTTGTGTGTGTCTCTTTACTAAAGGGGCAATTCTACGTGTATATTTGCACGTAATCCTACTAAAACTATAACTTGTTTACGTTAGCTTTGGTGTACGTGTTTCTTTGCATGTCTGGGTTAACTAATTTAATATTCAAAACATCTCGCCTCACTGAACCCTTTGTTTAGTGTTGTGTGTGCATATTAACTAAACAAAGTATGTCCAGCCCTGTATTTACGCAAGCCGACTTTGCAAAGTGGAACGAAACTACATCTGTGTTTCACTTGCAGAAGAAACTTATCAGCAGTTCTAATGCACGCCAAATCAGGGTTGATTTTATCAAGGCCATTGGCGAAGCAAAGGTGAAAACTGTCCAAATCATATCTCAGGACAAGGTGAGGGTCGAGTTTCAATCGTCCTCTCACCGTCACCAATGCGACGTCAATGGCGCTTTGTCGCCATACGGCCGCGTCCTTTCTATAAAACATTTACTCGTGCGCGTTTTTTCCCATGTTAAATCTGGAACGTGTATGGTGTACATGTCGCTCTGCAATAAGATCCCTGCTGAGCTTAAGGTGGCAGGGTTTAATCTTGCGATTAAATATCACGGACAGCCCCCTACTTGTGTCAGCAGCAGGGGCATGTTGTCAAAGATTGCCCGAAATCTCGTAAAACTAAACAACACACACCACCTAAAAATAACACTAAATCTCTTGGGGCCCAGGCCTCCAAGAAGTCTGCTTCCTCTTCTGAGGACATTAATGCTGTTCCTCCTGCCACACCTGTGACCGAGCAGGATAGGGCAGCCACTATTCAGGCTTTAGAGAAGGTATTTGCTTCTACTTCTCTTGCAATAGTGGAATAGTCTTCCAAGCCTGGCAAAGATCTTGAGGTCACGGTAGAGAACTCGCCCGCGGATAGTACTAATCCCAAGGAGCAGGTGGGAAATTCGTTGTCGCTATGCAAAGGTATCGCTGGTGCATAGCACATTTTTGTTAAAATTCAAATTTTTGAGTAAGCGAAGTGACGAAAGTTTTAACCAAAGTTTTGTTCCTTTCGATGTGAAGATCAAGAGTATTAAGGTATACAGAACTCTTTAGTAGCACCACTACTTAGTTGTGAGTGTCAAGAATGGGTATTTACACCGTTAATTCATTTGAAATACGGACGTCGAACTTGCATCATGGGGACTTGGTTATTCTGCCTTTCGAGCAGCGTTGTTTACATGTGGATAGCGAAAACCCGTTTGCATGATCATACTTTAAAATACTTGTTATGTAAAGTGTTAACCAACAGCTTTTAGCAGGAGCATTTTGAAGTAATCGGAGAAATGAGATCGTTTAGACGTACTGGTGACAGCACTGGCTTGTAGCAACGTAATCACGCATGTCGCGAGCAAATTGGGTCGATGACTTCAATTTTGCTGCTTGAAATCCAGGAAAAGGTATGTTTATTTAATACTTTCTCTGCTGTTAAATGACGCCCGGTATATTTTATTTTTGGCCAAAGTTTGAACGAGAGGAGTATAACACCGCATGCCGATACTGTTTTCCAGACTGAACACACCGGGTAGGGGGCCATTCGCAAGTCCAAATAGCAAAAAAATTTGCCTTTTCCACCAAAAAGTTAAAACTAAATTTTGTTTTGCCTTAGTTTGTTGTTCATAAAAAAACATAGTTTTTTTTAGATGAAAAATGCCCTTCGTGGTGAAATCCTGGATTAAGTTTGGCATATCGGCGTTTTGATTACCTAATATGACCAACGTTTTATGCCCTATCAGTGTAATAAAATTTCGAACAACCTAAGTAATTACTTTGTTTTATTTACGACACTTATTTACCTGTTAAACAATATAAAAATCTAAGTGATCGGACCTTTACAAACAGGCAAATTTACAATAATACCATGTGGCACTGCTGTATTGAATCCCTTCTATGAGTAGGGTCTCAAACCAGGCCGAAACCAGGCTACTAGCAAAAAGGAAGCTCTAATCCAATTGCTCGGATCATTTGATTGGTTTCTTCTTTTGCTACAAACCAATCAGAGGCTTTGTTTACAAAATTGGTTGTGAATTTCAATTTGCAATTTTTCACACCGGTTGCAAATTGCTCAGAGCAATCTCCAAATCAAAATTGCAATATTGTGTGACAATATTGCAATGTTGCTCGCAAGAGAACATCTGGTTTGCCTGTAAAAGGCTCTGTAAATATTCTCTTGTTCAGTATATGCACCCTCTCATATATTTTACACACAGGTAGATGTTTTAAATGACTTTATTATAAATAGAACATTTTATATACAAAACTCATGAGATTAAATATTTATATTTACAATTTCTATCAATACGCTTTAATTTAAATTGTTCTGAAGTCACTTGGCCAGACCAAGCTCTGCAAAATTACTACCACACAAGGGTTGGTTTTCCTCAAGGTAGTTTAACATGATGTCAATGTTCTTTGAATTGCACAAAAGCACCAAACCACCTTTATCGCCATGTTGGTGACTATCAAAAACAGCCATTTGCCCTTTCTCTGTCAGCACTGCCACTGAATTTGCAGGAGGAATGATCAACACACCAGCATGCTTGTTGCCATCTTGTAGCATCTTTACGAGTGCTTCTCGAAGATCATCAACATTGAAGAATCCAACATCATTCAAAATGTTCAATTTCAGATCTTTAATGCGATTTACAACATCTTGAACTTCCAGGAAAGGTTGATAACATGGTAGACGAAGACCACTGTATAGCATGTTTCCAGTTGAAAGTGTTTGTTTGTAGCTGTCCGTAATATCGTCCGCAACTTTCACATGTTGGAATGGCAAATTTGTTCAACAAAAACTTTCGGCACCATAGTGATGCAATAATTGTACAAGCGTTACTTGCCATAGGTCTTCCATTTATTCTGGTTTGGCAGATATGTGATGGCAGCAGACATTTAGTGATGCCATCAATATTTTTACTATTGTGTTGACATTCACGCTGTTGTTCTGGTACATTCTGTATTTCCTTAAGTGGTGTGTGTGACCTATGTTTATCGTTAGAGCAATTTGTGCTACTGTGACTTTGACTTGAAGGTGGGCAATAACTGACTTGTGATGGTTTTATCCTACGATGGTAAATGGGTTTTGGTAGGGGTGTTAGGTTTGCAATTTTCTCACTTAACCCCTTTATTGTTTCATCTAATTCTAGATCCTCTGAAGGTGGAGGTTCCATTGCACTCATCATCAGGTTCTGTGACATCATCAGACTGGGTAACTTCTTTATCTGACTTTGGATTAAGGATTGCATCTTTTGCTACATTACCATGCTCCTTTGTTTTATCTTGAAGAAGCTTGTTGCATAATGGGCAGAAAGGAGAACCATTTAAACATTTTTCATGAAAGGAATGCCAACACCCTTGGAATAATTTCCATGGTTCATTGTCATTGTTAATTGTACATGATTTGAGGTCACACAGACAATCTTGATTTGGCTCTTGCAATGCATTAAAGCCAAGTGGAAGGACTGTATATTTCACTGTTGCTTCTCCAAATATATGAGGCAAGATAAAATACTTCTTTTTTCTGCTTATGTAACTTGAGGCTGAGCCAATGTTATTTTTAATAGCAATAAAAGTATTTGTCAAAAATTCAGCACATCTAACTTTCAGGTATTTCAGTTGTTGTTGAGAGAAACTGAAATGTTTTGGTGGTGTAAAGGTATCTCTAAAGTTGGCTTGTTTGGCCTTTGATTCAAAGATACTCTTTGCTCTTTGCTGGAGTTTGTTCGTAGTGTCTGAAGGCTTTGTCTGAGCTCTAATTATGCTATGTGCATTTTCAACTGGATACTCGTCATATATTGTGGGCCATGTCGAAAATTGTTCGTAAAGTTCTTTGTGTTTGTCTTTCCAGTGGCATGTGTTTGACAGCCAGACAAGAGGAGCTTTGTTGTAATGGCGTCGCTTAAAACACAAGAACATAACCCATATACGAGTCATTGAATTTAAGTATTCTCCAAAGTTATTCCTTTTAAATGTTATTGAATAAATAGTCAGAACTAGGGGAAGATAGTTATCCAGCAAGTTCAAGAGTACGCCATATTGGAAGTCTTTTGTGTTCTTAAATTTACCCATCACCTGGTCGCGGATTATTGTCCAAGCACCATACACTGTTTCTAAAATTAAATTAATTCTCCAGGGTTTAGGGGTGTCAGCCATCTTAGACTTTGGGAATAAATGACTATAAACTGTTTTGAAGAATGGTTTGAATGTTACAAAAACATGTTCTCTACTGTTTAGGCTAATGTGCAAAGGACCCATGGTTGGAATCACCGATGTCATTGGAGGAATTTTAATGGTCTCGCTTCTGTCATGATCTACGATACTGGCTGATGACGAGAGTTGTTGGGCTGTGGTAGCTTCTTTATGCCGACGAAGAGACTGGAATACGAGTTGTCTGCAATAAAACTGACATGGCCAATCACCAGGTTGGATGACCAAAAATTTCTCCAAGTACTTTTCCAAACCCGATGACAGAGCTATGTCGTAAGCTGTGGAGAAACCGTCCTTGGACTTCAATGGTAGTTCGACAAATAGATTTAGATCTTCCATTGTTCTCATTGTTCGAACTGTACTTTCATCACAGTAACCATGCTCCTCAAGAATGTGCCTTTCAAGATCGGGGGTAAAAAAGACAGTTGTTAACCAATTGGGCATTGTTGAGGCATAACTGGTACCTAACAAGATCAACTGCTCTCTGGAGGTTATGATATCAACACAAGCTTGAATGTTAATGCCATCTGGATGATGAATTGTGTCAATGTTTGATGGTACTTCAATAGCTCTCAGTGTTTTGAATGCCTTCACCACAATTGTACACATACTCATGGGATTGACCAGTTGAACATTAGGACGGCGATTTGTATGAATTTTGGTAAAGTCATCAATGATAAGCACCAAAACCCATTGGTTATGGATAGCATCATTAAAAAACTTCTTAATACTTCCATCATGGTGGACCGACAATTGGTTGTGGATAATATTAGAAGTTTTACGACTGCAAGTGTGACCCAAACGGTGTTGTGTGTCCATGCCTTCCTGAGTCATTCAATTGGAGTTCAGGTACATTGCATGGTCAACCTGCATGACATTACACATTTGACTGCGACAGTAGCACATGGTGTAAATAATTGAGACTGTTCGAATGCGGTTTAAGTCCTGACTATTGTTGGAATGTCGGTCATCTGTAATTGCTGACAGGATTTGATTGAAAATATTTGGTGCGCCAGCTTGACAACATAACTCTGCAAACTGATTGGGCTCATACATTGCGGGTTCATTTCCTAGGACAAATTTTTCGTACACCATTTGTTTAACATTCTCAAGTTCGAATTTGAAATCACACCCTGCAAGAGAAACATAAGGTATCAAATTAGTAATAGTTAATTACTCTGCAGCATTATTACTTTGGAAGAGTCTCCCCTTGACGAGCAAGATTGGCTGAAGGAGAGTGCTGTAGCTCTTGAAATGAATGGGTTGGCTTAAGACCCATATGTAGTATTTTATTATGAAATTTAATTATAAATTAGGTTATTATAATTTAATATTGTTTCTCAGTAAAATGGATTTTGACTTCATTATCTGCTTATATTTTAATTTAAAACTTTTGTGATGTTAACAGTTATTAAATGCATTTGCAATTCATTTGACTTTGCCTCCCTGAAACAGGAAACCCTATTGAACCTCCACAAACCTTAGCACGATAAAGTATTACAGTTGTCATACATACTTTCAGACAAAGTATTAAATTGCGTCTGTATCTCTTCATACATTTCCCTTGAAACAAGATACTCTCCATCTTTGTTCTTTCGCATAACTCCGAAGCATGTATTTTCTGTCTCCCATTCATTATCATAAGTAAGCCTTCGTACTGGAAACCCTTTTGCTTTGCTTTTCGACCTTCCTCGTCCCACTCTAGCATTTGACCCCACCAACTAGCATTAAAAAAACAGACACCGAAGTATGAGCACCTGGCCTTTAATATTAACACACAATTTGTAGTCTTTTATAATACATACTTACATGGAAAAACGTTTTCCCAGTTTCTTTGTGCGAATACAAGGCAAGACGGACACAGTATTTCTGTCGGGTCACACGAAATGCCAAAACAGCTTTTTATAATAGCGCTTTGCCTTTGTGGCTGACTATTTCTTGTACTTTTCGGGGTTTTCTCGGCAGGATTTGCTGCAAACTGCACAAATATATTTTGTTTTATCTGGAATTGAAGAAACAGTGGTTATAAAAAGGTAAACAAACACGAAAACGAACTTTAAAAAGTTACCTTCCATGTTTGTTTATGAATTTAAAGATCCCGCCGTGTCGCGCGCGAAAATGAATTTGTGGACTACACACAAGCCAGACTAGCGCATGCGCAACAAATTTCCCACCTGCTATCCCAAGGGCAATTTATCAAAGGGCAAGTCGGTCAAGAACAACAAGGCCAAGGCCAGTAAGGTCAAGGTCGCCGAGGCCAAGGCCACTGAGACCAAGGTCAAAGCGGCCAAGGTCAAAGTGGCCAAGATCACTTCTGCCAAGGCTACTGTGCCAACTACCACCCAGGCTCAGGCCACTAAGCCCAAAACCAACACGCCCTCAACATCTTGGGCAGTTGGTAAATTCTGTCATCCTTCTTCGGAAAGTGATGACAGCGATGCGAGCTCTATTCTCGCACCTTCAGTTGCACGTCACTCTCGACCTAAACGTTTTAAGCACGTTCAAACATCTAGCGAGTCTGACAGTGAAGCTGTTGTAACACCAGCCATGCTAGTTCAGTCGCCCTTTGTCCACCTTAATCGGTTTGCGACTTTGGCTGATAGCATGGACGTGGAGGAGGATCGCCTTGATGGTGAGAACGTTATAGATCCGGTTGCTTCGCTCGAGGTAATTGTCCCAGAGCTTGACGCTCCGCCAGCTGTTGTTGCTCCTATACTGGATGCGGCGCCTGTACCATCTGACGAACAGCAGCCGTCGGTGGCGGATGTACCCGTCGTGTCGCCTGTTCCTCCATCTCCTCCTGTAGCAGAGTCTCAACCCTCTGTGAGTTACGAAATGTCCGCGAACTCGCCCAACAGTTCTGCGCCTAGAAGTGTGGATCCGCTCCTTTCGGATTGTGATTCCCTTCTGGGCATTGGCATTTTCGATTCCGTTTCCGAGTCCGAGGGTATGTTTTTGGAATGTACCGAGGCCGGTTACGCATCCTCAGTTCCATCTTCTACCACCAGGTTGGCTGAAAATGAGGATTTTTCTTCTGGGTGTTGACCTGACAAATGTGGCCTTCAGTGCCCTTATCTCAGCTCCAGAATCTCATACTACTACTATTTCTGATGTTCAACCTGCTAAGCTTGAACATTAATGGTCTTAGTGACCGTGTAAAGCGAACCGCACTTATCGATTGGCTCGAGTGTATGAAGGCGGATGTCGTCTGTCTACAAGAGACACATGCCCCTTCGCACGAATCAATTCGTCACTGGTTTGCGAATTCTGGTTTTCGAGTTGTGTCCTCATCTATCTCCAACAAAAGGTGTGGCACTGCTATTCCATATAAGGACACGTATACTGTCAAGCAGGTCTCTCGTGATGAGGAGGGCCGGTTTGTTCAAGCAATCATTCAGCTAGATGAGGAAACGTTAGGTTTTGCCTGTTTGTATGCTCCGAATAGGAACCCGGAGCGCAATCGTTTTTTCACCTCTGTGTCCGATCTAATCGATCTTAGCCGCCCAACATTTGTGTGCGGCGATTTCAACTCGGTTTTAAACGAGGATGCTGATCGTCTGAGGCGTTCCTCCTTTACGGGTAGTCAAGCTTCAAAGGCGCAGGAGAGTGGTCCTGCTCTTCAATCTTTGCTTTCCAACACCCAAACCTTCCCTGTCTGGCGTACATTCCATCCTACGCAGACCGCATACTCCTGGACGCATGGTTCGGGAGAATTTGCTTCACGGATTGATATGGTTTGGGCTCCTGTTGCAATGAAACGGAGCATTAAGTAATGCGATTATCATCCTTCCTTCCTTTCGGATCATCAGTACTTGCTGGTCATGTTCACCACTGACGATTCCTTTGCAAGAGGTCAGGTGTCTGGAAATTTAACACCTCTCTGCTGGCAGATGAGGAATATTGTGCGCTAGTTCATGCATTTTGGTCCTTCTGGCAGTCCCAAGAAGCAAATCCCATCTATGCTTCGGGTCTGGATTGGTGGGATCAGGGCCAATTCTATCTGTGTGCGCTGTTGCGTTCGTATGCCCAGGGTAAGGCTGTTGCAAATCGCCAACAAAAATCTCGGCTGCCTCGCAGATGCGTAGGTTGCAGCAGCTTTTCAATTCTGGGGATTCTTCCTCCTTTGCTCAGCTGTGTGCTGTGCAGGAAGAGTTGCGTGCCATTCATTTGAATGAGGCACGTGGGGCACAAATTCGATCTCGTTGCAGGTGGGCGGAGGAGGGAGAGTCTTCTTCCTCTTTTTTCCTTGGCTTGGAATCAAAACATCGCGCAAAGCAGGCGGTCACTGCTATCAGAGACCCACAGTCTGGTATCGTTTGCCACGACCCTATCAACATCTTAGGTGTCTGGCAGCGGTACTACCAAAGGCTCTTTACAGCTCAACAGTGTGACCCTGCCGTGCAAGATGAGATGCTTGCCAAGGTTACTCGTTGCCTCTCTGACGCCGAAAGCAAATGGTGCGATGGTTACCTTACCGTCGCCGAATGCTTTGCGGCTTTGCAGGGTATGGCTCATGGGAAAACACCGGGCTCCGATGGTTTCCCCATGGAGTTTTATCTTTCTTTTTGGCCCATTCTCGGCGCTGATTTGGTACGCATTCTCAACGTTGCTTATGATTGCGGCCAACTTTCGACCTCTCAGCGTCGTGGTTTGATTATTGTACTCTTTAAGAAAGACGATCGGCTGGAGACGAAGAACTGGCGGCCCATTAGTCTGCTTAACGTCGATTATAAGATCGCCACCAGGGCTATCTCCGGTTGTCTTTTGAACGTTATGAATGTTGTGGTGGGCCCGGATCAAACGTGCAGTGTTCCGGGTCGCACAATCTCTGAGAATCTTGTATTTGTTCGTGATCTGATCGAGTATGCGGAAAGAGAGGATCTTCCAATCGCTCTTCTTTCTTTAGATCAGGAGAAAGCTTTCGATCGTGTGGATTGGGACTTTCTCCAACGTATCCTCGAAAAATTCAATTTCGGTGCTGGTTTCCGGAATTGGATTAAATTATTTTATACTGAAGTCGAGTCTGCCGTTGTTATAAATGGTTGGACGTCTTCTTTTTTTCACCCGTCTCGTGGCGTGCGTCAAGGTTGCCCACTTTCTCCTCTGTTGTATGTGCTCTGCATTGAAATTCTTGCAGTCAGCATTAGTCGTTCGCCAGATGTCAACGGCGTTTTACTCCCGGATTCCTTGGAGCAGTTTAAGTGCTCGGGGTATGCGGACGACACGACGATTGCTGTCACTACAGACGAGTCGATGACGGAAGTGTTTGATATTCTGGGGCGCACCTCAATCGAGGTAAATCCAAAGGCATTTGGTTGGGGTCCTGGAAAGACCGTACGGACATCCCCTTTGGTGTTAGGTGGGTCAAGGAACTGCCTTTGTTAGGTGCTACTAACAGCCCGTTGCTAAGCTCGAGCAGCGCTTGTCCGCTTGGCAGTGTCGTAAGTTATCCTTCCAAGGAAAAACTACTATAATTAATATATTGGCCCTTTCTCAGATTTGGCACTTGTGCCACGTTTTCACTATCCCAGATTGGGCTGAGAAACGCATAAATAAAGCAGTGTGGTCCTTCTTGGGATCTTGTTGCCAGGACCACGGTGTGTCTTCCAAAGTCGCAGGACGGCTTTGGAGTTATTAATTATAAACAAAAGGCCGAGGCTTTCGCTTTGCAATGGGTCAAACGTTACTTGGCTGATCCCCGAGCAAAGTGGAAGGATTTTTTTAAATACCATATATCCTCCTGCCTTGATTTAATGCCCGATGAGTCGTTACTATGTAAATTTTCTCTCCGTCAACTATCATCCCTTCCGCCATACTACGAACTGCTATTCCGTACTTGGCGGATGCTATGTGGGGGTAAGGCTGCTGGAGAGTTTTCTTTGTTGGCATCTTCTGCCAACCCATTACCTGCGCGCAACATGAGTTCGAGATCAGTCTCTAATCTGATTCGAACTAAGACCTATAAAGAGCCGCACTGTATAAGTAAATTTGAACCGGAGTACGGTCCTTTGCACTGGCCCCAAACTTGGGATCAGTTGCACGCTACATCCTTCTACCGTGTTGTCATTGACCTCAATTGGCAGCTCGCACACGGTGTACTATATACTGCTTCCCGGTTGGTTCGGCAATTTCACATGGCCAACGTGGACGTTAACTGCTTCTGCTGTGAAGCGGAGGAAACGTTGGAACACCTGTTCTACCATTGTGATTTTGCTCGGTTGATGTACGGTTGGGTGTACGTCAATCTTCTCTTGGTTGATCCTGCTGCCGGTCCCTTTGTTGTTGAGGAGTTGCTCTTTGGGCTTTCGGAGGAACGGCGTCGCCACATCCCCATCCTTATCATCTGGATGTTACATGTTGTAAAACATGTGATATGCGTTGCTCATTGCAATTTCCGTTTTCGCGCAAAGGTGCCGGTGGAGTCGGAGTGTTTGAAGAAGGCCATCGCCAAAATTAAATTTGTGCTTTGCCTTACGGCCCGCAAATGTAGATCGCCTGCTCAGTTTCTATCTTTCAAGCGCGATTGGCTTGCACGGGGCATCTTGGGACACTTCGAGGGTGAGGAGCTGGTCTTCTCTTTTTAACCTAGTTTAATTACTTTTGTTTTTCACATTAGGTTTTCTTGCTTCTGTCTCTTGTAGGTAGTTGCTTTATTTTAATTGAATACTTATAATAATAATAATAAAGACTTTATTTCTGTGTCAGTATACATCTAGCTGAGGAAGATTTCCTCTACTAATTGGGGACACTTAACTATCTACTACAATATTCCTATACCTAGTCAATACATAATTTAAAATAAATACTATCTTATTTACACATATTTCACGAACTACAAAGCGTGCAATTAGTACAATTATTTTCGTCCATTAATGACTGCACGTTTGAATTGCGTATGATCTTTTTGAATTGATTGAGTGATGCTAGATTCCTAATTTCCGAACTTAGTTTGTTCCACAATTTTGGTCCCAAATAGTTTATACAATGTTTACCATAAGTGATGGTGTTAAATCTTGGTATGGTAAAATCTGCTGACCTTAAGTTATATTGTGAACTCTGACGATTGAAAAGTTTACTAATACCCTGAGGGCAGAGTTCATGCTTAACTTTGAACATTAGAATAGCAATGTCCTGAAGTCGCCTGTTAAGCAGCGTAGGTAAATTAGCTCTACGTAGTAAGTCCTCGTAGGCCGATTGTTTATCCTTAAAAACTGCTCTCAGTCCTCTTTCCTGGATTCGTTCAAGCTTTCTGGTATCACTGGCTTTACAAAAATGCCAAGTAAGATGGCAATATGTGAGGAACGGCAAAATAGCTGCTCTATATAATTGCAACTTGGCGTTCGTGGGGATTAAGTTTTTAGTCTCATAAGGACGCCGATCCTCTGACTTGCTTTTTTACAAACATTACTAATATGTTCGTTAAAATTCATCCCATAATCAATAGTTACACCTAAAAGTTTTAGGCTTTCAACAGATTTGACATTATTTCCTTGAATTTGCAAACAAATATCCTCTCCCGGAGTACGATTTTTGTGTATCGTCATTGTTTTATATTTATCATAGTTTTCTTTCAACAAGTTGTTTGTATACCATTGAGATGCTTTTTCCGCCTTCATCACGAGTTTCTCTTCTACTACTTGTAAATCCTCATCGGTTTCGTATAACTGATGGTCATCCCCATACATAGACATTTGTGATGGGATCTCGTAGGTTAAATCATTCTGAAATATATTCCAGAGTAGTGGCCCGAGAGCGGATCCTTGGGGACACCCCCTGTTGACTGATTTCCATGTACTTTTCGTTGATCCCATTTTTACTCTGTTTGAGCGGTCACCGAGGTAAGAGCACAATAGATCTAAGGCATTTTCGTCGCAGCCATAAGCTCTCAATTTACTGAGCATTAATGGGGGGTGAAGAGAATCAAACGCTTTGCTCATATCAGTCGATAATATGGCAACGTTACGATGATTGTCCTTCGCCAATTTCCAATTTTCAATTAGGCAAACAAGAGTGGTCTCACAGCTATGGGATCTACGATATGCAGTTATGCAATGATTCAACAGTTTATCAGTTTGTTTTGTCAGTTGTTTACCAACTAGCTGTTCGAAGACTTTGTCAACTGCGGGGAGGACAGTTATTGGTCTATAGTTGCTCTTTTGTTGTGGATCTTCGCTTTTAAAGATAGGGTGCCATTCCCCTCTTTTCCAATTTTGTGGCCATTTTCCATTTCTTATACAAGAATTATACAAGTTAGTTAATGGTTTAGCAAGTTCGTTTGCACCAAATTGTAACAATTTGGCTGGGATGGCATCGTGGCCGATTGCTTTCCTTGTATTTAGCAGGTGTAGGACATTGTACACCTCTGAATTAGTAACGGGTTTTATGCTTATTGTTTCATCATTAAGTAAGTGTTCGGTTGTAATCTTAGATACACTTGGATGACCTATAAAATCGTCTATCGAGTAAAGTTTAGCCATATCACCTCCAATGTCGTCAGCAATGGTTGCAAAATAGTCAACTAAGATTTCAGCAACAGTGTTCTGTTCGGTAATAATAGCATCCTCAGCTTTCAAGTAATATACAATTAAGCTTAAATACACCACATGCCAGCGTCAGAATAAAAAAGAATTGGCGGTGTATTTAATGAGGAGGTAGGGTTCGACTCCCTAGTCGTTTGCGTGCCGGAGCACCTTCCTATTATGAAAACCAAATGTCACCTCTTCAGACTTGGAAAAAAAATTGTAAAGTAGTTAAATTAAACCCAAGCTGAAGGGAAGCACTTTGATTACAGATCTACAGGGAGAGAATGCAGTTCTTTTTATATAATTTCATGTATCTTATTGAGGTTGTGGAACCTTCAGCAAAACAGGGCACTAAAAGACACTTTACATTACATGTACTTGCCTATTTCTGCCTTACCTTACGAAATTGTGTCTCCTTGTTCTGTCAAGTTGTAATCACTGATGAAGAACTGGTAGACCTTGAGCGTCACTGTAAGACATTATTTACTATCAACTGCCTTTTATTTTATTTTCTCATCAGCCAACAGTGTGGCATTTGGGTAATATTGTTCCAGCCCATACAAGGGAAACGAAGGGAAAATATGGTATGGGTCTTGCACTTAATTCAATGGAAGGCAGGGAAGCCAAACACATCTCCATAGGCCGATACTCTCACAACACCAGTTACCAGAATAGATGGAAACGAGTATTTCATCACAAGTGTATATCCCTTTTGTGGCTGAGGGAAAGGGGATATACTTTAAACAAGCCATCATCGGTTGTCATGCATTATATCCCAAAACGTGCCACAGAAAGCCCGAATTATTGTTATTGTGGGATGGAAAAGGCTCCACAGATGTCCGGATGCAAATTTTGCCTACATAATCTCTGGGAAGATATACTTAAAAAAGTTCATAATAAAGTTTAATTCTCTTTGCTAAGGTCATAAGTTCCACCATTTGCCATGCTAGATTATATAGTTGTGCCATGTTATGGAAGTGCAACATTTTCCTATCTTCCATCTTTAGCCATTGTTTACAATATGTATACCCTATCTATATCTTTTTATCTATTATATTGCCAGATTATTCAACTCTGCAAGAGATTTTTAGCTAAAATGAGTAACTTAAAATGTTTTCTGTTTATCCACACATCAATGACCCTGAGATCGGGTCAGTGTAATAATTACTTTGTTTGAAGATGAAAATTATGGATGAAATTGGCACAGCTTTTCTTACTGCCGTTACAATATTTGGGACATATAGAGCAAGGCTAGACAGCCTTCAAAATTTCTGGTAATCCAGGAATGATACAAGAAAATCCCTTTTTGGACAACTAGTCCTGCTTTTGATCACCTTTTCCTAGTAGCTGGATTAATTAGTCAGTCGTTACAAGTATAACTGGAACTTTCGTGTAGTGGGAAATACAGACATGTACTACATTACACTAATTATTATATGATCTTTCATTGACTAATACAATAATGAAACAGTTGTTTTCTTAACAAAATAAAACTTTAAGAATTATTTATGGTCAATTATCCAGTAGTTGTCTTTGAAAAACATTTATTTATTGGTAAAATGTTTTTAAACATCTTGTACATTGTATTCTTTATAATAAATTATTAAACTTTAAAAATATATATTTTTCATGTTTTGTCTTTAATCCACTAATGATAATAATCAAGTGGTACATATGCCATCAGACAGAAATGTTCTCACCAGCCCCTGATTCGTACCTGTAATCACAAGTATAATAAAGTGTGCCCATAAGCATACAGGACCTAACATTTCCAGGGAAGCATGCAAACATTTGCTCAATGATTGATGCAAGTTAAACAAATATAAACACATTTTGTCATAGGTTTGCCAAAATATTCTTTGATTACTGGATAATTTCCCTAAATGTCCAGGGTTTATTTAATCTCTTAAGGTTGGGGGCTAGGGACCAACCACCCCACCTCCCTTCTCTTGGTGTCTTGTATGTCGATATGCATGGTGAGTGGCATACAACAAATCAAGATAGGGGCAGTGAGGCACTCGTATATATTGGGCCATTTAAACATGGAATTTTTGTTAGAATAAATTAAGTCTGTGTGACAGGTGGTAAACCCACCTTCTATATTTAAGTTTAGGGTCAAATCCCTTGGCCCAGTGTCTAAACACTGGGACATTTCATGGTTTTGGAAGTATATATACTGACTATCACATGTGAATACTTTGTTTTGAGATCTACAGTTGACATACCCATTCCATTTGCCGTAATTGAAAGACACAGTTAGTTGTCCCTTAGCAAAGCTGTATGTAAGTGCAAAATCCTTCGTCACTGAAACCAACTTTGGTTCTGTGATCTTTGCGACATCCATTGAGTGTTCTTTCGAAGTAATGGGTTATCTTATCCACACTTTTTCCAGAAAGCCAGCTAAGAAATTGTTTTAACAGAGGAAGAAATTTTATTTTATTTTACTAGCTTTGCCATTTTTAAATACTAACATCACATAATAACTGGCAGGGCAACCGCAACAGCTTACATCAATTACTGCGGTCCCTAAACTTTACGACAAATCAAAACAAAATAATTACAAACTTAAGGTACGTTTGCACAGGTCCGCTGGACCGATTCCAGATTCATTACTTAAGTTGAAAATTAGCATTTAACATAACTCCAAATCTGAAAAACATTAGGTAAATCGGCCCTACAAATCGCAATGTACACACATACATCTAAACTTTAACTAATAACAACACAAAACTGGACCTGTTAGATCACGTGCTTGGTTACATTTCATGCAAAATCGATTTCCATGTTCGCAGATCGTCAACATTATAATAGTGTTCTAAAGCTACTTTATAGTAGTTATATAGTTCTTTTCTCAACTCCTTTAAGGTTATAGATTTGAGAGTTAAGTTTCTTGGCAACGCGTTCCAGACTCTGTTTGTCCTTAATAGTTTCAGACTCTGTTTGTCCTTAATAGATAGGATTTCTGATAAGTCGAGGTTTTGCATCTTGAGGTCTGGGATTGAAAATAGTTAGGGTTTGCTGATCGGATAGGTTGATTTGAATCTTGAGGTTGTGGTAGTGTGTGTCACTGCTTGGTCAATAATGTTATAGTTTGATTTGAAAAGGAACAATATGTCCAGGTAGTCGTGCCAATAACAGAGAGGAAGTAAGTTTAACGTTAGGAGACGATGGTTATAATTGATGTGACAGAAGAAGGGTAGGTCCAATAGATACTTTGATGCACGTCTTTGGATGTAAAATAAATTACTTTTCCTTTCTTGTTTCCTGCTATATAACAGTAGGGCTCTCTAAATTCAGAAGTATTTAGGAATAGAGCCTGAATGTTAAACATTTCAACGGGTATGTCCCTGCAAATTTCACAATAGTATAGCTGTCGGATAGATCTTTTCCCTGACAACCTTCGGTGTATACATTGTAGCCATAACTGGCTTTCGGTTCTGTTGCATATAATCCGTTGTAACATAATTAAATAATCTTATAATACATGTAGATCTGTAGTCACTTTTTCAAATATTGCAGATTTAATGTATCTCAGTAAAAAATGTTTTCCTATCAGGCTTTGTCTCCAGGCAGGCAGCACTTCACTTGCGATAGTAACTTCTAGTAATGATAATATTTCGAATATTTATACAGGATGAAACACTTCAACTAAAAGCTGTTATCAACGTGTGTCCTGATTGTCCTAAAAATAACTAGTACTAAATTACTTAAAATCAAAGATAAAAAACATATGTACATTATAAACCTTTACTTACAATATATATACCAGATTACATAAAAACGTTTATAGTTGATTAAAATATTCAGTGACCTTATTCTCAAAGTCCTGATTGTTCTCAATCTTTCTTAATTCTATAGGTAGATCATTGTAGATCTTAGCCCCCCATATAATAAAATGATTTGCGAGCATACTCTGTTTTAGTAGTTGGTAGTTTTAATATATTGTTTCTTGTTTCTCTGCCATGTTGTTGTTGACCCAGGGTCTTAGCTAGGATTTCCATTTTTGGCCATGGTTTGAAAAATGTTGGGAATGCACATCACAAGTGCCGTAGGCACAAGCATTCTAGGGGTGTATGATCCCCCTGTGAAATTTTCTACAATTTGGGTCTCTGAAATGGCGTTTCCAGCATTCTGGGAACACATTTTGTGAAAAACGTTTGGGCTTTTAAAGGAAGATCTTAATGGTGCATTTGTGATAAATCACATGCTTAGCATATAAATACCTGTAACTAGTTCTAGTACCACCTGTGTGGCTACTTGTTAAAATAGCTAGAGCAGTGTCTAAATTAAGGGACTCTCCTGATGTCTTTGCATAGGACACTCTCACAAGCTCGTCCAGTGTAATTATCCCAAGCCTTGTTCTCAGCTTGGTCTTGACCCTATTTTTAACGCGAAAGAGTTTAGTGAATAATTCTTGAGGCTTGTAAAAACAGAACTTTAGCTGCTCATTTTTGTTTCAATCTTCTCCCCTATTTTGGTAAACAAGCCTTTTGAAGAACAGGAACTCTTCTTCAGCAGCTTCTCATTTCGCCAAAGCCTGAATTACTTGGTTCTCCAAACTAAACTAGAACTAAGCAATTTTAGAGATAAATACTAAGACAAAACTTGAACTAAAGCAAAATCAACATCAACAAATAAAACTAAAGAGACTACTAAAATTATTGAAAAGTAGAGTCTCTAAAATGCCATTTCCTGCGTTTTGGGGTGAGATTTTGTGCATGGAGCAGGTGATGAATGAAGAGAAAATATCAGGAATATTAATGAAACAAGACCACCCTTATAGGATCCTATAGGAATTCAAATTCCTATAAGAATTTCCATAGGAGCAAAATTTCCTACAGAAGATCATTAGGTATTTCCTATGGGGAAATGTACTTCCTATATCAAAAGGGGGGGGGGGGGGTTCATCATTGCTACCAATCTGATAATAGAATAATATACGTTTGTTCCCTTTTTCGAAAATATAAAATTATTTGAAAATTGCCAACTCAGCAATGTCAGTAAGAGATTGTGCACGCACTGGGCACTGGTGCCTAGTTCAAGTTCTCTAACGCACAGCATTATGGGATAGCGTCGCTTTGAAAATTAAAATTGTTCTCTTTCATCTGAAATATTTTATATCTTTCCCCTCAAAGTGCAGAATGATATTCAAGAACTCACAGGTAAGATTTATTTTTTGTTTAATTTTGTTATTTACGTTTTTTAATTGAAAAATATCGGCAGTGCTGTTTTGTGTATATTGTCACTGTGAAATTCTGTTAAATATTTGAATTAGCCGCGTTATATTCGCATATAAAAAACCAACGAACTATCGCTTCTTCACACCAAAAGAAAGATTAAAACATCAATTTGATTGATCTCTAGGAATTCCATACCAAATTGCATAGTAAAGTAATGTATTTTGGCAATTGTTTATAAACCTTATAAATAAATGGCACTGACATCAAGTAAAGACTTTGTCATGCTATATAGTGACTCAGAGTAAGCAAGTAACATTACATTAAATACAACCTTTAACATCAAAATCAGTTTTAAAGATAAGTTAAAACAGTAATAAAAATTGGAATAACAGAGTGCAGATAGTGTTTAGTGTAATTTATGCTTAATAGAAGAATTTTACCTGTGTTTACATGAAACTGTTCAGATCTGGGGCCGGTTGTTCAAAAGTGGGTTAACGCTAACCTAGGGTTAAATTTTAACCTTAGGTTTGTTTGCGTTGTTCAAAGCTAGAGTAACCGTAATCCAGGGTTAAACTGTGGGTTAAATTTAACCCACCTCGCTAGGTGGGTTAACTTGCTAATCAGCCCATTAACTCGTAAAAATGGACTTCGAAAGGAGTGGAAAACACGTAAACACACAAAAATCTTGGTGAAACAAAGAGTGTACAAAGATTTTATGGATGAAAACCAACCTCAAACAGTAAATTCTAAGTATTTCAATATTGAGATTCTTATTCATCCTGTACGAGCCCATTAAGTTGTCATGGTCTAAGCATGGACATCATAGTTAATACTGTAGACTACGTCGGTCTTCGGCCAATTTTACAATAGAAGTACTATGCCTATAGCTATTAAAATGGTTTTAATTTACAAGTTCCCATTTGCTTCTCTTGAACATCACAAGTTTTTGCACATCTAATCCCTGCAGACTCAGTGTACTACTTTGAGCAAAGCCAAATTAACCCAGGGTTAAGGATTTTTAACTAACCCTAATCTTAACCCCCAACCTAACCCTAATAATCCCTAATGCCTATTTCGGTTGCTCATATATAGAGAAAGAGCCAAAACACCTCAACTGACTTTTGTAATATAAAAATTTTCCAATGAACCTGAAATCATAATTTTGTGAATAAGTTTCACCATTGTAACCCACAGAAATGATTATACAGAGATCTTTCAAGATTGAAACAAAACATAAATTACTCAGTCCAGGTACGCGATGAAATATATGCCTTATACAACCTAAAAATTCTGAAACAAATAATCCCCAAATGTTGTTGCCATATTTACAAATTAGTAATTCATTATATTGTATGTATATCACTATGCCACAACAAAAGACAAATTGTCCCAAGGCAGGGGGTTTTAGAAACAAGCAACATGTAAACTGCAAACAGTATAAGAAAATTCTGTGCTCTTGCAGGAAATTGTTACTTCAAAACATTTTATATTGCAATATTATTTGGGTTGACCATTATAATGCAATGTGCCCCAATGCACCTTACTAATTACTCTGTCTAACACCAGGCAATTATACTTGTCAAATGGAAAGTATTTCATGTCAATGGTTGACCAGATTATGTGCTCTGCCTTTGTGCCTTACTAATTCACACAATCTGGTGCCAGACAATTTATCCCATCAAATGGAAAGTGTTGTATATTATGCTTAATACAAATGTAAATGATAACCAGACACTACTATACCATTAACCGGCAAGTTTGGTCTAAATTTTTAGTAAAAAATTGTGTATATATATACACAGAGGCAGTTGTAAAAATGAAAATATATGCCCTGCAATTCCAGTGCAGTGCTGTCTATTCCAGTTGCCAAGGGCTAACCACGAATTCATGTGTATTTACCAGGATAATGCTAGTGTGTGTTATTGTTGCCAATTTGTGTTATTGATGCCAATGTGTACTTGTGGTTATCTTTTGGCAACTGTACTGTGTTAGCTTAGACACCCAACTTTGCAAAGTTTAGAATATTTACCATCTTTCGGTTAACCCGGTAAGGTGCAATGCACATCTTTGCATTATACTACACTATTTCAGTAATTCTAATGCTAGTTGCTAGACAGTTTAATTTATGTGTCAAGTGGAGATTGTTGCATGTGAACCTTTAGCCAGGCAACCTTCCAATGTCTTGCTAACCCATTTTAAGTCAACTGCTGTCCTATATTAGACTGAATAGTTGTTGAAATATTTAATATTATACTATACTTATTCTTCTACAGATTCCATTAGATCATTCATTGAGTACATTGATTTCTTGCAGCATTTGTTGTGTTGGGGGATGAAAGTTAAAAGTAAACTGAGAAGCAAATTGACTCAGGACTTAGGTGAACAGAAGGTATGTTTTGTTTTCTTTTGGTTGAATGTATTCGAAACTTTTCTCATTAAACCATTATGCTGTGATGTACCTTTGGTCAACAATTTCCCTGTCTAATGCCAGACTATTGTCTTCTCAAGGGTAGTGCTGGCCGTTAATGTTTTAATAGAAGACAGTTCCAGGAGAACATTAGTGCTACAACACATCAGACTTCAACCTGTGGTATTGTAATGTTTACAAGTTAATGTAAAATAGTTGTGACAAAGACAAAAGCTGGAATTTTTTCACAACTTCGAACCATTCCTTTCAAAGACAGACTGGATTTTAGAATTTGAACAATGGTAATCAAAGCCCTAAATAGATCTGCACCTCCTTACATTGAAGATATCTTTTCAATGATACCAACAGAGAACAGAATGAACACTAGGTCGTGTGCACATAAAGACATGCAAATACCAACAGTTAGGTTAAACTTAACTAAACAATGGCTGCGCTACCAAGGACCCTTATTATACAATCTTTTTAACAAAACAAACAATTTAAGTGGTATATCGGTTCAAAATTTTAAGAAATTATTTATCAAAACATTTTTAACAGTTTTTAAATTAGCTCGTCATTAGGTTTTCACTTAATTTAACTATAGTAATATATAATAGTCGATATATTTAATTAGCTTTTGCTAACCAGGTTTTGTTACCCTCTTTAAATAAAGTTTCTATTCTATTATAATTTACATATTAATATTGGTCCCTTCACATGTAATTGGTAATAATATATTATAGTAAGAACAAACCACAGTATATACAACAACGGAGATATTTCAATCTGCTTGGTTTCAATTTGAGCTATTTCAATACATGTGTTCAATGTCGCAAACTGTGTACAAGATTTTTAGACAAAAAATATCAGTTATGTTGTGCTGATTGTTCAACATTTGGTGAATTGAATAGTTAATATTATGTACACAATTTCAAGTGATTTGGGGGAACAAACATGGAGATTTTACTTAAATTCTGATCAAAAAAATGCTGTATATACCCAGCTTGTGATGTCATAATTTGTATATTGAACACATTGAAATATCTCCAAAATCAACAAAAACTATTAATTTGTAAAATATGTTCCTCTACCAAATTTGATTGGTCCTTTCACATTAGACAAACATAGTTTTGAAATCAGAAGTAGTATATTAGTTGGAAACTATTATTTTATATTTGCCACATTTCTATTTGTAATAAAAATTGTTCTATTTGTTTTCTCATTTTCCTTCACCTTGATTAAGGAGGCTCCCTACAGTTTTAATTCTGTGTCGCGGGATTTTGTTCACGCGCGGGATCTTCAACCACACGCGGGACTTGACTGTGTATGCGTGGCGGGTTTTTTAAAATATACGGGAACATCTCGCGTTCATATATTATGCAAACAAAAACTGTAAAAATTACAATGGCAACTTTTTGGAGATTTATTTTTCGTAGTAAGTACAATGCACCTCATGTGATTGCAGTTATTCCTGTGCTAGCAGGGCTGTGTGAAAACTCTATAAATAATAGAGCTATCAACGAAACAACGCCGAGAAAACCCTTTGGCGAAAGACGTGCGAACAGCCTCTTCGGAGAGTCCACTACAAATGCAAATTTTTCCGCTCTAAAAGAGGGACAAAATATTCGCAGCAAAACGAAAACTTTTATTTGAAGATACAGAAAACTCTACACCACCTGCTAGTGCTGCTAAAGCGTCGGACACAAAGCTCGGAGGTACGTTTTAAATGTTTTTATAGGCAAAAGTGTCACACTTTTCCTGTATGAAAAATGCTAAAATATTTTTATATACTCTGAAATCAGTACTTTTCATATTAGGTCGATACAAATTTTGGGACTCGCCTTGTTGACCTGGATATTTTCCAAAAGGACATGAAGGAATGCAAAAATTGTAACTCAGGTAAACTGTATGAAATTGGACAAAAGTCATTTCAATGTCTAAATGTGTCACAATTTATACTTCATATAAACTTTTAACCCCAACTCATAAGTTTTTAATATCAAATACTATTTTATGAAACATTTAGTCAGTAATATCATTTTTATATAACTTTAATAATAAATATTTGTACAGAGTATATACAAATATAGTTGATATACAAACATGACATTATGGCTTGTGAAACTTCATAAAAATGACAGAGGGGAATGTGCCAGATACATACTGGGGCTCAGCCAGGCCATAATTATTGGAAATTTAGGGACAGGCTCAGTGCTTTATTAACACTAACCAGTATGATTATTTAACCCATTAACTGACAGTATTCTACCACTGGAGACAGTGGCATGTAAAATCATTTGGCGTTAGACAGAGTAAAATACTGCATCGCCAAAAATATTTGCATTGAGTATACATTATAATACAATCATCCTTTAACCTTTAGGCTCATTGTCCTTATCAAACTGCACAAAGGAAATACGCCTTGGCCTAGCAAGCACTTTTGTGATCCCGTGTCCAATATGTGGTCATTCCAATAAAGTTAAAACATCCAGTGAACATAAAACAGGAAAGCGTGGACCAAAATCTTTTGACATAAATTCACGGGTAGCTCTTGGTTGTCTCCATGCAGGGATTGGGCAAACACACATCAATAATATGCTGGCAACTGCAAACATTCCAGGATTCACAAACAACAACTTCAAACAACGAGAACGTGAAGTTGGAGCTGCCGTATAGAAAGTTGCTAGAAATAGTTGTAAACAAGCTGTTAAGAGCATATGTCTGTATCGGTCGAGAGACTCGAGACAGTTGCAAAAAATCAGACTTGATTTTATTTCACCAAAAGAACCCTTCTACATAGGTATTTCAGAAAACATGATCAAAAAGTCGCATCGCGATTTTATTTTTACAAAATTTTCGAAAGTTTAAAAAATCGGTAAAAATGTTGTTTTTTTCTAATTAATATGCACGAATCGAGAGCCAATTTAAATAATCGAAAGACAGCATGGACAGCAACTAATCCAAACCATGTTTTGCGTGAAACTGACTTAACATTGTATCTTTAATTTCTGCTAATGCATTCTTACCAACTATTTCCTCGACACATATCTTTAGCCTCATAAAAACCCTCTTTATTATGTGGTCTGTCGACGGTCAAATTTTTAACGAAATTTGGACTCAAATATCTCTGCTGGTACCTAACAAATCGAAAAGATAGATACGTCACATTAAAGAAAATCTTTTCTAGTGTCCCTAGACCGAAAGTCAGCTTCTACAAATAAAGCGCCAATCGACGAGCGAAGTTTAATGGAAGGTGGTCAAGCATGAAATGTGACTAATTAATGTCAAGCGCTGACATCAATATGCAAATTATAAGAGCATGAAAAAAACGTGTGGCGTCATATATTTCGTCACCAAACTGACTTGTGGAGCAAAAACATGTTTTCCCTCGTTATAAAAGCTATTATATACATCGTTGTTGGATGAAAAATAACAATAAGACAGCTATAACTGAAAAACGCGGCCGGTAAATAACAATTTTCATGTCAAAGGAAGAAACGATGTGCGTTAAGGCTGCCTTCTAGTTAAGCATTTTTCATTCGTGCGAAAAAGTTTAAATCTTTCTAAATTTTATATAAATACTATTTACATCAACAAATACTTAACACATATTTACTGGGAGCAAGTACAGTATGTTTTGTGGACCCGAGACCTTCGGCTTCGCCTCGGGAAACGTCAACGGTCGGGGGTCCACAAAACATACTGCTTTCCCGAGGTCCCAGTAAATAAGTATTTTATTATATACCAATAGTCAAAGAACAACAAAGTAAAGAACAAGTGAACGTAAATACATGAAATATTTTATTGTTAAAACGTTAAATTAAACACTGCAGTTACTTAAAGCGAAAGTTTAAATTGTGATCCTTTTTTAAACAGCATCCAAATTATGTGAAAAAGTACACAACACTCAAAACAATTAACAGTCACAAATAAAGGTGCCATAAAGGTGACATTGCAATTATTAAGGTCGTCCAAAGGTCGCATCTTCACGTGATTGCGCACGTGATTTTTTTTCGTTATTCCCCGGGTGCGAGGGAGACAGCCTAATTTCGTCACTCTCACATTATACGCTCTCGACCAATGAAACACTAGAAATGGGGACTTTGACTATTGGTAATATAATAAACATTTTTATTTATTTAGTTATTTCATTAGTAAGGGAAAGGTCCCGTGACTGCCAACTCTCATCCTCGTTTGATTGGGGCTTTATAACACAAAGTACGTTTTTGTAAGCTAAATCTAGCAAAATCCCTTACTGCTGACAGCTGCAGCTTTTGAATGCGTTGTTCAGTAGTTTCAAATATGGAGCTTTTGCTCTTGCTGGTTTTTTTTGGAACTTGAAGATAAAGATTCTCGGTCATGACTTGTAACATTCCAAGTTTCACGTTTTTTAAAGTGTTCTTTTCTATCATGGCACAAATGTTGTATTGGCCATAGACAATGGGGTGCTGAAGGCCGATAGATTCCATTATACTGTTTCTTGCCCTCGTGAAGCCAATTTCTTCGTCAATAGCAGTTAGGTCGGATTCAGTCGGTGCTGCATTTCAACGTTTCGCTGCGAAACTTAAAAACTCTGACGCTTGAAAAAGTCTTTCGCCATCAGAACCGCGAACACGTCTCATATCCTGGGCTACAACATTAGCATCGACCTTTCTACCAGTTGATTCACCTATTTCGAATTTGGCCAGAAGGTAATCCTTCTGCTTCTCGCTGAAACGGTATGTCTTCTTGTATGCTCGAAGAGCCCAGCCTTCTGCAAGGGGACTAGCATTCCTACCTTCATGGCCTGCTTTGCTTGCTTGTAAAGTTGGTATTACACCAGCACCATCCTCCAACGAACATTTGTAGCCCATTTTTGCCAGATCTAAAAGTGTGTGTTTCGCCAAAGTCTTCGTACATTTGTCTGACGATAGGTGGTTTTCCAGATTACCAAGTCTCTGGAACATACGTACACATCCATCGTGAGGACAAGTGTAGACCGCTTGCCTGTTACTCTGGTTATTCTCGTCAGTGCGTTTCTCCGCAGCCTGATCTTTTTCATGCTGGGTCTTGCCTTGTTCTTGAGAAAGGGTTTTGAATCCACCCGATGAAAAGGTTGATTCCAACCAGTTGTAATTAGATTCTGAAAAAATGAGTGAATGAATCGATGATTAAACGGACAAATGAATGAATGAATTGATTGATTAATTAGTTATTAATTAGTTATTAATTCTGGGATTCTCGATATCTCTGGGGCAAAAATTTCATTGCCCAATCATTGACAATGAATACCGTCTTCTCATCGAGAAGCTTAAGAACATCGAGTCATGCTTGATCCGATGCTTTGAAGAGCTGAGAATGTGGCATCTCCATGAGTTGATGGCAAGCACGGCTGATCGTACAGTGTAGTGCAAGTCATCACTCTCATCAACGGATGGGAACTCTGGATCTTTGAAGCATCCTTCTACGTCTTTCAAAGTTTCTTCAAAGGCCAAGCACTGCTCGCAAACAACAACATGTTTGTGATCACATTTTCCCTGGAGGTCCGTATTGTCACTGTCACTAAGGGAAAAGACTAAACAGTGATCTGCTACTTCATCAGCATTGTCAAGATGCACCTGCAGTGAAAATGATTTTAAAAAATTAGGATTGGTCCATAAAGTGCAAAGGGTGAGCTGGTAAATCAAAATTATTGTAGCATAATTTCAGTATCCCAGTAGCTCCTGCTAAGTACATGATTTAACATGGCCCACCCTTGAATCATTACACAAAATCAATAACCCATGCCCCCTCTTTGGCATGGTGCATTTCGTTTCCTGACCCACCCCTTTTTTTGTGCACAAAAAGGATGGGCTACTCCTTATTTTTTCCTGCTTACCCCACTGGCATAGAGAGACTTTAAAAGACGGGAAACAAATCTTTTTCGGTGGGGGGATGTTGAATGCTGTGTTATGGGACGTTTTCAGTTTCAAATTTCAAAGAATGACTAGGACCCAATCCCCTGTACTTTTTTACCAGTCCCTCTTGAGGAATGTAGGTAATAATATTTTTCTGGTGTACCTTATAATCTCCTTTCAAGTAAAGTCTGGCTGTCTTTAGATTCTCTGTTATTTTCACTTCCCATTCTCTATCCGCAACACCATATTCAACAAGCTTGGTAATTAGTGCCAATAACTCGTCAAAGGCCTGTGATCCATCTGCAGCGAAGTAATCAAGTCCTTGAAGTGATTTCCTGACAGAAGCTCCGCACTCTGATAATACGCGAACCATTGTACTTTCGCTAAATGGTTGAAAATTTGTTTCTTCGCAGTACCTACTGTACTGTTGGACAATCCGTCGTGGTATCATTGTACGTATCACGTTAGGTACTTATAAGATTTTGCCAGATGAAAGCGTGAGGTGCTTTTGGCCAAAGGGAAGATCTTGAACCAAATGTGGGCTAGTTATAAATGATAAAAAGTGGTCGAGTTGTTTTAAATCTACTCTGATTCGAGCGGATGTTTGGACAGGAACTGGAAAACCGCGACCAAACTGCAAACTATGTAAATTTGCTGCCGTGTACCTGTATTTGGTAATACCTGGAATGAACGATGCGATTACAGAATAGCTTGCTAAATCAGTCATTATAGATTGGATTTGCTTGCGGGTTTCCCAGCTCGACGCATTCTTATACGATTCAGCTAAAACATTTAAATAACGTTGGTCAGCCATTGTAACTTCACTTATACCAAGAAGCCTATTGATTGTGGAAGATGACGTTATAGCCTGCCAAATCGGTCCAGCATTTTCAGGGGATATGGCTTGGAGAACAGCAGCTACAATTTCAGCACCTCTCCTTGTATATCGTTGCCTTGTTTTCTCACTTATTTCATCCCAGCGCATCCATCGTCTTTGAATGGGAGGAATATTAGAAACAACTAAAAAGTCGTTCAACCTTTCGTATGGTTTGTTGTGATGACGTATAGGCACTTCTTCACTACTGTTTGTAGATCCAATACTTGCAGTGTCTGGGCTGAGGAATGTGTCATTAGAAACTTTTGCACCTGGATCAGGTTTATCACCGGATGCGTCGCTCATCGTCTCTGGACTAGGCGAGTTTTCTTCTTGAATCCTTAATTGGCTGAGGGATTGAATTACTCCATCGCATGAGTCGATGCAAGTTTACTTCCCTAAATGAATAAAATCCATTGACTTATAAAATACTTAGTGCCTGGGGTCGGCCAGTCAATAATTAGCTACTTACCTCAATACGACCTGGCATAGATTCACTAACAGTTTCAGATTCGTTGTCTCGAATGCTTTTCAGATAGGCAGCACATGTTATGCATATTGCTATACAACGAAAAAACCTATAATTATTATAAATCAATATTATTCAAATATACGCGCATGATATCTGGAAAAGTTATGGACTACACAACACGAGTGAAAATATGCCGATTTTGTGATTATGCCAAAGCAAAAAACATAGCAGCTAAGCCTCATGATTGTCGCAAAAATCATTCAGCATCCTCTAAAGCAATGGAGCCTGATTCTGCAGTAGATTTGTTTAACAATGTTCTAAAAGAAAATGTCAAATTCACATCCTACACTGGTGATGATGATTCAACAACTGAAGTTCCCTATAACATTGATAAATCGAGTGATGTTGTCCACACAAAAAGGTCATTAATGACAAGACTTTATAATTTAAGTCAGCGAGGAAAATTTCAAAATAGTTCAGTCCTATCACATAAAGTTATCAATTATTTAGTTAAATGCTTCTCGTATGGAATTGCTCAAAACAAGGGAGATCCAAAACAAATTCAATGTGCAATCCAAAATGTTGTCCCACATGCATTTGGGGAACATGATCATTGCGACATAACATGGTGTTATTACAAGGAAGACCCAACAATTTACAGGCACAAATCTCTCCCTTATGGTAAAGATTTATATGGTGATGAATTGAAATCTGCCCTACAGCAAGTTTTCAACAACTACAGTACAAACATTGTCGCTGACAAGTTGGCCCCTGTATCCAACTCGCAGAGAAACGAAGCATTAAATGGTGTAATTGGATCAAAAAACCCCAAAATTTGGTTTTATGGTGGCAGTGAAAGCAGACTTCCGCGTTGCTTGTGGTGTTGCACAAACCAACCTGCGGTATGGCTATATAATGCAAACATTAGAAGCTTTAAATATCGAGCCTGGGACATTTTGTGCACAATTTAATCAAAAGATGACAGAAAAGACAAATCACGATAAAGCCGGAAAGTCAACACATGAATTTAAACGCAGAAGGGCACATATGCAGTCAAGAACAGTATCGAGTACTTTGCGCAAGGAAGCACAGGAGGGAGTAACCTACCAAACATCAGTTGGCTTGAATCTTGACCCTAATGCAAGTACCACCCCCATATCAAACCCAATAAGTAACATAAATTTGCAAGGAATGCCAGCCAATGTGTTTAGAGAGATTGCAAATTTAGTACCTCAACATATTTGTCGTCCTCGTGAAGAGAAACCTACGTTTGATGAAATGAAATACTATAATTTTTTGGTATTTGACATTGAAACAAATACCATGGGTAAATCAGCCGAAGCTAGCCAAATTGCAGTTACTGAAAAATCGGATTCAAGCACATTTTCCCAGTATATTTTGCCAAACCATGATATTGATTTTCATGCCTCAAAAGGGAATAAGCTCCAAATAGTTAAATAAAAAAAAAAACGAACGCTTTTTAAAGGTGGACAAAAATGCTACCTACATTGGATTTACACTTAGCCTTAGACAAATTTCTGAGCTTTATATCGAAGTCCATTGATCGAGCAAAAGTAAATACAAAACAAGATGTACGTACCATTCTTATAGGGCACAATGTTTCCACGTTTGACACTCCAATACTTTGAAGATATGCTGGTGAACAATTCGCTTCAACATTACAATCATTGGATGTTTGGATTGCCGACTCAATCCCGTTATTTAAACACCTCACTAAAACAAAATATCCTTTGTTCATGAATGAAGATGGTTCGTTCCCAAAAATCAACCAGTCGTCCATTTATGAAGCTCTGTTTCACCAGTCTTTCCTTGCACACGATGCTTTAGAAGATGTCCTCGCTCTTAAAAGCATCCTCTTGTTCTCGAAGCTGAAGTTGTCAACTAGAAAATGCATGTCCGGTAAGCGTATGCCATGCTGTCAAAGACATGCAATACCTTGATCACCGCCATAACCTCATGCAAACATTCCAAGGCAAACTAACCAATGCAAATGCCAACAACGCATTACTTCTGACAAAAGGTATGGTTGAGAAAATCGCTGGAAGTGGTTTATCATACAACGATCTCAAGAAAACGTATATCCAATTCGGGCAAGATGGTATAGTTGCCTTCCTTTCGAAGCCGCCATCCTGTGGTACTTCATCTTCGGCGACAAGTACACCAAGAGTAACTCGAACTGATCGAATCCTCACAACAATTGTGAAACATTTTAAAGATACCGTTCAAAGGCCAACGTTGTAAATAAGTAACTTTTAATAGAATTGTAAATAGGTCACCCCGTAAATAAAGTCATATTTGTATTAGTTTTAAATCTGTAGCTGTACAAAGTTGTACAAAGTACAAACGAAGTTTATGTATTATAAACAAACCTTTTATAGTTTAGATTATATCACGAGTTCACGAATCACGATTGCGCCAAAATTTTGTTGTCCACACACGTGGGTATTCGAGGGCTTGTCTCGCGTGAAAAATGAAATCCTGATTTTGCTGACGTCATACACAAACTATAAATACATTTTTCTCCTGTTTCCTTCGGTAATTTTTTTTTTAATTTGCATACGATAGATTTGCATTGAAAGAAAAACATTTGTTAATCGTTATGTTTATGACTTATACTCAGTATTAAGTTATAGAAGGACAAAGAGTAAAGAGTAGTTACATGTATGATATGTTTAGTTTTGTAAATATTACAGGGTTCATATTATTATTAAATGTTGTGTTGAAAATTTTGTTTACAGTAATATGACTCTGCTGTATATGTCTGTACTCTATAATTCCGGACTGTCACTTCAAATTTTGCACATGGGTGGCTATTATATATTAGCGCAAGTTAAGTAAGTCCAAGTCGGAAATCTGAATTGTTTGGTGAAATAGTATAAAAATTAAGGGTGTATAGTCGGCCACTGCCTTCAACTAGAACACCCACACAATTTTTAAGGGGATTTTTTCAAAGCGGAAATTCTGTTTAACTTTCGTTTTCCTAACAATGTCAATGACAATGCATATAAACAGTACTGTTGTTTACGTTCACACTTCAAACGTAATTATTTATATCACAGAAAATCAGAATTATACATCCCAATCCAATTATATCCCATCAATTTAAGGTATACTGTAAAATTTAAATTAACATGACTATTGGGACTGCAGGCTTTGCAGCACGTTTATACACGTATGATCCCATTTTATACCATAGAGGTTATAATATAAATCGGATACTATAGTCTGCACTGTTTTGATAGTTCATAATACAGATTACAGATCGAATACATGCAGTATACTATATATATCCAGCCATCGACTTGCACAAGTTTATTGACATTGGCATTGTCCCTATAGTTCATAAGGCTATAGTTGTATTTGCAATAATATAGCCTTTAAACTGCTACCACATTTACCTTCCATATCATTTATATAATCTGCAAACTCGCATTTGAGATACAGTCTTTAAATATTTTGTCATAATCATATTCTCGAAAGCAAATGTCAAATAATAATGCTCGGGAAGCGAAAATAAGTGAATTTCTACAATCCTTCCCGTTGATTATCCAGTACTGAAGGCACGTTGGTAAGTCAGTTATAATGACTGATTTCTCTCCGGTTCATCGACATATAGTTATACTATATGTTGATAATTTGATATAATTATGTCTTGTCGCTAGACTCGCTACACCGCACGTGTACGAATCTCGCAGTCACCTCGCGGCCACGCACTTGATAGCGCACGCGCATTTGTGATTGCACAAAAAATCGCGTGTTCCGGGGGAAAGTTCGCCAATTTAATGTCAATTCAACGTCTTCAGCAAATGTTTCAAGTTCAATATAAAGACTCTAATTCAGCATAGTTTGTGTAAAGTCGCCATAAGATCAAAATAATATTTAAAGAAAAATGTGAAGTCCTGTCTTCAAGGACTAAATCACTAAATGTTAATGAATTTAAAAAGAAACATAAATTGTGTGCACCCCCCGGAAAGTTTACACTATGATTGAATGAATGAATGACTGACTCGTTTGAATTTTTGCCACTCACCACAATATTGCAAAGTTTCGAAGAAACTTTGCACTAAAAATGCGAGGTGACAGTAAGAATGCAGCGTCCGAGTTTAGGATTGGGAATCCTCAAAACTGTCAAGAATACCGGGTTATTAGCCTGAACTGTTTGTCCACAGCTGTGTCAAGTATACAACATGTTTGTGCTGAAGGTAAATTTCCCTTCAATATTTTTTATGTTTTCAATGCACTTACCTTTTAATATAGGTTTAATTGATAAGTCATATTTAAACAAAAGTATATATGCATTATATTTATCCTTTGTAGATTGTTATGATAATTTATATTCCTAAGACCCTGTTAATTACTAATAATATATTAGTATATTACTAATAATATATATTAATATTAAATGTTAATTACTTATAATTTTCTTAAGGAAATATGACTCTTCAAGAAGTCCCTGACAAACGTTCTGGTCTCATGTCAGAGTTTGCGTTGGGATGTGATTCATGTAATGAGTCAAGCAGTTTCACCATGTCGGTCAATGCTGCTACTCAGGGAAGGTCACAAGATATAAATCACTGTGCTGTTTACCATTCAGTGGAGACCGGTAGTGGTTATGAAGGTCTGGCGTCTTTTTGTAGCTTTTTCAACATGCCTTGTACATCTAAGCCTGCTTACTACAAGCAAGTTGAATGCATCATGGGATCACTTGAGGAAGAAGCAAAGGAAGAGATGAAGCAAGCTGGTCAAAGGCTTCGGAAACTCATACTGGATGAAAACCTGGAACAAACTAATGACGATGTGCTGGATGTTGCTGTCACCTTTGATGGAACATGGGCTAAGAGAGGCTTTACCTCCTTAACTGGTGTGGTGTTTGTCATTTCTGTTGACACTGGGGAAGTTTTGGACTACCATGTACTCTCAAAGGTTTGCCAGAAATGTGCCATAAAGAAACCAAAGGTTACGGAAGAAGAATTCGAGCAGTGGTTGTTGGCTCACGAATGTGACATCAACTTTGTGGGAAGTTCTCCAGCAATGGAGTCAGAAGGAGCTGTTGTCTTGTGGGGAAGATCAATAAGAACTCATCACATGAGGTACAAGTGGATGGTGAGTGATGGTGATAGCAAGGCATTTAGTTCGGTGGAGGACATTTATGGCAACGTGAAAGTTGAAAAGCTGGACTGTGTTGGCCATGTGCAGAAGAGAATGGGGAAGCACCTTTTGAAATTAAAGTCGACAACTCAGGGCAAGCTTGCTGATGGGAAAACTATTGGGGGTCGTGGGTGGTTGACAGAGACAAAAGTTCTGCAGCTGCAGAAATATTACGGACTTGCGATACGGCAGAACACAATTAAGAAATTGAATCCAACCAACCAAGAGATTGATGTGGCAGTTTATGCCATGAAAAATAACATTATTGCTATCTTGCACCATTGTGTGAAAGGACAATCTCTTGCCCAACAACATCGATTTTGTCCTGTTGGCGCGAGTCTTTGTGGTGCAAATGGCAACAGGATGAAGTGACGAAAACCTCCACCTATGTTGACGAAGAATGCCTGCCTCCAGTCTTTCGAGATGTTTTGAAACCAACTTTCGTGTCACTGAGTAGCACTGATCTTTTAGGAAGATGTGTACTTGGTGCCACTCAGAATCAGAATGAAAGTCTTGAACGCTTTGGTTTGGGCCCGGTGTCCAAAACATAAGCACCATGGATACCAGGCTGTTCATTGTGCTGTGGCTGCTGCTGTTTGTCATTTCCACAATGGATCTGAAAGTAGGATGAAGGCAATGAAAAGCTCTCCATTCCTGCTGGCAACAACACAAAGAAAGCCTGTGATGCGAAAGACCACCATAGAATGAAGAAATCTGATTGGCAAGCTACTGATAAGGAAAAGAGGCGATGCCAAGGATTGAAGCTATTGCGCACCAGAACAGAAGAGCTTTCTAGGTACTTCTCACAGGGATCCTATGGGTTATTAGAACTTACAAATAAGACCTTGAAATGACTAAGATGAAATATTTAACATTAACCAGTAACGAAAACTGTAAACTCGATTTTCTCATTTCACACTATTTCAGCAGTTGAGAAAAGATATCTTGAGTAGATTACAACGGATTTGGCTGAAAATTTTAGTGATTGTTCCACTCAGTCATCTTTGTGTTTTAAGCATAGGAATTTGTTCCATGGCAAATATTTTGAAAGTTATGTCAGTTTCAATATTTTATAATTCAGTGCTAAAATCCGATTGGCCATAACTTTTTCATTATTTAATGTATCCAAATTCTCTATGCTTAAAACAGTAATCCCTATATGTTAGTTAATTTAAGATATAAAAGAGCCAAATCATTCAAATACAGAACGTGCAATCCCCACCAACATTCTATTCGCTGATTCAATGTTGATTTTCCATACATAAAACTGTTTTCTCCAGAGAAAGAGTCGTCTTGTAGAGATCTAAAATAACGCTGTATTGTCGCAATGTTTGTATTTTCAGTGTGTTTGTCACCATGAACAACCCTTGCTGTTCCAGAGACATGACAGACATAGTCGACGTAATATTTAGCAACAATAGTTGGATCATTGTTGGATGAGCTAACTTCTAGCCAAAGAATACGGCGGCTGTACCCATCTATTGTCCCATGGATGCAAAAACCAAACGGCTTTAATTTGTCATATCTGCGTCGTATAAGTCTGTGTTTTAAACAGGCTTCAACACCATCGGGGTCAACAACTCTCAATATCTGACAAAGAGTTTCCCTTGTCACAACTAATCTAATGTGATTATTTCATAGGCGATGGTGCATTGCTCAAAAGCCAATTGTACTTCCACTGCCATTTAGTTCTTGCATAATGACATTAAGAACATCTCCTACATCGCTTCAGTTCAATCTTCTTCCTAGACCCAAACGACAAAGAATTCGTTTGAGTTGACGCACACTAATTATCACACCATGAAAGCTCGCAAGATATGCAATAATTTCAGTGTATGAAAGACCAAGATTAAAATACTCAATGATAATGGAATTTCTGTCATTCCAAACTGGGCAATAAACTGGCAAATAACGTCCAAGTGGAAGTCCTTCATTTGAAGCTGCAAGGTAGAATGTTCAGTTTCGCTCAAACAATGAACATAACAACAATAATGATTAAATTAAAATGTTTCTTCGGCAGCCATATTTTCGAGAAGTACTAGTAAATAATTATGAGCCCGAGAAGTAAATATGAACTTATCGCGCAATAAGAATTTTATTGCACAATAAAAAATATTATACAGTGTAGTCACTACGTGTCTTCTGATTGGCTAATTGCCTAGAGTTAAATATGGCAATCACGCAACCTACAAATAACTGAGTTATCTGAGTATTCTGTAGGTTGATTACTCAGATAACTGAGTAATCTGTAGGTTGAGACCCCGATTAGTAATATTGCAGATTGTATTAAAAAATAAACAATAAACGATATGGATGAGATAAACGATATGGATGAGCAGTTTTCAAACAATTCTGAAGATGAAATACAAAGACTCCGAAAATACAAAAAGAACATATAAAGTTTAAAAACAAATCTTCTATGACTATCAGTAACTGATGTGTCGTACAACAACATGGTCGTGGGCGAGAGAAATTTAGGAGAAATGATGAAAAAGATATCCAAAGAAGCAGATTTATCAAAGCAATACACAAACCATTCCATACGAGCGACGGCGGTAACAATTTTGGATAAATCAGGTTTCGAGGTCCATCCTATAATGTCTGTCAGTTGCCACCGTAGCGAAAGCTCAATCAGAAGCTACAGCAAGACAGACAATACTACAAAGAAATGGATTTCAGAAACCTTGACTTCAGCAACTACCAGCGATGTTTCAAATATCTCACCTGGCCAACAGATAGTGGAACCTGCTTCTAGCTTGTCTCCACTTCTCACCTTATCCCAAGAAGAGCATATTTTGAGAGATTTTAACTTGACTTTGAACTCGCAAGTCGCTCAGAAATACATATTTAACAACTGTAATGTTGTCTTTAATAAGTAATTTTATTAAGCAAAACTTTTATCAGAACTTTTAATTGGTTGACAAGTTTGGTTATAAATTATTTTGTTGTTAATATTTATGTTTCTAATTCTAGAAATAAAGTCTTTCATACGTTCCATTAGTCATTACACTCATATTTTTTTCTTGAAATGTATAATAAAACAATTATTGAATTCGGTTTATGTGATATGCAAAATTATCAACGTCTCGGTAAGCAAGGCTAATAACACTTACCTCGACATTCATAATTCTGCATATCACACAAACCTCATCCAATAATTGTTTATTATCGTGCAATAGATGAAATTATCGCGCAACAGAAATTTATCACAATAAAAAATATCGTGCAATAAGTGAATTTAACATTAAATTTTCGTAAACTCACGTTGTTATTGGTCAATTTGTACCACGTGTGTGCATTTTATATAGCAACAATACACGGTCATGCCGTTATAGTTTATATCAGCACGGCAAGATGGCACCTGAATTCACGAATGGAAAAGTTTATAAGATTTCGTTTATTTTAAACCGAAGACAATCCCAAAACCGCGAAGTGGCCAAATTTCCAAATTTAAACGTAAACATGTGTTGTTTATTTAGGTAAACTTCAAAGATTTTTTTTGCACTTCACTTGGTAGAACTAGAATACTGGGTTTGGTGGATAATCCAAGTGAGTAGATATATACACAATTTAAGACCTAACCAGGAACGGTTGCGAAAATGCAACACTAGTTCCTCTGGCAGGAATTGAACCCACGGCCCTGCGATTTCCGGTGCAGCGCTCTAACCAACTGAGCTACAGAGGCCAGTTGCTGAGCTGTAACCGACCGCGAAGCGGGAGTGCGATTTGTAATCACAAGTTTGATTTCAGACCAAAATTGCACGACACGAAGTTCAATTTCCACTTTATTATATTCATTTTGAAATCACACAAAAAATAAACACACTGCAAATTTATTTTTAATAGAATTGTAAATTGAATTGTATTATAATTACATCATAATTATTTGCATATTTAATTCAAAGCCATGTGACTAAAATGTCATATGACACATTCTCAACAAACAATATAGTTTTCAAGTAGAAAAGTTCAGTTTGTATTTTATATATAACAGTTATTTAAAGTCCAACAACAAACTCAACGTTCAATTTTCGTCATCTGAATCTAATATAAAAGCTCTTCGACTTTGTTTCTTGTGTGGAGATATCGAAGGGGATTTGTTAAGATAGTTGTTGATCCTGCAGCCTGTGTAGTTGGTCAAAGGAATGGTCGAAGAAGCCCCGTGGCTAAACGCTGCCATTTGATACTGAGGTGGAAATGATGTGAATCCATTCGGCTGAATGTTGGTGTTAAAGCACATCGGTTGATGACCGTCTAATGCAGTGGAACTCGAAGATGGGTTATTCGTGAGGGTGTTCGTACACGATTTGGATGGCTGTTGCACACTTATTGACGCGGCAGACATTTCAGCTATATTACCCTTGGACCCTTGATATCCGCTGATAATGTGATAATTTTTGCCTCTGGTTTTCATCAATTTGGTCATAGTCGTCCAAGGATGACTCTCGTGCATGACCGGTTATTTCGCAGATGACATTACGCGCTTGCCCGGTCTTCTTTAGTTTGGAGACAAGGGTTTTTCGCATGCTGTGGTTTGTCAACTTTTTATTGGTGTTCAAGCAGGATGCCATGGATTTCACGATATTGCCAATGGTATTTTGGCCCATTCTAATTTTAGTGTACCACACATCGGATGATTTGGGGCGAACAATGATGGATAGATAAAGCGGGCCATTATCTTTCATTCCCTTGGGTCGTTTAGACAACCACAGCTTGAAGAGGCGTACAGGATCTCTTTCTCCACCGTCTGTGCTGAACATAAGCTGAGGTATTGATCGTCATTTTATACGTAGGCCGCCACTTCGAGTTTTTGTTGGACCTTCACAAAATTCAACGACTTCACTTCCATCTTGTTGTGGTCTAACGATGAAATCCTCTACGTATGAATCATAGTGCTCCTGGCGGCCGTGTAACCAAGTTGCTTGGTTAGATTTTTAAAGTTTGTATTTGTCAGGTCCCGTGCGTTTAAAATCGCCAAGCTGACCTTCCACAACGCCGTCTCTTCTTCTGGTTCCAAAGGCTGGGCTTTGTTTGGCCGCTTTCCCTTCTTCACGAAGGGAAATGGCTTTCGCGTTGAGGATTTCTTGGGACTTTCCGAACTCTCTGCCTCGTACAATGCTTACTTTGTAACCATGTTCTTTAAGGTGTCGTTCACATTGCATTATTTTCAGCGATTCTGGCTCGTAGTCATTGCCGTCTTGTTTCTTTATTTCAGCGTAAAATTTCCCCAGGAGTTTGTCGAGCTTTTCCGGCGCCATTTTTTCAATGTTTACATTGTGAATACGACAGGCTAAGCACCAACTTTTAAACACATTCATCCACTGTTTCGTCGACCGGGAAGTGTTTTTATTTACAGCTAAAGACCGCAATTACTCGATATCCTCAGTGGGAACTTCAGGAAATCTAGATACATCTACGGCTGCGCTAGTTTCAACTTCATTTGTTGTTGTTTCCTGCTCATTTCGGTTATTTGCTCTGCTTTCATTGGACTCCAGAGGATGCAAAACTGTCGGAACTAATGCGAACAATAAACTTTAGTTGAACTGCAGTATATACTAATATATTACTAACGCGACTAACCTTTGAACTTGATATTATTACGTAGCTACTAACCCAATTAATTTTAACCAATCATAGAACTTTATTTACTGTGCTTGGGAACTGATTTTAGGAGATGGATTAGAGTGTATAATGTGATGTGTCTTGTAAGGGAAATTGAAATTTACTGTAAAAGACTTGTTGTTTTCGTTTATTAATATATTTTTATCTGGGCAACGGATAATTCTCAACACGTGGCACCTTCGACACGGATGTAGTGATACAAGCTCGAACAAGAGCAAGAATTTGCGATCTTATGGCGAATTTAAAGGAAAAACAACAAGCGCTCGAAGCGGAACTAAAGCAACTTGTGATAAATCAAAACAAAACAGAGAATATTCTTTCAACAAACAACTATCAACGGATAGAGCGTCATCTAAAGGCATTAAAATATCTGGTAAGTATTGCTGATAACTCTAAACAAACAGTCGAGGGACTTAAAATCGCAAATAACGAGGACATTGACAGTATTACGGCGTGGTGTGAAAAGATAGAAAATACCATCGGCGAGGCTGACATTCATTTGGATCGGTTACAAAATTGGATCACTCAAACGGAGAAAGATACCGCAGATAAAAATAGAAAAGTACAGCTCGAATTTGAGAAAGAATTATTCGAAGTTAAGTTACATTATCAAACGCAGTTGGGAGCAGCGAAAACGGAGCAACAAACAAAGCTAAGTGAAAGTGAATTACCTGATACTGGGTCAAGTTCTGGTCTGGAAGTGAAACTACCCAAACTAGTTATAACAAAATTTGATGGGACATATCAAGACTGGCCACGGTTCTGGAACCAGTTTCGGGAAACTATCGATAAGTCAAGTGTATCAAATGTGACAAAGTTTTCTTACCTGAGAGAGTTGTTGGACAAGAAAGTTAAACCAACAGTCGAAGCTCTACCCTTTACCAATGAGGGGTATAACCGTGCGAAAAGCATTCTTGAATCGAAGTATGGGAAAGAGTCTGAAATCGTGAAAGCTTATACCAAGCAAATTTTGGAGCTACCCCACATTACTGATGTGGATGTGAAGAAAGTACATGAATTTAGTGACAAACTTGCCCATTGCGTGCAGTCGTTGGAGACCATGGGCAAGCTGCAGCAAATTAATGGTAATGTTGCGATGACCTTGGATAAATTGTCGGGAATACGAAGCGATTTAGTCCGGACGGATCCATCGTGGGAAGAATGGGACTTTGTCAAGCTGACCGAAGCCTTAAAGTTGTGGACTCGAAGAAACCCTATTGATGAATCGGTGAAGAAACGACCGCGTGATAAGTTATTCCATGGGAAAGTAAGGGATCGTGGATGTGTCTACTGTGATGAGAAGGAACACAAATCGAGTGACTGTCCCAAAGTTGTCAACATCAAAGAGAGGAAACAAATACTGGCAAAGAAACGACTCTGTTTTAACTGTACAGGAGAAGGCCACCAGGCGGCAAGCTGTGCGAGCAAGCTGTCCTGCCAGAATTGCAAGCGACGACACCATACATCCATCTGCGATCAACCGAAAGAGGAAAAGAAACTTACGACTGTGACAAGGAACGGTGAGGGAACTTTCCCTATTGTGACAGTAAAGGTGAACGGAGTCACCTGTAGGGCTCTGGTGGATTCGGGAGCTGGGAGCTCATATGCATCTGCCAGACTGGTGAATCTTTTGCATCAGAAACCTGTTGATGTAAAGACAAGACAGATAGATATGCTCATGAGTACGAAGTTAGAACGCCTCGAGACGTATGCAACCGAGATAGAGTCAGTAGATGGAGATTTCAAAATGCGCGTGGACTTAATCAAGGTAAATAAAAGTGAACTTTTGTCTGTCGACAACCCAAGCTACCAAGATCTAATTGACACTTACACTCATCTAAGTGGTGTCCAGATAAATGATGATGATACTAAGCCTCAGCTTCCAGTGCATGTTGTCCTAGGAGGGGGTGAATATGCGAGAATAAAGACAGAAAATTGCCCACGGATTGGAAATGAAGGGGAACCCATTGCCGAGATGACAAGGTTGGGATGGTTCATCATGTCCCCTGGCAAAGAGTTTGATCACAGCCAAATGCTGATGACGCAGACTTCACAGCATGACTACGAGGAGTTATGTCGCCTTGATGTGCTTGGACTTGCCGATACGTCTGAACATGATCAAGGATCGGTTTACAATGAATTCAAAGAGCAACTAGTGCGGAGCGCCGAGGGATGGTATGAAACAGGACTTCCTTGGCGAGGGAATCATCCTCCCTTACCATCAAATAAAGAAGGAAGCCTTCGACGCCTCAACAACCTCACAAAGAAACTGGACCGTGAAGGGATAACAATTGAGTACAGCCAGATAATCGAGGACCAAAAGAATAAAGGTGTGGTTGAGCTAGCCCCAGACCCACCCTCCGGCCGAGAATTCTATTTGCCTCATAAGCCAGTGATTCGAAACACAGCCCAAAGCACAAAGACCCGTATTGTCTATGATGCCTCAGCCAGAGCCAGTCCCAAAGCACCCTCATTGAATGAATGCTTATATCCGGGGCCCCCTCTCCAGAATAAGTTATGGGATGTTCTTGTCCACCATCGTTCCTTTCCTGTTGCCCTGTGTGGGGATATTGAAAAAGCCTTTTTACAGATTCGAATAAAGATCCAGGAACAAGATGCCCTCCGTTTCCACTGGAGGAGTGATGAACACTCTGAGACATTAGTCTATCGATTCACTCGCGCCCTATTCGGTCTGACGTCGTCCCCATTCCTCCTTGGGGGAGTGATAGAGCAACACCTGGAAACCTGGGAGGGCAGGATGCCAGAAATTGTGGCTGAGCTGAAAAGATGTATGTATGTCGATGACCTGTCGAGTGGCGCCCAAACAGTGGAACAAGCCAAAGAAAGGAAGAACAAATCCACTGAGATTTTTGATGATGCAAAGTTAACACTCCACAAGTGGAACTCGAACATTTGCTTGAAGAGAGTAGCGTCGTTGACGAGTCTGAGAGTGAAGGAACCCTGGCTAAACAACAGCTAGGAACGAAGCCCAGTGAATCTAAGATCCTTGGATTACCATGGAATAAGGACGGTGACCTGTTGTCTGTGGTATTCCCAACTGATGAAGCATCACCAACAAAAAGAGAAGTATTAAGTAAATTGGCCCAAGTGTACGACCCCTTAGGGTTTGTTTCTCCACTGACTTTGCAAGGGAAGCAAATTTATCGAGATATCTGCAGTGAGAAATTTCTATGGGACGTGAAGCTAAGCAAGCCATTAAGTGATCGATGGAGCTGCTGGAAAGAAAACCTTCCATCTGAAGTCGTCGTACCATGCTCCATAGTTGGCTATCAAGAACCAGTCTCGGCATTAGAGTTACATGCATTTGGTGATGCAAGCACTAAAGGTGTCGGTGCAGCTATCTATTCAGTCATACGCCAGCCATCCGGAGTTACGCAACGCCTTGTCGCGGCTAAGAGTCGACTAGCCAAGCAGGGACTTACTGTACCCCACCTCGAGCTGATTTCAGTGCATATGGCATCAAACTTGTTGATCAACGTGAGAAATGCCTTAGATTATCTCCCCACTCCTGAAGTCTATACCTGGTTAGATAGTACAGTGGCCCTCCACTGACAATATAAGCAGTTTGTCTCAAATCGTGTGAATAAGATCCATCATCATTCCGAGATCCAGTGGAGACATGTTCCAACGCGCGAGAATCCCGTCGACCTAGCAAGCAGAGGGGGAAATCTGACATCTCTTTCGTGGAATGGACCTGATTGGCTTGCAGATCGAAGCAAGTGGCCTGAGAACCTAGTGACAATTCCAACCATTACCTCCGAAGCCGAAGCGAAAGTAGCCCGTGAAGTGATCGCGGTGACCCAAGACCGACCCAGTGCAGATGAGTAAGACAATCTGTTGGAGAGATGCAGCCTATCAAAAGCTCTACGAGTGGCTTCATGGGTGTATCGGTTCACTCACAACTGCAGACAGCGTGAGAAGAGAAAAGGTTTCCTTACAGTGGAAGAAATGGAGGAGACGAAAGCGTCTTGGATACAGCGGGTGCAACAACGAAGCAAGTCAAACCCCACCTTTCAGCAACATCGCAAGGAACTCAACCTGCAAACAAATGACCAGGGACTTATCGAATGTCGAGGGAGAATCGAGGGTAGATATCCGGTATATCTACCTACGGATGAGCTGTTTACGCACAAGCTGGTAGAGAAAGTCCATCGCGAGACTCTCCACGGAGGCGTAGGATTGACTATGGCAGCCGTAAGGGAAATCTACTGGGTCCCCAAGCTAAGAAGTGTCGTGAAGAAGGTCAGAAAGGAGTGCCGGGGATGCAAACAATTACAAGCAACAGCTCTACATGCACCACCACCTGGAAATCTACCACCAGACCGAGTCTTCGGGGAGACAGCCTTTGAAGTGATTGGAGTCGACTTTGCGGGACCAATCTATTAAAAGCGAGGTTCCGGCCGCCAAGCAAAATCCTACTTGGTCCTGTTCTCGTGCAGTCTTACCAGAGCAGTCCATTTGGAGCTTCTGCCAAATCTCGAAACTGCAACGTTCATACCAAGCCTGAAGCGGTTCATAGCCTGGCGTGGAAGACCAAGGAAGATCTATTCAGATAACGGTGCAACCTTTGTCAAAGCTGCGAAGTGGCTCCGCTCCCTTAGAAGCGACGAGAGACTCCAGGGCTACCTACAAGGTTATGAGATTAGATGGCAGTTTAATTTGTCACGAGCACCCTGGTGGGGCGGTCAGTTTGAACGCCTCATCGGAGTCGTCAAGCAAGCAATGTACAAAGCAGTTGGTGGAGCTAACCTCAGCTGGGATGAATTGAGCGAAGTTATATTGGATGTCGAAATTCAGATAAATCGAAGGCCTCTGAGCTACGTCGAGGATGACAGTCAGTTACCAGTTTTAACTCCGTCATCATTCCTATGTCAAAGATAGAACGTGGTACCCGAACCAGAACCATGGCGTGAAGATGACGAGAATCTTAGGAAGAGAGCAAAGTATCTGAAAGCGTGTAAAGATTCATTATGGAAGCGATGGTCGAGAGAGTATGTTACTGCCTTGAGAGAGCGACACAACCTTAACCACCAGCGGAAGAAGTTCCAGGTAGCAGTGGGAGATGGACTCTTGGAGTTGTGCAAGAATTATACCCCGGAAGAGATGGTGTGGTTCGAGGAGTTCAGTTGAAGACAGCGAACAGGCATTTGGATCGACCTGTACAACATCTATATCCTCTGGAGTTGTCGTGTAACGAGCCACCTGTTACGAAAGAACAAGATCTGAATCCGGAAGTAAGACCATTCCGACCCAAGCGAGCAGCAGCAGAGAAAGCAGCCGAGAGAATAGCAGAGATAGCGAACTTAGAGACGGTGTTAATCTGAGAAAGCAGACCATTGAAACATTAAGACATTAGTTCCTTTTTAGTGCATGCATTTTATAAGCAGAAAGATGCATGGGGGGAGTGTGTCGGAACTAATGCGAACAATAAACTTTAGTTGAACTGCAGTATATACTAATATATTACTAACGCGACTAACCTTTGAACTTGATATTATTACGTAGCTACTAACCCAATTAATTTTAACCAATCATAGAACTTTATTTACATGTGCTTGGGAACTGATTTTAGGAGATGGATTAGAGTGTATAATGTGATGTGACTTGTAAGGGAAATTGAAATTTACTGTAAAAGACTTGTTTTCGTTTATTAATATATTTTTATCTGGGCAACGGCTAATTCTCAACAAAACAACGCTGTTGAAAGTGAAATTTCCTTCTGGGACAATATCAAACAAGGGATTAGTTTCTATATACAAATTCGCAGCTTCAATCAGCTCATTGTCATCGTCAAGAAATTGTCCATTGTTGAATTCATCCATTTTGTAAAAAATTTAAGTGGGGCAATAACAAAAATTATCAAGCAATAAATAAAATTATCGCGCAGTTAAATATTTGCAGTGCAGTGGCCCTTCCAGGGCTCCGTAGAGAACTCATGGAAAGTAACATGTGGGTATTTTTTCATTGATGGGCTAAGTGGAAAGGAGCAGGCAAACCTTGTTAAAATTTGCATCTAGTGTCTCCACGATGCAGGAGTCAAAATCATCTCTGTCACATGTTGATGGGCCATCCTGCCATTTTAGTATTCTTGGTGCCCATTCTTCTATTCTTCAAAAATAGTGACATACTTCATTCACCCACAAGATCCAAATCAGCGAATCTATGTATTGCTGGATATCTGTCATATGCTGAAGCTTGTCAGAAATACTCTTGCAGAATGGGGGATACTCATTGACAAATATGCTGGAAAGATTCAATGGGAATACGTGATAAAACTACAAACATTGCAAGATAAAGGGCTCAGGCTTGGAAATAAGCTGACGAAAGTGCACGTTAGCTGGAAACAACAAAAATGAAAGTAAATTTGGCTTCACAATCTCTAAGTGCAGATGCCATAGAATTTTGTGCTGATACATTGAAGATATCAGAATTTCAGGGATCTGAAGCAACAGTAACATTTATCAGAAATATCAATCATCTATTTGACATTCTTAACTCAAGAAACCCACTTGCTAAAGGCTATAAAGCCCCACTGCATTTAACCAACAAGAGCACGTGGGATCCATTCCTTACTGATATGTATGAATACATACTTGGACTGAAAAACACTTCTGGTCAACAAATGTGCAAGACAAGAGTCAAGTAGGGATGAGCCGATTGATCGGCACAACCGATTGATCGGCACAACCGATTGATCACAACCGATTGATTGGCCGATAATCGGCCATTTTAAAATAATCGGGAATCGGCAGATTGTTAACATATAATCGGCCGTTTGCCGATTGTTTCTTAGTTTTTGTTTTTTTAAGATCAAGCACTCTAAAATCTCCACATTCACCTTGATTTTGATGTTACTACACATATTTTTAAAAATTACGTAACGCGTCTAGGAATAAAACTATCTCACCTTTTCCGCCCAACGGAAAATACACTTAACATAATTACTGACAGAAATAGCGACATAGTGATTAGTGTCTGTCTCTGTGTGACACGTGCCGCTTATAACAATAAGCCTGAACAGCAAAATAAGGAGAAACAAACATTCATAGCTTGAGATGCCCAAACTCTTAAAAGAAACACGATAGTGGTCTTTAGTAGAGTGATTTGCTATACACTTTATAACACTTTAGCATACAGTTCGCAAGTTTCTTTCAACTCAGTCAAATTAGTCAACGCAGAATATTTCCTTTTGTCTTTTACACTTTTGTAATCGTCTGCCATTCGAAACTGTCGAAAAAATATGATAGCTGTAACCAAAATACCTACTAAGGAGAAATAACATGTGCTAAAGACAAAGACAAAGAAAACTTTCCTGTACGATAGTGTCCGTTCCTGCCGAAAATTTTCCGGACTCCGGAGTGAAAATTGGCCTTCAGACTTACAGTCAGCTCTCACGCCGAATTAATCGGCTTTGGCCGATTAATCGGCCGATTATGTCCCCTAATCGGTCACCGATTAATCGAATCGGCTAATCGGCCCTTTTTAGTGATCGGCTCATCCCTAGAGTCAAGATCATTTAGCATTGTTTTTCGGTGCAACTTGTGCTTGTGGTGGGTTCAACAACAATCACACCACACAACTATTTACCAAATGTTGCAGGGCGCTTGGTTTAGAAAGCACATGTGCTGCTTCCAGTTTCCTGGCTCCAAAGGATTGTGGAGGACTATATTCATGCCAACACAGAGTGTGGTTACAGTGTGTGAAGAGAGTGACAAATGTTTTCAGAGAATGCTAGCAGTAACAGGTGGACAGCTTCCCCATGCAACTGGAATTCTAGACGCAATTGTTGTTGCTGTGTGGGTGGTTTGTGCATACATAGCTTGTTCAAAGAGCTCGATGAGAATCAATTTGATTCTACAGTGGACCAAAACCATGTAATGCATCTGACAAAGGAAATCATCAAGTGCTACTGCAAGGTGAAGCTTTTTCCATCTTGGAAAGAAGCCCACAGAGAATGAATTGGGAAAAATATTCGAAATAAATTGAACAAACCAGTGCTTTTCAACCATCAATGAAAATATTGAATTTCATTTTGGCAAACGAACATACCAGGACAAACAACAATGTTAATAACAAATTGGTGTAGCATTAATGTAAATTGTTTCAGTCTGTTTGGTATATAAACAAGCCTAGATGCCTAATCAAAAGAGGTTTACACGGACAGGAAAATTTGTTTTTCGACACATGGATATAATTAAATGAATTGCCAACTTACCACTTGTTCTTTAATAGACTGGGTCCATAACCGTTTGTTCCGAGAAACATTTCTTTGATATTCTAATATAAAATTCATAGATAAAATGTTTTTACAGTGTCTTTAGCAATGACAGTTTCTTATGGTTTTTACAGTGTCTCTCAATATAGCAAACATTAATGTGTGGGAAGATCCAATATGAAAACAGACTTTGTGAAGTTATAGTAATCATCAATTGCACCAAAACTATTTAAGATATAATTACCTATTCTACACATAGACCCTTGTGGAACACCACATTTAATTGATTGCTCAGAGGAGCAAGATTGGTTTAATTGAACAAATTGCTTGCGATCTAAACAATAGCTGTTGACCCAGTTCAGAGCTAAACCACTAATACTGCAGTGTTCCAACTTAGCAAACAGAATGTCATGGTCAATGGTGTCAGAAGGACACCTGCAGTTACTCCTTTACGATCGATGGCTGAGGTCATTTTATTGACGAAATGGATTAAAGCCATATTGAAGTCGAGTGGTTTTCTTAAAACCAAACTGGTAACAGTATAAAATATCATATTTGTTAACAGAGAAATAGACATGTAGTTTGAAATTGTTTCACAGTACTCTGCTTTATATATAAATCGAGATAATTTTAGCAATTTTCAATATGTCTGGAGAGACCCCCAGTTAAAAGAGAATTAATCAATTGCATAAGGGGCTCAGAAATAAGATCAAAATAATTCTTAATTAATCTATATATCATTCCCGGGAGCTTTTTCTGCTTGAAAGTCATGACATATTTCCTCTAGTTCGTTAACATTAGTTTCATTCAGTGGCGAAGCCAGCAGTCATGCAGTGCATGACTAAAACTTTTCCCAAAAATGTTTAAAAATCAGTTCAGTAAAATTGTCTAAAATAGAATTACGCTTTGTCTTTGCCTTTCTACATTCAGCTGCTTTATGCTATATTTTTTGACATAAATCAATGGTCTTTACACGATATTTTCGCTGAATATTCTTGTATGTTTTTTATTTCGGCTTTGTTGCCTTGGCAACTGAGTAGGGCATGCATGACCGCTTGCGTAATACTAGTGTGTGGAATTGCTGCGTGGTTACCCGCTGCGTGTTTTGGTCATGCATTTTCAGAATTGCATGACTAGCTAATATTATTTTACATTAGGTTTCTGATTGGCTTACCATGTTTGCGCATGCACAATGCGGTTGTTTTTGACGCTATGGTCATGGAATTTTCGATTTGCATGACTAACGGGCAGGGGCAGCCCAACCTGATCACAGCCTCTTTACTCGAAGCTTTCCGCCTGAATGAACATGGCTTCAAGTCATTCAGGCACTTCGAGTTCTTCTTCACTCGAAGTTAACGATATTGTTTCGGAGTTGGTGGGAAAATCCTTTTCTGCCTGGGCTACTGCAGTACTGCTGAACAGAATATTATTGTTAAGCAGCGACCAACGCCAGATATTTTGTCAATAAAATACTATTTGACCGGCAGGGGACATATCTTCGGTTCGGTGCATGCTATGTAGATGGCAATACCACCGTTCGATTCAGTGTTTTACGATCTCTTTAGAGAAGTAAATTGTGTTTGTTCACAACGCTATGCGGCCAATTTAGCCGCTTTTAAACACTCTGAAACTAATTAAATATTCATTTCGCTTTCCTACCTTTGGTTTACACTGTACAAACTCGTAAATACCACCATTCGACAGGTCTTTGTGATATCTTTGTTACAATACGACATAATCTAGCCCTTTTATGGCAATTCTTGTGAAAATGTATTGTTGGCTGAGCGAAAAACAGTCAAAATTTAGATATTATTTCCTTTATTAGGTCAAGCTATTCGTAGAGGTTGATGCCCAGATTGCTGCATATGGCAATTCTGGGAGTCAATATTTCAAAATTTTCCCAGGGGAACATGCCCCCGGACCCCCCTAGCAGGCCTCGCACCTTCGGTGCTTGTTGCATGACCACTCACATCGGGCTGGCTTTGCCACTGGTCTCATTCAGGATAATTGGACTATTTTCATTATCTGTTAGGAAGGAGCAAGAAGAAGAATTTGTGCTTGGTATTTTACTTGCTAGTTGGGGGCCAATATCAGTAAAGTATTTGCAGAATCTATTGGCAATTTCAAAATGATAACGGATCATGAATGCTGAGGGTAAAAATTGCTTATTCTTTTGTTTATTAATTACCTCATTCACTAGTCTCCCTGTTCATTTTATGTCATTTTCGGCCATTAAAATCTATTTTCATAACATGCCCGCTAAGCATTTATGACTAAATGAGGATTTCTTATAAAGCCTTTTTTTTCCTCGAGGATTTTAAAAGTCCTTCTGTAATCCAAGGAGAATTGAGTTTTTGTAAACGTTTACATCCTTTCCATGGGAAAACAAACTTCAAATATCTTCGTATATTTATTTATAAATGTATCATAAGAATCATTAATGTCTATTCCGTTAAGTCAACTATACCAGTTTATCTGGGAAAGGCATTTGCGAAACGTATTGATATTGTGTTCGTTGAAGGACTGCCTAAATGTCTTTTGTTGACAATGTGGGTTCAATTATTTATGAAAACATGCAAAAATTGGCAAATGGTCTGAAAGGTCAGTTAGAACAATGCCATTAAAGACTTTATCAGAGAGTTGGTTATTGAATATATTATCTATCAGTGTAGCTGTATGATTCAAGATAAGTGGATAAAAGGCATACAAGAATAGGTAGGTGATCGACAAATTCTTCAGTGGGCATGTTATCATTGTAACTGAGCAAGTCTAAATTAAAATCACCCATAATATAACAATGCTTATTCCCCTTGGTGATATTAGTAAGAATGTCATTTGATCATAGGTACAAAACAACAGTTGGCGAAAGTCAGGATAAATAGTCTAAGGATTGGCGACTTTTTGGTCCTGGCATCAAATGAAGTTCGTAACCTTGGTTTGTGGTTTCACCATAATTTTTCTATGTCCTCCCATATTACCAAGATGTGCAAAGCCGCTTTTACCTTTTTTTATTTTTAATCTATTTTAGTTTGTAATAACTTGTATGGCGCATTTGAAAACGGATGTTGAATTTGTGCGGTATAAATTAATAAATTATTATTATGTCATTTGGTTTGTCAATAAAAACTGCCATAAAGTTGCCTTAGGCGACCTGTATATTATACTGACCACAATATTGTTCCCTTGGGGGACGTTAATCTCAACAAATAATGACTAAATTAAATCAGGATCTGAATAAGTACACTCAGAACATATTTTATATTCAAGATTGTCTTTCAAATAAAGGCTGGTTGCTCTGCCAGTTTTAGATTTACGGTGATTGGAGACAAACCTGCATAGGTAGAGCATTCAATATTGCATGTACTTTACCCATTGAATGACAGTACAACTAACGAGTAACATCTTCTCGTGTTTAGACAGAGTAAAATAGTAAAGTAGGGCACATCTGGTCGCATTGCAAGATATGGGTTAATATTGTATACTGTACATGATCCTACATGGTAGGTTTGTATAATCTATAGACAAAGCTGGTGGATAGGCAATTTTTTGGTTTAACTTTGAATTGAACACAGGCCCTTTTTAGACATAAGCACCCCCAAAAAAAAGAGAGGGTACCAATACCATCAAATAAATGTTCATACTCCTTCAATAGCTCATCCGAGCTTCCATCAGTACTTGACTCAATATTATGTACCCTCTTAATTAAATTCATCTCCGTACAACTAGGTAATCCTAACAAAGGCATGACATCTGGGTTTACAACCTGTACATCAAGTAAATAATATTTATCTTTGCACTCGCCTGCAATTGTGGTCTTACCCACTGCTTTAATTTCATGACCAGAATATGAAATCAGTTTAGCTCTAGTCTTGAGCACCTCTATCAATCTTAAATGAGGCAGTATGCTCATTAACTTTCAAATTTACATTCCAGTCTTCCTGCTTAGCTTCACTTGAATTCACAGCTCCAATAAAGAAATGTCGGTCATGTTCCTCATCAGTATTATCAATAACGTTGACCTCTCTTGCTTTACATACACTTGCAACATGATGTAATTTCTTGCATTTATTACAGGTTTTACCATATGCTGGAAACCGACCTCTCCTATGTCGATAACCACAATAGTTACACATATTACTACCAGTATTATCCCTCTTCTCTTCTGGCTTTCCATGTATCACTTGGTCCCACCTTATCTTCAAACTTCACTGCATGTATTGCCTTTTCATCATTGAGTTCCCTTAGCAGGGTGACACTTATTTCAGCTGTTCTACAAATATCTACACATTTCTCCAAGCTTAAATCTGATTCTCGAAGCAAACGTGCTCTTACAGAGTCATTAGTTATCCCACACACAATTCTATCACATATTAATCCATCTTTAAGATTGAGGACAAAAAGTACTAGAAAAAGTCGAGACACAAGAAAAAAGTCGAGAAAGTTGAAATTGATGCGCATAATTTCTATGGCACTAATACGACTCCGTACATTTTGGCTTTCAAAATGGCCGACCCTCAACATGCGCCTTAGTAGAAATATCAAATTTTAGCATCACATCTATGGGAGAATGGACAGTTGCAATTAAAAATATGCCAGAAAAGATTCAAAATGAGCTATTGCACGATACTATAGGTTGCATTGTCATGAAATTAAGGAAGTTTGATAAAAAACGATAGTGCACATGCGCAGTCGCATTCTACCGGAATTTGAATGTTTAACTTCTTTTCCTGGATATATTTATCCTGGGATATGTCATATGAAGGGCGAAATGTCACATTAAGCTTGCTATCTGTTGGTACAATCTATTTCGGTAGCAAACAACGATAATATTTTAGTAACCCATACATACCTCAACGGTGGCGACATCTAACATTTTGTATGGCAACCACACAGCTCAGTACATCTTAACCCACTCTTTTTACATTTACATCTCCCAACAACACACTTTTTGCATCCACAACGAAGTGATGCTTCGGTGACATGAGAAACATCTGGCATAAGGCTCCAAACTGGAATTAATTAATTGTCATCCTTCACCCATTCCCAATGAACTTGGTCCAGCTCAACTCTGGTGGCTTCAAGACAATTGTACCACTTCCTTGCTTGTAAAACGGATCGTTTCACATGCTCGTTTAATGCAGCAGCTGTTGGGGGGATATTCTCGATTGCCTTTCCCCTACTTGTAAAAAGGTATCGCCTTGCATCGTTTACCTTGTTATCATCAAATGTGGTACAATACAGAGCAACAACAAACTGTTGTAAAAGGTCTCTGTCTGCTTCACTGATATCTCCTTCAGATGTTGCCATTCTTTCGAACACTGGAGTTAAACTAGGTACTCCATTTTTCACTAAATGATTTTTACCTTTTCCTTTAAATCAGATGCGATGCTAAAATTTGAAAAATTTACTCAAGGCGCATATCGAGGGTTGCCCATTTTGAAAGCCCATTTTGGCTTTTGGCACTTTCCCCTGCTCAAATTTTGGGCAACCATTCCATTCTTGCAACATCCTAAGTACGAGAAAGGTGGTGGGGTTTGTTTCTTGCAACATCCTGTGCCCAGTTTCAGAATGTGATCACAATTTGAAGGATTTGCCTAAAATTGGTATCTTAACAGCCCTACTATTCTTGATAGTTAATGAAACGCACTCCAAAGTTTCCCCCTTTAAACTCAAATTGTGTTTTAAACTTTCCATTTTTGTGCGCAAAGATTACCACACCACCAAGATTACTGAGTATGGGGATTCTGACAGATATTGATGAGCTCTGCCTTGCTGCAGAAGGCATGGTTATGTGTCGATTCAGACCAGCGATCATCTTGAATGCCATCATTACATTGCTGGGAAGCTACTACGTATTTAACATGGACTTCCCGAAAGGTGCTGGTGGAGTCGAGAAGGCTCTTTTCCTATTCTTGGAATATATATTAATTGGTCAGTGTAGTGCAAACCTACCACTCAAAGTGGAAAATACTGTTACTGACTTGTTGGGGTAAATTTCCTCTCTCCCATATGTTGATGAAAAAGAGATTTAGACATGTTTTGTCAAAACTATAATTGTTAACAATCGTTAATTGAAATTTATTTTTGGAATAGCCTGCATTATGTTGGTAAACTTGAATCCACACGTACTTCGTCCCTTTTATTTATAGTTAAAATAGCTTTTTGTTACAAATTGTTGACATTTATTTGTTAAAATAACCATTAAAAACTTGAATCAACGTTTGTTTTGCAGTTATTTTTATCTCTCCCATATAGTTAAAACAACCAATTTTGATAACCTATAATTAATGGCCTAATTTACTGTATGTTAACCATTTGAATTGTTTACCACAGATTCACTACAAAAATTAGTTGAAACTAACTTATATTACAGCTTATTATGACCAAAAAAAATTGTTAGTTTAACCATTTATCAATATAGCCGGCTACTTGCTTGCCTTTGCAATATGGCAAAGATAATTACGAAATCATGTATTAACAACACATTTTGTGCACGTTTTAGCTAGCAGTATATTTGGAAAGCCCGAATAAATGCAAACATCCCACATTTCAGTGGCTGTTGTGTGCTTGTAGGTTAAACACATGCTGAGTTGTGCGGTGACACAGTAATTGCATCGTTGACTGATAAAACAATATATAAGCTTTACATTTATTTCAAAAGCTACTTAAGGCTTATCGAGGGAATTTACATAATTGACATACAAGATTTTGTTTTTAAAAAGAAGAAGGATACAAAATGGGTTTGCTTATACACACACGAATATAAAACACACATAACATATACAAACACACAAGAATACTTATAGAAACCTTTTAGTTCAGCAATATACGTTTGAACTGTTGTAAACAGAAGACTGTTTACACAAATGGAATGCCATTTAACATAAAGTTCCATTTAGTGTGATTGGATGCATTTGACCAAGTATTTCCTACTATCTGAGCGGCGGAGGTAAGCAAAATGTTACGAGGAGCAGCGAATCGGTCGCAATGTAGAAAAAATGTGTTCAACTGTCTTGTTTGATATTCCACAAGCACACAAAGGCTAGGGAACACAATTCATGCAATATAAATTGTAATTGAACGCACTGTTGCCTAACCTTAATCTTGTATGAAGTACAGCTAAATAACGATCGCTGAAATAATATAGGCGATTAGGAACAGGATAATTATTCCATTTAGTTAAGAGGGAATGTCCACTAAGACCGAGCAAAATCGAGAATACGTGGCACATGATGAAGAATCGAAATTCTTCTTATTTCGTCCAGTCATACCCTAATGTGTACTTAGAAACGTGGTGGGGTTTGTTTCTTGAAATATTATTTTAAACGCCGAGAAATTATCAAAACCTGACGTGGACGCGAGATTCGTGAAATTAGCCAAAATCATTGCGTGTCATAACCTATTGAAAACTTTGCTCTACTCAATTCACATCGTAGGAAGCCTCAATTTGAGTTCTTAAACGTGTTTATAAGATGTTTGTGAACAATGTGAGAATGATTTGTAACACTCTTGACAAAGTGATTGTAGCCTATTGACAAAAGGTTTCTTTAGCCGTTTGCCTTTGATATCTTTAGTGTCAATTCCAAAGAAAGAACAAATACTGTTTAAAACAGGAAGGGAAAACTTGTTCAGCTTCTTCTGTGAGGCAAGTTCGCACAAATTATAATTATCGTAAACAATGGGATGTTTCTGGGCAAGTTCTTGCTCTGCTTCGTTTAACAGTGCTTCCATGTGGGCTTCATGCGCAGCGACCTCTATATCGTCTTTCCCCAAAGGCTCGTCTTCTTTGAGAGTTTTCTTTGAGGCGAGACGTGAAAAAAAGCCTGAAATTTGTTTAGCAGTGAGAAAATCATCGCTTGTGAACAGTAAGTTGCCATCTGGACCTTTAGCACACATCATAGATCGAGCCACTGCAGCGGGATCTACTTTTAATCCAGTATGTTCACCTAGCCTAAACTTCGCAGTCAAGTAGGATTTCTGGTCCTCAGTAAATCTAGCTTTTCCTGCCCCACTCGTTTTAAGCGCCCACCCCATTGGTCGTCTGTTTACACAGCTTGTTTGAATGCCGATGCCGCTAACTTGTGGTTGCAAGGTCGCTTCTCCCTCCAGCTGTTCCGCATATTCAAGGGCAGCCTTGTCAAAGAGCGTCTCACGCTCTAGTACGCGCTGGTGTTTCCCACAATCTAAATGCTGCACCATGTCTCATAAAAGTTCTAGTGCACCCTTCCTCAGGGCACGTAAACAGATCGCCGTCACTTGATGCTATTGGCGGTTCTTTGTCGCTGTCTCCCGGTTCCTTTACGCGTCGTGCGCGTGCTCGTTTTTTCACGTCAGAAAATCCATCTGGGTGCGCCTGAATCACGACAACAGACGGTATATCGTCTGAAGAACATGTCTCAGTTCTAAGTCGTCCAGGTCCCAGGTCATACGCTTTCCATACACGCATCCCCTTTTTCTCAAATTTGACATTGTAGAGGGTGCTCACACCATCGAGCTTGTAAGCAGGCATTGTAGGAATGGTGACTGACTCGCACAGGCTGACACTGAGGGATGGTATACCGTCGGACGATGGCATGGCTTCACACATTTGTGCAGGGGTTTCGATGTCATGCCCTGAGTTGAGGTATAGCTGCATGTGGGCTTTAATGGTTGCTGCCTTCTGGTCACATGCACCTTTTCCACCCTGGGGATCAGAGAAATCCAGCCTTTTTATTTTTACACCATGCTCTTTTCCCACTTTGCCTGCGCAGATTATTGTGGGACCGCTGTGATAACAGCCAGCATTGTCTTGCCGGTAGTTAACGGTCTTCAGGCGTGGCATGGTATTCTTTAGCTGTTTAACGACATCTTCCATCACCGCTATGACCGCGTAGAGGTCCTGACTACAAGCCTGAAAGACATGAACAAAGGTTAACATTTGGAGTTGGTCGCTAACCTTCCTGAAGGCCACGCTGATATGCCAAGGGATACCGCGTTTACCAAACCAATCAGTTTGGCTTTCGCGGTATTTTCTAGGCAGATACTTCATAGCCCAGTCCTGGACAACTAACACAGATGATTAGTGTTTCCAGTACATCAATCCTTGCTACATCTTGGTGAATATTTCTCAATATATGCGACTTCCATGCAAAAATGTTTGTTTTAGCATGCCTCACAGTGAATATTAGCTCCTCATTGACACTGGGTAGCAAATTACCACCTTGGGTGGTAAGTGCTAACTCTATTTCACCATTGGTCGATACCAACTGATCACATCGATCGCACGAGTCTTCGTGGCTATGGTCACATTTATCCCGCATTAGGGTGCAAATAATTATAATGATTATGCACTGTAGACGTTTTCTTCTATATGACATAATCATTTTTAATAGCTGTAAGGACAATACATTTGGAACTCAAATTCCAATCTATCACTGCCTTCAATTCCTTCTCAAAGTATATTCTCTTTATCATATGACAAAAAGCTCGGCAAGTAGAAAAAACTTTTTCACAGAGTCTAATGCCAACGACAAACAAATTTATCTTACCTTGTAATCACTTTTAAGATAACGCTTTGCAGCTCGCAGGCGAATCTGCATGTCCTTAGTCCATCCCATTCCTTGACCTGCGTCTCCAAATCTTTCTACTACGTCAGCCAAATCTTCAAATGCTTGCGCACCTACCGAGGTTACATAATCTAGTCCTTGAAGTGACTTGCGGGTCGAAGCAGGACAAACAGCAAGTATACGTAAAAGTGTACTTCTACTTAGTGGCTTAAACTCAGAATCAGCGCAGTAAGCATGGTACTGTTTGACCACCCTCTCTGGAACGATGGTTCTGATAACGTTTGGAATCTTTATCGTGTCTTTGTTGCTCAGCGTTATGGATCGTTCTCCGAATGGAAGATCTTGCACGATGTGGGCACTTGCAATAAACGCAATGAAGTGTTCTATCTGCGAGGAGGAGACATCCGTTCTTGGCGAACGCTCAGACTGCACTGGTGCACCTCTACCATAAGTCAAGCAGTGTCGTTTAGCTTCTGTAAAACGATATCTGGTCAAACCGGGGATATATCTGAGAAGTTTGCTATAACGCACCTTGTCTGCCATGATGGAGAGTATCTGACGCCGCGTCTCCCAATGGTTGGCTTCGTTGTAACACTCGCCAAGTGCCTCCATCAGCGTCTCGTCCACGGTGTCTGCTTCAGAATCTTCATCGTCTGAAAAATGTTTACGAAGCACAGCAGAGGAGCACAGTGTTCGGTAAAGGGACCCAGACTCATTTGGAACTATATCCTTTACAGCCACGCCTTGTCCAGCTTTACGAGTATAATAGCGCTTCGTTCGCTCACTGGCCTTTTCCCACGGTGTGTGTAGCTGCGATCTTATGGGGCTGACATCTCGGGATACCAAGTACTTGTTTAAAGTTTCTAGAGAACAGCTTAGAGGATTTTTTACGTTAGGACTGACATCGCTGGAGTCTTCAGTTGAGGGAACGTAAAAACTCCCTCCTGGTGTAATAGGGATACTGTGGGTTGGGCAATCTTCGTCCTGTATAATTTAAATTAGGTAAACTATAAGCAATTTTTTATTACGAACAATTGTCTTTATAACAGTTGCAGCTTGTTTGCACTGAGGGACCTATCGCTAAAAAGAATAGAATCTCGACTAAATCGTCTTCTCGAAGAATCATTTACAACAATTTCGCGGCCTTAAATCAGGTGACAAAATGAAGTCACTAGGGTTGGGATTAAGTTCGGATTTGGGTTAGGATCAGGGTTAAAGTTAGGATTAGTTATTAGTATTGCTAGGATTAGGAATAGTTTAAGGGAAGAAATTGCTGGATTTACAACTGAGGAAGTTTACATAGAAATTAAGTTCTATTGTCGCTCAGCGCATACAAGTATATGAAAAGCACCCTACATGCAATAAGAGTTCTATTGAGATTTTACGACTTGCTGCTAAAGAGTTGTTCTTGACTTATTTACGAATCACAATATATGATATTAGAGACTAAAGAGATTTTGACTTACCAATGTTATGTTATCAATCATCGTTTAACTCAGAATTTAATTGATTAATCCAGAATTTAATTGATAACTGATTTAATCTGATTATATCATGGCGATAACTTGACTTGCTGCAATCTAAACATTTTATCCGTCCGAATGGTTTGTCGTGTATCAAACACAGTTTTGTATACTGAATATAACAATTTTGGACTTGTTCTTAACGTTGCAGATTATGACCAAAATAATGTAACACAAAAAGCGGACTTACCAGAGCCAACAGGAACGAATACACCTGTTTGTCGTAATATATCTTTGGACACGGTTTTGCCTATGCCACAGTCCGCTTTTCTTTCTTTTCCCTTTGTGGCGTGTATTGATATATCAGGTGGAACTCGGCATCTATTTGCTCCCCTGCGCCAGCCAATCCCCAGAGAGGAGCGATGTGCGGGGCAAATGGTCCATGTCGAGATATCGCTTGGAAATGAAAAAACTGATGCACATCATTTATTCCAACACTACTGATGTGCCTGGAAATATCTCTTTCACAGGACACCAAAGGGACGACCACTTCTCGTTTATATCTTATATCGGACGAACAAATACCTCCTACAAGTTTTTTAAAAGAGCAAGTCGCTTCCATTTTCTGGTCGTTGTTGCGGTTATAACGAACTAAATTTAGCGCATATATTTTGAAAGCGGAAAATATAAAGGTTACAGCTGGCCGGCTTGGTAGTTATTTCCTTTCTATATTTGGATGTCTTATTTATACCGCAAAACATGTCACTTAATACACCTAGTGTGTATAGCCGTCTGCAATAGAGTCTATAGAACCCAGCTCTAATTTCAATGATTTGCCCGATTATACTTTAGAGAAAACAGGTATAAACTAAGTATATATATATATTTCAGTTTGAAAAAGGATCATTTTTTTTACAAATAGATTTTTTAAGAGCTATTTGTTCTAGCAGGAAGTTTATAAGGTACTGATTGTAATATATAATTGACGTGTTAAGATCACCACGCTACTTTTTTTTTTACATAATTATGTCTAAAATAATACAATTTATATTCTTTGTAAATCATAAAAAACATGCAAGTTAGCTTAAAATGATCTATATTTTATATCCAAATATTAAACAAGAGAAAACAAGTACAAATCTTTAAATTTCTACACAAATGTCTGTCTACATAATTGTCTATCTGCATAACTGACAACTGTGTCTGTGATTTTCATAAAATTAACGAAATGTACCTTTTGGTAAAAAGAAATACTTTTTGTTTGTATAAAATAATAGAAAATAAAATTAGTTGCATGAATGAAGCAATCGGGTATACATGTATTTCTAGTTTACGTTTATATTCGTTAATTAATGCAGTTTAAATTAAGTCATTAATTGTTCACGATCACACGCTTCACTTCAGTTTAATATTTATGTAAAAAGCCGATAAACATAGTTTCAACTTATCTACATTTTATATTTCATATCCAAATAGCAAGAAAAACAAGTACAAATCTTTAAAATTTTGACTGTCTGGTCTGGGGTGCCTTATTGTTCGGAGATGTTGACAGGTTTATGTTGTGATTTTCCCGATATTTAGGTCATTATAATTCCGCGATAACAAAAAGCCCGAAAATAATTTTTATATCAGGTGAAAGAACAACATTAGCTCTTTCAATTTTCAAGATTTGAAGGAAATCGGAGATTTACCGGGAAGGTAAAATTAATTTTCAAAAAGAGTACCAAATTAGAATTTTTTTAATCGCAAAATAAGGCAGTTTTACCCCCCCTGCCATGATTTGAAACATCGCTTCAACGATTGCAAATCATTCTCACATTGTTCACAAACATCTTATAAACAAGTTTAAGAACTCAAATTGAGGCTTCCTACAACGTGAATTGAGTAGAGCGAAGTTTTCGAGAGGTTATGACACGCACGGATTTTGGCTAATTTCACGAATCTCTGGCCCGGGTCAGGTTTTGATAATTTTTCGGCGTTTAAAATAGTATTTCAGGAAACAACCCCCACCACGTTTCTAAGTATACATTAGGGTATTACTGGACGAAATAAGAAGAATTTTAATTTTTCATCATGTGCCACCTGTTGCTCGGTGATAGTCGACATTCCCTCTTAATCTTTTCTTAAACACAGCAACATTTTGACAGTTTCGAACTTCTGGCAAAAGTGTAAATTCCACAATTTAATAGCAGAAGGTAGTTTTGTGCCATTCAGTACGCGAGGGAGGAATGCTGAGATTGCGGCTAGTGCGAAGGTTGTAATTCGTCCTGCTATTGTTACTTGTAGGACATAATTCAAGTAAGTATGTTGGAACTATGTTATTTAAAAGCTTGTACATCATAGTCAATTTATGATCTTTATGTCTATTTTGTAAAGTAACCCAGGCCGTTTCGCAAAGCAAATTTTCCCAAATTCAAAAATTTCAAAAATTCAAGAAGGTCTGAATCAGATTTGGAACAACCATCCCACACAACAACTGCATATTCTAAGGTTGAACATACTAAAGATTTATAAAGTGTTTCGAGTGTCGATCTTCCTAATTTAAATTTGAGACCTTTTATCATGTTAATTTTCTTAGAAGTTTTTTGGTGAATTTTCCAAATATGAGAACGCCAGGAAAGGTTGGAAGTGAGAGTTACGCCCAAGTGATTGTGTGAAATAATGTCTTCAATGATATTGTTCGACATTATATTTTTCGTCTTGTCGGCATTCATTGTTACTAACCAATTATTTGCCCATGTGGCAATAGATTGTAGATCCAAATTTAGCTCATGTGCTGTAGTAATAGGTGAAGTAACTTCATTTAATAACAATGAATCAATCAGAAGATACATCATCGGAAATATCGTTGATATATACAAGGAAGAGGAGTACCAAGTACAGAACCTTGGGGCACTCCTGCCTCCGTTTTCCTCCAATCAGAGTTAAGACATTAACATATACACACTGGTATCGATTAGTTAAATAACTTTCAAACCAAGAGTATAACGGACCACTAATTCCTATGCTTTTAAGTTTTGCTTATAAGCCTTATGGCCAGACTTTGTCGAAAGCCTTAGAGATATCCAGAAAAACAGCTCTAACTTCATGGCCTTTCTCCAAGGCGTTATATATTTTATTTACAATGTAAATTAACTGCATTACAGTTGAATCACCTGGACGAAATCCCGATTGAAAATAATGAGAAAAAAAATTTGTTTGCTAAGAAACTCGTAAAGTTCAGAGAATACAATTTTTTCACAAACTTGGATACTGGCCAAGAGAAAACGAAAGATTTATTAATTTGGTGAGAGGTTTGTAGATGCCTTCAACTACATTTAAGAATTCTATTACTAATACCATCCTCCCCACTGGCTTTTGAAATGTCTAAGTGACATAATAAATTGTGTACAGTTAATTCACTAGCGGTAATTGACGAAAGTAAACAAGTTGGATTTGACAGACTTGGAACAACACGTGAGACAGAATTTGATAGCCGAGTTTGACTGACAAAGAAATTATTTAAGACTTCGGCTTTTTGCTTAGAGTCAGAAATCAACTCACCGTTGTTTATAATTGCTGGAATAGAAGGTGAATATTTATTTTTGTAAAATTATTTAGTAATATTCCACCATTTCTTTGACAATGTGATTAGCAAGTGATCTGTTAATTTTGTAGTTAATCTTTTTTTACCCTTTTTATTATAGTCACAACAAAATTTATTTGCTCTCAAGTTGTAATATGCATAGTTAGTATTAGCATGGTATTCATACCAATCGTATTTCCCTTATTGCATTGATGCCAAGCTTCGGCAGTACTTTCCTTGCAGTAGTAATGCGATAATACGAAAATCTGTAGTTTACCATTGTAAACAGAGCGAGGATGGCGTCTAAAACTCCTGTGGGATTTTAATTATTCATTTCTATTCTAAAATACTATAAATTTCATTGTATTTATAGCTGTCGTTGTCACATTGCCGTCTTAAAATCTGTCTCTAATGTTCATCATGTAAACCTCTACACATACATGTGACTTTGAGCTTAACAGGGTACATGCTGGTAAATTTTTTTTTCGATTATGGAGCAAGTATAATTATTTGAAAATATATATATAAGGAGATTTTTCCCCATAGGAAAATTCAATAAATCCCATCTGAAAAGATGGCTGAAAAGAAGTGAAACAAACATTGTTTCAAGATGAAGAGGACATAGTCGTTGAATGTGTTGCGTTTTTTCCCTTTTCTAGTGAAGTAAAATTTAGGTGTTGACAGGGTGGGTATAACCTCTAACTGGCCCTTCCACTATAGCTGTGCTCTGTGATGGCGAGCAAAAGGTGGCTGCTATATGCACCTAGAAAGCCTTCGACTTGGTCACATTGAGCTGTTTCCTTGGCAATTCAGCTTAGCTCTCAGCTGCAGGTAAGGAAAATAAGCACACCCCCTTGAGGAAGAAAGAGCTAAGGAAGAAGGACCAGGAGGAACGGCTGACTGCAGCGGAATACTGGGAGATTGCAAACTTGTCAGATAGTAAAAAAGCACTAAACGACCTCGCCAAATTAGAATAGGTGAAAGTAAGGACCGCCTGATGCTGCACTTAATGTCCAAGGCAGCCCAATGACCTGGTGCACTTGCCAATCTTACAGTGGAGGACTTTAACGCTGGAACTTGGGACGAGGATGCAAATCCGCCCTTGTATGTGACCAACACTGGGCTACACAAAACCTCAGCAACTGCGGGATGCAGGCATTTTCTGGAACAAGAAAAATTACTGCCTGGCAAAGATCTGCTAAAACAAGTTACAATAACAAGTGTTATTTTGACAATATTTGTCAAAATAACACCTAGGAACCTAACCAGCTAATGGTTAACAAATTTATCAAATAGACTTTCTCAAACAATTATTGATCAACTGAAAATTTTTGCAATCCTCATGAAAGCACTGATCTACTAAGTACATCTACCTCGCTCTCTGTAATCTGCTACCGACAAAGCTTACACCAATATTCTGCCTAAGCTCCGAAAGGAACTAGAAAGCATTTACATGGAACGTCTCCTGTGAATGAAACAACTGAAGAAAGATCCAGTACATAAGAAAATAATGCAGACAAAGGAAACACTTGCCGAAAACGATTACTTTGCTCCAGAAGAAGCTTTAGAAGCAGCTGTTGATAAGAGAAAGTTTCTTCTGGAATTGGTGACTATCACCAATCACTTTCCTGCTTGCACATCTGCTTTAAACAAAGATGCTGCTTCTCTCATTTCATATGATATTATATGCAGAACATATAAGAGCAAAGGTAACAGCCAATTCTCTCCTTTAATCAACACCCTACATGTAGTACTGTATAATGTAGCTAACTAAACATGCAACTGACCAGGCAGAATGTTTGAATGAAATGGCATCTCACACTCAACACCCTACTTGGTAGTACTAACTGTAAATATGCCACTGACTACACACGTAAAAACGCACAAGTTGTAACAAACCTGCAGCAGACTTGTAGCAAGTCTGCATCAACATCTTGTCAACAGGATGTGTTCGCACTGCTTGTCCCATGATGTTGAAACAGCCTTGTAACAACTTGTTCCCGTTCTTGCAGCAAGGTTGTTGTGACAGAGCCGTAGCAAGGTTGTTGCCAACAAGGTTGTGGCAAGCTTGTCAACAACTTGGTACAGGTTTGTTGACACAGAGCTGTAGCAAGCTTGTTGAAATCAATCTGTGACAAGCTCGATTCAACAAGTTTGTAACAAACATGGCGGCTCGCGTAAACCCACGCAAAAGCCCGCAAATATTATCCAGAAAACACGCGTATGTGTTCGCGTGTTTTCCGGGGGGTGGGAGCGATAAAAAAAACAGACAACACAAACTTTGTTTAAAATTTAATATTATTTTGAAAGAAGAGAACAAAAATTAGTAAATACATAAACTGCAGATTTAAAGTAAAAATATCATTTACATATTTTGCATGCAATTAAAGTGGGTTTTTTCAGAGTATTCTATTTCAATATCGTGTTTTTATGGAGTTGACAAACTGACAGTGCAACCTTTGTCAGGGCCTTGTGATTAGTGATACAGGCATTCAAAAATGAAATAATGTACAATAGATTAATAATGTACAAGGGTTGCATGTCAATGTCAATATATATGTCATTGTTACCAGTATTTAATATTACAGTCAAATCAGGATATTGGTTGTGAATTTCAATATGCAATTTGTTCATGTCGGTTGCGAATTGCACAGAGCAATCTCCAAATCAATATTGTGTGAGAAAATATTTCAAATGTTGCTCGTAACAGAACACCGGATTTGACTGTAATAAATTTTATAATAAAGGGTTTTATACTTTTGTAGGAATCAGCTGTCATGGGTTTTTTAAACTACTATACCTAAAAAGACTCAAAACACTCAGGCGGGCGTGCAGTAGCATGAGAATGGCCTTTTCTCTGAACATTGGCATATTTTGAACTTTTCAGACTTTATTGCAGTTCCAACACAAACCCACAGCAGCATTTTTAGGAAACATTAATGCAACCTTTCTTAATTGTGATTTAGGTATAAATCCAAGATGGAAATAATCTGTAGGAAGAATTTGGTTACAAAGATATTATGCACCAGTCAATTTACATCCCCCACCTCCCCCCGACTGCACATAAGCTTTCCCCAGCTTCAAAAATCCTATCTGTGCCCTGGGGTGGGCAAGGCTTACATTGACTGGTGTGCAAAGAGATAATCATGAAACTAGAACTTGAAGTTGCTTGTTTTAGAACAAAACTTAAACACTCAGACATTTAAATGCTTTTGATATAATAGTAGTTGTATGGCTATTTTTATGTCAGATTTAGGGCTTCTGTTCAATTATTATAATTATATAATTATTGGAATCAAAAGACTGCCCATGTCCTATAGACCTAAATTATGGTTTATGTGGAGAATAATAATAGGATTATTAGGATATGGATATATGTTGTGATGTATATGAATAGTATTTAAAGAGTAGAACGGTGTTCAAAATTTAATTTAATGAAAATAAACTGGCCAATCCCTGTATATTACAATTACTTGTCTGTGTCAATCTTCTGTCTGTAATAGTGAGGTCACTTCATTTACTAAACATTTTCCTTTCTGAGGATGGTTGCACTCCTTCCATGAAGAACCACAAATTTCTTTATTTGATGATATTCTTGTGGATCTGCCATAATTTCCCTCCAGATACCATGTCAAGAAAGCCACTGTACCTATATAAAATTATACCCAGTTAGTAGTCATTCATAAATTTGCCTGTTCTATTGTTTATAGGCCCCACATATCATGTTTCTTATTCTTCTCGAAATTCTGTATATTGTAATAATAAACCTGTTATACCTGACCCACCTGGCTCCCAGGATATTCATGGCAGCAGTATTCCAGTCAAAATCAAGTAGAGCCCTTCTTGAGTTTATACCCCCTCTTTTTAAGTTATGCCTATTTTTGGCTACTGTTTGGAAATTTAATATGTCATACAGGTTCTGCATGTGGCATGCCTTTCAATTGATTTATGGTCTGAAATGCCTTGACCACGACAATATATGTTGATATTTATGGGCAAGGCAGATCCCATACCCCAATTAAATTTGCTTTTTAATAATAATAATATTAGACCAAAAGACCATGACAATCAGTACTCAATTCACCCAGCAGCAAAAATATGATAGCTGTTTTATGCTAATTTTGCTTTTTGGAGCCATGACTTAATAGCACTGAGTACACGTAAATTCACTACACCGTAGGAAACCAAAGAAAGTAAAAGCAGCCCAAAGCATCACATTGTCCAAGGAGTCTGTAAACTGAGGACGTAGTGTGGTATAAAGGCACTCAAGTTCGTTCACGGTAATAGGCCGCCGATCCCTCACTTTTTCACCCTCGAGGCGTTTCAGACCTATAAGACACTTTTCTAACAATTGCATGCTTCCTATGAAATGGGACTTGAAAAATTACATGAAGGTAAGACACACTGGCTAGGTAAGGTTTAACTGTTGCATAGCAAACTGATTGTGATAAATGACCAACAAAGTAAAGTAAAGTAATTTCAGTGGCAGGCAGTAAAGGTTAACAGGGTGTCACAATACCTTTAGCGAGACAAAATGAGTTTCATTGTTTAATACCGCAGCATATGTTTGTTTTGTTGATGTTGCCCAAGAATGTTGGATAAGTTCATAAACACAGTCCTTTAAATTTGAATCATGGATGCTGGGATGATGCAAGGCAGAGGAGCCAATGGCCTAATTGTTTGAAGCAGTCCATGTGAAAATGAGAGCGAGTCAGCAATGCGCAATTTCCAATGTGCAAAGAACTATCGGTCATACTTTTAACGTCTTCTGGTTGAGGATTTGAACGACGGACTTGCTGTCACAGAAAAACACAATGCGTTTAGCTATCCACTGGGAACCCCCAAGTTGCCATACTATTGAAATACCAATTTTTTAATTAATATGTTGGTCTGGCAGCCAGCCGTCTTGAAACCATTGTCCTGCTAAATAACCACAAACCTATTGAACTTCTGTATCGGTATATAACTGAAGTGATGGGGATGGCATCTGGTCAGAGTCAAGAAAGAGACTAATACCGTCAGTGTTTTAGAAAAACCTCCCACATAGCTAAATCCTTATGAAACCCCAAGGTTAATCTTACAAAATAATAAGACTGTTTACAATATGTTAGGGCAATCATGCGATGAACGAACGTGCGTCCTGGGGCAATGACCCAACATGCAAACTGAAGAAACCTAATAAGAGATTGAAGCTCCTTCAACTTACAGGAAGAGCATATTTGCCAATTCTCAAGGAGAGTCTTAGCCTGGGTTAATTTATCTTTGGGCAAGAGAGCCAGCATGCAAATAGAATCTAGGGTAATCCCAAGGAAGTCTAAAGTCTGAGTGGGGGCAAATGTTCTCCCAGGAGCAATAGGGACATTTAATTGAGTGAACAGACACCACAATTTACACAACGAAGTTGAACACGAAGAACGAGGGGGAGCTTTGGCTATAAAGAAATTGTCCAAAATATGGAGAATGTTTGACACACCTAATTTGTTTATAAGAATCCATTCAAGGGCATCCGACAGCATATTAAAAATAAAGGGTGCACTACAAAGTCCAAAGGGAGTACATGGTCGAAAAAGTACAACCCACACCATTTCATGCCGAAAAGATCCCAATCATCAGGATGTACTGGGATATTTCAGAAAGCAGATTGAACATTGGTTTTTGCCATGAAACAATTCGGGCCTAATTTTAGAAGGATTCTTATAGCATCATCAATTTTGACATACTGTAACGAGTAATCTTCTGACGAAATGTTAGCATTAATGCTAATATCAGATGCTTTTGGATAAGATAGGTGGAAAATTGTTCTCCATTTGGATGAATTCTTCTTAGGGACAAGACCCAAGGGGTAAATTTGGAAATTCTTAAAAGGAGGACTGGTAAAGGGAATCTAAGAAGTTCCCATCAACTCTATAAATCTATATCGTACACATACCAAGCTAAACCTTTGCGAGGCTTCTCGAATTATGCGCTGGGCTGCGAGGCCTTATGCAGAAATATAGAGACAACAACCGATGCGTAAGTACCAAAATCCGTAAGCCACTTATTGAGACTATCAATTTTTGGAAGCTTGCTGAAATTAGAAAGTTGGTATAGGTATTGAAAAACCCTGATCACCCTCTATGGAGGTGCGGTCTGAATTACCCAGGAGAAGTGAAGAAAAATCGACGAACTCGCCATTTAAGATATGCTATTCGAGTTTCTTGGGGAAACTGGGAGTCGCTAATGACGAAGGGTTGGACAGCAAGGAAACTTGCAATGGCGAGATCGGTGTAGCAACGTGGATAGGATTGCCTAGGTCCAAATTTACAGGAGGAATTTACAACAGGTGGTCATTGAGGTGGCAGTGTTGGGAATGTGTTCCTGCGGGCCAAAACTTTGCAAAGCTATGGTGTGAGGTCAGACGCCAACAAGTGGAGAGATTCGGTAGAGCGTTGCGACATACCCGGAGTTGGATCAGGACGTGTTGGATCAGGAGGTGTTTGCATGATTTCTGTTCCAGTGTGATCGGCGAGGCATCGTAACAGTGTGTCACACGAACCAGCAAGAGAAATGTTTTCTTTGCACCAACAGAAGATGGAGAGCTTCGGTGGAAAGGTCAGCATAGTTTGCGGGAGAACCAGATGACTGTTCGTTGGCGTGGTTATTTGCATTCGACATTTCGCCAACGTTTTCTGCCATGGGTTGCTCGTTTCGGTGTACGAGTGTGAATAGATTGACGTTTGCTAGGTTGTTTACGCGCGGTATAGAAGTTTTTGTATAACAGAGGTTTTTTTACCTCCCTAGACCTTTTAGAATTTGACGCACTGACTGAGGTCTTGCAAATGAACAATGCATGCATACACTGTAGACAAAAGTCCTTGGAGAAAAGGGGGGCCATTGTGCACTTGCAAGTGAAGCAAAAACCTGCAGGAGGATTTTGATTTGTTAAACCCAAGTTTGCATCGGTTGTTTCTGTGCTAAGTTGCCAAAGTTGGATTTCGTTTGACATTTATAATTATTAAAAGTATTTGACAAAGGGGCTGCTTTGTTCTATCAAGGTCAATCAAGGTATCTTTGAGCCTTGACCAAACTAAATTTGGTACATTTAGTAATTGCATTGACAGACTGGAAAAGACCTTTGAGGCAAATGGAGTCTCTTAAACATATTACTGCATTAACCACAATTTATAGCTTTGCATATAAATTGAATATTTAAACTTGAGTAAACATTTTAGGAACTGTCGAGAATTAGCTAAAAACGGCCTATTAAATTAATTTGATAACCATTGTATTCATCTCAATGAAGTGAAGTTGAAGTTATGCAAATAACTTGGCTTTCTAGTTCGATCAGTTTCACAGTCTCCACTCCTTGTGCACAAAATTGCTTCACTGTGCAAAATGCCCTGTCATAGCAGCCTGGAAGGAGCCGAGATGCCCTTATAAACCCAACTGTTGCCGTGTCTGTTTCCTAGCAACTGCAGCTCTACCAGACTAATTTCTGCCAATATATCGATTCACGTGTGTAATGTTTATACTTATTATGAACTCATTACACATAATTTGCATGAATAATTAGAGGATATATATTTTGTATAAAAGTCAGTAAACCAAGTTAATAAAAGGTTATTATTTTAGTCAATTTAAACTTAGAACGAGGAGTGAACATCACATTTTGGCGACGATAATGGCTGCATTACCGACCTTTCCAGCTTTTGATTTACAAGCAGGAGATCTAAGCCAACAATGGATAAAGTATGTGTCAAGATTTGAGAACATGCTTTTGGCCATGGATATAACAAACGCTACCCTACAAGCCGTAATGAAAGCTGTGCACACCGTGCACATAGCCATTGGCTCCTCCAACCTAATATTGTAACTAGAACTTGTTATAACACGTGCAGCCCTTGTTTGCAACTTGTATGGTTTGTACATGTGTATACGACTACCATCATTCCATACATTTGAATGAATTATAAATATTTATCAGTGCATTTTGGGTTACGTATCGTTTTGCTCTTTTTAATAAAGAAATATATTTGGATATCTTTTTGCACTGCTCATCATTGTGTTCATTCCATATTAACTCTTCATCAATAATAATTCCTAGCACTTTCTTTTTTATTACTTGTTTAATTGAATGCCTTCCAATTATTATATTCGGAATTTCAGTAAATTGTTTTAGCTTCCTTTTTGATGCAATTAACATCTCTGTTTTTTTAATATTTAGTGTCAGTTTCCTTGCCGCTAACCAAAAGTTAACGTTATGTAAATCGTTATTGATTTTACTTTCAATGTCTACTGGTGAAGTACCTGAGCTTGATAGATTTGTATCGTCTGCAAACATTGAAGCTTGAGTATTTTGAAGACAGTTAGGAAGATCATTTATACAGAGATAAAATAATGGTCCTAGATTTGATCCTTGTGGATTTTATGCCTGCACTACACAGATTTGCATTCTGTTGTCGAGATATGATTTAAAAAGATTAAGAGCCTGGTTTTTATCCTGTATAGTTCGAGCTTAGTGGCGGACCATTAGAGAAACAGGAGGATGCCGCCTGCATGATTTTTTTCTAGGGTACAAGCTCTGCAGGATTTTTTTACATATTGAAGTTGATACAATTTTTTCCCTATAAAACCCAACTGTTAATGCTTCACATAACTTTTCCATAAAAATATACTGATACAGCTTAAATTTGATGTTGAGGAACGTACACTGGAACTAAAATTCCAGTGGTAAAATGGTTGAAATACAGCATTTTAACAGGGTACAGCTGCTCTCTGGCTGGTCACAAGCAACAGATTTTACCTAGTGTTTTCAATATTTGGGATTTAGGCCATAGCTGATGGGGTCCAACATTGTGGTTGAACAATACAGGGTGCACTTAATTTCTGAGTGAGTTCCATATTAAATCATATCCAACCAGACATGGCAAAAAGCTTAAAATCATCAAGGTCAAAGTCCTACACTATGCCTATGCCCTATGCTATGCTTGCCTTCAAAATTGTACACTATTCCTACCTTGACCTTTTTAATTAAACTGAATGAGAATTCAAAAGGTGTTGAAGGCTTTCCCGCTGTACACTTCACCAGGCCTGTCCCAACATACTGGCATTCCCAGAGCCCGTCATAATAGTACCTGTCTCCGTTGATCTTGACCGCGCCACGTTAATGACCACTGGGCTTCCAGAAAGTCAAACCTCCCAAGTAATAGCTGTTGATAACAATTATTTATGCAATGTTATTACTGTGCAGTACGTTCTATGTGGGTTAAGAAAATTTCTATTTAAATACACTAAAAGAGTCGAAAAATCGAGCACAAATACTCTACAAACCTTCTTTGCCTGATAAATACTTAATCAGGAAGCTGACTAAAATCATTGATGATTCCTTGTCGAGCAAAGTAGTCAAACGAAAGAAACAGAACATGGGGCTCTCCATTCACAAATATCCTGTCTGAGCAATGCCTCCAACCATTACAATAAGCTTGTGGAACTTGTCTGGCAAAGAAGACAACACTGATGTTAATAAAGATTATAAATATTCATGGCATTTCAAATTTTACATTATGCAATTCATTCTCACAAATAGCATAGCATTAATATATTAAAAATGTTTGTGTCTTACACAAATTGTCCTGTATGTGGGTTCCGAGTTTGAATGAGACCCCAGTAGACATCCACACCTGGGAGAATTGGTAAATATTTTGCAAAGGAGATCGTACTCAAAGTGCTCTTGCAACAACTTGCGACAACATAATTCAAATGCGACCGACCAGAAAGAGTTAAACATTTGTAGGCTATTCAGTCAGTTCCATGCAAACTTTTTGTCCAGCATCAAGATCAAAATAGAGAAAAAAAAAGCTACAATTTCTCTGAAGCTAAGATTTACTGTACAGATGACTATTGAACAAATAGCTCATCTACTCAACAGGTGTAAAATTTACTAACCAGTTACTTGCAGCAATTTTTCTAGCTCTTTCATGCTGTTGAGAAGGACCACCACATCTGTGCAGTCAGTAACTGGCTGTAGAGATTTAGTTGTTGTAGCTATCCTTTGCCGCAGTACACTTATCCTGAGCTTTTTATGAGCAAGGTGCTCACCATGGTCATCAGCTCAAACTGCATTAAGGAATCTCGTAGGCAACTCAACATCTTCCTTGATTGGTACTTCATGCTCCTCTCGAAAAAGGAGCCGCCTCACAGCAACCATTAGTGCAGTTGGTTGCACTGCTGGGGTAGATTTTCTTAGGCTTGCATGTGACAGAGACAGTCACATCAGTAGGAACAAAAGACTTGTGATTGTTGTGCTCGACTTCATCCATGTCATTCACTAAAATAATACCTCCAGGTGATATATAGCCAACAGGATCAGTGTAGTCTGATGCAGGCAACATACCAAAGTACTCCCCTTTTTCTGTCACCTGAGCAGGTGTATGAAGAGGCCTTGGAAATCCTTCAGATGTTCTGCAACGCACATAAGCCTTATCATCCATTGCATGCCTGCACAAGTAAGGTTTGACAAGTAAATCTTGTGTAGTTTTTGATATGTGCTCTATTATAATGGACATTAAAGTGCCTATATCACTTGCACGCTGGGTCAGCCGTCAGCAAAAAAGGCTCATTTGTGTACCACAATCATTAAAAAATGTGACCAGCGGTTTTCGCAAGATAAACAATATGGCGTCCTCTAGATATGTAACTGTTGAAGAAGTATTAGACGAAGTTTTGTTTGAAAACGATGACTTTGAAACAAAAAAAGCCTGAACACACCCTGGACGAAGTTATTAGCCTTTTTCAGTGGGTAAATTTAGCTGTTTGCATGATTCGTTGTCAAATTATTACAGCTTCCTTGGGGAAGCGAAGAGGGAGTTGCGATGCATTTACAATAAGCATGAAATCGGACTTGACGGGATGGACAAAGTTCTGAAGTCTAATATCCCAGTGTTGCCTATAATTTCTTCAGAAGTCCTGTTGTGGTTAAAGAGTATACACAGACGAATGTTGGCTAATCCAAAAGCCCGTAATCCTTGGAGTATTGAGTTTAAACGTGACCTGCCAGAACAACTATTCGAGCACATGCGAGATCCATAAAAAGAAGTTCTACTGCATTCTGAGTCTATGTAGAGACACGCGAAGTAAAGTTTACACAGATACATCGACTCCTGCATGATCTGTCAAAATTTTGTGGTATTTCAACGAGTGAAATCAGTACTGAGCTTCAAAAGCGTTTCAGAGGTAATCGAAAAGGATTTATTGCTAAAGTTTTAGTGGACGAGGACAGACCTTTCATTGTTGCATTTGACAACAAGAAAAATATATTAACAGTAACATGCAAGTATGATGCTGGAACAGTGGCGAAGCCAGCGGTCATGCAGGTCATGCAGTGCATGACTAAAACTTTCCCCAAAAATGTTTAAAAATCAGTTCAATAAAATTGTCTAAAATAGAATTACGCTTTATCTTTGCCTTTATACGTTCAGCTGCTTTATGCTATATTTTTAAACGTAAATCAATGGTCTTTACGCGATATTTTCGCTGAATATTCTCGTATGTTTTTGATTTCGGCTTTGTTGCCTTGGCAACTGAGTAGGGCATGCATATTTTCACATGCATGACCGGTTGCGTAATACGAGTGGAAAACGAGTGCGTGGAATTGCTGCGTGGTTACCCGCTGCGTGTTTTGGTCATGCATTTTCAGAATTGCATGACTAGCTAATATTATTTTATATTAGGTTTCTTGTTTTCTGATTGGCTTACGATGTTTGCGCAAGCGCAATGCGGTTGTTTTTGAAGCAATGGTCATGCAATTTTCGATTTGCATGACTAACGGGCAGCCCTACCTGATCACAGCTTCTTTGCTCGAAGCTTTCCGCCTGAATGAACATGGCTTCAAGTCATTCAGGCATTTAGAGTTCTTCTTCGCGCAAAGTCACGATATTGTTTCGGAGTTGGTGAGAAAATCTTTTTCTGCTTGGGCTACTGCAGTACTGCTGAACAGAACATTATTGTTAAGCAGCGACCAACGCCAGATTTTTCGTCAAGAAAATACTATTTGACCGGCAGGGGACATATCTTCAGTTCGGTGCATGCTATGTATATGGCAATACCACCGTTCGATTCAGCGTTTTACAATCTCTTTAGAGAAGTAAATTGTGTTTGTTTACAACGCTATGCGGCCAATTTAGCCGCTTTCAAACACTCTGAATTTTGTTTTGTTTACAAATTAGCAATAATATAATGTTTTGTTTACAAATTAGCAATAATATAAACTAATTAAATATTCATTTCGCTTTCCTACCTTTCGTTTACACGGTACAAACTCGTAAATACCCCCATTCGACGGGTCTTTGTGATATCTTTGACATGAATCCATTTTTATTACAATACGACATAATCTAGCCCTTTTATGGCAATTCTTGTGAAAATGCTTTCTTTGTTGCGAAGCCGGTATTGTCGAGTGAGCGAAACAGTCAAAATTTAGATATTATTCTGAATGGGTTTTCCTATTTTTGTGTTTACCTTCATTATTGTTCTCTGAAATATGCAAAATTCTCAACATTTTTTCCTTTATTAGGTCAAGCTATTCGTAGAAGTTGATGCCCAGATTGCTGCATATGGCAATTCTGGGAGTCAATATTTCAAAATTTTCCCGGCGGTGCATGCCCCCAGACCTCCCTAGCAGGTCTCGCGTCGCTCTTTGCATGACCACTCACATCGGACTGGCTTCCCACTGTGCTGGAATAATTTTGGATATGGATTTCATGAATAAAACAGATGAAGGCTATTTAAATATTCGTGTTAGAAAGTTCAAGTTGTTTTTTTGCCAGACCATAAGTCCACAATAGCAGTATGTGCTATCATTAAGTACTTGGCTTGGAATATAGACACATTTGCTAGGAGTATAAGGACAGGGCTTTTGCTGCTTCTCAGGCAACCAAAGCAGCATTATGAACTCATTCATGGCGGAAAATTTCATGCCACCTATTCTGATAAGTAGTATTTGTCTTTAGCCTTATCAAAGCTAAATGTTTTGCTTCCCTACCTTCCATGGTCACTGCGAGGAGACTTTGCTTGTACTTATTAAAGACCTGCTGATCATGCAAGGGAACGATGCGCCCCATTGTCCAAATGGTAGGATTTACAGAGGTGGGCAGAAACAATGCATTTGCACGGTAGTACTCCTGAGCCAAAGTATTCAGTTTCTCAATGTCTGTCTGGTTTGTGTCATATCTGTTTATAATTGCACAACAATCTTTTAGTGTAAGCTCTACATAGTGCAGTGCTAGAATTGTCTGTGTTTGTTTTCGACTGTCACCTTGCAAGTTGACAACAGTTTTGAAAAATGGTGGCAAAATGCCCTTGACTCCTTTCCTGTAAACCTGTAATGCTGATCAGTTTGCCTGCCTTGGGTTTCGTCAAACCATTTTTTCACTTTTTTAGCCAAGCGTCCTACCTTAACTTCATGTTGTAAAGCCTGAACGAGTTTTACAAAACAACTATCATGTGGCAGTTCAGAGAACATTTTACATGTTACGGGAATCTTTGACTTAGCTACTGCTTCTTTTAGCAATACCTTAAAAAAGTAACCCCAAGCATTGTTTTTTAGGTGCAATGGCTCCACATGTGCTTTTTCAATTCTCTTCCCAACAACAGGTGTAAACTCTTGACGGCTTTTATTCTGGGCAATATATTCAGTAACCTTGGTTCTTTTATTTTTGGCTGACATGTTTTTTTTTCAGTGAAGCCTTGAAAGAGTCAACCTTTTTGGCAACTCTTACCCTTTCCTCATATATCCAAGGTTTCCATTTGGACTTTGGGTCATTGCCATAAGTACCATTTAGGTCAGTATAATCATTGCCAAAAGTTGAAAAATAAGTGGCCGAATTGGGGAGCTCACCAGCAAGCATTGCCAACATCTTCATATCATTGGGGAGCTCTTCAAAACGAAATGTTATGTGTAAACCTAACACTTCAAACACTTGCCCTCTTTCGTTTTCTTCTTCTATGTAAGCAGAAAATTGCTCCTCGATTGAGTAAACTTTACCTATATCTATTTTCTTGATTTCTTCCATAAGCTTATTGTATGTAAGATGCTTTGGAATAGAACAATTTGTCATGAATTTTATAGCAGTGTTGCCACCTCTCTTTATCAAGAGCCTTCATGCTAGTGGCGAGCTTCACGGCTTGATATTTTCTTTTGCCCATCACACCAGAGGTGTAATATGTGGCAATGCTTCTTAAAGTATTGGCTTCAGAATTTTCAAATGCCATTACTTCCCTCTTACTGCTTTGGTTGATAATATAGTTGGCTACTTTATTGTCGTTCAAAACATAATTGCCGAATGTATTTGTTTTGCACCTTTTTGGGGAGAGGGGGAGAGGGGGAGAGGGGGAGGGAGGAAGTTGGAATAGAGGAGGCCCTTAAACATCTTTCATAATAAGGGGCTGGATTATTTGAGAAGCCTACCTGTACACAGAGAAAAAGTCTTGTTGTCTGCCTTCATAGTCATTAGTGCAAATATTTTAGAATGCAATAAGGAACACAATTGTTTTCCTTACATTTTAGTGCCTCCATTGGTTGGTTACTTTAAATCATCCTGAGGATGCTGAGAAGACCAAGCTTAAATCAGTGGCAGGCACTAGGGGGGTGCAAAGCCTTTGAATGATAGCGGATTCACTGTGTAACACAGCTGTATCAATGATTTTTACAACCATGAAAGGCTTGATAGGCTATAATTTAAGTAAATTTGCATGAAATTTAAGTCAAAAAGTTTTAAGAATTGAAATTTGCAGCAACAAAAGGATGGTTATACGTTGGCAACCTAAGTTTGCATTCCCAAGTGTCCGCCACTGGCTTAAATGTAGAGTGGGAAAGTAGCAATCAAGGTCACAGTTCTAATTCACAGTTCTAATTTCCTTGTGTATATTTGTAAATATAGATACAATCTTGTGATATTTTACATGTATTGACTAGTATGTATTAATATCTAATTTGCATTTAGTGTAATTGAAGGGGAGAAAATAGTGTCCAATCTTTGTATTATGTATTTTTAACCCATGTGCCCCAATATGCCATATTTAATTACTCCCATTTTGTCTAATGCCCAACAATTTTAATAATAAATGGTATCTATTTTAATATAGAAATACATAAAGGGTTGTCAAGGGGTGAAATGGGAGCTGGGATCTCAGTTGTCTTTTTCACTAGACAACTGAGAATTGGTTTTGAACCACTGTTCCATAGTCATATGACTGGGGTTCAAACAAATTGCTGGTGGGAAAATGGCATTCAATCACCCCACCCCACCCACTTTACCACCCTCATGTAAGCCTGTATTAATTAGACATAGTTTTCATCTTCAAAATTGTCATATCCTTTCAAATCATCATCATTTGCTTTGAAGGCTACATATAGCATGGAAAGAACAAGATCACAATGGTATTTTTTCTCTTTCATACAAACAAGAACTATTAATCCAGTTAATTGCATGTATGCCACCACTCACGACCTAAAAGAACAATAGCAAAGACTTCTATAATGTATTTTAAGGGGGTGGTTTATATGAAGGCAAGTGACCTGGTTGGCTAAGTTAGTACTTGCCTTGATGAGAAAATGCAAACAAGTGATCTGTTTACTCTGGCTTTGCCTAAATGTTGGCGAGTTGTGATATCACTATCTAGCCTGTTGACTTGTCCACATGGTGAAATCAAACATTCCAACTGTCCCGGTTTCACCGGGACAGTCCCGGTTTCACCGGTGTCTGTCCCGATGTCCCGGTAACAATAGAATTGTCCCGGTATTCAAATTAAGTTCTCTTAAAAATATTCCCAGTTACTTACTCTGTTTGTACCTACATATTTTTTGTAAATGCGCATTTTTAGCTCATTGCTTCTCTTTGCAATTTTATTGTTTTATCGTCTTCTCTTAGTTTATACTATAAAAGTACGTCGTAGTTTCACCGTTTTTCCACTTGGAAAAACATTTCCTTATGCAAGAAAATTTTAGTGGAAGTTTTGTAGGAAAAGAAGGAAATATAACTGTTATTATGGAAGCACTGTTAAGTCATATGGCGGTGTTTGGCGCCAAGAAATTCAAAGATGAAATCGCCAAGACAACAAAAGGTATTAACCCTTCTTTCCCAATTATATTATATCAGTCTTTGAAACTCAGGTCGGCATTCGGCAATGCCGACCTAAATGCCGACCTCCAAAGCGATATGTGTAGATTTAGGTCGGCAAAATTTTGCCGATCTACTTTCAAATACGTCTCGGCATTTTTTTCCGCGGACGCATCTTTCACATACGCATTTTCAACGATGTATTTAGACTTGGATCAAGTCTGTCTCTCGGGTTTTGATCATTAGCTTGCGTAATCAAAATACGCTTTATTTTAGCGCTCACGATCTTGTCATTGGCTGTCAATGGAATTTGCTTGCTCATGGTCATGCTATATGTACATGCACTGTTCGATTGGAGTTCATACATTTTGTTAGTTGTTTTGTTTGCTATTGGCATTGATTGCAATTAATTGCTGTTTATAAATACGCGTATTTGCAGCAAGCAAATTAAATTTTCGTTTGGATATTGTCTATTTGTTTTGAAAATATTTGGCGACCTAGATTGAGATTATCGCTTTTAGGTCGGGAATTTCCAGTGAACTCAATTTGTTAACCTGGAACGATAACTGCAGTCATTTCGTACGGAAAAAAGTGAAGCCTTGGCGTCAGGCCACAACGCCATCGTCGTCGCCATCAACGGTTATCGTACGTCAGTTTCAGTCCCCTATACGCCATCATTTTTGCGCGGATCTGGACGTCAATTTCAGTCCCCTATTTTTGTTGCGCAGTTCTGGACGTCAGTTTCAGTCCCCTATTTTTGTTGCGCGGTTCTGGACGTCAGTTTCAGTCTCCTATACGCCATCATTTTTCAGCCCGGTTGCGCCAGTGAACTCAATATGGGTTGCGCAGGTCAATTTTAGCCCTCGATGCATCAAATTTCACGAAAGCAAGACATACTTCTCCATCCTGACAAAACAATGGTGTTACTCCTATACTGGCTATAGCTGCTTTTTAGGTAAATACGTCTTAAAAATGCCGATATATTGCGTCGCACCTGGGTGCAAAAGCAAACAATACGGAAAGAAAAATTGTCGCGAAAAAATATCATTTCACAGGTAAGTAAATTTAGCTTTCTTTTCATCAATTATTCGCAGAATCCTAAAGTTATTTGCGTGTTTGCCGATGGTAGATTGAGACTAAAACTTAGATCGATGATATCAATTTAGTCTTAATTTGGTTTTATAATTAAATCTGTTTGTTTTGAACAAATTAAAAAGCCCGCTCAAATCCGCGCCTTTAATCCGGAGCATAAATTAAACATGGCGATTGGGAAACAGGAAATATGCAGATCGGACAGCTCCTTGCATTTATAAACTTTATGCCCGAGCTTGTACAGGCCACTTTATGCATTAAATTTCTTATTGATTTGTGTTATTGTGTGACAAGATATAACAAAACTGGCAGCGAAAGATGTTAAATTTTCTGTATTATTTTGAAAGCTCTCGAGGAAGAACATTTCAATTCTCAATAATTGATTATCTTTATATGGGATTACGAACATTTTATAGTATAAAGAGACTACAGTACTATACCGCAGAAAGGATACACTGTACGCTTATTATTAAAGCTTTATATTACAGTATTTTATATATTTAATGAAATAATATTTGTAATTTGTTGAAATGATAAATACTGTATTTTAAAAGTTTACTTAATAAATCAGTCTTGATGGGTATGTTATTATACAATGATAAATTAAATTGTAAGATTGTATTCGAGCTACAGTACTGTAGTTTACGAACAGCATTGTAATAGTTTTCGATAAATTTATGTTTAAAATAATCAAGGTATATTGCAGCAAATACTTCCATAGACATAGCTTTTTCAAATCCATTCTTGGGTATGATTGCTGTATACAAATAAAATTTGGCCAAACTAGTGAATCAGGCATTTGCTCACCAAAAAAGACGTTTGTATTTAATAGCCCAGCAATATTGTACACAGGCACTGTTTTGGGGGAGTATAAGACCCAAATAGCTTATTTTTTAGGGGGGGGGGGCAAACAGCAAATTCTGCCTCTGTACTAAGAGTATTCCCGTGTTCATGGGTTGGATGGTTACCATGAATCCGAGAAAATGAGAATTTATTTTAACATTGAAAATGTCAAATGTGTGTTAACTATAGTAATATACATCCTATGATATCCCAAAGTCATGCCAAGTCAAAACCCCAAATAGGCATATATTCTGAATATTAAAGTACTACATATTAAATATTATACACCATTATAAAAATATAACCCATTGAGCCGCAGCACTCTACCTTGATGAGTAAAATTGTCTGGCATTAAAAAGAGTAAAAAATTAACTTTTATAACATTTGGGTATAAAATATTATTTTAAAAACTATTAGTGACTTCTCCAGAGTGTTGTATAGCAACATGGTGGTTAATTGTTAAAGCTGTTTACCAAATTGTCAATTTACTTCATACAGTATATGGATTAGAACAAATGTTTATGCAAAAATACTAAAATTTGGGAATTTGTATTACATCTATTATTTTTTTTGTTTTCAATGTGGTCTGAAGCATCCTCTTTAATAATGCTCAATTTTAACATAATTCATAAACATTCACTAGGTTTCCATTGAAGAATTCTCAAGCACTGGCAAAATGGGAAAAAGTGATAAAAAAATATGATGGTCAAGGAAATATAACAACCACTGATGATTCCTCACCACCAATGATAATGTCTGATGAATACAATTTCACAGCTCCTGGTGAAGTAAATATAACAACCACTGATGATTCCTCACCACCAATGATAATGTCTGATGAATACAATTTCACAGCTCCTGGTGAAGTAAATATAACCACTGATGATTCCTCACCACCAATGAAAATGTCTGATGAATACAATTTCACAGCTCCTGGTGAAGTAAATATAACCACTGATGATTCCTCACCACCAATGTAAATATAATGATTTAAAATCAATGAAAAAAATTATCAGTGCATTGAAAAAAAAATCACTCATCAAAGAATCTGAGGAAGAGCAACTCCACAGACATTTTGATGGTTTAAAGTTGTCAATAGCAAAGAATATGACAAGAAATTCGAAAGGGCCTTCGACAAGCAGAAGATACAACAATTCTGTTAAAGAGTTTGCACTTACATTAAACTTTTACTCTCCGAAAGCCTATGAATAAGTGAGATCAGTCATGCCACTCCCTCATCCATCTCTAATTCGAAAGTGGGCAAGCAATATAAGGTGTGAACCAGGATTTCTCGGTGAGTCATTTAACATCCTAAAAGAAGAAGTTAAATCAAATGCTGACAAAAAAGATTGCTGCTTGGTCCTCGATGCAATGGCCATACGCAAACAAGTGCTTTGGGAATGTGCCAACAAGAAGTACAGTGGATTTGTGGATTATGGTCCATTAGAAGCTAAAGAACCTCAGATTATTGCCTCTGAAGCTCTGGTCTTCTTATTGGTTGGATTAAGAAGCCACTGGAAGCAACCTATTGGGTATTTCCTAACAGATAAAACGTCTGCAGCTATCCAAGCATCCCTCATTAAAATCGCCCTAACAAAGGCAGCTGCTGCTGGTCTGAAAGTGTGGTGTGTTACATCAGACGGGACATCAACCAACATCAGCACCTTCCGCATGCTTGGCTGTGTATTTGGCAATACCTACGAAACCATTTCTCCAAAGTTCAATCATCCTGTAACAGGTGAAGATGTGTTTGCTGTTCTGGATGCCTGCCATATGTTAAAGCTGGCGAGAAATGCCCTGGCATTTCTTGGCACAGCTTGCACAGCAGATGGTGAGAAGATACAATGGAAATTTCTCGACAGTCTCCATCTAGTTCAGGAGCAAGAAGGATTGAAGCTCGGGAATAAATTGACCAACAACCATGTCGAGTTCCAAAAGCACAAGATGAATGTGAGACTGGCAGCCCAAACGCTCAGTGGTTCAGTTGCAGATGCCATTGATTTCTTGAACATTGTTCAGAAGCAGCCAGAGTTCCGAGACAGCGAAGCCACAATAATGTTCATACAAACTATCGACAGGCTATTTGATTTGCTTAACACAAGGATCCACATGGGAAAGATTTCAAGAAACCACTGAGTCTACCCAATATGCATGGATGGCAAGCTACCCTAGAGAAAACTGCCAAGTACCTGCTGAGTCTAAAATCTCTTGAGGGAGTATGCCTACTGAAGCATCCTAGACGAACATTTGTTCTCGGGTTTGTTGTCACTATCAAGTCCACACTTGAAATGGTCAAGAGAATGCTGACCACAGAGGAAACCCCCTTTAAGTATGTGTTAACATACAAATTTTCACAAGATCACATTGAGCTGCTGTTCTTGTGCGTAAGAGCAAAAGGTGGATGGAATAACAATCCTAATTCTCTTCAACTCAAGTATTCCTTGCGAAGAATGCTCCTTGGTAATGCTGTGAAAGCATCAACTAATGGCAATTGTCAAGTGTTTGATGATCATGTGGTGATACCCATATTTCGCACAAGAAAACATGCATCACCATTAGTCGAAGAGAGTGCACAAGAGGTAGAGAAACAACAACAAACAGACCATCACTTGAGAGAAATGGTAAATAAGTTGTCAACATCAAACCCACACTCAGAATTTGTAGTAAACATATTGCAATACATCAGTGGATTTGTAACCTCAAAACTGGTGAAGCAAGTGAAATGTTGCTCCTGCATTGCTGATCTAACAGGTCCACCTACCATTGTACCAACACACTCAGAACATGATTACAAAAAACCTGCTGCTGCTGAGAAACTCCCTTTCATCCATTTCATTAACAATGGTCATTTGACGGTACCATCGAAGTTTGTGGTGGATGTTGTCAAGTATGCTGAGTACACATTTAAACTATATACTACCAACTTGACACTCAACAACATCAGCAAGACAAAGATGATCATGGAAACGTGTCAACACTTTGGGCAAGTTGCAACCAGTTCACTTCCTCCACCACATGAAACGTCCAGGAATGAACCATTGCTCGAAGAAGACCATCGACTTTGGTTGTTGAAGTGTGTTGCCGACTCATACCTCACCATTAGATTATCCACCTACGGAAAACATTACTGTGAGACAGTGGTAAACTTTGGAAAACCTAGTCAAAGGCATCACTTAACAAAGATGATATTATTCAACAACCAGTAGCATCGGTACTGTACAATACATGCATATTAAGCTGTGTGCTAGCTGCAACAAGCAAAGTATGAATCACTTGGAATTTTATACTGATAGCACATATTAAGGTTAATATTTCTCTGCAATAGAAATTATATGAAATGATTCTAATTTATAATTCACTTTTTTATGCAGTACATCCTGTATATGTATATTACAGTACTGTAAATGCAAATTTTCCAGTTTATGAAAAACAATAACCATGCAATTAATTAAGAGCTTTGGTTTGAAGTTTAACATTAACATGTGCATCAATGTTCAATAGTAGATTGAAACAAATAAATTATTACAATAGAAATGGAAATTACTAAATAGAAATGTACAGTGAATGTATCATATGACTGAGAAAATACCTGAACACTTAAAACTTTCTCGACTGTTGGACAGCATTTATTTGATAGTATGACATAATATTGTACTAATTCGAGTGACATGGAACAATTAAGTCATAGTTGATCTTTGATATAAATTGCAATTTTGTAATAACTATTTAATGTTATAAACTTATTTAACTTTAATAGGGGTGGACCACTGATCTAATTGTAGACTGGATAGAGCTTCTATAGGTATCAAAAGTGAAGCCGGATGTTACCCATTTGGTCCCCGGAAGAAGGAAGTAAAATTTCAAAAACGAATATGGTAAACAATTTTGAGGATCAAAATTGGAATAATAAATGAGAATTAAACAATTGTGAGATTAAAATGTGAATAATAATGACATTACTCATTTAGTATTCCAATTTTGATCATCAAAATTGTTTACCATATTCGTTTTTGAAATTTTAGTTCCTTCTTCCAGGGACCAAAGGGGTAACATCCGGCTTCACTTTTGATACCTATAGAAGCTCTATCCAGTCTACTATTAAATCAGTGGGGTGGACCATCAGAAATCAAGGCAGTGTGACCAGATTTGGTAATTTTAATTACTTTTGGTAATTTTTGGGACTTTTTTAGTAATTAAATATTTTTAGTAATATTTTAGGAAATTTAGTAATCTGTTGGTAATTAGATAATTTTCTCAAATTTTACGAATTGTTTTGTATGAACACTGTCACATTTTGAGAGAAAATAGTGTCCTCGTCAGACGTCAATGCTATTTAGGCACAGGCGGGAGGCAGTTTGGGCAGCTAAGGCGGCTCAGCCCGCTGGTGCCTGTCGCAATTCATGAGGCCTGCGCCTGGACAGGGCAAACAACGTTTTTGTAACAAGCATCACACATGCGAAATGTGAAACTTGGCAAACAGAAATTCTCAACTGTTTCCGCAACAATGCTTTCTAGTTTGCCCAAAGCAGGAGCGGTTTGGGTATCGGGGGGGAAGGGCAAAGGTCTCTCGCAAAATTATGGCCATCTGAAGGTGACAGCCCTTTGCCTTCCCCCAGCTCCACAGCCTCCGCCGCCCCAAAGCCTGAAATCTTGGATTAATAAATTATAGGAGCAATATGAATGATATTTATACTCATTATACTCGCTAAGCATTATGGTAGTTTAATGCAAAACTAATTTATGAGCTGTTTTGGGAAGTGTGCAACTTTTAGTAATTTTTTTTCTGGACTTAGTAATTTTTGGCAGGCATTTTTAGTAATTGGTCCTGAAAAAATCTGGTCACACTGATTTGATTATCAAGGGAGGGGGGGGATTAAAGATATGATCAAGAAAAAATAATTTGTGCAAGCAAAACAAAGAAATAAAATTCATGCCCAAAAATGTTTCACACACCCTCTCCCTAGATTTCTAATGATCCACAATCCACCCTTAATAATTTATAGTACTGTATAATAAAATATACAAAGACTACTTCCGCATATTGACATATTCTAATTTCTAAACCTTGTGTAGTTTGTGTTGTTGACTTAATATTGTTTTGGGCCCGTTTCCTGGAGCGATCTAACTTAAATATTTGCTTACCTATTTGATACTAGGTCTGCCACCTTTAAATATAAACTCTCCAAAAGATTTATTTCCTTTCGTGTGACTCTATTCAGTATTCACGTGCGTCGGCCGTCGTGTGAGGCTGTTGCGTTCAATGTCACAGCTTACAATCGATTTGAATAATATTGATTGGCGTAAATGTACAGCTGCTTTTTTATATGTCAAAACAATCAAAATCTTACCTTGATTATTCAAGACTTCAGCGCTAAAAACAACACGTGTAGTACTTCGTATCCTTGGAAATTTTCATCAATATAATTAATTAATTATAAATACAAAGTTTTTTATAAAAATAACTTTCCATACAAATAAACTGGGCTTCTGTGACGTACATGATGACGTTTGATGATGGCGTTGGCATTCGTGGACATTTTAATTCGTTTTTGTTTTGGCTTCACTTTTTTATCCCCAGTTATCGTTCCAGGTTAACAAATTGAGTTCACTGGCAATTTCTTGCCGATCTGAAATTTCGGGAGTTTCAAGGACTGTTATATTATATTAATATTCATGATATATTAATATTCATGATATGTATTTCTGATAGAGATAGAATGGATTATATTTCTCGTAAACAATTAAAATGATGCAAATAGTATTTTCCGGCCGAGATTGAATACTGTATTACTGTATTTATTAGTAGATTCTCATTCATTAACATTGTAGCATGGATAGTTAAAAATATCTTTTATTATTGGTGATTGTAGTGCGAATATATAGTTCATGGACATGGGAATTCTCAAATTTTTCATTATCTTCCTTTTAGATATAGTTAATGGAACAACCCACAAAGAAACAAAAACGGTTAACAAAGTATTCAGCTGAGTATCACAAAGAGTATCCATTCATTAAAGCATGCTCTTCCTCTACAAAAGATCATTTATACAAGTTTTATTGCTCTTCATGTAACGTCAATATTTCATGTGCACACGGTGGAATTACTCATGTTAGGGATCATATCGCTACAAACAACCACAAAATTGCTCATAGAAATTGCCAAAGTAAGTTTAGAAGCATACATATTGCCGGTGACTGTGATTTTCAATTCCTTATAGTTATAACCTTGTCATATTTCTGATTATAAAATATTACAGGGCAACTATTCTGTTATTTAATAATATGATCATAATAATAATTTGGAGGGATATTTTTGCTTTACCAATTCAAAATGTATTTGTATTTGATTAAGGTTGGTTTTATTTTTCTATCCAGGAGACCTACGAGTTGATCAACTGTTTCAAAAAAAGAAAAGTGATACAGATGTTGACCCAACAATTGCAGCTGAGACCAAAATGGTTATGTTACTCATCCAACATAACACATTTTTTAATATCTCAGACCATTTGTGTCCGCTAATCAGAAATGAATTTAAGGGAAGCGAAGTTGCTCAATCGTTCAGCTGCAGCAGAACAAAAACTGCAGCCATTGTTAACTGCCTGGGAGAGAATTTCTTCAGCGAACTGAAATCTGATATGCAAAGTATGCCATACAGCCTTATGTTAGATGCTAGTAATGACAATGGCATTCAGAAAATGTTTCCCATCACGGTCCGAATTTTCGACGAAACTTTCAGTAGGATTATGACAAAGTTTCTGGACATGAATTTATTAGAGGGAAGAGATGCCTCTACAGCTGATGTGATGTTCGAAAGTGTTGACAGTTTGCTAACTAAAAACGACATTCGGTGGGATTACTGCATGGCAATCGGTCTAGATAACACCAACGTTAATATTGGCGAACATAATTCCATCAAGACACACGCTAAAGAGAAAAACGAGTACATCGTTATCGCTGGTTGTCCCTGCCACATCCTCCATAATGCATCTGCTAAAGCTGCAATGGCTTTTTCGGAAGTTACTAGCTTTGACGTTGAAGAACATTGCGTAGATGTTTTCTATTGGTTTGACAAATCTAGCAAGAGGAAAAGCGTTCTGAAAGAGTACTATCAATTCTGCGATACCGAGTATGAAGAGGTTATAAAGTTCATTTCAACACGTTGGTTGTGTTTAGAACTTTGCATTAATCGCGAGCTAAAGAAGTACGAAGGTCTGAAGTCGTACTTTCTCTCTGAAGATTTTCCAGACGCACAATTTAAACGACTTCGCCGTAGCTACGACAATCCAATGATCGAAGTTTATCTCCTTTTTTACCAAGCTTCGCTCCCTTGTTTCACCAATTTCAACAAGTATCTCCAGAGAGAAGATCCAGTTGTTTATCAACTGCACGATAAACAGCAACATTTTATGCAAAAACTGGCATCCAAATTCGTCAAACCAGACATCATCCAAGAACTGCGATCGGGAAACCAATCACTTGCAGATCTAGACATTCGTCTTGAAAACCAGAAAGATGACATGAGTTTGGGAATCGGTCCACTCACTCGCAACACGCTTAAACATCTGTTAGATGAAGGGATATTGACCAACCCAACGTTGATCAGTTTTTTGATGCGGTACAAGCCTTTTTCGTAAAAGCCTACAAGAACTGTGTCCAGTGGCTTCCACTTGATAATATATTTATGAAGCATTGCATCTTTGTTGATTTTAAAAGACGTGCTGAAGTTTCCTTTGCTCTCAAAAGAACTTCTGAAGAAATGCAAATCAGCAACGCGTGAATTCAATGAGAGGCACAGATCAAACAACGAATAGATTTCAGAAACATAAAAAACTTGCCGCAGTGCTAACAGATCAATCTCTTATGCTGCCTGGCCTACTGTCAGCGCAATTAAAAAATTGGGACTGACCCAATGCAAATTCGGGATGATTTTCTTCAAATTGCGATAGGACAGGAGACATGTTGGACTAACATTACAATATATCTAAGTGTAGTTTGATGGCTTCAGTTCATGAAAAAGGCTCAGTTTTGTCTGGACTTTGTTAGTTTTTCTCATCTATAAGGATGGTTTGAAATTAAATTGTCTGGACTTACTAACAAAGAGTCATTCACCTCCCTGCGTAGATGAAATACGTTAATTTTTTGTGTTACAATACATTTTAGACTTTGATATTTGATAACCATAAGTTGTTAATCACAATGAAAACCAACTTGGTTTACAATACATTTTTAAATATAAGTTTTCAATGAAATCCAATTTGATTTGGCTTATTTGAGGAGAGGGGGGGGGGGGGGGCAATACGTTGTGTCATCAATCGCTGCTGTATTAAAATGTCCCGGTTTTATAATTCACAAGGTTGGAATGTCTGTGAACTAATGGTCTAATGTGCATGCCTAGAATATAATTATAAATGTTAAGGGACCAAATGTTATGATAATATTAAGCTAAGACATGGAAACTGACCCTTCAGAGTTTAGACCTTTAATCAACTGAACAGTATGGTTGTAGACAACATGTTTTGAAAAGATCTGATCAAAAGCAATCTTTCAAAGACCATCTAGTGACACAAACAACAGGACGTCCAGGATGATTTGTGAAAGGCCAAATGAAAGATAACTTTGTCAATTGGCAGCTAAGGGCTACAGCAGCCACTTTAGAGAAACAGCATCAGTCCTTTGCCTTTCTATCTCACAACAATTTAACCTAGTTTAAGCTATTGAATTTCAAACACATACTCAACTAAGTCAAATTTCGTTTGTTTACTTGCAGAATATGATATTAAATTGCCAAATATCAAATATGGCCTCGCACGACATTTACAGACAGAAAATTACTATATTCACTTACCAAGAATGATGTTTTGGCCGTTTAATACATTCTTCTTGCATTTAAACGTATTCTTTAATCCATATACCCGCACACCCGATAACCTATATATACAGAACTTACGGTTACAGCTCAGCTCACTGGCCTCTGTAGCTCAGTTGGTTAGAGCTCTGCACCGGAATCGCAGGGCCGTGGGTTCAATTCCGGCCAGAGGACGTAGTGTTGCATTTTTCGCAACCATTCCTGGTTAGGTCTTACATTGTGTATATATGTACTCACTTGGATTATCCACCAAACCCAGTATAAATAAAAAAGGTTGAAGAACTTATTAACTAACTATTTATGCTCTTTCCAAATCCGTAAAGATCCCACAAGTGATATAGGCACTTTAACACTCCTTGTTCCCCAATCCTTTTGTGGTCTTGTGTAGCTCCACAAATTTCTTCCTCTGTGCTGCTTTGCCTGGCGATACCGCTTGTTTCTACATCTTCCCCAAGATCGGCAGGTCTTTTTACTTTCTTATAAGTGGCTTACCAATAACAAATCGCTTTCCACATTTTATATGTCACATTGTCCACTGACTGGTTGGTGTTACAGTGCATGCATTCAACCAACCCTTTTACCAAGCATTCAGTGGACAATACGATGTCAATTGACCGTTTGTGGAGTGCATACATATTTTAAGAAAATATACAATACCTTTGAGAGTATGCTTTTACCTGCGCTCATGGAGTACATTATACACTGCTTTTTCTGCTCCTTGGTCAATGCGATATTTCCTTGCCGTTTCCCTTTTTGGCATCCAAGGGACCACTTCCTGTTCTTCATCGTGGTTCTTTTTTGCTTTCTTGCATTTTATTGTGGAATACATTGCTTCCATATTTTTCAGAGCATGTTTGAGTTTGGCATCAATGTGGGCTTTAGCTTCTTCTAGCTGATTCAGATGTCCCTTGTAAAATTTATTGGCTTTTTGTGCTCTGTTTTAAAAAAGGAATTAAAGGAATTTCATAATTTGTAATATTCATAGCCTGTCTATGATAGCACTTAACATTCCAAACTTTTTGCAATTGTTACCAATCATACTTTAAACATTTTGGAGCCTCAGGAATTAAATAATTCACAGATGGGGCAGGCCATATTTTAGCATTGGAGGCACAGGGAAGATATTAAAATGGGGATGACAGTTCATGTGCAAATATTTCACACCCCTTGTTGTCATAAATTTTCTTTTTGGCCCAGAAAATCTTAGGCAAATATAAAGGCTGGGCACGCCACTGCCAAGGTTGAACAGGTGCACATTTTGGTAGGGTTGTCGTCATGATAAATATAATTTGGCACCACTAAACTTCTCAATTGACACTTATCCTCTTTTACTGATACCACAACGATAGATTTTTTGCACTCTTGCACCATAGACTTTGCGAACTCTTGAATGTCATGTAGACCATCCAAAAACGTGCACAAAATTTCATAGGGTTGAAGGGAGATATTCGTTAATTCCTGCTTGATTGTGGGCTGTGCAGTTGGAAGCCTGAGTTCAAGTTCTTCCAGCTGTCCATATACACTCGTTGTTTTGTAGTATGGACTCAACAAGTTTATAACCGGTGGTTTACTAGTAGCTAGTAGCATTTTTATTTGCTTCCATCGTTCTTTCCGGCACCACAACTCACATGGTGCAAGGTTTTAACAAACTTCATCCTTTCCACTGCCATATGCAAGATAAATGAGTTTGAAAAGGTGTGCATAGGGTTTTGTGGGTGTTCATACCAAAGATTCTTGAACTGTATTTTCAGGGTGTTCGTTTGTATGACAACATTTCCCATTCCATCTCTGGTTTGAACAAAGTTACGAAATGCCTTGGGAATGGCTATCACATACGACTGACTGGATGTTCTGTAACTGGCACCTACATTTCCTGCTTTTGTATAATATAGGGGGTCACATTGCACTGCTGAATGGCCTTTCTGGTCATTTCCTATTCTGTGTTCGAGGTGCGACTAATATCACTTATACCTGTCTTTCTAAATTATTAATTACTTATTGATATTTTTCGAGGGATACTTCCTTGAGAAAAGTAAGAAATTGTAAATCCTGAACTTGGACGTCGTCTTCAGTGCTTTCCGCCATATTGTCCATATGCCGCGCAATATAGGGTAAAGTACTTCATCTTGTATACCCAGTCTACAAGAATCACCGCTGACCAGTTAAAAATCTTCTTGGAAAGTGCCACTGGAAAAGCCAAGAGCACAGAATACTGATAGTTTTAATATACTTCCTCTCTTGGGGATGAAGGGAAAGGGGCACATGACTGCCAAAACTATTGCTGCATTTGGCATTTGCAATACAACTGCTATACACTCAGTCGTCACATTGTGCTTGCAAGAAATGTTTTTTCAGACTAGACCTCTTGCAGGATATTTTTCTCACACAATTTCTCCTTGCATGAATTTTTTCTTGGGAATTGTCACCCCCTCCAGGTTTTTCTAATGATCCGCCCCTTAGATAAAATAATTTGCCAATCTACAGTATCAAACGCTTTCTTAAGATCTAGAAACAATACACCATTTATTAAACCTTTGTTAATGTTCATCAACCACTTGTCGGCTGTTTGTAATAAAGAAGTTTCTGTGGAGTGACACTGACGAAATCCCGATTGCTGCTTTGAAATATTGTTGTTTTCAATTAAAAATTCACTTAGTTGGTCATAAATAAGTTTTCAAGATTTTTGCAAAAACTTGTAGAACCGAAATAGGTCTAATTTCCACAGCGATTTTTTAGGCCTTCTTTGTAAATGGGAGTTCTTTTAGCCATTTTTAGGTCGTCAGGAAATATACCAGTAACTAGGACTAAGTTGAAAATATATAATGATTCACATATAGTATATCCTGCTGCTTTTAGAAGATTGTTAGTTATTTTGTCCAGGCCTGATGCCTTAGATGTTTCTAAACTGTGTAACACCTTGACCAGTTCACTTTCAGTAAACTCACTATTACTAGGAGAAATGTTATTTGGTGGTATGTCTTCGCAACGTTTTGGTCCAATCCTGTATACCTTTGAGAGTATGCTTTTACCTGCGCTCATGGAGTACATTATACACTGCTTTTTCTGCTCCTTGGTCAATGCGATATTTCCCTTGCCGTTTCCCTTTTTGGCATCCAAGGGACCACTTCCTGTTCTTCATCGTGGTTCTTTTTTGCTTTCTTGCATTTTATTGTGGAATACATTGCTTCCATATTTTTCAGAGCATGTTTGAGTTTGGCATCAATGTGGGCTTTAGCTTCTTCTAGCTGATTCAGATGTCCCTTGTAAAATTTATTGGCTTTTTGTGCTCTGTTTTAAAAAAGGAATTAAAGGAATTTCATAATTTGTAATATTCATAGCCTGTCTATGATAGCACTTAACATTCCAAACTTTTTGCAATTGTTACCAATCATACTTTAAACATTTTGGAGCCTCAGGAATTAAATAATTCACAGATGGGGCAGGCCATATTTTAGCATTGGAGGCACAGGGAAGATATTAAAATGGGGATGACAGTTCATGTGCAAATATTTCACACCCCTTGTTGTCATAAATTTTCTTTTTGGCCCAGAAAATCTTAGGCAAATATAAAGGCTGGGCACGCCACTGCCAAGGTTGAACAGGTGCACATTTTGGTAGGGTTGTCGTCATGATAAATATAATTTGGCACCACTAAACTTCTCAATTGACACTTATCCTCTTTTACTGATACCACAACGATAGATTTTTTGCACTCTTGTACCATAGACTTTGCGAACTCTTGAATGTCATGTAGACCATCCAAAAACGTGCACAAAATTTCATAGGGTTGAAGGGAGATATTCGTTAATTCCTGCTTGATTGTGGGCTGTGCAGTTGGAAGCCTGAGTTCAAGTTCTTCCAGCTGTCCATATACACTCGTTGTTTTGTAGTATGGACTCAACAAGTTTATAACCGGTGGTTTACTAGTAGCTAGTAGCATTTTTATTTGCTTCCATCGTTCTTTCCGGCACCACAACTCACATGGTGCAAGGTTTTAACAAACTTCATCCTTTCCACTGCCATATGCAAGATAAATGAGTTTGAAAAGGTGTGCATAGGGTTTTGTGGGTGTTCATACCAAAGATTCTTGAACTGTATTTTCAGGGTGTTCGTTTGTATGACAACATTTCCCATTCCATCTCTGGTTTGAACAAAGTTACGAAATGCCTTGGGAATGGCTATCACATACGACTGACTGGATGTTCTGTAACTGGCACCTACATTTCCTGCTTTTGTATAATATAGGGGGTCACATTGCACTGCTGAATGGCCTTTCTGGTCATTTCTATTCTGTGTTCGAGGTGCGACTAATATCACTTATACCTGTCTTTCTAAATTATTAATTACTTATTGATATTTTTCGAGGGATACTTCCTTGAGAAAAGTAAGAAATTGTAAATCCTGAACTTGGACGTCGTCTTCAGTGCTTTCCGCCATATTGTCCATATGCCGCGCAATATAGGGTAAAGTACTTCATCTTGTATACCCAGTCTACAAGAATCACCGCTGACCAGTTAAAAATCTTCTTGGAAAGTGCCACTGGAAAAGCCAAGAGCACAGAATACTGATAGTTTTAATATACTTCCTCTCTTGGGGATGAAGGGAAAGGGGCACATGACTGCCAAAACTATTGCTGCATTTGGCATTTGCAATACAACTGCTATACACTCAGTCGTCACATTGTGCTTGCAAGAAATGTTTTTTCAGACTAGACCTCTTGCAGGATATTTTTCTCACACAATTTCTCCTTGCATGAATTTTTTCTTGGGAATTGTCACCCCCTCCAGGTTTTTCTAATGATCCGCCCCTTAGATAAAATAATTTGCCAATCTACAGTATCAAACGCTTTCTTAAGATCTAGAAACAATACACCATTTATTAAACCTTTGTTAATGTTCATCAACCACTTGTCGGCTGTTTGTAATAAAGAAGTTTCTGTGGAGTGACACTGACAGAAATCGATTGCTGCTTTGAAATATTGTTGTTTTCAATTAAAAATTCACTTAGTTGGTCATAAATAAGTTTTCAAGATTTTTGCAAAAACTTGTAGAACCGAAATAGGTCTAATTTCCACAGCGATTTTTTAGGCCTTCTTTGTAAATGGGAGTTCTTTTAGCCATTTTTAGGTCGTCAGGAAATATACCAGTAACTAGGACTAAGTTGAAAATATATAATGATTCACATATAGTATATCCTGCTGCTTTTAGAAGATTGTTAGTTATTTTGTCCAGGCCTGATGCCTTAGATGTTTCTAAACTGTGTAACACCTTGACCAGTTCACTTTCAGTAAACTCACTATTACTAGGAGAAATGTTATTTGGTGGTATGTCTTCGCAACGTTTTGGTCCAATCTCGCAAAAGAATCTGTTAAATTTGTTGGCTATATTCTGATTTTGTGTAATAGTTTTTTCATTCGCTTTAATTTCATTGATAGTTGTGGTTTGTGATTTCCTATTGAGCAATTCGTTGATATATTTCCAGCCATCTTTATTACTAGCGCAATTTTCTAAATTTGTTTTAAAATAGGATGCTTTTGTCTCCCTAATAAGTATAGTAACTTGGTTTTTGCATCTTTTGTATGCCTCATGATAGGCAGGAGAGTTAGAATAAGAACATCTCTGTGATGGCTTAGGCCCCAGTTACACTATACCGGATTGTATCGGAGCGAAGCGATTTTTATACCGGATTGGGCTGTTCGCGGAACATGCAGCAGAACGAAAATCGCTCCACTTTGGAGGTGATATGAAAAGTAATCCGGTAAGTGCCATACCGGAAAAAGCCACACAGGAAATCTGGTACGCACCATTGCAAAAAATTTGGCGCGAATGTTGGAACCCTTTAGGTGCGAAAGTTTGAACTGTTTACAAGTTGGATTGCAAAATGGATCCCTTCAAAAACTTACTTATCCTCACTGTTATAGCTGCAAGCGTGCTGCAAATAATGTCTTGTTTGTATGGCCTATCAACTGAATACTACTTATCACGAAGATGGCTTCGGAAAGTGTTATTAACTTCAAATGGCCTGGTGGTCTTGGTTTCAAAACGAAATCACACTTCCCGAAGAATGGAAAGAAAACTTTCGTATGTCGAAGCAAACTTTGATATTCTTTGTCGCGAGGTCGGTCCGTATATTGCACGAAAAAGAACATGCCTTAGGACCCCAATTTCAGTTGAAAAACAGATTGCAGTAACTCTTTACTATTTGTCAGATGGTGGAAGAATGAGAAAAACAGCAAATGCATTTGGTATTGCACCTTGTACGACATCTGCGGCTAACTTTTTTGCTTTTTACGGCTTCCCCCAGTGTATAGGTGCAGTTGATGGAACGCATATTCCAATAAGAAAACTGAATGAAGACCCAACATCTTTTATTAACAGAAAAGGGTATCATAGCCTTAACGTTCAGGCTTGTGTGGATTATAGACACTGTTTTTTTGATGTCGTAATAAAATGGCCTGGTAGTATACACGATGCACGTGTGTTTGGCAACTCAACAATAAATACGAAGTTAAGGGATGGGGTCATACCACCTTGTAAGAAAACTATTGATATCGACCTATTTTTGCAGTTTTCATATCTTCGGTTCAGTGCATGCTATGTAGATGAAAATACCACCGTTCGATTCAGCGTTTTACGATGTCTTTAGCGAAGTAAATTGTGTTTGTTTACAATGCTCTTGGCCAATTTAGCCCCTTGCAAACACCTCTGAACTTTGTATTGTTTACAAATTAACAATAATACAAACTAATTATATATTCATTTCGCTTTCCTACCTTTGGTTTACACGCTACAAACTCCTAAGTGTGACCATTGGATAGCTCTTGAAAATCCTGTTCGAAAGGATGTATTTAAATATCCATACTAAATAAACTAGCCATTTTATGACAATTCTCGACTTTTCTCGTGAAAATCCCGTCTATTGCGAATCCCGGTTTGTCGGCGCTGCTTCGGGCAACCGGAAGCTAAATCTCCAGCGGCTTTGCATCTAGCGTATTGAAAGTACGGCAATCGATTCCGCGTCATTTAATTGCCTAGATGGCGGATTTTCATTGGTTTATAGCAATCAACACTGACCTTATATGGCATTTCGTAATTAATTTCGGCGAAAATCAAATTTCAACGATCTCGGCATTTTGCATGCGACTTTCAAAAATAAAATAAAATACTTCTACTTCTTCAAATGCAATGAAACTTTCCAATAATATTCCTTTTTATATGAGCTACAATTTTGGTCCAAAATTTGCTAACATTTGCTCGAAAATTCTGAACCCTGTTCTGGCAATTCAGGGTTATTTTAACAATAATTGTAAAATTTTTAGATAATTTATGAACATGTATGCAAATTAATTTGGATATGTAATATGAACCGGGACAAACTAAATATAATTTTAAAGAGGAAGTCATAAGCTATCGAATGACGCGTGTCCTGTTGCCAGAGAATAAACACGTCTGGCGATATTTACATTTTGAAACAACCGATCGTAATTACGGCGCAAGGCGAAAAACGATAAAGAGTTAATATGCATTCTTGGTGATCCTGCTTACCCACTACTGCCGTATTTGATGAAAGAGTTTGCAAAAGGTGGTAGCACCCCTCAAGAGCAATTCTTTGGTTACCGACTATCATCTGCGAGGATGGTTGTTGAATGTGCTTTTGGTAGACTGAAAGCACGGTTTGGTATTCTGCGATGGCTCATGGATTTAAAGTTGGAGTAATATTATACAAACAATCATGCTTGTTTTATTTTTAAATAATTTTTGTGAAATACAATGAAACAGTTTGTGATGAACTTATAAGGCAGCAGTTCACAGTGACCAGGGGTTTCAACCTCCATGCAATGCTGCTGATGCAGTGGTTCATAACAATGATGAAAGGAAAAAAAGCAACCAGGAATGTTTCAAAGTACTTTGAATGAAATATTCATAATATCATTAATTACTTCAAACATGCCCAAACATGCAAATAAAATGGGTCATTCCATAACAAAATCCACAAAACCCATGGATGAAATTTCTGCATTCAGAGGGGAGGTGGAAAAGTGTTCTGGATGATAGTAAAATTAAGGATCCGATAAAATATGTAGGAGGGATATTTTTTCATCATGAGAGAGATTGAGCTATGGATGATATTGGAATGACCTGAAAAAACAAACTGTCAAAATTAAACCAAATCCAATATAATGGTATAGCTACAATGTCAGGTATATGAGTTAACTCACGGTTAACCAAAGCAATAATGAGAAATGTTGACTTTGTTGCGATAAATGTGCCTGCATTTTAGCATATTGTGCTGTTTCTAAACATAGTGTTAACCATCGGAAAGAATCAAGTGTTCACAAATATGAATTGTTCAGAACTACGACGGTTAACCACTGTAATTTAAATAACTAAAGACTCAATTAGTGGTTAACCGTTGGAATACGCCAATGGTAACAGTAATTGCTCCTAAAACGTTTCTTAAGGGTTCCTTTATATCTAATAAAAGAATCAAGTCCAAAAAGGTGAAAATATAATTAAGATTTAGCTATGGTTAACCGTGCGGTTAACCGTCAAGTTATTATCCATTGAGTCTCAATCAAGTGCGCATCATATTACATTCGACTTTGCTACTGATATATGTTCGCACACACTCAAATATCCTAAGTTATTCGAATTGATAATGCACTAGTACGTAGCAAGTTCTGTTTTATATCCTATAAATGCTTTTAAACTCTCGCTGTAAAAACTAAGACATGGTGATTTCGACCAACATTTAACAGGCCTATAATGCAAATTACTTCAGTTTCCTGTCAGCAATGTCGGACAAAATGCTTAAAATTGACTTTAAATTATAGTGGCTTACACTGAAAGATGATAATTGCCAAATAAGGACAGATCATACATTCTATGTACGATATTGGCAATAGTTACCGTGCATGCTCATTACCTTGACAGTAGAATTGTTAAGCGTGATATTAATTGCAACAGTCAATTTCGCATATTATATGTTTATGCAACACTTAAGAAATAAATAATCGCACAATCCCTTTTAAATCTTTAAAACACGGTCTGTTTTATAACAATCTAATGCTTAGCAGAGTAATTCAGACAATATAACCCTGCATATTCTTGCTATTTCAAGGTCCGTTCTCAGACAATCCTGGACATAACTTGTTAATAAAATTCCAAGGTGCGTCTGTCAGAGTATAAATTGTACTATAATTTATGTATCTGACCTTGGATATCCCCCCTTCCCCCTTGACAATGTTGTTATGTTGCGTTTTAAGTCTGGGGATAATAATAGCAACATTGGTTGGGGGAGAGGGGGGCGAAAGCCTAATGAAGTTGGTCGAATGTGTGTTCCGGAAAATTTAAGCAATTTTATCAACTGTTATGTCCACGATTGTAGAAGGGTCTGAAAAACTCTGACCATTTAATTAGTAGATCCACACTCAAACAATCCAAAATGTTAAGGAACAATCACATCTTATTTCTGGGATATAATATTGACAATAAGAATACAAGCACAAATGGTCTAACAATACTTCTTGAAAACTGAAAGGGTTTGTATATAAAACAATGAACATGAATGTATAAACTTACTATAAGTGTAACACCTAAACACAATTCCTTTTGGCTAAAATGTTTTGTTATTGTTCAATACTAATAAATGATAGTTTGGTATTGTTTTATCAATCACTATCTGGATTACCAGCAGGACTAGGCTGACTAGCATTTGAAGTGTTAAAGCAATTGGATGGAAAATATTCATCAGTCAGAAATTTAGCAATCTTTACTCTTCTGTCAGTTGCATTTTGTGGCCCATCCTTTTTACTCTGTTGATTATTCTTATCTTGGGGAAGGTGTGAACTTGAATCAATTTCACCTGAAATAACATAAATATGTCTAATTAACTATGCTTTTTATACCTAATACAAATGTTCCTGAAGTTGGCCGGGTGACAACCTGTCCACAGTATTAATAGATGCATGGGTAAACCTTGTTTACATAATTTGATATATTTTGCCTTCCAAGAATGTGTGGAAATGCTTTTTTGAAAGCTTTAACACATGTAAAATGTTTTATTAACTTTGCTTGCATAATTAGACTATACAAAATAAGTTGCCCGTCCATTCCTGGCAAGCGAATTGTATCAAATTATGTTACCTCCCCCACAGAGGAAATTAGAAGTTCACTTACTGTTATCAGAAACAAAGTTTTCTCCCCTCTCCCTTCGGACAGCCGAAATGTCCTCATAGGGAGAGTGTGGATCATTCCTGGACTGACCCATCACAAATTTTGTATTCAAATATTATTTTATAAAACCACTTTTGTTATTCTTATCTCCAAATTATTGACACACTGGGTTCACATTAGGCTCAGTCCCAGCCGGCGGGTTCAGACTTTGGAGTGGTGGCCACTCACACCACAGAACCTCCACAGAGGGAATGGCTGAAACCGAGCCTAGGTTCATATATGCGATGTGTCATCTCAAAGATTATGCTATGCACTTCATGAATTCAATGTTGGAGGAACTTGAATAAGGTATTGAATTTGGAGCTTTTTGCCTCCAATGGCCGCCATAACTTTGTCTTTTAATCCTCAAAGGATTTATTGCAAACCAAGAATATGCAAACATAGTAACAAATGCCATATTACCACATAAGTTTCCTTTTTATTTACTTAATTTATCATCAATATCATTGAATAGTCGGCTATAAAAAGCAGCAAAACGTAGTGAATTTAACTAAATTGTTTTACTGTACCTTCAATGCTTTTTGTCAAAGGGGCCCCTGCCCATATGTCGTGGCATAAATCATAATATGTCATCACAACTCTTCCACCCCCGCTTCGTTTCCCGCTGTCGATTGCCTTCTTAAAATTATTTCGAATTGTCTTCAGCTTTGCTGCAATTCGTTCCTTTGTTATTTTTTCCAGGGAGTTTGACTTCACGCTTTCCCAGTCTGTTCCTGCTTCAAGGAGCAGTTCGATTTCGGCGTCAGTCCACGAAAATGCCTCTGTTTTTTGCTTTGACATCTTTGCATAGGTCTTGAACTGATGTAGTGTTTATCCTTCGGCGCTTCACCCTGGCGCGAATTGCTAAAGTTTCCAAGGCAACAGATAATGATCGGTCATGTTCGGAGCGGAGAGCTGTAAGTGTAAACACGCTTGCTTTCGTACCGGTTAGAATTAACAATCCGGTATAGAAAGTAATCCGGTATAGTGTAACTGAGGTCTTAGTTTCTTCATATTTTTATTTAGCCATGTAGTCTAGGACCTGTATAGGAGTTGTATGCATTTCATTTGGCACTGGCAATCTCAACTGTTTTAGGGTACTAGTGATCCAAGGATAGTGCAAAGTTTCACTTTCAAAGGGAAAAATCTATGTCACATTATTTCGACTAGCTGGAGGACAAGCGTGGTCTGTACATGTGTAATGCATGCATGTCGCGGCGGTTCATAAAACTGTTGAAATGAAATTATATAGCTATTATATAAAGTCAGCAAACACTGCATGGTTGAATGGAAGTATGTCAAGTTGTCAAAACTGTAGACAGCCAAATACATTTTGTTCAATCCTACATCACAATTTTTTTGAATTCTTTATTTCCCCTTTTAATATTTGTAATCAGTATTTGACATCTATAGGCTATACCATCATATAAAATGCATGCATGAACGGCGAGTCATCACTGGCACTATTATAAGACATAATAAACGCTAATAGTATAGCTATATATATATATATATATATATATATATAGTAAAATCTGCAGACTTGCATGTTTCGCCGTTCAACGGCTCGTCAGTGCAGCTTGTAACACAGTCTAGATGCGAGTGACTTCGTATTTATACACCATACTCTTGCCCTCACCAAGCGCATGTGGTACAATACTCAGACACATGCGCATCCAGACATGTGTGAAGTGTCTTGGGGCCAGAGTCCGCAAACGACCACAAGGGAAGTGAGCTTTTGCATTATAGCTATATAGATTTGACTATATACGCTCCTTCACTTGTGTTGTTGAGCACTCTGTGAGGTTAATTGGTGGCTATAAGCGATAATGCAAAAGCTCACTTCCATTGTGGTTGTTTGAGCACTCTGGCCCCAAGACACTTCACGCATGTCTGGATGCGCATGTGTCTGAGTATTGTACCACATGCGCTTGGGAGAGCAAGCGTATGGTGTATAAATACGAAGTCACTCGCATCTAGATTGCGTTACAAGCTGCACTGACGAGCCGTTGAACGGCAAAACATGCATGTCTGCAGATTTGACTATATATATATATAATACACATACGTGTAGGTTTAGGTCTACGAAACGCAAAGAGTGCTCGACAACATATAGTTAGAGCAAATTATAGTTTTTCGCTTACCTCAAAACTTGTCTGCAACAGGCTGTTTCATCTGTAAAAGAATCATCAGGCAGTTTACAAGTATCGAAAAGAAATGACCGCTTATATGCTTCCTGCCGGGGCGTGGGAGTGTGTGTGACAATGTGTGCATGCATGGCTTTGTTTGCGTTGTTTACGCGAAATTTGTTACGATGACGACATCGTGAAATTATTTCAGCTCTTTGTTGAGTAAACAATCCTTGTTTTTCTTTCAAAATACAAAATTTTTCTTCTAAACATAAATTGCATCGTTTTGATCCTCCGTATATGAAATAGAATGTTTTAAAATTTGCCAATTAAAACTGAAATCCTTATTGTTTTCTTTCAATGTCCAAATATATTTCAAAGTTCGTGTCATTTGCATGCTTTTATGCTGAAAAGATTTAGTGTGGTTGTGTCGCTCTTTGAATGTGGTTGCAGTCATGCCAATGTAATTTTTGATCGTGTTTGTGTTGCTTACTGTGACTGTTGCTTTATATACTATGTCCCTAGTCATGCATTGTTTTTGAAGCGGGCAAATGGTGTTTTTTCTACAACTGCAATTGGTAGTGTCCCTCTCCTGTGGCTTGTTATTTCTAGATATGCGTGCATTGTGTTTAGTGATTACTGACTTAATATTGTTCATGCAGCTATAGCTTACTTTAACTGTATTTCTGTTAAAAATTTTATGTAGCTTGTGGTGCGGTGGAAAATGCTTGTCAATTAGACTAAGGAAATTATGTCCCATGTTTGTGCTAATACTCTTGCTAAATGGTGGGTTGAACCAAATGATGTTGCCTTGCCTATTCCTGCGTTGTTTTTGCGGTGTGTGCTGAGTGTAGCTAAGTTCATGATTAAAGTTGCTATGCCTAAGTGCGTTCTGATGTATGGGTGCAGATTCCTGAAACGTTTGCTCATCCACTTTATGTATAGTGGATCGTCAAGCCCAATGACGATCCACTATACATAAATATGCACTCTAATCACCCACCGAGCATCACAAGGCAACTACCTGCATCAATTAACAAGCGCATCGCACTTCTTTCATCAGATGAGCAAACTTTTCAGGAATCTGCACCCATATATCAGAACGCACTTAGGCATAGCAACTTTAATCATGAACTTAGCTACACTCAGCACACACCGCAAAAACAACGCAGGAATAGGCAACGCAACATCATTTGGTTCAACCCACCATTTAGCAAGAGTGTTAGCACAAACATGGGACGTAATTTCCTTAGTCTAATTGACAAGCATTTTCCACCGCACCACAAGCTACATAAAATTTTTAACAGAAATACAGTTAAAGTAAGCTATAGCTGCATGAACAATATTAAGTCAGTAATCACTAAACACAATGCACGCATATCTAGAAATAACAAGCCACAGGAGAGGGACACTACCAATTGCAGTTGTAGAAAAAACACCATTTGCCCGCTTCAAAAACAATGCATGACTAGGGACATAGTATACAAAGCAACAGTCACAGTAAGCAACACAAACACGATCAAAAATTACATTGGCATGACTGCAACCACATTCAAAGAGCGATTGGCCAACCACACTAAATCTTTTCAGCATAAAAAGCATGCAAATGACACGGAACTTTCGAAATATATTTGGACATTGAAAGAAAACAATAAGGATTTCAGTATTAATTGGCAAATTTTAAAACATTCTATTTCGTATACGGGAGGATCAAAACGATGCAATTTATGTTTAGAAGAAAAATGTGTCTGAGTATTGTACCACATGCGCTTGGTGAGGGCAAGAGTATGGTGTATAAATACGAAGTCACTCGCATCTAGGCTGCGTTACAAGCTGCACTGACGAGCCGTTGAACGGCGAAACATGCATGTCTGCAGATTTGACTATATATATATATATATATAGGACTGAACAACGAATCAGTTCACATTTTTGTAGTTTTGATATAAGAAAGCGATGGCATATATAATCAATCCATATTGTTTCAATTTTCTCTTTCTTGTCATTGGCATTGATTTAATGCGGTTTAAATGATGGTGGAATCGTGGCTTCAGAAGGTTTCTTATCTTTTCTCTGAAGTTCATATTTAAATTGGCCATCCTTATTTGGTAGTTTTCCTGTAAGTACTTGGTCGACTCATGGTGACGGTTGACAATATATAGCTGGGATGCAGGTTTAGTCCATAATTCAGTACTGGCTTCAAGCATTTTATAAATTGTAACGTAGCCTGCTCGCATACTGTGATCCCGGTAAATTTGAAATTACAATGTCATTCAGACTTGAAGGCACAATACAGCTTTATATAGGGATTTAAATACATGCACACAATCAAGTGGAACTTAAATATTAATTCTATTTAGTATATATTGTATTTATATATACAATACCTTATTAGTTTCGTTTCCATCGAGGTCCTTTTAGAATGGGGGGTCGAACAATTTCTTTTGAATACGATGGTCATATTTCACTAAAAGTTAAAAAAATTATTCAGGATAGAACGAATTTTGGTATAAACAATACATGAAGTTTGGGAAAAGTATCTTGGGATATATGGCAAATGAAATATTGCAATATTCAAAAGGATGACAAAATTAAGCAAACTCACCTTTTCAAAGCCTTGACGTCACTGCGGGGAAACCTTCTTCTGTCCCTATAAGTTTGGACGTTCACTCCTCCAAAATAGGAGGGGATGCAAGATCTTCCAGTCAGTCTTACATTGTTTTGATATATCCTAAAATGTTCTGGTAACTTCTGAAAATATTCTGTTATGCATGCTCTGAAATGTTCTGATATGTTCTGAAACGGTCTTATACGTTCTATACTTTTATCTTTGTACTGAAGAGATTCCCTTTCTAGCCTGTGGGCATGGTCATCTGTAATTCGTAACTTTCTAGTGCATTCTCTCTATAGCTACTGAATGCTGGTTTACACGACCAAAGTTTCTGAGATCACAGTATATAGGATTTTTGCATAGGGAAATTCTACGTTTTGAATGGTTTGTAAGAAATGTTCGAGGAAACTAAACAGTGTTAAACACTGTTTTAGTTCCCTCAAACATGTCTAGCAAATCATGTAAAACGTAGAATTTACCTATCTGCAAATTTCTTACTGTGAAAATGTGATAGTGAAAACCAACGGTAACTAACTGTTTTAATTCTAATCTATATTTTCATATAACTTTATATAACTAGAATCTCAAATCAGTGATACAAATATAGGCTGATGGTCACTAAAGTAAGATTCCAAAACACCACTATTTTTACTCTTTCAGGGATATTAGTGTAGATGTGATCTATTTGTGTTTTATAGTCCGTTGTTACTTGCTTAATAAGTTGCACATATTGCTTTTCTTCAATTAAATATTTACAAAGTGTATTTTTGTCAGATGCATTTTCGAATAGGTTAACATTAAATTAAAATCACCAAGAATGATAACAGGGGTATTAGGATCATTTATAAAAGTAGAATGCAGATGTTTCAAAGCATCTAACAACATTGAAAACTTTACCTTTGATTTAGAGCGATAAATTCCTACAATGTGCGAATCATTTATTGGTTGATTCACTTGGAGTAATGTTATTTCCACATGATTATAATTGCATCTTAGAGGTTCTGAGATTAGCTGTATATTATCCTTTATGTACATAGCAGTTCCGTAAGGTGTTCTTGTACCATGTGGCATAAAAATCATTTCTGAAAAGTTGAAAGCCTCGAATCTGATACAATTCATTATTATCATTACTACATAGAGTAGTCTCTACAAACACATTGACATCCGCTGCCTTTACACTGTAATCACTTGCAACGTCACCAACGTGAAGATGTAATGATCTCACATTCTGAAATAATATTTTAAATGTTTTGTATCTTTGTAAAGAAATGGAATATGACTGGTAAGTGAAGCATTTTCTCTTAGTCTTGTCATTTCTTCTTGTACTTTCTTGCTCACAGCTATTTTACTTTCATTCAGATTAAGAATATGTAATCCTGAAATGCTTCTAAGCCTGCTAAATGCAACATAATGCATGTGTTCTCGTTTAGAAGATGGAAGGTCCACAACGGCCTCATTTAATGTATCTCCTTGACAACGGTGAATAGTTTTGGCTGCAGATGGTCTTAAAGGAAACTGTATGCTAAGAACTTGCATTTGATGCCTTCTGAACTCTCTAGTGATCTCTAAAATTGGAACCCAATTTTTCTCTACACTTGGATTATAAAGATGAGCGTATTCTTTGCGATAATTGTTTTCAATATATTGTTCTTGAAATAAAACCCAAATAATACTTGGTCTTGACGAACCTGATACTCTGTAATCAACTTTCTTAATTATACACTCAGCACCGTTAGTCATACCATCTACAACTGACACGTTTGTCGTAAGATCATATTTTGCTTCATTAAGTATTGAACAAACTGAGTATAAGTCCATTGTTTTAGAAGGATCGTTTGGGATTTGGTTTTTAACTCTCTCCAAGTACAATATCAATTGCTTTAACCTGAACTTTCTCGTTTAAAGATTTATGAAAAATGCTATGATTATGTTGATCTACTGCCATGTTAGTACTAAATAAGTGGGTTGAAGTCATTGGATAATCAGGATGCTCTGGACTAAGCTTCAGAATTCTTTCTTTTAAAACTTCAATGTCAGATTCAGTATGTTTACCTTCCCTTGTTCTATTTAAAATTTCAGCAAAGTCTTTGTGTTCTCTTTGTCTCATAACCTCTGTTAATTCAAACATTTGAAAATATTGTTGCCAGAGATTTGTTGCTAATGCAGCATAACCTTCGTTTGAGTTTTCAAATATCCATTGATCAAATACGGGTTTGAGTTGAAGTAATTCGCCAACAGTAATTATACTAAGACCGCCAAATGGTTCTTTTGTGCCCATAATCTGTTGCAGTCTTTGGTCAAGAAAGTTAAACATCCCACTGCCTACCATAGATATCTCGTCAATAAAAATAACTTGCAGTCTCTCTAATTGAGATCTTATAGTATTTAATCTATCTCTATCAAGTATGCAATAGCTGAATCCTCTATTTGCAGGAATTTTAAAGGCGGAATGAAGTGTATTTCCTCTTATATTGAACACAGCTTTTCCTGTGGGTGATACCTTAATAACACTTACATCATCTGGATCATTTTCAAGTTGCACATTTTGATATCTGATAAGTGCTTCATACAAAGCATTTGTAATGGTACTTTTACCTACACCAGCACCTCCGCTTAAACACAATCTTAAGGGCATATTACCAGTTTTTACAGAATTCAGTACATGGTAAAAAAATTCTTTTTGCTCATTATTAAGTGATTGAACAAGTTTTCTAAAATCATCATCTTTTAGTCGTTTTACAAGTAGTTCATCATTATCATTTGTTTGTGGGTATATACCAATGTCACTTATCAAGTTGTATTCTGTGTGTTGCTTATCTTTGCCAGGATCAAAACATCCAAATAATTCACTTGCCTTTGGACCAATTTCTTTATCTTCTTCATCTCTATATTGTGCATTGGGAGCAACTACATTACCAAGTTCCTCACTTTCAATATCTTGTACTGCCTGATCAAGAATGTCTGAATGATTCTCGTATTGCTTTTTGTTTTCTTCTATCAGCTCCTTAACATCTTCAAGTCGATCCTGGTAGGTTTGGAAATCCTTGAGAAGATCTTTCTTTTCATTTCTCCACGGCGTGTAAAGCATAATTTGTTCTCTGCAATAATTTTCTGGATCTTTATCTTTATTGAATCTAACTGACCGTATTATCCTTGATTTTTGCCTCTTCACAAGGTATCATTCCTCCTTTCATTTCATATTCATCACTTTCATGTAATGCCTCGTCATCTTCAGATACATCATCATCTACGTTGTCATTGAAATCACTTTCCAAAAGATAATCATCTGATAAAACTGAGGAATCAATATTTGGTTCAGCTGTTTTGTCCTGATTATCCTGACTTTTACAATTAAACCACGCGGTAAAATCTGCCAAACACAAATTTCCCAACTGTTTTGGTCATCTCTGATATCTTTTAATAACATTATCTGACTCAATATCAAGGGAACCAATATGTCTTACATTGTTTACAATATTCTTATTGCCTTCTTTTGCTTCTTCACAAGCTTTACGAAGTGACTTGCTCATTCCTCTTTGACCTTTAGTAATATAAGAAAGGATATAAACAGCACAAGCATAGGGATCTAGTACGAACTGCATATCCATGTTAGCTTGTCATGCATTGAGTAAATTTGAATTGTAACTGTTGATTCTAATCTGAGGTGGTGATCATCTCAATAAGAGAGTATTATGCTTAAGGGAAAGCTTTATAGCCTTTAGATACTGATTTTCTGATAAATCGAGCTTTTGAAGAAACTTGTCAAAGGTCATTGTTTCATCAGCTTTGATGGAGTCTAATAACGAACGAATTCGCCCTAAATCTTTCTTTAATTTATCTTCCACATTTTCTTCAAGATCAGCCTCAGATAAAGGTTCTAAAATCATAGTTCTTGGCATTGGCGGTAATGGAAAATTAAATCTGCAAGCATTTTGTCCTTTTTTCTTGCATGTTTTTGAGTGTTTATGCCTTTGTAAATTTACGAGATCAGTTAATTCATCTGAATCAGCACTGCTGAGATACTTATGCATGCATTCATCAGCTCTAAACTGGATTATTGTAATTCCTTACTATACGGTCTCCCTAAGCGCTTATTAAATAGCTTACAATCCGTACAAAATACTGCTGCGCGTATAGTTACATTAACTAGGAAAAATGATCATATTACTCCAGTTATGTTTAAGCTTCATTGGCTACCTGTACATATAGAATAAGTTTTAAAATACTGCTATTAGTCTATAAAGCTCTTAATGGCATAGCACCGCGCTATATCACCGAACTATTAAAGATGCGCACATATTCGCGAAGCCTTAGATCTAGTGGTCAGGAACTTCTTGTGGAGCCTCGCTCCAGGTTAAAGACATATGGTGATAGGGCATTCTCCGTGGCAGCGCCTAAGTTGTGGAATCAACTTCCTATTGAACTCAGACGGACTGACTCTGTCGATCTTTTTAAGAAACGTTTAAAAACATATTTATTTAAATTAGCTTATGACTAAGATTTTAATTTTTTCTGTTTTTATATATATGTATATATTTTATTTGGTTAGGATTATTTATTTTTATTGTAAAGCGCTTTGGGCAATTTGGAGTTAGCGCTATATAAATATATTATATTATATTATATTATATTATTACATGAAACATAACTATCTACAAACTTAGTAATATCATCGTCAGAGGCTTTTCCATACTCAGGAGCATTATTGATCCAGAATAATCCATGGATATGTGGTGACCCTCGTTGTTGGAATTCAACACGATAGAAAAAGTCAACTACTTCTCCAATTGGATTACTTGAACTTTTGGTAAAGTTATGAATAAACAGTTGCACCATAGCTCAAAATTTCTTGCACATGTAACTGGATCTTTCTGTACCAATTCTGACTTTTTTCTGCCAAGTCATTCCCTTAATTTCATTGTCAGTATAGTCTTTATTGTCAATAAGACGGCCACAAATTTTGAGCAAGTGAATCCATCTTGTTTCAGCCGCTGAGAATGAACAGAACCAGGTAGGATTACCAAGTTGACGAATCATGGCAAATAAATCTTTCTTGCATCTTTCAAAGTACGGAGGTGAACCGTGTAATTAAATTCCTGAAAACTCTAAAGCCTTCATCTAAATTAATTAACTTTCTGACTTCAGGTCCTCGGCTGTATAAGTTTTACCTTTCATTTTACATTTACGCAATGACAAACTTGCACTTCCTTGAATTTGCTTGATCTGTAGTTTCTTTAATTTATAAAATATATTTGGCACTGACTGTGCAACACTTCTGTCTCGGCTTCGCAACTCCCATTTACAAATTGTACTATAATGAACTGGCACTAGTCTTTCATTATTTTCAGCTTGACGTTTGCCATAGTAAACAGTAGGAAAAGACAAAAACTCAGAATCTTTATCAATAAATATACCAAGAGGTCTATTTCCTTCACCTGGTGCAAAACTAATTCTTTTATCACCGTGCTGAGTAATGTCAGATTCCTGTAATAATGTATCCATAACACCCGATGGTCAATCAGTTGCTTCACACCACTCATCGTCGGTATCATTAGCGAACTTAAGCAAGCGACGTTTTCACGGCGACAGCGACGGTAACTCTCGGTTTGGACTGGGACGAGTTTTACTGCACATGGCAAATCCAAATCTCTCGCCGTCAGCGTCACGGCAACGACGTGAGAATCTCTATTTTAGCGTTGTGGCGAAAACGTGAGTAAATACAGCCATTTTAAACTTATTTATCATTATATTTTTGAAATGAAAGTTATTTCTAGCTAATCCCTGCGTTTACCATAGTATTTCGATTAGCATCGGAAATTTAGACCAATATTTGTCTTTGTTCAGGTTCAGGTATGAAGATGACTAGTACTATAACAACAAAGTCGACTAGCACTACAACAAAGTAAGTAATTGAAATAAATTGTTTTCTCATATAAAATTCAGGGCAATTTTCCGAATAAACACTTAACGATAGCCATTCTATTTGTATTATTCAACTTATGGGGTTCTATACTGTAGCATAAACAAGCATATAAAGTCGTCGTATATTAAATAGAATCTTCCAAAATATAGTATTAAAACACTTCATTGTTTTGATTCAACTGTACACTTTTCATTTATAGTTTACCCAATAGTGAATACCGGTAGTGAGGTTTACTTGTAATAATGTCAAGTTGCATCGTTTTATGCTGATTACTGTTGATGCCAGTTGTAAGATATAACTATTTTGTGTCCATATACTCTAGACTAGAGGCAAAGATTTGTGTATTGATATAATTATATATTTTTATTTTGTACATTATTTGTAGATAAGCCTACATATATTATATATTTTTAAGTGGAAATGTTAGCATGTTAGTAATTTGTCATCTGTAGGAAAAACAGTGCTAGGGGGCTAAAAGCAGAAGAACTTCATAAGGTCTCTAACCAAAATAAAAAAATATTACAAGGAATACCGAATACTGTTGTAACATGAGATAAATTAGTGACTAAAATTTGCCAAAATTCTTGTAGGATTTGTGGAAGTCTCAAGGGTCTTTCACAATCCTCTCGAGGCCTAAGGGAGCACATTTAATGATTAATTTCTCAACATATTATGGCATTAATTAATTTGTAACAATTTTATGGTCATTGAGGTTTAGGTGTTACATTTAACTTAGAGTGCAAAATTAAAAATGTCCCCTGTTTGAAGGAAATTAAATCCTTGTGAACAAAAGAAACCGGGGTGATCATACTATACTATTACTTAATTTAGCAATATTTAATCACATTTTGAATTGAGAAAATTTAAATATATCTTTTACAGACCTATGAAATGGAGTGACTCACATGATATACTATTTGCAAGAGAAGTTTTGGTTTCCAGTCTGTATGAGACCGAAACGGAAGTCCTGAAAGAGGAAAAGTATGGGTAGAGATAGCAGAAAACCTTAACAAATTGGAAAGTCCAAAGTTCCATGTATCCAAGCGGTCGTTAAGAGATCGGCTTAATCTACTGATCAATAGATACAAAGTTAAAGTCAGAGAAGAAGACCTAGCAAGTGGTATCAGCCCGGATGATGATGAAATTAACTCATTGTTAGAGGAAATTTGTGACAAAGAGGAAGAATGGATGCATAATCCTCCATGTGATTCGAAGAAGAAGAGAGCAGAGCAAGATAAAGCTACAGCTGAGGAAATGAGAAATAAAGCCATGGAGACTGTAGGCGAAACAAAAAAAAGGAATGAGGACAATGGAGCAGAGGGATCATTGAAAAAAAGAAGAAGGAGCACAAGTGATGCCATAGAATTTTTAAAGGAAAAGGCGAAGGCTGACTTATCACTAAAAGAGAGGGAATGTGAGCTCCGAGAAAAAGAACAGTCAAACAGTGCTTTGTTGTTGGAACAGCAAAGTAAAATGCAAAAGGACATGCTCATGTTTATACAGCAACAGCAACAAGATCAGCAAAAGCAACAGCAGCTTCAACAACAACAGCATGTACAAACCATGCAGGCTATGTTTCAACAACAGCAAATTCAGAATCAGGCCCTCGTGACTCTCCTCGACAAATTTGCAAACAAATAGAAGACTCTAATCTTTCACTTGTGTTATTTTATAGGTTTTTTGCAAGTTCCTTTTTTATGTTACATAAACAGAAGTTGACCCTTTTCTGGAGTATATAAGACATATTGAGAAAAATGTTATAAGCAAAAATATAGAAAAATAGGCATGTTAATAAATTATGGTTAAAGTTATGCATTACACATTTAAACATTGAGTACAGTGTATTCAGGTCTTGCAGTATGGCGTATCAAAATAATCTGCCATTTTGGGTGGCTAAAATATTTTATTCAACAGACTACTACACAGCTGTGAACCATTTTATAATGGTCAATGGACCATTTATAAGTGCTCAAACAAAAGCAACAGAACAAAAGCTTTTAATTAACTATTTTTAATTTGCCACCCAAAATGGCAGGAGTCAACAAATATGTGTTGTGACGTCACTTGCAAGAGCCAATATAATTGCACAATACCCATAAATTATATTAAAATTGGTTGTGTAATACTATTTGTTAAAAATAGTATTATAATAGTTTTTTAATTATTTATAGTTAATTAGCAAAATATTCCTGTAGAGAAGGTGGTTGCAAGTCAAAGTATTCAGCAGTTTGATTGCCATACATGCATGTCAAAGCATTTCTAAGGAGGGCACATACAACATACATCTTGCCAACGCTACTCAACCCAATTTTAAGATTTTTCTTAAAATCTAGGAATTTAAAATAATTGATAATATCTCCGAATAACCATTCCACAGATACTCTTGTAGCACTCATGTTAGTATTGAACAGCTGCATTCGATTGGGTAGGTTTGCCTCTCTGAATGGTGCTTGTAAGTGCACTCTTAAGGGGTATGCTGGATCGCCGTACAAACACATTGGTTGTCCAGTTGTTGAGAAGGCTTCTACTTCTAAGGTTTGTAAAAGTCCAGATTCGTCGTGTCTTTTTCCTTCTATTGAATATAAACATAAAAAAAATAGAACGTAGAACAAGTATAAGATTGTTTGAAATTGAGCACATTATTTTAAATTAGATAATAAAAATATTCTGTATATACTCACCTACAGGTCCATAAAGGTTTGCTATCATTCCATTTGGAACAACCACTGATTGAAATTTCAGTGCATGTACCTTTTTGTGGCCATTATATACAACCCTCTGGTTTTGTCTGGGTCTGCAGATGGGGCGCACTGTTCCATCTATGAATCCAAAACAATTTTGTAGTGGAGCACCTTTTTGATGAATGGCCCTAGCATAAACTTCCAAAAGATCAGGGCTGAGAAGATTGTTGTTCCATTCGGTTATGCGATGACAGTGAGTGTCATAAATGTAGTTCATAACATGATTTGTTATCATGCATAATTCGGGAACCGGTCGGCCGAATGGTGGTATCATATCACCGTACCTGCAGGGATAGGCGAAGCGTTTCATCAGCATGCAAAAGCCTTCCAAACCATCAGCAACACTTCTCTGGTGCGTTTGGAATGAGGGAGGAATCTGCAAGGCATTGGCTAAAACATGCAGATCTCTTTTTTCTACTCGAAAATCTGCCTTGCATTCAGCTTCTTCTAGTTCGTCAAAATCGAACCTGGAGCTGTCTTCGTAGCTGAAGTCTGGATTTTTTGAGTGGTAATAATCGTATAGAAGCACAAATTCATTGTCTGAAATAATTTCGTCCACGTAAGAGTATGCTAAAACTTCGCGGATGTTTCTGAGTGACATCGTGTAGTCGTCGTCGCCGTCAACTTCAGTTGTTTTGCTTAATGTTTTGTTTTTTTACACGGTTATATGGCGTCGCCGTCGCCGTGAAAACGTCGCTTGCTTAAGTTCGCTAATATCAATCGAATCATTACATGCTTGTGTTTCTACTTTTTCTTGATCTTGAGTACTAACATTATTTGGTAATTTGTTTTTCTTGTCCATAAATTCTGACCACTCTTCCTCATTATTTCCTGAATTTGTTACATAACTATCTGAGACTTGTATTCCTTCGTTTTTGAATATATCACTGGTGTGAACTAAATATTGGACTGCCTCTAAAACATTTCTTGGTCTTACATTCTGAAATTGATAATGGTGTTTGTAACTCAGTCATCGCTTTAATTTAATTGGAATAGTTTCCGACTCATTAATTGGTCTTGGTAAGATGTTAACAGTTGAATTAACATCAGCAGGTACATTAACTACATTCCTGTGAATACTCAATTCACCTCCACTAGGCAGTTCTCGTACTTGCATAAAAGGTATTCTTGGTGAAATTAATCTTTCTTCAAGAGGTGTTAAATTCCTTAAAGCATCAGGCTTGTCAGGGAAAGTCATTTTATTTGCTTTTGCACAACTTGGAAGCTTACCATCTTTGAGGTTTGAGTGGCATGTACCACATATCCATTCAGTGTCATCAATGCTTTTAAGACCAGTAATACATAAATTAAGAATTTTTCTTGAACATGATTCATTTCTGGACCAACACTTATATTCTTATGAAATAATTCAATGGCTTTTGTTATGTTAATTTGTGGCTTTGTCATTGCACAACTTTCATTTGAATTATTTTTCAACCTCTTGTGGTTATCCATCTCAGTTTCCTTCTCACTATAAAGTAGCTTTCTTTTCAAATTAATATATTTTATTTTTTGAGATCTTTAAATTTTCCGAATAATTTTGCTTGTAGATTATATTTGATATTTTTGACGATTTTTTAACATTTTCAAGATTTGATTTTCGGTAAGTTGCAAGAGATTCTTTAATTTTTCAGGATTAGTTTTTCTGTATGTTGCAGTGGCTTTTTTAAGAGATTCTTTAACTTTTTCAGGATTTGTTTGTCTGTATGTTGCAATTGCTTTTTTAAGAGATTCCTTGACTTTTTCAGGATTTGCGTGTCTGTATGTTGCATTTGCCTTTTTAAGAGCTTCTTTAATTTTTTGAGGATTTCATTGTCGGTAAGTTGCAAGAGATTTTTAAACTTTTTCAGGGTTTGTTTGTCTGTATGTTGTGGTAGCTTTTTGTGACGACTTCTTAACCTTGTCAGGATTTAAAATCTTGTACTTTTTATTATATGTATCTTTTCGTTCATTTTCCCTATTTTTGAATTCATTGTCCTTTCTACTTTGCAATTTGTCAGATCGTTCAGACTGAGTTGTATCAGAATGCAAATTTAGCAAGTTTGTTTTTGGTTGTTCATTTGTTGTGTGCAGATTGTTTCTTTGTTCAGAAAGAGATTGTGGAGTTGATCACACACATGATGCAATTCATCAAGATGTCCGATATATAAATATGTCTTGCATTTACTCCCGGCTCATTAGCGTGTATAGAAGTTACAACAGTAGTCTCTGCAAAATTTCGTGCAGTTTCCGTTATGTGAATTATTACATTATTTGAAGTCACAACTGCTTCTATAATAATATGATCTGCCCATGTTCCTAGCCTGGACATGTTTTGCACATATTGAAGCCATGACTGATCAGTATTAATTCTATAAAATATTCTGTGCAGTTAATTAAATGTTGAATTGCAAGAGCTCTTATTTGCGAATGACGGTCTTCTGTTCGGTAAAGTTGGTGACTTACACTACAAAAGAAACAATTACCATCACCGACAATGTTTACTGGCTTCAGTCCTATTCTATGGAGTCTTGTGGTCAACACTGACATTAAATTAACAGGTCCTGGATTTAACTCTATATCACCACACACGAATAAGGAACATATGTCAGAATTCTTTAGTCTTTGTATATTATATTTAATAGTTCTCATTAAATCAAAACATCGATTTGATTTAAACAACAAATTGTGTTTTCTTGTCCTATATCTATTCTTAGATTTATCGTTTAATTTTGACTTTGTATGCAATGTTTGTGTTTTCTTAGCACGACAATTAGGCCTCGAATTAGGCGGCTTCGAAAATTGCCATTTACTCATGTTTGTTTGACGCTCAAGAATATATTTGCGATACCTTGTAGAAAGCAAATATGCCAAAAAGAGGATTTAGGAATTAACTGCTTTATTAGCTTCTTTATTTTACGCCTGCACAGCTTATTCTTGCTCATCAAATTAACAATTTTCTTAACAGGAATTCTAGATGGTTCTCGATCACACCTTTTGACATGGATTAAACCTTTAGTTTGTGATCTACTTCGAGTTAAATTAGACTGCATGTATATGTATTCTTGTCTTTAATATAAAGTTCATTTGATTTTGTATTATAAAGATTGTCACATATTTTTAAAGTCTCGTTGACATTTGTTTTATATTTCCCAAGGTCAACCTCACAATTGCAACTTACTCCCTTGTTAATATTTAGAAATACTAGATTCTCGTTTGTATTATAGGTTTTGATTTGGCATTGATAAGTATTGATTTGCTTGTAAGATTGCTCGTTAGATTGCTTCAAGAGAACATTAGTTGCACTTGAAATGAAAAACCTCCCATAACACATTTAGGATCATAATAAAAAACACAAGTTTAAAAATAATTTGAAAGTCACACGCAATCTTCGCGAAAAATCCTTGTGGGCTACTTGACAGTGGGGGCGAGAATATTTTCACAAAACCTTTGTTCGCCACCACAGCAACCCAAGTAAATATATTATATTTACGTTTCAGCTCTCAGATCTCAGTTTCTTTACTCTGTCTCGGACATTAAAAATCTGATTGGCAATAAGATACTAAATCGATTCACTTGGGTTGCTGTGGAGGAGAAATAACGGTCGTGAAAATATCATCCCCCTGTCAAGTAGCCCACAAGGAGTTTTCGTGAAGATTGTGCATGACTTTCAAATTATTTTTACTTATGTTTTTTATTCTGATCCTAAATGTGTTATGGGAGGTTTTTCCTTTCAAGTGCAACTGTTTTCAATTTTTCGATTATGACTATTCTACAATGAAGTACTACTCTTGGATACTGTAATCTAAATACATATGAAGACGAAGTAGTGGCATTTATTGGGCGGAGAAGCGGTGAGGCATCCCAATGGTGGCATATTTGACGAAATATCGAAGATAAACAAAACATGTCAATCCTTATGAAATCTACAATAATTATATTAAATTAAGCATAGTTTTTCATCCCATGATAAAAACATTTAGGAAATAAGAAAATTTAATCTCTGCCAGGTATATTAGTTATTTCATGCATAATTAGCAGTTGACCTGGGGTGGTGCATGGCCAATAACCACAACTAAAAGCAACCCTTCTAACCACTATAAGCACTTCAGAAAGGCTGCCGCTTTTGCTTATCGGAAATTAGAGCTATGTCGGCACTGTCACTTCAGGGCGGGTCATTTTCAGGACTTTCGTCTGGATTCAGGTTTTGGCACATATGCCATGTTGACCGCCATGGTCATTTTACCCTAAAACACTTGAGATTGCCTGTGCTAAATGAAACGCATACAAACTCCTATACAGGTGCTAGACGAATGGGCTAAATTCACTTTTCACTCTTCTAAATCTGCATGGGGCATGATTATCTGCAATTTTAAGAAATGTTGATTTCCACTTGTTCCACGCTACATTTGTATTGGAATTATATGTAAAGTATCTAAGAGCTTGTTCTAAATTATTTTGGAATTGACTTGCATCAAAGTTTTGGTCCACAGCAAATCTAAAAGATTGCAATGTCCATCAGTTGGTGGATATCAATTGACTGGAATTGGAGGCAATTAGAAGCCGATATAGAATACTTGTTGCCAGGCTTTTGTTTCAACATTTTCCTGCTTTTGCAATATTCAAGTCTTATGTAGCTGGAACCACTGAATGTCAACGAATCAAGGATATGTCAAGGATATGACAATGCCTGTCTTGATGAAAGATGGAAAAAAATATATGTTGAGTGTGTGGATCTACTGAATCAGCTTCAGAAGTGGACCCAGGAAATCTACACAGCTGCTGGGCTATGTTCCTCGTCTTCCTCAAAACCCAATGATGATGATACCACACCCACGATTCGAACCACATCCAGACCAGACCAACCATGGTGTAAAGATACCATGCTTTGATGATCAACTCACCCAGTCAGATTCGCTAGACCAAAAGATTTAATAGCTGGATACCATTCGGCAAAGCAGAGACTGGATCACCTCTATCCATTTTGCATTGTTGACTGGCACACCAAAATAAGTTTCTTAAAGGTATGTTTCTGTAAGCTACAATATTAATTATGTCAAAGAATTTTATTCAGTTTTGTGGGTAAACCAATTGATTCAAGACCCACATACAAGCTATGTGTCTTGCAGCAGAGAGATAAACAAATACTCTTCTTACAGCACAACATTACAAAACAGTGATGTGTCTAGATAGGAGCCTCATATCAGAGTTCATTTGTAACCCATTACTAGTAGCGTCCTGCACATTGTTAGTCCGTGCTATAAGTGTATAGAAACAGGAAAAAATGTGTAAAAGCATTAAAGTTGTTTTTAAATAGTATTCAAAGTATTATAATTTGCATTAAATTTTTTTTTTATGATTTTAAATTTTGGCAGGAAAATTTCCATACAGTTATAGAAACATGCTTCATCTTTTTTTATTTTTATTTTCTAAAAAGCCTTCAAAATTCGTGTAAAAACTCTCAAAACAACGCTTTTGTGCTTGTGGAAACGTTATACGTATTCCAGCTGATATTGTCTTTGGATGTCCTCCGAGCGATCCTAAAAGTTATCCACAATAAATACAAAGTCTACAAGAACACATGGAGGTAGTTCATGCAACACTTCTGTAGCAAACAACAGTGTAAATATAAGTGATACTTCTTGCTAAAAAGCAATTATGATATGTTTTAATACAGGTTACAGCCCTCAGTTCAACCCTAAGTGGTTGAATATTGCAGCATTTGTTGCCTATATTATGTTTGTCTCATCAGCTTTCATTTAACCTATTAATGGGTATTCCTGTGGCATCCTTATTTGTTATCTAATAAATCTATCTAACGCCAGGCAATCAAACTTATAAATGGAAGGCTCTTGCACCTTAATCTGTTAATATGAGACTGTGTTATTCATTACAATTATCTTACCCATTCAGATTTCATATTCATTTCCTTAGTATGTGGGTGTGGAATGTGGTATGTGACAGCTTTACGCAAAGGTTTGTATGCTTCTAAATAACTGACAAGGATGCGTGGGATTATGTCTACCGAGTTAGCTACAAACTCTTGGTAGACCTTTGGTATAAAGTGAAAAACTTTCATCATCGATGATAAATTTATGTATTGTACATACAAACCATTTTTTTTACCATGTACCATTGTACCCTTAAATGGAATACTACATTGACATAATCCCTAAGTATAGTAATTAAAAATTGTAAATGTTATGTTTTGTTTTCATTGAAGGATTGTTGGTGACAACTGGGATTTGGAAATCAAGAATCGCTGCCAAACAACTACCAACAACAATAAATCCCTTCACTATTTCCAGATGTATACAGTAGCAGATAGAGTCTATCCACAGAATCTCAGCACAATCAGAGCACAAAAGCCACTTGCTTCTCTATCCATGGATGAATTCCTTCCAACACCCACGGTTCAAGAATGAAATGTTTTTCACTTGAAGTCTGACTGATCAATATATATAGTAGCTAATATGGGATATTGCAGGCAGTAAGTGCCAATATTTCATCGGTACACCTTTTGCAACCCAATGACCGATTCCTTGTTGAAGTTGATGGTAAGTTGCCCATGTTCATCTTAAAATACAATACAACTGTTGCTCAGAATATGGTAAATATTTATTATTCATGTTCTGCGCTTCGACTATATCGTCATCATCAGGAATGCTACAATAGTACATTACATTTAATAAAATGTTTACCATATTTCAAGTTACCATTGTATATTGTACAGTATTTTATAAAAATAATCAGTGGATCCTAGTTCTAATTTCAGTTTACCTTTCCATGCAAGAACTTGTTGGTCAAACGTTTCACCCATTTTCTCCTGCATGTTCCTTAGCAAGCAAACACTAATACTGTATATTTATTTTCTTTTCACTGTACAAACTGGTAAAATAATGAAATTTTCACTTTTAACTATAAAATTACCAATTGCCCGACTATATATAAAGTAGGTATGTTATTTTGAAGTTTGAATAATAGTCGTTTGTCGCGGGTTTTAAGTCATGGTAAAAGTCGCAGGTCGTAAAAACTTAAATGTATTTTCTTGAGTCGCGGGTGGAAAAAATCATTTTATTATTTATTTATTAGTATTATTACAATGCATCGTTAATACTAACATCTAGTTTTGTAATACAAATGATACAAAATATTCCATACAATTTATTTCTGCGAAGATGGTTTAAAGGAAAAAAAGGAATTCAGTGCATTTTTTCGTAACTTTATTCAAAACTCATTTTTAAAAATCAGGGCAACCTTATTTGTATGATGAATTGATTATAGGCAATTAGCGGGCAAGAAAAACAATGTATGCGAGATAGGTTGAACATGTATATAAACAACTTGATGTTGATTGCTTCAATTTGTCCAAGATCCTTTTGTCATGATACAATGGTTCTATATAAAAGCACCACAAGCCTACAACGTAAATGAAAGTATAATCTCAATATATTAAACCAACAATTATACCATGACAAAAATCCCCTAATCAAAATATGTGTGGTTATACTGAACTATAAGCATAAACAGTCAAAAAGTTCTGAAAGACTCAAACAAGACTTTGGTTAAAATAAATTGTACTTCTACTATTATAATTAGTTATGCACCAATTTAATAGATGAGCTTATCAGCTCTTGGGGCAAACGCTTTTCAAATATGTTTAAATAAAAAAATAAATTTAATATTTAGAACAACCATATTATTGCAAATATTAGATACATGCTGGAACATTTTAAGTACTGTAACTAACCAACAACCTGAATATTTAAGTTGTTCTTCTCTAACACTGCTGTTGGGTCACTTTGCGAGGACGAAGTCGAAGCAGGAGAAACTCGTTTGTCTTTGTTTTCCCTTGCGCTTCTCAGGAGGCCGATGTGCAGATTCACCATCAAGGTTTTCTCCAAGCTTGCTTATCTCCCTCCCATAACGCGCTGCCTGGTCAAGGACCAGTTCCACCAGACGACATCCCTTTTTTATACTCCTTCATTTGAGCTTCCAATAAAATACTATCCCGTGTATCCATATGTGCAACGTCGAGCAGGGATAGATTGCTCCAATCTCGATGCGCCCAACCAGTGTCAATCACTTCTGCTTGGTTCATTTTCGGTCCATCTGAAGGCGTAAAAGCATTGAAGATAAACTCTGTCCAGTCATCCCACCACTTCAACCACAACTCTAGAAACTCACGATCAGGTTTCTCGTTAACAAATTTAGTGAGATTACTCATTGCAGCTGCATAACCATCAGCAGTCTCTGCACCAACAGAGCTTCGCACATGTCTTTAAATTCTTGTGAACTTTCCTCGTCAAGTTCTCTTGCTTTCTTGTTGTGATTTTGTTTGAAGTGGAATTCGCAGGTTTTCACTCGCTTTAACGCCTCGCTCCCGAACATATCTCTTATTCCGACAAGATTGGCTCCAGCCATATCAGTGCTCCACCCCGTGGGATTAAAAGTGCAAGTGCTGGTTGTTGCCTTGCCAGGTGGTTCTTGGAATAACGTCGAAAATAACGTCACCCATCGTGATTCTTCTGCCTCTGTTTCCATCACTGCCAAAGGAATTTGCTTATTCAGCAGCGGGTGGTAAACACTTGCTGTAAGGGTTGTATAGTTTCTACAATGCTTTTTTTTCTTACCATCGAAGAAACAATATTCTTTATTAAGAAAATGGTCACCGTCTTTTTTCATATTGTTTGCCATTAATAGTTTGGCTTTACTTGTCTTGAAGACATAGGTTGATGAATCGGGGTTGCCTCGTGAGTCGTTTATCTTATACACCTAAAAGGGGTCTTTGGGGTCGCAAAAATGTTTAAATGTAACCAGTCCCTCAAAGTTTTCTCCCTGAGGATTAAGTTCTCGTCTAACTGCCTGCTTCTGGTTCGAAATCCATGTACAGTCTACTAGTTGACTAGCTTGTTTGTCGATCTTGTCCCATGATTCTCCCCCACGCAATGACGAAACAAGCAGAGCTGACTGAACTTCCGAAGGCTTTAAGGTTGGATCTTTTATCAACATATCCTTTACACTGGAAACAGGCTTTTCTGATGTGGTATGCACTGGGCAAGTGTGGTCACCACAGTGAAAAACTCTTAGTTTTTGTCCTTTAACAAAAATGTAACGTCTAGCTGGACACGCAACAGATTCTGCAGTAACTCCACAGGCTGTGCACTTGTTTCCTTTGCTGAACTGCATCTTGTTCACAACACCGTACTGAGTTTTATACAGGCACTCATTGTTCTTGCATACTTGAGAACCACAACAATTGTGAACCGCATTTCACCATATTCTGCCCAGAGGACATAGCTTTGATGTCAAAGATATTCGTGATTGAATAGTGTGCCAATCCGTGTACCTAGATCTCGCTTGTTGAGAGGCGAGATCTAGGTGCCCGGAAAATAATGTTTTTCCCATAATGAACACAACATATCCACAACTGGACAAGTTGAAGGGTTTTTGTAGATGGAAATTATCGAGTGTAAATTCTATATGTTTATTAGACCTAACCAGGAACAGCTGCGAAAAATGCAACTATAGGTCCCTGGCAGGAATTGAACCTGTGGCCCTGCGATTCCGGTGCATTGCTCTAACCAACTGAGCTACAGAGTCCAGCTGTTGAGCTCTAACCACAAGTTCATGTATATATATGGTGGTAATGCCATAAACTGGACAAGGTTGTTTACGATTAATCCAACTACGTAACGTAAGTTCAAAGCAGCCATATTTGTTTTTTAAATGTATTTTAAAGTTTTTTAACTTTTCCATTACTAGGTAGGCATTACTTTACTGGAGAGGTGTCTGTTAGATCAATGACCTCGGCCTATAAAGAAACAGAACTAAATGAACCTTTATTTATATAGTCGTAAAAATTGGGTGACGTAATGGACTTGTCAGAAATTACCAGGGGGGAGGGGAGGTGGAAACTTGAAAAAATAAGTTGAAAAACTGTGACCCCCCAGCAAGGACGAGCATGAAATATTGTGATCCTCCGAATTGAGGTGCCTTCTTTACCTGTTTATATATGATAATTTAAAGATTTTTACCTAGACATCTCTCTATTCATGAAGTTTTGTTTTAAAATTTTAAAATACTAGCTAATATAATATAATATACAAGGAAATGTTTCTCGACTGTGATTGGTTGATTTCAGTGCAATTAATCCCAAACAGCAGTGCCAAAATCAGAAACAACAGTGCAAAAATCTGTAACAGTGCAAAATTTTGTAACAAAATGATCTGATTGGTTGTCTGAAAATGGAGAGCCTTCGTCGAATTTTATTCAACTTCGACAGATTTTACATAAATTTTGTGTTTGTTTTGATAAATATATAGGTAAAAGGAACATTGGAGAATTCTTTCTGTTGTGTATTTCTGTGGAACAAATTGCAATTGTAATTGAAAACATTGTAATTTGAAAGACAAAGATAGTATGAGTGAACGAAATTGTAAGTGCATAATAAACTCCAGAACTTGTCTCCAACATTTTCCTTCGATATCATTATTTTTTGCAGTCTTCAAAAAACTCACTTGGTACATGTTTATCTGCAATTGCACTCGAAACTATTCTATTACCTATACTAAAAATGCTATGACCACTTTACGCCAATGATCCAATCCTAGGCCTAAATTCCTGCACCTACGCATTGGCTAGGGTATATATTATACACACACATACTCCTACATAGTGTGCGCAATGTATTTTGTTTCTAATGCCAGTTAAAGTATTTAAAACAACTGAAATTTAGTGACTGTAGAAAGATAGGAGTTTATCTTATGAGCACAAGATTATCTCATGCTGAGAAGGATAGCTTCGTAAGTGGTAATGATGGAACGAAATATTATCCAAATGTAGTAACAAAAATGACAGTGTACAGTACACATTTTGTCCGGCCAATTCCTTTTAAATATTGATTAATACGTTTTTCTATAAAGATCTGTTGTAAAACGTTAGGTCAAATTGTCTGCTTTAGTGTTGACTTACAAACACAACTTATTTACAACTTTAATACAACTAGGTTATTTGAATATAATGGCTTTTGAATGCTAGCATTTAATTAGAGACTTTAATTGATTTTGTTACAATTAAACCATTTGTATGATTTGATAAAACAAATTGAGGGTTGCTTCGCGTGTGCCTAAAAGATATAAACAAAATCTCGACGTTTCGAGCTGAAGCCCTTCTCCTGACGAAGGGCTTTAGCTCAAAATGTTGAGATTTTGTTTATATATTTTAGGCACATGCAAAGCAACCCTCAATTTGTTCTATATGTCTGTGGCCGATGCTGAATTAAAGTCTATGATTTGATACTGTGTCTTTCTAATTACAAAAGTAATAGCTTGCAGTGTTGGCCAGACTTTTCAAAGTTCTAGTCACTGATTAAAACTATATTGTCTTTCATTTATACTGTATGCCTATTTACAGTGGATACAGGTACCGCCGTATTTAGGGACCGCCGTGCAGCAAGTTATATTATGGTCCATTAATTGCGAGTGTGCATGAGTTGTAAATTCCCTTGCGCACCAAACATGTGTAAAGGCTGATTTCCATTCAGTGCAAAATGTCGCAAGATCGACCTTTTACGATTGTTTTCTTTTGAATTGTGAGCCATCGCCGGATCCGTTCCAGTTGAGGGCTCATCATTCAAAAGAAAACAATCGCAAAAAGTCGATCGCGCGACATTTTGCACTGAACGGAAATCAGCCATTATGCTAAATCTGCATGTTTTCGAGTTTATTTCTTGTTGTAACATGTTAGATAAGGGGCATTATATTTTTTGATGCTCATTTCGGTAGTGGTTCAATTAGCCAGAGTTTTAATTTAAAGTTTTAACGCATGCCACACACATTAATTGATTACCCCATCAGCTGACTTATTTCAACATTGTTGATATACTGTAGGTGTTCCTCAGGAGTTTGAATAATAGCAGCGTGTCGCAGGTTTTAAGTCGCTGTAGCGGGTAAAAGGTCGCAGGTAAAAGGTCGCAGGTCGTAAAAAACTTCAAAATGTATTTTCTTTGTATTTTCTTGAGTCGCGGGTAGAAAAAATCATTTTATTAGTTATTTATTAGTATTATTTCCAAGCGAGTATTATTACAACGCGTCATTAATACTAACATCTAGTTTTGTAATACAAATTATACAAAATATTCCATACAATTTATTTCCACGAAGATGGTTTAAAATACTTACCAGTCTTCCTGGGATTTGAAAAATTTATTTCCGTGAAGATGGTTTTAAAATACTTACCAGTCTTCCTGGGATTTGACTTCCAAATAATCGTAGGTGACAATGTCTTGAAATTTACAGGCAGTTCGGACACATTTTGCGACGCATTTTCTTGATGCCAAAACGACTCGTTTCGCAAATCGCTTTTTGAACTTAAACGAAAGGCCTTAAGCCCGGCGCACACTAGTGCAAGTTGTACGCACAGATGTCATTCGTGACCAATTACGTGCGACGAAAATCCTAGTGTGCGGGGAAAATATACAGGATTTTTGTCACTCATGTCGTGAACAACAAATATCAAACATGTTTGATATTTTCTGTCATTCGTGACAAAAATTCCTCGCAGCAAAGAAGTGCGCATGCGTGTTATTTCCCAAAACAACATGGCGGATAGTGAACAAGATGATTTGTCTGACGACGAAGATATCTTGCTATTTCTTTTGCTGATACGGAGACGTCGAAGACGTCTGAGGGCGGCTAATCGCAAGGTATGGACGAAACGATGGATTTTGAGAAGACAAAGGCAAGGAGTCTATTATAATCTTATTCAAGAACTGGACGCAGAGGATCCTGAAAAATTCCGTCAATATCACCGGCTTGATAGGCAATCCTTCGAGGATATCTTACGTATGGTCTTGCCGTATATTTCTAAACAGGACACTCGAATGCGATCTGCAATAAAACCGTGCGAGCGTCTCTCTGTTACCCTACGTTTTCTTGCGACAGGTTTGTGAAATATTTATTAATACACCGAGCTGGCCGCTGGGTATATATTTTTTATGATATAGCAATTTTGTAATTTCCCAATCGCTTATATAGTATATTTTTCAACTCAGGAGAAACATTCAGGAGTCTATCATATCAGTTTAGAATGGGTGAGAGAACTATTTCTGAAATTGTGGAACAAACATGTCAGGCATTGTACATCACAATGAAAGAACAATATTTGAAGGTAGGTAACATGTTTATTTCAACTAATAAATACAAAATAATATCTTTGGCAAATGTTTTTTTATAAAACGTAAACTTTTAAATAATATAAACTTGGACCATGTGTTTAAGAATGTTCTTGACCAGTATTAAAAATTACAAATTGTGAATCAGTCTTGCACGTTTGTTTGTTGCTATCTCCGAGGAATAAAACCAGGCAACCAGCCACTGTACTAGCTGACAATGACTACTAGTTTAGCTGTCTAAGTGATTCTTTGGTGGTGACCAAATGCTTGGAGAATGTTCAGGGTTGGAAAGTAACCCGGTATTATCTCTTTGGGATGACAAACTGTACTGTTGGTTATTCAATGGAGAATAAAAGCCTGTTGCCGGTTGATTCGTAAATGGTTGCACATTGTAATGTGGGTGCAATGGCTGGGAAGGTGGTGGATGTACAGATATGGGTGCAGCCATACCAAAGTTGTGATTCTGAACAAGATCTCCAGTTTGAGCCTGGAACAATATGGTGCTGATACGATGTTGGGCCACATGCCGTACCTTTGGGTCAAGTTCTGATAAAGTTTGTGTAACATAATGACCAAAGGCATCAGATGGGTTGGTAGACTGAGTTTCCAACCTTTGCTTCTTATGTCTTCTTTCTCCAATTGACTCTGCCAAACCTTTAATTAGTTTATATTCTTCTTCTGCTTGCTTTTTTCTATTGGGTTTCATTTTGAATGGTTCTTTTGTTGATTTGGACACAGGAAAATCGAGCTCAGTCTCAAATGATGGGCTTGGTGTGTCTGGATTAGTTTGACCACCACTTTCATCTTCATCAAAAATGTCCTCATCTACTTGATCCACCACACCAGTGTCTGGTGAGTCACAAGTCACCTTTAGAAAATATTAAATGAAAATTAAACTAATACTTTGAAACTTTTTATTTGTAGACTCCAACTTCTGCAAAGGAATGGTTAGATGTAGCAGAACAATTTGAGGAAAAGTGGAACTATCCTTGTTGTATAGGGGCAATTGATGGCAAGCACATTGCATACAGCAGCCTAGCAGTAGTGGTTCAGAATTTTTTAACTACAAACATTTTTTAGTGTGTTGTTATTTGCTCTAGTTGATGCCAATTATAAGTTCATTTATGTCAATGTTGGTGCCTCAGGACGTGCAGGAGATGCTGGTGTGTATAATGAATCAACCTTAAAGAAAGCAGTGATGGAGAACACAATTAATTTGCCACCACCTGCATGTATTCAAGGACTTTCATCATCAAGAATAAATTACCATATCGTTGGGGATGATGCTTTTCCATTGAGCCTAACTATGATGAAGCCATATCCTCACAGAAATTTAGAAAAGGAAAAACGAATTTTTAACTATAGATTATCGCGCGCAAGGCGTGTTGTAGAAAATGCTTTTGGAATTTTGGCTAATAGGTGGCGAGTGTTCTTGACAACAATAAAATTAGATCCAGACAGGGTGACAGATGTAATTCTTGCAGCTTGCTGTTTGCATATTTACATGGTGGAAAAGAACAAACATTCCTATACATCAGCTGCAGATATTGAAAATGGTGACCATACAATAACAGCTGGAACATGGAGAAGTAACACATGCTTGACCAGATTGAATAAATTTAGCACTGACCGTAACCCACCAAGAAATGCTAAAAACCAACGTGAATTGCTGACCACATATTTCAACAACCATGGGTCAGTTCCGTGGCGGGACTTTATGATTAAATAAGAAATGTTTTTAAAAAATTGACTTGTGATATAGAATTGTTGATGTGAAAAAACAATAACCTTTTACTAGAGTCAACATTTTGATGAATAAAACAAAGAACATATTTTCTTAACCAGATAGCAGAGCATTGTAGTTTTTTAACAAGAATTTGGGTGGCAAGTGACTGATCATATTTTAAGTTCAATTTACTCAAGGGGGTATTAATATTTGGGGGAAAAACCAACTAAACTGTGCTCATCACTCTGGGTTTTTCACACATCCATGTCAGATCAGTGTAGGTCCAAAATTGTATTGGCTATTAGCATGTAGAGAAAAATTCACACCTACATGATGCCACATTATACCCTAGATGAACTGCATGTATCAACCAAGCATTGCCATAAAGGTTAACCAATCAGTACTCCTAATTTATTATACAGTAATACTATTTAAAGCAGCACTTACATAATCTATGTTGGAAATTGGAGCTCGAGTTGCAATAAAAGGAGCCATGAATTGCAACTTATCTAGTAGCCAGCTTGCTCGCTTTGTCAGATTTCTTCGTGCACTTCCGCTCGAAGTAGGCTTTTTAGCTCTTGTATAGCTATTTCTAAGCGATTTCAGTTTGGCTTTAACCCAATCAACTATAATTTTAAGAAAATTACATCAATTGCTCCAAATACAATGCCTATTAATACCTGTCACTCAGTACCCATTTATGCCAACATAGACATACAGGACAGGGAGGAGAACTGTGCACCCACTAACTGCTGGTCCCAATTGTCTGGTATAAATATTATGTAAGATGAAGATTTCTGTGTGCAAGAAAACTAACAATGATAACATAATTGCTGATTCTCAGTATACTGTCCCCTTGACACAACCAAATCAGTTTCCTTTCTGTGTTCTATAGCCAGGTGACATACAACTTAATTTGATAAGGGCCTAATAAAAGATGTAGAATTAAGACTCTGAAAATGCTTATACTGACAACCTGGAGACTTCAAATTTTCTCCTTCGGCCTCAGCCATGGTGCTGACTTGTAAATTTAGTCTCTCTCTACCTATATAACAAGCGGCCAAAGCCCCTGAAATATGGATACCACAGACAGAAATATTTATGGCAAATGGTGCAATAGGACTGCAAGAAATGCATTTTAAGAGACTCAAAACGAACTCCCCTGATTTAGGCATTATTTCTAAATGTAAACATGTACTGTATACAGTCGCTTCCAAAACATTTTACACCCTTCTAAAATATTTTGGAATGTGCGCCCTGACGTGCATGGGAATTTTGACAAAATATGCTGGGCAAAACATTCAGGCAAATGTTTAATATTATTATATTTTATTATATTTAATATTATATTTTAGTATTATTACTGACCTGTTTGCCCTAACTTTTCCGCCATTTCCTGAACTGCTTTATCTCGTAAATCTCTGTTTTTGAAGTCAGATGACCGAACATCATACAAACAGGGATATTCGGGCCAGATATCTACCAATTTATCCTCCAAAATTACTTCGGTGACCAGTTCACTACGAGGTTCACTAGTTTGTTCACTATCCGCCATGTTGTTTTGGGAAATAACACGCATGCGCACTTCTTTGCTGTGAGGAATTTTTGTCACGAATGACAGAAAATATCAAACACGTTTGATATTTGTTGTTCACGACACGAGTGACAAAAATCCTGTATATTTTCCCTGCACACTAGGATTTTCGTCGCACGTAATTGGTCACGAATGACATCTGTGCGTACAACTTGCACTAGTGTGCGCCGGGCTTAATGCTTCTATTCTGTTTCGTTTCACAAATTGTTATTTACATCCGCGATTTGGTGGAGAAAATTTGAATATATGGGAGTGCAGATGCATAAATTGTTTTTGCAGAATTCATGAAACCTAGCACCAGAAAATGATGCTAAATTGCATATTTTTGCCACCAAACACAAAGCCATGTTAAGTGCGGTATTGTGCGGTATCTTATTAATAGTATTATTTCATATTAACGTAACCAATAATGTATATTTTTTTAATCATATTTTGATTTTTATATACTTACTATATGTATTTATACTGTATATTAAACGTCGATATTTTAAATCAAACAAGAGTAATACACGGTAGCATATTTTTCGCGGTCCCTTTGGCAATATAGGTTGTCCAGGATAACGAGAGTCGACTGTGATAATCAGAGCTAAAACAATACGTGGTCCACGTGGCATAACACCTTTTCTAACAGTATTTTATGTCATATCACTACTGATGAAATAATGTGCATCCATTCATAAGACACCATGATTATTTTCTCATCCCATTCTCGATACCGAGTCACCGAGTCAACATTACTCTTTTAAACCGACCTTTAGCTTGTGTGAGATATATTTCTGTTTTTAAATATGTCGAAACGTCTTTTATACTCTGAAGTCGTTAGTGGTTCCAGTAGTGAGGACAAACGAGATAGCCGGCGGAATTTCGAATGACCAGGCGGGATAGTGAACTGGTTGAAAGAATACCAAAACGTCGATGTTATGGCTGCAACTGCGAGTTTGTAGATAAATATAGACTAGAACCATAACATTATCGTGAAGCACGGATAGTGCAAAATGATCCTGTTACACATTCCTATATTTATAGTGTTGATTTCAGTAATACATATTACCACCAATTTCTGACCATATCAGGTGTAAAAATCCCATATTCACTGGTTTAGTGCGCTTGTCGTCAAGACTCTGCGCATCGCTCAGTATAACCACACATATTTTGATTAGAGGATTTTTGTCATGGTATAATATATTGAGATTATACTTTCATTTACGTTGCAGGCTTGTGGGGCTTTTATATAGAACCATTATATCAAGACAAGAGGATCTTGGACAATGTTTCAAATTGAAGCAATCAACATCAAGTTGTTTATATACATGTACAACCCATCTCGCGTACATTGTTTTTCTTGCCCGCTAATTGCCTATCATCAATTCATCATACAAATAAGGTTGCCATGATTTTTTAAAAATGAATTTTTAATAAATTTAAGAAAAAATGCACTGAATTCCTTTTTTTGGATCTGTCAGTGCCGCGTGTAGGCCATTGCGTACCAATTTTAGCGTTGCCACTAAAGAATGAATGCTCGCTTCGAAATAATACTAATAAATAACTAATAAAATGATTTTTTCCACCCGTGACTGAAGAAAATACATTTTAAAGTTTTTTACGACCCACAACCTTTTACCCCGCGACCCGCAACTTAAAACACGCCACATGCGACTTAAAACATGCGACACGCAACTTAAAACATGCGACACACGACTTAAAACATGCGACACACAATTTCAACACTGTTTATATACTATAGGTGTTCCTCAGTGTTTGCCGCCTTATAAATTCAAGTCACATGAATTCTAAATCTTAGAGTCTTAACAAAATATTAAAGAAATTATGCTGCTATGGCTTTATTTTAGATTTTAAGAAGAATACCATTTTTGAGTCAAAGTCCAATTGCACATCTTTTGTATGCCAAACTTTTGTATGTCAATACTGAGGTTTCAATGTGAAAAGGTTTCGTACAAATCTTCAGTGACACTGCTATTTAGGAGGATATATTACAAATTACGTTACATTATATTCCACTAATTTTGATTTATATAAAAGGATTCGTTAGAGAGATATTTTTAGCGTGCGTCAAGTTTCAGTAATTGCAAAAATATTGAGAGTGCTAGCGCTGTAACAGTTTTCACGAAGCAGAGCATTTTGATAGTGTTGATGTTTACAGAAAAATTTTGAGGTTGAGCCCCTTACGTAATATAGTAAATTGATTTTTATACTGCACTTCCGCTTGCAACACCTGGCGTCAGCTGAGAGTTATCTTCAATCTCAATACTTAGAGCGACTTGCTCATCGACATTTTGGTATTCTTTCAACCAGTTCACTATCCCGCCTGGTCGTTCTAAATACCGCTTGTTCGTCCTCACTACTGGAACCACAAACGACTTCAGAGTATAAAAGACGTTTCGACATATTTAAAAACAGAAATATATCTCACACAAGCTAAAGGTCAGTTTAAAAGAGGTGAGTACTGTTGACTCGGCGACTCAGTATCGAGAATGGGATGAGAAAATAATCATGGTGTCTTATGAACGGATGCACATTATTTCATCAGTAGTGATATGACATAAAATACTGTTAGAAAAGGTGTTTTATCGCTTGGACCACATATTGTTTTAGCTCTGATGATCACAGTCGACTCTCGTTATCCTGGACACCCTATATTGCCAAAGGGACCGCGAAAAATATGCTACCATATATTACTCTTGTTTGATTTAAAATATCGACATCATTTTCTGGTGCTAGGTTTCATGAATTCTGCAAAAACAATTTATGCGTCTGCACTCTCATATATTCAAATTCTCTCCACCAAATCACGGATGTAAATAACAATTTGTGAAACGAAACAGAATAGAAGCACAAGGCCTTTCATTTAAGTTCAAAAAGCGATTTGCGAAATGAGTTGTTTTGGCATCAAGAAAATGCGTCGCAAAATGTGTCCAAACTGCCTGTAAATTTCGAGACATCGGTACCTATGAGGATTTGACATGGAAGACTGGTAAGTATTTTAAACCATCTTTGCGGAAATAAAATTTTCAAATCCCAGGAAGACTGGTAAGTATTTTAAACCATCTTCGTGGAAATAAATTGTATGGAATATTTTGTATAATTTGTATTACAAAACTAGATGTTAGTATTAACGACGCGTTGTAATAATACTCGCTTCGAAATAATACTAATAAAATGATTTCTTCCACCCGCGACTCAAGAAAATACATTTTGAAGTTTTTTACGACCCGCGACCTTTCACCTGCGACCCGCAACCTGTGACTTAAAACCTGCGACATGTGACACACAACTATTATTCAAACTCGTTAATTTTGTACTCTTTTAGCTTTGATTTACTATAAAATTCAATCTTAGGCGTCTCACAAAACGTTTCGAAATTGTCATAAAACTTCAAGTGTTTTTTGAGCAGTATTTTTGTACTAATACTATGAGGTTTTTTAGATAATATGAAGTTTTTTAGACCCAGTATTCTATTTCAACCAAGTGAAGTGCAAGAAAATCTTTGAAGTTTACCTTATCACAACCCGCACACCCTATAACCTATATAAACAGAACTTACGGTTACAGCTCAGCAACTGGCCTCTGTAGCTCAGTTGGTTAGAGCGCTGCACCAGAATCGCAGGGCCGTGGGTTCAATTCCTGCCAGAGGACCTAGTGTTGCATTTATCGCAACCGAGTTCTTAAATTGTGTATATTTCTTCTCACTTGGATTATCCACCAAACCCAGTATTCTAGTTCAACCAAGTGAAGTGCAAAAAAATCTTTGTTTCTTATTCTATATAACGTATTTGAATTAATACTAACACAATTTGGAAGATTAGTCAATGTTGTATTCATGTATTGACCACACAAGATGAACTAGGCATTTTCAAAAAGCAAGTATGCAAAATAAACACTTACCGTTTAAAACATGTTAAAACTCGAAAATCCTCTCCTTTCTCAGACTTTCGACTGATTTCCTTTCCTATCGACTTTAGTAAGTGAAGTCCTCAAAAAATTTCATTTATCTTGTTTTGGCTTAATATTTGTCTGAATGAATATGTCCCGAATGAAAATGAGTACAATTTTGAAAAAAGTTTTCAACTGTTTTTTAACAGTATGAAGTTTTTGAGATTAAATATGTTGTTTCTTATTCTATAACGCATTTGAATTATTAATACTAAAACACTTTTTAAGATTAAAGTGTTGTTTGACACACAGGATGAACTATGCATTTTGAAAACGACAAACTATAGTGCATGCCAATTGACAGCCAAACTACAAAAGCAAGTATGCAAAATAGACACTTCTCCATTTAAAACACTTGAAACCCTTGTCCTTTCTCGGGCTTTTGACTGATTTATTTTCAAAAGTGAAAGGTGGATTTTATGTTCCAATGAATAGCTATACCAGTACCACGTGAATTGAAACCCGGCAATGCAGATACAGGAGTAGCCAAAACATTTTACAGTGCTTGGGTTGTTTGTGCAGTTGTGTGGTAGTAGACAAAGTAGCTGTTGACAGATTTACTGGAAATAGGAAATTTTAACAAGGGAAATGTTTTAATTGATGTTCATATCGGTCACACAAACTCATGTACTGGAAGGGAAATGTTTTAATTGATGTTCATATGTGCCACATCCTCTGGCTTTAACAACATTGTGACTAATGAGACTCGTAGAAATATACCAGGCAAGGATTAGTTATAGTGGATCATATGAATAGTTTTCATATCGGGATCAATTCGGGATTGGATAGGTAGAGCCTTGTAGCACTATACACCAGACAAGAGTAGACTCATGTATAGCATCCTATTAATAGGTATGAAAATTGAGATAGGTAGCACAATACGCAAAGCATGCAACTCATAACACTACACCAGACAATGATTACTATATTCATGCATATATAGGATCATATTACAGCTATAACTTGAAGTTGAGATCGCTAGAACATGAGACTCGTATAACCACTAGACCAGACAAGAGTATATTCAAATATAGGATCATATTAAAGATTATAAATTCAAGTTGAGATAATTGGCATAAAAAACGCAGAAAATCCTAAATGTGAGACCCATAGTACCAGGCCTGGCAAGAGTATATACATGTATTGTATATATTATGTAAACATTGTGATCTAAATGAGATTGGGAATGAACAGCATTACCTAATGTCATGTAGTAATAATATAAAGCTTGTTGATCTCAGAACAAATTTTATTGCTAATCTTTGTAAAATAAATAATTCTTTTTCTTCATTCGCTTATCAAGATATATTTAAATATGTTCTTTCTATGCAAGACAAAACAATAATGTCTTTAGTTGCAAAATACTGCTTTGACATACTAACAGTATATTAAATGTTATAATAACTCTTGTAGTTTTAAGTATGAAGTAATGTAATTATGTATGTGTAGTTTTCCTATATGCCAATGATGGTATTTTTGTAGATTAAATATATATGTGTAGCATCATATTATAAAAGCTAGAAATTCGAGTTGCGTTAGCACTATACCCGACAAGAGTATATAGTCAGGTATAGGATCCTATTGAAAGCTAGTGAAGCTAGACAATTTGAGTCACTAAACATGAAAACATCCTAAAACTAAACATGAGACTCGTATAGCACTGTACCAGACAAGAGTATATATTCATGTATATATAAGATCATATTATTCAGGTATAGGATCATGTTAAAAGCTAGAAATTCGAGTTTAGATAAGTGTAGGATAATGCACTAAACGTACTAAACATGGGATTCACAACACTAGAGTATATATTCAGGTATAGTGCAATATTAAAAGCTAGAAGTTCGAGTTGAGATAAGTATAAATAGCGCTAGACATGACAACAGTATATTACTATGTTCATGTAGAGGATCATATTAAAACTTTTAGTCAAGACGAGATAAATAGCATACTGTAACACTCTAAAAGTACACATATATAGTTATAACAATAAGAAACGAACTCACTCGGTTTTAGTGTCCCAGAGATAAGATAAGGAGCGCCAGCAATTTCCCAGGTTCAGAACAGAGGGGGCTTGTACATCTGAGGAAAAACCAATCTCGTACCAAGAGGAAACTACGTCGGCCATTCTTGAGTAGGTAAACATATATTGTTTGTGACTGGTCCATTTATCCCGGGCCAAGGTTTGATACCTTGAAACAAACTTTTAAAAAAAAATTCACCAGCACTGTTTACACTTTACACACTGAAGGAAATCTTGCGAATGAGCAGCACACACATAAACTGTACCCAAATGCCTTTAGTACAAAGAGGGCCATTGTGTGCATGATGGGAGAACTCTTTGATTGGTTAGACCCAAGTTTGCATTGTTCACATGCAAAGTTTCCAAAGTCCAAGTTCTTATCATATTTTATATTTATTAACAGGACACGAGAATAAACGCCTTGTTCTAACAAGGTGCTTGAGTTTTCCTTGAGCTATAATTGTTGGCGCATGCACTAATTGTGCTGACAGACTGGCAAGGCCTTAGGGCAAATGTAATCTTCTTGAACATATTACTTCATTAACCACAATTTTTAGCTTTGCACTCTGTCTACATCAGACAATTTTACTCATTGAGAGAAGAGTGCTGGGCATCAATATGGTTTCTCTAATTCGCATAACACTGGGGGGTGAAGGAGATGGTTGCAATGCCCTTTGAGTGTTTTGTATATGTAAGATACTGCTAAACTAAGTAACTAATAGAGTTGTAACAAGGTTTTTTCAACCATGATAACTTGATATCATCATCATTCATCAAGTATATTTGCAATAAATTTGAGCCAAACGAGACTGAAAAACAGAACATTACTGCAATAGAAGCTAACTAGAAGGGTCAAAATATGCAAGTAGACCATATTTGCACCTACAATATTTTACAAAATGTCTGTCACTGCTTAATATTGCCTTTATTCGCATAATATCTTTCTGTTGACATTTTGATTACAAATTTTGACCGCCATCTTGAAAGCATTTTCTCCCAGGCGCTTCCCGCCAAATTGTCTGTTTCTCCCCACATGTGTTGTCCTGCGCGCTCTTCACGTAACCGTGTAGCAAGCTAAGCGCCTGGGTACGAAATGCGCGCCAAATTTCGCGATTAGTGTATTCCGTGCCTCTAGTGTCGGCAACCGATTTTAATGAAGGATCTTTCATTTGTGTTTTCTTAAATATAATTCAATTTAAAGTAATATGTAAAATAAAATCATAGAATTTACTTTATAAAAACACGTTGTAATATTGTAATAAATATCTACATATCTAATATATCCAATAAATACAATCTAATTTTATACGAGATCAGATAGGAAAAGATAAAATTGTTCTAATCAATGGAAAAAATGTGTTATCCAGTGGTCCAGTACCCATATAGAAAAATGTTAGTGAACATTACCGCATAGAAAAATCAATGTCAAGAAAAAGGTGCCCTTTTTAAATGGCTGCCCCAGCCGCTTCAGGTAGCTTCCGGTGCCCCTGCATCTGTAGGTTCAAGTAATATCACAATTTGTTAAGGATACCAGTGTTTTTAGATATTTTGCTTTTTATGTGATTTATTTGCTGGCTCCACTTTAGGTGTTTATCAATATAAACTCCTAGGTATACACTCTTTCGATAATTACGTCACATCCGCCTATTTGGCCTGGGAACCTCGCTTTCGTGCATCAAGACGAAACGTGATTGGCCCACTCTTCGTGGGAGTGAGGCTCCCAGGCCAAATGACGTAATTATCGAAAGAGTCTATTTGATGCAGTCTTTTTGTTCAATCTCATGAATTCTAACATTTGATTTTTATGTGAACATTGATCATGTAATTAGTTTTTTTAAAGTTAATAGCTAGTTTGTTAGCTGAACAAATTCTTCGTTCATAACTTTAGTTACATCTTGAGCATTGTCACTGGAGTAGAAGACTTTCCTGTCATCAGAAAAATGTCTGAATGAGAGTTTCGTAGAACAGTTTGGCATGTCATTAATATAAATCAGAAATAGTAGTGGAGCAAGAGTTGATCCTTGAGGTAAACCGCATGTTAAAGTTAGCATGTTAGAATCGGTGTTATCGATATGTACATACTGCTTTCGGTTGCTTAGGAAATCTCTAAACCAGCTTAGCGAGCCTCAGCGAATTCCGTATTTGTTTAGTTAATCCAATAAATGGTTCACAGTGTCAAATGCTTTGGATAAGTCCAGAAATAAACCACAAGTAATTATTTTCCCATTTATTTTGTTTTTTAAGTAGTCGGTTGCTCGGTTGAGTGGCCCTTATGAAAGCCAAATTGGCGACTAAGGGGTAAAGAATGCTTTTCAAGAAATGATTCTAACTGTTCATGGACTAATTTTTCCAGTACTTTTGCAAAGGGAGAGAGTATAGAGATAGGACGGTAGTTTGTGGGGTCAGTAGTTTCTCCACTTTTGTAGATTGGCGTAACTTGGGCACAATGCCCTCTGAAATAGATTCATTGTATAAGTTTGTGATAATTGGAGTGATGATGGAAGCGCCAGTTTTTATCATTTGATTAGGTATATGGATGGAGGCTTTATTAGGGTCAAGAGAAGAGAGTATGTCATAAACTTGTGTTTCAATAACGTAAGACATTGCAAAACTAGATTCTGGGGAAGTTAATATATTCCAGGGGATTTCTGTTTACAGTATTGGGAATTGAGTTGGCTAGAGCTGGGCCAGCATTTATAAAATGCTCATTAAATTGGTTTGCTATGTCAATTCCTATGAGTTACTTTTGTTCTTTTCAAATTGGCCGGTATAATAATTGACTTTGCTGATAGATTTGTTTATTTAATTTATTAGCATATGTCTTCTCGGATTTTGCTCAAAAAATGGGTATGGTAGGTTTTTTGTTTTGTTTTAATGGATTTAAGAATACCATTAGTTAACCAAGGCTTAGAGAGTTGTTTGTGTTTACTGTGCGGTAATTGTTTAATGGGTGCATGAATGTCAGCTATTTGGTTGATATTCTCGATTATTTCAGTTGTACGCGTATTTAGATTATCATTGTTTTCCAAAATGAAATTCCAATCTGTTTGCTTCAGGTCATTTAGAAATAACTCCTTGTTGAAGTGTTTGTAGTCTCTATAGAATTGTTTTTTGTGATTTTTTTTAGTAGATGTGTTGTATAGACAAAGACAGGTAGGTCGTCTGAGATATTATACAAGGCAATCCCAGAGGCTACATGCGTAGACGAGGCATTAGTGTAAATATGATCAATTGGAGTTTCAGAGTGTTCGGTTATTCAATTGCAGTTTTTGAATCAGTGTGATAAAAGTTATAATTGTATCAACATTCTCAACAGACTGTTGGTTGAGTCTAGTTTCGGTTATGGCTAGAATATCAGGTGTTTTGGTTGGAGAGAATAATAGCTCATTTACTAGATTAATATTTTTCGGCAGGCTTCTTATATTACAATGAAAAAAAAAGTGAGGGCTTTGTTATTGTTTTGTTGGTTTAACAAAGAATTTAAGTCAGGCACAGCATAATACTGAGAGACGACATTATTTAGCATAATGTCAGGGTCATTTTCATCAAACTTATCTGGGTTCGGTAAAATGTCATATAAATCAGATTTGATATCGGTATATCTCCACTTGTTTGTTCTTTTGAACTTGTTTATTTGCCCAAAGAGTCTTTTCCTGTATTTAGTTAGTGATTCTTTGATAAAGATCTTGGAGACTCCGATGGTGTTTGTCTCGCTGATTAAAGGAATATCGTTTGCTAATTTACTGAAGAGCTTGCCTCGGCTGTTGTAAAATTTTTCTTGCGTGTCACGGCGGGCAAATTTCACAATTATTCTATCTTTACTTCTCTTGGTTGGTGGTAGTCTATGTGCTGTGGAAATGTTGTGTTCTTGAATATCCTCAATCCCCAAAGTTCTCCTACTTCTACGACAATTCGCTTCGGGTCATCTTGCATTGGGGCGGGAATACCATTTATTTCAATGCAGTCCCTTCTAGAGTATTGTTGTAGGTTGTCCAAAGCCGTTTGAAGACTGTATATATCATCCTCTCCGCTTCTTAATCTATCGTCTAGTTTTTTGATCGATTTGTTTGTGTCTGCAGCCTGTTTCTTAGTCGTTTGAGTAGCCATCTTGATGTTTTCATATTCACTCAATAGCCATTGTTGTGAGCTTTCGATTTCATCAATTTTTGTAGACAGTTTCTTCATTTCAGCACGTAGAATAGCGAAATCAGATTTAAGGTAGTAGTTTAGACTCCCAGAGTTTTGTGAAGGAATCGACAGTTAAACTGCTCTAATTAGACATTATTTTGGCAGCGGCACAAAACACGTCCGTTCACGGCGTAAATCATACCCAGGAAGAGAAACATGTAAGTTGAATGAGCTAGAGTTAAATAAAAGTTGAACTAGTACGTTTACTATGTTTATATAATTCTAAGTTGATCAGTGAAAACAGTAATTGCATTTCGAGCACAATTCAAATTTTATTAAATGAAATACAATGATTTTACTTTATATGTTTACAACTTTCTATACCTCATTAAATGGGCAGGATCGCCCTTAAGGCTGCTTTCCAGGCATGCACGGACAAGTTTAAATCCTTCTAAGTTTTTAATATTTTACAAATAAGTTAACAAATGCATACTAAAACTTACAGAACACTAAATTCTGTTCATTTGGTTATTTCATAAGTAACATTTAAATGGATCTAAACTTTTCCGAGCTGTACGTGCATAATAAAAAAAAACGCACAACTGGAATGCAGCCTTTAGAATCGAGCACTTGGGAACCATCTGTGAACTTGTCTACTGATTTATTAAGGTGAGTTGACTGGTTGAGCTACAGTATTACTGTAGGTGTTTAATAATTACAGATCATACATGTATCTTGAAAGCATTTTTAGATTTTGTAATTCAAGTATTTTTCATGTTCTATATCTATCTAGGGGTTATGAAAGACCACCAAGGCCAACTATCACCCGACTGGAACATGCTGCTAGAGCCTTTGTTAATGGTATTTTAAGCGTGTTAAAATCAAAAGCAGTGGGGACAGGGCACATTCAAATGGGTTTAGATATCTGGAGATATATTGTTCAAGGGAAAGGAGTGCCATGTGAACATAGGGGTTGTATTTTGTACAACAAAGATGATTTTAATCGTATACCAATGCTTCCATCAGACTGGTGGTATTATCTGACAGAACATGGTGAAGGAAGGCAAATAAAGTTCCCATTAAAAGCTAAACCAGTTCTTCTTTGGTTGCCTAAGAAACATGCTCTCTATAACAGATAACAATAAGTTTTCAAGTCTTTTAACCTTTCGGACAATCTTAAGTCGAATTTACCTCCCCCCTTTGGACATCCTAAAACACCCTTCCTCTCCTCCGGACAGCACAAATTTCCTCCATGGGTGGGGTATGGATTTTTTCTGGAACGACCCATTGGCAAAAGGTTTTTTAACCCGGCCATAATAAGGCACAATGCACCCTGGTGGTGGCAGTGGTGTACAATCAGTAGATGACAAATGAAGATGGGTTGACCAGGGGGGAGTATTCATGAATGAAATGCATGTAGGAGATAAATTATTAAAATAGAGTAACAAGAAAGTGCATCATATGACAAATTTCTATCTACATACACTATGCTACATGAATGTCCAACAGTAATAATTATTAATTTTTGTTCTGCCCACCTGGCTTGCTGTTACTTTGTAACCTGTATCAGGTATATCTTCAATGGATAATTTCTGGTTTGATATGAAGTTAAACACAGCTGGATGTAAAAATGCTATGGCAGGTCCACATTGCAATATTGACATGACCATCACCTCTCCTGCAAGCTTGAAATCCTCATTTTGAAGGGCACCTATTGAGTTTATTGGCTTTCCATTGCTGAATAGTTTTGCCTCAACATACTATGCACAATAATACTATGAATTATTAAAAAGACTAACATATTAGATTAACTAGAAATAATACTTCCCCTTTAACCCATTAAGGTGCAATGCGCACTGGTTCATCCTATTTTATTATTTTACTCTGTTGAATGCCAGACACTTTGCTGCTCAAGGGAAGGCTCTTGCCTCTTAATGGGATAAGACATACTTATAAGTGGACAAAAGTAAACAAAATCTCCCTGTTGACATGTTGTATCTGTGACAGTTAAGTTTGCTGGTGAAAAAGTTACCTGAAAAGAATTATCTCTTTGGTCCTCCATTATCTACTGCAGGTTCACTGACCCTGCCCTAGTTGGTGAAGCTAAATAAATAAAATAAATAAGAAAACAACTCGAATCGGTGTACCTCCAGTAAGGTACTTCCACTTCTCCGGGCGCATGTTCCCCCTGGAAATTTTTGAATTTTGGGCCTCTGAAATGGCATTTCCAGCATTCTGAGAACACATTTTGGAAAATTTTTAGACTTTCAAAACAAGATTTTAAGGGTGCATTTCGCGATAAGGCACAACGTTTAATTTTAGACTCTCAAAACAAGATTTTAAGGGTGCATTTCGCGATAAGGCACAATGTTTCACAGGCACAGACTGCACAGTGAACGTAAAATGCTTATGCACATACAATAGTAAACCATAGAGAGTAAAAAAACCCAACATAATTCCAAGAGAAAATATTGTATTAATATCATTCAATTTACAAATATTGTTAACTAGCTTTAAATAGTTACAGAAGCCGTAATCGGATAACGGATAGCATTATGCAATAGCACTCGAGTAATTACACAGGTAATCAGGCAATGAAAAAAAGTTAAGATGTAATTAACACAATAAAATTAATGCCAAATAATGACAATTTACAAGTTATAATTACTGAACATGCTATGCCACTTTTCAAGTATACTACCAGACTTATTAGGTCTTAGCACTTATACATCGCACTGGCCATAGTGGCCATAGGGAACTGTAAGAAGAATTCGAAGTAGCCTGTCGACTTGTTGTAGCATGATTTTACTGTAGCGACAGGTATTGAAGAGTTGCACAATGGTACCTATGGAAGTGACCTTTTTCACACCCAGTTGGTGTTCTACATTTGCAGTCCGCAGTAAGTCTGGAAGCATGCACACCTGAATCCTCAATCTGTCAAGGTCGAGGTCTTTTGCATATAATGCTTGGATTGTGACGCCATTACAAGACTTCAATAGCAAAATCTAAATTTCTTTCAAAATTGCAAAAGAAGGTTGGTTGAATCCGCGCCCCAGCTCATTTATCAGCAGATCCAATACTTCAAAATACTGATGATGAAAAAAACCTTCTGGTGACGTAAATGTGTAATTGGGAGAACCGTCATCAAGACGTTTAGGTATGGCTGTAGGTCGGCAAAGTTTGGGGTCTCTGTCAGATTCTTTGATTTGCTAACGGTCGCTTGAAAGAATTCAGAAAATGCTGGGTCAGAGTGTTGCCTGGTAAGGAATGATACTGCTTGAGAGACACCCATCGCAGCATCCTGGGCATTAAGGTCATCATGCCCCTGTAATGTTCTGGAGAGTTCCTCAGCAACACTGAACACCAAGTGTTCAGTTGCCAAGTGTAGCCCAAAGAAAGTTTGAAACCATTCCATTAAAGCAACGTAACCAGATGCATTTGGAGCTGAAGCTCCAGAATCCTTACTCACTTGTTCTAGTTCTTTACAGATGATTTCATAGTTCTTCAAGATGGCGTCAATCGCACCTGTTCGCACAATCCAGCGGGTTGGACATAGTGGTTTCAATCCTGGAGCATCCACGTTGAATTCTTCTTGTAAGTGTCCAAAAATTGCAAGATGCTTTGGCGATGCACATAAGAGCTTCTTTTACTGCATCACACTGGCGCCCGCAATCCTGCAGACACAAATTGAGATTATGTGCCAAGCAATGAACAAAGAGTGCAGACGGCTCGTCCTCCTGAAGACGCTTTGCAACACCGCTGAGGCACCCTACCATGTTGGCAGCCCCATTGTATGCTTGTCCACGACACTGAGTAAGCGGAAGAACACAAGTGTCCTTAACTGCCAATGTTAGGTTTTCTGCAGTTGTGCTCTCTACTTCAACCATCCCAATCAGATCTTCGGAAATGTTGTACTCCGAGTCTACCCAACGTATGGAAACTGAAAACTGTTCAGCACCGCTTAGGTCTCGGGTTTCATCAGCAATGATTGAATACCATTCAGCATCCCGAATTTCTGCAAGTAGTTTTCTCAAGACCTTCATATACATCAATTGAATCAATTTGTTGACTATGTCATGTGATCTCTCCCTTTCTTAGCCATGCTTCAAGGCCAGGCACATCTTCACCCCTGCATTTAAGAACCTGGTAAAGGTTTCCTTCTTCTTCAGTGTGTCCGCGAATGGCAACACCCTGTCGCAGAAGTAATTTCAGGGATGATAACAACTTCATGAGCATATTTCGGTGCTCAGCTTGATCTTTGCGTACTTGATTGGAAAGCAGACAAGCTACTGAGCCTTTTACTGATGCTTGCCTTGTCTGATAAGTAAAGCCTGTTTTGCCTTCTTCCAGTTACTGAAACCCTCATCAGTAAAAGCGGGTTCAGCTCTCTTATTAAATACTGATGGAGATGCTTTTCGGCAATAGAAGCAGAACACTCTATTCCTTGAGGTGCAAAACATTAACCAGTCATATTCCTGGAACCAGTTGGAAGAAAATGACCGAGTTTGCTGTCCTTGTCTCTTGCTGGTTGAACGAAAGTGAATATTTGGATGGTACGGATTTGGGAGATCATGTTTGCAACATTCACATGTACAATCTTGCCCTAGTTCACGTTGTTCAGTAACTTCATTTGCTCCTATCTCATCAGCCTCATCTGACAGTGGATGGTCCATTGTCTGTATCTCAACAGCCTCATCTGACTGTGGACGTTTCATTGTTTCTATCTCAACAGCATCTTTAGAGGGAGGATCACAAGTTTGATTTTCTCTAAGTTATACAAATAGGATTTTAGGTAACATTGGGTGACATTTGCAAAGCCAAGTCAAATAATTGTATAGAATTACACAATATTTTTTCTACTGTAAAGCATCTTTTGTTGTATAATTGAATACTGATTAAACATATTTCCTATATAATATCATGGTTACCACAAAATCCTTAACCCAACTATAATAGCTAAATAACCTGATGTATATACATTAGATACTTATTATTATCCATTTTTATTAAAATGCATTAGGTATGATTAGTAACAAATCATACCTAATCTTTATGCAAAATACTTATTATTTATGTTCAAGTCAGAAAGGACCACACATTAATTCATTTCTATTCACAATATTTACATATCAATGCTAAACCACTCTAAAAATTTCAATTGAATAGCTAATGAAGACATGAAGTAAACATTACCTCATTATCGAATTCGCAACTGAACCATTAGGCATTAATAACAATTCACAAAGTTTTATTCCATATTTTCACTTGTTGAACCAATAAAAACGTTCCTATTGTCTCGGTACCATAATGTAATACAAAGTGATAGAATGACATTTCGTTTAATTAGTGATTAAGTGTCCCTCAAGGCTCAAGCCTCGAGAGGTGTAGTAAAAGCACAGAATAGGAAATGACCAGAAAGGCCACTCAGCAGTGCAACGTGACTCCCTATTTTTATGCAGTTATCTTGTATGTACTAAAGCCTAGCGCGCACCGGTGCACTTAGCACGCACACATGTCACTCGTGACAATTGTGACCTACACATATTCCTAGTCTGCTGGGACCAAATTGAGATATTTTGACATTCGTGTCGTAAAATCCAATTATCAAACATGTTTGATATTTTCTATCACACGTGATAATTCATGCAGCAAGAAATGCGATTAATTCATGCAGCAAGAAATATGTAAATGCGAACTACAATAAAAAAAAACTTAGAAATATGGAGGAACAACGCAGTGAACTGGTTGCAGAAGCAATTTTAGAAGATAAACTCGTAGATATATGGCCCGAATATCCATGTATTTATAATGTACGCTCGCATGATTTCAAAAACAGAGATCTACAAGAACAAGCATTTGAAGAAATCGCCGAAAAGCCGAGACAACCCGGTAAGTGTTTACACAAATCATGCATCCAAATTTCATGCTTGTTTCATGTGCTATATGTATATCACAATTTCATGTCATCATCTCTTATTCAAGCGGGCTGGGTGAAAGCAAAAATGAAATCACTGAGAACCAGCTACACAAGGATAAAAAAGCCTGTGCCGAGTGGCAGTTCTAGAAAAAACCTCTCCAAATGAGCAAGTTGGCTTGCTGAAAAGTTACAATTTCTTGAGCCTTTCGTTGCAATTCAAGCACCGATCTCAAGCATGGATTCGGTACGTATTTGTTTTACATTGACATTTACAACTGATAAAAAGCAGCAAATTAGGTATACGCTAGAGTTTTAAATCAAGTATTAAAAGCATTTTGAAACTACGAAATACATTACAGAGACTACTCGTGTCCTGACCAGATTCATATACAAATTAGCAAATGGTTATGATCTGTGTTGTATGGTGGAAGAGGTAATTCCAGGAAGAGAAGTAGGTGGTGGCAAATTTAGCTGGTTTTCATCGACAGCTTTCTTCAGGTTGGAGTCATTGTATACACCAGCATCTCCTGCTCGTCCTGCTGCACCAACATTTACGTAAGATTTGGCGTCAGTCAAAGCCAACAACAGAACGCTAAAGAAGTGTTTGTAGTTAAAAAATTCCGATCCAATTCCACTAGGCTGCTGTATCGCAATATGCTTTCCGTCAATGGCCCCAATACAGCAGGGATAATTTCATTTTTTCTTAAATTTTTCAGCTATATTCAACCACTCCAATATGGTTGAAGGTGTCTGAAATAAAACATTTCTAAATATTAAATTCCAATATTTTATTTATTTTAAGGAGACATGTGATGCACAAACTAGTGGGATAGACAAATAACTCGTCGAAGTAGACGACAGTAACGGTCAGAAGGACTGGTGTAAAGCCTTCAATGAAAGGGAGTCTATACTTGTTTCATCACATGATGAACAGCAATAACACATACTGGAATGATTCATATGTTATGAAGACGTGTAGCATGTGGTAACTCATGTCAAATATCATTGTTATTAACATGCAGAAAGTTGTAAGCGTTGTGTAGTTTAAAGTGATAGTCACCTTCATATATTGTTGTTTAAGTGTGATGTAAAGTGCCTGACAAGTCTTTTCGACAACTTCCGATTTTAAATGAGTCTCGTATTAAATGAGTCTCGTGTTAAGAATCCAAACGTTTCCGTGTATCCATAGAAACTGTTGCGATGCAACCATTTAGGGATGAAAACCCTCTCCTTTGCCAAGTTCCATCACACGACACTGCACAATCCACAACTTAATTTGATGGTATTTGCTTCAGATCATGAATTTTTTTGGCAGCATCTTTTCTTGTTCCTCCACGCACAGTTTTAGCACTTTGGAGCAAAGCTTTGTTGTGCAAAGAATATGGAGTAGGTTGTGGTGGTGGCATGTTCATAAGTCCACTGAATCGTTTAGCTCCTGCATGTCCACAACCAATGGATCTCATGGCATAAACCATCCTTCTGTTTACTTCATAGAAGTTTTTGGTAAGTTTTGAGGTATAAAATTCCTTTTTCCAATCACAGGAATAACACTTCAAGTAAAGATAGCTTGCACATCCGATCTGCTTGTCATTATCCTCAGGAAATTCGAGGCTAAATTCCTGACAATTTGAACACGGCAAAAGCTCAATTAGAGTTTGACTAAATGAACCCAGAAACACTCTCCTTTATCGTCTCTGTATCTGCGGTCGAAATCCTTGTAGAAATTGTTCGAGCAGAAGATGAAGTACTCACTTTGGTCATCTCACTTCGATCAGGAGTTTTGGGTTTTTTAGTGGCAGTTTGAAACTGGTTGCCAGAAAATTTACTGTTTATTTACCGTAAAAAACTGTGCTAAGGCATACAGTACTTCAAAGCGTTGTGAAAACCTTTAATGAAAAACGTATATAATGACACTGAAATAAACAGTTCAAATTAAGCCCTTTCAATTTCATTCTGGCCTTTTTTCTAGGTTGGGTATCCGGGACAAGTTGGCCCCCCTCTTGGTGGCCCTGATAACTATTGTAAGTTACCTAAAATGTAGTAAATGCTGCCTTTTTAGCATAATATCAAGCGTTTCATGAATCATAAACTTTAGATTTTCTTCGTACACACGCCAACCAACCTATCCAGGGGACCCCCTACACAACTTCCGCAACGTTTACATTCCAACTTGTTTATCAATTAAATAATACTGTATAAATTTCCTCATTGCTTATATAGTCCGTATTTCCTGTTACTCCCCAGTTTCATAAATGTTCCAGATTACTTATATTTCATAACCAGTTTTGCAAGGAAAATTCATTGGCACTATATATAGTACATGGTTGCTTCAACTGTCAACATCATTTAAATAATCGTAACATCACCGAAATTTTGCAATAATATGACTAATATTTATTATTTGTGTGATCGAACTCCTGACACGCCATGGTAACACACAATTATATTTCTTCTATTTTTTGTACAAAATGGTAAAATACTGATACCGATTTGTACTTTTAACTATAAAATTATCAATTGCCCAAATATATAAAGTAGGTATGTTATTATGTACTCTTTTAGCTTTAATTTACTGTAAAGTTCAACCTTAGATGTCTCACAAAACGTTTCGAAATTTTCATAAAACTTCAACTGTTTTTGATCAGTATTTTTATACTTCGCACTTGTTTTTTAAATAATGTTTTTGAGATTTAATATGTTGTCTCTTAGACTACGACGTATTTGAATTTATACCAAAATACTTTTTAAGATTAATCAATGTTGTATTGACCTCACAGGATGACGCATTTTCAAATCCACAAATTATGCTGCATGATAATAGAGCAAAAGCAAGTATGTAAAATAGACACTGGCCTGTTTAAAACACTTTAAACTCGAAAATCTTGTCCTTTTCAGTCTTTTGACTGTTTTTCCCTGCTGTTGACTTTAACAAATGTCTCCTTTTGGAGACTTTATTTGTTTGTATTTATGTCCTGCCGCCTGCCGAGTACAAAACTTTTTTTGAAAAAGGTTGCAAAATGACCGTTAAGTTTCTGATGTAACATTAAAAAACAAATTCTTTGTTTTAGCCAATCATGAGGTTGCTAGTTACCAGTTTTCTCTCGGCCTAAAATCGCGCATGTGCATAATGTAGAAAACCACCGAAAAAAAGTCCAACGTCCATGGACATGGTAGACGACTTTGCATTCCACTATATTTTCACATACCTGGGTGTAAATATCCCAGTGGAATTAGTACGCGCGCACTGCGCTTCAGGCCGGCTCGGGGACAAGGACATGTCACTCACAAATGACCACCATATTTCATTTGAAACTCCATGACAATGGTGCGCATCCCACATGAATATCAAACTAACACGTCATAATTGAATATTAAAAGTCTAGTATTATTTCACATACTATGTATGGAGGTTGGATTTAACAATATTACTGTTACATTTTTTCCGCTTTAAATATCTTTTGTATTTAAGGAAAAAGTATTAATAGTTTATTAGGGCTTTGGTTAAGGCGGAGTAATACGAGCAACAAAATTACTGCTACTTGCTACAAAAAATTATTTCAATACATGTTAAGGTGGCTTGATATAGTAATCAGGAAATCCTATATGCAAGAATCGCGAAAATAGAGCTTTATGCTATAATTATGAATAAACACACATGACAATTTGTGTGCCTGGGAATATAGAGAAAGAACTTCCAAACTGACCTGAAGTGAGTAGTTGCTCACGCCATCTTGCATCATTCACATGTTCTATAGCATTTTCATGTCAATGGTGAAGTCATTAAAAAATTCCATTTTTTTTGTCCAGTGACCTATGTTCGGGCGTTTTGATAAAACGTATAAAATGCGTGTAACGACTAAGTTAGTCCGTGCCCGTGGTTAGTCTACGGCTTGATCTCAGAAGTATGCTTCAGCTTACTTTCCATGAAGTTGTTCATTTTCCGCCGCGTCGGCGTTTTGATGAACGTATAGTATAAATGCCGTGTTGCGACTAAATTAGTCTAAGGCTAAATCTCAGTTTGGTTTCAATGAAGTTGTTCATTTTTCGCCGCATCGGCGTTTGACTGATGAACATATAGTATAAATGCTGTGTTGCGACTAAATTAGTCTACGGCTCAATCTCAGCTGCTTCAGTTTGATTTAAATGAAGTTGTTCATTTTCCGTCGCATCGGTGTTTGACTGATGAACGTATAGTATAAATGCAATGTTGCGACTAACTTAGTCTACGGCTTAATCTCAGCTGCTTCAGTTTGATTTCAATGAAGTTGTTCATTTTCCGCTGCATCGGCGTTTTGATGAACGTATAGACTATAGTATAAATATTTCCGCACAATGTTGACCGTTCGGTCGCTGCATCCATTGGCACTGTCATCATACGCCGGTTCGGCAAGATCCCATGTTCAGGTCTGAAACTGAGTCAGTTTATCGACCTTTATACGGCCGGTTCGGCGAGATCTTTTTATAAACTTTGTCGTTTAATATGGCAGTCTTGCTCGTCGTGTTTACCAGGCAATCTCAATAGATTTCAGCCTACAGGCAACAAAGGCGGTTTGTGATTGGACTTTGGAGTAATATGCCAATCTTTTCCCCATCAGAGATGTTGTGCGAAGTCCATATTCTTGTTGACGGTTGTAGCATGGTCAGCCATCGAGCACAAGGCTGCATTTCTTTCACCGTTTTGTCGACTAAAGAGTACCAATGTACCCTGAAAATCCTACATAGTGAAAATCTACCCAAATACTATGTTAGGAACAATCAACTCGTCTACTTTGAAGTAGGAAACGTAAAATATACTTACATATTTTCTTCCCGCTTAAAAATAATATTCGAACACTCTGCATCCTTGCTTGCAAATTGAATACTCTATCTGCACGCGCATATCTTTTGAAATATTTTACGTTCAAATTCAAATTGTTCAATGAGAAAGATAAAAAATCTGGGACGATCTTTAACATATCATTTATAGAGCTTCTGCTAGGCTATGGGGATTGCAGCCTATTTGATTGAAAGTATCTTGTTATCCGTAACTGCACATTAAATTTTGATATTTTTAGGCACTAGTGACATCCGTCAATGTCGGAAAGAGGAATCTGCGATTACAGATTTACGAAGAACATTCCCGGACGTTGACTATGCCATGTTAGGCTATATCATAAAAGGCTTCCCAGAATCCAACAGTCATGATCCTGGTTTTACTCACCGCATCTTTGTAGTTGACTACGGGAAAGACTCCCTCACTGCAGATTGTCGCTACAGTGTGCCAAAAGGATTTTTGATCATTCCGGATGTATCCTGCGTTACTTCATTTAAATCATCCATCATATCATCATACACAAAAAAAACTGAAAAATCGCTTGCAGTATCAGTTCGAACAGCGGGGTAATTTCAGTTTTTCTGCAAGTTCCTCTTATAAGACAACATCTAGTCAAGTCTCAACCGGAGAGAAAGTCTTCATAACATCATCAGCAAAGTGTAGCTACTACTTCAGTGAGATTGATGCAACGCAACGACCTTCTCTGAATCCAGGATTTTTGCACTGGGCAAGGGATCTACAGAAGAATGTTAGTGATGAACGCTTAGTCAAATTTGTCAAATATTATGGTACGCATTTCCCCACAAGTATTGTATTTGGCGCACATTGTATACCAAAGCATAGAATGACAACTGAGACTTTCAAAACAGCTTCTTCTAGAGAGATCAGCGTTTCGGTTCAGGCAAGTTACTCCGGTCTGTTCAGTTTTAGCGGCGGTTTTAGCATGGACAAAAGGGAGTGCGAAGCTGCTTCACAGTTCGCCCAAGACGTAGAGACAACGACAGTGAGTGTAGGTTCTTCACCGCCTCCTACTGGAGATGCTATGTTGTGGGCATCTTCAGTGAAAGATAACCCAGTACCAATATCCTATAAGCTTAAACCAATCTCCGAGTTGTTCTCACCTCTGTACATGAAGGATAGTGGAATCAATTACAATTACCTGAGAAGAAAACTAGCGGGAATTGAAAAAAATACTGCAAGCAATTGTTGAACGAGGGCTCAATGAATACCTGTGATGATACTATTCGTATTGGATTACGGATAACTAATCATTGGATTACGGATAACTACTCTACGGTAGTAACCCACACACGCTAAAAGTGCCAGAGTCATCTTGTATATCTCAATGTTTCGATGACCAGTTTTGTCAAGCTGTCACATATGTTCCTAGAGATTCCACTTGCTCTTTTCATAATGGTCAAACCAAACTTATTCCTGTTGAAGAATCCAAAACAACCCTCGCGTGATTATCCTTCCTTCCCGAATTAAACACCTTAAAAAAGAACTTGTAGTTCGTGGTCTTGAAATTGGCGATAGAGCGAGAGATTACAGCACAAAAGTGAACAGTGAAGCTGCTTGTAGAAATATTTGTGTCAAAGCTTCAGTGTGTGATATTTTTACCTTCGTAAAAAGTGTTTTGTAAACTGTACGCATCGAAAGCAGTGAAAATCTTGAGAGAATCTTCAGTTAAAGATATGGTGACGCACTTTATCGATAGGGGGCAAAATTCAACCATAAATACTCGAGGATGAGTTGTGAGTCATTCAGTGAGGCACGCATCGTTTGCAAATCTAAGGATAGTGACAGTGCATTGGATTCACTAAAGGTGGGAAACTCTTCAAAGTAGGCGGGAACATCATACTTGTAAACTAGTTGAGAAATGTATGGATGGTAATTGTCCACAATTTTTTAATAATTATTTCAGTGTTACTAAAAATGTATCTCTGCGTGTCACTAGAAGCAGTGATCTGCTTTATTTGCCTAAGGTCAGAACAGAGACAGCGAAGCGAAGTTTTTACTACAATGGTTGTAAAATTTATAACAAATTCAAACAATGATTTTTAGAACTTCTAGTAAGTATACCTTAATTTAACTATGACTATTATAATGTATTAATTGTTCTATAAATGTTTACTTACCTGTCGAGTGGCAATTTCTTGTCTTATATGTAGTTTTTTATAAGCTTCCTGATGACAATCAGAAATCGGTAAGCTTGAAGTAAGATCGGTAAGATCGAATCTTTGTAAGTTTAGTCTTAATATCTCAAAAGATAAAGGTATTAGGGTTGGTTGTATAGTATACACTATACCATACATGAACCCAACACAAAAACCCTAGGGAGCCACCTTAAGAGACTAAAAAGAATTACATAAAAATACAAATCATGCAGATAAAACTATTATATTAAATAATATGTATATAAATAACTATTCTTTCTATATTCAACGCCAACCAGCCAGAGGCTAGATCAAATGTAAGATCAAAGGCTGATGTAAGATCTTTTCCAAAATGGAAAATTCTGGAGATAAAATATAGTCCTGTTTGCCTGTTAGGTTTTCGATTTTTCGGTTAATTCTAAAGAATTATTTCTATATAATACCCGTGTTAATTAATTTCCATAAATCTTATTGTATGATGTCTGATCACTTATATAGTCAGGGCGCCAGAGGTAATTTTACTTACCTGTCGAGTGGCAATTTCATTTTAGCTTGATATTGTACCTTGAGACCTAATGAATGTATTTCTGCATGTTGGACGTGTTCAAATTTCTTTTACAGTTAATAAGAAAGAATAATTTCTATGACCTTTATTATTCCACTGACTGTAGGTTTTTTATTTGATACATCCCGTACCACCGTACCATGAATACAATACCTTGCTCTTGGAATTATGAGTTTGCTTTTTTTTGTCATCAGGCTCACTTCCGAGTTTCTGACTGGTAAAAAAGAAAGAAAACCAAGATTAATCTTCCAGAGGTAAAATGAAAGAATAATTTGCTTCTCAATTTGCGTAACTTCGTTCTTGAAATAGTTCAGTTTACGACATCTTATACATTTTTAATATAAAATACAAATTTTTATTCAACAAGGAAGCGAGTGCATGGGTTATACTGCGAAAGTGATCTTTGAACGCTGCATGAGATATTCAAATATTCAAATTGTAACATAACCTTAGGATAGCCATTAACTTAAATTTATACTTTGATATAAATTGGCTTTGTAAAATTTAGCAATATTTCATGCTATTTTTATTCTGGCCTGAATGTTTTCTGTGAAGACATATTATATTGGCTTTTACGGTCAATGTGCGCAACTTGTTATATCTGTCCCTAATACCTTGCATGTATAAAATAGTCAGTATACCGCTACCGCTAGGGAATAGCACGACTGCTTTTCCGAAAATACTGATTCCTAAAACGTTAGGTCGCGTGTTGAATACTTGAGTAAGCTTTCATGATTATGTTGATGTTGCATTCCGAATTGTTGTGAACTTGTATCTAAGTACTATTTTTATTGTGGCCTTTATTGTTCCCAGTTAATCCAGTACTCGCTATGTATTGTCGCTATTTTATGGTGGATGTTTCCAGGACGTCCTAGATTGTGCATTTTATTAGCGAAATAATGGGAATGGGCACAAGGTCTTAGGTCAAAAAAATAAAGTATATGATTCTAAAGTATATGATAAAAATATATGATTTTATGGGAAAATAATGCTTAATTCGTCTGTTACTTTTCGTTTGTTTATGCGCTATTTGTCTCGATTTTTATAAGAAATTAGCCTCGCACGCAGGGACTGTTGACGAAAACTGGCACTAGTGCCTCCTACGCAGGTCTACGACATCAGTTACCGCCAAATTCGAACTCTTTGTACAATTTGGCGCATTTTGATACTAAATTTTTGTATATTCATGGCGATTTAAGTCTGTCAAAATGAGCGCAAACTTGTGGGTTTCGCTTGTGTTTACGAGCGCATTAATAATTCATTTTGTCTCGGCTGCAGCAGATGATAGCGAAGCGAAATCTCTGCCTCAATCCCTGCCATTCTGTAGTGTTTAATGTTGAAATGCTAAAAATTTTGCTGTTTACTGTCATAGAAGACTTAGCAGTTAAGTGGTGTTGTTATTTGTAAAAGGCCTCACATATTCCAAAAAATACCATCTAAAGGCCTTAAGGATACTAAATTTCAGACAAAAGAAATAAGAAACTATAACTAGTGATCCAAGGATAGTGCAAAGTTTTAAAAGACAAACGCTGTTACATGGTTTATAGTGCGTACGTAATTGTTGTGCATCCATGTTGTTGTGTTGTGTTGATATTTGCATATTACGTATTTACGTGCGCAATTTTATTTGGCAATTATTTATACCTTTACTATTTTTATTTGGCATTGAAAATTGATGAAATGTGACAAGCTTTTGAAAAGCTAGCATGCCAGTTTTTCAATGAAAAGCTTGTCACATTTCATCATTTGTAATTCTAAATTCGCGATGAGTGATTTATGTTTTTGCCAATATATTATATAGTAAGAAGATAAAATTGTCTTTTGTTTACGGTTGCAATATTTGATTACTTTTATTTTTATTTAATAGTTCAAACGATATGTTATAATAAAACAAATATGTCAACTCAACCTCGATTATTTCAAATTTTATTTATTTATTATTATTTCATTGTGTATATAAAATTTCGAGAGTACGGTTGTTCGCATTTGTAAACAACTGGATCGTCAACAGATGTGAAGAATTTTAAAATGCAAATTGCCCAATACCTTTATACCAGAGGTTCAGAACGAAGAATTATAAAAGAAATATAATTTGTTTGTTCTATTAATATTGCATAACAAATGTCATATTTCAAAATTATGCAGTTCATACTACACTCTGGCGACTCTACAAATTACACTCTACGAGTCTACGGACAGAGTATAGCAAATTCTACTATCTATAAAATTCGCTAGAAACAGTACAGTACATGTGTATAAATTGTATGCAAGTCGACTTACTTTAGATCGCTTGTAAAACCAATGCTGTATACTATAACTAACATATTCAATATTTACGGTATTAAAGGCCAAAGGGATCTCAACATCTCATCGGGTCTTGACTCTTGAATCTTGTATATGTGACATTTTTGAGGCGAAAATTACGCTTCGGAATTTATAAAAATATTGAAATAATGAATATTCGACCCATTCAGTATTGTCTATTGAATATATAAATGACAAAACGCACTACTAATCCAAAAGGCCAAAATGAAACGTTTATTTATAAATTTGATCGTATTTCCATCACACTCCCAGCTGCCACCATTGTGCGGTAAATATTTCGTATTTTCGTTCCGTCATATTATTAGATCGCACGTGTTCATAGCTACCGGGGGAGTTGCACCCAATATTATATATAAAACGATTGTTATGATGCAGATACTGTATTAATAGAGAATCTTCGCAAACACCCCTCGGAAAGTTTACACTATGATGTATCTATCTATGTATCGCTCGTGTGAATTTTCGCCCCTCGTCACAATATTGCAAAGTTAAAAACTTTGCACTAAAAAGCACTGTCAGAGTGAGTTTACAGACGTTTACATGTTACATCATTTGTGTGCTTGACCTAGTAGACCTTAGGGGCTGTTTACATGATCCCGCAGTACCACCTTCGCCCGCTTAGCAGTACCACCTTGAGCCTGCACTTTCCTTTTATTGAGTGGTGAACATGTTACTGTACCATTATATTCTGACGGAAATTACATGGTTCTTTTACGTTTTTGGGAAGTTGGCAAAATTTTATTGTTATGTCAGATTTTTAACTGTTACTGTTAATTTGCTAAAAAATGTAATACCCCCCATCTAGACCCTCGACTATGGCATCAAAATGCAACTGAGTAGAGGGTCAAGTTTCTTGAGATTTACGTGATACCACACTGGATTTATAAGCCAAACGGTCTGGCGCTCGAAGTGTGCGCTTTGGACTATAGTATAGTGCGCTTTGGTCTTTCTGCCATATTGCTTTAAATGGTGCGTCACTAATTGCACAATAAGCAACTGGGCACTAGTGTGAGCAAATGTTCATTTATATAGACGGAACGTTTGATAGTTTAAAGAAACGTAAACAGCCAATCAGCGCTATTTTCTTTTTAACAGGCAGCATTGATGTGAACGTGAAGGAAATACTAACGAGGAAAGAGTCACAGGTTTGTGCGTTGTAAACAAGTCAAATTTAAGTTGGCCGATGGGTAGTCAAAGGCAAAAGTTAAACTGTTAATTAAAGTCCTCTTGACTTTCTTTCTTGAATGTTTTTAGGCTGACCTCGCTTCTGTCCTATTGATGAGTTCTATATTTTAAAGCGAGTTCTATTTTTTTATCAAATATGTTTATGGAACCATGTCGCTTTAACAGCAGATATAGAGAATGATTTCCCCTTTTCATCCATTGAATCACAGGGCCAATATCAGCGTCATCTTCCCGCTTTTCTGCAGTCTCCTTGACTTGGCCCGATGTTTGGAAAGTCTTCGACTGTAGGTTCTAAGTTAGAGACACTAGTAGCATAGACTTTTTTCAGACTCAAGTCCCTGGTTGACCATTTCAGCTGTGAATTATTTTGACTTGGCTCAATCACATGGACGACAATGTTGTTGAAGACAAGGTCTTCTTGACAAGGAATCAGTGTTTTGGTGTTTCTTTCCATGTCTATGCTGCACTCAGTGCTATTAAGTCATGGCTCCAAAAAAGCAAAATTACCCCCCTGCAGCGCACCTTCATTTCTCTGCTTGATTGCATGGGTTTTGTGTGGATTGTACGTGTCTTTTGCATGGTCCTTACAAGATTTCTGCTTTAATTATGCTGGCATTCCATAAAATACATTTAAAAGCAAAATTAAATTTTGAAATAATAGTTAGGAGTCCACAGCATGATTCTGGAAAGGATCACTGTTGTGTACAATATTTTATACAATTTATAGTGTGAAAATCTATGGATAATATTAGGAGAGGTGTTAAAAAAATGTTTATATTGCTATGTGTAGGGATGATTATCTACTGCAATATAATCAAATGTAAGATATAGATTCTTAATTTATATTTTACTGCTGTCTTAAACCATTTAATATAGGCACACAAACTAATCGTAATCATAAACTGATCTTGTTCCCACTCTGCGGTGAAATATTGTATATATATATATACTGTAAAATATGTAAAATAGCTGATAAGATATGACTGACAATTTGTTCCTTCATATAGAAGAACACTAGTCACCAGATTTTTCAACAGAAAATCGATTCTTATATCAGTGAAATCTTCATATTCTAAACTTCATATTTATAACAAAAATACATTCCATCATTGTACCTGTTCTTTGGCGTAAAACTGGAGTGATTTTTAATAATTATTTTTCCATTTTTGCATCAAAAAACTCCATTTTAAAAAAAACGCAAAACAAACTTTGAAATCCCTGAAGTTTTTGCTGTGTTCGCTGTTTCCATGGAGACAAGAATAATTAAGTCAAAATGGCGGTCAATAATTTACATTTAACAATTGAGAATAAAGCCTATTTACCAGTGAAATTACAACTTGAAACAAAACCTTTTAAGAAAAAAATGTCTAGATTAAGATACAATTTCATCTGCTAAGCTAAAAATTGTGTACTGTAGATGAAAATGGTAAAAAAAGCTATGAGAAACACTAATTTTGAAAACAATTTTCTTTTGCTCCTTAACTTTTTATTTGAGACGCCCATTCCAGTTGGACTCAATAACTTCAATAAAAACGCTTACTAATTCAGACAATCTCAATCTGTGACATTGCTTCCAGACCCATCTCCTGATGGCTTAAAGATGAGCTGTGCAATATTACAATTTGCAGGGTCACATGACAGTTGCTATGGCAGCCAATGTGTCATAATTGTTAACATTAGGCTGATCTAACAACTTGCCAAGTTTGGTGAAGAATGCTCAAATGAGCTTTGTGTAATTCAGATTTTTGTATATTTTTTGCAAGATGAGCTGGAGCCATGACTTAAGTGCACTGAGGAAGTGAAAATCATATTGCTGGATCTTTTGCAACCAGCGAGCCACTTGTCCCTCTGGACATTTAAAGTTCAACAACCAACAAAGGGAAGAATTGGAGGACTTATCAGAGCCACTTTAGGTTTTGAAATGCTTCTTCATCTACACCCCAGACAAATGGTTGATTATTTTCCATTAATCGATTGAGGGCTTTGCGATATCTGCTAAACTTCTTATAAATCTGCAATAGTACGAGCACAAACCCAGGAATGTGGCCAGGACTTCACCATTTGGGTTTTGGCGGATCAGTTGAAACACCATCTTTGCTTATCAAATGACTAATATATCTCACTTCTTCATGGAATAGATAGCATTTGCTTGGGGAAAGTTTTAATCCAGCCTTTTCAAGAGAATCCAGCACTTGCTGCAAACTCTTCAACTTCTCGTTGAATGGCTGGAACAGTACACAGGCCAAATGTCATGACCCGAAATTGCCACAGTCCTCCAACGGTGAAAGCTATTTCTGCCAGTAACCACTTTTGAGGTCAAGTGTAGAAAACCATCGGGAGCCACTCAGTGCATCCAATGTGTCATCAATGTGTAATCTAAGCAAAATCGAGGGATGGGGGGGGATGACCTCGGGCTTGATGATGGCTATTATTTCCTGCTGCTATATATTCAAACAACTTCCAAGAAGACTACCGGTTGCCAAACCAGACGTCATGAACCAGGCAGTCTTCTTGGAAGTTGTTTGATTGGCTTTCTCGACCCAATGTCGATCTGATATCTCACCACATCTGTTCCACGTAAGTCTTCAGGTCTTCTTGAAAATACATCTGCATTTTTACAAAGGAGGTCATAGATTTTGTGCTTCAGTATTCAAATCATTGGTATAGAGCCTTTGTCAAGTGGGCAGGGATTTATTTGGAAGCTGTTTCTTCAACCACTGCTGCAATTGTCTCACATTTCGCCAAGTGTGTTCCTGCTATCTTCAGACACATAGGCCATTCTCACGGGAACTATTTGAACATCTTTAGATAAACTTGTCAGAACTTTACCCACCAATACATCAGGGATTGTTTGTCTATCTGGTGGCTCGATAATTCCTAGATTCTTTCCTCTTGAATACCCCAACACATTGATTCAAAAGATGACTTTCAGAGCTGCAGTTCCAACACTTCCTTTTCATTCTCGAAAGATTCTCTGGAGGAGACTTAGACCATCTCCCTCATCGATTCATATCCCTCACAAACTTGCAAATCTCGTTCGTAATCTGTTTCAACTCCTTCAGCAAATCTGGAGATGGGTCAACAGCTGAAGAATAGTACAAAGGATGAATAGTTAGCACGCTTGTCTGATGAAAATTAGACAAAATTGTTGTTGCCTGTCCTTTTTGTATCTGCGTAGCAGATATAATGCTATCGACTTGTTAATGTTAATGTTTAAGTGTGTTAGCTTTTTGCCATTCAGCGATGAGCTTATATAAAATAGGCAACGTTAGCCAATCAGCAATTGGCTTACAACTAACAGTGATGTAATGTTTCACAAGGAATTACATCATTCAATTTGCCTGTTCGCAGGCTAGATCTTAAATTCAACATGGCGCATATCAGTTGAAATGCAAAAATATATTGACAAAACGTCGTTAATTCATATAAAAACGTGGAAATACAAAGGTTTTCAATACGTATCGACTAGAACGAATGCTTTAAAATATGTGGCCAATTTCAAATGTAGTTCTATTTCTGAAGGAGAAACTAAACAGTTTAAAGTATGCATCAAATCAACAGCATCTTTATGTTCTATACTATTTTTTAACATAGCAAACGTGACCTGACCTGCTGAATATCAATAACATTTGAGCATAGTTAATAGAGACAGGGTTTGGAAGCTGGGGGTGTGGCCAAATTATGTTATTGTTCTATGTCACGTGACAATACGAGTGCATTGAAATTCGAGAAGTATAAAAGGGAAACCTTACTCTATGGCTATAGCTCACTTAAAAAGCATGTTTTTTTGAAAGATCTTTTGGAAGGCAGGAGCTAATTGCTCAATTTATGGTTGCGGAACTAGTAGAAAGCATGTAGGTGTTGGTATTTTTCGAATTCCAACAAAATACGATGATTTATCGACGAAAACTCACGAAGCGTGGGTGCGCCTAGCCCGAGTGCAGGCCCACTGATGGAGAAGAATAGTGGACCTGCACGGAAGACCGGGTATTTTATGTTTTCCGCGATCATACACAAATGCAGCATTCTGATTGGCTGTTTGAAATTGCCGTTTGGAACGAGCGGGACTCTCAACATTCTTTTCGCTTGTCGTGTTCTTTACCAAATTGAATAATTGATACAAATTTCGTACTTTCCGCCCACAAGCATTGCACACATGATCTGATAAACGTGACGATTTATTTATAACAATGCTCATGGAAGCGCAAATCAATGCTAATGTGGTACCACGGCTTCCCTCACGTTTTGACATTTTAAGTATATTTTCTGTCTAAATTTGTCCTAACTTGCCTGTTCCGAATTTAGTTGAGAATGAGCACTTGCAAATTTGGCAAAAGTTATTTAAATAGACTTGCTTGCTTGCTTTTTTGGAGTTGATATATCCATTCATACTTTATTTTTATTTTGGATACTCAGAGAAAATCCCGCAATGTTTTCATGCGAGTTTGTTTATTTTTTGCTTTGCTGTAATTGGTTATTTTTTGACACTTGACTCGCTCGAGTTATCCCTCGTTGAGAGAAGCTTGTATAATTAAATATGGTGTTTCAATTGTAGGGCATATGTAAATTTAATACTGATTTACATAATATATACGCTTCAGTAATTATGCATGGGGTTCAAACCATATGCTCAAATCTACTGGAATACAGAAATTCAGGATAAATCCCACTAAATCATACTTTTCTTTAACATGTATTATAATATAAGCAAAAGTGCAATTTCAGAGAGTTATATCATTTAATATATGCCCAATTGCTTATGGATTGATATGAGCTAGCTGATATAAGCACTTAATCAGAATATAAGATCTACAAGATAATTTTTATTTTCGTATATACAATTCAGTGAAATGGTGGTAGACTGGTAGTACTTGTGTAAAATATACTTGTATATTAACAAGGTTTTTGGTCATGTTTATAGTTCCCACCTGCAAAAGACTTGTGCCTGGAGCTGTTCTTTCCCTAAATTTACCAGAGAAAAGCATACCCTCCACCTCCATAACTGCACCCAGAAGTAAACTTGTTCGACACAAGCCCAAATAAAAACAATACCATTCAAGCCTCGAATATTTTAAAAAGGTTGAGAAATTTGTGGTTGTAGGACTTGGAATTATTAACCTCAAATGTGACTGAAAAAGCCCCCTCCTGGCTTAATAGAAGATTTATGGTTATTTATTCTGTGCAAGACAGAATATCTGTAAAGATGAACTATACAGATCAAGCAAGCATTGGATAAACTATAAGACTACAACATTATATCAAGAAACACAGTATTTATATTTGTTTGGGATTGTATTGTTGAAATAATTTTAAATTGATTTCATAATTTTTTTATTGAACAAAAGTCTATATCTACAAAAACCACTATCAGATACAATTTTGGTCGACTCCTTCAAGAAAGAGAACAAATAATATGCATAAATTAGTATTTACATTGTGGGTAGGCTCAGATTCAAGCTGTTGGGGTTCTCTGTGCATGCTATGGTGCATGCAAGAGCCCCAACATATGGAATCTGAGCTTACATTGAAGAATAGTGTAGATACTATTTACAGCTGAAGTTCACTGTCAACCTTTAACTGTTTCCAAGTAATTATACTTGTTAAGGATATCTCGTGCAAAGGAGAATCCTCTGACAGTTGCGTATAGTTTGATAATGTTTTCAAAACATAAGTTTTGACACTCCTTTGACACTGCAACATCGCATTGTTCAACCATATTGTTCCACAAACTTTTTGCTAATGGAGAAGCTTGGACCTCCTCAACAACTTTATCCACAATGTAATGGGGTATGTTTGCCAATTCTTGTGTGCTTTCTAAGGGGCTGTTAATTCCAAAGTTTGTTCTGGTTTTTGGCAATGAATATGATTCTTTAGATGCGAGTCTGGTGTTATAACTATGTATTTTTTTAACTGGGACAAACAGGTCATTGAAAACAAATGGCAATTTATCATTGTGATATTTATGCATAAAAATGGTTGTAGGTAATGTAAATAGATCTGACAATTGGATGATATTAAGGAGTTTGAAGATTGGACTAGAGTGAGAGTCGAATTTAGAGAAAGTAATTATACGTACAGCCTTTCTTTGTAGAACATAGAGAGAGTTCAGGGATGTGGGATACGTTTAGCCCCAAGCAATCACACCATAGGTTAAGAAAGGATATATTAAAGCATAATATAATTTAATTAAAGGTAGGTTACAGTCGATTCTGCGCATGCGCGGTGAGTTTGTTACGAGTAGCCTACTCATATTACAAACATAACACGTTTCCAGTCCTAAAGCATAATAAACACACGCGCGGCCGCCTTATAATCAATATTCATTCGACTGTCGCCATTGGAAGGAGTGATAGTCCTTCAAATATAAGCCATCGTAGCAGATCTGAGGCTAGAAAAGAATACGACAAGAAAAGAGACGCATCTAAAGTGTCGTTATTTGATGCTATCGAGAGGTGGAGAGCGTTCAAAGAAGATCACAACGTCAAAACCGATCAGCATGTCGCAGAGTTTCTGCTTTTACGCTTTTTATTTACTTTCTGTTACATATTCTGTAATGTTTTAGCAACGTAGAAACTCAAACAGAGAGCACAACGACAATGTGGCCATTGTCTGGCACTGAAGGAGAACAATGTACCCCACATCTAACTAGAAGACGCTCAAAAAGCAGCATGTGTTCGCCAGGTAATGAAGTTGTTGAATCTTTGAGTTTTTTTTATTTGATCTTGTTTTTATTTTATTCAATATATTCTTTTTTCTCTATTAAATAAATCCGTATGCAGTGACATCCTCAACACCGGCGTATATTAACTGTCTAATTAATTGAATTGTCTTAATTATGGTAATTCACTTGGTAATTGGAATTATAAAGTTGAATTTGTTATTAGGTTTGGACGCAAGTTCGGTAAGAGAACACAACGATGGTGCCATGTTCGTGTTCTGGAGCCAATCAGTACAACTACATCCTGGAACTTTTGCTTAAGCTGTTCGAGAAGAGAATCAGTTCTGGGGGAACTGTAGATAGACGAATTGGTTTACTAAGCGAAGACCCAAGAAAGAAGGATTGCCCCAAACATAGCTGCTATTCACCCACCTTCAGTAAAAGCACTAGTTGAAGCCCATCAATGATCAATCAAGATTTTGATGAGATTACTGTGGGTAGGCAGTCTATCAGGCAGGCAGTCTATCTAGGAGAAGGAAAACTCTGATTTAAAACCTCCAGACCCCACTTTCGGGTCAGGCTGTCCATGTAGGACTGATTGATGCAAATCAAAATTTTGTCAGTGTGTCCTAGGCATGCTGATGAGCTCTGATATGGAGCAAAACAGCCATACATTCAGCCATAGACATATTTTCTAGGGGGGGCACCCACCCCAGAAAATTTTCCCACATCTAAATGAAATTTGCACCCCCACCTCCCAGAAAATGAAATGCTAAATGACAGTAGTGATGTAGTATGATTTAAATATAAAGTGACAGATTTCGTTTGCACACACCCCCTCCCCCCCCCCCCCATCTATGCATTTACCGACTCTTTTCCATCTGGAAGAAATGTGATTGATGAACTGATTTAATTAATTTTGTACCAAGAATATGAAATATTATACAATTAATAATTAATATGTAAATAGAACAAGGTTATTTTGCTGATACATGTACCAAGAACTTGGTGGCCAATAAAATACAGTCGATGACCAGGAATTTATTGAAGAATTTGTTTTAGGCTACAGCAAATCATGACCAGCAAAGTAACCTTTAGCAATAACTGCACACTGACTGTGACTTGTCTATGGTTAAACTGAGAGTAGAAATTACAATGTAGGGCTCCAGGCACAACCCAATAAGTTAATTGTTCCCATACTATTTTTAGTATTGAACTCCACTAGTAAATAACAAAAAACAAAACTGCCTGCTAGAACTTCTTGTTAATAACCACATGCAAGAATTTGTTAACACATTAAAAGGCTCTACTCTTATTTATAATTCCATATCCAGCAAATAATGGAAGTAAACCCTAACCATATAGCCTGTGAACAGTCTACATAAATTTTGTTACCTGTATGTATTGACTGTGAATCAGCAAACAATAACGTGTTCTGATCATGCGAGAATCAGGGAGAAATTGTGATAGGCTAAACAATAATTATATAGAATAATATGACACGATAGACTATAAAAACCGTAATTATGCACAAATAATATGAAGATGTGACAGAACAATCTTTTGTTTGTCGATTCGCAGTCTATACACAGGAAACAAAATTTCTGTGTACACTGTGCACAGGCTACTAATTCCATAATGCAGGCAATTAAATTGTCTGCTTTTAGACAAAATAGAACATAAATAAAGGATCATATGCTTAATATCTACAAGCGTGCAGGCCTATATCCTGTGTACACACCATTGGGTGAAGGCTAACGAGCATGTATGGCAACAACACAGCAGCTTGGAACAACCCTTCTGTTACCCCTTCCCAACCTTCCATGTTGCCATAGTACATATTGTCTATATGCTGCATGGCAAAAATTGTGATTATCTCTGACATTGTTCAGAACGAGAACATCCTCCCTGTATCTCATTGCAATCTCCGGAACATTGCCATCAGTAACTACTTGTCTAAATACATTTGTTCTGGAAATGCATGGATGTCTTGCTGTTGCACAGCATTTGTTCTCATCCTGCGTTGGCATAATGCAGTGGCCACAATTGCACCACTCAGGGGTTTCGTTGTCGGGATCTGGGCTTGGTGGTTGTGGTTGATCCGTGCCTGCCAACTCACCATTCACCACATCAGCAAATGCTGCTGGCTGTCTTTCTTAGAAGCTCTAAAGCAAATCTTCTAAGGGCATCGATTTCCATTGCTTCTATTAGGTTCTAAAAAGATAATTAGCAAAGGGACTGTTCACACTGTTGCACTGGTAACACTAACATTATGTCAATGAGTAAAATCAACTGAAGACAGAGTGAAATAATAAAGCAGGCCACATTTCAATAGGTGGGGGGGGGAAAACTTTATCTTTTTACTCTGTAGATAAATATTGTCAGATGATTTTAGTCATAAAAGAAAGAGCTTCAAAAGGCAGGTTTGTGCTCTCAGATGCTAGAATGTTGGGAACCACATAGAACCGCTAGAACAAAAGCTGTTTACGCTTTTACACGGACAATAATTCTGCCCTTTTTCGCGAAGACAGGCGCCGCGACAAGAACATGTAGTGATATTGTTGTCTACATTGGGCACTGCAGCAACACTTTCGATCACACTTGTTTCGAATTCGTCAAGCGAGAGGCCTTCTTCCAGTGCTTCTGCCATGACTGCAACAACAACTCTGGCAACATGTTTCGAACGAGAGATACCACATGAAATATTTTCATGATTATACACATTTATAACACTTCCAAGTCATTAAATTCCAAAAGTAAACACAAATTATCTTTCAATGATCGAACTCGCACTTTCGGGATTTCGCCGAATGTACTAATCGTGTTCCGAACACCTGTCATATACTTCGTGTTATATAGTCAATGTGGTTCAAAACAAAAACAAAAAATGTAAACACAGCCCGCGCATGCGCAGAATCGACTGTAACCTACCTTTAAAGTGTTGATATCCGTAAGATAACGCATTTTAGAAAGAATACCTATACTTCGTTTTATTTTTTTACCAATATAGTCAATGTAACTCTTCCAATTCAAATGAGAGTCAATAAAAACTCCAAGATACCTTGTACTATATACTCTTTTTAGTTCAATACTATTAATTTCTAGCTTAATGTCATAAGTGATCTTTTTTTGTACAGGATGGAACAAGATAAAATTTGATTTATCTATATTCAGAGACAATTTATTAGCACAAAGCCATGTATGAATGTTAAATAATTCTTTATTCATATCCGAATTGAGAGTCACAAGATTTTTATGTTTATAAAATAAGTTTGAATCATCTGCGAAAAGGTGGAAATCCATATATAAAAGTCATTGATATATAAGAGGAAAAGTAGTGGGCCAAGCACTGATCCTTGGGGTACACCACAATTTACTGAACTGAAATCTGAGGATATGTTATCCAAAGTCACAAAATGTTGTCGATTGCTAAGATACGAGACAAACCATTCCTTGGCAATACCTCGAATGCCATACTTTTCCATTTTTCCGATCAGAATATTATGATCAATGGTATCAAATGCCTTGCTAAAATCAAGAAATATTCCACATGAATAGTTTCTATCCTCTATTGCTTGTTGAATTTTGTCAATAATGCATAATACAGCATGGCTAGTTGAATGCTGAGTTCGAAAACCAAATTGCTTTTCATATAGAATATCATATTTAAGAAAGTTCATAACTCTCTTATACATGAGTTTTTCTAATATTTTATTAAACACTGTTAATAGAGAAATTGGTCAATAGTTGTTTGGGGAACTTTGCATACCCTTTTTAAAAATTGGAATAACTTGAGCTATTTTTAGATTACTAGGTACTATTCCTTGAGATAAAGAAGCATTGAATACTATTTCCAGGCGCTTACGAATTACATGCTTCAGGATCTTCATTACTCTTATTGGTACACTAAATGGTCCACAGGCCTTACCAAGTTTTAGACTTGAAATTTCAGTTTCAATTTCTGTAGGTGTTACTGGATAAATGTAAAAGCTATCAGAATATGTTTTGTCTAGATAATCAAGTGGAGAATGGTTTACATTTGGAATGGAGTTTGCTAAGTTGCTACCAATATTAGCAAAATAATTTGAAAAATAATTAGCCATTTCCTTAATTTCATTAGCCATTTCCCATATTTCATAACTTCCATCTTGGATTTTAGCTGGGACATGATTGGATTTTGTTTTTAGATGTATAATTTGCTTGATTCCTTTCAGTAGCGTAGCCAGCCCGCCGATTTAGTCCCGCTATGCAAATTTCTAAATAAATGAATAATGATAATGATTTGAAATTTGCATAGCGGGACCAAATCGGCGGGCTGGCTATGCCACTGATTCCTTTCCGTATTAATTTACTATTATTAACATTTTTTTCAAAGTAATTATTATAATATTGTCTTTTTCTGATTCGCAAAAGATGATTTACTTTATTTCGATAAAATTTAAATCTATTATAGTAGTAAGGTGACTTTGTTTTTAGAAATTTTTTATATAGCCTATTTTTTACTTTAATAGAATTCTTAATTCCATTTGTTACCCAAGGTTTAGACTGGGTTTTGATCTCTCTTTTAGATAATTGTTTGATTGGTATATGCTTATCAACAATTTCAGTTATTTTATCATAAAATGAGTGAAACAATTCTGAAGGATTTTGTTCATTAGGCAGAAGTTGCGAGTACCAGTCAATTGACAGAACCTCAGCTATTAATGCGGATTCATTTAATTTTGAATAATCCCTTTTAAATATTTTTACATTATTTGGTAGTGTTGAATATTTATTAATTATTAGAAAATTAGGTAAATGGTCTGTAAGATCATCAATTAAGTTGCCACTAATGGCAAAATGTTCAAGTGAGTTAAAAAAGATATTATCAATTAAAGTTGCAGTATGATCAGTTATTCGAGTTGGTTGCAGAATATATGGTTGGAAAAAAGAGGTTCCTAATATATTAATGAATTCATCAGTTTTGGGGTGAGATTCATAATTTAGAAGATCCAGATTAAAGTCACCCATAATCATGCAATACTTTCAACTTGTTTCTCTGGATAAACCTTGATTGGTGAGACTTTTCCCTATTTTTCGGATGATAGACAAAACCTTCTCGCGATGCAGTTATGACGTTCAAATGTGTGGTTGGAGCAGCATCTCGCTATCTTTCCCGCCATTTTGTCAAAAGATCAGACATAAGTGGTCGTTGTACCAGAAATTGCGAGTCATTCAACATTCCCCTCTATAAAAGTGCTACTGGACAACGAACATTTATCTATCGCGCCATCTCTCTGTGGAACGAACTTCCAGAGGAAATAAAAACGTCTACGTCTGTCAATATTTTTAAGCATAAAGTACTCAAGTATCTATTAGAAAGACATATCCGCGACTGCACATGATACACGGGTCATAATTTTTAATTACTAATTACTAATTACTTCGACAGGCATATCACTTAACTTTAGTGCGTCCGGTTAAAACCAAAGTATTACTTTCTAAATCTTTGGTCAATTTATAGTTTCAACCAGATCCTTAGTCTCTAGTATTTTCGGTTTAAATTTCTCCTCTCTCGTTTCTTTAATTTATGTCTCTGAAGTGATACACCTGTCGAATTTAAATTAAAAATAAAAATAAAAATAAATAATACCTTAGCAACGTTTGTAAAAGTTATATAGGGGTAGGGATATTATAAAGTAATGTTATGTATATACTGTATGTTTGTAATTGACTCTGAAAAGCCTCTTTGGGGAGAGTTAAATAAAGATTGTATTGTATTGTAAAGCCTTTGAAGTTTGCTGGCCTTCCAAACACGATGGTCAGTTTGCCTCGAAATACTACCATTAACGCAGGCTCACATTGTCAGTGGGATTTCTAAAAATAATGTAACTTCATCTTATCTGTAATCATATGCTCTTATCCAAATCTAAAAAGATTCACGCTTGATCGAGTATAAATCGAGATATAAATAGTATAATTTTGAAATAATGACTGCTTCGACTTTGGATTTTAAATCGTCTGGGAGTGACACAGATCGAGGGACTAATTTTTGGAATTCGTCTGTGGTCGAAATTAAATTTTCTGTAGAGGCAGAATGGATTCGGAATGTGAGGGCAGCAAAACGTAAACCAAACTATGGCACAGGAAACATGGATGGTTTGCTTGAAGAAGTTGTGGGAAACAAATTTGAGATGGCTGGGCCACTTATTGACTCATACCTGAAGCAGGTTGGTATGGGAATGAAAAATAAACTTTCCAGATCAAAGGCCACAGGATTAATGAATCCCATTACTATGTTCATACCATGGGCTGCATATCGCCATATTTTGACGATATGCAGTCCAATAAACTTGGCTCAAAGCATTATGTGACTTTGACGGAAATGGACAGCCTGTCGAAGCTTTTTTGTCCCACAAGGTTTGGTGGGAAGAGCTATCTTGGCTACCGGCACTTCAAGAAAGTACCCACAAAGGACAGTATTATGAAAGGCCTGGTGTCTGTTTACAATGGCAAAAGTGTTGTAGTCATTACCAGCTTGACTCCACTTCAGAGTCCGAATTAGCGCTTCGCAAATCGCAAATTGCGAAGCGATTTAAATATTGCGAAAAATTGCAAAGCAATTTTTGTAAAAGTTGCGAAGCTCATTTAGCGATGCTTGATATCCAGCTGTTTTCCGTTTCACTGGAATGTCTCAGACATTCGTGCAAAGTATCTCTCACTTTTTATGACCGCTGCGTGTTTCTCAGACATTGGAATGTCTCAGTCACTCAGACATTCGAGTCCGGCGTGTTAAGAAATGCGTTCTGCGTTGCGATTTGTCGGGCCGATTTCAGATGCACGTTAATGATATTTGAAAAATACGTGGCAAACGTCATCTGGTGACATCATCAACTGAAAATATTCGTCATTAACGTTCAGCAAAACGTAAAATCGGCCGGACAAATCGCTGTGTGTGAACGTACCTTTAGGTAGACATCACAGCTTTCAACTCGCAAGATAGCGAGATGGCTTCGATAATCACTTGTCATGCATCGCCCATATGTTTATACAAAGGTGAGAGCATGCATATTTTTAGAATTTTAACACTGAAGAGTGAAAACTAAAGCTTAATTTTAGAACTAGTGTTTAGAACAGACCTGGAAGAAGAGGACGAAAGTGAAGAATGCTATGAATTGTAAAATGAAATAGTACAAAGCCTTAAAAAACTATTAAACATTACTGTTAGATATCAAATTACCTTTAGATATTAATTATTAAACTTTACCTTTCGTTTTTTGTCTTTATCCAACGCGAAATTACTACTGCGAAGCTGTTTCTTAGTGATAATTCGGACCCTGCACTTTCCTTAGATACTGTCAAGGAACTTCTAACCATTACATTTTATGTTCAGCATTATACTGCTGAAGATTTTGTTGTAGATGCATGCTTGCAGGCACTTATGAACCAACAAATTCTGTAAATGTATTTTGCACAAAATTTAAGTAAATCTATACAGATTTTGCTGGTTCATAGTGGCTGGCTCAAGCAACACTTGATATATTGAACATTGTGCAGTTTAGTATACTGTTTATAGTCGCTGTTTATATGAGTTTGGGTTGTCTGGTTTAACAGGTTACTATTTTTGTATGAGGCTAGCCGGGCTATTTATTGCATAAATATGTGTAATAGTGCCCAGCGCCGCTCAGCTAGGTTTTCTTTATCTAAAAAAACCAACCCATGTTACAGATGAATTAACCCAATTAATGCTAAGAGAGATTTAAGTTAGTAGCTCTCCATATATTAAGTGTATTATGTTTCTGGGAAAAATTGGACATAGCTAGCTAAGCGGGTCTGCCTGCCTCGTATAAACAGCTACTAGTTAGTATAAATTAAATGCAATTTTAGACATCTCGCTCGAGGTAACTTAAAGTTTAAGGGTATGTGTAGGTGGAAATTTTGGAGGCATTCGTTACTTGCTGAAGGCTGGTCTACATCATCAATAGGACCTTCAACGACTCGTACAGGTTTTGTCCTCCGCCATGCGACGACCAGACTAGATGACTCTAGCTCTAAGGGGGTGCGGAGAGAGATTGGTCTGGATTGTGCCACACACAGTCGGAGTTCATCATCTGCCAATGCATCTATGAACTGATCTTTGGTTAATGTCTCGGGCAGCAGGCAAAGGTTCAGGGTATGCCAGGGGAGAATGTGAAACTCTACTTCTTAATTTCATCCTATGGAGTTCTGCTTGTCTCCATTTGCCAAAACGACTCTCTAGTGTGGTTACAAAGGATGAATAGTTAGCACGGTTGTCTGGTGAAAATTAGACAAAATTGTTGTTGCCTGTCCTTTTTGTATCTGCGTAGCAGATATAATGCTATCAACTTGTTAATGTTTAAGTGTGTTAGCTTTTAGCCATTCAGCGATGAGCTTATATAAAATAGGCAACGTTAGCCAATCAGCAATTGGCTTACAACTAACAGTGATGTAATGTTTCACAAGGAATTACATAATTCAATTTGCCTGTTCGCAGGCTAGATCTTAAATTCAACATGGCGCATATCAGTTGAAATGCAAAAATATATTGACAAAACGTGGAAATACGAAGGTTTTCAACACGAAAGTATCGACTAGAACGAATGCTTTATAATATGTGGCCAATTTCAAATGTAGTTGTTCTATTTCTGAAGGAGAAACTAAACAGTTAAACAGTCAAACTGTCGAAGATTAAGCCATTAAGGTATAAGATATACTACAACATAGTAAAAATAAAACATTGTATTGTAATAGCATCTTGTTTATATACAAGGGTGCAATTACAGCTCAGCAAAGGTGCAATTAATGCTCAAATCACACTGCTTTAAACCAATCAAATTGTAGCATTTGGCCTTGATTACAGAAGAGTATATAATTAATGCAGTTATAGTTCTTGACAAATTTTGACACAATAAATTGACAACTATACACAGTTGGTTGCAATATTTAATACCGCAGTATTTTTATATTACAAAATAACACACTTTTAAAAATTGTATATACAGTAGTAATATTATACATATAGTAGAATAGTAGATTGTCTGTTCAAAACATATGAGACAGAACTAAGATGTAAATTGGATAAAAACACTTTAGATACAATAATTATAATTTATTACTTATCTTAATTTTAGCTTAATTTTTTGCTTTAATTACACTATATAATATAGTATTTTCATATGAATTATAATGTTCCTGAAAAGCCCATTAATGAGAGTCATCAATAACACATACTCACAGGAGAACCTGTAGAAAACCATATTGTTAACTAGTCAAACTAACATTAACAACACCAATTATAACACCATTATTCATAATCATCTTTTAAATTATACAGCTAAACTCCAACTAAAGCACCAGAAAGTCTTATAGCGAGAATTGCCTTTTGTTCTGTTGTGCTCAATCCCCGCTCCTTTAATGCATCCCATAATTGCAAAACAGACATTTGTCTTGGGTCAAGATGAGCTGAAGTACTGACCTTAGGTCCATGAACAAGTTTCTCATGTGCCGAACAAGTTTGACAATAGAATGGTTTCAAGGTGATCAACACTTGATTGCTTAGTCTACCCAATTGTCCACATTGTACAACATCCTCACAACTTTCACAAAAACTACACTCTGTCGCATCATTATCTTCCTTTACCCGCCCACATTCACAAATGGAGGGTTGTTTTAAATGTGCAGGGTGTCTAGATTCATGATGGGAAATGTATGCAGAAGGCACTGGATTGTGTTTTGGCAAGTAAAATGCTCTCACATAATTGGCACGCATGACTTGCCACCATTTACCCACAGAACCAGTGGACTTGGACCTGTTGGTTAAGCTCAAGTCAATTTTCACTCCAGCATGTTGGACTCCTTTGCTTGCAGAGAAATAATCCCATATCCAATTCTGTAATTGTTATACAACAAAGCAGCATGATATGGTAAAGCATATGCCATGGTCCAAATAGTAATATTTATTGACAAGGGGGAAAAAAGAGACAGAAGATTAAAATAGTTTGTCAAATTCTCCTTAAGTTGGGCTATCTCAACTGAATTTGTATTCACCTTATTGAATAGAGTCCCAGCATTCCTTAAATACTGAATTGCTTTTGCCAAAGCCTTCTCAGTTTGGAAACTGGGGACTCATTAGCCATCTCCAAACAATCAACCAATCTGTACCCATACCTGGCCAAAGCAATGGCTTGTCGACCAATTAGCCGTGTTGCTAGATTGTTGGCCCTGTGGTTGGAGTCATCATAATGCTTCTTTACAGATTTAGCAACAAAAGATATACCACAACCAGATACAGACTCACCAGAGGTAATGGGACTCCTTAATACCTTCAAAAATTTATCATTACCCCCCCTTTCCAGGGCTTCCTTGTAAGCAAGATTGAGCAAATGCTGCCAGCTATTAATTTCATTGTGTAAAGGCTCCGGTCGTTGACGATTAGCAAATATCCCAATGCGGGGAGGGCCATTTGTCTTAGACCATTACCTGCCATAAATTCAAGCTCCTTACTGTGTACTTGGGCAGGTGTAAGATTTTTCGGGAGCTTTTTTCGAAAGCGATCCAACTTTAGTATTGCTTCCTGCCTATTCTGTGAATTTGGGGGTTGCCAGTTATCAGTTTGGGAATTCCCAATTGTACCTCCTATTCTATTTAAATCACCCTTGCAAACATTAGCATACGGGGATGGAGAAGTGGCTGCCTGGTTGAGCTCATTATTAGCCCAGCTTTGCCAGGACTGATCAGCACTGGGCTAGAATTCCACAGTGCACTGATGCCCGCACACTGTTAAAATGTTCCCCTCTAGCATTTGCATTTCATCAGTGTGCTGTTGCCAAAGATCTTCCATCACTGGATCGTTCTCTGATACACTGAGACAGTGAAGCAAGTAGTGGCAATCCCTACTCCTAACCATTCCTCCAAAATTCCAACAAGTGAGGGAGCCTATTGACATACCTAACTCACTTGTTTCTGGGGCACCATCATCCAAAAACTGAATAACAAAGTGGTCAATATTTTCATTGAACCATATCAGTTTCTCATAAAGTCCCTCGGTATCTCTATATCCAAATTGAGGAGCATATACACCAAGCCAGTGACAGTACGGGATAACCCAGAGTAATTGGTGTTAGGAGAAATAACACCAATGTCAAGACTTTTAACAAATCTATCCACCTTGAAGTCACTAACTATTTTAGGCAAAGATATATCAGCATCACAGAAAGAAAATTCTGGAATTTCATAGCAACGGCTTGCTTTAATGCCTGCTCTGACTTGATATAATCAGTAACAGCTTTCCCAAAGACCCGTTCTATGTATTTACCTCATTTATAACTACTTATTAACTTGTCAACAGTTGCTTGTGAAGCAGTTGAGGTAATTAAATCCCATGCGCCAAAACATGCCCCTTCCTCACTGCCATGGATATAGGTGAGGAGATCATTGGTTTCTTTTCGCCGCCTAAATCTTCTGGTACTACCTGGATCAAAGATGACTTCAAACGTGGTGGCGTTGTTGGCTCTTCTTGACCTAGCCTTTTGGGTCTGTTCTAGCAATATTTTCATGTTGTTGAACTCGTTTTTAAGTTGCTCCAGCCTCTTTTCTTCAACATCTACTTGCTCCTTTGCGACTAATAAGGCTGTTTCTAAATACAAATATATATAGTGTAATTAATATATTAGAGTGCTGAGGAGCATCCTCAAGCACATCCGGCTTTGCAGCTTAAATAATGGTTTAGCCAGAATCAATGGCAGATGGTGCAGTTATACAACGTATAACTCAGGACTCTCTTTGTTAAGTAAAATCATCTGGTGTTAATAGACTCAGTAATATATTTTACCATGAGCATTGCGGCTTTAAAGGAAAATAGTTTTTAAAGATAAATCATAACTGCAAATATAAATGGAACAATAAATATATTTTGATACTATTAGCTGCGCAGTTTAATAAAGTTTGTCAGTAGTTTGAAATTTACACAGATTTTGTATGACATGACTATGCAGTTTTTTAATTTATATGATCTATGTACTATAGAATGTTGACATGCACTCATATAATTTATAAATACCATATCAGTTACATGAACCTACTACATAGTCAATCATAGTCATTGACTATATGTACATTGTGTTGGATATTTATACACACTGTGATTTATTACATCTTCCATCATGTCTGTCTTGCTTTGAACATCAGCGACTCTTACCGCAAAATTTTTCATTTCTAAAGTATAGATTTTACCACATTAGGAAGGAACTTGAACTGACTTGCTCTAAGACAACAACAGATAATTCAAGATGGCATCATACGTTAAAATGCCTTTCAAAACATGGGGTTATAGCGTTTCTACTTACATTTTCTCATTCGCTTTGTGAAGCCATGATGTCGAACTTTCATATGAATTATGGATGCTTATGTTTTAATGCAATATGACGCAAATATTTACCAAATAGGGGTCCCTAAAGCCCAATTTGAGGCATTTTTTGCATTTTACGGGCAAAGTTTTTAGAATAACCTGGGACATCATAATTAATTTTGTTCAAAATCAAGTAAGCTACACAAAAATATCAGAACAAGTGTCTCGGGGGCTTCTCTTTAAACACAGACAACATAATTTATGCTAAAACGGGAATTATTATGAAAACCGAAATTGCATGCAAATATATGCAGTTTTGCAGTTTTCCTTCTCCAACATGCTTCATATTGTCACGTGACATGCTAGAATATATAATCCTGAGTGGGAGTATTTCGAGACAAACTGACCATTGTGAAACCTTGTCTCTATTAACTATGATTTGAGTCAGGAGGCAAAGTAAGAACTGGCAAGTAGCATATTGTCCTAAAACCTATAGAGTTTAAATTTTGCTATATATATAGACCACTTTCATAATTCAGATGAGTTTAAATATTCTTTTATGTGCATCTTAATAAGCCTCATCGACCTCGTTCAGGTTAATAAATTCTATTAAATTTCAGAGAAACGAGGCTGATAAAGCTTACTAAGATGCACATAAAATAATATTTAAACTCATCTGAATGATGAAAGTGGTCTATACTGTAGGATACTATATTGCTTATATCATTTGGATGGGTCTGCCAACGTTTGACCAAATGTCTTGCATATAATATTCCACTGTTGTCGTGAGGAATGCATCTCGCTCAATACTTAGACTGTTCAAGCATTTGGGTCAAATCGAAGTATAATAAATAGGAACAATATGATCATCTTAAAATATTGCAAGATGTAGGGAGAACTAAGGTCTTCGGTTTTCTTATAACAACTTGACCTGTTTACAGTGTAATAATTATCAAGAATATGTGATACTGACCCTTGAACTCTTGAGCGCAATGTGTGTTGTTGGAAATATAATACCCTCATATAGACTGAAATATGTCGAATATTTTACATAGTGTTTGACGAATAGTAGCATGATTTGTACGTTTCTCGTTCGTATTGCACTTATCGTATCATTCCCTTGATGCATTATTGATCTGGTTAAAACACAAGTACGTAACTGAAAATGCGCAAGTATTCTAAGATGCACAGAAGAACATTTTTGTGCGGGTGACTTGGGTGACCGTGGAAGTGCAAGTTTGTGACACTCCCAAAAAGCCACAAAGAGGAAGAAGAAAACAGACAAGGGATATTAAACCTACGGTTTGGCTCTGCCAGCCGTAGTAACTATATACACCTCGTCCCAATGGGAATACTTGTCCCTAGAGTCATGCTATTGATCCAGATCAATAATGCATCAAGGGAATGATACATCATGTGCTTGGCTTGTCGGTTTTCGCAATATTGGCAGAGGTATTCTGAGCAGTAGTGAGAACTACTTACTTTTCGCGGCTAATTGTCCTGAAAACTGTATACCTGTGCAGTGGTATGTAAAAATGTTGATGTCTGATATACAAAAAATTGAAAAAAACACTTTCCGATGCACTTATACTAATTCTGTTGGCACGGTTACTGTCGATGTGAAATTTAAGATTGGTGAGCTCCCAAATGACATGAAGATGTTGGCTTTCTTGTCAGGGGAGCTCAGCAACAGTGCTAAGTATTTCTCTTCTTTTGCTAATGTATCTAGTGATAATGCAAATGACGTTAATGCATCTTTTGGCATTGAGAAAGATAATACCTGGCAACCTTGGCAATATTCTGAAAGGCTGAGTGTTGCAGAAAGTAAAGGCAAATCTTGCTAAGCAAAAGTTGAGCGATTCTACAAAGAGATCTATAATCACAACTTTTATTTCAAGTAAGGGGAGTAGGCAAGAGTTTGTTCCTCCCCTTAGAGCTTTGGTAGATAAGATACATGTAGAACCTCTCCATCTGAAAAACAATGTGTGTGCTCTAGCACATCGATATCTTTTGGATGAAGTTATGCTTCTGTCAAATTTACCATGTTCCGTAAAAACGTTTTTGCAGGTTTCAAGCACTTCGCCTTTTGCAAAGTATATATGTACCATGAAGACTAAATGCCACCTCTCAAGACTTGCCAACAGGATTGTGAGGTGGTTTAATGAAAGTCGAGCCGAGGGAAAAAAGTTTGATTACCGGTTCACCGGTAAGGACTCCAGGACTTTCTTGCATAACTTCATGATGCTTATTGCTGCTGTTGAGTCATCTGCTCGGTCAGGTACAAAGGTGCACTATACTCTACATGTGCTTGCCTATACATGTCTTACTTTGCGAAATTGTGTTTCACTATTCAGTCGTGTTGAAATCAGTGATGAACAATTGGCTGATCTTGAGAAACACTGCAGAACCTATTTTCTTCTTCATTGCCTTTTCTTCACCCACCATCCTTCTTCGTGGACTTTGGGCAATGTTGTGCCTGTCCACACTAAGCAAATGAAGGAAAAATATGGCTTGGGGCTTTCTCAATTCTATGGAGGGTAGGGAAGCTAAGCACATATCTATCTCCCGGTACTGCAGAAATACAAACTACAAGTCCAGGTGGGAACAGGTATTCCTTCATGAATACGTTTCACTTTTGTGGCTAAGAGAAAGAGGCTACATTGTGACAAAGCCACCTTCTACTTCTGTAAGTTATATTCCTAAGCGTGTTGACGATGATCCTAACTTTTGCTTTTGTGGGCGGAAACTGAAGCTGTAGGGTGTCTTTTGCTGTCACCAGTTGCGTGCTGATGTTATTGAAAAAGTTAGCAAGGCAGATAGCAGACGTTGAGGATTTTGTTAAGAATGTGTATGTTTGGTTTCTGAGAAAGAAGTGCACTTAATTTTTATGTAGCAGAGAATGCTTAATATGCCCCACATGTTTACTCAAGGCAACCACAGCATAGTAAATTGTCATCAATAAATTTCTAGTTACAGAAAAATTAAAGTTTGCATGTGTGGCGAAAGGTGAAATTGAGTTTTTAGGTCGTTAATTGAAGTTACTGATTGTTGAAAGTGCCATTTTCTGCATGATATAGACATACTCATTACAAACAAGCTTCCAGGCTTCAATAGTCTGTAAACAGATTTGAACCATCCATATGTTACATATGCATGGTAACAATTTGGCTATTCTGCTGTGGCCCTTTGGTAAACATTTTACTGTAATTTACCTAATTACCTTTACAATGAGGAATTTTAGAAACTGTTAGTATGAATATGTGTTTTAATATTCTAAAACTTATTTTAACTATTTATAAAATTTTGACTCTATTTATAGAATTTTTAACATGTTATAATTTGCAATCACATAAAATATTTAAAGGTTTTATGATTTTAATTGTTTTCATTTTATTTATGCATCTGTGCAAACAAATTAGTACTGTTACTGAAGTAGAAAGAAACCTCCCAACTTGGATTGCGCACATTATTGATCGTGTTGAAAGTCTTTTGAATTTGTTTCCTGATCAAAAAATCAATGAACTGAGACATAGAGAAATAGAGAATAAAGGGAAGTCATAAAAATTCCTTTGAAACAGACACAAAAATCTGTAAATTTAATGATATAATACAAGGGGGGTCGTATACTTCAATCCGAATATTTGTTATTGAAGTATACGACCCCATTGGCATAGGGGGGTCGTTAACTTCAATTGATCCTAAATTTTTCCCTGCGAAAACGTTTTGGGGGGGTGCAAAATATTTTTTGGGGGGTGCGCACCCCCCGCACCCCCCCAGAAAATCCGCCTATGATTGCTCATGCAACTTTGTTGCCCAAATCGTCTGGTGTTTGAGAAAAATACAAAAAAGTCAGGGCGCTTAAGGGAGCGTACTGTGGCTCAATGAATTAATATGTTTAAGGCCCTTCATGCAGTATTGTGATGAGTGGCGAAAATTCATATCAGTCAGGCATCATAGTGTAAACTTTCCGGGGGGTGATACAATTTATGTTTCTTTTTAAATTTCATTAACATTTAGTGATTTAGTGCTTCAAGACAGGGCTTCACATTTTTCTTTAAATATTATTTTGATCTTATGGCGATTTTACACAAACTATGCTGAATTAGAGTCTTTATATTGAACTTGAAACATTTGCTGAAGACGTTGAATTGACATTAAATTGGCGACCTTTCCCCCGGAACACCCAATTTGTTGTGCAATCTCAAATGCGGTGATTGAACATTATCATTTATATTATTTGACATTTGCTTTCGAGAATATGGTTATGACAAAAATATTTAAAGACTATCTCAAATGCGAGTTTGCAGATTATATAAATGATAAGGAAGGTAAATGTGGTAGCAGTTTAAAGGCTATATTATTTCAAATACAACTATAGCCTTATGAACTAAAGGGGCAATGCCAATGTGGCAATGTCAATAAACTTGTGCAAGTCGATGGCTGGATATATATAGTATACTGCGTGTATTCGATCTGTATTATGAACTATCAAAACAGTGTATACTATAGTATCCGATTTATATTATAACCTCCATGGTATAAAACGGAATCATATAAACGTGCTGCAAAGCCTGCAGTCCCAATAGTCGTGTTAATTTAAACTTTACAGAATACCTTGAATTGATGGGATATAATTGTATTGGGATGTATAATATTTTAAAATAAAATGTAAATTCTGATTTTCTGTGATATAAATAATTACGTTTGAAGTGTGATATATTAGATATGCATTGTCATTGACATTGTTAGGAAAACGAAAGTTACACAGTATTTCCGCTTTGAAAAAAATCCCCTTAAAAATTGTGTCGGTGTTCTAGTTGAAGGCAGTGGCCGACTATACACCCTTAGTTTTTATACTATTTCACCAAACAATTCAGATTTCCGACTTGGACTTACTTAACTTGGGCTAATATATAATAGCCGCCCATGTGCAAAATTTGAAGTGACAGTCCGGAATTATAGAGTACAAACATATAAAGTAGTCATATTACTGTAAACAAAATTTTCAACACAACATTTAATAATAATATGAACCCTGTAATATTTACAAAACTAAACTATATCATACATGTAACTACTCTTTACTCTTTGTCCTTCTATAACTTAATACTGAGTATAAGTCATAAACATAACGATTAACAAATGTTTTTCTTTCAACACAACGACAACGTAATATTTACTGTAACTATTCATCCACAACATTCATTGAAGTTAAAAATAGGCCTTCGAAAAACAAATGTCATGAGAACTTGACAATCTTGACATATAAATACTGCTACTAGCTATAATTCCATGCATGACTCATCTATTTACGTCAGCAATAAATACGCATACACTTCCCACGGCGAGTTGTGAAATATTCTTTATCTGTAGGATCAAGGAGAGATTTTCCTGAAACAATTACTTGCATTACTTGTAAATTATGGTGTTACAGGATCCAAATTCCAAAATTCAACAAAAATATGTCTTAGTGCTTCCATATTAGGCCCCGTTTACACTATACCGGATCCACATCGTCACGACATCAATTTAAGCCGCTTTACGGCATCCCTGACCCTAGGCTTTTGCCAGTTTGCTGATTTTGTTTAATCGATCATACTATTATAATTTTGGGGCTAAACTCGCTTTGATATGGCTCAATTTGATGTCGTGACCATGCGTATCCGGTATAGTGTAAACGGGGCCTTAATCTTTCGTTTTTCTTACTGAATTTCCCCCCATTTTCACTCCCATTTTCCTCAAAACGTATGGCTCTTTGAAACTTTGCACAATCCTTGGATCCCTAGTTGAATTTGTTGTTCGTAAAGTCTGACATGCCTGAAAAAGTTGTGAAACTTGATAACGAACAGAAGAATGGATTTGTGTGTCGGCAAACTGGCTGTGACGTTGTGTTCAAATTACACTCTGCAAGAGTCCGGTGGTAACCATTACTGTAATTTCAAAGGTATCACTTAAATGTATTGATGCCTTATCTTATACCCTAAGTAATTCTCCTTTGTATATGGAAATGTCTGTTATTGAGCACAAATGGATGCATCAGGGTTGTAATACGTTGATGTATATCCCACCCTTAAGGCAGCCCTTGTTCCTCGTGTCTGCTATCATGCATTTTTAATCGTGCTTCTATGGCCTTGAAGGTAAAGCCAAGTCTGACAGCGTAATTTATTGAGCTTTTTTAATATTCTTAATCAAACAGGTTGAATGCTACCATTTCAAAAGATGTTTGCCAGTATTTACTGTGGTTAAGTTAGCACAAGATTCGCCACCCAGCGAAGTGTCACATTCAATACCCTATATTGAATTCGTCTACGATATCAAAATGATACAGTGTTTCTTGGCCTCTGGAAATTATTGAAAATTTTGTTTAAGGGCGATATATTGCACGCTGTGATATGGAAGGCAACAAAATTTTCCTCCGAAACAAAATATACGTTATTTTCTTATATATTGCTCTCCGAGCTTTGAAAAGTAAATGGCATAAATAGACAAGTCTATTTCTTCAAATTAACTACATTAAACTGCCTTTCCTAGCGAGCTTTCCGTGCGAGCTATGCGCGTGACTGAACACACTTGTGTAAGGTGAGTAATTATCATATTTATATTTTCTTTGTACGTTTATACAATGGCTTCAGCAAGTGTCATGAATCCTACTTCTATTGAAGCGGATATTATAAGTGATTTGCTGAGATATTTTTCTGCTCGACCAACTGCCGAACAAAATGCAATAGTTAAGCATCGACCAACACCACAATTGACCGTTACGACAAGGGGGAGAGCGTTTCAGTAGGCTTGGTATGAGAGGAAAGATTGGCTTTGTGGCACCTCTGTGTTGGGAAAGTTATTTTCCTGGCCTTGTCTTTTGTTTTGCCGTGGAAACCTTGCCAACGTGGATGAAGAATGGCTTCGTGAATATGCAAGGCTTCCTCTCCGATTGCAAAAAGCATGAAGAGCCAAAGTCACACATGAGTGCTTTTAAGACCTGGAAGACGTTTGGAGCCGGTGTGCGAGTGGATTCTCTGCTCTCTCAAGCAAGACAAGATGAAATTCAGCGCCACAATGAAGAGGTAAGGCAAAATAGAGAAATATTAAAAACTATTACCGAAGCTGTTTTGTACTTGTCTAGACAAGAGCTGGCATTCAGAGGCCATGATGAATCGGAAGGTAGCCTGAATAGAGGTAATTATAGGCAGTTACTTATGGGGTGCCATATCCGCCAGAATTATATAAATACGATATTATCATCCATTTTTTATAATTAGCTACCTTATTTTTATTATTATTCAGATTATTTTTGTTATTATTCAGCCTATTTATTATTATTCAGCTTATTTTTATTATTATTCAGCTTATTTTTAATATTATTCAGCTTATTTTTATTATTATTCAGCCAATATTTTTAATTATTCAGCTCATTTTTAATTATTCAGCTTATTTTTATTATTATTCAGCTTATTTTTATTATTATTCAGCTTATTTTTATTATTATTCAACTTATTTTTTATTATTCAGCTTATTTTATTATTATTCAGCTTATTTTTATTATTATTCAGCTTATTTTTTATTATTCAGCTTATTTTTTATCATTCAGCTTATTTTTATTATGCAGCTTATTTTTTATTATTCAGCTTTTTTATTATGCAGCTTATTTTTATTATTCAGCTCCAATTTTCATTAGCCAGAGGTCTGGGACTAGCGCGGCCATGTGGACCGGAATTCATTGAAAATTCACTTTCAAAATGGCGGAAAACAATGTTGGTGACAATTTTAATTTGAGAGAAATGGTGTATAGAAAACTACGTTCTGTAGAGCAACTACTTACACAGCAAACCAATAATAACTTGTTAGATATACCTAGTTTTTTAGAAACAATTGAAACATTGATGCAATGCGTTGTTTTGTTGGACTCTTTTGAATCGGTTTCCGAAAATGTTATGCGTTGTTTAATGCAAGCATATAACCTGCTGTCGAGGAACACTAACGATATCAGAAGAAACAACAATCAAGCACAGCTCAATAATGGCACTGGTTCAGTTGGTCGTCCTTCGTTAATTATCTCAAGGGAGCAAGTCGAGTATTTGATGGAATGCAATTTCATGGTCAAAGAGATGAGTGACATACTCGGCGTATCCAAAAGAACAGTTGAAAGAAGAATGAATCAATATGAGCTAACAAACATGAATAGGTTCACCGCAATAAATGATGAGCGATTGGATGCCACAGTGAATGAAATCAAAAGTTTGTCACCAGATTGTGGTTCCAAATTATTATCTGGATATCTTCGAGCAAGAAATATCCATGTTCAAAGAAGACGTGTCAGGGAATCCCTTACTAGGGTTGATCCATTGGGTATTCAAGCTCGGCGTTGTAGAACAGTTCATCGAAGGGTCTATAACGTTTCACATCCTCTTGCTTTATCGCACTTTGACGGAAATCATAAACTTATACGCTGGCGCTTGGTTGTGCATGGATGTGTTGATGGGTATACCCGCATACCTGTGTACTTACAGTGCAGAAACAACAATAAGGCAAACACTGTTCTAGCGCTTTTTATGAAGGCTGTAGATGATTGGGGTAGTGCGATGTGACAAGGGCGGAGAGAATGTCGATGTTACTCGTTATATGCTTGGTCATCCAATGCGAGGGCCGGATCGTGGGTCTGCAATAACTGGCAAGAGTGTACATAATCAGCGCATAGAGCGGCTGTGGCGTGATGTCTTTCAAGGAGTGTTGAAACCGTTTTACATTCTTTTCTATTTAATGGAAGATTATGGCATACTAGATCCTTGTGATGAAACTGACCTATGGTGTCTATATTATGTATTTTTGAAGGAAATAAATGATTGTTTATCTCGTTGGGTTGAAGCATGGATACGACATCCACTAAGAACTGAGCACAATCGAAGCCCTTTGCAGCAATGGATCACTGGTATGCGCTGGAGTAGTATAAATGTCCCTCAACCAGAGAACAATAACTGGGACCTTTTTGGTATCGATTGGACTGGTCCTATACCCATGGATGGTGAAGCAATTGCAACTACACTGGAAGTCCCAGAAACACTATTTCCAGTTGCTGATGAAAGGAGAATTGAGTTGAATGAAACTTTAATCGAAATAAGCAGCCATCACGGAGATGACATTATGGAGCAATACTACGTTGTACGAAATAGTGTTAGAGCAAAACTTTCAGACCAACGTGGACAAACAACATACTAGGGCTGTTCGGTGTGCAGATATATGGAAAATATCAGTATGAAATCCAATATCAGTACAACTGTACAATATACATAGGAGCACATAATGAAATTGCAATGGGAAACAGTTTCATAAAAGTTTATTAACAATAGTACAGTACATTATATATATATATAGCTAATTCAATAAAGGTTGTCCTTTGCAATAGGGATGAATTTACTGGGGGTGCACACCCCCTCCCTAGTCCTGGCCCAGAGGGGGTGCTATTTTTCATGGTAAAGCATAAACATATTAGAGACAAAATGAGATACAGTAATTTGAGTAATAACATGATGATAAGTGAACTGTGCACAATTTATCAACAAAGCATCATTTAATCAGTTTACTCACTCGCGAATAGCTACAATATTCAATTACTAAGCTTGAAATGTCCGATCCCACTAAACTTTGCACGCTTAGAGTTTAAGGTTTGCAAAGGACAACTTTTTTGAATTAGCTGTAATTATATAACATGTTTTAAAACAAAAGTAATGCTATTAAAACACAACAAATTTTAATTATAAAAATAGTTATAAGATAAACAAAAATACTGCGTATATTAAGTTAAAGTAAAATTGACACTTAGTATGGTAAGAGTTCAAAAAAAATGTGGATAGACAAACAATTTTGTTAATTTCAATTGTTTACCAGTTTCAACAACCGCTAATAGTAACTACTCTAATAAATTATTTACTTTAATCTTAATAATAAATGATTAAAGGTTAAAGGGTTCAATAAGAGAAGAAAAAGAGAGCCTAAGTTCAACCAAACGTGAGCCAAATGGTGATGAGGGCCAAAATGTTTGTGGGAGTTGAAAGCAATCAACAACAAGAAAACATGTTCATGGGCACCCTAGCAAGTGTGGTAATCCAACTGGAACAATATCAAAGTAAAGTATACTAATATACAATCAACTCAGTCACTTGAGTTTCTCCTAATAAACTTACATTCTTGTGTTCAACTAAGGTATACCAAAACCCTTAGCATTTCTAACAGCAAATTGAAAATCAGATTTGAAGTCAACATACTTAGTGTGAACAATAGGAAGATGGAGTATGCAAGAGCAAGTGTTTGCTTTAGGGAACTTTGAGAGAAGACCATTTTTTTCTGGTTCATGCAAGAATTGTAACTGCATTAAAATGCTTCGACAAGAATGAATCAGAACTTAAAACTTGTGGATAGAAACAAAACACTCTTCGGAACACAGAATTCTCAACAACAGCATCAAGCAAACCTAAGCATGTTATTCCACTTTTAAAGCTCTCATAGGCTGCCCTAGTCCTATCAAGGACATACCAGTGAGCAATTTCACAAACCACATCTTTAACATCGCTTATGCTTCGCAGAACTCTTAGGGTGCCAGAAAGCTCTTGAATTTACTCTAATTTCGTATCTACTATCAACCTATTGGCTTCATCGACCGATTCAACAGACATCAAATTTTTAAGAGTCGACTGCAACTCCAGATCATACACATCGTCAATAGAAACATGAACTTTTGCATGGCCTTTAATAAGAGAATCAAATAACACAGGGCTAAAACAACAAGGACCTATTCCAGCATGAACTAGAGCCATTGAAATTAACTGACCAGCCATGACATACTCGTCATGTTTCAGAGCCTTGGCATCATAAGACAACAACCTTGAATGTTCTTGCCCACAAAAAAGTTTGCTTGATAATATTGCTTCAAGGGATAAAGTAAAAAATTCCCTCATTGGCCCCCCCATATCCACTGCACCTTCAGAGAGACCAACATCATCAGTAAATTTTACTGATAAATAACTTCTTGTTTGGAGAAAAAGACTTCCTGGTCATTCCTTGAAAAATGCCATCGCAAATATTACTGCGGCATATATTGAATTTGGAAATTTTTTCATTTTCGATGTTGGCAGATGCAAGCTGTTGTAAAATATCACTAATATCTATAACAACTTCATCAACCTTTGGACAATTTTCATCATCCTTTTCTTCAATTAGTTCAGTATCTTCATCTGATTTTCAGCATTAATCTCATGGAACAGAAGAGAGGCATACAGAAAATCATCACTTTCTTGTGTGTCCTGCATCTTGGTAGACTCTGGGTTGCCACCAACCTATATGAACAAACTTAGTGATTGGTTGTTCATTATAACAATAAAAGACAATTAATTATAGAAATCATCTTTCTAAGGAAGTTTAATATTTATTTAATATTTTATTTTTTTATTTAATTTTTTTTTAATTGTTTAATATTTTCATGTTACCATGGCAACCACAGAACCACTATTGTTTTTAATCATCAAATACTTCATGTGGAAATTCTATACTTCATCTGTTAAGAAAGACTTCATCTGTTGCTGCATGCATGTATTTCTAGTTTTAAGTTGGTATTTACCCAGGTCTCTGGATTGTCTGTTCCACTCGGTTTATGAAGGAAGGCAACCTCAGGTAGTATTTCCTCTTCATCAGCACCATAAGCATCATCAACTTCAATAACACTTATATTCTGATCCCTATGATTTCATATTTATTACATGATTAATTAAGCATTGAAATTCAAATGAGGAAATATCTAGTTCATAGGAACTCAATATAATTTAGACAGGTGGCAGATAGAGACAGGTGGCAGCGGGTTATTCACTATTGGCAAATTAAAAATTAGAGCAAGGGAGGGGGGTGGAATTAAACAAGTGTTTCAACTCATTGCAATTTTGTTGCCAGAAGAAATTTTGGCATTTCCAAGGAAATGTGCTGGGAGCCTAGGAAAAATACATTACAAATAAATAGCAAGGAAATTTTGTTGTCACAAAGGAAATAGGAAGGAAGTTGCCTTATTTCTAATAAATCCTAAGAATACAGCAATTTCCAAGAAAATCCACTTCAGAAACTGCCAAAAATCCTGTCATGCAGAAACTGAAAATCTGAAAATGTTCTGGGGGAGTGCCCCCAAATCCCCTATTAATTCTACTTTGAGTAAACTCTCATTTTGACCAGTGGCATGGGAAGCAATTTGATATGGGGTGGGGGGGGGCATCTTCCTAAAGTAGTGTATAAAGCTTACCTGGTATTTGTAGGGGTAGTTGCCGTATTCTTTGCAGGACATAAGTAAAGATGTTCCCTCAACTTATTCATAGGGAATATATTCATACAATGATTACAGCTCTCTTCTATGATTTCTCCTTGATCTTTGGCTTTAACGATAGCTTTTAAGTCAAGGTTGCATTGTATTGGGCGAATATATGCTCGTCCTTGTCCGACAAACCGTTTGAGAAACTCAATGGTATACCCATTTTCTCCCTCAGCTATAACGGAAAGTTGACGAGAACTAGCCTTTGCGTGCATAAATTCATATCCACCACTATCGGTCAACTTTGGGTATGTTTCCTTTAGTGCAGCCACAACATCAAAGGAAGTTGAGTCTGCTTGTAGGGTTACCTTCTTTTCGCCAAGTCCACCGACGAGCAACTGTTGCTTTTCATCATTATTAGGAACATCTCGCTGAGTGGTGCTCGCAAGACAGAAAAACTTTATTGATATTTCTTTCACTGATTTTCTTCTTTTTGGGGCCTTTGCATGATGATTTGTAGCTGCTCTTCGTTGGGGCGTATTGCCATTGGACGCATTTGTTTGAGTATACGGTGTAAACAGCCGCCGAAATTCATCCCTCGCTCTCGCCGGCCTGTTGTTTGTCTCCGGCTGATTGGTGACTTCTGAAGCTTCTGTACTTCTACTTGTTGAAGGCTGTGAGCTTTGATTTATAAGGCTAGATGCCGCTTGTGACAATAGACGTGCAGCTTCGGCCAGGTCTGATTTTTTGGCCATTTAAATAAAAGTTTTTTCGATAAAAATCAGTATTAGTCATGCGACATACGAAGTAAACAACGACATTCACGCTGAAAAGTGAATAATTTTCAATTCCACATGGCCGCGCTAGTCCCAGACCTCTGGCTAATGAAAAATTGGAGCTGAATAATAAAAATAAGCTGAAAGCTGAATAATTAAAAATCTTGGCTGAATAATAAAAATAAGCTGAATAATAAAAATAAGCTGAATAATAAAAATCAGCTGAATAATAAAAAATAAGCTGAATAATAAAAAATAAGCTGAATAATAATAAAAATAAGCTGAATAATAATAAAAATAAGCTGAATAATAAAAAATAAGCTGAATAATTAAAAATATTGGCTGAATAATAATAAATAGGCTGAATAATAACAAAAATAATCTGAATAATAATAAAAATAAGGTAGCTAATTATAAAAAATGAATGATAATATCGTATTTATATAATTCTGGTGGATATGGCACCCCATAGTTACTTGAGTCTTTTGCTAAGTTTGATTCTGTTTTTGAACGGAGATTGCATGGTAGACTAGCTGATTCGGACAGGGGTGGTGATGCACGATTTACTGGGGTTTCCCCTGAGATCCAAAATGATTTCATTACTTGTCTGGATTCAATTATTGAGGATTGTACTTTCATAAGTGTGCAGGTTGATGAGACATCTGATGTTTCCACCAAAGAGCAGGTAAGTATGATTGCCCATATAGATAAAGGTTGTGAGGTTGTTGAACTACAATTGGGATTTGTACATGTCAGTACAAATAGAGATGCTCCTGCTGTATCCCAGATTGTCAAAGACAAACTTAGTCAGCATTCCAGGATCAAGGACAAACTGAACATGCAAAACTATATGATGGTGCTGCTGTAATGTCGGCCATATAAGTGGTGTCCAGGCTTGAGTTCATGAACAGTATCCTTTTGCATATTTTGTCCATTGTGCAGCTCACAGATTAAATCTTGTTTTGTGTCAGTCTGCCTTCTCCTGTTAAAATTTTCTTTGTTAATGTACAATCTTTGCCATAATACTTTGGGACAATATAGCTTCAATTAAGAAATATAGTTATTATAACATGTTTTAGCATAATTACTCCCCCCACCTGTTTCAATGTTGCGCTCGTGTCAGGAGGTGTCTTGTTTGTGATGTTTTACTTTTTCTGATACCAACATTGAACAGGGTCACAGGAGAACTGAACATAAGATGTGTGATGGAATTTCAATATTTGTCCCATAGTTTCTGGCAAAGATTGTCTGAGGTTTGCACACTTACATACATAGTGATGTCAAAGAATTTTCTTAGTCAGATTATTTCACTTAAAAAGTATATTTATTACTTTAGAAACTAAGAACAGGTATTTTTCCTTTCAGAGGAGCTTGTGTGGTCTATATGTAGGTCATTTTTCGGGGAGGGTGGGCATTTTTATAGTATTTTTACTTGTTAGTAAAATTGCGCTATAAACTTCATATTTCGGACATGTTTATAAGAGATGGATTACAATTGTTTGTGCAAAATGTGGAACTTCATGAAAAAAGTTATTGTTCTAGAGAAGGATATGCCGTTTTTTTCGCGACTATTGACGCCCCTCTTGCCTTAGTGGATGGGGCAAGTGTGGATCTGGTCAAAACTGAAATGATGGATGTCAGACAGCGTATGTTCAAATTACATCGTCAAATACCAAAAGATGAGCAAAAACAAGTCGAACCTTGTGGTCCTTGCTTTGCGAAGCTTATTTTTAAGAATGCAAACATTAGCAAACAATAATATGCTGATAGGATAAGATTATTAGCGATAATCATATGCTTGTCTGTCAACAAACAATTTAGTGAATGAAGCTCACTCAGCTCATACACATATCTCACTATTAAATTTTTTTTTTCTCCGGTTTTTAAGCACATACATTTTATATTTGCTAATTTCTATAACACAATGTGTACAAAAATAATGTTATATTAAAACTATTTTAGTATAGTTAAAATATATGGGAAATAATGGTCTATTTTGAATGGTTCTCACCAGAAAACAGTAAATGAATTTGATATCTCACTGTTTACTTTATAACGGAAGGGAGAATCGTTGCTCAAAAATCATCTCTCACTTGGTTATATCGTCCTTAAAAGTTATGAAATTATGCTGGCATATCTGATATGCATGATGTAAGTCCTCCATAGCGACTTTGTTAAATATAAGTTGCTAAGTCATTTACAGCGCATATAAGGCATAAATATTTAGGCGAGATTCATAGTGAGAACCATCTCGTAGTGAGCTCAATGTCAATGTCACATGTTTGATCAATAAACTAGTATTTTGTTCTGTAGCCCTTTCCAGGAATCACTGCGCCGACGCGTCTAGGCATACTTAATAGTAAATTATTGACAAATCTACAGAAGTATCTAGCAATGTTTTAGAAACTCTATCCTTGAACTCCATCCATGCTTCATGATTGATTCCCTGTGTGTCGAACCTGCATCTGTAGATTGCTCTTAACTATGTGGAAAACATTTTCGACTGGATTGAGGTCGGTCAATGAATAAATCACATAGAGTTACTATGTACATGACTGGTATGTGAAATGGATAATGGTGATGCGTTTACAGACAATCTTTGCCATAATACTTTGGGACAATATAGTTTCTGGCAAAGATTGTAGGTGCCTTTTGTACCTTTACTAGCAATGCCCCTAAAAGAAAAGCATTTCTCACTTCCCATAAGGTTGAGTTCCCAACTCTGGTGATACCAGATGTTACTATCGAGCTGGAGTCATTAGTGTGTTATATAAGAACTATGAGAAACTTTTAGAGATTTTTTAAGGAGTAGTTGACATTGGAAAAGGTAAGTGGCTTGCTACACTTTCTTAATATTCACTTTATCTATTTATTTGTGTTATATCTTTACTTGCAATGGCTGGATGAGAGTAAGTATCTGTAAGTATCTTGACATTTTGTTCATTTATGGTGTGAGTTATTTTTTACTGCATTGGTTTTTTATTCATCATTGTTAGTTTTGTATGATCAGTCCTTGATTTTATTATGCTCTTGCATTTTAGGAAACATCATATGTAATATTCAGAAATATTTTTGGCCCTAGGGGAAATATCCACATAGATACAGCTATTTCAATTAAGGTTGTCCCCGAGCAAAGCGGAAAAGTCGAATACGAGCGCGAAAGGCTTGCTGGGAATCGCTAAAATATTAATGGCCCAAGAATTTGACAAACCTCAGTGGATTCCTAAGGAATTAGCAATCAAACGTATTAAATGTTTTGTGGGCTGTTCTTTGTGGATAATTCCTTTGAGACGTTTTTATGCATCAGTGGCTCAGAGCTGTGAATGAATCAAGGTGGCATTCCCCATTCTGTATATTCATATGTGATTGTGTATTTATGTGAACGACGTCAGTCCTCGTGATAAGTTTCCTTCATTTCTGGCTCTTTGCTGCTAACTGCTTTGCTAGCACATTTGGGCTGTGATGAGTGCAAGAGTGCTTGACGTTAATAGCAAAAAAGCAGTCTGAGGTTTCAATGTTTTGAATAATTCAAAAGTGCTTTATTTGATATTTCAGGAAGAACCTTGCGAGAGTCAGTGATGCTGAAAATTGTCATAATTTTGGTGTTTTTATGAGGTTAATTTTGCATTGAAATGTCCCTCAGAATGCAGCAAATAGCATTTCGAAGCTTTAAAAAAATACTAAATACAAAATTATGAAATACAGCCAGAAGACTCTGAAAATGCGCACGAGTAAGGAGCAGTGATGGGAGGCAAGAAATTTGCATATATTTAACATTTTAGACACATGTCGAATACTATATCATACAATGAATAAATTACAATATATTTTTGGGTAGATGTGCAAACCTCTACACCATTGAGAGCTAGAGTTACCCTACCTGAAGTGACAGAATCTCCGATAATAGATTTTGAATGTGTGTCAGAAAACAGCGACATTTTAAATGTAAACACAGTCGCTGTCTATGTATTCAAAGTGTAATTCACAGGGGGCCCAACTACGGTTTATGTCTGTAAAAAGTGTAAAATAATAAACTTACTTGGAAAAGAATCTGAAAGATTTCCATGAACAATATATATATTAATATTTTGCGGAGAAAGAACAGCAAAGTTTAGTCTATATGAAGTACTTCACAATCGTAAGCAACTGACTAATGCGGGCGCATGTGGAATTAGCCCGCACTGCCTGTCCCGCCCCTTGCAGGCGTTATAATAAGTAGAAGAAAGAAAGGGATGAAACAAAAATCATGTGACATTTTTAAATGCTTCTAACTTAACCGTTTCAACTTAATTTGATTATTTTACTACGTGTTTAGTGTTCTCTTTGATGAACAAAGATAGCCAGTAAAGAAAAAACATAAATAAACTTGTTACTAAATGATTTTTAACAGCAAGCATTCTTCTCCATTTTCGCGATATGTGTATCACGACTAGCCTATCCACGCTGACGTCATGAATTCCCGAAGCCACCGTTCGGATGAAGTTCGGCGCTCGTGAGAAGTTCGGATTGCATCCCGACTTTAAAAATAGCTGTGATTTCTCAGTCCTGTGATCGGTATTGCACCATCTTCGCGCAATTTGCCAAATTTAATTTATTGGAACAAAGCAGTGGAACAAAGCCACAAAGGCAGATCTTCTGTATTATATATATTAAAACGCTTTCAGAAACAAAAAATTTCAAAGTTTGTGTAGATTTTGAAATGTAAGTATTTGGTTTAACCATCATATTGCGTTTGTTTACATAATTTGAGTTATTGTAAACTCACCGTACATTTATGTAAATTTTGTTATAGGAATTGCATGTTTTAAATGCGGAGGAAATTACTGTTATGGACCTTGTCATGAGCGGTCATAATGTGTTCGTTGGAGGCAAACCTGGCACTGGAAAGACATATGCAGTAAAACGTGTTGAGCAGAGCTTGAAGCAAACCAGACATGTTAAAGTAACCTGTACAACTGGGATGGCATGTTCGCTTTATGACGAAGCTATGACCATTCATTCGTTCGCTGGGATTAAAAACTCAAAATTATGGCATTGATTGTTCTTTATTTACTAGTAGAATACAGATGTTAAATTTTTCAACGGCCGTTTCAAATTTCATAGGTACAGTATTCAAATTACATGCACGTCATATGTTCTATAAATTGATAACAGAATAGCGCATACCATTTTGTAATTGATACTTCAGGTTTATCTATCTTATTCGTAGTATTCGTTAACCTATCCTAGCGCAATCCGTGTTGTCATATTGCTAATAATGCTAAAACTTTTTAGTTTGTCCCCTTTTTTTTAATTGTATGTTTGTTTATGATATAATTGAATATTTGAATTACATGTTAACTTTATTATATATTAACCGATAAACCCGTAGCGTGAAGTAGCCAAAAATAGCTTTGAGATGCATTTCCGAACTGTGATCGGAATTCTCCATGTGGACAGGCTAGTCGTGGTACACATAGAACGATCATGTGACCCGTGTTTCAACCCTTCTATTAATTATACTTATTTTATTATTAATTCCATATACGCCCGCATTACTTACCGGTTGAATACTCTACAGTACTTCATATAGACTAAACTTTGCTGTTCTTTCTCTGCAAAATATTAATATATATATTGTTCATGGAAATCTTTCGGATTCTTTTCCAAGTAAGTTTATTATTTTACACTTTTTTACAGACATAAACCGTAGTTGGGCCCCCTGTGTGTAATTGTGTAAATTATTTTATGCTTCTTTAATAATTCTCAAATAATTTGTGAATCTGACAGCTATATGAGATTGGACACTTCTTTGTTCACCGGTGATGAGGGAAACAGCAGTGATGATCCAGGTAGTCTTGCTGAACAGGAATATAGAAAATCCTGTTACTTTGCCATATTATATTGATGGTTAACAGTTAATTTTATGGAACGTTATTGAGCCTATGTATGTCAATGCAGTTTACTACTTAAAAATATTTTGGTAGTGCATGTTGCTTTATAATTGATCACTGTATACAATTTACCTATTTTCCAGTCAGCATGACATATCACAGGCCCTGGAGGAGTTGAATGAAGATAAAGAGCTTGAAGGAAACAACTCAGATGCTGATACAGTACTGCCTAGAAGTAACTTAACACTGCGGTTCGGTTGCGGTTTGTGGGTTAGCGTGTGCGGTTTTGTGCGGTTAGCAGGTGCGGTTTGTGCAGTTAGCAGGTCGGTGTGTGCGGTTAGCGGGTGCTGTGAGTGTGGTTAGCGGGTGAGCTGTGTGCGGTTCAGAATTTCGAATCGCTGCAAAGTGAATCTTCATCATTCGCGATCAAAGGTGGTGCAATTGTTCCCATAACTAAAGTTTCGAACATGCGCAAGCAACACGTTTTAGATATCTTGACGTGGGTAGAATGTTTCACCAGTTATATGACAGTGGTCACGGCATATTTTCCCAATCGCTTGTGTGACTTACTATCATACATGGCGTTAATAATACGTATGGCAAACGCTACAGTGGTAATTGCTGGCTTAAGTATGATCGTGCTTTTCGTCTTGAAGCCGCGGCATCGAGTTTACGCGACTGGAGTCTGCTGAAACCTGACTTATACAGTTACCATACATCGGTCTCCCAAACAGAGGATTGTTCCATTTTGCAGAGCAATAATCGTCGTGAACCGCGAGGCATTCAGAGTACAGCTGAGATCTGCCGCTCGTGGAATTTGGGCACATGTAGTAGTCCTCAGGAAACATGTAGATTTCGGCACTGCTGTAACCGACCAGGGTGCGGTGGCCTTCATTGCAGAATCAATTGTCGAGAAGCACGAGACCGGTCACCACGAAGTCAGTAGATGCAGAGCAGAGTCTAGATAAAGAACAATTATCATTTACTAACAATTTATTACCTTTTTCATGTACTGTTTTAGCTCATTTTCCTCAAACAATATCACCGATTAAATTAAACAATTTTGAAATGCAATTAGTCTCGCATCCAGATCGACAAACTGTTAATTACGTTTTAAATGGCTTGCGTTTTGGCTTCACACTTGATTTTCAACCGCAATTATGTAAATTGAAATCGGCAACATCTAATTGTCCATCTGCGTACGAACATCCGTCAGTTATTGATGAATATTTAGCTAAAGAGGTTAGTCTTGGCAGAGTTTTTGGCCCTACGGATGCTACCCCACTTAAGGATTTACACATTAGTCGTTTTGGCATATGATCCCCAAAAAAGGAGCTGGCTGGCGTGTTCTTTTGGACTTATCTTTCCCATTTGAACATAGTGTTAACGACGGCATAGACAAAGATTATTTTTCTTTGGCTTTACCATTTGGTTTGGCTTTACCATTTGGCTTGCGATCTGCGCCTGGCATCTTTAACACTGTCGCTGATCTGTTTGAGTGGATGTTGATCCATAATTGGAGCGTTGAGGACTTATTGCATTATTTAGACGATTATTTTACTTTAGACGCGGCTCGTACGAACATCTGTGCCATCCGCCTTGCTGCCATTCATCAGGTCGCTCAGCATGTTGGTATTCCATTATTGCCTGAAAAATGTGAGGGTCCTAACAACCCGCATTATTCTTAGGGGATGAATTAAACTCTATCGAAATTTCAGCGCGACTCCCTGCAGACAAGCTCACAGAACTGATTGATCTCCTTCGTGCATGGGGAACCAAGAAGTCATGCAAACCGAAAGAACTTCAATCACTTATAGGCAAATTACATCATGCATGCTCTGTTATTCCTTGTGGTCGAACTTTTATACGACGTCTAATCGATTTATTGAAGGGCGCCCAGCGTTTTCGACCGTTTTTGCAGCTCAACAAAGAATGTCAGTTTAGACATTGCGTGGTGGCAAGAATTTCTACCTACGTGGGACGGCGTTTATTTTTCGATCTACCAGAGTGGACACCTCCGGATTTTTCGCTGTCCTCGGTCGCTTCTGGTAGCCTTGGTTTGGGGTGTACTGTAACAGAGAATGGTTTAACTGTTCATGGTTCCCATCGCAGCAATCCTTGTTCATCGCGTACAAGGAGTTGTTCCCAATTGTTCTTGCCTGCCATGTTTGGGGTGCTAGCTGGGCACGTAAACGCATAATTATGTCTGGCACATCTAAGGACGAACAATTAATGCATCTTCTACGTGAATTGTATCTCGTATGTACACGCTACAACTTAAAAGTCACAGCAACACGTGCCAGGTAAAGCTAATCGATTGGCAGATGTATTATCCCGTTTTCAAATGCAGGAATTCTTCAGATTGGCACCTCAAGCGAAGCCAACACAGGAGCAGGTCTCGCAGGAGTTACTAGTTCGTTTGACTGCACCGCTTTAGTTATCTTATTAACTGCATGCCTAATTTCGTTTTTTAAATAAGTTTAGAGTTGTTAAAGGGTATAATTAGTTTTCTATTGGTTGAAAAATATAATACAGTAGAACCTGAGAATATATCGGCGACCGAACTTTTTGCAGGATTCAAAAAATGAGATTTACTTTTAATACAGCCTTCTTGCGTTTCATAAATGGGGTCTTTTTCTCTAACTTCACATAAAAACACATTCCCAATATTGTCTCTTACTCTCGAAATTCGTTTCGAAGTTCGTTCTGATCATTTACCATAAACAAGCATTGTAAGTGTTCAATAATCGTAAATCATCGGAACGAACTTTCGAAATGAATTTCGTAACTTTGCAACAAACAATTCGAAGTATTGTGACGGTTTTAGCATTTAAAACACTTGTTTGATAATTTTTGAGAATTGATGACATCATTTACAAACATGTGTTAACGACCACCTGTCATTTACAACCGTTTTTACGAGAACCAAGGGTGGTCACAAAACTCAGGTTCTACTGTAATGCAAAACAATGAATGCGTGTGTATCTAATATGCCTTTGCAATAAACCTTTCGTTGTACATCAAGTCGCATGCTGTTGATGTCGGGTAGTTCAGCATTGTTTAGGCACAGCATAGCATACCTGGTTATGACATCGAGTAAATAAGCATTGTTTCGCCACAGCATACCTGGTTGTGACATCGGGTAACTAAGCATTGTTTCAGCACAGCATACCTGGTTGTGACATCGGGTAACTAAGCATTGTTTCGCCACAGCATACCTGGTTGTGACATCGGGTAACTAAGCATTGTTTCAGCACAGCATACCTGGTTGTCACATCGGGTAACTAAGCATTGTTTCAACACAGCATACCTGGTTGTGACAAAATGAAAGTGACCCAGCTATAATTGCCCCAACCATTGCACACATTGCACCATGCACCCCCTCTGAATGAGATTATAAAAAGGAGCAGGTTTTTAAAGGAATAACTTGAAAAGGACATAATTTAAAAGAGTTTTAGCTTACTGTAAAGTGTGATGTAAATAAGAAATACAACTTTATAATATTTCCAATAATAAAATTACTTAATGTTCCCTGTATGCTGCAGTGACTGAAGGATAACGTTTTCTGATTTCCAAAACAACACAAGATGGGCATACTCGCCTATTGCCCATTATGCATTGGTAACCATGTACAGAGCCTGAAATAATGGTCACAATTGTATGGAAAAAATGTCTTACCAAAATGAAATTTGATTGGACATTTTCGGATTTGGTCAGACATTTTTTAATTTCATTTTGGTTCCCAGCCTCCCTACCTGTCACGCACGCTTTCAGCTATGTTTACACACTGTGATTTATCGGGACTGAGCCGATTTCAGAAAGCATTAATGATATTTGTATTTGCTCTGTTTTGTCCAGACAAAATGTCTGACCAATTAAGCATTTGGTTGACAAACTGTAATTTAGTCGGAAAATGTCTGACCGTTATTTCAGGCTCTGATGTAGCTTAACCCATATCAGGAACAAACGTTTTAACAAACTAACTACTTATTTTCTTTAAAGTTCTCCATTGGTGTTTATACCTCTAATTTTAACAGTTTACAAAACCTGTTGCACTTATGCTGCACAAGAAAGTTTTCTATAGCTGTTATTGAGAGGTTTCCAGCACAAAAGTAAATTGAGTTATCATCATCATACAACTTGGCACTTGCAATTTCTGGGTCAAATAAAGTAAACCCAACACCTTGAAGATCAACTGTAATAAGTTGTTCTCCTGACTTGACATAGGAATAATGTGCAAACGATTCAGCTTTTAGTGCAATGGCACTCTGATCTTTAACAAGGATATCACCAGTATTGTTTATATACTTGACGAATGTACCATCAATAAATTGTTCAACAGTGACTGCTTCATCATTTAATTTCCCAGAGTACAGCTTTGTATATGTAAATGTTTCACCATATTCCAAGGGAGCTTCCCGCTGCATCATCTGTGCAAAATGCAGTGCAAGTGCATGCATTTGGGCGACTTTCCTAGTATGGTCATCCACATAATTGAAAAGGTGTGTTAGCTCATTTATACGTTCTGGCTTGTAACGCTTTAAAACCAGTTTGCCACTGACACCTTTCATCCCATTTGCCACTAATGCATCCTGACAACCACCACTAGCAAATTTTTCAACACTCACTGACATAATAACTTCTAGTGGATTCTCCCAATTTTGTGTTTTTTTTTATCATTTGCGCCTATTATATGTAGTGCAACTGCACCTATTTTAAGTGTACTGTAATTAGTATTTTAAGAATTCATTATTATTAGTCTACTAGTTCTACTTGTTGTTTTTTCATGCCTGTTTTCATCTTTTTGTGACGATGGTTGAGATTTCGCAGTTCCTGCTCACACAGTTTCTGTCTTCTGAGCCACAAAGTTTCGCAAGTGTAATTTGAGTTGCAAGCATAGGTTGTGAACGCAATGCCTGTTGTGTTTTTTTAGAAGAGAGACTCTCGCTTCGCCAAACTGAAATTGATGCAATGCATGATGGGAAACAAAAACCTCAGTCATGTACACATTTTTTATTAAAAAATTACCGGTCATACATGTCCAGTAAGCGAGGATATTTGCCGGTCAAACTGAAAAAAATTACCGGTCATTGACCGATGACCGGTACTTATTTCGAGCCCTGGACTTAGGGATCATGGATGACTTATCATTCTCATCTGGGACAGATATTATTAGACTAGTACTACCTTCCTTGTGCGAGCCACTCTTCCCTCTTGTGTTATTTTGTTGGGCCTGATTACCTGTGGATGATAGGCACGAGTCCTTCAAGAGTAGATGGCCATCTGACTCGATAAATCTACCATGTAACAGTTTCCAATTCTTTATTTGACCAATGTTTGTATACGACTGCCCCCTTTCTCCAGCAAGGATATCGCAATGATACTCATCTCCAAAGCCGAAATTATCTTTACATGCTTGCCTCACATTTTGCATTGTCTTTTCCTCGTGTTTGAATGGTACCATTGTTAACGGCCCAATACATGTATACTTTTGCGCTTTACCTTCTACTGCAGCAGCCAGTTGTTGTACTGTGAGGTATTCTTCTTCGTCCACTCTTTCTTTTTTCCCTGTCCTTCTTTCCTGTCCTCTTAGCTGCCAGCTTATTTTTGAAAATCCCCTTGTTTTCGCTTCGACATGATGGCAAAATACAAAATGGCGCGACATAAACACAAACCGGGGGGCATTATTTTAAGTGAGCCTACTTCCGGTATATGGCACGCGTGGGCTGATGGCATGCATGGGCCACGGCTGTACTTTACAAATACTTTGCATTTCGTTTTGATTTGATTTCATATTAATTTACTTTTGTTTTAGCTTAAAATTTAAAATAAAAAAGTTTAATACTAAAAAATATCTAATGACATTCATTTTATAGTTAAACACAAAGTGATATTGATTTTAAAAACAATTAAATTTATGCATTCTAAATAATAAAAGTTATTAAAATAAAATAAGTAAGAAATGTTTGATGGCACGCATGGGCCACCATAGATATGCTAAATCTACGACGCGAGTCCATAGTTTTTATCTGTGTATATGAAACTTAATTTACATAATGCATGTGTTGGTTTGTATATTCGTCTAATAGAAGTATCTTCCAAGAACAAAATGAGGAATAGGACCTTATAAATTTGTAAACATTGCTTAATTGATGTTGAAATCTCACAAATTTTCAGGCAACAGACACTAGATATAAACATAGTTGCTTCAGCTTCTTCGATTTGCAATGCAAATGCAAAGTATAATTTAGCCGCTGAGATTTTACTGATAATTTACCGAAACAACTCCTTGGGCACTATTGTCACAAAATCTTGCGCTGTGATTGGCTTGATACCCTCCACCATGTCTCAATGTGGCAAGAAGTTACTATATTTAGTACAGCGGACCATGTCTAAAAATCGCAGTCGCATTTTACGAGTTCTTTCCGAACGTGAAGAGCCTAGTTCGTGCAGTTATCAGTAAATTGTCGTAGAAAACGATTTGATTTGCAAAATATTCAATCTTCGCGGGTTTCCCCTGCTTCCATAATAAAACATGCAGCTATTTCGTGGTTATTTCCTAATATTTCGAGATTTTGACACAAGGTAAAGGTTTTTAGTTTAAATAACTATAAAATATGTAAACTGTTTAACTGTTAAAACTAGGTTACTGCATGCTTCGAACTCTATCTGGAAGGCCCAAAAACTCAGACAAACCACCAATTTTTTGTTTTGTTCCCAGAAGATTTCAGTAGCTGTACAATTTATGTTTATTGTATGTTCTTGGATAAAAATTTCAATTGTCCTAATATGCTCAAGGTTTGAAGTGTGAAAATTCATAGATTTAACAATATTTTTCATTAATATTTTGTAAAAAGGGGCTGGCACCACCTAGAAAAAAGCTTCAAACCCCCCCTGATTATCGCACTTATGCCCTAAACTATTCACATTGCCCTTACAGTGCGGGGGCAGCGCGGGGGCAACTGGTTGCCCTTTTCCGCAAGAACCGCACATTATTTTTTTCTGTAGGAATTCTCAATTGCATTATTATATTTTAAGTTTATAATTAATTATATTAAAGTTGTGATAATTAACCTGTCACCTTGTTATTTGAGTCTCCTTAGTAGGTGTGATTATTAAAGGATGATTTGTTCAGAGTCCAATAGTCCATAATTTTTTATCACCAGTTATCGAAAGTGTATCAGACCAGTCACTGGCCTTGATTTCTGTTCAAAATTGTTTAGAAAAGGAAGCAGTAAGCACAGGACTGTAAAGTAAGTACTATAGACTTAGTTATTTACTAACTTATGTTGAATATTTTGTGATTTAATAACGTCTGCATTGAGCATTGAGTGTGGCACGCATCTGGCGGCTGGCTTTATAAATAGATGTATACATCTCATACCACGCACCTGGCTTTATACGTCTCATAGTAGAGGAATTTGTGTCTATATTTCGTTTTATAATTTGCTTAAAATGAATGAGAGGGTCTGTGAGTCTGTCACCTTATGTGCCAATCTTAGACTGCAATATATGACTGTAGTGCATGTACTATTTTATTTTTGCATAGAAATATTCATCAATGCCACGTGCTGAACGGGCAAAGAGAGATGCAGAGAACAAAAACAAAAATACCGCTAATGCAACTGGCCAAACCACAATCGCATCATTTTTTAAGAACTGCACACAAGAATTAAGTGGTGAATTGACAACAGAGGAGTCTGTGACGACACGTGAGAAGGAAATTGCTGTTCCATCAGGTAGCTCTGATACTCCTGAATCGGGAACCGAAAAGGTCAGCAGTGATTGTTGTCCATGGATAAAAGTTAGGAGCGAGTTTAACGAGGGAGAGAAGCTTTGTAGCAAAAACAAAGGAAGATTTTTCCAATGTGAATGGCTCCAAAAATACAAATGGCTGTGGTATCACCGTGAGAAACATGCAGCTTTCTGCGAAGTATGCACTCAATACAAACAGGCCCACAATATTTCACCATTTATCTTCTCTGATTCCGCTTCTGGGTTCTGCAACTGGAAGAAAGGTATGGAACGATTAGCTGATCATGACGAAAGTGACAACCACAAGAGTGCCATGAGACATGCAAGAAGAAACCAACCCACAGTTGAGTGTCAGATAGATGATCAGGTCAAGGAGCAGCAGCATCTGAGACGACAGGGCCTTATAGCGCATTTGAACACTTTGAAAACACTTCTTCACAGGGCGTTGCAATAAGAGAACATACCGACGAAGCATAAAATATTTTCCAGTTCAACAAAGACAAGGCCATCGACCATGTAGGATTAAATCTTATTTTTAAAGAAAACCAGTATATGTCTCATGACATTTTAGTTGAGCAAGAAGAACAATTGGTGCTAAGTGCAAGAAATAATTTGATAAATGACGTGAATGCGAGCAGATTTTATGCAATCATTTGTGACGAGTCAAGTGACATTTCAAAAACTGAACAGTTGTCTTTTTCTGTTCGCCACTGCAATGAAAACTACGAGATTTTGGAATATTTTATCGGCGTTATGTCATGTGACGAAGGACTATCATCTGCAGTCCTGCTAAAGTATGTACAGGATATACTGGTCCGATGCAATATGGCCACAGAAAAGATGGCTGGTATGGCATTCGATGGGGCATCGGCCATGAAACGGTTAGCGGTTTTGGTAAAGGATGAAGTTTGCAAACATGCACTTTACATTCACTGCTTTGCTCACTGCAACGAGCTAGTCTTCAAAGATGCAACATCACTATCCAGAATGATTGCTGACGCTCAAGATTTCTGTGAAGATATTTATGCTCTTGCTGGTGTAAGCCCGAAGAGAGTTTTGCTTTTTGACAATATCCAGAAGGAACTGTCAGACAATGCTGAAAGTACCCAGGGCAACTTAAAGCTGCGAAATCTTTCAAGAACATGGTGGACTACAAGAGGAGCTGCTGCAGATGTTATACTAAAGAAGAATCGCAAGCTCCAGACCCTTAGAAAATTGTTCTAATCAATGGAAAAAATGTGTTATCCAACCAAGTTAAATAATTACGTACACTGAAAAGATCACCAGTGGTCCAGTACCCATATAGAAAAATGTTAGCGAACATTACCGCACAGAAAAATCAATGTCAAGAAAAAGGTGCCCTTTTTAAATGGCTGCCCCCGCCGCTTCAGGTAGCTTCCGGCGCCCCTGAGCCCAATGTTCGGCATTAAGTATTTCAACTCAAACCTCAGAAAAACTAGCTTGGCTTCAACGAATCATAGGACTTGATCATAGGAGTTAGCGTTCCAGTTTACTCAGAGTTCACTGGGCAAAGCCGAAAGGTTCAAACTTAATAAATGCACATGTGAAAACCGGAGACAAATTTAGTCATCAGATTTGCAATGAGTTTGACTTGTTTAAAAACTGTAATATTGGTGTGCAAAATCTGTAGTCCAACGAAAAGGTGTGGCCTTAGGGACGGACCATTATTTTTTTGGAGGGGGGATGAAAATTTTTCCAAGACAAACAATTTTTTTCTGTGTTGTCTCTGCAAACAATTTTTTTGTGGTTGTTTCTTACTGCTTACAATATTTTCCTAGCTATTGACTGCGGTAACACAGCGGGAAAATGTCTGCGCAATTTCTTAAATAACAAACAACTAACTCGTTTTTTCAGTATTTAATAAAAACAGCAATTCTAAAATAGATACATGGTCCAGTAATGCTTACCATTTCTTTTCCTGACATATGTACACTAAAAATGGTAAACGTTTCATTCTCTTACTTTCTGTTCATTTTATCGAAAGAACTATTGCTTGAAACAAGGGCATCTATAATCCTTATAGACGCCTTGTTGTACTAAAGATATTAAAGCTGGCAACCTATGGCTATATCCACCTGGCAAGCTGCACATGACACAATGAACCAGGGCCTTTTTTAAGAAATCGTTAGTGGGGGGGGGGGGGGGCATAATCGAAAGGGGACAGAACAAGTAGGTGGTGTATTACAGGTGTGGAAAGCTGAAGGGTGGTCTGAATTTTTGTACTCTTGAGTCTCTGTGGCTTGATTTCCTGCATTTTCAGAGACAATTTTTTATATATCCCATCTAAATGGAGCCAGGTTTTGTTGTGAGAATACCATAACTTTCTTCTAAACTCAGTTTTCTCCCCTTTTTTGCTTATATTGTGGATGAAAGGGACCTTCACTGGGAGGGCCAAAATAGCTTACTGGAGGGGCTACTGGGGGCATTTGCCTCTCAGCCTATCCGTTAAAAAAGACACTGCAATGAACCATTTTTCTAGCATAAAACCTTGGTTATTGAATAAACCTCATTAAACAGCTTATAAGGTTTGCAAACTATTTTTTTTTCACTTTTCGTATGTGCAAACAATTTATTTGTACTTTTTTGCTTTTGCAAACAATTTTTTTAAGGATTTATCATCCCCCCCTCCAAAAAAATTAATGGTTCGTCCCTTACATGTGTGTACATACACACACGTGATATCGATCGTTGTCGACAAGTGTTTTGTCAGAACGAAATCGCTCCCTTTTTTGCATACAAAAAGCAATCTTTCGATGAGAGACACTTTTGAATATTTTCTTTAAACAGGCACAGCTCACAAGTCAAACAACTTATCTGGGAAAATATACTGTACATTATAATTATGAACAGTTTTGAAATGTCAAGTATAAATGTACTTCTTAAATAGACAAAAGAAATCACTTACTGCTATTTAAAATTTTTTTCTGAAATGGACTATCTAAAGCATTTTTCGCCTTTCAAACTGTACTTTCCTTTACCTTTCCCTATACTTTCCTGATTACATTTCAGCACTACACTTGCCAGAGCATGCCTGGAACACTTTGTGTGGCGCATGGAAATGATGTGGTGACAGCATCATGGTGAGTATATACAGGACAGTGGGTCCATTTAACAAAGTGGAAGAGACATGGACACAGCATGTTGAGCGATTGGAGCAGAATAATTTATTGCAAACGATGTGAAAGATGACAAGAAGCAGCGTGCGATATTCTTAAGTGTATGTGGCACAAAAACATATGCTTTATTACGAGATTTACTTCAAACCAAGAAACCTAGTGATACAGATTTAAAAGTTATCGTGGAGATGTTGGGAGAGCATTTGATGCCCACACCAAATGTGATTATCAAAATGTCAGAACATTGTAAGTTTGGCGAGTCTCTGGACAATATGATATGTGATTGTCTTGTGTGTGGTGTGAATAATGAAAGTATACAACGAAGGCTACTTAGTGAATGTGATCTGACATATAAGAAAGCAGTGGAGTTAGCTGTGGCTCTAGAGTCATCGGCTAAACAAGTGAAAGTTATTGGCGCCAAAAACGAGATAGAAGATCGGACACCATCGAATGTAAAAAAAATTCAACGATGGCCAACAGCCGCAGCATGCAGGAGACATGGACAGGCAAAATGATTGTTATCATTGGTGGGGGAAACATCAAGCTAATTCATGTCGTTTTCGGGAATCAAAGTGTTTTAATTGCCGGAAATTGGGCCACATAGCCAAGGTATGCTGCAGCCCACAAGCTAATCAACAGCAACCTACCAGAAGTTGACGTACCGGAAGAAGAGAATCCGGACAGGAAACAAATCTAGTAACAGCGAGAGACGGTGCAGGAAATGAATATAGTTTGTTTAAAATTGGACAAACAACCGCTGACAGTTCAGCACAAATTAATGTAGAAATCGCAGGAGAATCGGTAGCTATGATCATTGACACAGGCGCAACAAAAACAATAATACAACTTATAACAAATTAAGAGACGTTTTGCCACCACTGTGCCCATCATCTGTAGTCCTGAGTACATATACAGGTGAGCCTATTCCAGTCCTTGGGGAAGTCGTAGTTCCAGTGTGTTATGAGGAACAAGAAAACCAATTGCCAGTTTTGGTTGTTAGAAGTCCAGGTCCAAACCTTTTTGGTCGCAACTGGATGGAAACAATTAAATTTAACTGGGACAAAATCTTTTGTGTGAATCTGGGAAATGTAAATTAAAGGAAGTTCTGTATGGCGTTCCGTTGCGGACAAAAAAACGTAACAAATACATTTTTCCAAGTTAACAAATTTTACTCCAAAAACAAAAAAATGTCACCAAATTTTACAAAATGCTGCCAAATTTTTAAATCAAACATCGAAAATATAAAAAAAACAATTGAAGTCTACATTTCTTTCAAAAAAAAAATGTATCGCAGAAACCGGAAGTTGACCGGTGCAAAAAAATCTCGTCGAATGGAAACGGAAGTGCGAAGCCAAAAGTAATTTGCATTTGAACTGACCACGTGATTTGAGAAGAAGAATATATTACAAGTAATTTACACGTATTCTGCAAACGGAGAAGAAAGCAATATGGCTGGTGAGCCAAGCTCTCATCAGTATAATATTCAAGATATCGTGAGAACAGTGGTGTACAATTTCAATAGCCTGCCACCAAGATCATCAACTAATCCCACGGAAACGTCTGGTGTTACTACAGCCAGCTCAACTGCCTCAACAACTGTTGTCGATGAGTTGAACCGTAGCTTTCAAATTCCTCGAGGCATAGACCTTTCAACCACGTGTAGAAAGCCAGCCAAACTTGCGGCCAATTGCTTCAACAAACACTAATGACTTGAATCGTCGTTATCAAATTCCTCGAAGCTTACAATGCGCTCAACTACAACCCGAACTTGCAGCCAGTTGTAGTAATACTGGACGGTTTCAGCCGTATTCCAGAAGCACAAGTCAAGCGTCTGCAGAGCCAAAAGTGTACTATAAAGCAGTATGTTTACTTCCTTCGCCAACCTGGAACACCGTCCCAAGAGGAACGGTCAAAGTTGACCTTATCGAAAAAAACTTGTGTGTTGATGCGTGGGCAGTTGATAAAAGTTGGACTATTTAATTTAATTTAATTTAAAAAGTATTTATATTGCGCTAAAACTATAAATATTCTAAAGCGCAGTTTACAACTTACAACTTTTGTTATCTAACTATATAAATAAATGTATGTATAAATATATATCTTTTACAGGAGTCCAAAATGTTATATCATAAAATTGCTAAAAACTACAAGTCTTTCTATAAATCAAAGGCCTTTGTGAACAAAAAGGTCTTTAAGAGTTTCTTAAAAGTTGAAACATTGGAAGTTTCTCTTATATTAAGAGGCAAGCTATTCCACACAACAGGACCAGCTTTTAGAAAAGCACGGTCTCCAAATGTTTTACAAGTTGTTCTTGGAACAACGAGTAGTTTCTGTTCACTAGATCTTAAACGATAAGTTCCTACGTCCTTTAATCGAAGCAAGTTCTCAAGGTATGCGGGTGCCTCCCCATGTAACACTTTAAAAACAATGAGAGCAATTTTAAACTCCACGCGATATCGAACAGGCAACCAATGCAGCTTCTTTAAGATTGGTGAGATATGCTCAAACTTAGGAACTACGCAGACGACTCGAGCAGCAGCGTTCAAAATTCTCTGTAATCTATTAAATTGGTACTGGGGTATACCATATAACAAAGAGTTACAGTAGTCAAGATGATGTGACTAAGGCATGAATTAGTGTTTTCGTCGAGTCAGGAGTTAAAAACTTTCGAATTTGACGAATGTTATACAAACTACGAAATGCCTTGCTGCAAACTTTTCCAACGTGGACACTCATTGACATTTGATTATCGAACCAAGTACCAAGGTTGCGCACAGATGATATCGGCATAATCATGGATTCTCCAACATTAATAGAGTTAACGGTCACCTTAGTCAGCTGCTGTCTCGAACCAATGATCAGAAACTCAGTCTTTGTATCATTAATTAACAGTTTATGTCCAATTAACCAGGCTCGAACTTCAGCTATGCATTCCTCCATTAGTCGAATAGCATCCGACTGGGAGGACAAAGACGTTGGTTTAAATGAAAGGTATAATTGGGTGTCGTCAGCGAAGCCGTGGGCGGAAGGAGATGTTTTGAAACTATTTTAAATATTCCTGAAGCGTAGGAGAAATAGCACTGGTCCCAAGCAAGTACCCTGAGGAACACCGGAGGTTAAACCACGACCTTCTGATTGAACTTGATCAATAACAATACGTTGTTCTCTTCCTAGCAAAAAAGAAGCAATCCAATTCTGGGCATTCCCCACTATTCCAAAGTCAGATTCCAAGGTTTCCAACAGAACAGTGTGGTCAATCGTATCAAACGCAGCACTTAGATCTAAAAGAACAAGTAATGTAATCTCTTGTTGGTCCATATTCAAGAGAATATCGTTGTGGACTTTCAACAAGGCAGTCTCGGTGGAGTGAAATTTCCGATAGGACGACTGATGTGATGGCATAAGTGAGTTAATTGAACAATGATCTAACATGTCTGGCAGCACTGCCTTTTCAGCAATTTTGGAGACAAATGGTAAATTACTCACAGGTCTAAAGTTACAAAACACCAAGTCAAGATTCTGCTTTTTCAACGAAGGTAAAACAAGACCAACTTTCCATTTATCGGGTACGACACAATCTTCTAGAGACAAATTCACCATTTTGGTAATGATTGGAACAAGAACATCACAACACGTCTTTACAAGTGATGTTGGAATAGGGTCTAGCTGACAAGAGGCATTGGATGAGTTCATAATAATTCTGTGTGCATCTTCCTCTGAAAGGGGGGAGAAAGCCTCTAGTTTAGGAACATGTTGTGGGTGTTCAGCTGCAGGGGTCTCAACAACGATGCTGTCAATTTCTGTTTTAATTAGTTCTATCTTCCGACAGAAGTATTCTCCAAACTGATTAGCCAAGACAAGGGGATCATCGTGAGGTGGTAATAGATCAGGTTGATGCTTTTTCGATATCATATTGATTACTCGAAAAAGTTTTTTCGAATCCCCTGCGCAATCATCCGAAGCTGCCAAACTCTTCCCAAAGGTGTTGGGAAGTGAGAACCCTGAACCAGTACCGTAAGTCTATTCGATAAGTCTATATTTTAAATATTTGACTATTTCTAAGTTTTATATAGTTCATGCATGAATTGAATCGAAACGTGCCCAGGGCCATTTCATTTGAAATACACCCTCCCATGGAAGAGGTCTTAAGACATGTGAACCCTTAAGTAATTTTTTCTACTTTTTTTCATATCACCCTTCAGAATATTGCATTTTGTCACCCTTCACAGTTTTGCATTTTGGGCATAAGACTCCCATGAACTTTAACACCAATCCATTGGGCCATGTGCTAGGACTTTGGTTGCAACTTTCCACATTATATTTCTTCTCATAAAGTAATAGTTGTTTTTCCTTGTAGCAACATAGGTCATTTTCATGTGCTTTTAAATTTGCATTAATGCACCTATCTATGTTTGCAATCATCTTGTTCAGGTTATGCTACCCAATATACAGTTAATAATTATGTACAAAATAGCTTTTTGGAATTTTAAATTAATGTTGCAGGTTTGAGTTTGTTAGAAGTGTGGGAACTTCAATTGTTCCAATAACATTGCGACAAGGACAGGATCTTGATAGCAAGGTTTTGCGACATGTAACTGGTTCTGGTTCTGTTTATATAAGAGCACTCAGGAATTTAGATGAAGACGAAGAAGTAAGCTCAACAAAGTCCTAATTGATTTTGCCATTTTATTTTGCAATTGTGTACGTATGCAAAGTAGAATTTGCAAATATAAAAACATATCCAATTGTTTAGGGTACAGTTTTAGCAATGGATTAAAGTTAGTACAGTAGATTAATTAGTCTATGGTTACTTTAGTGTGATACTTTAGAAGGCCAGGATGGACCTCTTCCTGCAGCAAAAAGTGACATTAGGAGTTTTGTTATGCCGACTTGCACTACAGAAATTACACCATGTAAGTACCAAAATGTAATTACCATATGAAGTAATTGTAGCAACAAGCAATTGCAGTATGTACAATATAATAGGAAGGTTTCATGTGAAATTTAGATGTTCGTTTGAAAATTTGACATTAATTTTATTTAGCAACAACAGGTACCAATATATGTTCCCAAGTGGAAGAGAGGCAGCAGCTTGAGAAAATGTTCCCAATGCTCAGTCCTGAAGCTATAAAAAATGCTATTGAAAAGTCAGTCAATGTGCACGAAGCAGTTGATATCTTACTTGACAATACAATTGAAGAAAAAGGTTTGATTTATATAATTATAAATTACTTTGTAACTAAAGGAATTTTACCGTATCAGCAGGGGTGGAAAAAATAGGCGAGGACACAAGCAAAAAATTGATTGTATAACCATAGGCAGCCCAGCTAATATATGCATGCAGTTGCTGCATATATTAGCTGGGCTGCCTATGGTATAACCTTACTGGCTGGTAGTTTTATTTCACAAAAACATAGCAACAAAATAATATTTCTCTATTGAAGTATTTTAATCTGTGTGATAAGCTGCGATTGCCGACTTGCCATTTGATATCTGCCAACTGCCAATAAAGCATTTTTTTTCATTTGAAACCATGCTCACCATGTGCTTTATAGGCTCCAATTTATAGCTAGATAAGCCTAGGTTTGACATATTCAGAAATCTTAATTTCCTGACTGCAGAGTGCGGTGGTTTGGTTTGAGGTTATAATTATACAGTTTACCCATTTATACTTCATTTTCCTTTGGCGCAGGTGATCAAAATTGACTGTAGAAGTAATTTTGTAAATTTCAGATAATGATGAATCTTTGCCAGTTTGTACATTTTTACATCCTCCTGCCACAAGAACAACTTTCAGCATGTCAGGTGTGTAGTAATTTTTAATTTATCGCAATTAACCATAGGGATAGTAACCAATCCTGAGGCGAAAAAATTATTGATAAACTAGAAATCAAACTGAAATTTATAGTCCAATTACTGTCGTTGCAATGGAAGTGTTGATAAAATATTGCATTAGTATTTAAACAAATAAATTGATCTACTTTATGTAATGAATTGATACAATATTTTATTAACCCTGTATTGCAACGACAGTAACAAAAAAACATTTGTTTGTTTTTTCCTATCATTTTGTTAGCTACCCATAAACTATTGGGATCACAAAAAGGCTAAAACAATAAAATTGATACATTTAGGCCTATGGTCAATTAATTGCAATAACTTAAATGAAGTTTGTAAATATATATATTGCATTTATTGCAGAACATCTCGATAGTATTGATGATGACGATATAACTGTGTTGGAGAGCTACCCATTGAGTATCTCAGCAATGGATCCTAGCACTGCCTTAATTGCCCATAAGGCAAGTGTTTTTGATTCATCTGGTGTCCAGGAGCTACATATTAATAGAAATTCCGATTCAATCATTAGAGATCTTTTTAAAAAGCTAAAACGAAAGGAAATTGAGGCAAAGAAAACACCGGATGTGAATTTCATTGGCGAGGAAGGGATTGATGCTGTAGGGCTAACAAAAGAATTCTTCTCTATTGTGATGAACTCACTCAAATGTGGAACAGGAGGTTATGTCCTATTCGAAGGTTCTGATGACCATTTATTGCCAGTCATTAGCGAAGAATATCATCAGAGTGGGTACTATAAATATGTTGGGCTGCTCATTGCCATGTCTGTGTTACATGCTGGGTTTGGAATGACTGGTATGTCTAGAGCCTTGTCGGTTTTTCTTGCAACTGACGATGTATTTAAAGCAATGTGCCATCTCTCAATCAGTGATGTGCCAGACTATGGGATCCAAGAAATTCTCTGCGAGGTAAATAGTACTGTACTTAACTTTATAATGTATGTGATTTTCACAATATAATGACCATTTTAATAATTTCTACTCTTAGCAGTGGTGGATCCAGCAAGGTTTTTTAGGGGGGGGAGTGGGTTGGTGCTGGGTGAACGAAACTGGCAAATCTAGCACTGTTCAGAAACATGCTATCATAAATGTGCACCTAGTCTTGGTTACAATTTTGTACAATAATAATACTTAAAAGCAGGATGAATTGGATCTTTTTGGACCTCTCTTGCACCCCCTGTTGACCAAGGCCTACAAATCCACCACTGCCTCTTATAGCTGGTATATTATTTTTATCTTTTCTAGTTACAAGGATTGGATGACCCTCAAAAATAGCTGTCCTTCAGTGCGCGTGATGACATTTCGATGCTGCTATACCATGCAGGTTTTGCGAATGAATCACTGACACCTCAAACGAAAGAAAAGGCAATTCAGTGTGTACTGCTACATCAGGTGTTTCGTTCAAGAAGAGAACAAATTGATGACCTTAAACGAGGGCTCCAGGAAGGTCTTCTCTTAAATCTACTGAAAGCAAACCTGTCTTGTGTTCAAATTGTGTTTCCTCTAACCAGTGAGCATATCATCAAAGCTGATGAATTTTTGCGATTGATTCAGTCTGATAGTGATTTGACGGAAAAACAAGCGCAAGTCCTGGCTTGGTTTAGAGAGTACGTCCAAAAATTAGAGAAAGGTATAGTATAGTATCAAATAAATATACAACCAAGTTGAGAGTATTTTGAGTCGTTACTTAAATACTATCACGGTTGCCTCGGTTTCTTTTGTTCTCGCAGGCACATTTAACGTCTAGATTACCTGATCCATAAACATTAGGTACGATTAGTAACTAATCATACCTAGGTGCGATTAGAAACTAATCTGCATATCTAATGTTTATGGAAAACGCTTCGCTTATCCACATGCATACATACTGTAGCACGATTACAAACTTTAAATTCACAAAAACAATTCTACATAATATACTTTTACCTATATGCAAGTCACAATGACTTTATTTCATCTTAATCTTTATTCACACTAATGTTTAAAGTCTGCACATTTTCCCTTTGCAGAATTCCTCCCACATTTATTTTTGAGAGGCTTCTTTCGAATCGACACTGCATGCATTCACTAACAACATATCTTCTTGGCTAATTGCACATTCATTTATTTCAACCGTATCACTACCAATACTCAGTGTGTCGTTTCGTATTCTCCGGCACAGTGCCTTCTCTCGTATTCTCAACATCTCACGATTCCATGCACGAAACTAATACGTTTATGCGACATACTCGCTCTCGCTAGCCACATCTTTGCTCGAATTGCACTGCCGAATACGCTCGCATGAAGCCTTTATATATGCTACTCCAAAGGATTTCAATAGAATAATTAAAAATATCCCTCAAAACCTAGTAAAAGTGCCTGGGCGCTTTTACATCTTCCTCGCAAACAATAATATTACAAAGTAATAGCATGGCGTTTCAGTTGATTAGTGATTAAATGTCCCTCAAGCCTCTGGAGGTTTAGTAAAAGTCCCGAGTACATGTATATATAGTATAGCAAAGTAAATATTATACTCAGTGATAGTATGCAGTAATCAAACATGTATTTAATTTGTTTAAATTGCATCAATGCAGGTGATGATGATGGTAATGAAAGTGATATTACCTTAAGAAGTCTTCCCAAACTTAAAGAACTAGTACAGTTCACATGTGGTAGCCCTCACTTACCAACAAATGGAAAAAGAATTCATGTCCAGTTCACAATGGGAGATTTTCCTGATCCAGATGCATGCTTTTCAATACTTAAACTCCCACTAAACCATCCAACATTAAATGAGTTTGTGAAAAAGATGAACATCGCTATTAACTGTCAACATAAAGGATTTGGCCGAGGGTGAATATTGATTTTACAGTTATGTTGTTCTTTGGAGGGAAAGGAGGAAATACTCGATTGCATGTTCCTTAAAACCACATGGGGTTTTATTGTTTTGTTTCAAAACATTCACTTGTTTGTGTTAATGAACATTTGGTGATATTCTGTTGGAACAATATACCACCAACATAATTCACATACTTTTTAATTGTTATGTTAGAATTGTTATGTTGGCTATTACAACTATGAGTTATGTGATGATTATGCAGCAACAGATTAGTAAACATCTTGTTAAATTATCGTGTCTGTGTATTCTCAACCTATTGTTTTGAAGTAGTTTGAAAAGCATGCAAAATGTTAAATACTGATTAGCATTAGTCACTGAGTGAGCAGACTGTCTGTAAAGAGATACAATTCACCCTATAACACCACTCACTGCCTTTCAGGTTGCAGGAAGCCTAAATCAATACTTTTAGCAGCTACGAATGCTTCAATACCATTGTCATCAAAATCCTTCAAAGCATTTATAATAGATGTAACAATGTGTAATTGTTCGTCATTTAGATGTATAGGTGAGGGAGGAACTTCTATAACATACTGTTGTACATCAGGAATGGGAACTGGCCCATCTTCATCTACAGCATGATTAGACATATCAGTTGAACCATCCAAAACAGCTTGGACTGCTGTGTGGTGTGTGTTCTGCATTCTAATCATGCCTTGAACCCATAACTGATTTGGTGAAAAGTTTTGTTCTGTAGTCACTGGGTGGTTGTTCCACTGCTCGGCAAATGTTTCAAGTGATTGATTAACTAAGCCAACAAACACAAGATGCAAACAGTACAGGTGTAATTCATCAGTACAATCCAGTTCATTTTGGCTTTCCAGATATAAAAATATATTTAGAAACCGTGAGACAACAATCCTGTTTACATCTCGCCACAGCCTCTCTATTCTTTGATTGTGAACAGATGTTCCTGTGATTATGCTCCCACGATTTATGCCCCGCATTGTAAGGTTGAATCAACTTATGGTTCCCATCAATATGCCTAATAGATTAACAAGTGATTTTAACACCATATTATCAGACACCAACCCAAAACATGTAAAATGTAATTTTTTACCAGATAGTCCTTAACAATTAAACTATAAGTCATTCCACTTGATACTTATACCACTCTGCCCCCCCCCCCCCCCCCTCTTCTGCCCTACATACAAACATTACCATCTATCTAATACAATTACAGATACACAATTTTCAAGAGTTGGGAAATTTACAGTAAACTTTCTTCATAGCCACAGGAAGTAATGTATGTATTTGCTTGCCAGCCCTAAAAAATATATTTCCAACGAGCTTACACCTATAAAAGCATATAAAGTCAACATACCACAACGCATTTGGACAGGCAACATTGTATGACCTTCGGATAATTCTTCTCGAATTTCTAAGGGTGGACGTAACGGGATCGACTCTGCGTATAGAATGTAGTACGCGATGTCTTTGTACTGTGTGACCATGATGTCTAAGTGATCCCATAATCATTCTCAAACCAACCGCCGGGGTTGCTTGAAGAATTCGACCGACAAAATCATCTAACTGATGATCTGACATATTAGAGAACTCCCTCCCTTCTACTGACATACCGAATTGGTGTCGTCTGCGGCGAACTGTTCTTTCTGATACACCAAGAGTTCATGCTATGTCACTCCATCGCATACCACAATCTCTGTGTAAAGCCTCCAGCTGTTCTTGGCTTACGCAAAAACTCGGTCGTCCACGCACGCCACTATTCTCCACCGAAATTACGCTTAACACTCCATTTTCATCGCTCTCGTCTTGAAGAAGACATCCTTGTTCAAAGTGCGATCGAAGTGAAAGCGTACGTTCCAAAATATACGATAGATTGCGCAAGCAGCTTCTCTGTGACTCAAGGTGGCCATAGGATTCGTTAAATCTGGTTACTATAATTGAGAGCGTTCTTGCATATTCGTCTAGTCTTCTAGTTAAGAACTCGGACCGATCGCGTGAAACAGAATGCAATTGACTATCACAAGTGTCAATAAGTCTTCCCAAAGAGAAAAAGAATTCGTTTATGTTTGGCAACCACCGGTGCGCCATATTCTTTCTTCTAAAATCACGTGATCAGTTCAAATGCAAAATTACTTCCGTTTTTTCGAGTTGTGTCAACCAACTTCCGGGTTTCATCGAACATGTTTTGGCTTTGCACTTCCGTTTCCATTCGACGAGATTTTTTTTGCACCGGTCAACTTCCGGTTTCTGCGATACATTTTTTTTTTTAAAGAAATGTAGACTTCAATTGTTTTTTTTATATTTTCGATGTTTGATTTAAAAATTTGGCAGCATTTTGTAAAATTTGGTGACATTTTTTTGTTTTTGGAGTAAAATTTGTTAACTTGGAAAAATGTTTTTGTTAGGTTTTTTTGTCCGCAACGGAACGCCATAGTTCTGGATGCTCGTAAGGACGTTTTTACTGCAGACCTTGGCACGAAAGCTAAAATTTTTTTAAAAGAAGGGACCAAAATTTGTGAAAACTCCTCCAGTGCCCTTTGCTATGAAAGTCCCTCTTGAACAGGAGCTTGAACGACTTGAAAAGAAGGGATAATATCCCGTACAATTCTCTGAATGGGCTGCACCAATAGTACCCATAGTAAAGTCAGAAGGGTCTGTGGTGATTACAAGTGCACTATTAATCAAGCTTCAAAACTTCAAAACTACCCCATCTCAAAAACTGAAGACCTCCTTACTACCCTTGGGGGCAACCAAAAGTTTACAAACTTGGACATGTCCCAAGCTTACCAACAGTTATTGTTAGATGAGGAGTCCAAATAATATACCACAATCAACACACACGAGGGCTTATACCAATACAACTGTTTGCCATTTGGGGGGTGTCAGCACCAGACATCTTCCAACATCCAATGGGGAATGTGCTGTATGGCATACCCTATGTTATTGTATGAATCGATGATATATTAGTGGGAGGCAAATATAATGCCGATCACCTGTCGAATCTTGATGCTATGTTAACAAGGCTTTCCATCCATGGCAGGCCTTCGTTTGAAGATGAGCAAGTGCAAGTTTATGGTGGAGCAAGTGCAAGTTTATGGTGGCTCAAGTCTTCTACTGTGGATATCTTATCAGTGGCAAAGGAATCGAAACAGTGACTGATAAAGTCAAAGCCATCCAATATCCACCTGAACCCCAAAATGTTAGTCCACTACGCTCTTTCCTTGGAATGTTAAACTATTACCAGTTCCAAATTCTCAATAGACCTTTCCAGTAATTACATCACAACTACACGGAAGTGAGGCTAAGGGGCCCATACGGTTTTCTAGGGAAAGAAAACTGTATATTGTTGGACCCAGAAAGATCTATTCAGAAGCTGCATTATAGATTATACAGCTTACATAAAGTAACTTTACTACTGTTGTAGTAAAGAATTAAACATCCTTGATGCTATGACGATTATCAGGGGGACTGTTGATAATCCCAATCAACGAAGACTCTCGTGCAATGGATGACGAAATTCATGCAGGTATTGTGTATGCTGGCAAGTTAGGTGAAGATCCAGAGGCAGAATTCACTCCTAAACATCGCGTGAGAAGACCACCAAGAAGGATTGATGACAACCCTGACTCGTAAGCAACGCCAACGATTATGCAGGTTTTTACAGGCGTGAATTCAAACCTGTGCTTGACACGCAAATGATTCAGTTGGGAGACAATCTAATCCAGTGCTTTGAAGCGGTTAAGCCACTTGCAACTGTGTTGCAATGACCACTGAAGCATTAAAGTTGAGCGGTGTTGAAATTTCAATACCGGTTACGGTATTTTTAAAATACCGTGGTATACCGGTATACCGTTAAAATCTTTTAAGGAAATGTGTGATCTACAGTCAATGCAGTTTATGCGCAATAACCCAAAATCAAGAAAATGTCTGAGAGACAGAAATTATCCACTTTAACGATCGTTGTTTCCACTTTCCATATGATCGGCGGTCGTAAAATTTATATATTTTTTTTTCACAGTTCATAACTTCACAGCAGTTCGCGAACATCGATCAAGAAAGACTGCATTTAAAATTTGAATTTCAGTCACCGTTGCCAAGTAACAAAACTAGTCACATGCGAGTGTCACACTGTCACTACCAAAGGGACCAATCAATGCATATATAGAGTTAGCCAAAATTTCACTCGTGTTTTCAATAACTGTATGGAAACACAGAAAATGAATAAATGATTTGATTTCTTAAAGTTAATTAACTTCATTACAGTATACTAGTATAGTAATGAAAGTAAGAGTAATATACAGTCATTACAGTGCAATTTTAACAACAACATAATAAGAACATGTAGAGTTTATACTACATGCCGCTTGCATAGTAGCAGTCATCAGTCAAGCAGAGCTTTAAAGAGTGAAGTCTAGGTAATATTATGTCATAATCTCTGAATCTCACTACAAAAATATAAACTAAAGGTTCTTTGCCAGAAACACAAGCATGTTCAAATTTTCAGGTTTGAGCAAAGTACGTTTCTTAGAACAAATGTTTCCCGAGGCACTGAATAGTCTCTCTGAAGCAGAGCTGGATGCACAAATACACAAGTACTTCATAGCCAGCTTGCCTAAAACTGGATATAAAGGAAAGTTAACCTTCCACCAGTCGAGTGGATTCGATTCTGGGTCTGGCTTGACAATCTTCGAGTACTGCTCAATTTCATTCTTTATCAAGGCTTCTGGAGACTTTTCGACAGGGTTTGCTGCTTTGAGGCTATTAGCCAGCTGCTGAGTTTATTTTTCTTGCAAGGAGGTTCACTGTTGTTTTGCTGCTGCTCAACACTCTCAACAGTGGCACTGACTGGTGCAATATAACTAGAAGGCGTCGTACTTAAGGTGCTCTCTAGTTGAACTCCTTCTCTGGCTAATCTGTCCTTGACTATTGCCACTTCAACATTGGTGGAAATGTAGTCGGTGATAAACCGGGGGTCCAGAAAACACGACACATTCAGTAGCTCGCTGATGTCAAGGGATGAATACTTCTTTTCAAGGTAAGTGAGAATATGTGCCTTGATGTCTTTCGTGAGTTGCGTGTCATTCTCTTTCTCGACCAATACATCCTGTTGCAGAATGTGCAATACTGGTAGAAGAGCGGACATGGTTACAAAGTTCTCAGCTGAAAGCATGTCAGTAAAATCAGCGAGTGGTCCGAGTGCGGTCTGGATAGATTCAAGAACATCAATGTCCTGCCATGTTGGTACCAGGTGTGAAGTCTTTCGATCACCACCTAAGGCTTTGCGGATCGCCTTCTCTTGCTCCAACACTCTTGATACAATTTTTTGCAGTGAACCCCACCATGTGGCACAATCTGTAACCAGAGAATTGCTGAGGTAACCCCCACAACAGACAATAACCAAAAAATAATTTGACAAAAATACCAAAGAGTAAAATGGAGTAATTTTTTATACTCAAAAGGCTTATTTTTTACTCTTTAGCCATACTAGGCTCAGATTTCCAGCAGTTGTGGTTTTGTGCGCCAGCGATACTCTCCTCACTGACGGCTGGGCGCGTGGACTTTGGTATTGTTCGTATAGACCAGTCAGCGAATTGCCCCTCGAAATTTCAGGGGTATAAATTCAGTTTGTTCTAATGCAAATACAAAGATATTCAACGCCAGGCTCTAAAAGAGTTTTTCCATGGAAAAGATGTTTTCGTGATTCTTCCAACAAGCTTTGGAACATCACTTATTTTTCGAACAGTGCCACTCGTGTTTTATTTATATATAGAAGAATCTAACAAGTCGATCGTGCTTGTGATTTCACCGCTGGTTTCTCTGATGAAAGATCAAGTTAACTTTTTTAGGTGCACGTGTCAGATTGTTTGTTTATTTACAACTACAAATTTCATTTTCGTTTTCGTTTTATATGATTACAATTGTCATGGACACGCTTCAAAGTCCACACGCCCAGCCGTCAGTGGGGGAGTATTGTGGGCACACGAAAACCCCGACGGTTGGAAATCTGAGCCTATAGGCATACCTGCTTTGCAACATCTATATTCCACGACTTAAGTGTCTCCTCCATTGCTTCAGCGATGTTTTTACCAGTGTGGTCTTCCGGAACGTACAGGGTCTGCAGGCATCGGGTTTTCAGCGTCCAATCTTCTGCAATAAAGTGCACTGTGTAGCTCATGTATGGCTCAGTGGTATAGCTAGACCACATGTCTGTTGTCGCAGCTAGAAACTCGGCGCTTTTGATTTCATTTGCAACGACCTCTCGAGTCTCCGTGTAAAGTTTGGGGATGGCAGTGTTTGAGAAGTATTTACGGCTTGGTAACTCATACTGGGGTCATACTTCTGAGCTGATTTGAGCATGGTATGCAGTGATTTTTGTTTCGAAGAATCTTTTGAGCTTTTGCCATCATTAATACTTCGCTTGCTGGCGTTGACGGTCCTTGTTAACTGTATGTGTTCCAACGGGTGGTGGATCTTAACATGTGTAATTAAGTTGGATGTGTTGCCACCTTTCGCTAACACCACCAGCTTCTGTCGACTTCTGTTTTCCTTCGTTCTTTGTTTCGAACCCAAAGTATGTCCAAACAGCAGACTTTGTTCCTTTTGGTTTTACCAGGTCATCGCTGCTAGTACTAGCTTCAGCCATAATGCAGCACAAATGCACAATCTACTTAGCTCCCATATTTGGACTTTGGAGTTGTTCGCTAAAATATCACTTAAATGGCTTCCAAATTTTGGCTAATTAACAATGTTCTAAAATGTTAAAATCTAATTATACGCTATTCCGCGGCCGCGCGCGCAAACATTGTGTTTGTTTTTCGTTTGTTTAAATAAAAAGATAAACTAATGATAGTTATGATACCGGTATATTTTACAGTATACCGCCGATAATACCGCATTGGTTCCTAAATTGGTTAGCCAATGAGCGAACGTCGAAAAGTCCTGACGCTTCCGGTTTTTGCAACACACGAGGTAAACAACATCAAAGTACAAGAAAGAAATATGCTATTTATACGATTTTAATGATATTTAGGTAGGATTTTTCGTGTTAATGCGATCAATATTATCTATACCCAATTGTTCTTTCCTTAGTTACACTGATTTAGACCCCTTTGCCCGCATTTGCTTGATTATCGCCGCTGCCTATATCTTGTGAAGTCAATATAGTTTTAATACAGCCAGTACAAAAATATAGTGCACAAAATATTGTACTGTCTGAGCGGAAAAAGTAGGACTGTTTTATTCAATCGATACTATCTCATTTCTCGACTTATTGAATCATCAGAGATTATTCTTATAATTTCAACAAGATTTTACCGCACTGTTCAGTTCAATTCTTTAGCCTTTGGTTTAAACTGGCGGTGGCAGCAAGTTGCAGCTGTTTGTCTCGGACTGACATCAAATTCCTGTGTTCGAAATTAATGAAATAGATAGTTGTCCCTATTTATTATAAAAATATATATCATTCCCAATGATAACAGGTCTCGTAAGCCATTCTAGAAGTTAGAACTTTAAAAACTTTCCGTGCTTGAGTTTGTTCACGAACAAATACATCACTGTTTTGACAAATTGCAAAGTACAATTTATATTGTTAGTTCCATTCAAAAGCTGAATATGTTTCTAACAGTTAACATTAAAATATAAAAATATATATACAATAGTTTCTTAATATAGTCATTTTAGTCAAATGCGTTTGTGTTTATAATTACAAGCTACAGCGATAGACATTGAATAATACAGGCTAGCCTTGATATAGCTCAGTGCAAATGAAATATAGTATACAACAATCAAAAACAGACGGGAGTCTACTGTAGTTAGAGACAATCAGGTAAATCGTTAAATACACTTCCATTGGTAGACTGATACACAATGTGAGAGTATGGTTCCAAACATTGACTGAACAACAATTCAACAAAGTTGGATGGATACAGTATAAAATATTTTAGCTCGAGCAATTCAGGCCGGACAAAATCCAAAACATTTTGGCACGATACTTGGTAATTAAGCAAATGCTGGAAAAACAGGGGCTGTATCAGTATAGATAGCTAATATTGATTGCATTAACACGAAAAATCTTACCTAAATGTCATTAAAATCGTATAAATAGCATATTTCTTTCTTGTACTTTGATGTTGTTTACCTCGTATGTTGCAAAAACCGGAAGCATCAGGACTTTTCGACGTTCGCTCATTGGCTGACTAATTTAGGAACCAATGCCAATAGCCAATCAGAGCAAAGAAGTCTGTCTCACATCAGCAGAATTGTCGGTAATCGTTTGAAGTTAAACTACCACGATTTCGCGGGAAAGAGGCTTAGAAATCCCATATTTTTTCACTCAAAATATAAGATTTCGACTTGGTAACACCTCAAACCTTGTTCCTTACATCTATCTGAGTATGAATATGATTGTTACTAGCTTCTAACATAAAATTGCCATCGAGTTGCAAGATATGATGACTTGGCCGGCCGTCTACAGTAGATCCTTTTGTTTTGCAAGCAGAATTTAGCAACTTTGTAAGTCATGCTTTAACACATGAACGTCAGACAAATGAGAAGCTGGATACCGTCTCTAAAGTGGGCAAACTCTCTGAAGGTTTCAAGTCAGCTTTCCCGCTTATCAACAAAGCGTACAGACTTCTAATGACGGCGCCCGTAACAGTGGCTAAGGATGAGCGAACATTCAGCAGGCTCAAGATAATCAAAACATACCTAAGAACGTCAATGAAGGAACAACGATTGGAATCGCTGATGTTGATCTCTTGCGAGAAAGATATTACCAATAACATTTACATTGACGCCCATTGCAGCCAAATGGGTGGAACTTAAAAATCGAATAATCACATTTAGATGAGCAAACTTAATCAAACTTATAGTACGATTCAGATAAATTTTACTTCAATTACTTGAGATCTGTTCAATAGTACAAGCTATCATAGCCGAAAATTACACTAACCACTAATAAAACATCCATTGACATTGCTATTTTTTTACAATATATTCCAAATCATTGCTGTGTAATGAGTAGAAGTTTAGTGGTCTTCCTACTATGGGTTCGGACCGGGCAGTCCCGGGTCAGGTGCTTTCAACCCCAATCATCCAAATGGGAGATTCCAGGTTCATGCTGCAAAACAAATTTGAACGTGTTAAAATGCGTTTCCTGGCAATCAGAATTCTCTAAAATCGTCCCCCAAAGTCAAGGAAATGGCATTTCACAGACTGTAGATTCAAAAATTATCTGGACGGAGCATGTCCCCAGACCTCATTTTGTCGACAAATTTTATACTCACACCCCCTCTTCGCTATAGCCCTGACTATTACCATCGTTTTCTACCCAATATTGCTACCACCTTGGAATCACCTTGGAACCACTACACAAGCTACTAAAGACAAGGGACTCTCTGGCAGTGGAAGCAAGAACAACAGCAGGTGTTCGAAAGTGCAAAGCAACTGTTACAATCACTGGATCTACTTATCCACTTCGATCTGTCCACACCATTAATTCTAGAGACAGATGCCTCTGACTATGGCATGGGAGCAGTTTTGTCCCACCAGTTATCAGGTGGAAGTGAAAAGCCAATTGGTTATGCATCGAGATCTTTAAATTCAGCTGAAAGAAACTATTCGACAGTGGAGAAGGAAACTTTTGGCCATACTCTGTGGCATAAAGAAATTCCACCAATTTTTATATGTACATACATTTACCAACAACACGGACCATAAGCCTTTAGAGAGCCTTTTGAGCTCTAAGAAGAAGTCCCACCCCTTGATGTACCACAGGTTCAGTGATGGGCCCTCACCTTGGCTGCATATGAGTATACCATACGATACAAAGCTGGAAAGCAGAATGATAATGCGGATGCATTGAGCAGATTACCCCTTGCCAAAATGCCCCCAACAGTCCCTCAAAATGGGAGAGACAGTTTTATTGATGAACCACTTGCAAGAAACCCCAGTAACTAGTACTCAAATAAAAGACTGGGCCAACAGTGATCCAATAATGTCTCAAGTGGTACGTTTACATGAGAAGGCTGGCCACTGTCGTATGGTGGCCTGGGTTGGATGAGACGATTGAGGAAGAAGTGAAATGTTGTAGCAATTGTCCACTACACCAGTCAGCCCCTGCCTCTGCACCCCTCCATCTGCACCCCTCCAGCCATGGGAACGGCCTGGTCAACCATGGAATAGACTGCATATTGATTATGCTCGTCCATTCGAAGGTGAAATGTTTCTGATAGTTATAGATGCCTATTCTAAATGGATCGAGGTCCATCTAATGAAATCAACAACATCCGGGGCTACTATTGAGAAACTAAGCGAAATATTTGCAACATATGGGTTGCCAACCATGGTGATTAGCAATAATGGTCCCAATTTTACAAGTAATGAATTCCAATACTTTATGAATTGCAATGGAATTGAGCATATTACGGTGTCACCCTACCACCCTGCCTCAAACGGCGAAGCTGAACGAGCCGTACAAGTTCTCAAGGAGGGGATGAAGAAAATGGAAGATGGGACCATCAGAACAACACTATCACGATTCCTATTGAATTACAGGATAACGCTGCACATAACAACAGGAGTTGCGCCGGCAGAGATCCTGTTTTTGTGAGGGATTTTCGGAAGCCTAAGGTGTGGCTGAAGGAGTTGTAATTAAAAGGACCGGTGTCAGCCAAAATACAACTGGACTATGGACAACCCATGCGACGACATTATGACCATATTCGAAAGTGCTCCCTAACATCTGAGTCTTGAGACAATGATCCGGAACTTCAGGATCACTGGATACCACCTCTTGGAGATATCCCCCCTTGAACATCCCAATGTGGTTCCACCAGAGCAACCAAACCCTATTCCACCAGTTGAAGATGGTCCTCTTCAAAGACAACAACCACCCAGGGAATGCTGTGTTCCCCAACACTTACAGGACTATGAACTAGGGAACTAGTCCCTCATGTACAGTTATATCCTTTTAGTTACATTTAATGACGGACATGTTTTGAACTTAATGGGGAGGAATGTAGTAATTGTTCGTCCCCCCCCTGGACAGCCTGGGAACAGGTTTCAGTCAGTTTGCAAAATGGTAGTTCGGTTTCTGATGTAACATTAAAATACAAAATCTTTGTTTTAACCAATCACGAGCTTGATATATCCCCAATCCTCTCTCAGCCTCTATTTGTGCATGCATTTAACTAAGAAAACCGTCCATGATGTAGGGTCCATGACATCGCCAGCAGACGACTTTCAATTCCACTATGTTGTCACATACCCGGGTGTGAATATCCTCGGGGCTCAAAGGAGATAAAATATGTTGAAGCTTATCATCCCCTCTATCAGCCCTTGGTGAAGCACTGAACAAAATGTTATTTCTTCAAGAAATTGTCTGGTATGTAGTCCTCATTTAATTGGAAACTAAGATCTGAAGGTTCATCAGGTCGCTTGTTTTGGTGGTAACGGTTGGCAGCTCTTGAAAGATATGTCATGTTCTTTTGCCCTGGAAGTGGCAATACCTTCTTCCAGCATTACTTGTTAAATTAATGTAAAGGAAGGTTGATGGAAGATTGCCTGCAGTTTACAGATAAAGTTTTCCCTATGTATGAAAACTGAATATTAAAAAGTAATAAGAAATGATTTAATGTGTCAAATTCCTTTCTTCAATCTCCCCAATGATATTTTGTAAGAATATAGGAATGTTTAAAATAAATACGAAATAATTCAGCAACAATGATTATTCTGCTGAGGGGTAGGTAAATCACTTGTACACTTGGAAAGTCTGAAGAGACCATGAAAAATCATGAAGAATGCATGCCTACAAGTATTTGTAAGATTTTGTATTATATATATATTAGGAAAAGGGAGATATTATCGCCAGGGATGGACTGAGCGGTTGAGTTGTTATTTCAAGTTCTACTAAACCACTACGGTGTTTCTACTGTAGAACTAACAATGCAGGAGAAAATGTTTGGTATTTTTTTTATAATATAAAGTATATTTACATATTTCAATTTGTTGGGCAGATTTCAGATGCATGTTAAGTAATATTTAAATTCATAGCAAATGTTTTCTTACAACTTCACCAACTGAAAATATTTATCATTACCATGTAAAACCTAAAATTGGGTAGACAAATTGCAGCACATAAACAAACCTTAAATCAACAACAACTTTAACCCATTAATGTGCAACACATACACAAGTTTGACTAATCTTCACGGGGGTCTGACTCTCTTGCACAATATTCAAGCTTTCTCTGATTGACTGGTTAGAGAAATATTCTTCTCTCTCTTTGGTTCAAATTGTTTGACTTATCTTGATTCATTCGTTGCATGAGGTAATCATCAGATCGGGCAACTTGATCAGGCAGTAATCTTCTGTATTTAACAGGAAAGAAAATTGGATTCAATTTCTATGGAGTGGTATTGGATTCCAAAATGCAAGGCTACTTGTTTGACAAGATGTTGCAACATCACAACACACCTTTGTGTCACATGAATAGAGCCGTTTGGCTGCTTACATTGGCTTTACGTCTTACATGACATTCTGCCAGCACAATGTTACATTCCAGCCACATGGTTGAACACTGTGTCGTAATGATGTTCTGTTCCATCTGCACTCGAAATATTATGTCAGATATATATATGAGCTCAGTGTAGAGATATTTTATTTACTTGAAATTATTTCAGTTTATCTCTCTGAGTTATCTTATGGTTTAGCCCGTTTATACAATGTTTACAACATATAAGTTAAAATAGTTTAAGGAAACCCTATTAAGCTTCTATTTTAAGCCGCCTACCTTTAGTATTAAAATAACTAAAACAGAATCAAATGTCAATGAAATTATGAATTATATTGATAAACTAAGTAAGTATTCAGTACAAAATAGTAAAATACAAAGTCAAAGGCCAAAGGACATTGGTAGAACATAACCGACTGCAAAAGGGTTTGGGAGCTATGGAGCAATTACTTCAACATTATACAACGAATGTCCGTTAAATTTGCTCTCCAACATCTTCACAGTCGGCCATGTTCTATCAATGTGCTTCGGCTTTTGACTTTGTATTTTACTATTTTTACTGAATACTTCCTTAGTTAATAATTTCATTGACATTATAGGCCGTAGGATGAGCATCCAAAAGATGCTTAGAAAACGGATTCCATTGCACCCCTCGTGGTAATACATCATTTTCACATGAATCAATAGATAAAAACTTACTTTATCAGAATCCGTTGCTCCCCAAGCGAAACAGGTGCACAATTCAGAAATCCCTCCAAAGTTTGCTATTTTCGAGCTTCTAAATATTCGAACCGCCATTGTTTTGGTAGCAAATATGCATGCGCATATCAGCCAAACACAGACTGCGCATGCGCACAAACACACACATGCTTCAAAGTGGATACACGCTTAGTTATGCAAAACAATCATGGCTGAAGATATTTGTAAAACTGGAATATCCTCATGTTTTATGCATTTTGATGGCATTACGGAGCAACTTTGCAAAGTTACATGCCAAAGGCTTAAGAAATGTCTTGAGTGTAGGTCTAAATGGGACAAACTTAAATGTCAACAAGTTGAAATAGCTAAGAAATCGTACGAGAACATTGATGAGGGATCTGTCAATTGACTCAATTCATAGATGGAGAAGAACCCTGACAGCATTATCTTAGAATGGTACCCACAGGCAGCCCAATCTTGGGTAGAGTTGTATTTATAGTATTCTTATATAAAGATTGTATTATGGTAAAAATGTGTGATGAAAATATATATTTTAAATAAAATTTACTTGCCTAACTTGTTGTATGTGTTCTCCTTTTATCCCTACTTTGTTGAGCTACGAACAGTGGCGGTCGACGCCGAATACTTAATAGGAGTTAAAGGCTAATTATTCGCAGCCCCGGATCCGTCATTTTAACTCTACCCAAGATTGGGCCGCCTGTGTGGTACCATCATGAAATGCTGGAAGAGATTTTGTGATGAAGAGAAGATCCATAGACAACAGAGAAAAGAAGGAACTTCTACCGAAGAACCACATGTGGAAGTGGAGCCAATACAACCAAGGCGAAAAATTACACGTCAATCAATCGCAGAAGCTAATAAGACTCTGTCTAAAAGAAACGAGCATGTACTCCCAGAGATATGTATTATTTGTGGAAGAGACGCCTCTTGGTTCTCACTAGACAAGGTATGGTCATTTTGATAGGTATAATACTAGCGCAATGTGCACAACATTCTCGGGTTTGGTTTTAAAATATCTTGAATTGTGATAAATTAAGTTTATTTAGGGAAAAGTAGTTTCTAATGCTACAATGTTATTGTACACTTGTTATTAGCAGATATTTAGTTTAATGTTTCACACCAGGTAACTAAGAAGAACCCCACTCATGTTGGCAGAAACAATTGATGCTGGTACAGCTGCCGAGAGAAAGAATGATGAACAGATACTCTTGCAAATCCGGGGGAAAGACTGTGTAGCAATGGAATCGGCTATCACAAAGTTTGCTACTGCAATTAAACAAAATTTCTCACCAGAGAGACGAAGAAGCAATCGGAGACTGAAAGATGTACATCAGTGTACGAGAAGTCTTATGATGTCATCTGTAAGGGGCCACATCCATATTCAAGTTGCCACGCAAAACGTCAAAATTGACGATTTTATCTAAACCCACCCACCCAGCCTCAAAAATGTCAAGCGTGCCATATAACATATGGTAAGATTTTCTTCAAATATTCATTTTGCTACGATAAAAACGCTGAAAACGTCACAGCATAATAGTTTTGACCCACCTACCCACCCAAAACGTCAATTTGACTTTTGCGTGGCAAATTGAATATGGATGTGGCCCCTAAGAAAGTAATCGAGATGGAGGTCATTGGAAATAAGCAAATAAAGTTTACGAAAGATTTGCTGGAGAAATTTGTTATCATTGCTATGAGAGAATGTGGATACATCTAGTAAATATAGAGCTTTTAAACTCAAGTAACGACTGATGAAAAGTTATCCCCAACTTGTGTTCTGTGTACCAAAAATGAGAAATGTATATGTGGAAAATTTGGATTCTTCTGAGTTGGTTGAGGAACGTATGTCAAAATAAGTCTGAAAACAACGATGAAGACTTTGATGAAGATGATCTGAATTCCAACACAGAAACTGAGGGAACTTCTAAATTGTTCCTTGTTATTCTAGATAGTGGCTAAATACTAACTTATGTCACAATATAATATATGTAATAGTTCAAATATGAGAAGTAGAACTTTACCAGACAAAAGCCAGGACAGCTTATTGTAGAATACATGCAATCTCGTTTTGAGTGTAGGCCCTTGGCCAGGATCCAATAAGTGGGATTTTATTGCACTGATGAAAATCTGGGCTCAAGGATGAAAACATTTCTTTCAATTATAGCCGGTTATGATGAAATTATGGATTTTATATTTCCTTCCAATTTATTTTTTTATGATGAATTTCGAGTTGGTGCCTGGGACATGTTTCTTTCACAGTTAAAGGTCCTTCACTGGTGCAGTCTGGCTTCGTCGGTTGGAACAGATGGTTGGACTGAATGAAAAATTTGTTCCCAGATCGAAGATTGGTATCCATAGAATATACTTAAGCGATGGATGGAACGCACAATTTAAGAAGCCCCAAACATATCTTGCATAGTTATTCAATAATACATTAAAGATTCAATCAGAGGTTTTCGTAGGAGTTTATATAAATATCCCTTAATAAAGCCTGGGACAAACTGGGAAACATTGTTGCGCAAAGATATTTGTCATATTATTTGTCTTACCAATTGTTTCAGTATGTCATATTGTCCTACCAGCTTCGGCAAACGGAGAAAGAGTGTTTCATCAAATGTTTCTGAATTTGGTAGGAAATATTTTTGCTTTCCTATTATTTTGATTCGGTTTTAGTTCTTTTAAACTAAAGCTGGGGGTGGCTTAAAATAGAAGCCTATAAGGGTTTCCTAAACTGAAATAATTTCAAGTAAATAGAATATCTCTACACTGAGCTCATATATATCTGGAGTAATATTTCGAGTGCAGCGAAACATTGTGTCATTTTTTACCCTTTCACCATGTGATGATAGTCCGGCAATTCAGGTGATGTTTTGCCACGATCCGAAGATGGCTCTATAGTGCAGACAGAATGTAACATCATTACAACAGTGTTCAACCATCTAGCCGGAATGTAACATTGTGCAGGCAGTACATCATGTGAGTAAGAAGTAAAGCCAATGTAAGTAGGCAACCTGCCTTATTCATGTGACACAAAGGTGTGTCGTGATGTCGAATCATCATGTCAAACAAGTAGCCTTGCATTTTTGAACCCGATAACGCTCCATAAATGTCTACTAAGTCTTCAATGTTTTGTACGCGAGTGTTTAGTATGCATTTAGATGAGGTTTAGCAAGTTAAGATGAAGCAAACCGATGCTCCAATTGGATAATTTTATGTCTAAATACTTTTGAATGTCAGTGAAGCCGGACCAGCAAAACACAACACAAGAGTACCAACTTTGATATAATTGTGACACCTATAATATATATAAAATACCTGAAAATCCGAGGTATATTCTTGAACGAAAAAACAGGTGATCAGGAACAAGGTATAGCGATTCAATTTTATATTCTTCAATTTCGAAGTGCATTTATTATGTTGCTGTTTGTCCTGCAGCCAGTGTATTAGCCAGAATAGGTACATCCTGTTGGTATATTATTGATATATTATTTAAATTAGCCAACTTATTAGGTCAGCCAAAAGCCTATTTAAGCAAATTTGTAGATGTATAAATTTAAGTTGAGACAACACATTAAATTGTTGATTGCTTTGCTTTAAACTCAGTTTTATTACTTGTTAGGCGGTTAAGTGCAAGAATTGTGCGTTTTGTGATAAAAGCACGACAATAACTTTTAGATACAGAGGCATCTAATAATAATAATAATAATAATGAATTTTATTCCAACATATCTACATAGTAGCTCTACATTTGGAATATATATTAGTAAATTAGTATCTAATATTATAAAAGTATAAAACTAGTTCTAAGTACAGAAAAGGTTAGTAAGTAATTAAATGTCACAGATAGCGATGTTTAATAAGAAATCCTTTGTTTGGGAAACAAATAAGTTATAATTAGTTTCATTACGAATATCAATAGGAAGGGAATTAAATAGTTTAGAAGCTCTATCTTGAAAAGTATTTTTTTCCATTGGAATACGTAAATGAACTCCGCTACTAGAACGGGTAGTTCGAATGTTAATGACTCTCTCAAGTCTTAGATAAGTGGGCCATGTGGCCTGGTGCAGGGCTTTATGAACTGCTTTGAGGAATTGCCAGTCACGTCGTTGTCGAACTGGCAACCAATCCAATTTGATGACGTCCTCCATCGTGGAGAACCTCCCATTAATAAATGACGCGCAGGCGTTCTGAACACTTTGTAGATGTTTTAACTGGTAGTCTGGCAGAGGATCATAAACGATATCGCAATAATCCATTTTAGAAATAACCAGCATTTCAACAAGCTGTTTGCGGATGTTGTAAGGTGTAACATTTTTTATCTTACGTAGAGTAGACAGTGTTGCATAGCATGAAGACAATAAATGACGGATGTGTTCGCTCCAATCTAATAATTCAGTAAAATGTACCCCAAGTAGTTTTACGGACTCAACACGTTCGATGACATTAGCCCCCAAATTAAGATGTATCTCTTTATTGCAAAGGGAGTGAACTCGGGACATTTGGGCTGTAGATATCAGAAGACTTTTGGTTTTCTTTGGGTTCAAAGCAAGATTTGAGTCATTGGACCAGGTGTTAAGGGATTGTAATGTTCTTTCCATTTCCAAAATAGTACTGTCAAGATCTTTAACCTTCCCAGAGTCTAAAACAGTTGTGTCGTCAGCATACTGATAACACGTATGAGGTATACTCAGGTCTGATACATAGAGATTGAAAATAAAAGGACCAAGGACAGAACATTGAGGTACACCAAAGTGAGTTTCAACAAGGGTTGATTGTTGGTCATCGAGTTGAACGTATTGATAGCGATCAGTTAAATAGCTGACCATCCAGTAAAGAAAATTATCGGAGAAACCTAATTTGTGTAATTTACACAGCACTGTCTTGAAATTAAGTGTATCGAATGCTTTGGAAAAATCGGCTAAAAGCATTAATGTTACCTCACCACTCTTTTGTGCCTTTAAAAGATCGTCCCTAATTCTCATCAGTACAGTGGCGGTCGAATGCCCTTTGTGGAATCCTGACATTCTACTGCCAAGTAAAGATGCTTTTTCGACAAATTCGAGTAACTGTCGGAGAACCAATCTTTCATAAACTTTTGACAATGCTGGAAGAAAGGCAATCGGTCTAAAATCGTCAGATATGACTGGAGTGTCAACTTTGGGAATTGGACAGATCCTCGAGATTTTCCATGGACTGGGAAAGAGTTGGAGATCAATGCATGAATTTAATATATGGGTTATTGGTGATGCTAAAATATCTGCACAGCGTTAATGAATTTAACAGGTAAGTTGTCAGGACCTGTCGACATGTCATTCCGCAGCTCTCCAAGCTCTTTTAACACTTCATTATACGTAACAGGACGGAGATTAAAATCGTTCTTCTTACAGGGCAAGGATTTAATATAATTAAATAATTCTTCATTGCTTTCACTTTGGGACTGACCTAGTGTTCTTTCGACTGTTGAGGTGAAATGATTGTTTAAAACTTCTGGGTCAATTTTTATTCGTTGCGGATTTGCATTTAAAATACGATGTATTACTCGCCAAACTGACTTTGCTTTCTTTGAAGAAAGAGCCACTGACAAAAATTTTCTTTTAGCCCTTTTAATGGTTGTTTTGAGACAATTTCTCACTGAGCGATAACGATCCCATATTTTGTCAGTGGGACTCTTGTGTGCCAATATCCTGAGATTATTACGTTCAGATTGTAGCTTTCTTAATTTGTCGGATTGAAGCCATGGACAGGGTGGGCGGGTAACCTTTATTCTCTTGAGGGGTGCATGACGATTTAGACATTCGCTAAGTAGATCGTTAAGAATACTAAGTTGATCATTCGGGTCGTTCAATGAATATAATAAACTAAAAGGAACCAATAAACAGTCCTTATAAAAGGTGTCAAGGTTCAGCTGGCGGGTATCTCGTATAATTTTATAACGTGGTTCGTATCTTATAGTACGTATATTAACACACACGTTGGGGGCGTCATGATCGCTGATAGTTGGACATGGAATAACATCAGTATGCGTTATTCGGTTTGGAGTATTTGAGATAATATGATCAATGATGGTACTTGTAGTCCGAGTTATTCTAGTTGGTTTCTTCACGTGCTGATGGAGGTTTAATGAGCTTAGTAATGACATAAATGCTTTTGTTTTCGGATCACTGGTTTTACAAAAGTCACTATTTAAATTACCAGTGAGAATTATAAGGCCATTCCAAGAGGCGACAATGTCACTTAACATACTTTCCATTTGTTCTAGCCAATTAGGGAATGAAAGAAGCCTTTGGGAACGATAAACAACACCAAGTAGAAGTTTACTATGCCTGTTTCGGCCAGGCAATTCGAGCCACAATTGTTCCAAGTCAGGGTATTTTTCCTCGATGTCGTAGCGCCGTTTATACGAAATAGATTCTCTTATATAAAATCCAACTCTGCCGCCCCTAATTTTGTCTCTATTACGATATTCGAAAGTATACTCCGGTATACTAACGTGATTTAACAACAAGGGATTATCCTTTAGCCACGTTTCACTGAGAGCGGCAATGTCGAATTTGTAGGTTTCCAATAACAGACAAAATTCATCGATGTTCAAAGTCATACTTTGGGTATTTAGGTGTACAATATTCATTTGTTTCGACTTGGATTTAAGAATTTCAAGATGGGTATCTTCTGACTCCTTAGCAACAGATTGACTTGCATTTAAACAATTATTTAAGTCATCAGAAAATACATCCGAGATATCTCTAACATTATGAAAGGATAATTCGGTCATAATTAAACAAGCATCACAGGTCTGGACATGCAAATATTGTTGGTCTCTTAATACGCCGTTGTTTTTATACTTGAGGTTCAAACAACGTGTGTGAACAATGTTTTGGCAAATTTCACAGACAATTCTGATTTGTTACATTTACATGGTTTCTCGCATACAATACAGGGTGCAGTTGAACGATTTTTTGACTTTCGACCATTGTTGTTCGTAATGTTCGATGTTGTGCTACGTTCATGTTCCGGCCCAGGGTTAATTTCAATATCCATAGATCTAATAAGTAATTGTCTAGTAGCACATGAGTTCTTCGTTCTTTTAGCTCTCATTACGAGAAATGGAGTTAACTGGCTCAATGCGATGAGCCACTTTATTTGACATTAAACTAGAGTTAGCAATGTATATTCACAGGGAGGCCACATGTCATCGTTGATGAACCGATAATCCTGGATATTAAAACCAAGGTGAAAATTGTGAAATATCTTGTTTTCTTTCGATAGCCAACCCCATGATGACTCTGTTCATAAGCATGATCCAATTGATTATTATTAGGTCTATGCCCAGTTGCTATCAAGTTGGCAAGATAAACGAGTACAACTGAGACTCCGAATGCACGTCCGACCACCATAGGTGACTTGACTACGCAAGCTAAACTTTGGGTTCATTTTAGGCTGTCTTCCTAAAACCGACCACCCATATTTTAAGTAAAAAGAGATCCACCTAAAACTTTATGACCAGGAAGGTTTAGGCTAGTGATTACCTGAATCAGCTTTACGTTTGTCAAACATTTTGTTTTTACCCAGATAAGCTATCAATAGTCTCAAGGACCTCAAAGGAAAATGGCGGCCGTCTAGACATAACAATTCCTACTAAATTTGGTTGCTGCATCAGAAGAACTGCAACGTACAATCTCAATAGTAAACACTAACATATTGGATTTCATTTATTATTTATTTTAAAACTTTGCACAACGTAACCACGTCAGGTCTTCCTTGCCTGTGATGGAAGTTAACATCCTCAAATATTTCCATAAATTACTACCATAATTGTGTTATTTTATTGTTAGTTGAATAATATAATATGTTATTTAATGTGGATCAATTTGCATTTCTTCAACTAGTCTAAGACCTGTATATAAGTTGTTTGTATGCATTTAATTTAGGACAGATAATCTCAACTGTTTTAGGGTAAAATGACCATGATGGACAACATGGCATATGTGCCAAAACCCAAATCCGGTGCGAAATTCCTGAAAATAACCACACCCAGAAACGGCACTGCCGACATAGCTCTATCTCCTAAACCATCAAAGCTACGGACATTCTGAAGTGCTTATAGTGTTTAGAATGGTTACATTTAGGTGTGTTCATTGGAGAGTAAAATGGGTCTCAGTACAATATTTTACAAGAAAATGAATATGCACCATCCCAGGTCAAGTGCTAAATTATACATCACATAACTTCATACACCTTAGAAAGGCTATGTTATCTTATTTCCTAAATGTTTTGGTCATAGGATAAGGTCAAACGTATTTAGATTACAGTATCCAAAAATAATTGATTGTACAAAGGTGGAACCTTTAACAATTAAGCAGAGAGATTCCAAACTGTTTGAGTTACTACTCCAAATGTTTCATAAACATGAATCAACAACATCATGTTCAAAGTAATTTGAAAATCATGCTCAATCTTCATGAAAACACCGCATGGGCTAGATGACAGGGCAGGTGAAAATTCTCACGAATAGTTGAAACTATATCTCAAGCATCTCATAACCACCACACCTCGCACACGCGTCATGTACTTCTTACCCAAAATCCACAAACCCGATAACCCAGGTAGACCCATTGTCTCTGCTTGCGGTTGTCCCACCGAGCTTATCTCTAGCTACCTCAATCGTGTAATGGCGCCCTTGCTTAAGGACTTACCATCCTATATCAAGGACACCAAACATGCTCTCCAAATCTTTCATAACATTCAATTTCACAACACTCATAATTCATTTTCACCAAGGATGTCAAATCCTTGTACACTGTCATGCCCCATCATGATGGTTTGAGAGCACTCACATTCTTCTTAGATAAGCACCCCAACCAGGAACCCTCTACCACTGTTTTGATCTATTTGGCTGAATTAGTGCTCACCCTCAACAATTTTTCATTTGATGGTGAGCATTACCAACAAATAAGTGGTGTAGCCATGGGAACCAAAATGGGTCCCAACTATGCCAATTTATTCGTTGGTTTTGTGGAAAAGCAGATCTTCGAGCAATACACTGATCCCATACCTGATTACTATGGTAGGTACATTGATGACTGTCTCGGCAAAGCATCCTGTTCCCGCTTAGAGTTGGATAAGTTAATTAATTTAGTTAATAACTTCCACCCAGCAATCCAGTTTACTTGAGAGATCAGTGAGACCAGTGTATCGTTCTTAGATATACTTGTATCTATCAATGGCAATAGACTTGTTACTTCTGTGTTCTACAGCCGATAACTACTCCCATAGCTATCTTCTCTTTACTTCTACCCACCCCAACCACACTAAAAGGTCCATTCCCTTCTCTCCGTTCCTTCGCCTTCACCGCATTTGCAGTGAAGATGAGGACTTCCATACCAAAAGTCAGGAAATGAGAAACTTTTTTGTCCAACACGGTTATCCAACCCCTCTCTTAGATACTGCCTTTTCGAAGGCCTGCAATATTCCCTGATCCGAAACCCTTAGAGACCGTGTGTCTAATGTTGCCAACAACAAAATACCCCTAGTTCTCGGTTACCATCCCTTCAATTTCAAAGTAAGGGATGTCATTATGAAGAATTTTCATATCTTGAAAAACGACCCTGAAACATCTTCCATTTTCACCAATAATCCCTTAGTCTGGTTTCGACATAGTAAAAATATCTGTGAAACCCTAGTCCACAGCTCTCTACCACAGGACTCGTTGTCACCTAATGGCACGTTTCTTTGTGCACCAAAATCTAAGTACACTATTAAGCACCATTTCATGTGCATCTCATCTACTGTATTTCATGCAGTAAATGTGGGATGCTCTATATTGGTGAAACAGGTATATATTTAAGGATAAGGTTTCGTGAGCATCGTCATGCTGTCGTAAACAATGGTGGTAAACAACCTGTTGCCACACATTTCAACACTGGCAATCACAGTGTTTCAGATATGAAAATTCGAGCTCTGTGTCCCATTTCTGGTAGTAATGATAGCCGCAAAAGCCAAGAAATGTGTCTCATTTCCCAACTTTGCACCATTCATCCTCTCGGCATTAATGAGTGCCTCTCTTACATTTAACTCCTATCTGTTTATGCCTGCCATCAGCCGATACTCTACATCTCACCTTATCTAGTATTTTGTTCCTTGTTTCTGTCTTTCTTGCTTTATCTTTGTTCGCTGCTTCTTATATGCTAATATATTTTGTGATTGGTTTATTTTTTATCACGTGGTCGCTTTTGTATTCACTATAAAAGCACATGTTTTCCCCCCAACCCATTCTACTAACTTCCAGACTAAGGGCCTTTGCTCTAAACGTTGAAGTTCTCATTGTATTTTTCAGGTAGTTTTACACAACAATCAACTGCCATAGTTGAAACTATAGTTGGATTTGATAAACGATTTTGTAAGTCCTGTGTAATATTGTATGTTCTGGTTTTCTTAAGCTAAACAGAAGCCAGAAACTTACAAAATATTTTTGAACCAAAATTTCAAAGGTTTTCTCTGTTTCAAATTATAGTTTCAACCTTACTGCTTTCAACTGTAATCTAAATATGTTTGAAGACGAAAAAATGTGATAAATCGAGAAGAGAAGTGGAGAGACATTGCACCAGCACAATAATTGAGCAAAAAGTGATACTACAAATATCGAAGATAAACACACAGCACTACTTCAAAACATGTTCAAGTACAACTTGTGGATAATATTTGCGAGGCTCTGTGATAAAAAGCAAAATATGGCTGAAATTGTGTTTTGGCAGGGGGTAGGTAAGTGAAATGAACGGTATTATAGCTCAACAAAACAATATCAACCCTCATTAAATCTATTAGTATTATATTGAAATAAGTATAGTTTTTTATCTTATGACCAAAATATTTAGGAAATAAGAAAACATAGCCTTTCTAAGGTGTATGAAGTCATGTGATGTATAATTAGCAGTTGATCTGGGATGGTGTAAAATATCATTTTCTTGTAAAATATTGTACGTAGACACATTTCACTCTCCAATGACCACCCCTAAAAGTAACCATTCTAAACACTATAAGCACTTCAGAAAGTCTGTAGCTTTGATGATTTAGGAGATAGATCTATATCGGCAGTGCCGCTTCTGGGTGTGGTCATTTTCGGGCATTTTGCACCGGATTCGGGTTTTGGCACATATTCTGTGTTGTCTGTCATCGTCAGACAGTTGAGATTATCTGTCCTAAATGAAATGCATACAAACTCATATACAGGTCCTAGACTAAACAGAATGCTGTCAATATGCATCATATTCGGCTTAATTCGCAAACTAAAACAAATGAAACGTACTTGTTGGCCAGGAGAATATGCTAAATGCTTACAAAAGCATAACTGCATAAGTATTGTATTTTATAATAGCAATGTTAACTAGTTTCAAGACTAATAACTACTTACCACTTCTCGAAAATCATAAATATAGAAGATATCTTGATTCTAGCTCCTTGTCAACAACAAAAGACAACAGGTCACACACAGACTTGACCACTGCTTTTAATGTTGTACGTGTTGTACCTTGCAAGTTTAGTAAAAATGTGAACGTTATCTTCACACCTATAGTTATATTATTTTCTGGTTCAACAACCTCATTCCACAGCAACCTTGCAAGTACTTTCCCATTTATTTCTTCCAGTGCGGTATTATTTGTAAATACTTCCGGTGTGCATAATTGAAATCAACATGCATGTAAGTCATCGTCAATTTCCATCACTGGGCATTTCCATGAGCTTCTTACCCTGATTGTAAGTTCTGCCCCATCTGATTCCACAATGTCTTTGTTACGTTGTTTTATCGGAGGAAAAGAAGAACACTCTTGCTGCAGCGAGGAACTAAACAGGTCTAACAGAATGTCAAAGTGATATAAAACATCACCTTCAAACTAACCATCTTTCTTCTGAAACACTAACTGAAGTAGAGTTAATCCTTTTAAGAGCAGAAATAGGCAATCTTCACCGGGGGCAAATAGATGCAATGTTGATCTGTACAAATACGGACTTCACTCTTGGAAAGCAATGGAGACCATCTAACCTATCCTGTCACTACCCTAAACACAATGGCAAGAGAAAGGTGCTAAAACGCACGATACGATTGGAGTAAAGATGTGCTAAAATATAGAACAGTTGTATCAAGTCTGTGTTCCTGTTGAATCACGTGAGAACATTTTACATTTATCCTCTTCTTCAAAGGGTATTAGCGAAATAAAATGGGTATAGTATCAACCTGTCCTTTTCTGTCCTGTTCAGTTATAAGTTTAATTAAAATTAAACCCTCTTTTCTCAATCATCCATTCAGCGATATGTGTTAAATGCAGAACGGAATATAAGGAGACCCCAACTTTGCAAAACACGTAGCCTGGGAGTAGCTCACATTTCGAAAACATTTGGTTTGGTTGGTGAAGGTAAATTCGATCTTTCCACAGGTAAAATAGCAGCGATATTTATTAAGCAATTATCAGAACAAAGTATACTGAATAGTGCTGCGTTATTTACTATGATTTTTCAATTTGTAGGATAGCTTTTGGTATGGCTACCATAAAAACAGAGAAACTTTAGAGTTTACTCCTTTACCAACTTCAAAACGAGCTCCCCGGTTAAGCATCACGATTCCAGATGACGATGTACAGGAAAAAGCAGACACTATTCTTGACAGTGATGACGAAGAAATTTTGAATAACTATAATGAATTTCTGTAAAAAATGGCAGGTAAAACCTCTGTCGCAGGCTGCTCGCCTGTTAAGGAAAGAGTTCATCGCAACTGGGAACAAATGAAGCCAGGTATCAAGGCGGACTGCGTAAAAAAGGCAACTGAAGCATGTCACATTGTTGTGAAGTAATTGCTCCATATGCAGCTGAAGAATTCTTTGAAGCCATCCAACCACCACATGAAGAACCAGTAAGTGGTGAACTCGTTGCTATGACAACAGCTTATGGAGAGGCACCAACAAGGAAGCTGAAATTGCAGATACTAAGCTTGTACGCTTTCAGTTATACAGCCAAGAAACTGATCCATCTTCATGAGCTGTATGAAAATGGAAAATTAAAAAAATGCAAAAAATGTTCCTGGGAATTCCCATAGAGAACCAAAAGCACCACAGAATTCATATCGATACTGAAAAATCGGATAATTTTGTTGAATTTATCAACTGACCATACTTTTATCAAGACGTCTTCTTTGGTACATGAAAGCTTAAACTTGATTCCGGTGAGCATCTTACCATGCCAAATGTAGTCCGCACGGTTAATGAGATCAACAATGATCTTCCAGTACTTGGGGTCCTGTAAGGAGAAAAACTTCGACTCTCTCAGTAGATCAATCCTGGATGTAAGAGAAGCCTCACAAAGAAAATCGTTACAAGGATGTGACAACATCACTTCACACTGCACAGCAGGATTGAATGCATGGAAATATCATCCAAGAGCTAGAAAATATTGTTCCTAAAGAATGGCCTGATACCAAAAGAGATTTCTCAGAGAAGGGAAGCACAATTTCAAAACAGATTATGTAAAGTGTGCATGTGTGTGTATGTGTTGGGGGGGGGGGTGAGAGGAGAGAGTTACATGACTCTCAGTAATTGTAACTAACAAGCCTTAAACTTTATATTCTTGAGGCAAAACAACATAATGAAATCATTGTAATAAAAAAATACAAGAAAATGGAGAAATTACTAAAAGAATCACAGTTCCTGAAAAGGACGACTAAAAAAACGGACTTCTTAGATTGGTGTCTTCCGTCTGTCATTCAATGCGACTCAGCACTTAATGAAATGGCAAAAATGTACATTAATAGACAAGGATCTTGGCCTAAGCAAATATCATATCCCAGTATACAGAGATCAAATGTCATGGCAAAAACATGAAGGAGAAGTCTCAAAGGTTTGGAATGCATTATAACTTTCCATCCGAAATTGCCTTTCCTCTTGTAATCTGGTAATCCTTGTGCTCAGTTTGGAACCTTTCATTAGCAATATAACATTACCATTGATGCTGAATTCTGGTGACTCTTCTTTCTTGCTTTGGTCATCTTGTAATCCTTGTGCCCACTTTCGAACTTTTCATTAATATTACTATTGATACTCAATTTAACTTACTATAAATAGATTCTGGTGAATTATATATGTATATATATATGGCTGTTCTCCTTCACGTTTTCAACTCAAAATCTCCTCCTTAACCGCCACCTAGTTGCTTATTATAGATATTTAATAACTGAAATACCTTCCTTGAACACCACCTGGTTGCTGATTATAGACATTTAATAACTGAAATACCTTCCTTGTACACCACCTGGTTGCTGATTATACTGTGAAGCTACCACAGGTTCCACCCTCACTTTCGATCTTACAGGATATATGTAATATATCAAATAGGAAATAATTACAATACCTTAAACATTTGTCTCCATATTTCTATACCTCAAATACCATTTCCTTGTCTTAAACATAGAAGTAATACCATGAAACTCTACCTACTGTAATCTATGAGATAAGTAGCTTTTAATCCAATCAAGAGCCAATCCTCGAATACCATAGTGCTCAAGTTTATTATTAATTCCAACAGTATGCTTATTAGCATCAAGACCTGTAGAAATTTGATCATAAAGATTTATAAGTGCATGAGAGGTTGAGTGATTTTTCCTAAAACCAAATTGGTTTCTAAATAAAATCCCATTCATATTTATATAGTTCATAAGCCGGTTATGCACAACTTTTCCCAAGATTTTGGAAAAAACTAGTAATACCGATATTGGCTTATAATTTGAGAACAGACTATTATCACCGGATTTAAATATTGGTACTATCAGCGCAATTTTTAACTGATCTGGAACAATGCCATTTTCAATAGACAAATTGAGGATTTCACACAATGGTTTAGAAATAAGGTCAACAGAATTTTTCACTGTCCACATGGGAATTTTGTCATGTCCTGCAGCAGAATCAGGATGAAGCAGACTATTTCATTAATTTCCAACTCGGAAACCGAGTCAAGAAAGATAGAGTTTACAAAATTTGCACAAAGATAGGAAGATATGCACGATTTATTTTTGCTCATAAATTTTGCAAGTGTTCCAGCTACAGAGAAGCGTGCATCTTAAAAGCTTTCTTTACAAGTTTAATCGTCGTTAAATGGCTAATTTTACAACCGAGACTGATACTGCCTGTGTCAACATTGCATCAACAAAGCCTACAACAAAGATGAATAAACACAAGGTATGTAGAACTTGAATTTAGAGATGAGATTGTTGGGTATTTATATATAGTTGTGTCAAACAGATGACAGTCAGGACACTTCGCATTTTATTTTCTCTCGTATTTTGAATGCCAAGGAGAAAGATAATTTACTAGCAGTATTAACATGGTTAGTTTATTAAAAAATGTTCTTGGTATGTCATAAAAATAGTTCCTTTGCAATATGTTCTCGAGTTCCTGAAGTCAGGATGCCAGATGCCTGCACACTTAGAAAATTTGGAGAAGACCACAAAGAGAAAAACCTTCCATGCGCTTTCAGAATTCTCAAGAAACTTTGTGTATGAAGGTATGGTATTGGCAAGGCATTACCTTATTAATTTACTTGGCTTTGGGTGGATCTGCAATTTCTTTTATTCTTACTGGATTTACTGGAAATATATTGCTTGGTATCATTGTGACCAGAGCCAAATTTCCTTGTCAAAGATTTGCAATGGATTATCTATGATTTATTTTATACTTACTGGATATTGTTGCTTGGTATCATTAATTGGAAAGAGAATTCCAACTTATTGAAAGCTACAGTATATTAAAGCTGTAAGTTACACGACAGAGTGAGAGACTGTAATATCTCAATGATCTGTTTACACTTAACATTGCGACTATTGAGCCAAGACCTGCAGACTACCTCTTAAATGTTTACCTACACCATGTAAACTAGAAGAGTTATGGTATCCCTGCTAAAGCATCACAACACTGCCTGCCTGTAAACACCACATAGTTTCTCGACTCTTTTGTCTATAGTCTAGGACCTGTAAAGGAGTTTGTATGCATTTCATTTAGGACAGATTATCTCAACTGTTTTAGGGTAAAATGACCATGGCGGTCAACATGGCATATGTGAATCCGGCGAATGTCCTGAAAATGACCACGCCCAGAAACGGCACTGTCGGCATAGCTCTAAATCCTGAACCGCCAAAGCTACAGCCTTTCTGTATTGCTTATAGTGTTTAGAATGGTTGCTTTTATGGGTGGTCACTGGAGGGTGAAATTTGTCTAGGTATCATATTTTACAAGAAAATGACTATGCACCATCCCAGGTCAACTGCTAATTATGCATCAAATTACTCATTCACCTGGCAAAGTCTATGTTTTCTTATTTCCCAAACATTTTTGTCATAGGATGAAAAAATATGCTTATTTTAATATAATTATTATAAATTTCATAAGGAATGATATTGTTTTGTTGAGATATAACACATTTCATTTCACTTAACACGATTTCAGCCATATTTTGCCGATTTGTTTGCTTTATCGCCGAGCCTCGCAAGTATCATCCAAATGTTCTACTTTAACACAATGCTAGTTGACTAAAGAATAATTCAACCAAGTTTCGTCGGGTTTTGGAGTAGTGCCATGTATTTTATATTCGATTTTGTGTCCTTCGACATTTCCTCAATTATGTAGCCATTGCAATGTCTCGCAGCTTCTCTGCCCGATAAATGCCACTTCTTCGTACACATCTGTATTCATATTACAGTATCCAAAAATAATTGATTGTAGAATAGTCCCAATCGAACATTACTCCCATTACTCCCATTTGGGAGTGAAACCTTCCCTCGTTCATCAAGAACGAGAATCTAAAACAAAAGGTTCAAAATAATTTGAAAGTCTCGCGCAATCTTCACGAAAACCGCAACATTACAGGGGCAACATTTTCACGAATATGTTTGTTCGCGATCACAGCAACCCAAACTCCCAAAGTAAAGTTCGTGTGTTTAACTGTTTATATGTTTTATGACAAAATAAACAAATATTCGCGTAATTTTGTATTTTTCTGGTTTCCTTTAGCTATAAAAAAGAAACCAGAGATTTACGCAATCTTTTGCACCACCAAATGTATTCGTGAAAATGTTTCCCCTGTAATGTTGCCCACGAGGAGTTTTCGACTTTCAAATTATTTTGAACCTTTGTTTTAGATTCTCGTTCTTGATGAACGAGGAATTCACTCCCAAATGGGAGTAATGGTTCGATTGGGACTATTCTACAATCAATTATTTTTGGATACTGTAATATAAATACAGATGTGTGCATTTATCGAAATGTCGAAGGACACAAAATCGAATATAAAATACATGGCACTACTCCAAAAAACTTGGTTGAATTATTCTTTAGTCAACTAGCATTGTGTTAAAGTAGAACATTTGGATGATACAAGCAAACAAATCGGCAAAATATGGCTGAAATCGTGTTCTTGAAATGAAATGTGTTATATCTCAACAAAACAATATCATTCCTTATGAAATTTATAATAATTATATTAAAATAAGCATATTTTTTCATCCTATGACAAAAATGTTTGGGAAATAAGAAAACATAGACTTTGCCAGGTGAATGAGTAATTTGATGCATAATTAGCAGTTGACCTGGGATGGTGCTTGTAAAATATGATACCTAGACAAATTTCACCCTCCAGTGACCAAAAGCAACCATTCTAAACACTATAAGCAATTCAAAAGGCTGTAGCTTTGGCGGTTCAGGATTTAGAGCTATGCCGAACATATGCCATGTTGACCGCCATGGTCATTTTACCCTAAAACAGTTGAGATAATCTGTCCTAAATGAAATGCATACAAACTCCTTTACAGGTCCTAGACTACTAGGGAATGTGAGCTCTTTTGGTGTGATTCCCCTGGTTAGGGAAAACACATTTAATTAAAAATAAATCTAGGGAACCATTCAGCTATTGTTTTAACATTTGTCTAAGCCATCGACTTAGCCAATCAAGAAGTTGAAAGCCCGCTCAATGAAAAATACAATCAAGGCACTAATTATAATACTAATTTTAGAATTAAATAACAGTCTTTATTACATTGGTCAACATGGGAAGAAAGGTGAAAAACGGTCAGTACCAAAGAAAGCAAAGGTGCTATTCAACAGGGATGAGGTTAGTATAATATATATTATGCAATGAAAGTATCATGTTCATGAAAATGTAAATTACCCCTGTAAATTCATCACTTATATATAACATTCATAATTGTGAACATTTATATGATTAATTGTGTTATAGATTGATTGTGTACTTAACGATATTCATGGCAATGGGACGGCAGGGGGCACATCCGTGAGAAGCGCACTCAGGCAAACATCTCAGAACGCTTCTATTGGAGATCAATCACAGAAGATGTAAAGGAGTTTGTAAGTGTGCAATACCGGCCCTTGTGTGTGTCTCTGTGATAACATTATCCATAAAATAGTACACTTCTGAACATAGTTTTCATTTTAGATTGCAACTTGTCCTCAGTGTCAGAAGGTCCAGAAGATCAAGACGATGGAGCCTGAATTGAAGCCAATTTATGTATGTCTCATACTAATATTATTGCATTGCATTGACTAAAAACAAATATCCTCACATACAGTGTATGGTATCCACAGATGATTAATTCAGACTATTTACTTTTGCTTACAGGCCAAGCAACCCTGGGAACTTGTTGGTATTGACCTGATTTTCGAAGTGGGTTGAGGCTGAGCCTATAAAGTCAAAATCAGCAGAATGTGTTTATCAAGGCTTGGTGAAGTGGATTCACCGCTGGGGTGCCCCACTTAAGATTCTGAATGACCAAGGGAAAGAGTTCTGTTATAAAGTATATACACTTGTTTGAAATTGCTATGTAGCAGGACTTATGTTCACTTTATGTGACAAAGCTTCTCATTAAACATTATGATTACACATATTAGAAATTGGGGGTTCCTTAGTGATTAAATGTATCCATAAACCTTACTATTTAAAATATCTCTTTCAGATGCTGAAAGATTTGATATCCCAAAAGTTAAGCATTTGTCATCTTGTCACTGCTGCATATCATCTCCAAACAAATGGTAAAGATGAGCGAACCAATGGTACCCTCAAACGTCATCTATCAAAGGTATGTTCTAGATTAATGTATATTTTAAATTGTAGCATGTTTAAATGCTTTGCTATAATCAGGCATTTGGCACCCCCCCAGAAAATAAATGATAATTGGCTTAAATAACAGTAGTGATGTAGTATGATTGAAACATAGTTTTGGATTTTGCTTGCACCCTCTCCTATAAAGAATCAACCAAACATACCCCATATGAAGTTATGCATATAAGAAAGCCACGATTCCCATCTGAACTGCCAGAAGAAGAATACCTCACCCCAATAAGCCTGGAATAACCCACCCCTAATGAAGTGGCTGACTATGTGAAAAACAAACAGGAACAGCTCATGATAGTGGAAGCCAAGGTATATTTTCAGTGTGGGTTGTGATATGTATTACTAAAGAAATGGTGTACATTATGTAATATTTCTCAATACTGTGTGTACCACTGACAGCTATCCCAAATAAGCTGTCATGAAGGCTAACCCGAAGAAGCTTGGAGGCTGAAAGGGTGACCGCATGACACCTGATTGGCTTAGTGGCTATGTTGTCGAAAAATAATGACAGATCAACATGCTGTGCTGTGCAATGTCAAGACCAATAAGATTTTGAAAAGTTTCAGCCTTTACAGATCAGCCAAATCTAAGTACAGATGCCTGTCTATGGGCTACATACTGTTTTAATTAGTCTATACAGTATAACCAGAATATTCATCAAACTTGATTTTGCATAGGTGTTGGATAAAGATTTACAACAACGAATCTACATTGACCCCCTCAAAACCACTGATGGATCATATTAACAAATTAAGGTATTGTAATAAGGTATTTTACATCAAATGTAAAAACCATTACCAAAATTTTAGTTCCCATAGTTGGGATACCAGAATGAATATTTGGATACCAGATTCAAAATCCTGGTATTTTTCTTGGATAATACTAAACATTTTCATACCATAATATTAAACCTTGGGGATAGGGTGCAGCATAGTCAAATAATGTAATTTTTTTGTTATAGTGGACATTTTTGCAGGTGTCTTCAAAATCATTTTTGTTAATGTGGTCAATTTTTCCATGCAAACTGCATTGGTGTGGACTTTGCAACTGCCCTTGCAGAAAACTTTTATTGTAATGGCAATATTAGTTATTATAAAGTGAATTGTGGTTCACAAAATGTCAGAGAGTGCTCAATTAAATATCATAAAGATAGAGCAAATATAACAAGGTTACAGGAACTTCCTGTGTTATGTTTGCTTGAAGATTCTATTTTATATTTATCTCTATCTTCACGATATTGAACACTCTCTGACTTTTCGGTGAACCACACAATTCCATGAGGTACTAGAAATACATGCATGCAGCAACTACTCGCCACAGCTAAACATTTCTAAGCATTACGTTACAAAATCTGCATGCAAAGGATGATTTGTTCAAAACCAGAATAGACTTAGTCAGAATGCGATTGTGAAGGGGTAAAAAGAGACTACGAGAGCTAGGGTTTTTTAATTGGTTAACTGGAAAATATGGCAGTTGCACCACTACTACTGGAAATGGCATTAGGTAAATTAGTGGCCTACGGACCGAGTCTGTTTATATCTGGGTTTGGCGGGGAAAACGATATTGAATCCTCCCCCCCTCCTCCAAAGGATATGACCATTTAAATGGAGTACTTGACGTAAATACTAAGTGTTTCCTTTCATCTCAAATGTGCCATAACAATTTTAATCATATTACTGTAATAGTTTGGAAGGAAAACAAAGGAAAACTGGAAGAAAATTTAATTATATAAAGGAATTTTAAGGATTTTTGCAAGGATAAACAATGGAAATTTGTTTCAAACTGTGGAAGCACTGTAGTCATGGCAACACGATCAGTAAGAAAATCTCTTTTACAGTTTTTTGGGTACAAATTACACTACAAAACCGGCAATGTAGTTAAAATATAAATCGTAAAGTTCATAAAACAAAACTGCATTTACCTGTAAATTCCTTTTTGAAATGAAATCTTGCGGTTGAAAGTATATACAATTCTCTTGTAAATATGGTTCCGCTTTCCTTTTAATTATAGCTTTTTGTAACATAAAATATAGGATACTTAAACTGGAATTAAACGAGACTGACTATTTATATAAAGCAAAGTTTTTAAAACAACAATGATAATATGCCATGAACAAATACATCAACAATTATAACAAACTCACCTTATATTTTACTTTTCTTGCTCATATATCTCTTCTTATCCTTTTATATAAAGCAAAAGCGATAAAATACAGCTCCTATTTATAAAGTCCTTACAAGCGATTTTGAAATATTCAGAATTTCTCATCTTTAAAATCTTTGCTCATTCTGCTCCTGACAATAACAGCCCACGCGATGTCCACGAAAAGTTCACCCATGACACCCATGAAACATAGCCACACGCCCACACCAGGAACTTTGGTTTCGCATAGCTTTCCTTTTTTCCCAGGTGTAATAAATAGCCAAGCGAAATTAGCCGGAACGCCGCTTCGCGCCGTTGGCTCTGGGATTAAATATTGATAAAACCAATTGCTGATCAGCAATTTATATTTTGCACATTTTCGCCTATAACTTCGCAACTAGAAGAGATAGAATACAACAGTAAACGGGCAATCGGCTTATTTTTTCCTGCTCTTTCAGATTAATGCAAAAACATTTTCGTTGCCAATACCCTTTAATTGTAAATAAGTAAATAACTAACCTCTGGATGTAAGTATATGTAATATAATGAGGTTGAATATTTCTTTAATTAACTGAATTGGCCTTGTCTTCTTTGTTATTGTTTAAAGTATTAATAAATACCATCAGATGTTGGGAAATTAGAGTTGTAATCCCCCTGTAAGCCAATGGAGGTTTGTGAAAGTTGCAAAACTGTAGGGTGATGCCAGGCCCAAACCAACTCATAAGGCTTAATGTGGTGATATCTCAAACGTGCGGTGCCAGTGTGGGTAGAGTATAGCAAATACGGCGGTTGACTGTGGTGTAAAACTACCTGAAAAATACAATGAGAACTTCTACGTTTCAAGCGAAGGCCCTTCGTCTGGAAGTTAGTAGAATGGATCGGGGGGAAAACATGTGCTTTTATAGTGAAATACAAAAGCGATCACGTGATAAAAAATAAACCAATCAGATGGATTTAATCAAAACAAACTATAAACAAAATATGGAAATCACATCACAAAATATATTAGCATATAAGTAGCAGCAAACAAAGATAACAAAGCAAGAAAGACAGAAAACAAGGAACGAAATATTAGATAAGGTGAGATGTAGAGTATCTGCTGATGGCAGGCATAAACAGATAGGAGTTAAATGTAAGAGAGGCACTCATTAATGCCGAGAGGATGAATGGTGCCAAGTTGGGAAATGACGCATTTCTTGGCTTTTGCAGCTATCATTGCTACCAGAAATGGGACACAGAGCTCGAATTTTCATATCTGAAACACTGTGATTGCCAGTGTTGAAATGTCTGGCAACAGGTTGTTTAGCATCATTGTTTACGACAGCACGACGATGCTCACCAAACCTTATCCTTAAATATCTACCAGTTTCACCAATATAGAGCATCCCACATTTACTGCATGAAATACAGTAGATGAGATGAGGTGCACATGAAATGGTGCTTAATGGTGTACTTAGATTTTGGTGCCGAAATTGTAGTGGAAGAATCTATATACTTTCAGGTTTTACACAGCTTCACAGCATTAGGTGACGACAAGTCCTGTGGTAGAGAGCTGTGGACTAGGGTTTCACCAGAGGTTGGACAGCAGGCCGCAAAGCATCATGGGTAATGAGCATATGTTTCCACATGCGGCCTCATTTATGCGTTGACTGCTGTGAGGTCAACATCTGGCCATAGCAAATTCTGCGAAAATAGACGCTATTGTTACAGAGACTCAATGCCATCATTATGGATGGGTTTAGTGTTTTGTAATGGAGGTATGACAAGGCTCTTTGAGTCTCTGTGAGGATTTATTTGTGCAGAAAGGCTGCGAGTGATCGTCTGTATTTGTAATGTACATTGTGCAACTAGTGAGGAGCAGTACAGACAGTTAACTATATATTTATTGGTCAGATTGATTCTGCTGGCATCAAAGGATTCGACTTTTAATACGTATTTAGTTATTTATTTATCCCAATAGCACATTGTGACTACTGAAAACCCGCATATTGAGGTTGTCAAAGAACTTCTATATACTTTTTTGCAACAGAAATTACGGGTGAAATGTAGACAAAACAAACTTTACAGTAATATACAGTTCCATTTTTATTGAAAAAACATATCACATGCATATTCTCTACATATATAAAGAAATATTAAAGAAAGCAAATTAACAATACAATGATAGAATTCAACCCAAAATACAAATCTGTAAATAAACAACAAATTTTACTTCTAAAATTTTCTTCTAAAACTCAGCACTTATTTTAAACAGTAAAGTCCACTTCTTCGGAAAAAACGAGCAATCACTGCGTCAATTGTGGAAATTCGAGGTGTTCAACTTCAAAGATTGTTGACAGAAATGGCATCGGATTAATACAATATGATGACGTACAGCCTACAAAAAAGATCAAAATAACGTTTACCTTACAAAATACTGCTCACATAGGTAGATCAATAGTTATTGAAATAGCATGGATGCATTCCAGAAAAAAAATTGAATAACAATGACAAAATATTCGATATTTGCGAGTCGAGCGGGCCATCAGACAACAAAATTGCAGACAGAGCCAGACACTAGCCCAGATATAAAATCTCTAAACAACACACAAATAACTCCTAAATCTCCTAAAATTCATTCAAAAGCACTTTAACGCTTGCTCTAAAGAATAACGCTCTTTCTATTAACTCTTTCTAAATGGCAGCGTCGAATATCATCAGCCAACGCATGATGATTTTGAGCACTTGTATCTTTGGCGCCCCTCACCCAAAACGGACGAAAATACCACCAATCGATTCAGCAAACACACCTGTTCTTGACTAAATCCAAACAAATCGCTAAATACATTGTTTTACAGATCTCCGTGAGTTTTAACACCTTTGTAATCTGATATTTATTATTATCGTAAACTAATTATATATTCAGTACCTTTGGTCGATTATAACTTCTGTTTTAAAATCCGTGTGATCTTCGCTAATACACCGTTTTATAGAGCTTTAACAACAGTACATACTGACCAACTTTCAAAGAAACACAATAAAAATTGACAAAGTTACGGCGAAATTTGAAATGTAGCGTACGGGTCAAACCGGAATTTCAGACAAAAACAACCGGAAAAGGCCCAAACACAAACAAAGACTGTTGCTATGGTTTTTTAAGTGGCCGGAATGAATTCCCAGGGTACAATACCCTATATAAGATCTTTTTGTCGGGACTGAAGCGCGTGGGCAAACCATATATAGTCAAACTACGGCAAGCGCGTGCATGTTGGAAAATTCCCGGTAAATAAAAAAAAATTCAAAATAAATATTTCTAAAAGCCGTATCGAAGGCACGTTTTACAGCCGAAAGAAACAGATAAAAAGCTAAATTTCGATCATTATAAGTTTTTCAAGATAGTGAAGATATTAAAAGATATTAAAGATTGTTTGAGTTGAACTGAAGTATGACTGGAGGTATGTTTGGGATTAAACTTTTAGTATTTTTGATTCTGTAATGTTTAGTCGGCAAAATAGCCCACTGTTAAAAAGCTTATTTTGTAAGGATTCCAATGGTGTTAATTTCATTGTCAGGGGGTAAATATTTTGCAAAGGAGATCGTACTCAAAGTGCTCTTGCGACAACTTGCGACAACATAATTAAAATGCGACCGACCAGAAAGAGTTAAAGAAGTTTCAAGATTCATTGGGAAAAACAAGCTTTGGTGGCTCAATATCTTCCTAAACTATTAGATGCCATTTTGGCAAACGTCGAAATGACTATGATCACTTCGATGCCTAATATCTCGAAAACTGCCAGGGGATCACCGGGATCATTCCAGCAGATTTAAAGTTTATACATTTGTCTTCATCATTATACAAAAATTACGAAAATCGAACCATGGAAATTCTAGATACTTTAGTTTGAAAATTGTAAACAGACGCGGACTTTAGTCAACACGTCGCGAAGACAGGACTGACTTCAATCATGAAAACAAACAAAAACACGTTTCATAATTTCTAAAATATCCATCAAAAACTGATCAAGCAAATGCGTTTAAACATATAATTCATTGATATTACAAAAAGTTTAAAATATTTTAATAAAATGCAAATGATAAGAAGGGAAACTTCAAAAGTTGGAGATAGTTATTTTTAGAAAGTGCAAAATCGTATTGAAAATATCATGTGACAGCTGTCCACCCTCCTCTGGGGTTTCACGGATATTTTTACTATGTAGAAACGAGACTAAGGGATTATTGGTGAAAATGGAAGATGTTTCAGGGTCGTTTTTCAACATGAAAATTCTTCCCTAATGACATCCCTTACTTTGAAATTGAAGGGATGGTAACCGCGCACTAGGGGTATTTTGTTGTTGGGAACATTAGACACATGGTCTCTAAGGGTTTCGGATCAGGGAATATTGGAGGCCTTCGAAAAGGCAGTATCTAAGAGAGGGGTTGGATAACCGTGTTGGACAAAAAATTTCTCATTTCCTGACTTTTGGTATGGAAGTCCTCATCTTCACTGCAAATGCGGCGAAGGCGAAGGAACTGAGAGAAGGGAATGGACCTTTTAGTGTGGTTGGGGTGGGAAGAAGTAAAGAGAAGATAGCTATGGTAGTCAGTCGGCTTGTAGAACACAGAAGTAACAAGTTTATTGCCATTGATAAATACAAGTATATCTATGAACGATACACTGGTCTCACTGATCTCCAACGTAAACTGGAGTGCTGGTTGGAAGTTATTAACAAAGTTGTTAAACTTGTCCAACTCTCCGCGGGAACAGGATGCTGTGCCGAGACAGTCATCAATGTACCTACCAAGGTAATCAGGTATGGGATCAGTGTATTGCTCGAAGATCTGCTTTTCCACATGCTTTTGCTAGGAAAATAGTGCCATGGCTGTAGGACAGCATGCCCTTTTCCTTCAGTGTGGCAATGGACATGGCTCACTAGGTCATGGCACCACATAGTACTCTATCATAAATGCCCTGAATAGCGTAGCACTTGATTGTTGCTGTCAGACAACCTGGTGTTCTGTGTGTTACCAAAGAACAATATTAATGAGACAAGGGTGAAGACAGGCATTTGGTATTTTACGTTAATATCTCAATATATCATTTTTATGAGTCAAAAGTTGTTGATAACAGGGTACAAGCCAAGGTTCTGTTGGTCGATAACTGGATATAGAGCATGTACATGCACCAACACATGTTGTCCACACATATCGACAAACCTATTTGGACAATGCTATAGGGTTATTTAGGTATAGTGTCACATTAATGTGGCAGTGCACACATGACCTGTCCTATATGGTGGCCATACTTGCAATTTCAAACATAAATTTGCTAAATAAGCATTCTAAACCTCGTTTTCCCAAATATTTACTATACCAAAGCTAGAAATTAATGTTTCTTACTGTGGATTTGTGTTAAGAATGAAGCAATAAACCCATGGGAATCTTTCTGAATGTGAAATATATTTCTGAGCTCTGTCCAGTCACCAGTGTGCCATTGTTAAAATATAAATGCTGAAGACTTTTACTGTAGTTTATATGCCCTAAATAACTTCAGTTTTTAAGCATTTATTCTTCCATAACGATATCAAATTGAATTCAGTTTCGAAATACTTTTATAAAGACCTTTAATAGTATTTATAAATATAAAATACTAAAATTCAGCCAAGTCAGAAATTTCGCGGAGGTCAGAGATTTTGCTCGCGTCCACACACTCGAAATCTCTGACCAGTCACGCGAAATCTCTGACCAGTCACGCGAGGTCAGAGATTTCGCTTGACACCGACATTAATGAAATAATTATTAAAACGATCAGTAATTACAGCTGGATCAGAGACATTTGGATTATTAAAGGAAAACATTGAAGGCAACTTATTACAACATTTCTTTCTATTAGTCACCTCACTTAGAATCTGCCAGGTTTTTTTAATATTCATGGTAGCATTTTCAATTTAGTTTCAAAATACAAATGTTTAGCTATCTGTATAGAATGATTTAATTTGTTTTTGAAATCCTTATAAATTCTATTATTTTCACAACTAGGTTTTTTATACCCAGGGTTGGGGCCGAAGAGAAAATGGTTGGGTAACTGAAAAATCCATGACATAAAAGGTTGGGTAAAGGAAAAATTTCATAGTATAAGGGTTGGGTAAAAAATTTTATAGTACCATATTTATAAAATATAGGAGAGTAAAAAGAAATAAGGTTAGTCATCTATTATGTCAATAGGTTCATCACTAGATATATCTTCTGAATCTTGACTGGCTGTTTTGACATTGCAACAGTTTGTCTTTTCTTTTTTGCCTTTGACCTCTGTTCCTTGGCTCTCTAATTTACGTTTTCTCTCATTTTCATGCACAGAGTGTGAATCAAATCTTTTTATTAGCTGATCGGAAACATGTTCCACATCATGAACAATTTGCCTGGATTCATCTAACATTTTGTCTGCCTCTTCGACCTTCAATTGAACAAAGGCAATTTCATTGCTGGCCCATTTCTTGGGTTCCATGTCTTCCCCATACAGTTCCTTTTTTCTATTCATCAGCTGATCTTTCTATTGTATTGTTAATATGTTGGACTGTCCTCTGGCTTTTGTTGACATCTCCGATGTTGACATCTGTGGGAAATGTCCTGTATCGAGCACAACCCACATTTTCCTTTGGGATAAGGCCAGATTTGTAGCTTGAAAGAATACCCTGAAGTCTCTCAAAGCTGCATTTAATGCTCCATCTGAATCGGCATTGACCATTCAGGTATGCCTGGAAGCCCGTTTGCTTACAAGAGTAAGCAGAGAGATAAATTTCCTTTGTGCTCATTTTCTGTTGTTCTACCATTCTTATCCAAGACAAATTTCCCACCAGTGAATGAAAGCACTATATTTCAATAAATATCATATATTTCAATATTAAGACAATATAAGTATTATTTAGTAATAATACTTTTATTATTTTATGTTTGAACAAAATCCAAATTATAAATATGCCTTGGAAAAAACTTACTTGTTTGAACTTTCTTCTGTGGCACCGAGCTCTGAGAAAAACTGCCAGTTTGTTGTAGTGTATTATTAACTGCTTTCTTAAACTTCAGAACATGGCCTTGCAGATAATCCCACCACATCAAACCTATTCTGAAGTTCCTCCAGCTCCAATGACTCAACTAAATCTATGTCGTCAAAACCGGTCTCCTTGAATCGTTCAAGATATTCTTCGGCTAAATTTATTGATTGGAGAAAGGCTTCAAATGCTCTTTCTGTGGCAGCCATGTTTGTTATACCCGACGAGGGACAGAGCCTGCCTCGACATGCCCTCGGTCAGCGCTCGATCACCATTCGGTCAGCGCTCGATCACCATTCGGTCAATGCTCGGATGAATATACAGATCGCAGCACAGTGAAAATTTGTTAAAACCATAGACTATCGAAAACTATGTCTTCTGGATAGTTTATGTTGAAAGGTCATAAAACACAGTGAAATTACTAAAAAATAAATAAAGGTCTTTAACATAATTTTAATATGGATAGACCGAAAATTGTTGTTACACCAAGAAAATTGGATTCAATGCTGAGGAGCAAGAATGATGCAAGGGCAGATTTAGTTTGACGAGCACGTTTTAGTACACATTTATCCAGATCATTACAGCCGTGCCTTGTAAAAGACAATTGACAAGTTCTAAAAAAATTGCTGAATGAAGCGCGCACATCAATACCAAGTTTTGATCAATACCTTTTGTTCTGCGTGGACTGGTCCTCCAGCTAGGAGAGTTCCCCAGCCTATCCCAGACCCAGCTAAACCATTTCATTACATGTCTGTTGAAGTTACACACCATCATCCACTAATAGTGGCAATACAAGACCTGTAGATGATTGGCAACCAAGGGCAAACATCACAAAGCAGTTTCACAATGATGAAATTTCCTTGGAAAAACAAGACAAAATCACGAAATTCTCTGAAACGTTTTATGTAAAAAGAGAATATGTTGTTGCGTACCTTGAACACCTAACCAACCTCCAGTCAGCAAAGAACATTCGCGCTAAAACCAGAGAAGAAGAGCAGAGACACAGAATACAAAGAGTATGACTGGTTGAACTTGGTAGTAGAGGGAAATCTCAATAAACTGAAAGTATATCAGTTAGATAAGTACCTTGATGAAAACAGGTTAAGTAAGAAGGGCAAGAAAAAAGACAAAGTGAATGCAATTGCCGTCGATGTTCTACGCAAGAGTCACACTGGTGCCATTGAAGAAGTTTTGGAGCAGCACGAAAAAGACCATGAAAGCAGTGAATTGGAGAGTGAAGGTGACAGTGAAGATGACATTGTTTTAGGGGAATTTCATCAGAAAGCGAACTTGAAGAGGAATCTGACAGTGAACAACAGCATACTATTGATCCAGCCCCACTTATTGTTCAAACTCGCTCTGGACGATATGCTGGAAATTGGGCATTGTCAGGATTGTTATAGAGTGACGTCATATTTATTATGGGAAATTAGCAAGCATTTGAAGGTACACATTTATGTGTTTTAATATGTAGTGTTAGAAAATTCACCATTTTGGTCAGGGTTGGGTAAATTTTTTTCTGGGTAAAAAATGGTTGGTCTCTCCTTGAAGAAGTTAATCAATGGAGGCCAATATCCCTGACCAACATTATCATGAGAGTTTTTGAAAAAATTGTTTTGCAACAAGAATTATCAGTCCCTTTAAGATCAATAATTGAATCAGACCAATTCGCCTATAAACAAGGTCAAAATAGCACTATGGCCTTAATTACAAGTTATCATCATTGGTTAAAGTGGCTGGATTCTGCCGCTGACTTTGTTAGAGTTTTCACCTTTGATTTCAAAAAACGCTTTGATAGCGTCTCACTCTGTTTTTTTCAAGAATCTTAAAGCATTGGATATTAACCCCTACGTAATAAATTGGATACAAAGAATTACAGTTGATGGGAAGGTTACAGAATATGTCAATATTAACAGAGGCAGAGTTCCACAAGGATCAGTACTCTGCCCAGTACTATTTAGTATTATGGTCAATTATATAAAACCTGTTAAGGATGATTAACCGTCATCCTGATTTAACCATCCTGATTTAACCGTCATCCTGATTTAACCGAAATGATTTAACCGTCAGTGTCCCAATCAAGGCTAACTTGGTTGATTCTTCACCAAATGAGATAGCAAATATCGAAAATTGGTCACATGAAAATTCTATGTCTTTAGATCTGAAGAAAACATGGGAAATGGTTGTACATGGAAAAACTACCAAAGCTTATCCTGTGGAAATACCTATGATTGTACGAAGAAATGAAATAAAACTTGTTGGAATTACCTTCAACGAAAATGCAACTGGGACACTCATATTAACTACATGTCTACATTCCCAAAAAGGCTAGTTCACACATGTACATTCTTAGAGTATTTAAATTTTATGGCTTTCCAACACAAGATTTAGAAAAGTTATTTGATAGCTTAATTGTTTCAATTTTTCATTATGCCATTGAAGTGTGGGGAAGCTTATGAATGTAAATACTTAAGTCAGATTGACAGACTCTTTAAGCATGCATTGAAGTATGATTATACAATTAAAAATAGCTATTAAAAACATTATAAACAATAGAGACAAGAAACTTTGACATTACAAAAAATCCTAATTTTGTATTTATCATATAGCCATGACAAGTTTGGTTGTTCAGTATGGCTTTTATATATCGGAATAAAAACTTTTAATCTAATCTATGCTTTGGCTTATACATACTGTTGCTGTCTAGCCTGTACAGAGACTAAAGGCGATTTTATTCATCACAGTGGTATTTTAGTAATATCTAGGGAAAGCCATGCATGAGAGGGTTAAAGCCTTTTCTATTTTTGTGTATACCACAAAAGTATAGGTCATAAAGAGTCTATCCCTAAACAGTTCCATGTTTAAATAAGAATTCAAAAGTTCCTGGCTATGAGGGTAAAGACTACAGATATTAAATGGAAATAACCCTGGAGTATGATAAATGCTACTATGCCAAATAAATGCATTATAGAGCATATTCTGGGCATAAGCATGTCATGGGCGCATACTTAACACGCTCTCAAGCGCACTGCCCAAGATTTAACAAATACTTCACAAAATACACCCATGAAGACACAAAAATAAAAAGTCTCAAAAGTTACGAACATGCTGAAAAGGATGGATGAAAAGAAATACAAAGAAATAACTCCTGAAGACATACACAGAATGATAAAAATTGTGATGAAGAAACTTGACACCTTAGAGCACATTGAAGAGCATATTAAGACTGTCGAGCAAGATGTAAAAGAGGTGAAAGGCTCTCCTGACCGCATTTACGCTGAAGTAGACAAGATAAAAAAGAAAATCAACCAAGCAAGAACATAATGTGCAACAACTTAATAATTCATAATATACCAGAGCAACCCAAAGAAGATACAACAAAACAATTCACTGTTAAAGAGGCGGTCAAGTCCGTTCTGTACATAATTTCTGTGCATACTTGTGAGGGCCCTCAGAGGTAAACAAACCTTGATGCAAGGAAAGTGTACTTAAAAGGTAGATAGGCAAAAAAGGTTTGCATTTACGAGCACTTTTGGAGATGGCGTCAAATTTAAAAGACGAAATAGAAGCGAAGACCGAGTAGGACGTTGCAGTATTTTTGTTGGACAAGAAAGAAATGAGGTACTATAATATAAATCATATTTTGTGAATTTTTACATGTGAGATGTCATAAATTAAATGGTGATTATAAAAAGAGATGTACGCGACACTCAAGACTGACAGTCACAAGGGGAAATTCGATCACATCAACATCTGTGTTTCTTTCCTTCAATAACAACAACAACACATGCTGTTCCTCCGAGTAAGTGTTAATATATGAATAGTTTATCTATTTGACACTTGTGATAAGACTAAATATATCTTGATATCACGCTCATATAAAATAAAAACACAGTAAACAGAAATACAGAGTGATGTCCTTGGTTTAGGTACAATTTGGTTATACAATTTTATGGGCCCATTTATACATGAAAAAAGGTTGTCCAGGCAGTAGGCTTACTCCACTAAGGCCTAAGCCCTTCAAAAGTATTAAGTGTTTTATGCGAAGTAGAGTCACTCTACTGATATGAATAGTAGCAAGTAGACATGGATTGATTGTGTAAAGAAACATAGCTTTCTTTTTTTAAATTCCATACACTGTAGCTTAGGTGTTCTATTTTGTACTAAATCAACATTATGTACTATAAATGAATTTTCAGTAGAGCACACAAACGAAGGTGTGGACTGTGGAGACCTCTGTGGTGTAATTACAACCAAAAGAATACACATACTGTACCTTCTGGAGTTGATTACCAAAATATTTGAGAAGTGTCTGAGTGTGCCAGGTCCGATCACCCAGAGGTTGGGATTATATCACATTTCTAGGACTACACTTTGTAATATTATAAAGTAAATATACCTGTCATCTGTGTCATTTCCACAAATGCATCTGATAAGCATGCTTACAGAAGATTCTGATTGGCAAGACTGTTTTGAATGAGTTGTTCAAATTTTGTCATTGCCAAGGTTATTTTTAATGGTTTTAAAGGGACTCACCCAGCATTTAAATAAAGCATGTAATAAAACCCTTGGAAACCATTGAAAATGACATTGGCAGCATCACTTTTTAGAGGAATTAACACATTTGCATGCAACTGTTGTTGCTTTGCATTCCACCAGAATCTGCTTGTACTCTGTACATAATGATTCTAGTTTGGAAGTCTATTTTTTCAATAAATCAAATTAATAATTTGGATCTTGGTTAGCTATGTGAAGTATGATCTATATATTACAAAGTGTATGGCTGGCTAGATGAGATGAATACAGATTTATACCCCGTTTACACTATACCGGATTACTTTTCATACCGGATTAATTTTCACTCCAAAGTAAAAAACAAGGGTGTTTACACTACGCCGCATTGCACCGCTTCGCTTTGTTGCCAACTCAACACTTTTTGATGTTGCCATGGAAACAGAACCAGTTTCCCGCTAAATAAAATCACGAGCTGGCTTTGCTAGACAAATGAACGCAAGAATGTCCAACACAAAACAAAAAGAGCTAAATTTTACATGGACTTACCCAAAATCTTCGTTGTTTACGTTCTCTTTTGCCCTTTCGTTTTGCACGAAAAGTTGAAGTTACCAGTGTTTGCCGGGGTCGTCGCCTTGATGAATAATAGCTAGTCGACAGACAAAATAAACTAGCCATTATTTGAAGGACACTTGCTGCCGTAAAAGTAAGTATAATAAATTGTTTGAAGGCGACCATTTTTAAATTCGTCTTGTAATATATTACAAATTTCGCGCCAAAATTAGTTGTGTACCGGATTTGCCTGTTTACACTGCTCCGGTACATTCCGGATTACTTTTCATATCACCTCCAAAGCGGAGTGATTTTTGCTGTGGCGTAGTGTAAAACAGCAGCCGAATCCGGTATGAAAATCGCTACGCTACGATGTAATCCGGTATAGTGTAAACGGGGCCTTATTTAAATTTGCTCTCTATGGAGTCACCCAACATTTCAACTTAGAATAGAATAAAGCCAATAAAAGCAAATTTTATTCAAACAAATTTAACTCTTTCAATACCTAAGCTGAAAAAGCACACATACAACAAATAGTCTACATAATTGTTCTACATAGTTACATAAGTGTTACAACTTAGTAGGATAGAACATAGACGGATTTTCTGGGGGTGCTACCCCCACAAATATTTGTTTTCACCCCCCCCCCCAATTTTCGCCATAATAAATAGTTCAGCATGCAACCCTATGGGGGTTTACATGGTCATTTAACTCTCTCAAATACCTGCCAAATTCATTGACTTGACAACATCAAAAACCTTAGTTTTTTTGTTTCGAATGCCTTCTGATGTGCTCTAGAAACCTTGATTTTCTGGGAGTGCTTTGCTTTCTAGCCTCTCACCAGCGGCTCCACCCCTGGACCTCACTGGGGGCTGAGCCCTGCAGCACAACGTTTGGTGGCGCCTTGTGTTACCTCACAAGCTACCCCCCTAGTAATAAATATGAAAATCTGTCTATGGGATAGAATCCAGTATATACGGTATATATATAATTTGGTGAACTGAAAAGTATCATGACATAATTGCCAAGATACAGCAACTTGGGATAAATCTGGGACTCCCTCTACCTAAATGCCCATGTTGCCATAATACATATTGCCTGTACGTCTAAAGTTCTTGTTGTTTCAAAAGAGGTCCATTACCAAAATATCTCCCTAGCACCTCATTGGCTCATTGCCAAATCAAGAATTGAATTCCTCACTCTGCTCAAGTTGAATATATTCCACCATTTCCTCATTTGTAAGATCTGCAAAGACTGCAGGTTGTCTTCTGCGGAGTTCAAGGGCAAGTTTGCTAAGGACATCTACATCAACAAGGTTTTGCACCAAATTCTATGAATGAGAGTGCAATATGTAGTATAAAATATTACACAAAAAGGCAACAATCTTTCTGAGGGGATGAACAGCTTTGCCCTAGCAAAAGTTAGCTTTGGATACACAAGCATTATTTTGCTGCAGTGGCAAAGCAATTATGAACTGTAAGTATTTAATTGGTTTTGCAAGAGGAAATCATAATCTGTTTGTGTGTACCTCAGTGAGGATCATACTCTAAAATGACAATAAAAACATTGGAATCTTATAAATAAAGATATCTTAAATTTCATGTAATTAATTTACCAATATACGATAATAGTATCAATGTTGAAAATGTTTTGTTTCATATTTATAGATTTTTAACCAATAAACATTTAAAAAAGTATCAAATGCCAATAATGAAAGCCTTGTTTACAATTCCTGGTGTTTATATATACACCAGACTGGAAAATCGGGCAATGCCAACTTTTTGCAATGCCACCCTCGGGACAACTTTTTGCACTCCTGGATGTCTTCTAAAATGGGTGCATTTTTGCCTCCCTTGACTCCGCCACTGGGCCAGGTTTTGTGCTCCTACCCTTGGATTCAATAGCTTTTGCGCCCCCGAGATCTCGTCGAAAACCGCCCGATTTTCCAGTCTGGTATACTTAGGGCCTGTTTATATGATCCCATCTACGCGGAACGGGACGTTTTCATCCCGGCTAGCCGGGAAACTTGCCTAGGTGGCATGGTGTGTTTATATGGACAAAATACATTGCTGGGATGAAGCCAGTTAAGTGCTTGACATATTTTCTTGTAGAAAAGGGATTTACTCAGTGCTCAGAAGAAAAGTTCATCCTGCCTGGCCGGGGGAAGAGTGTTTATATGGGAATTTTTCGTTCCGGCTAGGCGGGAAACCCGGCAACATACGCCAGGATCCTGTCTACAATCAGTGACATTGAAATTTGGGACACTTGTATAGAAAGGGTATTTTTGTACACAATTGTGCAAAATTCACTGGTAAAACCCCACTCCCGTTTCAATGTTGGTTTATCTGCTGGAAAAAGCATCGACAGTCTAAATATCGACAAATAGCATGTAACATAGAAAATGCATGTTAGACTACCAACATTGAAAAGGGAAGGGGATTTTGCCTTTTTCCCAAATGCCCAATAATTATATGTCTGATTGTTTGAGTATTTATCATACTTGATGCTTTTGTTTGAATTCATAACTTCTGAAAAAAAAACTTTGAAAAACTAAACAACTTTCCTTTATTCAATCCTAATATTGAGATAATTGAACTTGGTATAAATTCCATTAATTATATTGAGCAATTACTAGTAATTCATTAATTTATTTATTAATTATATGATCATGATTTGAATTTTGGCAGCAGCTCATGAGCTTTAGCCCCTTCAAATTCAAACTACAAAGTTATTCGGATATTAAATGCGTTAACATGTCAAAGTCAAAGCGTTAAAGAGTTTTTAAGGATTTTTGCGTTAAAAAAAATAGTCAAAAAAAATAAAAGAAAAGTAAAAAGAGAAAAAAGGTCATGAGCAAGAAAACTCAAACGGGAAAAGACAAAACAACGAATAGAAAGCAAAAAAGAAACTATAATTATGCAACCTACTTTATTTTATTATAATCATATTTATTGTTATTTTATTACTTCATACTTATACAAATTTTTTTTTAAATCATTTTTTAACTAACTAATTTGGTTTAAAAATAAGTAAAAATTTATGGCACGGCTAATGCAACATTCAGACAAATAATTGTTAATGTTCGTATTATTTATATTATAATTATATTATATATATATTATATATATATTATATATATATTATATATTAATGTATATAATTTATCTAAATATTTTGTATATTTAATATAAGATATATTAAAAATAGCAGAACCATTTATATTTGCAAAATAATAATTTATATAAATTACTTTAGGTACTACATATATTGTGGTAACTTACTTATGGATGATTATTGTGATGGTTATACTTGGATGATTGTTAAACTTGCAATATTTTAACAAATATTATACTTATCATCCCATTAACTAGCATTGCATTATATTTTGTAATTTATGATGATGTTTTGATTGTCCGCTGCGGTTTACTCATTCCATACTTGTTTTTATTTGATAGATGGTTTACTATATACTTTGTAGATTACTTTTTGTTTGTAGACTTGTTTAAAGGTAGTTTATGATAAATTTATAGATATTGTAATTAATTTTGATAAATATAGTTAAATTTGGTTTTATATATAGTTGATGTGTCAAATATTTATAGTTAATAAATCATATATAAATATAATAACAAAAATAACAATAATATATAAACATTAGCTACTTATAGACCACGCAAAATTATTAAAATATATAGATAGTACAAGCTTATATAAATAAGAATTGATATGACAAAATATATATTAAATAACAAATCCATATAGCATTTATAAATTTAATTATCAAAAATTAGAATCAAGAAATTTATGATAGAAATATATCTAACAAAACCATATAACAAAATAAATACAACAAAAATTCAGAAATAAACTAACACCAACAAATTGGGAAACTTGTATCACTGGTAAGAAAAACTCAGCAATATCAGATGTAAACTAATTTTGGGACACAATCACGTTTCTATGTTGGTACAATGAAAATAAAAATTCAAATGTAAAATAGACAATCAAATGCATGTTGGTTTATCTGCTGGAAAAGCATCGACAGTCTAAAAGGGAAGGAGGCAAATTTACCTTTAGTAGGTGGGATAGAAGTGGGCTCATATAAAGACTCAATAGAGTTTATATTACAAGCGGGATCTCGGCAACTGTCCCGTCCCGCCTAGCGCTGTCCCGTCCTGTAATATAAACAGGCTCTTACACTAATATTTTTGTATGCGTTGTAACAAATATATTGTAAAGTTTATTCGAAATGAGCCATTCCATTTAATATACACCCCCCCTATTGAGGGGTCCCTTCATCACCCCCTTAGTATAAAAACAATTTGGAACCCCCTTGATGTGTTTTTTTGGTAGCTTCCCCATAGGATACCTAAAATACCCCTTAGGATATTATCGTTCTTGCTCCCTTGGATATCTCAAGCTCCCTCTCCCCTTGGATATCCAGACCCCTTAATAGGGGAGGTGCGCATATTAAATGTTGTGGCCCAATATGCCTGCCAACAAAATATAAACAAGACAAGGGATCTACAAGCTGACTGCTACAACACCATTGCAAACTAAACTGAGACCAAAGTAGTTTAGTACCTGTAGTTGTTGATCATGGACAGCGTCTCTGTTCATCATTATCTTCAACAACGAACACAAATAATCAGTTCAAATAATCTTCGGAAAAAAGCCTTGGATGTTGCAATCATAAACGTTACTAATGGGTACTAAAACTTGCTGTTCAGATCGAGTTCTTGCTACTTCAAACGCATCGCTGCCATTGTCCCACAAAAAACTCCTCTACAAGGCCCAACGGTTATATTGTTTGTATTCAGGATTAATTCAATCAATGCAGCTCTTCAATTTCGCTTGATCAATTGCTTATATGTGTTTTAATGTTATTGTTTCCTTGCCTTTAAACGTAAAACACTATTAAACAACTCATAAAGAAAGAACACAATATGAGTTAGCCTTGTGTTCGAAGTACGTCATATAAGATATGAATATAGCATCTAAAAACGTAAACAAAGCGCCGAAAGTAAACAATGCGCAGAAACTATGCGTAGAACAGACTTGACTGGCCTCTTTAACTGAAGAAAAGCTTAGAATATCCAACACATGTGAAACCATCAAGATCGACCGATCTCACAGACTTGGCAAGCAATGTGATACACAAAACAAACCAAGGGTCATTGTTCCTAAAATTAACTATTTTCCTGACACGGATAATATTCGCCGCAGTGAAGGGAACAAGAATTGGCATCCCAAAACAAATCCTGGGGGAAATCGAAGTGATAGTCCAGCAGAGAGGTGAAAGCAATGTGTGTTTAATGATCCAGGCATGAAAGTTGGCAAAATAGTACATCATACCAAGACGACCATTTTTGGCTATAGGGCCATCACATGTTAGTCATGTGATCAATATGGCAGCTTTTTCAAGAAATAGAGTGTAATCTACTTCTTATTGACAAATAAATTTGAACAGGCATTATGAATTTCAGACAAATATTCAGAATAGACGGTACTTTTATTGTACTTAACCCTATGACAGGACAATGCCTTTTTTCAATTTGTTTGTCATATAAAAAACATACATTTTACGTATTATTTTGTGGCTAATCACAAGGTCGATACGGGTGTCTTTGGTACCAATTGTAACACTTTAATAGTGAAAGTTAGTAAATACTCTTATATAAAAACTACAACGTTTGCTTATGAATGGATATAATGCTTCCACTCTATTTATCAGAAGAGTTGGTGCTGCTATTGTTCCATTGTTACCGTCCTAAGTGCACACTCCACCACAAGAACAAAGTGCAGTGCACTTAAGTGACACACTTGCAATGACCACTACAACCTTTCTTGCAGCCACAATGTAAAAGTTGTCTGCATGCCTTAGTAGCCTCTGGTAGAGTAGACCAACATATCCTGCCACCCACTGGATTCACCCCCTTTTCTATCCCCAACCACTTAGAGAAGGGAGCTCTGGCACTGCAGTCATAGCTTGGCAACAGCAATAACCAGCCTGGTATGTTTCCCGTCTCGTATGTTGAATGGGAGCTGCCTTGGTTGGGAGGATACATTCTATCGACCTGCCCTTCTGTGTAAATAGCTGTTTTCTGACATGATTGACACACTCTTGACTGCTGGTACGGTCATATATTAGTATCACAAAGCACTCTAGTGACTCCATGTTGTCAGTAATGAAATCTGGGTTTATTGCCAAAATAAACACTTCCGTTACATTTTCATAAGCATTTCATGTGTTCCATGTTGCTTTTTTGCCTCTACCAGCAAAACTTGAGACCGTGTCGCAGCCGGTGAATGCATGAAACATCGGTTATGCCATGCAGCGATCAGGACCTACAATCCCGTGCAAAAATTATTGAGACATAGCATTTGGACCCCTTTCCCACAAAAAAACAATGTTGTTTCCATGATACTAGACCACATGGTTTGCCCAAAAGATCCACTCAACATTGTCAATGGGGGGGGGAGGGGGAAATAGTCAATAAAAATCGAATTATATGAATATAGATGTGTCAGAATGAAAAATATGTTTCGAATATGTGAAGTCTCGTTATTTTTGCACATGATTGTCTGCACCCTCTATGTCATACATTTTGTCAAAAAGCTATTAATACCACATTAAATGATTAATCGCTATAATATGAGTCTAACAGTTTTAATTCGCGAAAATATCATTGTCTGCAACTTTCGGCTCCTAAGAGATGGTTGGGCTGCAAAAGAGCCCTTGAGAGGAAGCATGGAATAGTGGTGCATTTCTCAAACCGAAGGTTACTATTCGGCATACAAATACATACGCAAATTTGACGAAAAATTGTTCACAGCGATAACCATCTCAACCTGGACGAAATTGGGTCACTGAGTACAAGCTGTTGCCAGCAGGGATATCATCGAAAACGTTCTCGATCATCAGGCAAGAGTTCCACCTCTCAAACAAACACAAATTCTGAAAATGATTCAGAAACCTGCTGCTAGTTGGACCGACAAACTATGGCCTTTGGAACTGTTGTTCAATATGTTCACTAACCCAGCATCCGACAAATATGCATGGGTGGGAGCTGATAACCCCGAAGTAATTTGGCTCAACGATTTCAGATGATCAAGAGAGCTAATTGAATGGAAGAGTTTTTTGTTATTACTTGAAGGAGATTGAGTACATCTTCCGGCTCCGAAGAATCACTTTGCCAAAGATGCGAGTATTGATAGTGACATTTCTAATATGGGCGTTCACATAGATTTATCATGTGTGTCGTACGTGTTACCACCATGTTACCATCATTATACCATCATGTTACCATTTTTCCGCTATTCATTTCTATATATAATGAACATGTCACCACATGTTACTACTAATTTATATAAAATAGTATACATTATTTTATAAAGTACATGGTAACATGTTCATTATATATAGAAATGAATAGCGGAAAAATGGTAACATGATGTAACATGTAGAGTTAAGTGTGTTAGCCGCCTGATACAGCCCTATATATTTGCAGTACTATCTATTGGACTAACAAATCTAGTGTTTGAGATTATTGTAAAATTAATATTTTGTCCCTTGTGCTTAAAACAAACTTGTCATGAAAAGCTGTTTATGGCATTTTTCAATACTTCAACCTTTCTCCCCATTTCTTGACGATCGTTGCAACACGTTTGTCCATTGATTTAATTATATTGTCAATAATGTCTTTAGGAAAATTCAGCATTGTCCTTTTCACTCCGTCTGAAAACTGGGCAAAGGTTTCATGTGTTATTTCCATATCGAGAGCATCCTTCTCTAGCTGTCTTGAAACCAAGTGAAACAAATTCAATTGGGTTGAAATCCGGACTTCGGGGTGGTATAGAAAAGATAAAAGCTCCCACCTGTCTGAAAGCTCGTCTTGCGACTGCGCTCTTTTGACATGGGTCACCATCTGTACAAAACGCTTGGTGGTCGGATTTGCACTCTTTGCAAATATCTGGGGGAAAATGAAAGCATACATACTCGGCAAAGGGTCTCTCCAGTCAAACGTTTGAAATATTGATCGCAAGATATCACACCTTTCCCATGGGCAATAGAAACAAAGAAATGAGCCGTTTTCCCCTCCACTTCAGCCTTTTTCCCTTTGCTTGTGCAATTCAGGGCAAGGCCTTCTCCACGCTTTCTCCAAGCCATTGATTTTGTGACTTGTGCCTGGTCAAGGGGATTTGTTTTGTGCACAAATGAGAATAATATATGATATTGTCCATTAAAATAGAAAGTGATGAGGCGTGTTGACCGGTTATGAGGCGTGTTGACCAAGGTCACCCGCAGTGGAAAGCATCTGGCTTGAAATTTTTATACCTAAATCAAAGAACATCCTATTTGGAGTTGTGTATCGCCCACCTGTTACATCACAATATTTGAACAAGGATTTTAATTTTGAGTTGGAACAGAGTATAAGAAAAGCGGTAGCTGAAACGAAAGAAATAATTTTGATGGGAGATTTGAATGCAAATTTCATGACTCGTCAACGATGTGATGGAGTAACAAAGGATTTGAAAGAAATGGTCAAAAGAATGGGCATGACGCAGCTGATTAAAGATCCGACAAGGACAACTATGAATAGCAATACATTCATTGACGTCATTCTCTCTACTCACACGCAAAATATTCCATTGTCTTGTGTCATCCCAGGGGGGATAAGCGATCACAGTATGATTGGTTGTGTTCGGAAGATAAACTCTTTGAAATTTGAACCACATATTATCAATCGTCTGTGCAGACTTTTAATTACGATCTAAAGTCAACTTCATGGGACAGTGTTTTTTCAAGCGTGAGTGTAAATGAAGCGTGGTCAAATTTTAAAATGATCTTTATGGAAATTTGTGACCGACATGCTCCGATGATGACTAAAAAGGTGCGAGGATTGAACTGCCCATGGTTGAGTTCACATATATCGAAGCACATATATAGATCCAATTATGAAGTCTCGAGTGAAGTTACCGTATTAAACTATTAAACACAGCTAGACTTGATATCATATAGATTGATTACAGATGGCCGCACTGGAAAAAAGTAGTGGTTATGGAAACTGCTCAGTCTACTATTATTAAACTGTTTAAACAGCAAAAATGTAAAGGTATAAAATTTAATCTTGAACTGTCGTTACCAGTGTACATAGTGTAACAACCTGAAACACAAGGAGAATTTCCTTGTATTTTTCTAATATAAAGAGAATTTTCTTATATTTTTCAGGTTGTTGTGCCTATCAACGAAAGCTTGAACCGGCATTCATTGTAAATTTTAATCAGTTCTCATTTGGTATAAATAACATAATTTTCATCATTGATTACTGGTAAGAATACTAAAATTTTAATCAACAATATGTTCTATATACAGTACATAATCATTAAAAAACTTTATTCCTCATTTAGGATTTCATCCCATTCTGATAGGGAAGGTCCTCGTACACCATATGTGGCCTCCTTCCATGTCTGGAAATTGATCCAGAATTTGTCGTCCTTGGTACACTCGTCCCTTCCTGTTTCAGCAATATAGATTTTCTGGAAAAAGGAAGGATACTGCAATGGTAAGTTAGCCCAACTTTTCTCTTGTTGTTACTTGTAGTCTTCTGAGAACATTATAAATTCTGTATTACAGGAACCACTGAGTATGTTGATAAAATACAGAACAAGAGTATTGGGGCTTCTCCATTTTAATTATTAACCCACTAAGCAACAATGTACCTAAATGTGCCTATTTGATTCTTGTATGCTGTCACGGAAAAGGTTTTGTGCTGGGTTAATTATGTTGTCTAGCAAATCACTCGGTCGTTACTTATAAACACCCTTGCAATATGAAACCTAGCATGTCATATAGTCCTGATGCAGATGACATAGTTCTGCATTGATAAGTATTGGGCTCTTGCAATATGACGTATATCACAGAAGAAGCCCGCCATCTTGGGTGGCAAGGGTATTTTATTCAACCGATTGCTGCAAACCCTAGAACTTTTAGGACTCTTCCGAGATAAAAAAAAAATTGTACACGGCAGTTTCACAGTCTCAGTTGCATTCTATATTTATGATGTAATATATTATCTATTTTTTATACATGTAGAATTGGGAAAACAACATGTCTTGGTGGTAGAAGTGCAAAATACCTATGATAATCTTACCACAAGAGCAGTTTGACGAAGCACTGTATGTTCCAGAGTGGCATTAAACTTCACACCAAGAAGTCCACATATCTTTGATGCAAGCTCCTTGGTTGAAGCCTTCTCCAGGGATGACCAACTTCCTATTCCAAGAATCTGAGGAGCAAAAGAAAGTAAATACTATAAATGAGCAAATATATGAGAGATTTTTTATTATGCCACTATAAGTAAATGACATTTAATTTATTAGAAATACTTTTTAAGTAGGATTTGTTCTTGAAGTTTGTATTAATGAAATTTTTACCCTTCTCCTCTCCTCGGCCCTCCAATAGGTAAACTTTTTTCCTTCGAATTGATCCACCTTGCTCATCAGTTCCTCCATCTTTAGTCCATATGGTGAGTTCTGGAACTCAATCCTCAGTTGTTCCTTAATTCAAGATCAAACCATAATATTGTGTGAAACAATAATTACTGCATTTTCTGACAACATATAGTATTTTGATAGCATATTCATGTTCATATATAATATACTGCTTACGGTTTTGCTCTCATTGGACTTGGAAAATCGCCCAAGTTGTATGTATGCCTTTGCCAATATTTTCGTTACATTTGCCTGTTATAAAAGTTTTGAGCACATTGTAAAACCAAAATATATTACATCAATCAACAGTACAGATTAAACACAAAAGAAAAATGCATTATCTCTTTTTTGAGAAAGAGATACTTACTGCATGACTTGACTTGCCCAGGTCAAATTCTTGGTTATCAAGTTTAGAGGCCAAGTTCTTTATTGCCTTTTCCACCGTTCCCTGCCGCTTCTGTACGTCTTTCACCAGGTCTTTTAGTTCTCGTAACTCCTTTAATATTGTCTGTGATACGTCCTGCTCTCTCAGTAAGTTTGGGTCTTGCGTTTCCGAGTCGTCTGACAAATAAAAAAATGTCGAAGTTTTATTTACTGTATGGACAATTTAAAAAAATGTTAAATATGAAAATTTTGATATTATGTACCTTCAAATAAACAAGCAGGGAAATTTCCACGGCCATACGGCCCTCTTCTTTGACTTTGTGAATTTTGCGTATCGCTATTCAGGACTGCGTTTACGTCGTTCAGCAAAGTGTTTCGGCTACAGAGTTTATAATAATAAAAAAAAATATTCAAAAATACTCCACACTTGAAACGTGTCAGTTTTATATTTTATTTACCTGCGTGAAGCTCCAAATGTTCTTAATTCATTGTAGGTTGCCATAGTTTTTAAATTTTAAAATTGAGCAAAGGCGAAGGGGCTTTAAAAAAACCTTTATTGTTTAGCGCTTGGACTTTGTTGTTTTGCGTCTCAGCCAATCAGGGCAAAGCATCTCAATAGATCAACCAATCAAAATCGTTAAATGCGATGCGGGAAATTTGTTTGCCAAGGAAAAATGTCGCGGGGAATTTAAATGCCAGCCAGACAAAACGAAGGCAATTTAATAGCTTTAAATTGAAAAGTTAATTAGTTTTAACGGGATTTAAAAAATGAAAAAAAGAGCATGCCGACATCGTTGTGACATTTGTGCAGTGAATTTTGAGTCGCGGGATAGGTTTTCTGTACATTTAGCATCAAGAGGACATTGTATGAAACAGCTCGCGGCAACGACGACCCAAGATATCCAGCTGGTTTCTGACGCATTTGATTATTCCACCGAACCAGTATGCAGTAGCCAAGATGAATTTTTATTTGTGCAAGAACCAGTCTACGATGATGTTAGCTATGAAAATGACTCCGACAGCGAAAGCAATGAGTGTTTTAGTGTTTTTGATAGCTTGAGCGACTCCGAGGAAGAAAGCAATGGCGACAGCGAAGAAAGTGTGCCACGACCATCTGAGCACGGATTATACTTTCCGTTTCCATCAGAGATTTTTTTCCTTCTTTACAGCTACGTGCATAACGTTTCCAGACCAAAGGTATTTTTTTTACATTTAATAATTTATTTATACAACAAAAACGTTTTCCTTGACGAGTTTATTTTCTTGTATGTACGACGAAAATTGGCACGTTTTTCATTGACAATAAACATTACTGTACACATTTGTATTGAGCAATGGCTAGCCGCTTCTTATAAAGGAAAACAATAGTCAATTTTCGACGTACAACCCGTCAAATATTACAGTAAAAACTTGTCAAAGAAAACTTCTTCGTCTGACCAGACACCATGTAAGACAAAATTCAAACGTCGACATGTTTTTACAGTTTACAGACTGAGAAGAACTCTTGCGCGTTTTTGTTGGCCTACTTCATTAAATTACTTTGCATTTCGATTGATAATTAATAGAATATCACTTGTGGAAACGAGAATGAATAACTAGGTTTTGAACTTATATTTCCTATAGCTATACCTATTTTTGGCTAGTTACGAGTGAGGGTGAATAATTGCTCAGTTTTAGTTTATTTCATTATAATTGCTCAGTTATACATCGAAGTGGTGAAAAATCAAGTTTGATATAAAGGGCTATACCAGACTTACTGTTATATTCCAACTTGCAACTTCACATGTAACAATTACTGTAATAGTTACAATATAATTATTGTAAAGATGCCGTCAAGTCCGTTCTGCGCATCGGTTCTGCTCGTAACAAAAGGACACTCCTAGATATAAACATTGCTAAATTTTGCATCTCTTGAACTGTTTTTGAATTGAAACTCTCGTTTATATTAATTTACTAGTATAACAAACAAGAACAGAAAAAGATATTTAGTTACTATATCATCATATTTCACAAAATATAGCAGTTAGAAATGTAAACAAAGCGTTTGTTTACATTACGGACTTGACGGCACCTTTAATAATTATTGCTATGTAAAGACAGCAAAACGGACAAGTTCTCCAGCCTAGTCCCTAGGCCTCTTAGTACGCCTATTTCGCGTTTCTGCATATTAATGAGGTGGCGGCTCCTGAGAGGCCTAGAACAAAATGTTTTGAGTTGGCCAAAAGTGTCCCCACCATTTTAATGGCCCCCACTTGTGGGGAGAAAAGTGTCCCCTCTTGCTGTGACAAAATGGCGGAAACTCCAATGAGCGTAAACATTTTGTGCTAGTCCTCTCGCGCGCATAGAGATTATAAAAGAATAGAGGGGGCATCCAATTGACAAATGTTAGGCAACGAAAGGGAAAAATTGAAGCCCCTTAAAAGTCCCGGATGTAAGTCCCGTATGTGAAATCAATCGTCCATTGGCTACATTTGAAATCTCCTTAGCAACACTGCCTTAGCAACAAAAAATTTGTTTTTTGGACGGAAAACATCTGGGGGAAATACACGAAAAAACTCCCAAAAATTCAGTAAAAAACACTCCTATGTGTCTTACAATTTTAAATATGTGTTAATATTTAATATATATTGAAAATAAACCTGCTAAAAACTGATATAATTGATTTGTTTCCCTTTTTTATCTATTTAAAGTTGACCAACCAAGTGAGAAACACCCAGACTGCAGAGTGAAAACACCCGCCTTTTAAATTAAATGCCAGTTCCACTAAGCAGTTTCATTGCTTCACACCAACTGCACATCTTTAAACATCAAATTAAATACAAATTTGCTCACATAGGAATAGTTTTTCGCTGAATTTGGGCGGGTTTTTTAACATTTTGCTTAATTTAGACGGGCCGTAAACTTTTCAAAAAAATTTTTTGTTGTTGCTAAGGCAGCGTTGCTAAAGAGATTTCAAATGTAGCCAATGGGCGCGCGATTTCACATACGGGACTTACATCCGGGACTTACAAGGGGCCCCCATTAGGAAGCTTCAATTTTTCCCTAAATTTAACCTCGGATGCCCCCTCTATTATTTTATAATCTCTATGCTCGCGCGCGCGTCGCTCGGCGACGTCACAGAAATCAAAGGCGTGCACAGAGGACTAGGGACTAGTCTGTGCAACCTCGTACCCAGAGAGAGCCTGGGTACGAGGTCGCAATAGGTGGGTTTCACCGTGACGTCACAAAATTTGACCTCCAACAATTCGGCTAAAAATGAAATGCTAAAATAACGAGATTTAGCCAAGGTGTCGATTATTTCTGAGGTCAGAATAGATCAGTGCAGAAGCCACGTCTTATTCATATGATTTTTTGCTAAATTTTGTGTATAACACAATTTAATTCAGGGTCTGTTCATTTGAGACCGGCCAGCCCGGCTTAGCTAGCCCACTTTTGCCGGGCCAATATGTATTCGCATTCATATGAGCCGAGCTGGCCCGGCTGAAATAGTGTAAGATTGCAAAGAACTTTTTTCCGCGCGATTAGAACATTTTGTTATCATGTCATTACCGGCTATCGCAGCAGCATTAGGTGGAATTGTTCACTGATTTTCAAATGCACATGGTTTTTTAGACTTGGAAAATACATTTTAAGTGTAATCACTTCCAGTGCGGTTTAGCTGGCCCACTTGATTCATTCAGAATGAGCCCGGCGTTAAAGGCGAGATCTCGCTTCGGTCAGGCGGAGTCACCACCAAGGCGGGCTGGCCCGCTTCCATGTGAATGCAATTTTTATTAGTTATAGACCTTGAACGAGGGGTATTCGCCAAAAAATTACCCCAAGGGATGAAATATTCCGAGGGCGAAGCCCGAGGGATATTTCATCCCGAGGGGTAATTTTTTTGGCAAATACCCCGAGTAAAAGGTCTATAACTAGTATATTATACCGAACTTCGCATGATTATTACTTGTACTAGTTCTGAATGGGAGCAAAATAGCATTCACACAAATTTAATGAACATTTAGTAACTTTTAATGTACGAGCGGGTGATTCGATAGTCGAATCACCCGCTCAAGCGTGTGATTCGAGTGAATCACATGCCCCGGGAAACGAGCTATCTCCCCGGCGCATGGTATTTGCTTAAAAATATCATCATGTGATGCAAATTTAGTTTTCTGATTGGACAAGCTTATAGTGAGGTATAATATTAAAATATATAGTGAAATAATATGTGAGGCGAGATCCTGTTAAAAGCGAGGCAGCCCGGTTCAGTCGAGCTGGCTCGTCTCATATGAACAGCCCTTAAATGTGAATCGATAAAAAAAATTTGTGGACACTAGCAGTAACGATATAACAAAAATATTAAACATTAGTCAGCAATGTGCCTTTAATTTAATTTTCTTGACGATTTATCAATTCCGTTTTTTAAATTGACTACTTTCAGTCTCGCGCAGACATAGATTTTCTGTGGATGATTTTCGGAAAACTTCAAGTAGATGTTCCTTCCCTGAATTCAGTAATAATTTTCAAAATCGAAGGAGTAGAAGAGTTACTACAGCCACAAAAGGTATGTTCACATGTTGGACTTTTCAGACACTTTTATCTTTCCTTAAAAATGGAAAATTTATTGATGCAAACATCTTACATGTAATTTCTAGGATTATTACAATAGCAATCCATATTATTGGCTGCGGCCTTCAGATATTGTTCGACTTCAACTCGCGATACCAACCAAAGCAGGTGCTCTGATGAGATATCCAGAAGAGACTGACACGTACATTAATGAAATGCCACAGGTTAGGTTCAAACTTACAATATGAGCATTCAAAAGAAAAATCTGCCCTGCAAATCGTTGACGCCACATGAGGAAAGATATCGCATACTATAAACAGCAGAATATACAGTGTATTTCCTTTGATACAGGGACGCAAGTGGTTGGAAAATGAAGATTTCCAAAGCTCATCAATTTATTTGAAAGGAACGACATATTACTTAAAAGACATTGTGAAATTTATATCTAATGGAGTATTTATACAGGAAAACTAACCAAATTCTTTGCTAAGGTAAATTATTCATGTATAGTACTGTGTACAGCTAACCATTAAAGGTTGCCCTTGCCAAACTTAAAATTCTTAGCGCGCAAGGGATTACGTGTTGTTGCTTACTTAGACTCACAAACTTGGAAACTTAGCATTCCAGGAATACCTTAGCCTGTGTACAGTCTGTACACAGGCTAGGAATACCTATGCCTATGGCATATAGAAGACTTACAACAAAAACACTTCCTGCAAAGGCAATTTCCTTAGTTTAATGGCCTAACAAGCGCTAATCCACCATCCTTTGCGCGCTCAGAGTTTAAGATTTAGGCCTTGTTTATGTGAGAGGCAAGCCAGCCAAGTGACCGGGATCTCGCCATGTATATGTTTGTATATTTTTATATGAACTAGCGGGACGTTTTTACTATGAAAGCGGGACGTTTTAATATTACGCTGACTTTGCATTTTTATCATTGTCACATGTCATCTGAACAGTCAAATTTCCAATATGGCCACTTTCAATAGTTTCCATAAATGTCCCGGGTATTCCCGCGAGAAAACATCCGTGTAAAACAATCATGTAAACGTGGGATGAAAAAACGTCCCGTCCGCAAACGTCCGTCTCGCCTCTCATATAAACAGGGCCTTAAGGTTCTGGAAGAACAACTTTTTACATATTTGTGAAATTCAGAACATTCTAAGAGAAAATGCAACACATATTCTCATAGAAAACGTCGTCGTCATGGGCATTTGGAGGGTTAAACTTACCGAACGTGACGTCATTTTCGGTAAAAGTACAGCGTAACAGCCCAAAAGGTCATGAAGATTAACTTTTTCTCTAAGAAGATGTATTGGCATTTCTTCTTAGAATGTTCGCTATATTACAAATATGTTAAATCCCGAATCATGATATAGGTACTTTAACTGCATGAATCAACTGTATAACATTTGTAACGCCACGTTTGCGAGTTTTTTTCGGTATTTTAACTGTAGGTCATTCGCAACCAGACGGAAATAATGACAAAAATTGAATACATGCAAGAAGAAGGGGACGGAAGTTATTGCCTTTGTCCCGATGTGATAGTGACCATCCATACTTCCAATATCCAGAGAAAAGTTGATCTTCATCATCGTCAAATCAAGCACAAATATGTAAATGAGCAAGCCATAGAAGTATTGGAACAGGTTTGGGCAACTACAGTAATAAGAGCTCTAAATTGTAGCATAACTATATAAATAACTCACATGCACGCAGTTTTTTCAGTCTTTGAGATAACTTTTTTACTACAGGAAGCCAAAGACATTCTTCAACCACACGTCGACAGAATACTATCCGGTGGAAAAAATCCGTCTTCCACAGTTCCGTTGCTCGTCTTTAGCGATGAGACAAGCGGAAATACAACGAAAAAGTGGAATCGGTTGGAGAGTTTCTCGATGAGTATGGCGGGTCTCCCACGGAACGAAATTCGGAAAATCGAAAACATCCACTTCATTAGCACATCTAATATAGTTCCATCCGTTGCACTTGGGAAATCTATTGCTCGCGACCTACAAGGTATAATTACAATTTCAATAAAGGTAAAAAACACAAACAATTGACATTAGTTGTTTAAAATTATATTTAATGTTTCTTTTCATCTCATTTTTTGCAGAACTTGAAGAAGGTAAAATAATGTACGACGCTCACTTTAATAAGGAGATTCTGGTAAAGTCCCCTGTCTTATGCGTGTTAGCGGACAATTCGCGGGCATCAGAGTTTGAACATCACTTGGGGAGCTGTGCAAACAAATTTTGTAGAAAGTGTAATGTAAGTTAATTTCTAAACTTTTGTTTAATCTACTTTAATAAATAGTTAGTACTTAGTTATTGGCCTGGCATACGACTTAAGTCCTTCCTACAGTATTTTGATTTATTGAACTCTGTCACAGCCAAATGCAGCACTTATCTGTACGCACGATTTCTAGACGTTATCCTTCCACGCATGAGGTTAAAAAATTTAATTACTGTCTATAGGCAACATCCGCTAATGGCACAGACATTCAAGAAATACGAACTGATGAGTACGTCCAAGATAAGATTCAGGAAATACAAGATTGCCCGTACGTTAATAAAAACTCTTTTCTTTTATTTATATATTTTGATAAGAGACTTACCATACGAATTTGTATTCATGTACAGTATAATGTTGTATCCAACAATAGATCTGAAAACCAGAAAAAGGATAAAAGAAGTGAGTGTGGAGTAACTGAAAAAGGTGGAGCGTTCGACATCCTGAAGTGCTTTCGTGGAAATAAGTAAGTATGTAGATACCTATTACGATATCATGTAATTAACGTGGCGACATGACATATGATTACTGTGTATTGCAATGTATAGTTATAATGGTAGGCAAGGTGAATTGTACGGTTGGTACAGACTACAGTGCAATTACGCTTTTTTAAATGATTGTATGTGATGTAAGCAGCAAGCCCTAATATCTGGTCTATTGTAATTACAGTAAATCATATACTGTACTGCCGGTATGTACTAATTATTTATTGCTTTCATTTAGCAAAACCCCTATTGAAATACTCCATACAATACTTCTCGGACCTGTTAAGTATTTGCTGTCCAGCACAATTAAATCCCTATCCCAGCAATTGAAAAACCAGCTCCATGCAAAGATTCAAGCATTTGACATGAGTGCATTTCCAGCCACAATCAGGGGAAACATCACCAGGAACTACGGTTCATATGTTGGGAGAGACTATAAATTGTGGATGCAAGTCGCTGTCTTCATTCTGCAAGATATCATTCCATTTGAACAACTCTTGGTCTGGGAAATGTTGAGTGAGGTATAAGTCCTGATACATATTATAATACATGTGCTAAAATGAAAAAAAGAAATACATTGCATTCACATTGTAATTATTCTTTAGGAGATAGCCACTAGATACTGTACTGTATGATGAACTGTCCTCTGCCATCTTGGATTACTGTAATTTGTAACCTCATTATTATGGCATTAACTATTATTTTGATGACGTCTGGGGTTAGCCTTATAAAGTAACTTATTGAGTAACAATCAAAAGTTGTTTAACCCATTAAGCTCTAGAGCTTCCCCATTGACAAGTACATAAATCATCTGGCATTGATAAAAAAAATAAGTAGGATGCACCGGGGTGCATTGTGGCTTAATGGGTTAAAATGTTTTTATTCAATCCAAACTGCGAAATAGCAATCAAAAACTTGTCAAGATAAAAAGTTTGTGTGACCCCACTTGTGATGTATTAAGGTAATGTTACACGGAACAATTTTCAACATCATCTCACAATGCAACAATGTTGCGAGGAAAATTGACACATGTAAAATGAGGAGAATTTTCATGCAACATTGTTGCCTAATTATTTGGTTTTCATGCCTTCATTTAACATGACCAAAACAAATATAATAATTTCAAATTAAAATAAAAACTATGTATAAATGCCTATGACTATTGCCGCCAAAAATTTATAAAAAATGATTGTTACTGGATTCAAACACCTGCCTCGGGTAAATTAAACAAAAGTCTGAGCAACAATGTTGCGTGGATTTGACGTCCGTTCATAAACTTTCACCATTATTCCGCCACAATGTTGCTGTTGAAAATTGTCCACAAGCACCATGTTACACAGGTCAATTTTCCTCGCAACATTGTTGCGTTGCGTGATGACTTGTCAATGGGGAAGCTCTGGAGCTTAATGACAGATTTGAATTTGTTACAAATACAACTATAGTATATTATCAAGAATCAAGTAAAATATGAAAATTGTATATTTTGATTTGATAGCTCAACCATTTTATTAGAGGCCTGAATATCAACAGTAACAGGCATGCATCCAGGATATTTGCAAAATTGCAAAGATGGAAAAGCTACAATGCATTAAATCAGTTTATAAATGCAGTAAAAGCAGGTACCCTGCATTTAGGGAGGGTAAAGCAAAATGCGCACCTCCTGTTACAGTTTCCTTTGATGACATTGGGCAAAGCCTGGTGCAAAAATCAGTATTACTATAATTGCAGTAATTAGCCATAAATCCATCATAACATGCAATTGCAATTTATTTCTCTGATTTAACTAAACTACTGTCACACACAATGATTTGCTGCCCTGGAAATTTTACTGCTTATCTGCCACAAATGCCAGACAATCTTACTTGTCAAAATTGTTTGTAGCTCTGGAGCTTAATGACAGATTTTAGCTCAGAAATTTTACAAATACAACTTTAGTTTATTATAAAATAACCTTTAATATACATAAATTGATATTTTAGATTTGAAGCCTTCAAACCATTTTTATTAGAGGCCTGAATATCAACAGTAACAGGCATGCATCAGCTTGGATATTTGCAAAAAAAGATGGAAAAGCCGACTTGTGCTATGAGATTCAAGATGGAGCGAAAGACCACAGAGTGACATGTTAAGGGCGTTGCAAAGTGACGTTTCTAGGGAGACAAACTGACGTTTCTAGGCGTGAGTTAAAACGTTGTCTATAAATACCACTGTCAGATCAGTGATAAATATGGATCAACGCAGCGTGCGACTGAAATAAAATGTCATTGATTCGAATAAATGTTTCCTTCAATTATTACACAAGAACAAGGATAACACCAATTTACATAGATGAAGAAGAACTTCAAGATTATTCTTTTGACCTTTTCAAAGATAGAATTTTGAGAGAAATACCTCATTTGCGAAAAGCGACATCTTTGCGCTTGACTATTAACGAAAATGGAGAGGAAGTTGATCTGTCGCCGAATTACTTTAATTTACAGTTAAAAGGACTAATGGGGGCGTCGAAAATAATTCAAGTGAATGCAATTGAATTTGAATCGCCTGCGGCGAGTTCTTCTAGGCAGCAAGATGAAGTGCCTACGAAAAGTGTTGTTAGTACTCGAGGCCGAGCGAGAAAATCCTTGATTCTTGGAAAGAATACAAATGAACACGATTTGATCAGCGACTCTGACGACGACCTAGATTCGGATGACGACCTAATTAACAAAGATAAACCCAAACTTCCTCTTGACAGATTTATTTTCGACGCCCCCATTAGTCCTTTTAACTGTAAATTAAAGTAATTCGGCGACAGATCAACTTCCTCTCCATTTTCGTTAATAGTCAACATTCAACAACTCAATTTCTTTTCCCTGTTTAGAACAAATCTTGTTATGTCGTGAATGCCCAATTCTTTATTCTTAATAACAATCAATGCACTTACTGAAAACTAAACAAAATGTCCACTGAATATTAATCCTACCACTTTTTTATTTCAGCATCATCTTGGTATCTTCAAGAAAGGCGTCAAGATTGAAAATCCTAACAGAGAAATTGTGGCAGTTGAAGAAGTTAAATTCTGCAAAGATGAATCGGGAAACCAAGTCTTGGGAAGCTTTCAGTGTGCCAAAGTTGAAAGAACTGGACAAGTAAAATTGATATCACCTGAAAATGTAATCGACCAAGCAAGCCTTGTCCATGATTGCTCCACAGGAAGCTGCCACTTTAAGGAGAGTGAAACAACTGTGACAGTTGAAAGAGAAGCTGTGAAAAAAGTAACGTATAACTTTGTTCACAATACAAATCACTGTAACTACTTGGTGAACAAGTTTTATCTTGGGGAATCCCTCAAATACTTTAATATTTCATAAATTCAATTTATATTTTACAATAAGTATATACATAGCTACTAAAAGTATACCCAGAGCTTGACAACATGCAATCAAAACATATTAAAACATTTGTATGAAAGAATAATTCGACAATTTCTTGTTGCCATTATCGTCTGTTTTGACAATGTTGAGTTTTGAGTCTCTTGTCAAGGCCTTACGGGGAAGTTTCTTAATTTTTTATCAGTAAAGTCACACAGTTGACAGACTAAATTTTTATAAATTTAATAATTGTTGTATTTACCTTTGTATTTACTTGAATTTTAAATAATTTGTGATGAAACAGAGACGACACGTTTCTCGTCTATTACTGTATTTGATCACAATAACATGGCGGCGATATATTTATTCGAAACGACCCCGCCCCCCGGCCAAAAAATGAACAAACAATGTTGTCCGAACAAGATTGTTTTAAGCTGATAAAACAGTATTGAACATGCTTGTCATCATGTTGTTTTATTCACTGTTGAAACAGCATTGTTCGCAATTGTTGACATCATAAAACACGGATGATATCAGGTTGATTTGGGTTGTTCCAACAACATTGTTCACACCTTGTTCGTTCATCAGGCGTCAACAACATTGTTCGAACATGCGTGAACAATATTGTAAACATGCTTGTTGACAGGGTGCAGCACAACATTGCTGCAACCTGTTCTGAACAACCGTGAACAAGTTGTTATCAACTTGCATCAACTTGATGATTTTTACGCGTGTAGTATCCACTTGGATACTAGTAAAAAATTAAAATCTTGAAGCCAGTGTTTATGAAATTGACCAGGTACAATTGGGGGGCTGATGTGATCTGTGTATCCCTAAATGTTGGCTGTCAAATTTCTAAATGAAGCCGATCAAACTTCAGGCGCAGTATTTCCGGTCCGAAAAATTTGGGGGAGGGTTTACAGCCCCCTGGGGGTATGTACTTCATGTCCTGCAGCTGTAATGGATCCATGGGTGGGGTTGGGATGCGAGTCGGGGTAGTATTGGGAGTAGGGGTGTGGTCAGCCACAGGACATGAAGTATATACCGCCGGGGGCTCCCCCTGTGTAAGGCCCCTAAGATCATTCAGTTAACATAATGAAGGGGAAAGAACGTGAGTGGATGGAATTGAAACGGACAGTGTCAGCCTCTGAAGTAAGTTCTGCTGATGATGATCAAGGATCCAGTACTGACAGTGACCAAAGTTCTTCATCAGGCGAGTACTTACCAAATACAATACGTCGAAAGCTCAACCCACTGGTCAAAAAATCACTATCGATAATATTGATTACCGCCAAGAGGTTCATCATATGACACAAGATCACCAGACGATAGATAAACACTACTTGACTGTTTGTGCCACTGAGAACCGAGTTAGTGGTAATCACTTAGGCACTAATCAGCCAGATAGCGCTAAGCTGGAAAGTCTCGAGAATGGAAAATGTATTCCCAGTTCAAAGGAACAAATTCTGCAAAGAGAAGATTATATAAAACTTACAGAAAGAGCGCTTGTGAAGAACCTTCCTTGTCTACAATCATTCAAAGATGTGGTTGTAACCCATATTCCTCATATGTACAGTAAAGAAGCAAAACAACCTACACAATCAGTAAGCAATATAATACTTACAGTATTACTTTTCTTATCGTACCAATTCCCAAACAACAACTAAAGGTATATAATTTTGAAATATTGGCAAGAGATAATATTTTATGTACATCTATGACTGACTCCTAAAGTGTACCTATTGCAGAAATGTAGGTGTCCAACTGTAGCTTTGCCAAACACCGCAGTGACATATAACAATTACTGGAAGTCTAGGAGAGCAGTTTACAGTTGATATGTCAGTAGAGTTTGTTTGTATATATGTTAGTAAATTTTAAATTAAAATAAATATCTCTTTTTCAAGACATTTCTTGGAGTGATATACCAGAATGAGAATGAGGCTGAAGGAATTACAACCATTTTGAAAGAACTACATAAATATGTTCCATACGTTGGAAGTTCTAAAAATCGTGAGTATGCTGATCAGGCAATCGTTGGAGACCAGTTGACGGTAGAGCGTGATGTTAATGCACACAACACTCTCAACAATGGATTTACTCCTAAGCAGAGACTGGATGGTCTACATTTTGAGTTTGCTGATTGGCATGGAGTCAATAAATGCTTAGGCGTGAGTATATAGTCAACCATACTGTAGATATGTAACATACTAACATTCACACCTGACCCCCCAGTCAGAAAATGTGTGTGTACCATAGATCTGTAACATTCACACCCCCAGTCAGAAAATGTGTGTGTCATTATTATTATTATACAAGAATAATAATAATAATAATCAAGAACAAACCAAACTTGAATATTGTACTCTTATATTATTTGTTTGCAATTGTACTCTTATATTATGTGATTGCAAACAAAGAATATAAGAGTACCACAGTTCTCATAGTTAATTTAAAATCATGCTCAATCTCTTGGGTATCAGTATACAATCACACAGATTATTTATAAATGTAATAGTATATTTTATTGTTTTAGGTTGCATTTTCACGATTGTATAGTACAGCTTCAGCTAATGACAAGTGCACACTGTATAGTGATCGTAATTTAATCAACCGAAGAAATGTTAAGGCAGACGTGGAATCCAATGTAAATGCATGTCGAAGATTCTTTGCCTTGGGAGTTGAAGCTAGATTGGTTGCTGCTGGGGCACTAGAGCTGGGTTTAGAAGACATTAATGAAACACCTGAAGCATCAAAGTTATCCAAACCACCATCTTTAACAACGGAGAAGAAAAAAGAGATCCTACGAAACCTTTCCACCACCATAGTTGATCGATACATCCAGGCCCAGGAAAAACACAATGCTCTTGTGACAGCGTGCAAAGAGATAGACGTTCAGCAACGCGAGTCAAGAAAACATGTTGATAAAGACGGGCAATACATGTGTCGCTTTCAAGGCTGCCCAGCATCATTTGCTAAAGATGGTCAGTGCCGACAGACCCACGAATCAAAGCATAACCTCCCTATCATTATTCCCAAAGAACCAATTACAATCTATTTTAATGATAATCCTGAAGAAACTGATGACATGCTCAACTATCAGAAATCCCTGATGGAATTAGGAATGCTAATTGCTAACTTGAGAGATGCAATTTCTGAAGGTAAATAAATATAATTATATAATGTTTATATAATATTATATAATATAATATAAATATAATGTTAATAAAAAATTCATGTATTCAATTTCATATGAGAAAAATTATATTTACTTTTATTTGCACCAGGTGATGGCCTAAGAGTAATTCGGTGTTGGAAATTTCTTCTGCTCTACTTGAAACATGACTCTGGTAGCCAGAAATACTCAGTAGAGTTGCTTTACCTGATGTTCCAAATTTATGCACTGTTATCTGCCCGTTCAGCTCACCAACTAATTTGGAACAGGTTTATAAAGTCAAAGGTAGGATCGGCAAATATATCTCTCGATCTGAATCTTGAATTCCTTAACAGAATCGTAAAAGAAGCAATCAAGAAACTTGGTCCAAATGGAAGTAAGAGATCGATTGATCGAATCTGTCGCAGCATGAAAACAACCAAAGCCCTTATGGAAAACTTTGATGCAGAAGTAAAAAGCTACAAACCATCAGGAAAGCATGTACCACAATCCTCCGCTAAAGATCTTCAAACGATTGTCAAGGAGTTACTACATCAACAGGCACTGGTCAGAGTACCTTGGAGGTCTTATAGCTTTTATGGGGGGGTTAAATATAGCTTGCTAGCTGGATTTGATTTGCAAAACATGTATCATTGGATAGATGAACACAAGAAAAATATTATACTGCAAAGAAGAGCTAGATGACAGTTATTACATTCTTGCAGACAATATCATGCACACTGTAAGATAAGACTTTGGTACTAAATAATACTAGGATTTCCATTTCATGTTAAACGTTAAATTACTTCATATTAGTCATTTACAGCATTAATGAAATGAATGTATAGTGCAGTTGGTATAGGTACAGTAGTTGCATGGGGCCAAGTAAAATTAGTGTTTACTCCTTGTTAAGCCAGTTTTCCACTAGGATAATTATTTCGCGCGAACAGCAAAGCCATTGATGTGATTGGCCAGCTTTTGTTGCAAATTTTTCACTAGCCGATAATGTTGTTAAATTTACTGTTTGCACGAACAAATTCACCCAGTGGAAAACCGGTTTCGGTTTCACAAGTGTTTGCAAAGTTTCACAAAATTGCAAGAGTAATAATTAAACGCCTTGTCCATTTGGAATGAGAAAAGATGACCGTATTTACTAGTTTGAGCATTAAATTTTCACTGTCTCAAATGCGGCGCTTATTCGGTGGCTCAAACAAGTAAATATGGTATTGCAAAAAAATGCCATTTTCTTTCTGGGAAGGCCTGGTGCACCTGTCAATTATAGTGTTTTACAGTAAAGTTTAACTTAGTAATAGGTACCTTTATGAAAATGTTGTAGCTGAGTACAGTACATTAGTTCAATTAAAGGTTCACATTGCGGAAAAAACTGCTCCTATTTAATGACCCTTCTCCAGATTCATCTTGGGTGCCATCATCCATATCTTCATCCTGGGAATCCATCATTGAAAACAAACTTGAGTCATTGTCCCAATCCATAGCACCCAATAGTTCTTGACAAGCTAAGTCAGACAAATCTGGAATATCACCAACGTCACCAAACACCTCACCCAAAACTTTTAATATTCAACATGCATGTTGTTTACGCCACACTTCAACATACTTCTTAACATCACAAATAGTAAATATTTTGTTACTGTTTTCAATAACACTAATAATTTGTGCATTCCCAAATTCAAGCAAAACAGTTGGTAAAGACACTGTGTTACTCAATTGTTGTGTTTGTGTTTGTATTAAATGATTCCTAAAATCTTTCAACTTGGCTTTTAAAAGTTTCTTCTGCTCGTGACTGACAGGTCTTGTTTTTCCAGTGTTTTCATCTGAGGTCATAGTCTTCGAGTCTGGAATATCAAGTCCAATGATTGACTTACAATCATCTTCACCACATTCACATGCAATTGCACAATTGTCGCAACAACTGTGTCTATTTGAGGCAACATGCTTGTATCCAAAGGCTTTCATGAGCAATTCTCTTCTGCATGTCTTGTCACTACGAAGAAACTCCTTCATGTCTTGTGTACAATGTGTAGAAAGCAGGCCATTAAACAATAATATGCACTTACTTTGGCACCCATCCCTTCCTGCATGCCCACTTTCCTGGATATAACATTCAATATTCTTAGATGGCCCAAAGTGAATAATTCTGCTAACCTGCTTACAATCCACACCCATCCCAAATGCAATGGTTGAGATAAGTACTCTAATATGGCCATCACCTTTGGACATATCTTTCGAAATGTGCTTTTTTACAGGTTCAGGTGTTCCAGCATGGTACATATCTACTAAACGACGTTTACAGTTAGGCACATCATCCTTATAAAATAAATTACCCAAAGCGGTTTCGAATACTCGGTACAATACAGCACATTGCTTCCGAGTTTGACAATAAATAATTGTCCTTACTGCCCTTGTGCCATTACTTTTCACCTCCTCGATTACCTCGGTGAATAAAAAATCAAGTGGAATATTTTTATCCATATACTGCAATGTATACTGTAGATTTGACCTATCAGGCGATTTTGACGCCACTGCAGTAGTATCGCTTAACTTCAAACTTTCATAGATAACAGCCCTGGTTTCTTTGGTGGCTGATGCTGTTACCACAAGCATGTTTACATCATCTGGGGAAAGTGGTCGCAATTCTCCAAGATTCCCATACCAACTTCTGAATGGAAGCTCGCTTCGTCTAGCACCAAGCAAACCCCTTTGAAACAAGACAAAACAGAAACACTTAATGGCCTGGCTATTCATACTTTGTCTTGTGTCTATATACAACCCTGTGTTTAGTTGTATCATGTTTAATACCTTGTTTAGGTCTTGCTTAATAATACTTTGGATTAATTGAAAATAGGTATGTAGGTAATAAATTATAAAATTAACATCAGTTATCTTACCATTGACTAATACAATGGGCTTCATCCACGGCAATACACACCAATGATTCTCGAAATGTCTTGCTCCCAAATATTCCCCTCCAAGTTGATTTGAGAAAGCATTCAGGTGATCCATATACGTGTGTGTACTGACCATTGATGATACCTTGAACAAGTCGATCGTCGTGTTGGTCTGATACACAGACTGCCGATAAACCTAGTTTGTTTAAATGTCAAACTTGATCTTCCATGAGGGCTTTCAGTGGAGAAATAACCACTACTATGCTGGTTTCCGTGCTTCTTCGAAAGAGGATATCGGCCATTACGGGTGCAGCTTGAAATATGAGAGATTTCCCATACGATGTAGGGAGATTAATGAAAACATCTCGCTTCGAAAACAGTTGAGCAAGGGCCTCTTCCTGTTCTTTATACAAAGAAGGTACTTGAAAAACATTTAATACCTTATTAATTGCATGTTTCATAAAATATTCCGATCTGTAAATTCCGCCATCTTTTATTTTTTCCGACATGTCTAATGAACCAATAAAAACGCACAATACATGCAATTCTAGTGTGACCAATGACAATCTGTTATCTAAATCTCGACTAAGGCTCTGACGTCACCAGGCAAGATTAGTGACGAATGTTCTCAGACGAATATTTTTCGTTATTCGTCTGTCTCAGGCTAGGATTGGTCTAGCTATAAAACATGTCGCAATCAGGTGACAAGTGCCATCAGAGCAGCGAAAGCTGAATATAACTGTAATCTAGTATCAGGATAACATGGATAATCCTCGTAATTTCTGGAGATCTATTATTTCAAATGAGACAATAAAATATTTTGTTGCCAATGTCCTTTAACAAAGTTACTGGCCAATTAAGTATTCTAAATAGGATTAGAAATAATCTTACTACCTATGCAGCAGAAAGGGTATTTAAGGCAATGATTTTGCCTAAATTGGACTATTGCGACTTTGTATGGATATGTTACCACCAAGTAAGCTTGATAGGTTGGCACGACTTCAAATTAGGGCAGCGAGAATAATTCTGAGGAAACAAGCTTGATCTATCGCATGAACAATTGCTTCAGCAATTGGGCTGGAAAACCCTGATTTCTCGCCGCAATATTCATAGGCTTACATTCGTTTTTAAATGTCTTAAATCTGAAGGACCAGTATTTTTCCAAGCCTACTATAGTATTTCTCATCACCCCTATGCCACTTGCAGAAATGGTATTGATGTGACTCTTCCAAAAGTTAAAACTGAAGCAGAAAAAAAGGGGTGTTTTTATTTAGGAGCAAAGCAATTTAATGATTTACCAGATGATCTAAAAATAACACCTTCTTTATTGGTGTTTAAGTTCAAGTTGCAAAACATTTTTATATGATGATATTGTAGTGTTTCAATGTTATCATTTGTTAGATTTTCTAAATGTGTAAATAATTAGTTATCTGAAGGGTTTACCCTGGCAAAATAAGATTAATAATAATAATATGATGCCATTTTCCCAGAAGTTGACCAGTAGTGGGCTTCTTATCTTACAGGCAAAGTGATATCTATGTGCTAAGTCCCTCCTTGTCATAAGTCCCTTTTTGCGAGATTGTAAATATAAATAGCCATGCCTTCTAAGAGCTCTTCGAATGGCCCAGGGTGATACGTCAGCACTGATGTCAGCTGCGGTTCAAAGTGTGGAAGCCCCAAATCTTTCGCTATATATATGTGCAACTGCCTCACAAGGTTGCGTTCATCACGAACAGTTAATTTTCTTGGACGTCCCTTGTTCCACTTACCTTTGTCAAAGGAATGGTTCCTGTCAAACCGCAATTTGGGGTGACGATGGTTGCTTTACGAAGCTTGTTTCCCCTTACACCCTTGTCTTGATACAAAAACCTCATGTAAATGGACGTCTCCTTCGGAACTTGCTTCTTTGACTTCATCTTCTGTGCATTCGTGCACTTTGTACAAACGTTTGTTTGTTTCATGATATCAAATTGCATTAGTTATGCAATAATTGCTTAAAAATATTTTTTTTCAAGTGTGTGATGAAAAATTGATATATAATCTTATAGATTTAATTGCAAAGTTGAACAGTGATATCTTACAACATGTGCATGAGTTTATAGCGTATTCACTTGCACACCGTAGTTACTCATCTTGTACAAAAATTGAAAAATATTTCAAAAAGGTTTACTTGCATTCACTTAATAATAATAACATTTCCTTCAAATGCAAAATTGGCAATTATTATATAAAATATTGTGTACATCATACTTTCTATTACATTATGACGACGTCATAGTGACGTCATTGAAATCATAATCTAATTATGTGAATTTATTGTCGTTAGTCAACCAATTAGATTGACAACCAATTAGAAAGTTTATGATCATATTTTCTCGCGACAATCATGACACATACTATTTGCTTTGAAATTGCATAGAGACAATGTTGTGCAAAAATTATTGAGACATAGCATTCGGACCCCCTTCCACCCCAAAAACAATGTTGTTTCCATGATACCAGACCACATGGTTTGCTCAAAAGATCCACTCAACATTGTCAATGGGGGCAGGGGGAAATAGTCAATAAAAAATCGAATTATATGAGTATAGATGTGTCAGAATGAAAAAGATGTTTCGAACACGTGAAGTCTCATTATTTATGCACATGATTGTAGGAACTGTGCAATTTCATGAACTGCTAAAAATCGGAAGTTATTTCCCGTTCCAAAAGCAATCCACAGTTAAATTAGGTCAAGATGTTGATCTGATGCCACGGCCAATACAACGTCAGTATAAAAAGTGCATATTGAGTCTCGTGTCAGCCTCTTTGTGAGTGCACAGAGCAACCCTTGATAAATCTCTCGTGTGGTTACACAATGCATCAGAATTATATGTACTGATAATCATCTTGTCATTTTCGTTAGTTGTGGATGTCAGAATGGTCACTAGAAAGGCAAAAAGCTCAACTTTATTCTCGTCAAAGCGAAGGAATTCCTGCCAGTTTCTGGAAATTGTAGTTGAAGCCTCTACACACCTACGAACTCCTTTCCCTCTCTTTTTTTGAGTCTCACCTTTCAAGCTGTCTGTAAAGTACTGATCCCAAAAGACATCAATTCTGTGTACGTGCTGTAACTGAGAGACAATATATGGCATAAAGATTTGCTGTGCATAATCCACAAATGTTTTGGCAGAACCAGGACATATTCACTATAGCAGAGCCAGCAAGAATGGTACCTTGGACATTGGGCCTTCTTTGTTGCTCTTGTTTTGCCAGTCTGGGACAATGCTGGTGGGTATGTCTGATTCTCGTGCTTGAAAAACTGGTCAAGATTTCCATCATGCACTTGAGATGCAACACACAGTTGACATCTCAAACTCTTCGATCAGATGGCTCCACCATCACCCTATGCTAAAGCATTGTTCTGTTTGTGTACCTGGTCGATGACAATAGTAGAGAATCAATGAGTTTGTCTTTCTCACAACAAAATTTCCAAGGATAACTGAGCACTGTTATCTTCTACGCAGTCTTGATACATCAAACACGCTTTCTTTAAAAGTGCGTACATCAAACTTGCTGTGATCTGATGAGCACAACGGTTATGTGTAACATGGGAGGCATGTAAAAAGGATTCAGCTGTCCTTAGCGATGCGACTTTCGCTTCCACAAGTCTGCCAGTCCAACCACTGCCATTGAGTAGTGTGGCTAATGCTTTGAGTCCGGCCATTTCGATGTGGAGTCCTCCAATAGAAGCAAAATAGAGGCAGGAGTGAAGTTTGGCTCACCCTAGCATGCAATGCTTTATTACAGGGTTGAAGGTTGGTATGCAGACCCAGACACTTTCTGCTCCTGGACTGCCCTTTGCTGGATTTTCTTCTCTTGTGTTTTCTTTGTCTGGACTGTTTTTTCAGTAGTTACTGCTTGTGTAACCTTCTCAAGCCTACAAATAAACCCCACCAATTTTATACAATTAGCATCAGGGTTCATAACCTACATGAGTAAAACAGCCTGATGTTTGACAGAATAATATATTAGGCGAGTTGTGCATGTATAATACTAAATTAGATACTTTGTTAACAGTTTATTTAACAACAGATTGTGTAAATCAGTTTAATTAAACCATTTATTTACCTGTATTCCTTTTCTATTGCATCTGCAATGAGCTCACACTGTCCTTTGTTAGGTCCTTCTACAATCCTGGACAAAACATCTGCGACACTTCCAATTATTTGAACAACTTTATCACTATCATGGCAAATTTAGACAGCCCGCCCCCGATCCCCCACCATTCAATGTTGTAGTGCGCTCTTGTAGTACGCTCAACATTGTAACGGGGGGAGAGGGGGAGTTTGTGAAGAATTATTGCAGTGGTATAGTAATAAGTCAAATAGGAAGAGTGTTGCCGATGGTTTTGGCCAGGATTGTAGCTAATGAAGTAGAATGATTTTTTTGAAACCCAAACTGACAACAGTACATGATGTCGTATTCTTCAATAAATTTAGTTAAACGATTGTACACAGCTTTTTCAAAAAATTTAGAAAAGCTAAATAGAAGAGTAATTGGCCTATCGTTAGCAATCCTGACCACCCGTTTTATAAATCAGAATAATTTTAGCAGTCTTTAATTTGTATGGAAATATTCCGATAGCTAAATTGATTACATATTGAACTTTGGCAACTTAGCATGTGAACAACCGATGCAAACTTGGGCCTAACCAATCAAAAAGCTCTCCTAAAGATAGCTGTCACCATCATGCATACAATGGTCCTCTTTGTATTAAAAACATTTGGGTACAGTTTATGCATCTGCTGCTCATTTGCAAGATTTCAGTCGGTGTGACGTGAAATTTTTCAAAGTTTGTTTCAAGGTATGAAACCTTGTATCACAAAAAATACTGATCTATCTTAGCTTAGCATTCTACTCCTAAAGCAATTGTAAGACTCTATATTTTTTATGTCGCCAGACAACGAATTCCAAATTTGTGGACCTTTAGAAATAACAGTATTAATTTTACTCCAAATTTGTGGACCTTTGGAAAGAACAGTATTAGTTTTACATGCATGGGGCCGATATGAACTTGCATTTCTCGTGTTGTAATTATGTATTTGATGAGAAGTGACAAATAAATTGTGGAATGATGGGGAAAGTACATGATTGTGGTACGAAAACATGAATTTTGCGATATAAAAGGAATTTAAATGATAAATATCAAGAAGTTTAAGTTCACTAAATAGTGGTGCAGTATGCACATGAAATTCAGAGTTTGTCAATATTCGGACAATTTGCTTTCGGTTTAAATTTGTTTTGTAGGTGGAAGACCAGACAATGTTGCAATAGGTCAAATAAGGATAAACCAAACGCAACGAACTAGTGTCGTCTTGCAGACACGCTAGTAAATTCTTATTTAGGAACTTTGTAACATGATTTTTAACGCAGCTCTTTAAACTAATCTTATATATCTTACAATAATTAAACCTTCCAGGACATGTTTTTTGTACATTGTTTGACAAACCACTTTAAACTTCAAGTGGATATAAAGTATAACCTTACATGCCAATGGTCAAAATTTCAAATTAACCAATAATAGCCAAGAACGATAGTATAGATCGATATATAATCCTACGTGTATATACAACTTAGTCATTAGATCATTTTGTCTGAAGAGTACCACACATACGTGTGTAGCACGAAACTAACTAGTAATAAAATGTCTATTCAAAACTGTTGAATCTGAGCCGTTGAACGGCGAAAAACATGCATGTCTGCAGATTTGACTATATGCTCCTTCACTTGTGTTGTTGAGCACTCTGTGAGGTTAATTGGTGGCTATAAGCTATAATGCAAAAGCTCACTTCCCTTGTGGTCGTTTGAGCACTCTGGCCCCAAGACACTTCACGCATGTCTGGATGCGCATGTGTCTGAGTATTGTACCACATGCGCTTGGTGAGGGCAAGAGTATGGTGTATAAATACGAAGTCACTCGCATCTAGACTGCGTTACAAGCTGCACTGATGAGCCGTTGAACGGCAAACATGCATGTCTGCATATATATATGTGTATATATAGATTTTCGCTTACCTAAAAACTTGTCTGCAACAGGCTGTTTCATCTGTAAAAGAATCATCAGGCAGTTTACAAGTATCGAAAGAAATTACCGCTTATATACTTCCTGCCGGAGCGTGGGGGTGTATGTGGGAGACAATGTGTGCATGCATGGCTTTGTTTGCATTGTTTACGCGAAATTTATTTCGATGACGACACCGTGAAATTATTTCAGCTCTTTTGTTGAGTAAACATAAATTGCATCGTTTTGATCCTCCCGTGTACGAAATAGAATGTTTTAAAATTTGCCAATTAATACTGAAATCCTTATTGCTTTCTTTCAATGTCCAAATATATTTCGAAAGTTCCATGTCATTTGCATGCTTTTTATGCTGAAAAGATTTAGTGTGGTTGGCCAATTGCTCTTTGAATGTGGTTGCAGTCATGCCAATGTAATTTTTGATCGTGTTTGTGTTGCTTACTGTGACTGTTGCTTTGTATACTATGTCCCTAGTCATGCATTGTTTTTGAAGCGGGCAAATGGTGTTTTCTCTACAACTGCAATTGGTAGTGTTCCTATCCTGTGTCTTGTTATTCCTAGATATGCGTGAATTGTGTTTAGTGATTACTGACGTGACATTGTTCATGCAGCTGTAACTTACTTCAACTGTATTTCTGTTAAAAATTTTATGGAGCTTGTGGTGCGGTGGAAAATGTTTGTCAATTAGACTAAGGAAATTATGTCATATGTTTGTGCTAACACTCTTACTAAATGTGTGCTGAGTGTAGCTAAGTTCATGGGTAGAGCTGCTATGCCTAAGTGCGTTCTGATATATGGGTGCAGATTCCTGAAAAGTTTGCTCATCTGATGAAAGAAGTGCAATGCGCTTGTTAATTGATGCAGGTAGTTGCCTTGTGATGCTTGGTGGGTGATTAGAGTGCATATTTATGTATAGTGGATCGTCATTGGGCTTCCTATAGGGCCTATGTTTTCCATTGTTAAGGTTGAAAGTTACGTCTAAAAAGTTTACAATGCGTAAATTTGATTCGGCGGTAATTTTTAGGTCAAACTGCTCGAAAATTTTGTGGAGATCTTTTCTTGTTTTGTCTGCTAAACGTGCTGATTTACTTTTTATAATAGCCAAACCGTCATCTCTATATAGACCGATGCTTTCTTTGCCAAATTTCTTACTCGGGTGGTTTAAAATGAAAAGACCTACTAACTCACAAATTTCCGCGCCGTCGAAACTGCCCATGCTAACGTCAAACAAACTATGGCTATCTTTTTTTATCCATGAAATTCCGGTATTGAAAAGGAGAGATTTTCTAGCGTGTTTTATTATTGAAATATCGTTTTCAGGTATAGTAGCCAAATTTGAAGCCCAAGATAAAGCTTGGTCCAATAGTTTTTCAGATATAGATGGGTAGAAATCGACAATGTCAAACGAAATAAAACTGTGTCTGTCCTTATCTTTTATATTGCCAAACCACTGAATAACTTGTTTTGTATTCCTCCATTGATTTAAATTCATATTAGCGGTCATTTCTTTCGATACTTGTAAACTGCCTGATGATTCTTTTACAGATGAAACAGTCTGTTGCAGACCACGCCTGGAAATTTAGCCTGCAAATTGGGTAAACTTTCCCGCAAGCTGTTAGCCGCCTGCAAAAGGCTTCTCGCCCGATTATTCAAGATGGCGGCTCACTACGAGTTGACCGACCCAAAGGAAAATGAAGTTGTAGACAGTATTAAATGCTCTTTAGAGCGTGAAAAATATAACTTGTCAAGAAGGACTTTAAATAGCTACAACCAGCGTGATTTGAGAAGGATATTCACTGAATTAGACCGTGTTATTGAGGATGTTTTCAAAGCAAAATATGGTAGTCTACAACATCGTGCAAAATATGAACAAGACAAGCTATATCCAATGTTAGAAAGATCTATGGAAAGGGCAAATCGCGCTATTAATAGGCGGCTGACTGCACGGATGAGTAAATTGCATCCTTGGCTGATTTGTTTTGAAGTGGCAATGCCTCAAGAGGTATTTAACCTATTCTTGGTGAGTCAAGCTATGGCCTTGAGATGGAAGAATGTTCCCATACTGTGACTCTCAGATTTACGAAGTTAGAAAGGCTGGTTGCGTTATTTAACAGATTTATTGAGTGTAAAAGATTCAAGAAACAACTCCCAGGAGGGAAAGGTCATGTTGAAGTTATTGTTGATGAAGAAAACAAGGGTGTATTTAAATATGTGATTAAGGATGAAATTTTAAAAGCAGAACTACACTATGGGTATTGGAACCGATATGGCATTAGCCAACATTAATTACCTCTAGTCTCTTGCAATAAATCCCAAGTCCTCATGAACGCTAGCCTACGTCATAGACCTCTGAACCACTTAACCAGGTGTTCAACCGTAACGGGTTTTTTTAGTTTATTTAAAATGATTTTTGAACGAATTTAACTCTTTCACTGCCATAGGTGACTTTTGTCGACATTATAGAAGGCTGCCATAGGCGACTTTAGTCGACAAAAATTAAAGCGAATTTTAACCAATCAAATTTAGTTTGGGGTATTTGCGAGTGAAATTGTTGTGGTTTATTTGTACCTGTTGTCAAAGGGCATTTAAAAATGGCGTCGTTTACACGTGAGGAAGCAATAGCTCTCGTTTTTCATGATTCTGAGTCCGAATTTGACAGTGAAGCAGAGAAATCAAGTGATGAAAGTCTCAGCAACTCTGGCGATGAGTCATTTGATGAAATTGAGCAACCAACTCGCAATATAGCGGTTGATAATCCACATGTGGTTGAATCAAGCACGACTGACAACGACTTCGCGAGCTTTTCGTGGGAATTTTATTCTTACTTGGATCCTTTTGAATCGGATTGGCTTCCAGATTACAATGAAAGACCTGGCATTCTTGTGGATACTACTGGGTTTGAGCCAGTTGATTATTTTTATCAATATTTTCCAGAAGAAGCATTCAACCTGATGGCAGCAGAAACTAACAGGTATGCAGATCAATTTTTGGCACCCCAGTTGATTTTTCTCCATCTTCACATTTTCATTCGTGGACTGACACATCTGTTGATGAGATGAAAGCATTTGTGGCTCTGCAAATTGCCATGGGGCTTTGTAATAAACCTGCCATTAGTGATTATTGGAATACCTATTGGCTTACAACCACTAACTTTGGAGATGTAATGTCTAGAAATAGGTTTGAATTATTACAAACATTTTTACATTTTAATGATGTTGCTAATCAAGTTTCAAAGGGTCAAGAGGGCTATAATCCATTATTTAAAATGCAGCCGTTGTTGGACATTTGCAATCCTTTGTATGAAAAAGTATACCAGCCAAAAAAATGTCTTTCAATTGATGAGAGTATGATCAAGTTCAAAGGGCGCATATTTTTCCGACAATATCTACCAAATAAACCCACAAAATGGGGCATCAAAGCATTTGTTTTATGTGAATCTGAAAGTGGTTATTGTCTGAAGTCAAAAATTTACACAGGAAAAGGCTGTTTTGAAAGGGATTCAGATAGTCTACTCTCAGACCATGTGGTGTTAAGTTTGCTTGAAGGTTATGAAAACAAGGGACATTTTGTTTTCATGGATAATTTTTATTCATCCCCTATACTATATGCAAAACTTGAGTCAAAAGAGATTGGTGCATGTGGAACAGTAGAGGTAACAGGCGTGGAATGCCGAAAGAGTTACTCCAACAGAATATAAAGCTGAAGAAAGGAGATGATCCTGTGTTCATGCGAAGTGGAAATATGGTTGCCTGTGCTTGGCATGATACTAAGCGCCTCACTATGCTTAGCACCCTTGATACCAATTTAACAGTTGACAAGGAAATAAGAAGTAAAGGCCATGGAAGTGGGCATAGAACTGTTGAAAAGCCTGTAGCTGTTGTAAGATATAATCAGAGCATGGCTGGTGTTGATCGCTTTGATCAAATGTTGGGCACCTACCAGTACACACACAAAAGTGTGAAGTGGTACCATACACTATACCACAGAGCAAGAGCCCTTGTGAATGCATATATTGTTTACAGAAAGGCTGATAAACAAAATACACTTGACCCACAGAGGTTTCGCCAAATGGTCATTAACAGTTTATTGGAACACTGGCATTCTAATAGGAAACGAAAAGGTCGCCCAAGTATTACTCCACTTCCTTTGCAAATGACAGGACAACACTTCCCTGACAAGTTTGAAGATAAAAAGTACAAACCTGACTGTGAAGTGTGCTCTGATAGAAAAAGAGGTAATCGACGGCAAACTAGTTTTTGTTGCAAGCAGTAGTAGTAGTAGTAAAACTTTATTTCAAGAGGGAAACGTATTAACCATAATAGTTATCTAACATACGGCCCTCACAATATTACAATATTTACAAATATAACAGAATGATATTACTATTATTTACATGTGAGAAAAATGATAATTAGAGTTAGCTAATTAGTAATTAATACATCTACAATTTAGTAAATATTTACAATCGTTACAAAATAGGTCTTCAAGATGGTTAGTAAAGTTAAGCTTATTAAGAAAGATTGCACGAAGTTTGTGTTTGGCATTAGTTATTAAAGTAAAAGCGTCTGAGGAACATGAGGGTGAAATAGCAAGTTGTTTACATTCGACATCCAAGGCGTTAAAAAGAATTGAAGCACTGTGAAGAAATGTCCTCTTACCAGAGTCAGTACGGGAGAAAGGCAGTTTAAGGTCGTATGCACAAGCTCTAGTAAGAGCCCGTTGTCGAGTGGAAGATAAGAATTTAAACATTTGTTTAAATGAAGATGGAGAACTAGGGTTTATAAGGATGTTAAAGAGTAAAAGAAGCTTCCTAAATTTAACTAAATCGAAGATTGGAATTATTCTAATCTCAGAAAAAAAGAATAACAGAAGGAGTAGAATAATCCGCATCTAGAATAATGCGTGCTGCACGTTTTTGCAATCGAAGAATTCTAAGTAAAAGTGTTTTGGAGCAGTTCCCCCATGTTACAGAACAGTAGATAATATTTGCCTGAATACAAGAGTTGTAGAAACGAAGAACACAATCTTTAGTTAGAAAAGGTTTAATCCTTCGCAACAAAGCAAGTCGACTATTAATACTTGAACACAAGTTGTCGATGTGTTTAGACCAAGTCAAATTGTTGTCAAGAGTCACACCGAGTACTTTAGCTTGCTTCACTTGTGTGAGTTCATTGCCATTTAGACTTACCGACAGACATCGGTCAGGAGTATTTCTTAGTTGTTGGATAGAATGGATGAGCATGGTTTTGGTTTTGGATGTATTAGCCACCATCCGGTTTTGTTGAGTCCAAGTTGCAAGATCCTGAGCAACAAGGTTAAGTTTTACATTTAAATCATGAACGGAAGAGCCTGTTGTGAGTATTGTGGTATCATCTGCGAACATTGTAGAATCTGAGTGTGAAAGTTGAGAAGGAAGATCATTGATGAATAAGATAAAAAGAAGGGGTCCAAGAATACTTCCTTGCGGAAAACACCAATCTTAACAGGGCACATATCAGACAATGTGTTTTTGAAATAGGTGCGTTGATACCGATCACTAAGAGATGAAGTAAACCATTTCAACACTAATGAAGAACATCTGTACATTTTAAGTTTAAGAAGTAAGATTGGGTGATCAACAAGATCAAAAGCCTTTTTGAAGTCAATAAGAAGAAGTCCATTCAATTGTTTGTTATCAATATTAGTTAGAATTTTATCAGTAAGATTAGTGATTGCTAGTTCGCATGAGCGAGATGTCCTAAACCCAAATTGATTTTCAACAAGAAGACTGTGTTGAGTTAAAAAATTATAGAATGAAATGTGAACATGACGTTCAAGAATCTTAGAGATAATGGCTAAAACAGAGATAGGACGAAAGTTGGAGCGGTCAAATAGAGAACCCGATTTAAAAAGAGGAAATACCTTTGCAATTTTCCATAGGTCAGGAAAACTAGCCGAATTAATACTGAGATTATATATCTTCGTCAGGATAGGTGCAATAGCTGGAGCCGCTATTTTGAGAAAGTAGCCACCAATTCCATCCAAACCAGCGGCTTTAGATACAGACAAATGACTAAGACAATCTAATACGAATTCCTCGGAAATCGGTGGGATAGTAAAGATGGTATTTGGAGAAATTTTAGAAGAAACAAAATTTGCGAGGTAATCCCAGTTGGAGTGATTAGTGAAGTCATTAAACGAAACAGAGTTTACTATGTTAGTAAAATGATCATTAAACGAGTCAGCGATGTCTTTAGGATTAGTAATTGTCTTTCCATTAATAATCAAGTGGTTAGGAGAGTTAGAGGATTTAGAAGGAGCAATGTTGCGAATTATTTTCCAGAGATTTTTGGGATTATCAAGATTAGCATTAATAGAATCAGTATAGAATGAGCGTTTAGCGTCTCTAATTAAATGTACTACTCGATTTCGTGCAGTTTTATAATTTTGCCAAGATAGAGCAGTGTTTGTAGAGATAGCGCACTGATGTAAATAGTTTCGTTTCTTAATTGCCTCGCTTATATTAATAGAGAACCATTCAGGCTGACTGAGTCTTTTGACACGCTTCTTTTTCAATGGTGCATGGTTATTCAGAACTTCATTAAACAAAGAATACCAATGTTCAACAGCTTCATTGATATCTGTGAACATATCTAAAGTATTCCAGGGTAGGTTGTTTAAATCAGCAACAAAATCGTCTGCAGAAAAGTTTTTTAGTGAACGATAAGAGATGTACTGATGCCCAGGTGATTTTGACCAGTTTCCTCCGGTAGCCCAATTGACAAAGATTGGTAAATGATCACTTATAGAAATTGGTAAAGTACCAGATGTAAAAACATTATCCTTATGAGAAACGTAAATGTGGTCAAGTAAAGATTTCGAAATAGGTCTGGTTGGTACGGTAATCAGCTGGTTTAGATTAAACGAAGAAAACAAGTTTTTAAAGCGTGTGTTACATGTTCTAGATAACAAGTCGAAGTTGAAGTCTCCGAGGATAACTATAGGGTTTCTGTCAGCGTCAGCTTTAAATAACATAGAATCCAGAGTATCCAAGAAAGCAGCGTCAGAAGGAGGACGATAAATAAACGATACTAATATAGGTTTAGTACGAGGTAAATTAATCTCAATCCAAACACATTCAATTTCATTAATTTCCAGATCCAGGCGTCTCTTGAAAATTAAATCTTCTGGGATATACATTAGTAGTCCGCCACCTTTTTTACCTTCTCTATCTGCATGAACGATGGTGTAGTGATCAACAGGTAAGGTCGCATTATCCCACGAGTTGTCTAAGAATGTTTCGGAAAGGCCAAATATCAAATTTGATTTGTTCGATTTTGAAGAGGAGATTCAGTTTAAGAGCAACACTTTGATTTCATCTAATTTATTAGTTAATGAGCAGACATTTAAGTGACAAAAATTTAGACCTTTGAATGGCAATGGTAAATCTTTGTACACATTAGTACACATAGTAGCTGAGGAATTGCTTTGTAGATTAATGTTAGGAGATGAAGTATCGTTAAATGAAGGGGACATATTATTAGTAATTGAAGGTTCATTGTCTTGACATGGACCAGGGTTGAGCTCGATATCATGAATCAGTTTGATAATAGGGTGAAATGACGCGGTGGTGTTACTGCTGTAAAGTACCCGTGCCGACGAACGGCGATAGTTGAGTTTGGATATAAAACATGTTGAGTGTGAAGAGACATTGGAGGTCATTACGGGTTCAACAACAAGTTGAGGTGCTAAGGTTAAACTGGGACTGAGTAGGTAAAACAAAAGTAACATAATATAGAACTGAGTTGTTCTTGCTAGGTGAAAAGTCATGTTCGTATACGATTATCATTAAACTACAGGGAAAATCCCGAGTTGAGGTGTAGGTTTCAAGTGTCAAAGGTTACGACGCTAGACAAGCTGTGGCGAATATAAGAATATTTCAAAATTCACAATAATGATGAGAGTTTATTTTGAGCAGGAGGGCCGGAACACTAGAACACTATGAGCAGCAGTAATACGACCAGTTCAACGATCCGATGAATTACAATAGGCTAAAATGTTTTAGATACAATTCGCACGACTTCCCAGTACAGTGAGCAACGCGATTATAATATTATGCGTCACAATGTTATGAACAGAACGACAAAACACCACGGGAAAACACTTTTAAAAACATTGACAAAGTACAAAACGTAGAATGTTCAGAACGCTGAGAAACGAATGACAAGAATTACTATTTAATTCCAATTACGTGAAATATGAACGAATATATTGTTGCTATAGATACCCAGTAAGGACGCCAGAAACTGATTTAAAAATTCCAACGGTTAAAAATACAAAAATTCCGTTTATTTAAATTTGAATTCACCAAATAAAACCAAAACTTGGCAGGAGTATGAGAAACAGTGTGTCCAAAACCTGAGTTAGAATAATGTCCATAGGATAAGAATATGACGAGCAATCCAGCAAAAACCAAACTGACACCAATTTTGTAGCGGTATACACAAATACAACGAACAGCAAATATAAAATATTCACGAAAAAAAGAATAATGACAACAATTACACCAGCGGATTGAGCAGGTCTTTGTGATTAATTTAATATCAAATTGAGTATTTCAATACTATTTCAACAGTATGTACAAGTCAAATTGGGTAGAGCAAAATTTGACCTGACTTCATGAGTTCACCAGTTCAAAAAAGTGCAATGTACCGCTGTGTATTTCACCATGCTTCGAACGCTACCACACTTTGAAACAATACAAAGTGTGATAATGGAAAATATGTATTTATATCCAATACATTGTTGTTCCACTATTAGATTTAAGTAAGTAGATGTTTTTTCCAAATATTGTACATTTTATGTAATAAATAATCAATTTTCTATAAGTTAAGTTGTCCAAACACTGATACATATTGCATGTATTATTTACCTAAATATGATGTACAGCGATAGCTGCCAGTTCAAATACTAGGTTTCAAAATAACTTGTTTTAATATTATCATAGTTCTACATTATGTGTTTCATGTTTTACTCATTTTTGGGAAGTAATATTGAGATAGTTGAATTTTTTTCATATATTTTTGCAATCTTCATATTTTCTCAAAATTTTGCCCAGAATTTTTAGAATTATGTGGTCAAATTTCTAAGAAAAATTACATAATTTTAATCCTCATGTAACAGTTAATCCTTTCTGAAAGTTTCAAGTCAACATCTTAAATAGAGTCAAAGTTATTCAAATTTTATTATGCACAACCAAATATCTTTGTTATCTGCTAAAAATAGCTGGCAGCGAAAAATTTTAAAAATTGCACTGACTAAGAGCAGTGTAATTTTTAGGAAATACAGTGCCACTTTTGGCACTGTATTCACTACTCTTAGCCAATCAGAATCGAGAAATTTTTTCATGTATATTATTATTAAGGAAATGAAATTTTTAAGGAATTTCTGTAGAATTTTCTAATATTTGAAATTGTTGAAAATTCTTCCTTTGCAAAACTGAACTGAAGTTCTTCCACTGGCCAAAAAAATCGAAACCGAAGTGAACTTTCTGGAACCGCAGAGCTCTATGTAGCAACGTACAATAAAATGTCAACACTCAGTGTAACTAGTTATTGTTTAATATAACAAGTAATATTTGTTACGTTTTAATAACAACATCCTCAATAACACGATGTAATTCAGTGAAAATCCTTTTCAAATCACACTGCTTATAGCTATTTATACTTACATAGATACTTAACTTTACAAGTTGAATTTTTCATGCTCTACGACTAAAGAACATTTAACAACCTTATTTTCCTTTTACTTTGACATATACTTAAGGCACTGCTTGGTTGGTTTCCCTTGGAGTACAGACTGCTTAATCTCAGGCATTAGATCATGGCTACAAAAGCAACACTGCTCTTGAGCTGTCTCCTTTTCAAAACCACAATAACAATAATTAAGTTTATCCTTAAGCACACGAGGAGGTATCAGGGAGTCTGGTACCTGGTGGTAGGCTAAGAGCGAGGGTTGGTGAGAAGGAAGCCATACCTTACTAATATAATCATGCCTAAAAACTTGAAACCATCGCTGCTTGTAAAGACTATTTTTGACATAAGGAGCTATTTGGACATGTTTGGCTTCTCTACCCTGCATAGTATTAATTCCTAGACCTGTGCCATATTTGTCATAAACCCACTTTGAGTGAACTGGTGCTAAGTGGGCAATGCTCCACACAGTTGGCGAAACCGTATCAATGCCAAACAGAACTAAAGCAGTAAAATAATCACGTGCCAAAGATGAAAGCTTTTGAAGGTTTTCTTCATTCATATTATAGGCAGAGAAGTAGGCAACACAATCTCTAAGCTTAAGAGCAACAAAAGCTAAAAAAAGGAGCTTAGCCAATAGTTTTAAATCATTGGAATCTCCTTTTATAGCATTTAAGAGGTACATGAAACCATGTAGGAACAACTTTGAGTCCTTTCCAGTAAACTTGTAGGTAAAATCTTGTTCCTTGTTCTATCATCTATTAACCACTTAACTAGCTGTTTCTTCAGCCTGCTTGCTTTAACCTGGCATTCCATGGCTACCAAATACTTGCTCATTGGAGAAGTGTGGGGCAGCTCAGAGATGCTGTTCAAGGAACAAGGTAAAGAACTTATTGAAAGGACTTGCTTCAGAAACATTGCATGCAAATGTTGGACAGCATTGTTTTTCAAATGCAAAGGTTCGACCACAGCGTTATCAGAAAGCTTACCGATAAGTGGAAGAAATTCTTGCCTTGAATGGTTACTAGCAATAAATTTGGTCACTTTGTACCTATTGGTCTTATCAGTAACCTTGTTGGACAATTTTTTCTTAAATTTAGCAACCTTCTCAGTAACATTAACTCTCTCAGCATAGCTCCATGGTCTCCACTTACAGGTAGGAGCTGTTCCAAATTTCTTACCAAGTAAACAGGAATCAGCTTTTGAAACATTCGCAAAGCTAGAGAAATAAGTTGCTGCATTGCTAAGTTCCGCGTTAAGAAACGCAAGAAATTTCATATCAGATGGTACAAGCTCAAAGCAAAAGGTAACTTCCCTATCGTTAAGTAAGTATGTCTTGCTTTCTATTCTCGCAATATCACTCAAAAGCTGTTTTGTAAAAATTTGGACCACCTTGTGGTCTTCCTTACAATTTGCTCCAAAAAATATGAAATTATCATTTGGACTTGCAACCCTTGAGCCTACATTGAGAAAACTAACAAGCCAAGATACGGACTCATCCCATTTGCCGAAAGGGGCACCGTCACCTCCAATTGCAACTTTAAACGACCCTTCCTTCTCACCAAACCAAGTAAGCTTATCTTTTCTAAAACTATCAGTTTCCAAATAGAACTTACTTAGAGCTGGGAGTAGCTGTTCTAAATCTCTATACACCCCATTCACTTTCTCATTCTCAGGGAGGTCACTACATATTGTCTCACTTAGGCTATAAACTTCACCTATATCTAATTCCTGGATTTTTCTAATTAAGGAATTATAAGGAAGTAGCTTGGGAATTGGTACTCCATATCCAAGCTTAATTCTCTCTTTCGAAAGATTGCCCCGTTTGGTTTTCTTCCCATTGTTCTTCACGACAAGGGCTGATCTAGCTAGCCCATACTTTACTTTACCAATTATCCCCCCAGCATACAGTAATGATAATGAGCGGATAAAATTATCATTTGATTTTTCATAAAGGGCAACTTGTTTTTTTGATAGCCTAGCACAAACTGTTCTAAACTGCCCTGATTTACTTAGATATTCATTGACATCTTCGGTTTTGCCATACTTGATAATGGTTGCAAACATTCCATCCAGGGCAGGTTTTCGGTTTTCCATGGAACCCCCATTAATTGCTGCTGACGCCAACAAAGTTTCCTTTTGCCTTCTGTAAGCAGATCGTCGGGGCAGATTAATGTTACCTATAACACAAAACACAATCCTAAGATTAGCATATTGAAAAACATACGAAATATCACAAACTCATCCTCGGCTTGTTTTAATAGAGACCTTTATCTTTAGTAGTGCTGGGCGATACTGAGTACTTGGCATTTGATACCAGCGATACCTGCGAGCGTGGTATCGGTATCGATGAATTACTGACATGGTATCGTTCGATACTTGTACCCCTTTTTTGAATAAATATGTAATTTTATTATTTCTTGATAATGATTCTTTTGCTACAAATAATATCCAGCAAAATGCTCAAATAGGTAGAAGGATAAAGCATGCTAAATCAGGTTTAAAACTTAAAACAAACGTTGCAGTGCATGGGTCATACGACACTTATTACATAAAGTAAACACTCATATTCCTTCCGTTGACACAAAGTTGCCGTATCACCCAACAGGTGAATGCACTGTTTATGTGCAGAATAGTCAATGGAAGTATTAATATTTTGGTATCGAAAGTGGTATCGGTCGATGCTAATTATCAAGTAGTTGGTATCGGTATCGAAATAGAAATCCAGGTATCGCCTTGCACTAATCTTTAGGTTTCAAGATGTTAATAATCGATTTATGCTTTTAAAAACTGTCGATTGGTATTGATTTTTAATCTCACCTTCCACATCCAGGATTGTAGGCTGGTCCTTTCTCACTGTTGCAGCATTCGACGAGATAACAAATGCTACTGCTCTTTTAGAAGTAACAGAAGTAGCATTTTTAAGGCTTGCAGCCAGGTCCTTAGACTCGGAAATCTAATAAAAAGAATACAATTGAATACTACCACTCTTCAATATTATTTCTAGGTCTTCAAAATAGTATATAATTCTAGCTTGAAAGCCCTTTTTAAACTGTTAAAGTGTACTGTTTTATTTTGCTTGAGCACTGTTTCTAACAGTATTGTCATTAAGGTAAGGGAAATGTAGTAAACAGCATTGAAGGCAGTTTGCTCACCTTTCCTTTGAGCCGCACTATTTCTTTCTTTAAGTCCCCTAGCTCTTTAGATTTTGACAGGCATTCCTTCTTAAATACAGTCCTCTCTGCTGCCAGTGCACCAACTGGGAAACGGCTTTTTTGAGACGTTGCAGCTGACCTTCGTGGTGCTCTCCTCTTCTTCGATCCCATGATATGGCACTACATAATATGCTGAAATATTGAAAATTTTTGTGACAAAAGTTCATCATGAAATACATGACTAAATGTTATTCCTATGTGCTTGTTCAAATGATAAATAAAACGTCTGTGGTTCTATCGTTTCCTTTTCTTTAGTTAAGCAAGTTATCAACATATATTTACCTCGAAGTAAGGGCAAGATTTCACAACATTTTTCATGTCCATGTCGGTAAATAGGGTGCAGAAATACGGCTACAAAAACGCCATAAAAGCGCAATGCAATTCAAACAACATATCAAAATGAACCTCTTGAACAGATGAATTTGGTTTTGACCGCCAAAACACCTGACTCATACCCAATCTCCAAAGAATCGGCAGGAACTTCGTAATCCGATCACTGGTTACTCATAAATTAAACATGGCGCGCGTTCTAGCGATAGGAGGACTGGTGTCCACAAGACAACCCAATGGCCCAATTTGCGGGCTAAATTTCCAGGCGTGGACAAGTTTTGAGGTAAGCGAAAATCTATAATTTGCTCTAACTACATGTTGTCGAGCACTCTTTGCGTTTCGTAGACCTAAACCTACACGTATGTGTGTATATATATATATATATGTGTGTGTAGGTTTAGGTCTACAAAACGCAAAGAGTGCTCGGCAACATATAGTTAGAACAAATTATAGATTTTTGCTTACCTCAAAACTGTCTGTTGCAGAATAAACAATATTTGAATAAACAATCAATGCTATTTTCCAGGGGTTCCATTTCACATCCCACATTTTTATGACTATAAAAACAAATGGATTTAATAGTTCGATTCTGCTATATAATATCACTGATATAGAATCACGGATCTGTATTAAAAGTATTTGAATACATATATGAGTCCATTCGCACAAAATATATATAGACTATAGAGTATAGTCTATATAAACAAAACGTGATATGTATACTGTTGAATATTCTAGAAAAGTGCATCATATATATACCAAACTTACATTACTAAATATCGTTAGTTTAAGAATGTCTCAACCTAATTTAAGTTATTCTGCCAGAGGCAAGTAGGCAACGGCATGGTGGTGCAGTATTCGAGTAAACAACAACAAGCTAAAACCTAACATTCGTGTGTGTAAAGCAGAACACAAATATCTTAGGGAGACTGGATATTTCAATAGCATGCCATTGAACAAACGTCCTTAGTGGAGCAAACATTTCCAGCCATGATGCTTATATATTATATATAGACAGTAAAATAGTTTAAATTCTACATACAGACTAACGATTTAAAGCATCGCCTAATAGTATACGATGCCCAAAGGCAAAGGATAATTCTGCGATTGCTAGGTGGCTTGTATTTAAAACTAATATAAAAAAGGTGAAAACATATGAGCAGATTAAAGTCGATCCCCGGCTAAAATATGTAATTTTGAGCCATTTAATATATGTAAGTGGAAGTAATGCTTATTTGCATCTATAATGAGAATTCCTTTCTATCTATCTATCTGCCTCGCAAAAACATTTTTGTAAACGGGTATATATATATATATATATATATACGTGTAGGTTTAGGTCTACAAAACGCAAAGAGTGCTCGACAACATATAGTTAGAGCAAATTATAGATTTTCGCTTACCTCAAAACTTGTCTGCAACAGGCTGTTTCATCTGTAAAAGAATCATCAGGCAGTTTCCTGGTAAACTTAACAAGCGCATCGCACTTCTTTCATCAGATGAGCAAACTTTTCAGGAATCTGCACCCATATATCAGAACGCACTTAGGCATAGCAACTTTAATCATGAACTTAGCTACACTCAGCACACACCGCAAAAACAACGCAGGAATAGGCAACGCAACATCATCTGGTTCAACCCACCATTTAGCAAGAGTGTTAGCACAAACATGGGACGTAATTTCCTTAGTCTAATTGACAAGCATTTTCCACCGCACCACAAGCTACATAAAATTTTTAACAGAAATACAGTTAAAGTAAGCTATAGCTGCATGAACAATATTAAGTCAGTAATCACTAAACACAATGCACGCATATCTAGAAATAACAAGCCACAGGAGAGGGACACTACCAATTGCCCGCTTCAAAAACAATGCATGACTAGGGACATAGTATACAAAGCAACAGTCACAGTAAGCAACACAAACACGATCAAAAATTACATTGGCATGACTGCAACCACATTCAAAGAGCGATTGGCCAACCACACTAAATCTTTTCAGCATAACATGGAACTTTCGAAATATATTTGGACATTGAAAGAAAACAATAAGGATTTCAGTATTAATTGGCAAATTTTAAAACATTCTATTTCGTACACGGGAGGATCAAAACGATGCAATTTATGTTTAGAAGAAAAATTTTGTATTTTGAAAGAAAAAAACAAGGATTGTTTACTCAACAAAAAAGCCGAAATAATTTCACGATGTCGTCATCGTAACAAATTTCGCGTAAACAACGCAAACAAAGCCATGCATGCACACATTGTCTCCCACACACACTCCCACGCCCCGGCAGGAAGCATATAAGCGGTCATTTCTTTTCGATACTTGTAAACTGCCTGATGATTCTTTTACAGATGAAACAGCCTGTTGCAGACAAGTTTTGAGGTAAGCGAAAATATATATATATATATATATATATATATATATATATAGAAAATCTATATATATATATATATATATATATATATATATATATATATATATATATATATAGAAGGCCAAATCGATTTTTTAAATCAGTGAATCAAACTTGACTAGAATCGCTATGTTTCATAAATTCCCTCGTTGGGTGATGATAGTATGATACCCCCTTCTCCTGCATGGCTGTGTGAAAATTAAAATTTTGGTAATGAGAAAATCAGAGTAATATCTACAGACGCGATTTGCATCAAGTGCAATGGAAAATCTCACGTACATAGAAGTCGTTTGGTCCCCAGGACAAATTTGGGATATTTAGAAAGAGCATAAAATTCTACATAAAAAAGTGAATATAAAAAATCCTATAGAATAGGTTCATTACCTATGTACAGATGCGATTAGGGAAACGGGAAACAAGTACCGGCTTACATAGGGAAACAAGTACCTGGTCAAGTGGAAGGGATATAGCTCATTCCAGAATACTTGGGAACCTGAGGAACACATATCTCATATATCAGCCTGATTGTTAAATTGAGTTAAACAATTTAATTTGATGTTCAGTTATGCAGTTTATACTTTTCATTAGGAATTTGTAGAGATATATTTCTTCTGAAGTTGAGACAGCAATTTAAGCTCCTGTCTTGGCAGTTGTCAACTTGTCCCCAACACAGTGCTCCCTAACATACATTATTGCTATGAAGCACTGCAAATTGTGGATTGATAATGCACATAAAAAGGCTCTTGCCTTTAATAGAGATACTAAACAATGGTACGAAGAGTATAGTTTTTGTATTGACAGTCCAGATGGTCATTGCTGACTTAATACTTTGTAAAAAAAATAGACTGCGTGTTTGGTCTGTACCAAATATTTTCTGACAGTGTTTATGATAGTTCAAGCAGAAACCGGGTTTTATATAATATGGCAACACATTTTGACAATGTATATTCTGCATCCTAGGTATTTTGAAAAGCCTAACCCTTCTGTGGGTGAGATTCAAGAATGTATGGGCAGGCTAAGGAGGGAAATCTTGGATGCATTGCGACACAAAGGACCGTAACAGAGGGTCTCTATAGAATTCTGCCATGATGTGTACAAGTTCTTATTTCATGGTCTTGGGAAAGTTGCCGAACAAAAGTACTGGACTTTGTTCAAGGTCCCAGATTTTGACCGCTGTAAACTTACCTGCTCAACCAACATTGTGATGGGGTGAGGATGATGTTCCCGGTGAAGATGAGGATCTTTCTTGGTCGCTCACCAAAAAATTACAAAAAAGAAGGCGAACACATGGTGGAAATACCTTGAGAAAATCTCCTTAATTTTCATTAAAGTTCCATATTGCTCTTAATTGAATTTACTGGTGTCTACACATGAGACAACTACATTTCCCAATATTTATTTGCCTGTGTGTATGGAGAAATGTGCAAATAAGTAAATGTGTGAAAAAAAAACACTACTTGCCATATCTCCATATACAGCAATTAATTGTATTGATCTTGACAGCATGTAACAATAGAAAAGTATTTATACTGTTTATGGATATCATTTCCACCAGTGTTAATGGTGTGAATCAGAATGGCACAGACTTTCATGTCAGATAAGGAGTACTGATTGGATCACAGATTACAGCTGAGATTTAAATACTTGTGGTTAAAGTTTGGTAGTTCGACAAAATAAACCAGTTCAACACCTTCTGAATTGGGATAAAACTTACTTCAATTCATAACATCTGGATATAAGCTGATGTAATAATCTGCATTTTATTTTCATTCAGAATTCCTTATACTGTATTATTTTCTTAGTTGGATGTTATAAAATGAAATAAGTTTTATTCCGACTCAGAATGTTCATTCTGATGTGCAGTAGATATGTCGAATTGGCTTATTGAAAATAGTACATAAATATTATGCACAGTATATACATATTAAATATATTATGATTCATATTACAGATAAATTTACAATAGTTCTCAAATTCTACTATTACTGCAATAGGTAAGTCAGGTGGTTGATGATTGTTCTGATAGATGATATCAACAACTGTTCCAGTGGCCCCATTACAAAGGCCAACACTTGACCACAAATTCATGGTTAACATGACTCTAGCACCTTTTGCTAGAAACACAACAGGTTCTAACCCAGACATATCATCTGAGGATATCTTTTTGGCCAATGCAGATGAATGGCGAGCATTAATATGAGCAATTGGATGCTCGAGTTTCATTAGCTGCTCATGGTTATAATTAGCGACTTGTTCATTACTATAAAACAGTCTAGTAGAATCTTCAAATTTACATAAGTTAGTGACATTGGATGGTTGACGTGTCAGAAGTAATTCCCAGTCATTGACTGTCGAGTCACCTTTTCGAAGTCGTAATAATAAGTCTCTGAAATTGACTTGTTCAGATGTCATACCTTGCACTCGTTGATTTACAGCGAGTTTAACAACTTTGTCAAACATACGATATGCTTGATAACCTTGTTCACCAACAGCATTTGATGGTTTAGCATGGTAAAGAGGCTTGTCTGCTACAGGTGGTAATTGACCCGGATCACCAGTTAAAATCAGAGATTTTCCTCCAAATACTCTGTCATTACAACCAGTTGCTTGTTTGCAACGCTTGTCTATCCAACCAAAGTTAACTTGGCCAAGCATGGAGTATTCATCAATGATGATGTAGTCAATGTCATTAAGACTCTCTTGTAATCTACACAAACTTTGTCCTGTCAGGTCTTTATTACCTCTTGATCCTATAGGTAATTTTAACAGAGAATGCACAGTTACACCTCTAATGTTATAAGCTGCTTTACCTGTAGTAGCAGTAACTGCACATTTACTTTGTAAAAGGTTTCTGATAGCATTAATAAGGTAACTTTTACCAGTTCCTGCAACACCATTTATAATTAGACATAATGGGTCTCTCTCTGATGATGTATCCTCAAAATGAGATTTAACAATGTCATAAGCAAGTTTTTGCATTTCACTAAACTGTTGACATCAACAATGTCATATTGCTCATGAATAGTGTATTCTTCTTTGTTTGTTTTTATCCATGTTGGCATTTCATGGATTTGTTGTTCTGAATAATTGGTTCTGTCAAGATGCCAGTCGTGAGTTGACTCCGGCATTTGCTCAGAGTTGTCAAATGGAGTGTGGAGGTCTGACAATATCATCCACTCTTCTCGAGTTCTCTCCTGTTCTTCAGAAGGTTCATCTTCTGGTTCTTGACTCTGAATGACAGTTTGTAATTTGTCAAACCAGTCTGGGACATTAGATTGTCCGTAAGGTGTTTGCAAGAATTCTTGCCAAGAATTAATTAGGATTTCGTCAGTTGGTTCTTGGTCACCCCATGCATTGTTTTGGGTTGTTCTCCAGGGTTTATACCTTAAAAGTTGATATTTACAATATAGGCCAAAATTTGGACCTTTGGGATTAGGAGAATATGTTGGGAATATTCTTGGTATAATATTCTCTGGCAATTTTGTCAGTTCATTGTTAACAACTTTGTATGTTGTAGCAAACTGAACAAAGTTCATGTTCATTATATCATGTGAATTGTCATATTGCTCACGATTAGCATACACATCAAGAAGCGAGTAATCGGTGCATGATTCACCGTCTTCAATACATGTTGTATCCCGTACTCTACGTGAACCATTTAGACTTACTGGCATCACTTTAAATGATGAGCTATGGAGTTTCAAAGACAACAAATGATGCATTGTCTCTTGAGCTGCATAATCTCTTTCGCCAAGAGATTTCATAACTACTTTCTTAATAGCTCTGCGAGGGTCAGTACAGTGTTTTCATTAAGAGGCGGTTACCGGCGGTTTACCGCCGCCTATTCCGCGACTGACAGCCGGTTATTTTTCTGTCAGTACCGAAAATAATGCAAAAGAGTAGAGTAAATTTTGTACATTTATTGCTACATACATGTGCTGTACTACCTAACTAACTGAATCTTCTAACGACAATTTGACAAAATCTTACTGACGAGAAATCAAATAGAGTTTCTTTGTCTTTACGGAAAGAAATTTACAGTACCGTACCGTGCTTTTTTTAAACAAATAAGATTGAACAATCAGCGGTTTAATATGCAAGGATACTTCATGACCTCCCCTAGTAATAAAGTCGGGAAAACATGGCCACAAAAAGAAGCAAAGGATTCAGGACATCAGTTTTCGATGCATTTTTTCAAAATAAACAGGCAAGAAAAGACGATACTACGGATACGGTATTGTCTTTATAAATTTATTGTCAGTTCTTTAATTAACGTTCCAATTATTAAGTTTCACTGCGCCCATGCATGTATTAAACACTTTATAAATATTAATAATTTAATAATAAATGTTATGTAATGTTATGCAAATTGCATTGTATGGTTGAGTAATATAATTTTAGTCCTTTGGTCTGGCAGTTGCCTAAAATAAAAAGTTTATTGAAAGAAACCGACGATAACAACAAGTACACATCACTGACAGTTGTTTCCATTTATAATATACCAAATGAATTTAAGTGGTATCATTTTGGTCCATATTTTAGTTCATGGCGAAGCTGAAATTCAAGTTGAAGCGCAAGCTACGCCCTCTATTTCAGCAGATGTAAATAAAGGCAAACAGCAAGAACCCGGACATGATTTACCAGCTCAGATAAATGAAGCTGATGCAATTCAATTTATCAATGAGTCATTTAATCATAGCAAAGACAGAAAAGTACTACATAGTTTCTATTCATGCAAAAACAAGGAATGCAGAAACCTGAGTTCAGATGAAATTAAGCGGTTCAGCACGAAAGTTGATCGTTTTCAACATGCGTGGATAATGGACAATAAGTTAGTATACTGTGGGAAAACAGGATACCATTGGCTGATATATGAGGAAGGGCACGGTATGTACTGTTTTATTTGTCGAAAACATGATTTGGGGAATGCAAGAAACAAGTGCAAGAAGTTTAATTCAGAGCCTGGAATTCGTTTTAAACGTAAAGCAGTAGAGGAACATGCTAATAGTCAACAACACAAAGATGCTGTAATGGCTGAGTTAATTAACAGAACCTCCCCATTCCAGGCAGAACTTGAAACAAAAAAGACAAAAAATTCTGTTTATTTTAATGCTTTTCTTGCTTTATATTGGCTTGCAAAGGAAGAAATATCTAGCTGCAAAATTTCTAGTTTTTTACAAGTGCTTGAACAATTAGGGCTGACAAATATGAAATACTTTCAGCACAGGTCTGCTGGAGCAGTCAGAGAAATGTTCTTAGAGTTAGGCCATCAAATGGTTTGGTCTGGTGTGTGATGAAGTTTGTGACTTGTCCAATAAAGAACAGTTATTAACCTTCATTAAATATGTTGACCCCAAAACGCATAAAGCCACAACAGATTTCCTATCTGCAACTGACCTCCTGGAGAGTTCACACTCAGCAGATGCCAATACCATTTGCAATGCACTCAACCAACAACTTGACAATAACAAGTTAGAAAAATCCAAGCTTTCAAGTTTTGCAAGTGATGGAGCATCTGTAATGACAGGGAAAAACAATGGTGTGGCTGCAAAACTTCGCTCAGGTATAAACAGGAAACTTATAAATGTTCACTGTGTTGCACATCGATTAGCTTTGGCTTGTGGAGACGCAAATAATTCTGTCTCATACATACTAACGGTTGAGAAAATCCTTCTCCAGCTTTGGGCTCTTTTTAAAAATTCAGCAAAGAAAGCTGCCAAATACTCAAAGGCTGTACTCAATGCAAACGGAATCCAAATGACCAAACGTGGAAAGAAGAAATTGAGAAGGCGATTCCATAAGGCCTGCAGGACCCGTTGGTTGTCTACAGAAAAAGCTATACAAGGAGTTTATAATGATTTTGAGGCGTTAACACAAACACTTCGACAACTACAAGAGGAGAATGATTCAGCAGCAATTGGTCTGTTGAAACAAATTGCAAACATCAAATTCCTTGGTGCTGTGTATTTACTGAATGAAACCCTCCCTGTTCTTTCTCATCTAAGCAAGGCCTTCCAGAAAGGTGCTGTTTCATTCGCAGCTATCGAGCCTGCTATCACGTTTACATTGGATGAACTTAATGCAATTGCTGATGAGAATCGACCCCTAGAAAACTTGAAGAAAGACCTTTCCGAAGATGGTAGATTTTCCCAAAGTGATATTCAACATCTTTCTGTTTTGATGAACAGAGACTAACAACACTGACGAAGGCCTATGTTGCAGCTTTACGTGACAACATTAACAATCGTTTTGATGGAAGTATTGAGGTATTAACAGCCTTCAAGATATTTAATCCTTTAGCTGTGCCAAACAAATCTGATTCAAATTTCAGAGAGTATGGTATAAAGGATATTGGCGTAATGGCAGATCATTTCTATCAAGATGTGGAAGAAGAAACCAAAGACGAGAAGAAGGAGGAACTGACATGTGAGTGGCGAAAGTTCAAATATAACCTTCTCACCATTAAGAATGAAATTCCAAATGATATCATCCACCCACCTCAAAAAAAGAATCTGATAACGCAGACACCAACGGAATGGGCACTTGAGTACCTTATGAAAATGCGAGATACTCTTCAGCACCTTTTCCCTATTGCTGGAAATTGCTGAGTTGTGCCTGTCCATTCCTGTGAGCAGTGCATGGCCTGAGCGAGGAGCTTCTTGTGTCAAGAGAATCAAAACACGATTAAGGTCACGATTAAAGAATGACATGCTGGAATCGCTACTTCATATATCTATCAATGGTCCAGAAGTCAAGGACTCGGCTGAATTAATACAAACATGTCTCGAAACCTGGCTTCATACAAGCGACGACGGAAAGTTATGACAGGTAAAGGATGCCCAAAACCCGTAGAACAGATGAATTGTCTCGTTGATGCATCTACCCAAGTTAGTTCTTCGGATAATGATGAACGTGAACGGGGAGAATTGGATGAAGAGCATCAGATAGAGGAAACAGAGGTAGATGCCATGGCAAAATTGTTACATATACCAACAGCAACAGTGGAAGAAATGGACTGCTCGTCTGATAGTGACAGTGTGAGCTCTGGCGTGAGCGACTCTGACAGTGATAGTGACTGTGACAGTGATAGCGACCTGTAGTTATATTTGTTTATTTCTGGAGTTTTCTTTCTTGGACTTTCATATTAATATTAAGAATATTGATCTATTACATTTACCTATTTAAACAACCCAACAAGTTTTGTATTAATACTTCATTCATCATTGTAATTTTGACATACTGTAGCTCTTTTTGTAAAATAAATCACCTAAGCCTGTTAGCAAAAAAAACAATGCATGCGTGTCATGTGACACTAATGACTACGTCAGACCTGTTATACTTACATAATGTACCTGACCAATTACGAAGCTCTTTCCAATGGTCCCAAAATAATAATTTAATGCCGCAAACGGGTATTTATTAATACTTTCAAAAATGCTAGCTCAATTCAATGCATATCAAAAACGTAATTTTTGTGTGGCAAGCACTCAAATTAAAGACAACCCCGTACCCATTGTCAAGATACGACATTTGGCTTTCATTTGAAATTTTTGGACACAGACGCCTATTTTTGAATTGCAGCCTGCTATGATGAATCTTAATGAAAACACTGGGTCAGTATTACTGTCAACATTTTGCACAATAGAGTTAAATGCCTGTGTTAACATAGGTGACCTTGGTTCACCTTTAGCTGCATATTTTGTGAGATATTCAACACAAGCGTAGTGATCAATAACAATTTGAATATCACAGTTAGCTCTCCATCCTTGGATTTGAAGATGTTGGTGGTTATTTAACCTAGAATCATTTCGTTTAGTCACAATTTTAGCTCTATAATGTTCGTTATCACCTGAAGTGTGAATTTTTTCAAATTCTAATTTTGTCTGAGTACAATGATCAAAAGGGAAATGAAATCTACATTTCAACTCTGTTTCATTTGATTTTTTTCTAAGACAATAGCTTGTACTACAACAAGTGTGTCGTTGAACCATATTTAACAGATCTATATAATCTGATTGTTTCTCATGTTCAGGAATGTCACTATGATTTATTTGACATGGATGAGTTTCAGGTCTTATCCACATGTCCTCATCTGGTGGATTTGGATTGACAGTTGATAATAGCCAATCAACATACTGACATACTGTTTCAGCAGCTTTCTGGCCAGCTTCAATATCATCGTCTAGTTCTGTTGTATCAGGACAATCATTCTCATCTTTAAATTTTTGAGCTAGGAAACCTTTCAAAGCAGTCTGAGTTAGTTGACACAAACCTGGGTCATTGTTTAGTTTAGCAGTGCCATGACAATGAATGCTACCTCTACCTTGGTATTCATATCTAAACCAGTGCCATTTTGCACCGAGTGTTTCATATAGCCAGTGTTTTACAAAGCTTTCCAATCTTTGGGTAAAAAACCAATCTACAATATGGGGATTGTTAATAACATTTTGTCGTCTTACATCACTGGTAGAATTACCAGTTTCCCCATCAGTACCAGCTTTAAATAAAGCGTGTAATTCAGGCCAATGCATATCTGCAGAGGAAAAAGTAAAAAATAATGTCGGTGCTCCAACACTAGTTACTATAGCCTTGAGTTCCTCTCTTACTCTATTCCAGTAAGCATTAGTACCAGCAATATTGCCAACATATCTAGACACCTTAGACATAAATAAATTAGCATTGTTACTGGCAGCCATTTCTCGCAGTTCATCAATGGTGAGATGTGCTTCACCTGGGTTTTGTCTAAGGAATATTCCACTTTGCTGTAAGATTCGTTTTCTTTGAATCATATTAAAAGCCCAGTAAGAAAATCTGGGATGGTTGGCAAAGCGGTAGACCCATTTACCATCAATAATTTCAGCAAATTTTAAAAGATGCTTTATTCGTTCCTGAAGAGGGACATCTCTTAGAAGTCCTTGATTAGTAGGATCACCTTTTCCATCTGGAAATAACGTAGGGAAAGCCATTGTGGCCAGATGTGATATCTGATACTCATTTAATGGTTCATTTTCAACTGAGGGCCATTGCATTGGCTCATTTTCAGAAAGCTGATTTCTAATAGCTTCAATTTCCTGTTTTTGTTGTTCACCAACAGGTAAAAAACTACTCATTTCAGTAGAGTCATTATAAACAATATCCTCTGAGGGGTTATCAGTAGGAGGACCCAAATCAGGAGAACAATTATCATCTGAGACTATATCATTATCAGTCTCAACAGTCATCAGATCTGATGGAACACCATTTTCAGGTAATGAATTCAATACATCTTCATTAATTGTTAATTGAGAATAATGTGGTTTATAAGCCACATTAAGGCATTGTGCACTTTTTGTTTTCGCACTGTCACATCTCTGAATGTGTTGTCTCTACCTTTTACTTTGACAATAATAACAGCCAAGTCTTTGGGGTATCTTGGCAAAGATGTTGCAAGTTCTGTGACATTTTGTGGCAAGTTAATACAATGCCCTGAATAACCTCGTTGACCACCAGGTTTAATATAAACTCTCATGATTGGCAAAGCACGAACAATTAACATTTCCTCAATCTGAGTTAAATGTTTCAATTCATGTGGCACATGTGAAGGTATCATGGAGTTTTCACATAAAAAATTTTTAGGAGATTTTTTATCTCTAGAACATCGTGAACACACATAAAGTGATTTTGGTTTAGATTTGTGCACTGACTGACAATGTATTGCATAGACTTATGAAATTTCTCAATGTTTGCTTTTGCCCAACATTGCTCTTCAATACCACCCTCTTTAGTGATATCAAACATATTTAAATAATCCTGTTGGTCCATTTCATTGTGAGGCTGCAGAACTCTTTTGGCACGGTTCTGTTTTTGGTAAAGTCTATCTTTTTGCTTTCTTTTTTTAGACTCACTTAGTTTTTGAAGTCTAATTTGTCTCTCACAGTCAGTTTCCTTCAACCGCTTTATTTTTCTATACTCCCTATGTTCTTGAAGTATAATTTGTCTCTCACAGTCAGTTTCCTCTGCCTGCCTTCTTTTTTTATATTCAGTAGCTTTTTGAAGTCTAGCTCGTTTATCACATTCAGTTTCTAATGAACGCCTCCTTTTCTGGCATTCCCTATTTCTTATGCAACTTTTACCTTGTTCAGATGTTATACATTTATTCAATTGCACAGGTACAATTTCAAATAAATTAGTATGTAGTTTAATTGACAGACAATACAAATATTGCTCTAACTCTAATATTAGTAAATTTCATGACAACGGCAGTGCCATTAGGATCAGGCATACCATTAGAATCCCTGGCGTGTGAGTCGAATAGATAGAAAAATTCAATTTATTTTATTAATGCCATCATATAGCCTTCAAATATTAAAATAGCAAAACTATCATTCGAAAAGGTATTCACAAGTGCTGTATGAATATCATAGTAGGGAGACTCAATTTCTAGGTCACTTATAACACGACCTTGAAATTCTTTTCCATAATCTATGGACCAACTTTGGCTTAGACTTTCTAACTCATCACGTTTGACATTTTGTGCCTCGATGGGCTGTGCCACAATTGGCAGATCAATGTTATTTTGTGCCTCAATGGGCTGTGCCACAATTGGCAGATCAATGTTATTTTGTGCTTCAATGGGCTGTGCCACAATTGGCAGATCACTGTTATTTTGTGCCTCAATGGGCTGTGCCACAATTGGCAGATCACTGTTATTTTGTGCCTCAATGGGCTGTGCCACAATTGGCAGATCACTGTTATTTTGTGCCTCAATGGGCTGTGCCACAATTGGCAGATTATTGTTTATATTTTGTGCCTCAATGGGCTGTGCCACAACTATAGTTGGTAAGTTATCTATAGACAAAAATTCTACACCAGGATATAAGACTATTAACCCATTACTAAGAGCTTCTAAATACATTTTGTCTCCTTGTAGTAAGACATCATTTAATGTTGTTTTTGACCACTCGATCATTGGTGTATTTTGTGTCGTTAAAATAGCTGATAAACTCATGAAAGCACATTGCTTTCCTCTAGATTGAACACTAAATAGTTCATCACCTTGATGTACATTTGCAGAAAGAAATAAAGCCATACGTACCTCTATCTTTCTCACGTTTTTCTATCTTTTGCTGTTTTGCATCCAGTCAAAGTATCAGTATAAATCAGTATGTAAATTGTTGATCAATGGCAAAATGACCACATGGCACTGTTTGGCGCATGCATAGATCAGTGAGCTCTGTATATATATCTGGAGTATGAACTTGCGTTAAAATCATTTAAATAAAGCTCAACCCCTCTGAGCTCAACCTAAACCTCAATCTAAACCTGTGAATGTGGCATACCCCTCTCTCCTCTGCAGAGGTTCTTAATTTGGTTTCGGAAAATTTCGTACATTCTTCAAAACCAAATTAATTAAGAACCTCTGCGGAGGAGAGAGGCACACCCTGGGAAGGACATCAGTCTATGGTTAGAATCACTGATGTCATTGAGCTTTATTAGCCCCCTCCGCAGGCATCTCTATAATCTCTAGCATGAGTGTGCTCAATGACATCATTTAATATGTTCGAGTATAATTTGAAAGATTACAACAAACGGTCGTAAATAACAGATAACATTTAAAGTAAACTATTATAGTCAGTAAAACAGTCAAGCTGTTTTACTTTATTGTTTATATATGATCAACATCTCAATGTCTATTTATAGGTTGTTTTCATTGCACTTTGCAATATTTTGAAAGATTATACAACAAACGATTGTAAGTAACAAATAACATTTAACTAAACGCAACTAAGATATTTCAGTCAAGCTGTTTTTCTTTTTTATCCTTTATATATCAATTGATGACATTTCAGTAACTTTTGAATTGTTGTCATATGTTAGTTGGACAGTTGGGCAGTTCAATATTACTTCTGTTAGGTCGTCTTCATTGCACGTTGCAAGATCTAATTCTTTCTTCATTATCTCCAGCAACCTGACAACCATGGAGTGGTACATTGTCACATGGAGTGTTTTGGCTTCGTTGGCAATCTCAATAAACAACTTGGCGCTCCACCGTCTGTTGGCATTTACCAGCTTCCAAAATTTCCTTTCTGTCCCAAACCTTTGTTGCAGGCTTTGCAAGTATAGTGATTCATCAGATTAGAAATGCCAATGATTTCAGCAGCCACTTTGGTTTGGGAAAAGACAGTAAGCTGAGCCGATGCAGATTCCTCCGCAAGTGGTTCATCAAAAGGAGGTGCTAGTGATATCTCTGTACCAGACATTGCCGTATTTACAAAGATTTCACTGCTGTAGTGATCTTTCTTTAAACGCACGTTCTTGAAGTGATAGGTTTCATTGCATGTAATGGTGTCTACAAAGCTCTCCCATAAAACTATCTTCACACAACCAAATGGATCAACCAAGAGTGCTTCCTGTTTTGTTAACTTTCCACCAGACAATTTAGATATAACTTTGGATCCACCTAATTCCCGAACTACTGCTTTAATGTTGATGAGCTGACCTTGCATGATGGTATTGATTGCTGATAGTTTTACTGTTGTGTTTTCGATATCAATTCGATCAAATCCAATTGGTGTAGGACATGGCTCGATTTTGGAGAATTTGTTGATGACGACATTGGTTATGTCAAATTTTTTGGATATTTCGTAATTAGTCAATGTCACAGGTTTCTGGCTGTTCATCAAGTCATCGAGTTGCTTCTTCTTTTCCGGACTGAAGCACACCCCTTTGACTACAGTTGAGCCTGTCTGCAGCTTCAGATCAAAATATTTAGCTTTGCCTGAATTCTTCACTGGCGACACATTGTGGACAAAACAATCTAATTTGTGTGGACTTAAATCTGCAAAATCAGATTTATTAATTAATCAAAAATGAAATCATTTAATTAAAATAATAGAACATAAATTATATAGTTTAATATGTTTATATACCTGGAGATGAATGGTTACCAGATGCTTCAGGTGATGTGTCAGTTGCACCACTTCCTGTTAAAAAATATTGGCAGATTTAGTGAAAGTTTTAAAATGTAGTTACTTTTGTATTGATTTTCACTGGAGTCCCCCCCCCTTAACAATCGAAAATCACTTACCGGAAGCCATGCTCCTTTTTTTTTGTTACTAAAAAGTATAAAAAATTTTATCCTTTAGTACCATTTGTTAACTACAAAACATCATCAAAAAATTTGTGTGACTTATCCCAAAATTATCCACAGATTGAAATATAATATCATTATTACATAATTACACGGTTGCAAAACATTGTAAACTACATGTGTCTGGACAGAAAGGTCAATCGAAGTTATGTAGCTTGAAGAACATCACTTCCCCAGAATAGGTCAGTTGAAGAACACCCCTTCCCCAGAATAGGTCAGGTTTTTAAAAGAAAACGCATGCAATCTTAATCTTTCCTGATTTTTACGAGGAACCGGTTTTATTCATCTTTTAGACTATCGCTTTGTTTCACACAGACGTCAAATTACTTATATTATTCTCCCCGGTTCGTCGTAGCGCAATATATTATGATTCGGTGGTATTAGGCTTTTGATAATATAAATGGTAATCAAAATGATACATTTTAGGGCTTTTTATAATGACTTTCCAGCAATAAATCACCAGCATGAATGTGTCAAAATATCTAACTGAATATATTACGATTCGGTGGTGTTAGGCTTTTGATAATATAAATCATAAATGGTAATCAAAATGTTAGTGAAGCGAGATATACACAATATAAAAGGCAAGGTTGTTTCTTTGAAACTGTTTTTAGTTAAACTGAAACTGTATTATTCACACATAAACAGAATAATCCGTAAAATATAATTTAGATCAAACATATTTGGGCACGTTGGGAATATACGGTCTGGTTTTAAACCTTTTTTGCACGCTATATCTCAGTGCTGTTTCAACTCCCAAAGCTATACTAGGTAAACCACAGTATACAAAATATATTGACCGAGTTAACGCTATTTGTAAGCGATTAAAAATATAAAAACTGTATCAGTTACCTCGAGATAAAAAATCTTTTACGTACAGTCTCGTCGCCAGCACAATGAAAAGAATGCACGAAGTTCCAAAATTTCCATGTGGCGCATCAAATATGGTTATAGGAACCAAATACGGACATATGAGACCGCATTTCTAGTCAGTACCACCCCCTCAATTCAAAAATGTACTTAAAGCTTAATTATTCCCCCGGAAAAGTGACATTGGTCTATACCGACGCAAGATCAAGATGTCGACAATATATAGATTGCGCAAAGGACTGCGTCGAGTGAACTCTGGAGAAACCCTCGCACGTCAAGAATAGTGTGCTGCCTCGCTCCGGCTCGGCAGCAATAATATCACAGACTTTTATTATTTCTGCCACTTCTATAATTTCTCTAGTTATGGCTTCAACACCAGCTGGCCCAACCAGTAGCCACAGCAGAGCAAATCAGCCGAATCTCCCTTCGCCAGGTCAGTAACAATGTGCTTACAGTATTTTCTATATCCCAAATATACAATTTAATATACCCTATAATGTTATATTTTTATGCAGTGATACCCTCCACACCAGAGCCGTAGAATATGTCAAGATCAAGCCGACGCTGGTGTTCTTTCCAACAGACGATAACCCCGAGTAAGTAACTTTATAAAGTCTAAGGAATAACTATAAGTTGTTTTTGATCATTCTGTGCCTATGTAAATGTTTGGGATCAAAATATGGTATTTTTTCATCAATAAAGAAGTATAAGTGTTTATAAAATCGTACCTATTTTAATTCTATGACAGTGTTTTATGTATTTTACCTCGTTTCGTTTTGCCTTAATTTAGTTGGTTGCCAATTATAACAAGGTTCTCTGACTAAAATATTATTGGTTACCAGAATTTGACTATCGATCTGAGCTGTAGCCTCAAATGATTTGACAGGTATGGCATGCGAATAAAGACAAATGTTGTCATCATTGGTCATAGAATCTTGGTATTTCTAAAGCTTGGCAGCATATTGTCTACATTCTTATAAATATATTTTGCCATAACCATATCAGCCACTCTATTTACAAGACATCTCACATCGCATCTGTGGAGCAAGAGGTGTACAACAGCACTATAAATGGTCATGATGAAGAGCCGGAAGCTAAACAGGAGGAAGGGGCAACTTCACAGGAAACATATGCTGGTACATCTAAAGTACTGGAAGTTACACCAGAAGAAGAAATAAAGATGGAGAAGTGCATTGTCCATAGGCGGATTTTCTGGGGGGGGTGCGGGGGGTGCGCACCACCCCACCTAGAGAAAGTTGCACCCCCCCAAAAAAATTTAAATGGTCATTGGGATAAATGACAGTAGTGTGATTGAAATAAAGATTTTGAACTAAGTAAGACTAAAAACATGGATTTTGAACTAAATAAGACCAAAAATCTCAAAACTTTCTGGGGGCTTCATCCCCTTACCCCCATTGCCAACTGTGCCCCCCAGACCGCTGCTGCAGGTTGCTCGACGGCACTACGCACCCTGTCGCTCACGTCCCCCCCTACATTTTTGGCACCCCCCTAAATTTTCGGCACTCCCCCAGAGCAAAATCTGAAAATCCGCCTATATAGCATTGTCTTTACAGATGTTCTGTCATTGCTCACAGATGTTCATGGTAATACCTGTAGTAAACAAGGATGTGGTCGTGCACTAGAATATCTGGGACTTGTCTTGTGGTAATGCTGGTCATTTTGGCGGTAGGTGGCAGCTCAACCAACTTGTAAACAAGTCAGAGCTGGCAATCTAACTTTGGCTTCTTCTTTGCTGTTTTTTCAGGTTTGCTGTTAAAAAACCGGAAGTTGTTGAACAACTCAAAATACACTCAAACCTGATTGGACAACTTTGAAATTTTTGTTGATATTCGTGGTGCAGACAATTAAGAAGGTCCTTTCTTCAAAAGGTATAAATACCCAGTCGCCCGAAAATTCTATAGAAAAAATTTTGTCCCTCAAAGTAGGATGCAAAGTTATGTTACTCTTCAACATCAAAAAGCACTTAAGGTAGTTATTCCCCTTTCGAGTGTTTTTTCCCAACTTTAAAGTTATGGATATGAATTTAGCACATTTTTGAAGGATTGGGTGTTGGAAAATGGCAATTGAAAAAGTTTTTTTGAAAAGTCATTAATTAGGCTAATTATCCAATATGGCTGCCTCTAATTAATGCAGAACCAGTTATCCTATTTTATTGAATGATACATATTTAAAAATCTTAGAACCTAAGCTATCATGTAACATCATGGGCCAAAAATTAAACTTTTTTCCATAATTGTGACTTTCGAACAATGAATTTATTGTGTAATTGGTCTATAAATCGCCAATGACACAGAATACTGAAATTTGAAGATTGTCACATAATAGCCCACATTGTAAAGAATAAGTATGCCAAATTTCAAGTTGCTCCCCTATATATTTACAATTTACAGTGTCACAGAGATCGTCAACACCTTCAAAATTGCTAAATGGAGAAAATCCATTTTAAAACTTTTGTCTTCTGTCAAAGTACCTTACTATGGCTTTAGAAGCCTCCAGCTTCATACACAACACTGCTCTTCAACAACATCAATGTACTTTTTCCTTAAGTGCCTCAATGTTTTCCTTCTATTTTTCACTGTTTTCATTGCTTTATTTGCCGACAACCGGATTCGAGATTGGTCACATCTTCGCGCACCTTGGCAAGTAAACAGCCCGGGCTTGATGTTCAGGTCCTCCAACAGCTTCAGATATGATATATCACCATCATTAAATTTTAGTACTGCCAGAAAAGTGGCCAAAGCAACAGTTTCCTGTTCCACATAGGTGGTTTTGGGACATCGATCCCAAATTAGCCCGTTCAGACATTCATTGACATTCTGAGTCAATCCGTGTGTGCACTTTTGCAGAAGGGCAGGGTTGCTGAGGTCATTGAAGACTGGCTCAATAACCCTCTTCATCTCTGAACATGTCCTATACATTCCATCTTGTTTGGAATGCATTCCTCACCATAGGGCTTGCTCTCTACAATGTTATTGTACGTGGAGGAGTCACCGTCACCGAGCATGTTCTTATACTTGAGTCCTCGTGATACATGTGATCGTTGCAGGGTTTCCACTTTCAAGGAAATTTCCTTTTTCAAGGAAATTCTGACCCCAAAAAGGAATTTAAGGATGGAAAAAATTTAAGGAAATCTAAGGAAATATTGTCAAAAGTCCGTAAACAGAGTTGTAAACAGTAAAAATATATATTTTTGGCATATTTGGCAGCAATTTTTTATCTATAGACAATTTAAGAAAATTATTACATGAAGTATTATAGTGTTTCCTTGGCTCATACCAGTATCACACGGCCCGGGGCCCGGTACCTTAGCAAAAAGCCAACATATCTGAAATCAAACATATCTCATGGTCTAGCAATATGAATAAGTCATGAAGCGATCTCTTGCTGTTGATGAAGGTCAGACATCAGAGTCAGACAGCTTCGAATCTGACCTGTCCAATCAAGATGAACCAACCTTACCAACGGCCGCAACAGCACATTGCCACAAATTGAATTGACAAATGTAAAAATTCATTACAGCAATATTTCACTGTTTCAATGCCTTTGAAATTAGCACTATAACACTAAACAGTCTAAAGATAAGTTAGTAGGGCTTTTGTAGGGCTGTAAGCAGTAAAATAACTAAAAGTCTTCTCAAGGAAATTTCAAGGAAATCTAAGGATATTTTGACACGAAAGTAAGGAATTTCAAAACTAAATAGTGGAAGCACTGGATCGTTGAAACATTCGCAGAGCACCAACTGTCTCCATACTGTTTGCGCTGCCAATGTGGTTGATCTTGCACTGGTGGCTAGCTTTCCACTCTGGGTATTTAGGATCATTTATCCTTTTCCCCCATTTCTGGCATGCCTTGCACTTATCAGACATAATCTCAACATCCAAACATTTCTTCGTGTCTAACGAGATGGCAGTAACGACACCATTATGCGATGTATGACCTCACCTTTGCCAACTTCCATCAAGGGAAATGCTGCACTCCCCGAATCATTTCCACAAACCACTTTGACATCCATAGCATTTGTTACCATACTGTCATTTGCTAACTGTTTCACAGCAGGTAGCAGTTTATTGTTTTGAATTTTCATGAAATTACGGCATGTTGGGGGTGGTGGCATGTTCATAACTTTGGCAAATGTTGTCATGGCACTATGTCTCGACCAATTTCTCTGAAAGCCAAGACTGCTCTTGTGTTTACAGTGTAAGAAGGCCCTTGTTTCTGAGAACTATGAAAGCAATGCTTCCAGTCACATTCACTATTCTCGCATTGTAAAACAATGTAATGAGAAAACCCATTTTTCTTCTTCATTTCAATATGAGCACTCGTTTGGTTACCACAGTCAGGGCATTTTAAGATTTCATTAAATACACCAAACAATACCTCTACATCCATGAATATGGTGCCTTCTTTGACAGATTCACTGTGACTAGGATTCTTGCCAAATTTGGCAGTGGAATCACCAACCTTCGCATGAGAAGAACCAGGATTTTGAGAAGATGGCTCGCCACCATCTTTGAAAATGCAGCTATTGAAATGAGTCTTAAATCACATACATGAAAAGTAGAAACATCAAAAACTGTTTTTGTTGTTTTTTCATGTTTTTTTTTGGGTAAAAATGCGTTGCTAAGGGGAAAATGGTTGACCAAGATCACTTCAAATGCTTTTTTCGCCTTGAAAAACCAAAAACTTGACAAAACTAACAACAGATTCCAAAAGTACAATGCTTAAAATATCTGAAACACTCAAAGCCATAATTTTGAAAAAATTTTAAACAAATTATTGAAATGGGATATAACTACCGGAAACCAAGGAGTATTTGTCGGCATAGATCCTGATGCTGGCAGTGGTGTTGATCAACTGCTTGTCACCTTCCTAAAGACAGGAACTGTTCAAATCGAGCAAAAGACGTGGAGTAGGTACGATTCCAAGGGTAATGTGATTGGAACCCGGATACAGTTCACATTAAGATCCTGTTATGCAATAACAGTCCACAAAACGCAAGGCTTAACCCTTGATGCAGCAGTTGTTCATTGCGTGGAAGAGTTTGTACGAAGCGTCACTACAAGTAATGAATTTCAAGCATAGATTTCTCATTTGTCTTCCGGAAAAATTGAAAACAGTAACAGCTAATGATGCCAGTGTGTTGGAACAAGCATTTTCGTGTTGTAAGAATAAAGAATTGGACAGCGAAATGTTTAGATGTGAAAGTGAGTGCAACAAGTCAGAAGGAAACAATGGAGTCATTGTTCAAAATGACAGTGAGGTAATTGCTAGCGAGTTTTATGAGTCAAGCACTGGAGTTCAAGTCAATCTGGAAGATGTGTTCTTGTGCACGTGTGCCGATTTTCAGGAACAATTGACAGTCTTGCCAGAACGTTTCTCGGTTAAAGAGTTTTTGGAAAGTGAAATCAACGATGTGCATGATGATCGGTACAGCGAATCGATTAAATCTGCAGCAAGGTATGGCATTGATCATCTAGATCTTTTTGACTTGCTAGCTCAATATGGTTTTGGTTGTTTATCCTCTTTTAGTCCTACACTTCCGAAAATGGCGAATCAGTTCACATGACGAACAGTAACTTTACCTACGCAACAGCCACAATGCATCAACTTTTCCTAACCAATGAATACAGAAGTGATATGATTAGTGCCTTTTCAGTCATTTCCTGGTCCAAATTAAGCGATGGGCAAAGAACACTGGGTGCACAGTTGGTCTTCCAATTATTCCAGTTATTTGCCAACGAGATGGGCAACATGATGCGCAAAGAAGAAGCTTGTCCGATATTGTTTGATGTAAGCAACATGGGTCCTGATGGAAGGGGAAAATTCGCTACATTGGTGGATGGGCTGTATGCAAGGTCATGCAAAAATCACAAAGGTCATTTCTACAACGTGAAATTTCTTTAATTAGGTACATACACAATATAAGATATATGTTTCATATATGATTGATTTCATGCAATCCATTACTTATATCTAATTTATTCATTTTCAGGTATTTGTTAGGGAACAAACTTTCTCAAAACGCGCATGTTAGGAAGACGCTGAAAGACGAACTCAAGAAAATTGAGCTGTTGCAGGATAACATTATCATCCCTTATGAACAACTTCAACGGACGTCCTCCAGTTTAGATGCCACGGTGATCACGGAGTCCTCACAGTTTTGGGAAAGAGGTCTTCTCCATATTAGTGATGCTGCCTTCAATTTCTTTCTAGCCTTGGAACAAGAAAGAGTTGACAGAATTAACAGGGATAAATTATGCACGTACAAAACGGATTTCGTTGACCATGCACTGTAGAAAATGTGTTACTACTCATACTGTACCTAATTTTATAATGAGAGTGTGTGGAGCACTAGCACTAAGTGAATGACTACTTAGAAGTTTTAGAATAACACAGCTTGGACTGAATGATATGCAAATATTTCAATGTATTATTAAAGATAACGAATTGGCTTATCCTAATTTATAAATTCCTTCACTGTAGAAGTCAATCTAAGAAATATACAAAGAAGTAGTGACACGCTACTTCAAAATGGGTGCTGGTCAGTTTCTGCATGACTTCAGGAGAGATTACCACATATGGAAGTCTCTTGCCCACAGGAAGTCGTTAATGGTAAGAAAAGAGAAGTTACATAAGAGGCACATGAAAGTCCATCTTGCTGCAATTGACCAAGACAGGAGCCCTGGCTCATCTCTAATTCTTTGCAGTGACTACAGCTGAGACAAGAAACAAATACCTGGGAGGAAATAATGACTGGGAGGCGTGTTTCTAACCCACTAGTAGGTCTTGGAATGACATGCCTGTTTAGGAAATAATGATAGAAGAGAATAGTGTGAGTGAGATATAGTGTTGTATAGGACAATAGTATGAAAAACGTATTTTACAGTGGACAAATTTCAAGGCGGCCACATTAAAAGTCTACCCAGATAGAGTTGGCAGAAAAATATATATGTATATATTATCTACATTAAATAGGAGATAATTTATTGGTAAAAGTTTATAATATAGTATATCATTGTTAATAAAACTATTTTTTATTAAACGTTTTTAATATGTCCATAGAAGTAAATCTTGCGAGACCGGGAAATGCATTAATGGAATGCTGGAGAACCCCAAAATTTGGAAAACTGTGAATAAATACCTACTTAAATTAATGAGCACACAAACTATTTACTTAAAATTAACTCATTAACTGGCAACACGCCTGATTGCCCCTAGAATTGGCAAGGGGGTAACTGGGAATGTGCACGAGATTGGCATGTCAACTTTCAGGCAAGATTGCCAAGCACGTGTTTTGATGAGTTGCCTGGCAACCAATACAAATATATGGGCAAGGAAATTGATCGAAAGCTCACAAAGATTTTCAAGTTTCTAACCAAATGCCCGATTTTCTAACCTTTTTCATCCTTTGTTTATATTAAAATAACTCTTGTACTATATTATCACAAATATATTTGTGTGAATTTAAAACTTTGAGGAGGTACAAACACTTTGTTTTGGCTTATGTTTTGACCCTTGAACAACAACCTAATGTTTTCCATTTTATGTTGTAAACACAAGCTCCCAAGATAATTTTTTTAAATTTTTGATCAATTTCTAATTTATGTACCAAAAGATGAAAATTAGTTTTAATATAGATATGTACCAACCAGTAGTTGATTTTTTTCATTTATGTAGGGTCACGGAGATATTGCCCAACAGATATTCTGTGTCATGAGATGACATTCTGTGCCATAAAATTTACCCAAACCAAAAAAATTCTCAATCAAAAAAACTAATGATCTATTTAGGAATGCAAGCTCATTTAAACTAAATTAGGTCAATTATATATAAATTTTGTCTGATTCGAAAAATCAGAATTATAGAACTGTTTTGGAGATATTGCCAAATTCAGTGAAGAATTCACCATATTGCTTGTCAGTTAGGGGGGGGTGGAAAAGTTGCAACAGTCTGCCAGTAAATGAGTTAATTAAACAAACAAAAACTTTGAAAAACTTACATGAAGTAGAGTCGTGTTTCGTCCGCTCACTGAATTCAGGTTTTGTGAGCTAAACAACCGGTAGTCATGGTAACAAAAATCTAAACCACAAGTCTAATTTCAAAATGGCATCAAAGACTAACGAATGTGCCACAAAGTATTCAAAGGGAAACTTTAAAACTATGTTTTATTTCAGACGTGTCTCACATGGCACGGATAGTTTTATCAATAATGTCTCTGTCTCATGGAATTTGGATGAAATGTACGATTATAAAGCTCGTAAATGTTTTGCTTATGCTGGATAGCGTATCATATGGACGAATTGTTGAAAGATTTTATCGAAAATGTAATCGAACAACCCGGTAAATGGTCATCACCTGGAGGGAAGTATAAAAAGTTTTCTAGCTCAACGTCGGATTTAGTCCTTACATGGAATGGTGATAGCGATCTGTGTACGTTAACATTTCGCGGGAATTTGGGTGAGAAACTAAAGAAAACCTTAATTTCGGTGTGTACGACGGATGAAAGCGTGCGTAACTGCTCTGTAGCAAGCCATAAGATAGTTGATTCGAGTGTCTTTGAAAGCGACAAGCTTACAGAAGTCGAATATTTAGAAACTTATAAATTATCCCAGGACAATTCAATGCCGCTTGCTGCCTCTAGGCCTAATGCTGAACTTTCTGAGTCAAATAATTGTGAAGAACTAATCGAAAATATGAAACTCAAACTATAAATTTTACTAAGTCAAGTTGATGCAATTCAAAGTTTAATTAATTCCCGGGAAGTATGCTCTCCCAATAACTTTAACAATGATGTGATTCAAATGCAAATTGAGCTCTGTAATCTAGTGATTAAAAACAAAAAGCTCGAGACTGAAATTTGCTTATTGTCTAATGAGAACAAATACATAAGTGACAAGCTCGTTAAGAGAATTGTTTGCTTAGAAAATAAATTTGAAAGTACCGTGAACAAATTTGAAAGTACCGAGGCCAATTTAAGCCAAATCTCTATTTCATTAGAGCACAGTACGGATAGTTACGAACAAACTCTTCCGGTCTTTATGCAAGGTGAAATAAACAAAGAAATTCCACCGAGCGTATCTCGCTTGAAAAATGACAATGCTATATTAGAACTGAACATTAACAATAAATCAGAAATGGAAGCTATCCAACAACACATGCCAACAACAACAAAAGTCTCGCATAAAATGTGTGAGAAGAACAGAGCAGGGCAGAACAGAACAGAGCAGAATGTAGGGAAGGCTGATAACAAAAAAAATTATGAAATCCGAGCACTACCTAAGAATCATCTCTCACCAAAAGCCAATTACCTTTAATTCAAAACAGTAAAGCCGGCAATAACAAGAACCGGAATGATATTGCTACGATAAAAGAAGTAAATCGTCAAAATGAACCAAAATGCTAGTGATGATAATAGTAATAGCAACAATAGCAATAGTGTCGAAAGTAATATCAGTGATTATCATAAATTGGGTTCGGGCCGGCACAGCAGCAAACAAGCTTTGTCTTCACAAAAGTGTTCAATCGGATCTCAACTGCATCAATCTCCTTTTCGGAAACGATGTTGGAAGAGACCACCCCTCTTACATCCGTCTTCTCTTCAACATCAAATGAAGGACTGGATATATTACCTGGATACCGTCCATCGAGAAACAAGGAACAAATAACATCTGTTCGGATTTCAGAACCTCATAATGTTAACATCCCGGTAATTTCTCCCTCAGTACGTAGAATCTATCAAAGACATTATAGTAATGAAATCCCATATCACTCATATGATACTTTTTGTATACCGAGACAATCTAACCAATGTAATTTAATCACTGTTCCTCTTACTGGGAGGCCCGCTTCCAATACCCGAATTGAATCAGTTCATTCTCAACGCCTTCCAAATGTTATGCTATTGAATGCAAGGTCACTTGTCAATAAGACAAATGAACTGGAAATCCTAATTAATATTCACAACACTGAAATAGTTTGTGTAACTGAGACATGGTTAACCGACAATATCCCAGACGATGCTGTTAATTGTTCTGGATTAACACTTTTGAGAAAGGATAGACTTAATAGAAAAGGAGGTGGAGTAGCAATGTATATAAATGACACAATACCAGTGAAAATTCGAGATGACTTGCATGATCCGCGTTTCGAATGCTTATGGATCACTCTTCGGCCAAAATGGTTACCAAGAACAATTTCTAAAATTGCAACTTGCTGTGTGTATCTCCCACCTAGCTTACAACCAAATGAAATTGCTGACTTGTACGAATATTTCTACTGTTGTTATGATAGTCTCTGTTTGGAAAGTTCGAGCACAGCTTTTATTGTTGGGGGTGATTTGAATCCGACTAGCAACGGTTTCCAACAGAATAACTTAAAAAGGCATTGCAATCTAAAACAAGTTATAAAACAGCCCACAAGGAATACAAACACTCTTGATTTGATCTTTACCAATATTGCTCACTGTTATGAAATTCCAGAAATATTAGCTCCTCTCTCATCCTCTTGACCACAGTGTTATAAAGTGGAGGTCTAAAGGTGATATTAGAACAAAGGGATTCACGAGTAAATTCAAAGTTAGACCAGTTAGACAAACACAACTAAATCAGTAAGAGAGACAAAGCATATAAAAGTAAGAAAACTGAGCTTTTCAAATTCCTAAGAAGTCAAATTGTAGCTGAAATACGAAAATCAAAGTCAACTTTCTATACCAATAAAGTTCAGCCAAAGCAATGTGAATGCCCTCGAAAGTCGTGGTGGAAGCAAATCAATAGATTAATTGGGAAATAGAAAAGTAAAGTGGTTTTAATCAATCCAGAAACAGGGCTCCAAATGAATGATAAACAAGCTGCTGATAAAATAAATGAATTTTTTGCAACTCTAACTAAAGATTACCCAGAAGTTGATCATGAATGTCCAGTAAATTAGGTTTGCGATGATTTAACTTTCATTAGTGTTGAAGATGTTGAGAGGGAACTGCGCAAAGTTAATACGAATAAAGCATCTGGTCCCTATGACCCATACATGAAAATCATTAAAACTTTTGCAAACTGGTTTGCGGTACCTCTGGCTGATATTTACAATGAATCTTTTCAAACGAAATCATTCCCAAAGATTTGGAAAAAGTATAAGGTATGTGGCATTCCTAAAACCACGCCATGTACGCTGGTCGACGATTTGAGGCCAATAGCTTTAACAAGTGTCTTAGCAAAAGTGCAGGAATAATTTGCTGTGAAATGGATGTATGAGGATATTGATGGCAAAATAACAGATTCACAATATGGAGGAGTACCAGGATCATCAGCAGTTTTTGCCCTTATTAAGTTAATGCACATGTGGTATAAAGCATGGATGAACCTAATAGGGTCATCAGAATAGTATTTCTTGACTTCCGGAAGGCCTTCAATCTCATAGATCATAATAGATTGCTTGAAAATATGGAGGACATTGGTGTTAGACCGGCATTGGTGTTAGACCGGCATTGGTGAAGTGGTTTGCGAGCTATCTAAGTAAAAGATCCCACTTCACAAAATTTGGATTTGAAGAATCAGATTTCGAGACAGTGAATGGCGGTGTACCACAGGGGGGTAAACTGGGCCCAGTGACTTTTGTTGTACAAATCAATAAATTACCCCAACTTATAAAACAAAACATGGAATCGGTATTACAGAGAAGAAGCGACGATCATGTTATAATTGACAAGGACACAATCCTCTTTACGGATGATACAACAATGTACGAAGTAATAAATGTACGTGATCATATTTCGGGTACGCAAATTGGCAATGCCCAGGATAAAGTCGAAGAAATAATGTGTTTTACAGCCAATGAAAGCATGGAGTTAAACTTTAAAAAATGCAAGGAAATGGTGATAGATTTTCGCCGAAATAAAACTGTTATTCCCTCAATAGAAATTGATGGACATGTCTTTGCAAGGGTAAAAACCTATAAACTCCTTGGTTTATGGATCGATGACAACCTTAAATGGAGTACTAATAGAGGCTACATTGTAAAAAAAGCAGCAAAACGACTTTTCTGTCTAAAGATTCTTAAGGGTTATCAGGCACCAAAGGAGGATTTAAAGATCTTTATACCACAGTTATAAGATCAACACTTGAGTACGGAGCGCAAATCTGGCACAGCAGCTTGACGAATGAACAATGCCAGGAAATTGAAAGAATCCAAAAGCGTGCTTTGCGGATTGTTTATCCGGGAGTGGACTACGAAAGAGCATTAGAGGCAAGCAACCTCAAAACACTTAGAAGTTGCAGGGATGACATGTGCATAAAGCTGGTTAAGAATATGGTTGATCCTGCGCACAAATTGCATAGGCTATCGCCAGAAACAATTGATGAGATAAGAACGAGAGAGACAAGAATAAATGGAAAGAATTTTTATAATTTTAAATGTAGGACGGAACGGTTCAGGAAAAGTCCAATTGTATATTCTATAGACAGATACAACTCGACATTGAACTATTCTTAATATTTTAACTTTTAGAAACCCTTTAAAAGCATTTTTGCTAATATTAGATAAAAGATAAACATATTTTAAGCATTTTTGTATTTTTCTATTTTAACCTGATCATTATCACATTGTTGTAATGCATGTTGTAATTTAGTTAATTAGTAACTACTAAATGTGCAATAGAGGAATAATAATTAAAAGGCTGTGGATCGTAGATAAAACACTAGTTAACATTAAGGATTTTGTCAAATAATGGGTGGTAAATTTACAACTTATAGGTGAAAAGTAAATGATTGCAATGTAACTAAAATTGACAGCGTAGAAAAAGAGGGCCCATTGCTGGGGTTATCCTCCCAAAATTTTAAATGACAAGCTAATATCTCGTTCTTCTTTGAAGCGAATTTTTTTTTGCTTCAGCGTACTTCGGAATAGGCATATATAGACTGACTGGGTTCGAATTTAATTACGAATTCTCTTCTGCGACATCATGTTGGTTGCATCACACAATTAATAACACTTTGAATTGGGTGTTTAGTGTTTACAAGTGAATTTTGTTTGGTTTTGACTGCCGATTATCTACATATTTTCCACCGTAATATGCTGTTGAAGATGTCTAGCGATTCAGAATACAGTGAATCATCGACTTCTAGCATCCATGATAGTTCTAGTGAAGCAGACAAAGATTATCAAGTCTTTAACAACCTGTATGCCTCAATTAGGGTTATTCAAGGTAATACGAAACCTATTGGGGTTGAAAGAGGGATTTTCAAGGATAATTTCGATACCAAAGTTGCCATGGTTATGCTGTTTGCTTTGTTTGTGAAGGAGTCTTCTTGCAAGGCATGCGGGCGAATGTCGCCCGTTCGCAAAATTTGCTAAAAGTTTGCAATTTTCGGCTTGCTTTAAGTTTTTTATTGTTGATCCGATTGTTAAACTTTTTCGATTTTTGTGAAGTCATATTGTCAACTTAAAATCCTATCATTTTTGTTTTTGGATTTTCGTTAAACCACGGCGAAAAAAATGCCGTTTGCACAGGGACATCAATATGAACAATATAAATAGCCCCTTAGTAACCTTAGTTGATTTTACTCGTCAAGAGGAAAGTGTTTGAGATTAATGGGTTAAGCTTTCAATAGATTGCACTAATTCTATGCTTTCTTTCTTTCTTTAGATTCATCATCACATTACAACACCTGCTGGCAAAAACAGTCTTTATCCATACTTGTCCCACAAGGTTTGGGTAGTCCCAGATCTTTGGCCGCAATGCGCCGCAACGCGCCTTGTTCTCCAATTAAGCTGCAGTCGATTGTGTTTGATGTCTTGTCGATTGTGTTTGATGTCTTGTCGATTGTGTTTGATGTCTTACTCGATCACAAGCCAAAAATGCCAGTGAAGAGGAAAATGTACAACTACAATAAGGGTGATTTTGTAGCTCTACGCGAATCTTTAAATCTCTTGCCATTGACGGATCTTGTTCTCGGTGAAAATTATATTGATATTGCATGGTCCAAATGGAAGGATACCTTCCTTGCTGCTGTTGATACCTATATACCGAGCAGGCAAACCTCGCGAACTTATACACCTCCTTATTTTACAAGCGAAATTATCTACATACTCCATCAAAAAGAGTCCACTAGGAAACGTGCAAAGAAATCTAATTCGGCATTGCTTTGGGAAATATTTTGTGAACTACGCAGGTCAGTTAAACGTATGATTAAAACCCAAAAGCGTGTTTATATTAGATAAAATAAATTCAAATCCCAAAGAATTTTGGAAATTTTTAAAATCAAAATCAAGAAAATCTACATTACCTGATACTATGACCCTAGCTGACTCAGAATTTAGCACATCGAGTGATAAAGCTGATACTCTAAACAAATTCTTTGCCTCTGTGTTTCTTCCTTGCCGCAGCAACCCATGTTCCCCTCCATCAAACACTGCCCTGGTCACTCCAACAGAATTTACTGAAGTTTCGGTTGAAGAAGTTATTTGTCTTCTCAATAGTCTATCAACATCGAAAGCTACGGGTCCAGATGGGATATCGGCGAGATTACTGAAAGAATGCTCGAATGTTATTGCTCCGTCTCTCACTGCTTTATTTAATAAATCTATTGCTCTTGGTAAGGTTCCTAAAGATTGGAAGCATGCAAACACTGTTCCTGTTCCTAAAAACAGCATCAATCATATCGTCAGTAATTATCGCCCAATCTCTCTGCTATCCCTTGTATCTAAAGTTCTTGAGCATGTGGTCCACAATCGAGCATTGTATATTGTAAAACCTCTCCTTCATGACCAACAACATGGATTTCGTTCAGGAAGATCTTGCATTACACAGTTGCTCGACGTTGTCCATAACATTGGCAAGGTGTTAGATTGTGGAAAAGAGATGGACATGGTTTATCTTGATTTTTGCAAGGCTTTCGATTCTGTTCCTCATGATAAACTCATCCTGAAACTCTCGCAATTTGGTGTTACTGGACCCCTATTAGACCGGTTCTCCAACTATCTATCTGGACGAAAACAGCGTGTGGTCGTTGATGGTTTCTCGTCAACCTATCTAGATGTAACATCTGGCGTTCCTGAAGGCAGTATTGTTGGCCCACTGCTTTTTCTAATATACGTTAACGACCTTCCCGATGCAGTAACACTCAGCAAAGTGCCAATGTTTGCCGACGACAGCAAATGCTATCACATCATTAACAACCCACAAGATACCAATGTTCTTCAATCAGATCTTCAAGCTCTGTGTCAATGGTCCTCTACTTGAAGTAGCTGAAGTTCAACTTGAAAAAATGCTCGGGCATGAGATTTTTGCGGAACCGCTCTATTGACACACCAAATTATTTCCTAGACTCCGAACAGATTTTTTTTCAAAACATCTCAAAAGGATCTTGGCATTCTCATTACTAACAATTTGAAACAAGTTTCACCTATGTTTACATGACAAATACAGTACCAACCCAGTTTAAGCATGATACCCGGTGAGTCAAGAAAGGATCTCGCCTAGCCAGAGCCAGTCCTGGTACTCAGTTGGCCCCAGATAAACAGCCTCTTAGATAAGTTTGGTGCAACTATCAGCTCAGTGGTGGCATAAATATAGGTAAATTTTGTTTAGAAATTTCATTAAAATTTGTCTGCAAGAATGTATCTACATGTTATTAAGTTTGAAAATTCATAGGACCTAAAACCATGTTTTTAAATATATATGCACTGAAAATCTGACATAATAGGTACACATTTGTAAACAAAATTTAATATCTAAAATACTACACGTAGTTATGTATATATAAGAGGAATCTTATAAGTATAAGTAAAAAATAAAGATAGAATAGAATGTTTGAAGTCAATAATTAAATGTACCAAAGCATATAATCCTTCACATCTGACAGATACGTTCATTAAAATTTGTGAGCACTTCTTCGCCTGTATAGTTGCCATTAACCTTTGTTTCTGTTTAAAGATTAGTGAAGAATTGAGAGTAGACTGTATCGCACTGAATTGGTATAATAGTGCCTGTATGGTGGCACCAACACATTCAGACCAGAGCTGATTATTTCTCCCATCATTTTCGTACAATTTTCCAATATTTATTCAAAACTTTGTTGATTATTTCGTTCCTTGTGAATTATTCAGTCCTTTTTTGTCTTCATCATATGTAATACTGGGATGTACCAGCATGTTGGTCATCATTGCTCTCCGGAACTGGTACCTGCTGTTTGAAAAAAATATACACCAATTAAATGTAACATTTATCTTAGTTTCTTTATGGTTTTAACTAATAAGGACACTGGTTTACTTGAGCATGTGATTTTGGTAATCAATATTGTTTAGAAATAAAGTAATACATAAGTAGAGAAATAGGTAAATGTGTAGCATGCCCATAACAAGTTAATTTATTGCAATATGTGGTTATCTGGAATGCTGATATATACCAATACATGTGAAGGTTATCAGGTGCCGATTTGTTCTGCTGGTACTGCCCAGCTTGCGGTTGTACAGGCAATTAGCACTGCACCCACTTATTTTGTTACAAAGTGGTGTTTTAGGTGTCCCAGCTTCATTTGGAACCGGTTTTCCCAATGCAGGTGTTTTGGGTGCTGGTATCTCTACTTGCTTGGCTTGGCTTTGTTGAGATATTGGAGAACCTGATAAGGTGGTTTGGATATCATCTTCAGGGCAATCTAATGCGGTGTGAGGTTCCTCCAATTTTCTCATTTTGGCAGCAGATCTCTCTTGTGCTAAACAATATACAGTCACGTTTACAATGAAGATTTTCATGTGATCTGGTAGTAACATATATGTAAGTCATGATTATAAACTCGGGAAAATATCCAATTTGTGAAAAAAATGCGGGTTTTCAAACAGTCTTTATATATCACGCATATTGTCTTACAAGTACGCCATGATATTAATATTGCTATTTGCTTGTAACTTGGGCTTTGCATATGTGAATATATTTGTCAATTAAGATATGCAATTAATCTATACATTTAGTATTCATAGCTACAAGCGTACCGATACAAGGTTCTTTTTAAATAACAGAAATAACTATAATTCTAATGGAACTTTGATATAATATACATAAAATTATTTAAAATGGCTGCTTGATGTATGTATCCTTACCTGTCTTTTTTGGCATTCAGTGATGGTTTCTGTTTCTTGCGGCGATGTACGTTGATGGCCGGTACAGACCCTTTCCGAAGGACTACATGCATCTTATTCTCGTAAGTCAACATACCAGAATATCTTCTCTCGTAGCAGCTTACATCAAAATGTGCTGAGCATAGCGACGTATATTTGCTAAGGGTTAGCGAAAGTCATGTCGATGTCGCTGCACAAATTTCACCTATTTTCGCCTAACAACCGGGTCTGATGGAAGCTGATGCATCTTTATACCAGGCGTAAACGTTGCGTTCATACAACTCACATTTTTTGGCGCTCCAGCGACACAGTAACAACCTCCTCTTCGTGAATGACTAGTGATACAGTAGTGATTTGTGAAGTTTGATCTTGTCTTGCAACCAACGTGACATCACGCTATATCACATGTAATTTTCATCGCACGATTTGAACGGGCAATTTATAGGCTCAAATAAGAAAATTATATGGCACAGAAAACCATCAGTTCTTAAAGCTGGCTTCTCAAACTTTGCACACGTAATATTTAAGAGTTTCTCTATTGAAACAAGTATAAAAATTTTTCGCTTCATATGCACTTTAATAAATTGAAAGTTGTATTTTTGTTTTTTATGTTTGCTGTTGAGGGAATGTAAATTAGAAACACTGTCAACATATGGTTGAGGTTGAATCTATTCTGAAGTGATTTTAACAATAAAAATCTAAATGAAGTGAGTATCAAAATCCCTTGATACATGTCGACATATTCCAGTTTAATAGATATGGGATAAAAAATATAAACAGATTATATAATTGGTAATAAACAATACAAAACTTGATTAAATATTTAAAAGAGAAAATGGAATTCTGGAAATGGATCATCCCATCCAATGGTAGTGTTATTCTTTGTCGTACCAGTCTTCCTCAGACTTCTTCCCAGTCAAGCGTAACAGGAACCGCGAATCCGAGAGGTTCATAGATGGAATTGACAATGGAAAGCACTCCCCGTTGTGTGAATGGTTTTTCATGTAGGGTGATCATGAAGGTAAAACAATCTGTCATTAGATTCCAACTCACTCCTAAGGCTTGCAGGATTGGTACCAGATCTTGTTGTAGGTCAAGGTTCTCTGCGCGGTCTTGAGAAGCTATAGTATTCATTAGCGGTAAGGAATTCAATGCTATTTTGTGGACACGTAAATTCGCGGTGGCCAGCATCGACCGAGTAATATGAATGAGATCGGTAGCTTCTTCTGGGGTTGGACACAAGGTGAGACCGTCGTCTACATAAAATTCGGAGACAAATTCTCTAGCTTGTACACCAAAATTCTTCTCTTCCTCAATCGCTGTCTTTTGAAGACCATACATTGCCACTGCCAGACTTGAGGTATTACCAAAAAGGTGCACAGTCATATGGTAATCGATGACCGGTTTAGACAGATTATTATCTTCAAACCATAAGAACCGTAAAAGATATCTGTGTTCGGTGTTAACATAAAAAAGTGGAACATCTGCTCAATGTCACAGGTGACCGCTACATGATATCTTCTGAAGCGTAACAGGATTCCAAGAAGGTTGTTTGCCATGTCAGGACCAGACAGCAACTCTTTATTCAAAGACACACCTTCAAATTCTGCAGACAAGTCGAAGACAATTCTAATTTTGTTCGGTTTCTGTGGGTGGTAGACACCAAAATGGGGTTAGGTACCATGCACCGTGTTCTTCATCCATTATTTTTTCATTCTCTTCACCTTTCATTGATTTCACTGGTACGGCATGTCCCTTTGTGAACAGCTTACTCATGAACTCAAAATAGTAACTGGACATCTTCGGTTCTTGTTCAAAGAACGCATAGTTTTTTCAGACACGAAAGGGCTTGATCTCTGTTGTTAGGGAGTGTGCTATTTCTTGAGCGAAGAGGTAGAGGCATTTCCCAATTCTCCTTTCCGTTCTCGTGTATTCCATTCCTCATTATTTGTTCGAAACGGCGATCTTCTATAGATAAACTTGGCTCGTTGTCGTGGTCGTATCAAAGACATCAGAGACTGTTTTTCAATTCTTGTTCATTCTGAGTTCAAAATGGTGGAAAACTGCGTATTTATAAGCCTAAGGCAGAGCACTTGTCACTAATTTACAGAACTGAATAAATAAATAATTAATTATGGTTGCGCAACACACATTGTGGTATTTGTTGAGTATGTGATGTTCAATTTTGTCTGTTCTTGCATTTTTGTTGTATTTAGTTTTGTGATAAATTGTGCTTCTAGTTTGACGTTTGCATTTAGTTGGTCTATTCGTTCTATGTTTGTGAAGGTTGTTTGTCAGAAATGGAAAGGAATTATGCTGAATTAGTTTTGTTGGGTAGTCTAAAGATTTGAGTTGTAGAGTAAAAATTTCATATAAAGTTGTAGTCATTATTAGCAGAAGAAAGCCTGCTGTAGTGTATAGTTTCTGTTTTAATGATGCATGCAAAGATGTCTTGAGGATTATGGTTGGAGAAATGTGGATACATGTATTTATGATTAGGTTTCTACAAAACAAAATACATTATCAAGTATATCAGGATGGAGTAGTGATTTAAAGAAATTGTAAGATCAAGGTAGTTAACACAATGTTGGTTTGATGTAAACGTTGTGGGAATTTGTTCAGGAGAGAAAGAAATAAGGTTGGTAGTTATAACATTTAGGTCCGTATTGTTTGAAAGCATCAAACTGTTGTCAATATGTCTGGAAAAAATAGAGAGTCCGTTAGTATTAGTAGACTATAGCCACTAATTAGAGATTAACTAAAGTGCGAGCTGCGGGTTGCGATCTGTGATTTGAACAGGTAAAGCTCGGGAACGAGTAGCCTGCACACGAACATTAGCCCGCGATACCACATGGCCAGCGTTCTCACTTTCAAGGAAATTTCCTTAAAACGAGGAAACTTTTACATTTTTACTGGTTTTTAAGGATTTTAGGGAAATAGAATTTTTAAGGAATTTTAAAGAAATTTATTGATTATATGGCCATATATTTGCCTATTAAAATAAAGATATTTTATTATATAGAGATGAAGTAATGCACTGATAAAACAACAAAAATTGCTTGCGTAACTCATAAGTGAGATGTCAGTGTTTAAAAATTGAAAAATCAAAAATATAATTAAAGCAATGATTATTTTCAACTGATCGGGAGCACTGTTTACAAACAAAAGTGCACGTGATTCCATTACGGTTTAGAGGAAATTTGAACTAATCTAAGGAAATTTTACTCTAGAATCTAAGGAAGTGCTCGCCAATGGAAGTGAGCGCACTGCACTGCACATGGCATAGAACACTTCTAACAATGGCTTCTTGCCAGAAAGCGGCGGATAAGATCTCTAATGTTTACATTAATCTCAAATAATAATTGATCGAGGCTAGCGTCACATCCGCATATATTCCTGGAAGGAAGTTCGCGTTTCAATGTACTTATTTATTTGCTAGATGCGTCAACAAGGACTACGTCAAGTGAAGATGAACTAGATGTAATTAAAGTACTTTATACTAAGAGCTAGAGCTCTTTAATATTGTCGAGCCAGTTTCAATCTTGTCATTAATTAGCCAGGACATTTTGTCCTTTGTGTGTTTTGAAAATCAACCAAGTCTGCGCTTACCTAAAGTAATTATAATACCGTGAAGCAATTATTTGATATATTCAATAAATTTTACATTTTATGTTACTGTTGTCCGAATAAAAAATAACTAAATTCTTTTGTGTTATTTTTTTTGCCATAAGCGATGCAAGGAGCGGCTTTGTTCGTAGCTCATTTTGACAGAAATTTCGTTAAAGTTTTATTTCATAGTGTTGTTTTTATTTCCTTCGATTTGTCAAATTTTATTTTCAGAAGGACATTTCCGAGGCCGCAGCTCGCAAAATAGCCAACCCCCACTAATTAAAAGTTTACACACTTCTCAAGTGTTCTCCCAACATTCCCCTCGTGCTTTATCACACCATAAAGCACATGGACTCTTTCCTATTTTAGTAAATGTCACAGAAAGAACAGCAATTATTATTGGCTAACGTAAAGAGTGTAGTTGAACTAAAAGATGGTCATTATCGCATCGCACTTCCATTTAAAGATCCAAACCTTCAAATGCCCAACAACAAAGCTCAGGTGGAACAACGAGCCATTTGGTTGAAGCAAAAGTTGGAAAAGAATCCCAAGTTGTTAGCCGACTACAAAACATTCATTGAGAATCTGGTCGAAAAGGGTTATGCTCGAAAAAGGTGCTCCAAGATCGTTTAGATCCACGTATATCAGATGAAAGGGTTGAGAAATTTGTCAAGACTCTAGATATAGGTAGTGTTAGTCAGATTCCTAATAGGTTTAGTGCTCATGATAGTTGATCTGCATTTAAGGTTGCCACATCTCTTTCGGCGGCTTGTGTGGTTCAATGACAATACTAACGATTTCATTTTTCAGTTCTCCGACGATGGTTCCCCTGAAACTAGCCAACTCACTATGTCAATAGCGATATGGACTGCCATACTATCAACTGAAAAATAGCCAAGGACATCTGTCAAAGGCAGTCCACAATATTGCCCTAAAGAAAGCCGAGATTCATCACGCTGAGCAGTAAATCTTGGCAAAGCATCAGGAAATCACCAGCGATATTACCGCCGCTGCTGAGAAAGTAGCACTTGCAAGTATGTCTCATAAACCCATTTGCCATGAATAACAAATAAGCAACTGAGTTTATGTTTTGGCCCTTTGTTGATATTTGTGGATTTTCCTATAAAAACAAGTATACATATTGTCCATAATTAGTGCTGTCGAAAATATACCTGTCTCTTATTGTTTTTTTCTTTCTTAAAACAGAAAGTGAATTGAATACATTGAATACTTCAATTGAAGAAAAAGAAGAAAATGAAAGAGAAGTGGCTGAGCAACAAGAAAAGCTGAAATAAATCACCATACAGTATGAGAAACTGAAAGCTCTTCTGGATCAGAAAGGTTATGCACGAACCAGAAGAGAGAACATCAGTACCACGCTTGCACATATTACAAGCCGCACCTCAAGCCTTCGCTACAGAAGATGACAAGAAACCAAAAATGTTTTGGAATACATCCATGAGGGCGAAGAAGGATCTTTACTTGGTGCTTGGGATTTGTTGGCAGCAAATGCCCCAAAAGAACTGATGGACAACCTGATGGGTAAATATAGATGGGGTAAATATTTAGAAGGTATTGTCTCTGAAGTTATGAAGGGGTTAGATTTCATGACACAAGCTGTTGCATTCAAGTACGAAAATTTCTTGTCATCCAGGAACTTTAACTTGCTGTGTAAAACACAGTCCACTGTTTTTGATGCAAATAATGAAGTATGGATTCCCAGGAATGTTACGTGTTTGGGGCTTGACATGCAAATCTCCCTTAACCATATATCAGATGAAAGGGTTGAGAAATTTGTCAAGACCCTAGATATAGGTAGTGTTAGGAGTAGAGAGTTTCAATACATTTTGCATTGTGTTAGTCTTGGTGAGAAGCATGAGGTTCTTGAGTCGCTTTGGCAACAACATACTGATGAAATGTTGTTGCTTGAATCAAGTGTATTTACTGTGTGTGGGAGGGAATGTACTTTTGAATTCCAACCTAGTGCAGATATGAGCTGGCAGAATTGGGGCTGCAATGAGGTAAACAATGCTGAGACGCAGCCTTCCAGGATTGGCATTTTTGCTGGTCGAGTAAAACCAGATCCACTACATTTTGAGATCAATGTCTGGCAGCATATTCTGGACTTGATTTATAGTGAGGCATTAAGGAGAGGTTTTTTTGATAAATTTGTTGAGGTATTGTCTGCACCTATTGGTTTGGAAATTGTTAGCTGTGAAGATGGTGTGTGTAATCTTGCTGATTGTACTGATGATGCAATTGCATTAGGAGATTGTTCTGTTAGTGGGGTAGATTTTAATTGTTCAGAGAGTGGTGCGAATGAAGTAAGTGTGCCCAATGGCAATGTGTTAGGTAGCCCAAATAGAGGCATTTCACCTGAAATTGCTAGACAATGTTCAGTAGACAATGTTCAGTGCTAGATTTGCAAAAACAGACTGCTGCTAACAACATGAATAACATGCTCAGAAATGCTTCAAATGCAGCATTTGATGAACCCTGTACAGCTAATTCGTCAGTGTACGGATGTGGGCTGGCCTATTTAAGAACCAAATTGGAAGAGCACTACAATGATGAAGCGAAGCACTTTAACAAACTGAGTATTCGACTCATCGGTGAGCAGGCAATAGTTCTTGCCCGACACAGCTACAGGCATGTCAACTGCTTAAAAACCGAGAATGAAACAGAGGGAGAAAAGCTTAATACGTTAGCTCTTTCTAAGATAGTGGAATACTTAAGGAATGCTGGTGGATTATTTAAGAAAATTCATGTTTAGTGTCTGGGTGAAATCGATCAGCGAGAGGGGTTCTCTCAATATTATTTTAATTCACATTACCTGATGTATATATATATATACAGTAACTTGCCACTAGCTCTTGCAACTGAACTCTGTAGCTCAGTGGTCAGAGCACTGCATGGGCGCAGGTTTGATTCCTGCCAGAGGACCTTAGAGTTGCATTTTTTGCAGCCGTTCCCGGTAAGGTTTTAAAGTTATATATTTATCACTTGTAATTCCATCAACAAACAACCTTCAACTTTAAGTCCCATCAAGTGGAAATGCAAAAAATACATATAATTATACTGCCGCTTTAGACGTTAAAGTTATATATTCAGAAGCAATTTACACAAAATTGGGCAAATTCACACTCTTTTAGGTGTAAAAAGCATTATAGTAGCATATGCATTGAAAAACCGAAAAATATGAATTCTGAAATTATACAGACATGGGTTTCACAATTGGATTTCTATTCGGGAGTTTGTTTCTTACTACACTTCATCTTGAATATGGTATATGTTCAATAGTTCACAATTGGCACTGGTAATTGCCTGGGCCAGTTGTTAAAAATCCGATTAGCTCAATCCTAATAAGTTAACCTAAAACTTTGAATCAAATGTGTTTTTTTATAGATAGATAGGTTTTATTGAAAACTTTGCAGCTGCAAAAGCAAGCTGAATTACGTTATCATACATTAAATGCTGAATAGCAAAAGGTATGTAGCTTTTCTTAAACCGTTCTGTTCGGCATTTAACTAGTGGTAAATTCCGCTTTTGTCTCAAGTTGTAAGTTATTAGTTCTCTCTTCAGTAAAAGTTCAGAAAGTTTATCATTATTAACTCATTAACTGGCAATGCGCCTGAATGCGCCCTGGAATTGGCAAGGGGGTAACTGGCAATGCGCCCGAGATTGGCATGTCAACTTCCGGGCACGATTGCCAAGCACGTGTTTGACAGGTTGCCTAGCAACCAATATGAATATAGAACGCGAAACACAAGCTTTCCAATGACACATTGGGTGAGGAAATTGATCGAAAACACGCAAAGATTTTCAAGTTTAAAATTATATTTATTTCATCATTTTACAGCAATATACAACACCTAAATATTAAATACTTTCGCTCCGCGGGTTTTATGAGATTATATTGTTTGAAGGGGTGTCCTTAAACTATACAGTGTTTACACTTAAAATCCTTGTTATTTAATAGGTACCCTTAACGCATGGCTTCCTTATCATGTGATCATATCATTTATTTATAGAAAGCATTATCTAACATGGTATTCATCACGTGAACAACACTATATTGTTTGAATAATGTGTATTGTGATAAACGACTCTTTATTGATACATTTAGCTAACCTACGTTTGTGTATTAATTTAGGCTTTTTTTAGTTACATCTCGTTGTATATCATTCTATATTGTTGTTTCTTGTATAAAGTGTCATTTTTCTTGTTTCAGTCTGGTCCTTCCTCCTTTTAAGCCGCCTTCCAGTGTCCCAAGGGCTGGAGTCAAATTTATTTGACAGCTGGCGAGGGGAAGGATATTACTGTTTATGATATGATTTATTCATGGTAGGATAATATATTGTTTTTATCTTATTATTTCATTTGCGTACTTTGATTGGTGAATGATTATGCTTACGCCTATGTTCATTCTGGTTAACGTATCTACCGTAATGGTAGGATCTTATTCGTTGTGGGCTTTCGCTCCGCGGGTTATGAGATTATATTGTTTGAAGGGGTGTCCTTAAACTATACAGTGTTTACACTTAAAATCCTTGTTAAATATTAAATTGTGCATTTCATTGGGTACTATTGGACAGATACGACCTAAACTATGAAGTGAAATCGTGGACAAAATAGTTGACTCGTTGTGTCGACTCCTCGACTGTCCACTTGACTCCCTGAACGAGGGTGTAGACTTGTGGAATGACGATGTTGACTCGTTGTATGAATCTTTGACTTGTTGTGTTGACTCTTCAACTCGTCTTGTCGACGCATAATGTCGAATCCTCTACTTGTTGTGTTGTTAACTCTTTGACTCATCAATTTGTGGAACGCACATGGTTAAGGGGATTTTGTTTGTATTCAATATGGTTGTCAACGTTTCACATATTGAATTAAGTTCATCCATTGAGTCCGTCTGGCTGTTCCAAAATGGCATCGACAACTGAGCTGCATAATTATATTTACTCAAATGTTGAGTATATAATAAACCGTTTAGATGGAATAGCTGCCGATGATGAGGATGGCAGAGATTATATTACCTTACAGTTAGACAGAATTATTTATTTTCCTAATGCAGTTGAGGTATCTTTCAATATTCCAATCCAGCTCATAACATTAATTGATACTGCTCAAGGACTTCTTTTAAGCAATGAAATCGAGGAAATTCCTATTCAAAAAGACAGGCTGTTGAGGACACCCAGCAGTAATTGTTCCTAAAGAACAGTTGGAACTCTATCTTGGGTACAACTTTACTTCTTGCTCAGATTTCTCAACTTTTTTCTGTATCATCAAAGACTGTTCAAAGACAGATTGATCCAATTCCAGTTGAAGAGAAGTAGTTACAGCTGCATGAGTGACACACGTTTGGACCAACTGATGTGAGTGTTGTGTGCTGCATATTTTGTTAGGGACTAGTTATTATTGAATATGTAAGGTCTACACAAGACATACATCAACTATAACCCCTACACTACATCAGAATATCAAATCGACCCTTAACTTTTGTTATATCCTTCAGCATTGATTGAGAATTATTAGGTCTAAAACTTGCATTCTTTTACAGTGTAATATGATGAGAGTGGAAGACATTCACCCCTGCCTCCATCTGTAATGCTGTTGGTATGCAGGGAGGGGGACTGCCCAGTCAGGCTGATGGAAAAAGTCTGGTGGGCCTCTGCTTGTAAGGCCCGTGAAATGGACCCCCCCCCTACTTGTGTATGTGACCCATATCACATTCAGATTTTAGGTTTGATCTGTTCTGTAAAAGGTGAAATTGAAGCCATTATCCCTATGTAGGCAGGTACAGGATAAGCTAAACCGGTTAAAGTGCTGTGTCTTCAAAAGGATAAGCTAAATCAATTAGTACAGGGAGGGGGGCACCCTTCTAGCACAGATTGGCAGGTCCCCTGTCCCCCCTGTTGATATGTACAGGTAAGCTGTTTGTGGGCTGCAGTAAGATTTTCTAAATCTTTCCTTCATGTACTGCAGCACCGGAATTGTGAATGAATTTCCTAACTGTGGGTACACACAAATGCATGGAACGTAAGAAGCAGAGGCTATAATATTCAGTGGAATAGAATGTGTGATAGCATGAGAAGAGTAGACCCTGAAGATATCTTAATGCATGCTTTACAGTTGACCGCAGTTCAACGACGAACATACTTTGTCCGAGTGCTGTGTGCCCCAAGAAAATTTTGCAATCTACATCCTCTAAAAGGCTATTTCATGCACTTTGGGGGAAGATTTAAGAGCAATGTCACAAGCATTATTTTCAAAATATTTTCTTGAACGAAAAGCTGCTGACCATCAAATCTACCGATCGTAGCACATCGTACCTACGAAAACGAATCATTATTTACTGGAAGACCTTAAACATTCATACTTTTGAAAAAAATCGATCTGAAAAGCTGCACCAAAAAGTTCGACGATTCCAGGCTATTCCTAGATTTAAATAAACAATTAGCCTTTCTCCAGTTAACTTCTTTATGGTTGTGAAAAATTACAATATGTTTAACTATGCCTATTCTGACTTGGTAAAAATTCATAACGACATAAGGTCACTTATTTACAATTCGTACTAATTGTTGTAATTGATTTGTTTTCGAACAGTATTCACCATATTTTGTATTGATGACACATTTATCTGTACAAAATCAATATGGAATCAAATATACTTCACATGAATTATCAATTTCATTAAATATTCCTACCGTGCTGTTCTGTCTACTATGGCATGCCCAATACATCGATGTTTTGTGTTAAGAAATACCTGTATTTTAAATCTTTGGTAGATGGGGTTTTGTGACACATGCTGGGATTGATGGCTATTCTAGACACATGTATGTGCAATGCAGCTGCAACAATAAGGCATATGCTGTTCTAAACCTTTTCAAACAAGCTGTCGCACAATATGGCCTACCATCCCGAGTAAGAGCTGACCAAGGTTGTGAAAATGTTGATATGGCTTGGTTTATGTTTACACATTCAGCAAGAGGCCCTAACAGAGGCAGTTTCATCGCTGGTAAAAGCTGTCACAATCAAAGAATAGAGCGATTCTGTAGAGATCTCTCCAAGGCTGCACCTATATATATTACAATCTATTTTCATACATGGAAAGTGAAGGGATCCTTGACCTTACCAATGATGTGCATGTGTTTTCGTTGCAATATGTATTTCAGCCTCGAATCATCTCTTGGAGTTTGCAAATGGATGGAATAATCACCTGTTGTCGAGTGAACAGAACATGTCTCCATCACAGGCTATGGCTGTGAGGTCATCACTGTAATAGTTCAAGTTATGAAATCAGTGAGGTAATTAGTGTCATTCCTGTATATTTACATTAATGTATAAATGGTTTAAAGGAATTACTGCAGTAATCTGAAGTGTAAATTGCAGTGGTAATAAAAAATACCATACAATTTTTCAGTCAGATGAATTTTGAGGTGTTGACCGGTCCTATTTATGTAAATGCACACACAGGGATGTTATTTCATATTTTAATCCATATGCTAAACAATCTTAATGGGGACTGAAGTCACCTGGCCCTTAGCAAAAGTAAATACGTTATGGTCAAGGATATTGGTACTGGGCATTTGTGAAATAATCAAATTAAATAGACAAATCAGGTTTCATTCATTTTGGCATGAATTTGTCAGAAATTACCATCAGTACAATAGTCAATAGTCAGTTCATTGTTTAATGGCACTTGTGCAGAAATCTGTAACTAAAGATAGAATGCCACATTCCAGGAAATAAATGTAGAAACCAGCGTCCGCTTACACAAAGCCTGTTTAGCATATACCGTAGATCAGCCTTAAAAAAATAATGCTCCCAAATTTGAGGTTGAAACATTTTAGTTTGGTTTGGGAGTGAATGTACCAACTTGTTCGTTATTTTATGATTTTCTGCCACATAAGCTAAACGGCCATTTGAAAACCTTAAAAGATTGGGTTCATTATTGAAGTCAGAGTTGAGATTTATCTTGCCTAGTTGTCTCACTGTATTACTCGCTTTTCACATGATGTAAAATGACCTGTATCATCCATTACTGACTTAGCCAATGTATCTCAGAGCTTGTAACACAGTAACAGAACACGATTTTTGAACAATATAGGTTTAATTGCACCCCCGTCATACACATATGAAAGAAAGTTGTGATAAAAATATGAAAAAATATGTTCATATACATGTACCGTAACACATTGTTTTCTGTCCTGTAGTAAGAATGTGGTTATTTAATCCAACGAATGGCAAAACACTAGGAAATAGCAACATGTGCACATAGTCACTGCTGCATCTATATGGGAAGACTTATGATTGCTAAACAGGCCAGTGACGTTGGGAGAGTAGCTTTTTCATCATCACCAGGATGGTACTTCAGAGTAATTTTTGTTCCAAACCATAGGGAGGATTGTTGTAAACCATGTTGTAAACTGAAGTAACCACTTCAGTTGTTCAGCAGTTGCACACTGAACATACTGGATAAACCATTCGTGTGACTGCCTTCTGAAGAAGTCATTTGGGATATCGCCCTTGCAATCAATGAGACTTATGAATTTCTCTGGCGTAATACACGTTTCATCACAGAAGCAGAAGAACTTAAACCAAAGCTCAACGTTTTTTTTCATCACATCCAGCAATCCCAAAAATGCTAACCCTTCACTGAGCTGGTCTATTTCATACCTTTGTTATAGCAGCATCCATTTTCTAACAAACACTGGATCAAAAGTGGCAAACTTTCATCAGTAATGGCTTTTGTTGAGGACCAATGAGGACACTGTTTCACCATCACGAAACTTTGCTAACAATTCATGTAACATAGCTGTGCCTAGAAAACATCAGAATAACCATCTTAATTATATTTGTGTAGAAAGATCAAAAGTCAACTTGTTAATCTTGGAAATAGAATATGAAATAGGACAGCATTGTATTGCAGGGAGCATAACATAAGCCTTAAATACTTGGCAAAATATGACATAGTATTTTCGAGCCATTCCAAGGTAACTTGTGTTGCCAAGACGGAATATGCAATAAAATCAAGATGCAAATACAACCAGTGAGCTTGTGGGTGGGTTCGTTTGCGACAAGTAAAAGAGGCTATATTCCTGTATGTTTTCTACTACTCACGATTTACAAAAGGCACCAGAACTTTATAGGCAAGGAGCCATTTGAGGAGATGTTCAAGTAGATAGTTAATTCCCAATAATCATATTCATGGTCTGGGAAATCGTTAAATTCCTCTAAACATATGGGCAAGGTAGCAATGACTCAGCCTGAGCAATTACTTGGATGCTTTTAGGCAAAAATATTCGGGAAGCTGATTGAATAATACAAACTTTATATTTTCGCAAATTAAGATTTATAATGCAGTACTTCACCCTGCTGTGCATGGAATATCTTCCGCAGAAAGATGGGCAAGAACAATTAATGGATTATTAGCCACCAATTGGTAATATATAGCTGGAGAGAGCACAGAAAACGCTGGTCCACCTTGCAAAATGGAGTGAGAAATAATAACACCGGCTACGCCACTGTATGTAAATAGTTGCATTAGATGATATAACGTTTTTCAAATATGGTATTCCATATCCATTTGGTTGCATTGGGATCCATACAAGTGGTCGTGTTGCCCACCTCTACCTGCTCAAATGCACGTTCCTGACTTGACAACTTGAGCAGCAGTGAGCAAATTGTTGGCTTCACTTAAAGATGGTGTTTCGTCTGCCGATGGTGAGAACAACAGGAAGAAGTCGTGTGTCCATGTATCTTTGGTTGCATATGCTGGAACAGGCCCCTTTCGTTTTCTATTACTAGGATTAGGCAAACCGAAGTGAGGAAAAGCTGACCTAAAAAGCAACTAGCTAAATAAATATATATAACTGCCTGCAAGCATATCTTAATTAGCAATTGTAGATTAAATATTCCGTTGTCACTAGTTATGTTATCATTAACATTACATAAATTGGTCACCAAATACTGTTATAATATAACATTTATAGTACGTGCATGCGGATTGGTTGAGAAGCGTGTTTCTATAACTGTATAGAAACACGGAATTATAATGCGAATTATAAAACTTTGAATACTATTTAAAAACAATTTTAAATGCTTTTACACATTTTTTACTGTTAAAGGACATTGGCAACGAAAATATTTATTGGCTTATTTAATCTTACTGGACCACCTAACTATGAGAATGTTACTATTTTTTTCTGTAACATTTTTGTTTGCGAGTAAAGTGCAAGTAAAATGTGATAAAATTTGCTCATTGGCCACCATCTTGGGGTCAATGACCTTTGTGACATCATTAGATGGGTTCGCTTCAAAACAACATAGGGATCTATATTGTGTGAAGGTTTTGGTAACTAACAATATGTCGTTTTTGCTCGTTATAATGACCAAAAATTCTCACAACCAGGCAAGGGAACTAAGGAAATGCAATTTTCCCTTTCGTAAACCACCAGGGTCTTCAGTTACGAGCAGGGTCTTCAGTTGGACTCACAAATCGTGAGTCATATCCGGTAAATCTGAAATACGATATTAAATATGCGGAACATGCGGAATGCAATTAAATTAACTCCCAGTGTTTCGAGACTATGTTGTCACTCATGTTTTCCAAGCTGAAAATGGCGAATGTTGTTCCGAATGTTGTTAATTTCGATGAGCTTTTTAACTTGACTCTTTCGGAAATTGACGGTTCTTATAGAACAGGTAGTTAGCAAGAATTAACTAACTAGCCTCCTCTACAGGCATTTATTTGTATTTATTTAAAAATAGATCCCCAGTTAGCTATAATGCTAGTTTACACGAGGTCTACGCTATGGTATATTAAGTTATAAATATATATAAATATAGTTTACAAGAAACTACGATGCTATACAATATTACAATATAAAATTTAGTCTTAACAATAGCAGTGCTTATTCGGTATATATATCAAATAAACCACGCTAACTGTCTTCGAAGTGCAGATTTAAAAGCTCCTTTCATTACTATGTGTTTTGTCTCTACACTTAAATTGTTCCAAATTTCTATTCCTCTTGTTGTAAACGCTCTAGCAAGGAATGTTTTCTTCTTATAAACAGGTTTCGTAAGTAGTAACTTATCACCTTTGCACTTCGATGCGAATCTTGTCTCATGTTCATGGGTAATGATGAGAGGATGAAGGTGCATAAATATAGTAAATGGTTCCTTCCAGTAGAGTGTTCTATGCATAATCATAGCTGTTCTTATGTGTATTCTTTGTCTGACCGTTAGCCAGTTCAGTTCATTGTGTAGTTCTTTTCTGGATTTTTCATGAATTTTACAACCTACGATTAATCTAGCGACTTTATTTTGAAGAATTTGAAGAAAGTCTAAAGAATTCCGATTCAGAGCTGAACCCCAAACCGTACAGCAGTAGTTGAGTTTCGATAGTATAAGTGCATCTGCAATAGATCTTAAAGCAGTTTTTGGTATGTATTTACTAAATCTATACAACAGACCGAGCGCTTTTGAACAATCCTTCAAAAGACCATCGCAATGGGGTTTCCAACTTAATGCTTCATCCATCTGCACTCCCAGAAGTTTAACACATGAATACTGAGTAATGCTTTTGTTCTTTATACTTAGGTTCAGTGGCTGCGCTACTTTAATCCTTTGGCGACCTCCAATTAGGATACTCTTAGTTTTCTCCACATTTAGCACCAGACGATTTTTCTGGATCCATTCCTCGACATTAAGTAGATCATTATGAAGATTTTCTGATATTAAATTGACATTTTCTGCCACCTGGTATGGAGTGCTATATGGGTGGCTGGTGTCTGATGAAAGTGTTTGAGATCGGGATATTATTTTAACATGAAACAGGTGACCAGCTTGGAGAGACCTGTGGAGGAGGCTATTAACTAACTGCTTCCTAATTTATGCAGGGTTTTACTATAATGTACATTACTTAATTATATAAATATCTAACAGATACTAATTATAGTTTTATTAAATGTTTTATTAAGATCAGTTAAAAATGTAACAAAATATTGGCAAGAACTTCCTATCATAAAATAAATTAACTAGAAATATCGTCACTGTTATAAATATAGTTGTTCATGAAAGCACCCTTATGCATGTTTCAGCTTCATCTGACGATGTAAGTTGCCACTACTTATTTGTGATCCACAGACACTGCAAGTTTCTTTTGCTTGAGTATGTGTTGCATTGTGTCCAGACAGATTTCGCTTACTGTGAAATGCCTTCCCACATTTATCACTCTTAAATTCTTGTAGGTGCTCCTTATGAACATGAGACCTCAGGTACTCTTTATGAGAAAACTCCTTCCCACAGTCATTGCATGTTACATTAATGCAGCCTTTTTCATGATATTTCAAGTCTCTTTGGCATGAAAAAGATTTGTCACATTTTGTGCATTTCTTCTGCAATTCTACCAGACCAGTGTCCAAATCCTCTCTATATTTCTGTGCTTGGTCTCTCCAGTCCTACAATAAAAGGGAAATACATGAAAGTATTAATATATTATTTTTAAATTTTCATTTGTATATTTGTTATCATAAGGCCAGATGCTTTTTCTTGTCGTCAAAGGGGGCCACTTGGGCAAAAATGGTTTCTTTAGCAGACTTCGACACTCTTGTCGTCTCGAGTAACAAACTTTAGTCATTAAATCCTTTTTTTTAAATCCTCAAAAAAGCAAAGGAATCGCAGACAATACTATTAGCCTAGTAATGGTGAAAACAGTTCATTGGCTAATGTTTTACTGCCATGTGAACATATCAAATTTATTTTCAAATGTGAACTGGCAGTGAACATATCACTCAATGAAAACTGGTATTTAATCAACACAGTAAATGTTATGTATTCCACCACAAACCGCTGGCACATAGTATTCAAATATTAATAAGCTTGGGTTTCGTATTGAAGCAACTTTTGAGATTCTGTATATTTCATAGTCTTCCCCAAGTCTACTTACTATCTCCGGCTGGGGAAAAACAAAAAAGATTTCAATGAGCGATATATAAACTGCACTTTTGTTCTTATAAAAGATCATTATTTGCAATAGCATTATAGTATTAGGGATGAGCCGATTGATTGGCACAACCGATTGATCGGCCGATAATCGGCCATTTTAAAATAATCGGGAATCGGCCGATTGTTTCTTAGTTTTTGTTTTTTTTAAGATCAAGCACTCCATATTCACCTTGATTTTGATGTTACTATACGTATTTTTAAAAATTACGCGTCTAGGCGACTGATCGATCGATATAAAAGGCATTTTTGGCATTAATTTTAGAAATTCTAATTTTCCATAGCCGGGCGGGAAAAGTACACAGCGACGGACTTAAACACGATATCGCAGCTTTCGAAAACTTGTTTACACCAATGCCGCTTATAACAATAAGCCTGAACAGCAAAATAAGGATAGTAGAGTGATTTGCTATACACTTTATAACACTTTAGCATACAGTTCGCAAGTTTCTTTCAACTCAGTCAAATTAGTCAACGCAGAATATTTCCTTTTGTCTTTTACACTTTTGTAATCATCTGCCATTCGAAACTGTCGAAAACAATGTATGAATCAATAGCTGTAACCAAAATACCTACTAACGAGAAATAACATGTGCTAAAGACAAAGACAAAGAAAACTTTCCTGTACGATAGTGTCCGCTCCGGACTCCGGAGTGAAAATTGGTCTTCAAACTTACAGTCAGCTCCTCTCACGCCGAATTAATCGGCTTTGGCCGATTAATCGGCCGATTATGTCCCCTAATCGGTCACAGATTAATCGAATCGGCCCTTCTTAGCGATCGGCTCATCCCTAAGTATAAGTATATTTGAGAATGTCACTGTGTATATAAATCTATTTTCTCGTAGATTTCGCTCGTTATAACGAATAACAATATGAAACCATAAGAATGAAACAAATTATACTCACAGCAACTGCTTGATAGAATGCATTCCACCCACTTTATCTTTTTAAAGACGATTTTACTTCGTTGTTGACAGGCATGACAGCCATGTTGCTCTTGTTGACTTCTGTGCGTATATACGTGCGAATGTTCTCAAAACGTGTGGAGTTAATTTAATCGTATTCCGCGTGTTCCGCATATTTAATATCGTATTTCAGATTTACCAGATATGATGCACGATTGTGAGTCCAACTGAAGACCCTGATCGTAACTGAAGACCCTGGCGGTTTACGAAAGGGAAAATTGCTAAGGAAATGCTACACTATCGGGTAAAGCCACATTAAGCATGTGAGAAGGAAAGGAATGGCGAATTTTACAACTTGAGTTTAATTGTGTCACACGTTTGTGAATGATTGGGGTATTATTGAAGCTATACTATAGTATTTTGTGTCAATTGAAATTTAACGAGAAAGGTAAATGGTCATACACTCTGGAAAAGGTTTCAGGAACTATCTGTTGTTGTAAGATACATTCTTTAAACGAAGCCACGAGAAGAGATGTTTGAAATGTTATATTAACTCAAGATACCGAGAAAGGTTGAACGCATTGTCAACCAGCGATTTTGAGCACCTTGACCTTATCTGGAGCTAAACTAAAGCCTTGAATGTTTTACGAAAAATAAATCTGGTGTAGAATTATTGGATGCAAGTAATATTCTTTTGAAAACAATCTATATTCAAGTTCTAATGATTATTAAAGAATAGTTATTCGCACAATTCATACGATTATGAAGTTAGGCCTTTATTCTTGTGTATTTTGAATGTATATATAATTGCGCCAGCTACTGAAGTTTAATAGTTAGTATTAGTGTAGACTACATTGTGACAATTTTATTTACTGTTGTATTTTCAATAATAATTGGAACTGGTAACTGAACGTGCTGATAGAGATTTGATTGTTTTGCAATTTGAGCAATTTTTATGCATTTATCTAGCGAGACATTCAGGGGATATAGACAATAACATTCCATAAGGATGTCCTATAGAGTGACACTAGAGTTTATATTAGAGAAATTGTGTCAACCCATCTAATGATATCATTTAATGTATTCATGCATAAATTAGCATACACCATTTTTTTCAAAATGGCAGACGACTGTTGAAGTTTGTCACAAATTTTCTCAACAACTAAATGCAATGGACAAGGGAAACTATGAAATTAAGTATTCCCTAGCCATGCTCTATAAATATAAGGAATAAAAAATTTCTTGTTTTCTTGCAGCAAAATTGATGAGCAAAGGTCAGCATGCGTACGTAATGTAAATTAATCGAGTTTAAAAAATGTCTTTTGAGTTATATTATAAAAAAAATAGAATACATTTTTCCTGTGTTTCTATACACTTATAGAAACACTTGTGGGAGTTTGGGAGAACTCGAAATAACGTGCAAAAACTTGCCCTACGGGATCGTTTTCCCACGGATTATTTCTCCCAAAATCCCACGCGTGTTTCTATAAGTGTATAGAAACACGGAAAATGTTTTCTATTTCTTAAATATTATCTTATAAATATTTGTAATCTACTTATTCCCTGAAGATAATTCAACACAACATCTAGTGAAGACCATTTTAACAGGAGTCCCAGATTGTTGAATAAAAGTTGTCTAAGTCAAGAAATCTACATTTATTCAAGGCCCACCCCTGTATAGGGCTTAATTATCAATGACCCATCCCTGAGGTCCACTCCTGCATAAACATTTATGATAATTCTGTGACAATTAAGTTCTGAGCAAAATCATAACCAAGAGAAAAGCCACCCTCCCCCATTTTCTCCCCAGATTTAAACTTTTCACAAAAACAGTTCTGAAGACCATTGGGGGAATCCTTCAACTAGAACACCGACACAATTTTTAAGGGGATTTTTTTCAAAGCGGAAATACTGTGTAACTTTCGTTTTCCTAACAATGTCAATGACAATGCATATATAAACAGTACTGTTGTTTACGTTCACACTTCAAACGTAATTATTTATATCACAGATCAGAATTTACATTTATTTTAAAATATTATACATCCAAATACAATTATATCCCCTCAATTCAAGGTATACTGTAAAGTTTAAATTAACACAACTATTGTGACTGCAGGCTTTGCAGCACGTTTATATGATTCCGTTTATATTATACCATGGAGGTTATAATATAAAATAATCGTATACTATAGTCTACACTGTTTTGATAGTTCATAATACAGATTACAGATCGAATACATGCAGTGTACTAGATATATCCAGCCATCGACTTGCACAAGTTATTGACATTGCCACATTGCCATTGGCCCTATAGTTTATAAGGCTATAGTTGTATTTGAAATAATATAGCCTTTAAACTGCTACCACATTTACCTTCCTTGTCATTTACATAATCTGCAAACTCGCATTTGAGATACAGTCTTTAAATATTTTGTCATAATCATATTCTCGAAAGCAAATGTCAAATAATAATGCTCAGGAAGCGAAAATAAGTGAATTTCTACAATCCTTCCCATTGATTATCCAGTACTGAAGGAACGTTGGTAAGTCAGTTATAATGACTGATTTCTCTCCGGTTCATCGACATATAGTTATACTATATATTGATAATTTGATATAATGACGTCTTGTCGCTAGACTCGCTACACCGCATGTGTACGAATCTCGCAGTCACCTCGCGGCCACGCACTTGATAGCAAAATGTGAAGTCCTGTCTTGAAGGACTAAATCACTAAATGTTAATGAATTTAAAAAGAAACATAAATTGTATGCACCCCCCGGAAAGTTTACACTATGATTGAATGAATGACTGACTCGTTTGAATTTTCGCCACTCACCACAATATTACACTAAAAATGGTATCTTATTGGAAAGTGATCTTGAATTTGTAACATTTATCTCATGTTAAAGCTATTAAAACATGATCAGAGATGACCCGCCCCTGGAGTATTGCACATGTATTGCGCACTTGGCCAACCCCTTTTGTAAGCATGAAAATAATGGTCTACCCCTCTTTCTCCCCAGCCCCCCTCCCTATACTTTATGACCAGTCCCTGATACAAATATTACACATATTTAAAAATAATTTTGGGGGTTTATAGCAGTACTTTTATAAGTACGTAATTGAGATTACTTGAATGTTTATACATCAAAAGACATGCCTAAATTGTCAAATATCCTACATAAAAAATTTATAGAACTTTTCTGTTTACCTGAAATTTGCTTCTGCTTGAGCAATCAAACTAATCGAAGAAGTAACAGGTTGAACAGGCATTGGTCATGCTGGAGCAGCGGTATTTAGTATTACTATAAACTGCTGTGTTGTAGCTGAAGGCAGTGTCACTGGTGTTCTTCTTGGATTTTGTGTGCTACTACTTGCTGACTTTGTGGCTGGCCCTACTGTCCGTTATTTACACTAATTTCTTCCACGGTGCTCAAAGCAGCCCTAAGGATGCCTTTAAGCTCATCCATTTTATATATATGTGTACAAAATGAGGAATAGTCGGAAAAAAGACTGAAAACGTGGGAAAAGCAATGGATTATGGACCAGTTTCACTGACTAGTTGACATCCTTTAAAAGAACACGAGTTTGGCCGTGTCGAGTAGTCGATACACAATGAGTCGAAGAGCAACACAACAAGTTTAAGAATCGACATGACGAGTCAAAGAGTCGACACAAAGAGTCAACACGATGAGTCAAAGAGTCGACACCAAGAGTCGAACAGTTGACACCGTCGGAAGCAATAAAAGCGTCTCATTCGTCTTGGCACCATTCAGCCTGATGGTATCAATGAGCGCCTCTCCTTCATCTAGCTCATTCTTTTCTCTTAAATACTTCTTACATACTTTCCTCTATATCCCATCTTCCCTTCCCTTGTACGACATTTATAGCGCTTTGATAAGTGTAACGCCTGTGTGCAGGCCTTCGACCCTATAATCGGGCCGAAGCCTGCATGCAGTCTATATCTTTACATATTAATTCTATTTTGTTATGATTTTTATGACTACTTTATTTTCATTGGTTAATATTTTGTTTGATGTAATGTGTTTATCTGTCTACTAATTTCTCCTGACGAAGGGCTTTAGCTCGAAACGTCGAGATTTTGTTTATATCTTTTAGGCACACGCGAAGCAACCCTTAATTTGTTGTAGACAGTGATGTTGTTATTGCACTCTCAGCTTTTCACAGAACACCCGGTATCCAGGAGCTATGGCTCGAATTTGGAGTGGGGAAGCATTTAAAGTACATTCTGATGCACAAGATTGCAACTTCTCTTGGACCTCACACTTCCACTGCTTTTCTGTTTTTTTTCACACATTTAGTGGCTGTGATACCACCTCCTGATTTAAAGTAAAAGGTAAAAAATCATTTAGTGAAACATGGAATGCCTAGTTTAACTCCAGTGTTCAAAAGAATGGCAACATCTGAATGAGATATTAGTGAAGCAGACAGAGACCTTTTAGAACAGTTTGTTGTTGCTCTGTATTGTACCACATTTGGCATTGTGACATCCTAATGAGTCACTGTGCCAAGTTTCAGAATGTGACCACAATTTGAAGGATTGTTTCGCCTAACAGCTCTACTACAGTTCATAGTCATATGAGAGCTCTAGGGGCCCATTTTTTTACACACCCTTTCCAAAATACACACAATACTTTATGAAGCCTTGCTTCAGCTAATATGAAGCCTGCGTGTATATTCTTGTTGCTGTAAACTCCATGACTATTCGTTTGGCAAAGCTTTCAACACATAAGCCCAGATCTTTATCAGTGCAAGTAATATGGTCTGGGTTACATATAGAAAGCATTGCCATGTTTACATTATGAAGTTTTACACAAAACAATTGTTCTCTTAATTAAACCATGTAATCTTTGCATGTGCAAGCTAAAAATGTGCAAGCATCTGCAACACAAACAATTTCCATCCTTTAATGATGTTTTTATAAAGGTTTTCACGTTGCCTGTCAGAAAACTTAAAAATTGGCTCTTACCCATTATAATTATTTAAAAAAAAATTATTTGTAGATTTTACTTTTAATTAGTGTATTTTATTTAGGACAACCACTTAAAAGTCATTGTGCAATTCCCTTGACGATTTGCTCTGGTTGCAAGAATTTATGACAAGTGGCAAATTAAAGTCATAGAATAGGAAATGACTAGAAGGGCCACTTGAGGCAGAACCTTTGAAGTTCTTGACACTGCGCATGTCGCATTACGCATGTTCATTACCATTATTCTAGCCAGTCAATTGCATTTTCTGACCAGTAAACACGCTGAACTGGCTGGTCTGCTATTATTCTGGCCAGATAACTGCATAAAAATAGGGTGTCACGTTGCACTGCTGAGTGGCCTTTCTGGTCATTTCCTATTCTGTGTTAACATTAGCAAAGGCCTGCTATATTTTGGGGCGGAAACCATTCCCTTTTCATCATAACCCTTATCCATGGGTTAAAGAATGTGAGGAACATATGTTTTCCGAATGAGTTCTTTGCATCTAAACAGGTTAGTTGTGCAGATACTATTTGTTAGTCTGGGGCAAGTTGTTTCAAAATTGGTTAGTTTAATCCTGGGTGAATACACAAACTATAACAGTGAGCACAAATTGTTATTTGAACATCCAGAACTTGTACTTTTTCAATGTTTACTCTTTCTTTACAATATTATGTTCTTGAACTGTCGGTGCCACTGTAGGTGGAGACGATAACAAACTGCTGCAAAATATCAGCAAAACTTCGACGTTTCGAGCAAAGGCACTTCATCGGGAAGTTAGTCACTAACTTCCCCATGAAGGGTCTTCACTCTAAATGTTAAAGTTTTGCTTATATTTTTCAGGTAGTTGAATACCCTTCACAGCGCAGCAATATTATGTTCACCTGATTTTGTATTCGTTGTTACAGGACTCACATATAGGCAATGCACCTCATTAAATACATTTGTAGTTTTCCTACCTCTGCCAGTTGACGTCAAACCATTTTGCGAATATAGCATATATGCCAATAAGCAAACTACTGTTGTTGGTTTTATGACTGTTAACGCTAAGGGTTCCGAGGTCTTGCCAAGACTAAGCAATATTCCGACCTGTGGCTTCTTTCATGGTGAACATGTTGAACAATTGCACAAAATTGACTTAATCCTGTTTAGGCCATTGAAAGGAATATGTGGCTTAACAAGAGAAGTGATTGTTGGACTCATTGCCAATCTAGAAAGTCGTCTGCTACCGAGACAACAATGTGAGGAAAGATCTATCCAACCAGAGCACCCAAGGTCATCATGAACTGATGATGTTGAAAATTTTATTTCCCTATTACACGAGATGTTGGGTGATATCTTCAATTTAAAGAGATTCTTTAGCAAGCAAAACAAGATCTTAAACGAGTTCAATAAGAGGATTGATAACGACCTGCAGTTCTACTATTTTACAGGGCAAAAACCAGGTATTCCACGTTTGAATTGCCATCCTTTAATGAACCATCTGGGCTGGCAATTGTTGAAAGGTTGGATAAAGTTCATTTATCCAGAAGAGGAGACCCTGGTATATTTGTTGCAAATTGTGCATCACTTCCTCAAAAGGGCTAGCTAACCGCAAGGCAAAAGTTCATTGAGCTCCTGTGGTTTTGCCACCAGTACAAGAACTGTTCACAACAGGACATACATTCAATTAAAGTCTTGTATTATCATGTTATATTTACCATTCAAAACCAACTGCTGTACTGTGATATACTTCAACTCAGCTAACACACCTTTATCAACCCATTAATGTCCAATACTTTTCTGTAAATGAGTATAACCGTCTGGTGTTACAGTTAGACACAGTAAAATAGCACAGTAGGGTGCAATAGGGTGAATTGCAGTCTAATGCATTTTCACAGAGAAGATTGAGTTTGCCTAATTAACTTGCTTGGCCGGCTGTACCACCCCAGCTGTTTAGGATATTTTTTAGCATCTACATGCCCAGAACAGCTCAAAATTGCTTTGCTTTTTGGATTTAATATTGGACAAATTATTTCCATGTCACAAATTTTACTCAAACAACTTCATTTTTATCGCACTGAAACTTTTGATGAGATGATTGAGTGATGGGACTCAGGCCTAGTTGGGACTGTTTAATGGTCCTGCAAAACAAAACAGAATACTAAGAAACATCACAGCTTAATGGGTTAATGAAGTTTAATATGTTGAAATACATCGTAAAGTACTTTGGACAACTGGCAAATTCAGGAAGACAACAACACCCACAACGATGCATTTTGTGGCATGTATTTTGGGCAAGGAAGTGCTCAAACAGTCTAGAGGCTCTAGCGAACCTACGTTTTTACCTAGAGGAGACAGAGGTCCTCTAGATGGCAGAGGGTTGAGCCAGCTCTGGCATGTTCAGCGAGTTGAGACCTGATGGTCTAGAGACCACCATTAGTTATACTGGGACAGTAAGGGCACTCAAGACCTGACAGAGCATGCAAAAACTGTAGGTTATTCTAGAGGAGATGGTGGGCCTCTAGATAATCGGGGAGACGGCGGAACCCGTCCAGGTCAGTCAGCTCATTGAAATTGAGTCCTAGTTGGACTTGGTGACCAACCATTGGTGCAGGGTACTCAACTATGTATGACTGACCCATCCAGTCTCTAGGTCAGGTCATTAGGTCGCATTTACGACCTGCATGACCTGTAAAATGCACTTCACTTCACCAAAGGACAGCACTTCCCCACCATTATTTATTTATTTCTTTGAACAATTTAGTTACAAATTTACAAGTTATATATAGATAATCTTGGAATATATTTGAGCATCTAAATTCAATTGATAGATCAGTACTCGGCTCTGCCTATGGGGAGGTGGGTGGTTTTTTTTGTGTATTTCTTATGTAAAAATTGCTTATTATTTTTGTATTATTTATGAATTAAAATCTTTATCGTGAATTGATTTATTCTAAACTGTTGAAACGCAGTGGCATAATTTCGCTTTACGAGAACCGCATTCGAAATATCAAGCTGCATACAAGACTGCTATAAGTTTTGCACAAAGTCGCTTTTAAAGTGTATAGAGTATCTAGTTATTGAAATTTTTTTTATATCTTATTCGAGCAAATGTACGTTCATGTTAAAATCGCTAGTCAAAGCTATCGCCGATAGAATATTAAATATTTTACTAACAAAGTTTAATTAACGTGATTGTTGTCGTGCTTGATGCATTAATTCCAGAAGCTCAATTCTTTAGAGGATAGTCTCTGTAGCGTAGCCAGCCGGCCGATTTAGTCCCGCTATGCAAATTTGTTCATGTTCATTGATGGTGAAAACAATCAATTTCTAAAGAAATGAATAATGATAATGATTTTACATTTGCATAGCGGGACCAAATCGGCGGGCTGGCCATGCCACTGTGTCATAGTCTATAAAACCTTTCAATTCTTACGACGAGAACTCTAATATCTCCATAGGATGTAACTGCATCTTTTCACAAATGAGTGACAGCACAATCCTTTTAGCTTTGCCAGTCATGCTACGTCACGTTTTAAAATTGAAGTATACTAAATCTGTTTTAATAGGCTTCCAAAAGTTCACTTTTTGGTGAGCGTACACGCAAAGGAAACGTTGCATACGTATAATATGTATAACTAATCTGTGTACGTTAATGTGTGGGGGCATAAAATATCTTAACTATTTGAATGTGTGTTCCCTAGTTTAATAAGCTAACACCTAACAGTAACCTGCTTTATGGCGGTAATCGAGAATGTTCAATGGTATAGAAAATACCCATACTAAGGAGCTAAGGGTTTAATCAGTCGTATTTCCAAACGCTTTCAAAGATGTGTATATAATGCTACGACTCCAGTAATCCCTGCAAATGGTCGATGATATATTAATACATAAATATATATTTTCATCCATACCTTATACTAATTAGAACTAATTAAAAATGCACAACAATTGCATAATATCACTTTATACAGACTCTCAATAAATCGACATGCACGTTACATAAACTCTGTAGCACTGTAAATGCTAATTAGGAAGGGTGGAAGGAACTCCCTTCCTCTAAGGTGTGCACACACGTCATATTTTAGATTTGGCTGATTATAAGATCGCAACGTCATGCAAACCTGTAGTATAAATAAACCTGAAAATGCCCAATAAATTATTCTTCACTCCTATTTTTTGTTTTTCGTTTTGGTTCAACAAAAGAGAAGGCTCGGAACGTTACGTGTAAAAGCGCAGACTTCATTTTAATATTATCAATTTCAGAGGAAACAGAATAAATCAATAAATGTGGGCGAAAAACATATCAAGTGTTAAACTAATATTTCTGTAATTTGCATGTATTGTTTGTAGTCAGATTCTTAGTTTAAGTTTAATGCATCAGTCAATTCCACCATTGACCACCCTCCCCCACCCCCTCCTTGGCTACCCACAGGCATTTGCAAGCTTTCTTTGTCCATGCAGGGCATACTATTTTCCCGGGGGAGGGCATTTATTTACCGACGGGGCATTTGTTTCTCGATTCGGAAAGGATTGTGGTCTCTTCAGCGAACATGTATGTGCGCTGTCACAGCATATCTTTTTAAAATGTTAATGAATATAAATGAAGTATTTGTGCCATACGCCAAACAAATGGATCTTGTGAAGAAATGGCTTAAAACGACATTTAATTCAGAATGTAAAACTTTATGTTAAGTCTGCATGCAAAGCCTTGACCATTTTGCAGTTTCGTCATGGCATTTTGACAAAATCTATGTGTTGGTGTGGTGTGCTCCGGGACCGGGCAATTTGTCATCATTTTTTGCCCAAGAGTGGGCCATTGTTGCGCCTTTTCTGCCCAGCCCCAGGGAATTGAGCGAAAATATGTGCATATGCCCGGGGTAACCTAGGTGGGGGTGGGGTGGGGGGCAATGCTAGAATTGACTGATGCATAATAATGGTATGAATTGAGTGGAGTGCAATTTGGTCTGAAATCAAATGCGTGATTAAAAAATAGCACGACCGCAAAGCAGGAGTTGGCTGATAAATAATACTGGCATAAATTGAACTGAGTGGAGTGCAATTTGGTCTGAAATCAAAGGTGTGATTAAAAAATAGCACGACCGCAAAGTGGGAGTGTGACACGTCCTCCCCATCCCTCCCCTTCCCAATGTTCAACAATTATATGTTCAAGTCATGTTGAGTTAGAACAAATATCTCAAAGACCAGTTGGGCAATTTGAAGAGTTTGCTAATCAAATATACAACATTTTCGGACATAAATCTTCCTCCTAAAGTGCATGAAATGCCGTTTCTGAGACTCTACATTTCAAACAATTTCCAGAGGAGCATGCCCCTATACCCTCTAATAACCTCGTACCTGCAGCACTCCATACCTGTGGATTCCTGCAGAGCCCCCATAAACCTTTTTGGTTTCAGCTGCAGGGTTGGTAGATTGGCCTCTTGGAGGACAAATATCTCGAATTTGGCTTCTTTGTTTTTCATTTGGCCACGAAAAAAAGGTTTGGCCTTTTGGTTCCTTTTTGGCCTCTTCACAGTTTACAAGAATTTTGTAAAAATTTGTTTGATTCTTAAGTATAAAACATTTATTGTATTCAAGTTATTGCATTTTCAAGTTATACCATTGTCAGAAAGAACCTGGTTATAATTCTAGCCAATCAGAATTGATGAAACTCAGCCAATTGTAAGGTTGATAAACCATAACCAATCATAATTCATCATCGCACTACATTCGCAGAGGTCCGAATTTGGCTTCTTTTTGATCGAACAATGTTTGGCCTCTTTTGGTAAAATTAATTTTGGCTTCTTTTTGATCGAACAATGTTTGGCCTCTTTTGGTAAAATTAACTTTGGCTACTTTTTGTATGGTATTTGGCTGCGAGCAAGCTCTGAAGCCTACCAACCCTGTTCAGCTGGCCCCTTTGCGTTGTGTCCTTGTTGGCAAGTCGAACCACACCCAAGTTACGCTCCTGGTTGGGAAGCGAGTGGGACAAACTATGGCAGGGTTTTGGGCAAACTGCAACAAACCAAGTCAGACAGTCCAATTACACCTCTGTTTATAACTGGCATACTGAGAACGTTTCCACTGGGGGGGGAATGGGGGGGGTGCTCCTTCCAAAATTTACCGACTACCCTGGGCAAAAAAGCGATGTTAGTTGCTAAGCCTTGTTAATAGTCTGTCACACATTTTGGTTCAGCAAATTGTTATATTGAGCCATACTCTAGGGGGTCTGTTCCCCCAGAAAAAGTTTGAATTTTTGAAGGCTCAGAAATGCATTTTCCATGCTTTCTGAGAGGATGTTTAATAAAAAATTGTGAAGTTTTTACACCTAAGTATTCAAGATTTTAATGCACTTTTTAACTTTTTACAACTCCCAATTCATCCTCAAGTTTTGAAATAACATTTGCTCCGTATACAATTACAAGCGTCAGTGAATTCGTTTTGTTCCTTTTGATATATACACAATGTGAAAGTAACGACAAACTATTAGAGATGAGTTGATTGTAGTTGGCTCTGCAAGAAATAGCTAGATTATGAACAAAGGTACAGTCCAGGATGAGAATGGAGAGAATGCCCAATATGCAAAAAAGTAATGGATGTACGAAGTCTACCAAGACACCAAAGGGACATTCACAAAGAAGTAATTCCAACTAATGTTTGTGTAGATGAAACGAGGGGGATATATATGGTGCGCAAGAGTTCTCATGGAGGTGTAGCGTTTCCTGTTCATGTTCAGAAATGTGTTCGGTCTCCTGCTAAACAAAACCCTTTTGTGAAAACGACAATTTCATGGTTTATATGAAAGTCGCTTGGAGAAGTGGGACGAATGCCATTGAGTGTCAGCACATTAGGGAAGTCGGTGTAAAGACAACATATAAGGAAAAGGTGGAACTTCGCGAAAGTGATCTGAATGACATTTCACATGATGGAACATTCAAAATATTATAAGAATTGACCAATGCTTATCGCTTTCTCAAGCAGCATCAGAACACAATGCAGAGTTAATTGTGAGTTTTGAAGATGGTGAAAGATATATATCCACTTTTCTGTATATGATGGTGGCATCCACTACTATTCCAAAGTGGGTAGTGTTATCATAACTTGCGATCTAAGAAATGGTTATCTAGACTGTAGGTGTTGTTGTCACAAACGTAGCTGCGTACACAAGGCAATTTGTTTGTGGTATTTGCATGGTGTTGAAAGTTGGAGCAGTTCTGTGGTATTGGTGAAGACAACAGTAATGATGAGTTAGGAGTGCCAAATGATGAACAATGAACAACCATTAGGAATAGATCCGATGTATGAAGCAAGTGAACTCTTTTATCCACCTACTGACGAAAGTACTGTTGCAAATATGTGCAAGTATCTAAAAGAATATAAAAGAATCCCTTTGTCTGCTAATCGTGATAAGACAAAAGCCGTTCCTCTGTGATACACACACACGGAAAAGGAATGCCAATTTTGCAATGTTCGTCTTAGCAAGCCTATACGAATTACCACAAAGGCCACGGTAGTGACAATGGATTTTGTAATAACAAATGCAGAAATGATACAATTTTAATGATACATTTCTTATGAGATTGGACGTGTGTATCTATTTAACAGACCGACACAGTATCTATGTCACATCCCCATTGGAAACGCAACCAAAGTTTCGGAGCGAAGTCTAAAAACAAAATTGAATAGTCGAACGATCCTTAACGCTTTTCTTCATTTTGATGCCTTAAGTTGTCACGAATACAGATTCAACTGTTCTATTTGTGGTCATCATCCTAGCATCATCATTGTGGATCTTAATCGCAAAATTTTATTCCAATGGCCTGCGGAATCATTGCGTCTACTAGCAGACTACCAGCAGAATACTGAGGAAAATGATGTTGTTGATTGCAAAACGTTTTGGACGAATGTTGAATTATCAATGATTGTTTGCGGGTTTCCTGGAGCTAACATGCAAGAATTTCTCGTTCTACCTGAATTGCTCAACTGGGCACCTTTTATTGGCAGCAAGACACGAAGTAGTAACATTATTTACAACACTGAGCATAGAAAGGTCAGGATAGAAGATGGAGAATTGAAGAAGATTGTCGAGAAGTAACAGAAGAACGATTGCTCGAGGTGCTTCATCATCAGTCCACTCTCAAACAAACACGATCATTTGCCAAAAAACTTGGCTTGAATGGAGACGGCAGCAAGCTAGATATTATAATGAACATTCAAAACACAGTTCAGAATATTGAGGAACAATTAAAGAAAGCTTTCAACAAACTGTGGGGATGCTCTGGTGGCTGGGCATCTGGAACGTGTCCACATGGGGTTGTATATGCTTTGAAATTTCTCATTTGCTCGGAGAGTCCCCATGATTATGTCGACATTTTATTGTCTATGAAACACCAGCCAAACATCACTATAGTTGATGTTGCTAACCTGATAGCAGCCCACGGTAATAATCAGAAGAAATAAATGTTTTCACCTTACAATGGTATGCTGACGGAGCCAACATCTGAGAATGTGGAAAAAGGAAAGGTGGGCGGACTCGACATCTCCTTGGATTGGTTGAATAGTGTGCAAGATGTGGTAAACCAACAGCATACAGTGCATCCTATTACCGGGTCAAATGCCCACTATTGTCTGTTTGACAGGTTTCACAAGGGCAATTGCAAAAAATAATGTGAAGTATTGCGCAGAGTAACGCACGTTCGCCAGTTGAACGGTTTGATCAATATGTGGGGGCAGGAGCAACTTTATAATGTCTTCAACAAAGATAACCGTTTTCTAAACTCAATGAAGCCTGTAAACCACATTTTCTTGTTCATGTCAAACATCGACTTGTTAAATGAGCGAATTAACAAAAAAAGCACCCAGAACATCGAGCGGTTATCTTCCTTCATGTTAACTGAAGGTCAGTTTGGATTTGTCTTAATTGACAAAACAAGAAAAGTATCGGCGACGGCGACAGCTATTTCCACCGACCAATCAAACATGTCAGATTGTATCCCGTCAGAGCCCTAAGTCACAGAGGTTAAGAGACTGAGACTGACAAGTTCTCAAATTGATTTAACGGACTGCCCAAGTACCCCCGAGAGTAACACCAGCAACACATGTGTGTTTTCTCGTCGTCCTGCGATGATGGTCATCTAATGTCCCAATGCAAGAAATGTAAAAGGTGGTTCCATAGCAGTTACGAGCATGGATATTTCAACGATCCAGAGTGGAAGTGTTGCAATTGCATCAAACGAGAAGAAACCAGAAAATGGAAAGAGGCGCGACGAAAAGGCAAGGGAGGGCTAAGTGTTTTGTTAAATTTTGTCAAGCAGCTATGAAATACAGTGAGCATGACGAGTGTACTGGTGAGAGATTGTCCAAACCAAAACTTGGCATGACTTACGCTCATGGTGAGTTTATGTTCATCGTTATCTTTAGAGAAACACACGCAGACAAACTGACTGTATTTAAGACGCTGATCCATGAAATGGTACATGCAATCATGCTACAGTGGACCATCAAGGGAAGATCACATGGGAAAGAATATAAAAATCTTCAGGATTTTGCAACCCAAAGTCCAGGATTTTGCAACCCAAGCTTCAGGAATTTGAAAAACCGTACTGCGATTTAGTGATCTACGAACAGGATATATTTAATGCTAAATCCTAGCTAGGTATGAAGTATTTTAGTATGACCTATCATAGCTATAGGAACACCCTGCTCTTCAAGTGACCTCGAAACCTGTTTTCCACTTCAACCACTAACATACTCCGTAGGATTTTCTTTAGTGCAAAATTAAGTAGTTCAACCCAATTGCTCAGTAACAAAATAAATACGCTGTTTCGGTACGATACCAATCTAGTACCAAGGGTGACCGGGTACGTGGCTGGTATGATGCTTAGTAGCGTAGTCAAAAACAAGCTTAAACAAACACTTCTTTGCCCAACGAAAATGTCTTAAATTACTATCTGTTTGAAACCAAGGCTAGGTTTGTTTTTAAATCGTTGACAGAGGGGGGGGTGGCATTGACGAGAAGGGACCTAACGAGAAGCTGGTATATTGAAGATGTGCAAACCTGGAGAGGAGTCTGGGGTCCTCCCCCGTCTGGAAGTATTTCTCCATAAAATTTACGTATTCTTGAGTCTCTGACAATTTTTGATACAATCTTTTATATATCCCATTTAATATAACAATTAGTTACAATGTAACAATTAGTTCGTTCAAATTGATTTTGATGGTTACGAACATTTGAAATGTTTATATTTGTATATGAACTTCACATGCAGTTCTTGCGCTGTTGGGTGTATTTTTATAAAATACTATTAAGTTAGGACTACGGGCTGTATATGTTACATATACAGGCTGTATGTTACATATACGGGCTGTATGTTACATATACGGGCTGTATGTTACATATACGGGCTGTATGTTACATATACGGATTGAATGTTACATATACGGGCTGTATGTTACATAGACATACATATATATATATACGGGCTGTATGTTACATGTTATATATATACGGGCTGTATGTTACATATACGGATTGCATGTTACATATACAGGCTGTATGTTACATATACGCTCTGTATGTTACATATACGGACTGTATGTTAGATACGGGCTGTGTGTTACATATACGGGCTGTATGTTACATATACTGGTAAATGAAGAAAGGTTTATCCAAAAAGGAAAACTGATAGAAAAAGCATTCAGCTTTTAGTTGGCAAAGTTAGCCAACACACTTTTTTCCTTTAGTTTAAAAATTATTGATTTTTGAAGACCTGCTATGCCTATGCATATATCTGTCCAAATTTCCCTTTGCAATGTCCCAACAGAGACAAGGTCAAAGCAAACGCAGACGAAAATTTAAAATGTTTTTATTGTCTGGGTAAATAACGAAAAGTTTATCCAAAAAGGAAAACTGATAGAAAGGGTATTCAGCTTTTAGTTGGCAAAGTTAGCCAACGCACCTTTTTCGTTTTAGTTTAAAAATTATCGATTTTTGAAGACCTGTTATGCATATATCTGTCCAGATTTCCCTTTGCAATGTATCAATAGAGACAAGGTCAAAGCAAACGCAGACGAAAATTTAAAATGTTTTTAATGGGAAGAAAATTTCTTTGTTTAAAACAGCTTGTGCATGGGTATATGATCAAACGCGCCCAATTGTTCGAAAAACATGTGAAATGCTCAAAAACATTTTGGGGAGTATAGAATGATAAATATCAGCTCCAAAGCATATCCAAGTTATATAAATTTGGGTTTTTCCTATCTACTTCTTGAATAAAAATTTTCATGACACTTGCCAGAGGCTCGTGCATGCGCATTGAAAAAGTGGGGACAGGATCCCGCGAGAGTTCCATATCTGTATGACTCACTGATCTTAAATTAGACTGGATAGTGCATCTATTGTTTAGAGTTGAAGCCGGAAGTAAGGCTGCAGCGGCCATGTTGTATGGCCTCACTTGGCAGCAGATTTCTATATATACGCTTCGAGAAGTAAATTTGAAGACTTTTAACCCTGAATCGAGGAGTAAACAAATGTTTTGCGTCGTGTTAACGACGCTAAACAAATGTTTTGCATCGTGTTAACGAGTGCCAGGAGTGAAGTTGTATGAACCAGACTCGTCCATGGAGGCCAACATGGCAAGGGTAAGATGATATTTAAACGTTGGACCATTTAGTTAAGAATACTGACTGAGATTACAAACGTCCAGCGACAAATCTGAACATCTATTTCGCTGATAATAAGGAATTGTATCTTGTCATTGATTTTTTTGTTAGCAGTTTCATGCTTTTGTTGCATATTTAGGGCACTGTCTGAAGAGCTCTATGATCAATCAGAATATCAGATATTACACATGTATTGCTGGTTGAAAAGAACCGACTTGTTTAACTTGTTTTGGATTATTTATTGGATAACTTTGCTGTGGTTTCCTTGCCATGATGATGATACAGCTGCATTTTGCAATAGCAATTGATAATTTCTTTAATCAGGCCATAAACATAGTCATTAATGATGACACATCAAAAGCACCAAGAACAATGTCTTTACAGTGCTGATGAGGAAGCTTTGCAGCAGTTGTTGCCAGCATTCTTTGAAAGCATTTTTCACTTTTCTCACAAACAATGATGCTGTGGGAAGCAGCCCTATATAAAGTATCCCTATTTTTCAATTGCAGGCATTGGGAAGACAGAACCTGGGCCAAGAACATTGCAGCACTTCTGGCAGGGGAGTTTCATTTGGATTCTTCTAATTAGATACTTCTAAATTTGAGAAATAAATTGTCTTGTAAATATTGATACTGATCAGACTAAAGGTGCAAGACTTCATATAACTGGTACAATTGGTGCTTATTTTTTTGAATATTTATCCACTTACTTAATAAATGACGCTGGTGTTCTGAATCTATCTATATTTTGCCCCCCAAAGTCAACACCCTGACTATGCCACTGTCTTGCAGCCTTATTCTTCCAATTTTCTTCTTTTTGCGCAGCCATAGTATAGCACCCAGCCCCTGGAATTGACGTGTGGTGAAACATTCTTAAATGTAACACACAAGTAAAGTGTGGTGAAACATTCACCTCCAGGATTGAGATCCTCAGCATATTGGGCTTGATTGGTATTTAATACAGTGTGATTGATCAACTATGGTTTGATATACAGGGTGTATCAATATGGAGAAAAAATGAGCAAATAAATTGTTTGTCGAAATTGCATATTTTCATTAGGACTTAAGTTGATGAATTTCACTTCAATAAAATAAACATCTTGTAAACCAGCTCTAAACTCATTGTTAAAATGACACATTCGTGATTAATTGCAAATATGCAATTTCGACAAACAATTTTTATCGGGCTCGTATTTGCTCATTTTTTCTCCATATTGGATGAAAAACGTGTCATTCAACAGCTAAAAGCCTGATCTTTATGATTATGAAAAAATTACATTCATGCACCGAGCAATTAACGCACAATGGCATGCTAAAGTTGGATTACCTTTTTTTTGATACACCCTGTATAATGAAAATATACAACACAACGACATTTGGGTTGTTAATGATCTTTCATTTAATAATTTAACATAACTATTGTAAAGAGCAATGTCTAAACTTGCATATTGACTATTGTTCTCTTGATGATTGATGCAGGAGGCTTCAAACTTGTATTGTCTAAAATACATCTGAAATACAACATACAAAACTATTTTGAACATTTATGTACAGATATTTTCAAAGCAACTTTGGCCACAAAACATATGGTATACAGTACATTTCATCTCGTATTTCATTTAAAATACAGCACATCAGATAATGTCAATGACATTGGCTCCCTTTCAGTTTAGTTTTATTCTTAAGCTGTTATAAGCACAACTCAGCTAGCCAAAGAACTGAAGTACTTTCAAACTAAAGCTTTGGCTGTAAACAAATTTGCCAGCCCAAGCACATCTCATGTTTAAAATCTGACAGTAGTATTAATATTTATGCACTTCAAATTGCCGAGATTGGTTGTGCGCAAGCTAATTAAACTTACATAATCACTCAAAAACGTTAAACAATTAGTGCTGCAATACTGTAAGTAGTAACTGATTGTTTCATTATACAACAATAATTGTAATCTGCAGAGTATAATGCTGCGTTCAGACGATCTGTCGCCGGGCTCTGACATTTCGTCAAAATCAGTGGTCAAAATAACAAATTATTTACTTACGATTTAGTTTCTTTCAACATTCAAATGTTCTTCATACTTCTCTGATGTGTGCTTGTTCTTAAAATACCAGATTTTACTTGATTTCTTCGCATAATTTTCCACAAGTCTTTGTTATAGCTTTGTCCTATGATTGTCGAAGACGAATTCTAGCTAGCTGAGGTGTTTTACAACTTCTAGGCTGAACCTGTAACCTTCGAATTTCAACCAATTTAGACTGAATTTGTTATAAAAACGATCTAACTTTCTTTCACCATGTCGTCAAGACTGTTGGCGTGTCAGAGAGAAACAATCGAGTCATTTTGAAGCAGATGTCAACTACTTTTTTGGTGTGTTATCAAAACGTTTAACACATTTGTGTGGTTTGCAAACATCTGAAGGGACAAATAGTCAATTAAGAATTCTTTCAAAATATGCTTTAAAATTATAGCATGAACTGAGTGAACAAGGTGAAATTAAATTTTCCCAACAATTACAATTATGTAAAAGTGGACCTGACATATAAAAAAATTTCGTTTAATTCAGATATCAAAAACCGGGTGGAAGTGGACAAGTATTCTATATGTTTGGAACTCAATGATTCGGTTCAATCTGAAAAATTAAACTTTTGTTACTGCAATACTGGATGTTGTTTAAGCTTTAATATAAACCTTCATCACATTGTTGAAAATGTTTATTGAGTATCAGCTTGAAACACGTGCTGACAAAACTATTTTGAAAAATTATTCAATGAAGGTAATGGAAATTTGAAGTCGGGTTGTGTTCCAAAGAGTTCCAACTGAAACCAAACAAATATTAAAGCTTCTCATTACGGCAGTTTTAAGTAACAAACAAAAACTAGGGTGCTATAAAACAATGTTTTATGGTGCTATAAAACAATGTTTTATGGTGCTATAAAACAAACGAGTTGTAGGCCTATAAATAATAGATTATTGGGAAAACACAATGTTGATGGAAAACAGTGGAATAGTATCTTGTGTGACAGGGTATCCATTCAAAATGTGCAAGTCAGAAAATACATTCTGCTCCAGTCATACCTTAATTACAGTATTACAGTATTAAATTATGAATACTATAGGAACCGGTCATAAAGTCTATACAAGCCTAGGATGGAGAATATTGTGGGTGTGAAATTTTGGCCCTCTTTTTTAATAAGACACAAAATATTTTCACTTAATATTTAAGAGAGTTCTTTGTTGGAATTTTGCTTGCATAACAACTCTTTATTATTTCAGTCATCAAACTGTTTATAAGGTCCATGGCATCGTTTTCAAGTTCTCATTTTCCACGAAAATGTTACCACATCCAGTTGGAGCCAAGAGGCATTATGGCAGTCACTTTCTCATTTGCCAGTTTAATATTTCGCTTCTCTGCCTTAACTTTCCATCTGCTAGTATTTTAACAGTGTCATAGCAGCCAATTACATTCTTTTTTTCTTTAGCTGGTTAACTTCATTTGTTTTGTACTTTTGTTTACTGCACAAGTGCTTCCTAGTAAGCTTTCAATCACATAAATCCAGTTTCTAATGCAGATATTGATAAACAATTTGCATTAAATCAGCATAGCCTTGTTCCAAAAGTTCCCGAGTATAAACTGTCCATAGTGTCTTTTTCAAGATTATTCAAGGTTTTGTACTGCAATCAGCAGACAGTTCGAAATACCACAACAAGGTCTAGTGTTGCTTCAAATCCATTTAAAGATGAATTTCTTCTGTTCACTTTTACAAAAACAGATTCCTGATCGATGCTCTAACATAGGTTTGACTCTCTTATTAATTAAACAGGCATTTTTATTTAATTTTGAAAGGAGTCCCTTAGTAGCTACTGTACTTCTTAAACAGAGTAATTAACTGAAGTTCATACATACAGTCTCCTTTCTTTATATTCTTCCTGATTTCATTATATATGTAAGACTATAGATTCAATAACTTTTCCTTTCCCTTTCCATGTAACTAAAAACAAGATACAATGCTGCACTGAAACTTTATCAATTCTCCATTCTCCATACAATAATTTTTATTTAACCAATTAAAGTATGGAGAGGTACGTTTACACGCTGCGATGTGTAGGGCCGATTTCAGATGCATGTTAATGATATTTGAAAAATATGTGGCAAACGTCACCTGATAAGATCACCAACTGAAAATATTCGTCATTAACATTCAGAGAAACCTAAAATCAGGCCGACAAATCGCAGCGTGCAAACGTACCTTAAGTCACAGGTTGATGACTAAAAACTGCTTGGTACTAGTGCTTGGTGACAGACTAAAATACCGGTACCTAACAAAGTTAGATCAAGCACATAGTTTGTTTAACTCATCGCCACCTCCAACACGTTCTCCTTAATTAGGCAAGAGGAAAAGTAAAACAACATAGTTGGGTGTGTTGCCAAGCATTAAAACTTGTCAGCTAGTTGCAAAATAGCACAATTTAATTAAATGGCTTACGTTGTCAGGGAAGATAATATTCCGCTGTTTTCCATCAACATTATGTTTTACCAATAGTTCAATTTGTCTTTGTTTCCCTTTTCCATTTAACCCAGGCAAGCCCAGTGATTGTAAGATACAAGTCAATTCTGGTCCATGTAATTTCTTAAGAATTTCAAATGCTTGTGATGGTGTTCTAAAAGCATTGGTCAGAAACTCCTGTACTTGAGATACATTTGTTGGATTCTGTCTCAATGCTATCACATACTTGTCACCTTGACTGACCTGCTTCTTTTTGTTCTTTTTCTGTTTGTTACCTAATGACTGACGTAATGATGAGCTTTTTTTCTTGGTTTCAGTTGTAGTTGTTCTCGGATAATTTGCTGTTTCGACTTCAAAAACATTCCAACAACTCTTTGTAATAATAACACACAGCCCAACTTGAAATTTCCATCATCTTCATCACCCAAAAGTTTGTACCAAATTTTTGACGTAGTTGATTGTCTTCACTTAAAACTTTCAAACAATTCTTCAAAATTTCTTTGTCAGCATGTGTTTCAAGCTGATTCTTGACAATTCTTTCAACAGTATTATGAAGGTACAAAATAATATCAACTTCAGGTATTGCAGTAAATAAATATTTTCCAGGTTGAACCAAAACATCACGCCCCAAACGTTCAATTAATGAGAGTCAGTGCTGCAAAATTACCTTTCAAAAAGGAATTAATTACAATTACAATTACTTGCCTCAAAATGTAATTAATTCCTGAGTACAATTACCTCTTCAGGAAAGTAATTAATTACAATAACAAAATTACCATTAAAAAATAATTAATGACAGATTACATTTTGTGATTTTATAACGCGGATTGTTCGGCGAAGTAGTCTTCTCATGCAAGAAATGAAAAAGGAAAATATTTGATACAGGAAAAGAGGGACTATTTATATCATTGCTAACAAAAACGGAACCTTAAATGTGTAAGCTTCATTACAGCCATTACTTCAAACTCAACAAATTGCAATTGTTTGCAGTTATACTTATGGTGTTACAGACTTTGGGAAACATTGAAACTATTTGTAATTTAACAGGAAAACTTGTGATTCAGCTTTGACAGTAGGCATGCTTCAAAATGGTTGTCATTAAGACTTGTTCTGTGAGGCCTTAGTATCAAACCCGCTAAACAGGCGCTTCTTACGCTGCACTGGCTGGAAGTGGAGTATTCAGTTCTAAAGCCAAGCCTTTTAGGGCAGCGCATCGTTCTTTGAAAATATCAAAATCATCGTTGTCAGATGACAAGTACATGTCCAGCACATCCTTGTCGCTTTTCTTTTTCGTCTTGAAGAATTTCTTTGCTGAAACCTTCATCATCCTTCTTTTTATTCTCCTCACTCTCCACCACATTGTCATCTGCTAAACGGTTGCGGATGTACTTCAACCCTTCAAACAAAGCAATATAATAAACTACTGTATGACTATGTGCATTAATAGTAACTAATCTTAGTTACTGAGAATCAATAGCTAGCAATGGAACTTAGAAAAGCATGAGCATGTCAGTGATTTACTGATACTGATTTGAGTGATTTCACATTAAATGTTTTAAATATACATGCACAAGAATTAATTGCTGAGAAACGAAGTTTTAGACTTGCAAAATCAATCAGAGCAAATGTGGGATAAGGTAGATGACCTAGAACAATATGGCCGCTGCGATTGTCTTGAAATTTGTGGCATTCCAGTCCAGAAAGATGAAAATACAGAAGAACTGGTAATCTCAATTGGTAATCTAGTCAATGTTAACATCAAACCGGAAGACATTTCCATTAGCCACCGCCTTGCAAAATTTGTTCGACGTGATATGAAGTACAAGCTCTATTAAGCCCGAAAGCACCATAAGGAGAAATCCACGGTTGGGCTTGGAAGACTTGCCGATAAGAACATCTATATTGCTGAGAGTCTGACTCAAAAGAACAAAGATCTATTTAATAAAAGTCTGGAGATGAAGTATTCGATGAACTATAAATTTATTTGGACAGTACGAGAAAATATCTATTTATGAAAGGATTCAACTACTCCTAAGATGTTAATCTCGTCTATGCATGACCTTGCCATCTTCGCACAATCACGAAGACCCAATTATCTAAATATGCAAGAAGATAGACAAGCTAAGTGAACCGTAACATCATAATTTAAATATATTTATATAGCAATAACTTATAAGTTAAGATGACATCTAACATTGACTCACTACTACCTCAGTTAGATCTGTTATTTTAGATTCTGACTTAAATTTAGCTCAACAAACAAATTTCGGATATTATTCTGCATCAGATTTCAAAAACAGTTACGAAATCTCAAATTGCACTTCAAACAATCATTTCTCAATTCTTCACTCCAATATTCGAAGCTTAAATGCCAATTTTGATAGTTTATTGCAGATGCTAGCAGAGATAAGTCATTCTTTTTCTTTGATTGGCTTGACCGAAACTAAATATAAAGTTTCTGAGGAAGTATTAAGCAACCATGCTATTCCAGGCTATTGTTTACCAACCTAGCTTATCAAATGCAGGTGGGGCAGGTTTCTTTGTTTCTGATACATTGAATTTCACAGTAAGAGATGATTTGTCTGAATCTACTCCTGATTATGAATGTTTATGCATTGAAGTTCAGAGTGACTCTAAATATGATTTAATATTACTGTGGGGTCATTTATAGGCACCGCATAGTAATCTTGAAGCATTTATGGCTTACTTAGATATAGCAATGGATAAAATCAGTAGAGAAAAGAAATACCGTGTCAATGCAGATTCACATCCGGGCACAGATGAATTTCTAAACACATTAGGATCTTACTTTTTCAATCCCCATATTTTGCAACCAACTAGAATAACCCATCATACAGCCACTCTAATTGATAATGTGTTTTTTTAATTAAATTTCTCATCATACTATTAGTGGCAATATACTTTATGATTTAACTGATCACCTTCCAAATTTCTGATTATAAACAAATTTTCAACATTACCAAAACGATTTAAATTTAATGAGCAACATTTTCTTCAAGAAATGCAATCAGTAAACTGGAACTTAGAATCTATCGATGATAATGTTAACGAAATGTTTGATACATTTAATTCTGAACTAATGAAGATTATTGATAAGCATATTCCTTTAAAGCAGCTGAGTAGAAAGGATGTTAAACACAGATCCAAACCATGGATAACATCTGGTATTAGAACGTCATTGAAGATCAAAAATAATTTATATAAAAAATACATCAAATCCAGGACAGTATATTATCACCAAAAATTTAAATTGTATAGAAATAAAATAAATCGTCTAATTAAAATTAGCAAAAAAGATTATTAAAATATTATAATAAATATTTTATATCCAATAAATCAAATATGAAAAATATATGGAAAGGAATTAAACAAATCATAAATTTTAAGCCAATGGGTAGTGGCAGTTCACCATCAAAAATACTTGAGGGTGAAAATGTTCTAACTGATAGTAAATCGATTGCCAATGCATTTAATATATTTTTTGCCAACATAGGAAATAATTTAGCTACATCTAAACAACCCCAACGGATTTTATGTCACATCAACAATTAAATAGCAAATTTCTAAACCCAATTACTTCAGAGAAAATTATATCATAAATTAATAAACTAAATTCTTCAAATAGGCTTCAAAGGCTGTTGGTCCTTTTAGTATACCTGTTAATATTTTAAAACTAACGAAAGACATAATTTCTAAACCACTGGAGATTATCTTTAATAGCTCTTTGTTAAATGGTATCGTCCCTGACAGTTTTAAAATTGCCAGAATTATTCCTATACATAAACTAGTGATCCAAGGATAGTGCAAAGTTTCACTTTCAAAGAGAAAAATCTATGTCACATTATATCGACTAACTGGAGGACAAGCGTGGTCTGTACATGCGTAATTGCTGTGCATGTATGTCGCGGCGGTTCATAAAACTGTTGAAATGAAATTATATAGCTATTATATAAAGTCAGCAAACACTGCATGGTTGAATGGAAGTATGTCAAGTTGTCAACACTGTAGACAGCCAAATACATTTTGTTCAATCGTACATCACAATTTTTTTGAATTCTTTATTTGCCCTTTTAATATTTGTAATCAGTATTTGACATCTATAGACTATACCATCGTATAAAATGCATGCATGAACGGCGAGTCATATGCGACTTACTAGATTCTCGTTTGTATTTATAGGTTTTGATTTGGCATTGATAAGTATTGATTTGCTTGTAAGATTGCTCGTAAGATTCCTCGTTAGATTGCTTCGATCAAAAGATCACAATTTTGCACCCAACTGATGCTAGACTTGCGATCAAAGTCTGTCGATAACGCGTGGGTTATCTCCTCGTCTTTCGCTTTTAAATAAAGCTCCATCACCTCCCTGACGAGGGAAGGGATTGTCGTCAATCTCACAGAAAAAATGTCCATCTTCTCGACAAAAAAGTGAATATATAAGACACAAATATTACACTTGATAAAATATTTGTAAAATGAAACCAAGAATTGCTTAGCTGCGCATTAATATAAACAATGGCTGATGCAACACTTTAACATAAACCTGGAATCTTACTACCGGAATCTGTGCAGAATGTATAGTTGCGAGAATTTTAGCGTCGAAGCTTATTTTATTAATTATTTGCCTAATTCAGGGATTTCAATGTTATTGTATGTATAAGAATGTATAAGTAAAAATCAGGCTCAGCGACAGCATGAACAAAACATTTTGGCTGGCCTCATATTGAATTACTGAATATATTTTTGCATCAAATAATTACTACTTATACAAGGTATTATTTTGGTATTATGTTGTTCAAGCTGGTTTGAGATTCCTTGTTCAGCCCTGTTTAATGTTTGTTTGTTTAACATTATAAATATTTACTACCGTCTACGTACTCTACGGAATACATGCAGGCAGTCCACACGGCAGTTATTTATAGTCAATATTAGTCAATATTTATATCAAATCGGCAAATGAATACAAGAAAAAAATATTGCAATAATGAATATTCGACCCATTCAGTATTGTCTATTGAATATATAAATGACAAAACGCACTACTAATCCAAAAGGCCAAAATGAAAACGTTTATTTATAAATTTGATCGTATTTCCATCGTACATCCCACTCCACTCTCCTCCGCAGAGGCTTCTTTGTTTTTTTCACAGTTAAAATTGTTTTTTCACAGTAATAAAATCAAAGGAAATATATAGTTTTCGTAGCGGAAGTAATAATGGCATTTTTCGTAGTGGAGGGTAATAATGGTAAAGTAGGGACAGTAGAGGACATGTGGGGGGAGGCGAAGGGGGAAAAGGAGGAGAAGCCTCTGCCATATAATGTTCGATTCTCAGGGATTTTGATCGGTTCTCGGGGATGACCGAATTGCGAGGTGAAAACGACATTATAGTTGAGGATTTGGAATTGTCACTTGATAATTTAAGTCTTGAAGATAAGTAGAATGAATTTCACGTTATTTTGAAGCTATTTTATAACAAAAAATTACTATGTATTAATCATGTGAAAGGTGAAAGGTCGCCATATTGTGATTTTTGCATGTCGATGTATGCTTGATAAATCTAACTGGTTTCTTCAAAAACGGCTTGTATACTTTAAGTTATAGTATGATTTCATTGTATATTTTTACTTTCTTAATGCTAGTGTTAGTCTTTAAACCAATATTTGGACATGGCATGCAAGAACTAGTGCCAATCTCTCACGGTAATTTGGCGCCATTTTTAAAACATATGGCAGAGCCTTACGAAACTTCCATCTTCCCGTCATACTTAGCGCCCCTAAAAATTTATTTTATTTTTTACTTTATTATTTACGTATAAAGGCTCTGCGGAGGAGAGTGTTCCCACTCCCTGCTGCCACCATTGTGCGGTAAATATTTCGAAATTTCGTATTTTCGTTCCATGATATTATTAGATCAGTGGACTTGAACGCAAGTGTTCATTGCTACCGGGGGAGTTAGCACCCAATATTATATAATAAGTTTCAACCCCAAAGTTTAACAACTTTAACAGATACGGTATTAATAGAGAATCTTCGCAAACACCCCCCGGAAAGTTTACACTATGATGTATCTATGTATGTATCGCTCGTGTGAATATTCGCCCCTCATCACAATACTGCAAAGTTAAAAACTTTGCACTAAAAAGGGTCAACAATATACACTTAATGTCTGGTCCCGAGGGGAAATAGTTAGTTTTGTTTTCCCGAGAGTCTCGATGTGGCGAGGGAAAACAAAACTAACTATTTCCCGAGGGAACAGACATTAAGTGTTTTGTTATATAGCGAGAAAGAAAAATAAACAATTTTTCACTTGTTTCCCGGCGGGATACATTGCATTTATCTAAAGCCACGTGACCACAAATCAGCCAATCACGTTTGGTGTTCACCCTAGCTATATAACAATGAGTCTTAACAACTATCACCCAATTTCTTTGCTTTCAGTATTTAATAAATTACTTGAAAAGCTTATGTTCAAAAGGGTTAGTAATTTCATCAGCAAACACAATATATTGCATAATAAGCAATTTGGATTTAGATCAAAACATTCTGCTTTGCATGCAATTTTGTCAATAACTGATAAAATACAAAGAGCTGCCGAGGATGGTTATTACTCTTGTGGAATTTTTTAGATTTATTCAAAGCTTTTGATACAGTCAATCACAGCATCCTTCTGCAGAAACTTGAATAGTATGGAATTAGGGGCATAGCACACAATTGGCTGAAGTCATACTTAGACAATAGGAAACAATTTGCTTCAGTGGGAAGTATTTCATGTTGACTATTAAATATTTCTTGTGGTGTTCCTCAAAATTCTGTTCTAGGACCTCTTTTATTCTTACTATACATCAATGATATTCAAAATTCTACTAGAATTCTTGATTTTCACCTTTTTGCTGATGATTCAAATTTGTTTTACGCTAATAAGAGTTTATTAACACTAGAAACCATTGTTAACGCGGAAATTTCACATGTTTATCAGTGGTTATGTGCAAATATGTCATCTCTGAATGTTGAAAAGTCCAACTATATTATATTTCACCCTGCTCAAAAGAGAGTTAATTATCAGGTAAATGTTTCTTCACAAATGGTCAAGTACTTAAACAAGAAATTAATACCACTTATTTAGGAGTTGTGATTGACTGTCATTTGAATTGGAGGGCACACATTTCAAAGGTCTCGAAAAAAATAAAACGTAACATTGGGGCTATATCTAAAGTAACGCATTTTGTTGGCAGTAATATTCTTATAAACTTGTATTACTCGTTAGTATATCCTTATTTAATATATGGACTAGTAGCTTGGGGGAACACATATAGTTCTTCAATTAATCCTTTATATATTCTACAAAAAAAGCAGTTAGGTTAATGACATTTTCAATTTTTTATGAACACTCAAACCCTCTGTTTATTAAACTTGGGATCCATAAATTACATGATCTTGTCTTTTATCATAATGCAATATTTATGTATGATTTTCATAATGACAGTTTGCCAGAAACATTTAATACATTCTTTCTCCCTGTTAATCAAAGACATAACTATAATACCAGACTTGTTTCAAGATCATCGTACTCCCTTCCCCATATTAGAACTAATTATGGAAAATTCAACATCCGATATTCTGGTGTGAAAGTGTGGAATGAAATTGACGATGAAACAAAGAAACTTAAACCAGCACATTTTAAAAAGAAACTAAAGAAATATCTACTGGAGAAATATTCAGAGTGAAGTTGTGGTATTCTTTCAACATTTGCATAATTGCTTTGTTTACAAAAAACCAATGTGTTTTATGCATATATATACTAATATGTATGCATTCTCACAATTTTCCATATATGTTGCAAATTTCTCTCAAATAGGGCTACCTGTATGAGAGAGGTTGGTGATAAGTGGACAATACAGTATATCTACATCATCTCACCACTTTATATAAATAAATTACAAGCTAACTGTCTCGTCTAACCCTACAAGGTTATTACAGTTAGCTTGCACCTTCATATTATGTAATATTTAATGAAAAGAAGTTGATATGTAAAATTTCCAGGTGCTTAATAAATATTGATTGATTGATTGATTCATGGTTCAGGAGATAGAGCTATGTCGATAGTGCCGTTTATAAGCGTGGTCATTTTCAGGCATTTCGCCCTGGATACAGGCAACATCTGCCATGTTGCCTGTCGTGGTTAGTTTACCCTAAAACAGTTGAGATTATCTGTCCTAAATGAAATGCATACAAACTCATTACAGGTCCTAGACTATCTTATAAACACATTACATTTACTAGAATGAAGTCAGATACCAAGATGTTACAGTAACTTCTTGTGGCTGAAGTTTGACTTGTGTTGTACAATGTTAGCATGAGGTGGTGCAGTTTATGTGCTTGCTATTGTACTATGGTGGCACATTAAATCCATACAGCAAGGGAAATAAACTGTGTGCTGTTGTCAGAGGGTTTGAAAGCAAAGTTCCATTGTTGGTATATTGTATAAAAAGACAAGTCTAGTTTCCAGACAAAATGTTTCTTTGTTAAACAAGTAAGTTTTTTTTCCAATTTGCTAATGTAAGACTTTAGTTTGACTGATTTTTTTATGGTGGTATTAAACACAATTTCTGAACATTTTTTACTGCATATACATTGTTTTTCGAATGTTCTAAATTGTGGTATCGCATAAAAAGGAAAGTATAAGCCCAACCTCACAAACCAGGCTATTTTCCTCTCCTACCCCTTCCCCAAAAACACACTACTAGAGTAAAGACCCTGGTTGAGGCTGGTAACACTATTCCATAAAATCTGGGAGGTATTCTAATTATGCCACTACCTGAATGATATATCGCCCTTAAGAAATTATAAATGTGACATGATTCTCTTGCTACTCCCTAAATACCCAAGTGGGTTACACTTAGAATACCACCCAGATGTTTTGGGGGTATCACACAACCACACTCATCCAGTATCTTTGCCTGTAGGTCAGTGGTATGAATGGGGGTAAAAGGCTTACTTGCATGGTTGAGTATAAGCCCTGGCTTATACAATTTTAAGCCAATTTATATGTCCAATATAAATTTAAGTTAATAGGGCAATGCTTACATATTTGGGCAACTTGCAATTTTAACGCAATCACATCAATTCCGGCTATTGTTTTATATCAAAATTCAATTTGACCAAGCTTCAAAGGTCTCCCACCTATGTCTGAAAGATCACCTACCATTACTATCAGGTGTGCATGTGCACAGGTAATGGCATATAATCTAGCAGCCAATAAGAATGCTAGTTTTCTGAGTGGCAACAAATCTAGCCAATCAAACTTTGCTAAGGTAGTACAATACATGAAGCATGCTTCAAAGAGATCACTTTGTTCCTTCCAACAAGATAGTGAAGTATATTCACAAAGCTTGAAAGAAAATTGAATCCACCCACCCACCTCATATGCTCAGATGGTGTTCATTGGTTACAAAGAGAACAGATTAAGGAACACTTATATCTTGGAAACAGTGCAAACATTGGAGAACACTTTATTAATATTGATTAATGTTGTTATTATTAGATGTTGAAATTTTTTTCAAACATGCAAGAGCACTTTAATGTGCAAACAGTACTAATAGTAAGAATATATATACAGGAACTACTTAGTGATTTTGATGTTATTTGTTGGTGTTTTTTATTTAAATAAAACATGGTTTTGGGGTTGACTTGCTTTCCAATGGTCATATTCATGCCCATAGACTCTGGTATTTGGATGTAGCTATAATCAGTCGAATCGTAAGGACTGTTCAATGGGATTATCACCCATTGGTTCAGGTAATGCCGGAGTGGGTCTATCTTTAATATTTTTCTCCAGATGCACTCCATACTATCATTCGGCAGCTACTGGCTGTACTCAATACTATTCGGCAGTGGAGACTTCTTCAATCAGTTTACTCATACTCTTGTTATCTATGCCCAGTTCTGATAGCTCACTAGGCGATCAATTTTCTCCGAGCAGAACCCTTGCTACTCTTCAGTCCCATTCCAAACCATAGAATTTAAAAACATGTGCACTATGGTGTGGTCTAGAGATAATCACTCTATGTTAGCAGTTTGATGGAAATCATCAACAACTGCCTGTTGGAAATGTTCCAGGTCAACATTGTCTGGTCGAAGGACAAAAATTTTTTTGCCTTGTCCTGGAAATTGCACAATGTAGGCACATAAGCCATGCTCTGGATGACATAAAAGCTCCTTGAAACTTTTGCGGTCACTGGTTGTTGATTTTTCAACTGGTGTCCCAAGCTGAAATCCAAGGAACAACTCATAAGCTTCATAGAGTGGCATAAATGACTGTACGCAAAAAAAACGTTTGTTAACAGCACATCAAGTATTGCCTTAAGTCCTTTAATACGCTGGATGTGTAACTCATTTTCTCTGCGTTCAATTGCATTGTCCAAACACGAGTTGTTGTCCCTTAAAGTACAGCGGCGAAGAGACACCAAAACATTCTAACTTACTTTCTATAGCTTTCTTAAACCAGTTCTAGCGATAAACCAGTTATAGATGTTTTGACCCGTGAACAACTCCATTCCAGTCCTGGACTAGGCGGATAATTTTCTAATTTATATCCTAAAAGATGAAAATTAGTTTTAATACAAATATGTACCAACCCAGCAATTTAATTTTTTTTGGCCATTTATGTAGGGTTATGGAGATATTGCCCTTCAGATATTAGGTGTCATGAGGGGCAAAATGTTAGTGCTATAAAATTTACCCAAACCAAAAATTCTCACTCAAAAAAATTATCTATTTACGAATGCAAGCTCATTTAAACTAAATTAGGTCAATTATATGTCACTCTTGTCTGATTCGAAAAATCAGAAAGTTTTATTGCCAATTTTGTGATTGCCCTCGAATTCAATGAAGAGTTCGCCATATTGCTTGCCAGTTGGAAATGTTGCAACAGTCTGCCAGTTAATGAGTTAATAGTTAATTTCCTAAAAAACTTTTTACACAGATTATCTGTTCTTGTCAAGAGCGAATTAAGACCACTTTTGGCAAGTGACTCGGTGTAGCTTAGCTCAGGGAAAATGATAGCAAGAGCTCTTTTCTGAATGTTCTGATTTGAAGCTATATTCTTTAAAATTTTGAGACAATACACAAACCAAAACAGGGTGTTATATTTTTCCACCCAGGGTTAGTAAAAATTAAAAATTAGGCACAATAGATTTTCATTGGTTATTTTGTCAGGGGTTCTTATCTCTGCTTCCCCCTTTCATGTTCTCTTTGGAAAAGAAGACTATAGAGTTTTGTGTCTCATGCGCGAGTGTCTTCAATCCAATATTTTTTATGATTCCTGTGTTTTGTTGTGTAATCCAGAGCGGGCCGGATGAGTTTCAGAGCGGGCCGGATGCAAAAATCCGGACTGCTCTGAAACGCTCGCTAGCCAATCAGATTGCTTTATTTTCACAGATAAAAAATAATTAATTAAAAGTGTGTGTGCATTACTACATCAACGAACATATTTTCGGCTATATTAGTGTTCACCAATCAAATATGTCACAATCTGACTTCTTAAAAGAACTAATCATACTTGACTCTGCTATTAATATATTTACAAGCAAACTGATAAAATACAAATTTTCTCGCACCATATGAAATACTCATTAAACTCATGCAGACTACTCAGTATAAGGCCATCTAAAAAAATATCCTGGTTTATCATCAGCGCCCGCATCCATTTTTCATGCTGCATGGATTTTTGTATCTGGAATATTGCTATCAGCTTGTAAACCGAACCGTACCGTGCTTGTAGCCAATCAGCGACAGCCTAGATTAAAATGACGTAATTATAATGATACTCTCTGATCTCTATTTACAACTGGATTGAGATTGATTATTTCAAGATGGCGGACTACTGAAAGGTGAGAATTGTAAACATGAGTACAATTTTAAATTTTACGGTGAAAATTATACATCAAACCAACAATATTTTTAATTTTCTGTACTATTTTGAACATGGCAAGAGTTGAGGGAGTATTTTCAGTAAGTATTGGAAGTGGTTTGATAGCAATTTACGCTGTGGAAATGATTCGCCAATTTACATTGTGTCTATTTCAACAAAGTTCACTCATAAAAGTGTTAAAACAATGCAATATTTATTCTCAACACTATTTGTATAAAAATCGTAAAATTGAGTGTCATTTCGATAGTCAACGTCACCTTATACTTTTGAGATTTTTAATTGGTATAAAGATATAAGCACAGTTTGGCATTTCTTTCCCAAACTGCTGTAACTAGGGGGACTAAATGAGTTGATGGTATGTAATATTTATATGTGGTGTGTATATAGTGCTGCTAACATAACCTTCATTCTCAAGTATAAAAACTAAAATGTTAAGGTTTCACAATTGTTTTAAAAATTGCTCCCATGGTCTATAGGCCCTCGTCCCTTTATGCACAGTTTTTTAAAAGCAACATAAACGTTCATCCACTCATTGAGTGACATTGACCTCATGCATTGACATATATGCAAATATGCATAAGCAGATACATCTACGCTTTGCGTACCTATTTTTTATTATACTTTTGCAATTGTTTTGTAATTTTTATACTGTCTCAGTTTTCTACAAGCCAGTTTATTATGAACTTATCCAACTGTCCAAATATAGAAAATCATCAACTCGTTTTAATTGTCTGCCATCCAGGGTGACAAAATTTCCATCTTCTTAGTTTAGTGACATGCACTCTTAGTAACATTTATGTGGTTGACCGATTTTCCTTGCAGAAAATTAAACTTCATGAAGAAGTTCTTGAGCTTGATCAATGGTATTCGATAAAAGAGCTATGTCATCAGCAAAATCTGTGTCACATGTAACAATTGGTGGATATCGCGTGCTTTTTCTTTGTGTCAATGTAAAAGCTGAGATCTTGCTCATTCACAACAATGGCTTTTCTCATGGCATAATCCAGAGCGATTGTGAAAATATATGGTGTCAATGCGTCACTTTGAAGGACACCAGCTAGGATTTCAAATCAAGCTAGGTCTTAAGCGCCAAAGAAGTAAAGCATATAGAAGATGGTCAAGATCCTAAATCATTTACATATATATACATTTTTTACATATTAAAATGGTAACGATAAGTCATTCTTGTGCAGTGAGCGAGTTCAATTTAAATCTATTTCCTCTATTTTTATTGGTAACTTTATTCTTGTAGCCCTTTAGATTCAGAGGACTCCATGTTGTATTTGAAACCTAAAACAAAATGGCTCTATTCAGATGAATTTTGGTATGAGAAACGTGCTGTTGGACACAATACGCTTGCTTTGACTTTCAAAATAATTTGTAAGTTGGTTGATTTAGAGGGGAATTACTCAAATAATTCCGAAAGAGCTACAGCAGCCACCGCACTCATGAAAGCCGGCATTCCTGACAAACTGGCTTTGCAAAGAACTGGTCATCGAACCTTGGAAAGTTTACGGGAATATCAGACTTTAGACATCGAAGACACAAAACGGGTGTCCGCAACTTTGAGCTCTTGTGATCAATTCGCTACCTGCAGTGTGGGGAACGCGACATAGCCGTCATGTAATGACCCAAATGAAAGTAATTTGACTTTTCCTGACTTTCTTGATGATTCTGAGGAGACAGATTTAATTTTAAGTCAGGCATTAGAGGTCCTATGAAGTTAGTACTAATTGTGCACCAGAAGTATCTACTAATATAACTTTGCCAAATTTGGCCACTTTATTCAGTAACTCTCCTATAGGTACTGTCAATATTTATATTGGCAAACAGGAATAACTGTTATAATTCGTTTAAATTGTTGTGTTTTCGTTGAGTTAATAAAATTGTGTAGTTCCGCAATGTTTCATGTGTAGTTAATTTGCTAATTCAGGCCGATACCACTGGTCGTCACGCATTGCAGAGGTCATATTAGTTGTAATACAACCTCAAACTACGTCAAACGGGGTGTATTAGTGATTAAATCAACCCGTTAAGACAATAGGAAATATAGGTGATATTATTAAAGTATTTGATCAGGACCTAACAATTTATTAGTAAAATTATTGATGAATATATTTGAAATATAAAACGTAAAGACAACATTAGGCCGAGGGAATTGAAGTCATAGAATACCATCCTCCGCCCCCGCATGTCCAAAATGCTGTCGCAAAAAAATCATTTCAAAAATGTTAATTATTTCAACAATTATCTATACTTTAAACTATAATTCATTGCAGAAGTCATGTATTCTCAACGCCATATAAACCGATTATCGATGATGTGTGTGTCCCTGAAGTGTTCCGATGTAGTCAACCAATCAGAGCAACGTTGGAAAAGCATTGCTTATTTGCTTGTGGTCAATGGTCATGGTGGTCATTTAAAACAACTTAGGGAGAAACAAAAGGTGAGTATTTTTTAACTAAATTAGCATACGCTTTTGGAAAATAATATCATAATTTAATGCATGATTGATTCACCTCAATGACTATTGCTTGCATCTTTGTGGATGGTCTATTAATGTATCAAGATTTTCTTTAAGGATTTAAACTTGCTAGGCAAAAGTGTGTTCGCATTGAAATCTAGACAACGTCATGTTTGCTTATAAATATTTCTCCACTATAATGATTTCTCCACTTTTCAAGACCTCTCCCACAGATTATACAACCCTGCACACTGTACTGATGTTGACACAGGGAATATCTGCATGTGGTTAGAGAAAAACTGATAACACTTGACCTAGACCTTCACAACCGTGCCCTCCAAATTCAGCAGACAGTGGGTAACACTAACTGGGAGGGAATTGAAGTCATAGAATACCATCCTCCGCCCCTGCATGTCCAAAATTCTACTCTCACTTGTTAACCTTAAATGCTCTTACCTTTTACATGTACATGTTGCTTCGTAGCTGGAAAATTGGGATGCTTTATTAACTCTTTAACGTTGACGGCTGATGTTGTCATAGTGATATCACTATGAAAATTATATGAATTTTGCAGGTTCATATCTTCGGTTCAATGCATGCTATGTAGATGACAATACCACCGTTCGATTCAGCGTTTTACGATCTCTTTAGCCAAGTAAATTGTGTTTGTTTACAACGCTATGCGGCCACTTTATCCCCTTTCAAACACCTCTGAACTTTGTATTGTTTACAAATTAACAATAATACAAACTAATTAAATATTCATTTCGCTTTCCTACCTTTGGTTTACACACTACATACTCGTAAATACCACCATTAGTTTGATACCATTTTTATAATCATAGGACATAATCTAGCCCTTTTACAGCAATTCTCGTTTATATTGTGTATTTAATGTAAAAGCCGGTTTTGTCGGCGCACGCTCGGACAACTTCGGAACCTAAAATATCTGCGACTTTGCACCATACCCTAGCGTATTGAAAGTACCAGCAATCGATTCCTCGTGATGTCATTGCCTAGATGGCGGATTTTCATTGGTTTATAGCAATCAACACTGACCTTATATGGCATTTCGTAATTTATTGCGCGTGCAGGAATCAAATTTCAACGATCTCAGCATTTTGTATGCGACATTAAAAAAATACTTCTACTTCTTCAAATGCAATGAAACTTTCCAATAATATTCCTTTTTACATGAACTACAATTTGTGTATTAACATTTGCTCGAAAATAATAAATCTTGCTCTGGCAATTCCGATTTATTTCAACAATAATTGTAAAATTTTTAGATAATTTATGAACATGTATGCAAATTAATTTTGATATGTAATATGAACCGGGACGAACTAAATATAATTTTAAAGAGGAAGTCATAAGCTATCGAATGACAGGTGTCCTGCTGCCAGAGAATATACACGTCTGGAGATATTTACATTTGAAACAACTTATCGTAATTACGGCGCAAGCGACGTTCAACGATAAAGAGTTAAACATATAAGTTTTAATGAACTATATATGTCTTGGCATATTAAACAAGCAAGATTTGCGGTATGCCTATTATCCCATTCATCATTTCGTCTTTGAAGTTGTTGCTATCACAATATGTAGCAGTAGACAGCAAAATAGTAGGACCACATGTCCGTGCTTGAGGCAACCTGGACTCATGTGATGGTACTGATGAGACACATTTAATTGTGTCAGACCGCTTAAAAAGAGTTTGGTCATTTTAATAATAAAAATAATAATTGACCAGCTACAACCTGAAGTGTCTCTGACAAAAAAACACCCATGATTCATATACATCTTCTTGCAACCTGACTAGCTCCAACAGCTTATAATGTTGCAAGCCTTGGCAGAATTCTTCCAGTTCATTTCTACATAAAGAAATTAATTAAACAATGATTTAATACAACATAAGCATATTTCTGTATGTAATTTATGGAATATGACATGAATCAAAACATGAGTCAATACTGTAATATTTTTTATCTTGCAACATGCCACAAAAAGGCTAGAATTGATGCAATACACTTGAATGAGCAGGGATGTTTATATTGGTGTGTTTCAATTGGCTGCCCAAGAAAAAACATTGAAACAGGTTGCAATAGGAATGTTACACCACAGGTGCCCCAATCTTGGGTAGAGTTGTATTTATAGTATACTATATAAAGATTGTATTATGGTAAAAATATGTGATGAAAATATATATTTTAAATAAAATTTACTTGCCTAACTTGTTGTTTGTGTTCTCCTTTTATCCATACTTTGTTGAGCTATTAATTAATCGAATGTTTTTGCTTGATGCCTGCGGCCAACGCCGAATACTTAATAGGAGTTAAAGGCTAATTATTTGCAGCCCCGGATCCGTCGAGACAAACATGCCAATACGACTATTCTCCCTCTTAAATTGCTTTATTCTCCAAGAAAATTCGCCACATGTAGAACAATTTTTTTCATATATAACGATACTAACAGCTAAGGCAATTTTAAACCAATTTACAAATCCCCACTCTGTTGAACTGACAACGACCGAAAATGGACACACATCGGTAGAGGAGGCCAGGTGGCCAAGCTGCCGATGAGATTTGCAGGGGGTGCGATGCCAATCAGCGCACATCACGCAAATACAAAACAGATATTTCCGGTTACAGCCAGCCAATCACGACCGCACTTGCGATTGTTTACATTTTTCAAAATCTGATATTCAAAAAGACTATATCAAGATGTTGTTGTCTCACCCCCATGCAAATCTCAACGGTAGAGGAGGCCAGGTGGCCAAGCTGCCGATGTGTCCATTTTCGGTTGTTATCAGTTCAACAGAGTGGGGATTTTGATTTCTATTGATCAAAAATTGGTTTAAAAATTGTCCGAGATGTTAAAGTATCGTTATACAGGGTGTATAAAAAAAAAACTGAACAAAATTGAAATTGCTCTCAACTTCGCTAAGCGGCTCCAGGTACAAAGTTTTTTTTTAATATATATTGTTTGGGTATTTATAATGTAGAATAAACTAAAAAATTCTGAAAGTTACATTTTTCAAAACCCAGGGAATTTCAAAACCCACGAAATTTGAATGCTTAAAAGTTATTTTGAATTAGTGGGTGGAAAATGTGTTGGGTGTTCAAAATTTCAGAAAATTTGCCTAAGTGTAAGCCCTTCAAAACTTCGCGCAAACTTTCATTTTTAAGAAAAAATCAGCTTTTCCATGCTTAATTTACGCCTTTACCTAATTTGCATATTGTCTAGACATCTGAAATTGGCTGTCAAAATTTCAACATAATGCAATTCATGTGTTTGGGACACCTAGTGTCACTTCCAAATATTCAACTTTGCCCAGTAATCATAGAACATTTTACAACATCTACTATAAACAGATGATTTATTGCACTTCTTGTGGGAAAAACAATTAGTGCCAACATACTAAATTTATTTGCCTATTCTTACTCACCAAATAAATATGAATATTATTGTGTATACAGTCATTACAGTGCATGTTAAAAAATCATATCATTTATATATAGGCCTGTATACTAATGTGTGTGTGCATAATAATCACCTTCGTAAGGGTGGCCCTATGTTGGGCATAGGGGACTTCATCTAGAGATGGTTTTGTACATCATAGCCAACAGTGATGTAGTCATAAATTGAGGGTGAAAGAACAGATAGTGGATCTTCTCGAAAGATTAACGACACAGCAAATGCTCTTCCTGCCATATAATATTCATGACTAGTTAGTTTATTGGCATTGTGCATCAAAACATATGCTCCCTTCTTCGCGGTTTCCTGGAAAACCCCAGAGCATTCCACAACATTTTTGACAAGCAACCTGAGGAACTCTCGTGTTGGACCACAGGCGGCCCAATTTCAGGGTGAATGATCAGGAGTTGCGGGTTTTTAATGGCTTTTTATAAACAAATTTTATACTCCACCAAACCTATTCTAAAAACATTCTTAAATTAGTCAAATAACTACACTTTAACAATAAAATATAGTTGACATGATAGTATAATGCCTTTGCATTCTTTTAATTACGCCATGGGCTCATTTAGAGCGGTTTATGCAAAGGTAGAACGTAAAGGCTAATTACTCGCGGCCCGACCACATCGCTTAAAACTCAAATATCTCCACTCAAACTTGTCGTACGGCAAAAAACATTCAATCAGATCTTTTCACAAAGGTTTCTCTTTCTAACGAATATGGTTTGATCATAACTCGGGCAAATTTAGCGACGAACGGAGCCAAAATCTCTCAATTTTGGCTATGTTCATAATACTTCGATCTGTTCGGGCATGATCGTGAACGTGACGTAAACAACTGGTAACAATACCGTCTTACGCGGGGTGGGACAGCAGTCAAATTCGTCGCTACTCGTCAATTGAAGCAGCCTTTGCTTGTTGACTTGAAAGTTGAAGCACATTCTCATCATGGGGAAAATGTGTAGCTATGTAGTATGTTGTATTAAAGAACATGCCGTCGGAACTTAATGCATATGACTTTAATAACGTCTGCATACAGATTTGAACAGATATTGATTTCAACCGATTCTCTGACTGATTAAACATACATTTATTGAAATTTTCGCATGAATCATTTACACAGTATAAAGACGACCAGTAGGGCCACTCGGCGATGCAACATAACATGGCTTTTTATAAAAAAAAAATATGTTTACTGGCCAAAGTTAGTAGTAGCTTGTATTGGCTAGAAAAAAAAATTGACTGGCTCAATGCAATGAGCGTAATGGCAAGCAAAAAAAATAAAATTTCACTGGTCGTTACTGTCTACTGTCTGTGTCATTTATAAACACTGGAGAATTCAATAGATGAATAAATTACTGAAAATAAAAATCTTAAATTGTCATGTACAGTAGTTGGATTATTGATATATTCATACAGGTATAAAGCATACAAATAAAAACGAGAGCATTCAGGAGTAAAATTTACAAGCTGTAGTCAATCATCATTGGTATAATGGGGTATAACTCTGATATACTGCAGCTATCAATATGTTAAGTTGAGTTAAGCCTTTGAGTGGGGGTCGGGCATATATGGGGGATTTTTCTGCAAATTATTTGTATCAAATGTTCCACCTGTGAAAAACAGTTCATATTTACCCATAACTGACATCATGTCTGTACATTTTGATTGACAGTTTAGTATGTTCGTGACATAGCATTAAATGTTGTAGATTGCAGTTGTAGCAAGGTTGTAGTTGAAATAAAATGTAGTCAATACTGTGTACGAAGTACTAAATTCCTAACATGGCACCCAAAACGTGGGGCCGGCTTTTTCAAAAATAAAGTCCCCCATCCAAACGATAAATAATGAAGCGAAGGAAATCTAGAGAGGCTTTGTGCACAGCATGGAGGGCCATCGTGGGGTTTTGCAGTAAATTTATGAAAGAAGCAACTGAACTGTTGAAACACCCCATGTAGAAAACATCGAAAAGAAGCGAAATTATAACTGCTCAACCCAAAGGAAAACTGACACTATTAACCCAACTCAACGAGGAAATTTTAAACCTATGCGACATGAGTGAAATCGAAGGAGAAATGGAAGAATCAGCCAAAATATCTGACCGAATATTAGAGATGAAGCAATACATAATACATATAAAATACTATTGAACATGAACTTGTGTAGTTCGTTCACTGCACTAATTTTTATCTTATTAACTTTATTTGTTAAATTGTGAGCGACGTGGCATGAAAACTTTACTGGGACGGTTCCAAAAAGCTGCGCGATGAAAATTTTCAAAAATATGTGTCAATATTGTAGTGTAACAACTAACAATGAGAATCTGCGTTCATCGATTTTATGACAATTTGCGATAACGCAAACATCGTCTTTACAATAAATAGAGTGTGCTATATTGTTTATTGATTTAAAGAAGGCTATTGATACCATTGACCATGATATTCTGCGAGGAAAATTAACTTGTGGTTTTAGCAACAGAACAGTAGATCTATTTCAAAACATCTCTCAGAGCGCACTCAAATTACTGTTATCAACAATGTATCGTCAGATAGTCAGTCGTAAGGTAACATGTGGTGTAACTTGCTATATATAAATGCTGGTAATGATCCTAATAAGATTATTTCTGTTTTAAACAAGTACCTAACAAATCTACAAAATTGGCTCAACACGAATAAACTAAGCCTAAATGCAGTTAAAACAAAGTTATTGCTTCTCGACAAAAATTAGGTAACTTCCCAGCACAACCCGATATTACTATTTCTGGAAACAAAATCGAAAGAGTTCAAACATACAAGTGCTTAGGTTTGGAACTTGACGAGGGTTTATCGTGGGAGTCACATGTCTCTACAATCATTTCTAAAGTCTCCAAGGTGATTGGAGTATTAAGGAGACTAAAACCATTACTCCCTTATTCAACCCTTGTATTAATCTATAACTCTTTAATCCAGCCCCATTTTGACTATTGTAGTGTTGTGTGGGATAACTTGGGCCAGGGTCTAGGGCAAAAGCTACAACGACTACAAAATAGGGCTTCAAGAATAATAACTGGAACTGATTACAATACTCGCCATCAGAAATATTAAGAGCATTAAACTGGAATAATCTTGAAGATAGATGGGCCCAACAGTTTAAAACATTTATGTACAAAACTGTAAATAATATGGTCCTGAGTTATCTGTCCAGTAAATTCATTTCTACTTCTTGGATTGATCGATTCATGAGCATAACGTGCGAAGCTCAAATCACAATTACTTTGTTCCTAGGCCCTTGACTGAATCTCTGAAAAAAAGTTTCTCATATAAAGGTGCAGTTTTGTTGAAATTACTACAGTGCAGTTGCTTACCGAATTTAAATCAAATTAACAGCCTTGTAAATAAACAAAATGACTAATCATCGATACACAAGCAGAGAGTCTCAAATACAGACAAAAAACATTATATGACAGTAAGAATGTAGTATAGTAACATATTCACTTTCTGAATCCTCCATTTTGAGTGTACTAGCGCCATTTTAATTTGATTGACGAACAGAAAATATTCAACGGTTATCGCAGTAACTGATCTCTTATTTATTAGCTAATAATTTTCCAAATATTTTTGTAAATAATTTTGATATAATTTAGACTTCTTCATTCAATTAGTTTATATCATCACACATCTCCATCGAAGTGCACATATTTTGTTTCTATATATATATATATTTTTATACATTGTGAATGGTTTCGTGTGCTCAAATAAATATGCCAATCAATCATGGTGTTCTATTTTTAATAGTATTCATCAATAATTGATACAAATTGTATTTTATGCTTGAAATTTATGCTTGTCTTCAAGACTTCTCCACGTTAATGATTTCAGATCAAACAAAGCTTTTCTACTTTTCCTAGGATGAAAAACAATATTGCCAATATTTACTCGACGATGCCCTAAAAAATTAGAAGAGAAAGTAAGTTTAATTTGCTTATATATACCTTATGCAAATTCACAATCCGGGCCATGTATCCTAGCCCTAGGAGACAGGAATACACACGGGAAACGAACAACCGGAGTTTTCTCACTGGTTTTCCCTGAGACCTTGACCTACTTGTTTCACAACTATGGCAAGCAAAAAGACGCCATTCGGTCGCGGGTGATGTTGAAGTGGCCTTTTCTTGTTGTTTATTTCATACTTTTACAAATTTTACAAGCGTTTTAAATGGGTGAGCGTCTATTCGGCATGCTTGCTTTTGCCGATTGGCATGCAGTATAGTTTGTAGTTGAAAATGCGTAGCCGTAGGTAATTTTGTATGGTCAATACAACATTGATTAATCTTTAAAAAGTCTTTTAGTATTGATTCAAATACGTTATGGAAAAAAGATACATTAAATCTCAAAAACTTCATTTCAAAATTAAAGCAAGTGCGAATGTCAGCCTTGTTGATACAGTCCTTGTAAATACACCACGTTGTATCCCAAAAGTTTATTAATAATACAATCCACTAGTGATAAATGGACAACTATCGAGTCCAAAAACGATAACATGTGGAGTTCCCCAAGGGTCTATCCTGGGTCCTTTATTATTTTTATTGTATATAAACCCCTGATTCGTTAAGCTACTCAGTTTCATCTCTTTATGCTGATGATACAGAAATATATGCATCCTCTAACAACTGTGTGTGATGACCTTGTAGACAAAGTAAATTTTGATCTTCAAATATATACATAAATGGATGATTCAATACAAGCTTCCAACGCTCCCCAAAAAATCTAATCATATGTTTATTGGATCATCCTATAACCATAGAATAGGAAATGACTAGAACTAACAATGTTCAAAATTCTAAAAAACATGGCACCTAGCAATGATGTTCCGTAAATGTAGCAATTCTAATTATCCATTACGGAGTAACAATTTAAAACTGGGCCAGATTGTAATTCCTAATTGTTCTGAAGTTATGAACAACCTTGTTCATTTCTGGTAAAAGTACATGAAGTTTATGATCCTTGTTTTCTTCAATTTAACGAAACAGATTTATGCATAACCTCTCTCTACGGTCATTTAACGTTTCTACGTTCCCCATTTTCAACGCTTCTCTGTAATCCACATAGGGATAGATAATTTGTAGCGCTCTTTTTTTAATTCGTTCAATGTCTTCCAATAGGTAACTAGGAAGGCTTGAATGGTCATTTACTTTAACTGGTTCATCTTTGCAGGGATCTTTGGTAAACTTTATTCTAAGTTCTTTGCATTTTGTAGAATTTAGCTGAAATTTATTATTATTGGACCAAGCAACCACTTGACCTACTATGTCTTGTAAATTGCTATTCTTCAGTCCTGGGGATAACCTCCGAAATTGTGGAGTCATCTGCGAATTCCCACATATTACTTGTTGAATCTTTTGGGACGCTCAAATCATTAATCATAACAAGAAATAGCTACGGTCCCAAATTGTTCCCTTGTGGTACTGCAGCCGGGACTTGCAAAACATTAGAATGGCACTTATAATTCACTTTAACTCTTTGAGTACACTTACATAAGAAGTCAGTAATCCAGTTGACAACTGATTATCTGATTCCATAGCTAACAAGCTTTGCTATAAGAAGGTTATGGTCCACTAAGTCGAAAGCCTTCCTGTAATCTAATAGGGCAACTTTCGCAGTAGAGCCTGTTCCGTCTGTCGCGGCCAACCAACTATGCAACATTAAAATGAGTGTATGAGTTGTACTTGATCCTGGAATAAAGCCAAATTGATGGTAATCTATTACCCGTAATATCTTAAGCCTCAGTTCATGATCAAGACAAATAGATTTCTTCCCGCTTCGGGGACTGGTTCTGCACCCCCCTACCCTATCACGGACAATTTAATGTCTAGTTTGCACAGCAAAGTCCGTTTTTGTCACCCCTATTATTTAATAATTGCGGATTCTGAGCTAACCCCCTCCCCCCTTTCATGGAACAAGTCCGCAAAGCGAGATGAAATCTGTTTGTCTACGGTCCCTTAATAGCCAGCTGGGCCGTTATTTTATGCTGGACCAGCTTTGAAGTAATTGTCATCTAAAAGACTTGTGTTTAAATCATTGAATTGTTTCCATAAGGAATCAGATCAAAGGCCATGCTTAAAGGCAGTTACAGACAAGCAAACTTTCATATGGCAAGTTTTATTTGTCAATTGCACATCTGTACATACCACAAATTTTCTATGACAAATTTTTGTACTGTCCTTGTACTGTATAATATCCAGAGCAGCATAAAACGCATTACTCGTATTTGCAAATACGAGTAATATGACTACGTATTTGCTTCTGCACTAAAAACATTCCTACTTTTGATCCTCTGATTATTAACGACCAACCAATTGACATTGTAACTGAAGTGGAATGTTCACATCGAATCAGTTGTCAAGAAAGCTCAGAAACGGCTGTACAGTTTATCTCAACTGAAATGCTCCGGTCTAAGAACTGCCAAGCTAATTCATTTTTATCATACTTGCATTCGACCTATCGCAGAGTACGCATGTCCCGTTTTTCACGACAGCATCCTGGCTTATCTTGTTGATGAGCTTGAAAGTATTCAAAAGCGTGCCTGCAGATAATTTTTCCTTTCCGTCCATACAATGAAGCATTAAACGAGTCAGGCTTAGTCAAACTATTCGACAGACGCCAAACAATAGTGGACAACTTGTTTAAGGAAATCACCGAAAACGAACAGAACAAACTTCATTGTCTGCTTCCTGCACATAACAAACAAAACCGGAACCTTAGATACCAGCGCAAATTTAGACCAACTTTTAAAACAAATCGATTTAAAAATAGTTTTATAACTTTTAATGCCCTTAAGGCTTAATTCCTAAATCTAAATTTAATAGTTAGAATTTGTAAATTTTAGTGGAAATAATTTTGTAATTCAACCTTTTGGTTGCAAAGAAATTATTAATAAACCATATATCTATCTACTCCAATGACAAATGCACTTGGTTTTAAAACCCCTCCTAGCTCACCGCTGCATCACATTTGCGACACACTTGTATCGTTTAGCGGACAATTGTCTTTTATTTCTAGCTACGCATAACTGAACCACAGTTCCATCAGCAAGAGTATGTTTATATACCTGTTCCAGGTGCTCCTTTATCCGTTTAAAAGTGGCTTTCTTCTCCAACTTCCTGTTACCATCAAACGTTAAAATACCTGTACCCACGCATCTGCACCAACACCACAATTTTTGACAAATTCTTCAATTGTTCTCCCAATTCCAGGACAGTCTTTCAAAACTTTAGAGACCCTTTTGCTGCGACGTCTTTTAAGAAACCTTCTTTCCGCCACTTTCTTCTTAATTTCGCGCACTGCTTTTCTTTTAATTGCGGCTCTTTTCCTCATCAACATGGCTTTTCCGTTTTGTCCAAGAAGATCTTCGCCTGGGGTCCATAAATGTCCTTGTTCTTCACTGGATTCTGAATCAGAAACTATCATCCCTTCTGTGATATCTTGTTGTTTTCTCCTCAGAATTTCGCTTTGGATGTTAGCTTTGTATGATTGATCTATAATCTTCTTATCTTCTGGAGTAAGGTCAACTGAGGAAAGTTTACCTTCAAAATCTAACAAAAGTTCTTGTATTCTATCTGCTGCAGTAGTTTTGAACATATCTAAAATTTCGTTAACAAATTCAAACCAGTTTAAACTGCACTTCCGAAGTATGTCTCAGAACTGATGTGGGCTTAGGATTGTATCTTCACCGGATTTCTCAAAGGTGGAAAATGCCGACCAATCTTTACTGAAACTTCTCTATATCGGCTTCGTCGAGATCACTTTCACTGTCAGAACTACTTTTCTCATCGTCTACCCCAAATGAATGTAACAATGCTTTGTCTTTTAGCTTACATATCTTCTCTACACATTCTTTAATGATTGGGCTTACCCAACTGCTTGATCCACTTTCTGCATTCTTCTGTCCATATCATGGAAACGGTATATCTCGTGAGCTTTGGTACTCGATAACAAAGACGCTTTAGTGATTGTATATCGTAATCGTTCCTTCTCTGCTTCGCTCTCTGCAAGAAATAAAACCTTTGACATTTCATTCTTGGACAGGGTTTGTACTTGATGGGACTACAGGTTTTTTTCAAGAAGCGTTTGAAGTAGATGGTAATTGATTACCAGTTGTTTCTCAACAACTACAAAACAAAAAGTTCCTTTTGCTGGACTTCCAATTCCTATGGCAGCTAATGGCATCTGTAATAGTTTCTGGCGTGCATGTGATGATGTATAGGATTTTCCCGGACTTGAAAGCTCGAACGCTTCTTTCAACTTCATGAAACCATTGCGATCAATAAGCTTGGCAACTTGGCAATCACAAGAAGGTCATCCCCTCCAATTTAGAAATATAAATATTGTTCTCGTGTTTTAAGCACTCACTCAATTTCTTTTTTGTTCATGTTTGTATGTATCCAGGAGATTCTGACATAAGTCTCCAGTGTCACTTTTACTGGAGACGTTATTTAAAAATCCTCATCGGAGCTGTGAGGTATCAGGGTGTCGTTAGATGAAATCGACGCTGAACGTTCTCAAGAACAGGTATCCGCAGGTGGTTCCGATGTAGCTATTTCATCGATTGTGATTACCGTATAACTGTCAGGAACTCCTGAAGTATTACTGGTGCAGCTGGTTTCCGATAATCCACTGCCAGTGCCAAGGCTAGTTGTGCTGGTTGTAGGGAAGAGTGCATCTTTCTCTACAGGCTTGGACATTTTTGTTAGCGCATTTGACTCTTTCGGTTTCGGACCATCTTGCTCTTTGATTCTAATCTTCTTATTCTTGCTGTGATACCACATAGACTGTAATAATACTAAATAAGATGCCACAATATGTTGGCTTTATTCAACTTAAAAGTCTTCATACTAAATTTCTACAATAATGGCGGCCAAGGTTGTTTTTGTTGGTCGTACGCTGACATTTATACCAAGGCTCAGCACAGGTGACCTATTCATAAATATACCTAAATTACTAGTAAATTATCATAACATTCTCCCTACCTTAGAACAAAACCTAATTAATAATAAATAAAGTTATAATTAAACATTCCATAATAGTCTAAATAATCACCATCCTTCGCCAATTCATAAATTAAGTCTATCAATGGGACGACGTGTACGTGTCGACCGTCGTAAAGACGGTTGCGCATCATGTTCTTCAGCATGGTGATTACTTGTCGCTGGTCTCTCTGTCGAAGCTGGGTGTTCGTTTTGGATTGGATTTGTTCATTTTTCACTAGGTCTTTCGTTGTCTCGTGGTTCATCCGTTAAATCATCATCAACACTCTCCTCCATTGCTACTGGTATCGAGAATGGGTTGGACTGCATCGATGGCTGGCAGGTCGAATCTAGACCACCTCGGGGTGCAAGTTGCTTGATAGCTACGGTTGTTTCTCTGCCATCAAGATAGCGCACATGGGCGTAATGAGGGTTAGCTTGGAGCAATTCTACTTCGTCCACCAACGGATCATGTTTGCTGGAACGGATGAGGACAGATCCAGGTTGCAGTAGCCATGAAGGTATAGAGCTTCCAACAGACGATCTTCTGGCGAATCCAAAGAAACGCTCATGCGGTGTAACGTTCGTTGCTGTACATAAGAGTGAACGAACAGAGTGTAGAGCGTCAGCGAGAACATCTTGCCAATATTTGACTGGAAGATTCCTTGATTTAAGGGAGGTGACGATGGCTTTCCAGATTACGCCATTGTACCGCTCCACTTGACCATTGCCTTCAGGATTATAACTAGTTGTACGGCTAGTGGCTACTCCTTTCCCAATAAGAAACGTTCTCAATTCTTCACTCATGAATGATGCCCCTCGATCAGAATGAATATAAGCTGGCATCCCAAAAAGAGAAAAGAGCGTAGTAAGACACTTGATAACGGTAGCTGTTGTGACATCCGGGCATGGGAACACAAAAGGAAATCGCGAGTATTCGTCAACCACATTAAGGAAATATCGATTCTTATCATTCGTTGGCAATGGGCCTTTGAAGTCCACATTGAGTCTCTCAAACGGTTTCGTAGCTTTGATAAGATGAACCTTCACAAGGCGATGGAACTGAGGCTTGCATTCACTGCATATTTTACATGCGCTTGTGACTCTTCTAATCTCTTCAAGGGAATACGGGAGGTTCTTTGATCTGACAAAATGATATAATCTTGTAACACCAGGGTGACAAAGTGATTCATGGAGGTTATAAAGTGACTCCGACGTTGTAGCGCAAGTAGCCCGAGATAATGCGTCAGGTGCCACATTCAACTTTCCTGGTCGGTAAATGATATCGAAACTATAGCAAGCCAGTTTGAGTTTCCAACGCATAATCTTGTCATTCTTAATCTTTCCTTGATGTTGGACGTCAAACATGTAAGACACCGATTTCTGGTCAGTTTTCAGAATGAAATGTCTTCCTGTTAGAAAATGGCGCCAATGCCGAACAGCTTCGATAATTGCTTGAGCTTCTTTTTCCACAGCTGCGTGTTTAAGCTCGCTTCCTTGGAGTGTTCTTGAGAAGAAAGCTACGGGTCTACCATTTTGGTTAAGGGTGGCTGCTAGTGCCACCACATCTGAAGCATCAGTTTCGACTTCAAACGGAATACTTTCGTCCACAGCAGTGACAACAGCTTTTTCAATTGATTCCTTGAGGCTTTCAAATGCGTCGACAGCTTCCTGGGACAGCGGAAAGGTCTTGCAGCTTGAGAGGGGCTTTAGTTTATCCGAAAACGCTGGCATCCATCTCGAGTAATAAGAAAACAATCCCAAGCACCTACTCATGGATTTGGAGTCGTGAGGAACAGGAAGTTCTCGTAGGGGTCGAAGGCGCTCTGGGTCTGGCCGAAGTTCTCCTTCTTCTACTTCATACCCGAGAATAGGTATGCACCTTGTTGAGAACACACTCTTTTCATCATTGTAAGTAATGTTCTTACGCTTGGCAGCATCCAGGAAACGTTTCAAGTTCACGTCATGGTCCTCTTGGTCTTTCCCACAGATCGTAATATTATCAAGATACGGAAATGTTGCATTAAGATTCTCTTCCTGTACGAATTTTACCATTTCCCTTTGAAAGCAGGCCACGCCATTTGTAACTCCAAACGGAAGACGTGTAAACTGGTAAAGGCATCCTTGGGCTTCGAATGCTGTGTAAGGTTTGTCTTCATCCTTGATGGATACTTGATGGTATGCGCTGCGTAAATCAATTGTACTGAAGACTCTATACTGAGCGATTTGATTAACTAACTCGTCAATTCTTGGTAAAGAGAAAGCATCCAGGATTGTAAATTTGTTCACTGTTTGTGAATAGTCTATAGCCATTCTCTTCTTATGGTTCTCGTCTTTGATAACTACCACCTGGGCTCTCCATGGGGACTTACTTGGTTCGATGATGTCCTCCTTAAGAAGCCTTTCTACTTCGTTACCAATGAACAACAGATCTTCTTGACTGTAACGTCGAGACTTGGTGGCAACTGGGTGGCAATCAGAGGTTAAATTGGCAAAAGGTTCTGGTGGATCAATGTTCAGCATACTGAATCCACACACTACCAAAGGTGGTTCAGGTCCACCATAGTTGAAGATGACATTCTTGTGTCTTGATTGGAAGTCTAGACCCAATATTAGATCTGAGCATAGTCCTGGCAAAACTGTTAGACGAATGTTCTCGTATGTATGGTCTTGATAGGTAAGATTTGCTAGACAATACCCAGCAACATTAGTGACAATGTGAGAGGTAGCCAAGGATACTGTCCCAGAGTATGGGTGAACAGAGAGGGAAGTTGTCTCAACTAAGCTAGGATGAATGAAGCTTTCGCTACTTCCACTATCAAAAAGTGCTTTAACTTTTAATCCATTGAGTGATACCATTGCTGATGCTTTTGACAGAGATGAAGGATTCCTTGGAGGTGTAATTGTAGCCAGCGTTGGAGACCAAAGAGCTGCCGAAGTTGGATTAATGGACTTAGCTGCTGCTTTTCCACGACAAACCTTTGCGAAATGTCCTTTCTTTTGACACTTCATGCAAATGGCATCTATAGCAGGACATTTTGATCGAGGATGTCTAGTATTCCCACAAAAGAAACAGGAAGGACAGTCGGATGGTAGAGCTGCTAAAGGACTTGGATACTGATTGTCCATTGGAGGTGTAACCGATGCTGATGATGGTGATGGTGAAGGAACCGCAGCATTAAAACTTGATTGGGAGTCTGTATAGGATTCAGAACTCTTCATAGCTGACTCGAGGGATCGGGCTTGATCAAACATTGTCTTAAGATCCAAAGTTTTATTTTCCAGCAACCTCTGACGAATCGAATTAGATTGAAGTCCTGTTATAAAGGCATCTCGAATACTTTCATCACGGTACTGAAGAGATGTGGCATTTTTGAAGTTGCAGTCTTTACTGAGGGTCTTTAACGATTGTAAGTACTCGTCGAGTGTCTCACTTGTCTTTTGACGTCTTGTTGCCAGTAAATGTCGAGCGTAGATTTCGTTTGTTGGTTTGACAAATAAGGCTTCCAAAGTTGCGATGGCCGCAGTGTAATCCCCGATCTCTTCAATATACTGGAAGACTGTGGGCGATACAAAGTTAGTTAACACCCCGAATTTATCCAAGCCTTCCTCAGGCAACACAGCTAGGAAATTTTCGAATGTTCGTTTCCAATGAAGCCATTCTTTTGCCGCCGTGCTGCTGTTCGGATCTGTTTCAAAGCGTTCAGGTCGTAATACTTTATCCATACTTTTAAGTTGAATAAATTGTAATAATACTAAAAAAGATGCCACAATATGTTGGCTTTATTCAACTTAAAAGTCTTCATACTAAATTTCTACAATAATGGCGGCCAAGGTTGTTTTTGTTGGTCGTACGCTGACATTTATACCAAGGCTCAGCACAGGTGACCTATTCATAAATATACCTAAATTACTAGTAAATTATCATAACATAGACTTTTGCTCCTTTTTCTCAATTGATGAGAACTGCCTCTCGTAATCTGCCTTATCTTTCAATAATTGCCTAATTTCAGCTGGTAACTGATCGCATAACTTATAATCTTGAACCAATTTAGCTCTGTTGACCCTTGCTTCTTTTATTCTAATATCGTCTTTAATATTTTCGAAGAGGGTTGTCAGGCATTGCTTTTCTTGCTGTCTTTCTTCTGCATGAAGTTTGGCCCTTGAATATCCATTTTTATATTCATACCACCCTTCCTTTTTAACAACCTCTCTGGCTCTCTCATACAGCTCTCCTACAATTCATCATGCTGTCATTCATCATGCAGATCTGTGGCATATTATCAGCGCTAGGCCCCTTGACACCCCCCCCCAAGGCATTTTAAACACTGAATGGAAGAATTTGCAAGTACTTGCTTGTAACCATTATGGCCCAAGCTCACCAATGAGCTCCATAAACAGTACTTATACAGTAGGACTGGGTTAACGAGTTCCTTCTAAATGGAGCTCACTACAAATAATATTTACATCTTCTTGTGATAAGCTGTGGGCAGACTACTGCCAGTTGACCAGCTGCATAATTTATAGCTTTTTGGTAATCAGTCAAGGAGTTTGAGTCCTTATTTTTCCCGGATATCATTGCCTCTAACATTATTTTTTCCTCAACTGGTTCCTTTTTTATTTCCTTAAAGATAAGGAGATTAAAATAAGATTCATGTACCAATAATTAACACGTAAAAGGTTTATTATTTACATGTAGTTACTCACTTTCACAACTGGTCCAAAACTCAAGTCTGGGTTGAGTGTAAGCTGCTTTTTCTTTTCCACTTCTACATATGGTCTTGGTGAATCTTTAGAGCATTATATCTCTTGTTGAGTGCATTCACCTATATATATGAATGAAGACCCTTGGTCAAGTTGATCTTGATGAAGAGGTTTCCCCCAAAATGCTAATAAAATTAAGTTTTACCTCACATGCTTTATAGTGGTTTTAAAGACAGAATGAACTTTTGGGGCTGAATAAATATGTTAACAATATACTGCTTTCCATATACTATAGTTATCAATACAAGATACAATTAAAACAACGACTAGGGTGACGGCGACGACGACAACGACGGCAATAGTGAGACATTTCTCACGTGTCAACACTTTGCGTAGATACATGTACGCTTATATCAACATTATATAACTAAAGTTACCTTCCAGTTGGGTTGAATACTTTTTGAATCCCACATTATTATGTGCTCCTATTCGGGCACGATATTGCTCAATTGTTACCCTCGTTATACTGTACTCTACAGTCACCACAAGGTTGTCTTACCTTTCAATATTTTTCACAAACACAGCGCTTCGTTCAGTATTTTGTATATTTGTAACTTTCTGTTTGTTCACAGCCAACAGACACAAGTACACAACAATTATGCCTTCGTCTGATTCACAGCCAGCAGACACGACAATTTCTTCGTCTGTATTAATTTTAACGAGCACAATGGCTTTGTTTGAATATAGTTTGAATACCTGTAAACAGACTATATAAAAGTCTGATCAAACCGATCAGCGTGAACATTCAGCGAAAACCATGCATTCCTTGTCGCCTGCTGGTTTAGAAAATGCCATCGCTGTGATTGATGGGTGGTTCGGACTATGTTCGGATAATTAATATTTCTTCCATAAACAATCTGGAGTATGTAACTTTAAACTTCAGAGTAAACATATACATCACAGAACGTCATCATTCCATTGTTTGTCAAAATCTGACATCCAAAAATTTTCATAATCGAGATTGAACCACGCTATACATAGTTCGGGAGGGAAATGGCACAAGTTATGTCAAGTTAATACCACTAATTGGTTCGGTTGAATGCTATTAAAAAATATCATAACAAAGAATGACAAACAAAGATATTTAAATGGCTCACCTTCGTATTTTAATATGTATATTCAACAGCCAAACGAAAAACAGCGTGTTCGAAGCACTAGCAAAGCTTTCGTACCCACATGGAGTCTGAGAACGAGATTCTCCAAGCGGAAGAAGCAGCTGCGGCAGAAGTAGATCAAAGCTTCTTGTCATCGTCAAATATTTTAGCCCCCGCACGCTTGGCAAAAAACACCCGAAAGTGACTGTTGTACAAGAAATTCTTCAATTTTGATTCTTCTTGTACGATATTTTGCATTTACATTGAACATATCATTTCTAAAAATCTGATGTTTTTTGTTTTTGGAATTGTTACATTTTTGGCGGGAAAATGTGACAAAATTGGCACCAAAAATTTATATAATAGATACAGTCTGAAGTCCGTTTTGTAATGGAGCAATTAATTGCGAAGATATAGCAATTTGAATTTCGAAAATTCGCCATTTTGTTTCTAAAAATAGAACAAAATGGCGGATTTCTTGTTTCTTGAATTGATACAACTTCGTAATGAACATTCTTAATTTAAAACGGACTTCAGATTTGAGGTTCTTACAGTATGGTCTTTCAGATTTATACACCAGACCACCTGTATTTATTATATAATGTCACATTATTTTCCTGCCAAAAATGTAACAATTCAAAAAACAATCAGATTTTTAGAAATGATATGTTCGATGTAAATGCAAAATATCATACAAGAAGAATCAAAATTGAAGAATTTCTTGTACAACAGTAACTTTCGGGTGTTTTTTTTTGCCAAACGTGCCGGGATCGTATTGATTGTCAAATTCCCCACTCCAGGGATGTGACGTTGTGTCCAATGTCGCCCCTATGCCCTGCCTCCCCCTGCCGGCCTAACATTGATAGGTGCATAAGATTAACAAACATTTCTCCACATTGGGGAGGGGGATGAAGAACACAAACCACAATGGTGGCCATCTGGGTTGTCATTTTCAGATCCAAGTAATGGCAGGAACAGACCTTCTGTAGCGACGTTGGAAACAATTATAGCTGCAGCACCTATAAACCAACATAGTGATTTTCATGATCAAGATGACAGCAATTACGATTATGATGATGATGATGGTGGTAATGGCAATTTGGATGATGTGTATATATGTGGTATAGGCCATTTGCTGTGGCACAAAAATGTGTCTAGAAAACGATTTCCATTTAGCATGGCATGGAACTTAAAATATTTTAGCTTACCTTTTTAAAACACCCTGAATCCGAATACAAAAAGTTCCCGCTCCTCTGAGCTGCAGTATTTTCGCAAAAGCCATTTTAATCTTCGCTCCTTCAACACACATTGAATAATCTCGCACCATTTTGAATTTTGCTTTGTGTAATTTACCATCGCTCAGAATAGCGATTACTCCGCCACAGTCTCTTGGATTTACGGTGAATTGTCAGACTAGTCCCTAGTCCTCTATACGTGCGTTCTATGTTTCTGTGACGTCCCCGAATGAAATGCGCACTAGAGGACTAGCACAAAATGTTTCCCAATATGGCAGAATCGTCAGAATTTGCAATTCATTTACTAATACAAATTAAATACTGCCCCTTGCGAAATGTTCTAGCAAGTAGCATTTATGTATAAATAAATTAACACCAATCGGAATTCAAACAAGCTGTTATAGATGGTGACTGCTGTACCTGTTTCAAATCACAAATGTGAGACTACACTGACTGCTGTTCTTGATTTCCAGCAAGAACTGCTTATGCAATAATGATGTATTCAATTTTGTACATCTGTGGCTTGCTTAAGCTCTCTATAATATTTTATGTATGACACTTTTATATTTTGCAAACTTTGAACATTTTGTTCTAGGCCTCTAAACAGCAGCCCACATTTTAATGAGAACGCTTAGAGGCCTAGGAACTAGGCTGGTGAATTGTCATTCTAACCAATAGAATTAACTGAGCTATAAATAGTTCCAAAAGATAGTAAAATTTCTCTAAAACTTGTTAGTATAGGTTATCATGCGATGGCGAGTACAATTAAGGATTAATAGTACGAGTGATGTTTGGAAATTTTGCCAAAATTGGACGAGCCGCCGGGGCGAGTCAAATTTGGCAAAATTTTCAAACATCACGAGTACTATTAATCCCTAATTGTACGAGCAACATCGCATGATTACTTGTTTATTATTAGCATGACAAAATGTCTGCCATTTTGTTTGTTTTGGGAAAATCATTAATTGTACTGCAGTACAATTAATGAAATAATTGTACTCCTCTCAACCAATCAGCATCGAGTAATTTTGACATGCTAATAATAAATTAACTTATTATGGTTTTCCGTATGAATTTGGTTGTTTTAGGGTTTCCAACGTTGTGTAAAAATAAAATAATCTTTATATATTACGAATATACAATCTACTGTTCGTTTTCACTGTTGTAATCCGAGCTGTGATCATCGCAGGACGCGAAGGTGTCTGAATCCTCCTCATTGTTTTCTTCACAGTCCTTGCTGCGATTTTTGCAATCAATGCATTGACAAAGTTCAGAGCACTTTAATGATGCTTTCAGGCAGGAACATCTTCTGTTTTAACAGCCTTTTGTACACTTGCAGTTAACAAACTCTAGGATTCAGTCTGGGGCTGCAGGTATCGTCATCCAATCAACTGCAACATTCCCTTCGCCATCTAATTGCCAGCCATGGTTGTAAAAAGAGGGCAGACATAATATTGGTTGCATTGCATGTCGCCAGATGTAGCATTGGAAGTTGGCTTGGAGGGTGTGCTGGTCAAGTGAATCTTGGTTTGGTGGCAACAATTCTTCCTCATACTTTCCTTTTTTAAATAATTGATAGCGCACATAATTGACATCAGAGCATTCCTTGAAACCGTACAAGTGGCATACGTAGCTTGACAGGTCATTTTCAGTTCACTAGATAATTCTGTTTCTTTACCAAGGCTTTCAAACGCAACTGCATACATCTCTTTCAATTTTGCAATTCTCATCGCATTTATCTTGCCTTTGCCGTAAAACACACTTGTGGTATCACAACCTTTAAAAACAAAAATATAAACTATAACTATAAGCCAGGCAAATGAATAAAGACATATTATAGAATATAGTATACAATATAGTATAATTACTGGGGGGTAAAGGATGTGGGAGCTTGTCTTCGATTATCAACAGTAAAGTGTAAAGTCTTAAATCCCATTTTAAATCTTATAACTTTTAGTACCAACTTGTAAATGCATGAAGACCTAATAACAAGCTACACCATTGGTCTCCGAGATTATCTCTGATATTGCTGAGTGAGAATATTTGTCTTCCATTCGCGGTCCGCTTATTCCTCTCCAGATTCTTGATGCTCTCATGCGGATATCGGTCACATACAAAATACACCCGTTTGCAGTTCGAGTATATAGCAATATTGGCAGCCTTTACAAGTAGTTGTGTGGCCAATTCACCGAATGTTCCTGGGATTGGTGTAAACGTTTGCAATATCGCCATTGCATCTAAAACGCAGGCCTTGTTGGTAGCAGGTAACTCGCTAACCGTAACTTCTTCTACTTCCCCTTCAACTGCATCAAGCAGCTTTGCTTTCGATGTTTTCACAAGATCGCCTTCATTTGTTGCCAAAGAACAGGGAAATGGTCGAGGAGAATACGTCATAACATCCTCCGTTTGCAGATCACGACTTTTGGCAATTAACAGCATTTTCGTGAAAAGGATTTTGGAATTCTTCAGCGCAACAAGTTCTCCTTTCTTGTTCTTATCCACCACTTTCTTACCAAGGGAAGAAAATGTTTCCAACTTTGTTTTCTTGATCGTTGCGTAAATATTGGGTTCATCTCCAACAATGTTTGTCTTCATAAACTTGTCTGCTGCCATCTTTCCTTTTTCAAACATCGTTTTCATATATTTGGCAACCGCAGGAGTGGCAACTGCTCCACTTGCCAAATGCACCAATTCCTCCTTATCATTTTCAAAGGGATTAATCATTGACTCCACGGTTTTAATTTACATCAATTACCGCTTTCTCATCTGCTTTCACTCTTGTCTTGTCTAGATCCTTTCTACTCCTAGATAATAAACACATGTTGATTTAGTTGCATGTAAAATTGAAGGTAGCTAAAAAATCTCAATCATTTATAAGAAATGAATTTATAACAAGTGTCTTTATACTTATGTTAATAAAAGCACATTTCGTTTAAAAAATCCGTTTATATGCATTTATAATGTATAAGATCTTTTTACCCCTTTTCTTTCAAAAATTTGATAAAGCACTGCTGCTTAGTTGTTTTAAATAATACCTAAAACTTTACATGAATCGATTGTGACATTGTGCAAGACAATTGACTACCTTGTAACTTCAGTAATATTTGCCATGGCTTCACATTGTCTCGTTATAGCACTTCTCTCTGCTTGTCCCATTAGCCAACGATGCACAGCTCCTCTATTCCATGTCATCCCGACCAACCCACCTTTCATTTTAGAATCTCTGAAAAAAACAACTATTATTACATGTTTTATTGATGAAATATTATTGCTTGATCAGATCGAAATAAGGATGTATGTTCGGTCGACCATATATTTCACTAGGAATAACTCTTAAAAATTACATGTTGAAACATTAAATAAATGTGATTGCACACCATACACACGTGTCTTTATATATTTAACATTTGCTTGTTAAACAATTGTCATAATTATGTATATATTCTCTACACCAAGCCTCTAAGTATACGCGTAATTAATGAGTAATTAACCTGTTTAGCGTCTGTTCAATCGTTTGATCACAAGCAATAATGGAAAACAGGTAGTTTTCTTGTCTCTGGACAGTCCAATTTTGAGAAATGTTAACAGCCACATCTAAACAAGTATCATTAACATTAGCATAGAATAGGAAATGACTAGAAGGGCCACTTGAGGCTGAACCTTTGAAGTTTTCGACGCTGCGCATGTCACATTACCCATGTTCATTACCATTATTCTAGCCAGTCTATTGCATTTTCTGACCAATAAACACGCTGAACTGGCTGGTCCGCCATTATTCTGGCCAGATAACTGCATAAAAATAGGGTGTCACGTTGCACTGCTGAGTGGCCTTTCTGGTCATTTCCTATTCTGTGACATTAGTGCAAGAATCAGAAAATATTAATATTTAATGCAAAAAGCAAAAAAATCTACACCGTAAACGATGCTTAGCTACAGCAGGAGGAACTTTCATATTTGGTTTTACTGATAAATAGCAGTGGCGTAGCCAGCCAGGCGATTTGGTCCCGCTATGCAATTTCAAATCATCATTATTCATTTCTTTATAAATTTATTGTTTCCACCGTCAATGAACACAAACAAATTTGCATAGCGGGACTAAATCGGCAGGCTGGCTGCGCTACTGATAACTAGAAAAGTTATGCTCTTACACGGATGAGTTATATCAAGGCACATCATTTCTAACCAATAACACGATGCATAAAAACCATGGAATCATCGATTTCAGTGAACTTAGGTGTAATGACCAGTGTGTAGTTCTTGTTGCTCTGATATAGAGCAGCAATAATTGCACCATTTCGATGTAATTCAACCAGAACGCAAACAATGGGATTATCCTAACTATGTTTTTTTACAAACAGGTCGTACATCATTCTCACTTCTGTAACGTTGTTGCCGGTGCTAATGTCTAAGAACTTATCCCTTTCAGAATCATCTTGCAAAATGAGATTGATTGATTCCAGCAGAGCTTTCTCGGTAGTTGTCAAAGACTTCTCGAATGCTTGCAACCGCAACCTCTCAATTGCCTCGAAGATGATCTTGTGAGCTCGCAAGGAACGGTTGTAATGCTTTCCATTGAAGACACCTTTCAGCAATTCCGGTGCTACGAATTCTGATTCTATCATAATATCCTAAAAATAAATTTGTACAATTTATATTTATTCTATATGACAACATGGCAGACAGGAAAACTATTCTTACTTAAAATAAAATTCACCAGCTAGTTATGTGATTGCTTTCAAAACCAAAAATGATCAGTACTTATGACTTTAGAAACTAATAATAAAATTCCAAAAGTACAATCTCACAATTAACCAATCAAAAAACCTACTCGTAAAGGTCGAAATAACATTCACCTGTAAACCTGCAAAATCTTAAAAATTCTTGTAAACCTGCAAATTCACCTGTAAAATCTTAGAAATAGCGCTGCAGAATGACATAACTGTATGGAAGTTGTCGAGTCTAATAACCAGGCGTTCTTTCAACTCATCATGTTTCCATCTAATCATCTGGGCTTTGGCATATATTGCTTCGTCAAATACCAAGACAATTTCGGGTACTTGAAGACGTTGGCAAATTGAAACGCTGTGTTGACTGTTGACATGTCCGTAACGGGTGCATCTATGACTGGTAAATAACCAATTGTGGAAATGCTTCGAATCTCTTTATATACTTGAGTATTAAAACCTGTCCATCCTGGCAAACTTTCTCCAATCTCAGAAGCATTCTTTCTGGACAAGAGGTATAAAAATCTGCATTTCCTCCTATGTTTTGCTCATGGTGGTAACATTCTTCTTCAAGTGGAATCTCAGAACTTTCATTTCGTAGGCATATAGTTCCTTTTTCTTTGCTTGTGTAAGGGACATATATGTGATATATTTGCTAAGAATTGATTTATCATGAGTGAATTAACTCTAGAAAGTATTGTGAAGTTACAAGTTCCAGAACTTCGATCTGAATTGTGCAATTTAGGTCTTGTAAGTAAAGGGACGAAGGCTGAACTTTTGGTGCGATTGCTGTCCGCTATGAATGACATGAAGCTCGACAAAGTCCAAGACATACCAGAACGAATTCACGAAGCTATAAGCAACAAATATACAGATTTGACAAATGTCGAAGTCGCAAATGTAGAAGCCACCAATGTTGAAGGCTACAAATGTCGAAGCCACAAATGTCGCCAGAGATAATACTAACGCTATCGAATTGGTCAACATCAGTGATTCTACCTTACTGCCTAATGATTTATGCGGTAAGTGGTCTGATCTAGCTGACAAGGTTGAACTCCTCGAAGATCGAATGAATAATAACTTTATGGATATCGCAAAATCAATAAACAGTTTGAAAGCAAAGGAAGGATTAAATACGGAGCTCTCCCGTGAATATGTTGATAGTATTGTGCGGGAAAATGTAAAATTAAGACAGGATAATGAAAATCTTTCGTATATTATATCAGATCTAAACACTAAAGCTAAAAGATTCGAAAATGAGAAAGAATCCCTGATTACAGCTTTGGGAATGTTACAATCAGATCTAAATGAGAAATATAAAGGGGCTGATTGGCAAACTGTCAAAGGTTCTGTTATAAAAAACGGTAGTTGTAAACAGATGTCCGCATCTAGTATAGATGCTGATATCAATCAAATGTCGAGATTAGCAACAGATTTGAAAGTCTAATTTACGAAGGCGATGAAGAATCTGATGATCAAGAAATTCCTAACACGACAAAAACAAAAGAGAAATTAAGCCTTCAACGAAAGGGCTTTGGTAATAATCAAATGAGCGAATCTGATGACAAAGCTGCTCAATCGAAAGTCAACAAGCAGACGTCACAGCAGATTAATCAGGAACAAAAGCATAAGAAGAATAAGAATAAGAAACAAAAGGTGAAGAATAACGAACAAAAGGCAAAGGAAAACGAGCAAACAAGAGAAGCGCATAAGGCAAGTGAGGAAATAACAGCAGAAAGACAACGCACTAAAGAAACGGTTGTTATAGCTGGAGATTCGATTATAAAATATGTAAAAGGTTGGGAAGTATCCAACACTGACAGAAACGTAATAGTTAAGTCTTTCTCAGGTGCAACAGTTAATGATATGTCTGATTTCTTAAAGCCCACTGCACGAAAGCAACCCGATAAGCTCATTATCCATGCAGGCACAAACGACATACGCTATTCAAGTCCTAAAGAAATTGCAAAGAAAATTATCGAGTTAGCAGAGAATTTTAAAAAGGATTGCAATGATACTGAAGTCATCATCTCTTCTTTAGTCACTAGATGCGATAGAGAGGAACTTACAACGAAGGTAAATGAGACCAACAATATACTAAAGTCAAGCTGCTTGAAGAAAAAGCTTGCATTTTTAGACAATAGTAATATTAGTCGCTCTCATTTAAATAGTAGGACTGCATTTAAACCGAGAAGGTAGCTCTTTGCTTCAGGCAAACTTTTCATATTTCTTAAGTTCGCATAATTGAAATGAGGACGGGTCGAGGAGGAGTGCTAATGATGCCTGTTTAAATATTCCGAAAACAAGGGGTTTTAAGATGGCTATGCTTAATGAGCTAGCCTTCCGAAACACCTTGATGAAATCCGATTATTACTTCATGATAAATATCTAGATGTTTTAGCAGTTAATGAAACCCGTTTGGACTCCACTATTTCCGATGGGATTGTTAGCATTGAAGGTTATGACTTGCTACGTGCTGATCGGAATAGAAATGGAGGAGGGGTATGTATTTATATAAGACGCCATATAAATTATGAAAATCGCCCTGATCTAATTCCAACAGGCCTTGAAGCTGTCTGTGTGGAAATTAAGCAGGCTAATAGTCAATCTTTTATAGTTTCAAGTATTTATAGACCACCATGTTCCGCTAGTGAAGTGTTTATAAAAATGGAGAGGCTAATCAAATCAATTGATGATGAAAATATAGAATTTTATATTTTGGGAGATTTAAATTGTAATATGCTAGAACCAACTTTGTCCACCACTAGAAGGCTTCAAGACGTTTTGGAATTATATCAGCTTACACAATTAATTAATAACCCTCAGTCTAGCCAATCATTATTGGATGTAGTAATTAATGCCTGAAAAAATAATTTTCAGGTGTAGTCCATCTCGGAATTAGTGATCACAGCCTCATTTATAGTATTCGGAAAATAAGTACAAGAATAAAAACTGATTTACAAGGTTCTGTCGAGTATAGAAATTTTAAGAATTTCAATGTTTCAGGCTTTCTATATGACTTACAAAATATACCTTGGAAGAAATAAGATTTAAAAGAAATGTAGATGAAATGTGGCGGTTATGGAAAACATTCTTTGTAGATGTGCTGGATAAACATGCCCCTGTGAGAGTAAAAAGATTAAGAAAAGGGGGCAATATTCCTTGGGTAAGCCGGGAAGTAAAGGAAAAATTATTTAAAAGAGATGCTCTTAAGCGTAAAGCAATAAAGACAAATAAAGAAGACTGGAGACTATATAAGTCATCTAGAAATGTTGCTAACACTGCTTTGCGCAGTGCTAAAAGAGACTATTATGCAAACAAATTCACAAATAATAAACAGAATCCTAAATATGCTTGGAGAACAATAAACGATATATTAGGTCGAAACAGAAAACAGACTACGATTAATGAAATTAAACTTCCAGGTAAAACTGTTACATCGATTTTAATGATCATTTTAGTAATATTGGCCCAAAGCTTGCTGAGTCTATTCCAAATGACAATGACGTTAGTTTTCGAGATTTTATTACTCAACAAAAATCTAAGACAAAGAACAGTTTCTCATTTCGACCAGTGAGTGTAACATTGGTTTACACTCTTCTAGTTAATTTGTCTACCACCAAAGCGACTGGAATGGATAAAATTTCAGCTAAAATTCTACAAGTAGCAGCTCCAGTTATTGCACCTTCTCTTACTGAGATTTTTAATATGTCAATTGACTCGGATCAATTTCCTTCTGATTGAAAGCTGCAAGGGTTATTCCATTGTTTAAGAAAGGTCAGCGGTCCATGTTGGACAACTATAGACCGATATCAATCCTTCCTGTAGTAAGTAAACTTATGGAAAGAATTATGTATGATCAAATGTATGAGTATCTTAACCAGAATAATCTTTTCTCAAAACACCAATTTGGTTTCAGACCTTATCATTCCACAACTACTACATTATTGGATTGTACGAACGAATGGTATACCAACATGGACCGTGGGCTGTATAACTTAGTTATTTTTCTTGACCTAAAAAGCATTCGATACAGTCAATACTGTTAAGTAAGTTTGAAATGTATGGTTTCCAAAGGAAAGCATTAAATCTGCTATTTGACACACCGAACTCAAAGTTGTCAATTGGCCAGTATACTCGGTGGAGAAAGAAATCATTTGTGGCATTCCTCAGGAAGTATACTCGGCCCTCTCTTATTTATTATGTATATAAATGATTTGCCAAGCTGCCTAGAACGCACAACTCCAAGAATGTTTGCTGATGATACTAACTTAACGGCAGTAGGCAGAACAATTAGTGAGGCGGAAGAGAGGGCGAGCGTAGACATGAGGAATGTTCAGAAATGGCAAATAAACTAAGTCTAAATATAATGAAAACCGAGTATGTTGTAATTGGAACACGACATAAAATAAGTAATATTGATACCCATCAAGGAGTTAAAATAAATAATCAATTGATTAAAAAGTTAAAATACCAAAGCTCTTGGAGTTGAATTAGACGAAAACTTGAGTTGGGAAAAACACATTAACCATATTAGCAGTAAAATATCATGAGGTATTGGGGCTATTAGAAAATGAGGAGTATGTCGAACAAGACATTTTGATAAAAGTTCATAATGCCTTAATCCAACCTTATTTTGATTATTGCTGTGAAGTATGGGATACACTTAATAAAGGCCTGAAATTCCAAAACAGAGCGGCTAGGTTGATCATGAACTTAAAAATGAACATGGTCAGTCTATTTTGGCACGAAAATCTCTAGGCTGGGTAACACTTGAAGAAATGAAAGCCAGGCTCATGTACAAGACAGTTAATGGTTTAGTTTCCAAAATCTGAATACCATTCATGACCATAATCTGAGAGGTTCTTCAACAAGGTTTTATATTCCAAGACCAAAAACGGAATCCTTAAAAAAAAGCTTCCAATATTGTGGGGCTAAACTATGGAATCAGATACCTGAAGAGATATCGTATAATTCGTTCTGTAAAAAGCTATCTTCCTCGACCTTAATCTCGACTTAAAGTAGTAGTTAATTTTTTGTCTAAATAGGTATATAATTGTATTTGTTATGTATGTAATATTAGAGCTAGTATATAAATAATAATTTGTAAGTACACATCCCTTTTGGAAATCAGCTTTTGCTGAAAAGGCCAATGTGTTTAAATAAAGTTGATCTATCTACAATATTGGTTTCAGGTGCTACCAAGGTTTGGTTCTTACTAACAGTCATTTTCTTTCGCAGTAACTTTCCTGTGTTCTCCTGCTGCACAATAATACCATTTGCTACGTACGTTGTACCCTTCCCAGAAACTGTTTCCTCGTTAAAATTGTTGTTGTCCCAGATAATTGTAGTAAACGCTTGTGGGTTGATACTTTGTGGAAGAATTATTTCTTTTCCTGCACGGCTGCTGCTTAATATTGCCAACACAGTTTCATGTTTGTAAACAGCATCTGTTGATGCAGTATGCCCTAATCCATGAAGGATTCGAAGTAATCTTACTGATCCAGTCATCTGACGAACTGCCATCCCGAGAGCCAATGACTTATGGGTTTGTTTCTTTCCATTGGATTGCGCAGAAATGAGATCTTGTGCGATGGATGCGACCTTTGCATTCTCACTCGAACCTATCTCAACCATTTCATTGTTGATTGGATCAGATGAGAATCCAAGACACCATGCCAAAAAATTATACAGCCTTGTTGGAATTGATTGTCATGCAAACGATACTGTTAGATCATGAGAATCAGGCGGCCACTCTGAATTAACACCTTTACTTTCTGTTAAAAGTTTCTTTACTTCCATTGCAGTGAAATACATACTTCTAGTGATAGATTCTTCGTCTCTACTGAATCTGTTATCATGATCATGATCATCACATTCATCTTCAGATTCGTTTTCTATAAACGGAGTGGATAAATCTTGATGGTTATCTGCAACATCACCCACGGTCACACTATCCACATAAACCAGAGTCCCTTTATTCATGGTTTTGGAGATATGGAAAATAAGTATCGATCTTGGATTCTTTTCTTCAGTCTAGCAGCTTGGTATGGTACATCGTCATCAATTTTTTCAATGGCTTCAAAGCAGCTTATGCATTTCTTTAGCAAGTAGCCAAGTAGCAAAACTTCATTTTTCTCTATTATGCGCTTCTCGATGACTTAGACGCAAAATTCATTAAATGCTCTGTCGTACAGGGTTGGACCTAAAATGCTTGGTTTTCGTGTAACGCATTTTGGTGTATGTCAAATAACATCGTTTGTGGTATTTAGCTTCGATCGCAACACAATCCCTTCCTTTGATGTGGATAAGAATACTTTCGTCATTTTGTATCAGTGCTGCTTGTTCAAGTATTCCAGCAGTTCAGGTTTGTGCTGTCGTTAGCTCTTGTTTAACACGTTTCTTTGTTGCCTAGATGTACAAATAAAAACATGTTCCAATTTCACTTTATATTACATTTATACCAGTGCATATAGCACTAGAGGCATAGACAATTTTTGGCAAGGTTTTGTACTATAAAGTGCATTTGCAAAACTAAACCATTAACAATTCTCACACTGAAATAACCCAAATTTATGAATAAAATGAATACCTGGTCTGTGAGATACAATGGTCCGGGCCATTTACAGATTAAGCAAATGTCAGGCAAAACATTAGAGATTGGCGCATTGTTCGGGCAACTTTTTCAGGTTTGGGACTTTTTTCCGTTTGTTTGAGTGTTTCCTCGGGGTCGGCTGGCCATTTTCTACAAGCATTAGCAATAGTAGTCTTGGCTCTATCAAGTTTGTTGATATCAGTAAGTAGTAGGAAAAGGCCGATTCTGGCTCATTTTGCTGTTTTTTACAAAAAAAAACATGAATTTTTTCTGGCTCATTTCACCCATGTGACGTCACGACTTCGCCACATGATGTCACAACCTCGTGGGAAATCCTCCACCCATGTGACATCACAACTTTGTGGGAAATTCCCCACGCTTCGCGCGCTGCATGACGTGAATTATTTCTGGCTCATTTAGGCCCCGCCTCATGACACCACACATTTGAAAAAAGTTCTGGGACATCCCCCGCCCACAAGACGTCACAACTTTGTAATATGACCCCATGAGTTATTTCTGGCTCACACATTTTTTAATAATATTATTTTAAAATAATATTTATATTTTTTTAATCTTCAAACACAAATTTTGCCTTCCTGTTTTTCGCATGTCCGTACGCCGTTGTGACTATTCCATCCTCTCCAATTATCCGCTTGTCATCATTTGCTGACAATGCCATCTTTTCACGATCCTCTCAGTGAACATGTCATGCTTTCGACTCCTAAAAGTGTCCACTGTTTCTGACCACTAACTAACTACATTACTCATCAAAAGTAATGTATTTTTTAATGACACACTTTTTAACTCCCTTACACTTCTTTTCCTCCTCACCTTCATCCATCTTGTACGCATATAGTTTTGACCGAACCCCACAAACTCTGATATTTGTTTCCCACAAGTCTCATCCTTCATCATACCCAAAACCTTTTTGTTCACTCCGACAGGTATCTCAGAGGGATGGTTTTTATCGTAGTTACTTAGGTGTCTTACTAAGGTCCAAGATGCTCATCCCCAAATATATGGGTTTGTATAGTTTGATGTTTGTCTTGCTCATATGAACTGCCACCAGGTTCTCTGAAAATATGGTGATGGTTTTAAAGTTAGACTTTTTAACTAATTTATTTAGTTTGTCATTATTCACCAGCTTAACCTTCACCCTGTTTCTCACGTTCTCCATAGTCTTACCAAAGACGGAGTTGTTCATTAATTTGAAAAAGTTCTTCTCAAAGTCTGTCGTACCCTTCTTTCGCAGCTCGGTGTTCAACATAATGTACTCCTTCAACCATGGCTCCTCATCAAACATAATACCAGAGTGTATTTTTGTAACTATCATACCAAGGCTTTGATATAACCTTAGGTTTCATAGTGTACAATGTACCTCTCCTTCCCATACAAATTAGGCACGAGCTTGTCCACCTTATTAATCTTCACCCTCTCCAGAGCAAGCGGATACTCATTGTGCAGATCATGCAACTCCTCCGGGTACTCCATATCAACAACTAGTATGCACCCCTTACCAACTTTAGTTGCAATACTTTCCCAGTCTTGCAACTCTCCATCCTCCATCAATCGAAAGCCACCGGTTGGTAATGGCTTGCTCATCGCCCACCCGTATAGGTTGTTAGCGTCCAAATATGGGATGAATACATCCTCCTCCTTTGGGTTGTAGTTGGTTGTGTACTTATTATTTGCCTTTGCGTACCGTTTTATGACCGTACTAACCCCTCCACCGATGCCATCTCTATGGTAAGATACATATCTGGGTCGGTGATTAGCTCTAAGCTTACGTTGGTTATTTTTAGGGCTGCATCCCATGCCAACCCTGGTGATGTGTAGTACCATAATTTGTCATACATATCTTTCTAAAATTTTCCATCACGTCTGTCAGTAGGAGCACATCCGTTTTGAGGTACAGGTCGTGATCGTCTCTCATGGTCTTCATCCCAAATGTTGTCCAAACTTTTTGTGCATGTTCGTAGTCACCATCACTGATCCCAACACCGTTTAGTTTGCTAAAAAACTTATCCTTTGATGGCAGCGATGTCTCACTAAGCCTATCGAAACAGTCCATGTACTCGTACGGATACACACCTTTTTGTTTCAATAGACCTATTTGCTCCAGCCTTTTGAGATGCATACTTCAAGTTACAAAACTGGTCGTCCCCCACGTTTTTAACCAAACTATCCAACGAGCTGAGTGTGAACTTTAAAGAGTCCAAAAATCTTAGCTCAACAGACTCACCATCCAACTCCAATAGCTTACTGAACGATATATATTTTAGTCTTTATTGTCTGCCTTTGTCATACATATTGGTACGGCCTCCTCAAACTTTGTAAATATATCACAGACGTCCTTCTCCAAAGACTCTACAAAAACTTTTGTAACATCCTCACCCTCATACTTTTGTGTGTAATGCATAGTTTTTGGCTCGTAGATGCTTTCATCAAAACATTTAATATAATAATTAAACCCTCTAGGGTTATGTTTTTGGTACTGTGTTGTGCTACTCTCGCCAATAGGTTTGCCTCCTCACCCAAGTCCTCAATGAAGCACTCAAAGTCTGTGTACACATAAAAACACCTTTCATAATTAACGAAAGATGTCATTGGTATCTCACCATTCTTACCAACCTTTGGGTACTCGTGCCTCTGATGTTCATTGTTCATACATAGCTCCATATGTTTTTGGAGTAACTCAGGAGTTTCAAACATATTGAGACAGTTCATACAGACATGTTTCTTATGCTCTAACATGCCTGCTCAGACATTTAACAACACTATAATGTCCGTCCCACAAGAATAGGTTCACATGTTTCTTACCACCACACAGTTTTGATAACCTTAGTGGGAAGACTTTGTCCTTTTCATCGGTACCAAACACATTTACTCCCACTTTGTTGTTCTTTTCAAACACACCAATGTCCGAAAGTTTCACAGGGAACTCCAACCCATCCCAACTTAGCTTTTTGGACTGTTGCACCAACATTTTTGTGAGCCTTTCAGCATTATTATCCACAGGATTTAATGCCCTGGTGACAGCCCATTTGAAACACATGTTATCATTCTTCACGTTGATGATGGCCTTCTTACTTTTAATCTTTTCAGGCAGAGGTTTGAAACCTTTCCCCTTCAATGGTTTGAACTTTATGATGTAAACGTCCAAAGCTTCCACCTTTTTAGTCTCCATCTGCTTCCCTGCTTTTGATAATTTACCAGCGACTCTTGCATCTTTTCCTTAATCTCTTCGTACGTCTCACCCACATCGTTGTCTCCAATGATGGTGTGGGTCTTTGACCTAAAGTTTCCAATAACTGTGACCCAGTCTTTGGATCGTCCTTTGACAACACACACACCAACGTTGTGTTTATTTTTTTTGCTCCCTCCACACCACTAATTAGTCCAACTACTTTTTAGTGGTCACCTCTAAAAAAGTCTTTGCATAATACGTTCCCTTTGGGCTAATGGTGTGTCTCATCGCCCTTCCCCCAATTGCCTCTTGTATAAGAGTTGACTCCAAACTTTCCTCTTCTTTGTACTTTTCCAAGATCTTCTTTTTCATGAGCCCAAATGCGGTGGAGGTCTTCCTTTTGATGGTTTTTGGAACGTGCCAGGTGAGCCAATCATACCACCTGTTCATCTTATCCCCAGTTTCGGTGGCGGTTGCCTTTTGTGGGACAATAGCTGGTTGGGCATACAGCAACATTATTTTTTCTTTCTTCACCCTGAATGCTTGTGACACCGTACTGACAATGGGTCCGGGTATGTGACTCACCAACCAATCGTACCATTCATTCATAGTGTTGGTAACACTTGAAATGTTACCATTATGTAAGCAGCCCTCCGGTAGTGGGGCGCTAAGATATTTTGTTATTGTTCGTTCATTTTATTATTACATGATAATAAAATTATGTTCTTAGACCATTCTTAGTGCAGTATTGTGATGAGGGGCAAAAATTCACACGAGTGATAGATACATACATACATACATACATACATACATCATAGTGTAAACTTTCCGGGGGGTGTTTGCGAAGATTCTCTATTAATACCGTACCTGTTAAACTTTGGGATTTAAACTTTTTTAAGCACTTTCAAGTTATCTTATATGCAACGCAGGGCCACAAAATTTATTTTAAATTATCCTGTCGATCTTAATTATAAACAGCGCCTCCTCAAGTTATCCTTGTTACCTTTGAAGTATAGAAGAAATTCGAAAGACATGATACTCCTATTAAACATAGATTAGGCCTGACAGTTCTAGACCATCCCTCCTTACAACCGTGCTCTGCTCAAAATCGTATAATTACCCGTAATTTTTCCTCTCTTAATTACAAGATACAGAAAGCAAGTCAAAACTACTTAAAATGCTCTTATTTTCATTGTGTTGCTTCCACTTGGAACTCACCACCACTAGCCATTAAAAGTTCAACTAATTTAGTAATTTTTAAGAAAGCTATCTCAGATTATTATATAATGAAACTAGATTCTTATATTCTTCCTGACGAAAGACGTACTTAACTAATTTTGAACTTATTGTTGTATTATACTTTACTAATTCAATATTTTATCATGTTTCTTAGCCATCAGGGGTTTGATGTCAATTGGGGCTATGCCCTGTTTCTTTCCCATGTTGTCACTGTAATAGCTGATAACAAATTTAATAAATTCAATTCAAATGTTCTCAACAATATAGCAAGCCGCGAAAATGCTGCGCTGTTAGACCTTGCTTTGATTCATAGCGGGACGGATACAAAAATTGGCGAAGAAGAGGTCGTATTTATTTTGTCTGTTAAACTTACGATGATGGGTTTAATAACATTAGTGGCTGCGATTAAACATGTTCCGAATGCGTACGAACGTACAGGCATGGAAGGATATACCAATTTGCGTGCCTATTTGATCATCAAAATTATGGAAAAGTCAGGTTTTCAAATTTCTAGCACCGATCTGGACATGTACATCAAAATAATTGAAATGCGTTGCCATTCGTTGCTCCGTTCCACTTCTAGCGTTAGCATAAAGTTACTTGATGAGGTACTGTGGAGTTTGACCGAGCAGGAAAAGGTAAATTTCAATCTCCTTTTGCTTCCGCTGACGACAGATTGTTTCAGCTATGAAAAACCTCTCGTGCTAAATGGTAAAGCGACGAAAGCTACACTATTTGATTTTAATGGCCCTGTGCCAGGTACAAAATTGAGATTACGCTGTCGCGAATGCAATATAAAATATGGCAGCAGCTTTGTTGACTTGAAAGGAGAACATGTCTATTCTATAGAACATTTATTATTATTAAATGTCTCGCATATAACACTTCACATAGTTTATATAAACCACCTCCATCACCAATACTACATAAAAACCATTCTCACACACAATTCCACATTTTTTTGCGCACGAAATATCAAAGCATATTTTGCTCGGCATGGTTTATTCATAAACCACCAAAACCAATATGTATATGCAAGCATGTTGTTCCAAGACCTGCTAGCGGGTTAGAAACGTGCTGTCCCGGTTATGCTCGGAACCTGATAACATAACCAAGTTTTTAACAGAAAACGAAATGGGACTTGGTCTGGTTGGCAAAAACACACTGGCATTCACCCAGACCTTGGTGTTATTCCACACATGATTGCACCCGGGTTTTGCCTACACAAACAACATACAAATTCAGTTTATCACAGTCAATGTCTATATTTTCATTATGTTACTGTTCTATATTTTCAATGTTCCTGTTCCATATTTATCACTTTCATCTTCATATCATAATTCACACCACACATCAAACAATATACCATTTATCAAACAATAAACCATTCATCATATATCAAACAACTATAATTATCTAACACTTCACTTCAAACCATAAAGAAATATATTAATATAAATCTAATTGACCCAATAGCTATTCCAACTGGACAGGGTCCCCAAAACATGTTCCAGGATCCGAATACCTGCAACCACCAATTCGATCCGACCTAAATGAAAAATAAATAACAAACATTAACGCACGCCATTTGTTCGCAAAATTAAGCTGATTAAAGATATTGCATCATCTAAATTATGTCACCTGTACGCTTGCCCTGTGATAATAGTCAAAATCGTTAGGTTTCATTCCAAACTTGCATAAAATCAAAACTGTGTTGTGAAACGGCCAACTGAACTTTAATCCAGTATTCATGCGTCTGATTACTAAAACAGCTATGACTTGCCATTGTCTTTGATGACGTATTTTTTAAATTTATTCTAGCTATTTCATTTAATGGTAAAGGTCAACCAATACAAAAAGAAGAGCAGAGATTTGTTTTTATGGTACCATACTTGAAATGCATGCAGAGTGTACTGAGTGATACGTGTGTGAAGGAATATTTGTTGTTCGCTAATTGCATTTGACATCCCAGCAGAGAGATTTTCCTGGGCTACGTTCATTGCAGCGGCTAAAAAATTATTTGGGGAGAATTTTGTTGCGTTATTTATTGTTCTTGCTGGTGGAATCTCTGTATTTCACTACCGGAATGTCCTGAATGTGATAGGTACGTGTATTAAATACTTTACATATGCCATTTCGTGTATTTTGTAATTCCAATTCTTTGCTAGAATTATAGAACTGTATTTACAGATGGTGCATTATAGTGCATTATGTTTAATGATATCACAGATACTATACTACAGCCAGCGGCTGTTAACAGATTCGCTAAGATGAAAACGCTAGCTCGCCTGTTTGACACGTTTCGATTACTAGGTCGATTTGGGCTGCTTTTTATCATTCAAATTAATACTGGTCATGAAAGAGCAAAATAGATATGGATTGTATCCAATGCATCATTTCATTCATGCTGGTGATTATTTCTAAGTGTAAAATATATTTATAATATTCGATAGGATCATCTTGTGTACCAATGGCGAGCCATCAAGTGGGAAGTCAACATCACTTAGAATTATCAATGAGCTCTTTGGCGGAAAAAAATTATTTCTCCATCATCAAGTGAGTCAATCTCGACAGAACTGATGAAAACGATACCAGTTTGTTGGGTTGATCCTACACATCCGTCTACGGTTGCTAAAGCCCTGGTGTCTACATTATGCCCAATCAAAATGGCTTGGATAGATCCACCAGAGACAACATTCATATTGGCAGTGAATTTTACCCGGGACCAGTATAACAAGTATGTAAGGAAAGTAGAACTAACGAAGGAAAAGGTGGAATTTAAATACCTCTGTGTCCCCAATTAGTAGGTTATATTTGTAACCAGCTAGAAGATTTGAACATTAATTGTTATATATATTTAATTTTATAGGTTTTTTGAACGAACGTCCCCGATTTGGTTTGATGTAGTTAATTATGACGGCATGATTGACTTTTTGGAACAAAAAGAAATACTATTGAGCTTGTCAAATACACGTTGTGTTCCTGACATCATTAATATGGCATGTGGCATGAATCATGTGAATGTCAGTGTACACATGGATTTCTTCAATGAAAGGTTGCATGGCTTGCCTAATTGTTTAGGTAGCATATACTCTGTGTACCGCTATTTCTCTCTCTTTAAAGTTATTGTGCATAGTTTGGCGTGATTACTAGGACCAGATATATACTTTATCAATACGTCCGCTATTATTATATATGTGATGAACTGGTAAAAAGATCTAACTGAAGGCTATGCCTATGAACTATGCGAAAATACGTTTTTACACTATACACATCTGTATCTTGCTTTCATCTTGTTTTATAGATTGTCAACTTGGTCGATGATTTGTAAATATTAGATGCCATCGATCTGGATAACTACATTGAAACTAAACTCGAAAAACAATCAGTTGTAACGTAGCAATTGACCTAGACTTTCGGACCTTTCTAAAGTCCTTTTCAACCGACTTCACTCGCGCTTCTATAAAAAGGTAGACTTGTGGCAAGTCTACAATTGACCACGATACTTTTAATACATAAATTAATTTTTGTTTATCTAGTCTCATAAAATATTTGTCTTACCTGTTCAAAAGGAGTTTTTTCCCAATTGTTTTGCTCTTTTTTCCCTCTCAATCACATACATCAAAGTCCAAAGAAAATTTTTCCTTGCAAAAAACGCAATCTTCAAAAATTCGGTTAAAAGTCAACGCAAAAGAACAGCGAAAATTTCTTAATAACATTTGGCAAAAAAATAAAAGGAAGAACCGAACTGGTTTTGATTTTAACTATATGTGCTGTCCTAAAACCCTATTGCTTTATGTCACGTCCTTATTATCTTATTACCTCTATTGCTGAGCGTGCTGTCCTTATTGCTGAGCATGCTGTCCTTATTACCTTATTACCATTACTCTACTGCTGTGTGTGCTGTTCTTATTACCTTATTACCATTACTCTATTGCTGTGTGTGCTGTCCTTATTGCCTTATTACCTTATTACCTTATTACCTTATTACCATTACTCTATTGCTGTGTGTACTGTTCTTATTACATTATTACCATTACTCTATTGCTGTGTGTGCTGTGCTTATTACCTTGTTACCATTACTCTATTGCTGTGTGTGCTGTTCTTATTACCTTATTACCATTACTCTATTGCTGTGTGTGCTGTCCTTATTACCTTGTTACCTTATTACCATTACTCTATTGCTGTATGTGCTGTCCTTATTACCTTATTACCATTACTCTATTGCTGTGTGTGCTGTCCTTATTACCTTATTACCATTACTCTATTGCCGTGTGTGCTGTCCTTATTATCTTATTACCTTATTACCATTACTCTACACTCTGTGTGTGCTGTTCTTATTACGTTATTACCATTACTCTATTGCTGTGTGTGCTGTCCTTATTACCTTATTACCATTACTCTATTTGCTGTATGTGCTGTCCTTATTACCTTATTACCATTACTCTATTGCTGTGTGTGCTGTCCTTATTACCTTATTACCTTATTACCATTAGTCTACTGCTGTGTGTGCTGTTCTTATTACCTTATTACCATTACTCTACTGCTGTGCAACCCAGTCTCTCCCTCAAATTGACTATATAGACTAATTGTGAAATGCACACCAAATTGACTATATCAGTCAATTTCAGAGCTCGTTCTATATAAGCAGGCTTGGTTACCTAATTATGAAAAGCCCGCGCTTATGCGCCAACGTTTGCAGGTTTTGCCAAGGAGCGACTAGCAGAGAATTGATTTGAATAATTATAGGACTATCCAAACGAAATTATCCAAATGTGTTAAATGGAAATGAGCAACAATAGTCTACCTCCTCCTCAGGCCCTTTTTCCCGCGGGCAGGTGATAATTTTGCTTCACGGGAAGAGTAGACGAAGGGCCTGCCAATTAATGGTCGAAAATCAGGCATAAATGTCGACAATCGGGAATCAAAAAAAATCTGCCTGAAATATTGCCCATTGCAGCGTAAAATGATATATTTTCGTGTTTTCCATCTTAGATGGGTATATTTTAAAAGTTATTGCTGAAATATGATCCATATTAATCGAAATATGAAACGTTTAATCAAAGTGTTTTTGTCTTCAGTCTCGATGGGGACAACACCGAAAAATGCACTCAAAATGCGAAGGGTTCAATTGACTTCCGTGATAGTGATGTCGACATCATTAATGTGTCATTCAGTATGTAGTATGAGTATGTATTTGACTACGAATATGTATAACTTGAAAGGGAAATTATATGCAAAATAATAACAAATATGTATAACAAATCTAAAAGTATATATGTGCATTTATTTTGCCATCAGAAGCGTGACAGTTAGGGCAAAGTACTTTCCCACCTTCCTTAGCCTTTTGTAAGAGCCTACGTTCATAAGAATCATTAACAAACTCTTTCTCCGGATGATTATAGTGAAATAAGTGGTGAATAGCTTCTGCCATCTTGAGAACATTAGTCAGCAGGCACTTCCCTTCGCCTTACCCGCATTTTTTTATGCCGCCCGTGCGTCCCTTCCCTAATTTTCTAAGCCCGCTCCAATTAATAAAGCGCCTGTGGAGGAGGTAGAACAATAGTGGTATGTTGAATTTAATGTTAATGAATAATGAGTGAATATTAAATTATTTATGGTCTTAAACATATTTGTACACATACGAACCTTGGTTTATAGTATTCTTTTGAGAATCACTATAGAACATTAGCATTGCCTTGGTATATGACCAAAGATATGATAATATATTTGCAGCAAGTTATCCTCAGGTAAATAAATACAGTATTAAGAAGCTAAAGCTAGGATAACATAGCATCTGGCATGAACACGTACATAACCTACATTTATATAGCATATGATTTTATATGTATAAATAGTCTCCACTGCATGTTCTTGTTTATAAGAAATTAACGTATCTTTCCTGTGCATGCTATGGGAAACTAGTGATCAAACTATTTGCCTGCCCTATAGGAGATTTCTCTTAGGCATTAGGTTGCTGAAAGTGGCCTTGTTAAACATGTTTGCAATTTTGCTAACAATGTTGTTTAATACTTGTGGTTTAATTTAATATGAGGTCAATATATAGCATTGGACCCTAACATGACCCTTTCCTATTTAACTTGACTTTACACATGTGCAGTTTCCCCCCCGAAAACATATATTCTCCCTGCACTCAAGCCGACAAATTTACAAATTGGACCATTACAAAAATAGGACTCCCCAAATATGATATGACAGAAAACCAAAACAAAATGTTGGATTTTTACCAATTAGTACCATTTTGTCAGGTACTGTATAGCCGTTGCTTGTCCTGGGTCATTAGATATCATGGGGAAAGAGGGAGGGAAACGAGGACTGGATTTCAAGCTTTAAAAATACCCAAGTTTTTGCATGCCTTCTTTCTCCCCTTTTCTTGATATTTTGCAACCAAAAACACCACAATGATACTGTAGACTGCTTGTCTTCACTATGCAATTGACTAATGATTGAAACATGTGCTAATATAGCACAGTGCTATAGATATTTTTGCAGTATGCTGTTTTGCAACATTTAAAAAACACATGTATACAATTTCACAAATTCTAAAATCTAAACTCTGATCATATATGAACTCTATACTGAATATAAGTCCTGCATTTACAAAATACTTTAATTGTAAACAAATTAAAATGAATTATAATTTTAACAAAGTGCGTATATATTGAAATGTAATTTATGGTTAGAATGCTCTCACAATACACTGATTAAAATTGCATGCAATATCTGGTTGTGTTCTTCATACAACACAATATTGGCCACTTCAAGTGCAGTTGATCTGATAAGATGAAAGACAATAAGAACTGTAATCAACCACTAATGAATGACCATAAAGCAGATGGATATGTGGTGCGCGTGCGTGTGCGAATCTCATGTACTATTTACATTGAATCTCGTGTACTATTTACAAAATGCTCTTCCTAAGAGCCGTGCATATATATATAAAAAACAAAACAAAAACTAAACTATTTTACTAATTACATATTGACAGACAATTTTATATACATTGATTTTTTAATGACAAAGCATTTAATTTGAGACTAAGAGAATCTCACACATGTGAGTGGTTAAGAACCTTCCTCTTGAAGGCAGTAACATCCTCAGTTGATTTTATATCTTCAGTCAGTTAATTCCAGGTAACTGCGCTCCATTATAGGCAAAATTATTTTTGAGAAAATTTGTATTTGGTTTCAGAAGGCAAATATTCACTTTGCTACCCCTTACATTGTAGTCATGCGCTTGTTTCCTTTTGGAAAATTACGATATTAGATACGTAGGGGCAGCATTGTTTGCTACTTTGTGCATACAAAATGTTTGCCAACCTAATTTATCTAAAATTTTGGCTGATCTAATATCATAGCCAGAGCGTGTGATTATTCGCCCAGCTTGATTTTGCAATTTCTCTAGTTTCTCTTTAAGACCTTTATTACAGTTACCCCACACCAGTTGTGTTGAAGTCTAGCTTTCACCTGTACATTTACTGAATTCATTTGCAATATGCTTAATTTTTGTTATTAATAAACAGCACCAACAACTGTGTATCCATATGAATTGTGCATAAAAAAGAGGATCACATAACTGATGTTTCTCCTTTCTGTTTTACATGTTTGTGTTATAGAGCCAGATTCAGCGGGTGCAGCTGTTGTTGATGAAGGAAGTACTAAAACACCTAAAAAGTTTGTATGTTAAAGTTTTTTTCTCATCCATTGTAATCCTTTTCATTTGTAGTGTTATATTGAATTTCCCAATTAATATCAATATATGCTAATAACATTTGGTGTCAAAATGACATCCTGAAAAATGGAATCCAATCAAATATATCTGGTTGCATGGATTAAATTCCCTGTTGCGAGTATAACATATATGGTCAACCAGTCAATTGTCCTTCAGATTCCTTTCTTGGTTCCAGGCTTTAGACCATACATTGCATATATAGCCCAAACGAGGTTTTCCACTTAAAATTTATTCACTGAAAATATAATATGTAAACTCACATGTGTTATAAAAGTGTTAAAATCTCAAATGTTCTCGCTCATCATATATATATATATATATATATATATATATATATAATATAAATTATGTAAACTCACATGTGTTATAAAAGTGTTAAAATCTCAAATGTTCTCGCTCATCATATATATATATATATATATATATAATATAGACTTTCATTTTTATTTTAAGTTGAAAAGTTGGTTAGTTTCAAGTTCAAGTACAGTTGGTTAATCACAGTCATTAATATTAAACACAACAACATTTGATCAATGTTTGATCTTTTTTTTTTTGATATGATAAATCGACTTTGGCTGCACACAGACAACACACATACATACATATACACACACAGGTAAAATATAATCTTGACCTGGCAGAGGTAATAGGAAAAGTGACTATTTTGGTTTTGCTGTCTGAATTGTTCAACCCTGAATCGTTTATCCTTAAGGCTACTCTGCATTTGATTCAAGAATCTCCGTCTTGCAGCAATTAGTTTTATCCCTTTGGCTTACATTTTTGTTTTGTATGTTTTCAGACAACATCACGCAAAAAGATCTGTGGTAATTGCTCTGCAGCTGTGGGCAAAGCCTGTAAGCGGTGTTCGAGCTGTGGGGAACCGATACCGAAGAAGCAGTGTGACACTCCACTTCCACAGTTCACCACCGTTACACAACAGAAAGGTATTTTAATGAAAAGGGTAAGCAAAAGGTGTTCCACAGAAAACGAACTATTAGTTATTCAGAAAACCATGTCTTGAAAATGAAATGTTTTTGTTCCAATCTGTTCCGATGTTGCATGCGTACATCTGTGGTAAGATACTTTTTGATGAACCAGTTACAGTGTTAACGAAATAAGATTATTTCTCAACCTTTCTCAACCTTACATAACATATATCTATGTTTTAACATATATCTATGTTTTAAATTAATGAAATAATGTTGCAACATGTAACATGCCATTGCATAATTGTTTGGGGATTAGCGTCAAAAAGCATCTACAATATCGGCTTGGAGCTTAATGAATTTTAAAACGAACAAAGACCATGCTGTCCTACCTACATATTTAAACATGCCGTTTTTCAAATCCACCTATAACCTAATGATGTCTCTAACTGCTTTTGCTTCAATTGTTTTTTCCGTAACCCAATACTTCAAATCTAACAGTGTATCTAACAGTTGTATCTAACAGTGTTAACATTGAATATATTCGTCTCAGTTAGTTAGCTTTGAGCATCAAGCATTGTTCATACAGTTCCTTAAAAAACGTACGGGGAGGAATTCCACAATGTTTCTTTTCAGCAACAATTTCTTCATGTTTATACAATATTTATGTTAGATCTTCTCCCAATTAATCATTTTTTTCATCATTAATCGAAAACTCAAGTGTACACCATGATTTCTGATTATAATCAGTTTCTTCCTGGAATTGACAATTGTGACAAGATGGCATTGTCGATTTGATCAACTAGCAGCTGACGCACAATTGTAATTATTTTTCTGCCAGAGTGGCAAAAATTGTACTGTCATTGGCTGTCATTTCAAGAGAGGCCAATCAAATTGAGTTGTTACTTGCATGGCGATACGATTAATTTATATCAATATAGATTGTTCATAACGTCAAGCATTTATCGGTTGCAATGATGAACTGATGGGAGCAGCTCTAATCTATGCCTACTTGTAATTTATGAAAATAATTTTTCTATTTGACATGTAGTTTTATATAAAATATTGATTTTACAGGCACGTACTCTTCATGACAATCATGGGTACCATGTAGTGGTAATGTATTACCATCCGTCTGCAACTGGTGGTCCGACTGTGTGGGACTTCGATGGAACAGAGGGTTTGGGAACGGAATTAATCGCAGACGGTGGAGTTACAGGAAAGGCTGTCCGGGATGTATTCAAGTGTGGGATGAAGCGCTTGCATCAGAAAAATCTCGATACATCTACCTCCACTCCTTCCACCACCGACTCAATATCTACTTACACTCTTCCTTCCTCCATTTCCGATACAACATCTGTCACTGTATCTATGCCCTCCTCTACATCAATTCATTCCCTTACATCTGCATCAATTGTTTCCCCTCTTTCTACTTCTGTCTCTGCTTCTACTTCTTACCTCACTTCTACTGGTGATTCCACCTCCACCACAACTTCCACTTGTGTCACTATATCGAGTACTCCTCCTACAACATTAACATAAGGTAAGATCAATTTATTATTATGATAACCATGAACTGTTCTAGCATGAAAACGCACACATCCACACTTAAATTCCACACATCCTAAAAACATATATTTAGAAATTGATGATTTTGGTTAAGATTTTGAGTTGCTTTCAATATTTTAGCCGCTGTTTTGCTTGACAAATTGTCTATTTACCATTCGTTACATAACTTTAGATTCTGTACACGTATTAACAAAAAAAGGTGTATATATAAACTTAACTTTCCTTTAATGTTTACATGGCAAAAGAACAAAAATCATTGTTGGTTTGTGGACACAACACTGTCGTGAAAAGCTTTGTTGAATACTTTTGCAAATAATAGACTAGGTCTGTGCATCCAATGACGCCTTCTGCGTCGTGATAAGATTGCACTTTAAATATTTAATCATTACTTGTAGCCAAGTCTGAATGATTTAAAATATGCAAATCAAAGTAATCAACTGATCAATGATTTATTAAGTGCCACTTTGTGCTCTGTTTTACATACTTTGTCCTCTGTGTTTTGAAAGGTGGATCTAAGGGACTATTTTTGTGTAATTTAATGGGAGCCGACCGTGCGAAAGCTCATTGTTCTAAGAGCAACGTTGTGCATATTTAAACATTGCTGTATATTGGGGCTATTTGTGTAAAAACACAAATGATGATTGAACAATTGAATACTCTGATATACAAATTTTAAAACTTGAAGTCTCAGCTACATGGTATCAGTCAACTGCAATTTTACTCTGATGCAGAACACGTCATTTGGTGGTGCAGTCAACACTACGAATTGGTCTATTTTACGTGGCATTCTCACAAAACAATACAATTATAATAATGATATTTGTTTCCGTAAGGAAAATTTTCATTGTTGTGTCTCACATTTTTTTAGAAATTGTCGTGCTTTGACAAACGAAGACATTTCCATTTTTGGCCATGGATGTTTTTCAGGGGATACCTACATGTACAGACTACATAACAGTTGTTATGTATAACGTTTGAAGTTATAGGGCTATGAGTTTCCGCTCCTTTTCAGGAATTTCATATTGCATTATAAGAATAGGTAATTGAACCTCCACTGCCTTGAATAGTTGATATTATTTGTTCTTCGTATATGCAAGCATGGTATATAGTTAATGGTTTTCATAGGTTTTCAATATTGATAGGGTCAAAATAGACCATATTGTGAAATTTTTCAAATAAATTATCTAAAAGGCATGTGTGTATAATATCCATCCTTATTGAGTATATTCACAGATTTAGATTGTGTATGATTGGTAGATATAGGTATGGATCAGAATTATAGTATGTGATTATGTGTTATTTTCCGCACGTAAGAAGCGGGAAATGTTTCTCACACATTGCTGTGCGCCCGACGAAAGTAGGGTGTAAGCGGGTGGGGCAGGTAATATGAGCACATTTTGTCGCTCGTCCTAGCTTGAAAAAGGTGCCTACCCGCCCACCCCCTGTTTTACTGGGAAATGAGCAGAATGAATGGAAATTTCTATATTATGTTATATATATGTTAGTGTAAAACAAGCAACTGTGATTTGTGTGAATAAACGTCAAGCATGCGGCTGACGCTACAGCAGCTCCCAGCGGTGTGTGAGAAGGCAGTATAATAGTAAATCTATAAAATTTAAGACATACAAGGAATTGCTTTTATTGATTCTATAAAGTATAATTGTAACAAAGACTATGTAAAACCTTATATCTACTGTCTGTATATCTCTTTAACGTTTTTCGCCTTGCGCCGTAATTACGATCGGTTGTTTCAAATTGTAAATATCGCCAGACGTGTTTATTCTCTGGCAACAGGACACGCTTCATTCGATAGCTTATGACTTCCTCTTTAAAATTATATTTAGTTTGTCCCGGTTCATATTACATATCCAAATTAATTTGCATACATGTTCATAAATTATCTAAAAATTTTACAATTATTGTTGAAATAACCCTGAATTGCCAGAACAGGGTTCAGAATTTTCGAGCAAATGTTAGCAAATGTCGGACCGAAATTGTAGCTCATATAAAAAGGAATATTATTGGAAAGTTTCATTGCATTTGAAGAAGTAGAAGTATTTTATTTTATTTTTTGTAAGTAGCATTCAAAATTGCGTGTTGGTTGAAATTTGATTCCCTCTCGAGCATATTAATTACGTATTGACATATAAGGTCAGTGTTTATTGCTATAAACCAATGAAAATCCGCCATATAGGCAATTAAATGACGGAATCGATTGCGGTACTTTCAATACGCTAGGATGCAAAGCGCGGATATTTAGCTTCGAAGTTGCGGCGTGCACCCGACAAAACCGGGATTTAATAAGGCGGGATTTTCACGAGAAAAGCCGAGAATTGTCATAAAATGGCTAGTTTATTTAGTATATTTATTTAAATACATCCTTTCGATCAGGATTTTCAAGAGCTATCCAATGGTCACACTTAGGAGTTTGTAGCGTGTAAACCAAAGGTAGGAAAGCGAAATGAATATATAATTAGTTTGTATTATTGTTAATTATTGTTAATTTGTAAACAATACAAAGTTCAGAGGTGTTTGCAAGGGGCTAAATTGGCCGCGTAGCATTGTAAACAAACACAATTTACTTCGCTAAAGACATCGTAAAACGCTGAATCGAACGGTGGTATTTTCATCTACATAGCATGCACTGAACCGAAGATATGAAAACTGCAAAAGTAGGACGATATCGTCCTACTTTAGTCAGCACCAAACAATGTATAAAGTGATATTTATTTTAAAAGTGTTGATGAGCATATTAAAAATTGTTACGTACTCTCTATTCATTTAACTAATTCGGTAGCCTTGTCACTGAATCTGGTAAAGCCGGATAAATTTGGCTGGCTCTTTACAGGTTTGGCGCATATCTGCTTCTATAAGTGATAAGTGACTTTGACATGCGGAGAAATTCATTCTTACAATTTCCTTCTTGATATTGGTTTGGAGATAAATGATAGCATTATTATTTTTTATGGTATATTTTTCACGTTAAAATTTAGTAATTACACAATATAAAGAGGCATTTATGTATAATTACTCAATTTTAAAAAATATGCATGATTTAGCATAGAAACTCTGTCATATATATGCTGAACAACTTAGTCTTAAAAAACAGCACGACCATTCAAACATTTCCAATTAAACATTCTGACTCGAAGAACCGAGTTGAAAGCTTAATATTTAATGCTATTTTAAATCCAGAAAATTTCAACAAATCATATAGATATGACCTTGTGGTAAGTGAAAACTCTATATATTTTGGGCAATGGTTACTTCTATTAACTTACAGCTTTTATCTACACAAAATGTAATAGGAAAACATTGAATATCAATCAATTTCCTCAAGGTACTCTTTCTTTTTGTTTTTTATTACAGTATAGCTATTCTGCGATCAAAACTATCGCTCAGCACATGACCAAGTTGATGCTTTTAATAGGTATTTTCACCCAGTTTTCTCCCTTGATGACCAACACGTCATCTATTGACAGAGATCTCTGTTGAACAAGTTGAAAAACTCATGCGTGAACTTAATCCAACTAAAGCGTGCATGTGGTCCTGATGCTTTTCCTTCCCGTAACTAAAAGAATGTGCCACTGAACTTGCTTTGTCCGTATGTAAACTTTTTAATAAGTCTATCTCTACTGGAACGTTACCTCAGCAATGGAAAGAAGCCGTAGTTGTACCAATTAATCCATAAAAAAAATGATCGAAATTTTGTGAAAAACTACAGACCGATTTCACTGCTTTGTGTCTTGTCAAAGGTGCTAGAACGTTGCGTGTTCAACAGACTTATTGATTTTCTCTCGCATTCTCTATCGGATCACCAACATGGGTTGCTCTACTGTAACCCAAATGCTTTGTTTTCTTCATAAGATTGGCGAGGCTCTCGATAACGCTTCCCAAACAGACATTATCTATCTGGATCTGTCCAAAGCATTCAACTCTGTATCACACTCTCGCCTGATCTACAAGTTACACTCTGCTGGTATTAAAGGATGTCTGTTCTCCTGGCTCAAAGATTACCTAGCTAACAGGATGCAGCGAGTTATTGTAAAAAGCAACCAGTGTACCTGCCAGTAACTATAGTATTGATAGCCACCTAATTGCAAAAACCAATTGTCAGAAAGATCTGGGCATGTTAACCACTCCAACTCTGAAATGGGAACTTCACGTGTCGCATGTCTGTACTAAAGCAAAAAATACAGGGATTTTTGCATAGAACTTCAGATTCTCGTTTCAGCATTGAAGACAGGAGATCTCTATATCTACGCTTAGTCCATTCCCAACTGGGCTATGCCAATGAAGTTTGGTCTCCACTCTCTGGCAAGAATTTACGCATGGTTGAAGGGATTCAAAGATGCACTACTAAATTTATTCTTGGGTATTACAACCAAAATCAAAATTACAAGAGTAGACTTTTAACGTTGAAACTTCTGCCTATTTGCTATTGGCACGAAAGTAAAGACCTTGTTTTCTTCTTTAAACTGATTAATGGTTTCTACAACGTTGACATATCTAACTTCGTAAAGCCTAAAGTATTGGTGAAATCAACCAGAAACAGTTGCTCTCTTGATTTTGTGGTTCCAAAATGTAAAACCTCTCTTTTTCAAAAAAGTAACTTCGTTCAAAATGTAAAACTCTGGAATAGTCTACCTACTTCAAGCCGTTGCCTCTCATCAGTTATTTCTTTCAGATCTGCAGTCTACTACCACTACAAATCTGCACTGGACTCTACTTTTGACTGTGACAATATCTCTACCTGGAAATCTGTTTGCTATAAATGTCTACCCACTCGTAATCTGGGCTCTTCAAATTAAAAACAATGCTGTTAACTGTTTCTATTTTGCTCATAAGTATATTGTAATATTATTGTATTGTTAATTAACTGTGTTTTATTGTTGTGCATTGTATTATATTTTGTTATCTCTGTTAGCTTATATCATTATTAATAGAGTATTTGGCAGTTTACCTTGCTAGGTATGTACCTGTCGTAAACTTGCCTCGTTGTGCATGTAATAATTTATTTTTTGTTTACTTATTGTACAATGGATGCTTAATAAATAATTACATAAATATATCCCTATATTATACAATACTGTACGAAACAAAAGGTAAAAAGCAATTTTGCCATTTTTGGATAACGAACTACTTTCAATTAAACATTTTGTTGTAGTTACTATTTAATCAAATTATTCAGACAGTTGAATGGGAGAAATGACGCAGTATCTTGTCACTATATGTCGCCTTGTGGTGTTGAAAAAAGGCAATATTGGCAATCTTTAAATAACCTATACTGCTATACCCTTTCATTTAATCTAATTTTTCAATGTCTAGAAATTTCTCTAAGTTACTTTCATTGACTTGCAGTTTGGTATACAAAATATTGAAGTTGGTTATCCAAAATTGCTCTTTCGTTTCGTACAGTATTATATAGGGCTAAATACGGTGCTGTGAGAAAATGACCATATTGTCATAGTAACAGTTAGATGACATAAATTTTTCTGAAATTTCTATATATTGCTTCACTTGGCTAAGTAGTTTTGTGCACAAAATTTCAGGTGAAAATATTGAATGTTTGTTGGTTATCCAAAATTGCTCTTTCGTTTCGTACAGTGTTATATAGGGCTATATATGGTGCTGTGAGAAAATGACCATATTGTCATAGTAACAGTTAGATGACATAAATTTTTCTGAAATTTCTATATATTGCTTCACTTGGCTAAGTAGTTTTGTGCACAAAATTTCAGGTGAAAATATTGAATGTTTGTTGGTTATCCAAAATTGCTCTTTCGTTTCGTACAGTGTTATATAGGGCTATATATGGTGCTGTGAGAAAATGACCATATTGTCATAGTAACAGTTAGATGACATAAATATTTCTGAAATTTCTATATATTGCTTCACTTGGCTAAGTAGTTTTGTGCACAAAATTTCAAGTGAAAATATTGAATGTAAGTTGGTTATCCAAAATTGCTCTTTCGTTTCGTACAGTATTATATAGGGCTATATATGGTGCTTTGAGAAAATGACCATATTGTCATAGTAACAGTTAGATGACATAAATATTTCTGAAATTTCTATATATTGCTTCACTTGGCTAAGTAGTTTTGTGCACAAAATTTCAGGTGAAAGTATTGAATGTAAGTTGGTTATCCAAAATTGCTCTTTCATTTTCGTACAGTATTCGTACACTTACCGGTTTATCTCCTGATATTTCAACCAATTTGTAACCTCTTCTATTTTGGGCCTACACCAAGTGAGAAATTTTGAAAAAAGATCTCTCCTTTCATGTTTTCGAAGCTACCTTACTCATAGAGAACAACAAGTTGTTCTTCTTTGCGTTTGTTCTGACTGGCGTTTGTTCTGACATGGCATTTGTTCCAGTTACGTCTGGTGTACCACAAGGCTCTATACTCGGTCCGTTACTGTTCCTGGTGTATTGCAACAACGCCCAAGATTATATTCAGGCTAAATCAACGCTTGCGCTCTTTGCCTACGATTCCAAACGATACAGACCTCTTGTACATCATAACTCTACAACTTCGCTTCAGGACGATCTTAACAACATCCAAAGATGGAGTGTTGATATGAAAATGGAGTTCAACCCAAACAAATGCAAGGTAATGCACATATCGAGAGGGAAGAAATTGGTGAACGAAACGCAGTATAATCTCGATGGTCAACCGCTCGAGCAAGTTATGTACCATCGTTAGGCCCAAGTTGGAATATGCCAGTAATGTCTGGTCACCAAACACCATCAAACATCGGTCAATAATTGAAAATGTTCAGCGGCGAGCGACCAAGTTTATTCTGAACTACCCCAAAGGAAATGTCGTATACAGAGAGGCTGATTAAAACGAATCTCCTTGACCCAGGCTATAAATCATGACACAATTGCGATGAAAACAATTTCAACTTTCTGATAAAACATAAACAGGGCTACTTTAGGACTTCGTTTTGTATAAGGTCGGCAAATCTGTGGAACAGTCTTCAGAACCAGTCTGCATAAATTCTATAATGCTAAATTACCATCATACAGCCCTCCTGGCTGTACTTAACTTTATATTATATAGTTTATAGTTGTTAGTTTAAATATTTGTACTAATTGATAGGGGCATCTAGGGGTAAGGTGTCAATTGGGACGCAAGTCCTGTTCCTTTCTCCAGTCACGTCCATGTTATATTGTAAGAATGTTATTTAGTGTCAGTGTTGCTTGTTTGAACATATGTAAATTGTGACGAATTATTATTAAATTAAATTAATATAGCTCTTTCATTGTGTACATGTAAATAGCCTATTGTCAGGGCCATGTACTGGAATTGAACCAGCCTGCCGAAAGAAGCGACGGCATTTCATACTTTTTTGTTTTTGGCTGCCTGGCGGCTATAAATTTAAATAGATCACCATAATTGAATAAATTTAAAGAAAATATATTACCACGAATTATAGTTTAATACTTGCATTCACGAAATGGCTTCAGGGCATTCCAGTGCATTGTGTTACACGGATATACAGTATGATCGATAGATACGCATGTTCTTTTCAGAAAGATATTTTATCATGTGATGATGTGTTTATGGGTGGACATCCGTTTGCACTCTCTTTTTATCTATTGAAAACAAAAAACATTTTTTCGACATCTTTACATCTTTAATAAAATTTAGCTTTTCGTAAGTATGTATAAACAATGTGTACGTTTGTCACATATGTACAAAACCACATTTATACATTGTTCAAACATATTTAACCCCTGCAGCGTCCAACGTTTAAGTCCAACATGTAACTGTCACAACTTATATGACGCAATAGAATTATCGTACGAATGTTACGATGTCGAAGAAACGTTACTCGGAATATCGTCACTGAAATGTTCCATATAGACTAGATCGGGTAATGGTGATTCATCATCATTATCATCAATATCGTTGTCGTCATGATCGCTCTCTATTTCATCGTCGCTATCCTCCACGTTGCATAGACTGAACCAGATCATGAAATAAATCAAGACCTTTCCTTATTTGAACTTTGGCCAACGAAATTCCACTGTTTATAATTGCAAGACGACCATGTAAAGTCTTTAGACTTTCTTTCCGTGAGCAATAACGGTGGCGATTATCATTAACCTGGTTCTAAAACAGTAATAATAGACAGAAATTTGCCATGTATTTACAGGTATGTTTGCTTCTCGTTATCGTTATTCAAAACATATTCTTACTAACCTCTGTTTCATGGGAGTATTTGTCATCTGGTTCATCGACATTGTTTACATATGCTAATAACGATAACAATAGCAATAACAATAACAATAACTAAAAAGTTAATACTTATTGTAAAGAAATGTGTTTCTGCCTCGTGTGATTAGATTCAAGATTTATGTGTTCTGATTACCTATCCTTTCGTTGATCTTATCTTTTCTTTCCCTTAGTAATGGCAATACCCTCTCCAGATAAAATACCATGAAGTTTTTCATCTCTGTCTTTAGCAGTACTTCTTCTTCTTCCAACCTTTTAACCAACATTAACTTATCAACAAGCTGTGCCTTGAAACGTACTGGGATACCTAGAAATGAAAAATAAGGAAAATGTGCTAGATACATGCAGACACGTCTATTGCTGTTCTGCAAAGTACATTTTGAATGCACCGCGTCATCATTACGTTAATACGTTTGGTTGAAAATAATGGCAGAGAAGAATTGAAAGAAGAGAATGTAGTTTCACCTACCATGTGCGGATGCACTATGAATGTCACTTTTATAGAAAGACCAGGCAAAAACTCCTGACATAACGTCTTCCGCACTGGTCGCTGGTAAACCACAAAGACTTGATATGCTATTTAGTTCAGATGGTAGACACAATTTCAGACTTTTCTTTAGAGCATTTCGCTCTCATTGAAGATCGTCTTTTACTAGAATCTTAACAGTACATGTACAAGTTGAAATGCACAGCGAGTTATTTTTAATCCTTCTGAACTAATGAGTATCGTGGATACGTAATTTTGCATAGAATACTGTAACATACAGTACGATTGCTTAATAAACTAAAAATACTGCTTGTACTCCTACCTTGACAAAGTGCATTACCAAAAGTGTTTCTCATATAGGAAACTAACTCACTTTGCACTTCCTTTAAACCATTTAATTTCCATGGATGCTGTCAAATTTGTTTAAGTATAATACATGCAGTAATTAATCAACGAAAAACAAAACTCACCAGCAAGAGAGGATATCTCCTTAGCCCTTCTTGTCAGTGAAAATATATAGCATTTCCAACCTCTTTTGTAGCTTCTTCACGGTGACTTTGGCCACCTGAGACTTCCCTTTCTCAAGAATCTCCTCCTCCGTTGCACTCTCTTCCCTCATTAGCTCTCTTTTTAGCTTGACCAATCTTGCTCTGTTCTTTTCAAGTTTTTTGGTCTTGGTTTGCGCCAGACGAAGAAACTGTTTATCACCAACCAATGTCTGAGTCTGATCATCGTTGGAGTTCACGTAAGTTTCCAAACTTTCTGCATTCTGAACGGTGTGATGCAAGATGAAATGTTCTTCTACAACATCTTTAGAAGCATGGACTCCAGTCTGCAGTTCTGCGTAAATTGCAAAAAGTATATTGTACTCCTTGCAATCGAAAGTCAAGTTAGATTATTGATACAGTAATTCTCTGAGAGAGACTGCTTATAATGGAGATCTATTTACAACTTTTAATGAAATTATTCTAACCTCTTGCAAATTGCTGGACGTCCTTTTTCCATAAGATAATTGAGTTGTCCAAGTTTTCATCTTCAGGTAAATTGAGTTCAGCTTTTAATGCAGAAAACGCATCTCTAGCTTCTGTTTTTTTCTTTTCTGTCTTGAAAGAAATATTATATAAATCAATATGAGAATAAACCTACAACTGTACAAGATAACCAAGCTACTATGGAAACATTCTTGGTCTACAGTTGGGTATATATTTACATTTAGAGACAAACCACAAATCACTAATTATCCGAAATTACTGTATGTCTACTTGTGCTGTATGTGGGAGACAGTGACACTGTATAAACGAAATATATTTATTATACGTAAATTAAATATTTTCAGTTTCGTTAATGGCTGGTTCAGTCGCAGTATACACCATACACTTGTTTTTTTAAGACAATAATAGATGAAGATAAATATTATAGACAATAAAGACGTAAGAACCTTTCTCAATCGAATAACCAATGACTTTGGCAAGTTTAGTATTTTCCTCTTGTTCCAACTAAGTAGATGTTCCGTGATGCAATCCTCTCGTCCTTAAAGAAAAATAGTAAAGTAATTTATCTAGTACAGCGTACAGTGATAACGCGAGGCTATTAAGGAGGTCACCGATATTACACTCATACTGTATGTATCATGTACGCATTCTTAATGTATACTACTATGTTGTACACATTCTATACTAGTTAAACAATAGGTACCAGACGCTGTCATATTCTTGGTAGTTGATCCGAGTCTTGATAGATATGAGTTGATCTGCTCCACTTCTTCACCAGCAGTTGTTGAAGCACCCTCTTTCCATCTTCCACTCCAAATCACCTGATTGAGAAAAAAGTGATTCAGGGCTTTTGGTATAGAGATGTATTCTACTGCAATATGTTTTGAGGATCGGACATGAATATTGCCGCCGTTTGCTGAATTAACTAAACTCTTAGATTTTGTAATAATAATCCCTGAATAAACCTAATTGTATACTCCATACAGATCACTCAGCATAAGAGGTTTTGGAATTTCCATCTTGAATTTCAAAGAATGTAAAATTCTGGAAAAACTCTAAGAGTCATACTCTAAACCTTTTCAATCAATAGTCATATATAATCAATTGTAATCAACTGTAAACATACTTGACATGATCAGCTTCATTGTTGTGATATGCATTGTTAAATGACAATGGAGAACATAATGTTTTGTAATTTGTATAATTGGAATTTGCCTGGCAGCAAGATATAAACAAGGCAGGTGTTCTAATGAGCATAATTATACATGTACTAATTAACATGCATTCAGTTCTGTTCAGCCGTTTGTAAATTTCTTTCAGAACGTCCAATTTTCATAAAAACTGAATCTTTAATCAATATTTCCTTGGCCCATTAGCTCAGCGAATTTTTTGCGTTAAAATGTTTGATTTTTTGAGTTATGATGCTCACATGCACACACACATACATACACATATACTGTATACACACATAACATACAAACCAGGTGAAAACATACTGCATACCCTCCTGGAGGAGGTAATAACGTTACGGTACCAGTACTAGATTTTCACTGTATATACCGTACTTGCTCTATCTTATATGATATCGAGAACTCTTTGGCATGTACTTACTGTATTATAGCCATAAAATGTCAACTCTTTAAGAACAAACCTTGGTACTTTGTTGAATCTGTACACCTTTTGATTACGATCAACATGACATGAATGCTGATCAACACTACAAGGAGAACACTTTTTCCAATCCTGTTCACGTAGAATGTCCATCTCATATTGGCTGTAGCACCACTCTGCAAACGCTTTTCTAAATGTAACTGGGTTGATGACATCTGCCTATGAGTAATGATAAAAAATCATATAATTATCAACTTTTAGAAAACATATACTGTACATGCCCAATGGCATTGCGGAGCAATAGGCAACACTGTCAATACTTTTAAAATAAAAATATATACACCTATTTAGATACAAACATTTGTTCTTAAAAGCCATTCTAAAATTCAAAACAAGTTTGTACAGTAAAATGTATTTTTGACATGTTCCAAAATTTCATGACTGTTAAATCTAATTATAAAGAAAGAATTGTCATGAATACTTTCCAAAATGTGACAACTTTGAACACAAAAACCTTACATCCAAGACCATTGCAATTGTTAAATGTATCAAATGGACAAATGAATAAATAGAACGTACTATTTCACATTTTGAAATAAACATTACCATTAAAAGTGGTTTAACTATAACTTAAATACAGTAACAATATGCATTTACCATGTTTGTCTTGCTCCACTCGCTCCCCAAACAATTAAATTAAGAATTAAGTCAGAAGGCATAACAGGCAATACAAGTAACAGACTTTATAAGGACTTAACTCCCATGTTACTATTCAGACTTAACAGGTGAAAATTATGTTCTCTTTGAACTTGAAATATCTTCCAAAATGAAGATTGTGATGATCCAGGCATGCGCTTTCTAAAAGCATCCCATAAATTGAAAACCTCTTGGCTAAATAGATAGTTTACATTTTCAGGACTACCAGGCCACCAACCACTCTCAATGATACTGGTAACAGAAATTGGAGACCACTGCCAATTACATGATGGACATTGTACTGTAAACCAGGTCAAGTCATATTGTCCTGTGAAAAATAGAGTAACTATATATTGATTAAAATGGGATTAATGAATAGCAATTTATTATATATCTGATGGAGCAAAGTCTTTACAGTGAAAGCAATAGCAATTACCTAGCTGTATCTATCAATGAACTTACCCAAGTTGCTGTAAATAATATTCATGGCACGTTTGTATGTGCACACATTATAGATACTACTTATGTTAATAATTGACATGATTTTTGCAGATCGAACATTTACTCAAAAATATTTGGAAAAGCTATTTAATTATAATTTAAATTTATATTTGCAATGATATATACTTCTGAAACTGATAGTCATAATTATGTTGCAGTATCACTACATACCAATCTTTCTGATAAACTACAAACCTTGGGTTGTGATCATTATCACAGGAGATCTATTTGGACTTTTTATGATAGGAGTGTTGCAAGCCTGGCATGACAATGGATAGAGAAGAGAAGAGGACATATATTAATATCCTGAAATATATACTAGTTTGTTCTGTTGTAAATCATGAGACATAAAAAATAATACATAGATCTGTCTTACCAAGGAGTACTACTGGTACTAAGCTGCCAACAATACTATTATGATATAATTATACAATACATATTGTATGCTCTTATACAATACATATTGTAATGTAAAAGTTATATACCATCAGTGCTTATCAATGGTACAGAGCAGTTGGTCACATGAAACTGATTCGGTTGGGCGGATATACTGGAAATGACCATTTAACCACACTTCTCGATCGTGGAAAGGTTTATACTGGTGAATTTCGTCATCACAATCACTACAAATATACCTCGAAACACCACATTGCCTGCATCTCAACACAGCCTCATTTTCATTGCATCTACAACATAATATTGGTGAAGTAGGAGGGGCAAATTAACAAATGGTAGCATGAAATATGTGTTCCCTAACACTTTCCCAATTTTCCTCTCGGTTTTCCATTCTCCTTTGCCATGCTGAAGCTACAGATCCACAGGATCATGCCTTCCTTGACTTTTGCAAAGCTTTCGATCGGAACGACCACAACAACGTCATTTCGAAACTTATTAACCTCGGTGTACGAAGAGCCTTGATCCTGTGGATCTGTAGCTTTTTGTCTGGTCGGATGCAGTCTGTAAAAGTAAACCAATTTACCTCTAACTGGGCTCCTGTTACTGCCGGTGTCCTGCAAGACACCAAGCTTGGCCCCATCCTATTCCTAGTAATGATTAACGATCTTGCCAGCCATTCCCCTTTGAGGTCTAGTAATTGGATGTTTGTTGATGACATCACCATCTCCCAAGCCATCCATCGCAAATCCCCCCTGGAATACAACAGGATCTCAACTCTATTGATGCTTGGTCGATGAGTAATAACATGAAATTACACCCTAAAAAGTGCAAGGATTTTACCATCTCTTTTCTCCGCAACCCTCTACAAGAACTGTCTTCCACATTATCGATCAACTCCCAACCGTTGGAGAAGGTCACTTGTTTTAAACTGCCAGGGGTCACCTTATGAAACGACCTAAAATGGAACGCCCATGTTGATTCCATTACGTCCAAAGCTTCAAAGAGACTCCACATTTTGTGAGTGTTGCATAACTCCGGTGTTTCCGCACACGACTTCCTGACTAGATACATTTCAATTATCAGATCTGTGCTAGAATACTGTTGTGCAGCCTGGAGTACGTCTATCCCCTCCTACCTTTCTGATAAAATCGAGAGGGTTCAACGCCGTGCTCTACGGATTTTATATCCAAACATGTCCTATCCAGCTGCCCTTGATACCTCCTATCTTCCCCGTCTATCCGACCGTCGCGATACCCTTTGTAAGAACGTGTTGGATAAAATAGCAGTACCATCGTCACACCTTAACCGCCTTTTACCTCCGACTTGGGTTGAGTAGCATGGCAGAGAACTGCGCCACTCTAGTCATTTTAGCCTATTTAAGTGTAGGACCGAGAGATTTAAAAACAGTTTCTTTCCAGCTATGTGCTCACATACTATGAATAAGTCATGACCGTTGTCAATTAGGTTTATAATCTAAATTACAATCTTTTTATATAACTCTATTTCCTAGTTTTAAGAAGTATTAGTATTCTTCATAATTTTATGCTTGTAAAAGTACTGTACTTCACTATTACTTGTATTAGTGCAAATGTATTTTAAATATACCGTCTATTATTATTATTATAACTATATATTTGCTCTATCAATATGATATCGAGAAATGTTTGGCATTTCGTGAACCAAAACATGCTCATAATTTAAAATATATACAGTATGAAACCATTCTTACCATCGTCCTCATTTGATGGTTCCTCAGGAACAAAAGTATCTTGCAAATCTATAGAAGTGCTTGGCAAGTCCTCATCTAGTAATGATAAGTTAAATATAACTGGCACAGGAGCAACATACACTCTTCTGAAAAGTGTACACTTTGGCCATATAGAGCAACTTTTCCTTTATTAAGATCTTGGCTTTAAATAATTTTATTGTGTTGTTACATAACATTTTATAACCTTATGGTTTTAAAAAGCTAGAAAGCTCTAAAACCAAGATCTCAATCACAAAAGAGGCTTCATATAGGAGCTAGGGTGGGTTAATGTAAATATAGGGAGTCCATTGATGGATGAAATTAGAATATATTTTCATGTTTTTCCATTAAAAGTAATTATGAAAAATATTTTTCTGCAATGGTGGAAAGTGGTTTTATCGAGAGGCAAAGCTAAATGGGCAAAACAACATATATATATACTGTAAAGCAACAAATATAAACCATGCATATGATATACAGTTGGGCAACAACAAAACTGAGAAGCATCAAAATATTATTGTCCATTTTTAATATAATATACAAGACCAGTATTCCAGAGGTCAGGCATATTAAATTGTTAAAACTACAAGCAGGTATTATAAAGTAAAACCATAGACATAGTAGTATTATTCACAAACAATTAAACAATTTAGTAGACAACTTACCATCGTAATTTACAAGCTCACCTGTATTCTCGTTTGTAGTATAAACTGGAAAGAAGGAGAGGTTATTTATATAGGGAGAGAAGTTGTATATTTTATGACATGTCAGATTGTCAGTTTACTATATTGTTCTCATGTTTTCCACCTATTTTACTGAAATGGCATACCTCTTGGGTTAACAGGCGGAGTCCATGGTCTTTGTTTGTGAAACACGCGCTCACCAGCAGTATTTCTTCGAATTTCAATATCTCTTCCTAGTGCTACCTCAACCTTCGTTTGTGATAGCATTAACATTGCTTATTGCCGTCAATAACTGTTCTTCGTCCGTTTGTTTGTTCCTTTTGCTGTGCTTATAGGACATGTTTTCCTCTCGAAAAAGAAAAACACTTTATAACTGGCCCAGTTTAACTAGCTAACTTGTTTAGACCAACACGGATTTCTCGAATATAGCCAAATTTTGGCGCTCCTTCGCTCCTTTTGAGTTTTGACACAGAGAATAGATTATTGTTTTGATGACCAAGCCTGCTTATTTCACAATTAGTCTATATAGTCAATTTGAGGAAGAGACTGGGTTGTGCTGTGTGTGCTGTCCTTATTACCTTGTTACCATTACTCTATTGTTGTATGTGCTGTCCTTATTACCTTATTACCATTACTCTACTGCTGTGTGTGCTGTTCTTATTACCTTATTACCTTAACCTTATTACTATTACTATTACTCTATTGCTGTGCATGCTGTCCCTTATTGCCTTATTACCTTATTACCATTACTCTATTGCTGTGTGTGCTGTTCTTATTACCTTATTACCCTATTGCTGTGTGTGCTGTTCTTATTACCTTATTACCATTAATCTATTGCTGTATGTGCTGTCCTTATTACCTTATTACCATTACTCTGTTGCTGTGTGCGCTGTTCTTATTACCTTATTACCATTACTCTATTGCTGTGTGTGCTGTCGATCCTTATTACATTATCAATATTACTCTATTGCTGTGTGTGCTGTCCTTAATGCCATTATGCTGTGTGTCTATGGCTATGCGATATACTCCCCTTTGGGAAATACAACATAGCAATTTTGCTCAAAATAGTTACAGTTAAGGCAGAATAGCATTTACCAAACTATAAAATAGCGATCATGCACAAAGAGATGAAGGTAGAGACATAGCCTAGTTGAACACGAAAATCATAGGGCTACAGCAAAGTCACACAATTTTATGCAAAACCTTATTACCCTATTACCGGTAATAAGGAAAAAAACCTGAGACATCTTGCCTAATTTTGGGCATGGTATATTATTTGAATGGCATTGGAAATCACGATGTCGATGTTGACTATGCTACATACCGACTAGATTGGCTCATTTCTTTGTGCACAAGGTTTGGAGATCATTTTGAAAAAGAAGAAACCTTTGTGGAGCATCTTCTTCAAGCCCAGGAATTGTTATCTGCTATAAATAGACGCGACAGGCAAAATACTTGTAGTTTTGTAACTGAACATGAGACAGATGCATGTTGTTCTACTCATACACCTGGAAGGCCAAGGCTTAAAATCCCAAAGGAACAAGTTTAACTTTTTGTAGATTATGGTTTTAAAGCTACAGACATTGCAAACATGGTGGGTATTAGCATCAAAACAATTCATTGAAGACTGTATGAGTACAATTTGTCAATTAGAAAGTCGTATGCACTTTTGAGTGAAGAGGAACTAGATAACATTGTCATGGAAATCAGTTCAGAGTTTAAAAGCTGTGGTTACAAAGCAATGCGAGGTCATCTTCTTGCAAGAGGTTTCAAGTTGCAAGAGGAAAGAGTCCCAGAGGGAACTTTTGTTCGAGCACTTCAATTAAAAGTTACCCATAGGAGAGTATACAATGTGCGAGGACCTCTTGCACTCTTGGCATATTGATGGCAACCATAAACTGAGATGACAAAAAATTTTTCATGATATATATTGGCCAGTAGCGGTGCACATTTTCAAGAAAGTTGGTTCTCCTGGGGGGAGGGGCTTGAAATTTACAGTTTATGTGTCTGATGACATGATGGTGTTAAATGCGTCTTCTTCTTATGACATATTTTGTAGACACATTTAATGGTACTGTGTGGTCGCACATAAGAGCCTGGTTAGCCAGTGGTGTACAAAACAAAATAGTGACACATACTTTTGTTGGTTGTCTTTACATTTATTACTCTATATTATTCTACATGGAAGAAGCAGGTTACTTAAATGTGAGCAATGAGGTACATATGTTCTGTTTGCACTACGTATTTATTGACAGAATAAACAAACATCTCTGTCACTTTGTTGATGGATGGAATGATCATCCCATACGAACAGCACAGAACCAGACACTAAACCATCTGTGGATAAGTGGGTTGTGCAACATTGCTACAAGTAATGACTTAGCAGCACAAAGGATTCAAAATCAACCACTGCAGGTATGTTATGTCAATTTTCATGTGAATAAAGTATTGATTAACCTGTTAGCTGGCAATGCACCTAGATGCGCCCTTCTTCAGTATTTTACTCTATTAATGGGTTAATTTGAGAACTGTACCTACAGTAAATGTAGTTGCACATTGAAAAATCGACACTTTAATTTCTATATTATAACCAACAGTTATGGACTGAGTATGGTATAGAGACAGAAGAACATTCATTCTGTCCTGAAGCAGAATATGAAGTTGATGTGCAGGATGTGACCCAACCCATTTCAGACATTGATTTAGATGATCTAAAGACAAGATTCACCCACTTCAAGATGATGATGCATATGGTATCAACACCTACATACAAGTGTGTCTGTTTGTAACAGAAAAGCTTCACCAGTCAACATCACAATTCCCAACACAAAGTGGATAATAAAGTGATTTACATAAATTCAAAAGTGGGCATGCAATATAAAATATCGTGCAAATTCCTTTACCAGCAGACAATTTCAAAAAAATTATAAAAAAAGACAGATAGTATTATCTTACTTTTGAGTTTGTTACCAATAAAGATTCAGCACATTTATTATACTATCTCGAGTACGTTTTTAGCATTCATTTGTGATTGCGTCCAGTTATTTTAACTTAGAATTTTGTCAGAATATAAATAATACATAGCAAGCGCATGGCACCTTTATACACAATCAAACTACAAACAATTGTTAGAACAAGTTTTTATGACCAAATGAACAGTATCTCATAATCAATAACCTTCTGTAACACATAGAGTATTTACACTTTGCACTTTTCCAAATCAGCATATATATATGTGATTTGAAACAGTGGTGTGTATAGAGAGGGAAAGGGTCGAGCTCAGACAACATCTGGTAATCTATTAGGAAACTGGATTCCTGTTGGCATTAAAATTAAATTGCAATTTGCAAGTAGTTCTGAATCTGATGATCATAATCTGCAGTTAGGTTCAATAATTTGATGTACTAGAAATTAGTGAATAAATATTGTATGATATTTCGCAATATTACCAACTTGTTGGAGAATCTCGATGCCTTCCCCTCGCTAAAAATTTCAGGCTACACCTCTGATATTGAAGATACGTAAATCTTGCTCCACGCATCTTTTGCTCTTGCTCCATGCATCACATCATGCTGAAACAACATTGATTCCTCCAGGCAGAACATAACGGGTGATGAATTGTAATACATCATTAAGGTTGAGAACAATTTCTGGTGAAGATGACGTAGTACTCAAAACGCCATCTAGCACAGTGCGGATAATTGCACCTTGACAAACTTGTTTGAGAAACTGGTTGAAATTATAAGCTATCACTTCCTCACTAGCTCTCTTTGTGGAGCCTTTTACTGAAAAGATTGGCGTGAATTGCTTCCATACACCTTCTTCCACAATTTCAACATGAGCAAGTTCCTTGAATGCTTGCTCAGGGTATTTCTTCATTATGGCCAGTACGTTAAACAATGACAAGCCCTCTTGACAGCTGTAAATTTCTTCTGCTACAGAACTCAGCATGATGTGTTTAAAGTGCATATAAACCCTGTGGGATTTTGGTCTAGTTTGAAAGTACAGGTTAAGAAACTGATATATTTCAAAGCAAAATCGCATTCTGTTTAAAGACCTTTGTGCAATCGCTCTTCAAAAGTTGTATTTTCCACATATTTTTCCCCGTACGCGATCTGGGAACGAGTTGAGTTAATTATTCGGTGACGTAACGTGAGTAACCCATGCAGGCTTTATATGCAGGCCATGCTGTTGTTTACCAAGGTTGTTTACATTGCTCGTTTGTTAAAAATATAAAATGTCATCGCCCGGGTCTTCGTCTAAATATTCTGAATCATCTGAGGATGAAGTTTATGACTTTGAAGTGGACGACAGTGTCATCGTCGATACTTCATCGGCAAGTACTATATTTAGTTTTCCTTACGAAGAAGAGCCCTTAGCCGACGAACATTGGCAAGCAAATTACGCAAGGGAACTATCAGAAGATGAGGAAAAACTAAACAGTTTAAAAATGCGAATGAATGGAACAAAAGCCCTGAGTGAATGGTAAGCTAGTGTAACGAGTACTTTGTGTTATCAGTCCAAAATAAGTATCTGATTGAAGAGGAATATTAATCTTTATTGACATTGTATAGTTGCACGTGCGGGCACTGTCGAACAGAATTACTGCAGAATGCCTACGAGTGTCTTTGTTGTGGAGAGATAGACCGATGTGTTGAAGCCCTCAACAAAGACGAAGTCATTTCGGAGGTCGCTGTCGCTCCTGCTTGCATAACTCTACATCCAGGTTTTACTACGATTTGCTTAGACAATTGGTCCCTACGACATGCTGCGAATAAGCTTCGCACGAAAGAAAAGAAGAAGTACAAGCAAACAAAATCTGAAGAAACGTAAGTGTTCATTCTATTTGCGCTAATTTTTATGTTCACTTTCTTTCATGAAACGTTGAAGTCATCCGAACAAACATTGATTATTCACAGCCTGATTTTATACAGTATAAATGTTATGTCAGCAAGAACATTGTAGAGTATTAACTTTATTATGCACCTATAAATGTTTTTAATGTTATTATATATCCATGTTTTAGGGTAGTTAATACTAGTTAGTACATATTTCTATTTGATAAACCAATTCCGTGCACCGATGAGTTCGAAAAGTGTAACACACTGCGACGGCTAAGGTCGGCCATAATTATTATGTTGCTAGTAAAATTTTATTTTGTTGGGGCATTTGATTTCTATAGTTCTCGCAGATGTTTACGAAAAAGGCAGTGTTTGACTCCAAAAACTGACTGCTAATTGGACTTTATATAAGGCTTTTTGAACAACGTTTTGGCAGGGGTGGGAATACAATTATTGTTTTAACATCCTAAAAGTGAAATTCCTGGGTATATGCCCGGGGAGAGAATGTTACTCGTTAGTACATACATACATAGCAATTGGTGCATATTTATGCATAAGCCTGAAATAAATTTGAATACACTATATGGAATTGCACAGCACACTATGGGATTGTGGCTGTGAACACGAAAAGATAATTTGAATCAATTCTAAATCCAGCTCTTATATTATAGGTTTTTCCGGAGTATTGCATACAGGAATTCACCTTTTTCATTTATGGATGCCTTGGAAGGGTAAGGCACCCACTTCCATCGTGTGCATATAATGCAATTAGAAAGCAGTTCAATGCACCAAAAGAGGAGGCTTTTCGTGGTTATGAAGAAGAATCCTCATCGGATGAAGAAGCATTAGACTAGTATATATCTCAGAAACTGAACTAGCTAGTGTTACATAAATTTAATATAAACATAAATTTGGCATGACACAGTCACATGCAATTCAGGTTTGTCATTGGGATGATGTCCTGTTTCTAGGACATTCCTTGATGTTCTTGTGGCCTTTCATGAAGTTCTTACAATGTGAACATCTTGGTTTGGACCGAGGTTGTTTTGACTTCTGAGAGTTATTGCTTTGGTTTACTGTAAATGACATTGATTATAAAAGTTAAATTAAATTTCTTATTTAAGGGGACTTATTAAGAGGGTATTTTTCAGGGCTGAGACAGTTTTGTAATTAATATTATACAACGTACAACTTTTAAAATTTTTTAAAGAAGTAATACATTTTCAGCCCTCAAATTTAGGAACACTGAGAATCAAACACTCTGTTATAAATACAGTACAAATAGCTATAATTACCTGCTGATTCTTCAGTTGTTGTTCCTGGTACATCTACAGCAGTCATTGTTTTCCTCTGCTTCCACTTGTCCACTGCTTCAGTTTTAGACTGCTTGTCGAGCATAGTGTTCATAGCGGCTGGGGCAGACTCCTGAATTTCAGTAGCAACTTCCTCCAGTTTTTCCCAATCGGTCTGCAGGAATGTCTGATAAATGGCATCAACATATTCTAAGACACATAACAAATGGATGATTATTAAAACTTGCAAAAGACTCATGTATTTATCTGAGTACCTATAAACAACAAGAATCATATTTATATACATCACATTTTGATAGTTCCTACTTTTAAAACTGTAAAAGTGATTCTAAGCAAACTTACCAAAGTTCTGTTTAACACGGACACTCCTTACTGTAGCTTCCCATTTTTGAATTTGGGGTAGATAACTGAAAACGTTCTGTGCCATCTTCATTTTTCTTCAATTCTCTTCGTAAGTTAATATTGAAGTGGATTATTGCTAAGATGTGTCTGTAAAGAGACAATATTGTATAATTAGCCATTACATTATTTACTCTCCTTGACAAAATAATCTGATGTTAAACAGATTAAATAAAGTAAGTGCACATTGCAGCTTTTAAAATGGCATGGAGTGGATATAATATCCTATATATGGTTGAATATGTTAAATAATTAATTTTTTTTATTGGCCTGCACAATAGGGGGTCAGATTTGCCCTTCACATGGAGTCAATAAATGATAAATACATCCTTAACATACCTAATTACCATCCCTTGGTATGTGTATGCAATCATCTTTGGTGCAAAATGGTTTAAAACTGAATGAAAACCTTCTAAACAGCTTGTTTGTTCCATGGGGGATGCTTTCATGATACCTTTCTTCAAATGTTTTTTTGTCAGAGTGGAAACCAACTTCTCATACAACAGGGAATCTGCATATACAAAAAAAATACAATCGCAATGTGAATAGTAAGAGAGGAACATAGATCAGATTACCATAAACGCTTTGAGGCCTTTATCATTCCTTGCTCTAGCTCCTAAGTGAAGACCATGTCAAATACTTCACAAGACCATCTGCAACATTTCTATAATTTGGTTTTAACACATAATGCCAAAGTTCTCCATCTTAGTTTGACATTAGAAAGAGCATGGGGCTGCTTTGGCTGTATTGCAAATGCATTTTGTGTGGTGATATTCTTACCTTTCTTCAGCCATTCTCTTGGTTGAATCTCACCATGGGCACATTTACTGAATAATGGCTCATCGAGATTTTCGTGTTCATTTACCACATGACTGAGGAAGGACTTAAACTTGGCCCATATTAAGTTGCCATTTCCTAAAAATGTGGATGTTGCACTCCACACAAAATGTCTCTCACATGGGCGAATCCACTGTTGAAGATTTTCATTCCCCTTCTCCTTGCTTAGCTTGTTCAATACTTTTCCAATTTCTGCATGGGAAAGTTACAATTAATAGGGAGCTTGTAAAATATCTAACACCAACCCCCCCTATCAAGTAAAAATCCCCTTAAGCTACCCTATAAGTAGTACTCATAAGCCTTACTTTTCTTAATGTACCATAGATCGAAATAGTGTGTTATGTGACCTAGCCTCTCGCGCATATGCTTGACAATTGATGTGTGGCGGTCTGTAACAAAGGTGGAAATGGCTATGCCACAGCTGATCAAATATGACATGCACCTCTGAAAACTCAGGTACTCCATTGCGGGACTATTCCTGCCTCATTCCGCTAAAACAACAAAGATTGTGAATTAAACAATGGCAGTATCTCCTAATTCTTCAACTTCAATTATTTGTACCTGGACTAGTGTGAAGTGGATAATCATAGGCATGGAGCAGCAAAATATTGTGTATGCACAATATTTTGCTGAGTGTCCCATGCTATCATGCCTGCCATCTCCCCCAAGAACCACAGGTGTTTTCAGCCCCTTTATTTTGTCTAACATGGTTTGCTGATATTTTCTCCAGTGAACCATAACTGTTGGGAAAAGCAATTCCTAAGAAAACCGGAGTGACTGAATGAGCATTGGGTCATTCCAGAAAACAGTGGCGTAGTTAATGGAGGCGAGTGGCGACCGCCCCAATTGCTTTCAAGACCATTCTCAGAAGTATAAATCCGTGTAGAAGTTGGGTGGTGGCGGTATAATCATGTCTTTATGCACAATATAATCCTTGGAATTCTGCAAAATCTCACCCTGAAAATGCAGGAAATCGCATCTGAGGGACTCTAGATTTCAAAATTTTCCGGGGGGCATCCCCCGGACTCCCCTAGAATGGCTCACGCCTTCGGCATTCGCATCTCGCCCCCCCCCCAAAACAATGACCCTACGCCACTGCCAGAAAATATCTATACCTCCTCCCCACGGAGAAAATTGGAAGTTAACCTCTACCCCTTCAGATATCCCAATACAATATAGTGCTAAAATCAGGAACAAATTTTTATACCCTTCGGACCACAGAAATTTCCTCTGTGGGGGAAGTGTGGATCTTCTCTGGAATGACCCATTGTAAAAAATAGCAGGTGTACACAAGTAAATGGGTTATTGCAGAATAGATACACTCCAAAGAGAAAATTGGTGCTGATCAGGGAGGAGAAGGATAAAATATTCATCTAAAATAAAATGCACTAGAGTGGCCAAATGAGGGTTGACTTCCATATATAGGCATAGGAAGAAACTTTGAATTGGAGGACTCTTCCTCTTAAAGGCATCTCTTCTCTTAGAAAAGGGCACTTTCTCCATTTTTAGCTGGAAAAAAGGGCACTTTGAAGAAAACTTGGAGTATGCCCCGTGTCCCCACACCACTGTATCTAACTCCAAGTCAGTACACAAGTTTGCCATGTAGTTGTATGATTTCAGCAAACACTCTCTTTTAGTTGGGATAACTGATCATAAATATCAACAGGTAACAGTGATATTCATCATACTGCATGTGCCCCATTCCTAGCCACTGTTAACTTCCATTTCCTATGTGCAGGGGAAGGTGTGAATATTTTCTGGAATGACCCAATGCTGCATTTGATTTAAATCACTGGTGAGTTTATTCACACTAATATGAATTTAGACCAGTTGTTTGTTGCAAGCTGCAGCATTTTTGTATAACTTGACATAAATGATTTAAAACAATTCCACTTACCCTTTGATGTTTAAAGAATGTGGTTAAAGACATGGCATGAAGTCCCATGTGTGAAAACACACGTAAAACTTTGGTTGCTGAACTACCAGATAACAGTATAGCCTAAGATAGTAATAAGTTCCCAGCAGGAATTTTACAGCCTGCTATGTATGGTTGTGATTTCCAAGTGTTGTCTTTCTTAGTACAAGCAGGGTTGCCACATGATGTAGTAACTTTAACCATAGTTCCAAATTGTGAGACGTCAACAAGAGGGTTTTCAGTCTTACAGGAAGGACATATTTGGAAAAGGAGCAACAATTGTGACAAGAAAACAAGGAATTTGGGTTGTTTTCTAAGGTTGCTTTCTCCGTGTTTACCCTGTGGATTAGAACAAATATGTGTCAGATCTATTTAAAAAGGTACCTAATTAAACTCAGTATATTAAAATCAGTAAAAGTCGATATCGTTTCAGTTCGAGTTAGATTGCATTTCGAATAAAATGCATTTTAAAAAGCTAGTTTAGAAAAAGTCCGAAATTTGGGAAATATTTATGAAATTGGAAGTATTTGACATTTATACCTTTGTGTCTCGTAATGTCTTATTATATATATATATGTAGTGATATAAAAGTATAAAACCTTTGACAACCAAATACGCATTAATTACAATAATCGTCAAATGAATAGCGACAATGATGGGAAAAATAAATAAGATTTGCTGACAAGATGATTCTAAAAGCTACCGAGACTCCGAGAGGTGCAAGTTTGAAAACGAATCAGTATCGTTTTATATACATCAACATTTAAATTATATTTATTGCCAATGCGAAGTAAACAAATTCTGAGTAAACAGATTTTCTTTTAAAATAAGAATTACTTACATGGTTAGTAGCATTTGTATTTTGTACACACCGCCAAATGTTTTATACTACCATGTTTTGAGTACTTTTGAGTACTTTTGATCGACGAGGCTCGAGTTTTGACAATTATTTTATACATATTCACGCAACACGCCCCCTATTAAATTTGTCAATTTCATGACATAAAGTTTAAAAAGACATTTCTGCGTAAACAAATCTATTTTCGAATTTGAAGAATTTTGACGGTACAAGCTTGCAAATGGTTTTTAAAACGGTAATAAACGATAAATCTTATACTTATTGCATTGATTTGTCTCGCCTACATCTGACTCTTCGCTTTCAGGACTTTCAGATTCGAGTTCAGATTCAGTTTCCATGTCATAAATATCCTCTTCGTCTGACATTTCAATTTCATTCTCGATGTCGCTATCCTTGTCGACGTCGCTATCCTCTTTTGTCTGCTCTTTTCTATTGTCATGTTTTGTGTCGTCGAAAGCCTTTTCCGGAGTTTTCTCCCTAACTTGGACGGCTCCTTGTAATTCATCAAGTTTCTTTATCTCTATAAAAAATAAGACAGCCAAATTATATGCGACGTCAAGAGATATTTTACAATCAACATTCACAATTTGTCGATTACCTTTGGTGAGTAGTTTAATATTTTCAACCTTCATCTGCAATTTTCTATTCAACTGTCTTATTGTTTCACGATATTCGACACATTCGCGACACGGTTGAGGTGTAGTTTGACAAAACCCATTTGTCGACTGAAAAACCACATATCTCACCATCATGGCGTTTATTCCAATATTAATAATCTATAAAGTGTTTTTAAAAATCGTATACCTGTACTTCAATTTGTACTCAATTGTCCTAAACTGCTCATCAGTGGTTATCTGCTCCTTGTCAATCTCCTTGTCGCTTTCCGATATATAGAAGGTATCAATTCCTTCTCCAAACATATCGTTTTCGTTAACGATGCGATCTAAGTTTTCATCTTGACCAGCAGTCGAAGAACATGGCTCTTCACTGGACAAAATATTTCTTACAAGCTAAAAAGGATAGAACTACGAGTTAAATGTTGTTCAGCTGTTAATATATTAGCTAAATACGAAAAAGCATCTTATAATATTATTGAAAACCATATTTCACACTTAATAAATTAAAGCCACAAGATGCACGGTAAACTTACTAGTCTACGTTCCTTTCAGAAGGTGTATTCTCTTCTAGTGATACGTCCGAAACATGAATCGATGGGAAAGCCAACACACCAACTTCATCTGATATAAGCACGGGTAAATAGGAGCTTGTTTGTCCTGGTAAATTCTTACATTTTCTTTTGAAATCCTTGGGTTGGAAGTGAAGTGAACAAATGATTGATCTCCTAGATATAGGGAATTTTGCCCGTTTTAAAGAAACAAAATCTATCCACTTCTTCCTTCTCTTCTTTTTCACCAGATCTTCACTCTCGTAAAACGGAATCTGGTGAAGTCCTATGCCTTTTTCTGGGCAAGGAACACTCGAACACCCAGCAACAATACAGCGACTTGGCATGATTAGCACACTATTGATCTGTGACAGCTGCGAGTTACTCATGTTACGTCACAGGCTCTAAAATTGACCGCGCAGTACCAGTATCGGCGGGAAACCGAGCGATTCGAATTGGCCAATTTTACCAACTTTGATGAAACGTAGCAGTAAAAATATATGTTCGATTGAAATAAAATTTTCAAATTTGGGTCTTTCGCATCAATTAGATTCGAAAGGAATCAAAACTAATTTGGGTTTATATGCACTTTAACAGCAGCCTTTAAAATTCCTTCTCTTCAAATGGAGCGGTAGCTGAATTTATTTCCATATCGAAACGTTCATCAAAGTTTGGCATTGCTTCATTCGAATGTTTTGAGTCACCGCAGCTGTTTAGGTCTTGCAGTTTCTTCTTTATATCATGATTCTCCAAGGGCAGCTGCTCAATTAGACTGGTAACATCTTGTTCATCAGGGGTACCAAGAACAAAATGAATAAGGGATGGAAGCAGGAAATGAGGACCACAAACTCCATTAAGTAGAGCTGGATGTGTACCTCTTGTAATCCTGGAATCAATTGCTCGACAGACAATTCGCTTGTTTCAAACTTTTCACCTTTTAGCTCTTCAAAGACATTCTTTAAAACCCTTGAGCACTGCACATAAAGATCAATCGATTTTGTTGATTCAGACTTTAAAGCAGCCACTGCAAGTTCTTCGGCCAGACTTGTAGGAACGCCTGAAATGGTTGTATTGATGATTTCTAGGTCGTCATTGAGCTCTTCATCCAACCTCCTTGCCAACCTTAGATCAGCTTCTATTTGTTTAGCATCGCTACCACTGTCTTGGCCTACAAAATAATGAAGATATACAAATTTCAACTAACACTAGAAAAAGAAACAACTCTTTATATTTTTTCATTCTTCCTCCAGCTAATTAAGGCCTGTTTATAACAATTGGTCACATAATGGGATTTCCAATTGCCCTATTCCAGAAATAACTCAATGCAGTGAGTGAACTTACCAATACTACTGTGCGAAGGCATACTACTACTGCGCGAAGGCATACTACTACTGCGCGAAGGCATACTACTACTGCGCGAAGGCAAACTATTATTAATAATCACTTGATAATAGACTGCAAATTTATTATCAATAATCAACATTTTGTGCATGTGCATCAACTAACAATAGAAACAACTCTTTATATTTTTATAAAAGTACCGTACTAAAGGTATATTGGCAAACCATAGTTGGCAAACTATTATTAATAATCACTTAATAATAGACTGCAAATTTATTATTAATAATCAACATTTTGTGCATGTAAATCAGTGCATGTAGCTCTGAGGCCAGTATACTAAATGGCACAACTAAACGGCATGACTAAAAGGCGCAACTAAGAGGTGCGACTTGTGACTAAAAGGTGCGACTCGTGACTAAAAGGTGCGACTCGTGAAAAAAGGCGCGATTTATGAAAAAAGACCGACTCGTTAAAAATTGTGTGATTCATGAATACATGGCGCGACTGGTGAATAAAGGACTCCAGTGAACGTTTGGCAGGGTTTTGTTTTCGCTTTAGTTTAGCCTTGGTATTTTTCGAAAGAATTGTAAGTTATCTCACTTTAAAATCAGTTAGCTATCAACCTGTCTTTCAACTAAAAAAGTCTTAGTACTACCTCTAGTTATAAGTCCCACGAACTTTTCTATCCATCTCCAGATCTTTCTGTCATGTATAGTTTAACAGCAAGCAATATAAATTTCCCAATTTTAGTCAGCCTAAAATACATGATGTCTGAGGAAGATGAAACTTTTCAAAACTTTGGAAATCCAAACAAAGTTATTGTTTATAACAATAGGCAATAAAAGATGCCAAATTTTGATCACCCGCTTTGATTAGTCAATTACAACTTGAGAGAGATTTGTTCTTAAAATTATTATGTATTATTATAGTGTACAAGCTCAAGCAACAAAACATTTAGTATTGTATTTGCTTTTCTATTAAAAACAAGATAACACAACTCATACCACACATTCTCTGCTATTAAACTATAAAGTTCAAGAATGCTCATCAACAGCTGATGTTGAAGTAACAAAATACCCGTCTCGCTACCATTCCCACTTTGTTGCTGACTTGAAGTTAACTGAGCTAAAACTGAGTGTAATCGCCTTCTTTAGGCATAATATCCTCATCTACATCCTATTCATTATTCATCAATCCATATTAGGTATTGTTTATACCTAATCCACTTTCGCATATAATTACGAGCGTTGAGAATAGTATTCTATTTCCCAACACTCGCATTCTAGCTCAGTTGATTAGGTATGGGAAATATTAGTCAGCGGGAGTTCATTGCTTCACTTTCTTCCAGACCTCCTGGCTACACATCGCCTTCCAACGTCCCTTTTACCCTCCCCCTAACTAACCCCAAACCTTAACCCAAACCTTAACCCAAACGCTAACCGAAACCTCCCAAACCTTCTAATGTCACATGCAGAAATAAAATCAAGGCAAAACAAACAATCAGATTACCTAGCTAGGTGGAAGTGTTAAATACAGGAAAAGCGCAGACAAACTGTTTTAATTGATTTAGTTGTTCCCAATTTGGCGTAGCCTCCATACTTGCACCAGACGCTAATCGAGCTGATGCCCCCATTGGATTGAGCACCTTCGCGAGCTGAAGATAATGGAGAGCAGTGTCAGAAACTGTCAACCCTCCACTAGCATCCACTGGGTTCTCATTCATATCCACCCATTCGATCGATGTTGGTTCACTGCTGAGTGTGTCAGAAATTTCCATAATCTGGGAATCAAAAATCTGATCACACTCCCAATCCCAAGTAATGAATGCGTCTGCCTATAAGGCAAGAACATTTTTTTTTTCATTTTTTTTTTTAGAACCCAGAGGGCCAGCAGAAGGATGACAGGTCTGACCCGGCCTAACCGGGGAGTATATGACTCTTTTTTCAAAACTGCTAATCACCATGACCCTCAATCACTTAAAAAGAGGGAAAATATATGGTTAAAATAAATGACTATTTGTTACCCTGAGAGCAAACACAGATATACATGACATACAATAGATGTATTTAATTGGAATATTACAAGAACAAAGAAATATACATTCTTCCCATGCAACATGTAAATCCTAATGCACAATATTATTATCATTATCAAATCGAATATATATTCTATAAATTATGTTGGTGTGTCCGAGTAAACAGAGGTGGAAACGCTCGGAATCTTTCCTTGCCCGCTGATCTTTTTCTCTTTGTGTAACACGCGTTTGGAAACACCCGTAAATTACAATATGCATATCATTGTCATAAAAATGATACATGGTTGTCCATCTCTGGCCGCAATGAGCCGCACTTCTTTTCACTGCATAGTTAAGCGTTTGTCAGCAGATTTACGTGAGATACTGCTTTGTCCACTTCGACCATTGAGCGCTCAAGAACCATGGCTCTCATCTCCAACACGGCTACAGCACCTGGAAGTAGTCCGGTGAGAGGCTCCGCTGATCTTGTCCTCGCAGGGAGGTCACACGCGGCCCGAAAAACAAACTCTTCTCATGCTTGACCCCAGCTGTTTCTTTCAATACCTGGTAGCTCATGCGCTATATTTATTGAACTCGGCAGCTGTGTCTGAAGCGCGGCTACAATCTTTCCTCTGGAAGATTCTCTCCACCGGCTATTTGAGAACGCTTTCCATCATTTTCTGCCAGCAAATTCCTGTTTTAATGCTTACAATATGCAACAAGCCATTATAAGTCCTTAACGCTTGACCAGGTCTGGCCAGCCTAACGGAGTATGGACTCTTTTCAAAACTGCCAACTCCACCATGACCCCCCCAATCCCAAAAGAGGAAAATATATGTATAAATAAAAATGAATATTTGTTACCCTGGAGAGCAAACACGCATATACATGGACACACAATAGATGGCTTAACTTGAAATACACAAGAACAAAGGAAATATACACTCTCCTATGCAATAACATGTAAACTCTACTTGACATTATCAACATATACATATATCAACCAAATTATGTATGAACAGCTGGTGTGTCCGGCAAACAGAGGTGAAACGCCGGAATCTTTCCCGCCCATGATCTCTCTTGCTGCAAACACGCGTTGCTTGAAACACCTGGCAATTACAATAAAAACACATTATGATGTTCATCCCTGGCGGCGCCAGATTTCTTCGCCCGACATACCAGGTTTATCATGATTCACGCGAATGCCGTTTGATCCATCGTTCCACGTAACCAAGACACTGCGTGCTTTATCTCCCAACATTGCAAGTACACTCATAGATATTGAGTCGCAGGCTGGCTGATCGTCCCGCGAGTGTCGCCTGTGACGAATACAAGCTCTTCTCATGCTTTGACTCGGCCATTTCTTTCAGCCTCCAAGTTCAGAAGGCGTCATATTTATTGAACTGCAGCCAGGTCACAAGTCATATTTCAATCATTCCCTCACGAAGATTCCCTCCACGGTTGCTTGGGAAATCGCCTTCTTTGTAAGGTCATCAGAGTATAATAGTCACATCCTAAGATTTTTGAATGTGCCAGAGAATGTTATTATTTCAAAGTGCTATTTACTTTAACTGGTTCATCGAATTTGCTGATCTTGCAAATTTATTATACTAAGTTCTTCAATCCACTTTCGCATATAATTATGAGCGTTGAGAATAGCGAACAGATTTGGTCATTTGCCAGATCACATTTTTCTTTAAATTGATTGGCTAGTTGAATTATATCATTCAATCCGATGGGTTGTTGTGGTGCAGAGCTTCAATCTGATTGGTTTAATAATGATGCAATTAATCTTGAGATGATGTGAGCAAAGCTCAAATCGATAGATAGATAGATGAATCATTTAATAACTCAATTTTTGCAGTCCTAAGACTGAATTACAATTGGTTGAATATAGTAAAAATTTACAACGTATGGTAGTACTTAATGTTCAGTTAAAAAATTTGTTATATATACAAGATTTGACTAAATTAGATAACTAAATATTTAAAATAAATTTGTATTTACATTTCCTTCTGTGATGCATACTCAGGAATAAAAGAATCTTTAAATCTATTAGTTCTAATCATTGGGAGATCATATTGTTCTGAAGTTATGAACAACCTTGTTCATTTCTGGTAAAAGTACATGAAGTTTATGATCATCGTTTTCTTCAATTTCACAAAACAGATTTACGCATAACCTCTCTCTTACGGTCATTTAATGTTTCTAGATTCGCCTTTTTCAACGCTTCTCTGTAATCTACATAGGGATAGATAATTGGTAGTGCTCTTTTTTGAATTCGTTCAATGTCTTCCAATAGGTAAGTAGGAAGGCTTGAATGGAAAGCCTGACATGCATATTCGAGGACAGACCTAATACAGCCACAGTAAAATTTGATTAAGGAAATAATATCAACGTCCACACGTTTTAACTGTTTCAGAAGATAAAATCGCTTTGAAGCTTTTACTAGAATATTTGCTACATGGACATTCCACTTTAGGTCATCAGTAATAGTCACTCCTAAGATTTTTGCAGATGTTATTATTTCAAAGTGCTGGTCATTTACTTTAACTGGTTCATCTTTGCAGGGATCTTTGGTAAACTTTATTCTAAGTTCTTTGCATTTTGTAGAATTTCGCTGAAATGTATTATTATTCAACCACTTTACCAACTATGTCTTGTAAATTGCTATCTTCAGTCCTGGGGATAACCTCCGAAGTTGTGGAGTCATCTGCGAGTTTTCACATATTACTTGTTGAATCTTCTGGGACATGTCACCAGTAGAGCGCTATATTCAGAGCAAGGAGCAGGAACTGGGTGAAAAAAACCCATGAAATAACGGAAAAAAGACAAGAATTAGATGAAATGACGGATCGAATCAAAGTAATCTTTCGAAGAGGTCAGAAGTGTTCAAATTGTCCTGCAAATAATCGCATGGTCTTGTACAGGAGACAAATGCGAGTCTTCATTTATTTGTGACAATCTATCAAAACACACCGATGAGTTGTTAGCTCTTCAGGGGAAGAAATGTGCTATTGCATCTCTGGAAACTTCTGCCAAAAAAAATAGCCAAGAATTAACAAATGGCAGTGAAGATTGTTATGTGTTACTGCTTGTAAAGAATGTGAAGAAACAGCGCCTGTAACTTGATCTAATGTGAATGTTGAGTTCTATTATTACAGTCTGCAGAAACTTTTGTTTTGCAATAACTTATCTGCAATGTCAATTGCATAGTATAGTCTATTCATATTATTAATAATACATAATTAAAAACGCAAGCATAGTTAAAATTCTTTTCCATATATAAGTCCCGTCTACAAGAGCAAATTTTATGTGACAATTTTTGTGTGGCAAATACATTTGCTGAAAATCTGGTGCGTCAGACGCATAATGCGTCTCTAGTATAAAAACGGCCATTCTTTCATGTCTCTCCTGTGCATGAGCAAATAAAAATTATCAAAGTGAAAATTGTCACATAAAATTTGCTCGTGTAGACGTGCTGTAATACTGTGTTACACATTGTACACAAACAATACTCCAGTCGCGTTTTACAACATGCAAACAATAGTGAAGTTGGGTGAGTTGCTTGAGGGCGCATGTGGTATGTCCTCACATGTAGACATTCACTGCCCAAATTTTGCATTGTTTTGACATTTTCTAAGTCAGAAACTATAACTTTATTTATTTTTTCAGAGCCTTTTATTCAAATACTCCCCTTAGCAGGGTAAAATTAGGATGTATTTTGGGCATATTGTAGCTTTTGAGTTAAGGTGGTACACCACAAAAGCTCATTTGCATATTGGTAAAATATAGAAATATTCGATATGGGCAACATCAGATGAAAAACTCTCCTTGTCTTCAAAAGCGTAACTAGACTCTGAAACTTCTGGAGCATACTTAGTTAATGTAGGTCTGTGCTGTGAGAACAATATGAATATTATACCAATATGCAAATGAGCTTTTGTGGTGTACCCCATTAAGCAGATAATTTGATGTCAGTGCCATAAAGTGTTGTTATTATACGCCTTATTCCAAAATGGTGACCGGAAACATGAAAACGAGGCTAAGGGGGCCAGAATTCGCGATATTATTATAAATTATATTAGCAGTGGAGAGTTATTTTTTAAAATTTTGCTTATTTTCGGCAAAAAATACTTTTTTTCGAATATGGGCAATTTTAAGCCTCAGAAGAGGATATTTTTATCAAAATCCGCGACAAACGATGTCCTGCTGGGCTTTTATTGCGATATTTATATCCCGATGAGTGATGATGACAAGATGGCCATATCAAGTTACAGACATTACAAAGATTACCGAGGCAGTCCAATGCCGAAAAACTGTTGTGTTCCTCATTGCAAGAAAAAAGTTTACGTAGAAGAAGGAAAAAAGATATCCTACTTCAAATTTCCGAAACAAAATAATCTGTTTGATGAGTGGATTCGAGCAATTCACAGAGACGTTGGACGACACTTCACAGTAAATAATAACACTCGCGTTTGCTCAAGGCATTTTAAAGATACAGATTTTAAAGTTTCCCGTGCTGGCATACGTACTCTTTGTGACGGGGCAGTGCCTTCATTGGAAAACTGCTTATCCTAAGAAGAGAAAGTCTCCTGTAAAGTCGAGAAATATTGTGCGAGATTCAGACTCAACTGACAGCGATGTAAACACGGCTGGCTGGTGCATCAACTAAATAGAGACGTACGCGCTTATCTATTACAAAGAAGAACGAGGAAACAAATGCGCATGAAGAAAAAACTGGAAGTTTAAAGAACGGATAAAAAATCTGACCCGGAGGGATGCAAAAAAAAAAATAAAGTGTTCTTCTCGTTTAGATTTTTTTGTAAGCATGACAACACATCAAATTCTGCTGGTTTCCAACTGTGAGAGGTATTTGATGCTCTGTACAAGTTTTGTAATCCTGGGGGACATGGGAAAATATTACTCTTACCTGCAGATACGAGGATAAACTTTCCAGTCATGCTGATCCGTCGACTAAACAGGGCTGAACCAGGCTTTTCTTTTAAGAAAATATTTATTACTATGTGGGCGAGCAGAATTGCCTGAAGAACACCTTGCTCCATTTCTTCCTAAAGGTATCTCTCTACACCATTGCTGTGATAATAATTATCACATGGTGAGATTTTTCTGTATGTAAGTTTTAAGGTGAATTCTTGGCCTTCTCGAGAAGTTGTAGATAAGTATATGCCTGAGCAATTTAAAGAAAAATTCCCTTCGACTAAGTAGATAATTTGACTGCTGAGAAAAATGCAGGAAATTCCTCTAACTTTGTTTGTAAATATCAAATAAATGTGGACAAGTATTGTCTCTGTTCTTTGTAACAACCTGTCCTATAATTTTGTAACAGGAACATTTTTGCCTGTCAATGCAGTGTATATTAAGATAATTCAAGGAAGATTGTACTATTTATTTCTAATCTGGTGTTTGTAGAAAATGATTCACAGTTTTCTGAAATTTACAGTTTTTTTTCATAAATGGTTTCATTTCAATGATAAACATTTTATACAAATTAAATTTTAAATTACCTTCTTTATTTACATTTTAAATTTTATAACAATATTAGACTATGTGCACATGGTACATTTCCTGGAGTTTTTAACTGTTAAACTGTTGTCTGAACCTCAATATACCTTGCTGTAATCAAATGCTTCCACAATGGCACTTCACAATGGCCTCCATTTCAGACTTAATTTAGTATTTTAGTTTGGCTGAAACCAAAGAGAAACATATACACGCAAAAAATCTGGTATATACACTGTATGTGTTTTAACATTTCTGACAGGCAAACATGAAAATGAGGCCATTGGGGAAAATGTAATAAACGGTAAGGTCTATTCCCTAGAGAACAGTAAATAATACAAAAACCCTTGGAAATATTACTGAATGCATATTGTCATTGTCATCATAACTAGTCATAAGCAATGGATTTTTCCAATATATACACACATGCATAACACAAACCCTGCTCTTTTCTTATAATTATGATGACCCTGACTTAATTTTTGCAGCAAATTGGTAAAAAGTGTGTAAAATACACTGCACAAAGTTTTGCACAAAGTTGTTTCCAATGTTCCTCATCAAATGGTATCCGGTCAATGTTCATACCTGTTTTGGTGTATACCACGAAATCACACCATTTAGCTCCAGTTAATCCCATTTGTCCTTGTACTTGATCATAGTATTCATGATTCTTCTTCAGTTTTGGTTTATTGTCCTGCATCTGAAGATAAAATTTATTGTCACTGCATGCATCAACAGGACTAACAGCAAATTTTGAAATTGGGCATTTAATTTCTAAAAGCCCAAAGGCATCTCCATCACTGCCAGAATTGAGATCAATCACCTTTCCATCAGGTGAACACCCAAGGATATAAAGTTTGGGGGAAACAAAAAGCCCTGATTCCTTAACATCTACTGGATGACCAATCTTGTCCATATACTTCTGGTATTCCCTTCTTGCAGTTGGCTCATACCTTATACCATGTTCAGTTGCTTGAGACTTGAAAGGTTTTGCTGTGATAAGCTTAGTACAGAACTTTTCAAAGTTCCTTTGCCTTCTTGCCACTCTACCAAATTTTGACGCAGTAAATCGCACTTTTCTGGCTTGTGCCCATTCATCATTGTTGTGTTGTTTCCTTGTTTCCTTCTCTAGTTTGTTGGATCTGCATCTAATGTTTCGGGTACAGGCAAAACAAAACCATCATTCAAGTCATCCAATGGAAAAGATGGATAGCTACGGCCAAAAGTGCTTCTATGACTACATGCAGGTTCAAATGGAGAAGTTACAGTAAAATTGGACTCTTGAAATGAAAGTTGGTATGTGCCAAAGGAGCCAGGTGGACTAGGGCCAAATTTTGTTGGTACTTGCTCTACATTTTCATCCACTTCACATGTTTGGACTAAGCCAAAGGTTGGGTCAATGTCTTTAACAGTTTGTAGGAAATGGGAAACATTGGATTGTTGTTGCCTTCTTGCATTATAGAGTTTACAATTGATTCCTTCTGTCCTTTTAACTTCCTGATGAGTTTTCGTCACAGCAACTTCCATTACTGGCAATGGTAAAATTCCCTCAACTCTTGGTTTGTGCCATTTCTGTAGGGTTGAGGTGCATGCTGAATCTGGATTCTCGTCATCTTTGTCATTCAAATCAGTCATTTTTTGACAGTTGAATAAACTAAATTTGCAAATCTTTAGCATCAACGCCAATATATGATTACAAAAACCAGACTTTCCAGCAGCACATGCAGGACCACAACATGCATACATCACTTCACCAGATACCACACACAAGGCAAGTTCCAACTGATGGGGGCTTTCGTTCTTTTTAAAGCTATGAAAGCATTTGGCACGATAGAAAAAATAACGCTGGTCGTAAGTGGCTTCAATATTATGTAAATATTCATCTTGTAAGTATGGTTTGGCTTTCATAAGTCCTATAGGCAAGGTGTGATTACTCCCACCAACAATTTTCCCTGACAGGCTGATGTGCTTGTCTATCTTGACTCTGCTAAAAAATGGTGCTTTAGACAGTGACGTACCCAGCCTTCTGTGGGGAACTTTGGTGTGTGCTTGGATTGTTGAGGAAAACTCATACTTGGCAACTCAGACACACTGGTAACTGCTGTGGTTGTGTTGGCCATGCAAAGTTGGTGAAGCTTGCGTTTGGAATACACCATCGACTTGTCTGGATCCACAATATTTTCATCCAAACCGCTGCTTACATAATCCTCAACCCTAAAGTGTAGCAGTAAAATAAATAAACAGTGAAAATCAATAACCTTAAGCATTTGATCAAATATATTGAGTCATATTTATTTACCTTTTGACAAGTTGCACCTTGGTTTTTAATCCTTTGCATGAGTCCCCACAACATTGTAGCCAGAACTTCAGCTCGTTGTTTTAGGTTTTCAACCAGAGAGTGAGCTTCCTGGGATGTCTGCCTCTGTCAGTAAGCGTGGACCACAAAATGCCTTATCCATTGTGCGGTTTTCGAAACTATTTCCAAAACGCACTGTATGTAAATGGGCACACACACACAATACAAACTTGCTGTAATATTTTGTGTTCTCTATCTTCTCGCTCTGAATATATCTTTGGTCTTAATTGCCAGGAAAACACCGTCAAAGTAAACTCAAAAGGAAATACGGCCCTAACACATGGTCTGTTATCCTCTAGTTCTTTGTAACGTGATACAGCTGATATGGCCATCTTGTCATCATCACTCCTCGGGATATAAATATCGCAATAAAGCCCAGGAGGACGTCGTACGGCACAGATTTTGATATAAATATCCTCTTCGGTGGCTTAGAATTGACCATATCCGAAAGAAATGTATTTTTCGCTGAAAATAAGCAAAATTTTAAAAAATAACTCTCCACTCCTAATATAATTTATAATAATATCGCGAATTCTGGCCCCCTTAGCCTCGTTTTCATGTTTCCGGTCATCATTTTGGAATAAGGCGTATTTTAAGGCGTATTATTATTATTGCTGTTATTACAGAGGGCAAGTCTCATGATGCTGGCATACTGCGACGATCTGATTTTTTGAACAACCTACAAACATATTGCAACAGTGAAGACGGAGTGCCACTTTGCATTTATGGCGATTCTGCATATCCACAGCAGATGCATTACAATCACCATTGATTTGACAGACAATTAAAAGGCATTCAACCAAGCCATGAGTAAAGTCTGAGTCTTAGTTGAGTGGATCTTTGGTTAGATTGCAGGATACTTCGCATTTGTCGATTTCAAGAAAAAACAAAAAATTGGATTGCAACAAGTGGAAACAATGTACATCACCTGTGCTCTTTTACGGAATGCAATTTCATGTTTATATCGCTCAAATAGCAGTGTCTATTTTAATTTAAACCCACCAAGTTTGGAGGAGTATTTTCAGCTTGATGGTGTTGAGGAATAGACCCAGTACACCATTATTAGTCTTTCTCAGGGACGGATAACATGGGCGATTTCCAGCCCGAGATGAAATTTCAGCCAAGCTGCTAAGTGCTATGGTTAATCCAGGCTGAAATTTTTGCCCGGGCTGCAAATTGTGCATGTAATCAGCCCCTCATAAATATGATGTAAAATGCTAATAAGAACTTAAAAATTATGTTACATGAAATTTGATTGGCTATGCAATAACTTCGCATGCAAAATTGTTGTTTCAAATTGGTCCATTTAACCAGGGCTTCCACTTGCAAGGAGATTTCCCTGCAAAAGGACATTTTGGGCCAGGAAATTTAGCCTCAAGCAAGGAAATTTTAAGATGTCAGCTGCCTGAAATGCAAAATGAACAAAATAACCTGGTTTCTGCATGTCAAATCTTCCCCAGAATGCAGGAAAGGCCATTTCAGAGACTCCAGAATTCAATATTTTCCATAACCCAAGTGCTTATCTGCATTTGACATCATTATATATGAGAAGGATCTACTGTCAAAAACCTGATAAGGCAAATCTTGTTAATAACTATTAATAAAAATACATAATGTTAACCATTTATTGTTTACTTGTGTGTATATATTAACAGCAACTTTAAAATTTGTAAAATATTTGATGGCATGTAAAATTAATGCACTATAATATCTCGTACATGCACTCTAGTTGGTAAATGTTAATCTTCTGTAAATCAAGAACACAACTTTAAATTATCAACATAAAACTCAATACAGATGCACAACTTTTATACAAAATTTAACATAATTAATATTATATGGTTGGATATTAACAAAAAATCTGCCATATTAAAGGTCCTTAATGTAAGTAAGGTCCATAGGTGTAATAAAAATTGTTTGAAGATTAGAACATACTGTATCTGGAAATCTGGATTAACTATATCAAGACTTCTTTGAGGAGCTATCAAATACATCTTTCTTAGAAGTCAGCATCTGCAAATTTTGCTTGTTGCATTTGGGACATGAACTGCTGCTGTTGTAGCTGCATATTGGCAAAAACGTCTTGTTGAGATTCAACCAACTGTACCTGGGACTGACGAGCCAATTTTTTTTTCTTCAAGTTCTGCTTCTCTTATGTCCATTTCTTTTTCAAAGTTTTCTTTCTTTATTTTCAGACCTTCCTGGCAAAGACTAAATGCTTCAGTGGCTTTTCTCTTTTGCTTCGGCTTGATCATTTCTTCCCCTTCCTCCTCTTTCCTCTTTCTAGTTTCACTCAGACTTTCGGTTGCTTTTTTCCTCATATCCTCTGCTCTTCCTTTCCATTCGCTCGAAAATGTCAATCATCCCTTGGTAAACTTTGTCGAAGTCTGCACCTGCTATCCCCATTGCTCTGATCTCCAGTTTTTTTGTATTTGCTCAACGTCTTGTTGAATCGATCTCTTACAGACCTCACTGTAATGCGAAACTTTGGATTCTCCAGCTTGCTCAAGTTTTCCACCAGCAACTTCCAAGCGTGGCCTCTCTCGGTAGACTTTGGTTCTTTGCATATAAGGTTCTACGATAAGAAGTTCCCTGACGAAGTACTGTTCGTGTTCGTTTTTCCAAATAAAAAGCTCTTTATGTTCCTTTTGTATGTTTATTTCCTCAGCCATTTTCTTTTAAAAATTCGTTCTCGACAGTACAAGTTTCTGAACAAATCTCGTCATAAACAAGCAGGCAAAAACAACTTTCACAGGTTTTCCCGCCAAAACACATGATGATGATGTAACTCGTATTCAAACTTGTACTCGTCGTCAAATCTAAACCTCACTAATACGGATTTGAGACGACTATGAAAATAAACAATCCAAAGTATTTTTTGAAAGCAAAAAGAAGAACTTTGATTTATTGTAAGATGTTATTTTACAAGTAGTTTTACTGTAACTGACTAAGCAAGCACTCTGATAGCAACACCTTTTACATTCAGTCATAAGTCATTCAGGTAACGTTTCAACATCCCCTCTAAAGGTCCATTTGCACTCAGGAAAAGAAATGAAATTTTGCAGAAAGGAAATTTTGTAAAATGTGTTTCGTTGAAAATTGATATTTTCGGAACATTTTCTGACCGTGGAAATTTTTCTTCAGTGAAAATGGGCCTTAACGCCTGACAGCGTCTAGACAACATTAAAAAATTTTCGTTCAAACATTTCGACAAAACATTTGGCATTCCAAGGTCGAGTGAAATCGCAGTAAATTTGTAGTTATGGTGTTATGCCGAACGAATCAGCGGAATTGCTTAGGAATTTATCTAAAAGGAATTTCTCTAATTTGTCATAAACTCCAACTCACGAGTTTACAGAACTAAATAAGTATTTAGACCGTGACTTGATTACATGTAAAATGTTCTTAAATGAGATACCCTACGGTGTCTGTGATATCCATATAAGTCAGCGGCCTCCAAATCACTGACTGCACACCAAACTGCATACTCCAAATATCGATATTTTAAAAGATACTTAAGTTTGGAGAAGACTTCCTCCGCAGGATTGAGGTCTGGAGAATACACATGTAAGAACAAAAGTTACATCCCTAGGTCGTCAAAGAATTGTGAAGAGCCACTTCGGCTTGGTGGGTAGCAAAGTTGTCAACAACTAGAATATCCCCAACTTCCATTATTGGTCTTTGGGATTTTGGATCAATTGTATTCAATGCTTTACCAAAAAACCTCAAGAATTCAATTGAGTTACACGCACCTTGAATTATATTTGCATATTTAACGCCATCAATACCTGCTAAAAAATCATAGTTATGTTAGCGGTTGAAAAGTAACGTTGTGCGTCAATACATGGCTCTCCTACCAGGGAATATCCGTAATTTCTGTGATCGGCATCTGGTAACTGAAATCCCATCTCATCAAAAAACTTTACTGATGCGGGGTCTTTGTCTGACAAGTAATCTAGGTACAACTGTGTATAAATTAGATTTTCGTTCCTGAATCCATCAGCTGCACACTTTCCCATTCGTTTACAAGAGTAGTTTTTGGCACTCGGTAATCTAGTACAAATGTGTCTCGATATGGTGGAAGTCGACACTTCTCCACAATCACCAAAATCTGATAACTCAGATTGCATCTCTTTGAGTGAAGTAGATCCTCTATTTTGTACAATGGTTTCCAATGACACAGCATCACCAAATGACAGCTTACTTGGTGTTCTGTTGCCTCAACGGATACGCAACTTTCTGCCTACTTCGCGTATCGGCATACATGCAGCCAGATGAATGGCTTCATAGCTTAAGGACATGGGTAAAGCAACCCCGGGTTTGAAAATGCGCCCATCGCTGTTTGTTAACATTGTTGTCACTTGCAAGTTGCAATTCAAATTTTGGCGCCCTTGGTAATTGAAACGTCAATGTTTGCAGCAGAAACATGATGTTTGAAGTCCAAACAAATTATGTTTGACAGCCAATTAGACTGCGTTTTCTCATGACGTGTTTCCGCTTAGTTGCAATGGATGGTATTGTCAAGTAACCAGTTTTCCATTTCAATAATTTAAGCTAAGATGGCAACAATAGAGAATAATTTTAAGAACTGTGAACACTTTGAATATATTTTATCATCGAATCATGTTACGTATTTTCTCTGCACCCTTCGAAGCCCATATAATTGAAACAAGTATTTTCGACTCAAAGAAATGCTTTCTTGACAAATAAACACATCAGAATTGTTTTCTTACCTTTCCTGTTCATAATTCTGATTGATTTTTTCTATCAAAATCCCCGAGAGCGGAAAAAATTAGGATTTAGTAGCGGCGATGTCAATTTCACAATGGGGTGTTCTTGCCAGAGTAATGGCCGCTTACCGGAAGTCCGTCAGAAATATCAAATGAGTGAACTATCTATTCATTCTTTAATATATGCTCCTACCCTATCACGGACAATTTAATGTCTAATTTGCACAGAAAAGTCTGTTTTTGTCCCCCCTGTTATTTAATAATTGCGGATTCTGAGCTAACGCCCTTCATGGAACATGTCCGAGAAGCAGGATGAAATCTGTTTGTCAACGGTCCCTTAATAGCCAGCTGGGCCATTATTTTATGCTGGACCAGCTTTGAAGTAATTGTCATCTAAAAGATTTGTGTTTAAATCATTGAATTGTTTCCATAAGGAATCAGATCAAAGGCCATGCTTAAAGCCAGTTACAGACAAGCAAACTTTCATATGGCAAGTTTTATCAGCTAATGTTGACAGCATATTTTTCAAATATTATTTAATCAAAGTTGAATCAGCCCTATTAATCCTTCTGTGTATTAAAAACGTACATACAGGCAACTGAGTGCAGTACCAAGGAAACCCCACCTCCCTTAAATTGGCCCCCACCTCTTAAATTGCCCCCCTCATATTTCACAGAAAATTTGGCTTGGGGGCATTTTTGGCAGATATTATGCAAGGGCACACAGCTTCTTTTGAAATGCACAGTGTCAACTGCTGAGCAATGTGATCTAATCTGCATCAAAATTGAAAAAGTACTTTCTTAAGTTTTTTATCGATTCGTGGGAAGGACTATGGTTCATTATCTAATAAAGGTCAGCTTGATTTACACCAAATCATCAATTTCAATAAATGACTTGTCAAGGGGAGTGCTGCCACTCAATCGGTTGAGGTCAGATGAAATTGCCTAAGGGTGTGAATGGTAATTTTTTATCTTTCCATGTTGTAACTGTTTTATGTGTCAAATGATAAAAACATCGAAACTCTATAACATGACTGCCAAAATTCAGAAGATTCAGTCTTCGTAATGAGAGGATACCCTGTTAAGTTTCCAACAGGTTTAGTAACTGGCCAAACTACATTATGGCAACATGAGATAAAAGTACTGTGAGACCAAACATAGATACTCCAATGGTTAATACCCTACCACAACCTTAAATTATTTCAAAAGTGACATAAGTAAAATATGAAAATTTCAGTACATAATGTAATTATTACACTTCAGGTAAAGTTTTAACATTGAAGTTTAAATTTCAAGAAAATCCTCCTCCAACAACCCCCCCCCCCTACAGATGCTTTGCTATGTCCCTGGGTAGAAGGTTGTCGTTTATCTCTTCTCCATGTTACTTGATAACTTATCTTTTTGTTTGTTAAAGATTGGCGGTGCTCTTGTGCAGAAATTAGAGGGTGAATTTGTTCAATTTGAATTTGTGACAAAATATTTGTCCTCTAAATTTGTATCTAAATAAAGAGCCCTCAGGTGAAAATATCCATGCTATGTGTAAGCAAGGTCCAATTTATGTACGGGCAAGTAAGACATTACCCCTGAATTGGGGTCACAGACCTTATTTTCGAATTAAAACCAAAAATATCGCCATATTGAATCGTCATTGTTGCCATAGCAACGGCTGTTAGGAGTAAATTTTTAAAAACTCCTAACTCCTTAGTTATTGTTTTATTCAAGTCTGATACTATTTGCTTTTCAACAAATAATTATTGTCTATAAATTCATGTCCAAATCAGAAAATCATCCATTTTTTAATAAGTGTAGGTTGCCACCTTAATGGGGTTTTCTATCGAAGTGATACCTCTGTACAGTTAGTACTATGTGGCATAACCTTTGCAATGTTGTCTGCACATTCATAGCCAGTGTGTGTATGAGAAGTATTTACCTGTAAAAATATTCAAAATGACACATTGGGGGGAGGGGGGGGGGTAGGTGGCTATGAATATGATCAGTGAATTATGATGATGAACAATTGTGAATCATGGCGTGGCAAGTCGGACTTTTGTAAGTGTATATTCAGTCTTATTGCTAGCTATGTCATGTGACAACCTTCTTAAAACAATCACGGACGATGTTGTATGACATCAGATTAGATACTTCATTTAGATACTCATTTAGTAATGTTTTCGCTCGCTACTCTGGTTTAAACAAACGTAGCGAGCGAAAACATGACCGATATTACACTTGGTTGCCTTGAGCTCGCAAATACAAACTTTAGTTATATTTTATAGTTGTGTCACAGCATAATAACATCAATGAACTATGCTAATTCACTTCAATTGTTTATCCGCCATTGTGTAACACGTGTGTGTCGTGAATACCATCTACAAAATTCAGGGTGCGATAATTTTTGCTTGTACGTAACTGGTACTCCAATGATTGATGTGTGCGTGGTCTTGAAAATATAGTACGTAATGAATAGTTTTCTGAAAAGTATTGAAAACTACGAGTTAGAACAATGAGCAAACTTAATTGCAGCATTCCTCAGTCCCATCAGTCCAATCATGTTTCATTCCAAGGCAGTTATGACATGTTAGACTTACACATATACCGAATGCATTACGGTTTTTAATACCTTGGGTTTGGAAAGGTCATCTGGTACCAGCAAACCGTAAGTACACAGATAGGCTGAAAACAAAGAAGTACCAGACTGTAATATCGGAGTACTTCCAGTACTTATTAAAGTTCGTGAATTATCGCACCCTATTGCACTCATCAGAAAATTCACAATGAGCTACAACAGTACATGTGCATGTACTGTGTGCTTGAACTAACTACAAAATGTGTCACCTAAATTGTTTGTAAAAATGGGATGTACATTGACCTATGCGATTGGTATGTTGGGTAGTATGATCTCAACGTCACGGAATTGTGTAATTGTTAAAACATTTTTGTGTAGGATTGTGAAGAAATTGGCTTGACAAATGATGGATTTGGTGCATCTGGTAGCACCGTCGGCAACAACTGTACCTCTATGCCTACAGTTAGGTAAGTACAAGGTTACTGTTAGAAAAATAGTAAAACTACATTTCTTTCTTCTCACGTTTTGGAATTTTCCTAAGGTGGCGATGAACAGCCTATTGTATGCATGCAATTTCAAGCGAATATATTTGTGAGGAGATATCCTTTTAATTAATTCCTTCTTTTGTAGGTTTTGTTCTTGTAAGTCTCTGTCAGTAGATTTTGCATTACCAACCATTCGCGCTGTAAATATGCCAATAACTATAATTTAATTTGTTCCTAGATCTACCAACGAGTCTTCAACTTTGTCTTCCAGTTTTCTTAATGCAACATACACTGAGTATATTACCATTGCTAGTGGTGACGATGAATATGACGGTGATGATCCTGAATTGTCCCAAGCTATTGCTGCCAGTTTGCATGAGGCATCAGTGACTGCTGATACCAGAAGCACTCAAGATGTGGTGAAAAGCCTCCAACAGGAAAATCTGTCCAGTGATGTTGAAGATCAAGTGAGAATCACCATTCAACGAAAGAATTTACTTCACAGCACTGTCCGAGCGATTAGTCAGTCATCGTTTAGGTTTTTCCGAAGATTAATAATATATTTTTCGGGTGAAGATGCAATAGATGGCGGGGGACCCAAGCGAGAATTTTTCAGGCTTCTGATGAAAAGCGTGAAAGAGATGGGTATTTTTGAAGGACGTTGGTTTTCGCATGATATATCTCTTCCAAAAGATGGCAAATATGGGTTAGCTGGAAAGCTGATAGGCTGGAGCATACTACAGGGTGGTCCAGGACCTAGATGCATGTCAGACGAAGGATACAATCTACTATGTGAAAAGTCCTACTCTCCTGATGCTGCTATCCAACACGTGTCTGACGAACAACTCAACACAGTTCTGCGTGACATCAACAACTGCGCTACTGAAGAAGATTTTGCTCTACTTGTCCAAAAATACAGTGAAGAAATATCAGGCCACGGATTCTCAAGAATTTATTTGTCCAAATTTAAAGACAAGGATGACATAATTTCCAGGTTACTTCGACAGTATTTCGTTTTTCGTGTTCACGCTGAGGTCGAACAGTTCTTTAGTGGGCTGAACAATGTTGCTGGTCTTGGCGCTCTCGTAAAGAAGCATCCACCTGTGTTTGCATCATTTTTCAGCGCAAACGTTGATCCATTTACACTTAGCCAATTTAAGATGTTGTTCAACATTTTCTGGTCGTTAGATGGATCAAACGCTAGAACCAGAGAGGATTCAACGATTTACTGTTGGGAAGCTTACCTACAGGATCGGGAAGAAAACCCAGGGGACATTACCATCGAAGACGTACTTGCATTTATCACAGGCGCTGATCACATTCCTCCTCTTGGATTTCCCAAAAAAATCGACATTCATTTCTACGATGATTTGGAAAGTAATTGCAAGAGAAGACCATGGACGTCAACGTGCGCACTTTCCTTGAACCTTCCCAGAGGAATGGAAAATCCGGATGAATTTGCTCAACTACTTAATGAATGTATCCTAAGCAGTCCAGGGTTAGACAAATTATAAAGTTATGTCATATACAAAGGTTACACTCTGCTAGTACGCAGCTGTATAAGGACGTTATGCTGTATATAGACGTTCTTGGTAATAAAAACTTTGCATATTGAAAAAGTAACATTTTGCCATGACTTTCGAAGAATTCAAATTGATAGTTAATTTAAGTGTTCTGATCGAAATTTAGTAAATAAAACGTCGTGTAACACTAGTGCAACACTATTATTCTTTTTCCTATTCATAACATAACAAAATTTTATTTCAACTGAATTGGCAACAAGTAGAGCAATAATGCACCAAATACCATTAATATTAATATGGTAAAGGTTAACTATCGACCGACTTAACCTTCAACTACAATCAGTGACAAAATATGTGGACCGGTCAGACTGAGATAAAACTTGTGTTTTGTTCCTTTATTGATAACCCTGCAAGCACATACAGCAACATTGAAATGTGGTAGGTATAATAGTTCAATATATAAGGATTTATTACAAGCTTAATAATATACATGAAAAAATGTCTCAATTCTGATTGGCTAGGAGCAGTGCAATTTTTTCGAAATACAGTGCCAAAAAATGGAATACAGTGCAAATTTCTTAACTTTTTAAATTTTCATAATTTTTTATTTTTCAAATTTCTTAATTTTCTTAATTCCTAACTTAGCTTATTACGCACGTGACTGCATAAATTTTTCATGTATATTATTAATAAGTAATAGGATTAATTTGAAAAAAAACATACAGTCATGAGTTTTTCAAAGACTTCAAATTGCACTCGTCCTTCAGACTCGTGCAATTTTGATAGTCTTTGTTTTACTCACTCGTGCATGTTTTTTTCCAAACTGCACTCGAAACCATACTATTACCCATACAAATATGTAATGTTTACAGAATGCAAGTTAGGACAAAAGAGGCTGGTTAGAAGTTATACATGACTTTTGTTTTTAAGTTTTCGTATACTTATGATCAGGCTGCGAATTAGAGAAGACTATATTAGAGGTATATCAATATGCAGTTAGCGTTGGAAGTGCTTCATTAATGCATGAATCTTGATATATTTATATAAAATCTTATTACAAGTATACAAAATCCTCACATAAATGTGTGAGCCTTGACATACATATATGAATTTCAACACACATATATATGAATTTTGACATACATATATGAATCTTAATACCTATATCGAATCTTGACATACATATATGAATCTTAACATATATATATGAATATTGACATATATATATATATGAATCTTGACATATATATATGAATCTTGACATACATATATGAATCTTGACATACATATATGAATCCTGACATATATATATCAAATATTGACATATATATATATATCAAATCTTGACATACATATATGGTTTTTAATACATATATATGAATCTTACTACATATATACCAAATTTTGACATACATATATGGATCTTAATATATATATGGATCTTGATGTTTTGTCCCTTTTTAACAAGATATGCTGACACCTTGTGGAACCACTCTGGTAAGGTAAGGCAAAATAGGACATAGAATAGATGTTTAAAAGGCTATTGGCTGCTTATTTTTTACTCAAGGTGTCCTGGCCATAGTTGTTGTAAACGCGCGTTTTTAGCGTAAGCAGCGTTTAACGCTATCCACCATATAAAATTTCCTATCAGCGTTTAGTAAACGAGCGAAAAATTGTGTTGTTAAAGGCCTGTTTAGCGTCGCGGTACACTAACTATCAAGATGACCTTTAAACTACCGGGAAAAAAAACTGTTTTCCACTGAATTTCTTTTTACCTACACATCATGTGTTGAGGCGTTTTGAACATTTCAACTTAATTTGTATTGACTGAGTTTATTCATGTTGTGAAATCCACAAACTTTCAAACTAACAAACACATGAAGTAGAGATTTTTGCTCTTGCCTGTTTGTTTGGAGATTTTGCACATGATTCAGTAAAATTTGCAGTAAGAGCAGCGTATCCATTTTTCATTTGCTTAAAAGAACTTTGGCTTATTTATACGAATACAATAGCAAAAGGAACTGTGATTCTGTGTCTCACGTTTTCTTGTTGTATGAAAGCTATTTATACTATAGGTAAAAGACATTTTATCTTTATTTTTCTATGAGTTTTGATTGAAAAACATAGAGATAGCACATTTATAAATTTTGCTTTGTTTTATTTTTCATCTTTTTTTATTACTTTGTTATTATTTTATTTGTATACAAATTTGGCTTTATATACTAAAACTTGTAAGTGATTAATAACTATTTTTGGACATTACAACAAAGACATTGCATTGCTAGTTACCTCGGCTCCGTAAATTTTAAGACCATGAGGACTCAAGAAGTCAAAAGTGAGTTTTTATGTTCATTCGATATAGAAAAGGGACTCCCCAACAGGGATTTTGCATTTTTTATTACAATCTGACCCCTCTTTCATGCGAAATATTAATTGTTTTTCTTGACTGAACTTCAAATTTAACCACCGGATAGAGACTTAAACGGTCTCATGACACCGTTTAAATTTACCCACTGGATAGCCGAAATTAAACCGGTGGATAGCACTAAACAGGGTTTGAACAACACGATTTTTCAAGTGTTTAAATTTTAAATGGTGCATAGTGAGTTAAACAGTGGTTAAGGACTTAAACGTCTTACGAACAACTGGCCCCTGAGGATTCTGGCTTTTTTTCTCCTTTCCTTTTGAAAATAAGTAGTACGTAAAATTTGTTGATAACACAGCTGTAAAACAAGCTTTTGTATCAGCCATATTTGCTTCACATTCAGTTGGACCAAACAATACAGCAGGTATGTAACTATCTACAACACAGAGTGGTAATGCACTAGCTATTACATGTGCACTGCTGTTCTGTGCAAATGACCTGTATTATATGCAACAAAATATCAAGTGCATCCATTGTTATAAAGTGGTGTCTCCGAATCTATATTTGATCCCATGGACTGTACGAAGATCTACGAAATTCTGGTGGCTTGAAACTTCCCAGTGGACGTTTACTGTCCGATTACAAAAACTTTTGTGCAAAAGATTCTGGTTGGAAAACTGAAAACTTGCAAACAACGTGGATACAATTTGAGAAAATGAAGCCCCAAAGCATGCAAGACTTGGCGCACTGGTATTCGATGAAGTAAAAATCAGAGAACTGTATTCGACTGTAAAAAGTGGGAACTTGTTGGTTTTACAAATTTACAAGGAGATGGGTTATCAGATGAAAACAATTGAAGACTGCTCAACCAACAGATAACCTAGCAACACATGTGCTCCAAATATTTTTTCTAAGTCTGTTTTTCAAATTTGATTACCCTTGTGCGTTTTTCCTAACTAAGGAGACGACAGCGTTACAGTGAAACAGGATATTCTGGCTGGGAGTAAGCATGCTTCATGTTTTTTAATGCAAGATAATACTATGCTGTTGTGACGGTGCTTCATCTAACAGATCAGTCATAATGCTAAACATAGAAGACACATATTCAAGCTGTTGCTAAAATATATTTTCTGGAATGCCCATATTTTTCTTCTCAGATCCACCCCATCTTATAAAGAAACTGTGCTACAACATTCATAGTAGTGGTTTTAAAGAAAAACATCCTCGCTATTCACAGACTCTTCTCGTTGATGAACAGTACATTCTATGGGATCACATCTACACAGTTTATACAAGAGAGAAATGCAGACCTATATACGTTACTGACTTGAGGAAATCTCATGTTGAGATAGGTTCCATTAGCAAAATGCATGTGAAACTTAAGGTTGAAACCCTGTCTTCAAAAGTAGCTTAAGAAATGGAGGCTAGCGAACGTGGAGCGACAGAGCAGACTCGTTGATACATTATAAATTGCGACAATTTTGGAACGTTTTCAATGATCCCAAACCTCTGGTTGACCCGGATGACGGTAGAATAGCAGAGCTGGACAATAGAGACCTTAGTTTGAGGTTAGACGTCAGAGGTAATACATTTTGAGAAGATTAAGATTGAAGTACACTGCTCTGAGATGTTTTTGAATATAAGCTGCCATCTTGTTTTGAAAGCTGTGCTTTACAGTTTTTTCCAAGCTTATTTTTTCATTTTTTTGTGTTTCAAAATAAGTGCAATATGAAGCTAAGATGATGTTTTAAACATTTATTGTAGCGATACTAAAATATAGTTTGATATTTTCGAAAAATATTCTGAGGGATTATTCATACGCTAAAACAATTTCCACACGTTGAAAACCTGAAAATTTACCGCGAGTCTAGTAGCGTCATCACTAGCGGTTTGCGGTTCGACGTAATCGTAAACATACGTAAATCTTAAGGTCTCCAATGTGGTGAAATATGAGGACTGGAAGATCTGGCTAAGTGAAAGGTTTGAAACAAAAGAACAATCACGATACTTTATCTCATGGCAAACTAAATTTGATCTTGACGCAAGTACCCTACTTTTTCTTTTTACTTTTTCTAATGCCATTTGTGAAGGCAAGGGTCTTGCACAACCAATTAAGTCACAGCCCTTTATAAAATCGACTGAAACTGTGTGATTGAAAATAACAAAATGGAAAGTGCAGCCATTGTGGCAAGCATTGTAGGGGATCACGTCAGTGAGTTGCAGCATAATTTTCCCCTTGACAAGTAAAATCACCTCTCATTACACAGAGTTAAATAACAGTGTAGGGTGTATTATGTACAGATCAAATTGAAAGTGTAACATGTAAATCCCCCCTGGCCATGGGTGTGACATTTGCTGTCAATTCTGATGTCCCAAGAGGTAGAAAGCATATTTTAATATGCCACACACTTTGTTAGACCTAAGGTCTAGACATATATCTTCATAGGTGTTGGAAAGCAACAACAAAACTTTGCATGCCTGGGGGCGCATGTCCAGCTGCGTAGAAACATGTTCTTCCAACAATTACAATGAAGGCAATGCCCAACTTGAATCAGCTATAAAAGGAGATAACCTAAAAGCAAGAATGTGGAAATTGGCAGTCAATTTGAAGGTTGAAATTAGTATTATATTGAGGTATTTGATCTCTAGCTGAACTTGGAACGTAGGGCATTTGGAAAACATTTTTTTAAAGTGGGGTAGGAGATTTTATTATTGAAAAATCCAAAAAGTCAAACGGCTGCATATGCGAAGGGGGATGTTTCAACTTCGATTTGTTTGGTGCATTGACCAGTTGGGTGAAATACCACTTGAAGGGTTAAAAGCATAAATACAGAGTTACTTTAGCCATTAAATGCACCCTACGTTTTTGTTATGCTCTAAATGCAAGATGACTGTACTCCTTATATGGGATTTTTAACAGACCATTAGGCATACTGGAACATAAGCAGTGGATGAAGCAATTGCCATGAGCTTATCAGAGTTCCAAGACACCAATGAAATTGAAGTGATTGAGGACTTGTCACAGCAGACAACAACTGAATCTGCAATGCAAAATAGTGTAATAGCTCATGCAGAAAAAGCCCTAGAAGAGTTTTACACCTGCTCTTGGGAGCCATATGCAACGACAGCATTACACTAGCTAGTATGTGATTTTTGTCTAAGAAAAGATTAAAATTATCATGTTCCCTAAATGTATAATGATATATAAGATTTGTCCCCATGAAAAATCTGATACAGGTACAGTATCTCCACCTTATTTGGAGCGAGTCCTGTGAGTTACCAAGCCTTGATAAAATATTTTTCTTCCAGACCCAGACCCTAAACATTTCCTATCAAATTCCAACTTCCAACATTGGGTCATGACCCAAGTCACCCACCCCAGAAAATGTCAGGCATGTTCGATATGAGTCAAATGACCATACATATGTCGATGAAAGGGTCTATCATACATGTATTTTCTTAACGTTTGCAGGCACATCACTTGGCTATGTTATGAGATGCAATCTCCGCAGCTTGCAAAATGAAGACTATAGAACCATTGGTCAAATGCTGGCAACTATCATCATCCAAGGTGGTGAACACCACAAATTTTCTCTCCAGCTGTTGTTCGGACTTCCTTAAAAAGGGTAGTGCAGTATACTGAACTACTGTACATCAGTACATGTTAAATTATGGTTGAGTTGTATAGTGTTTGGGTTTGAATGTGCAGCATCTCTATATCCACAGGAAATTTGGATACCAAACTATGAATTACTTGTATCCCTATTGGATACTACTATACTAAATTTCAATCAGTTAGGGGACTGTTGTGGCCTCCTGTTACTGTACATAGCTTTTGAATTCTGAAAGTCTCAACCTTGAAAATAAGCTACCATTATCTGGAGTCAATTGAAGGTTTATGTGCATTTTAGTGTATACATTAATTCATGACATCAAATTTTTACTGTCTACAATAATTATTACTTGTTCATTGTCGAGTCTCCTATTTATAACAACATTTGTAACAGTGAGAGTCATGGATACCTATTTGAATGAATCAGATATCATTCTTATGGTGACCAGTATCAAGAAATACAATCCCGGATGCTGGTATCCTAGTTGGATACTGGGAGAAATAATCGATATGGAATGTTTTTCAGTTGGCAGATGCTGTTGATCAACCTTCTTTTAACACAGTACTTGGAGATATGATGTGGATGGCTTGCCCCTTACCATCATCCCCTTTCAACAAAGGAAAGTATTTATTGATGAAGTCACAAAATACTTCACCATTATTTAGTGCAAGAGTATGCTGGATGGTTTGGTGGAAGGATTGAAATATTATGAGGTATTATATACGGTATACAGTAAGGCCAAAAAATAGTGTGGGTTCATATCTCTTCTTGAAAAACCTAGGGTAGATCAGGCGGTTTAATCTTTTTTCTTAACTTCATTTGAATGTTCATAGGATCAGCCATCCTGTATTTTAGTCTGTTTCACAGGTCAGAGAAATTTCCTGTCACATTTCGGATCATGTTTCAAATTGTTGTTTTTTCCGATCAGCATGAAAAATTTATTCAATATTCAACAGAAGTTTGTCGGGCTGTTGGAGGTTTATGCTTTAGGTTCAATCTGCGTACCTGTGAGTAACAGGGCGAGCTAGTCAAATTGTATAAATTTCCCCTCTAAAATAGACTTTATTGTTAACTTACCAGTTCATTACTTGCTGTTGCCGGTATAGGATCGGGATTCTCGTTTGTAGGCCCGTTTCCACCAACAAAATGAATACTACATAATTATGTAGCTGTCTTTATGACACACAAAAGTATCGCCACAACGACACGCTTCAATCCACCGTCTACGCCTCTCCTCATAGGTAATTTGGGTTCAGTAATTAGCTTAACCAGTCTACTAACATCTGTGTTGCATAAGCCAAAGCTTATTCTTTTCGATGGTTGCCTGTCGGGTGAAAACTTGTTTGCATTTTGATGCAGTGATAAAACAAGCTTTTTCATAATACCATTCTTTACACTGGCATTGTTTTAGAGTGGTTTGGTTGACTTCGTCGATTTCTTTTTCAGTGAACGCTAAAGCTTGTTACAATGATTCTGGGGTACTTTCCATATTACTCTCCATGCAACTTCGCATTTTTCTTTTCATGATCCCAAGAACTTCATCTTTACTTGTACTCGCTTCTTTTGATGTAACTGAGGTTGACTTGGCCGGATACAATTTCTCAAATAATGGTAGAATGGCAGGCTTATTTTCCATATTTCTCATCCTTTGTGTTAGCTTTCGTAACCTTTTTTGCTCATGAGCTTTCGGTCTTCAACTTCTCGGACGTCCACATCAATGTTCTGGCAATATACATGGTTCCTCGTCTTTTTCTTGGAGGAAGGAAGCTTGCATTTCTCAATGACCAGATCTGACACCTTGCATGCTTTTGCCCGCAGGCACCACTTTTTACACTGTCTTTTCCACGAGTATGCAAAAGTTCTTCAAGTGAGTACATGGCTGCTCCTATATGTTTACAACCCCCATCACGACCTCCTTTACAGAGACACTTTGCTTTCAATGCGCTACATCGGTTTGCTCCTTTTCTTTCGAGAATAAAATACATATCATAAAATGGCTTACTGTCATCTGTCTTGACTTTCATGGCTGGTCGCACCTTTCCAACATAAACAGAAAGGCATTTGTTGGTCAAGGTTTTCGTAAGCAATGACTCCACGTGTCCATCTTCAAATAGGTTGTAATAGTCAAGCAGCAAGTCCTTGCTTATCGTATGCAGTTGAAGAGTAAATTAGGTAATTGAAGATGTCATACAAACCAAACGGTGGCGAGTCGATAAAGTTATTTACCACATCCATTTTGAACGGATTTCCAATCTCCATCTCATGAATTATTACTCGCTCATCATTTTCAATCCAACATGCACTGCCAGTCAAACTTGGTATGCGAGGAATATCCATTCTTTCAACCGCAGAAGCGATTTTAATCAGGGATAATTTATTGTAGCCATTTACACCGACTCCTCGTTCAAGCAACAAATTCTTTATTTCAATAACATTCATTTTGCAAAAAATTTCAGATTTGTACTTATCCATCATTATCTACTTCATATAATCGGTAAGGAAACTAGTTTACAAGTTACAACTTGGAGGAAGGAAGGTTGCATTTCTCAATGACCAGATCTGACACCTTGCATGCTTTTGCCCACAGGCAGTCAAATTTAGATCTAAAAATTGTGGTTGCCCCTCTTAATGCACTTAGAACTCCTAAAACTGACTTCACATAATATATTTTTGATTTTATGTGGGTGACACACTTAAACTATAAAGTCACTGTTCATACAGTACATTAAGCTGTAATGCCTCCAAATGTGCTCTTACTATTTTACTCTGTCTAACACTGGAAAATTCTACTTGTTAAGGGAGAGGGGTCTTGCACACTAATGATTAAAGTTTATTTGTTTCAAGGTTGTAGACCTGGTGAGAAGTTGTGATGGATTGTCCCAGTATCTCTTCCAATACAAACCAAATTATAAAATTGGTGCCCAGGAGGTGCTTCGTCTATTAAAACCAATGTTGTCACCAGTTGGTCATCAGAGAAGACGGAACGAAGAGATTGTGCTCTCAAAAATTGTTGATTTTATGCATAGTGTTAAAGGTACAGATAAGATGCTATTATACATTTTGAATTCATTCAATATCAAATGTTTATCAGCATGTGTGTCACTGTGTCTAATGCTTTCTATAATTATATTGTTCCATCTTTGCTAAAAGTACAATAACTGAGGTCTCTTTAATTTTTTTATTGGAGGAGAAATATTTTTACTAAGACAATTACTCATAAAGGGAAGGGTCTTGCATGCTAATGGTAAACCTTGATTCACTATAATATTTTAATCTATTTTGTTCCATTTAGATAAGACACTTTTGGACGTTTTAACTGACGACAGTCACGACACTGTACTAACAAAATAAGAGAGAGACGATATCGAGAGATTAACTCCTGGGCATGTTCTGATGTTTGCCACTGGAACATCATTGGTTTTAATCCTAAACAGTCAATCAAGTTTGTGCATGATGATGTAAAATTTATTCCATCAGCACATACTTGTGGCAACATATTATTTGTTTACATTAATCAGAAGACCACTACTGGACCTTTCCACCATTATGTGCTCACAGCTCTTATGAATGGTGGTGTCTTTAGTAAAATATCATTTCTGACATTTGAGGAAATTTTGATTTGACATGTTCTGCATTACATATGTTACTATGGTTTGTTAAGGAATTGTGCACGTTAACTATAATGTAATTTATAGTTTCAAGAGTTTGTTTTGATATTCTTTGAAATACTAATAAAGTATGTTTGGCCATGCCTTTAACCAGATTGTATTTGAATGTTTTAGTGTCATTCACAAGATACTGTAGATTTTTGTGAAAAGCTAATTGCTAGGACCCAAAGGGTCCAATACATATATAATTTAAAGAACTAACTATGATCATTTTGTTCTAACCTATCTTGCTATTTCTAAAAGTTAATGCTTCATTCCAGGTGTCTGGTTGCCTAAATCCACTTTGGGTAAATATACTTGTAAAGTAGTCACTATATATACTGGTAAATAGAGTCCTCTTGATAATCTTGATAATCATGACAATAATTAAATACATCTTGATACTTTTCATCTTCTACTACATGTGCATTCACATTTTCTGGCATGTAATATATAGTTCATCCGGTCTTCTGGAACTGGGTCATGCCTAGATCGCCGACTATATAATGCGTGTTCCAATGATGCTGAACTTCATCATGCTCTTTTTGCAATAAATTTTAAGATGACAGTATTATGGTCTCCTTGTTCTATCAAGTCCTTAAAAAAATGTATCCACCAGTGTGACCATGACTTTCGTAAATATGACCACCATCCCTCGATTATTTGGTTTGATGGCGAGAAACCATAAATGTGAGCTCTTGTACCTAGAATGAGAAATGTGGGGTAATGATTAACCCATTAAGTTGCAGCACTCTCCCCTTGACAATTAAAATTGTCTGGTGTTAAACAAAGTAAGGTAACAAATTAAGCTCCTCTACCCCCGTTGGATGTCCTAGTAACATATTTTACCGTGATCAAAATAGCCCCTTTGGTGGCAGAAATTTCCTATGTATGGGGAGTGTGGATCTTTGCAGGAATGACCCAATAACAAGGTAGGGTGCAATGTTGTTTAAGGAGGCTCCCTATGGATTTAAGGTTATACGCATGCATGTTCCTATTATAAGTTCAAACACCCCATAGTATAGCTGTTGACACTTTATAACTTAGCCCATAATGCCCCACCCAAACGTCAAACATCTAAAGTTAAAGTATATTTTCGTGTCTGCCATAAATAAGGTACAAGTCTGTACCTAGTTTACAGTGGTAATTATACGGAAGGGGAGTTGCCAGACGTCCCTATCTCACTGTTAGAGCTGTAAAAATATTTAAACAAATAAATTAATACCTGCGTGTGTATCCTGTCCGTCTGCCCGAAGGTAACTTTGAACGGATACCATAACTGTGTTTCTGTACCATTATCTGTCCTCAAAATTGTTGGGCAACCACCTTCATGTTGTGCTGCTTCTAAGAAGAATCCTGCAACTACTGCGGGTCATTACTGTTCCTTGAAACCTTCAGCCGTCGGCATGCCATGCAAAATTTGGCCCAGGGTTCACATATATCCGTCTTTTCAACCGCTTAGCCTTTCTCCCTGCTGCACCTTCTGGATCAACCTCCCTTAATATTTTGGCAACAACTTTCCTGGGGACGCATATACCTTTAAGCCGAAGGGCATGCCACACTGAACGATATCCATTATTACTTCCCGGACCATCAAAGTGATCTAATATAGCTTGTCATACTTCTTCTCTATTGTAATATTTTCTTCGCTTTAAGCCCAAATTATACAGATGCTGTTGCAAGGTTCTCAAGGAAATAGGAGTGTCGTGATATTTCACCAACAGCTGTAGTATTTTCTGATGAGAGCAGCCCTTTGCAAAATAAGTCTTCAGTATTTCGTCCATGCCACCATGACTGATATAATTCGATTAATTCCACTATTTTTATTGGTGAATTGAAAAAAAGATCGGTGAATCGAAAAAAAGATCGGTGAATCGAAAAACATATCGGTGCATTGAGAAAATATTGTTGTGCATTGAGAAAATATTGTAGTGGATTGAGAAAATATATATGCATATATGGGCCACCGTATTACATCCCTTCGCTCATCCAGATTATTAATGAAGAAACAAACCAATGTTTACGAGGTCCAGGAATCTCTTCCCTACTTTAACGAAGAAGAAAAACTACCAAGAAGAAAGGCAAATGATTCCATTTTTTATTAAATTCCATGGTTTGTTGAAATAGGATAAACTAATCTCTCTATCAGTAATAATAATAGGAACTTTAGATTTGACGACAGCTACAAGAACGACTACGAGATTTTTCTGTTAAATATCTGCTAATACAAACTTGTTATCATCCTCTCTTTGGCACAGCACATCTTTATAACAACAGTTGAGCCAAAGCGAGTACAACTTTGATTTTGTACTTGCAGATATTTAACGGGAAAATCTAGTAGTCGTAGTCGTAGCCGTTGTCAAATCTCAAGTTCCCTATTAGCGACGGGAGGTGAATGAGAGACAACAACATTTTGGTAGAAATTTAACTAATTAATTCTAATGGTGTATTGGTAGGCTGCAGTCATGGTATAATGAGAATTAAATTTCCAAGTGTGAAGTAACTTCACATTATCTTTTTGAGATATTTGGTATTTTTAATATAACAACACGATCAAATCCATCTACCACCACCTTGGTACGCTTGGCAGAGTTAGTGCTCACCTTGAACAATTTCTCGTTTGATGGTGAGCATTACCAACCAACTATGCCAATTTGTTTGTTGGTTATGTGGAAAAACAAATCTTCGAACAATACACTGGTCCCTCACCTGACTTCTATCGCCGGTTCATTGATGATTGCTTAGGCACTGCATCATGCTTGCGTGCTGATCTGAATTGCTTCATTAACTTTGCTAATGATTTCCATCCAGCACTTCAGTTCACATGGGAGATCAGTGAGACCAGTGTATCATTCCTAGACATTCTCATTTCTATCAATGGTAATAGGCTGAGCACATCTGTCTTTTACAAGCCTACTGACTCCCACAGCTATCTTCTCTTCTCATCCTGTCATCCTAAGCACACTAAAACTGCTATCCCTTACTCTCAATTCTTACATCTTCGTCGCCTCTGCAGTGAAGACGAAGACTTCGATGCCAAATGTTCAGAAATGAGAAGCTTTTTTGTGAATCGTGGTTATCCTTCCCACCTTTTAGATACTGCCCTTAACAAGGCCTCCCTTATACCCCGTTCAGACGCCTTAAGAGAACCTTCGGTTGCAATTTCTAATCAAAAAGTACCTTTAGTTTTAACCTTTCATCCCTTCAATTTTAACGTAAGGGACATCATTTGCCGGAATTTTAATCTACTTAAAAATGACCCTGCAACGTCTTCCATTTTCTCCGAGACCCCACTAGTCTCTTTTCGACACAGTAAAAACATCCGGGAAACCCTAGTGCACAGCTCACTGCGACAGGACTCTGTGTCACCAGCTGGCACTGTAAGTGCTACACTTGTAAGCATATAAACCTCGCCACCTGTATTTCGGCTCCAAAATCTCAGTTTGTCATCAAGCACAGTTTCACGTGCATCTCCTCCAACCTCGTTTACTGCATCTCTTGCAGCAAATGTGGCTTGCTCTGCATCAGAGAGACTGGAAGACGTTTAGGTGATAGTTAATAACAATGTGCACAACAAACCGGTTGCTAGGCACTTCAACAGTGCCAACCACTCCTTTTCTGATATGAAAATATGCGCCATTCATCCCATTATTGGTGGCAATGATACCCGTCGGAAGCAATAAAAGCGTCTCATTCGTCTTGGCACCATTCAGCCTGATGGTATCAATGAATGCCTCTCCTTCATCTAGCTCATTCTTTTCTCTTAAATACTTCTTATATGCTTTCCTCTATATCCCCTCTTCCCTTCCCTTGTACGACATTTATAGCGCTTTGATAAGTGTAACGCCTGTGCGCAGGCCGTAAGTTCTGTATATATAGGTTATTGGGTGTGTTGATTGTGATAAGGTAACTTCAAAGATTTTTTTGCACTTCACTTGGTTGAACTAGAATACTGGGTTTGGTGGATAATCCAAGTGAGTAGATATATACAGAACTTACTTATATACAGAACTTACAGTTACAGCTCAGAAACTGGCCTGTGTAGCTCAGTTGGTTAGAGCGCTGCACCGGAATCGCAGGGCCGTGGGTTCAATTCCTGCCAGAGGACCTAGTGTTGCATTTTTTGCAACCGTTCCTGGTTAGGTCTTAAATTGTGTATATATCTACTCACTTGGATTATCCACCAAACCCAGTATTCTAGTTCAACCAAGTGAAGTGCAAAAAAATATTTGTATGTAAATTAGGTCAATATGACCTCATCTTGGCTGCATTGCTATATTAAAGAAAACAGAATATCTCAAAAACGAAACATGAAAATAGAAACCTATATATCAATCAGTCCACAGTTTTAAGAGCTCTTTCGTTGATATTAATATGCACTTGGAGTAGTGTATATAATTGATAAACGTTATTTCATTCTTTTGACACATTTTGAAACATTTACATTACAATAGTTTACAGAGAACTATGGCTTTTAATAACCTATGTAACTAGAAATATATAACAATTCATTTTTCATTGTTTGACGTCTCTTGGTTATTATAATTATTATGAATGTACATCACAATTAAGTTAACTATAAATCGATAATCTTTAATTAAAATTATTTAAGCCATTCAGCATTAGGAGCTGGTTTTCAATGGGCCCGTGTTTCATACAATGGTATTAAAAGTAAAATATTTACAAACATTGTGAAACCTACCATATGAATGGGTAGCCAACTGAGTTTTTGAAATATCTCTTTGGATCGTACATAATACGAGTCACCAGTAATTACACATGCCGCTTTCTTTTGAAGTTTAGACAGATTTGTGAGTTTACTTTTACTACCATCATTCCAAACAGTAGAACAGTAATAGAAATGTGGAATTATAAATGCATTATACATTTTTTCAAGAATATGTCTAGACACAAAAGATTTAGCTCTCCTTAATAAAGCAATATTTTTTGAAATCGTTTTGTTTTATTCTTTATTATGTTTGTCCCATTTTAGTTGCTTGTCTAAAATGACACCAAGTGTCTTTTTTTTAGATACACGCTTAATAACTTTATCACCAAGTTTAATTTTGGGACCCCTCTCGGAAAATGGGACTCGCTGACATGAGCCTATTATCATGAATTCAGTTTTGGTTTTATTTAATGTAAGTTTACTTGCAGTGAGCCATTGACTGACATTCACAAGATCATGATTATGATTAAGTTTTCAATTTCAATTTCATCTACAGTCAATCCTTTAGCTGAAAGAGTTGTATCATCAGCAAATGACGTCTCTTGGTTATTATAATTATTATGAATGTACATCACAATTAAGTGAACTATAAATCGATAATCTTTAATTAAAATTATTTAAGCCATTCAGCGTTAGGAGCTGGTTTTCAATGGGCCCGTGTTTCATACAATGGTATTAAAAGTAAAATATTTACAAACATTGTGAAACCTACTTACTTGGGTAGCACGGGTGGCGGAAGCGGTTAGTGCGATGCCTCTTACCACTGAGTTGAGCCTGTTTCACAACAGGTCGAGGTAACTGTTGGTACTCGCATGAGATCGGCAGTGTGCTCAAATAACTGATGTAAGTTGAGATTCTCTCCTGTGCTTCGAGGGTTTTCCCCGGGTACTCCGGTTTCCTCCCTCTAATACTAACCCTTAGGAACTAACAATGGGGCCACAGTAATTGCTGACGCTGTGTGGACTCTCCTGCCATTGAGCGAAGTTGAATAAAAAAATAAATAAATAATCCTTGCTTGTTTCAAGACACTAGACACCTAATTTGATATATAGGGAATGGCCAGAGATTTGATCCCTGCTGGACCTCCATTAAAATTAATTTGCATTGCATAAACTTGTTTCCTATTACTGAGATAAGATTGAAACCATTCAAGACTAATTCCCCTTATACCATACAGCTCTAACTTGGAAAGTAGAATTTTGTAATTAACTGTGTCTCGAATGCTTTTTTAACTCTTCCTGGTCGCTCTCACACGACTTTCTCACACGACTTTATTCTAACGTAAATATCTCCAGAAGTATTTACTCTCTTGTAATGGGACATGCATCATTCGATAGCTAATGACTTCCGCTTTAACGCAATAGGTGCTGTGGCCAGACTGAAATTATATGTGCGAAATAATTAACATAAATTAGCACACATTATCTAAAATGTAGCAATTATTCTAACAATAAAACCTTGATTGCATGAAGGGAAGTGAGAATTTCGTAAACAATGTTATACAAACGTTGTAGCCCATGAACAAAGGTATATTCTCTGAAAGTTTCATTGCTTTTGAAGAACTGGAACTACTTTTTGTTATTTACTGAAATTTGCACGCAAAACAATAAAAAATCTATTTATTCTAGTCTTACTCTATATATAGGGTGTCATGACATGGGTGTTTCCAAAGAAGTCTTAAATACATTGTTTTTTGATATAAAAATATGTTATATTTCCTTATCCTGGATGAAATCCACCTGTTAAGTGTAATTTTTCCTTTTTGGACAATGTACAATTCAAGCAAACTGCCATTTGGTCAAATACCAATTCCGCCATATGAAAAATCACTACCATCTTCCACAATTCCATCATTCATTATTATTCAAAACATACAAAACACAATACAATTGTTTTTCAAGTTCTCATGGACATTGGGTAAGAGTAAAAAAAATGTATGCCATTGAAGTACCATAACATAATGTTAAAATATGTCACAGATTTTCTCTGGCAAATTTGATTTAGGACTTGTCGAGGACAGTCCATGAACCTAAACTAAGCTAATCTATCCACTACTTTCTGTCATATCCAACAGAGTGCCAGGTGTTGAAACAATTCAAACCTGGCTTGATATGCAAAAACCTCTCACACTGCAGAGCAGTATCCTTCTTCTGACCTCTACCTTCCTTATTAACACACAATACAATTATGCCTAGTGCCATTATCTGATGCTACCGCCATATGAACAGTCCCAAACTGACTTTCACCAGGAGCGCTTTTCTCATATGCTGGCAAACTACAAATCTACCTAACTAACTCCTCCCTAAAGTCTACTACAGAATACTGGTCCGAGCGTTGCAAATCTTCCATATCTGCATTCTTGGCTCGATAACTCTGAAAAAGAAGAAAACTGTTAACTACTGTAATATCTACTAGGTGAAAGAACAAAGTCTTCCACCACCTATAACATTTCTTACTTACATTGTGGGATGAGAGGAGTTGATCAGACCTATCCACGCCATTCATGAACTGGTTATACTAGTGGATAGCAAGGGGCTGAGGAACAATAACTCTCTCAAACTTTCCATCCTTCTTCACTCTCCTCTTACAACTTACCTGAGCATTTGCAGAATGAAGCGTTGAAAGGACTGAAACAGGTTTATTGTCAATCCATTGCAACGCTAAAAACTGCGAATGCCTTACCCACCGCACATCACCTCGCTTAGCCGTCTTTTCCCACGCTTTCACATTCTTCAAACACTTGGGGAATTATTTTCTATTAATTTTTACGGTACCAACAGAGGGGTTTTTTCTCATGTCGAGATCATGCACTAGCTTGTATCTAGATACAACTGATACCCCTGATCCATCTAAGATTCCATCAACTCCATAACGACATCATTACCGGTACCATGCTCAGACGTATTTCTTGCCGCATCCTTACCTATGTAAATATTAAAATCAACAGTATAGCCATTAGCACTGTCAGTGAAAACCCAGAGTTTCAATCCAAACTTAGCAGGCTTATCTTTCACGAACTGCCTGATACCTGACCTATTCTTCGACCCTACCATCCGCTCATCCACAGCCAATTTCTGATCAGGTTGATACAAAAGTCTGCATCTTTCTTTGAAAGATGCAACAAACTCGTCAACCTTACGCAACTTATTGCCAGGAGTCTCAGCAGAAGGGTCAACAACAACATGCAAAAAGGCGGCAAGGGCTTTATACCTATCCCGGGAAAGCATCATCCTCGCCCAAATACCATGGTACAAAGTCTTTGTGCTCCAATACTTTGAGGTGTCCCCACCTACCTTTACCAACCCAAAATAAATAATAAGGGCTACAAACCTCTCAACTTCCTCAGCAGTGGTGGCTTCCCAAGACCCATCCCTTTTACAAGAATTATTATAACCCCCCTTAGTTCCTACTTTTATATACGCATAGAAATTAGTATGGTTGGCAATGGCGCTCAAGATTTCGCGAGAGATAAAGAGACGAAAAAACTCGAGCTCCGTCATCATGGCCCCCCTCAGATTGGGTCTCTCAAAGTAAACCCCGGGTGGCCGGGCTGGAGTAAAGGCAGGAGGTTCTGGGACAGGACCTGGAGTGGCAAAGCCAAAGTTCAAACTCAGAACTTCTTCCTCCTGAGCACCAGCTCTACCACCAGATGTACCTGCCCCTTCCCCTACCTGCCTTTCCCCTACTGGCCCTGCCCCTTCCCCTACTGGAGCAACTCCTTGCCCTACTAGAATTGAGAGACCCCTACCTAGCGCTTTTCCTAACAGGTGAGTGGTCCCCCTTGCTCCCCTCCAAGTCATCCTCTTCTTCAGGAACGGCATCTTCTTCGTCAGGAATGGCAGCATCTCCTTCTTCAGGAACATCTTCTTCTCTATAAAGGATTTGTTATGTGTTAGGTCTAGTATTTAAAAATCATACTTTTGAAATACAATCAATGTCTCTTATATCGTCAAAAATATCGCAACTCTTATTACATATTATATATATCGAACCAGATTATACAAGCCAGAGGCCACACAACAACGGCGGATGTAACATTCATCATGCTTGTATTGTTTGTGCACGTCATGGCTGAACGACAATCTTCGCGAAGGTATATTCAGAGCCTCTTTGTGGGAAAAAATATAGCAACTCTAATACTTATAAGCAACAACAAATATTATATGTATATTTTACATATTTCAAAGTTTATTCTCTCACGAAAATCAAGCCTATTTGTTCTATAAAAAGCAGACGCCAGACAACACGGCGAATGTGCCACATGCAAATTTGACATGCCTATATTGGCACCCACAAAAACCCAAAAGGAACTTGCCTTGAACTCTCATCACTTCCATCAAGCTGCCGATCAAGGTCTTCTTCTTCGCTCGAGGACATACCACCATCGCTCCAATCGTCAAGAACTCTCAAAACATCAGTCGCAGTAAAATTGCTTGTAGCCATTTTACAGATGTTCGTAAGAGAGGAAGAACCGTTTGCTTGCGCACGCCATATAAAGTACAAAAAATGCCATATAAGGTAACCGCTTTCTGCTAAACCAATAAAAATTCACCAACAATGCAATGACATAATGGGGAATCGATTGCCGGTACTTTTAATCCAGTAGGGTGAAATGATCCCGGTGGTTTTGCAATCCAAAGTTGTCCGAATGTGCGTCGATGACACAATGTTTCCGAAAATTGCCATAAAAGGGCAAGAGTATTTCGTAATCAGACACAATTTGAGCTATAGATAGATATTTTGAAGCGCTTTCGAATGGTGGTATCACAGAGGTTGTAGCTTGTAAACAAAGAAAGGTATAAGGTACGAAACGTAATATGAATTTTTTTTAATTAGTTTACATATTTTACTATGTAAACAAAACTAAATTTTGAGTGTGTAAACGATCATAAAACTGTCAAAAAGCGCTGTAAAGAAACAAAAACTACTTCACTAAATAGTTCGTGAAACGTTGAATCGAACTGTAGTATTTTGTCATTTTTGCATTAGTAGAACCGGAAAATGAAATTCGTTGCCCGGGTTTGGGCACCACTTTAAAACAAGATAAATCATTAGGATTAATCATACAAAGTCCAAATCCGCTTGTTTGCACTTCTAGAAACCTGCATTTTTCAAGTATTTGTTGCTATCGCTTGACAGGCTTCAAAGGGATGTTGCATGGAGAAATGTTCAGTTTTATTCACGGTAATGTGAGTGGATATAAGTGACAATACTAGTGAAAACATTTTATCACTGGCAGAGGTTTTGGCAGAGGTTTTGGCAGATTCAATATAGGACTTTCCTTTGTGACGTAAAACTGTCTAGTATCAGAACCTGTGTTGTGGGAAATCCTATTCCGTATAGATAGAAAATGCAAAACGGTGACATATACATTCATCAACAGATGAACAGAACAACAACAACATGGAACATTCAACATTAGTCAACAGTATAATTAGCCTTATATTTCAATCATTGGGCATTTGCAAACTTTTGTTGTGTAAGGACCAGACATTTATAGTACTTGCAAAAGTTCCCCTGGACCGGGCATTTGTCTCTCTATCCGGAAATTATTGTGGTTTCTGCAGCAGCTGCAGTGAACATGTGCACTGCCATGAATATGAATGAAAGTATTTGTGTCATACACATAAACAAATAGAACTTGTGAAGCAAAACTTGAACATCATTTAATTAAGAATGTAGAACTCATATCCTGATATTCTGACAAATCTATGTGCTGGTGTGCCCGGGGCTGGCAGTTGGCATAATTTCTTTGCCCCGGGGTGGAGCATTGTTGCACATTTCCTGCCCAGCCCCAGGGAATTGTACACTTAGAGAAAAAAATAAGTGCAAATGCCCAGGGGGGGTGGCAATGCTATAATTAACTGATGTATTATCTAGATTTAACTTGCTACTTTAATATGGATATTACACTGCTGTCATAAATATAAACTATGAACCTGTTTAAAATGTAATACTGCTTGTAGTAAGTCTCCTGTTATTCTCAGTACTTGTATTGTTCTCTAAATTTAATTGTTTATTTATATAGTATTTGTTATAGGGCCTGCAGTAATTGGTGTATACTGTTGTGGTGACCCTGACATTCCTTTATGTGCCAAAGTTAAATAAAAATATATTCCTTGGATTTTGTAGCATGTTCACCTAGTCAGCTACTCTGGGGTTTCCCATCAAAGACAATGATAGGTGCATATTTATATCTACATTCTCTTTGGCGAGAATGAGTTAGTTCCTTTAATAATATACAATTTAGAATTTTGACAATTCTAGGGAGTTTAATTGCTGGCTGCCTGCATACGCCTGCTAAAAGTGATAAATTTGGTCAGACGAAAATGCGGTAATTTTACCACTTCGTCAAATTTATCACCTAAAAAGTAAAAAATTCTAAAAAGTAAAAATTATTTCCTCTAAAAATCAATATGGCGTTGACGTCCCGCGTTGGCGCCAATATTTCCAACAACAACAAGCATCTGCGCAGTGCAGTTTCGCGTTATTTTGATAATTTAAGGCTCAGAACAACATGGATCTTGGTGTGTGATTTGTGGCAAAAACGTGAAACACCTTTAGTGTCGTCATCTCAAAATATTATTAAATATTCATATGGTTTATATATAAATATTAAAAAGCTTTCATGGTTTCTCCAACTTTGTTTTTAGCATCTACAAATAACCACCCTCCAGAGTATAAAATCTGTGAACAACAGAGAAAGGAAGAAGAGAGTAGTAAGAAGAAATCTAAACCTAAATCCGTCCAGTCCACGCTGGGAGCCTCATTTGAGAAGAGTCAGAAATATTCTGCCAACAGTCCACGCCAGAATAAACTGGACGAAGCTCTTTTGGAAATGGTTGTCACGGATATCAATTGTGGACAACAAGGGATTCAACAAATTTGTTAGTTTGTTAGATTCAAGGTATCAGGTACCAAGCAGACATACTTTTATGCGAAAGCTCCCAGTGAAGTATGACAAAATCAAGCAAACAGTCAAGAATCAGCTAAGCATTGCCTCATCTGTTTGTCTTACAACAGACGTTTGGACTTCAAGAACCACTCAAGGCTACATGACAGTAACATGCCATTTCATTGATGAATTGTGGAAGATTAAATCTTTCATCTTAGAAACATTCCACCTTCGTGTTGCACACACTGCTGCAAACATTGCTGCAGAGCTGACAAGGATAGGTAAGGAATGGAATGTCTCTGAGAAAGTTGTTGCAGTGGTGACCGACAATGCGGCAAATGCAATAGCTCCTGTAAGAATCACTGGATGGAAGCATGTCCCATGTTTTGCCCATACTTTGAATTTGATTGGCTAGGGGGCTTGGCAAGGGAACAGTGCATATTTTGTCAACATGAACACTCAAAAGAACGATTGTCATTTGTAATGACTTTCAAAATGAGCGAGAATGTTACCCAAAATGCACAATTCAACTACAAAGTTAGAGTGCGCTTGAGTGGCGTGTCTGATCTTATAGCAGCAGAAGCAAAATATCATCTACCTTGTCTAAGTGCATTCAACCGATATACAGAAAAAGCAAAGCGCAAAGTAAAGGAAACTGATCTAGCATATATCTACTCATTTGGATTATCCACCAAACCCAGTATTCTAGTTCAACCAAGTGAAGTGCAAAAAATTATTTGAAGTTTACCTTATCACAACCCTCACACCCGATAACCTATATATACAGAACTTAAGGTTACAGCTCAGCAACTGGCCTCTGTAGCTCAGTTGGTTAGAGCGCTGCACCGGAATCGCAGGGCCGTGGGTTCAATTCCTGCCAGAGGACCTAGTGTTGCATTTTCGCAACCGTTCCTGGTTAAGTCTTAAATTGTGTATATATCTACTCACTTGGATTATCCACCAAACCCAGTATTCTAGCATTGGTTTGGTTGTGTGAAGAGTTGGAATATGCTGCTGAAAAGGGACAAGAGATCAAGGTGCTTGTCTACCCTAAATTTCGATCAAAAGTTGGAAATTTTCTATAATTTTTTATTGGCTTTACTGACTTCTTTTATCATTGTATTTTCACCCCCTGAACTTTATTTGCCCGTGTTTGAAACAGTTTCTTCAAAATATCCATTTTTCTGGAAGGATGTCATTAAATTTTGCATAGCAACCATTAGCGATGGTTGTTTTTTTTTTGGTTGCTATGGGCTTTCTATCCCCAAAATGCATATTTTTTTCTCCTAACCCCTCGGATACACTAGAGACATCCCCCCCCTATTTCTGTGACTGGAATGAAGCCTGATTGCAGGCCTAAACACTGAATTTTGCCTGTCTTTTTACGCTGTGCCTGTATTGCAAAGGATCAACAACTGCAAAGTGAAATTTTATATACGACAATCTCTTTCAATCTAGTTATTTTTGAAGCGTTTTAAAGTTATTTTTTAACTTCAAAATGGTGAGGGAGGATAGGAGAAAGAGTAGATCGGTGAAGAAAAGAAAAAGAAGAGGTTTTTTTGGCCATAGACCGCAGGAGAAAGCTGGCGAGATTAGGAATTGTGCTGTGACTATGGACGCGAATGTCAGTAGTTTGTCTGTTGTTAGCGACGACCCAGTGTCAAATTTACCAGCCGATCACGAGAGTACTTCATCTAAGAAACTGCTGAACAGTTCCTTCGAGAAATTCGAGAGCAGGAGAAGAATTTTGACCCGAAAACATGCGAAAAGTATCGGCTTAGGATCGGTGTGTGATGTAGAAATGGCTACAGGCTTCAAGCTTCAAGATGCTGTTCTGTTGAATGATTGCATTTCAACTGCAGCAATATGCAGTTCCTTCCGTAAACCAACTTCGAAGCTCAGTTTATACCAAACGAACAGTGCGAGAGAAGGATTATCAGAGTCATTATTCCTGAAATGTTCATTTTGTGAGGTGGTGACTCCATTGTCCACAAGTAAGTGTTTGGATGGAAAGGGTGGTGGAGCTCATGAAGTCAACCGTCGAGCTGCTTTGGCTTCTTATCAGTTTGGACATGGCGGATTGTCACAGTTTTGTGCTGGAATGAACTTGCCTCCTCCAGTTGCTAAAGATGCATATAATAAGCATCTGATCCAAATTGAAAAGGCTGCGAAAGTCAATGCCGAAGAGATTATGAAAGATGTTCCAAAAGATTGTGAGAAAAGGTCTCCTTAGAACGGCCGGAAGACATTGAACGATTGCTTGTGTATCAGTTACTGTTGACGGTGCATGGCAGAAAAGAGGTCACTCCTCAAAAATAGGAGTGATCTTTGTTATCTCTGTGGATACTGGGGTCTCTCTTCTGCCATGAATGCAAAGTTCATAATAATCAGGTTTCTGAAAGCAAGGAGTATAAAGAGTGGAAGGGTGCTCATGAACTGAAATGTGAGATAAATCATAAAGGATCGTCTGAAGAGATGGAAGCTGTGGCTGCTGTAGCAATTTTCAGCAGGAGTATAAACACTAGACAGTTGAAGTATACAACCTTTGTCGGTGACGGAGATAGCAGCAGTTTTGGTCGGGTCAAGGAGGCACTTGGTGTTGCCTATCAGATTAAAAAGGAGGAATGTGCGGGACATGTACAGAAGAGATTGGGAACTGCTTTGATAAGAAAGGAAAGAAGCTATCAGATGGTAAATCGGTTGGAGGAAAGGGTCGGTTGATGGATAAAGTGATTGACAAGATGCAGAACTATTACGGGAAGGCAATTAGAGGGAACAAGGGTAATCTAGAAGGCATGAAATCTAGTATTAAAGCTATTCAACATCATATGATCAGGAATGAACATTTAACATTAGTAAAACAACATCAGTACTGCCCCAGATCACCTGATACCTGGTGTAAATATTGGAAAGACAAAGCTGATGAAACGCATCCTTACAATGAAGATAATCGATTGCCTGAAGTTTTCATGGAAGAACTTGATCCCATATTTACCAGACTGTCTAAAGATTGGTAGGTGTTTAAATGGGATGACACAGAACCAAAATGAGGCAGCAAATGGAGTACTGTGGTCGAAGTGCCCCAAAACTAAGTTTTGTGGTGCAAGACGTGTGCGTATTGCGGTGTGTGAAACCATAGCAATGTTCAACACTGGTGCTGCTAGTAAAGCTGTTTTTATGGACTTATGTGGTGTTACCCCTGGGGCCAAGTTAGTGCCAAATATAGAGAGAGAAGACAAAAACTCCGTTCACAGCGAAAAGCAAAAGGGGACAAGAATGCCTACCAACCATCTTATATCTCTTACGATCTCAGACCAAATTATATACAGGCACTCACTATGAACAAACCAATTTTTATTCTTGGTGATTTGAACTGTAACTTATTGAAAGAGGGCCCTGAAAAAAGAGTTATTACAGAACTTTGTGATGATGTAAATCTCAAGCAAATAATAAAGGATCCAACAAGGATTACAGACACGTCGCAATCGCTTATTGATATTATATTAGTTTCTACAGAAGCCGCAATCCTCGAAAGTGGAGTTTTACATTCCTCAATCAGCGATCATTTTCCAATTTATGTAATAACGAAACTGAAGGTCCCAAAGATACCCCCTACGTATATCACGGTGAGAAGTTACAGAAATTATGATCCTACAGAATTTTCCACTGATCTGGCTACGAAATCTGATTGTTATCAATATTTACCGAAGCAGATGTAAACGCAAAAACTAAAGCACTTAAGGAAACGATTCAATCAACATTAAACCTCCACGCACCAATTAAAACAATCAAAATTAGGAGCCGTACTAACACATTCGTTACGCCAGACACGAAAGAACTTATGACAACTCGAGACAAATTACATCAGAGATTTTTAAAATCACGTTGTAAGAGGGATTGGGAAAAGTACAGAGAATCTCGTAATAAAGTTAAAGCTATACTGAAGGAGTCATCAATAAATCATTTATCCGATGAAGTTAAAGCTAACAAGAACAATCCAGGTTCACTTTGGAAAATAATAAACAATTCGATACCTGTGAAAGAGAAGGAAAAACACTTTTATACGAAAGAACTCAAGACGGTTGTTGAAGACTTTAACAAATATTTTACTTCAGTCGGTAAAATCACTGCCACCGCAGCTTTAGACCTAGCAAACAAAAATAATATTGTGCTATCTGACCCCCTGTTGAACGACGTATCCTATCCTATGGAAGAACAGTTTAATTTTGAACCTGTTACTTGTTCAAAAATTCGACGAATTATTACAGATATGCCTAGAAACAAATCACCGGGGTCTGACAAGTTAAGCATGGGTGTCAAAGATTGTTTACCCGTCATCTTGGGACCTCTCACGAACATAATTAACTGTTCCTTTCAGTCAGGTGTGTTTCCTGACTTATGGAAATTATCGGAGGTGATACCTTTGCTTAAAGATGGCGATCATGAGACTCCGTCCAACAATCGACCCCTCTCCCTTTAGAGGTTTTATCAAAGGTCTGTGAAAGAGTTGCACTTGATCAATTTGGGTCATATATAACAGGAAACCAACGCTTATCACCACATCAAAATGGAAATAGGAAACACCACTCAACAGAAACTTTTAACATTTTTATTACGGATAAGATGTTGGAAGCAATGGACAACAAACATGTAACAGCTCTTGTTTTATTAGACTTGTCTAAAGCTTATGACAGCATCAATCACAAAATCCTCCTGCATAAGTTAAAATGCGTAGGAGCGTCACCACCAGCAATCAAATGGTTTGAAAGTTATTTATCGGGCAGAACTCAATATGTACGGATAAGGTCAACCATTTCTCCAGTCATAGCACTAACTCATGGAGTGCCTCAAGGCTCCATTCTGTCACCATTTTTGTTTGGAATTTATGTCAACGATCTACCTGCTATAACGATCTCAAGTGATCTAGACTCTTACGTTGATGATTCAAAACTCCACCTTGCATTTCTAGTCGAAGACATACAACAGGCAATCCTTAAATTAGAAAATGATTTGCATAACACCGCAAAATGGTGCCTGGAACATCAATTGTTAATAAATCCCAACAAGACTAAATTCCTCTTGGTAGGAACACGATCAATGTTACAGAATTTACCAACAACAATTAGTCTGAAATTTCTCGGTGAAACTCTTAGGCCAGTACCAGTTGCTAAAGATCTGGGTAGTGGGTATGCATCTAGACTTACATCTTTCTTATGATGAACATATCTCTAAACTATCATCTACGTGCATTAATAGATTATGCCAAATCAACAGAGTAAAGGAGAGCTTTGATAAAGAAACGTTATCATTAATTATTGAAGCACTGGTAATAAACAAGCTGTTATATTGTTCTAATGTATGGGCTAATACTTCATCCAGAAATTTGAAGAAATTGCAAACAGTCCAAAACTTTGCATGCCGAATTATTACGAATATTAAAAAATTTGATCATGTGACACCAGGTTTTCAACAACTCAAATGGTTAACTATCGATAACTTACTCATTTATAAAGATGCGGTGATGGCTTACAAATGCCTTAACAACCTTGCGCCAAGCTATCTCACAAAGAAATTCATAAAGCGATCTGACATCCATAACTGTCAAACTAGAAATAATCACAATTTAGACATTCCAAGTTATAAAACAGCTACTGGACAGAGAACTTTTTATTACCGTGCAGTTAAAATATGGAACGAAATAGACGATGATCTAAAAAACATTTCAGAACTTAAAGGTTTTAAGAAAAAACTAAAAGAACATCTTTTAAATTTTAAATCATCAGATTTATAATAGTTTTATATAGATTTTGATAGTATAGTTTAATTTATTTATTTGTAAGTGTATGTTGAAAAGCCCTTTGGGGAACATACAGTGTTTAATAAAAATAATAATAATAATAAAGCCTGTTGATGCAAAGAAGAGAAAGAGAGCACCAAAGAAGAAAAAAGACAATTTAGAACCAAATAACATTTGTTATGCCAACCGTTGAAGTGGTGGGCAAAAAACGATAATAGTAGCTGATGGTTTTGGTATGTAGAAACATAATTTGTAGCAGTTTTAAAGAAAAAAGTCAAATATATTTAATATATATGCTCTCTTGTAACTCCTTAAATATACAGGTAACCTTTTACACAAATCTGGGTGTTCCACATAGCCAAAAGTGGATGCAAAACACAAGTTCATATTTTATTGATATTTAACCTTGATTTTCTCAAAATGAACAAGTTTTGCTTCCACCATTTTGTGGAAAGCCTAGAGGGAAGAGAATTTTATGTATTGGCCCCATTTTTGGACTGCAAGTCAGGGGTGGAAAATATAGCGGACCACGGGACCATTGGTCCCAGAAATTATTTTGAGTCAGCAGAAAGAAAGAAAGAAAGAAAGAAAGAAAGAAAGAAAGAAAGAAAGAAAGAAAGAAAGAAAGAAAGAAAGAAAGAAAGAAAGAAAGAAAGAAAGAAAGAAAGAAAGAAAGAAAGAAAGAAAGAAAGAAAGAAAGAAAGAAAGAAAGAAAGAAAGAAAGAAAGAAAGAAAGAAAGAAGATATATATATATATTATAACAAGTATATGTCTGAAAGTAGGCAGTACCACTGTACCACAGTACCAGTAGCAGAAAAAATAAAATTATAAAAATATAAAACAGGACAATTGCACTTTAGCACTAGCAGAAAGAAAAAAGTCAGCAAGTGCTTGATATAGCTTTAATATGCTTTTATTTTTAGCAGTAGCCAGTTAGCCAGTAGCTAATCTGCTAATGAGTAATGTAAATATATCTTGTCGCTTAATAGTTCGCATCTGTTTGCCAGGTTGTAAAGGCTGTTAGTCTGTTACAATGAATTTTAATAATAGTTGCTGATTTTATAATTTTTATAAAATATCAACTTACATTTAACTTTAAGCAGTACCGGTACACAAGTAGTAATACTTGTAACAATATATATTTGAATATAATGGGAAAATTTTATTATACTTCCACAATTCCATAACCTAATCATCCTACTGTGCACCTCTTTATGATGTGGTCTTGTGGAGTAGTGGAATCACTGGGTGATTAATTTTAGATGATTATGAACACTAAATAAATTATAAATGACTTATTAGTTATTACTAGATGACTTAGATCAAGATCATTGATTCATTGACTACATGCAACAATTGAGTCCATTAAGCCCATAATATAGGATTTCCATCTGGCATCTTACACTGGAATAATGTTAAAATTGAATAAACTCATGAATGATTGAATATATTCAGTGTTACTTCAGTGATACAATAATATTAATCTAATAGTCAAATGCAAAGTTTTCATACTTGTTGACTTGTTGTTGTTGATCTATTTGAATGATTATGTCTTCTGATCGTCAACTCACTCCAGCTCGGATGCTTACAGCGGATTCCGTTTGACTGCAAAACAACAAACGTTCGCAACGCACGTTGGTCGTTTAAAATTTGACGTTGCTAACGTCAATTTCAATTGTTTCCAAGGGGCGGGCCAAACGTTCGATGTGCTTCAAAATGTGGAAAGTTAACAGTAAAGGGCGATCTTACAGTCACGGAAAAGCACTTTCTCTTAATGCAAGGGTCAATATTGTAGACGAAATTTCCTCCAAAGGGGGGGATAAAACTACAGGGAATTTTCCAGGAAAATTTATTGATATAGCGAACGAATTTAAGGTTTCTGCATCTACTGTGTCCAAAATCTGGAAACAGTACTGCGAATCAAATGATTTAGTTCCGAAGCATGGAGGGGGAAACAGACCAAGTTTATCTGACGGTGATCTTCAGTTAATTGAAGTATTGAAGAGGCAGAGACCTTCTATAACGTACTATGAAATCATGGACTGCTTACATGATTTTGGAGAACTACCCGAAGGAGATACTTCAGTAACTTCAGTTTGTAATGCCGTTCAAAATAAACTACCGAGTGGTCAGTTTACTTTTAAAAAAACTACGGTTGTGGCAAGAGAACGATTCACAATAAATAACATGGCATACACACAACTATTTATCGACTACTTGCACGGCAAAGATCCATATGTTTTGAAATACTTCGATGAATGTGGGGTAAAGCTTCCTGTAAATGGCGCGCGAAATTACGGCCACGCACCGATAGGAGAGAGGGCAGTTGAGATTCGAAGATACTGTCAAACCGCCAATACCACCGTTAATCTCATGTGTGGCTTAACTGGTGTGACATATATGAACACAGTAAATGGCCCATCTCACACATTGGAATTTTTACGGTTTTTTGAAGAGGCTTATAATTCCACAAATCCTAACACGGGACGACCATGCCTAGAAGTCGGAGACATAATAGTTATGGACAATTGCGCATTTCATCATAATGAAGGTGGTCAAATTTTGAGGGATTTCTTGGATGACTTGAATATAGAGTTAGTCTACATGCCTTGCTACAGTCCAGATTTCAATCCAGCAGAATATGTCTTTGGTAAGATAAAAACACTACTAAAATATAGACTTTGGGATTTGACAAACACCAACCTGGTTGATTCGCTATACACTGCCATCAATCTCATAACTCCTGCGGACATGCAAGAATATTTTCGAATTACTGGTTACTTTAACTGTATAATCTGTTTTTTACTGTAGTCTGGTATAATAATGAGATTGTTAGATGTTTGATATTAAATTGTTAAAGGATATTTGTAATTACTGTAATTCGTAGAGAAAAAATTAAAATTTGTAAATGTCATGGTCTATAAATTACAAGTGTTACTGACAGGGCCTTTCAACCGACTGACTAACGAACTTGTACCGACTACATTGCTGTTAGTCATCAAAAATATTTTTGTCTGCCGATTAAAATAGCACTTCTGCCGACTGAAACTCCAAATAGAATTTCTGGGGGGGTGTGACACCCGGACTTACTGAAAGTGCTAGTTTGGTTGAAAACTGATTCCTGCATAGCTATAAACAAAATACATGTAAAGTTTTGTAAAACCTATTACAGTAAACTCGTTCTATTACAGTATTTATTCTTTTCTGGAAATAGCCTGTCTTCGTAGAATTATATAATTCAAATTATTTCATGTATATAACCAAAAAGTGTGCCTGTTGAAAAATTCATACTGTTGACACGTTTTATAAAGCGAAGTTTAGACAAGCAAATTTTACTTGGCAATTTTTACTTCGACAATCTCTATTTGCCCGTGTATAAAATGATGAAATGTGACAAGTCTTTCATTGACCAGTGCATGTAATCAGTGTTGAAAAACTTGCATGCCAACTTTTCAAAAACTTGTCACATTTCATCATTTACACCAGACAAATAATTAATTGTCAAAAGTCTAAAAATATACATGCAGTCTACAAACAGTGTGGGCATTTTTATTTAAAAAGTAAACGTCAGCAAAATATCAATAAAATTTATTCATGCTATCAATATAGAAGCGAAATGTTTAAATGTATGCCTCCGTGAGACTCCATGCAAGTAGGCTATATTGTACATTATATACCTATAAAAAAACGCAACGAAAACGTCTCAAAAAATAAAATTTCAAACTTATTTTGGTTAAGTTACTTTACTTGGATCTTCGCTGGAGTTGTAACAATGCTGCTGCTGCAGCATTCGCCTCGAATTTCATGTCTGCTTCCTGATTTTTGGTGGGGTCCTCTGCTGTGGGCTGTTGCCGTGTGTCCACATCTACAGGTGATTGAGGTGATTCCATTTCTTCCTGTTGAAGTTTAAGAGCTAACTTGAAATCTCGTGTTTCCTGAGTAGATATTACAGGAAAGCTACTTGTACAACTATTTGCTCTAGAAGTACTTGTGTGGGTTGAAGTAGCAGTAGAAAGACAAGGACCTGTTTTTTGTTTTTTAGCTTTGTCGGTTGGAAAATTGATACCATACTCGTCAGAGAGCAGGCGCTTTTGGGAACTCATTCTGTGATCTGTCAATCTCTCAGTTAAAGTACTAGAAGAAACCGTATTTGTGCTAGATGATGATTCCAGGACTACCCGGTGAAGAAGTTGGTTAACGTTTTCTCTTGATGGGAGTTTACCATGCAAGTTTTTCTGAACCATAGCTACGTCTCTATTCAGGAGTATCCAATTTCGACGGCCAAACGAAATATATCGCTCTGGTAATTCTTGTACAATGACATCCTCAATCTGCTTTGGAACTGATGTGAGCACTTTGTCTGCAGCACGTTCTGCGTTTTGGACCTCGTTTTGTGCGGTAGTTAGACTTCGTTCGAGCCGAGCAGTTTCCCTTTCCAAAGTTGTAATTGCTATCTTTTCGCTGCCATGTTTTGAGAGGAAGCCACATGAGTAAGCGGATCTACAAGGACTAAAATCGCAACTTTTTTTGGTGTGACCAAGTTTAAGATGACAATTCCCACATGTGCCCTTTTTTCCCACATTTTGCTGCGATGCGATATCTATCTTCTCACGACATTTCGTAAGCTCTTGACTTTTCATTTGCAATGTGCGTTGAATATCCTTCGCGGCTTGTTGTTTCTTAGCGTATCTCTCCAAAGGAAGTAATATACGCGAGTCTTGAGGTGGATTGGTAGGATTGCTGCTTTCTGAATCACTGTCACTGGAGTATACAAGATCATTTTGCCCTTCTGTTAAGGTCAATGATCTTTTTGCGCGAGGAATGGCTTCTACTTCATGGCGAAGTTCTTGCGGTTCAACATTTCTACGGGTATTACTGACACTGTTTTTTTCAGTGCGAGAAGGGACAGACAGTAAGCCAGGAGAATCAAACGCAAAAGCCTTGACTGTTATTGTTTTCTCCTTCTCTAAAATCCCCTTGATTTGATAGTTAAAATAAGTGGAAGACAAATCCACTTCCAAATTATCTTCGATAACTGACAGTCGCAAAGATGAGGCCATTTTATTTAGATAAGGAACTTCGGTCAATAAACGCGCTTTGAATTCATCAAAACATAGATTCACGAGCTCTTCTTCCCTCATGAAAACAGGAGTTACCCTTTTGGTTGAATAATAGTCGTAGACAATTTTTATTTTTACCAGAGACATATTAAATTTTCGTATAAACTTGTTTATAATACTACATTATAAAATATACTGCAAGCACGTGCTACAAGCAGGCTAAATAAACTATGAACCTGTCAAAAAAGCACATCGAACGTTGGGCCCGCCCCTTGGAAACAATTGAAATTGACGTTAGCAACGTCAAATTTTAAACGACCAACGTGCGTTGCGAACGTTTGTTGTTTTGCAGTCAAACGGAATCCGCTGTATCTGCTTTCGAAGATACTGTTAGTTTATTATTCTCGGGAATGAACACAAATGAACATTCTTGTAAACAAATTTCCGTTGCCAATATTGTTACAACTTTCAATTTTATGAATTACCCATAGAATGCATAGAATGACCTATTGACCTTTCGAAAGATACACCGCTGGCCAACACTTCTACATTGCAGGCACCCATGGGAAAACCCCTTTGGGAAAAACCCCGAAAAGTCGCAATGCGCACATGGATGAGTGAATTACATGGATAAACACAAAAAATTTAACAGTGAAAAAAGGCTTATAATTTGCCGAGTTCAAAAATGTAGACAATCGCTATTGGCAAAGAACTATCGGCAGCACTTAATCGATCAGCATCCGGCGGAGAATTCGAGAGACTTGTCTCCTTTCGGACAAAAAAAAATCAGTTTCGGTAATACTGATAGTGTTACTAGTACAACAACAGCTCTAGAAAATACACCACAAAAACGGCGGGGAATTGAGTTTGAGAATGAGCCCATTGAGAAAGCCTCAAAGGTATCAGAGCCAGAGCCCCAGAGCCCATTGTTTGTGTGCAGAATAAAGATCCTGCTGGCTCTACTGCTGAAAATCGAGATGAAGATATGCTTATCGGCGATAATCAAGCCCCAGCACAAGCAGAAATGCAAGACGCTACGCTGGTACCTACTACAAGTGTGCCAGTGTTTCCACTGCCTTCCATCACCAATGAAAAACTTGATATCATAATGAATAATATTAATGTTGTAAAGGAAAATTTATTTCAACTTGTGAAATCAAGTGAATGTGAAACCAAAAAAGTCGCGCAAAGTACATGTATGGAACAATTAAGTGAAGAGACGGAATCCTTACTAGCCAAAGTTACCTTGGCTAGATCAATGGATGAGATCGAGTTGGCCGGCTTTGTCTATACCAGTGACAAAAATGAATTGTCCTGCTCTGTCTGTACAGAACCAACTACTGTAAGTGGGTTCAGCCAGAGTGGGGTGTTTGCGTATGATGAGTCAAATGGTTTATCATTTTCTGAAGATGAAAATCTCCCTGATCAATTCAGAAACCTAAAAAAGCATGTTAAAAGGCACATTACAAAGTCAAAGAAGCACATTTGTAATCTAAAAGCTGAGATCGACAAGCAAAATGTTGCTGCAAGAAGTAAAGAAAAGAACTATGAAGCCGGTATGAATCTTGGACGTCTTTGCATGAAATTATACCTCAAGGGCCGTCCATACACAGATTACGAAGATGATGTGCTAAATCTAGAGCAAGCGAAAGCAAAAGTAGGGCACATGAATCATTCAAGAAAATTTTCAGCTGCCTTCCGACCACATGTTTACGCTGTGGTTAAAACACGATTGAAGAGCTTTCTAACAAGCAAACTTCTACAAACTGGCCATAGACCTCCACTGGCTTTATCTGCTGATAAAGCAACCTATAAACACCGATCAAGACAATTCCTTGGTGGTGTAACCATCAGCCCTGACGGCCAAAATCTTCGAGGTAATCAGCTGTGGACAGCCTATAGTTAAGGAGGGCAGTACTGGGCCAGCACTTTGTAAAAACATGAAAAGTGGTTTAGATGAATTGTTGCCAAATTGAGAGCGCTGTGTTTGATGGTGTCTATTTTCATTGTAGTGTACAGAAGCACTTCAAAGAATTGTATGGATTGAAAGAAAGTGATATCCTGTATAGTTATGATACTTTGCACAAAAGTGGACTTGTGGATACGCATATGTGCAAAAAGGAAGAATTCAAGTGGATCGTTGATATCACGCACATTTGTCAGCAAGTGTTTCACTTATTCAACTGGGGGAGCAATTACGAGAAACTCGTCGCGGCAACAGCATTATGGAAGCTCCATCTAAAAAGCTTGGTTGGCTTTTCTGAAACGAGATTCGCCAACAGCAGAAGACAAGTATACATAAACTTACACCATGAATTCCGGCTATTATAACTTGTCTGGAGGAGCAAATTATGGAGGGTGTAAGGAATCGTTCAGGAAGGCAAACGCAAGAGTTAGAGAGAAAGCAGATAAAGCCAGGGAGCTAAAAGGAAAATGCTCAATGCACAGTTTCTACTAACATTGTCTGCTTTAGCAGACACGTATAACCAGTTCGGTGTTGTGGTAAATATAGCCCAGATGGTTCACTTGTTACCGCATGAAAGATACGAGCTTTTATGGAAGCTGTAGATCATTTTGATAAAATGAAGCAATGCCTCACTGATCACGCCAAATGTCTAGTACCAGAAGGCAGAAAGCAAAGGTGTTTGTGGCCTTTGAATCATGGAGATAAATCAAGCCTTAGGGAAAAGAGTGAAGTAAGAGGAATCCCCATAATCTCGCAACATGGAATCCAGGCAGCTGGTCTACAGAGTGAAATGAGAAGGCAGACCACTATAATGATCGACAACAACAAGCAAGATGCAGAAGCAAAATCTGACAAGCAGATACTGTCGTTGTTGGTAGAAATACATGGTGGACTTAAATCAGAAGTGTACGACCAGGAATCAACAAATGTTATTGAACTTACAAAACATGTCCTGGACTTACCAGCATTGAGTGTCAAGCTATGCCAACCCGATGGAGGCAATATCAAGGTAGCTGTAACAGAATTCCCTTTATTTATGAAAGCAGTTAAAGAAGTTCCTATAAGATCCCTACATGTTGTTCCAGTGGAGACTCTCCAAGAGCAATATGGAAAATTTCTCAAAGGTTGGAGACACTGACCGCTAGAATGAAGATGGAAGACCTCAAAACACTAATCCTAAAGATTTTATAATTAAATTATTTAACTTTGTATATAAGCTGTTTGTTGGCATAGATATGATATTGCAAGCCTTTGCTGTTTGCTGCTTATATAAGTATTGCGAATCAATTCTTGAGTCTCTGGTTTCCACATACGAAAACCATTTTGACTCTAATAGAAATATGGGAGAGGAAAACGTTAAAGAGGAATTTTTCGTTGCAGTGAACGGGCCGAAACTAGGTCGCTGTAATAGTGTTGTTCAAGCTGCAATGGACAGATACTGGAATGGGAAGCAGTGGCACTTTTACAGAACATCCCTCTCGGACCATCTTAAGAACTTTGATGGAGACTCAAAAGTGCTGCATAGACTTTGTAATGAAAAAAGCAAACTGCAATGTATGGAGTAGCCTTAGTTATGGAATAACTGTTTTATATTTGCGTTAAAAATAAATTACATTTAAAGAGTTTATTAGTGGAGAGTTGAGTTTCTAAAACTTAAATTACACACAATTTACTGAATTTAGTACCAATTGTTCAGTAAGTCAATAGTTACAGTATGTTCTATTTAAGTAAGTTCACTTTCAAAAGTGAGAACTGACTAGTGACTACAACTGAGAAAGCGCAATTCCTTATCAAAGCTAACTTGTTGAGTTGTTGTACTAATTGTTTTATGGATATTATTTGAATTTATATAAATTATATGGATGTTATCTGACTTAAAATCACTTTGAAGTTATAAGATGTTATAATGTTATTGTCTTAAAATAACATAAACAACACATGGTTTTGTGACTGATTTGCTATGATATTGCCAATATCGCACACAAAAATCTGTGTTTATACTTTATATGTTATTTAATATTCATTTTTGCCCACAGTTCGACAATTGCAGTATGCCAGGCTGCCAGCAGGCCTAGCACACTAGCACAGTGATGTGATGTGATCTCCTTATCGCGGTCTTATTAGCTGTCAAATACTCGCAGAAATTTTTTTGACTTTCTCTTCTGGTCCCAGAAAGCAAAATATTTTTTCCACCCCTGCTGCAAGTGTATCTCATGATACTTTATGCATTAAGTAGACAGTTTTTCAAAAAAATTTGTTTTGGCATGGTTACCATGGAAACAGTGTTTTTTCAGCATTGGGACAGAAGGATTTGATAAAATGAAAATCTGTCTACTTAAAACATACTATAGGACATAAGAACTTACCACACAAAATTTGGAACTGATAACTACATTGTTCTAGAGATATTCTTTTCCGCAAACTCTTGTTTATCTCATAGTTTTTGGCTGTTACCATGGCAACTATTTAATGCAGTTCACTTTAAGTGATCTTGAAACTTGTATATTCATCAGATCTTGCATTTTGCCAAGTTTCATGGTAATTGATTGCATTGGTTAAAGATTAGAGCCAAATGAGTGTTTTAGGAAATTTAGGGTAGACAAACACCAAGCGAGATGCATGGGAAAGATACAGCATGCTAGCAGAAAAAGCACAAATCGAAATTCCTAGCTCATTTTTAAGCCGACGATCAACATTCAAAGATAAGCTGCAGTTGAGACTTGCAAATGTGATAGATTGTATCCCGTCTTGACGTGAAAGCTTGCTTATCCCAACTAAATGCACCAATCTTGCTGTGTCACAATTAGCTACTGAAACCGATGAATTGCTTACAATGCCTACATACGAACCACATGAGGATATTTTCTTGTCTTTGGTTAACGTTGCATTGAAGATATGTGGAGACCTGATGGAAGTGCCTGGGCACCGAGGTTTTGGAATTTGTTAGCAGGATGCCATTGATTGCGTACCAGACAGTTTGTTCATGTTTTTACGACTGCTGTTTGGCGGCCAAAAACTTCTAGATGGAGAAAATGCTGAGGAGAAGGAAGCTGAGACTAGATACAAGGTGCTCTCCATTGGTCAAGATATTGCGTATGTCACATTATTGAGCAGTCACATTAAGGCGGCTCCCTACACTTAATATTTAAACAAGGGGTGAAAATGTGCTCTCCCTATTGCAACACATATCTTCATGTTTGTGAAATATATAGTTGCTTTTTGGGTAATAACTATTAATATAACTGTTATGTGTCCAACCTATGGGTTCTAAATATACCACAGTTGTGTTGCTATGGCAACAACAGCATATGAACTATTGTAGTCATATCCTATAAATGGGACAAAAAATAAAATTACTTGAATTTCCTTCAGTGAATTTTTTTTAAAAATTGGAATACTAAGCGGAATATTATATAAAAAATTAATGTAGGTTGTAGGATAGGTTTTTTAGATATTTGCAAATTTTTGTTCTGAGATAACTTATCTGTAAATTTTTCCAAAATTTGGATATATTAGAAAGGCCACTTGTAGGTTCACTATCCAAAAATTTTAACAATTTCACCGAAGGAAATTAAAACTAAAGCCATTAAGGCACACACAAAACTTACGCAGGCAAACAGAATTTCATTTTGACAAGATCGGCATCTGCGCATGTCCTTGTCTTTTGCGTGATGGCCTCGCGCGCCCATCACTTTTTCGAGGTTATCACTTGTTTCCATCTATCAAACTGACGTTATGCAATTTTCCCAATTTTCAAATGTTTTCATATTCGTTTTCCTTCATTTTTCTTCATCAATTTGGTTAAATGGTGTACAATTGCGAGAAATTAGATTGTTTGTTTTTTCTGGTCTGGTTTCCCCATTAAATTAATCCAACGTCTCTTAAATTTGTTTTTATTGTTGAAATCGGTATGAAAAGTTTTCAAAACGTTCAAACAATTCCAAATATTCATAAGACAACTCGTACTAGTCGTAACTGTCTGTACTGTAGTTGTATGCAGTAGTTTGTAAACTTTTGATTGCTTTAAAGAATTATATTACTCTGACATTTCTAGACTGCCTTGAGCAGAGTATAAAAATATCATTTTAGAATTTTTAGTCGGCAACAAGTCGAAGATTTTGAACATTATAAAAGATAATACTGAACGTAAATACGTAAAAAACATACTAAAAGAAAGCTTAGAAAACTGGTTAACAACATACGTACTGGTTCAATTTCAAAGATTTACGATTATAATGAAAAGGTTGTGGTTTCTTTGCAGAAAAGTCTCGAAAATAACTTCCCGCGGCTTCTTTCAAAATTTTACCGGGTCACGAAGATTCCACGTGTGAGACGCGAGGATGACATCTGATCTATGTAGATCGTGTTTCAAACTGTACTAACTGTAGGGAGCCACCTTCAGTACAATTGCTGATTTCTATAATTTTCTTAAAAACGATGTAGCCAATAGTAGAACTTAATATAGAGCAGGTAACCTAGGATGCCAGGGAGACGAATATTGGATGTTGTCGAACGAGGTAATCTCTTTTACAGTAAAGTATTTAATTAAACATTGCAAACACTTCTATAAAATTTAAACTTCTAATCCCTATAGTCACAATCTGTACCTGCATGCACTAACCACTTATAGTAAGAAAATATGCCATATGAACTCGTTTAAAGCCCCGCTCTCGATATATTGTATTATTTCAGTTGCATATCCACGAAGGCCAAATAATCGCACAAAGCGACATAGAGTATTGTATGGAAGGAGAAACGACAACGTTTAGTAGAGTTAGAAAACATCTTGGTGACCATGCCTTACAGACAGTCAGTCTGTTTTATGCATGTTTCAAATCTTGTAGTCGCTAATTCATTCAGGCTTCTCTGGTTCATGCTAAAGTGCCTGCTACACAGGTTATCTTACTATTTCATACAAGCCTAAACAATTTATGATACCAACTATGAAAGTGAACACATGCCGGCAATCTAAATACAAGGTTGTAGCCATCTGGTTGTGCCTTGTCTATGAGCATTGGATCATTTTCTAAAATAAATATCCTCGTGTGCATGGTAAATGTAAATATTTTCATGTTATGTCATCATTTGCAAATCAGATTATCTGCAATTTTCAGGCAAACAGTACATTCATTATTGTTACAATCATTTTTAACTATGTAATTAATTAATATAACGAAACAATTATTGAAAATCGTTTTTGTCAACAGGATAAACATGCATCAGCTGTCAGCATTAGCATATTGATGTTCTGCTATATACCTTTACCTTCATGCAGGTCATCATAACTGAACATTCGTGTCCAGCCAATAGTAAACTATTATCTTTGTATAACCATGCATGCAATGTTGAAAAAGGATGCTGTTCCTACTATACACAGCCAGAAGGCTCCTGAACCAAGCAATTGTGGCAAACCATATGTTGACAGTCATGAGAAGGCTGATTCGCGGTTAACTAGAAAGCATCGCAGTGTGAGTGCGAATATGTATATATATTTATTCGTTTACTTTGAGGTTTACTTCACATTGCTTTTATTGTCATGTTTTAAATGGACTTGCTTTCTCACAGATATGTCTTTTTTGTTTGAATAGGTTATAAGGGAACTGCTAAAAGAAAACGAGGCCAAAACCAGCGAGGATGCTGAGGAAGTTTTATCAACCATGTCCTCTGAAAATGTTAAAATATTATTGATTTTACAAATATAGAAATATTTCGTAGACGCAAGATGCTTCCAGTCAAACACCTGAGTGTCTAGGTTGCAAGAAATTGTCTAGCCAAAATCCCAGCTCCAGAACAAGATCCTTGATCTCCAAGCGAAGATACAGGGCCACGAAACTGAAATTCAGCAACGAAAAGGTAAATTAATTTTGTTTTCACTATTAACTTCAAATAAATATTTATATTATTATTGATAGTCCATATTAAAGTGAACAATGAGGCTGTCATTCATTTGAGCAGTGTAACCGAAACAGATCCTATATTGTCAATGGTCTGTGCCGAGATAATGACATGTCTGTTAGTTATGAGGAAATTGATAACTTGTTCTAACAGCTTGCAGCTTGCCTCCTGAGGGCCTCTTCATACAGTATAAAGTGAGTATCTGCCAAGATAAAAACAACTAATTATTACCTATTGGATTTCTATCTTTATTCTTTTACAGTGTATTTATTAATACCTGCAATCTCAATGTATCATATTTCGTTACAGAGGGTGTAGATATCAGCATGAGCAGGATAACCTCTATGGAAAAGATAATTGTTGACAATGAGAGCATCCCAAGTAGTGATGAAGAAATGGATATTGAAGAGGAGCCTCAGTTTTCTGAAGCTTCTTCACCTGAACACAACCTATTCCCAGATACGGAATCCAGTAACGATTTGTCTGAATCAGAGTTGTCTTCAGATGATGAAGAACCACAACCTACAAAGTAAGTCATGGTCAACATGGGTGAAATGAGTTAGGGATTCATGTGTAAACCAGACATATAGTACTACAATGCAGTTTCGCCGCAGCTTGTCCCCCACTCACACCTTTACACATGTACAACATAACATGGTAGTGACTCAAACAAGCGTCTTACAAGCCTGAAGATATTACCTTATTGTATAAATGCTGATGTTTATGATTCTGAGCAAACAAACTAACAAACGCATGTGTAGAATAACTGCCTAATGGGTACTGCAATTAGAAATTTTGAAGGTGCTAAACAGTATACTGAGGTGTCTTGAATTTTTTAGCTTACCTGTAAAAAGAATTTTAAACAAACAAATAAGTTTGGTTTCTATTGTTGCAGGGTATCAAACAATTCAGAACATATACAAACCGAGCCAAAGTTCATTGTTTTCTTATCCCAACTTATGCTCCTGTTCAATATCCTATTCCCCATCAAAAACATTTTTAGTCTTCAGGAACATGGGTCTATCATGTATTTCTTTGAAGACCTATTTTAAACATCAAGCTGTAAGTACATCATTGTAAGAAATTTCATACAATATTATTAAAAATACTGTATGCAGGACCCAATCCTCCTCTACCCAGAAAAATATCAAATATGCCCAGAAGATTACCGAACATTATTGAGAAAAAACATTTATTGCTGAGTGCTCATAATGCCGCCCCGGATAGTTTGAGAATGAAATGTCATACCATTCAATGCCTTTTTAGAAAAAACTCTTTCCAACGATCCATTTGTATTGGAAGAAATACCAGCAAGATATGATTAGCAAGCTGAAAGCAACTGAGCAGAATTTGGTTATTGCTGGTGATGGTCGGCATGACAGCATGGGTCATAGTGCGAAATACTGTTCATACATTTTTTATTTTGTCGCACAGTTCCATTTATCATTGATTTTTCTTTGATTCAGGTAGGTTAACCCAGTGAGCGCCAGCACTCTCTGATTAACGAGTAAACTCATTTGGCATTAGACAGAGTAAAATATCTGACAGTAGACAGAGTAAAGTTGGGCACATTAGGGTGCAGTGCAACGTAATGGGTTACAACACACCATTTTTTAAGACATTGTACAGTATATCCCGAATGGTTTAAAATAATTTTGTATGAGTGAATGGGATCTTACCTTCCATCGATAAGCAATTTGCTGCACCCTAGTTTGTTATTTTACTTTTTCAAATGCCAGATGGTTTAGTGGACAGTCAAGTAATGGGTTAATTACTATCCTAATTTCATTTTGACAGAGAAATGTTGCAGGAAGGAGCCAAGCAATGGAGAAGTTGGGGTTCAAGCAGTGCATGGACAGCGGACTAATGTGCGGCATTATCTTTGACACCTTCATTACTGACCGCCACTCGGCTATTGCCAAATATATGTGGGAAAACCTTGCCTACATCAAACATTATTTTGACCTGTGGCATCTCAAGAAGAGTTGAGTATTTTGAATAATGCCCCCCCCCCCCCTATAATGCATGCTGTGTCAACCAACTTAAAAGATAAAATAGTGGTGTTAAAAATAGGATTAAATATTTCTTGATGTTAACAAATCATTCAATCCACTGTAATTGAATACCCTTCCTTACCTTGAAATTATTTGTATAGTCTGTGCCTAAATCATTTGATGCCATGTTTTGCATATAAACAAATATGTTTTCTTTAGAGACGTAAAGATGATTTTATGTTTTAGACTTAAAGATGATTTTATGTTTATTAGATTATGTTGAAGAAATGTTCAACACTTTTGTTGATGGAAAATTAAATAAGAAATTAAAGGCAACAAGAAAAGAGTTGGAGACCATGGCACCAGCTCCCATGAGCACAATGCCAGAAAAGCAGCCAAGAAAGGAAGCGACAGAAGCATGGAGAAAGAGGAAATCAATGGTTGTACAACAGGTCCCAAGGACTGTGCAAGGTACTGTACAGTTTGTGCTAAGATATCCTTAACATATTTTTAACCCATTAAACTGGAATGTGCCCCACTGTACTGTTTTACTCTGTCTAATGACAGATTACTTGTCAAGCAGAGTCTCCACTCTAATGGGTTAACCAAACTATCTACCAATGTGCCTTAATGTGTACATTTCTTGTCTTATAAGTATTGTATAATTTTTTTGTGTTTTAGTTACGGAGTTCCTTTCAACTGATGTTGCACCTAAAAGAGCAAGATATTGTTGTTTGTGCAAAAATCCGATGAAAGGACACAAGAATGTAAAAGACTGTCCGAGAAACATGCAGACATAACTGTAGTTGAAGACTATCAGTAATTCCTCCCTCGTCTGTAGTCCTTGAAGAAATTACAACCAATGGCCCTTAAAGATTTGAATTAAGGAAGAGAGCCAAAATATTACATAACCAAAAAATTTTTTGTCTAATCTTTTTTTTTAAACACACCCTATATTTATTTGGCAAAGCTTTGAATCAGTATACCCTTCAGCGCACTTACAGATTGAAAGTTTTGCAAAATATATATATATATATATATGTGTAGTGTTTCCACAAAACAATTGTAGATAATTCACCATGCATAATGTTAAATTTAGAAAAACAATATTCTTCAATATTCTTGTTGCGTAATTATCAGTTATCCATCTCTTCATCTTGAAAACCAACAAAATGTTCACTCTTTTTTTTTTGGTTGGAATTTGCTTCTTAGTGCATGATAAGCACACACTGTTTTTACCAACACGGTTGTACACAAGGTGTGTAAATTCACAATTTCATTTCATTGACGTTATTTACCGAGGGTAACACATGACAGTAAGCACAAGCTACTGATAAATTAGTGGCCCTCATAATCTATATATGATTACAAGTATGTATATGATAATTAATGTAACAAGAGAACAATATTAAACTAAGACATACATCTATTAAAAGTTATTAAAAGGTCATTAAGATAATCATTGAAAGAGTTTATAGTAAAAATACATTAAAAGTTTGTCTTTTGTTCCTGCAACAATTGCACATATAACATATGTTTAAACTTTGTGACTGATTTTTGGCTGCGAAGTGGGATTTCTAAAGCATTCCATTCTTTGGCAGTCCTTACAGCAAAGGTGCGGCCTCCTTCTGTTTCACGCTTGTACTTTGCACATACCAAATTAAGACTACTATGACGGGTGGACCTATTATGAAGATCACAGTTTCTTACTAACGAAGAGCATAAATAATCTGTAACATAATATTTACTGTTTATCCTCCTATAAATTAATGTGTTGCGCTTTATAGTACTTTCTTTATAAAAAGGCAGCCAACTTAACATATTAAAAAGATTAATTGAGGGCATCTTCTTATCCACCCCAAGGATAATCCTAGCAGCTCTGTTCTGGAGTTTAAGAATTCTCAATGTACAGTTTTGGGTACAATTGTCCCACACTGTGCTTCGATACATAATTGTGGGTTTAATTACACTGGTATAGTACATCTCTCGTTGACTTTGCTTTAGGTATGGACTAATATGCTTTAGCAGTCCCAGGTGCTTTGCAATATTTTTTGAGAGTTCCTCAACATATGATTCATAGCTCATCTCCAAGTCTAATGTCACGCCTAATAACTTATGAGGCGTGACATCACTAATTGTTACACTGTCGATCTTATGGTTCAAACATTGACTAGCATCATAGCCTAATTCAGCCGGTATACATTTAACCCACCACTATCTTTGACTTCGTCTTCTTAGCATTTATGAGCATTTTATTCTGTGCCGACCATTTCCTTAGAGCACCAAGGTTGCCATTCAGACTGTCAGTCAAGGAGGAAAATTCAGCGAAATGTGCATTTGCAGAGAGAGTGGTGTCATCAGCAAAAATATCAACAGAAGACCGCTCTAGATGAAGTGGTAGGTCATTTACAAATGCCAAATATAGTATAGGACCAAGTACCGATCCTTGTGGCACACATTGTTTTACTGCAAGACGCTCTGATAAATTTCCCTCGAGCAACAAACTGGGAACGATCCGTGAGGTATGACGTAAACCAGGACAAAGCAGCATCACTAAATCTGTACAGCTCAAGTTTTCTCAGGAGAGGGCGATGGTCCACAACATCAAATGCTTTCTTGAAATCGACGAACACTAACCCTGTTACTTCATCTTGATCCAAGCTAAACAGATTCTGATCAGTTGAGTGGCCTTCACAGAAGGCTGATTGCTGGTTGTAAATAAGTCCATTTTGCACCATGTAGTCCATAAAGGATTGAGCAACATGCTTTTCAAGGAGCTTGGACAACACAGGCAATACAGATATTGGTCCCTGATGTCCTGCGCTCCGTCTTTGTGAATGGGGGTAACACATGCAACTTTCCACTTCATGGGGAAATATCCTCTCTCCAAGGACAAGTTGAATAACTTTGTTAGAGGATAACACAAAACAGGTGCAGCCAATTTCAGCACCTTTGCACTGATGCCATCAGGACCAGTTGCCTTTCCACTTGGCAAATTCTCGATTAATCTCAGGGTGTTTTGTACTGTTACTTCAGGAATGTTGAATTGATTGATGTAATTATCAAGCTTGGATGAAATAAAGTTTTCCAGTATGCCTGTATCGGCTTGAGTTGTAGTGAAATTTGCTCCTAATTTACTCACAATATTAACAAAATAATCATTGAACATGTTCGCAATCCCCAGCATGTTCATGTCATACTGCCATCCTCCCGGGTTATCTCTGTAATTTTGTTTTTTAGACTCGGTGAGCGATTTCAGAGCCTTCCAAATCCCTTCGGGTTCCCCTTATTGTTTTCAATAGATTCTTGAAAATAAACTTGTTTTGATTTCCTTATTTGGTTCATAATAGAACACTTGGTCCGTTTGTACTTTGCCCAGTCATCCAAAATATTTGTTTTTCGAGCCCTTTTAAGTTAATTGTTGCGTTGTTTTATTGCATCTACAATGCGATCATTCATCCAATCGGGTTGTTTCTGTTTCTTAACACGCCTTTGTTTTTGTTGGATATGTTTTTTTACTGTCTGATTTAGCAGCAATTCTAATACATCATCGATGTCATCAAACATGAAAGCACTATCCCAAGGGGAGTTGCTAAGATAATTCAGTAAGGCTTCCGTATTGAAATCGAGATAGTTAATAACCTTATGACCAGCGTCCTTATTTTGATCAAAATATTTGCAACAAGCAAAAACAGGAAGATGGTCGGCCAAGGCAATATTTGGCACAACAATATCAGAAATAAAATTACCATGAGTCGAGTATACGTGATCTAGACATGACTTACTCTTAGGTCTTGTTATCACGTTCACATGTTGAGACATATTCAAGCTCTTTAATGTTTTAGCAAATCGGTGTTTAGAGTAAGCTGGTTGATTGAGGTAATCAAGGTTTACATCCCCAACTAAAATTACTTCAACGAGATGTTCAATTTTCGTGTCAGTGTTTAAAAGTGCAGACGGGGGACGGTACAAAACCCCAACCAAAATTGATCTATTTGATTTATTTGATTTATGCAGGTATAACATAACATAACTTTATTTAGAGAAGGTTTAAAGTATTTACAAATAATAAATACGCCAGTTTAGCTAATGCTAATCTTCCACTGGACCTTCTATATAACAATATAACTGAAATAACAATTAACTATACAACTACTCATGCATCTATTTACAAATTATGAAGAACTTATGAACAGATAAAGAAAGAATTTATAAACTTTACGCTTAAATATAGAAAACGACCCAGATGACTTAATATCTGGTGGTAACATATTATAAATAACTGCTCCGTTATACTGAAGTCCATTCCTAGTTATGGATAGCTTAAAGTTCGGTACCCACAAGTTCATATTGGAGGAGCTTCTGGTTCGACACTGAGAAACCGATGAAACTGGTTTAAACATACTACTTAAATAATCTGGACTTAAATTATGTAAACTAAAATAGCTACCCTATACATAACTCTGTACTTGATAGGTAAGATCTCCGACTGTTCAAATAGTGGTTTCGACGAATAAAGTTTAGGCTTATCATAAATAAGTCTTAAAATAAGTTTCTGCAGTTTGTATATTCTTGATATATGCGCCGATTGGCCCCAAATGGTGCAACAATAATCAATCAAGTATATATTGAACCAAAGCGACTCAACACATTCATCGTCAAGGTCAAGGTTTCTCTTTGCCCTAACGCTGTCAGCAACATATGCCAGCAAACCGCCTCCGGATTTAAACCCTCTTCTATCGCGACGATACAAACTATAACCTTGGATATTATATACATTATCGGGCTTCGTGGCATTTAGGAAGGTTTCCTGTAGGAACAAAAATGTTGATGTTCAACTGACCTGTTCAAACTTAGAATCAGTAAGGTGTTCAACATTCCATTCCCCAATCTTTAACCCTTTTTTCGGCAGCTTAACTTGCACTAAATCATCTCCAGGATTAGGTTCGACGTCACCAGCCTTTAACAGCTCGATGGAGATAATAATTGGGTTGAACGACGGGACGCCATTTGTCGTATATCTCACAGACGATTTCATAAACTTTCGCTTTGGAATGCTAAAAACAACAGGAGATCCCCTACAATACTCTGATATTGAGATAGAAGTCTTTAGGCATCTACGGGTAGCATCCAAAGATGTTAAAAGTAGACTTAGATACAGCATTTGTAGCACAATTAACAGAGCTCTCAATGAAGCAACCACCATCATTGACGATAGGTCACACAATATGGCACACTTCTCATGAACCTATGCAATGTTTAAGTTAAGTTTTTAAATTTACAAGTCAATGCTTACATGTGTATATATTAACCATATAAATGCAATGAGTGGGATAAAAATGGTATTTATCTGTGGTTCAGTAAATATTAGTTCACTTTTCGAGATGCCTTTTGCATGCAAGAATAAAAAAAACAAATTACTAAAATATTCTAAATATGCCCTAGGAGCCACACCCTTGTGAATTGGGTCATTCCAGAAAAGTTCCACCCTGCCCCCAAGGAGGAAATTTCTGCCGTCCGTTTGGGGAGGGGAGAAAGATTTGTTTCTGATAATAGTATGTGTATTAGGACATCCGAAGGGGGTGGGGGGTTAACTTCTAATTACCTCTGTGGGGAGGTATGGATATTTTCTGGAATGACCCATCATGACAACAAGGCTTACTGGGCCAAGGAGGGGCTTGTATGTAATTATCAAAAGGGTTGTGACTTACGCCTCCTCTGAACCAGTTTGCTGATAACTCCTTTTATCAATGGTTCTGTACTTTCCAGACACCACCGCAATGACCATCTATCAAGGCATACAGTATTAAATGCTGGATGCAATGTTATGCATTTTGGAGCAGTTTCCATGTCTTGAGGCACCCATTCATCTGACAATGCCTCTACACATTTCTCCATGTCTTTACAACAGCAGCACTTGTTTGCATTTTGAAGGAATTTAATAGAGCAATCACCAAAAGAGCACCTAAAAATAATAATAAATATATTTACTTTAATTCGATAAAAATTGCATCTGAGCTGATGTGATTGTGTTACAAATTGTCATAAAAACAAGTTCATAACTCACCAATTGCTAAGGCTCTCTTTCCCTGCTAGCCGATCTTTCAAACTTGCTAGCTTTGTTCTTTCTCCCCTTGTCGTAGCCTGTATTCTACTATCCATTCTTTGTCCGCCATAGGTTCGCTTGAATATGGTTCAACATCAACACAGCTTGTAAGTTTATCCTTATCACCTTCGCCATTCTCGCTGTCGGAAGCTTCCATAATTTCAGATTCAATGAGAGAAGAACTGCCCGGAATATAGTTAAATTCTGAATCATCATCAGAAACAGAGCATGGATCAGAATCAGAAGACTTTGAAGGTATATTTACACAGTAAAATAACAACAAATGAAGTGAAAACTAGCTGGAAATGTATTGAACGCCACTATAATGATGTCTTTGTATAAACAAATATGTCACTCTGACTTACTCCTGTTACGTGACAGTGGTCACAGGTACCAGTCCATGATGCGCTCGGTCAAATTATATATATCGTGCATTTTTGCAGGAATAAAAAATTATATTCCAAAAAAGTATGTTGATTCTTTACTTGTAGTTATCTATACTTTTAATTAATTAAATAAAAAAAATTGGGTGATAGGCACTTTAAATAGTACATAATATATGCATGTGCAAGCATGAGAACTCATGCAGTGACACTTGTGCATGCAAAGTTATATATTGTAATTGCGAGTAATCCCCGAGCCGGCGCAAAGCGCCATGCAAGGGTACTAATTCCGCTCGGATATTTACACCCGGGTATGTGAAAACATAGCGGAATCCAAAGTCGTCCGCCGCGATGCCATGGACGGTTCAGGGTTTTCTACGTTATACGCATGCGCGAGTCAGGTCGAGAGAAACATACGGATAAATATTTAAAGATTTACGGATAAATATTTTGTTAATATATGCATCAAAAATGATTTTTAATACTCGGGCTATTGGAAAAACATACCGATGAATAGAGTCTTCAAAAGAAGATAAAAAAGCACACTTTTGAAGTGGTTTAAAACGGGTAAGTGTCTATTTTGCATATTTTAGTTTGTGGATTTGCAAAAGCGTATGTCACTCTGTGAGGTTATTAATATAATATCGATTAAACCTAAAAGGTATTTTAGCAAGTTTAAATTTGAATTTTGAGGAAACAACGTAATGTCAGAAACTATTTTAAAGATAAATTTAAAAAATTATACTGTTGAAGTTTTCTGAAAATTTTTGACGTTTTTTTTTTAAATTTCTAAGGTTAAATTTTACAGCAAACCAAAGCTAAAAGAGTACGTAATAACATATCTACTTTATATAGTGGGGCAATTCATAAGTTTATAGCTAAAAGTACAAATATTATATTACTATTTTATCATTTTATACCAAAAGTAAAAAATTGCGTGTTGCTATGGTTACAATGATTGAGGGAATACTTCATGTTACAATACATTTTGGGAAGTATGTTCCTGAGTTCGAATACAAGTAGGCGAGGGGATTCTGCATGAGTGTATTTCTACACGAGTGTACAACATATTACAGCTATAGTTATGTTCCAGGGTTTTTTGGTTGCTTGGGCGGTCAAGTTTTTTAGGATGTGGGTACGCTATAAAGATGAGATTGTAGACCTATTGAGAGCAATCCTAAAAGTAATGGCACCAGAACAAAAACAAACAAAATAGCACAAAGGAGTTGCAAGTGTATTATACATGAACTCTATTGTAAGTATAAACAAATAAGGATAGTTTAGCCGTAGTTTTGCCAAATACATAAGACCACATACGGTGATGTTTAAGAAAGTGATACAATGTAACGGAATATTTTAGTTAAATTTGTTCATTAAAATTATAGCCTTTTTTGTATTTTGTTAAGTTTCATAAAATCACCGGAATTGATTGTGATATGAAAGATGCCATTGAACTGATGGTCAGCACAGCCCAACGCAGCATATTGACGAGCAAAGTAAGACGTGCCTTTTGGGAATGTTTGGACTTGGAAATCAGGCTCAACATTGACAAACAAGAGAAGCCGGTATGTTCTATTATGTCCTGTCTGTAGTTTTGTAAATTTCGAGCCTGGTTATATTAGATATTATCTTAAACAAATGAAGCGAACTATTCCATTTTCGACATGTCTGTATCCCTGGACATAATAGTAATTTCATGTCATATTAATGAGTTCACAAGCATAGGAAACAAAGCGAGTTTTTACTATGTTCGGGTTGTTTCTCTCTCTCACCTTTCATGACACAGAATATATATTAACCTTAAAGGGATATGGCAATATGTTTTTAGTTTTTTTCGTTTGAAAGAATTTTTAAAATTATATCAACCTCTGTTACCGATTTGTTGTATCTTTCTTAGTTCTTGAGATATTTTGACAGAAATAATCATAAATTAGTGAGATGTCCGCCATCTTGAATTTTTGTGAATATGCATATTACGTCACAAGCAGGGTCACCATTTAATATTTTATCCAGAGAGCCGATGGTTATTATGAGCTCAAAATTATACTTCCGTCACTATTTCAAATACCACTATTTCAAATACCAAATTGACTGACCACTTTTTAAATATCTACTAACTGCTATTTGGCCACCTATGAGTAGTTTTATATGGCTAACCCTGCTTGTTTTTAAGTCACTAAACAACCATTAAAGAGATTAAAAAGCAATCCAACGTGGTGGACAGCTGATCGTTTTCAATCAAAATATTTCAAGAACTAAGCAAGACACGAAAAAGAGATTTACTTATAGTTTAAACTAAAAATATATCGCCATATCCCTTTAAGGATGAATGGTTACTGACGATTTACATGAAAGCAACTTGAACTATATGATTTAGTTTTTGCGGGTTGCTGAAATATTTACTTTAATAACTACAGCGGAATATATTTGGAAATAAATCAAGTTAGTGCAGCCAAAGACATTATAGACCTACGTACAGTACAGTGTTTCCATGCTATTACAAATCGGTACCATAACACAATTGCATGGTATATACATAGTTGCATGAAACGTGTTATCATAGAAAGACTTTAGATAACTAAATAGTCAATCATAAGCGTTTGATATTCATTTATAAGAGGTATGATTGGTGCTTCTATTTCATTCTGAGTCAGAAAATATTGATCAAATGCACTTTCCTTTTCATACTGCTATATCTGCATGCTGTGTACAATAAACCTGTTTACTTTGTTTCTAGTATGTTGGACAAATTCAGTGAAAAACTATCGAGATCGTTTCTACTTATAGACTTTCTTCTACTTAATTCTGTTAAAGGGGAACTCGAGCCCCAAGACAAGTTGGGTTTATATAAAATATAATACCTTAAATAGATTGTTCCTGAAATATCTTGGCCTAATTCTTTATAGTAAAGGAGAAATTGTTCGTCAAAGTTCGTGATTTTTGCAAATTTCGACGCCATATTCTTTCCCGTGCAGATGCGAATTTGGTCAGCGCCCTCATTTTTGACGTCATTGCGTGCTTCTGAGCTGTTGTTGTTCTCGTATTGCAAGTGTTTTGTATAGAGTTCATCATGAATGCCAATGTTTTAAGTTTGTCAAGCGATGATTCATCGGATTCAAGAACTTCTAGTTCTTCAGGTGAGAGTTTAGACGAATTGCATAGGAATATTTTACAAGGGGGCGAAATCCTGGGCTATCAGTTTGAACCTAGACGAGATTCCAACAGCAATAGTGGCGAATCAGCTGACATCAAAGGCGAACATAATATGTCGATTGACGATGACGAATCGTCTGTTCGTTTGGGTAACCTTGACTGGTAAAACATCATAATTTATAGTTTCTATTGGCAAATTTAATCATTCCCCGCATAATAATTTGTTATTGTTAGGTGCTTATGCCTTTATGCAAACATTGTCAGATAATGGATAGGGAGGAAGAATGCGTCTGTTGCCATGAAATTGTACAGGTCGCTAATAAAAATGATGAGGTTAATCAATATGTAAAGCCAACCATGCCATATGATTGTATAACAGATAATCCAGGTTTCCATACAGTCTGTTTAGATCGATGGGTTTTACAGGCTGCTTGGTTACAATATAAACAGGTCCTGATCGCGTATGAAGGGATGTTGCGTACCGCCAGCTAGTGCAATGGTGTTGTGGAGTTGTAGGAAAAGAGTTGTTCTTCCGTCATGTGCTGTTAGCTGCATTCGAGCACACTTTCCACCCTATCGCGAACGCTTGCCTCCCCAGCTGTAATCCGCAATAAAATCACACAATATAAAAGGTTTGAACTTTATTATAATATTTAAGTGTCTCTAGTTTTGTCTCTTTCGCTCACATGTGTCTTCTCAGTCAGGTGACAGTCCTTTTTAAATACTTCATGTTATTTTAACCCAATTGGACCGCCAGTCTTCGACACCCTCCCCCCATGGAGCTCTTACGAGCTACATGTTCTTAAGAAGACTGAGTATACTGTAAACTGTCAACTCAACAAAGTCAATGTTTTCATTTAAATGTACTTAGTCACTCATCTGAGTCTCTTCAGTTGCCAATGTTTGAATTTTGGTTCTTGCTTCCTCCTTTGCCCGTCGATTTGGACGGAATGTTCGTGCCTCTGGATTCAAATTCTGCTTCGCAGCGGGCACATCGCTTCTTAGTTCCAGTGGGTACAAGTGTTGTGGTGTTCTTTCAAGAACTCCTTTTCCAGTTTGAACCTTCGCTCCACGTACCACTTCGTCGCGACCGTAGATTAATTCAACGACTTTTCCTAGTTTCCAATGATTTCGATTCTTCTCGTCTCCTTTCACTATGACGATCTCTCCGACAGCTGGCGCCCGAACGCCTTTCGCATCCTGCAGTCGATGCCGTTCTCGTAGACCTTTTACGTATTCTTTGCTCCACCTTGACCACATTGCATCCTTCACTCATGATAAGTGCTTGGCTCTCCGTCGCAAATCTGGCTCTTCTATGCGGTGGGCTTCTAACTCTGGTAAGTAATTTGATTGAAGAAACAGCAACGAGTTAGGGGTTAGCAATGGAAATTGTATATCTTCCTCCACATAGTCCAACGGTCGGTTGTTAATCGCGACTTCTACATCAGTGACCACTTCAGATAACTCATTGAACGATAAACTTCCATTTCCGATTGTTTTGTAAAACGCTTGCTTGAATATGCCAACTAACCTCTCAAATTGTCCACCCCACCAGGGTGCGCGACTTAAGTTGAATTTCCATTCAATCGAATTCTTGCCTAGGTAATTGTGCAGTTCTTCATCCTTGTTGACCTTTTTAATCCTTGAACGTACTTCCGTTATCGGAATATATAATTTTCGGTCGACCCCTTCGTGCGACAAACTTCTTCAGACATCGCAAGAATTCCTCCGTCTCTAATAATAAATCCAGATAAACTCTGCGTGTTAAACTGCAGGCGAAAAGGCATAAGTAAGCCTTCCTTTCAGTTTTCCCTTTCACGAGATACCTGATCGGTCCGGCGAAATCTACACCGACTACCTCGTATGGTGTTTCTCCCTGGGTTCTGGTGGTCGGCAACTGTCCTGGCGGCGGCGAACCGTATGCTACCTCGTGAACTCTCCTGCATCCAAAGCAACTCTTGCACACATGCTTAATCAACTTCCGTAGTCTTGGAATCCAAAATGTTTCGCGTATCTTTGACATTGTAAGAATTACTCCCCCGTGCAGCGTATCAGCATGAGCTTGGTGGACAATTGCTTTGGTAAAGGTTGCACTATCAGGCAAGTACACCGGATACTCCCCAACGATTCTTCCTCTGCATTCCAGCAGTCCCTGATCACTTTTGCAAGTTGAGCTGTATTCGATCTTTCTGAAATTCCTCTGCGTTGATATGCTGTTGCTGGACTCTCTTGATCCACCAAATTCGTTGTGCTTCCAACTCGGCTGTTCTAAGTGGACCAGTATTTCGACCTCCTCGTTCCCCTTTTAAGTTGGACCCGAATGACACACCCAGGCACATACTCGTAAGACTCTCCAGACATTGGTAATGTGAGCTTCTAGCAAGCTGTCGAATACATCATTTTTGACATTGGGTTGGACTGTGCAGGCAACGATCTGTCGGTCAACCTTCTCCTCAGCTCGGCTTTCGATAGTCGGCTTGATCACTGGACTTGTGGGCCAGGAATCTGGATTTGATAACCAATCTGGACCATATCTCCACAAATGGTTGAGTTGACTTGTCCCACGACTTCCGAGATCCGCCGGGTTTTCCTTCGTCGGTACGTGGTGCCATTCAATCGCCGCATGATTCTGTATTTTACTGACACGGTTTGCTACGAACTGCTTAAACTTCCCTTTATCTTGAAGCCAATAAAGGACCACTGTGCTATCTAACCAACAGTGTTGAGTGATGACCAGGTTGCTATCCAATGCTTGATGGACATTGGTAACAAGGTTTGCTGCCATGTGAGCCCCAACTAGCTCCAGTCTTGGGATGGTCAGCCCCTTTTTCGCCAAACAGGATTTAGCAGCGACTAACGTTTGAGTTGTCCCTGAAGACTGTTCTACCACTGCATAAACTGCAGCGCAAACACCTTGCTGACTTGCATCTCCAAATCCGTGCAGACTCATGGATTTGATTCTTTCATGATGTGGTGCCAAAGATCTTGGTACCGATTCTCCTTCTGGTAGTGACTCTTCCCATACTTTCCAGCGTTCAGCCAAGATTCCCTCGATCTGTGCATCCCACGAGCACTTCGCATCACATACTGCTCTATAAATCATCTTTCCCTCTACTGTTATTGGTGAGACCAGTCCGAGTGGGTCATACACCCTTGCCAATTTGCTTAAAATCCCACGCTTCGTTGTTGATGGCGACTCTTTAGGGAATGTGACTGTTAAGGTATCAGACTCCTTACCCCATGGCAAACCGAGCATCTTCGATTCACTTTGCCGAACATTGAGTTGTTGCTTTGCAAATGTCTGACTTTCGACTTTGTCATCCTTCAGGATCTTACTGTCATCCTCAAGTTCTCTTTCACTTGCATTCCATTTGTGCAGCTTAAATGTTGCATCATTTAGGATTTTGGTCATGGTTGTCTTCTTCTCTTGTGCCTCATCGATGGTGACTCCGCCCGTTAACAAATCATCCACATATAGATTTTTCCGAAGCTCAGCTACCATTTCAGGTTCTTGACTCTGCCAGAGTTCTAAATGTTGGTCGATGACACCGCCAAGAAGAAAGGGAGAGCATGTAAGCCCGAATAAGGCGCGTGTGAATCTATACACTTGTATGAAATCATCACCAGGGTGCTTCCAATGGAATCTGAGTGCATCACGTTCACATTGTTTAACACGGACTTGTAGGAATGCTTTCGCTATATCTCCACATACTGAGATTGGATATGATCTTTGTCGAACAAGGACACTCCATAACTTGTTTTGAAGCGGTGGCCCTGGATTTAGGCACTCATTAAGAGATGGTAAGTTAGTCTGTTCCTTCGCCGAGGCATCGTACACCACTCTGAGTTTAGTAGATTCCGCATTCTCTCTCTCAACGCCCTTATGTGGTAAGTAGAATTCATTACCAGATGACTTCTCTGGAGCCCGTTCAATGACCCCTTCTCCCAGTTGGCTTCTAATGATCTGATCATATGTTTCGTATTTACCTGTTCGTTCTAGCTTTCGAACCAAGTTGTCAAGGCGACGCAAACTTCCTCTTTCATTGGTTGGTAATGGAGGGTGGTTTCCCTTCCAAGGGAGCCCTGACTCGTACCACCCTTGCTCACTGCGCTCTAACTGCTCCTTGAATTCAATGTACACATCACTTTGATCATTCTCTGATGTATCCTCAAGCCCAAGCACGTCTAAACGCCATAACCGTTCATAATCTGTTTGAGTGGTTTGTGTGAATAACATTCGGTTGTGGTCAAACTCTGTCCCAGGTGACATCACAAACCATCCCAGTTTAGTCAACTCTGCTATTGGTTCCCCCTCTCGACCTATGCGTGGCTTGGTGTTTGTCTTGATCCTCGCATACTCTCCAGCACTCAGCACAACATGAACAGGCAACTTGGGTTTCAGATCATGATCAACTACTTCCACTCCTCTCAGGTGAGGGTACTGCTTAATCAGATCTTGGTATCCTGGATTGTCAATGGTCAAAAGTTCCTCTCTGTTTACTTTGGTCAAGTTCACTTCCATCTGAAAATCGCCGCTTACCGATCCAATTGAGGTTTGGTAGGTTTCAAGATGTGCCACTTGTGATCCCATCAGCATGTCTACTCTCTTCTTTGTGATATCGATTGGCTTTTTCTGTAATAAATTGATCAGTTTGGCTGAAGCATAAGAACTGCGAGTCAATTAATGCCCTACACTCAACACCATCAACTTTTATTTGTACGATTGGAAAGATTCCTTCAGCGCTCTGTTCGGTTGAAATTAGCAAGGTCTTTCCTTTGTCCTTGTTCTTAGTTTCCCTCTGCTCACAGATCGATGTATGGTGACGGCGATCACATAGCTGGCATTTGGACTTACTCTGACATTCACTCGCCCGATGTGTAGAACTTGTACAGTTATAACAAAGATGACGTTTCTTCAGAATCTCTCTCCTTTCTGATGGTGACATAACACTTGGACAATCACTTGACTTGTGTGATGCATCCTCACAGTAAACACAAACTCTAACATCCTGACGCCGTACATTGAGTAGCTTTCCTGACTGTCGCCTATCACCTTTCGCAGGCTTTTCCACAGGATTGCGACGAGTCCACAACCTCAACGCTTCCGTCAACTTGATGAAGTCCCATGATTCCCACGAATCGTCTGTCCGCACGAGATCACCACGGATGGCAGATAACTTGTCTAAGGTCATGGCTACGTTGCCGTTGACTTGCGATAACTTCCCCATAGTCTCTAATGACTGTACTGCATAAGTCAGCTTTTCCGTAAACTCATGAATTCTATTGACATTGAGAATTGGCATGGTTGGAAGATCAAAAATCTGTTGGGTATATGATTTGATGATCTCAGATTCTTTCCCGAATTTCTCTTCCAGAATGGACTTGGCTCTGTTGTACCCCTCACTTGTGAATGGTAAGGCTTCAATGGTCTTGCGGACTTTGATGTCAAGTAATTCCCGCAGATATGTTAACTTTATAACTGGTTCAATCCCTGTTTTATCAACCGTCTCTCGGAACTGCTCCCAAAACCTTGGCCAGTCTTGGTAAGTACCATTAAATTTTGGGTAGTTTAGCTTGGGTATTCTTCTCTGTTTTCAAAGTTGCTTGCTCACTGAGTTGAGCATCCTTTGTCGCTTTGGCTTGTTGTAGCTCAGTCTGAAATTTAAGTCGAGTTTCGAACAGCTCTTGCTCAAACATTAACTCTTGTTTCCGTTGTTCTTCGCCACGCCTTTGAATATAACCCTCATTCCACATCTTCAACCGATTGATTTCCTGTTCTGCTTCAGCTACTTTCTCCTCAATCTCAGTGTTCCACTCCCCGATTTTTGTAAGGTCCTCTTCCGCAGTAATTTTCCTCGCTTCTTCTTCCCTCCTGTATTGATCAGCTTCAGTGACAATGGCCCTCAAAGCATTCATATGTCGTTCAATGCGTTCCGGGTCTTCGGTCTCAAGTACAGTGTTTGTGCGCTCTGCTGTAATTTGTAATTGAATTAATTTTGCTTTAAGTTTTGCTTCACTGGTTGTCATGGTGATATATTGTTTATCAGATTAAACTTCCAATTGATAGACACCCTTTCCCTTACGTTTATAAAATACAGTAGAAAATCCCGATATATGTGTTCCCAGTAATTAATATGGTGTTCTGTAATATTTCTTGTAGTATTTATCCTCTTGTGTGATACTCGTGGAGAACGCGAGTAAAATCCCGCAGAAACTCGTGGAAATTCCGTATAAAATTCTTGTTAAAATCTCGTCGTATTAAAACCTAGTAGAATTACATGAAAATCCTCTAAAACCCTTCTTATAAATTCCGTAAGAACTCCTGTAAAGATCAGAGTAACCTCGTACAATGTCCCGTAGAAAATCCCCGTATAAATGTGTGAAAATTCCGTTCAAAATTCCGTACTAAATACTCGCCAAATTGTAAACAAAATCCCGTAAAAATCCCTCAAATATACGCTGAATCCCAGTCGGAGGTGCCAGGTATCGCGAACGCTTGCCTCCCCAGCTGTAATCCGCAATAAAATCACACAATATAAAAGGTTTGAACTTTATTATAATATTTAAGTGTCTCTAGTTTTGTCTCTTTCGCTCACATGTGTCTTCTCAGTCAGGTGACAGTCCTTTTTAAATACTTCATGTTATTTTAACCCAATTGGACCGCCAGTCTTCGACAACCCCCAGGTGATGAAGACCATTATTAACATTATTAACGTTTTTTGGTCTTTCACACTGATTCTGGGGTGTCCACATTTTCTAACTAATGTAAATTCTTTCGAGGCCCTCCATCGGTGTATACCGGTGATGTGGTGTAAGAAAGGAAGTCACCGCTCCCTTAGGATATCTGCATTATCACATGTTGCTGCACACCACCACAAATGATTGGACACACTCTGAATCCATATGAGCAATTCTTCACAGCCCTTCTTTTTCGCCTTCTTTGTCAGCTTTTTTGTGACCCATTTACTCCAATACCACACATCATATTGATGTTCAATGTTTGAATAGTTTGTCCTCATTCACGCTGTAATTGTTGTATGGCGGTCTGTTGTAAGGCATCGGATTGGAATTTTCTTCTTGATAATTGAATTTAGCGTTCTCCTACAGCCTTCATATTCCATCGCATTAGATGATGTAACCTCTGTCACTTGCACAATGCTAAATTCAACTATCAAGTTGGTTTTCTCATCCATGAGGGTATAAGTGCCGTATTTAGCTGAATGCCCAGGACTATCGCACCGCCCCGTCACCACATACATCCACACTGCTGCTTTTCTTTAATTGTTTCACCATGGTTGTCTGGGGTGTTCTTCAAGTGTGTTGTACTACTGAAAATAGAATAGTTTTCTGGGTATCATAGTAATTGGGAGGAGCTAACAAATTGAAGGTTAAGGTGCTTAGCAAAGTCTGCAGTGTGTTTATATGTGTTGCCACTAAATAGAATAGCTGCTGGAATTAGTAGGTTTCCTGCTGCAATTCCATCAATATCAGGTTGTGATTGCCAGGATACACTATGCCCATTCATACAATTTGTAGTGATAGTAACCATACTTCCTTGATCTTTTTGGGTTGTTGTATCAATTGGACTACCACATTGTTGACAAATCTTAAACAGTTTATGTAGCTGACTTTCAAACACTATAAAATGTTTATCCAGAGAAGGATGTGCAGTACTGCTGGAATATTCATCATCTGTTTCAGACTCGTCATCAGAAGCTGAAGGACAATATGAAGAACAGCTGTCACTCAGGCAACTATCATTACCTGCTTCATTTGAAGATCCTTGGTTTGTTGATTCCACAGTTACCTCATTTTGGACATCATCACAATCAAGCAATTGTTCTTTAGAGACTGCTGTGCATAGTGTTGGACAAGGTTATTCCCGGCAGTACTTTATCTCCCCTCGCAGTTAATTCAGGCGTACCTCAATGTTCTATTCTTAGACCTGTACTATTCCTTCTCTACGTTAATTATATACATGATACTGTCACCTCTTCTTCTGTTTCCTGCTTTGCTGATGATACTAAACTATTTAAAACGATTAACTCCCAAACGGAAGCAAATTTACTGCAAAATGATTTAAATAATCTTAGCATATGGTCAACATCCTCAGGGTAAAACTTCAACGAACTTAAAACAAATTGTCAGACAGTTACTCGGAAAAGATCACCTTTAATCCATGAGTATGCTGTAAATGGTAAGCCCATTGGAAGACTCGACGAAGAACATGACCTTGGAGTACGGGTAACCAGCACTTTGTCATGGAAGTCCCAAGTAGTTGCACAAACCTCAGCAGCCAACAAATCTCTTGGCTGTATTCACCGCTCTGTTAGTGACATTAATGAGGTTAAAGTTTGCCGTACTCTATACTTTGCCATTGTTCATCCACATCTCGGGTATGGCCACTCAGGTTTGGTCCCCACAATCGATTGACCTTATCAGATGTGTCGAAAGGGTCCAGCGTCATGCTACTAAAATCATTCTAAACCTACCTTTTAAGACTGATATAACCTATAAACAACGTTTGAACTCACTCCATCTACTTCCAATCTCTTACTGGCATAAATTCTTTCTTCAAAATTGTTCACAATATTACCACCATGAACTCTGAAGTCAAGCCAACTCAACATATTCCCACAAGATCAACCTGTAATACTTCCGACCCTAGTCTACTCTACTTGCATCCTAAAAGATGTAAAACTATAACTTTTCAATGATCATTCTTCTCACGTGCGTGCAGAGTTTGGAACAACCTACCTGACGAAATGCTCCACATGGATACATCTTTATTACGCTTTAGAAGCTTGCTAAAAGAACATTATTTAACAGCATCTCAAACAATTTTTTATTTGGATGATCCAAGGACATGGAAGTCTGTTTGTCTGAAATGCAATTCAGCACACACACTTATGGACTGTTCATTAATTATGCCTCGGGGTGGGCAGGAGGAAAAGACGGAAATCGAAACCCCCCCTTACTCTCTTTGAATTATTTTCGAGGCCTATGACCTTCGGACATAATACATGCATAAATACATGCATGCAGCAACCCCTCGCCACAGCTAAACAACGACAGTTTCCAACATTATACTAAGCTTTTTTGTTGCAAAATCTGCGATGCAAAATGCAGGAAAAAGGCTGTTGCACCAGCAGTCTTTCTTCTGGAAATGGGATTCGGTAAATCAGTGGCCGTGTTTAGTATCTTCGATTCACGCATGATTTTCGCTAAAAAACAGAATTGAATTCTCTACACCCTCCCCCTCTCCCATTTATATATGATGCACTCAAAGGACAGCGTCATATAAGTGAACTACTTGACATAAGTGTTTTCGTTCATCTCAAATGAGTTTGAAGGAAAACAATACTCTAATAGCTTGAAAGGAAAACTAAGGAAACCGAGAAATATATAGAGTTAGAAGTTAAGGGTTTTTCACTTTCACAGGGTTTCTTGAAAGATACGTAACGGAAATATTTCTAAGTAGTGGAAGCACTGTAATCATAGCAACACTGACACAAAATAATACAAATTTTTAGGCCACAAAACAGGATACAAATCGGCCAAAAATAATTAAAAAATAAAAACAAATTGATATCTTACCATGAATAAATCATATCAGAAACAGTAATATCCTTCCCCTCGCCAGCTATCAAATAAATTTGACTCCAGCCCTTGGGACACTGGATGGCGGCTTAAAAGGAGGAAGGATTACACTGAAACAAGAAAAATGATATTTTATTCTAGTCAACAACAATATAGAATGATACAAACGAGATGTAACTAAAAAAAGCCTAAATTAATACACATACGTAGGTTAGCACAATGCATCAATAAAGAGTCGTTTATCACAATACACATTATTCAAGACTTATATAGTGTTGTTCACATGATGATATGATATTACATCATATTTTCTATAAATAAATGATATGATAACATGATAAAGAAGCCATGCGTTAAGGGTACCTATTAAATAACAAGGATTTTAAGTGTAAACACTGAATAGTTTAAAGACACCCCTTCAAACAAAATAATCTTTTGAAATACGCGGAGCGAAAGCCCACAACGAAAAATATTCTACCAAAATTAATGGTAAATACATTAACCAGAATGAACATAGGCGTAAGCATAATCATTCACCAGGTACGCAAATAAGAACATAAGATAAATCCTTGTTATTTAATAGGTACCCTTAACACGCATGGCTTCTTTATCATGTTATCATATCATTTATTTATAGAAAATATGATGTAATATCATATCATCACGTGAACAACACTATATAAGTCTTGAATAATGTGTATTGTGATAAACGACTCTTTATTGATGCATTGTGGTAACCTACATATGTGTATTAATTTAGGCTTTTTTTAGTTACATCTCGTTTGTATCATTCTATATTGTTGTTGACTAGAATAAAATATCATTTTTCTTGTTTCAGTGTAATCCTTCCTCCTTTTCAGCCGACATCCAGTGTCCCAAGGGCTGGAGTCAAATTTATTTGATAGCTGGCGAGGGGAAGGATATTACTGTTTCTGATATGATTTATTCATGGTAAGATATCAATTTGTTTTTATCTTATGTTCTTATTTGCGTACCTGATTGGTGAATGATTATGCTTACGCCTATGTTCATTCTGGTTAATGTATTTACCATTAATTTTGGTAGAATCTTTTTCGTTGTGGGCTTTCGCTCCGCGTATTTCAAAAGATTATTTTGTTTGAAGGGGTGTCCTTAAACTATTCAGTGTTTACACTTAAAATCCTTGTTAATTAAAAAATAGTTGTTTTAGCTATAGAATTCCAGAATTTATGATGTAGGTATGTTATTATTCGTAATATGAGCTTTAAACTAAATTAAAATTCAACCTTCCGTTCAAATATAACGTTTCGAAATGTTCACAAAACTAAACTGCATTTTACCGATAAAAATTCCTTTTTGAAATGAAATCAGTTTAAAATATAAGCGTAAAAATGATTTAGTTTTCCTTTTAATTTAGACGTTTTTCATCATATAAAATATACGATACTTTAACCGTAAATAAATAAAAAACTATATATATAAAGCAGGAGTTTTTAGAACAAAAATACATCAACACTTTTATTGTTTTATAAATATTAAATATAACAAACCTGCATCTATATATTTTACTTTTTTCCGTTCATTTGTCGCTTGGACTCTTCTTATCTTTTTTGCTAAAGTTAAAGAGATAAGATCCCTCCCACAGCTCTTCCAATAAAGTCCCAAAATCAGACTTTAATTCAGACTCTTTAATTCAGACTTTCTCAAGTTTTTCTATATTAAATCTCACTCACCCCACTCCTGACAATCTGCCATACTTTTGAGATCAGTGAGATGACCACCCACCAACCTTGAACCATGCGCCCGCGATTATTGATGAACTTTATATCTCCCATGGATTTCCTTTTTCCCGGGTGTGATAAATAACCGAGCGGAATTAGTACCCTCGCTCCGAGCTATCGCCCGGAATGACGCTTTGTGCCGTTCGCTCGGGGTTAAATACACCACAACAATTTTATTAGTTTAATAGTTATTTAATGAAGATAGACAGTCTATACTCTTGTCGCTAATCTACCAGATCGTGTTGCAAATGTTTCTGGTATAAAAACAGGATCTTCATCATCTGTGTCGATTCCAACTGCCACAACATCGTCGTCAGAACTGCAATGTTCGTCTTCAGTACAAGTGTGACCATCATCACTTGCAGCATCCATGTTATCTGTGTCTGAAGTGGTGGAGGTACAATTGGGAGCCAAAGCAAAATTACTTTGAATTATTTCAACCCAGTCGGGGTTTTTCCTTGATAAGAAAGTTTGTAGTGCTTAAGGTGGCTCGATACAGTTTTGTATTATTTCGTATAAAATGAAAAATGAAGGATATAGAAAATAAATTTTGGGCAATTATTAACTGTAGGAGGAAAAATGTATCTGAAATACATAAAACCATACTTGAAGGGTTCTAAAAAATTTTTAAAAGTATCATAACTACCGTTGCTATGGCGACCATGACGTTTCAAAATGGCCGATATTATGACTTTAAAGTAATTTAACTCGCGAAAAAATGGGGGTCACCACAATTTTTCGCGAGTTAAATTACTTTAAAGTCATAATATCGGCCATTTTGAAAATTTTTATGAACACATTTTTAAAATTTTTTAGAACCCTTCAAGTATGGTTTTATGTATTTCAGATACATTTTTCCTCCTACAGTTAATAATTGCCCAAAATTTATTTTCTATATCCTTCATTTTTCATTTTATACGAAGTAATACAAAACTGTAGCGAGCCACCTTAAGATAGTGTTTCAATTCTGCTTTAGTGAGGGAAGAAAGCCTTCCTGTATTAACTAATTCACCCCAATCGTAGTCACAGAACGACTTTGCTTGTTTAATCAGTTTTTTCCTTTGTTTTTCTCTGGCTCAAATAAGGGTGCACGCTTTCAGTTCTTCTAAATGTTGAACATATGCTTTGACGAGTTCTTTGTCAACAATGTATTTCACTGAGAAATCATCTATTCCCTTGATATTACAACTTGATATTTTATTTTCTCGAAAGAGTTTTTATATTTGCTTGAGGGGGAAATTGATCGACTGGACTTGGCTGATCAGTGGATGTAATGTTGGATGATTCAAAAACATCTATGTAATGTCCTTGATTCTCATGCACAGATGCAGATGATATAAATAGTAATAGCAGTGATGACCTTCATTTGATAGTCTGTGACAATAATAATGTCAAGGCAGTGACAGTGATGACAATAGCGAGCTTAAGATTACGCGACGCGGCATCATGACGCCGCAGTCGTGACCAAATATTTTGAGAAAACAATGATGGCGGCGGCGCGGCAACAAAAGCGCTTAAGAAATTTGATCTCGATACATGATGCACTGTCGATTGCAACGCCATGAAAGAGTAAAGACTATTATAAAGTCTTTACTCTTTGATGGTATCATATGTTTTTGTTTTCACTTTTAATATTCATACTACCACGATGTATAGCTTTAGAGAAACTAGACAACTACTCGCCATTGCACTTGATGCAAATATTGTAAACGCTGAGGAGATTTTGTTGTTGTGGGATGCAAACACATCTAATTAGACCCACCAACTTTGCAAGAGTATTTCTCTTGAATAAATAAGATACAGCATGTAAATATAAACCCTGAGCTTGTATTCATTCTTATGCATATTTTGATGGACTTATACCTGGGTAACGTAACAAAATAGGATGTACTACATTAATTTTATTGGAATTTGTAACAATTCACAAGAATATAAACAGTGTAATTTAATTACATCAATTTAGATGTGATTTATAAATATTGTTTTGTACATAAATACTTAAAATATTCTTAATTTATTTAACATAATATAAACTGAACAGCAGTGTAAATTTTTTTATGTATTTGGATATACCATACCGTAAATTATTATTATTATTATTGGTTTATTTGCCCAAAAAAAGAAAGATTAGCTATTTACAAGATATTAATAAAATAAAGTCGGCGAGGAGACCTCAAGAAGCTTAGAGCTTTGTGTAAAGAGGCCACACCATGCTCATTTTAGCGCCGCTGTGCTTATTAATTTGTTCTGATCTTGAGTGTGGCGCTTAATCGGGAGAGGCGCTTAACTGGAAGCGGCGTTTTTTAAATAATTTTAGACTAAAGGTTCATGCCTAAAAACCCAACAAATTAACAAAAACTGTTATGTATTAAAGACTATTCAAATATTCGTTTGTAGTTGGGACCCTTTCATTGCTAGTCAATAGCACGGTATAGCAAACTGTATGACTAAGACTGGTTTTCAAACTCTGCGCCGCACTATAGTTAGACAGGTGCGGCACTTAATCGGGAGCAGTGCTTATTAAATTTTTTAATCCTAGGTGCGGCGCTTAACCGGGAGCAGCGCTTAACCAGGAGCGGCGCTAAAACGAGCATTTACGGTATTTAATTAAGATTTTTAGAACATGCCATACAGTGCTTGACTTTGTTGCTGTTGCTATTGTAGCATCATCGTTTGCATGGCTTGCATTTGTTGTTGTTGCTGTTGGTGTTGTTCCATCATAACCTTCATCATAGTCAGTGGTGTGAGTACTCATTACAATTGTAACGCGTTACTGTGTACTCGTTACATTTGAAGTAATTTTTATCTGTAATATTTACTTTTTTGTGGAAAGAACGAAAAACGTAATTAATTACAAAGTAAAGGAACGTGTTCCTTTTCCAAAAAGCAATTGAAAATTCCTTTTCTTAAATCATTCGAAATATATAATAAAGACATTTACTATGATACTATCAACAAATCCTAAAATAGTTGATTGGTGGAAGACGAAAACAACTAATTTTCAAATTCTACTTTCGAGTCAACTTTCATAATAAATTGCGTCAAGGTTCACCAAGTTAATAAATATATAAGCCGCCATTTGACCTGTTTCTGGATATATTTAACCAAGAATGTCTTGCTTAATAGTATGCCGTAAACACTTGGTAAGGAATTTGTAATTAATTACTTTTGCGGGGAGTAATTTTGTAATTGTACTTAATTACTTTTTAGAGGTTGTAATTGGGAATTAATTACATTTTGAAGCAAGTAATTGTAATTGTAATTAATTCCTGTTTGAGAGGTAATTTTGCAGCACTGATCATAGTGCCTTGCTGGTCAAATAAGGTGGCTTGCTGCTTCACTTGTTGCTCCTGTTTGTTCTTTTCCAATTCCACTTCTGCCTTTTTCAACTCCATTTCTTCCTTTCTCAGTTTCATTTCAATCTCTGTCTTCTCTTGCAAATAAGCGATCGCCTCACTCCCATTGCTTCGTCTTTTCTTCTTTGGTGTTTTACTACTTTCTTCCACTTTTCTCTTCTGTGTCTGTGCCTGCATCTCCATATATTTCTTTCTCATATCATCTGCTGCCACCCTTTCTGCTCCTTTCTGTCTGTTGTTTTTATTTTCAATATTGTCTTTATCTGCTTCTGTTGCTGCTTCTTTTTCCACTATTTCTGCTTCTGTTGCTGCTTCTTTTTCCACTATTTCTTCCAACAATTTATCTATCTCAGTTTGTTCAGGACTTATTCCACTGATGGTTAGCTCGTCTCGCATTTTTCGTTTGTATCCTACTACTAACTCTTGTAGTGATCCCTTACGGACTTCTGATTTACCCGAAAGATTGGTTGTTGTAGCCCACACAATTAATCTCCAATGTCATTCCAGACTTGCCCTCTTTCTGGCAAGGATTTCTTCATACTAAAGAGCTTTGAAACCAGAATCTCTCTGCAAAATAGCACATCTTTTTCCTCAGTCCAAGACATGATATCACCTTTTACAACCCTTAAAAATTTAAATACAAGAAATGTGAACATTTAATAGTGAGTATTACACTATTATTGAGTGCAAACAGTATTACACAAACAAATTATTTATTAAAAGTATAAAATGTAAAACCCAAAATGTCTTTCAAAAACACTTCCAACGACGTATAGACAACATGTAGCAAAAATATAAAGCCATTATCTCTGAGCAAGTCTTTATTGCTGCCATAGGCAGCTCCCTATTCTTGACGCCCTTTTGTTTCGCCAGAGTTCACTTGACCCAGTCTTTCGCGCGACATATATATTGGCAAGATCTCGATCGAATGTGTCCGGATGTCTGTCCACAATTCCGGGCAGAAAGTCGAGCTCAAGGAGAATTTTTAAAATGGGGGGAGAGGGCGAGAAAATATTGTATTTCTGGATCTGACTAGATGCAAAATATACAAACATTTCCCGAAGAAACACAGGTAAGTATGGCTTTATTTCTTTCTGCCGATATTCGTCAAGGCGATGAACTGTTTAGTGTTCATTCTAGAGAAAAGCAATGTGCTTTTATGAGTTTATCGGCGCTTCTTTCAGCACAAAATATTCCATTGTCCGCGTGGTCTAAAACAACATTTAATAATGTCTTAATACAAGGAGACAAAATGTATTTAAAGGCTCTGAGTAATGGCTTATTAGTCCTAGATCCTGGTGTAGAATATTTGTCTATAGATAACTTACCAACAATAGTTAGTGTTTATTTGACAATTCACTGGACAGTACAGATGAACACTGATGGAAGCTAAATGCTAAATAAATATGAAATGAAATATCTACAGATTGGGAACAAAGACTGTTGTGACATGTTTGTTTAGCACATGGCAAGTGCAGTATCAATATCTTATGAACACAGACAACATGCAAACTATTATTGTATCGCAAAGATATTTAAAGACATTGTCTCTACTCTTCCAAATTTATTTGCAATTGCAAGATGCAATTGACAGCTTTTAAGTAAATAATGATTTCTAATAACAGGAACAATGATGTTGGTACCAAGAATTCCATTGACAATAGTCTGAACACTCTGATATGTGGCTTTGAAAACCACTTGTGTACTTCTTATACATTATTATTTACAATAATCACAGTGTTGTAATCACAGTGTTGTAATCTCATCGTTTGGACAAGAAAATAAATCTATACATACAGTGTGCCATTGGCAATATAAATACGTTCAATATTACTAATTGGTCGAGGGATTTTGCATGCAGTTTGGGCGTCAAGGCAGCACTTTCCTTGCGATAGTAACTCCTAGTATAATATATATTTCGCACAACGATAATAAATGACATAGAGTACTGCAAAATCGTGGTATCGTTCGTAAAAGACAACAACTAGCTTGACCTCTTGTCCACTTGTTATGTAGATCAGTGGAAAGCATAAAAACAATTGAATTAGTAGCGTGGCTTGGGCGTAAAAAAACAAATATATATAATTATGATGAAGTTCATACCTACTTGGTGCTTGTGGTTGGGATTTCTTGAGCCATATTCCGAATATTGAATACAAAAATCCAAGTACACAGTATGAAAATTTGACTACCTCGACGCTGCCGTGAATTTAGCAAAATTGCGGCATCGCTGAGACACAAGCAGACGTATCCGCAATCAGCAAAATATGGAAAATTTACTTCCGGTTGGTGGCGTCGTGAGAAAGAAATATGTTTAAATTAAGAAATATGTTTAAATTCAGACCTGCAGAAAGGATAAAATGGGTCAGTTCATTGCAGAGCAGCGCATATTTATGGTGTTACATTATAACCGTACCCAAAGTTTAGTAGCAGTGGAAAATGCATTTCGACAAAGCTTTCCTGGTCGGAATGACTCTGCGGCGACGTCAATTTTCTGAGTGGTTCAACCAAAAATGCGAAGAAGACCCCCATTTTTTGGAACATGTGGTAATTGGAGACGAGGCAGCCTTTGCAATGAATGGAGAAGTAAACTCGCAAAATGTTCGACAGTACGCACCAAGGACATCCTCCAGAGTTTAATTTCAACAGAAGTGATTCTCGAGCGAAGCTTACTGTTTGGGCGGGACTCTGTGGGAATCGTGTCATGTTGGGTCCATACTTTTTTGAGGGAAATGTGGACGGCATTGCATACCTCCAGATGTTGCACGAATATGTCTTGCCACTCCTCGCTGTGCATTTCAGGAACCAGTTTGAGAATGGATTGTTTCGTGACCTTTGATGGGCACAGGATGGCGCCCCTGCGCATCAACTTCTTGAAGTGAGGTATAGGCTAAATGAAGTTGAAGTTCGATTCAGCGTTTTACAATATCTTTAGAGAAGTAAATTGTGTTTGTTTACAACGCTATGCGGCCGATTTAGCCCTTTTTAAACACTCTGAATTTGTTTTGTTTACAAATTAACAAAAATATAAACTAATTAAGCTACAAACTCGTAAATACCACCATTGGATAGCTATTGAAAATACCTTTACGATGAATCCATTTTGTGTACATTACAAAATAATCTACCCTTTTATGGCAATTCTCGTGAAAATGCTTTCTTTGTTGCAGCGCCGGTATTGTCGGCACACGCTCGGACAACTTCGGAAGCTAAGTCTCTGGGATCTTTGCACCCTATCGGCTTGAAAGTACCGGAATCGATTCCTCATCATGTCATTGCCTAGATGGCAGATTTTCATTGGTTTATAGCAAGCAACACTGACCTTATATGGCATTTCGTAATTTATATCGCATGCAGGAATTAATTTCAACGATTTCGGTTATTTGTATGCAAATTTCAAAAAATAAAAATAAATAGTTCTATTTTTTCAAAGGCAATGAAACTTTCCAACAGTCCTTTTTTCACGCGCTACAACTTTTGTGTAACACTTGCTGTTCTGGCAATTCAGGTTTATATCAACAATAATTGTAAAATGTTTAGATAATTTATGAACATGTGTGCAAATTAATTTGGATATGTAACATGAACCCGGGACACACCAAATATCATTTTATAGAGGTAGTCATAAGCTATCGAATGATGCGTGTCCTGTTGTCAGAGAGTAAACATGTTTGGCGATATTTACATTTGAAACAACTGATCGTAAATATAGCGTGTTTCGGCCCAACAAAGAGTCAGAGCTACAATCAGAGAATAGTTAATCGGGACGATTTCCATCAAAACGGCATTTCTGACATATCGTATTATCTACAATTGGATAAAGGTTAAATGACATTATATAAGACTATAGCGCATATACTAAAAAATTTCTCACCTCCCCCTGCCCCACCATACAATGTTGGTTATTCACCACAATCTGTATTGGGAAAAGCATATAATATGTTTCAATGGCGCATGTTTGTCAACCGGCAACATTGTAAGGTGGGGGCGGGGGGAGGGAATAATACTAGTGCGCAAAATGATTTTTTGTTTTGACATCAGATTTTTTAATTTGTACTCCAAGTACTCCAGTTTATCCAATTACTATTTTTAGAACTAACTTTTTTACAGCATCGTAGTATGAAAAATGTGAGTCATCTATTCATGCTCATAACCACAAAATATTTCTTCTTGGTCACTTGTCAAACAATGTTGTAAGAAATGCTAGAGCAACCACTTAGTATGCATCCAAAAAACATTACTTTTAATAATTATAATTAATAACTACAGTTGTAACTACAATGTATCTGCAGTTTGTTGAAGACAGACACTTCTGACACTACTTTTATGATATAAAATATAGTATAAATTATATGAAATATATTATGCTGTACACCCATGAAGTTATCTTTAACTGTATCAATGACAAAACTGCAACTTTTGTGTATTCCAAGTTGATTAGTTCAATGCATTATTCTGTATTATTTAATTATTATGTATTATGAATAATCACTTCAAATGATATGATTATTAAGAAGTTGACATATGTGAAACAAAACAGTTTTTGTTTTAAATTTATTATGTACAAATCAAACGTTGTGGCCTTCGACATGGTGCCCATTTTGCTGAACACAAAGCAATGTTCGCCTGTGCATGACGCATACTGCCTGGCTAATGGTGGCAGGCTGCTCTTGCTGAACTCTTCTAAGATTCTCTGGCGTAACTTGTGGATATCTTGCAGTGGAGTGACAAAGACTTTATCTTTCAAATATCCCCACAGAAAAAAAGTCACACAGCGTTAAGTCAGGTGAATGGCCATTCAACAGCGTGGCCTAACCCTACCACCCGATTATGCCCAAACACTTAATTGAGGCGATCTCTTACAGCAATAAAGCGATGTGCTGGAGCGCTGTCTTGTGCCCACCAAAGACCCCTGAACACTCCTTCCCAATATTCTGTTGACGTTTTGTTAAAAAAAGTAAGGCGCAAAAACCAAACCATTGCCGCAGAGTGCTGCCCAGACAGTCAGTTTTTCACGTGAGTCCATTCTTTCAAAATTGAATGTAGGCGGGTGTCTTTCGGTGCATATTCACATACATTATGGATGTTTACTTCTCCATTCGTAGTAAATGCTGCTTCATCCCCGATAATGAAGCTGACAGCGTTGGTTGAACCATTCTGAAAAATGTTGTCGACGTGCAAAGTCAGCAGCAAACAATTGGTGTTGTACATTCATTTGATATGGGTGCCATTGTAAGTCAAGCCTTGTTATTCGGTTAAACCCTGCACTTGAAATTGCACTCACATGTGGATTTTGCTGGAGCACATCTCTTACAGCATTAATGTTTTCCACAGATCGTGTGGTTTGTCTCCTGCCAGAATTACCTTTATTGCGGTTGAGGCTCATCCCTGCATTGCGATATTTCCTAATGTTGCTCAAAATTGTGCTTTTCACAGGCGGGTCCCGATCGGGAAACCTTTCTCTGAAAGTATTCTGTACTGCGGCTATGCTTTGAGTTTGTGTGCAAGTTGCCACAATAAAGACTCGTTGTTCTGTGGTCAGTTGAACCATTTTATTTGACCTGATCGAAAAAAATAATTCCTGCATGGTAAGTTAACATTTTGTGTAGTTATTCAAATTTTAAATACCCATGGGCACATATGATATGAAATAATATTTTAATTTCTAAAAGTCTGCTTTTAATATATGCACCCTGCCAATATTCAACGCGTCAATACCGTCTTGGTATTCACTTTCTATATGATTAATTAATTTTAAAAAATATTGGTATAAATGTTACAGAATATAATAAAGCAACCTTATTGGCATTTAATTGTGCACAGACATTCTTGGAGACAAAATCATGGGTCATATATGCACCATCCCCAAGCAGCAAAGGCTTGAGCCCCATTGACTCTATTATTATTATATTAATCTATATAGCGCAAATTCAACATGCGTTTTCAAATGCGCTTAACATTACATATCTAAAATACTCTAATTATTACAAAATTAAGCTAATTAAAATGCCACAAAAGGCTATTAAAATCCTAATTCTACATGCACTAATCATGATATGCCTTCTTAAACAGGTACGTCTTAAGTTTCCGTTTAAAAGCTGTAATACTTTGCTCCTCCCTAAGTTCCAGTGGTAATTCGTTCCAAAATCGTGGAGCCGTGCAATCGAAAGCCCTATCTCCAAGAGTAGGCAATGTTCTTACTCCCAGAGGTTTAAGTAGCATCTTGTTGTTTGATCTCAGGCCATATTTTGAATTAGGCTTTAAAGAAATTAATGTACGTATATATTCTGGGGCTTTACCATAAATAGCTTTATATGCGATTAAAATCATTTTAAAATCTATCCTGTGTTTGATGTTCAACCAGTGAAGTTCAGTTAATAGCGGGGTAATGTGGCAATATCTGGGCGCTCCTAAAATCAGTCTAGCAGCTGCATTCTGCACGCATTGCAGTTTATAAATAAGGCTATTAGGTAACCCATATAATAGAGTGTTACAATAGTCCAGTCGACTGGTGACAAACGCATGCACCAGAGTTTCCATAATTTATCGACTCAAATATTTTCTGATTCGGTTAATATTGTAGAGATAGAAAAAAAGCAGCCTTGCAAATTTTTGTAACATGTGTACTCATGGTGAAATTTCTATCAAACCAGGCACCGAGATTCTTTATTGGTTCATTACTCGGAGAAACTACAGCATCCCCAACAACTAAACTATCAATTTGTACTTTCTCCAACTGAGGTCGGGTGCCAATAAGGATGAACTCTGTCTTATCATCATTGAGCTTTAACTTGTCTTTAATCATCCAATTCCGTAAATCCTTAAAACACCCTTCCATCGCCACAACGGCAGAGTCTTGAGAAGCAGAGTCATCCGCGCGAATCGCCAGGTACAGTTCAGTATCATCAGCGTAACCATGGACTGTTGGCAAATGACTACCAACAATTTAAAATAGCTGGCTTGTATATATAGAAAACAACAATGGCCCAAGGCAAGAACCTTGCGGTACACCAATGTTGATATCAAACTTGTCAGAATTCACACCGTCAATTATCACCTGTTGAAATCTTCCCGACAAATACTCGCGAATCCACTCCAGAGCTGTTCCACCAAAACCAAATTTGCTCTCCAGACGCTGAAGCAATATCGTATCGTATGCTCAATAGTTTCAAATGCTGCGCTTAAATCTAAACAGACCAATAGCATCACATGCTGTTTGTTCATGTTGTTTGTTCATGTAATGCTGTTTCAGTACTGTGGAACCGCCGATAAGCAGACTGCAACTCAGGGAAAAGCCCATGTGCCATTATATGAGAGGTCATTTGTTCAGCAACTGCTTTTTCTGTAAGCTTCGACAGCAACTTGCTTTTTCTGTAAGCTCTAGCCAGTGGTTCTGTTAAAATATCGCCATTCTGTGCCTTTTGAAGAATATCACTAGACCGTAAAACTTGCGCATCATGCATGCTACCTGGATAACCAATTGCAGTGTCCAAAAATGTTAGATTTTCCCCTACTATTGCCTGCATTATAACATTATAGCAATGATGTCTGTTGATATAGTCGAAAGGCTCCTCCGGTGTGATAATCTTGATATGGGTACCATCAATTGCTCCAACTGCTTGTGGGAATCTGTAATCATCTTGAAATAGCACAACGCTTGTGTAGTCTCATCACAGCTGATGGGAAATTTAATGTAATGCCTTGACAATCGGTTAAGGGCCTGGCTAAATTCCTTCATTATTGTGACACACATTGACTTTCCAACATGAAAATGAGCAGCGATAGCACAAAAACCTGAGCCTACTGCCAGTCGCCATAACGCAATAGCAACTCGCTTATGTGGGGGGATAGCATCTTGAAAAATTGTATTTTCCTTGGCGATTCCTGGGGTCACGAGATCTACCAGCTGTAAAAATGTTTCTTTGCGAATACGAAAATGCTGCTTCCAGTAGCCAGATTAACGATCATCTCCATATAATAACCTCAAACCACCGCAGTCGTGGTCTTGGAATCTCCCAGTACTGACGTTGATTCATTTGACCAACCATTATGGCTAATGTTATGATTCAGACATATTAAAAATACATCATGTTTTGGTCTATTCTTTGCAATGTAAGAAATAACAGTCTCCTTCTTACAAGCGATCTGCGTCTGGCAGAAACGTGCATTTTTTATATTGGTAATAAAGCAATAGCAAAGAAGCGTTCTCCATCTTGTGCACCAAATATTTAAAACTGAAACTCTATACGAAATCCAACAAAAATATTTTTAATGAACTTTTAGATTATGAGTGCGGAAGCAAACTTAGCTCTTCAACTTTGAAAAAAGCTGCATTAAAACATTTCAACAGTCCCAAAACTTGTTTTGTACTAAAGCCCAGGTATTGAAGTCTATTTTGAGCTTTTAGTCCTTGCTGTAACTGCTGTAGAACGTGGATGGATCCATGTTTCCCAAGTGGTGTTTTTTTGGTTCTGTACATCCATGGCAGCAATCATGAGTGGCTTCAAAAATGGCAGCCAAGTTATTGTTCCAGTCCGCTTAGAGTTAACTGGCCTTTGCTTACGTCAGAATTATGCCACATGGTTCCTTTTGCTCATGGTATTTACCACTGACCTGGCTCAATTTTTAGCCTGTTACAACTTTCATGCCCCCCTGGGTTTTTACAATTTTTAGCTTTTTGCAGTAAAGTATCCGTTGTTTTTATATTTTCGATATATTTTTTCTACCTTTAAACATTTATTTGGAGATGTACAAGTTGTCTATGGTATTCTCGCCCATGAAGAGGAACAAACAAATATTAAAACCACAAGAAATGTGGGAAAATATATTTGAAGCCGGAGTTGACAGGTAAATATTTTCTGTAATTTCACATTCTATTAATATTTTGTGAAAAATTTAGTGGGAGTAATGATAAAATATACTTTATTTGTTAAGACAATAGCTCCCTTGTTTAGTGTATTACTTCAAATGTATTATTTCATCAATGAGTATAAGGAGTATTTGCAGAAACAAGCCTGACCTTGCAGTCAGTGTCAAACCATACTAAGCTTTGTCAATATTTAATTCAGTGTTTCCTTCAAAGTAGATATGCAATTTGTATAGTATAAACTGGTTAAAATTCCCCTTTTTTTAATTTCATTATATTTCATGTTGTCAATTAGTTGTACTGTATGTTAGCCTTAATAATCATATCATTTCTTTGAATATGAAGCCATGCATTTCACAAATATCAGAATATCCTGATTCTCTGCAGAATCGTATAGAAAGGGGTGAAACTACCAGAGGGGTGAGACACCCCCCCCAGTCAAACACTCGGGTACAATGAAGTTAATGAAATCAAATTGAACCTTTTAAATTAAACTATAACCTAACACATTTTGGCTTAGTTCAGAGGTCGGCCTCCACTTTAGTCACACCCTTCTTGTCGGGAAAAAAGCTAACCCCCCTCCAGTTGTTATTGGGCCCTGCCTGGTTTTCTATATAGACATGAAACTAATAAGGCTGTTGCATTGTCCCTCTTCCCTGTGCCCATGAACTAGTTGAATGTATCAGGGGTAATTGCCTTCCACTCTGTGCGTGCACCCATAGTTTTTCCCAGGCTTTAGTTTACCTAGTTCACTTATGTTTTTGGTCACTTAGGTTCTTATATTTTTGTGTTGAGTGAAAATGTATGACATTTTGTACTGCAAAAAAAAAGATTTGTACAATATGACAAGCCCTCATTTTAGAAAATTGAAGATACAAAGCAATTTTCTTTCATTTAATTTTTATTCAAGTCCAAATAACTAGTAGATAATTATAGAGACCAGTAAGTCAAGTTGTTATACATTAATAAAATATGTAGCCCCATGAGATGTGACTTGGCTTCAGCATTCTGGTGCCTTTAACAGATTTAATTCCTGCAATACTGTATTGCCTAGTTATACTATATTAATATATTCATTACACAAAAATAACATACAGTATACTGAACATCTCAGTAAGTTCAGGGGCCCAGGGCAAAATGTTTTCTGGGGGGGTCTCATGACATCATTATTTTCAAACAGCAGAAAGAGATTAAAAACTGTTCTAAGGCATATAAGGGCCCCCAACTAGAATGCACATGGAGCTAACTTAATAGGGGCCTCTTAATTTCGAAAATGCTCTCAATCTGAAAGTGGGCCCTTGCCATAGAATAGGAAATGACTAGAAGGGTCACTTGAGACCGAACCTTTGAAGTTCTTGACGCTTCGCATGTCGCATTACGCATGTTCATTACCATTATTCTAGCCAGTCAATTGCATTTTCTGGCCAATAAACACGCTGAACTGGCTGGTCTGCCATTATTCTGGCTAGAAAACTGCATAAAAATAGGGGGTCACGTTGCACTGCTGAGTGGCCTTTCTGGTCATTTCCTATTCTGTGCCCTTGCTAAGGCAGTGTTGCTAAGGAGATTTCAAATGTAGCCAATGGGCGCTACAATCTCTATTCTCCAGGTATATATAACTCAGTGGTTGATACCTGCACAGTTTGTGTGGCTAGTACCCAGTTACTTGTGTTTGGATTGTTTGCCATCGGCCATCATGGTGGACAGTAAGAAGTCCACTGTTGGGGGAAGAACTGTTTGCTTCAAAAGGCAAGATATATCGGAAGAAAGCATTGCAGTCGAAATTGAAAATATTATTAAAAAGGATAAAGACTTTCAAAAACCGAGGGAACATGAAAAGTTTAATGCAGAGTAAGATATGTGGATGATTGTGGCAGACCAATTTGTGGACCTGGTAGACTCCGCCGTCGAAGCCAAGGAAACAGGAAGCATAAGGCTTTAGAAAACGTTAATAATGGTACAGTAGATAACTATTTATGTTGTGCCATTGAAGTTCTTACAATATTTTATAATGTAATTCCTATTGGCTATTGTCAAACTATTTGCGGCTTTCCTATGATGGATTGGTCACCATGTAATTATGACATTGAGACTCCAGAATGTAAATTCATAAAAAAGCATCCATTGAAGTCAAATATTATAAACATCCTGACTTACCCAAATGAAAAAAAAACCAATCAATTATACTTTTTACTAAATATTTTTGGTGCACTCTTTCATTTTATGATTTGAATGAATACACATAGACTTTTGCAAATGACTGTGAGGACTTCAGTTGAAAGTCATCCAAATTATATAAATGTTATGCATTATACAAATAATGAATATTTATGAGTGCAATGGTAAAAACATTTTCATGAGGTGAAAGATGCAATTTTCCATTCCACAAGGCCACAGCCGAGTGGAATGGGAAATATTTTTTCCATTGCACAAATGAAAACATTCATTATTTGTCTTATATGACACCAAAATATATCGATGTTTTAAAAGATTTATTGGAATAAATACAAACCAAAACAACAAATACCAGACCTTTCACAGTTTGACAGTGAGACTCGCAGTATCAGGTAACTTCTCACGGGCACCTGGTTGGACTGCCATTTCTCATGGTACACAAATTTTTTTTAGAAATACTAATAGAATAAGAACAAATCGTCATGCACAGCGGACTAATTAACAAAGTACTTCATGTAGTAACATCCCCAATGCAACCGCATTCAAGTTACAACATCTCAGTATTACTTTCTTCAACTAACAAAGCTACAACTAAACAGTCAACTAAATTTGTTAATGTCAATGTTTATCACCAGTAAATAATGTTGTATGATCAAAGACAAAGTATATTTTCGCAATTTCGGTATAATAGTCAGCAGTGAGTTGGTAAGTAGTAATAATTAATTTAAGATTACTATACTGAGTCACACATGCTGAGTTGTCAAAATTAAAATAGTGCAATCAATGGCGATGCAAATAATGTATGCGAAAAGAAGCATATATCTTTGATTCTCGTAGGTCAAGAATTTCTTCTCAATTTTGCCCTATTTACTTGAGCTGAACTATTCTGTCCATATAAAGGTGTATTGATTACTATTAACTACATTAAAAGTTGTTATTTTCAGCAATAATTTTAGAAAAGCATCGATGAAGAAATCTCCAGGTTTGGCTGTCATCTCCAGGTTTTTTAGTCCTTATGTTTTAAAATCTCCAGGTTTAGCACTTGGTAAAGTTGGCAGGTCTGAAATACATACCAGAGTTACATGTATGAAGTTCAAAATTGATATACCAATCAAATACACAAGTCCCAAAAATGTGTAAGAATAAGATGAATAAGATACAGGCATTTATTTAACGAACATTTATTGTAAAATCCTTAAATTTTACATCCGCCATTTTGTTTGCATTTAAAAATTCCATCCATCTCATTGTGAAACTAAGATTAAAAAACTTACAAACACAATACGATTACGGTTTTGACGTATGGAATTTATGAAAACCCAACCTTGCAATGGAAAGAATTGTGAGCGTGCAATATTTTTTTTTCCATTTTCACGATCGTGAAATAAACACTAATTCCAGAAGTTATCAGTACATAAGCTATTCACACAGATCTGTAATGTAAAGCTTTAATCCTAAATACTTAAAAAGGATACAAGTAATCTTTTCTGATACAAGTCATCCCATCTGAGTGTAACGTCTGGGAAAATTTGTTTGATTGTACGAGTAAGCAGTGAATTTGAAGTACAATCCAAACCAAGAGACGAGAGTACAATATCTTTGTTCACCTCACTGCCATCCTGTTGAATAAATGAAGCTTGCAGTAGACTTATCATCCTAGACTTTCTGTCTGCAATTTCTTGACCTGGAGGTTTTTCCCCTAGGATAAAAATCAAAGTTATTTAGTGCATATTAGTAATCGCTCAAATTTACTGTTGCCTTAAAGATGGGGGTGCATTTGAGGGCTGTAGTTATCCACACTTAAGCCAGGATACATCAGGATTCCTCACATCCTGGATGAATAAGAGAGAATATTTTCTTATCAGGTTTAATACAGGTTAATCACAGGGAGTCCAACTAAGAACTGTGACGAGTAGGACTAAATATAGCAAATTATTGTACTTACTTGTATAAATCATAGAGCTTGTATTATGCAGTGAATAGCTTCAAACATTGCTTCAATTCGAACAATGATTCAAAACGAAAATATTGCATCATTTGCATGGCGAATTATTGATAATACGAAATTATTACACGACGTTTCGAGTAATTAAATAACAGCAAGGATTGCAGGCGCTCAAGGGAAGGTGAGGGGAGAAAGAAAGGGATGAAACACCGATCACATTAACGTTTAGTGTGCTCCATAAGTAGCCGGTTCTCTCGTGTTCTTTCACGAAGATATAATCACACGCCGAACAAACTGCCATATTTTTGTATTTAATATTAATAAATACTTAGACTTCGTAGGTTCTCTGTCATAAAACAACTCTAGATAACTTATTTGTTCACCAAACGGCAGAATTCTAGCTTCTAAACAAATATCTAACCAGTCTGATTAAAATTGTTCTGTATTCAAGTAGAAGGGAGTCACCAGAAGTTCTGATTGAGGAACGTGTGGATGCAGATATTTACGAGGGCACATTAAAAATATTTGTGTTGTTAAAGAGCGGAAAAGATATACATGCAGTTAATAACAATTCTGATTAACAGAAAAAAGACTAGTGAAAGAGGTTCTTTTATTTGGGGACTACTTGTTGGAACATTACATTTCAAATGACTTGCTTTTTATATTTAACATTGTTCAAGGGGGTGGAGTGAAAGCTCGATACAACACAAATCAGTGGAAATTACATTTAGTATATACAAATACATTACGTTCTGTTGTGTTCATAAATTTAGGGCCTGGCTCGAAAGGATTGTGTTCACTTGGGAGCCAGGCTAGCCCGCCTTGGCATGATCCTGCTTGAGGTACAAAGGTGAAATAGTGCGTTTTAGGCAAACAGTATTGTTTCCCTACATTGAAATATGTCTACGCTGGTTCTTTCTTAAAGAAAAACTTAAGATTCATATCCCAAATGACACAAAAAGTCGTGAAATAAAAACGTTATGTTTATTTTCTTTTTCCAAAAAAGTCCCTGCGCTCGTCATGCACAGAGGACAAATTAACAAAGTATTTCATGTAGTAATATCCCCTCTGGTTTTGGCTGATTTCTTATTATTCCATAAAGCCTGAATCTTAATGCTCACCTGTTTGTTTTCTATTTTCTAAGGTGGTTCTTCCTTTTTGCTTTCCTGGTCATCGAAGTCGACATTTTGAACACTATTCTTAACACTCATAATTATATGCAAAGATAAAATTAGACAAACCAATCATTATTTAGTGACATAGGACATACATTATATGCATGGGTGATTAGTAGAGCTATAAATGCAAGGACATCACCCAAGGACTCAATTCTTGCAGTCTTGCTCAGTTCCAGTTGAGAAGCTATAGCGGCGAACACAACTCACTTGAATTTCACTTGTTTGGCCGAAGCAGCAGTAGACGAACAGTTCCCTATCGAAGATGTCAATGTGCTAGAGCCAATGAACGTCGCAGAACCAGCAGCTCAAGTACAGCCGCCGGCAAATATCCAACTTGTCCCAGCAGATCATGAATTACAGGTAACTATTGTGTATATTTGCCCTTTGTTGTTTGTGGACTACAGTATGTAATCAGTTGAGTTTGAGATTAACATTGACCTGCACTATCAGACTAGAGCGACTGTCAGCTGCTTTTAAGCAAGTATACTAAAGCTTTCCACCTTAGGCTTAGTTCAAACTAAAGGAAACTGTAACATGTGCGTCAGGATTTTCAAGTCAACTGCAGCTACAAACAGGTTTCTAAACCACGCGCCGCATAATGTACAGCATGATCACTTTTATATGTATTCTCAACCAGCCGTGTCGTCTTCTGCAAACTGCAGCTGGCATGTATGTATAGCCACTATAACTTGACTATTAAATTGTATATAGACTGGACTGCAAACTGGCATTGGTAGACACAAATTAAGTCTGTTTAACATATTCCCAACCACAGAATGTAGTAAAATATACTGCAGTGTATACAATATAATGGGTGAGACTTCACCAGGGACGAGATTTCGTCATTAGTTGAGTGAGATTTCACTGTTTGAAATATTATTTATATTTTCGTTCTTAAGGGCAAGACCTATGAAATATATTTATATTATATATTATCTAAATCAACCCTCCCTGCGTATGCGGGTCAAGGCGATCGTATCCTTGCCGACTCTACGGGGTTCTTTTTCATTTAGATAATTAAACCTGGAAATGGTGGAAAAGATAATGAGTTTCATAGACGGGTTCTTCAGGCAGTCGAAAAGAAAACTTGTATGGGTTGGGTTAGTTCATCGGGTGACCCAGTTATGGTCGGTGAGGATATGACGCCAAATAGCGTTTTTGCTACTCAGGTTAATCATGTGGAACAGGGAAGAGCTATTGGAGAGGTTGGTACTCTTATTGTTCGAGATCCAACCACTTTTTTGCGCTGGCTAACTCCATCATCATGTTCAGTCTTGGGAGGAGCTTGTGGAGAGAAACCCTTCTTGCAATCAACATGAAGTTCTAAATTGGATAAAAAATAAAGTTTCTGTGTTTCAACCATTTACAGGGACTTTTCAGCAACAGGTGTATAATGCCGCCCTACCGCCTCAGAAAAGTTTCCCAACAATAGAATGTGTGATCAGCCTCGTGACTTCATTGAGCAGACCATACTTGAGGGTCTTAGTATTGGTGCTTATTCTTTCGTTGGACGAGTTGGAGAGGTTGAGCCACCTCATCTTGTACTCCCTCTCACAGTTGAACTGAAGAAACAGCGTCTTTGTTACAATGCTCGTTTTCTAAATTTGTGAATGAAAGATAAACTATTCAAACTTGATTCGTTGTGGGATCTTCCTCGATATGTAAGTAAAGATTCTTACCAGACAGTTCTTGACGACAAATCCGGTTATGACCATATTCTCTTAACGTATGAAAGTCACACCTTCTTTGGTTTTCAATGGGCTGGATGCTATTTTACTTGTCGAACTCTTCCATTCGGTTGGAAGGTATCGCCATACGTTTACCACATCACAGGTTTGCTAGTCTCGCATTTCTTTCGCTCTATAAAGATTCCATGCCTTTTGTATATCGAGGATCGACATAACGGCCAACTTCAGGTGCCTCTGACTGAAGGCGCATATGCTACTCTTGAAACAGATGATAATCGCAGATTTGCTGCAGCACAATCGGCAATTTTTTTGGTGGTGTATTATTTGGTTTCTCTGGGCTATTTTCTCAGTTTAGGAAAGTCTATCCTGATTCCAATGAAGCGTTCAGATTGATTTCTACCAAAAAATAACATTTTATCCAGCTTGTGCGTGAAGTTTTGAGTAAACCAGTCCTCACAATTTTCCGCCGAAGATTAAATTATCGGCGGCAATTTTTTGCCGCCGACGAATTTATGTGTCACTGATGATGCTTCACTGCCTTCTCAATTCGATTAATTCTTCCAAGTATGAACATATGATTATGATTTTAATTATTTGTAGTTCACTTCACAGAAAATAATTCGGGAAAGTGAACTATTCTTTTGTGAACACTTTTATTTTTGTGGCTTATTTTAAAATACATCGAAAGTAGTTCTGATATACTTCATGTAACTTCAAGTTCCACCAAACATACACACCGCTGGCCACGTGTAACGACGGGTTTGGTTTCGTCCATGTGCAACAATTTTAGAACAACGTCCGTAGTGTAACAAAGTTAAAACTAAAAGATTGATAGCTGGTCTCAATGTTATTGTGTGTGAAACAACGTTTCTTCGAATATCAAAAACTTTTAATCAGTAGAGTCTGATTAAAGTCAGTGTCATTTTATAAGAGACAAAAAAAATTGTCGCCGAACTTCGAAATATCGGTGGCAATTTTTTGCCGCCGAAGATTTATCAAAATTGCGAGGACTGGTAAACCGAAGGTAACTGTTCCGACATTGCCATGATTGTTTGGCAAATGCGTTGCATTTTCTCTAGCTGTTCATGCGGCACAGCTTTTTACCAGAGAAATTAATGCTGCCATATCTGCCGGAATATGCTCCATGAAACCTATCCAGCTGAAAGGTGCTTTACTAGAAGAAATTTCACATTGGTTATTTCTTGAAAGTTGGGATGAGCCTTTTCCTTGGCGAGATGAAAGGCATGTCAGTGTATCTCTAGTTACTGATGCGTCAAACTCTGGTTGGGGTGGTATGTTTTTGTCTCAAATCTCCCAAAGTATTTCCGTTTACTGGGTAGCTGAAGAGTGCAGTTGGGATATTGCTACACGAGAAGCCACTGCCATTGATCGAATGTTATTATTGAATTGAGAGTCTCTTTGTGATGCCCGTATTGATGTATATGTTGATAACCAAACGGTCATTCACATGTGGAACAACCAAGGCGGACAGAGCGTTACGCTTAATACTGCCCTCAAGAAATTGTTTTTTACCACTTTCAATCTGAATGTGGCATTGCGTCCCATCTATGTTGGGTCTTTCTATTTTATGAGTTCGAGAAATCGAGTTACGAGTTCGAGTTCAGAGATCGAGTTAACAATTTTGGTCAGCTGTAATGCAAATATATGCTAATATATTCTTATACATGCTAATATATTCAATAATCAATATTTATTATTCACTCCATGTGGTTCTTAAAATGGCGGAAAGACAATTAATCTTTGAGGATGTAAGTATTTCAAAATTAGCATATTATAATGCCCATTTTTATTGTTTTTGCTTTTTCTAAATTCCAGTTACTTGAATCAATAACAACTCTTCGTGTTTTCATTTATTAAAAGGTCATTGATGACAGTGAAAGCGGAAATAGGAGCGAAAGGTATGGAATATAGTATTATAAAATACAGTACAACTGTAACTCCGATTATGAACATTTTTGATTTTTTACGCTACAATGATATTTATTATATAAGTGGTTCCCGTAATTTTATAGTATTGTAATATCTTTAAATATAATAATAATATGATACAATAAATCATTAAATTATATATTATGTTATTAAATTATATAAAGTGTAGAATTAAATATGTTTGGTCTCTTAGGGACAGGTTATTATTGATTGTAACCAAAAAATTGTAACCAAAAAATTCTAACGCACAGAGACGGTGGGGTAAAAATAACCATATTCTTTCACAATGCCAACAGAACCACATACCCTACCCTACCCTACCCTACCATACCCACCCCAATTCCAAACAGAATATATACACAAGGATAAGGTGTAGACACAAATCTTATTTTCAGCCAATAATGTTATACAGTAAAGCCCCGCATAAACGAACCAGTGAATTTTTACTTCAGGCTGAAGTGGTAGGTACTTAGAAAGAAATCAGGCTGAAGTGGTTCTTAACTGGTTCTTATTTCCAGTCAAAAACAATTGTTCCTGGTTTGTATAAAATGAAACTAGTAAATGAACTGTAACTTAACTGTTAATTTAACTTGATACCCATCAAGTATTGAGCGAACAAAGGGCCATCATGATGTAAGTTTTTTGAATATTATATAGTTATGCAATGATTGCTGTTTTGATAAAATAAATGCATGCATGATGTGGTTGAAATACATAATTCCTGCTAGTAAGATTACAGTATTTTGTTTTCTTCCTAGTACCTGCTTACTAAATCAGCTAAAAGTTTAATAAGGTTTTTTAAGAACCAGTTTCATTTGTCAGCCTGAAGTGGTTCTTGTATTTTGGGTGCTGAATTGCCCAAATTTCAGGCTGGTGGTTCTTAACCCACTGGTTCTTTTATGCGTGGCTTTACTGTATGTCAGATTAATGTGTTAGAGTATGGTTAATTTCTTTCCCATAGGAGTTTTGCCGACGTAGTGAAAACGGCAGTAAAGACAAAAGAAACTGAAATCATTGTATTGGATTCTGATGAATCCGACGATGAAGCCAACAAAGGAACCATTGGCAAATCAGATACTAATCAAATGACAAAAATGCATGATGTAAACTGGAACAAAGTACATATATATTTTTCTCAAATTCGTATGTACTACAATTTATAGGGTCTTGACAGTTCTAACTAAGTAAATCAGGCTTTACGTTTTATAAGTAAAATTGTTATCTTTTTTTCAAGGATCATTTTAGAAAAAAACGAAAGTGGCAGGATTCCAAATTTGAATGGTGGGATGAAGAGTGAGTGCTATAATCCTGGAGACCCTATATTACCTCGAGCATTCCCTGGAACTCTAAACCCCAAAGTAAGGCTATTGTTGTTCTGTACTCAGATGTTGTATTGCACAGACAAAATATGCACCAGAAGGGGATAATCCCCTATATCCTCTATCAGTAGGGTTGCCCATTCAACTCTTAAAACCATTTTCAAATTCCAATCTAGTTGCACTCCTGAAGAATAACAATGGTATATGATACAGCTTTCGGAGTGCAACACAACCTGTTAATGAATGTGTTGGGTAAAGGGAGGGTCCCCTGTCATTTCCAATATTGAAGTTATTTTACCAACTGCAACATGCTCTTTGATACACAAATAAGTCTACAATTAACACATACTGGCGTGCCTGCACTTTGCTTTGCAGCCATTTCCAGTTCAGTGGTCGATTTTGCAATCATAAGAAAACACATTGTTCTGTATGGTAACAAGTGTTTACTGTAAGCACTTAACAAGACTATATTTGTACTTTAATAAGCAGGGGGATGCTTATACTGTGTTCAAAAATGAATTTATTTCATACATGTAGGTTTACCATTCAGCATTTCTTCTGTGATTTTTTATCAAATTCCTTTAATTTTATTTAATCTTTTAATTTAGTGTAATGATAGTAATGAAAACAACAACGAGGTAAAGGGACAAAGCAATAAACAAAAGGTACAACAATGTACATGGTGTGAATTGTAGTGGAAAACAATTGGACTTACTAATAAATAACTTTTTATTAATAATAAATGACATTTTATTAATAATTTCACCTTCAAAGGTGACATGACACGAAAATTATTATTGCTTGATTTGAAAGTACTCTTAACATAATGTGTAATATCAATTTACAGCTTTTCCACATTTCATCTAGTTCTTAAGATATTTAGACTCATGTGATATTCAAATGAGATAACTTATGGCTCGTTATTTTCCAATGAACATATTGGAAAATCGTCTGTTTCTTTAAAATTATTGAACAAAATCAGTTGTTGCTTGTCTTTGATGTTCAGTTTCATGAACTGTAACAATATGGAAAGTTTCAGGCGATTTCGTTCAATAATCATAAAAATAGACAAGGATTTCGAATATGTTAAGTAGAGAACAAAACGAGCCATAACTTATCTCACTTCAATATCACATAAGTCTAAATATCTCAAGACCTAGATGAAAATGAAATATGGAAAAGCTGTAAATTTATATTCCACATTATTTTTAGAATAGTTTCAAATCAAGCAATAATAATTTTCGTGTCATGTCACCTTAGGATAAACCTAGCAAACATTGTCCATTTTGTGATGAAGCTTGCAGGACAGATAAAAAGCTGATGAAACATATTATTAGTGCCAACAGTGGAATTTCAAAGAAAAGGAAGAAAAATGACATTTCTGAAATTGCAAGAATTTAAGCATTTTAAAATAGTTGGCAATGCATGTTAATCGTACATAATTCTGGTGTTGGATCGTCTACATACTACCTACCAGTAAATGCCTGAGGCAATTTATTGTCTAGCAATTAACGATTACTTTAAAATCACAGCAAAACAGCAGCCTGATCAGCAGGAACTGCATATTGCGCTATTTAGTGTTATGAAAAAGGTAAAATTCAGCGCATAGTGCGCACGATGCCCAGTTAATACTAAAGTTCAGTGTTATTCATTTTGCTTCAGGATTCATTATGTGTATTGGCGAGTGACAGTAGCATCGAAAATACACCTGAAAAATCGGAAAAATCAAGCCGTTTGAGGTATTACCTCTCATCATTTGGTTACCTGCCACAATATGTAGCATGCCGAGCTTAAAGCCTGAAAAAGACACGAATACTTTGAGATCTAGTTTAAGTTTGTTTTATTGTTTTTGTGCTCTCCTATTCATACATGTGCTCTTGTAATTCGATCTATCAACATAACACGTCACACATTGTTGTCCGGCTACAACTACAACACTGTTACACATACCAACAGAGAACTGCACAATACCAAAAACACCTATATTGCCCCTCTCATCAGTTTAGTTGTCTTACCTTCATGTACTTTCTTTTACGTACTTCACAATTTTTCAGCCGGTCTATCGTTTAAAGCTATTTTGAAATTATTTTATTTTTAGGGAAGAAACTTTAGAAGTGTCAAGAAATTTGCTAGATGAGGATTTTGACTCTGACTCTGACTGCCAGTATGTTTCATCATCATAGTTTGTATAAAGACCTTGCTTGCACAGTACTAAGTGACAGTTTGGTCGTAGGGACTTGAAACGAAAATAAATAATTATTTTTAATAAACTTGCATCCATAATTCCTTCAATATATTCCACAAGCATAGAAATTTTTCTTTTAGTTACACTGGTCCTTTCTTTTCCAATGGTAAATGGCAATGAAATTCAGAAATAATGAGCTAAATAATCAATGAAAACTTTAATTACATCAAACAATGCAAGGGATCATTTCTCCAACTATCCGTAGTATACAGTACCCTTATTTACCAACCTCGTTCCCAGGGCATTTCCCTTTTTGACATTGGGAAGGCGGTTGTTCCCGCCTTCCTAATGTCAAAAAGGGAAATGCCCTGGGAACGAGGTTGCTTATTTACTTGTAACATGCGCTGTAGTTATTGGGGATTTTAAGAAGCCTTTTTTGTTGTAAGCCCTATTGACCGGTAAAAGTGTATATTGTCCAGTCACATTCATTTGGTGACTAAACTAGTTATCATTTAACATTTTTGTCAAAAAATTGTAATTATTAATTATTAGGCAGCAAGCTGGTGAGATGACGAAAGTAAGAAAAGAATATCCTTACATGTACCCTTACAACATGTTGAAGTCCTTCCCTATGATATTGATGGACATTGTCGGTATTCTCTATCATGCAATCCAACTAAACTTATGCATTCCACTAAAGATGGGCGGCCATGGCAAGCTTATATTTCATAGAGTAGAAAAGGCTTCTTAGGAATTAGAAGAATAGCTCAATGCAAGGGTTCACATCTGTGCAACAATATACAATGTCCTTATATGCAACAATTTAAGACCTTCAACACAGTTCAGTTTGAGTCATCTGGTGGTAGCATGTGTGTTCGTGTTGTGGTTACCCTGCTGATCAGACTCCTTGTCAAGCCAGAAAAATATGGGAGTTTGAGAATGGCTATTCTGCTACTACCGTAATTGTTTATCACGAGGGAACACACTCCTGCACAGCAGTGAGACCAAAATGTTCACAAGATGTATATATATGTTCCATTCTTAAAGAAAACAAACACATGAAACCTGTCCAGGTTCCAAACCATACCATCACCAAGATGATAAACGATGAGTGTGACTGGAACGAGATTACAAATAAAGCTCGCGAACTTGCCGATGTAGATACGTTGTCAAAATTAAAACACGCTATGAAGAAACAAGTAAATCTATATGGACACAGTTTTGACGCTGTTACAAAACTACGGGAAAAGGCCAGAGAAAAGGACCGTTTTTACATATATTCTTTCAATAATAGGGAAATTAATCCATCTAATCCTACATACGTTTTCAAAACGAGTACCGTTTCTTTAAATATTGCTTTGAATATGCAGCAGTTTAAAGATCATTTCATGCGAGAAGAGTACTGCTATTTTTATGGCACACATGGTCGTTGTCATGGCTTAAAAACACTAACACTGTGGACGTACCATCCTTTACTGCGTAAAATTGTGAAACTGGCGACAATGGACTGCGAAAGAGAAAACCGAGAATGCATTTCTTTGTTTTGGAAGCTGTGGAATGATGCTCTTTCGGACCTTTCTGAGAATCCTGCCTACAAATTTGACCCAAAAGGATGGTGCACAGATGGAGCTAACTGGTCTGCAATCGAGGAAGTATTCGGATGCGAAGCATTGTCTAAATGTAAATTGTGTGAATTTCATTTCAAAGATTGCAGGAACAGACACAGGAGAGTACTGTCTACACAAGAAGAACAAGATAAATTTACAGACATGACAGATCGACTGCTTTTGGCCACCACCACTTCAGGATGTCAAAAAATTTTGATTGATCTTATGAGTTTTATCGATGAAGTTGGTAGACCTAGTCTAAGGTCATGGGGCCATATATTTAGAGCTTGGCGGCCAGCTATCCTCCAAATACGAATCTTGCGGAGGTGGGACATTCAAGTTGGGCTCATCAGGGAGCTAGGAACCTTGATCTAGTTACAGCTGCAAAAGAAGACATCGCGGAGATGGTGAGACTCGGTTTCCTTACAAACATTTCAGTCAGGAGAATCAAAACCTGGTAAAGGTCCTAGCTTTGAACAGGGAATGTGCAAAAATTATTATGAGCAGCAGCACGTTGCTAAAGAGTTTGGTGATCAACTTTGCTCTGGAGCTGCGGAAGGTTCACAATCTGTTACACATCTAGTAGATGAATCTGCTACCCATAGAGCAGATAAAAAAGTCCATGCAGCACACAAAAGAACAAGGCGTTCTCGAGAGTTTATCAAGTCTTTGGAACTCGCTAGGCGATATAGGCTCTGTGTAACGTCTGTCGATTGCTGAACAGAGGTTAATTGCAGATTTGTCTGCAAATGTCATGACGATGAAATAATTGCTACGATTGCACACAAACCAGTGTGTTTAAAGAATGGTGATATTTGTAAGTACACAAAAAATGGCACACAGGTTTGTAGTCACATATTATATATATTGCTCAACAAGCTTGCGCTGGAAGAGGATGACTATAGACTGAATCAAATCGCTTTTACAACCAGCGAATTGAAATCCATGCTCGGTAAGTTTGCTACCACATCGCCGTCCCACATAGTAGTTGGCCAGTCGTTTAGTACGCCAGTACCAACAAAAAGGAGCGGCGAGTGGAAACTTGAAAGAATGCCGCTTCAAGGAGGGCCAAAGCCGAAGTGCAAAGGCTGCGGCAAGCGGGTTTTTAATACTGGTGACCTATGTGTTGCTGTTATCAGAAAATATACACCAAGTCACAAAGACAGAAACGGCAACCACTTTCAAGTAGACACTATTTTCCGTTATTGCCCTAAGGTGGAATGTGTTTCAAAATCAACTTCAAACTTATCTGCTCCCCCGAAAGAAATCATTCTAACAAATGACTTGCAATTGACGCCGGAAGAACTGGACGCTAAGCAAAATCTTCCTGTTCTTTCTAAGTAAATTTAGAATTTTATATAAGTATAAGATACAGTTAACAGGAAATTCTTGAACTATATCTAAACGTTCTTACACTGTAGTTTAAAGCTTTTTATTTATTTGGCGTTCTATATTGAAGATGATAATAATCAGACTTTTATCAGGTGATATAGGCTATTCCTAGACATTGTAATAACATGTTTGTATGTGACTACAATGGTGATAAACAATGTAAACCTCCAAACGCATGTTATTGGAATATTACCTTAGTAAAAGTTCAAATTTTGTTTTTGTTGAAGTTCTTTAATTTGTACAATTGAAGGTAATTATATTTTTGTCTGGTCTTCTCAAGGCATTTGCGTTACTATTTTATGCATGTGTTGTTTCTGCGATCACAATTTCAGTTCATATATGACTAGAGTAAGTATTTCATTGTTCCTTCACAAAAATCACCCTAAATGATCATCAACAATTCGAAAGAAAATCCTTTATTTTCTTGATGAACTAGCACGTCGATCAAACAATATTTGCATAGAAATAACCAAAAATCAACAAAATAAAATAAAATCAACAATTTACAAATATTTTTAAAGATATATTCATGAAAGTTAAAGTTTTAAGATCGAACTCGATATTTCAACTCAAACTCGATATTTCAACTCGAACTCGATTTTTCAACTCGAACTCATAAAGATTATACACTCATCTATGTTCCTACAAGGAAAATCCAGCTGATTTGCCTTCACATCGTTTGTCGATCATTGATAGTCATTTAACAGACGAGCTGTGGCAAGTGGTTCAACAAGAGTTTGGTTGTCCTCGTGGACACACTTGTGATTTGATGGCACTCAATTCAAATGCAATGTGTGATAATGCAGGGCAGATTCTTCCTCATTTTACCCTTGGCATTTGCCTGGATCCGCTGGAGTAAACTTATTTGCTCAAGATTTTTCCAATCATGCCGCCATTCTGCAGTTTCCCTATGTTTTTCCACCAACTTTATTGGTGGGTCCGGTTTTGTCATTTTTACAAACATGTTGTCGTTTTTACATAGGTAAATTTCGATCAATTTTCATTGCTCATGGTAGAGACAGTGAATGGGACAAATGGTTAGGATTAGGTAATCCCGCTGCCGATAAGTCTGTTAAGGATTACCTTCGACTAGTTACTGCCGAGCAATTACAAGCCCAGATTACACCAAAGCAAGCTACCCCATTTTTCGTCGACAAATTAATTCAGTTGTCGTTGCATCTACGGAGAACATTGGAGTTTTCGAAAACGCAAATCAAACGGTTTATCGTGGCAGGTGATCAGGCCTATTTCGAGATGGCCTTTTTTAGCGGAGACAGGCCGGGAGATCAGGGACAAGTCGAAGTCCCAGAGATTTTACATTTCCCAAACGATGATGGTTTACTGTTCAACCATATTTGGGGCAAGACACTACGTGATGGAGATCAGAATGTCGGTATACGTCGAAATCCACATTTGGTCATATGTCCCATTGGAGGCATTGAGCAATATATAGACGTGGCATGCCAAATGAAAGTTGATCTTACTCATGGATATTTGTTTCGGCCGACCACATCTAAAGGAGGGATTCAATATTCTCAGTTTATGTCGTCTACTACCGAAGCTCGTCTAAAAACTTGCTTGTGGCAAATGGATGCGGATAATGGCAAGACTTTACATGGATTTAGAGCTGGCTGTGCAATCACTCTCGTGCTTACAGGAGCAAATTTCTCCTAAATTATGCAACATGTGGGATGGGCGCGCAGACACACGGCACTTTATTATATGCAGATTGCAAAAGTGTTACATCCAGATGGCACCTCTGTCATTATCAGTAGCAGCCAGCCTAGCAATGTGAGTAACCCTGGCAGGATGTGAATCAGTTGAAGCGATTTATTTTGGCCTTTACTACCAGTTATTCATCAACTATTCTTAACTATATTCTCATCAAATATTCATAATTATATGCAAAGATAAAATAAGACAAACCAATCATTATTTAGTGACATAGGGCATACATTATATGCATGGGTGATTAGTAGTGCTATAAAATGCAAGGACATCGCCCAAGGACTCAATTTTTGCAGTCTTGCTCAGTTCCAGTTGAGAAGCTGGCGGCGAACGCCCCACCCACCCAAAATTTGGGTGAGTCGTATGCCGCGAATCTAAGCCATAGATTCTGTTTACAGTTTGGCTTAGGACGCTGATCACTATTTCCATACCTTAATTTAACTGAGCATCAATGCGGGTGTTGAGAAATAGTATACTATTTCTCAACAATTGCATTGATACTCAGTTAAATTAAGGTATGGAAATAGTGATCAGCGTCACCGCCTAGCCTTCTATTAATGCTTTCTCATACATCCATAATTTATTTACACCACAATATCAATGACCAATCATCATATTCATAGTATTCAATCCCAAACCTCATTCCTTAATTCCCATTCTTATCTATCTAAACGATTGATTATAAACATACGGGATATCGAAATAATTGTCCCCATTTATTTTCATCATTTGTTTTCGTTTAAATAATACGCCCAATACTGCTACAGCAATTCGTCCAACCCATGTGCAATCCTTATAAAATGTATATATATGGCACTGTTTATCAGATAAGGTTTACGGAGGAATAGTATACTTTTTGTAGTCGCCACTGCTAGGTCTGTGTTTCCACTTGACAAGTCTTGTTGTTCACTCACCTCAGTCGCCATATTATTTCACAAAAGTCACTGTTAAAATATGTTAATTTCCCACTTTTTCATCTCAAATCCGGCTGTCGAAGGACCAAACTTGTTTCCCTACATTGAAACACATATATACGCTGGGTCTTTCTTAAATAAAAACTTAAGATTCGTATCCCAAATGAAACAAAAAGTTGCTAAATAGTTAGGGTATTTTAGGAAATATTCTAATCATCTGTGAAAAAATTGCTTACCAATAGTTTTATTTACCAATGTGTCCAGATAGGTGTCTGTTAGCACCTCTCAATTTATTCCAACCCAAATCTTTGAGGAAAATCCGGGAGAGGAGGTCAAAGTTGGGGGTTCAAGCGGGTCTGGGGAGAGAGAAATGAGAAAATAGAATTTGCCCATATTGCCATATGGAACGTTTAACTAGGGTATTTTGGTGGTGCTGATCACATTCCAATCACCCGTTTTGAGTAAAAATGACTAACTAGCCATAAACTCGGCCAAAGCTACTTTTGCGGCCACCGGAAGTGGGTAATTTGGAAATTCATGGAAGTAGTAGTTCTTGGAAATAGTTGTTGTCGTTATTCGAAGTAGAAGTTCTTGTCACTAAAGGCACATGGACTAAATCATACGTTGTCGATGCTATATATATATACCTATCTTGTATTGCATTAATGACTGCCGTAAGCCATGGCTTATATGAGGGGGAGCCGGAATATCTTTCGGCCCCCCCAACAAGTCAAATAATTTTCATGAAAATGATGGAAACAGCTTGGTTCCCTGAACAAGCTTACTAAAAGAGGTAGATAAGACTCTGAAATAGTCGTTTCCGGCGATGTGGGGGCTTCAAATTTTAAAAAAATTTCGCTTAGCGCCAACCATGAGCTAGGGTCCCCCACTATTGAATACATTCTACGCCCCTGGCTTGAGGTGTTGAAAATGAGACCGGAAATGAGACGGAGGGAAAATATTTTTTCAGTACGGACCGACCTAAATGGTAAAAGTTTTTATTTTTTAAAAAACGTTTTTTAAACGGTAAAAAAGTTTTTATTTTTCAGTACGGACCTCCCATCCGGTAAATAACATATATGTATCATCTTCGATGCAGAACCCTGTTTGAGCACTCATGTCAAAACTCTGAGGTATTGGGTAAAATTGACCATCACTTTTTTGTGACAATTGTTGTTTGAGAAAGTATGCGAATGGATGGATGGAGTAGTCGAACATGGTGTTACAACTCTTGCAGATATCCACATGAAGATGATAGAGCTTGACCCCACCGAGGACAAAAGATTAGCATACGGCAGGCGATATCTGAAGACAAAGCTTCAGGAAGAGTACAAGGAGTCTATACTTCACGTCAGAAGAGAGAAGAACAGATATTGTGTGCCTGAAAGACACCACAAATGCAATTCTTCGTGACTACCGTGAACAGGTCATTACTCTCGCGGAAATGCTTGACGATCCTAAACTCAAATAGCTCACGATTTCAACTGCCGTCAACTTTATTTGTGTTAAATTGGCGATAGTTCCACCTACCAGTAAGCTATATCCTTCAGTTGACAGCATGACCAATACCAACAACCAACTCACTCTGTCCCGATAGCCTCAAGAAGTTACTAAGAGCGATCGTGAAAACTGATGAAAAGGTGGCAGTCTGGGGGAAGAACCTGCTGAAAGCCTACAACCCACGGTCAGGAGTGATGCCTTCTCACCTTGGACTCACAACTTCACTAACAGATGAAGATGAAGCTGGAGCCCTAGAGATTGAAGAAGCAGAAGTCGATGCAGCCCTATCGCGAGAACCAACAGAAGATCAAGATGACAGTAGTGATGATAAGATAGACGAAGAACCTCAAACTTCTGCACAGTTTGTTCCTGATGAAAGGACAGTACAACAATTTGTTGGTGATAATATAGATCTGAACATTGTATGACTGAATGGAAATACGTCATTCCATGCTGTGGGCATGATCAAGGCAACTTGTTTCCGCTACGGCAACACGTCAAGGTGAAATTCTCGCAACTATTCCAAGAAGAAAGATAACTGTGAAGGAAAAAGCAACCACTCTCAAAGCAGCTGAGGTGAAAATTCAGTCATTTGTTCCGAAGAATAAAGAAGGATTGGCAGAGATTCAGTTTGTCCCGATAGTAGATCTACGGCAACACCCTCCAGCCATGCTGCCAGGAGACATCATTTGAGCGGCAGGATGGGCTATCAAGAATAACAACCCAGCGTTCGAACATCCCAATTGGAATGGCTTCATGAAGTCAATACAACAACCTGGAAGCAAGGAGAAGTCCCTCATTTAATTTCTTCCAATCGTAGAAGATGATCCGAACGACTACAGCACTATCTACACTACTCTAATGGAGTGCATGCAGAGAAGTCAGTCTCATGTTATCATCACGTTCGACCAACCAATATGGTTGAAAGCCACGCAGATCGTTCTACAGTCTAAGTTGCCAATCATCACAAGATTAGGCGAATTTCAAGGCGGATGGGGTCTGATTAGGAGGATGAGGTCTATCGGTGCAATCATGGCAGACTCTGGGCTGCAAGAACTAATACAGCTTGTTTACCACGGCAGCAGCACTTCAGAACACATCCTCTCGGGTGGTGCTTACGCCAAGAGTATCTGGTTTCACCTTCTTGCATATGCAGGAATTATCAAGTTTGTGCTGAAAGATGTTGTGTTCAGCAAGAAGGAGTTCGAAGACATGGAGGACTTCATAAAGAATGTCAAAATTGATAAAACAGGTAATTTAAGGTACCCTTTTATTTATTCTGCATCATGCTCCGTGTTACACTATGGATACAGTGTACAATCAACAAAATAGCACTTTTATTGTGAATTTAGAGTAGATATCAATCTCTCCGGTGCCCGCGAAAGTAGCTTTGGCCGAGTTTATGGCTACTTAGTCGTTTTTACTCGAAACTGATGATTGGAATGTGATCAGCACCCCCAAAATACCGTAGTTAGACGTTCCGTAAGCCAATATTGGCAAATTCTATTTTGTCATTTTTCTCTCCCCAGACCTGCTTGAACCTACAACTTTGACCTCCTCTCCTGGATTTTCCTCAAAGATTTGGGTTGGAATAAATTGAGAGGTGCTAACAGACACCTATCTGGACACATTGGTGATTAAAACTATTGGTAAGCAATTTTTTCACAGATGATTAGAATATTTTCTGAAATACCCTTGTATGTTCATATTTTTATTTTTTTTTCAAAAATGTCCCGCGCTCGTCATGCACAGTGGACAAATTAACAAAGTACTTCATGCAGTAACAAGTATTATTGAAATTTGTTCCGGCATAAATTAAGTGCAATGTAAGCCCAGCTGTCAAGCTTATTTGAACAGCCCCAAAGCCTCACTTTACTTTGATTTCAGATAAGTCTTGAAGTGCAGTGTTAACAGTTCCTACACTGCCCAATATTTAATAACATAAAGTTGACTGAAGCAGGCTTGAGCTATTACGTAAACTGAGTAGAGCACAACTTCAAATTCACATATGTTGCAAGATTATCTTTTGTGCATGAATATGAATTTGAAGTTGTGCTTTCATCAGCTGACTCGATAACTCCAACTGTCAGAGCATTTCACAGTGCTAAGATACAGAAACACAATTAATTAAACACGTATATATGCGTTTTGGGAGGCTTATGTACGCGTTGTTGGACGTGTATGTACGCGTACAAAACATTTGCCGAATAATCACTGCGGGAACAAACGTGAAATTCTACAGAATCGTGATGTTCAACTCAGATCACTGCTAAACAGGTGGGGAAATTTGGCTGTCGGTGCAAGTTCTTGTACTATAGTTAATCCTGCAAGAGTGTTGCCAAGTAATATATCATACACAAGAAGGAGTTTATTATAGTTATTTGAAACATGAAAAAGTTTGTTGAAAAACAAGGCGCTAGCCAAGTTTTTTAACATACTTTGAGGTGTTTTTAAATCACTATCATAAACGACTTTGAGTGTATGATATAGCTTCTCGAACAATCCAGTATTTAAAGAGAAATTCAACGCAAAAGTTAAAAGTGTAAATAATGATCAAAGCGTTGTTAGGAGTGTGGGCCATCAGTCCTATGACATTTCATTACCACAGTTAGAATGAAGTTTACTTAGAATGAGGTTTACATGGGATAAAATTTAATCAATGCTGTTATTATAAGGACTACGCTTTGACGACAAGTTAGTTAGAGATGTTGAGTAATTTCGGAATTATTATACAGATATAACAGATCATAGTTTAGACCAATGTATTTGAACTCTTCACCAGAATTTCCCAAATTCGGGTACTAGTATGATGCTAGGGCATTTAAGAAATCAAAATATCCATGTTCAACACCAACGGGTTGGGAACTTCGTGATTCACGGATGAATCAGACGATCTTGGTACAGCAGTTGAAGTGCCAGATACAACTGTACCACTGAGTGATGTACAAATTGAAGCTATTTCACAAATTCAGCCACTTGCATTAAGTAATAACTATGGTGTTGATTTCTATTTGGAAACGAAAAGAGTAATTGCTGCGCTTGTGGAAGAAAATGTAAATTAGGTGAGTTTGAAAATATAACAATGTATGATTTGAAAAGTTATGGCCAGTTACGAGAATATAAATATAAATATTAATCTTACATTTACTATAAATATATTTACAGTGGATTACATGTACAGATCTTATAAGCATGTTTAGACTTTTCCCACCTTTTATACAATGCTGATGCCTCTCCTAATGCATCAGTGTACCTTGTAAAAAACAATGTTAAAATGTTCTGTCTTCAATGAATAAAGTTGACTTAAATTACAGACATTACAGTAACACAACATTTAACAGAAGCATTTAAAGCTCGATTTGAATTGTAGGGAGTATAATACATTGCGTATTAAATATAACAATTCAGCAATGACTTATTTCAAGTTATGCTGTCTTTTTGTAATGTATAGATAAATTTGCAATTTGTGCGTTTGAGCAAATGCATGAAATAATAACAGTTTTAAATGCTTCTGTGAACGACAACTCCAAGCAATAACAAAATACAAATTTTTCAAGTGGTCCATTAGTGGGCCAAAAATAAGGGGTGTGTCCATTTTCTCGAAAAACACAGCCTTATTTGTGTGAATGACAGGGGGCTTTATGATGCCAAAACAAAACAAACTCTTTTTTCTTGTCATCATCTAGGTACTGAATATTTAACTTGTGATGGAGCCCAAGCAGTGGGATTCTTTTGTATGCAGTGGAAAATTGCAACAATGGAACGAGTCGTCCTTGTGGAAATTCTAAAAATATAAAAGTGATATATATGCAATATAATGGTTCTATATAGCCTCCTCCGCAGGCATCTCTTGGATCCCCAGGGTAGGTTGCGCCCACTGAGGGTTGCGTCGGGTAGAAAGTCGAGGAGAGGCCTGCCAAAACCGGACATGGTTGAGCCGGTTTGCGCATCTTGCTTGTGCAGTAATTTTTGTCTTCAGGGTTGGTATGTGGGGAGGATTTTGAAATTCAAAATGGAGGATTGCACAGAGTGGAGAATTTATTTTATCTTTAAACAATTTAACATGTATAAAAGACTTGGTTGAGGTTTTAGAATGTTTGTCGGGAAGCACTTATAATTTTCATGTTCATTTGCTGATTATTTAATTTGTATTTTTCGTATACTGTATATGCTATATATATTTGATGCTGTAATCTTTTAACAAGCATAAAGGTAGATTTGGTATTGCTATACAATGAAAACCATTAAATTTTAAATTTTTTATGAATCACATAATTATATAGTTTGTGCCATATCTATTAAAAACTCTACTCTGTCAGTCTATCTACTCTGATTGCTTCATATACATAGAAACCAATTCAAACCACAAAGGGAATTTTCTATTTTTCTTTCTTTCTATTTGCATGGCAGGCACAAATCTTAATATAGTATCATTTGCTATGTACAGTTTTTGGTTTCTAAGAAGATGGAAAGTGGGTTCATTAATTTAAAATGAAAGTATCATAGTACAACTGTAAAACTCTCAATATAATGTATGCCTGATTTAGAATTAGAGGACAGTTTCCTAATGTAAGAAATAGGACAAAATTGTGCTATCTTTTAATAACAAGAAATCGATTCAAAAAATTTTTTTTTAACAACAAATAAGGTAAGAGCCATAATACCTTGTCTAGTATTTATTGCCAAAATAGCTAAAACTGGCAAGTAGTGAAGCAAGATCCAAGCCAAGATGGCCATAATGAAATAATGTATTCTTTATATTTTATGGAATATTTTAGCAGTCATTATGTGTATGGCAAACTTGTTGCTGCCTGAACAGTTTCAATTTTCTGTTCAGCATATAATAGCCTGCACCATATTTTAACACATGGGCATGCAACCATTGAAATTGAAACACGCCGGGTCAGCAGAGGCCAAAATTGTGTCATCGATTTGAAGCCAAAAATTCCAGAGAAATGTGCGTCATAGAGCAGAAGTCTGGTGACTAGATCTATAAGTGAGACAATCGAAACATTCAGACTGTTCGCTTTCGATTGATAGTAAATATACTAAACAAATGTTCAGCCGTTAAAATGAGAAAAGCTATGGGAAATATAGGCTCCTTTAGGCAACGGAAGAAACGTTCCAAATAGCAGAATTTCGGCTTCATAAAACTTTTTCCACATGCAAGTATAGAGGATGTAATCATGCCTATATGATTTGTATATCACAGGACCAGAATCGTATGTTTTTTTGTTTTCTGTATATTTGCCTGAATTTTACAAAATTTAAGATCGTTTACACGCTATTATTGTGCTTCAGACCTCATATGTCTTATGATTATCACAGAACTATCCGTGGTCAAGCTTGTACGTCTTGTACGCAAGCGTTTTCCATACAATTGTTTTATTTCTGTATTTGAATAACAATTATCTATGATCATATTATTGTGGTGTGTCGAAAATGTAGTAGTAGCTGGTCTATTGTTGCCCGCAGGCAACAAGGAATATAACATTAAAATATGAATATTGACATATAGCTAACACAAATATTCATGGCACAGCAGATGTATTTTGGGCTAAATATATGAATACTGAAAACAAAAAACATACGATTCTTCGCCTGATATTCATTTAATAATCAGCCATAATTGTGCATTCATAACGTGCTCCAAGAAAAGTTTATTGAAGCGAAAATTAGGCAATTTATGGGCACAACATTATTAACCGCCTAGTAGGCGCAAAATATCAACAAAATATTGAACATTTTCAGCTATGTTACTGAAATATTAGTCGGCAAGTTTGATATGCAACGAAAGCTCAGAACACTGTCTTGATAGCCCTTTTATTTATTTATCTGCGCATTGCATAAATCCTCCACAATATGCGCGTAAATATAATGTAAATACACTAGTCAGTCGCCAGACGAATTGTATTAAGATGACATTTGATACCCGCAAATACCCGCGAATTTGCCTTCAAGTAGATGACACAATTTTGGCCTCTGCTGACCCGGTGTGAAAACATTGATCTAGCGATTATAAACAGCCAGCTGGGTATAGAAGTTGTATGACCTACCTTACAACAGGCAGTGCTAAATTAATAGTAAGCTTTGGGTCTTTAGGATTAAACTACCAACATTTTGAGCCATTTATCTGGATGTTAGTGAGATTGATCTAGAAGTTAATAGTCACTAACTTCCATGCAAACAGCGGTCCCTTGCAATGTTGAATTTCTTGTTGAACTTTCCAGGTATTTTGATCATAAACACTAAATTGCATCACATGTTCAGAGTCCAATAATAGACTATAGAAGACTATTTGCTATTTTTCTGAAAGTAGTCACACCTCTATAGTCTATAGGGCTAACTCCAAATTGAAAATGTGCACTTCAAAACGTAGGTGAATTGTTAAGAATTCTGGAGTTACAAGCCAATTTGCAAAAAATTAGATTCACTTGCTAACAACAAGAATTTGAACCAGGTTGAAGAGGAATCTGCCTCTGAGCTGCACCCATTCTCGTCCTCAGCCCCACAGCTTGGCAGCTATGCCAGCATAAGCCTACAATCTAGGTCATAAACAGTAGAACGATGACTCTTTTTCTGTGCATTTTTATGCCTCCCCGCCCCCTCCCGCCATTCAATGTTGATATTATGTTCATTTTATTGACTTGGCAATCGGGGAAAACACGCTCTTACAGGCAGTTGACGTTTGAGAAAGAAACTTTGAATGGAGGGCGTATGGGAGATACAACATAATTTTAAATCCCGACGATAGGCAAAATTGTGCAGTCGTTCTACGATTCTTGGCTAAGATTGTCTGAAATTTGCTATATTAAAATGCCATATATTCTTATGCAATATACTTGTGCTATTTCATTTTGTATAAAAAGATTAAATAAGACTGTTATATGTGTTTGTGCAAATGTGTTCCATAAGAAGTTAAAGTGGCTCTGCTACGCTTCTCATCTTCGACCTTCTATAAATATATAATGCATGGTCTTACCATGGTACGAACTGGTACAATCAAAGATGAAATCACAGTTTCATAAATAAGATTACGGTAAGACTGAAGTATCTATTTCAGATCTAATTTATATTCTAGTTATTGTTAGTATTGTGTAATTGATTACTTATTTAATACAAAATGGACAATTATATTTAGGTAGTTGATACTAAGATGGACAAGCGATGTACCCAAGAGAATTTTTTTATTACGCCTATACTAAATATATCGTTTACAATTCCACGCATTGATCGCAGCTAATTAACATGTCAACAAAGCAATGACAAATTAAATAAACACATAAGTTGAGTAAATAAATTTGATCAAACCAGGATGCCAGGATACTCTTAATAAGTATTATGCCCACTTATTAAGAGTAAAACATAGTGCATCGTATAGCGAGATTGCTAAAAAATGCAAGATTTCAAAATCGTCTGGTCATAGGATATGTAATATGGAAATAAACGTGAAAAATATTAAATGTAACAAGAAGAAGGGAAGACCAGAAATGTGCCAGTCAACACCAGAAATGTGCCATCTTTAATAAGAGTGCTGAAAGTCCTGCGAATGCATGAACCAAATGTATCTGTTAGTTATTGAAAGTGGCCTCAGTTTAGAGACGGTTAGTCGACGGACATGGCTACGGTTTCCTCCAAAGACAGAAAAAAGGTATACTGAGGCGACAATTTTGCAGAAAAGTAAAGCATTTCATGAAACAAAATGCAAATTTGGACCAATGAAGTGTCGTTCTATATGGACGGTGTCTTCTTTGTACACAAGTTCAATCCAATGAGAACAGCAACAACTGCTGGGATGGCTAGAGTTTGGCGTAAAAAGGGAGGAGGACTAATTCTTACCGACAAAGGAAGCAAAGACCTGCCTGGTGGTCGTAGAGTCCATGTCATGGTCGCTATTGCTCATGGAAAAGGTGTTATTCTTGCAAAACCATATGAAAAAATGAACGGAACATTCATTGCGAACTTTATCGGCCCGCGTCTCTAGTAATTAAATATTAACTTCCTGCGTGTTATAATATGCGTGTTAAAATGAAAGAACCTCCAGCGTACATTCATCGTTTCAGTGTTTGCACGATCAATACACCCGCCTTTGATGAGTAGCAAAGAAAGGCGTATCAGCCGACAACCCAAAATCCCTTTGGCAAAAATTATTAGGTGCAGGTAGATAGACAATGTCGCCTTCCAGCGCTTGCAAAAAATCAGCCCATGCAATCACCGTTTGACTCCATCTAAAATCATTTAGAAAGATGATTTCTGCTTCATCAGCACCCATCCATGCGAACGCTGTATAATACGCCGCATAATGCTGTATAAACAGATTTCAGGGGTGACAATATAAACGTTTTTCCACAGTTGGCAGGACCATGGATATAAATGTTCTGATATTTCCCCCTGCCTTTTTCAAGCGCAATATAGACGGCTTTACAAAACGACTCAAGTGGTATAGAATTACTTTCTAACAGCTGTTGTGCAGCCAGTAACCATTTGTCATCACAACCTTCATCCCTAACTGATCACTGAAGTTAACTTTAATTCCAAACTTTTCATCCAGGTAGTTACAGACTTGAAGCCATCTGCCTCTCCTTTTAAGTTTACGTGCCATGTGGTGATGGTATAGATTCATCATCACATGCGCTTCCAAAGAAATGACCCAGTGTTCAATAGCGAAGCCTGACATCATCCATGCCTCCACGACTGCATCAGCAAAGCTCATTATTGTCGGAAATTTCCTAGTGTCCGCTCTGCTGTAGGTAACGATATACACAATTCGTTGTTGGTCCCTCAATATATTTGGCATGTTTATATTATCTTGTATATGTATTGCGCAGCAAAATGTGAAACGTTTACATTTCTCTCTTTCCGTATACTTTTATATGAAAATATATCTCTGTCTGCATTTATCTCTGTCATAGATTCACTTGCTAACAACTAGAATTTGAGCCAGGTTGAAGAGGAATCTGCCCTCTGAGCCGCACCCATTCTCATTCTCAGCCCCACAGCTTGACAGCTGTGCCGGCATAAGCCTAGCTCCATTTGGAGATCTGCCAGCATGGAGCACTGAGTGCTCAAGCAGTACACAGTCATGCATAAGTACTCAAGTACAGCATAAAAACATAGCATTTTAAGTTTGTTCTTGGCTGAAATATCTAAAAAAAATTGAAACAAACAAAAGCAGTTACAAATTTATATATTTTGTCTCATCAAGTAAAATGAGTATTATACCACCAGCATCAATTATATCTTGCACTTGAAACTTAGACATTTTACTAGGTCCAAAGCCTTCGGGTTTTGGCAGGCATCGCCACCAACATTTTTTTCCATCAAACAATTGCTGCCCACCAATTTTAAGGTGATGCCTGTGGAGGAGGCTAGGTTCTATATGTATGTACATTATTTTATTGTTAAAGTAAACCTTCAGATGTTTTTTTCTCCTTCGATATATTCCATATACCACTGATAGACTTGGCATGCAGGATATTCGGTAGGCATAGTACATTCTTTCGAGAATTCTCACTTGAACTCCTCCACTGTTATGGGGTTATCTCCATCTACAAGGAACTTCTTTAACTGGTCAGGATAGGACTCCATGAGTGGCAGAATCCCAACAATACGTAACCTTTTCTTAAATTTTCTATTGACTTCACTTGTTTCCTGATGATTTCTTCAGCGATCAGCCCCTGTACAATTTCGCTTTTGTTTGAAATTGCTATGGTTTGGGTGCAAGGCCATCCTGAACCATTAATAACTTCCAAGTATTCTGGTACGTCAAGTATAGAATCGGTATCTTCCATCTGTAGCGTAGAAGATGATATTATAAAGCTACTGTACAGTAGCTGTTGTAACAACACAACACAACACAACACAACACAACACAACACAATACAATGAACCATGTGGAAGCTTCTTCCACAGTACTGATCCCCTATAGGATAAAGACTTGTGCATTATGTGTGTTGCACATACATCGTCAACACTCAAATATCCTATAAAGGCAAGTACTAGACAAGTAGAATCTAACTAAATATTAAGGTCAGAAGAAGTACGAAGAATTTTGGCACAAGAATAAAATAAATTTGACACACTATGGCCAAGTCAGTGTAGCTGAATGAAGTACAATATGTTTATGGAGTGTATATGGCTTTAACACGAAAAAAGTTACCTAAATATCACTGAAATCATAAAATTTTGTAAGTTATTCCCTCGATCTTCGCAGTTTGTTTATGTCGTGAATACATAAACCGAAAGTGCACACACTTTGTATGTTCGCTCGTTGGTCGACTAATTAAGCGAACGTTATTGATGACCAATCAGAGCAAAGAACTTGTACCATAGCAACGTAATTTTCGGCAATCGTTTCAAGTTTAGTTGCCACGACGTTGTGGGAAGGCAGCCTAAAAACTCTCGATTTTTCACTTAAAAATTCATTTTTCGGCTTGGCAACAACTCAAAACTTTATCTCTACATCTATCTGAGCAGTGCTGTTCAAAAAAGGAACTAGTTACTGGTAAAAGTTACATGAAAAAAAACGTAACTAGTTACCGTTACAACATTTTTGTAACTAGTTACAAAGTTACATTCCCCCAGTTTACTATTTAGTATTTACAATAACCGCAGGGGTATGGAGAAGAGCGGATTTCTAGCTTGTGACACTGGTACTGTCTTTAAATGAAGGAACAAGTCAACAACTACTCAATAAACCAGCTACTCAATAGCCCATGAAAAATTAACAATTATGTTGAAAAAATCTTAAAATAGTGAAGATTTGTGAAGATTTATACAATTTACAAAAATAATGCGCCCGTGACCACTGACCAGTGGTCAGCAGATTAGCGTTGATAATTTGGCCAAGACGTTATGTTGCCTTGCATGAAATATTGAAATGTTCAATACTTCGATTACAGTACGTAATGAATTGACAATTTGAATTTGTCAAATTTGACTGTAGATTAATTAATTATTAAATGGTAGAAGTTAGCCTGAAAATGTAACGGAAAAGTAACTTTAACGCTGATAACATATGTAACGCGTTATCGTTCCATTTTGAGCAAAAAAGTAACGATTACTTGTAATTTCGTTACTTGTAACAAAGTTACTTACAGCAATGTATCTGAGTATGAATATGTTTGTTGCCAGCTTCTTACATGAAGTTGCCATCAACTTGCACCATTGGATAGCTTGGCCGGCCGACTACCATGCACTGCTTTGAAGAAAGTTAATCCAGACTTCCATATTTCATTCACATCTATTCACATACAAAAAATTATCATCGTCCTCATTGACTAGCTTTGATATTTCCCTCATCAAAAGTTCTTCAGGCATCTGTTCAACATCGCTAATATTGTCAACCATAGAAGATGTATATTGACTGTCACAAATCCATTCGATAACGTTTGAGGCATCAGCAAAAGAACCCTGTTGTAAAACAAATTATAATCACATGAATAGTAAATTGGCAAAACTGGCTAGTCAATATAAAGTCTACCCAAACACCACTTTTTTTAATGAATGAAAGTAAAAGGTTAGAGTATGGACGTATCACCCCAATTATATGGTGTGATATGTACAATTTCTAATTGGGGTGACTGTTAATACAGTTACAAAACCCTAAAAAATAAATTTGGAACTGTGTGAGAAGAGACTGCCTTTGTTAAGGGCCAAGCTATTCATACGATCCGGGCTAGATGGTTATCAATGGAACTTGCCACCTCCCTCAAAATATTACTAGTATTTGAAAGTTACACTATACATACGCAGGCTAACAATCCTTTCTCTGCATCCTCTTCTGTGAAGCCCGCTCCTATGACCAATCCTGCAAATTAATATAAATGTCTAGGTCATATTTGTTTATATGGAAGGCGGGATCGATGTTTGCCGGGCCGGGACGATGATCAGGATCCCTGTTTGTATATATTTAGTGTATAGGAATTCAAAGACTTATATTGCAGTCGCATCCATGCAGAGATAACATTGACTGATACTGCATTTGTTTTTGTTCAAGTATAATTCCACACATATTTTACTTTCTCCCGTCCCGGTGGTGTTGTGAGGAAATTCATGCACGTGAAAACATTCTCATGTAAACCCATGCAGGATGAAAAATCATCCCGTCCTGCTCTTATATAAATAGGCCAACAGTATATCATAATGTTTAGGTGCTTGCATTATTTTTGCGATGCGGTTTACATGAAATAACAAGAGATAAACTTGTCAGTAGGTTACAAGTATGCTCCCTAGATCAAGTGCCAACTAAATCAAAATTCTGTAGCAAATATAACATGACCAACTTTATATATTACTTTTAACATTCTCACTGCTGTTGCCAATATATGATGACTTGATGATTCTCCAAAGCAATTGCTTTCCTGAAAGCACACACTGACCGATGCAGACTCATTGTTTGAAGATGCCCAAGTAGATGTCAGAGTTGAAGGAGTACTCTTTTGATCCACATTCAGCACATTGGGTGAAGGTGTCCAGGTTGATGTATTTGAGGCAGTGTTCTTGTGGTCAACATTGAGTCCAGGTTGATGTACTTGAGCATACTGTGAGGTTCTGCCTTTCATGCATGTCTGGTGTCTGAAAATATAACGATTTGAAATATTATCATTGAATGCATATCCAGTTTATTCATGTGAATAGTCTGATTAACCTTGTGAGTATCAAGTCACCCAAATGCTGAACTGTCAATTGTGAAAAATATTGATGTTACTGTAAAATTCCATGCTATGAATGATATTCTGTAAAAGTTATGATTAATTAATACAGTACAATATACTCACAAGTAAAAATGAGTCCATGTTTGTTTGAACTGCTGCAGGTAGTTGATCTTCATTTTCCAGTATCAAACACATATTACCTTGCTGATGCCCATGATTCTTGCAAATGACCTTTGCTTGACAATTTCTTCCTGCTTATCAGCTGGAAAACGTTTCGTTTTGATGGCCTTTCTTGAGTATAAGGTATGGATCGTCTTTGTCTGCTTCTAGGTTTATGCCTCCTAGGTATTTGGGCGAATCCGTGCTGGTTGTAACTATTCATGATGTCACTAATGTTACTAAGTGCACTTTCTACGATCGTATTGAGAGAATTGTTACCATGGTGTTGTTGCTGTTGCTGCCGCTGAGTTTGACTTCCAAAAATATTGTGTAAAGCACCAGTCACTAAATCATAATAAAAACAACATTTTACTTTTTATATTTACACTTAGCCATATAACATATATATATGTTATGATTACTAACCACTCGTTAGACAATTTGGCACCGCCATCTTGGATTTCAAACTGGATTTCAAATTTTCACTAACTCAAGCCAAATACAGAGCCAAATGCACAGTTTTTTACTTTACAAAGAACTGTGCATTTGGCTCTGTATTTGGCTTGAGTTAGTGAAAATTTGAAATCCAGTTTGAAATCCAGTTTGAAATCCAAGATGTGGTGCCAAATTGTGCTTCGCATATTTTGGGTCCTGCTGCTATAATTCTCTGCCTAATCCTCTACCAACCTACACATCACTTGGTCAACGGTCCTAGTCATGCCTACCTGGCTTCTGTTTACCTTCTGGCTGGTGCGAAGCCATTCACTTTTGCCAACTCTCAGCTTCTTAGACGTGGATACTTCAAGCAGCATATTGGATACTACAGCAACCACTCGGCATGTTTCTCCTTGGAGAAAATCTGCCTGGTGGGTGTCCATCCCAATCCTGGACCATCGACGAATGTTGGAGATAACCATATAATAAGATGCCTGTACCTTAACGCCAGAAGTTTAGCCAGCAAGAACAATGAATTTCAAACTCTTGCTGCTGAAGCAGACCTAATAAGTGTAACTGAGACTTGGCTTAGACCGGAGATTTTAGACTGTGAACTGCTGCCTAGTGATGATTATACTATACATCACGCGACAGAGCAGAGAGAGTAGGTGGGGGAGTGATGCTAGCTGTTAGAAACACTATCCAGAGCCTCCGAAGGAAGGATCTTGAAAGTAATGCAGAAATCCTGGCCTGTGAACTGCGTCCCCAGTCTAAAAGGAAACTCTTAGCTATGGTATTTTATAGACCCCCAAGATCCGATTTATCTTATATAAAGGAATTCAAGAAATCAATGCAACTCGCCTACAAAGCCAAGTTTGACCAGCTAATTATATGTGGTGATTTCAACCTCCCCAATATCAACTGGTCTACTGGAACAGCTACTACAAGCGATGCCATTCATAATAATTTTGCTAAGACAGTTAAGGACAGTTTCCTGTGGCAACCAGAATTAGCAACATACTGGATTTGATACTTGCCAACATACCAGACAAAGGACAGACGTGCAAGGATTTGATGACATTTTCAGTACAGATCACAAAAATTTAAGCTTTCAAGTTTGTCACTCATTAAAAAGAAAACCTGCCAAAGAAAGAAAGCACTTAAATCGAAATCTCCTACGGACCTTGAGAAATTCAAACTACTCAGGCGTAAAACTAAGCAAATGATCTAGAAGAAACAGAAAGATCATGCTAACAAGCTCAGAGATTCTGTGTTTGAGAACCCGAAACGTTTTTGGTCATTTATAAAAACTTCAACAAAGATAAACCAGAAGCCCAATTTTCTCAGAGACGGACAATTATTTGTAACAGAAGCTAAAGGAAAGGCTAACATCTTAATCAACTTTTTCCACTCTGTATTCCATCCACTTGATGTACCTCCACCTACACTTGCCACTCCAACTCAAGAAAATTGTAATCATCTCTCTGATATCCAACTGTCAGAGGCTGAAGTTACTGAAGCACTACGTGTGGGCCGGATGGCATCCTGAGCAGACTTATTCAAACTGTGGCAGAAGAAATTGCGCCTTCGTTGTGCAGGCTTTTCAATATGTCACTCTCTCTTGGTGTTATGCCTGCTAACTGGAAACTCGCTAACATCACAGCTGTTTATAAAAAAAGACGACCCAACAATCCCGAATAACTATAGGCCTATATCATTGCTTAGTACAGTCTCCAAGGTATTAGAACGATGCGTCTTTAACAGATGATATCAACACCTTGCACCCCTGTTCTACCATCTTCAACACAGCTTCCTCAAGGGCAAATCAACAATAACACAACTTCTAGAGGTGTACCATGGCATATTGGACTCAGTTGCTAGTGGAAAGGAGGTTGACATTATCTACCTTGACCTATCTAAAGCCTTCGACAAGGCACCACATAATTTGCTGTTGCTTAAACTCGAACGGTATGGAATTAGTGGCACACTCCTTTCATGGATTCAGAGCGATCTCACTGGCAGACAGCAAAGAGTTGTTCTAGAAGGAACTCATTCTAATTGGCTCCCTGTTACGTCTGGCATACCACTTGGCCCACTTATGTTTCTTGTATACATCAATGACGCTCCAGAATACATCAGTTTCAATTCAACCATCGCCCTCTTTGCAGATGACTCCTGCACCAGGAAACTCCTGTACTGTGCTCTGGTGCAGCCTAAATTAGAATATGGAAGTAATCTCCATACACTGTGAAACATCGTTCACAAAATATCCAGCAAAGGGCGACCAAATTCATTTTGAACTACCCTCAGGAAATGTCCTACAGGGAAAGACTTATTAATCTCAATCTACTCCCATTAGAATTCCGTAGGGAGATATCAGACTTGTTAGTCTATGGTCTCATATCTACTGACATTGGTAATCATCTGTGTACTTTTGAGCCTCGATATGAAACATGGAACTATGATCCTAATAACTACAACTTAATAAAACACAAACAAGACTACTACAGGAAATCGTATTTTATTAGGTCTGCCGACCTTTGGAACACGCTACCGTCTAGTGTTAAATCCTATAACTCACTATCCAGAGAAGTATCATTTAGTATTCCAAAGTATTCATTTAGAATTTATGTTGATTCATCAAGAATTCCCAGCTTGCTTTTTTCCCTGTCAACTTTAACAGGAAGTGCCATATACTGAGCAAAATATACACATAATATTGAATTTACAATTTGTGTTATTTTCCACTGGCTGAGGTAAGAGAGAAGCGGAAAATGTTTTCTCGCACACTGCTGTGGGCCCGATAGAAATCGGGTGCTATTGGGTGGTGCAGGTTAGATGAGTGCATGTTAGATTAGAATGGACAGGTTAGGTTATGTAATGTATGTTTGTAGTAAAGCGAGCATTGTGTGATAAATGTCAAGCTTGCGGCTGATGCTGCAGATTCTGCAGGGAATAAAACTTTCCCTCAAATAAAAATTAATTAACATAAAATAGATATTTCAGGATCTTCAAGATTTTGCCACAAAATTAGGAAATTATTGGGGGGGGGGGCGCAGCCTGACCAGCAACAAAGTTATCAATGCCCAACATAAACATCAAAAACAATACTAAAATTGGTAAAAAACACAAGAAAAAGGTTGCTCTAAATGTAAAAAGTTGCTCCAAATTTGATAAGTTGCCAAAAACTTGTGGACAGGTCTAGTTCGCATAAGACAGGGATGAAATCAGATACGAACTAAGTTAATTAAGTAAGAAATTAATTATATAAAGAAGTGCTAATATGGATGTCTATGATAATTGCTGGAAATGACATCCAGTTATACTTAAAGATCACTAGTTGCTATGGCAACTTAGAATGAAGAACAACGTTTTGAACAATTTAAAAATTTTGTTATTTAACTTATTTTCAATTGTTTTAAAGAGTTAAGATATTTATAAAGTTGCATGATGAGGCTGTATTTTGGCAGCAGGTCAATTTATTTAGAAGACACTTTATAATAACGAAAACTTCCAAGTATGTGTTTTAAATATTGTAGCTTGTAGACGGCAACTTGTCAAAAGCAGTTGCAATTTGCTCTGAGCAATTTGCTAGTCAACATTGTACTGTTGTCACAAACTCACAGTATATTGCAAAGTTGCTTGCAAGAGAACATCCAGTTTGACTGTAATATGTTCGCTACTGTATTACCATTTGCATTAAAGCGTTACCCCATGCCGCGATAAAAGCTTGTCTGCGAGTTTTGCAACCAACGTTGTGATTGGACAACTATACGTTTCAAATGTCAAAATAGCGATGACATGGGGTGTAATCTTTCTCTTCCGTGTCGAGTCAAGACAAGACAATAACAAACCTTAGTATTTTTGTTTCATTTTATGATTAAATTAGCTTTAATTTGTCAAACGATAGGCAAAATATTAGTCCTTGTAACTTTATTTTCGGTTTGTTATTTTGTTGACTGACAGGGAAGAGAAAATGACTGTTGCAAAACGCAAATTACGCCCCATGGCATAACTATTTTGACATATGAAACTTTTTATCGCGGCTTGGGGTAACGCTTGAATGCAAATGGTAATATCTATTAAAAATACCAATATATTCTGTTAGGCTCATGTTAGGTTTCATTGTTATTAACTTGAACAGCCATTTTATTTGCAATACGGCTTTCTGGGTTGTATGTTAGGCTGATATTGTCTGCTAATAAAAGTTCTTCAGCAACTTGTACATCTGTCATGTTGTCATAATTGGTGAGGAAAGCTTGTAAAACGGAATCGAGAACCTTTAAATAGAGCAGCTCTCCTTCTGCTTTGACAACAATTGCAGCGAAGCGGCGTTTGGAGCAGTTACTTGTTCTCATGGTGTATCCACATCTATCACAGTGAACGACCAGCCCTGCTGCTTGTAATATTTTTCTGGAGCATTTCACACATTGCAAATGTGTCTCCACGGTCTCAATGGCATGAATATTTTCAACTTGAAGTGTGCGAGCTGATGCTTGATTCTGCTGTTTGCCGATATTGGTGTCAATTTCGATTTTCGCGACAGCATCGTCTTGGTCGTCTACACTTATGACAGTGTGGGTGACTGTTGATATATTTTTTTTGCCTTGCCATCGACGGATGTGAACGGGTGATATGTTGTAGACATGACCAACTTGCACAGCGGATATATGTTGTTGCCACAAATCTAATGTTATTGTTCCAGTGGCATCAGCTAAAACAGCAGTGGCGATTTGCAACTGATTTGCAGCGACAAGAGTGGGTGAATTGAGGTGGATAATTTTACCACGGACTGACACGAGTTCACCTTCGCTGCTCGGAGCCTCCAATAGGTCTTTGACTGCGTGTGGGATCTTTCACTTTCCGCCAGCAATGTCTTTGTAGCCTTTTTGTTTGAACTCATTTCTCTGTCGCTGCTACTTTTGAAGATTCAAGGTTTATATAAGTATGTCTTTACGGTTTACTAGTTTTACGCATGAACATTTAAAACCAGCATTCTCTCACAAGCAAGAATTGTGTAAGAAATTATATCATATGTTGCGAACGTCTCTCAACCAATGAAACTTCGAGTGGTGCATGCAGTTAACCAATCATATTCATTACTGCGGGTTTCGAATTACCTTTTCAGGTGATTGTTTTTGAGCTAAAATATGTTGCTCAGGAGGTTGGACAGCTGTGACGTGTTTCTCGACCAATGAAATCTCACTCTTTTTCCATCGTGTTTCTTAAGATTTTAGGCTGCCTAATTGCATGGGGCGCAGAAACACTTGAAAATACATACTAATATTTTTTAAATTCTATGAAAAAGCAAGCGTGGCCTACTGTCGTTCTATGAAAAAGCAAGGGTGGCCTACTGTCGTTCCAATTGAAGTGTTCCTAAAATATTACATCAATTCATTACATAAGTTGATCAATACATTTCCTCAAAAATTGCTCAACTTCCTGTTTACTAGCATACTTGTTCCCAATTGGTCAATTCACACACACATGAAGTTGATCAATTTTTCAACAAATTAATTTATAAACTCTAGATTATCAGTGAAGTAAACTGGAACCATCAGTGAAAGATGAATTAATTAAATTTTTAATTAAATATTTATTAAACATCTTTATCAATATATGTTGTAGTGTGACTCTATTGTCTCTTGGGGGCAAGTGCACTTTTAATAGCTCAGCCCCTTGATTGGATTGGCTTAACCCATTAATTGGCAAATTTTACTCATCAGTGGTAGAGTACTGCCAATTAATGGGTTAACTGCGCTTGATTGGATCGGCTAAACTTTAGCTGCTTTTTGGGTAATGGGTTACCTAGAAAAGAGCCAGACTCCCACTATGGAGGAACTTTACCCATCTGGAAGGAGAGATTCCACTTCTAAAATGTGCAAGGACATCTGGTAGGGGAGGGGGTCAACATCCATTTTCCTCTGTGGGGAGGAAGTCGTTTTACCTGCACAGAGAAGCACCTTTCCGAGTCACTTAAATCTGCTATGTGGGCATGCCAAGAAAGTTGGATGTGTGTTCACTAGGAGTAAAGCAAACATCACTCTCACACCAGACATCTAATATGAAAGTTGAATGTTTTTGCTCTGCCCACACAGGCAAAGCTACTGTAATAGAAAGCATGATGTTTTACAGCATTATGGCTTATTTATTAAATTAGAAATGTTTCCCCAATAAAACATTCTCAAAAGATGAAATATTATTCTAAGCCTATTTATGTGGCAATTAATGTGAAAATCTATAATTTGCTCTAAATTTATGTTGTTGAGCACTCTTTGCGTTTCGCAGACCTAAACCTACACACATATATATATATATATATATATATATATTCAATGATATATATAATGCAAAAGCTCACTTCCCTTGTGGTCGTTTGAGCACTCTGGCCCCAAGACACTTCACGCATGTCTGGATGCGCATGTGCCTGAGTATTGTACCACATGCGCTTGGTGAGGGCAAGAGTATGGTGTATAAATACGAAGTCACTCGCATCTAGACTGCGTTACAAGCTACACTGACGAGCCGTTGAACGGCGAAACATGCATGTCTGCAGATTTGACTATATATGCTCCTTCACTTGTGTTGTTGAGCACTCTGTGAGGTTAATTGGTGGCTAATAAGCTATAATGCAAAAGCTCACTTCCCTTGTGGTCGTTTGAGCACTCTGGCCCCAAGACACTTCACGCATGTCTGGATGCGCATGTGTCTGAGTATTGTACCACATGCGCTTGGTGAGGGCAAGAGTATGGTGTATAAATATGAAGTCACTCGCATCTAGACTGTGTTACAAGCTGCACTGACGAGCTGTTGAACGGCGAAACATGCATGTCTGCAGATTTGACTATATATATATATATATATATATATATATATATGCTCCTTCACTTGTGTTGTTGAGCACTCTGTGAGGTTAATTGGTGGCTAATAAGCTATAATGCAAAAGCTCACTTCCCTTGTGGTCGTTTGAGCACTCTGGCCCCAAGACACTTCACGCATGTCTGGATGCGCATGTGTCTGAGTATTGTACCACATGCGCTTGGTGAGGGCAAGAGTATGGTGTATAAATACGAAGTCACTCGCATCTAGACTGCGTTACAAGCTGCACTGACGAGCTGTTGAACGGCGAAACATGCATGTCTGCAGATTTGACTATATATATATATATATATATATATATATAGTTTTTCGCTTACCTCAAAACTTGTCTGCAACAGGCTGTTTCATCTGTAAAAGAATCATCAGGCAGTTTACAAGTATCGAAAAGAAATGACCGCTTATATGCTTCCTGCCGGGGCGTGGGAGTGTGTGTGGGAGACAATGTGTGCATGCATGGCTTTGTTTGCGTTGTTTACGCGAAATTTGTTACGATGACGACATCGTGAAATTATTTCAGCTCTTTTGTTGAGTAAACAATCCTTGTTTTTTTCTTTCAAAATACAAAATTTTTCTTCTAAACATAAATTGCATCGTTTTGATCCTCCCGTATACGAAATAGAATGTTTTAAAATTTGCCAATTAATACTGAAATCCTTATTGTTTTCTTTCAATGTCCAAATATATTTCGAAAGTTCCGTGTCATTTGCATGCTTTTTATGCTGAAAAGATTTAGTGTGGTTGGCCAATCGCTCTTTGAATGTGGTTGCAGTCATGCCAATGTAATTTTTGATCGTGTTTGTGTTGCTTACTGTGACTGTTGCTTTGTATACTATGTCCCTAGTCATGCATTGTTTTTGAAGCGGGCAAATGGTGTTTTTTCTACAACTGCAATTGGTAGTGTTCCTCTCCTGTGGCTTGTTATTTCTAGATATGCGTGCATTGTGTTTAGTGATTACTGACTTAATATTGTTCATGCAGCTATAGCTTACTTTAACTTTATTTCTGTTAAAAATTTTATGTAGCTTGTGGTGCGGTGGAAAATGCTTGTCAATTAGACTAAGGAAATTACGTCCCATGTTTGTGCTAACACTCTTGCTAAATGGTGGGTGGAACCAAATGATGTTGCGTTGCCTATTCCTGCGTTGTTTTTGCGGTGTGCTGAGTGTAGCTAAGTTCATGATTAAAGTTGCTATGCCTAAGTGCGTTCTGTTGATTAAAGTTGCTATGATTAAAGTTGCTATGCCTAAGAGCGGTCATTTCTTTTCGATACTTGTAAACTGCCTGATGATTCTTTTACAGATGAAACAGCCTGTTGCAGACAAGTTTTGAGGTAAGCGAAAAACTATAATTTGCTCTAACTATATGTTGTCGAGCACTCTTTGCGTTTCGTAGACCTAAACCTACACGTATATTCGCACCTGTATATCGGTTGTGCACTCTTGTTTACGTTATTTATTTCTATTTAACTTCAAAATGCGGCAATTTCGATTTGACTATTCACTAAAGAATATCCCTATACCATCACAGGACGCTTATTTGAAAAATTTGATTGAAAAAGTGGAAAGTGTAATAAAACGTATGAGATGGAAAGCTAATTTCTTTCTTAATAAAAACCAAAAATGTGAAAACCAAAACAACCATTTCGGCCTTGCATCCAACAAAACACCTCCTTCTATTCCGGAAATGAAACCTTTCGAAGACGACCTTATAAAATTAATCGAAAATTTACAATTTCGGCCATATAGGAACCAATTTCAGAAATCTTTGACTAACGATCTAAAGAAAATCAATTCGTCTCCCAACATTTTCATTTTTGCAGACAAAACTAGGAATATTTATGAAACCTCGCTCGACACATACAACAAGCTCTTACATGACCTACACGTATATTCGCACCTGTATATCGGTTGTGCACTCTTGTTTACGTTATTTATTTCTATTTAACTTCAAAATGCGGCAATTTCGATTTGACTATTCACTAAAGAATATCCCTATACCATCACAGGACGCTTATTTGAAAAATTTGATTGAAAAAGTGGAAAGTGTAATAAAACGTATGAGATGGAAAGCTAATTTCTTTCTTAATAAAAACCAAAAATGTGAAAACCAAAACAACCATTTCGGCCTTGCATCCAACAAAACACCTCCTTCTATTCCGGAAATGAAACCTTTCGAAGACGACCTTATAAAATTAATCGAAAATTTACAATTTCGGCCATATAGGAACCAATTTCAGAAATCTTTGACTAACGATCTAAAGAAAATCAATTCGTCTCCCAACATTTTCATTTTTGCAGACAAAACTAGGAATATTTATGAAACCTCGCTCGACACATACAACAAGCTCTTACATGACAACATCACAAAAACATATAAGCATGGATCCGAGGACACTATAGATGAAATTGATTCAGAACTAAAAAACATTTCGAACAATTTAGGAATCGGCGACAGAATTGAAAAAACGCGAAGCATTTATATCTTTAAAAGATCACAAAGAAAATTTCGAAAACAATCCAAAATGCCGATTAATTAATCCCGCTAAAAGCGAATCTGGAAAAATAAGCAAAGTTATTTTGGACAAAATTAATTCCAATTTGAGAGAAAATTTGAATTTAAATCAATGGAGGAATACAAAACAAGTTATTCAGTGGTTTGGCAATATAAAAGATAAGGACAGACACAGTTTTATTTCGTTTGACATTGTGGATTTCTACCCATCTATTTCTGAAAAACTATTGGACCAAGCTTTATCTTGGGCTTCAAATTTGGCTACTATACCTGAAAACGATATTTCAATAATAAAACACGCTAGAAAATCTCTCCTTTTCAATACCGGAATTTCATGGATAAAAAAAGATAGCCATAGTTTGTTTGACGTTAGCATGGGCAGTTTCGACGGCGCGGAAATTTGTGAGTTAGTAGGCCTTTTCATTTTAAACCACCTGAGTAAGAAATTTGGCAAAGAAAGCATCGGCCTATATAGAGATGACGGTTTGGCTATTATAAAACTACCTCCTCCACAGGCGCTTTATTAATTGGAGCGGGCTTGGAAAATTAGGGAAGGGACGCACGGGCGGCATAAAAAATGCGGGTAAGGCGAAGAGAAGCGCCTGCTGACTAATGTTCTCAAGATGGCAGAAGCTATTCACCATTTATTTGACTATAATCGTCCGGAGAAAGAGTTTGTTAATGATTCTTATGAACGTAGGCTCTTACAAAAGGTGAAGGAAGGTGGGAAAGTACTTTGCCCTAACTGTCACGCTACTGATGGCAAAAATAAATGAGCATATATACTTTTAGATTTGTTATACATATTTGTTATTATTTTGCATATAATTTTCCTTTCAAGTTATACATATTCGTAGTCAAATACATACTCATACTACATACTGAATGACACATTAATGATGTCGACATCACTAGCACTGAAGTCAATTGAACCCTTCGCATTTTGAGTGCATTTTTCGGTGTTGTCGCCCATCGAGACTGAGGACAAAAACACTTTGATTCAACGTTTCATATTTCGATTAATATGGATCATATTTCAGCAATAACTTTTAAAATATATCCATCTAAGATGGAAAACACGAAAATATATCGTTTTACGCTGTGATGGGCAATATTTCAGGCAGATTTTTTTGGATTCCCGATTGTCGACATTTATGCCTGATTTTCGACCATTATATGGCAGGCCCTTCGTCACTCTTTCCCCTGATGCAAAATATCACCCGCCCGCGGGAAAAAGGGCCTGAGGAGGAGGTAGATTATAAAAAGTAAATCAGCACGTTTAGCAGACAAAACAAGAAAAGATCTCCACAAAATTTTCGAGCAGTTTGACCTAAAAATTACCGCCGAATCAAATTTACGCATTGTAAACTTTTTAGATGTAACTTTCGACCTTAACAATGGAAAACATAGGCCCTATAGGAAGCCCAATGACGATCCACTATACATAAATATGCACTCTAATCACCCACCGAGCATCACAAGGCAACTACCTGCATCAATTAACAAGCGCATCGCACTTCTTGCATCAGATGAGCAAACTTTTCAGGAATCTGCACCCATATATCAGAACGCACTTAGGCATAGCAACTTTAATCATGAACTTAGCTACACTCAGCACACACCGCAAAAACAACGCAGGAATAGGCAACGCAACATCATTTGGTTCAACCCACCATTTAGCAAGAGTGTTAGCACAAACATGGGACGTAATTTCCTTAGTCTAGTTGACAAGCATTTTCCACCGCACCACAAGCTACATAAATTTTTTAACAGAAATACAGTTAAAGTAAGCTATAGCTGCATGAACAATATTAAGTCAGTAATCACTAAACACAATGCACACATATCTAGAAATAACAAGCCACAGGAGAGGGACACTACCAATTGCAGTTGTAGAAAAACACCATTTGCCCGCTTCAAAACAATGCATGACTAGGGACATAGTATACAAAGCAACAGTCACAGTAAGCAACACAAACACGATCAAAAATTACATTGGCATGACTGCAACCACATTCAAAGAGCGATTGGCCAACCACACTAAATCTTTTCAGCATAAAAAGCATGCAAATGACACGGAACTTTCGAAATATATTTGGACATTGAAAGAAAACAATAAGGATTTCAGTATTAATTGGCAAATTTTAAAACATTCTATTTCGTATACGGGAGGATCAAAACGATGCAATTTATGTTTAGAAGAAAAATTTTGTATTTTGTAAGAAAAAAACAGGGATTGTTTACTCAACAAAAGAGCCGAAATCATTTCACGATGTGTTCATCGTAACAAATTTCGCGTAAACAACGCATAAACAAAGCCATGCATGCACATTGTCTCCCACACACACTCCCACGCCCGGCAGGAAGCATATAAGCGGTCATTTCTTTCGATACTTGTAAACTGCCTGATGATTCTTTTACAGATGAAACAGCCTGTTGCAGACAAGTTTTGAGGTAAGCGAAAAACATATATATATATATATATATATATATACGTGTAGGTTTAGGTCTACGAAACGCAAAGAGTGCTCGACAACATATAGTTAGAGCAAATTATAGTTTTTCGCTTACCTCAAAACTTGTCTGCAACAGGCTGTTTCATCTGTAAAAGAATCATCAGGCAGTTTACAAGTATCGAAAAGAAATGACCGCTTATATGCTTCCTGCCGGGGCGTGGGAGTGTGTGTGGGAGGCAATGTGTGCATATATATATATATATATATATATATATATGCTCCTTCACTTTGTGTTGTTGAGCACTCTGTGAGGTTAATTGGTGGCTATAAGCTATAATGCAAAAGCTCACTTCCCTTGTGGTCGTTTGAGCACTCTGGCCCCAAGACACTTCACGCATGTCTGGATGCGCATGTGTCTGAGTGTTGTACCACATGCGCTTGGTGAGGGCAAGAGTATGGTGTATAAATACGAAGTCACTCGCATCTAGACTGCTAACTGCACTGACGAGCCGTTGAACGGCGAAACATTCATGTCTGCAGATTTGTCTATATATATATATATATATATATATATATATGACTATATATATATATATATATATATATATATATATATATATATATATATATGCCTATATATATATATATATATATATATATATGCATATATATATATATATATATATATATATATATATATATATATATATATATATATATATATACCGGGTGGCGCAAAAAAATGTCCCCCTCTTTGACTCATTGTAATTAAAAAACTAAAGAAGCTATCTTATTCAAATAAAGTTTATTGAATGCAGTAATGTCTAACTTAAATTTTGATGTATGTCTTAAACATTTCTATACAATAATAGCCGAGAAATAGGCGTTTAAAATGGTCTAAAATGGTCTATTAATTTTCATTATGGTAATAAAATGGTAAAAACACGCAACAGTAAGAACAAATATTTGTCAGTTTCGTCAGATAAATTCCCATTCATTGGGAAATGAATGTCCACCAACGTGAATACAATGTCTTGCGCGGGAAAGCATGCAGTCGAACGCATTTTCGATCAAGGGGATCATGGTGACCCAACACTACGCCTGCCCTATAGTGAAGCCAACCCATACCATTATTTGTTTCGCTCCCTGCAAAAATTCGACATAATGATCTGGTGGATGACCGTTGCCATGTAATATAAAGTAAAATAATAATCTGTAAACATGTAAAGACAGCATACCTGCAAAAAACACTTTAGATTGTTTTTCAACGCCTATATCGTGAAATTTGAAAACAACCTAGTTGAGTCGCCATTTTTAGCGATTTTTCGCTTCTTCAAAAAATGCTACCTTGAGTTTAAACGCCTATATCTCGGCTCATATTATATTGAAATGTCCAATACATACATCAAAATTTAAGTTAGACATTACTGCGTTAATAAACTTTATTTGAATAAAATAGCTTCTTTACTTTTCTAATTACAATGAGTCAAAGAGGGGGACATTTTTTTGCGCCACCCGGTATATATATATACACTTGATGATATCCGTGTATTGATCATCTTTCAGTTACATGGACAAAGATGACAATCTGTCAACAATCTTTCTATGAAAGGTGCTGTGAGAATTATACATGGGGCCAATTTCATTAGATTGTGGGTTGACCAGTTGCAGTTAACCAGTTATTATTCTTAAAAATGTCCAAATTTTGGGCAAATTTGGATGTAAAATTTGTAGGGAAACAAGCTTGCAAAACAAGGCATGAAGACTATAAAATGCAGTAAAAGGTTTAAGTTCCATTCCAACAAACTTTTAACCCTTGCATTCGTTCATTTGTTTCTTCTTTCTTTATTTGATACTATACGAAATAATTTTATAAGCAATTGGTTTGCCAGAAGAGGCATCCATGTCCCAGAATTTATAGACATAAGTTACTGTCATGGTCGTCTCCACGATCGACTTTGAAATCTTATTTAAATCCATTCCTTCATCTATATTCCTCGATGGAAACTACTAGAAGGGTTACTTTACGCACTCAAAAATGTGTTTGAGTTCAAAAATGTGTTTTTTCCTCAAGAAATGGCTGACTTTTCAAGAAGATTTATTCCAAATGTAATTGTTTAAATTAAATACACATGTTCCTGGGACCAGTCCCCCGGAAGACGCTACTTTAGTGATTTTGAGCCTTTATATCTCTGAAACTAATAGTCTAAGCCAAGAACTAATCAAAACTTATTAACTCACTTTTTATGTTCTATCCAAATCAGTAAGAACCCATTTTGGGTTCATAAGCACTTTAATTGTTATGCATTGATACACGAACACTAAACACATCGATAATGATGGCGCTGAGTCTCTGTATCAATAGCGCCATTTTCACAGAATTTGCCATGGCCAGAGATGTTGACTTCACAGCAGTCAACGCATAAATGAGGCAGCACGACGCATGTGAAACATACGCCCATTACCCATGATGCTTTGCGGCCTACTGTCCAACTTCCTCTGACGTTGCTATTAACAAATGCTAAATGACATGTCCTATTTTGCCCTTCCAAAAAATTCCTGGAGGCGCCACTGTTTGCTGCCGCAACCTACAATAAATTAAATTATGTAATTCAAAAATGTTATGTTGTTATCCACAGTGATATAGGCAACTAGAATCAACTCGAATACAATTTAGAATAAGACTTTATTGCAGAGAAAGACACAGTTCGGTTAGCAATAATATAAATACTTTCAGATACACATCGAAGAACCATTAAAAGTATTACAAAATATTCTATACCACATATTGTATTGAACCAAAATTCTGAAACAATCACAGAGAATATCTGCAGTTTGGATATTGTGCTTATAAGGAATATACATATATAATTACAAAAGAAACTTTCATCCCAACACTCAACAGACCAAATTTGGCAAGTTCTTTAATGGAAAAAATTTCTGTGAGCTGGCTTTATAATCTTTGTTTAATCAAGTGTTGACAGTTCAATTTCATTGACATACTAGATATCGCGATCTTCGTTGTATAAAATTAAAGTAAAGGTACTGAAGGACATTCTATATATATATATATACGTTAGCTAATGTGCTCGAAGATTTAACAGTCATATTGCAAGGAACTTGTGAAATATCCATAAAATCAACTCCAATAGCAATACTTATTTTAGGTATGAAAAATATACAAATTCACAAACAGTTTACAACTCCGTGATTATCAGTCGGTGATTAGAACGGTGGAGATAACACGACAAAGTTGGTAATCAAATTTGAAACATTGACAACAGCGTTCCATTGTAGATATCATTGGAATTAATCATGGAACATATTTCGTTGTATAAAGTAATTTGGTTGACCATCTTTTTACAAAATAGAAATTAAAAACATAATAATCTGAGGACCAAGTACTGCAACACCAAGACTTCGAAGGGGCTTTGGTAAAGCTCGAAACGGCTCAGAAATCTTTACATCTAAGACAGAAGAAAATAAAACTTGCTGACAAAAGCGACGCTGGGTGGTTAGCGGTAAAAGAATACGAAGCTGAAGACCTCGCAAGTAATTCAGACGATGAGAAACGTATTAAGAAAGCCCAAGCGTCGGCAGTACGGAAGAAAGCTAAATCTAGACAGTCAAAGACTATCAACCAGGCATCCAGGAACGAATTTGTTAATCGCTTTCCTGTTCATAGCGACAATCAGCTTTTTCGAGGTAACTCATGCATGGACACAATAGGTATAAGCCTGTACGTAAGTAGCCCTTTCTTTGTAATATCAGAATGGTAGGCAAGTGCTCACACGTCGCCTACCATGTATACGTTGTGTGTGTAATTAATATAGCGAATGTAGAAGGAAAATGTTTTTCCTTCGGTGAACGCAGTGAGTAAAGAAGGAAAATGAATTTTCCTGCGGAAGTAGCGCAATAATAAGGATGCAAATTAGTATACGAATTTGCATAGCACTATAAATATGAGTGAAAATACTGTAGCGCCATCACGTGTAGCACAGACAGCCTTCTTAGTTTTACAAAACTAATTGCAAGTCTTTCGTTATGCATCCTTCCAAGTGTTTTATTTTGTTTCAGGCCGTCGCTTTCCTAACGCAACCGACACCTGTTTCCGGTGTGGGAAACGAGGACACTGGGCCGAAACCTGTTACAAGTTTGACAGGCAAAGATCGGGTGTGCATACCTTCATCCCAACCAAGGGTTCCAACTTTGGGGAGTCTTCTGGATACGGATTTAAAGCCGGAAATAGTGGTAAATGATTACTTCGGAGAAGAACTTGAACGCGTCGAACAGGTAGAACATTTGGATTATGAATATATTTTTGAATTTTTGGACAGGCATGAACCTGTAAATGCTGTTGCTCTGCCAAATGTCAAAGGCAGGCTAAAATCCCATTTAGCGTTTTGGATAGATATTAAGGCGCCTGATTTTATCATTGACTGCATACGCGAAGGTTACAAGATCCCGTTTTATTCTACCCCGGAGACAGCGACTTTTCCTAATAATCGCTCCGCTCACGTTCACGCCGATTTTGTTTCAGAAGCGTTATTAGAATTGTTATCCACGTGTAGAATAGTGGAAACACGTAAGGAGGACTTGGTTGTTATAAATCCACTTTCCGTAGCAACGAACAAAAGTGACAAAAAACGTTTAATATTGGATTTGAGATATGTAAACAAACATATTTACAAGCAAAAGATCAAATTCGAGGACTGGCGTACCGCCATTAATTATTTCGGCCCAGGCACGTATTTCACAAAATTTGATTTAAAGAGCGGCTACCATCACTTAGACATTTTTTCTGAACATCAGTCGTATTTAGGATTTTCTTGGCCCAATCCAGATGGGAGTAACCGATGCTATAGATTTACTGTCTTGCCTTTTGGCCTTTCCTCAGCTCCCTATATTTTCACGAAACTGCTTCGTCCCCTAATTCGCCACTGGCGTGGTTTGGGTATTAGCACTACAATATTCCTAGACGATAACATAGATATGGAAAATTCACCTGAAATCTCCCACGAATATGCCAAAACTATCAAATCAGATCTTTGCATGTCAGGCCTAGTTGCCAATGACGATAAATCAATATGGGTACCAACCCAGACTATAACTTGGCTAGGTTTGGATTGGAATGGCGTAAACGGCACGATCGCCATTGCATCCCATCGCCTAGAGAAATTAATTTCTGCAATAACTACTATTCTCAATCAGCATCGAATCACAGCCAGGCAATTAGCGAGAGTAGTGGGACAGATAATTTCCACTGGCCCGTTACAGGAATTTGGCCCGTATCTTGTCCAGACATTGCCAACTGTCTGTTGCATGTGCAGCTAATTGGGACACAACATTTCTAATTGACGACTACTGTCTTCAAGAACTACAGTTTTGGATAACAAACTTAAAATTAGTTAATGCTCGATCTTTTAAAGAATCATCGTCCAGTAACCGAACGATTTGTTCAGGCGCCAGTGCCACAGCGTGCGGGGCCATCATTTTGAGGACTAATCATGTGGCGCACAGAATGTTTACACAATCTGAACAAGAGACAAGTTCAACATATAGGAACTACTTGCAATTCAATTGGCTATACAGGCCTTTGAACCACTGTTGACAGGTTGTAAAGTAAAATTATTCACTGACAGTCAAGTGGCAATGAAAATTGCTCAGATCGGGAGTATGAAATTAGAATGTCACGAATTAGCAATTAGTATATTTTCTCGTGTTTTCGAGCAAATATTCAGTTAGATTTGCAGTGGATACCCGAACATTAAACGAGCAAGCTGATTATGTTAGCAAGTTAAACGATTTTGATGACTGGGAAGTCGTACGAGGCATTTTTGAGCAAATTGACGCTCAGTTTGGTCCTCACACTTTGGATTGCTTTGCAAATTCCAAAAATGCAAAAGTTTCGATATTTTTCAAGGTTTTGGAATCCGGGCACGACTGGAGTGGGCGCGTTTTATCAGGATTGGTCCAATGAGATTGCGTGGGTTGTCCCACCCATATCGATTGTACCGAGGTTCTTTGGTTCATGTTTGAGAATAAATGTAAAGGAACGTTAGTAACTCCCTACTGGCAATCGGCGGCTTACTGGCCTTTACTAGTCAAGCAATTTTTAGCTTTTGTCAGAACAACAATCATAATTAAAGGCAACGTTGCGTTACGCCAAGGAGTAATTCGAAATCGTTGTTAGGTTCGCCAGATTGGCAGGAAATGTTTTGGTGTGTTCTCTCGATTTTTCAGACTAATACTGTTAGCCCATACAGTTTACGAGTGTAAGAGTGTAGAATTAAATATATCAAACTGCACGTATTTGTTGAGTTTTTGTTTTCACGTTTTCTGGGTCTGGGACGCCGGATGGCGCAGAGTGTTTTGATCTACTTGGTAACGTCGCCGGATGGCGAATGACGTTGAAAGTGTTCAGAAATTAGCGGATGGCAAATGAACTTGAAACTATTCGGAAGACGGCCGGATATGGCATTGGAAGGTGAAACTGTTATTATGATAGCCGGATGGCAAATGTAACAGGAATACCTTTGGGATTATTTTCCAATGGCTGTTTATAAGCTTTGCGGCCCTAGTACTTGTGCATATATGGTTACGTTAAGTGACTTTGTTACCTCTTATTTTCTTTTTCAGGAGTTAGCTAACGCAACCACATGGGAGATTTTCCGTCGAGGATAGAAAAGTTTTGATCGTCAGGTTTTGCGATCGAGAGCCTCGAGTACTGTCAAAAATGCGTTCGCGAGCATCGAAAATACATCAGTTTTCTGGTACGTACCAGGCGGCCCACCACAATACCTTCGGACAAGTTACACATCGCTTCCTATTTGGCTTATGTATCACAGACCAAAAATAGTTATAATGCAGTCTCGCAAGCAAATTGTGGAATCAAATGGGTTCATTCGTTACTCGCTACCGACGTGAAAGGCAATCCAGCCGACACTACTCTGTCGGCGAACATAGTGGAAGCTAGTAGAAGGGCTTTCACAAAACCGAGCACAAAAAAGGAACCAATTTCTACATCGACCATAACAAAAGTTTGTCAGCAATTCGCTGGACCGTCATGTACTTTGAAGGGGTTACGGACAGCACTAATATTTTCCTTGGGATTTACAGGATTATTTAGGGTTAGCGAATTATTGGATATCAAGGCACAGGATATTGGGATCCAAGCTGAACATCTCGAGATTGTGGTTCGAAAATCCAAGACTGACCAATATCGACAAGGAAATATAGTGTATATAGCAAAAACTAACGGGCCAGCGTGCCCACATGCTTTGCTTTTGCGTTTCTATTCTCTCACAGGTATTCAGCCACGTTCAAACGAGTCCATTTTTCGTTCGCTGTCATCACTGAAGAAAAGTACATTAAATAAAGCAGACAATAAACCTTTAAGTTATTCTCGATGTCGTGAAATTGTTAAAGAAACTCTGGCCGCCGTTGGCGAGGATCCAGCTCAGTTTGGTACACATAGTCTGCGATCTGGAGGTGCAACTGCAATTGCAGAATCCATGAAAGGAATACCAGGAGGCGATAGGCTGCTTAGATTGCAAGGGCGATGGAAGTCGGACACTTCTAGGGATATGTACATTAAAGACTCCATGACTAACAGATTGTCAGTTACAAAGTCACTTCAGTTGTAAAAGCAAATGAAATGTAAAATAAATAAATATGGATAGCGATTAATCATTGTGATAAAAGGAATATGAATAAATGTATTATAGGCAAGTGCTCACACGTCGCCTACCGTGTAAGTTGTATTTCGGGAGATGATGGTTTTCCCGGTCTGACTTTAACTCTCGCTAGTATAGGTTGAATGGGAACAAGGTTGTTTTCTCTCGCAAAACTACTGGATGAATTTCGTATAGCAGATGATCCAGCATATTACTGTCATCAAATTTAACAAAAATTGTAGAAGGTTTTTTACTGTACCTAACTGGCCATTAATTAGTCGATCACTGATATCCACATTGGTTGTGAGCATAACTCTAGCATATTTTTTTTATCACGATTTTAGTGTCAAGCCCTCCAATTTCGGATCGTCCTTTAGACAATACTCTTTCGATATCCTGTTTTGTAACATGGGATGGAAATTGATCTGAAGCTTTTAATACATATTGTAGTGATGGAATTTGTTCTAGGCGATCAATATTGTACTCATCCAAAGGTGCGTTTTCTGCAAAGATGTGTAATGCATCTGATGGATAATTTTCATCATTGGCAGTTATTGCTCTAGATTGAATACACCTGATATCATCATCTGTATGTGAAGCAGTGCACACTCTATTTAATAGTTGAGTGAAGGCGAGGTCATCTTTTTGTCTCATGATCTGTGTTAATTCTGTCATTCTGAAGACATGCCATGGATGGTACAGATTTAATGCATCATTCTTATAATTGGAAAATACAATTGCACTTCGAATTGGCGGTAGATGAAATAAGTCACCCACAGCAAGTATGATGATTCCTGCAAAAAGTTCGTTATTAGGTCTAACAAATAACTCTTTCAATCTCTGGTGAATATGCAGCAGACCTATGTTTGAGACCATTGATATTTCATCAATTATGATTACTCTCAATTCAGCCAAGGATAGTCTCATTTGTGTTCTTCTCTGATCAGACATTGCAGGTACATTATTGCCACATTCCCTTGGAATTGCTAGGGCAGTATGCATGGTCGTTCCACTAATATTTATGGCAGCTACACCAGTTGGAGCCATTAACAACACACAAGGTAACTCAGGATTCATAGGAGCATGTCTAAATGTTTTTGTAACTGTGTGATATATAGCTGTAATTAAGTGTGATTTACCTGCACCTCCACCTCCTGTAACAAAGACTTGTATCGGATCTACTTGAGAAGGTTTAAGAGTGTTTAGGTTTGCCATTTTATTTCTACACCAGGAAAGAACCAAGTCATATGCATATCGTTGTTCAATGATCTTACAGTTTTTCGCAAATCATCATCACTTTTGTCTGAAGGTTGATTGTAAGACCATATTCCTAAGGATGGTGGAACTGATTCAGGATTTGGTGCAAGATGTTGTGGCAACGATTCATTAAAAGTCTCTGTTTCATCAGAATTATCAGGTAATCTTTGTCGCAAATCTTCATTTTCCTGGTCATTCATTGTATCATAGGAGTGAGTTGGTACACCATCAAAGTTTCGTAAACTTTCTAGCGCTTCATTAATAGCATCACCATCTGGCTCAAATATTTCTTTGTTGCATTGTACTATTGTTTGAACACTTGGTTCGTAAAACGTAGAAATATATGTCTGGTCTTGACCAAGGAGTTCCTCTTCATTACGCCATGGAAAATACAACATAAGAAGGTCGTGAAAATTGGAGTGTGATATCGAATAACAGCTTTAACCTTTCTGCACTTCATAACTTCTTTGCTGTTCATAAGTTTTATTCTATCAGAAAGTCCTATGGTATTGTTATCGATATTTTGGGATTCAATGAAGTCATCGCTAAGCACTTCAGGTTGAGCATCAGATACTTCATTAAAATCACTTTTGTACTCTTTGAAATAGTGTGCAGCAAATAGTGCCAAACACATATCGTTGATGGCAGGAATGTTTCTAGGCCTGTCACTGTAACGAACACTAATATTAGACTTTAAAATGTCAGTACTATCATCATCTAACTCATCAAGTTCTTGTGGAGTCTTTGCAACTCTAACGCGATTTTTAGCAAAATCTGTACTAACAAAGACAGGTTTTGGAAATATTTTTCTTAACCAGAGTTCAGGCATGCACCTGTAAACGCATTCTTGAGCACTGACTTCACGAGTCGATAGAAAAGCTGCACCTATTTTTCTCAGTCCATCTCTCACACTTACATTGGCTTGTTTAGCTTCTTTTGCTGCATTTATGATGGCTTGAGAACATTCAGTTTCATCCTTTGTAAAGTAAGAACAAACGTATGTGATACACTTGTAATGATTAAGCACTGGTTGCAAGTCAACATTTGCAGCAAATCCTTTTAACCCAGCAATAAAGTAATTGTTGATAAAACAACTGTCTAATTGTCTTTTGAGGTGTAATTCGTAGTCAGAATCTGGAGATATTGATATAGCCCGTTTATAGTCTTGTTCTGTAATACCTATATCGTTTAAAATGCTATTTGGAGTAGCATCTGGTTCATAAGTAGATTTTCTTGGGTTTAGCACATCATCAATTTTCTGTTTAACTTTAGACAAAATTTCCTTTCTTCTGGTCAGAACATCAGACTTAATCTCATCATCCATATCTTCAGCTAAAGGTTCAGCAACGATTGTTCTGTCAGTAAAAAACTGTCCGAAGTTAAATCTACATGCAACATTCTTATACTTTCTACAAGTTTTACTGTGATTATGTGTCTGGTATGTTTTTACCAAGTCATAAAGTTGAGGATCTGTTTCAATATCTGGAAGGTATGCTTGAACATGTTGGTCAATGTAATCTATGTATGCATCTTTTGTATCGTTTGTTAATTCTGGGCAATCAGATGTCCATATTAAGGCATGTAAAAGTGGTGAACCTCTCATTTGAAATTCGATACGAAGTGCATAATATACTATCTTACCGATTGGGTTTACATTTGTGAGCAAAATCTGCCTGAAAAATGTTTCAACTCGGTATTGAAAATGTTTAGCTACAATAACAGGATTTAACATTGAGCATCGCTCATGATATGACAGAGCTTCTACTTCTTCATCTGTCATGTTGTTGCCTTTTGTTTTACCAATAATTTGAAAAAGCTCAGGCCATCTCATCACACGATAATGTCATAAACCATGTTGGTATTCCCAGCTGTTTAACCATTGCTACCACTTCATACATGAATTTTTGCCAATAAGGAGGTGAGTCAGGAATTTGTCGTAAGAACAAATAAGCTTGATCTTGCAAAAGAAGATTTTGAAAAGCTTGTGTATTTGATTTTACTTGTGATGCTGTGACTGACTGACCATGTACTTTTTTCAGAGCTATATTAATACTATCAGAGATCTTTTTCTGCTCCATGATAAAATGTGCAAAAAAGAGATACTCTGGATTGGTTGCAAATTTTCCACTATGATGCAATTGAAATACCATTGAAATACCATTGAAATATTTTATTGGAGATAATTTTATGTCTCGTTCAGCAGTGTATCCAAATCTCCCCTTGGGAAAGAGAACTGGAAAGTTCCTCACAACGTTTATCAGTCATTAATGATACAGGGTGTTTACCTTCACCAGGTGCAATGTTGAAAACTTCTCTTCCAGTTGAATTATTACAGTCCGTATTCTCCAGATTAACAGGATAATTTGGTAAAATTGACTGAAGACAAGTCTCGCTTGCAGCTGAACGGTGTTCATTTAATGGATCATCTTGTTCTTCAGCATCTTGATCAAGCTGCTCTCTATTCACATTACTTTGCACTTGTGGTGGTTGGTCTGTATTTTCTAGATCAGTAACAGAAGAGTTTAAATTAGTCAAATCCGAGCTAATATTCTCACACTGAATTCGAATGTTTCTATATAAAGGATTGTTTGCTACAAGCCAGTTTAGTGCACTAATGACAAACTGAGGGCGAACTGCTTGGAAGTAAACATGACCTCTAAATTGAAGTTTCCTTTTTAATTTAAGTAAAATTATCCCAGATCTGTCAGGTGGTCTAGGAAGAACATTGCATGTTTCATTACATTCAACCAGCACATTACATATTGCACCTTTAATTTTTCTTTGTTGTCCTTTTGGCATTACTACAATTTTTTCAAAGACTATTCTCTGTGCAATAAGAATTTGTTCAAGTTTCTCCAATGTGGCAAGTTCAGCAGGGGTTTTATCAACAAATAAATTATTTACCACAGCTTGACAAGGCTGTTGACCTTTAAGTAATTTAGCATAGCAAGTTTTGCAGATATGTTTGCTATCGAAAGAACATTGAAACACAAAGTAATCCTGACATGGATATTTATGTTCTTCTAGGATAATTACAGACTTTTTATATAATGTTCGGTTACACACACAGCAGATGTAAAATGGACCAGCTTTAATTTGTTTCTTAAATTCTTCAATGCACAATTCAATGTTGTTAAATTTGGATTTCTTTTCCACTCGTTTTTCCTTCCCTCTATTCAGCAAGTCTTTCTTTTGTTTTGGTCCAACGAAATGCGATTTTCCATGATTTTACTAGAACTTGTAGCAATCAACTCCCTCTTCTTTGATATATCCATTGCTTGATATCTCATTCTCTTATTCTCTAAAATTTTCTTTTTTTGTTCTTCTCCCATGGTCTTTCTATAATTAAAATCATTAAGCCGTGGGATGAGGGTCGAAAATGTTCAATTCCGTAGCACCCCTCGTGTAACTACATCATTTTTACATGAATGGATAGATTAGAACTTACTTAGTTAGAATCCGCTTCCCCCCCAAGCGAAATAGTTGCACAAATTGAAGTACAACCTCTCCAAAGTTTGGGCTTTCTCGTGTTTCGAAATCCATGAACGGCCATTGTTGTGTTACAACTACGCATGCGCTTGACCACAAAACACTTAATGCGCACTCGCAGATAGGAAAACTGATCTCAACGCAGAACTGGACAAGAAAAAAATTATGAAATGTGCGAAAGCAGGGCTGAAGTAATACAAGATGACATCGGATTGTTTTAAAAATATATGATATTTTTATGGTCTGTGCATTTTACCATTAAATTCGCCAAACATTCTGAGCAATGTACCGTGTCAAGCCCTCGCCAGGAACACTTCCAAGCCAACATTACAATAATAACTTATTAAAAATATGATGTTATTTTATACTAGTTACAGCAATTGCATGACGTTTTTGCAAATCTGTTGTTCAGGCTTTCAATATTATCACAATCCTAAACATTATAGAACATGCATACCGTAATTTCTCTATTAATTTGGGGGGGGGGCTTATTTCTAATATATACAAAGAGTCTGTTTGCACGTTTGATTCTCTTTATAAATATGCAACATCGGGTACAGTGATGTTACGTACCAAAGAATCAGTAAAATATCATAATTATCTTTAAAATACAATACTTTCATGCTTCACGATTTTATAAATTAATTGCTTACAGAAGAGGGGCAGGGGGGTGCTTAATAGATAAATTACGATATGCCATAAATAAGTATTACTCGGTGTTCACAATCTTATTTATTTTCTAACTCTCTTCCCATCAATTTTATTAGTCCAGGTTCCTTGTTTATTTATGCAGTCGCCTTCATCAAATTCTTCATCACTATTTTCAGCTTTACTCAACATATGTTCCTCAACTAAATCAGAAGTATCCAAGTTCTCAGCATACACAATTTCACTAACATTTCTAGATTTAGGCAAATAGAATACCAGCTGGGGATAACTGTTAATTAGCTGCTGCTTGAGCTCGGAAGACCTGTATTTCGATGCATCCACATTCTCAGTTTCTTTAGCAATGACAACAAATTTCTCAATCATGTACTTTATTGCTTTTCCCTTGAGGATTTCAGTTTCAATGACTTCTTTACAGAATACATTGTAAGATATTTCATACACTGGTGGTGCACATGTTGTGGTCATCTTTGCCTCCCTTGCAAGGAATATGGTATAGTTAGCTATAGCAAACTTTGTGGTAGCGGACCTCCAATGCAACACAGTCTTTATCTCTAATCTGCACAAGTATCCGCTCATAATTTTTCCTCTCAGCAGCTGTACGTAATAAGCCAGCATCAATTGTACTTACCAACACTAGTGGTGTTCCTCTTCTTTTTTGTGTTTTCTACACAAAACATACAAGTTTAGAATGCCTGTTTAAAAATGGCATTTACCAACTAAGGGCCTGGCTCTCTGACCGGGCCAGCCCGCTTAGCAAGATCTCGCCATGCAATTGATTTTATAGTAAAAACTACTGTGCGTTTATATGGACAAGCGGGCTGGCCCGGTTCCAGAGATCTCACTTGAAAAAGGCGAGATCTCGCTTACCAGGATGAAAATTTCCCCATATAAACACTCACTAACCGGGTCAGCCCGGTTGCCGGGATGAAAGTTGAAAGAGACGCCACAACCAATTTGTGTGTAAGCTATTTTTAAGAACTGTCAAAACAATGTCAAAGGTCAAAACAACAAAATCATCCCGCCTGCTGGGATGAAATTTTCTCATATAAACACAAGACAAATTCATCCCGCTTACCGGGCTGGCCCGGTCAGCGAGCCAGCCCAGGTTTCATATAAACAGCCCCTAAAGCAGGGTGAATTTGACAAATTAACCAGGTATTAAAATAAAGCTACTCTGGTTTGTAAAGTTTATGAACATTGTGTTCATAAACTTTACAATCCAGAGTAGCTTATATTATGCTTGTTTGAATAAACTTATTATCTGGATAATTAACCCATTAAGATCCAACGCACCCATATAGGTATATGCACATGACAGTAAGGCACAATATGACAACTTTTCCACCAAAAGGTGGTCCATAGAATATAAAGATACTGTACACAAGAAATTGTACATAATCATACCTTGTCTCTTGAAAACCAATACGAATCTCTTCCACAAATAATGCAGCATTCTGGTAGTACATGCTTGTTTCTTTGAGGCAAGGTCTTACTTGGTTCCACTGAAATGACTGAATTGCGTGTAATCTTTCTTCTGGGTTCCACGGCTGGTAAATGCTGGTTCCATGTGGCATGTGTGGTCTACGGTATTAGCGACCTTTTCCATGCTTGTACTAGCTCCGTTTTCCTACGGATCTTTTCTTCATCGCTAAATTTCTTGTAGCATTTCATGTGGTGGTACCATTCTAAATCAAAACTTTCGTTTGTGTTCTCTGCCAAGTATGAATAATTGACGAATTCGTCATCAAGAAAGATAATGATGGAGATCAGGGTAAACTTTTTAGAGCAACGAAGGCTCTTCTATGTCCAAAAGAGGACTTGCGCTTCCCCAACCACCTCGACAATAGGGTGTTGGCCAATGATATGGGTGTATTTTTTAATTGTAAGATCATGAACATTCGCAATGAGCTTGACGCTGTGGTAATTGATCAAAAGGACCGTGACAAAGTAATTGTGGATCCTGATTTTAAAGCAGAGAAAAAATTAGAAAAATTCGAAGTCCTTTCAAGTGACGACGTTTATGAGCTTATTCAAAGGTCAACCAAGAAAAGTTGCTCTCTTGATCCAATGCCAACCACGCTTGTTGTAAAGAGTATCGAAGAGCTCCTTCCTGTTATTACATGTATGGTCAACTCCTCGTTATCATCTGGTTACTTCCCTACCGCATGGAAAGATGCATTAGTCGATCCGAGATTAAAGAAACCTGGACAGAGTGACTCTTTTTCTAATCTGAGACCTGTTAACAACCTCAAGTTTGTATCTAAAATCACAGAAAAAGCGGTGTATGATCAACTACATGATCACATGGTTAGCTCAGAACTTTATCCAGTGTTACAATCGGCTTATCGGAAAGGTCATAGTACAGAAACTGCTTTGTTGAAAGTGCACAATGATATTCTTTGCAACATGGACCGCCAAAGAGTTACACTTTTAGTTCTCTTGGACTTAAGTGCTGCCTTTGATACAGTGGATCACCAAATCTTATTAAATCGTCTTGAAGTTACCTTTGGGATTGCAGATACTGCTCTCAACTGGATTAGATCATATTTGACTGGTAGATCACAACGTGTCCTGATTAATGGAAGCTACTCTGACAGTTTTACCGTATCTCATGGAGTACCGCAAGGTTCTTGTTTAGGCCCATTGCTTTTTACAATTTACGTAAGTAAGCTGTTTGAAATTATAAAAAATCATCTCCCTGATGCTCACGCGTATGCTGATGACACTCAGCTTTATTTATCCTTCAAGCCAGATTCCGCAGTGAGTGAGGTAGACGCTGTAAATGCACTGCAAAGCTGCATGAAAGATGTCCGGACTTGGATGACTGTGGATAAGCTTAAGCTTAATGATGGCAAGACCGAATTTATTGTCATTGGGTCCTGTGCACAATTAAACAAGGTTAACATATCTGAACTTTCAATTGGGAATGTGTGCGTTTCAAAATCGACGTCTGTAAGAAATATTGGAGCGTGGTTTGATGAAAATCTTAAAATGACCACGCATATTAATAAAACTTGCCAATCTGTTCTATACCATTTGCATAACATCCGCAGGATTAGGAAGTTTTTGAATTATGAAAATAGGAAGTCTTTGGTGCAGGCAGTAGTAATGTCCCGGATTGATTATTGTAATAGTTTATTGTTTGGTGTCTCGGTTACCCAATTGTCAAAGTTGCAAAGAGTACAAAACACAGCAGCTCGCCTAGTATGCTATGTTCCAAAGTATGACCACATTACACCAACTCTTATAGAGTTACATTGGTTACCGGTTAGATATAGAATTATTTTTAAGATTGCCATGCTGGTGTATAAATGCATCTATAGTTTGGCACCTAAATATCTGAGCAGCCTAATAGATATTAGAAAGACATCAAGATATAGCTTAAGATCAAACGAAGGCATACTGCTATTGGATAATAGCGCTAAGACTAAGAAAACTCTGGGTGACAGGGCATTCTCAAATGCAGCGCCTAACGTTTGGAACAGTCTCCCTATATACATTAGGAATGAAAAGAATTTTAATATTTTTAAAAAACTTTTAAAGTCTCATTATTTTAGTGAAGCTTTTACCTTGTAAACTGTTTAGCTATTTAATTTTTAATTGACTGAAGTATTGTAATGCGCATTTGATCATATTTTAAAATGTTAATTTGCGCAATAGAAGTATTAAATATTATATTATATTATATCAAACTTATCATACGAATCCTTCGCTATCTCAGCTTGCAGGCAATTAAGTTTCGCCCATTTATTCCTGCAATCGACAAATTTCTTAAGCTTTGACGAGTAACTTTAGAAAGTTGCTCGGTTACGCCTTCAAAATGCATAAAACATGAGGATATTCGAATTTTCGACATATCGTCATTAGTAGCCATCTTGAATATGTGTGTTTTATTGAGATCAGTTTTCCTATCTGCGCGTGCGCATTAATAAGGTGGTAGTCTACCCTAAATTTCCTAAAACACTCTTTGGGCTCTAATTTCTAAACAATGCAATCAATCGCCACAAAACTTGGCAAAAAGCAAGATCTAATGAGTATACCAATTTTACGATTACTTAAAGTGACCTACACTAAATAGTTGCCATAGTAACAACCGAAAGCGTCGAGACAAAGAAGAGTTTGCAGAAAGAATATCTCAAGAACAAAAATAGATATCAACCCCAAATTTGGTGTGGTAACTTCTTATGTCCTAGAGTATGCATTAAGTAGACAGGTTTTCATTCAGTCAAATACTTCTGTCCGAACGCTGAAAAAACACTGTTTCCATGGTAACCGTGGCAAAACAACAAATTTTGAAAAACTGTCTACTTAATGCATAAAGTACCATGTGATACACTTACAATCCAAAAATGGGGGCAATCCATGTAATTCCCTTCTTTCTAGGCTTTGCACAAACTGGACAAAGCAAAACTTGTTCGTTTTGAGAAAATGAAGGTTAAAGATGAACTAGTGTTGTGCACCAGCTTTCAGCAATGTTCAGCACTCAAATTTATGTGAAAGGTTACCTATATATTTAAGGGGTTACAAGAAGATACACATATTCAATATAATTGTCTTTCTTCTTTATTACAGCTACAAATTAGGTTTCTACATACCAAAGCCAATTATCGTTATTGTCGCTTTTTGCCAACCACTTCAAAGGTTGGCATGACAAATGTAATTTTAAAGTTTTCATTGTCTTTTTTCTTTTTGGGGGCTCTCTTCTTCTTGCCAGTATCAACAGGCTTGGCCTGAACATCAAACCCACCAGGTTGGTTCAAGGGCCTCCTTTACCCGACCAAAGCTGCTACTATCTCCATCACCAACAAAGGTTGTGTATTTCAACTGTCTAGTATTAATACTTCGACTGAAGATCTCAACAGCAGCCACAGCTTCCATCTCTTCAGATGATCCCTTATGATTAATTTCACATTTAAGTTTGTGAGCTGCATTCCACTCTATGTATTCCTTGCTTTCAGGGTCCTGATTACTATGAACTTTACATTCATGGCAGAAGAGAGACTTTACTTCATAGTCAAGAATTTCCCCGGTGTCCACAGAAATAACAAAGATCACTCCTATTTTTGAGGAGTGACCCCTTTTCTGCCATGTACCATCAACTGTCACTGAAACACGAGCAATCTCATCTTCACCATCTTCCTCGATGTCATCCGGCCGTTCTAACGAAACCTTTTCTCGTAACCTTTTGGCAGCGTCTTTCATTATTTCGTCCGCATTGACTTTGGCAGCCTTTTCAATTTGAATGAGATGCTTATTGTATGCATCTTTAGCCACTGGGGGAGGCAAGTTCATTCCACCACAAAACCGCGACAATCCAGCATGCCCAAACTGATGAGAAGCCAAAGCAGCCCGACGGTTGACTTCATGAGACCCACCACCCTTGCCACCCAAACGCTTACTTGTTGACAATGGAGTCACCACTTCACAAGATGAACACTTCAAGAACAATGACTCTGATAAACCTTCCCTCTCACTGTTCTTTTGATAAAGTCTAAGTTTGGATGATGTTTTGCGGCAGGAACTACATATTGCTGCACTTGAAATACAATCGTTCAACAGAACAGCATCTTGAATCTTGAAACCTGCAGCCATCTCAACATCACACGCCGATCCTAACCCAACTTTTTTCGATTGTTCCCGAGTCAAAATTCCTCTGCTGCTCTCTAATTTCTCAAAAGAACTGTTTAGCAGCTTCTTAGCTGAGATATTCTCGCGATCGGCAGGTAAATTTGAGACTTGACGGTTGCTAACAGCAGACGAACTACCGATATTCGCGTCCAATGTGACAACGCCATTTCTAATCTCGCCAGCTTTCTCCTGCGGTCTTTGGCCAAAAAAAACCCTTCTTTTTTTTTCTTTATTGATCTATACTTTCTGCTATATTCTCTCACCATTTTTAAGATAAAATCGAACTTAAAAACGCTTGAAAAACAACTAGATTGAAAGAGATTGTTGAATACAAAACTTTGCTTCGCAGAAGTAGATTCTTTGCTATACCAGCACAACGTAAACAGAGGGCAAAAATAAAATTGTTTATGCCTGCGATCAGGCTTCATTTTAGTGCAGGCATAAGGGGGGACATCTATAGTCTATCGAAGGGGTTGTGGAGAGAAAAATCATACAATTGGGGGGCGAAAAGCCCATAGTAACCAAAGTAAGCAAATCATCACAAATGGTTGCTATGCAAAATTTTGTGACATCCTTCCAGAAAAACGCATATTTTGCAGAAACTATTTCAAATACCAGCAAATACAGTTCAGGGGGTGAAAATAAAATAAGAAAAGAAGTCATTAAAGTCAAAAAATGTTTTGGAAAAGTTTCTAACTGCTGATCAAAATTTAGGGTAGACTACCATTAAGTGTTTTGTGGTCAAGTGCATGCGTAGTTGCAACACAGCAATGGCCGTTCATGATTTCGAAACACGAGGAAGCCTGAACTTTGGAGAGGTTGTACTTCAATTTGTGCAACTATTTCGCTTGGGGGGAAGTGGATTCTAACTAAGTACGTTCTAATCTATTGATTCATGTAAAAATTTTGTAGTTACACGAGGGGTGCTACGGAATCTGTTTTCTAAGCATATTTTCGACCCTCATCCTACGGCCTATTAAGCACATCCTCTGTCTTTGTCTGATCTAAAGCTTTGTATTTTGCTCTCTTATTCTCTAATAGTTTCTGTTTTTGTTCTTCTCCCATTGTCCTTTTATAATTCAAATTTTTATTAAGCACTTCCTCTTTCTTTGTCTGATCTAAAACTTTGTATTTTTCTCTCTTATTCTCTAATAGTTTCTGTTTTTGTTCTGAAGCTTTGTATTTCATTTGTCTTTTTTCTAGCTTTTGTTTCTTTAAAGCAGGTTCAATGGTGTCATTAATATAGTTTTCTCTGTGTTTTTTCATAATCCTTTTTCTTTTACAGTTACTCAATTCAGAAGAACAAGACAGAAATTGAATTTCATAATTTACAATTTCCTCCTTGAGTTTGGTGTTTGCTAAATTAAAGATAGCCTCGACTAAAGTGTGTTTGTCTTTTATGTTCTTGATATAATGTATACTAGGTGGGCTATGATCTCCATCATATGCTAATATTGAGTATGACTTTTCTTCAATGTTCGATGGAAGATACAAGAAATACAATAACCTCCAAGCCAAATTAAAAAACCTGTGTTTTCATCACAATAACATATAACACTTGCAATGTTTAATTTGCTTTCTGCATTGTCATTAACTACTCCTTGGTAATTAGCTTGGAATTGTATGTGAACTTTTTGTGGTAGATCACTTGAAGACCAAGTATTTACGCCAGTATTATTATAAAATGTAGTGCCAAAGTAAACAACTGCAGATACTGTATTTGAATCCCAGTAATTACATGGTTTAATAATGGAATAACAAATTGAATATAATGAAATTGCACAACACTGTCTACACAAGCAGAAAGCATCAGTAGTTTTAATTTTTTGTGAGGCATTACCTGATAGGTAAGTATTTCCAATATTGTTGTTTAAATTTTGGTCAACAGTGCTTTGTACTTCTTCAATATTAACAGCTCTTAGCTCAAACTGACTATTTTCACTGTATAAAGACTGGAAGTGCAAAATTACATGGTTAATAGTTGTTGCTTCTAAGGTACCTTTGTGGATGACTTCGGCCATAGATATCCTTTAAATGTGAGTCAAAACGTTTATATTTGCCATCATTGGTGGAAAATATACAAACAGCATTGCAGTCAATTATTAATATAAATGCACAATAGTTTTCAACCAGGAGCAAGTCAAATGCTTCATGAAATGGCACACAGTACTGAAACCCTTCAATAAAACTATCTCCGATTACCCTTCCACTATAGCTCTCACTGTACTCAAGATGATAATCTGTATCAAATACTGTTAATTGTGAAGGCAGGTCTGTAAACAATAAAATTGATTGTCTTGCTAAACACGACAAATTTGAATATAGTTCATTACCAATATTCATTATTTATTTATTTATTTTGCCACAATAGTCGTGACAAGACGTGTCTTCCAGAGCTCCTGAAATATACTATAACTCTATCATAATATTATAAATTTTTAGACGATAAACCAAAAGTATACTGCAATAGTATGGCTTATAATTTCTTTATCGAAGATTCTAAGCTTAGGTGGAGGGGAAACCTGGAAACATTAAAGTCTTTCATTGCCAACGAACTGAATTTAACGGGAAAATGGACTTCTCCTGGTGGCGACGTTAAAGCATTCACGAACGATAATGACTATATTACCGATGATGAAACCATTAAAATCAAATGGTATCAAGGCAAAAAGATATTAACTATACAGGGAGTCAAATCACAAGATATTGAAGACAAAATATGCGACGAAATGCAGAAAATTTCACACACAGGGGAAGGAGAATCGAAGGACGAGCAAGATAATGTTTCCTTAGATCAAACCGCCCTAAACCAGACAGAACTCCAACATTTGCATAGTGAGAAGTTAATTGAAGCGATTAATGATATCAAAGTTCAAATTAAAAAGCTCAAAATTGATACTAAAGAAAACCAAACCTCTATATCCAAGCTGACGGCTCTATCTCAGTTGCACATCCGAAACCAGACGAAAGCTTTGAATTACACAAGCTTCGCCAGGAAAATGAAGATTACCGATGCCAGAATGAAAATCTGCTGAGGGAAAATGCCGAAAAGATCGAACGCATGAACAACCTCGCATACATTCTATCGGATTTAAATACTAAAATTAAAATACTTGAAGATGAAAAGGCAAGCTTCACGCTGGGCACGAACGATGTTGACAACGCCGTAGTTGTTCAGCCGTCAGTATTTCTGACCGGCGGAGTTGCGTGGAGTACTTCATGTTAGCTAATTTAAAGTTATCTTTAACAAATTAAAATGGCGTCTGCTAATTTGGATAATTTCAGTGTAGATCAAGTAATAAATATGGTTTTTGACGAGGGAGATGATTGTTTATCAAATGTAGTGAGTGAGGAATCTGAACTGGATGAGGCAGAAGAAAAACCTGACGACCTACGAAGCTTTTTAAACAGTTTTAGTGGTGGAAACAATTTTAACAAGGACCTGTTTGTTGCCACTGCACAGAACTTATTGACTCCTCTTTTAAAGGCATGCTCATCGGAAGAAAATCAATTTGCTAAGATCTTGCTGGCTTCACGGATTAGTACAAAGTTATGTTTGGAAAGTGAATCTAACTTATGGATCGCCAGCATATATCGAAGACTGGCTGGAGCTAGGAGTGTAAGGCAACCGTTTCAAGGGCAAATTCATCGAGACATTCCTGTCGACGTTTTTAAGTCCTTGGCACGAGCAATCAAATTATGCAATCAAAAAGATTTTCGTGAACCATTCTGCTATGTAAAAGGGAACAGTAAAGGGATGGTTATTTCGCTTACTAAAAAATGTTTGGTGATAAAGTTGCTTTGTTTGTTGTCGGGGAAAACAGAAGAGTGTGTCACTTGTTCACTACAGAGAAAACTAGGAGGTCACAGGAAAGGTGTCGAGAGAAAGATTTTGGTTTCTTATGACAAGGATTTTGCTCTTGTGTACAATTTTAAGAAGGGACAGCTTTCTTTGTCATTTCACTATGGCGAATGGAATCCTTTTGGCTTTCCTATGCATACATGTCAATTAGATTTACAGTATCAGCCAGTTGAAGTTTGAGCAGACTAAAATATTCAAGTACTTTTTGTTTTGTTATATATACATGTTTGACTGTGAATGACACTTATTGTATAAAAAAGTAATGGGAATATTGTTTTATAACAATTTGGATGGTATTATTTCATGCTAAGGGGAAGATTAATACTTGTGCAATTTTAATCCCAGGCTGAAATTGTGATGTGTGGCAACCAAGGCTGAAGATTCAGTCCCCCAGCCCGGGATTAGAATTGCCTTGGCATGTAGTCTGGCCCTTAGTCCATATTGTTTTTAAATATTCATGCAAGCACGATAGTGGACTAGGGTCCTTGTGTCCCTTACTGTACTTCACTAGCTAAAATTACAGTGATGGATTTACTGGGGTGCCCCCCCTAGCCTTGGCCAGCGGGCTACATCGGGACGGGGGGTGCAAAAAGGCTAGCCTAATTTTCCTAATAAATGTAATTAAAGATTTATTGGTGAAAAAATGAGAAACAACAAAATGAGTAATATTAATGCAACCATGGCAACAGTTTTAATAGTCAATTTTTCACTTTATCCAACCAAAAAGTCATGGTATAGTCATGAATAATAGCATGTTTTAAATACTCTATACTGATTTTCAGAATTCTGTATAATCTTACCTCCAAAATGCTGGAAATCGTGATTCTAGATTTCAAAATTTTCCCGGTAGAGCATGGACCCCCTAGAAGCAAACTGACCTCGGTTGATAACTCGTCCCAAGCAAAGCACCCCCACCCACCCCAATTAGAATTTACAAAATTTGAAAAAAGCAATCCAGACATTTAAAAGTTTAAATAAATCTTATTAACATTACATTCTTGATAAAAACATAATATAACATGAAAATGCATTTATTCATAATAGACTTATACATGTATAACATGTGATAATGAAATTAAAGTTTTCTAAACATCTCTTGAATAGCCAATAAATATTTGTAACTTTCTAATCTGTAATTCTAAAAAAATGACAAATTAGTGTCATTCAAGTTTTGGCATCATATGGCAAAAAAATTTGCTAAACAGTTATGACCGCCACATGTGTCTGACCGCCTCTTAAAGAGTATGGAATATACCATTCATTAAGTAAAGGAGTGTATTCTGTGTATCACTATAGTCAGGTTTATCGGATAGTAGTCAAAGAATTACCCATCCATGTTAGCAAATATGTTTTGTTGAAGAATCAATTCAGCAGCTAAGTGAAACAAGCTAAAGTTAGAGAAACATACTGAAGCTCAAGAAACAAGCTGCAGTTATTAAACTAAAAGCAAGCATAAAATACACAACATATCAACAATTAATATTCAAAAAACTATGAGGGAGTTTCCAAGCCAATTTTCTATCTTAGCCTGTTCTTATATAAAATAGCTTGCAATGCAAAGCTGTATATAAACCCTGGTAACTTTATTTGTCTTAATAATATGTATTATGACAACCAGCAGTAAAGCACCTCAAAGTTAACCAAGAGAAGCTTTCTTAACCTTTTCCTTCATAACCTGCCTCAACTGGTCACTGCAAAACACACATTCATCAGTTGCACCCACTCTTTCCAATCCACAATAGCAAAAGGTTGGATCATCAGTAGCTCGCTTTGGTATATACCGGAGTTTGCATGAAGTTGCAGGCTTCTCTGTGTTATAACCTCTCTCTACCGCCAAATCAGTGACATATATTCATGCAAAAAAATTTGCTCCCAACGGCATTTAAAATTTGTGTTCTTGCTATACCTGCTAATTGATATGTGCTTAGCTTCCCTCCCTTCCATGGAGTTCAAGCCCAAGCCCTTGCCATACTTGAATTTCATATCTGTTGTATGTGCTGGTATTATGATTCCTAAAGTCCATGCTGTTGGATGGTGTGCAAGAAACATGTAATTTAGAATGAAATATGCCCTGCAATTTTTTTCAAGCTCATTTATCTGTTCATCGGTAATTTCAACTCGACTGAATGCCGACACACAATCACGCAGGAGCAAGCATACATAGGCTAGAACATGTACAGTGAAACATGTTGAAGTACCTTTCTTTAAAAAAGGTCTCATAGCATCAATAAGAAACATGGAATTTTGCAAGAAGCATCTAGAATCCTGCCCAGTAAATCTGTAATCAAAACTTTTTCCTACTCTGTTGCTATCATCAAACCACCTAACTATTTTGTTTGCCAAGCGGGTTAAATTACATCTGTTTCTCATTGTGCTGATGTACTTAGCTAATGGTGAGTTGCTTGGAACCTGTGCAAATGATTTGACTGAATTCGGTAATTGTGATAATAGTAATACCTCACTTAAGAGATAGCGATGTGCGAGTGCGCATGCGTTATTTTTAAGGTGAAGGGGGTCTACATGAATTCGATCAGCAAGTTTCCCGATAGGTGGCTCAAACTCTTGTCTACTATTCTTACTTCCAATAAAACTTGTTATCTTTGACCTCTTAGTTGACTCTGCTATGTTTTGCTTTTCAACCTTTTTCTTAAATGTTTCAACACATTTAGCTACTTCTTTCCTACTTGGATAGCTCCAAGGCTGCCAAGTGTTGTTTTTCTCTATCCCAAATGTTCCCTTCAAATTATTTGCATTATCAGTGGAGACATTGGCAAATGACGAGAAATATTTTGCACTGTTTCCTATCTCCCCACATAAAAATGCTAGCATTTTCATGTCGTTGGGAAGTTCTGACACCTGGAATTTAACACTGACAGTATGACAAATACCGCTGGATGCAGTAAATGTGCATTGAAATGATTTCTGCTCAATAAATGCAATATCTGATACAAGCATTTTTATGAATCTCTGAACTGGTATGCAGTCTTCATGGCAATTGGCACCGAAAAGCAAGTGATTTTCATTGCTACTTAGAACACCACGACCAATGTTCAAAAAAGATATCAACCAAGCACTAGCCACATCATCTTTCCCGAAGGGAGCTCCATCTCCCCCAAGGCTTACACAAAAGGTGTATTCATTCCTAAACCAATCAATTACATGCCCACTAGATCCTGAAAGGTAAAATTCCCCCAACCTCACAAGAAGTTCTGTCAAGTTCCGATAACAACCATGTACTTTCTCCACTTCCTCAAGGCCATCACACAGATTGTCATATACACTATTAATGGTGCCTAAGGGAACTGACTTTATAAATGGCATTAACTTATTGTAGGGAACAAGCCGGGTACGGGCAATTGCTGACTGTGACGCGTAAGATTTCTTGCTTTTAGTGCATTTTTGTAAGCAGAATCTCGGTAAATTTTACGATACTTCTTCTTACCAACTACACCTCCACTGTAATAGACAGATACACTCCTAATCATGTTGTCATGTGAGGATTCATATTCTTTCAATTTCTTGTTATGAATTTTTGGTAAAACTGAGTGAAATCTCTTACTGGCTGATAATACATCGACCAAAACATTACTAGTACACTTATTTAATGCAGTATCAATAATACCAATGGAACCAGGTATTTCTGAATCCGGGCTACCTCCATGAATCTTCTGGGCGAAGTCAAATGTCTCTTTCCTCCTCTTCCTAGCTATTGATGGACAGCTTGTCAATTTGCCATCTTCAAACATTGTAGGAAACTTTCTTCTTATTTTGACAGATCTATCTGACAATCTGTTCTCCTTCTCACTGGACCTAGTCTGCCCCATATCTGGAAGCTGATCTACCACGTCTTCTAATCTAGTGAGCTATACAAATTTGGTAATTCTAAGTCTCGAAATCTTTCACTTAGTTTCTTCAAAGATTAAAACTTGCACTCATACTTTGGAGTACTATTAATAAAATTTCAATTGTCCTCAATGAGCCCAAGTTTTCCCTGACTCGTCAAGGGGAGACCCTTGGGTCCTAATTTATGCTATTTAATTCAACAAGCAAGTAACATGCCTTGCTAGTTGTGTTTTGGCTCTTTTCTACACATGTACTTTCTGTATCATCTATTCTGACAGTTACTTTAGATAAACTATGTTATACAGAACAAGTAGTCTGTATATTTTAAAGCACAAATTAACATATATACAAAGTATGAAAGCTGGGCATATTATCAAAAGGCTAGCATGCCAAAATATCAACAGCACACAAAATTAATAGCCTTTTACCTTTTCATCAAGTCTCCTCTTTCTTTCACAAAGGGCATGGAATACTTTTCTTGTACGATTTACTTGAACGTTAAGTTGCTGTGCTTCATCTTGAAGCAAAGTCAGGTTTCTGTTCGAATTTACAATATCTTCTCGAGCCTCCTTTCTTCTGCTCTGTAGAAGCCCAACTGGATAACGTGGCATAACGCGTGTCAATGGCCTTGGGAAATCAAGTGTAAACAGTAAAGCAAGGGCCAAAATCAAAAATCCAAAAAGAAAACCGTGGTCGTCGCTGGTGATTCCTTGGTTGAAAATGTTATCGGTGCAAAAATGAGTAGCATTGACACTGACAATTTCTTCGTTGTGAAGCCTTTTCCAGGAGCAACTGTAGAAAATATGAATGACTTTATCAACCCACTAATCCGAAAAAAGCCTGATAAAATGATTCTACACGTAGGAACCAACAATCTGAAAAGTTCGTCCCCAAAGGTTGTTGCTGAATCCATTTTAAAACTCGTGACTAGAATCAAGGAAGCTTCTCCAAATACAGCTGTGGGTATTTCAGCATTGCTGGTAAGGAATGATAATCACGAACTCGCCGTAAAGGTAAATCTAGTTAATAACATTCTTAGAGGTTATTCTATTAATGCAAACATTTCATACCTAGGCAATGCTAACATTAATAGTTCGCATTTAAACTCTAGAGGCCTTCATCTTAACAGTATTGGTAGTTCAATTCTTCAAGACAATTTTAGAGAATTTGCTCATATTTTAAATTGACATAATGCCTTGCCGGGTGAATCTGTTACAGTTACCGATAATCAACCAAATAGTCCTATCAATCAGTCAGCCCCAACAATACCTATTATGCGGGGCTTCAAACTAGCATCACTTAATGTTACTAGTATAATAAAGCATATCGACGAGCTTAGAGTTTTGCTTGTTGACCATTCAATCGATGTTTTGGCAATTAACGAGACAAGGCTTGATTCTTATGCATTATTATTATTGATTATATATGGCCTTGGAAATGACAGTTGCTGCAACTGAAGGTTCTTTTCTTGTGCTGGCAACCAATATCTTCCAAAAACTCCATCCTATTCTTTTCATAACTATTCATTTTAAAGAATCAAGTCCTCGTTGATTGGTGGATCTGAAGAAGTGTTTTGTCATTTAACTTTAAGGCCTTGCTGAGTGAACATAGAAATTTTGCCATACATTTCGATAAATAAAAGTGCCACGTAAAAGTGCATGCATGCAAAAAGTGACATGCTTTGTTTGGTACAACTTTAAGAACATCTCCAGGAAGGACTTGGACTTCTCTTGAATGTGTTCTTTGCTCACTTGTGGGCCTGATGAAATCTTATTGGCATCTGGATGATTTGCATTGCACTGTTCCTACCTGGCACCTTGCTTTGAATTTCTTGGATATCTTTGATTGTCCGAGAACCTTTTGAGGAGTTGGACAGAGACCATTCTTTTGTTCCATCTTATTTATCATACAATGGACATTTGCACCTAGGCCAACAAACACAGGCAATAAATTTTCAGTCACCTCCTTAATAACTCTTTCTGGTCGGTCGCATTTTAATTATGTTGTCGCAAGTTGTCGCAAGTTGTCGCAAGAGCACTTTGAGTACGATCTCCTTTGCAAAATATTTACCCCCTGGCAATGAAATTAACACCATTGGAATCCTTACAAAATAAGCTTTTTAACAGTGGGCTATTTTGCCGAATATACATTACAGAATCAAAAATACTAAAAGTTTAATCCCAAACATACCTCCAGTCATACTTCAGCTCAACTCAAACAATCTTTAATATCTTCTCATATGTTTATTACATCGACAGACTTCTAATGGTCGAAATTTAGCTTTTTATCTGTGTCTTTATTTGGTAAAACTTGGCTGCGATACGGCTTTTAGAAATATTTATTTTGAATTTTTTTTTATTTATCGGGAATTTTCCAGCATGCACGCGCTTGCCGTAGTTTGACTATATATGGTTTCCCCACGCGCTTCAGTCCCGACAAAAAGATCTTATATAGGGTATTGTACCCTGGGGAATTCATTCCGGCCACTTAAAAAACCATAGCAACAGTCTTTGTTTGTGTTTGGACCTTTTCCGGTTGTTTGTGTTTGGGCCTTTTCCGGTACGCTACATTTCAAATTTCGCCGTAACTTTGTCAATTTTTATTGTGTTTCTTTGCAAGTTGGTCAGTATGTACAGTTTTTAATGCTCTATAAAACGGTGTATTAGCGAAGATCACACGGTTTTTAAAACAGAAGTTATAATCGACCAAAGGTACTGAATATATAATTAGTTTACGATAATAATAAATATCAGATTACAAAGGTGTTAAAACTCACGGAGATCTGTAAAACAATGTTTTTAGCGATTTATTTGGCATTAGCCAAGAACAGGTGTGTTTGCTGAATCGATTGGTGGTATTTTCGTCCGTTTTGGGTGAGGGGCGCCAAATATACAAGCGCTCAAAGTCATCATGCTTTGGCGAATGATATTCGACGGTGCCGTCCAGAAAGAGTTAAGAACCATTCATTGCCCTTGAACCGTCATCCACAACTGTCAAGTCTTTTTCCAATATTAGACCCATCCCCTGACAATTTTACTTATATGTTTTTGTTCAGTCTGAATATCTCCCTGGGAGAGGTGTTTGTAATTAACTTTTGCAGTCTTACTTTCAGTCTTTCCTTAATGCTTTGCTGAACACCAAGTTTCCATTTTTTATTTTAAAATTCTCTCCTGGACTCTCCATGATCTAGGTAGCCCCTTGCACATCATTGAAAGCTCATGGTCTTTCCTTGGTGTACAACAATAAAGTTATATCATCCATCTCCTCATTGGTGAGTGTTTCAGTGTGGACAAGGGGTCGATTTCATCTTTGTCATTAAGGGGCCATTCACAAAGGATGTCCGAGCCGAGGGGTGGGGGTTGGAAAATCAGAACAAACTCGGACATAGGGGGGAGGGGGGTTTTAGCAATCTGGACGTCCGGATTTAAAAAAAATTCAAAACCAAATTTCTTTTTGCCTCTATTTTGAACTCTCCTTCCCATTGTGAAATTGGCATTTTGAACACGTCATAATATTTATATCTATTATTCTTTCCTTCAATGATGAATTCAACAGTGCTGTGAAGATTGTGTGAGTTTTTGCGAGACATGGCGGGCAAGGGGGAGGGGGGGTCTGAAAATCCATCATTTGGCCGGACATTCTTTGTGAATGGCCCCAAGTTTATTGTGAAGACCCAGAAATGCTAAAGAGGTTTCACAGTCGCTAACCATTTGCTCCATCTGGTGTAATCTGAAATGTTGTGGATTTTGTTGAGCCTCTTGCTGTCTGTCGTCTTAATTTCCACGATAGAACTTTTAGCCTTCTTGCAGTTCATTAAATTGAAGTCCTCTTGGAGTTTTCTTTTCTCAGAATTCATCACCCTGCTTTCCTCCTTTAGTTTCTCCACTTTGAGCTCCCTTAGTATCTCCACCTTTAGCTGTTGTTTTTCTCATTGCTTCTTTTAACTCTTTCTGGACGGTCGCATTTTAATTATGTTGTCGCAAGTTGTCGCAAGTTGTCGCAAGAGCACTTTTTACCTTCTCCTTAATTTCTCTTTTACCAACCCAATGAATGAAATTAACACTCTCTTACAAAATAAGCTTTAAACTTTTAACAGTTTTATTTTGCCGACTAAATCAAACATCAAAAAACTAAAATTTAAAAATCCCAAACATACCAGTTCATATACTCAGTTCAGTTCAAATCAAACTAATATCTTTATTATCTTTAATATTAATGGCTTCTTTACGGCTTCAAATTTAGCTTTTATCTGTTTATTTTAGTAAATAAACGTGCACCGTTTAGAAAATTAGAATTTTTTTTTTTTTAATATTTTTTTTTTTCATTATTTATGTTCAGGTGAACGCCCAGCACGCTACACATTTCAAAATTTCGCCGTTTCTGTAAATTTTTATTTATGTTTTTTTGCAACTATGTACAGTTTTAGTTTTTTATAAACTTTTAAACGGTGTAAAGATATCGGCTTTACGGTGAAGTTACCAAGAACCAATCGACCACCAAAACTGATACTATATATAGTTAGCTAATAAATAATATATAATTAAAAGGTGTTAAAAATCACGGAGATCTGTAAACAAATGTAACAACAATGTTGGCATTAGCCAAGAACATGTGTGTTTATGCTGAATCGATTGGTGTTTTCGTGTGGTGGTTGGGTTTAGCGCCAAAAGATACAATGCTCAAAATCCATGTTGGGCGGCGGTTGATATGCGCCTGCCGTGCAGAAAGAGTTAAAGTGCTTATGAACGCAAAATGGGTTTTTATTGATTCAGATAGAACATAAAAAGTTAGTTAATAAGTTCTAGATTAGTTTTTGGCTTAGACCTTTAGTTTTGGAGATATAAAGGCGCAAAGTCGCTATTTTGGAAAAAAAGTAGCATCTTCCGGGGGACTGGGTCCCAGGAACGTGTGTATTTAATTTTACTATAAAAACAATTACATTTGGATAAATCATCTTGAAAAGTCGGCTATTTCTTGAGGAAAAAACACATTTTTGAACTCAAACACATTTTTGAGTGTGTAAAGTAACCCTTCTAGTGGTTTGCATCGTCAATCGTGGAATATAGACGAAGGAATATATTTAAATGCGATTTCAAAGTCGATCATGGAGACGACCATGACACTTGATGACAGTAACTTACGTCTATAAATTCTGGGACATAGATGCCTCTTACTTATAAAATTCTTTCGAAAGAAGAAATAAATGAACGAATGCAAGGGTTGGAATGGAACTTAAACCTTTTACTGCATTTTATAGTCTTCGTGCCTTCATGGAGATGGGAATCGGTTGCATTTCATTTCTACACCTGCTTTAAAGTTGGTTCTCACTTTAGCAAGGAAGCTTGTTTCCCTACAAATTTTACATTCAAATTTGCCCAAAATTTGGACATTTTCAAGAATAGTAACTGGTTAACTGCAACTGGCCAACCCACAATCTAATGAAATTGGCCCCCATGTATATTCTCGCAGAATCTTTCATAGAAAGATTGGTTGGCAGATTGTCATCTTTGTCCATGTAACTGAAAGATGATCAATACACGGATATCATAAACTGGATATATAGATATGGAATTATTGTGACGACACTAAACATTAATTGCCACATAAATAGGCTTAGAATAATATTCATCTTTTGAGAATGTTTTAGTGGGGGAAACATATCTAATTTAATAAGCCATAAGGCCAGTATGTGATCTGTAAAACTTCATACTTTCTATTACAGTAGCTTTGCCTGTGTGGGCAGAGCAAACATGCTTCAACTTTCACATTAGATGTAAGATGTGTGGTGTGAGAGTGATGTTTGCTTTACTCATATTGTACACACATCCAACTTTCTTGGCATGCCCACATAGCTGATTTAAGTAACTCGGAAAGGTGCTTCTCTGTGCAGGTAAACCGACTTCCTCCCCATGGAGGAAAATGGATGTTGACCCCCTCCCCTACCAGATGTCCTTGCACATTTTAGAAGTGGAATCTCTCCTTCCAGATGGGTAAAGTTCTTCCATAGTGGGAGTCTGGCTCTTTTCTAGGTAACCCATTACCCAAAAAGCAGCTAAAGTTTAGCCGATCCAATCAAGCGCAGTTAACCCATTAATTGGCAGTACTCTACCACTGATGAGTAAAATTTGCCAATTAATGGGTTAAGCCAATCCAATCGATCAAGGGGCTGAGCTATTAAAAGTGAACTTGCCCCCAAGAGACAATAGAGTCACACTGCAACATATATTGATAAAGATGTTTAATAAATATTTAATTAAAAATGTTAATTCATCTTTCACTGATGGTTCCAGTTTACTTCACTGATAATCTAGATGAAATCACAAACAAATAGTTTAATGGGCTATACAATGTTGAAGTGTATCTCTCTATTTAGGGAATTTTCTGTTAGCCTCCCTAAGGTTCTTCAACATAGGTGGCTTAGGGACCAAGGCCTAACCGCAGAAATGCCTGATACTCAGGTTAAGGTGGTTCCACTAGTGGGACAGTGCAGCACTTGGTGATCAACTTTGTGCCAAATACATGTATCAATTAAACATATATCATCAGTATCTCACTGTCATATAAAACATGTGACATTGACCACATGTGTAGGATAATACAAGACACTGAAAGTCCACATATAAAGTAGGTTGAAGTAGGCTTGGGCGGTTTTGCTTAAAATAAAAACCGAAAAACCGTCCGATTCAAAACCGGTAAAACCGGTTTTTCTTCTTCAAAATTTGCTTAAACTAAATGAAGAGGAATTGTGGGCTTTGTCAAGCCCTTTGTGGCAGTGTCAGCAATTCTTTTGACCTCAGAATACGAATCGTACACGCTAAATCGCAAATTGTGGGAACTTTTACCGATCGTTGTCGTTTTCGTCTTCCTTGAATCCGAAATATTGCCAGACAAGAGAGGTAGAGGCCCCAGAAACCTTTTTAGATCGCAAACCGACGTTGACGTTTATAGCAGCCATGACTATTTGCGTGCAGTGTCCATGTGTGGCATGAAATTGACACCGTAAAATGCGCACCGCGTGATTGGTTAAGTGTGCAATTTTACCGCTAAATATTCTGTTCCTTTGAGTGTTGAGTATCGTAAATCAAGGTCAAAGGGTCAAATAAGATAGTAAACAATTATTTAATGACGGTTTTCCGGTTTTTCTAAAAGCCAAACCAAAAAACCGGTTTTGGATAATAAAACCGAAAAAAACCGGTAAACCGCCCAAGCCTAGGTTGAAGTCTAAAAGTAGAATGGCCTATTAATTTATATTAGTTAAATACCATAAAGGCATTAAAGTTGTGATAATTTCCACATTGAAACATATATGATATATTATTCCATAACAGCAGTATGTAATCTCTCAGAGGTAGAAGCACTTCGATCGATTTGTGCGTCAACAAACACCGTTGTACACCGGACATGTCCGCCGCAGAACCTTTCATCCACACTGGCTTCAATGACATTGTATACTAAGCAAATAATATGCACATTTAGGTGACATGATTCAAAGTTAAATATCCAAAGTTCATACGCACGAATAGACATCATTGCATTTGTTAAAATCACAGCTTACCTGTATGTTGATTCCTGTCCTATGTTGGGACAACTGGGTACATTTGTCTTTGTTTATAGGTCGATAACTATGGCCTGTATTTGCCACCAAATGTCTCAGATCGATGAGTTTCGGTGCCCTCTTTTCTATCGGTTTAAAGCCGCAATAGGTGATTTATCATCCAAAAAAGGTGTCAGATAGCTAGATATATTACTGTTGGTACTTTCTGTGTAAGATCACGCACAAACGAAACATCGTTTAGACAAAATATGCAAAAAAACACAAGATATCGATATCTTCGCCATATATTTCTTAGTTGTTTATCAAAGTTGGGTTCCTGGGATCCAGGCCCCTTGGTGATATTTTGGTCGTGCTCCTTTTTTCAGAAAATGGCAAAATTTGCCTGTTTGAGCCTTTATATCTCCGAAACTAAAAGTCTAAGCCAAAAACTAATCTAGAACTTACTAACTAACTTTTCACGCCTTATCCGAATCAATAAAAACCCATTTTGCGTTCATAAGCACTTTAATGCTCATCATTTTGTCTTAAATACCATCACTTACAATATTACCAGGTACACCACTCGTGTGGCATTGTTGTTTGACTAGCTCTTGCAAAACTGACATGTTTATTAGACAAGCCATCTTGTTCAATGCCCTCATCTTGTTGAGATTTCTTTATCAATTTGTACAGCTCATAAACAACTTTGCTATAAGAAACACATAGAACCATGTCAAAGGTCGCTTGTCTCAATTGCGGCAAACCTAGTAGGGGTATTAAGGTGCAAGAGTCTCCCTCGAGGAGTAAAATTGTCTGGCGTTAGGCAGAGTAAAATAACAGAGTAGGGCACACCAGGGTGGATTGTGCCTTAATGGTTAGGGAAAATGATTAAGTAAGGCTGCTCAAACTCATTTGGAGCAGCACTGTGGCTGGTATGTACACTGGGGCAGCAGCAAGTCAAACATCACACTTCGCATACATGAAACACAATAAGTCCAATGTTTGATTTGACAAATCTCCAATGTCACTTGAGTGTCAAATTCAATTGTTTATTAGTTTATAATACTGCACAATATATCTTTCAATACTGTACAATTGTCATTTTCCAGTACACACTTTGACACGACACACTAAATATGCCACGTTTATATAGGGGCAGGATGGACATTAATCCTGTATCCAACTCCTGCCAGTTACTTGTTTTGTACCTTTGTAATTTGTAGTACATATATGTTTGTAATTTACTGGCAAATTCAATAAATTCAAATTCAAACTGCAGGACTGGCAAGTCAAATTACTCAAATATAGCTTAAGCATACAGTAAGTTAAACTTACTTGTTCATTTGTGCCTCTCCATGGCTATTTTTCTCATTATTGTTTCCTTCTTCAGTGGGAAAAGCTTGAGCAGTTCCACACAACAGCAAAATATAGAGTATTCCCAATACAAACCATGCAAGAGATAGCAGTACACGGTTCATTGAAAACATTAGTAAGCAATATGCAAAATATATGTAAAACAGCTTGTGAATAAAGCAGATTTTCCATATAAATTTTCCCTCCAAATTTTTATGAATTTGATACCAAAATAATAAATGGGACCCAGGCGGCCCATTTCCGGTCCTACATTTGTCATTCTGGGTGATGGGATTGGATCTGAACCCCTATTCAGCAGGCTGCGCAGGTCATTTCTTAATAAGGAGCTATCGTATGTTGAAAAGATTTTCCATGCTTAAATAGTATTGGTTGAAACGTGGGAATGTGGGCATTCAAACATTCCATGCATTCCTTTACTTCTGTAGGTTTTTTATTTTAAATCTGCTTTTAAAACTATTTCCGATCATTTGTTCAGAGCATCTTTTTTATCCTCCCATATACGAAACTGTGTACTTTATGATTGAACACGTTGTGGTGAAATCTTGTTTGTTCTTTTTTTCAATTTTACGGATCTAAGGTACCTGTATGCACATGTAACAAACAGACTATGTACTGATTAAGAATAATGCTAAATGTAGTCCAAATAATGTTTGAAATCAAACAAGCATCAGGCAGTTGACATGTACTCACTTGCTGCTCGGTGTGCACGTATGGCCATTGGTCCAAATTTTAAACCACAAATGCTCCTGAGTTTGCCCAAATTTGTTATTTTACACTATTAATTATGTCTGATGTCCAATTATTTTATGTGTGGAATTGTGCAGTTTATGACAACTAACACAAAGCCCTGGCTTTGGTTTGTTAGCTTCAAGGGCTTAAATAGGGGGAGGGGTGTTGGGTGATAGCATATATTTTCTATGATAAAATAGAGCTCTCAAGTACATAAAAAATAAATATTACCAGCTTGAACAAAGACAAAAAATATTATTGTTCTATCCAATCAGATTAAGATCACCTGTATGCACACTTATTGCTGATGCTTTGTCCATTTTGTGCTTGTCAAAAATTATGTTTCCTCCAGCTGTAGTGACCTATCTTATACACTCAATCCAATTAGCTAATCATGTGTCAAAATTTTCCTGCTGTTTGCCTTTTGTGCACAAAGCGAAGTAGTCAAGCCTTTTTTACATGTGTATATAATGCTATGCTCCCAGGCAGTGTGTGCTGCAAGCTCAACCAATCAGCAGTCGCCATTTCTTTTTTATCTTTGCCGTTGATTCATGGAGTGTGTGACAAGATTTTTGTCATTTTAGTTGTTTTAACAGGTTTGGTTGTTTTGAAAGATTTGGTTGGAACTGTCTACCCACAGTATATAGTTCAGTCTATCTATTTTGGTTATTTGTTTGACGATTGTAGGCCAACTGACCACTGTAACAGCATATAAAGTTTCCTCCACACCTGGTATGCCATCTTTGTTTTGTAGTTGAAACTGCCCACCGAATTTTGGTGTGAAATGAGTTAAGTCTTCATGTAATAGAACCACATACTGTTTAACTGATTATGTAGTTGGAAGTCTTATTTTTCCCCACCTCTACCTGGGTCTACCCCTCATAGTTTAGGCAGTGAACTTATATGAAATATATGAAATATTAAAGAACGTCTGTACACTTGCAGAGTTTTAAAAGCCTTTTAACCATATAATTGAAACAGGACATGATTGACATCAACATTTCTGTTGTCCATAATGGAAGTATTTCATTTTAGAAATGTGATAGTCAGGGTTGATGGAACACAAATGAACTGTTTATTCCAAGTAAATATATTACCAAATAGGTCATACATTGGTGGCCATTCATCAGTAGCAAATGTTGACAAGGTTGAAAATCAGGAGTATAATCCATGTATATAGTTCTTGAATAGAATCATATAATGCAGAATACCAGATCCAAACAATAATATTGTGCTGTGGAAGAAAATCCAATATACAGTTTTGTACATTGTGTGCCATTAATAAGACCCCATTATATGACATATGGCGGCTGTTAACATCTTCTCTTGTAAATATACATGTACCAGTGAGTTTAACTTGAGATTGTTCTGCAAGTAGAGTGTAGTTCTGACAAAATTATCCGGCCATTATCCAGTACATTCCGATTGTTGTTTTCATCTATAAACAAAAATGATACTGATGTTAGAACTTAAGGCAAAATGATAGTGGTAGAACATGCAATAATACATAAGACAAATAGTAAGACAATCTAAAATGGCTTACCTGGTGTTCTTGTTATTGGCATTCAGTGGCAGGCATTAATAAGGTGGATGAAGGGGGGGGGGGGAGAACCACCTCCAAGTTCTTAATTTCTTAATAGTACAACCCAGGTTATATAGTTATATACTGTAAATACATACATGTACATTATTATGACTGGTTCCAAGTGTTACTATAAGTATTTATTCCTATTTGAAGTAAAATATTTGCTCTTCATGCAACTACTATTACTTTGCTTTAATGAAAGCAATTAATCAATGCACATACTGCTTTATGATCAGAGAAATATGTTTCCAATATGTGTGATTTAGCTTGTGATTCTGGTAAATTCGTTTCAATCAATCAATCAACTTTATTAATGAGGGTAAACGCATGACAGTGAAACTGATGAACCAGCGGACCTCCAAGCTGTCCACTGCTTTAATGGAAAACTTTTCCCCAGTTGCTGCATTATGAACTCTTTCATTAAATTCATGTACATTCTTGTTTTGTATGAACAAATGAAGCACATCCATTGGGTCATTGAGGCTATTTTCTTTTGTTAATCTTTCTTTGAGTTTAAAAATATCCTTGGTATGCTTGCCTTCTCTAAGTCTGTTTAATATCTCAGCAAATCTCTCTCTCTCTCTCTATAGGTGAAAAGTAGGGCATTTTAGTAACAATTCTTATCGATATTCAAATTTGATCGGTAATTGAGGGGGGAAATGGAGTTTTTTTTATAAAGATGAAGACTACTCTGATATTAAAGTCCTCTCAAAATTTGAGATTTTTTCAGTGAGATACAAAGTTACAGTGATGGAAAATGTAGCAGAGAGGTTACAAAAATTCCCTAGCAAGTGCTTAGGACTTCAAATGGAAAAAATTCCACATTTTCAGCCGTAAAGGCACAAAGCCCGGCGATCCATGCTAATGTTATATGTGTGGAATCGTATAAAGCATATAACTCTTAAATATTGACTATTCTATAAACCTATATTGGATATTTCATCTATATATTTTTTTATCCAAACATGTTTCGCATTGTCAAACAACGAAGAGAAGTAAAATTCCCGCTCATATATGCAGGTATGCTTGGCCACGAAGATTCCTACAACATAACACATTTCCAATTTTCCGATGGGTCTCAACGATAGGGGGGGCCATGGCCCCCCATTCCTAAATCAAGCATCTTGTGCATACTGTACATAAAAAAATTTGTTACTTTGATATACCTTTAGATACTGTAGATAGAAATGCTACGAACAGGAATATACTTTGTGACAGCGTAAACAGATAAAAAAATACGTGCTCATTGTGTTTCCACTCAATGAAACCTACACTTTGAAATAAAATAATTTAAAATATTAAATGCTTAACTGATTAAAATATTGCATACTGTAGAGTGTTACCTGTCTGTAGTGAATAAATTATTTACCCTGATGACATGAGGCGGTTACTGTATCCCTTTAAATTCTATCTTCTGTGTTATGATAGAATATACTTAAACTTCTCTAGTTTGGCCAGTTGCGTACCATTAGATTTGTAGTACTTAACTGTTTTAACTTGAGATTTAATTACTGCAAGCCAAATCATTCATGTCAGATTAAACTTAATATTAGAATTTGTATTACTATTCCTGATAACAAGTCCTAATCACTAATATGTATGATTTAATTTGTTATTGCTGCAGTCTAATATGTGCAGAGAGGGAGTTTTGAAGTAAATTTTATTTAGCGCATGGAATTGTGGTCGTGCACGCAAATTTTAAACTCGCTCAGTTCCATGTGCTTTTCGATTTTGAAGGACAGAGTCTTATGGCAATGAGTTGAAATGAGTTGTGCTTTACATGTAGGTGACTTGCATATCCAGCAAAGTAAGAACAGAATGATGGAACAACGCTTTCGTTTATAGCTTTCCAAATGCAAAATTATTTTGCGCACATGTATATATTTTTAACGCTTTTATATACACTACAAAAATATGCAAATTTCCTTGCGTGGCAGTGTCAAATTACTCATCGCAGTAAACATGGGTTTCATGTGCGAATTCCATGTGGAAGAACAATACATGGAAAATATTGATATTTTGAAATAGATGTTACAAAATTTTATGTCTTTCATGTTTCGTGATATATTTAGCTTGTCTCATCCTGCAAACTATGCTAGGGTATGCATCTATGGACAGCGTGCAAGCCACTGGGTCAATGCCAATAATTACCGTCTAGGCGTCTAGAATAATAATAGTCCCGCAGCATTCCCTACCTTGCAGGTACCCTAGTTTTCATTAATAAAAGTTTATAATGTAGTTAAACTGGTAAAAATATGTCTTCCTTATTTATTTTTACTATGCAGGTAAAAAGGAATTGTGAGAGTAAGCAAACATGGAGAGCTTCTTTAATTGTGATTTTGAATATGCAAAGAATGCAAGGAACGAACCGCACATATTGGCCCTGCTAGACAAAATTAAAGATCTAGTAAATGTAAGTAGAGCTTGCTCTGGAAGTGCTTTTGTTGTAGGGAACAATAATAAATAGTTTATATTTTAGTGAAGAGTTTTGTAGATGGAATTATTGTCGAGTGTAAATTTAGTGAGTGTGTTACAGTGAAGACAGTTATTTTATGTATTGCTCAGTAAAATGCCTACTTCATTTTTCTATTGTTTTCTATTGTTTTCTACTGATTCTACTGATATAAACATCAGTACGTATAAATATTGAATATGAAATATCACAGACCAGAGTAGGTAATTGTGTTGATCAATATAAAAAAAGAACAATCTAAGTCTAAGAGTTATGAGTAACTTTGTATGGATGCTATTTAGTGAAGCTTACCAGTATTCCACTGAGCAGAATTTTTCCCATGGAGCACAACAATTTTCCTTTGTATTTTTCCACTGGTTTCACTTTATTGCATCACCCACATGATACTGGTAAGCTTCTGCAGCTTTATTCATACCAAAAATTACACGAGTATAACGATGATGCCCTTTTTGTGTGACCGTTGTTGTGATCTCTCTAGATGTCTCATCAAGTTCCAGCTGGTGATATCCATATTTGAGATCTGGTTTTGAGAAAACTTTACTGCCATTTATTTCATGGAGAATATAATCCACTGTAGTGATAGGAAACTTCTCTCTCACAAAAGCTTTGTTCGCTTTCCGCATGTCCGTGCACAACCGTATCTCACCATTTGGTTTGGGTACCACAACAAGAGGGTTTGCCCACTTGGCTGGTCCTACCTTCTCTATGATGCCTTGAGCTTCCAAATCATCTAACTTCTTTTCAACTTTGGATTGCAGACCATAGGGAATCCTTTAATTTTCCAATTCCCGTAAAACACTTACTATATGTTGAAACAAAAAGCAGTTTTCTTTCCCTGTAAAGGTTTACCCTTACCTTCAATCACCATGAATTCTGCTTCTTTCACTTGAAACACGACATCAGCTATGAATTTTCCGGCTACTTTTAGAGATTTGGTAGAACCATATGAATAGATCTGTGTTGCTGTTTTCTGGGACGTAAATTTGATATGCTTCTTTTTAAGATCTTCCCAACAGAATTTGTCAATCACATTGCATGTAGAACCAGAATCAATAAGAAAATTGTATGATACCCCTCCAACTTCAACATCAATGAAACCCATATCTTTATCCGAATGATCATTGACAACAAAAGCATATTCGTTGTCTGGTCCTTTGGGTCCTTGATTTTCTTCCATGTAGTTAACTCTTCCTTTACCTACTTTCTGACTTCTATTTTTAGTTTTGCACACATTCGCAAAATGTCCCTTTTTGTGACACTTGTTGCACTCAGCAGACTTGGCTGGACATTTCGGTGATTTGGCATAGGGACCAGTTTTGCCACATCTGAAGCATTTATTCTCGTATGGTTGGAACTTGCTTTGAGACTTTTCTTTTCTTCTGCCACCAACAGAATTGACATTTTCTTTTTTGATTTGAATCGTTACATCGTCATTTATCTTGCTGGCTTGGAAATAAGAAACTTCATGAAGCTCTTTAAGTGTTAAAGCTTGTCCCTTCTCAAGCAATTTTCTTTGTAGTGCAACTGAACGACACTTATCGACAAATACATTCATCACACGATTCTCCATAATCACAGCTCGATGCTTTCTGTTTAAGCCTTGTAACAAAACTATGGTTTTGCATACATAAAAATATGCTTTCAAATATATATACAGGGAAATTTATCTATCTACAATAGATCAATCATTTTGTGAAATTTTGCCAAAAACACCACAACAATGTCGATGACAACAGTACAGTGTCTTAAAAAATTCTAATTTGTTTTATAGTCACTTGTGAATGAGATTGACAAAATTGTGAGTGATATTCAAGCTTTAATTGAATCTGGTAATGGGCAACAAAACTGCAATGATTTAGAACAGGTTAGTATTTCATACTACATTATTTTGTTACATATTATACTGTAGATACAGAGTTTTATTATCACATTCATTTGCATTGTAAGAATGTTATATGCAACGTTAAGTCAATATTGATAACGTTTGATCAATTTAATTTATGCATCCGAATAGAGGAGTGACGATTTTCCATGGACGGGGAGAGAAGCGCACCCCCGACGTTACAGCAATCTCACCTTTATACTAAATTACACTTATCAACCATAAAACAAAGTCAAGAAAATTTAAAACCTGACTGAAATCTGTTATCATTATACCATTAGTCTTCCATCCAATAATTCTGAAAAACCTCCTGTTCTGTATATATTTGGTACTATTCTGTAATAATTCTCACTATTTATTCTGTATGTACATGAAAACCAACTTCTAGTTGTTGAGGCTAGCATGTTTAAATAAAGTTTGTATGTATGTATATATGTATGTATGTATGTATGTATGTGTGTGTGTGTTCTACGGTTGACAAGTGCAATTACGTGTAAAAGGTACAGTGTAAGACCGCTCTAGCATCGCTGGCTACGTCTCTTTCTCCACTCGAAGAAAATCGTACCTAAAATAAATAACAAAACTTCGATTGATAGGGATGCAACTACCTGAAAAATACAAGGAGAACATCGACGTTTCGAGCGAAGGCCGTTCATCAGGAATTTTGCTACTAACTTCCTGACGAAGGGCCTTCGCTCGAAACGTCGAAGTTCTCCTTGTATTTTTCAGGTAGTTGCATTCCTATCAACCAAAGTTTTTGTTATTATTGGCACTACCTACACTAGCACAGACCGCCAAAAATAGGTACTTCACTATCTATTCTGACAAGGACGTTATAATCGTAGGAACCTCGGATCCCCTATCAATTGAGCAATAGCCTGTTGGGAAATCTGACATCTTGATTATTTTTACCTATTACCGTCATGGGTCATTCCATGGGTGGACCAAATTCCAGAGTAGTCTGAACCTAAAAAATTGCAATCTACACGAAAATGTCCCTTAGGAATGGCAATTCATGTATTAGCTAGACTGACCGGCAGGATTTTAGCAATTCGCCGAAAGCTTCCCAGAATAAGGGTCTTCATTTTGGTCAGCTGTCAGCCTTATACTTTGGAGATGTACCTCAGATAGTATTTCATGTAGGAGCCTGAATTTTTGCCTACCGACCTTATACAACTAGTACTACAACATATATTTTTGGGTTCAATTCGTGTATTTTAAATATATGTTATCTCGTATTAAAACCCATGCAACGCTATAAGCATGATACATGAACTCGAAGTGAATTTTAATTTACACTGCGTTAATAATAATTATGCACAATAAATAATTGAACAGCAGTTGCTCAAAGCCAATGAGATTTACATAATATTTAAAATTATTCATAATAAGACAAATTACTGGAAAATTTCATGAAACATTAAATGACTTTTTAAATAAAAATGCCCAATCTTGATGTTAAAAATTATCTTGCAAATTTTGGCCACCGGTTTTGATTTGGCACTTATAGATTAACAAAACAAGGCACAAATTCAACCTAAAACCTACATGAGAAAAGAGAAATAATGTAATTGTTCAGCAAAGGTAAAGCAACTTCAGGTGGTCTTCCACCCAGAACTTGAGAAAAAAATTAGAAATTAGCAAATTTTTGAAAGCTACATTTCTAGATTCCCTGATTTATAGGCTCTCGTTTGATGTATTGCTTACCCCCTAAATCTAAGTAGAAATGTAATATTTTGGCGATTTAGTGAAAGGATATGAGTTTTTTTCCTTGGAAACGGCCTTAGCAACGCGTTGTTGTCCTAAAATCCTGATTGGGTTGCTAGCTTTGAAGCGATTTATTTGCTTGCTTACCCCTCCCCCAGTTAGTTATTTGGTATGTGATTATATGCTGTTTACATGAAGTATAAGCCACGCAAACCGCGAGTTATTCTGCCGGCAGACAATCGAAGCTTTGAGCTTCACAAACACAACGACTAAAAATCTAAAGAAAAAGTTCTTCTTCATCGACTTTATTCTTGTTTTGTTACGATGGGGAGTAAGAAATCATCTGGATACCGCAGAAAGCGTAAGTTTTCTGGTAACCAGTTTGCAACCGCGGCAAAAATGCCGAAGATTCAAGATCAAAGTGAGACGAATCAGACGACGCCGAATACTTCTGCTTCTGCTCGAAACATTTCCGCAAACAATTCGACTGTACATGCTGAAACAAAAGGAGTGTTACTGGTTTTCGTTTAGTCGACCTCGAAATTTTAAAAGGCACACTTGAGCTCTTGCCGTGTTCAAATTGTTTACAATTTAGCCTTCAATTTCTCGAGGATCCACACAAGCGGATGGGATGTGCTTCCTATATCTCTACTTGAGGTGTTCCTCCTGTGAGTGGACAAGTGAATTCTACACTTCGAAACAGACTAATAACTTTTATGAAGTGAACGGAAGGATGGTGTATGCCATGAGATCTGTTGGTTGTGGACCTGCTGGAGCTAAGCGATTTTGTGGACTTATGAACATGCCACCACCACCAAGGCCTACTCCATATGCTTTGCACAATAAAGCTCTTCTCCAGAGTGCTAAGACTGTGTATAAAAAAACAGTACAAGATGCTTGTCAAGAAATTCATGACCTGAAGCAAACAGCGTCAAATGAAGTTGCGGATTGTGCAGTGTCTTGTGATGGGACTTGGCAGAGGAGAGGGTTTTCTTCGCTTAATGGTTGTGTTGGCACAATCTCCATGGATACGGGGAAAATTGTTGATGTTGAACCACTAAGCAAAGTGTGCCATACATGCAAAAAACTCAACAAGAAGCCACAGACATCTAAAACTGCATCTTTGAAAGCTGAGCATGAGCAAAAGTGCAAGATGCCCCTGCAATGGAACCAGAAGGTGCTTTGAGAATTTTTAACCGGTCGGTGGAGAGCAACCAGCTTCGTTATTCAGAGTTTTATGGTGATGGGGACAGCAAGAGTTATGCTGCTGTGAAGGATGTTTATGAGGAAGACAATGTAACTGTTACTAAAAAGGAATGTGTGGGACACGTGCAAAAAAGGGTTGGAACAGCGCTGCGAAAGTTGAAGAAGGAGAACAAAGGTTTAGGAGGAAAAGGTCGTTTGACGGATGCCATGATTGACAAGCTCCAAAACTACTATGGAATAGCCATTCGAACTAACTGTAAAGACATAGAATCCATGAAGAAAGCAATATATGCTGTTCTATGTCATTGTGCTTCATCTGAGAAAGATGACTATCATACCCACTGCCCAGAAGGCAAAGATAGCTGGTGCGGCTTTCAACGGGATAAGAGTAATGTCACAAAGGGGTACAAGCACGGTGCTGGCCTCCCTAAGCAAGTCATTGGTCATGTTAAACCAGTATTTGACAGACTAAGTGATCCCAGCCTGCTGCAAAGGTGCCTTGATGGCAAGACTCAAAACCAAAACGAGTCGTTTAATGCCATGATTTGGAATCGTGTCCCAAAAGAGGTGTTTGTTGGGTCTGAAGTGTTTTCGTTGGGTGCAGTGGCGTAGGAAGGGGGGGGGCACTGGGGGCACGTGCCCCCCCAACTTTCAAAGTGATAAGAAAAAGTGCCCTTTTTACAAGGAAAGTGCCCTTTTTTCATGCCTTACATTGGTATGCCTTTCTGAAAGATATGAGATTGTGCCGAAATGAATGTACTAAAACATTTTGTAGGATTCCAGCATTCACTAGCTTTTAAATGTTTTTTCGAGAAGCCCCGGCTTGCCGATTGCGAATTGCGACATTCACGTTAATAAAAATAGCACACATACCGGAAGTTTTCCCAACCGGAAATATCATGTCTTCTTGTTGCTAAGTTACCAAACCCAAAACTGATTTGAGAATAAATCAATAATTATACGCCATGCTTTCATATTTATAATATTTACATTTATATAATACTAACACGACTCTGCAGCGAAATTACTTTATTGATCGAGACGAGATGTAATACAAATTAATCTGCTAAAGATAGCACATTGGCGATTTGTTATTGTTATATCAGTGTTGAAGGTGAAAATGCCCGGAAAGAACGCTGCAAGAGATTACGGACAAAACAGCTAAACGAGACAGCATCCGGTATACCAAAACTCAGTACATTTGGTTTCGTGAAAACTCCGGGCAATTCGTCGAAGACCTAGGATTCGAATTATTCGACAACTAACCTTCATGCAGAAGATTTCAGTTCGCATTCACACGAATCAAATAGCCCTTCCCCTGATACTGTGAGAAATGCAGCAACCGAGAGGTTGACAAGCAATCTTGATGCACAAGATTCCAGTCTACATTCACATGAGTCAGACAGCTCCGATATTATTGAAAAACCACCTGACCTACCACTTACACATCACCAATCTACTTCTGCTGAAAAATTAGCATCAAACTTGTCCCAAGAAGTGATACAATCTGCTGAGTCAACTATAGTAGACAACGATTCTGAGACTGATATTTCTAAATCTCCATTTGTCATCACATCCGCAAGTCCTATAACCCGCAAGTCTACCTGCAGTCCAGATCCAAAAGTCAGCTCCACCAGTGGTAGTCAATTAGGTTGTGAGTCAATTTGCTGCACACAAAGTTCTCCGTACAAGCCAACTTCAAAAGAATTACAGAAAACTTCCGTTAAGCAGATCTGCAGCGATGGAAAAAATCGACAGTGTCCATCGTCCATTTTTTCAAAATATAGCTGGATAACGTACTGTTTGACGAGAGGTACTATAGCTTGTTTTTTCTGCAAAACAGGTGGCGAAAAACAGCTAAATTTATTCAGTTATCACAGCGAGAACGCGTTCTCTTCAGGGAACTTTAGTAATTGGAAGAAATGCCAAGAAAAGCTAGAGAAGCATCAAAATTCCCATTACCACCAAGAGTGTGTTGAGAAATGTTTGTTCTTGAAGAATGCAAACATGAACGTTGGTGTCCAGCTGGAAAAGCAATGTAAAGACGAGAAAGAATTTCACCGGTTCCTTTTTCTAAAACAGCTGAGTAGTCTAAAGTATCTTGTACGTCAAGGCCTTGCTATCCGTGGGCATGAATCAATGGAAAGTAACCTAATTCAAATGCTCAAGACAAGAGCGGAAGATGTTCCCGAGTTAAACCAATGGATTGAAGATAGACGATATATCAGCCCAGATATCATTAATGAACTCGTCGAAATGATGGGCAATGCCGTTTTGCATTCAATCTTGCAAGATATTAAAGAAAATTTAGGATTATTCGGACTGATTGCGGATGAATCCCGTGACATCAGTAACAAAGAGCAATTAACATGCATATTACGATGGGTGTCTTTGCCAGATTTGACAACTCATGAAGACTTTCTCGGAATGTATCTGATCGAGAAACCTGACGCTGAAACGATAAAAGTCGCACTGAAAGATATTTTGTTGCGATGTAATCTCAGGTTAAATGACTGTCGATGGCAAGCGTATGATGGGGCATCAACGATGAGTGGCCACCTAAGTGGAGTTGGGGCTCGAATACAGGCTGAAAACCCTGCAGCTCACCGTATTCACTGTGCAAATCACAGGTTAGACCTAGCGTTAAAATCGTGTACACATCAAAGTGAAGTTATTGATGATTCTTTGAGTTTCGTGCAGGATTTGGCTGTCTTTATTCGACGCTCACCGCTGAGAATGGCTACGAAAGTATTGCGAAAGAACTAGATCCTGATGAATCTGTTGATAGTCTTCATCTTTATGCCCAACTCGATGGACTGTAAGAACGAAATCAATCGCAGCAGTATTGAATAATTACCAGGCATTACATTCTACGTTGCTGAGTATTTCGAAAACGGCAAGTGAACGGGAAAAGCGTGACAAAGCAGCGGGACTTGCAACGAAAATGACCGAGTTTAAGACCTTGTTCGGTTTGCATTTTGCAATGAACCTTTTCTGTGTCTGTGAACAGCTCGCGACTACCATGCAAACCAAAGGAATCCTCGCACAGACTGTGATGGTTGGAGTGCGTGCTTTAAAGGACAACTTGCAGCTTCAGAGGATTCTTATAATGTCTTTTTTGATCAAACACAAGAGAAGGGAAATGCCCTTGGTATGGTAAAAGAGGCAGTTCTTCCTCGTCCAAGAAAAGTTCCTCGACGCCTACAGGATGGAGATGCTGAGGAACATCAGCATGACTCGGTAAAATCAATGTTTCGAGCTCAGTACTGTGAAGCAATTGACGCAATTCTTGCAGAACTGAATAGGCGATTTGATGAAAGGTCATATGCACCTCTTCAGCATATAGAAGATGTTATCCTAAATGCCGCTAACAGGGAGCCATGTGATATAAGCGATGATTTCAAGGGAACATACGACAAAGAAATCGATTTTGATCAAGTAACCACTGAGCTTAGATTTCTTCCTGGTATAATCAAGCAATGTTTACCAGAGGTTAGACGTGTGACAACAATGGATACCGTGATTTCAGCAGTGACCCAAGGGCAAAATGGTGCATTTATCGTACCGAATATTGTTCGTCTATTACAAATATACCTGCTGGCTCCGATGAGTGCCGCAACTGCTGAAAGGTCTTTTTCAGGTCAACGACGCATCAAAACGTACCTGAGGAGCACAATGACGCAGAAAAGATACAATAACCTACTTATGCTTAATATTCACAAAGAAAGAATAGATAGCGTTGATCTTAGAGAACTTGCTAAGGCATTTGCAGAAAAAAATGACAAAAGAATACGATTTTTTGGCAAATTCCACTGAACTAAATAACTGCTACAAACATTAATCTTCAAGCTTCACCCGATATAGATTTTATATGGTCAAAGTTATAACATATTCAAAGTTGCAACAGTTTTTGGTAAAGGTTCATGTTTAAATTTTAAAACTCGTTTATTATGTTGAAATTAAATAAAACGGCATACAACAGGCACCATGCGACACGTAATGGTAATACTGACAATTAAATTTATTATATTGATATTAAAATTATTATATTAAAAGGTAACAAAGCTTTATGAAAATGCTGAAAATTTGCTAATGTCTCAATGAATGTGGATTGCCTTATTAAAAAGGTACATGAAATACAGACACCCACTAAAGTCAGATTTTCAAAGACATGCATGAATTGCGCTGTTTAGCCGAAAATGAATTTACTTGAGGGTGCCCTTTTTGTATGAAAAAGTGCCTTGAAAGCCTGTGCCCCCCCCAACTTTAACTTGCTTCCTACGCCACTGGTTGGGTGTATATGATGCTGCTGCCCATTTCAACACTGGTGCATCTGCTGCAATTGAGCTTCTAAAGGATATGGGCCTTGCACCTGGCAAGTTTTGTACAGAAGAGTGCTTGAAATCTGACAGGCTGCGTATACGGAAAGCAAACTATAAATGTCACGAAAAAAATAAGATACGGCGCAGGTTAATACGGGGGGAAAAGAAGAAGAAAGGGGACAAATTAGCAGCAAAAGAAGGAGAAACATATGCATCAGGTGCATTTTGACTAAACTTAGTTATATTGACTTGGTAATGTTTTAATACTTGTATATTTCTTGATTTGTAGTCAATATATGTTCTCAGTCATCTTTATCGCTCGTTTTCTCAAAATAGCATTTTCGGCTATACAGAACTCTTTTAAAAATGATAACTTAAAAGCTATTTAATGGAATGACCTGAAATTTTTTATGTGGTAGGATAGGTATGTTTTCTTGTTCCTGAACCTAAATTTGTGGCTATTTTGTTAATAGTTCATAAATAACTGAATTTGATGCACCCTAATGCATTGAAAACATTGATATCTGCTGTTTTTTATGAAATAATTTATATATTGGAAGGATTTTTAGGTTCATCCCCTAGACTGGTCTATAGTGAGTACAGAAATAAGATTTATTTGTTTTTGTATCCCCTATTAACTTCTCTATAGTTTTTGAAAAAGGGATACTAAAATCGCTGTTGGGGGTCATTATCTTAGTTGCCATGGCAACATAAAGTTCAATACTTATGTTGTTCTGATCACTACACCAATACCTCTTTGGTTCATGCATTAGTAGTTCAATTGAAGCTATTTTATTGATAATTGAAATCAGGGTGGAAGACCACCTTCATCAAGACTTCTCATAATTGAAAACTACAGTATATTGCCCACATTAGCAACATGAAGCATAGGTTTTTTGTTGGTAAATTAGGTCATGCAAGAGATCTGTGATAAAAAGGCTTTTGTATACTTTTTTCTTATATAATTAAGTACCATACAATGATTGGTGGAATGAAAACTAACAAAGTAGTGCATGACGATGTACAGTAGCTAGCTAATAAATTATATTGACAGTAACCATGGATTTTGAGCCGTACAGGCTGATCAATTTTAAAGGCTTTGTATGCGAAGTAAATATACGTGAAAATACTGGCCACTAATGTAAATGTGAAGTAGATTGAATACGTGTTTTAAATAGATTGAATACGTAGTCGTAGATTGACGAATATGTGTTTTAATTCAATTAATACATGTGCATATTATATTGTGAATGTGACGAGTATATAGGAATATATTCGTATCATACAGAAGGTGAATCTACGTGACCTGTATCATATGCTTTTCTTTTACTCATATTATGTTCAAATGTATAACAGAGCACCACAGTAGTTTAAGTACTGTTTAATAAACAATCAGGAGTTATTTTATTATGTTTGAAATCACAGGTATAAAGCTACTTCACGTGACATTATGGTTGACATGATTTGGCAATAAGCTTATGAATTATTAATAAGTGTTTTTGAAAAACTGTTTTGCAATAGGCTGTTAGTGTTCAATATTTTACACAGACTGAATATTTTAACCAAAACAATGAATACTGAACAAAAATGTGGGGCAAGTAGCTTTTGGACTTCCATCGTTAAGTAATGGAACAAAGTTTAAGTATTTTAATATTAATTTGTTAAGTAAATTTTAATCTTTAAACGCTTAAACACTATGTATACTTAATAAGTTAGTATAATTAGTTAGTAATACGTAACTGTGTCTTTCCCAAAAACTTGTGTTTGATACGAATAGTTCTTTGTTGCATGCATGCACTTATGGATGTTTTTAACAAACAGGACACTATGTATTTGGGCTAATCTGAAAATTGTAAAGATAACTTAAGGAAAAATCAGTTTATAATTATATAATACAGATTGCAAAGTTGTTTTGGTCACAATGAATATTGAATTACTTATTAAACATTGAATTAAACCTTTGTGCATGTGTAAATTTAAATTGAAGTATAGAAAGTAATTTTGCGATAGATACTGACTCTGTTTTCCAATGGCTTGCAGTCAAGGTTGATACTACTCCATTTATATACTAAAAAACACAGTGTTTACGTGAAGATAATTTTACAATGAAAACTGCATTATGTTGTTAGTGGACCTGTTATGTACCTGCATAGAAATTAATTAATTGACATAAGCACACATTACCCAAAATGGTGATTTTCTGGCCTTAAAACCTGAATTGCTACCCCTTGGCGAAATTGTTGCACTCGTGATTGTTTTATTAATCAAATAGTAATATTCAATATTGTTCCTTTTAGGAAATTAATGAAGATATTGGAAGTGAAATTCTATTTAGTGAAAAGGATAGTAGTGACGAAAGTTGGGTTCCAACTGAGAAGGACAAATTAGAAGATTCAAAGAAAGGTGTAAAGCGTCCTTTAGACACGGCAATGAAACAGAAAAAGAAAATAAAACAGGTGGCGAAAAACAGCTAAATTTATTCAGTTATCACAGCGAGAACGTGTTCTCTTCAGGGAACTTTAGTAATTGGAAGAAATGCCAAGAAAAGCTAGAGAAGCATCAAAATTCCCATTACCACCAAGAGTGTGTTGAGAAATGTTTGTTCTTGAAGAATGCAAACATGAACGTTGGTGTCCAGCTGGAAAAGCAATGTAAAGACGAGAAAGAATTTCACCGGTTCCTTTTTCTAAAACAGCTGAGTAGTCTAAAGTATCTTGTACGTCAAGGCCTTGCTATCCGTGGGCATGAATCAATGGAAAGTAACCTAATTCAAATGCTCAAGACAAGAGCGGAAGATGTTCCCGAGTTAAACCAATGGATTGAAGATAGACGATATATCAGCCCAGATATCATTAATGAACTCGTCGAAATGATGGGCAATGCCGTTTTGCATTCAATCTTGCAAGATATTAAAGAAAATTTAGGATTATTCGGACTGATTGCGGATGAATCCCGTGACATCAGTAACAAAGAGCAATTAACATGCATATTACGATGGGTGTCTTTGCCAGATTTGACAACTCATGAAGACTTTCTCGGAATGTATCTGATCGAGAAACCTGACGCTGAAACGATAAAGTCGCACTGAAAGATATTTTGTTGCGATGTAATCTCAGGTTAAATGACTGTCGATGGCAAGCGTATGATGGGCATCAACGATGAGTGGCCACCTAAGTGGAGTTGGGGCTCGAATACAGGCTGAAAACCCTGCAGCTCACCGTATTCACTGTGCAAATCACAGGTTAGACCTAGCGTTAAAATCGTGTACACATCAAAGTGAAGTTATTGATGATTCTTTGAGTTTCGTGCAGGATTTGGCTGTCTTTATTCGACGCTCACCGCTGAGAATGGCTACGTACGAAAGTATTGCGAAAGAACTAGATCCTGATGAATCTGTTGATAGTCTTCATCTTTTATGCCCAACTCGATGGACTGTAAGAACGAAATCAATCGCAGCAGTATTGAATAATTACCAGGCATTACATTCTACGTTGCTGAGTATTTCGAAAACGGCAAGTGAACGGGAAAAGCGTGACAAAGCAGCGGGACTTGCAACGAAAATGACCGAGTTTAAGACCTTTTTCGGTTTGCATTTTGCAATGAACCTTTTCTGTGTCTGTGAACAGCTCGCGACTACCATGCAAACCAAAGGAATCCTCGCACAGACTGTGATGGTTGGAGGCGTGCTTTAAAGGACAACTTGCAGCTTCAGAGGGATTCTTATAATGTCTTTTTTGATCAAACACAAGAGAAGGGAAATGCCCTTGGTATGGTAAAAGAGGCAGTTCTTCCTCGTCCAAGAAAAGTTCCTCGACGCCTACAGGATGGAGATGCTGAGGAACATCAGCATGACTCGGTAAAATCAATGTTTCGAGCTCAGTACTGTGAAGCAATTGGCGCAATTCTTGCAGAACTGAATAGGCGATTTGATGAAAGGTCATATGCACCTCTTCAGCATATAGAAGATGTTATCCTAAATGCCGCTAACAGGGAGCCATGTGATATAAGCGATGATTTCAAGGGAACATACGACAAAGAAATCGATTTTGATCAAGTAACCACTGAGCTTAGATTTCTTCCTGGTATAATCAAGCAATGTTTACCAGAGGTTAGACGTGTGACAACAATGGATACCGTGATTTCAGCAGTGACCCAAGGGCAAAATGGTGCATTTATCGTACCGAATATTGTTCGTCTATTACAAATATACCTGCTGGCTCCGATGAGTGCCGCAACTGCTGAAAGGTCTTTTTCAGGTCAACGACGCATCAAAACGTACCTGAGGAGCACAATGACGCAGAAAAGATACAATAACCTACTTATGCTTAATATTCACAAAGAAAGAATAGATAGCGTTGATCTTAGAGAACTTGCTAAGGCATTTGCAGAAAAAAATGACAAAAGAATACGATTTTTTGGCAAATTCCACTGAACTAAATAACTGCTACAAACATTAATCTTCAAGCTTCACCCGATATAGATTTTATATGGTCAAAGTTATAACATATTCAAAGTTGCAACAGTTTTGGTAAAGGTTCATGTTTAAATTTTAAAACTCGTTTATTATGTTGAAATTAAATAAAACGGCATACAACAGGCACCATGCGACACGTAATGGTAATACTGACAATTAAATTTATTATATTGATATTAAAATTATTATATTAAAAGGTAACAAAGCTTTATGAAAATGCTGAAAATTTGCTAATGTCTCAATGAATGTGGATTGCCTTATTAAAAAGGTACATGAAATACAGACACCCACTAAAGTCAGATTTTCAAAGACATGCATGAATTGCGCTGTTTAGCCGAAAATGAATTTACTTGAGGGTGCCCTTTTTGTATGAAAAAGTGCCTTGAAAGCCTGTGCCCCCCCCAACTTTAACTTGCTTCCTACGCCACTGGTTGGGTGTATATGATGCTGCTGCCCATTTCAACACTGGTGCATCTGCTGCAATTGAGCTTCTAAAGGATATGGGCCTTGCACCTGGCAAGTTTTGTACAGAAGAGTGCTTGAAATCTGACAGGCTGCGTATACGGAAAGCAAACTATAAATGTCACGAAAAAAATAAGATACGGCGCAGGTTAATACGGGGGGAAAAGAAGAAGAAAGGGGACAAATTAGCAGCAAAAGAAGGAGAAACATATGCATCAGGTGCATTTTGACTAAACTTAGTTATATTGACTTGGTAATGTTTTAATACTTGTATACTTCTTGATTTGTAGTCAATATATGTTCTCAGTCATCTTTATCGCTTGTTTTCTCAAAATAGCATTTTCGGCTATACAGAACTCTTTTAAAAATGATAACTTAAAAGCTATTTAATGGAATGACCTGAAATTTTTTATGTGGTAGGATAGGTATGTTTTCTTGTTCCTGAACCTAAATTTGTGGCTATTTTGTTAATAGTTCATAAATAACTGAATTTGATGCACCCTAATGCATTGAAAACATTGATATCCGCTGTTTTTTATGAAATAATTTATATATTGGAAGGATTTTTAGGTTCATCCCCTAGACTGGTCTATAGTGAGTACAGAAATAAGATTTATTTGTTTTTGTATCCCCTATTAACTTCTCTATAGTTTTTGAAAAAGGGATACTAAAATCGCTGTTGGGGGTCATTATCTTAGTTGCCATGGCAACATAAAGTTCAATACTTATGTTGTTCTGATCACTACACCAATACCTCTTTGGTTCATGCATTAGTAGTTCAATTGAAGCTATTTTATTGATAATTGAAATCAGGGTGGAAGACCACCTTCATCAAGACTTCTCATAATTGAAAACTACAGTATATTGCCCACATTAGCAACATGAAGCATAGGTTTTTTGTTGGTAAATTAGGTCATGCAAGAGATCTGTGATAAAAAGGCTTTTGTATACTTTTTTCTTATATAATTAAGTACCATACAATGATTGGTGGAATGAAAACTAACAAAGTAGTGCATGACGATGTACAGTAGCTAGCTAATAAATTATATTGACAGTAACCATGGATTTTGAGCCGTACAGGCTGATCAATTTTAAAGGCTTTGTATGCGAAGTAAATATACGTGAAAATACTGGCCACTAATGTAAATGTGAAGTAGATTGAATACGTGTTTTAAATAGATTGAATACGTAGTCGTAGATTGACGAATATGTGTTTTAAATCAATTAATACATGTGCATATTATATTGTGAATGTGACGAGTATATAGGAATATATTCGTATCATACAGAAGGTGAATCTACGTGACCTGTATCATATGCTTTTCTTTTACTCATATTATGTTCAAATGTATAACAGAGCACCACAGTAGTTTAAGTACTGTTTAATAAACAATCAGGAGTTATTTTATTATGTTTGAAATCACAGGTATAAAGCTACTTCACGTGACATTATGGTTGACATGATTTGGCAATAAGCTTATGAATTATTAATAAGTGTTTTTGAAAAACTGTTTTGCAATAGGCTGTTAGTGTTCAATATTTTACACAGACTGAATATTTTAACCAAAACAATGAATACTGAACAAAAATGTGGGGCAAGTAGCTTTTGGACTTCCATCGTTAAGTAATGGAACAAAGTTTAAGTATTTTAATATTAATTTGTTAAGTAAATTTTAATCTTTAAACGCTTAAACACTATGTATACTTAATAAGTTAGTATAATTAGTTAGTAATACGTAACTGTGTCTTTCCCAAAAACTTGTGTTTGATACGAATAGTTCTTTGTTGCATGCATGCACTTATGGATGTTTTTAACAAACAGGACACTATGTATTTGGGCTAATCTGAAAATTGTAAAGATAACTTAAGGAAAAATCAGTTTATAATTATATAATACAGATTGCAAAGTTGTTTTGGTCACAATGAATATTGAATTACTTATTAAACATTGAATTAAACCTTTGTGCATGTGTAAATTTAAATTGAAGTATAGAAAGTAATTTTGCGATAGATACTGACTCTGTTTTCCAATGGCTTGCAGTCAAGGTTGATACTACTCCATTTATATACTAAAAAACACAGTGTTTACGTGAAGATAATTTTACAATGAAAACTGCATTATGTTGTTAGTGGACCTGTTATGTACCTGCATAGAAATTAATTAATTGACATAAGCACACATTACCCAAAATGGTGATTTTCTGGCCTTAAAACCTGAATTGCTACCCCTTGGCGAAATTGTTGCACTCGTGATTGTTTTATTAATCAAATAGTAATATTCAATATTGTTCCTTTTAGGAAATTAATGAAGATATTGGAAGTGAAATTCTATTTAGTGAAAAGGATAGTAGTGACGAAAGTTGGGTTCCAACTGAGAAGGACAAATTAGAAGATTCAAAGAAAGGTGTAAAGCGTCCTTTAGACACGGCAATGAAACAGAAAAAGAAAATAAAACAGGTGGCGAAAAACAGCTAAATTTATTCAGTTATCACAGCGAGAACGCGTTCTCTTCAGGGAACTTTAGTAATTGGAAGAAATGCCAAGAAAAGCTAGAGAAGCATCAAAATTCCCATTACCACCAAGAGTGTGTTGAGAAATGTTTGTTCTTGAAGAATGCAAACATGAACGTTGGTGTCCAGCTGGAAAAGCAATGTAAAGACGAGAAAGAATTTCACCGGTTCCTTTTTCTAAAACAGCTGAGTAGTCTAAAGTATCTTGTACGTCAAGGCCTTGCTATCCGTGGGCATGAATCAATGGAAAGTAACCTAATTCAAATGCTCAAGACAAGAGCGGAAGATGTTCCCGAGTTAAACCAATGGATTGAAGATAGACGATATATCAGCCCAGATATCATTAATGAACTCGTCGAAATGATGGGCAATGCCGTTTGCATTCAATCTTGCAAGATATTAAAGAAAATTTAGGATTATTCGGACTGATTGCGGATGAATCCCGTGACATCAGTAACAAAGAGCAATTAACATGCATATTACGATGGGTGTCTTTGCCAGATTTGACAACTCATGAAGACTTTCTCGGAATGTATCTGATCGAGAAACCTGACGCTGAAACGATAAAAGTCGCACTGAAAGATATTTTGTTGCGATGTAATCTCAGGTTAAATGACTGTCGATGGCAAGCGTATGATGGGGCATCAACGATGAGTGGCCACCTAAGTGGAGTTGGGGCTCGAATACAGGCTGAAAACCCTGCAGCTCACCGTATTCACTGTGCAAATCACAGGTTAGACCTAGCGTTAAAATCGTGTACACATCAAAGTGAAGTTATTGATGATTCTTTGAGTTTCGTGCAGGATTTGGCTGTCTTTATTCGACGCTCACCGCTGAGAATGGCTACGTACGAAAGTATTGCGAAAGAACTAGATCCTGATGAATCTGTTGATAGTCTTCATCTTTTATGCCCAACTCGATGGACTGTAAGAACGAAATCAATCGCAGCAGTATTGAATAATTACCAGGCATTACATTCTACGTTGCTGAGTATTTCGAAAACGGCAAGTGAACGGGAAAAGCGTGACAAAGCAGCGGGACTTGCAACGAAAATGACCGAGTTTAAGACCTTTTTCGGTTTGCATTTTGCAATGAACCTTTTCTGTGTCTGTGAACAGCTCGCGACTACCATGCAAACCAAAGGAATCCTCGCACAGACTGTGATGGTTGGAGTGCGTGCTTTAAAGGACAACTTGCAGCTTCAGAGGGATTCTTATAATGTCTTTTTTGATCAAACACAAGAGAAGGGAAATGCCCTTGGTATGGTAAAAGAGGCAGTTCTTCCTCGTCCAAGAAAAGTTCCTCGACGCCTACAGGATGGAGATGCTGAGGAACATCAGCATGACTCGGTAAAATCAATGTTTCGAGCTCAGTACTGTGAAGCAATTGACGCAATTCTTGCAGAACTGAATAGGCGATTTGATGAAAGGTCATATGCACCTCTTCAGCATATAGAAGATGTTATCCTAAATGCCGCTAACAGGGAGCCATGTGATATAAGCGATGATTTCAAGGGAACATACGACAAAGAAATCGATTTTGATCAAGTAACCACTGAGCTTAGATTTCTTCCTGGTATAATCAAGCAATGTTTACCAGAGGTTAGACGTGTGACAACAATGGATACCGTGATTTCAGCAGTGACCCAAGGGCAAAATGGTGCATTTATCGAACCGAATATTGTTCGTCTATTACAAATATACCTGCTGGCTCCGATGAGTGCCGCAACTGCTGAAAGGTCTTTTTCAGGTCAACGACGCATCAAAACGTACCTGAGGAGCACAATGACGCAGAAAAGATACAATAACCTACTTATGCTTAATATTCACAAAGAAAGAATAGATAGCGTTGATCTTAGAGAACTTGCTAAGGCATTTGCAGAAAAAAATGACAAAAGAATACGATTTTTTGGCAAATTCCACTGAACTAAATAACTGCTACAAACATTAATCTTCAAGCTTCACCCGATATAGATTTTATATGGTCAAAGTTATAACATATTCAAAGTTGCAACAGTTTTTGGTAAAGGTTCATGTTTAAATTTTAAAACTCGTTTATTATGTTGAAATTAAATAAAACGGCATACAACAGGCACCATGCGACACGTAATGGTAATACTGACAATTAAATTTATTATATTGATATTAAAATTATTATATTAAAAGGTAACAAAGCTTTATGAAAATGCTGAAAATTTGCTAATGTCTCAATGAATGTGGATTGCCTTATTAAAAGGTACATGAAATACAGACACCCACTAAAGTCAGATTTTCAAAGACATGCATGAATTGCGCTGTTTAGCCGAAAATGAATTTACTTGAGGGTGCCCTTTTTGTATGAAAAAGTGCCTTGAAAGCCTGTGCCCCCCCCAACTTTAACTTGCTTCCTACGCCACTGGTTGGGTGTATATGATGCTGCTGCCCATTTCAACACTGGTGCATCTGCTGCAATTGAGCTTCTAAAGGATATGGGCCTTGCACCTGGCAAGTTTTGTACAGAAGAGTGCTTGAAATCTGACAGGCTGCGTATACGGAAAGCAAACTATAAATGTCACGAAAAAAATAAGATATACGGCGCAGGTTAATACGGGGGGGAAAGAAGAAGAAAGGGGACAAATTAGCAGCAAAAGAAGGAGAAACATATGCATCAGGTGCATTTTGACTAAACTTAGTTATATTGACTTGGTAATGTTTTAATACTTGTATACTTCTTGATTTGTAGTCAATATATGTTCTCAGTCATCTTTATCGCTCGTTTTCTCAAAATAGCATTTTCGGCTATACAGAACTCTTTTAAAAATGATAACTTAAAAGCTATTTAATGGAATGACCTGAAATTTTTTATGTGGTAGGATAGGTATGTTTTCTTGTTCCTGAACCTAAATTTGTGGCTATTTTGTTAATAGTTCATAAATAACTGAATTTGATGCACCCTAATGCATTGAAAACATTGATATCTGCTGTTTTTTATGAAATAATTTATATATTGGAAGGATTTTTAGGTTCATCCCCTAGACTGGTCTATAGTGAGTACAGAAATAAGATTTATTTGTTTTTGTATCCCCTATTAACTTCTCTATAGTTTTGAAAAAGGGATACTAAAATCGCTGTTGGGGGTCATTATCTTAGTTGCCATGGCAACATAAAGTTCAATACTTATGTTGTTCTGATCACTACACCAATACCTCTTTGGTTCATGCATTAGTAGTTCAATTGAAGCTATTTTATTGATAATTGAAATCAGGGTGGAAGACCACCTTCATCAAGACTTCTCATAATTGAAAACTACAGTATATTGCCCACATTAGCAACATGAAGCATAGGTTTTTGTTGGTAAATTAGGTCATGCAAGAGATCTGTGATAAAAGGCTTTGTATACTTTTTTCTTATATAATTAAGTACCATACAATGATTGGTGGAATGAAAACTAACAAAGTAGTGCATGACGATGTACAGTAGCTAGCTAATAAATTATATTGACAGTAACCATGGATTTTGAGCCGTACAGGCTGATCAATTTTAAAGGCTTTGTATGCGAAGTAAATATATACGTGAAAATACTGGCCACTAATGTAAATGTGAAGTAGATTGAATACGTGTTTTAAATAGATTGAATACGTAGTCGTAGATTGACGAATATGTGTTTTAATTCAATTAATACATGTGCATATTATATTGTGAATGTGAGTATATAGGAATATATTCGTATCATACAGAAGGTGAATCTACGTGACCTGTATCATATGCTTTTCTTTTACTCATATTATGTTCAAATGTATAACAGAGCACCACAGTAGTTTAAGTACTGTTTAATAAACAATCAGGAGTTATTTTATTATGTTTGAAATCACAGGTATAAAGCTACTTCACGTGACATTATGGTTGACATGATTTGGCAATAAGCTTATGAATTATTAATAAGTGTTTTTGAAAAACTGTTTTGCACTAGGCTGTTAGTGTTCAATATTTTACACAGACTGAATATTTTAACCAAAACAATGAATACTGAACAAAAATGTGGGCAAGTAGCTTTTGGACTTCCATCGTTAAGTAATGGAACAAAGTTTAAGTATTTTAATATTAATTTGTTAAGTAAATTTTAATCTTTAAACGCTTAAACACTATGTATACTTAATAAGTTAGTATAATTAGTTAGTAATACGTAACTGTGTCTTTCCCAAAACTTGTGTTTGATACGAATAGTTCTTTGTTGCATGCATGCACTTATGGATGTTTTTAACAAACAGGACACTATGTATTTGGGCTAATCTGAAAATTGTAAAGATAACTTAAGGAAAAATCAGTTTATAATTATATAATACAGATTGCAAAGTTGTTTTGGTCACAATGAATATTGAATTACTTATTAAACATTGAATTAAACCTTTGTGCATGTGTAAATTTAAATTGAAGTATAGAAAGTAATTTTATGATAGATACTGACTCTGTTTTCCAATGGCTTGCAGTCAAGGTTGATACTACTCCATTTATATACTAAAAAACACAGTGTTTACGTGAAGATAATTTTACAATGAAAACTGCATTATGTTGTTAGTGGACCTGTTATGTACCTGCATAGAAATTAATTAATTGACATAAGCACACATTACCCAAAATGGTGATTTTCTGGCCTTAAAACCTGAATTGCTACCCCTTGGCGAAATTGTTGCACTCGTGATTGTTTTATTAATCAAATAGTAATATTCAATATTGTTCCTTTTAGGAAATTAATGAAGATATTGGAAGTGAAATTCTATTTAGTGAAAAGGATAGTAGTGACGAAAGTTGGGTTCCAACTGAGAAGGACAAATTAGAAGATTCAAAGAAAGGTGTAAAGCGTCCTTTAGACACGGCAATGAAACAGAAAAAGAAAATTAAACTGTCTGATGTATCAAAAGATGACGGAGCAATAACCAAAGAAGGGCAACCTGATAAAAGTCTACCAGAAAACCAAGAAAATATATCTGAGAGAAGGAAGATTTCCTGCCCTTTATTTTCATGCAAGGCTAAAGTTGTCCATATTCCCAGACACATGCGCAACGTCCATCACTGGACCAAAGAGGCAGCATCCAAAGTATTGTCCAAGTTCAACATACGCAAACGTAAAGATAAAGAAACTAAAAAGAAAGATTATCATTCCCGCCGTCATTGTCCACTGAGTAACTGCCATTCCGTTGTCAAGCGTTTACCTGCCCACTTGCAGAAGGTCCATAAATTAGATAAATCCTCTGAAGAATATTGTGATGCCTTGGAAAATGGCAATGTTGTTTCCGACTATAAGCATCCCACGATACATTGGCAAGAAGAACGATTGAAGACGAAAGAATGGAAAGGAAGAGGTGATAGCAGACCGATTGGATTAAAGGAATATGCAACATTTAATGAGGAAGAGAAGGAAGATAAAGAACTCCACTGGGATGAACGTACAAACACTGACAGTGATTTTGATGATGACAGCGACGATGATGATGAAATCTTGAGCGAGAATAAAAATGAAATCCCATCAAGAGTGGGGATGCCCACTCTACTAGTCGACTTTGAGGACTGGTTGCGATCACCAGACGGAGGAAAAAGAGACGAAAAACTGTAAAACAGCATAGCGCTCAGTTGTTTGGGATGTTGAAGGCAATTGACAATGAAGAAGATGTCAAGTCGTTGTTGGATGTGAAGCTTGTCCGTCTTGTATTCCTGAAAAGCTACGTCAAAAATAAAAACTACGAAGCTGGGACCATCAAATCATATTTAATGAGTGTTCGTCATTTCTACTCATTTCTTATATCGGACAGGCCAAACAGTATCGAGTTCAACGTTGACGAAGTGAATGCTGCCCGAGAAAAAGTAAAAATGTGGTCTGTGTCATATAAAAGAGAATCAAACATGCGAAAATGGCAAAAACTCGAAGAGGATACGATGAATCGTTTGACTCCAGCAAATATTCGGAGCTTTGAGAAAAGTGAGACGGCCAGAGAAGCGATAAAAATCATTGGGGAACATTCAGACACCACGCGAACAACATCAGTTACCCAGCAAAGTTATACTTTGGTGTGAGATTTTCTATTTACCCAAATATTCACAGACAATGCTAATCGTCCTGGAGTTTTAGCTGGCATGACCATCCAAGAATACAAAAGAATGACAAAACTAGATGAACACTATGTAATAACAGTGATGAAACATAAAACTGCACATGTTCATGGTCCAGCTCGCATAGTTTTGAACTCTAAATTAAAATCTTGGCTGTCTATATTTGTTGATGTTATGCGACCTCAAATTGCGAGTGCTACAACTGGAAATGTATTCCTGTCATGGAATGGGAAAGAAATTAAATCTGGCCATATTACGAAGGCTGTTCAGTCTGTATTAAAAAAAGGTGGAATGGATGTAAAGGTCACGTCAACATCTTTTCGCAAAGCTGCAGTGACAAAAGTGCTCTGCTAACCCAGCGCTCAGCGGAAAACTGGCTCGCCATATGGCCCACAGCGAAGCCACAGCTAAACAATATTACTTATTGGCTGAAAAGTCTAAGGAGTCGGTCGAGGCATCCAAGAAGCTTGGGGAGCTTATGAGATGAGATGATGGCAAAGAAGAAAGCGAATCTGGGAGCACTCAGGAAAAGGCTGAATATCCACCTGAAGGTAAAGGAAACAAGGAGTCGGTCGAGGCATCCAAGAAGTTTGGGGAGCATATGAGATGCGATGATGGCAAAGAAGAAAGCGAATCTGGGAGTACTCAGGAAAAGGCTGAATATCCACCCGAAGGTAAAGGAAACAAGGAGTCGGTCGAGGCATCCAAGAAGTTTGGGGAGCATATGAGATGCGATGATGGCAAAGAAGAAAGCGAATCTGGGAGCACTCAGGAAAAGGCTGAATATCCACCCGAAGGTAAAGGAAAAAAAAAAGTCCCATGGAACGAAAAAGATTTGGAAAGAATTAAAAAAGTTTTTGAGGAAGAAATCGCTGCCAAAACGATAACAATGGATCTTGTCCGTGATGGTATTGAAATAAATGAAGAACTTCGTGGCATGTCACCACGACGAGTATACGACAAGTTAAAAAAAGAAGTGAATAAAGAATCATCATCTTCCGAAGCCGTGCTGGAACTGCCACAAGGCTGCGATTCGTTAGAAGATAAGCTTTCAAGATTTGATTCTACTCATGACAGTACTAACCTTGATGACAAACTGTCCACCAGCATAATTGACCCAAGTATACATGAAAGAAACAGCAGCTTTACAAACAATGAAGTCAGTATTCTAAACGAACTATTTGGAGACATGATTACAAAAAATAAAAAGATTTGTCGGATTGAAATCGAAAAGCGATGTTCAGCAAGCAAAGGACAAAAACTCATAAATAAAATATCGGTCACACAAGTCCTCAATCGCATCAAATACGAAAGACGAAAGAAAAGACTTGCTTCACAGTAAGACTTCATGGTTTTAGAGAATAATACATGGATGTGCAGAAATACGAAATTTATTTCGAGTGCTGAACATGATATCTCACGAGTGAGCAAAGCGAACGAGATGTCATGTTCTCAAATTCATGAATAATTCATTATCTAATTACCCAGTCCAACCATTGGATTTTTCAAATAGTATTTAAAAACAAGAATTTCCAAGCATCCGTGTATTAATCTGATTATTATATTAACCTGATAGTTGGGGCAATCTGATCATTATCCTTTTTAGTACGAATATACTGTGAGAAATAACACAACTGAAAAACTACCAAAATACTTCAGCAAAACTAAGATAGAAAATAACTTATCAGTAAATTAAAAGAATTTGCTGATAAGCAAACACTCCTTTCTGTTTAGAATGCTAATATGTTCGCCCATATTTCGACTACATTTGTAAAAGGTGGGATGTGTTTGGTAAAACACAAGCCAAACGGCTCCAATTATTAGAGCTGCTCGAATTATGAATATCACTTTTTATTAATTTTACTGAATTAACTGACCTGAGTGAGCCAGAAATTGAGAGTCAATGGTTTCTAATCAAAATGGAACGTTTACCACGAGGAATCAACTCTATTTTATTGGGAACAGTTTATCATCCTCCTCAGAGCGATGAGCATGTTCTTCGAATGCATATTGTAAGAAACTATATACTTTATGTTATATTTCAAGTTGGGTTCTTGTAAAACCGGTCAAACAGGTTATTATTACGGGGGGAAAACTGTTGTTGTTGACTTTGAAAAACAGGACTATTGATTTATAAGTGTATTTTCATAATATTAAAAGACAAAACTAAAGTAATGTTTAGTTATCATATTATATTTTAACGAAAATATAACACATATCTTCAAATGTTTAGATTCTTTACTTGCCACCTATCCTAATTCTGCCATGTCTGTCCTTGGTGATTTCAATCAATTCAAGCCAGGTAATCTCTGCAACTCTTTTAGATTGAAGAAACTGGTTACCAAGCCCACCAGGGAAAGTAATATCCTTGACCAAGCTTTTTCAACTCTATCACCTTACTACGATGCCATCATCCTGCCTCCTATTGGTCAATCCGATCATTCTAGCATCTTGCTACAACCTATTTCGACACATGCTCCAAGTCTACCAACCACACGATTGCAAAAGCGTGATTATCGAGCTCCTAACAAACTAAAGTTGATCTCTCGTCTGAATACTGTTAACTGGACACCACTCCTGCAGCTGAATTCATGTGACGAACAACTGGATTCTTTCCAGATGGAATCAAACTGTTGTCTGGACTTTCTAATCCTCCCCCGTTAACAAGCTTAGCCGTAAATGGCACTGTTTTGAACGACTTCGATCTTGCTGTCGCTATTAACGAATACTTTTGCAGTGTTGCTGCTGACATACCACAACTAAACTTTACTCCCATACCTGTTTCCAACATTCCTGATGAGTACATCATTACCCGTGATGCCGTAGAACTTGCTTTGGTGGCTGTCCAAGATCGCAAGTCTGTAGGACCTGGCGAGATTCCCAATTGGCTCTGCGCCACAACTATTAGCATCCCTGTGTATTCCATGTTTAACTCTTCTATTAGAGAAGGTTGTGTCCCCGAGCTGTGGAAATGTGCGGATGTCCTACCGTTGAGGAAGATCTCTAGACCGAAGTCTATCGATATGGACCTTAGACCTATATCTCTAACTGCAGTGTTGAGCAAAACTCTTGAGTCTTTTGTTTTCAACTGGCTTGCACCTATTGTTATGCCATACATCGACCCTTTCCAGTTTGATAGTGTGACAAAGTCTTCAACCACTCACGCCCTCGTGCATTTAGTCCACTACTGGCTCTCTGCCCTGGAAACGCCTAACACCATTATCCGAACCTGCTTCATCGATTTTTCCAAAGCGTTTGATCGAATTGATCATAACATTCTGATGCGTAAGTTACAGCTTCTCAATGTTCCACCGGTTCTATTAAACTGGTATTCAAGTTTTCTTCAAGGCAGACAGCAGCGTGTCAAATTAAAAACTTGTAAATCTGATTGGAAAGAAATAAAAGCTGGAGTTCCGCAAGGTACCAAACTTGGTCCTCTGTTCTTTCTTATAATGGTCAATGATCTGTCCAGCGAATTGCCTTTGTACAAGTATGTTGACGATTGTGCAATCTCTGAAGTTGTTAGAGTATGTGAACCGGATCTACCAAAATTACAGCAAGAACTTGACAATGTGACCCAGTGGTCAAGTGCGAACAACATGAAGTTGAACGTAAAAAAAACTAAAGATTTCACTGTGTCATTTTTTATCAATCAACCCCCGGTGCAACCCTTGTTTGTCAATAACCAACCCCTGGAGGCTGTTAATACCATCAAGCTCCTGGGGGTAAATTTGACCTCCGATCTTAAGTGGACCACACACATCAGGCACATATCCTCTAAAGCAAGCAAACGTCTGTATGCTTTAAGGATATTAAGAAGAAATGGTGTCCAACCAAGTGATCTTAGGACAGTATATTGTAGTTTTATTAGACCTGTCTTGGAATATGCGTGTCCAGTCTGGCATACCTCGTTACCAAAGTTCCTGACTGATGAATTAGAGCACATTCAGAGACGTGCGTTCAAAATTATTGTCCCCCACTTGTCCTACTCTGAAAGCCTCAAAGACCTAAATTTGCCCACTCTCGAGGAGAGAAGGGAATTGTTATGCAGATCTTTTTACAAAAACAATTATAGTGACACTTCGAGTAAAATTTTTAATCTATTACCTGAACCTTTACATCACCAGTACAATCTTAGACATTCCCGATCTATCTCACTTTTTAAAACCCGAACTAAACGCTATAATGATAGTCTTTTGCCATATTGCGTATGCAAATGGAACTCTTTTTAATCTTTTAGGCTTCTATTGATTAATATATCAACTTGTAAATTAGTAATCCTACGTTATAGTAATTAGTATTACCAGCGTATCTATAATCTGTATATACGTATTTTGCTCTACTATTTTTAAACTATGTAAACTTGTGTTTTTCAGTTCGTTTTTGAACTGCCATTCAAGTATTTTAATAAATCTAATCTAATAAATATAGAGGACCTTGTGAGACGATATCATGAAATTTGGATATTAAACTTTGCACTGGTTCACTCTCAGAACGTTTTTGTTTAATTAATTCATTCATATACTGTTTATTCTTTTGCTTAGATGCAGCACTCATTGTTGAGGGCTGGAAACTCTCATTACCCCGTTTTTGTTTCATATATTCATTCAAGTAACTTTTTTTCTTTTGCTTAGACGCAGCACTCTGTGTCAAGGGCTGGAAACTCTCACTATCCCGTTTTTTTTTCATATATTCATTCATGTACTGTTTTTTCTTTTGCTTAGATGCATAACTCGGTGTTGAGGGCTGAAAAGCCTCACTATCCCGTTTTTGTTTCATATTCATTCATGTACTGGCTTTTCTTTTGCTTAGATGCAGCACTGGGTGTTGAGGGCTGAAAACTCTCACTATCTCGTTTTCTTTTATGTATTCTCTCATGTACTGTGTTTTCAGTTGCTTAGACTGAGACCGTACTGTGTTTTCAGTTGCTTAGACTGAGACCTCTGTGTTGACTGTTCAGGATTCACAGTCACATTTTTTTTTCTGTTACTAATAGTTTGATTAATACTTATCTTAACATTTTTACTAGTATCTAATTGTTGTGGAGAATTTGACTGATTATGACAGAGACCCGACATTGAAGAACATGGCAACGTTGATACATAATGATACTCATCAATGTGACCCAAATATACATTGCTTAGTTGCTGTGTTGATAATACTGGTTGTATTATACTGTATTCGCGAAACCCTTCATGTGTCTCGGCAATAATAATTTTTAACTTAAGCTGGTCAGCTACAGCTTGTATAATCATAGCATCACCCCATGTCCCTTGCATAGACATATTATTAAGGTATTCTAACCAAGAGTTTTCAGTATTACTTTCAATGAATCTCTCAGGATTATCTCTCATATATGCAATACCAGCTGCTCTAACGTCTAAGTGTTGTTCAGGGTTACCATATAACTGATGTGACACAGCTCGAAAGAAACAGTCACCATCACCACCAACATCAAATGGTCTTAACCGAAAGCATCTTAACCTTTGCCCTAACACTACATTTGATGGCAGCCTAGTTAGACTGTTGTTTTGGACAGGACCAGGATTTAATTCAATATCGCTTGACAACAATAGTTTCTTTTGAGATATGTGATATTGTTGATTAGCAAAATTGTAATTACCAGCTATGCATTCATTGTATAAAATATTACATGAAGAGCATTTTGTTGTTTCAATATTTTTGTGAACTAAATGAATAGATGGTTTAAAATACCTGAATGAGTTGAGAAAGATATGTTGCATATGCACAAATTGAAAACAATATTGCTTGTAATTTCTAGCTAACTTGTTTAAAATAGATGACTTAGGGGCATTTCTTACAAAATAATGCTTCAAAAATGGTCTATTTTTTCTCTTTCTCAAAGCTAATATAATCCCCTTTAAAGGTAACCTAGAAGGTTCACGGTCTCTACATCGTTTAACATTTGGTTGTTTAATCAATTTCCGTACAGAAGACCTGTACCTATGCACACAATTATCTGAATTTATACACATAATATAGCTATTGTGGACACATGTTAAATGTGCCATGTTGTACTTCTTTTGCTGGTGAATTACATCAGATTTTGTGAATTGTTTCAGAAGAGATTGATATTTTGATCTCCGAAGAGATTGATTTGATCTCCGAAGAGATTGATTTGATCTCCGAAGAGACTGATTTGATCTCCGAAGAGACTGATTTGATCTCCAAAGAGACTGATTTGATCTCCGAAGAGACTGATTTGATCTCCGAAGAGACTGATTTGGTCTCCGAAGAGACTGATTTGGTCTCCGAAGAGACTGATTTGATCTCCGAAGAGACTGATTTGATCTCTGACAAGACTGATTTGGTCTCCGAAGAGACTGATTTGGTCTCCGAAGAGACTGATTTGGTCTCCGAAGAGACTGATTTGATCTCCAAAGAGACTGATTTGGTCTCCGAAGAGACTGATTTGGTCTTCGAAGAGGTTGACGTCTTCTCCGAATAGGTCTGCTTGCCCTCCAAATAAGTTTATTATTTGCTTTACAAAAAATGGCGAACACTACATGAGGAGGCAGTGCTTCCACTTTCAAAGTTGTAATTTCCATATTTGACAGCAAACATTTCCATAAATTTCCCAAAAATTCGCAAATGATATCCCTAAGTATCACAATTTACCCCACAATAACCTATATTTCCCCTGACATCCCAACATCTGAAAATTCCATATAATATTATAGGTGATTTGTCCTTGAAAATAGGATTAAACGTGATATTTAGCATATTCTTTTGGACTTTTAACACTCAGTATTCAATATATTTAATTGGTATTATTTGCTGAAAACTGAAATTTGCATAGAATTTCCATGTGATATGGAATATTTCATGGAATTGGAAAAGACCTGATTTTAGTTCAAAAATGCCATAAAATATGGAAATTTCCATGAAAGTGGAAATCCTGCGAGGAGGTCAAGCAAATTCGGAAATTGCCGAAATCATTCCGACGGCAAAATCGGAAATTGTCGCCATCTTTCGGACAAACAAAGATTTGGAGTACTCTGATTGGCTGTATGTTCCAATATATCGCTCGTTTGGGCGGAAGTAAGATTTCGCATATCAATAAGCTTCAGTTATCTATCAATAGCACAACCTCATACCAGGGCCTGCCTTCCCGATTTTTAGTGTAATTGGTTTATTAGTTTACGAGGGCATCAATGGTCACACCAGCTGTAACCACACTATCATTGCACACTAACCTGTCCTGTACTCGGTCCTATATGGGAAGCTTGATACGTCTGTATGGGAAGATTGATATTCATGTCAACCATATAACATTTATCTTATGGTGATTAAATCATTATAGCACCACACATAAACATAGTTTAGTCCATAGCGACTTAACGCTCTAAAGAACGACTTGTTCATCTATTCATTCACAATTTTTAACACAGGACAGAATAATTTAAAGGAAGGCATTTCGGCGAAACAAGCATCGTTGTCGCAATAAGCATTGTTGTCGCGCAAATACGCTCTGCATGAGCTGTGAAAACTCGTTACATTTTAAGCCTTTTTAGGGCTATTTCGGCATTGGAAGTGAAATGCGATTCACATGACCAAGTCCAATCTCGTCCCCAGCCCAATGGTCTAGTCGGAACATATATTGTACTTTATATGTCAAAATGGAACTATACTGTAGCGATATAGCCTATATAGGGCACATATTAGAATATATAATGACCTGTACCCTATTCCCCCCCGATCGCACTACCTAATACCGATAAACTTGGTACTAGTGCCATTTTTATGTATGATTCTAACTTATTTTGATACATGCGTGCCGTGCGCAAAATTGAGAATAGTCATACATATATATATATATATATATATAGTCAAATCTGCAGACATGCATGTTTCGCCGTTCAACGGCTCGTCAGTGCAGCTTGTAACGCAGTCTAGATGCGAATGACTTCGTATTTATACACCATACTCTTGCCCTCACCAAGCGCATGTGGTACAATACTCAGACACATGCGCATCCAGACATGCGTGAAGTGTCTTGGGGCCAGAGTGCTCAAACGACCACAAGGGAAGTGAGCTTTTGCATTATAGCTTATTAGCCACCAATTAACCTCACAGAGTGCTCAACAACATATATATATATATATATATATATATATAGATTTTCGCTTACCTCAAAACTTGTCTGCAACAGGCTGTTTCATCTGTAAAAGAATCATCAGGCAGTTTTCTGATTCTTTTACAGATGAAACAGCCTGTTGCAGACAAGTTTTGAGGTAAGCGAAAATCTATAATTTGCTCTAACTATATGTTGTCGAGCACTCTTTGCGTTTCGTAGACCTAAACTTACACGTATATATATATATATATATATATAGATGTTATATCTATAGCACCGATTAACTCAAAGGCTATATATATCAAGCCTATAAATATAGTACCATTTTTAGTGCAAACTTTGAAGTATTGTGATGGTGGGAAAAATTCAAACGAGTCATACATAGTGTAAACTTTCAGGGGGGTGTTTACGATTGTTTGTATTTGTACAGAGCCTATAAAACTATAGAGATTTCTTTTTTTTTTAACTACAGCCACACAAGTTATCACTTCGTTCCATCGTTTTATGGAATGTTGGACAAAATATAATCAATTATAGATTTAATCGTGACAATTTTACCTTCTGAGACAGGCATTTGGACGTATTATAAAGGATTACTTGCCCCCCGTACCAAGATTTTTCTTCAGAGCGTATGCGTTATTGCTGTATCACAAGGTATAATGGCGGACGTATAGGCGTGTGTTGTACATAACACGACAAACACGTTGTTTTAGCTGCAGTGATAAACGATTTTATGTTTTAAAATTATGATTAATAAAATACGTTTTAGCGCTAGGCTATTTTAGTTCTGAATTATATTTAAGACCCGAGAGAGGTAAGTATATTAAATCAACTTGCGTGTACAATTTGTCCCGAATTTGTACACATCAAATAGTTACTGTCATTGTTTCTGGCGTATCATTTTATAGTTAATGGAAGTTGCTATAGCGTGAACTGCACAGCTTTAAATTTGCAGCACGACGAATTAATATAAAATATCTAAAGTGAGTAAAGTACATGTCTTATTGGCATTGTCGTTTGCAATATATCTTGACCGCTTCGCTTTCTCAACAGCATCATGTACAAGCGCTAGCAGCTGGTAGATTTCGTCGCTTTTGACCTATATATATATATATCTACACACAATAAGCGTCAGATTTCGGTGATTACAGATCTGCACGCTGCCTAGTATTAAACTACAGTAGAATATTTATATATATATATTTTTTAACGCGTGTTTACTTTTAATAGCCAGCCACATCATGCATTGACATTGTGATTGTTTAGCGAGCGTGAGTAATTTGATACAAGGCTGTAAGCTATATTATTATTTGGACGTTGCTCTCCAAAATGTTTAATATTTCGCTTTATTTTTATTGCATGCATTTTTTGTCAATGAATTCATAAACTACTTGTGCTTCCTTACATTTTGAAATAGCATTTGGTTAGTTTTGTTATATAAAATAAACAGCCCCTAAATTTGCCTTGTCAATTGGATTTATACAGCAGACTTGCCATGTGCAAATTAGTTGACCACATGTAATTTATGCTGTCTAAAGTCTAAATTAGTTCTACAGTTCTGCTTAAATTGGTTTAGATTCAATACCAGTATATCATGTGGCCTGAATTTCAGACACTCACCCATTGAAGCCATTGCAAAAATGGAGAAGTGAATTCTATATGAAATCATTCCAAGCCTGTCTATATGATGATTAATCATATGCCAGTCAAACGTATTTGGTGTTTTTATTTGTGTTTATATACCTTGTTGGGCCTTAGCTAAAGCTGTGTCAAATTTTCTGTCGCAAATGTTTTGATGAGACAACATATAGTTGCTGCCTTGCCAGTCAAAATTTTGCTTTGTGAACAGCAGTATATATATGTTGTGTGATCAGAAAACTTTTGTATGTGACATTTTTTCTTGGGCTAACCGATGTCTGTTTCTCTGCAAATACAGTTGCTACATGCAATCAAAAATCTGGGCAAATTTCCCATTAAAATTGCCATAGAAAAATTGTTGTGTTGGCAGGGCTTAAGATCATGCGTTGCTATATAATGTCCTCAATCACCCCTTTATGGCTTTAGTAAGATAAACTGGACACTGACACTGTTAATGTATATGTTTTTAAAGCTATGCAGTTCACGCTATAGCAACTTCCATTAACTATAAAATGATATGCCAGAAACAATGACAGTAACTATTTGATGTGTACAAATTGTATACGCAAGTTGATTTAATAGACTTAGGCTACCTCTCTCGGGTCTTTGTCGTAATTTGAAATATAATTTAGAACTAAAATAGCCTAGCGCTAAAACGTATTTTATTAATCATAATTTTAAAACATAAAATCGTTTATCACTGCAGCTAAAATAACGTGTTTGCCGTGTTATGTACGACACGCGCCTTGGACAGTATCTTACCTGATGGAGTGATGGTATAGATATCAAATATACTGATAAAAAGTAGAAATTAAACCTGATTACAAATATTAAAAGGGGAAATAAAGCTAAATACGCTATTTCTGTAATCGTGATGTAGGATTAAACAAAATGTATTTGGCTGTCTACCGCAGTTTTGACATATACTTCCGTTCAACCATGCAGTGTTTGCTGACTTTATATAATAGCTAATTATATATTTTCATTTCAACAGTTTTATGAACCGCCGCAACATGCATGCACAGCAATTACGCATGTACAGACCACGTTTGTCCCCCAGCTAGTCGATATAATATGATCTAGGGACTAGGTTTTTCCCTTTGAAAGTGAAACTTTGCACTATCCTTGGATCACTAGTTATCTTTAATGCGTACCGTAAATATTTTTATATATATAGACTAAACAAATTTGACAAAGCATCCTTATTACTACTTAGTTTTGTACTCAATGTCGATTTATGTATGGAATGTCGTATTCGATCTATGGTCTGCGCGAATTTAAGTAGGACAAGGTATCAATTTTGTGCCATTTTTATCTATGATTTTAATGCGTGCCGTGCACAAAATTCAGAATAGTCATACGTAATAATATATAGTATTGAAATAGCACTGATTTAACCCAAAGGCATAAATTTAGTATTATTTATGGTCAATGACGGATGCGTTCCCATGAGAAATTAAGCACTTTAATATTAGTCATGTGTGAAAACGGTGAAACGCTTTGCAATCGATATTATTAAAACGTGAACTGATTGGTTGTATTTGCGAAACAATCATGTGACGTGTAGGTATAAATTCAGTCGTTCAGTCAGTCGTTGTTAGTTGTTACTGTAGGTGCGCAGAAATTGCTAACTTCTTCACGATTACTGAATATGAATCCATTAAATTGCTACGTGCACAGCGTAAGCCCGGTAAAACGAAGCCAGAATAACTGCCAATACTTCGACATGAAACTGCAGACAAAGGATGAGATGGTCCGAGCAGTTTGCTTCTCACTGGAGAAGCACAAGACTCTCAAAGCAAAAGAAGAAAGTTGCCAACCATGCAAAATCGACAACTACACGTTGAAGCAAAGCCTCTTTTCGGAAGCTAAAGACGTGGTGTTCAACAAGCGCACACGGATTGCGGACGGTAAATGCAATTTCGACCATGTGGCAAGATCGGACGTAGCGAAAGTCCAAGTAAAAGATCTGGACGTAATTAAAAGTAACGAGCTCGTAGAGATCGAGGGGAAAGTAACATTCCTCGGAATACCACAAGAAGTGATGATTGTGGGTAAAGAAATGGTCAAGCAAAATGCCATTTTCTCAGACGGCAGTGGCTCGATCATTCTAGCGATATGGGAGGAGCTCACCAAGACGATTAGCGATGGCGGATGCTACAAGCTGGGTAACCTCCGTTTAAAGCGCGACGAAGATGCGAAAGGCAAGTGCTTGTCGACCAGAAAGGAGACTGTGGTTGCTCCCAGTGACCCAGAGAAATTCATAGATGTGGACATCGACAGATCCATTGCCTCATCATTCCTGACCACCCTGGAGGCAGCCACGATTGACGCAGTTGAATTCCTGACCGCATTCCTCGCATGTATAACATGCGGTAAGAAAATCCTTCCACTGGAAGAAGAATCTAACCCCATTCCGCCATTAGTCAGTTGCCCACACTGTAAGAGTCGGCAGAAAACCACTAAATGTCATCGTCGGATAAGCGCTAAGGTTTCGTTGTCTGGTGCTGATGGATCACATGTAACACTGACATTTTTTGAAGAAATTCTTCAGCGGTTCCTTGCAATCTACAACGCTAGCATGCCTGAATCTCCACCTGTACTTTCTTCTTCATTAAATGAGGCTAGTGACGCGTTGCTGCTACTCGGCGCAGTGGAACTAACATACAACAACGAGAAGTTAGTTGTTGACTTTAATGCTATAGAGTAAAAGTTTTGAAATTTTACTATTGCAAAAACTTATCAATATTTATATTCAGTAATCAAGAGACAGCGATTTAGTGACTGTATATATTGAACACTTTTTATATTAGGGTTAGTTAAGCTGATGCAGTAGAGTGTTTCAATCGTGCATATTGACAATTTTTATAAGCAGGTATGAAACACTCACCTGCATTAGTTTTAGAGTAAAATGTAAATATTGTAAGCAGTAAGGTTTGAAATTTTTGAAAATATATTTTTATTTAAACATGCATTCAACTTGTCTATAGATTTCAAACTTGTGGGAGGGGCCGAGGTGGTGCGCCTCGAGGGAGGGAGGATGCCCCTGGAGGGAGGGGGATGCCCCTGGAGCCTCCTAAAGTATTTTAATACTGAATGTCAAGTAAACAAAAGTAAACTTGGTGTGAGGTGATGTTGGCTATGGCAATATCAAATAAAGATCACGCACTATTGTCGATTTGACCTAAATAGTGTTGAGAATAGAAATGGCATGATTTTAATATTTTTATGAGCAAACTTCGTCTAAATAAACGTTCGATGTTCAAATGACATTGATATATAGCAGGCCATTTGGTAAATTGGCAAATCATTTTCAGCGAAATGCAAACATTTAGCAAATTAATAAGTGTATGCATTAACTTAGCATTAATTAGCCTTCTCCGCAGGTAGCTCTGTGGACAACGGTGCGTCAAGAGATTGGGAGCTAGTAATGAGGGGAGGAGAAGGGGCATGGCAGTAACAAAACTTTGGTTGTAATTGTATTTCTGACTTGCGTCAATTATCTCCCACGACCCCTTGTTATCCTCTCCCCCTCTTGCTCTATAAAATATTGCCACAGTTGCCCAACCATGGTCTATATAATATGATTTTCTATCCCTACCCCATACATTTGAGAGTAAGAGATTGATATTTAACCCATTAACTGGCAGTACCCTACCATTATCAAGTAAATCATCTGGCATTATAAAATACTAAAATAGGGTGCATCTGGGCACATTGCCAGTTAATGGGTTAAAAGAATATATTTTTAGAAATATCACAAAAATATATATCATACACAGTAGAACAAGGTTATATTAATTGTTAACTAGGGTTGACGACTTACAGTGCCATTATGTCAGACAGTTGTACTTTATTATTTAAAACTTTAAAGTTAACACATACATAACCAACTTTCTGCCTATAAATCAACTTTTTCAAAACAAAAATTACATTCTGGTTCTCGTGGTTTGGGGGAGCACAATTTCAATTTTATTTCCGGTTGGGGCCGGGTCCCCCCAGACCCCCCCCCCAGCTACAGGCCTGGGATGGAGAAATGTAAATGAACTATTTATTCCACATGGATGTGTTAGCAAATAGGTCATATTATTGAAGTCTATTCATCAGTAGCAAATGTTAACTATGTTGAAACTCAGGAGTATAATTTGACACATGTATATAGTCTGTGAATAGAATGTATAAACAGCTTATCAGATCCATATATTGGCTAGAATTGACTAGTCGAAGCTGCAGTGTTCCGTGTTTGTTTGTTCACGCTACAATACAAATATGAGAGTGATGTGTAACGTACAGACAAATGATTGCTTGAAAAGACATTAAATATATTAATATAAGGATTATAAGCGATTTGGTAATTTAGATGAGAATTTGCCTATGGATATGAATTTCTATTATGAAATTATAAGTATGTGATTGTGACACCGTCTGCAATAAATGTCATGCCAACAGGAGTATTTGCAGATACAAAAATCATAAAAATTATGCCTAATATTTAAATTACATGTAAGGCTAAGAACTATCTATTTTGGCTATTTGTTTGATGATTGTAGACCAACTGACCGCTGTATAAAGTTTCCTCCACACCTGGTACGTCATCTTTGTTTTGTTGTTGAAACTGCCCACTGAATTTTGGTGTGAAATCAGTTAAGGTGGCTCGATACAGTTTTCAAAAAATCCCAAGTGTACAACAGTTTGACATTTCTAAACTTTGTATTTCTAAATTATGTAAATGCGCATTTTTAGCTCATTGCTTCTCTTTGCAATTTTATTGTTTTATCGTCGTCTCTTAGTTTATACTATAAAAGCGCGTACATGCAGCTGCGTACGTCGTAGTTTCACCGTTTTTCCACTTGGAAAAACATTTCCTTCTGCAAGAAAATTTTAGTGGAAGTTTTGTAGGAAAAGAAGGAAATATAACTGTTATTATGGAAGCACTGTTAAGTCATATGGCGGTGTTTGGCGCCAAAAAATTCGAAGATGAAATCGCCAAGACAACAAAAGGTATTAACACTTCTTTCCCAATTATATTATATTATATTAATATTCATGATATGTAGATGTTTATTACATTGCATGTGTATTTCTGATAGAGATAGAATGGATTATATTTCTCGTAAACAATTAAAATGATGCAAATAGTATTTTCCGGCCGAGATTAAATACTGTATTACTGTATTTATTAGTAGATTCTCATTCATTAACATTGTAGCATGGATAGTTAAAAATATCTTTTATTATTGGTGATTGTAGTGCGAATATATAGTTCATGGACATGGGAATTCTCAAATTTTTCATTATCTTCCTTTTAGATATAGTTAATGGAACAACCCACAAAGAAACAAAAACGGTGAACAAAGTATTCAGCTGAGTATCACAAAGAGTATCCATTCATTAAAGCATGCTCTTCCTCTACAAAAGATCATTTATACAAGTTTTATTGCTCTTCATGTAACGTCAATATTTCATGTGCACCCGGTGGAATTACTGATGTTAGGGATCATATCGCTACAAACAACCACAAAATTGCTCATAGAAATTGCCAAAGTAAGTTTAGAAGCATACATATTGCCGGTGACTGTCATTTTCAATTCCTTATAGTTATAACCTTGTCATATTTCTGATTATAAAATATTACAGAGCAACTATTCTGTTATTTAATAATATGATCTTAATAATAATTTGGAGGGATATTTTTGCTTTACCAATTCAAAATGTATTTGTATTTGATTAAGGTTGGTTTTATTTTTCTATCCAGGAAACCTACGAGTTGATCAACTGTTTCAAAAAAAGAAAAGTGATACAGATGTTGACCCAACAATTGCAGCTGAGACCAAAATGGTTATGTTACTCATCCAACATAACACATTTTTTAATATCTCAGACCATTTGTGTCCACTAATCAGAAACGAATTTAGGGGAAGCGAAGTTGCTCAATTGTTCAGCTGCAGCAGAACAAAAACTGCAGCCATTGTTAACTGCCTGGGAGAGAATTTCTTCAGCGAACTGAAATCAGATATGCAAAGTATGCCATACAGCCTTATGTTAGATGCTAGTAATGACAATGGCATTCAGAAAATGTTTCCCATCACGGTCCGAATTTTCGACTAAACTTTCAGTAGGATTATGACAAAGTTTCTGGACATGAATTTATTAGAGGGAAGAGATGCCTCTACAGCTGATGTGATGTTCGAAAGTGTTGACAGTTTGCTAACTAAAAACGACATTCGGTGGGATTACTGCATGGCAATCGGTCTAGATAACACCAACGTTAATATTGGTGAACATAATTCCATCAAGACACGCACTAAGGAGAAAAACGAGGACATCGTTATCGCTGGTTGTCCCTGCCACATCCTCCATAATGCATCTGCTAAAGCTGCAATGGCTTTTTCGGAAGTTACTAGCTTTGACGTTGAAGACCATTGCGTCAATGTTTTCTATTGGTTTGACAAATCTAGCAAGAGGAAAAGCGTTCTGAAAGAGTACTATCAATTCTGCGATACCGAGTATGAAGAGGTTATAAAGTTCATTTCAACACGTTGGTTGTGTTTAGAGCTTTGCATTAATCGCGAGCTAAAGAAGTACGAAGGTCTGAAGTCGTACTTTCTCTCTGAAGATTTTACAGACGCACGATTTAAACGACTTCGCCGTAGCTATGACAATCCAATAATCGAAGTTTATCTCCTTTTTTACCAAGCTTCGCTCCCTTGTTTCACCAATTTCAACAAGTATCTCCAGAGAGAAGATCCAGTTGTTTATCAACTGCACGATAAACAGCAGCGTTTTATGCAAAAACTGGCATCCAAATTCGTCAAACCAGACATCATCCAAGAACTGCGATCGGGAAACCAATCACTTGCAGATCTAGACATTCGTCTTGAAAACCAGAAAGATGACATGAGTTTGGGAATCGGTCCACTCACTCGCAACATGCTTAAACGTCTGTTAGATGAAGGGGATATTGACCAACCCAACGTTGATCAGTTTTTTGATGCGGTACGAGCCTTTTTCGTAAAAGCCTACAAGTACTGTAGCTTCCACTTGATAATATATTTATGAAGCATTGCATCTTTGTTGATTTTAAAAGACGTGCCGAAGTTTCCTTTGCTCTCGTCGAGCAAACAGTCACTTGTTTCAAACGAATCCACGAAATGCTAATATCAGATCCATCGTTGCTAGATGAAGTGGAAGAGGAGTTTATGGATTATCAAGCAATGGCCTGGCCTACTGTCAGCGCAATTAAAATATTGTACTGAACACAATGCAAATTCGGGATGATTTTCTTCAAAGTGCGATAGGACAGGAGACATGTTGGACTAACATTACAATATATCTAAGTGTAGTTTGATGGCTTCAGTTCATGAAAAAGGCTGAGTTTTGTCTGGACTTTGTTAGTTTTTCCCATCTCTGAGGATGGTTCGAAATTAAATTGTCTGGACTTACTAACAAAGAGTCATTCGCATCCCTGCGTAGATGAAATACGTTAATTTTTTGTGTTACAAGTTGTTAATCACAATGAAAACCAACTTGGTTTACAATACATTTTTAAACTTTGATATAATATAAGTTTTCAATTAAATCCAATTTGATTTGGCTTATTTGAGGAGAGGGTGGGGGGGCAATACGTTGTGTCATCAATCGCTGCTGTATTAAAATGTCCCGGTTTTATAATTCACAAGGTTGGAATGTCTGCATACACATCCTAAATTCACTCTAGAACAGCCTATTGCTTCGTGTAGTTGGAAAAGAAGCATGGTGACCCCCAAATTTTTTTTGTGCATTATTTTATTTTCAACATAAACTAACAATAAACGAAATATAAAAAATTCTGTAATGCCAATTTTGTTAAAAAGGCAATAAAATTTTTTTTGCCATTACAGAATTTGTTTATTTCTGGTATAATGAAAGACTTTTGCATTGCAATACAGCATGCAAAATTTGAACATAGGTCACCAGACAAAATAATGAGATATAGGCATTTGTTTTTCAAAAATTGAATTTTCTAATCATCAGCAATGACATGCAACACGCTATACAACACACGCAATGGTGCAAGATGTCGTGAGCAACTCGCCATGTCAGGTTATTTTGGAATTTTTTCGTTTATTCCTGTGCACAGGAATGATCACGCTGGTTTCTTCTGTACGACTATTGCATAAGGGTTATATGAGGATTAGTATAGAGATTATTTAAAATCAATAAGTAATATTCAATCATCGTATCAACATGTTTTGACACTCGATATAATGTTGAAAAATATCAAGATAAAATTCAAACTAAAAAAAACAAAAAACGAAAGTTCAAAGCATACTTGAAAAATGCAAAATACATTTCAAACCTCAAAGGATATACATGAAAACTGAAGGCAAGTACTTGTAACTTATTAACCGTATTAACTTTCTATTTATTACGAAACTCCCAAATACGAAGTTGAAGCGCTCTTAATACTAAGTCAAAGCGCAACTTAAAATACACAGGAAATGGAAGTTAATTTTGCATAGAACATAGAGCAGCATGTTGAAAGCGGAAGTCAAAGTTTGCAGAAGTGGCGGGAAGCTAGCACATTTTATTAGGAGCTTGTGAATGTAGGGGATTTTTTGAAATACATGGTAATTTTATGCAAATAATTAATGGAAGATAATCAGATCACAGATATCGTAAGGCACATTGTTTCATCTATGCAAAATCTGCCGGATACACAAACAAATCTAACTCGACATGGTGGGACAAGTATGAATGGTAGGAGTATCAATAATTAAATATCCGGGGATCAAGAGCGTAATAACCATTCAATCCCTGTGGAACAAGAGCTTGGAGGGGCAGAAGTGAGTGTTCAGCCACCTCCAAGAATTGGAAGTGGACGTTCTGTACCATATTCAACAAGGAATAAGAAAGGGAAGGGAAAGAACAACGCTCAAATGAAGATGAGGGACAAGCTACTCTTAAGGATCTATTGGGAAAATTAAGACCTCTTCCTGGCGCACCAATGTGACTGACAGTGAACCGATCATCCATTCTTACAGACAGCATCTCGATGTTTAAGCAAAACTTTGATTTCACGAAGCCTCTTAAAATCTCTTTTGAAGGGGAACCTGCCATCGATGGAGGGGGACCAAAACGATATTTTTTTTACTATTCTTTTAAGGGAGCTTTTAATTTTAAAAGCATTAACATAACATCTTTTATCCATGATAGAGCGATGAGGTTAGTACAAGATCGTGAAGTGTTTTAAATTTGCGAAAATTCACGTTCGTTCAGGTTGTCCGCCATATATTTCTATACAAATTTGTATCAGTGATATATTATTCGCATATAGAATGTGGCTTCACTTTTGCCATCTATAGAAGCCATATCCAGGGGAGGGGTTCTTGACGCTTGAAGAATTAGAAGTACAACAGACAGAACAAGCTGCGGCATTGCCTAATGTAGATAATTTAACTGTTTGCAAATGCCGCGGCCGTTGTTTAAAAGAAACGCTTAGTGCCGAAGCTTGAATATGTTTTGCTCGAGTACGAGTCATGGCGAAGACTGTGGTTCTACTTGTATGAAAAACAAAAGGGCCCAAGAGAGCGATAGCGACAATACGGTAAGAACTTTTACATTTTTTCCTCTATTAATGAAAATTTGGCACATGAATATAAAACAGGCAGGACTTTTCAGGCAGGACGTACAATTCATTTACATATGTAAACTCGAGTGCAAGACAAACCTTTCATGTCAAATTCATGTCTACTTCCGATCTGCATTAAGTTTTCGTCAATAGAACGGGCCTTACACGAAGGACTATATTTGCTATGATATTATAATTTCTATAAAGCACATACATGAATTTGGTACAAGACGTATTAATGATTTTATAATTTCACTTCATGATAGTTGATAATACTTGATATTAGTAGTGTTAATAACTTCTGCTTGATCAGCTCATCAGCGGGCAGAAGTGTCAGCAGGTCTTCAACAGTATACTTCTAGCTTGGATATCACAACTGCCTAATAAATTAACTTGTATACCATTGGAAAATTTGGCCCTTTGCTCATGTATTCTCTCTTGTTGTTTTAGGATTCTGATATTTCTGTCCAAGACAGAGATCGAGAGAACGGATGATAGTGAAGGAAGCGAGAAAAGGCAGACTAGAGGGAGAGGTAAAGGTCGGGGAAGAGGAAAAAGTGGAGGTGGGCAAAATACAAGAGGAGGAGTTGCACAAGACAACTAGTTGGTAAGCAAACTAGTTGTTATAAACCTCATTATAATTTGCTTTCAAAATTTTAATTTGACTCTGGTTCATATATGCAGCCTATACATACTGTATGTATGCATACATCAAATTGCCTACACACAGCAAGTTTCAAGTGTTTGCATGCATATCTTTTCTAAACTTGAATTTATCAATTTTTGTCCTCTTTTACCTGGCTTAAATCAGGGTTATAATTTGATGACAGTAACAGCAGTTAAAATTGTTGCTAAAATAACAACAATTGGTTGTCTTCTATGAAGCATAGACTTTTTATTACAAAAATTGGCATGCAAACAAATACCGTTATTAACAATCTTCCTATACGATATATAATTTATCTGTTCATATTGATCAACCCCTAAAATGTACAGTGTATTCAACCATCATTGTGGTATATTCACCCATTAAGGTGCAAGAATCTCCCCTTGATGAGTAAAATTGTCTGGCATTAGACAGAGTAGGATAACAAACTCGGGTACATGTTACCCTATTTGGTTAATAACCCATTAAAAAGCTGCAAGGAGGCGAACTGTTTTCGTTTGCTCTAATTAATGCCAGACAATTTTACTCAGCAATAAGTGTCTTGTGAATTAATTAGCTAACTATCTGCTAATGTTCTTAACCTATTAAGTACAATTTGCCCTACTTCATTCTTTTGCCCTACTTCATTCTTTTGCCCTACTTCATTCTTTTACCCTTTCTCATGCCAGAGTTCATATTTCACCTATTTGTGATTGATTTACCAATGATACCCGTATCGCCTTTTCTGAACCTAGTGGAAGATATGAATGTTCTTGTCTTATGTAGGGTTGGCCTTGGAATTACTACGTAGACAGCCAGCCACATTTGCTGATATAGAAAATGGAGAACTGGCAGGAGGGAATGGAGCTCTGGAACCAAACCCTAATCCTGATAATACTCCTCAGTGGTGCAACTGTGGTCACTGTATAGCAATGCCCACTCAGGAGGAGAATAAATACTGTGCCAGAAAATTATAATTTGATTCTAAAGGTCATCCACACTTATCAACATTTTCATAAGCGTGCAGAGCATACTCTCCCCTTTTCGACCCCCTACCTCCCTCTCAGAGTGTACTCTTAAATGCTGAAGGTCAAGAATGATGATCACGGCCAAATATTAGCATGTATATTGTATACAATCTAGACTTTATGCCATAACAAAGTTAACCAGAGATAGACTCTGCTAAACACTAGCAAACAATAATGTCCAGTTTTATTTTTTGAAGAATAATTTTCTTGCCAAAAATAGCTGTAAATGACCTGGAAATATTGCCGTGCATTCAAAGCCATTATTGACATTTTAAAAAGCATACATTGGTATAACCCCCTCCTCCCCCCACCCAGCATATGCTCGACTGTACGTTTGTGAAAATATTGATCCATTACATAGTACTTAATTAATACCTGTACTTACTGTACCGCATGATCAAGCAAACTGAGAAAAATGGGTTAACTGGCATTCTGCCATTCAAGAAATGTACTCAATTCCCGATACAAGATATATGAAAGGAAAACACCAAATAAATTAGATTCACTGATGTTTAACTCATAACTGACACTGATTTGTCAGGTGGATTCCTCGAACTGATATGTTTTTGTATATCCATTCAAAACTAAATACATTTTCAAATGGAGTTTGTCTTTTCTGGCAACTGCAAAAATATGCATACCAAGTTTCTACAGCACACAATTTTGCAGCTATTTCACCATGGTTGGCATGCACATGTTAGCAATATAAATACCAAACTACTGTGAGTGTGGTTTATAGAGGTTCGTACTATTAATACACAGAAATCATAATTTGTTAAACTTTGTATATTGAATGGATAGACCCAAGTTTCTAATAAAAAACCCCCGGGATTGCCCCCCGGGCAACACTCCAAGGATTTGTACATTTTTTTAAAGCTCGTTGCAAATTCCAGCCCCCAGGTATTTGAAAATTAACAATTCTCAACCCCCGGGCAAAGGTGAAAAACTAATGCAAGGACTTTAACATAAAAAAACAGATACTTTCAACAGAAAATCAAGGTGCTTTCTCAGCAGCCCTTCTTCTATTGACAACAATCTTTTTGATATGCTACATATCCAACATTTGATGGGGTTTTGCCTGTCACTGCAAATAATGTGTGCACAGGACTACAGAATAGTTAATCTCATCCCGTGTCTGCAATCCTATGTGGCTATTGACCAGACCCCAGATCTCGCACATTCCCGGCCTAAACCCCCAGGACAAAATCATCAAACCAATTCCCGGGCCCTGGAATATGATTTGCCGGGGGGGGAGGTAACAACAAGAATTGATCCATGCATAAATTACAAAGCAATTTTACCTTTTGTTGTTGATAGGGGAAAGTGTGTAACGATAGGATAATAAAAGATCTAAAATGTAAAGATAGGATAAAATGTAAAGATAGGATATAAAGATCTAAAATGAAGACACTTGTAAGTTAAAATGATGAAGATGCATTGGCATACAGTAATCACACAGCAGACATCATTATCTACACCATTTTAGAAACATTTCATTACTGGTGTGTGAGTGAATGAATAATATATGAAATAGCTATCAGTATGTAAGCTGGGGAATTGCTTTGATCACAGCCTTAATTTTTAATATTGTGTTGACATATTAAATACAACACTCTTCATCGGTGGCTAAATCTTGTTTGAGGGTGACCTGCATCATAGAAAATGTACAGTTTGATCATGAAAATGTTACAAATCCTATGGGCTAATGTGGTGGGTCGTTACGGGGAAATATATAGCCACTTGTTAGTAATTTATACATACCTTGAACTAGAAAACTTAGCTTCATCAGCCTGGGTTTCCACATCGCTGAAAAGATGCAATAGTACAATACCCGTGTAAATAGCAATATTAATGTAATAGCTTTTAAATGTCAAAACTCTAAACTTGTTATGTATAAGCAAAATTCTTACCACAAAGCCTGTGTGGATTCCGTAGCGTCAAAGTGATCAAGCAGCATTTCGGCAACTTCTGTGTCTGAATTCAAGGCATGTTTTGCCTTGATTTCCCTCTATCAGGTAAAATTCTCGAACAAAAACACCCTAGAAGCACCCATTTTCACGTAATATTCTTTCCTGCTCGCTTTTTTTTCAATATTACTGCCCGAAGTCGAATAAATAGAAAGAATTCGACGTAGAAGATTTTGGCTCGCTCATATCGTGATGTAATATAAATAACGCGAGCATGGAACGGGAATAAGACTGGGGAGAGAAACAGCAGGGGTCCCTGAAAATAAACAAACTCTGCGGATGCGCAGAACGGACTGTAGACCATCTTTAAGTATTACATACTTGTTCGAAAATTACACATTTATCTATCTGCCTAATCAAATGTCTATTTTTGTTTCTAGGACATAGTCCTATAAACATTTTCTGGCATTTAAAACGAATTTTTAAGTTCAGTCTCGCTTTCATGTTGCACAAATATGCGTCTGAATTAGAGCCCCTTTAACAGCTTTTGAAAGTAAATTTAGAGTTGGAAACAGCAATATTCTTAAAAACGACTACAAGATGAGTATTTTAAGCCCTGTTTCCTGCTTCTACTCAAAATGTCCATCGAACGCATTCTTTTTGAGAACTGCCGCCAGATCATAGTTTGACCTGGTTGTTACAAACTTTCCATAATTGTCCAAGTCCCAATATTGATTAACAATTAACATGATATGTTTGTTATTGAATCTTTGATTAAATATGATTAAATGTAACGAAGTAATACCACAAAATATTACTGAGAGGTAACATCAGCTGGTAGCCGTGTTTTATTGTAGTATATTATAGTATACTACGGATCTTGGCTGGTAGCCGTGTAGTATTTATGTAATGTGATTTATATCTTGTAAATTACAAACTGCCATTGTAACCTCCGCTTATTGTACATGCATTCTTTTCTCCGAAGCTTCGTTTTCTGGGCATTTGACAAGCATTAAAGATACCACAGTTTTGGGATAATTTGGCTAGGAGTAACAATCCTCCTAGCCGATTTATTTAAGTAAACCAAACAATATTTATTAATACATATATGTTTGAAAATAGTAATGTTTTGGATAACTTGGCTAGGAGTAACAATCCTCCTAGCCTATTAATTTAAGTAAAACAAATCAATATTTATTAATACACATGTTTGAAAATACTAATGTTTCGGGCCAAGAAAAGGGTGGAGGTAAACATTGCCAAATCATCGAGGCGAAACCGAGATGAACCCCATCCCAAGGAGAATGGAATGCAAGACTGACGAGTAGTGCCGACGCCTCCCCTTGCTAGCCGTTGCAAAATAGTGTAGAAAGTCCTACCACACAGGCAATGTGCAATTTATATTAGTACAGTAGAACCTGAGTTTTGCGACCACCCTTGGTTCTACGGTCGTAAATGACAGGTGGTCGTTAACACAGGTTTGTAAATGACGTCATCATTTCTCAAAAATTATCAAACAAGTGTTTTAAATGCTAAAACCGTCACAATACTTCTAATTGTTCGTTGCAAAGTTACGAAACTCATTTCGAAAGTTCATTCCGATGATTTACGATTATGGAACACTTACAATGCTTGTTTACGGTAAATCATCGGAACGAACTTCGAAACGAATTTCGAGAGTAAGAGACAATGCATGAGTCATTTGTTGGGAATGTGTTTTTATGTGAAGTTAGAGAAAAAGACCCCATTTATGAAAACGCAAGAAAGGCTGTATTAAAAGTAAATCTCATTTTGCGAATCCACGTTGATTGGTTTGCTTTGAAACCTTGACAATTTCCGGGTAAAACTCTCGTAAACCTGAATGTTTTAAGATGTTAATAAACGTAAACAAACATGAGAATATATCGGAAACCGAACATTTTCAAACGTAAACAAACATGAAAAAATCGCTTTGAAGTAAAAATGGTCGCTAATGACGGGTAAATTTCTTGCTTTGGGATGCAAAAGAGTGGCCGCTGGTCGCGTTAGGCAGGTGGTCGCTCACTACAGGTAATTCTTAGTTACAAATCATCCGTGCCAGGGAATGTGGTCGTATATGACAGGTGGTCGCAAAACATAGGGGTCGCAAAACTCAGGTTCTACTGTATAATGTGTAAACGCAGCCGCTCTTGCAGGCTGCAACAAGTAATAAGTGCATGTACTGGAATCGATAAAATATAATGAAATGACCCTGAACATATATAAGGTCACTGGAGAAGGATATAGTATTGCCGTGCCAGCCAGAGTATAGTAATTGGATTGCTGCGTTTGTCCTTACTAATAAACAGGCAAATACAATTATACGAGTCGAGGGTCAAATTACAAGGAATCTAGATGGTTGCCCAACACACAAAAACTTAAAGAATCTACATCACCGCCCTTGCAAGTAACATAGTTTTCTGGCTTTAACAAGAGAAATTGTGTCTTGTGCAAAAATCCCGAGGAAAATAGCGTGATCGCCCATGCTAATTACGCTCAAATGAAAAGGTTATAAAGTGTTAGATGACCCAGACAAACAAAACTCTGAGGATAAACCCCCCGACATGATTTATCCCCAGAAGACATAATCGTACCCAGCTTAAGTTGACAAAGTAGAAATGCGCAAATATTTCAGCAATGCTTTGATTTCCAATGACCCAACGCCCGAATTTGCGCATCAGAATATCCGTTCTCAGCGGCATAGGATGCAGCCCCAATCCTAAATGCATGTGATTTATATTTTGAAGTATCCAGACCACAATGACGAAAAACCCTCTTAAGTTGATTAGCAAACTCATCACGCAATACTGGATTACCAAGGTGTGAAATAAAAATAGCACCAGACTGACTCCCACACAAAACCAGATAATCATTCAATAACTGCACTGGACAACTTGTAGTTTGTCGATAAAGTTCTAAACTAAAAGGCTGCTTGTTGTAATGATGCTTAAAATTTTGAAAAGTTAATATCATGCCGGCGATATGATTATTCGTGTCATATATACACGAGAGTTGATCATTTGAAGGGGTAGGTTATTTGATGTTGTCATTGTTATTTCTCCAATCCACAGAAAAGCAAAAAAATGGTTGAGAAATGGAAGTGTTATAGGCAACTGACTGTCTAAGCGGAAGCCTTAAGTATTTAAATTATGTAAAACACTCTCGTCAACACGATCAGGTAAATCTGACAATCGATGAGAATAACCAATCGCAGACACATGTGTTTACTATTGATGGCGCATACTTGAGATCAAACAAGTAAGCGATAAATAATGTGACTACTGAAAGTGATATAGGCAAAGCTACTAAGCCGTTATTAAATATTTTTATATGGAAGTGTGTGAACAGTGCCCATGCCCGTTTATATGTTGGTACAGAAGACGGTTGGAGACTGGATTGAGCCAAATTAGAAACTATATTTGCCAATTTTCCGGCAGCAGGTGAGAGGGAATGGGCGTTGGCGAACGATGCGTGTGCGCAGGTGCCAATTGTAGAAATTTGTGGATCTGAAATCGAGAAAAACTGTCAGCTAATACATTATTGCTACCGGCTATGTGTTTAGCTTTAAATAGAATATTGTTTTGCAGACAAACTAACACCATTGTGCGAACAAAGGTCATAAGTTCAGAATTTCGCGATGTCTGCTTGTTGATAACAGAAACCAGAGCTTCGTTATCCGTAAAAAAGAGGTACATTGGTCGTGCATTCTATGACCCCACACACAAAAGCTGAGTACAGGCCTTGGTTGAAATATAATATTGCCGTGCTAGAATTTTTTCCATTTTTCTGGCCATTTTCCATAGCACCATTCCTGTCTGAATAAGGCCCCAAAACCAATGGCACTAGATGCGTCCGTATATAAATTAAGTTTATGGTTTGTTACTCCAGTGATCATCTAATTGAAAGAAGACAGAAAAGTCTGCCAAATGCGAAGATCGCTTTTAACATTGTGATTTAGCCAAATGAAAAAAATGCGGGTGTGAAATTCTGTGCGTTAAATCAATTAACCGTCTTAGAAAGGCGCGACCTGGAGTAACAACCAAGCATGCAAAATTTAGCAAGCCAATTAAAGACGGAAGTTTACATGTTAAAAAATTGGCAATGAATTGGACACAATTGCCAATTTTTTCCTTGGGCAAGAGAGCTTCCCATTTCAGCGAGTCCAATTCAATGTCAGCGAACGTGAGCGTAGTCGATGGGTCAAAGGTTTTGTCAGGTGCGATGGGAATGCGCAGAAAATCGGAAAGAACAATAAATAGATCTAAATGGGCTTTACATATAAATTGAGTAGATGAGATAATAAGAAAATCATCAAGTAAATTAAGAAGTTTGTTGATAAGTAGCTTTTTGAATCAACTGCGTCAGGATTGTCCAAAGCCGACCGCAAATTGCGGGCTTCAAATGAATGTTCAGCCCCTTGAAAGTGAATACGAAAACCAAGGTATCAACAAGGTTTGGCGCATAGCCATCTAATAAAATTTTGAGATTAGACGCTTTTACTGGTGTTGGCAACGGAGGGCGAAACTGGTTTAGGCAATTGTTCATTGGGAATATTGGGAGATTGTTTGGCTGGGCCACGAAAATTACAGGTTACAGAGCGGTGTGCTCCGTTACACTTAAAGCAAACATGCTTAAAATCACAGCCAGAACAGTAGGCACCTCGGTGAAATTTGTAGCAAAACCCCCTCGGAACAGACAAATTTTGAGGCGATCGCGAAGAGTTTTGACTTTGTGTAGCATGCTGCATGCTAGGAAATCTACGTGGTGGAGAGTTCTGTGATCGGAGCCACAATTCCCAATTAACAGTCGTCGCCCATGGAACCTGCGATGTCTGTGCCTGCCGCAAAAACCGAACGTTTTTGTCATAATAATACCAATTGCGCTCACGCGCAGCCAAATCTTACACAACTTGGACATATTTCATGAGTGTGGGGGACTAATGGGGGTATTTTAGAGTATACATGGACACAAATCTGTGAAACGCGCGAAGCCAATCATTAATAATTTTTATTTGTTTATTAGACTTTGCTGTTGGCTCTAAAACAAGACAGGCATGCTGGCCATAACGTGTGGTTGGGTCGGGATTGCTCAACAAAACACTAAAATCTACAAACTCCTCATCCTTCCAGATTTTTGTTTTAATTTTGTCCGGCACTTGCACATCCAGGGGCAAACTAGCAGAATGAAATGGTTGCTGTGGGAGCAATGGCTCTGGTATGGTAAAACAACGTGTCTGACCTGAAATATTGGAGTGTACCGCAAGTGCATCGTTGACCAAAGCAGTTGCGAGAGGTCGTAAGTGGTGGTGTCTCGGACGTTGTCGTAGGAGCAGCCAAATAGGTCGGTAGGAGCGCCGCAAGCTGTTGTGTAACTGCAGCTGTTACCGAGAAAACCAGTGTTGCAAGCAGATTACCCAGCAGTGAAGATGGACCCGCTGTTGGTGCAGGTGTTGACATGACAGGTGCTGCCATCCACTAGACTCACTGTGGTTAGCACATGAGCGTAAACGGTGTTGAGGTGCATTCGCAACACGCAACAGAAGCAACACGCCTTTGTTGGCGAATGGGAGGCATTCTAGAAAACAAAACTTGAAAAGGCACTATAATTATACTCAACATACATGTAAGATTACCAATTTTGCAGAGAGTGACGTACATTAGTGTTGAAACTTGAAGGATAAACGCATAAATGAAAAACAGATATATAAATTCATAAATCTATTAGAATTAAGTAGACCTAGTAATAACGTCGGCAGGATCAGCATCATATATATAATAAACTTATATATACAATGTATGCTAAAACTATAGCATGCTAAGAGATTTTAGAATGGCGCCCCTATAACTTCAATACAAGTGGTATTGACCGATTTTGTTGAAATGAACCCCATCTCGAAGAAACGGTGTTACTGATGGCCGTGCAAAACCCTGATGAAACCAAGTAAAAACGTTCCGCATATGTTCTAACACAACGCTTAAGTATTGATTAACTCATTAACTGGCAGACTGTTGCAACGTTTCTACCCCTTTAACTGGCAAGCAATATGGCGAATTCTTCATTGAATTTGTGGGCAATCATAAAATTGGCAATATCTCAAAAACCTTTCTATAAAACTTTCTGATTTTTCGAATCAGACAAGAGTGATATATAATTGACCTAATTTAGTTTAAATGAGCTTGCATTCGTAAATAGATAATTAATATTTTTGAGTGAGAATTTTTGGTTTGGGTAAATTTTATAGCACTAACATTTTGCCCCTCATGACACCTAATATCTGAAGGGCAATATCTCCATAACCCTACATAAATGGCAAAAAAAAAATTAAATTGCTGGGTTGGTACATATTTTTATTAAAACTAGTTTTCATCTTTTAGGATATAAATTAGAAAATGATCAAAAATTAAAATAAATTCTCTTGAGCCTAGTCCCAGGACCTCATGTTTACAACATAAAATGGAGAAGAGTAGGTTGTTGTTCACGGGTCAAAACATCTATAAGCCAAAACGCAGTGATTGTACCTCCTCAAAGTTTTAAATTCACACAAATATATTTGATAAAACAAATAGTACAAGAATTTATCTGTTTTAATATAAACAAAGGATGAAAAGAGTGAGAAAAGAGGGCATTTGGGGAGGTGTTTTTAAACCAGACTTTGACAACCGACATATTCAAACGCAATTTGCGGTGACAAAACAAAAAGCTGTTCATTTCTCTACTCAAAGCACTAAAAGTCATCCACAAAGTGAAAAATATCTTAACTTTACACCAGGTAAGAACTTTAGCTCAATTTTCTTGTGTGTTTCTGTTGAGAAAACAGCGATTTTTTTGTGCCCAAAAATGTTTGCGCATCTGTAGTCTACTCATAAGACAAGATAATGGCAGACAGCCGGCTTCTTTTTGAATTCTGGCTCAAAAAGCAAGCACGTTTTTCAGTTTGAAATAGGTCGTAAAAGAGAACAATCGTGTAAAAATACAATCTTCATACTCCAATGAAATGCACAATTTAATATTTAGGTGTTCTATATTGCTGTAAAATGATGAAATAAGGTCCTCAATATCTGGTTGCTTTTCAGACGGGAGTAAACACGTAGCTTCCATATTTTCGCGCGTGCACTTTTGAAACGATAAACACCTCAAAGATATAGCTTTTATTTGACAAAATAACGAAATATCCCATGAGTATTATTAAAAGTCTTCTATTAAAACGATTTCATGATAAATAAGTGAACATTGGGCCCGAAATTGCTGCTAAATACCGATTTTGGAAAGGGCATCAATTTCATTGCTTCCTGCAAACGAAGCCATTGCAGCGAGGAACCGGCATTTTGCAAACAGGTGTCCTGACGTATTTTACATCTTTCTCTTCAAGTGCTCAATGTGTAGTTCTTAGAAAACGAGTATGCACTAATTTTATGATCATCTTTATCGATTTAAAGTTTTATGGGGATATAAAAATCCATAAAAAAGCATTTTAGAAGCTTTTGAAATCGGCTGTCAAGTTTTTGAGAATTCCCACACGGCAGACACCCGCATTAATTCAATACACTGGTTTTAAGCCACAATATCTCTGAAATTAGTGGTCATTTTAAGACGAAATTTACAAAAATAGATGGAACGGTCATTGTGGATCATTCTACTTAGTTTTAATGTGATTTTACTGGGAGTATTCATGCCAAAAAGACGACATACGCACATAGTAGGTAAAATGTGTAGGTTTGAATACACTTTTGCTAAATTCACAACTTGGACAAGAAGACCAACAGAAGGGTTACGAAAACAGTCAAATAATGCCATAAACATGCACGAACAGTTCTTCAAAAAGGATAATTTTAAACTAGATTTAACCTGCTAAAATGCTGTCGAATTTTGGGAGTTTTTTCAAAACTTTTCTATTCAAAAACAGGCTCAAAAAAGATCGTATCTACTCACTTGTGTTTGGTGTTCGTGTTCCTTGTGATTTCCGACTATTATTTTCCATAAAATTTATAAAATACCCATGTTTTCGGCTCAAAAGCTCGCGAATGGATTTCGACAAGAACTTGACCAAAAACGCCGAGACATTCCCTTTCGTTTTGGACCAAATTTTCTGTGTTGAACTCTTCTTTTTTGCCCTTCAAACTTGCTGTAAATTCCCTTCTTGTAACATATAGCCATTGCGTAAAGTTTTTGTAAAAAAATAGAATTTTAAACTTGAAAATCTTTGCGAGTTTTCGATCAATTTCCTCGCCCAATGTGTCGTTGGAAAGCTCGTGTTTCGCGTTCTATATTCGTATTGGTTGCTAGGCAACCTGTCAAACATGTGCTTGGCAATCGTGCCCGGAAGTTGACAAGCCAATCTAGGGCGCATCCGGGCGCATTGCCAGTTACCCCCTTGCCAATTCCAGGGCGCATCCGGGCGCATTGCCAGTTAATGAGTTAACAATGACTCGTTTCTCGTTGAAAACTTGATTACGATTGCGCGGAGTTACCAGGCAAACACACACAACTTAGACGGTATTTTGCAACAAAGAAACCAATTCCTCAATTTCAGAACCCACCACTTCGGGTGGTAAAAAGGACAAATCATTTAGGGAACTTAAGCATGTAGGACGGCAACACAACGACGACGGCCAAAACAAACTCCTTCAAAGAAATGATAGTAAAGAAAACTTGTCGTGTATTATCAATTGTATGAATTTAATACAGTTTAAGAAGTTGAAGACATGGGCTTTATTGTTGAGAAGAGTTCTACTGAACCAATTTGAAGTAGCACTTATTTCGGCTTGAATTGCAGGCATTGTATACAAGGCGTGAAAATCTGTGATTTGCCGTTGTAAACAGAGCGAGGACCATGTATAAAACTCCTGTGGGAGTTTAATTATTCATTTCTTTTCATCGCTTTTGTATTAATTGCCGTCGTCGTCGTGTTGCCGTCCTACATGCTTAAGGTCCCTAATATCATGTTTCCGCACCTTACAAACCGTGCGACCACCAATACCATGCATATAAACTTGGGCTGTCCCAACATTTCAATGTTGGGGACATTCGTGAGTCTGACTGAACATGCAGATCTGACTTAAGTCGACGTACAAATGAATGACCTAAAACTAAAACTTTCGGGGGTGTCATTTAATAACAATAATATACATTTAAATAACAATAGTATACAAAGTTTTCTTACCTAACACAAATATCCAACTTTGACGATGATGTCTTTATATCAGCACAGTTGTGGCATACATGCTGCATTGGTTTGCTGTACCTGTTATATTGTAGTGTATTATTATTAGTATACTGACAGGTAACGTCGGCTGGTAGCCGTGTTTTATTGTAGTATATTATCGTATACTACAGATAGAAGATTTAGGTGGATGGATATTTCGAGTGAAACATTATATACAATATTTTAGACCTGAACGGGAACGGCTGCGGAAAATGCAACCCTCAATCGGAGACTTTTTCCGGCTGTCAGCCGACGTCAAATGTGCTAATCGGGTGAGTTACATGTTTGAGGTTCAAAATTGATATACCAATCAAATACACAAGTCCCAAAAATGTTTTAAATGAAGAATGAATACGATAATGGCATTCATTTAACAAAAAATTATTGTATGACATATTTTACATCCGCCATTTTGTTTGTATTTAAAAAGTCCATCCACCTCATTATTGTGAAACTAGGATTAACTCTTTCTGAACGGCAGCGTCGAATATCAACCGCCAAAGGTTGATGACTTTGAGCGCTTGTATCTTTGGTGCCCCTGACCCAAAACGGACGAAAATACCACCAATCGATTCAGAAAACACACCTGTTCTTGGCTAATGCCAAACAAATCGCTAAACACTTTGTTTTACAGATCTCCGTGAGTTTTAACACCTTTGTGGCTTCGGTGGCGCAGTCGTCAGAGCAAGCGCCTTCACTTCTGAGTTGTGGGTTCGATTCTCGCTGGAGACTCTACTGATGTGAAAAGAGTAAGTCAGCACTCTATCGAAAGTCGTGGGTTTTCTCCGGGCACTCCGGGTTCCTCCCACAGGGAAAGCTGAATGGGTGGGTTAGGATATATAGATTAGGAAAGTAATATCACAATTGTTGTAACAATATATAGTGTTGGCTAAGTACGTAATATAGGTAAGCAAAATACTTGATGTAATCGGTCACTGAAAAGCCCCGACGGGGAGTGAGCTGAATAATATATGTATATGTATGTATTTGTAATCTGATATTTATTATTATCGTAAACTAATTATATATTCAGTACCTTTGGTCGATTATAACTTCTGTTTTAAAAACCGTTTACACCGTTTTATAGAGCTTTAAAAATAGTACATACTGACCAACTTTCAAAGAAAAACAATCAAAATTGACAAAGTTACAGCGAAATTTGAAATGTAGCGTACAGGTTAAACCGGACTTTCAGACAAAAACAACCGGAAAAGGCCCAAAGACAAACAAAGACTGTTGCTATGGTCATATATAGTCAAACTACGGCAAGCACGTGCATGATGGAAAATAGCCAATAAATAAAAAAAAATTCAAAATAAATAATTCTACTCGCTGTATTGAAGCAAAGTTTTACATAATAAATGAACAGATAAAAAGCTAAATTTCGACCATTAGAAGTCTGTGGTAAAATGGTCTTATAAAGAAGATATTAAAGATTGTTTGAGTTGAACTGCAGTGTGACTGGAGGTATGTTTGGGATTAAACTTTTGATTCTGTAATGTTTAGTTGGCAAAATAGTATGGCGCTTTTTTAGGTTCAAAATACAAATATGTGAATTTGTCAAAATCGTTTCCTAATGTTTTGGGTATTTGACGAATTTATATGAATTTAACGATCTTGCGAATTCGGTAGTTCCTGAATTTGTCGAAATTTACCTGAATTCCTTGATTGTATAAATTTGTCGATTGTATAAATTCCTCGATTATATAAATTCGTCGACAATGCTTTGCGACCTTGCACCGCAGGCTATTCAATATGAATATAGTTACATGAAGTATAACCTTGCCAAGCAAGCATTTCCTCGCGTGTTTATGAATGATATTTACGCGCTAAAAACGGAAAATATTTTAAGAGATTGTGCTGAAAGGCTTATATCAGCCGCCAACAGTATCGTTTCTACACCTTCTGGAGTTTCAGCTCAAATTTCAACGCCAGCTACAGCTCAAGTTCGTCCAGCCAGGTTAATACTCCACAAACTCCAACTACTACGTCTACGGCTCTTCCCTCAACATCATCTATGTCTACGGCCTTGTCAGAGCATCATCGCCTGTTTGGTTATCGCCCACCAGCATCTACCAATAGAAATAGGCAATCGCTGTATCCGAAGAAAACCCCGGCAAAAAACACTTTCTCTAAGGTATTTGTTTGCCTGAGCAGAGTCAATCAGTCCTGTCCTCCAAATGCTGCAGAAAAAATCAGCTTAAGTCTATCTGGAATGGGAGAACAGCAGATAACGTTCTTGAAAAACGGCAATGCAGCCCATGTACACGAAAAGTTCTTGGAAACCTATCCCAACCTTCTGAAGGGTGGCGGCTATGAAATATTGCGTACGTCAGATGGAAGTTCTAAAACATTGATCGATGTACCTTGCCCTCATGGTGGATATGATGTGAAGTTTTTGAAAAGTGCTCTTGGGCAGGCAAAAGGGTACTTGAGACCCCTCCAAAAGGACATAAATTTGAATGATGTCACTGAACCGACACAGGTAGGGAGTACATGTATATTTGTTCTGAGAAAATATTAATAAAATGAGTGTAAATGGTCAAAGTGATGGAACATTGCACAAATATAGGGGTTCTGAGCTCCAGATATCATCATACAGTCAGTTGTCGTAGCGATATAATGGGTTGTTCCTAAAAAGATCCATACTCCCCCCACAGAGGAAATTTGTGCCATCCGGAGGGGAAGGGTATAAAAGTTTCTTTCTGATAATAGTAAGTGTATTAGGACATCCGAAGGGGGTAGGGGGATTAACTTCAAATTTCCTCCGTGGGACAGGTATGGATGTTTTCTGCAATGACCCAATCGATTGGCTATTATCCGGCCAGATTTCTCTAATATCAGGCTGGATGCCCGATAATAGAGAGCTTAATCATGCGCCCTTTTTGTCAACATGGGCAGTTAAGAATGGCATTGGCCGTTCGTGCTTGAAATCAACACCCAGAAACTGTATATATTGACTGCAGTTCTTGGTTTCAGCTAAAAATAGTTTATGCCACCTATAACAAAATTTTGTACATGTAAGTTGTAACTGCAGTAAGGATCGAGCAAAGTCGGAAATCAGCCTAAAATCTAAAATTTTGAAACTTTGTCCAATTATAGCCTATTACATGCCTGACTTAACAAAATAGTTTGTTTTCTTCAAACATTAAAATTGTTGATTTGAACCACCTTTAATTTAGACCACTTTTTTTGCTCAAACCACGAAGGTGAATGAGGTTATTTACCTAATTGTTTACTAAAACCTGTAGTTACAAGAAATATATACTTCAAAGCATAATTATAATTAATGTCTGAAAATTATTTAAAAAAATTATTGACTCTATAGGAATTGCATAATTCACCCAAAGTTGCATGTGTGAACTGCAATGAAGAAATAGCTATGTCTACAATGAGGGATCACCAGCAAGTATGTGGTGGTGGTCCATCCAGGCAGCAACCAACACTCGGGTAAGTTGATTGGTGGTGAGTACCACAATGTGAATGTGTGAACAACATCTTGCCTAGCAAAATTTTGACATTCTGTTATGTGCATTTTTAGTGGTGAATGTGATGGTCCAATGCAAGCTTCAATAATTGATTACATGCAATCAGAACAGAGCTTCGTTGATCAAGGTAACTATAAAGTTAAATATTAATTTAACAACAGTGACATTCAATTATCTGTTGGATTACAAAAGCTTTTTTACTGTTTTTAGTAACAACAGTTCACAAAATTTGCTTTCCCCTCCAACACAAAAGTTTGCTGAAGTACAGTACAGTCTAAATTCAATTTTAGATATGTGTTTAGCTGAATGCTGTATGTCAAAAACAAGCTATAAATCTTTAGTTAGCTATATTATAGTTTTCTTAATTCATATTTTCAGAGAAAATTGCAACCTTGAAAAATATATTTCCTGGAACTGACAGTGATGTATTGAATACAGCGTGCATAGAAGCTGCAGGCAATATTAATAAAGCTGTTGACATTGTTTTAGAACAAGGTAAAACATTAAACCCTTTAGTCGGCAATGTGCCCCCGTGCGCCCTACTTATTTTTTTCACTTGTCTAACGCCAGACGATTTTACTTGTTAGTGGGGAAGTTCTGCCGCTTAAAGGTTAATCAAACAATCTGACAATGTCTCTAGTTAACCCATTAGGCAGCAATGCGCCCCAGTGTGCCTGGTACTTAGTTTTTTACTTGTCTAATGCCAGATGAATTTACTTGTCTGTGGGGAAGCTCTGCCACTTAATAATGGGTTAATTAGAATTGTTCGTTTTGAAGCATAATTTAATTATGTTTGTTTCCAATATAACACGCCTGAGGTGAAATTCCCGTCAATTAAGTTTTTGGTTAAATAATCTTCTTGAAACATACAGTATATTTGCATCGGGTTTTTTTGTAGTGATGGATAATTTTCAAAAGCAAGAAGAACAAGGCAGTGAGCATGTTACAGCAGAGGCTACTGTTTCACACAACATCGGTAATGAACTAGCTCAGGGCCGTTCGAGAGCCAAAACATGCCCTGGAACAATATTTCCACCCAAGCTTGTCTTCCCCCCCCCCCATCACCAAAAATTTTAACCTAACCACACAAGGTGAATTTTGGTCCCAGGCACAGGTCCTAATTTTTTAAATCTTAACGTTGTAACTCTTGTTTCCGCAACTTGCCTCCGGGCCCCTTTTGGCCCTGGGGTAATTACCCTACCTATCCCCTTCTCGATGCTACTGAATGAACTAATCAGTACTGTTGTTATACCGTATGATCTCATATATTGTAAGAAGACATAATAATAACCCATTAAGCCCCAGAGCTTCCCCATTGACAAGTAAAACCGTCTGGCGTTTGTCAAGTAAAAAAATAAGTAGGGAGCACTGGGGTGCATTGCGGCTTAATAGGTTAACTAGAGACATTGTTGAATTTTGTGGTTAACCCATTAAGCCCCAGAGCTACCCCATTGACAAGTAAAATCATCTAACGTTTGTCAAGTAAAAAAATATAAATAGGGCACATTGTGGCTTAAATCAATGGGTTAATAATTGGTTCATTTTAGAGTTGTTTAATATTGGTGATAGCAGTGATGATGAGGAGTTGAATCGTTCACTGGCCTCAATCCTGTAACAACCCCAAAACACTGGGACTGCAGGTAAGCTGCTGAAATTTGTGAAACATAGAATAGCAAGAAACATAGTAAAAGTTATAGCAAGCCATTCTCTGATGCAACTAATGGCAATTACTCTTGGAATATCGATCTAATTTCTTCTGTCATTGTTAATAAATCATCCATTTTGTAACTTTTTTAGACATTTCATCTATAATCAAGAGCCTAGGAAAGAAGATGAATGGGCCTTACCTAAGAGTTTCTACTGATGCAAATGACATGTTATCTGATGCTCTAACCATATTCAAAGATCCAACATTTGATGCATCTCGTCCTTTACGAGTATCACTTGCTAACCAGCCACCAATTGATACAGGGGGTGTCAGCAGGGAGTTTTTTGATAAGGTGTATGGAAAATTAGCTAATGGTGATGACGAGGCTTTCGGACTATTTGAAGGACCACCTAGTAGACTTTTGCCGGCATATAGCAGTTGCGTTGTTTTCTCATGCATCATGGAAGCTATTGGCAAAATGATGGCACATTCCATTTCACAATGTGGAATTGGTTTTCCTAAACTATCCCCAGCATGTTACTGGTACTTTGTGTATGGAGACATCAGTAAGGCAATTCCATTTGCTGAGTTATCTGATGTGCATGATCAAGAGGTTGCGGCATGTCTAAAAAAGGTACATGTTACTGAAGTGTACTACTGTACAGGTTGCATTTTTATCTCATATACCTTATTGAGGGCCAGCGCTCTCCCCTTGATGAGTAAAATCGTCTCAGGTTAGACAGAGTAAAAACCAAAGTAGGCCCATCAGGGCGCATTGGTGCTTATATGGGTGAAATATGCTATATTTTTCTTCAAAAGGTTATCAATGCAACTTCCAAGATGGATGTGGATACTCTAAATGGGGATAGCTGTTTCATAAACATACTTTCTGACATTGGGAGTACATCAATCTTATCTGTAAGCACTGTAACATTTTAGTCAGAAAGCAGTTTAAAAATGAACATAGATTGAAGTATTCATGTAACTGGTTCATTATCTCAAACTTGTTTTTTCCCCTTAGCTTCAGAACAAGAATGAAATTGCTCAGTGTGTGTTGTGCCACTTCATTTTGAACAAACGTAAAGTTTGTCTGGATCAATTAAGAGATGGTCTAAAAATGAATGGTCTCTTGGAAGCCATAAGAGATCAACCAGAAATAATGGCACCAATGTTCATTTGGACAGAAGGGTCTGTCAACGCTGACCTTGTCAAAAGTAAATTGAAATTTCCTCAGTCACCTGGAGACCATGTAGTAAAGCACATGCTTCTCCATTTTATAGATGAAAGTAGTGAACAAGGTGAGAGTGAGAACTCCATATGTTTAATATTCATTATTTTCCTGAAAAAACCCCTGCTAATTCTTTGTCATTTTTAGAGCTGGAAGAGTTTTTGTCCTTCACTACTGGTACTGTCAGTGTGGCTGCTTTGCAATCAATTGATGTTAGGTTTGATACATCAAATGGAGAAATTTTTGGCTCTGCTTGCCTTAAGTCATTGCATTTGCCCAATGATGTTCAGTTTTATGATGTTTTCAAAGAAGCACTTAGAGCTGTTATAAAGGATGATGCTGGCCCCTCGTTTAATACGCCATAATACGTTGCTGATTAATATCGCCATCTGAGCATGATACCATGGACTCAGCGGTTAATTGAACGATGCAGCTTGTTATGATGATTGTTTATTCGTGGTACATACACATAATGTAAAGCAAACAAGTGGATTTCATTTGATACATTGATAATAAGTGAATCTTCCAAGTGAAAAAATAGATGATAGTATATATAATACCCCATCAAAAACGTCCCTCCACAGCCGCTCAATTCTCTGATTATGGACACTTTTGCCCACAATCATACTACCTCGATTTGGACCCCTCAAAGGGTGATTGAGCATAAACATCGAAACCAGGACATTTTCACCACCCTTGTCCGATCGTACTCTTGAAGGCAATCCATATTGACTGACTGCATCCTCAAACAATTGGAGTACAGTTTCAGCTTTATTATTGGTACCACACTTTAAAAAGGTTGGAATTCGTGTGTATCCATCAACCCCGCCATGGACAACAATTCTCCATCTAATAACAGAAATGGACATTGTATGATTCATTTCCTAAGAGATTACTTTTACATGAATACTTCTGACACCTTATCCTACGGAGAATAATTACCATGGGCAGATGGTAATTAATGGTAAATAGGAACTTTATTAACCCACTAAGCCGCAATGCGCCCTACTTATTTTTTTTTTACAAACGCCAGACGATTTTACTTGTCAATGGGGAAGCTCTGGAGTTTAATGGGTTAAGAATAATAAAGAAAGTGGTTTTGACTTCACGTGAATTACAGACCTTACACAATCACTCTTCTTGAGCTAGATTTTGATATCGTCCGAGTTCAATTGACCATAACGAAAAAGATGGCGGATGTACATTTTACCAGAATGCATTGCGGTGGGAAATCGTTTAGAAAAGCGAATTGACGTCTTTTGAAGGACAGGCATCAAACAGGAGGTTATTTTCCTTGTTGTGATAAAATTCCATGTCGTGACGTGTTTTTCTTGCCATCTTTTTTCAGTCATTTATAATTGATGCCTGCAATGCACTCTGGTCAAATGTACATGCAGCCATCTTTTTCGTTACGGTCAATTAAAAGGTTATGGTTGCTTAATCTGAACTGTGTAAAAGTTTTTCTTTTATCTGCATCTTTCACAGTGGTTAAATATTTTTCAAGTTTATAATCTTTAATTGATGTACTAGGTGGTTAGGGGGGGGGGGGGGTTAACCCCTCTTATAAAGTGTTCAACCCCACCAAAATTTTGCTTCACCCCTCTAAGGTCCTCTTATTTTGTGTGAAAGTGTTTAATTGTTGTTTGTGTCAAATGGGCAAAGAAAGAAAGTGGAGATAACTGTACAATTGTGAAGGTCTGGAAAATTCTTTAGGTTTTACCGGGGGTAAAATATTTGGCAATCAAAAAATCCCAGAAAATTTGTGAACCCCACTAGAATTTATTCCATCCTTCCTGGTAAAAAATGAAAACCTGCCCTTGATACTTACTGAATGAGTTTGTGGTTGCCATCTATATGCCATAAGGAGAGTGGACCACAGACATTGTAAACTCTTCGAGGAGTAATCGACAACCACCTCATTGCCACACCTTCAGGGTCTGTCCTGTGCATTGACTCTCTCACCCTTCCTTGTGTAACTCTAATGGATCTTGACCCCAGTACTGAATAAATCCTTCGGTATCCAGCATTTGGAAATTGTTGCTGCAAATCCCTTACCAGGCCATCCAATGCAACATCAGTTAACAGCTCTTCTGCCTCACCTCGAATTGAAATGCCATACTCCCTAACTCCCCTTTGTATCGTACTTTTCGAAACTCCAAGGGCATGAGCAACATCTGGTACTGATATATTGTACTCAAGTAAATAGACCAGTTGTTCCCGAGTTATAGTAAACTTTGGTCTTCCAACCGAGTTAGTTCTAGCCTGTTCTAAAATGTTGGGACGGGCTACCCTGTTGTCCAAACTTAAATCTTGGAGAAGTGATATAACTTCTGTAATTGCTTGGAAGAGAGGGTTAAATCTATCTCCAATCCAAGCCAAGTGACCGCATATTTGTTCCAAGCGAGACACAACAAATTCTATACTATCGTCACCTGGACTGGACAGCAACCTTCTGGAAAGATCTAGGAGTGACAGTCGTAATCTTGATAAATATAACTGAATGCTAGCGCTGTTTTCTTCTGTCATTTTCTTCTGTCATTTTCTTCAAAGAACTTTAAAATTCTATTTCAACTCCTTTCGCCATCTTTTAGCGCATGAGGAATGCGGGCCAATGACGATGCGGGCTCACAGGTGCAAGGTCACAAAGCATTGTCGACGAATTTATACAAATCGAGGAATTTATACAATCGAGGAATTTATACAATCGAGGAATTTATATAATCGAGGAATTTATATAATCGACGAATTTATACGATCAAGGAATTCATGTAAATTTCGACAAATTCAGGAACTACCGAATTCGCAAGATCGTTAAATTCATATAAATTCGTCAAATACCCAAAACATTAGGAAACGATTTCGACAAATTCACCTATTTGTATTTTGAACCTAAAAAAGCGCCATAAAATAGCCCACTGTTAAAAAGCTTATTTTGTAAGGATTCCAATGGTGTTCATTTCATTGCCAGGGGTATGATGGGTGGTCATCTCACTAATCTTTGGAATGAGCGAATTATAAAAAAACATGAGTAAGTCATATCATATCAGTAAGTCTGACTTATATTAGTTATAACTTATAAATCACTTTTTGGGACTTCAGGAAAAGCGGCGGAACAAATTTATCGTTTATACTTTATACTTTATAAAAAAGGATCAATAGAGATAGATGGTCGAAAAAATATGGCAAGTTTCTTATGTTAAATTGTTGATGTATTTTAATATAGTCGTAAAAATGTTGTTTTATTTGCATACATTTTCATTTTTTTTCCAATTAAAGTATCCTATATTTTATGTCATCAAAAAGTTCCAACTTAAAAGGAAAGCGAAATCATTTCACATGAGAGAATTTGTATATTTTCATCTGATTTCATTTCAAAAAGGCAGTTTAGTTTTATAAACTTTTGGAAACGTTTTAGTGAACACAAGGTTGTATTTAAACATTAATTTGAAGCTTATAGAATGCATAAGAACATACCTACACCATATATCTCAGATTTGTATGGCTAAAACAACTATTTTAATTATTTTTGTAGTTTTTGTAACCTGTTTTAACTGTTTTGTACTCCAGAATTTATATATTATTAATCGTGTTGCCATGGCTATTGTGCTTCCTCTTCTTGAAACAAAATCTCCATTTTTTATTCTTTCAAAATATATTTCTCAAAATAATATTGTTTCTTCCATTCTTGTTTTGGAATATAGTGTCTGGCAATGTTCAGCTGAAGTGCTTTATGGGTGGAGGTGTCCATTGACTAGTGTTTCACCTTTAGTTACTATTGACCTGTGTAAAGCCTTAGCAACCTAGTTGATACATTGTGGCACACCTTTAAACTTTTGTAATGCCAAAAAACAACTGCCAAAGCACTATTAACAAATAATACACTCTACCTCAGTCACCAACATTGTGTTTACACTACCTAACTGGGACCTGACATGGTGCATTTACATTTGATACCCAGGGCTGAGTACAACAACTTGCACCATTATATGCATATAACATGAAACACTAATATTAGGGACTATGCTGTCAATGAAATTGGTATTGGGCAAATTATATTTACACTACCAGCCTGACCTAGTCAGGTTTTAGGCCACCCAAAATGCTTGACCTGAAATTGTGGTTTCAGGTCAGTCGTAAGTGTGTCCCATCTTAACGGCTTTAGGTCAGTCGTAGCTCAGGTATAGTATTGTAGTGTAAACACAGCTTAACAGACAACAATGAGATATAATGACAGACTTACTAATAATGAGATATAACAAATCAATATACCCTGCAAATGACATCCCCTCTGACAAGGGAACTTCAGCCATAATTTATTCATTGTGCCCACATCTTAAACTATTACTATTTACATTTAAAGTTAGTGATCTTTTATGAAACCCAGGTGAGCTTCTACTTCTGGCATTAAACAAAGTAAAAACAATGTTAGGCACATTGCAGTTTAGTGGAGTAACAAAAGACATGGGGAGATTGTTTAGGCCCTGTTTACATGAGACCGGGACGATTTCGTTTCGGTCATAGTATTATTTATAATAGATGTTTACATGAGACCGGGACGAAAATCGCTCAGACCGGTCTGAGGTCATCCCGCTCGCTGGACCGAACCTACTATCTTCAGGGACGAATTCAGAGCGGGATGAATGTAAACACAAATTATTTTCAGACCGGTCTGAATTTTGATACAACGCTGATAATAAACAACGGTGGACAAGATTAACAGCATCAATTGTGGAATGCACATTTGATATACGCAATAAAGTGTGTAATGCTTTTCGTACCGGTCTCATGTAAACCTACTGACAACGGGATTTTCATCCCGTTCTGACTTCGTCCCGGTCACATGTAAATGGGGCCTTAGTTAACTCTTTCTAAACGACACTGTCGAATATCAACCGCCAAAGCATGATGACTTTGAGCCCTTGTATCTTTGGCGCCCCTCACCCAAAACGGACGAAAATACCACCAATCGATTCAGCAAACACACCTGGCTAATGCCAAACAAGTCGCTAAACACATTGTTTTACAGATCTCCGTGAGTTTTAACACCTTTGTAATCTGATATTTATTATATCGTAAACTAATTATATATTCAGTACCTTTGGTCGATTATATAGAGCTTTAAACACAGTACATACTGACCAACTTTCAAAGAAAAACAATAGAAATTGACAAAGTTACGGCGAAATTTGAAATGTAGCGTATGGGTCAACCGGATTTTCAGACAAAAACAACCGGAGAAGGCCAAAAGACAAACAAAGACTGTTGCTATGGTTTTTTAAGTGGCCGGAATGATTCCCCATGGTACAATACCCTATATAAGATTTTTTTGTCGCGACTGAAGCGTGTGGGCAAACCATATATAGTCAAACTACGGCAAGCGCGTGCATGCTGGAAAATAGCCGATAAATAAAAAAAATTCAAAATAAATATTTCTATTCGCCGTATCGCAGCCAAGTTTTACCAAATAAAGGCAGAGATAAAAAGCTAAATTTCGACCATTAGAAGTCTGTGGAGATAATAAACATATGAAAAGATATTAAAGATTGTTTGAGTTGAACTGAAGTATGACTGGAGGTATGTTTGGGATTAAACTTTTAGTATTTTTGATTCTGTAATGTTTAGTCGGCAAAATAGCCCACTGTTAAAAAGCTTATTTTGTAAGGATTCCAATGATGTTAATTTCATTGGCAGGGGGTAAATATTTTGCAAAGGAGATCGTACTCAAAGTGCTCTTGCGACAACTTGCGACAACATAATTAAAATGCGACCGACCAGAAAGAGTTAACCTATTAACACCAAAAGGTTGCCCTTAGCAAGTAAAATCGTATGGCATCACAGAGTAACATAACAAAGTTGAGCGCATTGGACCATATTGCAGTTTAATGGTAAAGAGAAAATATACATTTCATCATTTTCATGTACTTGTGAACAGAATATTATATTGAGGATCAATTAGAATTCAGTTTATTGTTGATGAAACTTGGCATCTCTTGATAAAGAATATCAGTGACACACAAACACTAGAAAGATATTCAAATCCATTTATGAGAAGTACAATATACATGTATCATGCAATAGTCACACAGTACTATACAGAAGTTCTCTGTCATTATTTATCAAGCTGCTAGACAGGAATGTCTTGAGGGAAAATGTTTCTATGTTCATGTTGAAGTTTACTCAGCATTAATGCTGTCTTAGAAAATACATTGCAGTACAACTGCACACCATAGCAATGCCTAGAAAAACGTCGAACACACCACTCTTGGACCTCTAGTTTAAACGTAAATAGCGAATGAAATCGCGACTTGAAATGTCTTTAGACACAATTATTTTCATCACCTACCTCTTTAATATGTACTGGTCGTATTAAGGAAATCGGCCACAAAATGATAAAGATACAGCCATTTAAAGCTCCCAACTCCGTGGTTCACCATATTTATTACGTTCTATTGTTTTACGTTCTTTCTTTCAACATGGCGGCGGAGATGCTCGGACCGATATGTGCGGGCACAAAAACTTCAAACTAACAACTGATAACTCTGGGAACAGCATTTAATCAAAGTAAACATGTGCTTGTTCACTGCAGTCGAATCAAACATGTGTTGGTCTAACATGCGAAAGGCTCCACTTTCACCACAATTTTGTAACACTGTCGTAGCAATTGCATTTGAAAGTCCAGCGCTGTGCGGTAAATCACCTTCATTTGTAATTCAGTGTTCTGACAATACACTTCTCTGTTTCTTCACAGATCTTACTAAGTCCAAGTGATGGCAGCTTAAGACCTCTATTCATTTTTCTATGTTACAAACAAATCTGGAATGCTCTCTTTGGTCATTGTCAAAGCCGTTATACATTGCGTACAGTGGAGCGAAATCAGTTAATTCTTAACCAAGAAAACCCAATGAGAGTGAGACAACATGACATGCTTCGCAAATTCATGCTTTGAAATATCTACTTCCCCGAAGAAAAACAGGTGAGTTCCCATTTACCGGCAATCAGCAAAGCAAAATAATCTTTGACAGTTTTTTGTATGTCTTTGTGAACTCTGTAAAAATTACCATGCTTGGCAAAAATTTTGACCGACTTCGCCATTTAAAGCCCAAACACAGACTACATGTTGACGGGAAATTTGCAATGTTTAAATGCTTAGTTTTCATCGTGCTTGAAAAGTATGAACGAAAAGTGTAAGTACTCGTTTTACCTGCTGTTGTTTGCATGTCCTTCTACTGAAGTTGTCTTTTGGTTTTAACATCCAGAAAATAAATTGTAAGTTCTAGAATCATTTTAGGTAGTTCAATATATCTTTTTCATAAAATAAAGCATCTTTTAAAGTACGTTTCTGAGTAGTTAGGTTTACCTTTAGATAGCTTAAACAAATATGAAAATAGTCTAGCTAAATCATTATTTGTAAATAGTAAGAAGTATTCCTATAAACAGTGAAATAGTACAATATATTTAAGGTATTAATATTAGTTAGGTATAAATAAATTCATATTGGGAACGTTAAGGTCTTGCTGTCTTAGCACAGTTTGATTTTTTAAAATACTAAATTTAGGTAAACTTTATGCTAATTTAAATATAATATAACACTTTAGTTATTTTATAAGTAGTTGTATTTAATTATGGAGGATGAACCAAGCACTTCAAAAGTTGACAACACAGCTGAAGTAGTATTAGAAAGATGGACAAAGAACTTGCATTTTCTTCCTGAATTCACATTTGAACTTTTAAAAAAACATTTGGGAACTGAGCTAAGTACTCGTATTAACCCAGGAGGAGCTTACAAACACAAGAAATTGGGATACCAATTGTTCAAGGAAAAATATGTAAAAAATGTTGAAGTCAAACCAAATGTATACAAGGGCTGTATGTGCTGTTTTTTGATAAAAGCAAGTGTGAACGCTGCTATGAAAAACAGTTTATTCTGTATATGTCCATCTGAATCAAGAAAATGGGGGAATTTTGTACAGTAAATACACAAGACAAGTTCTGAAGAAAAATCATAACCAAAAGTGTTTAGATTTCCTTCTTAGCTTTTCTTGTTATTAGACCATAGAAATAATAGATATAGAATGTGTACTTGATCACGAATCATGTCTCCACTTTTTTTCATGCGTGCCCTTTGAAATCCGCCATTTTGAATTTCGCTAGGAGTGAGTGATTTGGAAAGTAAAGATTTTCAATGTTTTGAACAAAACAACAATGCCAAATACGTGTTCAGTATTAGGTTGCTCCAGCAGATACAAAAAAAGCGACAAGACTGGTCTGGAAAAGCTGTCAGTCTTTTTACAAGTAAGTAAAACAAACTAACTTTTTTATCGCTTGCGAGTTGCATTGCAAAACAAATCTTTGTCATAGTTTGTTTAAAATGTAAAGTTTATTCAATGACATGCAAAGTAAAACATTGCACCTACATTTTTCTAAAGCAAAACGTACATATTATAGTGTTTAACTCTTAAATTTTAATAATGTTTCGTCGTTATATTCAAACTTTACATGTAATGACATTTCATGTTGTTTTGTTCCTGCTCCAATAATTGTCTACATGACACTGTGATTGTAACTAAGACAGCGTTTGAACTTGACCTGGAACATTTCTTGCAACTTGACCTTGGTATTTTTAATATATTCGACCTTGTTTCAAAATAAATACTTTCATACTCACAAGAAACTTCTTTAAAACTTTAACAGATTTCCGCATAAAAACAAGGAACGCTTATCAAAATGGATTGCAGCAGTCGGAAAACAAAATTGGTTCCCCTCAAAAACTGCCGTGCTATGCAGAAGCCACTTTCGCAACAATGATTTTATTCTCGCTCAATATTCGACCTCTGAATTACAAAGAAAAGTGTTAAAACAGGATGCCGTTCCCATCGTTTTTACCAGCAAGAAACATGAAGACAAAGAAAATAGTCCATATTTGATCATGACACTGTCGTTTACGATTCGCCTTCGCTTTTGAGCTTCCTTTCCATCAGTCACGACATATTTTCAAATCACAACGATTTAAATTGTAAAAATTCACATGCTTCTGTTTGTCCTGAAACAAAGAAACTAAAACAACTGGTCAAAAATAAAGATAAGAAAATTAAGCAGCTTCAAAAAAAAGTTAAGGCAAGCGAAAACTATTAGGCCACATAAAATAAATTACTTGTTTAGCGTCCACCTCATTAAAATGTTTCAGGTCGGGTGGGCAGATTTTTTTTTTAAATACATAATGTATTTTATACTTAATTCATCAAAAGATAATAACTTATTATACAACTGTGTTAACTCTCGCAATATTCCCGTGTGTTTGGATCAGGCCATCCAAACACGGAAACCATAAAGTAATTGTATAATATTGCTCAAAATCCAAAACAGTAAAACAGCAGCCATTTTGAATTTTAGCCGAGGCCGGAAGAGGACTGGGTGCCAGGATCAATTTGAGGTTAAGGTAGCTCCCTACAGTTAGTACAGTTTGAAACACGATCTATATAGATCAGATGTCATCCTCGCGTCTCAAGCATGGAACCTTCGTGACCCGGTAAAATTTTGAAACAAGCCGCAGGTCGCGGGAAGTTATTTTCGAGTTTTTTTCTGCTAAGAAACCACAACCTTTTCATTATAATCGTAAATCTTTGAAATTCAAGCAGTACGTATGTTGTTAATCAGTTTCTAAGCTTTCTTTTAGTATCAGTGTTTTTTACGTATTTACGTTCAGTATTATCTTTTATAATGTTCAAAATCTTCGACTTGTTGCAGACTAAAAATTCTAAAATGATATTTTATACTCTGCTCAAGGCAGCCTAGAAGTGTGAAAGTAATATAATTCTTTAAAACAATCAAAAGTTTAAGAACTACTGCATACAACTACAGTACAGACAGTTACGAGTTGTCTTATGAAAATGTTTAAAAGTTTTCATACCGATTTCAACAATAAAAACAAATTTAAGAGACATTGGAATTCTGTTTGCCCGCGTAAGTTTTGTGCATGGCTTAATGGCTTTAGTTTTAATTTCCTTAGGTGAAAATTTTTAAATTTTTGCATAGTCCACTTACAAGTCGCCTTTTTTAATATATCCAAATTTTGGAAAAATTTACAGATAAGTTTCTCAGAACGTAAATTTGCAAATATTTAAAAAACTTATCCTACAACCTACCTTAATATTTTTATATAATGTTCCGCTTAATATTCCAAATTTACTTGAAAATTAAAAAAAAATTCACCGAAGGAAATTCAAGTAATTTTATTTTTTGTCCAATTTATAGGATATGACTACTATATTTCATACGCTGTTGTTACCATAGCAACGTGACTGTGGTATATTTAGAACCCATAGGTTGGACACAGTTATATTAATAGTTATTACCCAAAAAGCAACTATATATTTCACAAACATGAAGATATGTGTTGCAATAGCGAAAGCACATTTTCACCCATAGTATCTATGTTTTCCCCCCTTGTTTTTATAATAACTGTAGGGAGCCACATTAAGCGGAAGTGAAGCTACAGAATACGAATATTTACGATTGAAATCATCATTTTAACGTTTCCACAAGCACAAAAGTGTTGTTTTGAGAGTTTTTACACGAATTTTGAAGGCTTTTTATAAAATAAAAAAGAAAAATAAGTTGAGGTTGGGTGGGGACGTTAACAAGTAATTTTTTTATGTGGCCTTAAAGGTCTTATGGCAACTTTAGATGAAAAAAATCTTATCTCGAAGGACCTTGCCGAAATTCTGGTGAGCAATTTCGGGCATATCGATGTTGAATTATTCAGAAACGAATTTAAAAACAACAATCTTTACACCGGTTCCCGATACAGTGAAGATATTAAAGAATTTGCAAATTCACTTCACTTTTACAGCCCTAAGGCATACAAATTTGTACGTAAAACACTACACTTACCGCATTCTGTCACACTTCGATCATGGGCAGGAAATATTGTTTGCGAGCCTGGATTTCTTCCAACTCTCTACCAAACTACAGCTTAGTGGAGAGGCAGAGTGCGCTTTGATTTTGGAGGAAATGTCCATCAGAAAAGAAACACAATGGAACAAAAAATAGTCCAGATTTGTTGGGAATGTTGACTATGGCAACATTGAAGGAGAAGATTCTGAAAACATTGCCACCAATGTTTTAGTGGTCATGGCAGTCAGCCTTAAATCGCCTTGGCAAATGCTGATCGCATACTTTCTCACCAACAAAACAAATAGCGAATTCAAGACTTATTAATAAATCCAAAATACTTTTATACAATGAAAATGTTGTAGTTAAATCAGTAACTTTTGATGGACCAACAAAAAACATAGCAACTGCTCGAAAGCTTGGTTGTAATATTACTGATTTGCAAGGTACATTTCCCCATCCTTGTAGACCAGATTTAAACGTCTATGTAATTTTGGATATTTGTCATATGCTTAAGTTAGCACGAAACGCTTTAGGGCATATGGAAGTTTTTCTGACACCTACAGGGGACAAAATTTCATGGGACTTCATCAAAGCTTTGTACGATATTCAACAAGATATTTTGCATATCGGAAATAAACTGAAAACAAAGCACATACAATGGCAAAAGCCCAAAATGAAAGTTTCTGTTGCTGCTCAAACCTTGAGTGCATCTGTGGCATCTACAATAACATTTTTGTGGGAAAATCATGTTCCTGAATTCAAAGATAGCAATGCCACAAGTGTGAATTCATAACGAAAATATTATATCTGAGGTAACATGAAGTATATACCTGCAGTCAGTAATACTGCTGGCCTATTTTAATGCTGTAGATTTAACGATTTTGTCTGAAATTCTACTTGGAGAATCACAACAACACGTGCAAATTGTAAAATTTTAAAACGAAGAATGCTGCTTACTGCTTCCCAAAGACAAGCTAGAAGAAGGCAGAAATGAAAAGATGAGAAGGCAGAAATTAAAAGATGAGAATTCGTACGAAGATTACAAGAAAAAGGAAGCTCTTCAAAAAGGTTTGAAGAGGGCTGAAAAAAGAGGAAAAAGCTGAACTTCTGGCAGGTGAGCAAGCTAAGATTCAAGAGGTACGAAGAAAACAAATCCAAGAAAGTGTTGCTACAACACAGAGCATCGAAATACCCAAATGTTAACACTTCAACTTCACCAGCATTTAAGAGTACACAGGCTCTTGGAAGAGCTGTTTCTAGGCAAACGAGCCTCGTTCCATCGTTACCAACTACACCAAAGCGAAAACAAGCTGTCTGTCATAGCTTGTCCAGCAAATATGGTTAATCACCAGTTGCAGAAACTACACCAACTCGCTTGACTGCAATAAGTGAAGAGACAAAAATAACAGTGCAAACATTTAACCAGCAAGACAATATCAGTCGCCAAGCATCGGGTGCTTATTCGGGGTGAAAATGGTGAAAAACGCAAAGTTCAGGCTCGCCATCTAACCACTTCTGTGAATGAAGTATGTGCCATGTTCCACGAAATACATCCAGATGTGAAGATTGGCAAAAGTAAATTTGCTGAACTGAGACCCAAACATGTTTTGCTCAGCAGCCAGTTGCCACGTTGCAAGTTTATTATGGCTGTAGATACTTTGAACAAGGCAATTCCTGGATTTCCAAAGTACAAACATACCCTTCCAAATGAATTGGTCCGTGCAGCTGCCACCAAAGATTGTTGGTTCAACCAGTGTCCAAATTGAAATGATGCTAAGCTACTTCAAAGCAAGTTCTTGCCAGAGCATGGAGAGTCGAGTACCGTAACTTGGCATGTTTGGGGCAATGATGCAGATGGCAAGCTCTGCAAGATAGTGAAAGAAGGCACAAGTGATGACCTCTTCTCCCACATATTGCAAACAAAGCAATAAATCGCTGGATGCAGACAAGATAGAGAAATACAAATTACTACGCAAAGAAGCTAAATTGCTTATTGAAGTTAAGTATAACGAATATTTAAACAACATGCAATCGTCTGTCAAACAAAACCCAAAGCATTTTTGGACATTTGTCAAAGCCAAATCAAGAAAGTCTAGTACACAGGAATTTCTTAATTTATCCAACACATTTGTGTCCAGTTCCATGGAGAAAGCAAATTTATTTAACAGCTATTTTCAATCAGTCTTTAACGCATCCGACAACACGAATGTTGTCAACGATAGTTATGAGAGGTTAATAGACTCCCCGACTTCTCAGACAAACGTTATTCTGTCTGAGAATGAAGTTTTGAATTGCTTTAAAAAAATTGATGTCTCAAAAGCATGTGCACCAGAGATAACACCATCCTTGACCAGACTTTTTAACTTGTCCTTAAGCCTTGGCAAAGTACCCCAGAAGTGGAAAACTGCCTTTATCACCCCGATCTTGAAAGACGGTGACCCTCACGTAGTAACAAACTATAGACCTCTCACTTTTGGCGATTTGGTCGAAAATATTAGAGAGAAGTATATACAAACATGGCATCGAGTTTGTAGAGCACAAACTGTCTAGCTCACAGCATGGATTTCTTAAAGGCAGAAATTGTGTCACTCAACTTGTTCAATTCTATCATAAAATCCTTGAGGCTTTAGACAACGGCCAGGAAGTTGATGCAGTCTATTTGGATTTTTCAAAAGCTTTCGACAGGATTTCACATCGCCTGTTACTCCACAAACTTAGTCATGGTTTTGAAGGCATTTTCCACGATTGGTTAACTGATTATCTAACTTCAAGATCACAAAAGGTTGTCATTGATGGCATTTGCTCCGATGTACTCAACGTAACATCAGATGTACCACAGGGTCTATATTAGGTCCCTGTTCTTCATACTATTCATCAACGACCTCCTGATTGTATATCGAACCCGACAGAAATTGCCCTCTTTGCGGATGATTAAAAAGTATCTCAAACGGTAAAAAGTTCTGTAGACAACGTAATGCTCCAAACCAATCTAAACAGATTGTATTCTTGGAGTTCGGAATGGCATATGGATTTGAATGTTGCTAAATGTAAGACAATGAGAATAACAAGAAAGAAATCACCGAAACTACTTGTTGATTATAAATTAAACAATAACCAGTAGGAGCGTGTTACCAGTATTTGTGACTTGGGAGTAAAGGCAACGAGTGATCTAAAATGGTCAACTCATATTTCTGAAATATCATCAAAGGCAAATAAGAGGCTTGGACTTGTTAAAAGAACATGCGCTGACTTAAAGGAGACAAACACCAGGAAACTACTTTATTGTGTCCTTGTTCGACCTCTATTAGAGTACGGGAGTGAACTATGGTCCCCTTACGAATTGAAGTATATATCACAAATTGAGAATGTCCATCGCCGAGCCACAAAATTTATCTTGAACTACCTAAGGACACAAATTATAAAAACAGATTACTGTTGCTTGGTCTTCTTCCCCTTGAGAATCGCCAGGAAATTAAGGATCTAGTATTTATTTTTAAATGTAAAAATAATTTGTACAGCCTTAATAATATTGAAGATTACGTTAAACCGAAGCCAGTATCTCGCTATAACTTAAGAGAACCCAGCCAAGACCACGTTAAAGACCAATTATTTTGGAAACTCATTTTTTCCAAGAACAATACCGTTATGGAACGGTTTGCCCCCTGAAGTAAAATGCATAAGAAATCTTGGTCATTCTAAAACTGCTTTGAGGAATACCTACTTATCTAAACTAAAAAACAATGACCTTTAGAACTGTTATTAAAACTATATGGTTTTTAATGTATCTAAATACTTTTACATAATTATATATGTATATAATCTAAGTTATATAGTTAATATTATATTACCATGTATATATAGTAAGTTATTACCGGTAGCTGATGTTAATTGGGGCTATGCTCTGTTCAGCCACCTGTTACCTCTATTTTTCTGGTAATAAAGTGATTAAATGAAATGAAAAATGAAGATATGTACCATACTGCCAGAGTTCCTCCAGCACAGCTACACCAAAAGAAACCAAGCTGAAAGCTATCAGAAAGAAAGAGAAGCTTGTTGGTGGTGATGATTTCGACCAATCGTTTGCTATGCTGCAAGTTGATTTTCAGAAAATTATACTTGCATGTTTCAAGATGAGATCCAAAGTGCTAATTGGAAACACCTACAGGGGACAAAATTTCATGGGACTTCATCAAAGCTTTGTACGATATTCAACAAGATATTTTGCATATCGGAAATAAACTGAAAACAAAGCACATACAATGGCAAAAGCCCAAAATGAAAGTTTCTGTTGCTGCTCAAACCTTGAGTGCATCTGTGGCATCTACAATAACATTTTTGTGGGAAAATCATGTTCCTGAATTCAAAGATAGCAATGCCACAAGTGTGAATTCATAACGAAAATATTATATCTGAGGTAACATGAAGTATATACCTGCAGTCAGTAATACTGCTGGCCTATTTTAATGCTGTAGATTTAACGATTTTGTCTGAAATTCTACTTGGAGAATCACAACAACAAGTGCAAATTGTAAAATTTTAAAACGAAGAATGCTGCTTACTGCTTCCCAAAGACAAGCTAGAAGAAGGCAGAAATTAAAAGATGAGAAGGCAGAAATTAAAAGATGAGAATTTGTACGAAGATTACAAGAAAAAGGAAGCTCTTCAAAAAGGTTTGAAGAGGGCTGAAAAAAGAGGAAAAAGCTGAACTTCTGGCAGGTGAGCAAGCTAAGATTCAAGAGGTACGAAGAAAACAAATCCAAGAAAGTGTTGCTACAACACAGAGCATCGAAATACCCAAATGTTAACACTTCAACTTCACCAGCATTTAAGAGTACACAGGCTCTTGGAAGAGCTGTTTCTAGGGCAAAACGAGCCCTCGTTCCATCGTTACCAACTACACCAAAGCGAAAACAAGCTGTCTGTCATAGCTTGTCCAGCAAATATGGTTAATCACCAGTTGCAGAAACTACACCAACTCGCTTGACTGCAATAAGTGAAGAGACAAAAATAACAGTGCAAACATTTTACCAGCGAGACAATATCAGTCGCCAAGCATCGGGTGCTTATTCGGGGTGAAAATGGTGAAAAACGCAAAGTTCAGGCTCGCCATCTAACCACTTCTGTGAATGAAGTATGTGCCATGTTCCACGAAATACATCCAGATGTGAAGATTGGCAAAAGTAAATTTGCTGAACTGAGACCCAAACATGTTTTGCTCAGCAGCCAGTTGCCACGCAACGTGTGCTTATGCAAGTACCATGAAAAGTTTATTATGGCTGTAGATACTTTGAACAAGGCAATTCCTGGATTTCCAAAGTACAAACATACCCTTCCAAATGAATTGGTCCGTGCAGCTGCCACCAAAGATTGTTGGTTCAACCAGTGTCCAAATTGAAACGATGCTAAGCTACTTCAAAGCAAGTTCTTGCCAGAGCATGGAGAGTCGAGTACCGTAACTTGGCATGTTTGGGGCAATGATGCAGATGGCAAGCTCTGCAAGATAGTGAAAGAAGGCACAAGTGATGACCTCTTCTCCCACATATTGCAAACAAAGCAATAAATCGCTGGATGCAGACAAGATAGAGAAATACAAATTACTACGCAAAGAAGCTAAATTGCTTATTGAAGTTAAGTATAACGAATATTTAAACAACATGCAATCGTCTGTCAAACAAAACCCAAAGCATTTTTGGACATTTGTCAAAGCCAAATCAAGAAAGTCTAGTACACAGGAATTTCTTAATTTATCCAACACATTTGTGTCCAGTTCCATGGAGAAAGCAAATTTATTTAACAGCTATTTTCAATCAGTCTTTAACGCATCCGACAACACGAATGTTGTCAACGATAGTTATGAGAGGTTAATAGACTCCCCGACTTCTCAGACAAACGTTATTCTGTCTGAGAATGAAGTTTTGAATTGCTTTAAAAAAATTGATGTCTCAAAAGCATGTGCACCAGAGATAACACCATCCTTGACCAGACTTTTTAACTTGTCCTTAAGCCTTGGCAAAGTACCCCAGAAGTGGAAAACTGCCTTTATCACCCGATCTTGAAAGACGGTGACCCTCACGTAGTAACAAACTATAGACCTCTCACTTTTGGCGATTTGGTCGAAAATATTAGAGAGAAGTATATACAAACATGGCATCGAGTTTGTAGAGCACAAACTGTCTAGCTCACAGCATGGATTTCTTAAAGGCAGAAATTGTGTCACTCAACTTGTTCAATTCTATCATAAAATCCTTGAGGCTTTAGACAACGGCCAGGAAGTTGATGCAGTCTATTTGGATTTTTCAAAAGCTTTCGACAGGATTTCACATCGCCTGTTACTCCACAAACTTAGTCATGGTTTTGAAGGCATTTTCCACGATTGGTTAACTGATTATCTAACTTCAAGATCACAAAAGGTTGTCATTGATGGCATTTGCTCCGATGTACTCAACGTAACATCAGATGTACCACAGGGGTCTATATTAGGTCCCCTGTTCTTCATACTATTCATCAACGACCTCCCTGATTGTATATCGAACCCGACAGAAATTGCCCTCTTTGCGGATGATTAAAAAGTATCTCAAACGGTAAAAAGTTCTGTAGACAACGTAATGCTCCAAACCAATCTAAACAGATTGTATTCTTGGAGTTCGGAATGGCATATGGATTTGAATGTTGCTAAATGTAAGACAATGAGAATAACAAGAAAGAAATCACCGAAACTACTTGTTGATTATAAATTAAACAATAACCAGTAGGAGCGTGTTACCAGTATTTGTGACTTGGGAGTAAAGGCAACGAGTGATCTAAAATGGTCAACTCATATTTCTGAAATATCATCAAAGGCAAATAAGAGGCTTGGACTTGTTAAAAGAACATGCGCTGACTTAAAGGAGACAAACACCAGGAAACTACTTTATTGTGTCCTTGTTCGACCTCTATTAGAGTACGGGAGTGAACTATGGTCCCCTTACGAATTGAAGTATATATCACAAATTGAGAATGTCCATCGCCGAGCCACAAAATTTATCTTGAACTACCCTAAGGACACAAATTATAAAAACAGATTACTGTTGCTTGGTCTTCTTCCCCTTGAGAATCGCCAGGAAATTAAGGATCTAGTATTTATTTTTAAATGTAAAAATAATTTGTACAGCCTTAATAATATTGAAGATTACGTTAAACCGAAGCCAGTATCTCGCTATAACTTAAGAGAACCCAGCCAAGACCACGTTAAAGACCAATTATTTTGGAAACTCATTTTTTCCAAGAACAATACCGTTATGGAACGGTTTGCCCCCTGAAGTAAAATGCATAAGAAATCTTGGTCATTCTAAAACTGCTTTGAGGAATACCTACTTATCTAAACTAAAAAACAATGACCTTTAGAACTGTTATTAAAACTATATGGTTTTTAATGTATCTAAATACTTTTACATAATTATATATGTATATAATCTAAGTTATATAGTTAATATTATATTACCATGTATATATAGTAAGTTATTACCGGTAGCTGATGTTAATTGGGGCTATGCTCTGTTCAGCCACCTGTTACCTCTATTTTTCTGGTAATAAAGTGATTAAATGAAATGAAAAATGAAGATATGTACCATACTGCCAGAGTTCCTCCAGCACAGCTACACCAAAAGAAACCAAGCTGAAAGCTATCAGAAAGAAAGAGAAGCTTGTTGGTGGTGATGATTTCGACCAATCGTTTGCTATGCTGCAAGTTGATTTTTCAGAAAATTATACTTGCATGTTTCAAGATGAGATCCAAAGTGCTAATTGGAAACACCTACAGGGGACAAAATTTCATGGGACTTCATCAAAGCTTTGTACGATATTCAACAAGATATTTTGCATATCGGAAATAAACTGAAAACAAAGCACATACAATGGCAAAAGCCCAAAATGAAAGTTTCTGTTGCTGCTCAAACCTTGAGTGCATCTGTGGCATCTACAATAACATTTTTGTGGGAAAATCATGTTCCTGAATTCAAAGATAGCAATGCCACAAGTGTGAATTCATAACGAAAATATTATATCTGAGGTAACATGAAGTATATACCTGCAGTCAGTAATACTGCTGGCCTATTTTAATGCTGTAGATTTAACGATTTTGTCTGAAATTCTACTTGGAGAATCACAACAACACGTGCAAATTGTAAAATTTTAAAACGAAGAATGCTGCTTACTGCTTCCCAAAGACAAGCTAGAAGAAGGCAGAAATTAAAAGATGAGAAGGCAGAAATTAAAAGATGAGAATTTGTACGAAGATTACCAGAAAGGAAGCTCTTCAAAAGGTTTGAAGAGGGCTGAAAAAAGAGGAAAAAGCTGAACTTCTGGCAGGTGAGCAAGCTAAGATTCAAGAGGTACGAAGAAAACAAATCCAAGAAAGTGTTGCTACAACACAGAGCATCGAAATACCCAAATGTTAACACTTCAACTTCACCAGCATTTAAGAGTACACAGGCTCTTGGAAGAGCTGTTTCTAGGGCAAAACGAGCCCTCGTTCCATCGTTACCAACTACACCAAAGCGAAAACAAGCTGTCTGTCATAGCTTGTCCAGCAAATATGGTTAATCACCAGTTGCAGAAACTACACCAACTCGCTTGACTGCAATAAGTGAAGAGACAAAAATAACAGTGCAAACATTTTACCAGCGAGACAATATCAGTCGCCAAGCATCGGGTGCTTATTCGGGGTGAAAATGGTGAAAAACGCAAAGTTCAGGCTCGCCATCTAACCACTTCTGTGAATGAAGTATGTGCCATGTTCCACGAAATACATCCAGATGTGAAGATTGGCAAAAGTAAATTTGCTGAACTGAGACCCAAACATGTTTTGCTCAGCAGCCAGTTGCCACGCAACGTGTGCTTATGCAAGTACCATGAAAAGTTTATTATGGCTGTAGATACTTTGAACAAGGCAATTCCTGGATTTCCAAAGTACAAACATACCCTTCCAAATGAATTGGTCCGTGCAGCTGCCACCAAAGATTGTTGGTTCAACCAGTGTCCAAATTGAAACGATGCTAAGCTACTTCAAAGCAAGTTCTTGCCAGAGCATGGAGAGTCGAGTACCGTAACTTGGCATGTTTGGGGCAATGATGCAGATGGCAAGCTCTGCAAGATAGTGAAAGAAGGCACAAGTGATGACCTCTTCTCCCACATATTGCAAACAAAGCAATAAATCGCTGGATGCAGACAAGATAGAGAAATACAAATTACTACGCAAAGAAGCTAAATTGCTTATTGAAGTTAAGTATAACGAATATTTAAACAACATGCAATCGTCTGTCAAACAAAACCCAAAGCATTTTTGGACATTTGTCAAAGCCAAATCAAGAAAGTCTAGTACACAGGAATTTCTTAATTTATCCAACACATTTGTGTCCAGTTCCATGGAGAAAGCAAATTTATTTAACAGCTATTTTCAATCAGTCTTTAACGCATCCGACAACACGAATGTTGTCAACGATAGTTATGAGAGGTTAATAGACTCCCCGACTTCTCAGACAAACGTTATTCTGTCTGAGAATGAAGTTTTGAATTGCTTTAAAAAAATTGATGTCTCAAAAGCATGTGCCAGATAACACCATCCTTGACCAGACTTTTTAACTTGTCCTTAAGCCTTGGCAAAGTACCCCAGAAGTGGAAAACTGCCTTTATCACCCCGATCTTGAAAGACGGTGACCCTCACGTAGTAACAAACTATAGACCTCTCACTTTTGGCGATTTGGTCGAAAATATTAGAGAGAAGTATATACAAACATGGCATCGAGTTTGTAGAGCACAAACTGTCTAGCTCACAGCATGGATTTCTTAAAGGCAGAAATTGTGTCACTCAACTTGTTCAATTCTATCATAAAATCCTTGAGGCTTTAGACAACGGCCAGGAAGTTGATGCAGTCTATTTGGATTTTTCAAAAGCTTTCGACAGGATTTCACATCGCCTGTTACTCCACAAACTTAGTCATGGTTTTGAAGGCATTTTCCACGATTGGTTAACTGATTATCTAACTTCAAGATCACAAAAGGTTGTCATTGATGGCATTTGCTCCGATGTACTCAACGTAACATCAGATGTACCACAGGGGTCTATATTAGGTCCCCTGTTCTTCATACTATTCATCAACGACCTCCCTGATTGTATATCGAACCCGACAGAAATTGCCCTCTTTGCGGATGATTAAAAAGTATCTCAAACGGTAAAAAGTTCTGTAGACAACGTAATGCTCCAAACCAATCTAAACAGATTGTATTCTTGGAGTTCGGAATGGCATATGGATTTGAATGTTGCTAAATGTAAGACAATGAGAATAACAAGAAAGAAATCACCGAAACTACTTGTTGATTATAAATTAAACAATAACCAGTAGGAGCGTGTTACCAGTATTTGTGACTTGGGAGTAAAGGCAACGAGTGATCTAAAATGGTCAACTCATATTTCTGAAATATCATCAAAGGCAAATAAGAGGCTTGGACTTGTTAAAAGAACATGCGCTGACTTAAAGGAGACAAACACCAGGAAACTACTTTATTGTGTCCTTGTTCGACCTCTATTAGAGTACGGGAGTGAACTATGGTCCCCTTACGAATTGAAGTATATATCACAAATTGAGAATGTCCATCGCCGAGCCACAAAATTTATCTTGAACTACCCTAAGGACACAAATTATAAAAACAGATTACTGTTGCTTGGTCTTCTTCCCCTTGAGAATCGCCAGGAAATTAAGGATCTAGTATTTATTTTTAAATGTAAAAATAATTTGTACAGCCTTAATAATATTGAAGATTACGTTAAACCGAAGCCAGTATCTCGCTATAACTTAAGAGAACCCAGCCAAGACCACGTTAAAGACCAATTATTTTGGAAACTCATTTTTTCCAAGAACAATACCGTTATGGAACGGTTTGCCCCCTGAAGTAAAATGCATAAGAAATCTTGGTCATTCTAAAACTGCTTTGAGGAATACCTACTTATCTAAACTAAAAAACAATGACCTTTAGAACTGTTATTAAAACTATATGGTTTTTAATGTATCTAAATACTTTTACATAATTATATATGTATATAATCTAAGTTATATAGTTAATATTATATTACCATGTATATATAGTAAGTTATTACCGGTAGCTGATGTTAATTGGGGCTATGCTCTGTTCAGCCACCTGTTACCTCTATTTTTCTGGTAATAAAGTGATTAAATGAAATGAAAAATGAAGATATGTACCATACTGCCAGAGTTCCTCCAGCACAGCTACACCAAAAGAAACCAAGCTGAAAGCTATCAGAAAGAAAGAGAAGCTTGTTGGTGGTGATGATTTCGACCAATCGTTTGCTATGCTGCAAGTTGATTTTTCAGAAAATTATACTTGCATGTTTCAAGATGAGATCCAAAGTGCTAATTGGAAACACCTACAGGGGACAAAATTTCATGGACTTCATCAAAGCTTTGTACGATATTCAACAAGATATTTTGCATATCGGAAATAAACTGAAAACAAAGCACATACAATGGCAAAAGCCCAAAATGAAAGTTTCTGTTGCTGCTCAAACCTTGAGTGCATCTGTGGCATCTACAATAACATTTTTGTGGGAAAATCATGTTCCTGAATTCAAAGATAGCAATGCCACAAGTGTGAATTCATAACGAAAATATTATATCTGAGGTAACATGAAGTATATACCTGCAGTCAGTAATACTGCTGGCCTATTTTAATGCTGTAGATTTAACGATTTTGTCTGAAATTCTACTTGGAGAATCACAACAACACGTGCAAATTGTAAAATTTTAAAACGAAGAATGCTGCTTACTGCTTCCCAAAGACAAGCTAGAAGAAGGCAGAAATTAAAAGATGAGAAGGCAGAAATTAAAAGATGAGAATTTGTACGAAGATTACAAGAAAAAGGAAGCTCTTCAAAAAGGTTTGAAGAGGGCTGAAAAAAGAGGAAAAAGCTGAACTTCTGGCAGGTGAGCAAGCTAAGATTCAAGAGGTACGAAGAAAACAAATCCAAGAAAGTGTTGCTACAACACAGAGCATCGAAATACCCAAATGTTAACACTTCAACTTCACCAGCATTTAAGAGTACACAGGCTCTTGGAAGAGCTGTTTCTAGGGCAAAACGAGCCCTCGTTCCATCGTTACCAACTACACCAAAGCGAAAACAAGCTGTCTGTCATAGCTTGTCCAGCAAATATGGTTAATCACCAGTTGCAGAAACTACACCAACTCGCTTGACTGCAATAAGTGAAGAGACAAAAATAACAGTGCAAACATTTTACCAGCGAGACAATATCAGTCGCCAAGCATCGGGTGCTTATTCGGGGTGAAAATGGTGAAAAACGCAAAGTTCAGGCTCGCCATCTAACCACTTCTGTGAATGAAGTATGTGCCATGTTCCACGAAATACATCCAGATGTGAAGATTGGCAAAAGTAAATTTGCTGAACTGAGACCCAAACATGTTTTGCTCAGCAGCCAGTTGCCACGCAACGTGTGCTTATGCAAGTACCATGAAAAGTTTATTATGGCTGTAGATACTTTGAACAAGGCAATTCCTGGATTTCCAAAGTACAAACATACCCTTCCAAATGAATTGGTCCTGCAGCTGCCACCAAAGATTGTTGGTTCAACCAGTGTCCAAATTGAAACGATGCTAAGCTACTTCAAAGCAAGTTCTTGCCAGAGCATGGAGAGTCGAGTACCGTAACTTGGCATGTTTGGGGCAATGATGCAGATGGCAAGCTCTGCAAGATAGTGAAAGAAGGCACAAGTGATGACCTCTTCTCCCACATATTGCAAACAAAGCAATAAATCGCTGGATGCAGACAAGATAGAGAAATACAAATTACTACGCAAAGAAGCTAAATTGCTTATTGAAGTTAAGTATAACGAATATTTAAACAACATGCAATCGTCTGTCAAACAAAACCCAAAGCATTTTTGGACATTTGTCAAAGCCAAATCAAGAAAGTCTAGTACACAGGAATTTCTTAATTTATCCAACACATTTGTGTCCAGTTCCATGGAGAAAGCAAATTTATTTAACAGCTATTTTCAATCAGTCTTTAACGCATCCGACAACATGAATGTTGTCAACGATAGTTATGAGAGGTTAATAGACTCCCCGACTTCTCAGACAAACGTTATTCTGTCTGAGAATGAAGTTTTGAATTGCTTTAAAAAAATTGATGTCTCAAAAGCATGTGCACCAGAGATAACACCATCCTTGACCAGACTTTTTAACTTGTCCTTAAGCCTTGGCAAAGTACCCCAGAAGTGGAAAACTGCCTTTATCACCCCGATCTTGAAAGACGGTGACCCTCACGTAGTAACAAACTATAGACCTCTCACTTTTGGCGATTTGGTCGAAAATATTAGAGAGAAGTATATACAAACATGGCATCGAGTTTGTAGAGCACAAACTGTCTAGCTCACAGCATGGATTTCTTAAAGGCAGAAATTGTGTCACTCAACTTGTTCAATTCTATCATAAAATCCTTGAGGCTTTAGACAACGGCCAGGAAGTTGATGCAGTCTATTTGGATTTTTCAAAAGCTTTCGACAGGATTTCACATAGCCTGTTACTCCACAAACTTAGTCATGGTTTTGAAGGCATTTTCCACGATTGGTTAACTGATTATCTAACTTCAAGATCACAAAAGGTTGTCATTGATGGCATTTGCTCCGATGTACTCAACGTAACATCAGATGTACCACAGGGGTCTATATTAGGTCCCCTGTTCTTCATACTATTCATCAACGACCTCCCTGATTGTATATCGAACCCGACAGAAATTGCCCTCTTTGCGGATGATTAAAAAGTATCTCAAACGGTAAAAAGTTCTGTAGACAACGTAATGCTCCAAACCAATCTAAACAGATTGTATTCTTGGAGTTCGGAATGGCATATGGATTTGAATGTTGCTAAATGTAAGACAATGAGAATAACAAGAAAGAAATCACCGAAACTACTTGTTGATTATAAATTAAACAATAACCAGTAGGAGCGTGTTACCAGTATTTGTGACTTGGGAGTAAAGGCAACGAGTGATCTAAAATGGTCAACTCATATTTCTGAAATATCATCAAAGGCAAATAAGAGGCTTGGACTTGTTGAAAGAACATGCGCTGACTTAAAGGAGACAAACACCAGGAAACTACTTTATTGTGTCCTTGTTCGACCTCTATTAGAGTACGGGAGTGAACTATGGTCCCCTTACGAATTGAAGTATATATCACAAATTGAGAATGTCCATCGCCGAGCCACAAAATTTATCTTGAACTACCCTAAGGACACAAATTATAAAAACAGATTACTGTTGCTTGGTCTTCTTCCCCTTGAGAATCGCCGGGAAATTAAGGATCTAGTATTTATTTTTAAATGTAAAAATAATTTGTACAGCCTTAATAATATTGAAGATTACGTTAAACCAAAGCCAGTATCTCGCTATAACTTAAGAGAACCCAGCCAAGACACGTTAAAGACCAATTATTTTGGAAACTCATTTTTTCCAAGAACAATACCGTTATGGAACGGTTTGCCCCCTGAAGTAAAATGCATAAGAAATCTTGGTCATTTTAAAACTGCTTTGAGGAATACCTACTTATCTAAACTAAAAAACAATGACCTTTAGAACTGTTATTAAAACTATATGGTTTTTAATGTATCTAAATACTTTTACATAATTATATATGTATATAATCTAAGTTATATAGTTAATATTATATTACCATGTATATATAGTAAGTTATTACCGGTAGCTGATGTTAATTGGGGCTATGCTCTGTTCAGCCACCTGTTACCTCTATTTTTGTGGTAATAAAGTGATTAAATGAAATGAAAAATGAAGATATGTACCATACTGCCAGAGTTCCTCCAGCACAGCTACACCAAAAGAAACCAAGCTGAAAGCTATCAGAAAGAAAGAGAAGCTGTTGGTGGTGATGATTTCGACCAATCGTTTGCTATGCTGCAAGTTGATTTTTCAGAAAATTATACTTGCATGTTTCAAGATGAGATCCAAAGTGCTAATTGGAAACAGGATCAAGTCAGCCTGTTTACTGCTGCTGTTTGGTTTGATGGAAAGCTCCATCCGAAGGCAATTGCATGTGACAACTTAGATCATGGTAAAGATACAATCATCGCCTACATCACCCATCTCCTGGATACTCTTCCTGACATGCTGGAAACAATCTCCACATGGTCCGATGGCCCTTCGTCCCAGTTTAAGAATCCGTTTGTTGTTGCAGCCATCTTAGCGCTTCAAGAGAAACACAATGTAAACATCAGATGGAACTTCTTTGCAACATCAGATGGCAAAGGCCCAGTCGATGGCGTTGGAAGCTCAGTCAAAAGAAAAGTCTGGATATCAGTCAGCACTAGAAAAGCTATCGTTACAGATGCAACCTCATTCTGTGCAACCACAAAACTAGTGTCCAATGTCGAGGTCACAGAAATTAAAAGCAAGGAAATAGAAGAACGGAATCTAGAACTCGACCTAGAAGAAGTGTTTGATAAAGCTCCTGCAAAAAAGGTATCAAATCATTTCATCATATTCAAGTAGGAGATTCAGGTTTCCAAGGCTGTCAGTTGACCAAAGATGTCGAACAACTGGATTTACAAGGAAGTCCTGCATCTGCTGATATGGACGACTTTGCAGTTTCCAGTTGGTGCGTTGTGGAATACGATGGCATGCTTTTTCCTGGAGAAATCAAAGCAATCCAGGGAGGAAAATATGAAGTGTCAGTCATGGTGAGCTGGGAGATATTGGAAGTGGCCTACCCAAGAAGATCGAATTCCGTATTGCTGTGATAAAATTGTGAAAGCATTATGTCCACCAATTTTGGTCAATGCTCGGGAGCATTATGACTTCCCAGACTTTGTATTGTTAAGCATTTATATGTATCTCTACTTATGCAAGTACTTGACTTTTTTACAGTTGTTCAAATGTGGATGGTTAAAATCAGTGATTTTGTAACATCCGGCACAATTTCATTGGTCTTGGTTCTCTTTCTACTTTGAAAGGACTAAGAATGTTAACCACCTTTTCTATAGATAACATATATCTTGTTTAAGATTATGTCATCAAAATGTTGAACTGTAAGCTTAAGTTTGTGGGACAGCATATATTTAAAGATATATGATAAACAACTTGGTCTACTGTCGAGCACTTGAGAACACTAAAATATTTTAAACATTGATGGCTGTAAGATTAAGTAATTAGAAACAATTTTTCACAACTAAGAGTTATATTCTTTAAATTAAATAATAGTATTTTGTAACTTTTATATAATCATTGCAATGGTTGATTTTGTAACGTCCGTCACGTAAAGCCTGTCACATCATATTTTGCCTCCTTTCCCCCCCCCGGATGAGAGAATAACAACAAATGACATTCAATTTTTAAAATTTGATGTGAGGCATTGAAAGTTTTTTTCTGAGATGCTATCATTTGAAGACAAAATTTGTTGCAAATTTTGGGGTGAAAAGCCTTGTCCATTTTGTGTAACGTCCGTCACACACATTCACATAAAAATTGTAGCTGACTACTGCAGGTTTCAATTAAATAGACTTTTCCAATAGATAGTTATTGTGCTTGTCTACTTTTACCAAAAAGATTATGGGCATAGACTTCATAAGTAAAGAGATATACAAGAATTTGCCTCAAAATATCCTTTGAATGTAACGTCCATCACATGGAATTACCCAAAAAATCAGCCACTGTAACAATAAGGCTCAATACATAACAATTCTTTATTTAAATGGGGAGAGGGTCTTTTCGTCTATGGGGAATACACATTCTGTGTTTGTGGGGTTGAAGTCTCCAAAATGTCAACGTCGGGACTATAGACTCAATATAAGTCACACATATACCATATAATTAAGGACTGTCCATGTAGGGGTTTACTGCCCCTTGGTCAGGTTAAGGACTGCCCATATGGGTCTAGCGCCCTGGGTCAGGTTATTAAGGACTCTCCATGGGGGTTTCATTTCCCTTGGTCAGGTTAAGGACTGTCCAAGTGTTTATTGGTTCAGGGTCGTCTGGGAATGGCTACCCCTGCCAAGGCTCTGCTTTTTGGTCAGAGCATTCAGTTCAGTCAATCAGTTCAGCTTAGGGCGTGATGTGAGTAGATGATGTGAGTAGGGATGATGTTTGTCATAATATGAGTCTTCACACCCCAGAACCCCTTCTCCCACAAAATATGTTTCGTTTGAATGGTGTTTTTATAAAGATGATTTTATATCAACAGCTTAGGTCATTAACTATAGTTTATAGAAAAATAACTATAGTTACTGTATTTTTCTGAAACTATAGTTTTTATGAATAAACTGTCTATACTGTACAGTCTATAGAGTATGGACTATAGTATTATGATTTATGGTTGAAATCTGCATGGCTGTTATAATTCACTCTTAAGGTGGCTCCCTACAATTTTTTGAAATGTGGAAAATTTACGATTTAGATCAAACTTTTTGAATAATGTTTACTTGTTAGTTGTTACAAAACAAAAATTGTATGACTTATATTGAGCAACATTCCAAGAGCTGAAAATTGTTCACAAAAATTACGTCATTACCGTTGCTATGGTAACAATGACGTTTCAATCTGGCCGACATTTTGGCTTTTAATGCACTTTATTGTAAGAAACGCCTGGTTACCCCCCTTTTTTAATTTATGAAACGTTTTCCTGTAGAAAAATAGATGATCTGAACGAGTTTACAAAAATTCTGTAGAGCCAAAAAACATTTAATGAAAAATTGTGTTTTTTTTTAATTTGGTTCTACAGAATTTTTTTAACTTGTTCATATAATCTATTGTACTAGACGAAAATGTTTTAAATAAATTTACCATATTTCAAAAATTGTAGGGACCAACCTTAAGTTTTAACTATTACTGTATTCAGGGTCCGAATTATTGCTAAAAAACAGCTTCGCATTTTTTTAAAAATTCTCTAGTTAAATTACACGTTTTGAACCCCCCCCTGAATTTTAGAACATCGATATAACGGATGTGCACGCACGCCACATCGCGGTGATTTTGCTAAGCCTTTATAGAACGTGCTTGTAAACATTCCGCGGTGGATAAAGACGAAAACGAAAGGTAAAAACTTTATTGATATCTACAATAACTATTCTATCTTATATTATAACTCATCATCCCATTCTTCAGTTCCGTCCTCATCTTCCAGATCTGACAGAGTGGCTGCCGCGATGTCCATTACGTTTGAAGAAGATGATGCTGCCGTAGATTGTCTGTTCTCTGGGTAATTGCGTGGTTTCACACCATTCAGATGTCGTATCTTTTGGTTCAGCCAATACTCAACGGAATCTTCAGCCTTAAATTCTGCTAGTGGACAGCCTCCTTCTCCAATTCGTAGCTGAGCCTCAAGTCTTCGGGTGCTTAAGCGATTTCGCAAGATCGTCTTGATTCGGTTCATTCGGCTAAATAAGCGCTCGACCTTTGCACTCGACGATGTGCATCACATTCGCACACTCTGTTTGAATGGTGTCGCATTTCCATATAGTTTGCCACACTTTCAAATACTTCTCCATCTTTTCCGCTCCGAGTATGTAACTTTTGACGTGGCACTACAAAGAGAAATTTTATTGATGTCAGCAAAGTGTTCAAACCTCGAGAAATCCTACGACTGCTACGCCCACAAACATACATAAATTATCACATGCTTCTTGCGAAAGTTCTATTTACTGTATAAATCCGATATATTTAGAGCTTTTAGTATATTTATGTAGAGGGCATTTTGAAATAGTATTCTACAATAACAAACTTGTACAATGCAACAGACACTTCGCCCTCAGCAGAAAGACGAACTAATATAAAACTATAAAATATTAAAGTTGAAAACATGTCTATTTATGGGCGGAGTTGTAACAATTATGGGCGTGGTGATCGTGTGATTTTGGGAAGCTTTTTATCACTTCCAGTGAAGTCAGTAAACAAAAAATACGGTTAACAATTAGTTGTATTGGTTTTACTACCTTTAAACGATTCCACTCTGAGAGGACCTTGTCAGTGTTGCAGCCATTCTGAATTAGTAATCCTTGGAAGAATGTAGTCAATTCACGAATCGCTTGGTCACCATAATGCTGAAGTGCTTGTTCTTGCTTTGGCCACATCGAGATATCCAAAATCACTGCAAGATTTTTGAAGACCACACTTTCTTGAAACTCTTCAAATCTCCCTCTTACACTCCTAGAAACTGCATCGATCATCTCCCCATATGTTTTGTTTACTTTCCTTAGGGATGCGTTAAACTTTTTCAGTTTGATTTTTTGGTAATGGACATCTTGATAACTGATAAAAATAAGCCATTTAAACGCTATCGAAGGAAAATGGTATCTAGAAAACAACGAAAGTTAGAAGTTCAGAAGTACCTGCTTCATCTTCGTCAATTTCTTCCGCTTCTTGTCTGGTAATCCTTTGACGTTTATTCGAAGGCTTGCCAGGTGCTATAAAAAATAATATTTACCAACGACGAACACACAATAGCAAGCTACGTGACCAGCGTAGATATGAAACACAGATTCAAACTGTTCGTAGTACGTTCGTCTGAGTCGTCAGCTTTGCACTCTTTCAAAAACTTCGTGAAATTGATAAGCTTCCCGTCGGAGTCATCATCGATACATGTTTGAACCAATCCTTTCAATTTCACCATTGTCCACTCAAATTCATTGATTGATGTAATTTCAACCTAACACGAACACCGGAACACGCAAGGCTCGAATGTCTGAGTATTAAAACTGAGACATTCCAATGTCTCAAAAGCACGCTGCAAGACTCAAAATTAAAAGCTACTTCGCACGAAAACTCTGAGACATTGCAGATAAACGGAAAACAGCTGGATATCAACTATTAAGCATCGCTAAGTGAGCTTGGCAATTTTTAGAAAAATTGCTTCACAAGTTTTCGCCATATTCAAAGTCGCCTTGCAATTTGCGATTTGCGAAGCGCTAATTCGGACCCTGGTATTAGAAAATATTTATTTAGGGAAATAAGTATTTTTTCAAAAACTATAGTTTTACCAAAACTTCACTTTTAACTATAGATTATTTAGGAAACTAACTATAGTATTTTCCAGAAACTATAGTGCCATGAATAAACTATAGCATTATGGTTGAAAACTATAGTTTTACAAAAAGTTCATTTTTAACCTATAGTTAAGAAAATATTAACTATAGTATTATGGTTTTGATGACAAAAACTATAGTTTATTTTTGTAAGGGTTGTTTTCCATTTTATGCATGCGTGATCACTTGTTCTTAAGAGAATGTGTAGAATTTATGCTTCAAGTTTTAGCTGTCGAAGAGTTGTGATATTGGCTGGGATTGTTAAAAAGCTTTTCAAACTAAACAATGCCATGTATTAAGAAGTTAAAAATAAATACCTGAATGTAAGAAAATTCAATTAGCTATAGCTTTTATAACGGCTATGAAATCTTCAGTACCTGAAAAAACTATAAAACTGTCATATAATTTCTCTACCTTGTTGGGAAAGCCTGCTTTTCCATTTGTCAAAATTATCGTTGCTTTAAAGTACTACCTGCCTGGTATGTTTAATCTATGATGAATACAAACTAGACTTTAATGGTTACAGAAATACATTGCCTGTCTCTTACATCAGTCATATTCAAATGTTTACGGCATTTAATTATGAACAAATATAAGCTATGCTTATATTGAATGCTAATTAATGGCATTGTAAATTTTCAAAACGTTTTTTTTGCAATAATGCCATTTATGCAATAATGAGATGGATGACATTGAAACTAAAACGAATACTGCAAAGGTTGAGGATGTGACAATGAACTCTGTTGTCTTGATTGGATTGATCGGGTTTGGATGCTTTAGCTCTTTCGTATGAGCACCATGCGTCTCTTCAGACCGGGTGCCGATTTGCAGATCTTGTTGAAACTATACAGGTGTTGTTTGTAGGATGTGGAGGTAAATTGGTATAACTGGATTGCTTCGTATTGCTATCATGAGCTTTCATATGATTTACATAACCTGCCTTTGAAAGGAGCACACGCTCACTGACATCGCATTTCCATGAATGTGTGTCAGCAGACAAGACCAGGTTACTGCCTTTTCGAAGGCCACGTTTGATCTGAGCATGATGCAATCGCTCATTCTCAAATATATTGCATCCTTCCCGAATAGAGAGTGTCTCCATTCAGCTCGGTTCAATGTCCTTTCTTCCCAGTCTTTCACATCCATGTGCATTGCTTTCAAGTTGTCTTTCACACTATCTTTGAATCTCTTCTTAGGTTTGTGCTGCGGGCGCTTACCTGTTGTGAGCTTCCCGTAGAAAAGTTGTTTCGGAAGTCTATCATCCTCCATTCTCACGTGTCCGGTCCAGCGCATCTGGTTGAGCATTGTCAGTGCTTCAATACTCTTGCATTCACTCAGTTGAAGGACAGAAGTTCTGGTGTTAATGACTGCCATCTGATGTTGAGAATGCATCTCAAGCATTTCTGATGGTATTGCTCCAGCCAGTTAATATGCCTCTGGTATGTTGTCCAGGTTTCAGAAGAGTAAAGAAGAGATGTCAGGATGCAGGACTTATAAACATCCACTTTGGTCTTAACACTAATACCCCTGTCTGACCACACCCTATTTTCCAACTTTCCAAAAGCAACACTTCAACTTTCCAAAAGCAATATGTGAAAATATCTCAGCATCCATTGCACCATCCCTATAGAGGAGTTCTCGAATCAGGGCTTCGAGGTTCTTGAACTTGGCGTTAAATCTTCTCAAGTTGAACACCTTGATAGATACTCCTGCTTTGCAGTCTTGAAAGGCATGTGACAGAAGAACAGCAAAGTAAATAGAGAAGAGTGTTGGTGCAAGAAGTTACTCCATTGTCGACTGCACTTTCATCAGAGAGTGCCCCGTTGAATGTAAAGCAGGACTTCATATCATGGTGTAGTTGCTTCACCAGATTGACAAGGGTAGGAGGGCAGCCAATCTTACCAAAGATTCTCCATAAAGCATTGCAATTCACAGTGTCAAATGCTTTGGTCAAATCAACGAAGACCTGGTATAATGGGACTCGCTGCATTTCTCTTGTAGCGGTCTAACAGAGCAAACCATATCCATAGTACCTCTTCCCGCTCTAAAACCACTTTGTGCCTCTGGGATAACTACTGAGCAGATGAAATTAATTGGCCTGTTCAGTAAGAGTTGCACAAGAACTTTTCCAGCTGACTTGAGAAGGGTTATACCTCGGTAGTTGTCACAAACAGATTTGGAATCTTTCCCTTTGAATAGTGAAACTAGTATGCCATCAATCCTGTCCTGAGGTATAGAATTGTCTTCCCAAAACAGTGTGAGCAGGTCGAACAGTGTGAGCAGGTCGAACATTGCTGAGGCAACATTATCTCCTCCAAACCTTGACAGTTCCAGGTGCTTTGCCAGTGTTTATTTGCTTGATGGTCGCTGCCTATTACACACGCCCATCTCACTGTGTCTTTTCTTGTCACAAATGCATTACCGGTTCTATTTTTGTCCATTATTGTCAAGTTTATTTCTGTGTGATAAGACTGATATGTCACTTGAGAGGTTAATATTGACGTTCTTGACAAACCTCCAGTCGCCCACTGCTGTTTAATGCCTGTTTAACATGCTGGCTATTCGCATTGCAATAAAAACAGTTACACATGCAATAAAAAAGCAACAAAAACAAAAAGCGTTACTCATTGTCCATGCCATCATTGTTTCCCATGCAACACTCAAGTAAAATTAATAAATAAAGTGGGAGAGAATCATTTTTCTTACTCGCCAGTTTCTAATTGAATTGCAAAGGTAGTGGCTGAAATATTTTCGAAGAAAATGTATACTAAAGGTGCCTCTGGCTGCCATGGTATGACTGATAATAGAGAAAAAATACCAAGAAAGGGTTAGCGAGAGATTACACCATAACCAAGCATTCCATGATGTACAAAACGGAGAATACCAGGAGAAAATATTAATACGACTATTTGGGAGCGTGGAGATATGCGGACTAAAAATTTAAGCTGTGAAGTTCTCTTACCCAGTCAAATGCACCACTGTAGTACTTGAGCTTTTTTTACTTCTTGCCATATCTCATTTTCTATGAAGTCTCTACTTAATGTCCTGAACAATATTTACTGCAGTTTTGACGTACTCTGTTTTATAAGGTAGAGATCATTGCGTACGTAATTAATATTAATCTTATTTTCTCTCTTTATAGCATTTAGTGAATCTGAGTCAGAAAATAAAACTGTTAAAAATTTATCAGTTGTTTTGTTCATTTAAAACTTGTAATGTTGGCTTTTCTGTATTGAAAATTCGTATTCTAACAAAATCTCTCCTTTTTTCAATAAACATAACACAAAAGGGAAACAAAATAAAAGCAGAAAGAAAGGTAATTTTTAAAATAACAATATTCTTACTATTTTATTCTTGCACTTTAAGGATGCAAAGATTAACGTGTAGAAAATGAACTTTTCTCTACCTAATTCAACTTGCAAAATTCAGAGGGATTTTTACACACGCATGAAAACTCGAATATGATCGATCACACAATTTCAAATTGTAAGATTTTCATATGTTACTCGATCACAATACACATAAAAATAATGACAGATTAAATTTAATTGGATAGTACTAATATGATTGTGTGTAGATTGAATTTGAAAGTTAACATTCAACGCATAAAAGTTTTAAAGAATGCTTTTTCTTTTGTAATTTCTTGAAATCTCAGCGAGAGTTAGGTAGAATATTTAGTTTTTCTTCGAAATGGAAAAAAGTTGTTGTATCAATCACGCTATGGTATGACGTGTTATGCGTTACGATTGAGGGTGGAAGTCTACAAAGGAAGACCAAATTGGAGTTTGCGCAGAATAAAGAAATCAAGGCATCTCTTTCACCACGAGAAAAATAATTGTGTAAGAAAGGTTTATTATGGAGACAGTTTCATTTACTCTTTCTCATGTTAGGATTCCAGTGGCAAATAAGTTGACCCTGTTTTCAAGTTTAGACAAAATTCTATCACTGCTGTATTCTTGTCAAAAACGTGCAGAACGTTGCGGAACATTGCAAAACTCCCTTCTAGAAATAATCTACAATTCACCATTTGAATTATTTGAATTTTTCAATAAAGGATATGCTATTTTTCTAAATAACAAAGATAAACTTTAGAAAGCATGAGAAAGTATTTTTTGTACAGGACTGTCTGATCCCGCATATGCACATTATATAAAACATTTTTTCATACATTTTAATATAATAATTTTACAGTTTAAAATATCCAGGTTTGTATATATAGAATGTTCTGATGGCAATATTAATGATGCACTGGACATCTAATTTAACAATATTCATGAAGTTCTCTCTTTCAAGGTTTTACCTCATTCAGATGAGATGATATGACGCTCTCAGGAAGGTAAGCGGCAATGTAGAATTGAAGAAACCTGAACAGCTTACTTCCACGAAGCTCAGTGTCACAAATAGTCAACATGAACCAGTCAGAACTCGGCTGGCTGCATTAAGGTAGCTGATATTTAGAAAGAATGCTTGAGTATAGGATGAAATTTTTGCTGCTTTCATAATTCTAGTTTTACCTCTGAACAGGTAGAACTTGCGTGTATAAAGGTTAACAGCATTTCAAACGTACAAAGTTATGGATAGGATAGTAATTTTGAATCCTAAAGATATTAGTATACTAGTTAATTGCTGCAGGCATGTAAGGAGCCATTGCATCTGAAGGGATAATGTTCACATCATTTGTCTTGAACCAAACAACAAATTTTGAATAATAAACTGAATCATTTGGATTTAGATTTTTTGTCCAGGTTTTTCCTCTCTTTTCTGTAAGTGTTAATGCTTGTAAAAATCGGCAATTCAGTTGTTCTAATACCCATAATAATGTCTTATTAATAGAATTCATCTCCATGGACCTAGAGGAGGAAACCCCAAGCAAGTATTACACGCACAAATTTCCAGTGTTCAGGATTAACTATACTTAAATGCTTGCATTGTTATAAATGCTATAGTAGCAAGAGGCTAAGGGATTACCAGTATAGACCCGTTTCCATCATCCTCAGACTTGCATTTTAGCAATGCAGTATACAACTTTAAATTCAAGTGTTATTATATCTTGAAATTAAATTGTCTCTTTTTGAAATTTAGTTACACAATCGGGAAGGAGCCCAGAAAACAAAATGGTGCTAACTGGTCAAGGTAAAAGAATGAATAAAATCTTTTTGGCTAAAAAGCCTAATTTTTATTGAAAATAATAAAATTTTCTTACCACTATTTCAATCATCATTTAATGTAACTTGGCATGCTTGAAGTTCATAATATGTGTGAAGTAAGATCAGAAACAATTGGGGTCACCGAGGTCATTTACAAGATATGATAAGCACAATATACCATCTTTACTCCTTTGCGAGTTCACAAAAAAAAATTCTCAATTTGATCCTACTGTAAGGCTGGTTACCCATGCTCGTTTTTGTTTGCAAATACTAATAGAGTGTTATGATGTAGGATGGCAACGCGAACGACGACGAGCAAAATAAACTCATTCAATTAAGTGATTGTATAGAAAACTTGTGTAACACACGGTAAACAGCAGCTATAGAGTTTATTAATTACTAAGTCTAGCCTTAGCCACAAAGTGACTCGAAGCTACAGCGGGCTTCACTTATTAACAAGGCAGCATTCGTGTATGACTGTGCCTGTGGCATTTTGCTAACAGTTGCAACTACATATATTTTATACCAAAATATGTCCAAGTCTCAAGACTAAAACCAGTGACACATACGTAAAAATTCACCGCTAAGCCAGCATGCTTTTTCGCTTATTACCCTATACGGTGTCCCTCAATGTTCGATATTCGGACCTATGCTTTTCAACCTCTATATGAATGACTTACCAGAAGTCGTTGAAAATAGCTTGCCAGAGTCCTTTGTTGATGACTCAAAGATCTTCCTATCTTTTTCCATCAATGATAAAGTTAACACAGTTAGTCATATATCACACAATCTCTACAGAGTAGCAGAGTGGTGCTGCACAAATCATTTGCTCATAAACCCTGGCAAGACCAAGTTCATTGTATTTGGCACAAGGCAGTTGCTGGGGCGAATGGGGGACCTTAACATCTCCTTGGTAAAGAATTGTCTCCCTTACCATCGTGCAGAGATCTAGGAATTCTCTCGTCTGTACTCTTGTCTATAATACCATATTTGCATGTTTATGTATGCAAGCCAATCAGATTTTATATTCTTACCAAAACACATTTGCATACCTGCATATTCGTTAACTATTTCAGAATTTATTGCACATGCCTGGGTTGTAACAGCATCCATGTATAATAGTTGACGCTAGTGGGAAACTTGAACTCTTACCTAAATACTGAACAAGTTAAATTGTAGTTGTTGAAACTGCATTATGTTGGCCACGGATAATTGCTATTGCCAACAGCCAAACATATCCCAACTCATTAGGTGTTTTTATTATCTGTGTCCACTAAACAGAGATCAGACTGTGCAGTAAATTTGGTTGATTTTATAAGAAAAGCATGAATAAGAAAAGCATTAATAAAAAATTTGGCAGAGTGTCTAGGTCATACAAAGAAATTCAACATGCAATTTTATTTTTATTGCATGCTAATTTAAAACAATTTCAAGAGAATGATTTGTCTTTGCATCACATATCATTTAAAATAGAAAATAGGTCTGCCAAACTCTATGTTAAAAAAACTATACAACTATATATAACTCCAGATTCAACTAATACAACAAAATAGCTGGGGCCCATTTATAAAACTCTTAACTGCTTTTCAGACCTATCGATTCTCCCGGTGCCGCCAGGAGACTCCCGGTTTTGACACTTTTCTCACGGTCTCACAGTTTTAAGGTTTTTTCTCCCGGTTGGTTGTTTTCATTGTTAGGAAGCATTGGAATATTTTCAGATTCAAAAATCTGTTCAGAATTAAATAGTAATTGCGTAAAAAGGTTGCTTGTCCTAGAGTATTTTTTTGGTGGTATTGGCGGCAGCCATTTTTGCTCACAAGTGATACATAGGTTATCATAGGATAGGGATAATTATGCAAGATAATATGGGATCTCGAAAACACATGTCAAATCAAACATGGCGTCAAAGAGAAAACATGGCATCAGATGTCCAAACGTGCAACAAAAGTGTACACAATGACAAGCATAAGAAACAATAGACTGTTATATTATTTGTTTTTATATTATTAAAACATTACATATGAATTTAATTTTGATTTTCCCAGTTTTGATAAAATCTCCATTATGAAATTGTCCAGGTTTTTTAAAGGTTAAAGAGCAAAATCTCACTGTTTTAAATTTACCTGACGCGAGAGGACTAGGAGGTCCTCTCAGGATGAGGCCCTTTCATTGCACTTCGATTGGGTTGACTCCTGCGATTACCCCTAATGTGGGTAACTCGAGCGTATAATTTCTGGTAGTGAGGACCTGCATTCGCGCTCGTCCCCTTCTTATTTTTAAAACAATTATAATAAAACGATCATGTACTAATTTTTGCTTCTTTACAGTCGACATGTCAACAACACACAACTACAGCGGTGGACAGCATGTAAACCGGGCTGTACATCTCATCGTCCATCAGCATACAAACAAACAAGGCGAGTGTTTTATAATATCTTTCTCCGATAATATGGTCACTTCACCGAATGTATATAGCGTGCCGGTTTAGCCGTAAACGATTACTTCCATCACATGTCATGTCGTCTAGTGAAATGAGATACATAGCGTGCGCCGTAATGCAACTCGTCACACGTACATTCCAAGCGGCGATCACACATCACTCAAACGCAGGCGAAACATACAATCGCATACCTAGCAACGATTAAGCTCCAAAATGGCTAATAATAACACCTAAATCAAGAAGCGCGACCCGAACGCTTTCCAGGTCACAACAATATCGCCTGACTTTTCATCCCACATGTTCCTGGCGTAAAATACGAAACGCTTATGCTCACAATTGTCACCTTGCCGAAAACGGCAACTTCGACAAGAGCCGAACACATCGCCACCTTCGTTCCCGTGCCATTTCCACGCAATGCTCGACCGCATGCAACTGCATGCGACGAAATTCTCGTCGCCAATTAGAACGACGAACTTCACTACCAATCAAGCCTTTGTTTACGTCCTATTCACGAGTGGTCACCGCGGTTTCAAAACGCTTGCTTTTCCAATAAAGATGGAGGCCGAAGCGAAAAAAGGCATCGCTTCTCGGCCTTTTGGCTAAGATCAAGTGTAGTAATCACGAAGAATAATAAGGTAACAATCATTGACGTAACGTGTCCATTTGAAAATGATGAAAATGCCCTTAAATCAGCCGCTGAAAGGAAAGAAGAAAAATATCACTCTTTGATTGATCACTTCAGATCCCTAAATTTACAAGCGAAAGTGTTTGGTTTTGTAGTTGGTCCACTAGGTGGTTGGTTTCCAGGAAATGAAAAAGCACTCGACGAAATACACATGAGTAAAAGATACAGAACTCTATTTAGAAAATTATGCTGCGCAGACGCAATTCAAAGGTTCAAGAAACTTTATGTGGAACACCTTACTATTAAATAAACTTCTTATATATACAAACATTTATTATTATAAGTATTACGTAAATATCAGTTTTTCAGCCTAATATTAGGATTGAACAATCAAAAAGACAATATAAAAAGAACATTATAACTATTATTGTATACATACAAAGTTTTGTATAAAAATAGTATTTCTTTTCAATTAGTTAAGGCACTTCATGTAAAAAGGTTTCTTTATTCATAATAAAAATTTCTGTTCTTATCAGCTTAATATCTGATATGTTAGGCAATGCCTAACTCATATATTAAACTGATTAAACTTGCTTCGCCCTGGCCACGGGTTGTCTCGGTATCGCACTACATCCGAGTACAGCCCTGAAGAATTTTCATTACAAATTTTAAAAAGCTCTTTTCGTTGTATAAGTCTAAGCTGATGAGAACAGACTCGTATACTACACTTGCTCCGAACCACAAGGCTTTTTATCAACATCACGAATTATGCATAAGAAAAGCAAAGGTTGCACTGTCTATCGAACAGACGTGAAAATGAACGCTGGGTTTCATTCAGGTCTCGTCATGAGCCTGTTTCATCGGTCTTAACGACCGTTTCTCAGCAGGCGTGTGTGCTGGTCGCATACGTCCTGTTTGTAGTGATCCGGGAAGGTGCGGATAGTCCAGAGGTCTCGGCCTGTTGTAGGAACCAACAGGAGATGGACGGCCTTCGCGAGATGTGTTCACTGCAGGTCCCCTTTGGGGGGCTGACCTCGACAGCTGTTCAACATAAACTTACCTGATGCGAGAAATTCGTGTCAGGTTTTCTGCCCGCTGCAGAGAGGATCTATGCTGGAAAACACGCATTCCTAACTCTTTGCTCAGGGATTTACGAGCTGCAGTTCTTGTTTGCAGACATTCCAATCTTAGTTTTCGACGCCAGCAGCTGCGAAATGTGCTTTTTCTTCTCTTGCTGTTCTCTTCGGAGGCAGTTTGGATGCTAGCCCGTCCCTTGGGTTGTGGTTAGTTGTCGTTTTCCACGTGTGTCCGACTTGAGGGGCCGCGTTAGCTTAAGGCGCCTATTTTTTACCTAGGGATTTTTTAAGGATGTTACTTTGTTTTGGTTTAGTTAGTGTGTTTTCCTGGTGTTTCCTGTCGAGGGACCCGAAAAAAGGGTAGCTCAAAGGAAGGTTGGTCTTTTTCCATCTCGTTGACTTTAGTTGCGAACTGACGTCTTTGACCGACGTTCGCCCCCCTTAAGCTTTGTTTGCTGCCTTTTTGTGGAGAACCTTGGTGTTTGACAAGGTAGAACTGCGAGCGTTCTACCTACGTTTGGTCATTCACCAAATAACTTTGTTTGTTATAGCTTTAGTATTGGCTATAACTGTGTGTTTATAAGTTAATATTCTCAGTCGAGCAAGTCGCGGCTTTGTATAAGCCGTGTCTAATTACTATCTGCCTTTGCTGATTTATTACTCTTTCTTTGTATTATATTAGTCTATTTTTTAATATACTTTGTTTATTCTATAAGTCTATACTCTTAGACTTTGTTTGTTATAGTTTAAGTTGGCTATAACTGTGTGTTGAAGCTTGTATTTCAGTCGAGCGGCTTTGTACTATATAAGCCGTTTTATATTATCTTGCTGATTTAGCACTTCTCTATAAGTCTATATTATTTAGACTTTTGTGTATACTTTATTAGTCTATTTTATTAGACTTTGTTTATTACATTAGTCTACATTATTAGACTCGGTTTCTTATAGCTTTGGCTACTGTGTGTGTTTTGAAGCTTTTATATCGGTCGAGCAAGTCAAGCGGCTTTGTAATCTACAAGCTGTTTGTTTACATATTATCTGCCTTTGCCGATTTACCGCTTCTCTTTTGCTATATTTACAATTCTGGCTGTTTATTTCTTGCAGTCTCCGTGCTTAAGAGGCAATTCTACGTGTTTATTTGCACGTAATATTATTATATCTATACTTTGTTTACGTTAACTTTGGCATACTTATTAAATATTCAAAAAATCTCGCCTCACTGAACTCTTTTGTTTAGTGTTGTGCATTATTATACAAACAAAGTATGTCTCACCCTACATTTACTCAGGCCGACTTTGCAAAGTGGAACGAAACAACATCTGTGTTTCACTTGCAGAGGAAGCTCATAGGCAATTCCAACGCACGTCAAATCAGGGTGGACTTTATTATACAGGCCATTGGCGAAGCAAAGGTGAAAACTGTCCAATTAATATCTCAGGACAAGTTGAGGGTCGAGTTTCAATTGTTCTCTCAACGCCACCAATGCGGCGTCAATGGGGTTACTTTTAAAGGAGTTACTTTGACTCCATTCCCGGCCTATGACGAGGTTAAGACGGTCTTTGTTGACCGTGCCCACGGCTAGTACGCCCCCGGCTACTAATCCCAAGGGCACCTCATTAAAGGGCAAGTCGGCCAAGACCAATAAGGCCAAGGCCAGTCTGGCCAAGACCACTGATGCCAAGGCCCCTGACACCAAAGTCAAAGCGGCCAAGGTCAAAGAGGCCAAGGTCAAAGAGGCCAAGGTCAAAGTGACCACGGTCAATTCAGCCACGGCTACTGTGCCAACTACCACCCAGGCTCAGGCCACTAAGCCCAAAACCAACAAGCCCTCAACACCTCGGGCAGTTGGTAAATTCTGTCATCCTTCGTCGGAAAGTGATGACAGCGATGCGAGCTCTATTCTCGCACATTCAAACATCTAGCGAGTCTGACAGTGAGGCCGTTGTAACACCAGCCATGCTAGTTCAGTCGCCCTTTGTCCACCTTAATCGGTTTGCGACTTTAGCTGATAGCATGGACGTGGAGGAGGATCACCTTGATGGTGAGAATGTTATAGATCCGGTTGCTTTGCTCAAGGTAATCGCCCCAGAGCTTGACGCTCCGCCAGCTGTTGTCGCTCCTATACAGGATGCGGCGTCTGCACCATCTTCTGACGAACAGCAGCCGTCGGTCGTGGATGTACCCGTCGCGTCGCCTGTTCCTCCATCTCCTCCTGTAGCGGAGTCTCAACCCTCTGCGACTTACGAAATGTCCGCGAACTCACCCACCTGTCCGGTCCATTCGGATTGTGATTCCCTTCTGGGCATTGGCATTTTCGATTCCGTTTCCGAGGGTATGTTTCTGGAATGTACCGAGGCCGGTTACACATACTCAGTTCCCTCTTCGACCAACAGGATGGCTGAAAATGAGGCTTTTCTTCTGGGTGTAGACCTGACAAATGTGGCCTTCAGTGCCCTTATCTCAGCTCCAGAATCTAACACTACAACTATTTCTAATGTTCAACCTGCTAAGTTTGAACATTAATGGTCTTAATGACCGATTAAAGCAAACCGCACTTATCAATTGGTTGAAGTGTGTGAAGGCGGATGTTGTCTGTCTACAAGAGACACATGCCCCTTTGCACGAAACTATACGTCGCTGGTTTGCGAATTCTGGTTTTCGAGTAGTGTCCTCATCTATTTCCAACAAAAGGTGTGGCACTGCTATTCTCTATAAGGACATGTACACTGTCAAGCAGGTCTCTCGTGATGAGGAGGGCCAGTTTGTTCAAGCACTCATTCAGTTAGATGAGGAAACGTTAGGTTTTGCCTGTTTGTATGCTCCGAATAAGAACCCGAAGCGCAATCGTTTCTTTACCTCTGTGTCCGATCTCATCAATCTTAGCCGCCCAACATTCGTGTGTGGCGATTTTAACTCGGTTTTAAACGAGGACGCTGATCGTCTGCGGCGTTCCTCTTACACAGGTAGTACTGGTGCGAAGGCGCAGGAGAGTGGTCCTGCTCTTCAATCTTTGCTTTCTAACACCCAAACCTTTCCTGTCTGGCGTACATTACATCCTACGCAGACCGCATACTCCTGGACGCATGCGTTCAGGAGATTTTGCTTCTCGGATAGGCTCCTGTTGCTATGAAACGGAGCATTAAGTACTTGCTGTTCAAGTTCACCACTGATGATTCCTTTGCAAGAGGTCCAGGTGTCTGGAAATTTAACACCTCTCTGCTGGCAGATGAGGAATATTGTGCACTAGTTTGTGCATTTTGGTCCTTCTGGCAGTCCCAAGAAGCAAATCCTATCTATGCTTCGGGTCTGGATTAGTGGGATCAGGGCAAATTCTATCTGCATGCGCTGTCGTGTACGTAGTATGCCCAGGGTAAGGCTGTGGCAAATCGGCAACAAAAAATCTCGGCTGACTGTGCAGATGCGTAGGTTGCAGCAGCTTTTCAATTCGGGGGATTCTTCCTCCTTTGCTCAACTGTATGCCGCGCAAGAAGAGTTGCGTGCCATTCATTTGAATGAGGCACGTGGGGCACAAATTCGATCTCGCTGCAGGTGGGCGGAGGAGGGAGAGTCTTCTTCCTCTTTTTTCCTTGGTTTGGAGTCAAAGCATCGAGCAAAGCAAGCGGTCACTGCTATTAGAGACACACAGTCTGGTATCGTTCGCCACGACCCTATCGAGATCTTAGGTGTCTGGCAGCGGTACTACCAAGGGCTCTTTACTGCTCAACAGTGTGACCCTGCCGTGCAAGATGAGATGATTGCCAAGGTTACTTGTTGCCTCTCTGACGCCGAAAGCAAATCGTGCGATGGTTACCTTACCGTCACCGAATGCTTTGCGGCTTTGCAGGGCTCATGGGAAAACACCGGGCTCCGATGGTTTTCCCATGGGATTTTATCTTTCTTTTTGGGCACTTCTTGGTGCTGATTTGGTACGCATTCTCAAGGTTGCTTACGATTGCGCCAACTCTCGACCTCTCAGCGTCGTGGCCTTATTATTGTATTATACAAAAAGGACGATCTTCTGGAGACGAAGAACTGGCGGCCCATCAGTCTGCTCAATGTTGACTATAAGATCGCCACCAGAGCTATCTCCGGTCGTCTTTTAAATGTTATGAATGTTGTTGTGGGCCCGGATCAAACATGTGGTGTTCCGGGTCGCACAATCTCTGAGAATCTCGTCTTCATGCGGGATCTCATCGAGTATGCGGAAAGAGAGGACCTTCCAATCGCTCTTCTTTCCTTAGATCAGGAGAAAGCTTTCGATTGTGTCGATTGGGGCTTTCTCCAACGCATCCTCGAAACGTTCAACTTTCGGTGCTGGTTTCCGGAATTGGATTCAATTATTTTATTCTAACGTCGAGGTCCGCCGTTGTTATAAACGGCTGGACGTCTTCGTTTTTTTTTCCCGTCTCCTGGCGTGCATCAAGGTTGCCCACTTTCTCCTCTTCTGTATGTGCTCTGCATTGAAATCCTTGCAGTCAGCATTTGTAGTTCACCTGATGTCAACGGCGTTTTACTCCCGGATTCCTTGGAGCAGTTTAAGTGCTCGGGGTATGCGGACGACACGACAATTGCTGTCACTACAGACGAGTCGATGACGGAAGTTTTTGACATTTACTCTCTTTTTGAGAAGGCTTCCGGGGGGCGCCTCAATCGAGGTAAATCCAAAGGCATTAGGTTGGGGTCCTGGAAACACTGTACGGACATCCCCTTTAGTGCTAGGTGGGTCAAGGAGCTTCCTTTGTTAGGAGCTACTTTTTCCACCGCTGATTATTCTACCCTTACTTGGGAGAAGTCTGTTGCTAAGCTTGAGCATCGCTTGTCCGCTTGGCAGGGTCGTAAGCTATCCTTCCAAGGTAAAACAACTAGTATAAACGTTTTAGCCCTTTCTCAGATTTGGCTGAGAAACGGATCAATAAAGCAGTGTGGTCCTTCTTTTGGTCTGGTAAAAAGGATCTTGTTGCCAGGACCACGGTGTGTCTTCCAAAGTCGCAGGGTGGCTTTGGAGTCATTAATTATAAGCAAAAGGCCGAGGCTTTCGCTTTGCAATGGGTCAAACGTTACTTAGCTGACCACCGAGCAAAGTGGAAAGATTTCTTTAAATATTATATATCCTCCTGCCTTGATCTAACGCCCGATGAGGCTTTTCTATGTAATTTTTCTTGCCGTCAACTATCATCCCTTCCGCTGTATTACGAACTGCTATTCCGCACTTGGCGGATGCTATGCGGGGGTAAGGCTGCTGGCGAGTTTTCTTTGTTGGCATCTTCTGCCAACCAATTACATGTGCGCAACATGAGTTCGAGATCAGTCTCAAACCTGATTCGAACTAAGACCTATAAAGAGCCGCACTGTATTAGCAAATTTGAACCGGAGTACGGTCCTTTGCACTGGCCCCAAACTTGGGACCAGTTGCACGCTACATCTTTCGACCGCATTGTCATTGATCTCAATTGGCAGCTCACACAGTGGTGGACAGCGTGTAAACCGGGGGCTGTACGTCTCATCGTCCATCAGCATACAAACAAACAAGGCGAGTGTTTTATAATATATTTCTCCGATAATATGGTCACTTCACCGAATGTATATAGCGTGCCGGTTTAGCCGTAAACGATTACTTCCATCACATGTCATGTCGTCTAGTGAAATGAGATATATAGCGTGCGCCGTAATGCAACTCGTCACACGTACATTCCAAGCGGCGATCACACTGACCTCAAACGCAGGTGAAACATACAATCGCATACCTAGCAACGATTAAGCTCGAAAATGGCTAATATAACACCTAAATCAAGAAGCGCGACCCAAACGCTTTCCAGGTCACAACAATATCGCCTGACTTTTCATCCCACATGTTCCTGGCGTAAAATGCTCACAATTGTCACCTTGCCGAAAACGGCAACTTCGACAAGAGCCGAACACATCGCCACCTTCGTTCCCATGCCAATTCCACGCAATGCTCGACCGCATGCAACTGCATGCGACGAAATTCTCGTCGCCAATTAGAACGACGAACTTCACTACCAATCAAGCCTTTGTTTACGTCCTATTCACGAGTGGTCACCGCGGTTTCAAAACGCTTGCTTTTCCAATAAAGATGGAGGCCAAAAACGAAAAAAGGCATCCCTTCTCGGCCTTTTGGCTAAGATCAATTCAGAATTCATTGAGAAATGGTCATCACCTTTCGCTGCCAATTCCAGCTGGCAAGAATTCTCCGAACAATGTAACCAGTTCGCTAATGACGTCGTCTCTGAATGCGAGAAGAATTACCAGAATAGGAAGAAAGCTGGTCCCTGTCGTCCTGGTCGCGCTTCTGCTAGGCCTGTTAACAACAATCGGAGGCCTCTTCAATATAATCCTATTGAGGCTCGAAGAATCCAGAGTCTATATCGTATCTCTAAGAAGCGTGCAGCGATACAGGTGATCAGTGACAATAAACCTTCCTACTCTGGTTCGGTGGATGAGGCTAATGAATTTTTCTCTTGTGTATTCGGGAGAAAGATGTAAATGTGGATGAAGTGAAGAAAGGATTGGACGAGTTTGTTCCTTCTGGCCCAAAAGACAATACTCTCGGAGACCCAATTACATCAGCAAAAATTTCCAAGAAGCTACGTTCCTTGTCGAACTCTGCCCCTGGCTCCGATAGAGTTGAATATCGACATCTCAAATCTATCGACCCAAAAGGAATGATTTTGTGTAATATCTACAATCGCTGTCTCCTTGAGAATGATGTCCCTGCTCAGTGGAAGACTTCTCGGACAGTTCCTATACACAAGAAGGGTGAGGTTAATGATGTTTCTAACTTCCGTCCGATTGCTCTTATGAGTTGCATTTACAAGTTGTTCATGAGTGTAATGGCCGAACGTCTGGTGAACTATTCTATTGAGAATAACTTGCTATCGAGTTCCCGGAAGAGTGCGAGACCTACAGAGGGCTGTTATGAGCACACATACATCCTACAATCGCTTGTCCTGGACGCTAAACGACACCAGAAAAACCTTTGCCTTGCCTGGTTAGACTTACGTAATGCATTCGGAAGTGTTCCACATGATGTCATTTCGGTCACCCTATCCCACCTTGGTGTTCCTGACTCTGTTGTGAACCTTGTGAGGAATGTATATACGAATGCCACCACTGAAGTTCGAACGCCGGCTGATACGACCCCTGGTATTCCCATCAACGCGGGTGTGAAACAATGATGTCCGTTATCCCCAATTTTGTTTAACTTGTGCATTGAGATTATCCTTCGTGCTGTTTCTTCGAAAGGCCATAACATCGGTCCACTTAAACATCACAATGGTGAGATTTCTGTCCTCGCCTATGCCGACGACTTTGTTCTTATATGCAAAAACAAGGAAAACCTACAACTCTTATTAGACGCTGCTAGCTTGTCAGCCAATCTTATTGGTCTTGAGTTTCGTCAAGATAAATGTGTCTCTTTATGTATGACGTACAGCAAGAGATGTAAAGATAACATCCAGCTGAATAAGCTCAAAGTTCAAGGTAAAGTCATTCCCGCCCTTCCAAAAGCCCCATCCATTTCCACAGATACGAAAGGCCCCTGTCTTGCTAGATCTGCAGCTTCCTTCCTACACCATCTTGTGCAAGAGCGTGCCTCTGATAAATTATCGGCTCTTCCAGATCAAGGAAAGGTTGCGAGGGCATTGATCAGAGATGCTTTCAGTAACGGTTCGTCGTGGATATATACTGGCTTAAATATGAGATTCAAGGATTGGAGATTCATCCATCGTGCAAGATTAAACGTCATGCCAACAAATCAGAATAAATCCCGTTGGTCTGACTGTTCTCCTCTTTGCAGTGTTTGTAATTCTCATCCCGAAAACCTACCTCATATCATTTGCCACTGCAATACGCACATGGTCAAGATTCGCGATCGTCACAACACCATCGTCGAACGTCTAAGGAAAGCAGTCCGGTATGGTCGTGTAAGTATTGATCAGCAGGTTCCCGGAGTTGATGATGAATGTCGCCCAGATATTGTCATTGAAGAAGATCAAGAAGTCACCATCATTGATGTCACCTGTCCTTTCGAGAATGGTGATGATGCGTTGGCCACTGCTGATTATAATAAATTATTAAAGTACAATCACCTCGAAGAACATTTCCATCAACTTGGTTTCAAATATAATCTTTATGCTTTTGTGATCGGCGCGTTAGGTGCATGGCATCCGAATAACGAAGCGTTACTCAACCAACTGCGTATGTCCAAGACTTATAAGTCTTTATTCCGTAAGCTGTGCTGCTCTGATGTGATCCGTGGCTCTGCAGAAATATATTACAAGCATATGGATGATTCACAGTAGAACTTTAATATAAAGAACAATATATATATATATATAGATACATAACATATTACCTTGTTGTAAGTTAAAAAATATTTCTCTTCCGGTGTCGTATTTCTCTGTCTCACATATATATATAGATACATTATTAACATGAAAGATAGGTTTAGAATATTATTAACTAGAAAAAGAACAATGAACAATGAAGTATTAGTTAAGACTATGACATTTCACTTAATTATGAACTTTAAAGATGAACTATGGTTAGATTATTATGCTAATGAGTTAATTAGTTTTCTCATTCTTTTTGAACAATACCAGCTGCGTTTATAGTATGCTTAAGTAGTAACTATTGAGAAATTTGTAAATACTTTAATTTGATTTTGAATAAATTTGTTACAATCTGTTCTTATCAGCTTAATATCTGATATGTTAGGCAATGCCTAACTCATATATTAAACTGATTTTTGGACCTCGGCCATGGGATTGAAGCTTGCTTCGCCCTGGCCACGGGTTGTCTCGGTATCACACTACATCCGAGTACGGCCCTCTTCCCCATTCGAGGAAGAATTTTCATTACAAATTTTAAAAAGCTCTTTTCGTTGTATAAGTCTAAGCTGATGAGAACAGACTTGTATACTACACTTGCTCCGAACCACAAGGCTTTTTATCAACATCACAAATTATGCATACGAAAAGCAAAGGACGACGAACAGACGTGAAATGAACGCTGTGTTGGCTCTTTGAAAAGTATGTGCTCGCCCTTACACCATACTTACATATTTTCTTTCTTTTCAGACAAACGGACGAACAAAGACTCTCTCTGTACAGCATGCTGTACAAACAAACACCGCGATCGCTTCTCATCATGGTCGTGTATATAAGGTAGAAAGGCCGCCATAACTGCATACTTACCTGACGCGAGAAATTGCGTCAGGTCTTCTGCCCGCTGCAGAGAGGAGCTATGCTGACTCACACGGAAGTCTAACTCTTTGCTCGGGGATTTACGAGCGGTAGTTCTTGATACTGACATTCCACATCTTTTTTCCTGCTGCGCTTGCGCAGTTTACTCTTGGTTCTTCACCACCAGCAGCTGCGTACTGTGCTTTTTCTTTTCTTGCTGTTCTCTTCGGAGGCAGTTTGGCTGCTAGCCCGTCCCTTGGGTTGTGGTTAGTTGTCGTTTTCTACGTGTGTCCGACTTGTGGGCCACGTTAGCTTAAGGCGCCTGTTTATTAGCTAAGGAATTTTTATAAGGAGGTTACTTTGTTTTGGTGTATTTAGTTTGTTTTCCTGGTGTTTCCTGTTTGAGGGACCCGAAAAAAGGGTAACTCTAGGGAAGGTTGGTCTTTTTCGTTTTCCGTCGATTTTAGCTGCGAACTGACGTCTTGGACCGACGTTCGCTTCCCTTAAGCTTTGTTTGTTGCCTTTTGTGGAGCACCTTGGCGTTTGACAAGGTAGAACTGCGAGCGTTCTACCTACGTTTGGTCATTCGCCAATATACTATACTATACTATATTCTATTACATGTTGTATTCTATTAGTCTATTTTTTAATAGACTTTGTACTATATTAGTCTATTTTATTAGACTTTGTTTGTTATAGCTTTAGCATTGGCTATAACTGCGTGTTTTATACGTTAAATATCTCAGTCGAGCAAGTCGTGGCTTTGTTTATAAGCCGTGTCTAGTTAATATCTGCCTTTTGCTGATTTCTTAGCGTTTATCTGTATATATATTAGTCTATTTTAATAGACTTTGTTTTATTCTATTAGTCTATCTTATTAGACTTTGTTTATTATAGCTTAAGTTGGCTATAACTGTACTTTTGAAGCATCTTTAATATCAGTCGAACAAGTTGCGGCTTTGTACTCTATAAGCCGTTTGTTTACATCTGCCTTTGCCGATTTACGCTTCTCTATTAGTCTATATTCTTAGACTTTATTTGTACTATATTGGTCTATTTTCTTAGACTTTCTTTACTATACTAGTCTACCTTATTAGACTTTGTTTATTATAGCTACAGTTGGCTATAAGTGTGTGTTGAAGCTTCTATATCGGTCAAGCGGCTTTGTAATAATTAAGCCGTGTTTATTTAATATCTGCCTTTGCTGATTTAGCGCTTCTCTTTTCTATTTTACACTTTTAGCTGTGTTGTGATCACAGTTACTATTGTTTGTGTGTGTCTCTTTACTAAAGGGGCAATTCTACGTGTATATTTGCACGTAATCCTACTAAAACTATAATTTGTTTACGTTAGCTTTGGCGTACGTGTTTCTTTGCACGTCTGGGTTAACTAAATTAATATTCAAAACATCTCGCCTCACTGAACCTTTTGTTTAGTGTTGTGCGTGCATATAACTAAACAAATTATGTCCAGCCCTGCATTTACGCAAGCCGACTTTGCAAAGTGGAACGAAACTACATCTGTGTTTCACTTGCAGAGGAAACTTATCGGCAGTTCTAATGCACGCCAAATCAGGGTTGATTTTATCAAAGCCATTGGCAAAGCAAAGGTGAAAACTGTCCAAATAATATCTCAGGACAAGGTGAGGGTCGAGTTTCAATCGTCACCAATGCGACGTCAATGGCATTACTTTTAAAGGAGTTACTGATATTGTTTCATTTGTTTGTCTCAATTAGATGTTAAACGAGTGTGCAGAGTGGAAAAATGTTCCCAGGAATGTGAAACCTGAAACCAAGGTTTTTGTAGATTTTCTCATAAAATCAAGAGCGGATTCTACTTCCAGAAAATATCTACAAGAAATTCGTAAGTTTCTAAAGTGGAATGTAACGGCTTTTGGTAGGATAATTATACCAATACCTGTAGCAACGGCAGCTATTTACCTGTATAAAAGACACGATGAATCGAAATCTTATGCAAATGTTGTCGCTGCTCATGCAGCATTGAAGTGGCTGCATACATTTGTACCATATCAAATTGAAAATCCTCTGGATACTCCAATCTGTCGGAATATCCTAGAAACTGCTAAAAGATCGAAATTGCAGCCTATAAATAAGAAAGAACCAATAACAGCCGAAATCATACAAAAGATTATAGAAAAACACGCACTTCCACACGCCAGCCTGAAAGACCTGAGAATAGCTTGTATATGCAGTATTGGCTTTAGCGGATTTTTTCGATATAGCGAATTGGCGAATATAATGACCAGTCACATTCATTATGAACACGATCATGTGCGCATACTTGTACCCACCGCTAAAAACGATGTATATAGGGAAGGAAATTACGTATACATAAAGAAATTGGGCAATAAGTACTGTCCAGTTGACGTTTTACAACGATATATCGAGGCTGCGAGTGCCAGTTCTGAACCGAACTTACCTATTTTTAGACCTTTGAGATTTTTTAGGTCTTCTGATATGTTCAAACTATATGGCACAAGACTTTCTTACACAAGATGCAGGGAAATATTTAAAGAATGTTTACAAGGATGTGGATACGACGAGAAGAAATATGGTCTACATAGTTTGAGATCGGGCGGAGCCACCGCAGCAGCTAATAATGGGTGTGTTGCAGAACGACTTCTAAAACTACACGGGCGGTGGAAAACCGATATCGCAAAGGACATGTATGTTCACGAAAGTGTTAAGAACAGACTGCGAGTTACCGAAAGTCTCGGGCTTTAGATACATTACTAGATAACTTATTTGCGTTGTGATACACTTGTTAAGTATAATAATGATATTAATCGAAGTATGTAAAAAATATTTTAAAAACTGAAATAAATCCTATCTGGTTGGTGTGATGAGCATTACCCATGTTATCCGATGTGTACGTGTGCTGATTTGTAGTATATAGGAAGTAAATAATTTACGTTCGTTTGAGCGTAGTGAATTAGAACGTAAATGCTAGTTCAGTCGCCCTTTGTCCACCTTAATCGGTTTGCGACTTTAGCTGATAGCATGGACGTGGAGGAGGATCGCCTTGATGGTGAGAACGTTAGATCCGGTTGCTTCGCTCGAGGTTATTGCCCCCGAGCTTGACGCTCCGCCGGCTCAACCCTCTGTGAGTTACGAAATGTCAGCGAACTCGCCCAACAGTTCTGCGCCTAGAAGTGTGGATCCGGTCCATTGGGATTGCGATTCCCTTCTGGGCTTTTTTAAATATACACACATAAATAATATACAATTAAATAATTAAGCTTAAATACACCACATGCCAGCATCAGAATAAAAAAGAATTGGCGGTGTATTTAATGAGGAGGTAGGGTTCGACTCCCTAGTCGTTTGCATGCCGGAGCACCTTCCTTGATTCAGGCAAATCCACTGCACTTTCCCCAGTGGGAAAGGATTTGACCTTTATCCAACATAAACTTACCTGACGCGAGAGGCACCTTGATCAACTAGGAGGTCCTCTCAGGATGAGGCCCTTTCATTGCACTTCGACTGGGTTGACTCCTGCGATTACCCCTAATTTGGGTAACTCAAGCGTATAATTTCTGGTAGTGGGGACCTGCGTTCCCGCTCGTCCCCTTCTTATTTTTAAAACAATTATAAAAGAACGATCATGTACTAATTTTTGCTTCTTTACAGTCGACATGTCAACAACTACAGCGGTGGACAGCGTGTAAACCGGGCTGTACGTCTCATCGTCCATCAGCATACAAACAAACAAGGCGAGTGTTTTATAATATCTTTCTCCGATAATATGGTCACTTCACCGAATGTATATAGTGTGCCGGTTTAGCCGTAAACGATTACTTCCATCACATGTCATGTCGTCTAGTGAAATGAGATATAGCGTGCGCCGTAATGCAACTCGTCACATGTACATTCCAAGCGGCAATCACACGTCACTCAAACGCAGGCGAAACATACAATCGCATACCTAGCAACGATTAAGCTCCAAAATGGCTAATATAACACCTAAATCAAGAAGCGTGCTAGGTCCTGGCGTGAAATACGAAACGCTTATATGCTCACAATTATCGCCTTGCCGAAAACAGCAACTTCGAAAAGAGCCGAACACATCGCCACCTTCGTTCCCATGCCATTTCCACGCAATGCTCGAGCGCGTGCAACTGCATGCGACGAAATTCTCGTCGCCAATTAGAACGACGAACTTCACTACCAATCAAGCCTTTGTTTACATACTATTCGCGTGTGGTCACCGCGGTTTCAAAACGCTTGCTTTTCCAATAAAGATGGAGGCCGAAAGCGAAAAAAGGCATCGCTTCTCTGCCTTTTGGCTAAGATCAAGTGTAGATGGTGTGACGTCACTCAAGCGCCTCCTGATATTTCGGCTCCGGCGTAAATACTGGTCCGATCCCGTCAAGTAATACATCGTTACACTCCTTAGACAATTCTCATTCTTCTGGTACGAATTTGGTCAAATTTGGACATATATTTCTCAAGATTTGGTCTACTTTCGTTTCTAGCGTACGTTGTTGTTATTCAAGATATTATATTATCGCGAACATTTTAATTTTCGTCCACATGTCTTATCATGGCCTACTTCCTCATCCTAATACCCCTATTTTAAAGTCTTCAAACATCCAGGACTATGTAAAGTGTTCATATTATCCCATTCCTTACCAAGCGGTTCAGATAATCGAAAGTTGTCAAGTCCATTGCTCGCCTGTATGGGATATTAATGTCACAGCAAAGAATATTAATTTCAAGCTACAATGGAATATTACTAAGACATTTAACAGTGCGAACAATGTTGATTTGTTTCCGAAAGCTGTTGTTAACATCATAGCGACTTATCGACCTGAAAACCCGACTTGGAATACATCTTTGGACAATGAGAAATTGAAAATCCTGTCTGATGTAAACAATAATAATATGAAAGAAGCGACAAATTTCGACTCAAATTTTCCTCAATTGCCGCTTTCTACACCCTTATACCCCTTCAACTAATCAAACAGTATATGATTCTGGTTATAAATCCTTTCCTACACCTAAATATCCTGAATATAATTCACCTATGAATAATACGCGACCGTATTATAATTATGTAAACAATACGCGATCACATTTTAATCAACATGGGAATCACTCATTACCGCGTACAAAACTGTTCGAAACTCCTTCGAAATCTATGAGTAGACAAGATGTTTATCGTCCTCCACATCATAAGAACACTAATATACCTAATCAAAGTCAGAAAGATAATTTACAACAACAAAGATCGAATGAAACGTCGATTTATTCGCAAGATAATCACGCGACTGACACAAATAACTGCGGCTTTTTAACTGCGATTTTATAGAATACATGATTCTGATTGGTTGACATTTGCACTATAGTGAACTGTAACTATATTCTTATACAAGCAGCCCCAAGAATGACACAACAAATGCATTTGTGAATACAAGATCAGTTCGCTAAGCAAACAAAATCAGTTTCTAACTATACAAGTGAGAATGGATAACACTGTTCTTGATTTATCATGTGAAAGCATTGTTGACAAAAATATTTCAACTTGGACCTGGACAATAGTTTTTAAAAACATGCAGGTTGAAGCAATTTTTTTGCTCATATTACTTTACCTTTATAGATGTATGAGAAAGCTACACTAACTTCTGTAATCCCTTCCGTTATTCTTCCTGCACGTCATCTGAAGCACTTGTAGTCATGTTTTATCATATCTTAAATGCTCAGTCTACACCTGCACATTTTAAATATGAAGAAAAAAAACACTTCAACGTGTGCTTTAAATAGTGTTTCACATATGACCCGTTTATTTTTGGTGTTTACAAAAAACTATATCTTTGTGATAGCACTGTGTGTTGATGACATGAGATGTTTTGCCCATTTGCCTTGAGGTTTCTGTGACTTCAAGCTAGCTAAAAAGATCAGTTTTATTTGTAAAATGATGGAGTTCACATCTATTTAAATATTAAATCTTTGAATCTGAAATTAAGGGAAATAATAACCAGCTCACTTTAAAACAAACCCAGCCGACAACTTCAGGAAGTACAAAAGAAAGCAAAATGCAAACAAAAACCTCTTAATAAACTTGTGATATGAATAAAGAAAGCTGCACAATGAGGTTGCTATATTTCAATTTGATAGAAAAATCGGCATTAGACTTTGATAATGACGATGGTTTCGAAATAACATCATCTTAAAATGCTTTAACAAATGCCCCCCAAAATATAATGAACTCATTCTTTTTCTTGTTTTGATCCATATCTTGGGTTATCATTGTGCTTCCTATAGCTTGCTTATGTTGGCACAAAAAGTGGTGGACAATGACAGTAAAATCTATTTGGGTGGCCACATAAAGGTGATTAAATTCTTTTAAACTTTGTTTTTAAATGTAGGATCCTTCAGACGAACAAAAAAGAGGCCACAACCTTGGACTTCCCATGAGAAAAGATGCTGTCCATTTATTTTGAAAAATGTATTAGAGCTGGAAAGGCTATGGTGGCCTATACAATATTATTCGCAGATGACACTAATGTTTTTTTGGAAGGTAGTAATATACTAACTTTAACCACAATGGTTAATGTTGAATTAGAAAAACTTACTAATTGGATTAAAGCAAATAAATGATAGCTAAATATAAAAAAATCAAAATTTATGATATTTTCATCCATTAGAAAACAATTTCACTATATTCCAAATATTAAGTTGGGTGGCTCTTCACTAGAGCAGTCAGAATTTTTTAAATATCTGGGTGTCCTTCTTGACAGAAATTTGAGTTGGAAATTTCATATAAACGTTATATGTAAGAAACTTTCCAAGAATATTGGCATGATTTCAAAATCTATGTTGATCTTGATACACTAAAAAAGGTTTATTACTCCCTAATATATCCTTACCTTTACAATGGGGCAATTATCTGGGAAAATACGTACCAATCTCGTCTTAATCTGCTAAACATTTTAAATAACAAAGCTCTCAGGATCATGACTTTTTCCGAACCTCGATCCCATGCTCCACCTCTCTACAAATTACTAGGTATTCTTCAAGTAAAAGACATTGTTTACACCCAAAAATGTACTTTTATGTACGATTACGTTAAAAATAGGTTACCAGTAGCATTTTCTAATTATTTTACAAGCTCTTCAGAGGTGCATCAGCATTATACTCGATATTCAATCCATAACTTTCATTTGCCATCCGTTTCTAGTAACTCAGGAAAATTCTCATTAAAATTTTCTGGAATAAAAATCTGGAGGTCTCTTAATAATCAAGACAAATTACTGCCTAGGAAATCTCTAATAAAATTGCCTTGACACCTATTTCTAATATGAAATGTTTACTTTATATTCTCTCTTCCGACTATGTAGGGGAATTTTAAATGATATTCAGTCAAAATAATTTAAAATGTTATATGGAGTTCCCAAATAATTTGAATAACTTGTCAGTAAGAATAGAAAATCGCGCCGCGTTGTCGAAATGCGTTTGGTATGGTGGCCTATACAATATATAGCGCTGGGGAATTCGCTGCAGGTTTACGCAATCAATATACCGGGAGACCCAAACTTAGCAAATAAGGGCCTATCAAATATTAATTAACCATTGCTGGCATTAAAGATGTATTATCAGTAGTAAGTTGATGAATTTAAATATTTATTGTGAAACAAAGTATTATTTAAAATGACAAGATTTATTCATTCAAAATCTTGTGTCCCTAGCACAAATCAGCATCGCCCTGCTGTGACTATAGCATTGAAGGAATGTCTGATCATTGACATTGAAATTGGAAGATAGCGTGCGAACTATGTCTGTACTTTCTACATTTTTTAATGTGCTGGAATGCTGCTTGTAATTTTTACAATTACGTGCATTGGACGTCCTCTCACTGTAATTATTTACACTACAAGCTTCAAGTACTAGACTGTTATCCAACTAATAAACGAGAATGAATATTTTGCAATGTACTACAGAATTATTTGCAAAATCTTGCATATATTTGAATATTGATGATCTTTAACTTCCCATGTACGAAGGGCCTTCCTTTGTCTAAATTTAATTCAGCAAAATGCAAAATTTTCTATCCGTATGTCAGGATCATCATCATATATAGCAGTACAGTGAGCTTAAACAAGCAGCATTAGTAATTCATAGATGCTGACAGAAGTAAATCAGTAACTCAATTTCTTTACCTGGGACGATTCGATCTAATGTAAAATAAATAAAATATTTATTGAAAATCTTCATTGTTTCTATATATAAATCAGAGACTGACACCTGTTTAAAAGTCAGATCAATAGGGATTGAAAGAGTAGCAGAGGCATATCCAGGTTTTTCAGTCAAGCAGGGGGTGGGGCGAAGTTCAAGTGTTCAACTGTAGTTTGGCTATACACCGAACGTAATGATCTGCTGGGCACCCATTGCAATATATAGTACAGTTCATCTGTACAGGGTCCCGGAAAATTGTTGAAATCTAGAGTCTCTAAAGTGGCATTTTCTGCATTTTGGGGGACCATTTGATATAATTTTCATGATTTAACTCTTTCTGGACAGCCATTAGAATATCATCCTCCAGAGGATGATACTTTGGTGTGCCGTATCTCCGGTTCTACTAACACAAAAATGACAAAAATACTACGTTTAGTTTTGTTTACATAGTAAAATATGTAAACTAATTAAAAATTCATATTACGTGTCGTACCTTATAACTTTTTTTTGTTTACAAGCTACAACCTCTGTGATACTACCATTCGAAAGTGCTTCGAAAGATCTATCTATAGCTCAAATTTTGTCTGATTACAAAATAATCTTGCCCTTTTATGGCAATGTTCACAATTTTCACAAACATTGCATCATCGGCACAGGTTGGACAACTTCGGATTGCAAAACCACCGGGATCATTGCACCCTACCGGTTTAAAAGTACTTCATGTGGCGACAGCATTTCTTCAACCCGTCAATCGATTCCCCATGATGTCATTGCATTATTGGTGAATTTTCATTGGTTTAGCATAACGGTTTAGCATAACGGTGACCCTATATGGCATATGGTGTGCGCAAGCAAACAGTTCTTCTTCTCTTACGAACATCTGTAAAATGGCTACAGGCAATTTTACTGCGACTGATGTTTTGAGAGTTCTTGACGATTGGAGCGATAGTGATGGTGGTGGTATGTCCTCTAGTGAAGAAGAACTTGATCGGCAGCTTGATGGAAGTGATGAGAGTTCAAGGCAAGTTTTTTCACCGTTGTTGTCTGGCGTCTGCTTTTTATAGAAATAGGCTTGAGAGAATAAACTTTGAAATATGCCAAATATACATATAATATTTGTTGTTGCTTATAAGTATTAGAGTTGTTATATTTTTGCCCACAAAGAGGCTGTGAATATACCTTGGCAAAGATCGTCGTTCAGCCATGACGTGCACAAACAATACAAGCATGATGAATGTTACATCCGCTGTTGTTGTGTGGCCTCTGGCTCGTATAAGTTAGCTTTTTGTAATAAAATGTACTTTCAAATAGTCAAATAGTCCAATATACACAAGATATTTGTTGTAGATTATTAATGTAAGAATTGTATGATTTTGAAATACTAGACCTAACACATAACAAATCCTTTATAGAGAAGATGTTACTGAAGAAGGAGATGCTGCCATTCCTGACGAAGAAGATGCCGTTCCTGAAGAAGATGACTTGGAGGGGAGCGAGGGGGCCCAATCACCTGTTAGGAAAAGTGTTAGGCAGGGGTCTCTCAATTCTAGTAGTGCAAGGGGTTGCTTCAGCAGGGGAAGAGGCCGGGCCGGTGGGGGAAGTGCCGGTAGGGGAAGGGCAGGTAGGGGAAGGGGGGCAGTACCTGTGGTGGTACATCTGGTGGTAGAGCTGGTGCTAAGCAGGAAGAAGTTCTGACTGTGAACTTTGGCTTTGCCACTCCAGATCCTGTCCCAGAACCTCCTGCCTTTACTCCACCCCAGCAACCTGGGGTTCACTTTGAGAGACCCAATCTGAGGGGGGCCATAACGACGGAGCTTGAGTTTTTTCGTCTCTATGTCTCGTGAAATCTTGAGCGCCATTGCCAACCATACTAATTCCTACACATATATAAAAGTAGGAACTGATGGAGGTTATAGTAATTATTGTAAAAGGGATTGGTCTTGGGAAGCCACCACTGCTGAGGAAGTTGAGAGGTTTGTAGCCCTTATTTATTTTGGGTTGATAAAGGTAGCTGGGGATACCTCAAGTATTGGAGCGCAAAGACTTTGTACCATGGTCTTTGGGCGAGGAAGATACTTTCCCAGGATAGGTATAAAGCCCTTGCCGCTTTTTTGCATGTCGTTGACCCTTGTGATGAGACTCCTGGCTGTAAGTTGTGTAAGGTTGACGACTTTTGTATCAACATGATCAGAACTTGGCTGTGGATGAGCGAATGGTAAGGTTGAAGCATAGGTCAGGTATCAGGCAGTTCATGAAGGATAAGCCTGCTAAGTTTGGATTGACTAAGTGCTAATGGCTATACTATTTTAATATTTAAATAGGTAAGGACGTGGCAAGAAATACATCTGAGCATGATGTCCGTTATGATGTGGTTATGGAGTTGATGGAACCTTACATGGATCAGGGGCATCAGTTGTATCTAGATCATTTTTATACTTCCCCTCAGCTAGTGCATGATCTGAACATGAGAAAAAAACCTGTGTTGGTACCGTAAAAATTAACAGAAAAGAATTCCCCAAATGTTTGAAGAATGCGAAAGCGTGGGAAAAGATGGCTAAGCAAGGTGATGTGTGGTGGGTAAGGCATTCGCAGTTTTTAGCATTGCAATGGATTGACAATAAACCTGTTTCTGTCCTTTCAACGCTTCATTCTGCAAATGCTCAGGTAAGTTATATGAGGAGAGTGAAGAAAGATGGAAAGTTTGAGAGAGTTATTGTTCCTCAGCCCCTTGCTATCCACAAGTATAACCAGTTCATGAATGGCGTGGATAGGTCTGATCAACTCCTCTCATCCCATAATGTAAGTACGAAATGTTATAGGTGGTGGAAGACTTTGTTCTTTCACCTAGTAGATATTGCAGTAGTTAACGGTTTTCTTCTTTTTCAGAGTTATCGAGCCAAGAATGCAGATATTCAAACTTTGCAATGCACTGGCTAATATTCTGTAGTAGACTTTAGGGAAGCTCTAGTTAGGCAGATTTGTAGTTTGCCCGCAGCATGTGATGACCCACCAGCATATGAGAAAAGCGCTCCTGGTGAAAGTCAGTTTGAGACTGTTCATATGGCGGTAGCATCAGATGATGGCACTAGGCATAATTGTGTTGTGTGTTATAGGGAAGGTAGAGGGCAGAAGAAGGTTGTAACTTACTGTGCTGCTCCGCAGTGTAAGAAGTTTTTACATATCCAGCCAGGTTTGAATTGTTTCAACACCTGGCACTCTGTTAGATATGACAGAAAGTAGTGGATAGATTAGCTTAGGTTCATGGACTGTCCTCAACAAGTCCTAAATCAAATTTGCCAGAGAAAATCTGACATATTTTAACATTATGTTATGGTACTTCAATGGCATACATTTTTTTTACTCTTACCCAATGTCCATGAGAACTTGAAAAACAATTGTATTGTGTTTTGTATGTTTTTTGAATAATAATGAATGATGGAATTGTGGAAGATGGTAGTGATTTTTCATATGGCAGAATTGGTATTTTGACCAAGTGGCAGTTTGCTTGAATTGTACAATGTCCAAAAAGGTGGATGTCATTCAGGTGGATGTCATTCAGGATAAGGAGATATAACATATTTTTATATAAAAAAACAATGTCTTTAAGACTTTTTTGGAAACACTCATGTCATGACACCCTATATATAGAGTAAGACTAGAATAACTAGATTTTGGCTTGTTTTGAGTGTAAATTTCAGTAAATAAAAAAGTAGTTTCAGTTCTTCAAAAGCAATGAAACTTTGAATATACCTTTGTTCATGAGCTACAACTTTTGCATAACATTGTTTACGAAATTCTCACTTCCCTTCGCAATCGAGGTTTTATTGTTAGAATAATTGCTACATTTTTAGATCATTTATGCTAATACTTTATGTAATTATTTCGCATACATAATTTCAGTCTGGCCACACCTCCTATCGTTTTAAAGCGGACGTCATTAGCTATCGAATGATGCATGTCCCATTACAAGAGAGCAAATACTTCCGGAGATATTTACATTAGAATAAAGTCATGTGCGAAAGCCACATGCGAGCACCGACCAGAAAGAGTAAAAAAAAAATAAACACAAGGCCACATAATTAAAATTACTTGTTTAGCGTCCACCTCATCAAAAATTTTCAGGTTGAGCGGGCGGATTTTATTTCTTATTTTGAAATACATAACAATGTAGTGTTTTTGTCTTGTATTTAAGACATGTCCCTATTGTATTTACAAAGTGTTCTATTTATACAATAAGTTGGGATCACATTAGTAATACCCGTATGTATACATAATTACATAAATTATAATATTAACTAATACTACATCTCCCCTTTTAAGTTCAACAAGTCACAGACTGAACTAAATGTCATTGATCTATATACTACTATACTATATAATGATACTTTAAAAGTCAGTTCCATCATATTATTTACTTATATATTTTTTATTTTTTTTTGTTCACTTTAAAATGTGTAAAACACACTTATTATAATGTTTAAATATATGTATCTTGTCTAATGTTTAATTTCAAGTCTTTTCGGTGGTACAGATAGTCTTCCTGATCTTGTGAAATAACCAGAAATGTTTTCTGACCTATCAGTTTCTACAGTAAGTTCACTGGTGTTTTCTTGCTGACTATGATTGTTACTTTTTAAAGGTTCTTCGATCATATGTCGTCGATTCCTTCGTACAGTAGTGGTAGGAGTTTCAACCACATATGAGCGCGGTACATTTAACTTTTTCACAATCGTACCCGACTCTTTGCGATCTGGAATCCATACTTTACAATCAGGTGCAAGCTGTGGTAATGTTTTCACTCCATGACGAGAATCATGGTTCTTCTTCTGTCGTTTCTTTATGCTCTCTTCTCTTTCTTTTACCGTCACGATATATGGCCATGTCGGGACTAGGTTGTCTGCGACAAGTGGAAGATTTCTTACCATTCAGCTCGAACAGATCAGTGCAGATACTTTGCCATGGTCTCTCTGGTAGAACAGATGAAATCAAAGGTTCAGCTTTGTTCTGTCGCTCTTTGATACACACATGACAATTTCGAACCAAATCATCAATTTGCTTGCTCATACCAGGCCACCACACCGAGGTTTTAGCTCTTTCTCTACATTTGGTTATTCCAAGATGTCCTGCATGTATTTTATCAAGAATATCAAATGTCATTGAAGAAGGAACTACCAATCGTTTTCCATGAAGCAAAAGTCCTTCTTGAATTGTCAAATCACCGATGTGTTGCCAAAACGGTTTGATGGTGTCATCGATATTATTTTTACATGGCCATCCATGAGTACAATATTTCATGACTTGATCACAAACTTCATCTCGTTTTTGCCGTAGTCTAAATTCATTTAATCGGTCTTCTGTGACTGGTAACTCATTTAATACCTGGTCAACAAATCCTTTTGCTTCTTCGGCTAGTATATCTTCATCTCCTTTATCTGTGATTGGAGCACGAGATAAAGTGTCAGCACATACAAGGTCTTTCCCTTGTACATGTGAGATTGTATAAGTGAATCGCAGTATTCGCATTCTGAATCGTTGAATTCTTGGAGACATATCGTTGAGACTCTTTTGTGTGAAGATCGGAACTAATGGCTTATGATCCGTTTGTATGTGAAATTTCATGCCAGAAATATACTCAGAAAATTTCTCACATGCCCACATAATTCCCAATGCTTCCTTCTCAATTTGTGCGTATCTTTGTTCCGTTAGGGATAATGCTCTAGGAGCATATGCAACTGGTTGCCATTCATTATTTGTTTGTTTTTGCAACAAAATTGCGCCCAAACCATAAGAAGCATCAGTGCGAAGTTTTGTTTCCGCTCTTGGATCATATAATGCCAATACAGGAGTATTGCTGAGAATTGTTTTAATTTCTTGAAACGCCTTTTCTTGATCAATTCCCCAGTTCCAGTGAGTTTTTTTACTCAATAAGTCTCTGATCGGTTTAGTCTTACTAGCTAATTCTGACGAGAATTTGCTCAAATGGTTGCACATTCCTAGAAACCGTCTTACTTCTTGTATGCTGCTAGGCGATGACATCTCTGTGATTGCACGTACTTTTTCTGGATCAGCGCTAATCCCTTTAGCGTTAATCACATGACCCAGATAATGAACTTCGGGTTTTGAAAATTCACACTTTTCGCTATTTAGTGTGACATTAGCTTCTTCGAGTTTACGAAGAACTATTTTCAGCCGTTCATCGTGCTCTTTCGTATGCTTTCCATGAACCAGAATATCATCAATCTCGATACATACACCTTCGCAATCTTGAAGAATCATCTCAAGCTGTTTTTGAAAATGTTCTGAAGCTGGAGTTATTCCAAATGGTAGTACATTGAAATGATATCTTCCCCACGGTGTTATGAACGTAGTTATGGGTGCAGATTCTTTCGTTAATGGAATTTGCCAAAAACCAGAGTTACAATCAAGCTTCGAGAACACTCTTGATCCAGATAACTTTGCCAATGTATAATCGACACTAGGTAAGGGGTAAGTTTCTCGTAGAATGCTTTCATTTAACTTGGATGGGTCGAGGCAAATTCTGACGTCACCATTGGCTTTCGGTACAACCACCATATGTGAGCACCACTCCGTAGATGTTTCAATTTTCGAAATCACACCCATTTTCTCCATCCTTTCGAGTTCCTGTTTAACTTTAGGCAACCGAGGATGAGCTATTTTTCTTGCTGTGTATACAGCGTGGGGTTGAGTTCCCGACTTTAACTTGATTGTGTATTCGTGTTTAATTCTTCCGAGACCTTTAAAAAGCTTTGGAGACGAATTTTTCCACTCTTTATCAAGTGTCTCTTCGTCAGTGGTGTTTACTGCACCGACAACATTTGTTTTCATGAGTATTTTTAATGCACGTATTGCCGGTCCACCCAGAAGAGCTTGATGTAAACCTTTGATAACATATACATCTTGTACTATGATTTTCTCCTCAGCTTCAATGGTTGTAGTAAATTTTCCACAAATATTTAATTTCTTTCCATCACAAGAATGCAACTTTTTCTTCGACTTTTGTAACACAGGAAGTTTTATTTTCATGCTCTCATATGTTTTAAATGGAATACATGTTTCATCTGCTCCAGTGTCCATTTTGAACTGAACATTTTGTCCATCCAGTTTCAAATCTACTTTCCACTGAGCGTTGTCTTTCGATGTGACTTCCCGAGAATTCATATTTTCCATACTCATCACGGTTTTCTTCGTATGTCTGCCACAACTTTACTTCGCACACTTTGGCCCAATGTCCAACTTTCGAACATTTGTTACATGCAGAATTTCTCGCAGGGCACTTTTCCTTAGTATGAGACGGGTTTTTCCGCATCGAAAACATGTTTGTTTACTTTTAAAGTCGTTTAAGCCTGACTTTCTTGTCGCTTTATGGTAGTTCTGTTCTCGCCTTGATTTATCATACTTGGCAGAACGAATTGAATCTATATCATTGTTCAGTGAACCAGATTTGCTTCTCAATTCACTTTGCTGTCTTTTAACGGCGTCAGTTTCTCGAACAATATCTTGCGCCTTTTTTAATGTAAGGTCAGGGTCTAGTTGAAGTCTTTGTGATACATTTCCGTCTTTTAAGCCAACAACAATGCGGTCACGGATCATTTGGTCGTGCAAATCTCCATATTCACAATGTTCAGCTAACACATGTAATGCGGTTATAAATTCTTCTACTGATTCGTTAACGTTTTGTATTCTCCTATTGAACTTAGCACGCTCATATATTATATTTCTTCGGACTACAAAATATGAATCAAATTTATCCTTGATTGACTTGTATTCCTTGAGCTGCGTTGCGTTTAACTTAAACGAGTTTAGGATATCTTCCGCTTGATCGCCCATAGTATATATCAAGGTGTTTATTTGTGTTACTTCGTCTTTCTCGTTCAGTTCTGATAGCGTTCTGAATCTTTCGAACCGTCGAATCCAATTCGGCCACGTTTCTCCTCTTGAAAAGTCAAAAGAATCCGGAGGTTTATACGCCATAGCCATACTTTCAACTTAAAACCGCCGCTGCCACCATGTAGTGTTTTTGTCTTGTATTTAAGACATGTCCCTATTGTATTTACAAAGTGTTCTATTTATACAATAAGTTGGGATCACATTAAAAATACCCGTATGTATACATAATTACATAAATTATAATATTAACTAATACTACAAATTCATCAAAAGATAATAACATAGGCTCAAAATCCAAAACAGTAAAACGGCGGCCATTTTGAATTTTAGTCGAGGCCAGAAGAGGACTGGGTGCCAGGATCAATTTGAGGTTAAGCGGAAGTGAAGCTACAGAATACGAATATTTACGATTGAAATCATCATTTTAACGTTTCCACAAGCACAAAAGCGTTGTTTTGAGAGTTTTTACACGAATTTTGAAGGCTTTTTAGAAAATAAAAAAAGTTGAGGTCGGGTGCCATGCTCAGGTCGGGCGGGGACGCTAAACAAGTATATTTCTTTTATGTGGCCTGACTACAGTACTCTACTGAATTGTTAAACAACCCAAAACACTTAAAACATGGCAAAATAAAACTTTAAATTACAAAATAATGAATATCTAAACATGCTTTATAATGGACTGAATAATGGCCTTTATAATGGCCCCCACTCTGGCTACGCCTCTGAAGAGTAGGTATAAATCATAGATTGGTGGAAATATATCGCTCTTTCTAATCCCCCATCTTGAATTTATCGCACACTCTAAAAACTTTGTACAATTGTTAAAATGCCGTCATGTCATTTTGAGGCCAAAGAAATTAGCAAAATAACTTCTTTAATAATATTAATATTTCATTTAATATAACTATTACTAACTATTTTTAGTATAAACCTTTAAATTTTACTCAGTTTAATCACAGTTAATAGAAGAAGACTGGTTTGGCTTCTGACGTCACAAAATGTTATTGTCCTCAGTTTATTAGGGTCAGGTGATGACCTAAGGGTTTGGGCTGTATAAGCATTTTATATAGGCATGGATTAAATTCCTGACAAAACACTTATAAGCTCTTCTCTGAAAATCATTTTTATTACAAACGTTTGAGTGATATAGCTGCTAATGCTTCATAAGAGATCCCGGTTTTTAAGTAAGTTTTAACATATAGAATATAACATATTTCAGACATCTTCTTGAGATTGATATAAGAGTTCAATCGTAATGTACACAATTTTACATAGAATACTCGACACAGTCACAGACAGAGTTTCACAAGACAAGTTTCCCCAATTCAATACTGATATATTATATTGCATTGTACAAAAGACATAATAAGATACAATATACAGGTAGTATTCGGTCATCTGGCTGGTTTAGAAATTATTGAATAAGGCAAATCTGTTAAAATACAAACCAATTGCATCTTGTTTATCGCCAGCCTTTGAAAAGTACTCGTTCGCTTCTGTTTTCGATTACAAATATAACATATGTAAAAAGCTTGTGTGAATTGGTTGTCTACCATTCACCTTTTTCTTGCATGGAAATTCCATGAACAACGTAAACTAAATGTAAACGAATCGTTTCAATTGTTCTCCAAGACGCCAGCGATTTGAGTGCGGATATATTGACCCTTGTTTGTCGACTTTATATTCACATTTCTGCTCTCGTATTTGTTTTAAATAACGACATTTGTATATCTTAACATATTAAACACGATCCATCACATATATATCTTCAAATTTACTTTGTAAACAACACAAAATATGATATTTAATCCACTCCTATATAAAAGTATACAATGTTTATACAACCCATACCCTTAAGTCATCATGTGACATATTTTCCTTTGATATCCAACATCATTTGCCACCCTCTTTGAAGTTTGCAGGCTAGCCTAACCAGTCTTCTATTAACCGTGGTTTAATTAACAGTTTACTTAATTCTAAATCCATTAAAGGGACTTAAGTATCCACAGACACCTTTTGGAGGTGATAGTTATACACCTAAGAAATTCCAAGCCCAAAACACTTTCCCTGAAGGGATTCCAGACCAAAAGGGTACCCCTAAAGAGTTCCAGCTCAATTATGCAGGTACCTCCAAAGAAGTCCAGCTCAATTATGCAGGTGCCCCTGAATAATTCCAGCTATCTTTAACAGGGGGTGTGCAGATTTTAAATGGAGCAGCCCATTGCATCAGGGAAATCCGGCAAAGTGGTGCCAATGCCCCATAGTGGAAATCGAAAGACCCACCCACTAAAGAGGATATTACTACAAATTAAACATTAGGCTTGTGTGTTTTACCACTTTTAGGTGGGTGGTCTACATATGAAGTTGTTTAGGTGGGTGGCCTACATATGAAACCTTACAGGTGTCAAGGTTTTGCAACCCAATTGACAAAGGTTTGAGGGTTAATTAGTGAAGGTTAATTCCTAAGAATTAATTGTTAGCAATAGTGGAAAACCGGAGTATAAAGAGAAAACCATCAAAACACCGGAGATAACCAACCAATCAAGCACCATACTTCCCAGCAGGTTTAACCCATTAACTAGCAGTACCCTACCACAGAGGAGAAAAATCGTCTGGCATTAGACGGAGTAAAATACTAAAGCAGGGCGAGTCTGGTCCTGTGAAAAGGTCATTTTTGAACACAGATTGTACTCTACTGATCGCTGTGGATTTACTTAGAAAGAGTAACACTTCATTTCCCCCCAAAGGAAAATATTTCTAACATTGATAATAATTTTATATACGTTTAATTACTGTAACTATGAAAAACTGTCAGTGAAGTGCTAGACAGTGAAGAGTGACAGTGAGGAGTAAGTGTCATGGCGAGAAATCGACATGCGTGCGCCTAACATGTGGAGAAATATTTTAACCAAATCAATCTAAATATGAGTAATCTTGACATACAAATTGCCAAATACAAGTATACATGAGACAGTGATGAGTTTTCGTTTGAAATTTGAGTACTTCCCGATTTTCGAATGAACTTTGATATCTCTGAATAATGGGAACTGTGATGACCTTGCTACACGTTTGGATTGGTGGCCACCATTTCCTGTCACAGGAGTGCAATGTAAGGGTGACAAACCAGTGCAATTTTGTATAATAAAAATTTTCAGTGCATGGTATACAGATGTAATATATACAATGCTGCTCTTAAAAGTTGTTAAATTGTTTATGCTTTTTATAATTATGTGCTGGTTGGATGCTTTCCAGCGCTCAACAATTTTACGTGCAATTGCAAAAGATTTATTCCAAAGTAACCCTAAAACAGGACACCAAAAAATGAAAACTAGAATTCATGCCCTAGGGGTATACCCATTGATGCGTCCTTTGTGATTAAAATTATTGCCATTCCCCATGATAAATAGGCGAAGTTGATCAACAACAATCCTCCACAAAATAGAGTCACATACTCTATTGCTCAACACTTTATCAATCTCTACTGTTAAGAAATGCACCCTGTTCAGTGTTTTCATCTTACTGTCATTGAGAAATGTTATGGCGAATGCCCCCCAAGTGTTATAATTTTAATTTGATCAGCAACAGCCACCGACAACTATATGCAAAGGCACAATTTAAAAGCTGAAATTCAAACAAACAAATAGTTTAAGGTAATAGCATATCAAGGGTATAGAGGGAGCATGGGTGGCAAGTGCATATGGTTAGTGCTTTGCCAGTCACCTATAGTAAAGAGCACTTGTAAAGTTTTAGTACTTAGATGGTTGCCTGTGGCCCTGTTTTTGAGCTTGGGTCATGTGAGTAGATAGATAGATAGATAGATAGATAGATAAACTTTATTTAAACACGCTGACCCCGTCAACTGAAGCTGATTTCCACGAGGGGCGTGCGGAAGGTATACAGAAAAGAATTTTAAAACTATTTACAAAATTATATAAGATATATAGTATTATATGAACTAACAAACTAAGGTAATAATCTATATACAGGTAATATTGACATCTATGTTTTCAGTTAGCTATCAATCAATGTGAGTAGCGATTTCTTTCGAAAGGAAGAAAAGGATTTGCTCTCTCTTATTTCTTTAGGAATATAATTCCAAAGGTGTGCTCCGTCATACACGAAACTTTTTTTCATATTATTAGTACGTGGTTGTGGTAAACAAAGACTACTTGAAATGTTCCGAAGTTTGTAGTTTGTCACCTCACCCTTATATGTGAAGAGATTACTGAGTGATTTGGGTCCCATTTTATTCAATAATTTGTACATGATTTTTGCTTTACTTTTCTTCCTTTCTGTTTTAAGTGGCTTCCAACCCAATGCTTGCAATGCAACAGAATGATCTATGTCATTGCTCATATTCAAAATAATCCGAGCAGCTCTGTTTTGTAGTTTTTGGAGTCTTTTTGATTGCGTTTCTCCAAACACATCCCATACTTCACAGCAGTAATCAAAATATGGGCGAACAATAGCATTATATACAGAAAGAAGTGTTTGCTTATCAGCAAATTCTTTTAAACGCCTAAGAGCCGATATTCCGGATGTTATTTTCTTGCAAATATTCTCAGTGTTAGTTTTCCAAGATAAATGCTGGTCAATTGTCACTCCAAGAGTTTTGGATTCATAAACTTGTTTAATTGACTCGTTTTCAATTTTCACATTTAGTTGCAAATTTGAAATATTTTTTATCATTTGTTTTGAACCAATTAACATAAACTCAGTCTTAGCAACATTTAGACTAAGTTTATTGGCAATTAGCCATTTCCTAAGTTTTTCCAAATCAGAATTCACTGCAGTTTCAAGATCAGTAATAGTCTCCAGAAACTGTCAGGTTCGTATCGTCAGCAAACAACCGAGGTTTTGTTTTATCCAGGCATTGAGGCAAATCGTTAATATATAACAGAAAAAATAGGGGCCCTAAAATAGAGCCTTGTGGTACGCCACATTTGATCAATTTCTCTGATGAAACAGATCCTTGTATTTGGCATTTTTGGTTTCTATTTGAGAGATATGATTCTAGAAAAGACAGAGCTTGTCCTTTTATTCCATAAAGCTCTAATATTTGATGATCAACAGTATCAAATGCTTTTTTTAAGTCAATTAAGACTACTAGGTTAAACATTTTGCGGTCTAAATTCATATACCAATCATTTGTACAGTCCAGTAATGCTGTAGCTGTAGAGTGAAATTTACGAAAACCGAATTGACAATCACTCAGAAGTTCAAATTTGGTTAAATAATTGTATAGCTGATCGTACAGAATTCGCTCCATAATTTTGCTAATGACAGGCAGAACTGAAATTGGTCTGTAATTTCCTGGCAGGTTTCGTTGGCCATTTTTATAGAGAGGTATTACTCTAGCCGTTTTCCATTCGTGAGGGAAAAGGGATAGGGTAATAGCTTGATTGAAAATGTATGTGAGTGAATCTGAAATAGCAGGTGCAGCTATTTTAATAATTTTACTGGAGATCTTATCAACGCCAGTGGCTTTGTTGCTAGAAAGACCATGCAAGATGGTAGACATTGCTGACAGTGACTGGCTGGAATGCACTGAATTCTGATTTAGCCTTTTCAATATATGTTTGAAAGTTCAAATTTGGAGTATCAATTTTGCTAGCTAGATCAGGGCCAATATTTGAAAAATAATCATTAAAGCCCTCCGCAATATCTTTGGTATTTGTCAAACTATTTTCACCTAATTTTAACTCATTTACTACTGTTGGTTTCCTTTGCCTACCTAGTATATCGTTTATAGTTTTCCAAGCCTCTTTAGGATTGCATTTTTGATCAGAAATTTTAGTGGAGTAATAATTTTTTTTAGCATTTCTTAGCTGAATATTAACTTTGTTTCTCGTTGTTTTGTAATTTAACCAGTCTATCTCTAGGTTTGTAATAATGGCCTTTCTTTTTAATCTGTCCCTTGTGATTATAAGTTGCTTTATAGCACTTGTAATCCAAGGAACTTTTTTTGTTCTAATCTTTTTATGTTGAAGTGGTGCATGGTTATCCAAGACCTCTAAGAATAATTCCTTCCAAATTTCCCACATAGCGTTAGGATCTTCAGCGAAGAAGTATACATTTTCCCAGGGTTGTCGCCTCAGATCCTCAACAAATTTTTGATGATCAAATTTTTTCATATTTCTTATCTCAACTTTCTTCTCTTGTTTTTTAACAACAGAAATTTTCCTTATTGCAAATACCAAACTATGGTCACTTAATCCAGTATGGATAACACCAGAGTCAGAAATTTTCTCTGGTGTATTGGTGACTATATGATCAATAAGACTAGAGGTTGTCATAGTTACTCGGGTAGCTTCATCAATCAATTGTGACAATTGATACAACTCATACAATGTTTTGATTTTCTTTGTTGGAAAATTTGAATCTTTGTCTGTTTTAAGCATATCACAGTTTAGATCACCCAGAATATACATTTCTTTATTTTCATCATCAATGGCTTTAATTAATTTTTCAAAATGATCAAAGAATTCAGATGATGCATTGGGTGGTCTATAAATGGTTGTAACAAGAAATGGTCGACTGTGTGGCTTGATAATTTCTACACAGACAGCCTCCAATTCAGAGGAAATTAGATCTTGTCTTATAATATAGTTGATGGAGCTACGCAAGTAGATACAAACTCCACCTCCATTTCTTGATCTGTCTTTTCTAATAATATCATAGTCATTAAGGTGAATCATACCATTAGTTATACTTGAGTCAAGGCGAGTCTCATTGAAAGCAATAAGATCAAGTAATTTGTTTGACATTGAATACCTTATTTCATCAATTTTTTTTGGCAAACTAACAATGTTAAGAAAAGCCATTTTAAAACCTCTTTCATTGGGAATGGAATTAAGGCTAGTGAAAAAAATCGCTACTCATATTGTTTACAGAAATAGGACTATCTAATTCTTCATTATTTGATTCACATATTTCAAGTACATTGTCCATTCTCTGTTCCGATGTCCATGAGCTTGGTGAAAAAACTGCCTATTATTACCTACTCTAAACGACTTCAGATATGTGCAGAAAACGCTCCCTAGCACCCTATCACCTTGTTGGTTTAAGTGCAAATTAGAGCGATTAAGTAACGACCTGTCAATGTGGTCATTATCTAAAAATGTGGTATTATGTTTCATGCATAAGTTTTTAACAACGTTATTAAAACGAGTTATCTTGCTAGCCGGAACTCGGTTATCATACCTTTTAATTATACTTGAGATGGCAATTTTCTTGGCGTGATCTTTAAGGTCTTTGATAAGCCCATCCATCTTAGATGCCACTTCTTCTGACTCTTCAGAAGCGAGGTTATTGGTGCCCACGTGAAGGAGAACTGTGTCATACTGCTCCCCTTCTGACCAATATTCTTTAATTTTTGAACTGATTTGTTCCACTCTTGCACCGCTGTAAGAGTGGATGACTGATTGGCAACCCGCAGCTCGCTCAATTTTCACCCGATCAATGTGCTTCACCATCGAGTCGCCGATTACCAGGACTTTTTTAATTTCTTGTCGTTTTTCGGATCCGGTCTTCTTTGCATGGACATGGTTCTTCTTTTCCTTCTGCTGCGCATGAGTTTGGTTCTTTCCGTTTTCAAACTTCGATTGTGCCTTTGATCTATATTCATGAATCTGGCTATTTTCATACGTGTTCGTTTGCTCGTTTGAGTCTAATTCCGGCGATGATATTACGCTCTCACAGTTTTCATCATTGAGCAGTTCAAACTGGTTTTGTACTGAGGTTGTAGGCGGCGTTGTTGCAGTTTTACTACAATTTGATGGATTCGGGTTTTCCGCTATTTTCAGCCATTCATTCTGCTTGACGTCGAGAATTTTTTTTATGTTCTCATTGTCAGTGACAAGTTCGGATATTGTTGCTTTAAGACATTCGATCTCTTCCGTCATTTTGGAGTTTTCCTCGTGCAAGGATTTTATCCTTTCGTCCGATTCTATCGCTTTTATAATTGATTTTTCTCGATCTTCGTTTTGGTTAGTTTTAATTTCATTTATAATCGCATTTATCTCTGAAATTTCGTCTTTGTGGTTATGACATTCCTCGCAAGTTGAATGTTTCCTGTTGACTTCGTCTTTACCAGCAACATCAACCACGTGCTCGCTTAATTTTCGCTCGTTTGTTTCGCCACGAGTCTCGCTTCTATGATTTTCATCCTCGTTTTTATGGTCAGACATCTCTGTTGGGCAAACTTGTTCTTTATCTTCATCTGTGCTGGGCAATTCCGCCACAAAATTTTCAACATCAGCTTCTGAAAGCGTAGACATACTGTTCTTTGTGCGGCGAGACATATTACAACGCACAAAATTTCGCGCAGAATATCTCGAAAAATACGTTGCAAAACAACTCCAAAATTAAACAAGTTAAATCACCAAATGGTTAGAAACAATTTGATATGTAGTTTATCCAAAAACTATAATTTAAAAGCGAGAAATTTTCGAAAAACCAGAGAGCATAAGAGAGTGTTGCCGCACGATGTAACTCGATACACGATTTGGGGTTAGTTGGTCTTCCCCGACCCTATGTTTCTCCGGGTTTCCCACTCGAATTTACACCTAGGTCTTCAGTGTACATGACAGTCAAACTTATACAAAGCTTTAAATATTAGTCGTGCGTTAATAAAAAATAATTGATCAATTCGTTAGGCAATCATTTTGTAATCGGTTTAGATGATTGGGTGCTGATGATGGTGGTATTAAAATGAAAATTCTATTAAAATACAGTCGAACCTGTAGTAAGCGACCACCCTAGGGGAATGAGTTGCTGGTCCTTTAATACAGGGGTTGCTTAAAGTGCTACTGAACGAATTTTTCGACCCCTTTTTTATTGGCTTAAAAAGATATTCACATTTTTAGAAGTAGTTTGATATATGTATGAGCATCGTACATTGAGTAGAAGTGGTCTAATTTTGCCTCCAAACCTCTTTATCAGATGCGAACTTTTTAAGCCACCATTTTGGTGTCCTGTGAATTCAGAAGATGGACGGAAGTGATGAAGCACACAGTAATCTATATAGATCTATATACTGTTTGATGTCTCGCAGTGATTTCTCGTGGATTTTTGAGGCCAAAAACTATAGTTTTTACAGGAAAGCTAAATTACTATATATAACAATCTATATTCTGAGGGGATGTCAAGTAATGAGTCCAATAGTTGAATTTTCTGATGTATTCGCGCTACTAACTCTAAGAGCATGTGTGATGGTGATACAAGTACTTTGGGATCAGTATGCAATGTAGAATCTCATAGCTTCGCTTATGATGATGAACCACCGGCAGAACCAGGTCAAGTTGTGGATACCCCAGATGATCCGGATGGAATACTACCATCAACGTTAGAGCAGATAAGCAACGGAAGAATACCTTCAAACCACTGGTAAATGGATTTATTAAAATTGATTTATAAGTATACCTCATGCACATGTTTACATTATGAATATGCCTATTGTAAGTAAATATATTGGATATAAAGTACCTTGTCAGAGATTCTATATAAAGCATTGCCTTATATAAATTGACCTTTCTACCAATGACACAACTTTATAGGCTAAGTTGTAAACGTATATAAATATCTGTGACACAGTATGTTATGAATAGTATAGTTCGCTATTCTATATTGTGACTTGTATATACACGAAATTGTAGATAGGTTTTAACTTTATTTTTGTAGGTGCAGTTGCCAATGTTGCCAAACAGAATTGCTGGAGGGGGTCATGGAGTATCGGTGCTGCAAGGAAATGACACCAGCCTTGAGGATAATGACATTAGATGGCAGCATTGAGCACATCAGCTGCATCACCCAACATGGTGACTTTGGCCCAATGACCCACCGGGCTGTATTAGAGAATGTTGGTCCGCTTCTTAAAGACAGGAATGGTCGCTCTTATCGGCGGCGAGGATCACAATCTTTGAACCAGTAAGTTATACTTCTGGATAGAGGTCTACCAACAAGGTCAATTTTTTGCAGTTCATTTGTCCCTGCCAACATTCAGTCACTTGCATTGTATTCTTTTAGATATTTGAGAGCAGTTGCCCTATAGATGGCTCATTAAATGGAGGTGTAGCTTATTGGGATGGGAGAACACAAGAACCTTTGCCATTTTATTCGGAAAGCATACCCAACAGCAGACACAAAAGGCTATATTCCAGCTGAGCAGCATTAATAAGGACGTTAATAAGGTCACTTAAGCCTCAGCCATGTTTTTCTATTGTCGATCAGTTGACAAATATAATCAGCCAAAATGTGTAGGCAAAACCAAGCCAAGGCTGAAGTGTAAACACAACTTATGAAAGGTGTTAATATTTGTAATGTCCTTTATTATCTATACCAAACCCATCCTACAACAAATGAAACAAGTGCCTGGAGAAAACAACTAGCTATATTATCTATTCTAGCCCATCATATAAAAAATAAATCAGATGACCCAGAGAAAACAACCGGATTTTAGTTACTTGTCACAAGTAGTTTACAGTGTCATGAAAACCACAAATTATAGATGGAATGTGGTAAATAACTTGTTAAATAATAGAAAATGTTGCATCATCATACATACTAATCAATAAACATTCAATAAGTTTATGGTTTGGTACATGGTGCATTTACTGTACCCATGCAGTATGCCATTGCTGTTGTGTGATATTCATAAAGCATGTTAAAATATTTATCTCAATACTATTACTTTATTATTATGGTTATAAATTACTGCTAAATCAACATTCGTATTGAACTCTTTATGAAAATATACAATATAATACAACAGCGTTGCACATCCTGCAATGCCAGTGGAGGTTTCCAATGATGTCACTCACAGGCATTATAATTAATTTTTATATTAGGCCAGCTGCATATCTTCCCATAACCATAGGTTGGCTTCTCCATGTGAAGTCCTCCATAAGGCATTTACTACAAGCCTGCAAAACAGTAGCCATAGACCCAATATGTTTCACCTGAACCTTTGGATTTTCAGCCTTGCAATTGAAGAAGAATTTTCTAAATAACTCTACAGTGGACTGTAAGATACGAGGAACATTGGTTCGTTGTAGGAACTGGTTCCTTCATCAACACTGTAATAGAAGAACATGACTCAGTTATTTTCTTATTTTTATCATTTCATTTGGGGATCAATTGATAGATTTAATAGTATTTAGATCTTTTCCAAGCAGTATATTTTTGAAGTAGTATATATCTATATTAATAGAAAATATTCACCCCCTACCCGACAGTGTTTCTTGTTTACATCTACATCCATCTCAACAGCAGACTGACTTGATTCTTCAAGAGAAGAGTAATCCATTGAAGTTGCATCATCAAAATAATCTTCTTCTCTGTCTTCATTGCTGTATGCTTTATTCAAAGCTGCCGTATTTACATGTGGTGGACGTACAACATTTTCTGCTTCTAGCCTCCATAGTTTCTTCTGCAAGTTTTTAAACCAGCAAAGTTTCTTTTGAAGGGCTTTCATTCTCTTCAAGCAATGACACGGCATGCACAAGCTATGAGAGCTAGCTTTAAGATCGAATTCAGTGTCACTGTCGTATGATAAGTCGTATAGTGTATCGTCAACATTCTGACTTGTTGTTGGAATATATTCATCCGCTTTTGCTGGAGAAGAGGACAACTTTACAGGCGACAATCTTTTACTGCGACAAATTCTCTGTGAAGTAAACATATGCAAATTTTTAGTATAAAGTACCAACTACTATAGCATAATATTAAAATTCACCATGTGCGTGGTGGAGATGCCTTCGGTGCAAATATATACCCAATACTAACCTGTCTTCATCTTCGATCTGTTAGCTGTTTTTCAGTGGGTGGAACTATTCCAGCTACGTCAATTGTAGGAACAGCATCTTCCTTCAACCTTCTTTTCATATTCAGCACTTTAGCCAAAGTAAGATTCACATCATAGCATGAATCTTCAAAGTGGGCTGAACAAAGACACAAGGTCGCAGAAGCATGAAAGATTGGTCTATGTTTAAGGACAAAACTTACCCACTTTCTCTGGCCACGCTTCATTGTGGCGAACTAAATTTAGAGTGTGCATTTTAAGGTTTTAAATTAGGTGAAAATGGTGACTTATCAGAGGTATTGAGTAGGCAAATTGCAGAATCCTTTTTGGTAAAAGCCTTCTGGATAGACATTACAGACTTATACTCATGTCTTATATATTATTTAATTGGAAACACTACTCTTTCATATTGATCCAGGGGCACCAGAAGGAACCCAGGGCAGCATCTTGAAAAAGGTACTTTCAAGGCTGCCACTGGGCCTGCATAACTAGGAGCCCTGTATAACTAGGGGGTCCACAGGGGCATGCTGTCCCAAGAAAATTTTGAAATTGTGAGCTATGGATTTACTAAAAAAGTTCCCCTTAAACATGCTTATTTTAGAGAAAAATGATCATAAAAAGATGCAAAGTAGAAAAATCTCTTTGTCAATGCTTACAACACAAAAATAGTTGGGAAAAATTCATTTTAATTTGCGATCAGTACAAACATTATCAATGCGCCTATGCATGACAGCAAGCATTCTGTTTAGGTTGTCCTCAGACATGGTTGACCTTAGCCATTACTTGATACAATTATGCATGACTCTAAAACTTATTTCTGCAGTAGCGGAACTCGTTGGAAGGCAATTGTCATATAAAATTTCAACACTTCCTGTACTTTGCGAAAACAATGCATGATGCTCACATTTTTAATTGAATATTTCACAAAGTGTCGACAACATTGTGACCTTCTTAACGGGCAAAGATTATACAAATATATTATTTTTTCCTTCTTATAGTTAACCAAAATATATAATACACATTCAAGGAACACAATTTACCTTCTCTGGTGAATTTGGATTCTGGCCAAACATTAATAGAAATATGTACTAGTATATTTAGTTGAAATTTGCTTTTCTGTCCTTATAAAATAGGCCACTTCATCTAAAAAGTCATGCCAATAATTTTGATGCTCATTCACAAGTTTGGACAGTCATTGTTTCAAAGTTTGGTTTGTTCATCCATGTCATTTGTTTGAAGATGATAGGCACTGGTGACTGATCTCTTAATTCCGAATTCTTAGCAAACTTCATCATTTACTTTGGCAACAAACTCTCTTCCTTGGTCTGACAGAAGCTGTGAATGTGCACCCCGTCTAAAGATAACAATACATGTACCCCAAACTTTAACTGATAATTTTAACCCATTAACTGGCAGTACTCTATCACTAACGACTAATATGTCTGGCATTAGACAGAGTAAAATACTAAAGTATTAAACTAGATAACAACTGAATAATATACCTGGTGTTGTCCAGTCTAACATTTTATTATGTCACACCGGTGGTAGCAGTGGGTAAAATAAAATAGAAGGGTGCACTCTTCCAACTGCAATCGACATTCACACTCGCTAAAAGCAGGCCACAAATCAATTAAAAATTGATTGAACCACTTCAAACTTCGTAGAAACAATGACGGGACACTCTCTTTGCTATAGACTTTCATCGGTTGCCTGCAATGTCTCTTTATAAAGCAAAATAAAAATCGAATATCGATTTTCTCCAACACTGTGACTCCAGAACCTGCAAAACAAAACAAACACCTCGTGTTTTGGGGCAGCGGTAGCCGTGTTAGTTGTGCACAATGATTGGTCAATTGTTGTCATGGAGCAATTGCAATTTAAACTGAAATCCGATACAAGACACGAGTAAGTAACTCAGAACTGGGAAGTCTTCTATTATATTGAACACATTATTATAAATATAATGAATTTGAATCAAATTCAGCTCGAAATTATGCGCTTTATTCAGTCAAAAATAGTGTGCTTTATTCAGTCAGGGCATAATGCTCTGATCACTGGACAAGCTAGAACAGGGAAATTGCAATTGGTAAAGTTTTTGATCAAAAGCTTGAAGGCTGTTGGGTGTAATGCTGGCATTGTTTGTTCAAGCGGAATTGCCACTCAAGTCTATGAAAAAGGAATTGCTTCTACTGTTCATTCATATTATGCATTACAAATAGCGGAACTTTCATGGAGAAAATTAATTGATCGCTCTCTTAGCAATGAAATTATCACCAATTGCATGAAAAATATTGATTGTATAATATGGGATGAGGCAAGCATGTCCAGCTAAGAATGCTAGAACTTGTGAATGCAATCCATAATCAGCTGTCTGTTGAAGAAAGTAGACATTATCCATTTGCTGGTAAGCAGTTTGTGTTAGTCCCTTCAGCTCAGACCTGTTTCAAGCAGTTTCAATTATGGCAATTTTATTTTTGAATCCCCACTATTTGGTGCTGCGATTTCTCATCAGTTTGCTGGGCGCTGACCAGGTTTTCTTACCCTCACTTAAAGAATTACGACTTGGTGAGTATTCAGAAACGTATTTAATTTTATTTGTCACAGCAACTTCTTGAAGATAAATGCTGTGCATTTTGGCACTTCTGTTGAATAGACTGAAACTTGAGCCAGAAAGTACTTCAACTTAAAATCAATTGCAAAGTTTTACTGATTTGTAACAAAAGTGAAAAAATTAAGAAATGGCTGCATTGGATTGTATAAGGGTAAACAAGGTGAAAATCTCCTTGTGGATTTTAGGTGAAAATCTCCTTGTGGATATCTATTGCAGTCAAGAGTTTGTTCCTGGATTGCATTATGTTGCAATATCAAGAGTAAAGCATCCAAACGATTTGCAGGTGTCTGCGTTTAACAAAGATAATCTTGTGAGGCCTTCACATGAAGCCCTGAATCTATTCCTCAAATGTCCATATTACAACACCTGTTGATGATCATTCCTGCTGTAGGAAGAAGGTGCTTAACAGTAGCTTTTTCGAGGTGTCTGAAAGGTTTACAGAAGTGAATGATGATTATTATAATGAATGCTTTACCTTTCCAAGTGGGATGTTTGATGGACCAACACAAGCATGCTTTGATGCAGAAGAAGTTGTGCCACTAGAAATGGTTGACCTCATGGTGAGAATCAAGATGTACAAATCTGAATTGAGCATCCCTCAAGGTCAATGAATCCAGTCAATTTGCAATCGAAGGATCTGGCCTTTGATCATATCTTGACTAAGGATGAACATCGAGTCAAAACTACATGCCTTTTGGGAATTAAAAGGTCTTACAGAATGCCCAAAGGCTATCATACAATTGCTAAGGTGCAGGAGGAGCACTACAAATGTGAAATTATTGAAGAAAACATTATTGTACCTTATGCAAAGCTTGAGGAAACCACTCAACTTAAAGATACACTTGAAGTATTGGAGGAAAGGCAATACAGAGAAAGGGGGCTAATCCACATTTCTGATGCTGCATTTCTATTCTTTATTGTACTTGAGGGTATGCAAGTTTCTCTTTTAAACAACGAAACACTTCAGAAAGATAAGGAGCATATGAGTGAAAATGCTTATGCTGTATTGAATGGTGATGACAAATTGAAAGCTTTCCCCCAACCGGAATCAATACTGTATTTCATACTTATTGCATTTTAGCTCCCATCCCCCAACAAGCCCCACCTCAAAATAAAGTTGATTGAGTAGTGGAGCTTAAAACTGACTGTAACATTTAATGATCAATTGATTATACCATATCAATTGATTGTAACATTTAATGATCAATTGATTGATCAGATCATAAAGAATCAACCGTATGTAGACCGCTTTATTTCGGATCATGCCTCTATTATTTGTGATCTATTACCAGCCAAGCCAGTTATGTCTATCAAAAGAGTTAGTTACAGGAAATTAAAATGTGTAGACATGACCTCTCTAAACCAGGATCTGGCTGCAACTGCTCTGTGTGCAACATGTCATGGTGAACCAACAAATCCGCTGCCAGATGATGTAGATGCGCTGGCTCGTGATTACAATGAAACTCTGTCCAGCCTAACAAACCGTCACGCACCATTAAAGACCAAGACTGTAAGAGCGAGAGCATCAGCACCCTGGTACAATGCTGATATTGATGCTGCAAAACGACTTCGTAGAAAAGCTGAAAGAATTTGGCGTAAGAGCAAGTTATTGTCTGACTTCAATCAGTTTAAGGCTAAACGGAATAGAGTGACATACCTTATGAATGAGGCGAGGAGAACGTTTTACACTAGTTTCATAAATGAAAATAGTGATAACCAAGGAAAGCTGTTTAGGGCCGCAAAGAACTTGTTGGTAACGAATAATGAGCTCTGTTTCCCGAATTACCACGACAATACGGCCCTAGCTACAGATATTGGTGATTTCTTTGTGCGAAAGATCTCAAGAATACGGTCTGACATTGAGACTGTGGTCGTTGACTCCTTTGCAAGTGATTTAGTGCCAGATGATCGGGTAGTGGATAAAGGCATATCATTTAATTCATTCCGGTGTTTAACTGAAAATGAAGTCCAAGATCTTATCCAGGCGTCAGCAAAAAAATCATGTGCACTGGATCCTATGCCCACGCCTTTGGTCATTGGCTGTTTAACCCTGTTACGTCCTGTGATTAGAGACATCATCAACTCCTCACTGCTCACTGGCCACTTCCCTGACAATTGGAAGGAAGCACTTGTCAAACCTCTTACGAAAACGGGACTCGATGCTCTGTTCATCAACCTTCGACCCATCAGTAACCTACAGTTTATCTCTAAGTTGACCGAAAGGGCTGTCTATAACCAAACCTACCACCATATGATGAATCACGAACTTTTCCCTCTACTCCAGTCTGCGTACAGGAAGGGTCATAGTACAGAGACAGCGCTTCTGAGAGTGCAGAATGATATTTTAATGAATATGGATCGACAGCAGGTGACTCTTCTTGTGCTCCTTGATCTCAGCGCGGCTTTTGACACTGTGGATCATAGAATTCTTTTGCGTCGTATGGAAACCTCATTCGGTATAACTGGTACTGTTCTGGAGTGGTTTAGTTCGTATCTTACAAATAGGTCTCAACGTGTTGTGTTTGGTGAGGGACAGTCTGAGAGTTTTCAGCTTCCGTATGGCGTGCCACAGGGCTCCTGTTTAGGCCCCTTGTTGTTCACAGTCTACTCTAGTAAGCTGTTTGACATAATCAAGAAATATCTACCAACAGTACATGCCTTTGCGGATGATACACAGCTTTATTTGTCATTTCAACCAAACAGCAGATCAAGTGAAACGGAGGCAATTGAGGCGATGGAGTTGTGTATAAAGGCTCTTCGAGCATGGATGATCATAGATAAGATGAAACTGAATGATGACAAGACAGAGTTTATGTTATTAGGTACCCGCCAGCAGCTTGCTAAAGTACACATTGAGAAGTTGTTTGTTGGTGATGTCACCGTGACCCCAGTTTCTATTTCTCGGAATTTGGGAGTATGGTTTGATTCCCATATGAGTTATGCGACACACATAAATAGAACATGTAAAGCCGCGTTTTTCCACCTTCACAACATCAGAAGAATCAGAAAGTTTCTCTCGAATGAGGATACTCAGACATTAGTTCATGCATATGTAATGGGAAAACTTGACTATTGTAACAGTCTACTTTATGGGTTACCAGATAAACAGATAAAGAAGCTGCAGCGTGTGCAGAATGCGGCTGCCAGGTTGATTTCCTATACTCCACGGTTTTGTCATATAACTCCAGTATTGCGTACACTACATTGGCTTCCAATTAAATTTAGGATCGAATTCAAGATGTTAGTTATAATATTCAAATATATACATGGTTTATCACCTGTATACATAAGTAACCTTGTGAATATGAAACCACAGAGCAAATACTGTCTGCGATCAAATAATGAATTGTTACTTGCGCCGATTGTAACTAAGACGAAGAAGACTCTTGGAGATAGAGCTTACATTGCAGCTGCACCAAAACTTTTTAATGGACTTCCTCGAGAATTACGTAGTGTAACCAACCTTGATCTTTTTAAAACACTCATTAAGACATTTTTATTTAGGAAAGCATATGATATTACCTAGCTAATAAACTTTTATGAGCTAGTAATTTAGTAAATTAGTATCCATTTTTATATATTCATATTGTAATCTCAACTGTTGTTAGGCGCATTTGATCATATATATATGTAAATTTGCGCGGTATAAGTAATAAATTATTATTATTATTATTATAATGTCTGTTCTACATAGCTTCCCATAACTTGCATACCATAATGTCTGTTTATTACACAATGATGTGGTTGTGCATACAATTTCCTATTACCAAAGCATGTATAAAATTACATTTCAGTACAAATACTTGAAATAATATATTTTTTCTGAAATAGTTGATCGTAAAAATTATGAAGGAAGTTCTGTCTCATTATATATCAACATGGGTGCAGGGCACTACTTTAGAGACTTTAGAAGAAAGTGTAACTTGAAGCAAACAAAGTGCTGAATTAAGACAACAAGTTCTTCAAAAGAAAGAGAGACCCAAAGAAAGGGATGACAGTGTTAAGTTTAAGGTAATGTATTGGTGATAGCTATTACATTACTAGATAAAACCCTCTATAGAGACAGTAATTGTATTATTTAAAAGTTACTTTGAAGGATAACAGCTTGTTGAAAGTTTAAAACTAAATTAATCCATTTGCTCACAATGCGCCCTACTTTAGTATTTTACTCTGTCTAACACCAGATGACTTTATACTTGTCAGTGGTTGGGTACTGCCAGTTAATACAGTAGGTTATAGTTCGCCGGGCAAGCTATCGACCGGTGCAAGTTGATGGCAACTTTATGTTAAAAGCTGGCAACAAAGATATACATACTCAGATAGATGTAGGGAATAAGGTTTGAGCTGTTGCCAAGCCGAAAAATGAGTTTTTGAGTGAAAAATCGAGAGTTTTTAGGCTGCCTTCCCGCAACGTTGCGGCAACTAAACTTCAAAAGATTGCCGAAAATTACGTTGCTATGTTACAAGTTTCTTTGCTCTGATTGGTCATCAATAAAGTTCGCTTAATTAGTCGACCAATGAGCGAACGTAAAAGTGTGTGCACTTCCGGTTTTTGTATTTACAACAAAAACAAACTGCGAAGATCGAGGGAACAACTTGCAAAATTTTACGATTTCAGCGATATTTAGGTACGTTTTTTTGTGTTAAAGCCATATACACTGCATAAACATATTGTACTTAGCGACACTGACTTGGCCCTAGTGTGTCAAATTTATTTTATTGTTATGCCAATACTTTGACTATTTTGTCAAGTATTTTTCAATGTTTAAATACAGCCAGAATCAAACTATAATATTGAGTGCTGAAAATTTACAAAAATAAATGCTAAATTATAATATATTTATCGATGTTAGTATGGTCAAACATAAACAAAGATTTGGTAGACATTTGCAGCAATATAATCGGCATTTCTTTTGCAAATCGGCATTTAAGACATTCCAAATTAGTTGGGTCAATGCAATTTACTTGTGAGTTTAGTAGGGTTGAATTCGTTTGTGACTTTATTCTGTCTAAATTTTGTAATATAAAGATTCCGTCTCTGTCATGTTTAAGAGTTAGGTCAACAAAATATCATATTTTCCAATCTACTGTAGCACAACTTACTAGAATAATAATCACTGACACTGTGTATGCTTGCATGGTAATGCCAATGACCTGCTCCTGTCAATTTATATCGTATTCTTTTTTGACAGTCTTGTATAGACTTTTATAAAGCCAGTTTTCAGTTCAAATTTAGCCTGTAATAGTTGTTTTCCTCAAAATTATAGAGTAACCCCCCTGGCCAAGTCTAGTTTATTCCAAGTTGCTTTATGGATTTTATATGGCAAATGAAATACATAGCCTTGAATTATGTGCGTTTCTTAATATATAATCGCACAAAGTTAACGGCAAAATATATATCAGTTGTGTATATTTTCTATTAGCTGTAATCTGTGAATTAGTTGTATTTATTGTATTTATTTATTAATCTAGACAACTATGAACACTCAAATATCCTATAAAGGCAAGTACTAGACAAGTAGAATCTAACTAAATAAGGTTGGAAGAACTACGAAGAATTTTGGCACAAGAATAAAATAAATTTGACACACAAGGGCCAAATCAGTGTCACTGAACAAAGTACAATATGTTTACGGAATATATATAGCTTTAAGACGAAAAATCCTACCTAAATATCAGTGATATCGTAAGATTTTGCAAGTTTCTTCCTCGGTCTTCTCAGTTTGTTTACATCGTGAATACAAAAACCGGAAATGTACACACGTTTACGTTTGCTCATTGGTCGACTAATTACGCATGCATTATTGATGACCAATCAGAGTAAAGAAACTTTAGTTGCCGCGACGTTGCGGGAAGGCGGCATAAAAACTCTTGATTTTTTACTTAAAAAATTCATTTTTCAGCTTGGCAACAACTCAAACCTTTTTCTCTACATCTATCTGAGTATGAATATGTTTGTTTCCAGCTTCTAACACGAAGTTGCCATCAAACGTTTTTAGAGGCACTTTTTTATATCTTGGCCAGCTGACTATTAACAAAACACTACCTGCCAGTGTATCTTGTTAACCAATTTGTTGGCAATGCGCTGTACCTTTGTATTTTACTCTGTGTTACACCAGATGATTACACTCGTCAGTGGTTGGTTACTGCTAGTTAATGAATATTCATAAGTAAATCGTAAATCCTTCAATTAGGCCAAAATGTACTGTATACACAAAATGTATTACATGTACAATAACATTTGCAAATGAAATTTTGTTTAAGGATAACTAAGCTTCCTTAAAACTTTGACTTAGTTTGGGTTCTTTGATTTTTTTGTATAGGAAATTCTTCAGGACAGCAGCAATGGAAAACATGTTTCTCATGCATGACGGTTTGTACAACAATACCCTGAGCTTAGTTCTTTGTGCAGAAAACAAAAAGGAACAAGAATAGTTTGGCAGGAATTTATCAGCAGCAGTTAAAGAGGCGGTCAAGTCCGTTCTGCGCATAATTTCTGCGCATAATTTCTGTGCATACTTGTGAGGGCCCTCAGAGGTAAACAAAGCCTAAGAGGTAAACAGACCTTGATTGACCTTGCTCCGGAGGCATCAATTTCTAACATGGCGGAAGGCAGGAGTGGACTCATCAAGGCAAGTACAGGAAAGGCAATCACTTGGCAAAAATGCAAGGAAAGTATACTTAAAAGGTAGATAGGCAAAAAAGGTTTGCATTTACGAGCAATTTTGGAGATGGCGTCAATTAAACGACGAAATAGAAGCGAAGACCGAGTAGGACGTTGCAGTATTTTTGTTGGACAACTACTACAACTCTAAGAAAGAAACGAGGTACTATAATATAAATAATATTTTGTGAATTTTTATATGTGAGATGTCATAAATTAAATGGTGATTATAAAAAGAGATGTGGTTTCTTTTAGCGACGTTTGTGTTTAAACCGATGTACGCGACACTCAAGACTGACAGTCACAAGTGGAAATTCGATCACATCAACACAAAACACAGTAAACAGAAATACAGAGTGATGTCCTTGTTCTGGATTTAGATATACAATTTTATGGGCCCATTTCTACATGAAAAAAGGTTGTCCTTTAAAAGTATTAAGTGTTTTATATGAAGTAGATTCACTCTACTGATATGAATAGTAGCAAGTAGACATGGATTGTGTAAACAAAAACATAGCTTTCCAGCAGGGTAATACTCTACTTTGATCACCAGCGTTAAATTACATACACTGTAGCTTTGGTGTTCTATTTTGTACTAAATCAACATTATGTACTATAAATGAATTTTCAGTATAGCACACAAACGAAGGTGTGGACTGTGGAGACCTCTGTGGTGTAATTACAAACAAAAGAATACACATACTGTACCTTCTGGAGTTGATTACCAAAATATTTGAGAACTGTCTGAGTGTACCAGGTCCGATCACCCAGAGGTTGGGATTATATCACATTTCTAGGACTACACTTTGTAACATTATAAAGTAAATATACTTGTCATCTGTCAAGACTGTTTTAAAATTTTGTCATTGCCAAGGTTATTTGTAATGGTTTCCAAGGGATTCGCCCAGCATTGAAATAAAGCATGTAATAAAACACAAAGAATATTGGGTGTAACCCTTGGAAACCATTGAAAATGACATTGGCAGCATCACTTTTTAGAGGAATTGACACATTTGCATGCAACTGTTGTTGCTTTGCATTCCGCCAGAATCTGCTTGTACTCTGAACATAATGATTCTAGTTTGGAAGTCTATTTTTTCAAAAAATCAAATCAATAATTTGGATCTTGGTTAGCTATGTGAAATATGATCTATATATTAAAAAGTGTATGGCTGGCTAGATGAGATGAATACATATTTATTTAAATTTGCTCTCTATGGAGTCACACAACATTTCAACTTAGAATAGAATAAAGCCAATAAAAGCAAATTTTATTCAAACAAATTTAACTCTTTCAATACCTAAGCTGAAAAAGCACACATACAACAAATAGTCTACATAATTGTTCTACATAGTTACATAAGTGTTACAACTTAGTAGGATCGAACATAGACAGATTTTCTGGGGGTGCTGCCCCCACAAATATTTGTTTTCACTCCCCCTCCCCCCAAATGAAACGTTCACCCCTCTAAAAAAATTTTCAACCCAATTTTTACCATAAATAGTTCAACATGCAACCCTATACAACCCTATGGGGGTTTACAGGGTCATTTAACTCTCTTGAAGGACCTGCCAAATTAATTGACTTGACAACTTCAAAAACCTTAGTTTTTTGCTTTCTAGCCTCTCACCAGCGGCTCCACCCCTGGACCTCACTGGGGGCTGAGCCCTGCAGCAGTTCTAACATTTGGTGACGCCTAGTGTTACCTCACAAGCTACCACCCCCCCCCCCCCTAAAACTTCTGGCACCCCCCTAGTAATAAATATGAAAATCCGTCTATGGGATAGAATCCAGTATATACTGTATAATTATATATCATTTGGTGAACTGAAGAGTATCATGACATAATTGCCAAGATACAGCAACTTGGGATAAATCTGGGACTCCCTCTACCTAAATGCCCATGTTGCCATAATACATATTGACTGTACGTATAAAGTTCTTGTTGTTTCAAAAGAGGTCCATTACCAAAATATCTCCCCAGCACCTCATTGGCTCATTGCCAAATCAAGAATTGAATTCCTTGCTCTGCTCTGCTCAAGTTGAATATGTTCCACCATTTCCTCATTTGTAAGATCTGCAAAGACTGCAGGTTGTCTCCTGAGGAGTTCAAGGGCAAGTTTGCTAAGGACATCTACATCAACAAGGTTTTGCACCAAATTCTATGAATGAGAGTGCAATATGTAGTTACTGTATAAAATATTACACAAAAAGGCAACAATCTTTCTGAGGGGATGAACAGCTTTGCCCCAGCAAAAGTTAGCTTTGGATACACATTTTAGCATTATTTTGCTGCAGTGGTAAAGCAATAATGAACTACAAGTATTTAATTGGTTTTGCAAGAGGAAATCATGATCTGTTTGTGTGTACCTCAGTGAGGATCATACTCTAAAATGACGATAAAAACATTGGAATCTTATAAATAAAGATATCTTAAATTTCATGTAATTAATTTACCAATACTGTATATGATAATAGTATCCATGTTGAAAATGTTTTGTTTCATATTTATAGATTTTTAACCAATAAACATTTAAAAAAAGTATCAAATGGCAATAATGAAAGCCTTGTTTACAATTCCTGGTGTTTATTATATATGCACCAGACTGGAAAATCGGGCACCCCTGGATGTCTTCTAAAATGGGTACATTTTTGCGCCCCTGGCCGCCCTTGAGTGCACCACTGGGCCAGGTTTTGCACTCCTGCCCTTGGATTCAATACCTTTTCCACCCCCGAGATCTCGTCGAGAACCACCCGATTTTCCAGTCTGGTATATACATACTTAGGGCCTGTTTATATGATCCCGTCTACGTGGGACGGGACGTTTTCATCCCGGCTAGTCGGGAAACTTGCCTAGGCGGGATGGCATGTTTATATGGACAAAATACATTGCCGGGATGAAGCCAGTTATTAGTGCTTGACGCCATATTTTCTTGTAGAAAAGGGATTTACGAGTGCTCAGAAGAAAAGTTCATCCCGCCTGGCCGGGATAGAGTGTTTATATGGGAAATTTTTGTTCCGGCTAGGTGGGATCCCGGCAACAGACGCCAGGATCCTGTCTAGGTGGGATAGAAGCGGGATCATATAAACACTCAATAGAGTTTATATTACAAGCAGGATCTCGGCAACTGTCCCGTCCCGCCTAGCCAGGATCATATAAACAGGCCCTTACACTAATATTTTTGTATGCATTGTAGCAAATATATTGTAATGCTTATTCGAAATGGGCCATTCCATTTAATATACACCCCCCCTATTGAGGGGTTCCTTCATCACCCCCTTAGTATAAAAACAGTTTGGAACCCCCTTGGATGTGTTTTTTTGGTAGCTTCCCCATGGATATCTAAAATACCCCTTAGGATATTACCGTTCTTGCTCCCTTGGATATCTCAAAACACCTAATTTTTCCGAAAATTCCACAAGCTACTCCCTAGGAAAAATTAAGATGAAAGACCTCCCTCTCCCCTTGGGGAGACCCCTCAATAGGGGGGGGGGGGTTGCGCATATTAAATGGTGGCCCAATATGCCTTCCAACAAAATATAAACAAGACAAGGAATCTACAAGCTGACTGCTACAACACCATTCCAAACTAAACTGAGACCAAAGTAGTAAAGTACCTGTAGTTGTTGATCATGGACAGCTCGTCTCTGTTCAGCATTATCTTCAACAACGAACACAAATAATCAGTTCCAGTAATCTTCGGAAAAAAGCCTTGGATGTTGCAATCATAAACGTTACTAAAACTTGCTGTTCAGAGTTCTTCGTTTCACTACTTTCACTGGAGTGGCCTTGCTACTTCGAACGCATCGTGGTCATTGTCCCACAAAAAACTCCTCTACAAGGACCAACGGTTATATTGTTTGTATTCAGGATTAATTCAATCAATGCAGCTCTTCAATCTCGCTTGATCAATTGCTTACATGTGTTTTAATGTTATTGTTGATTTGTTTCCTTGCCTTTAAATGTAAAACACTAATCCACTCATAATGACAACATACAACACAATATGAGTTAGCCTTGTGTTCAAAGTACGTCATATAAGATATGAATATAGTATCTAAAAACGTAAACAAAGTGGCGAACGTAAACAATGCGCAGAAACTATGTGCAGAACGGACTTGACCGCCTCTTTAAGGCAAACACAGGCACTGCAATTCTGGATCTTTGTCCAGTTGATGACAGACAATTTTGTGTAACAAGTATATTCAATGATGACGCAGAGAGATCAGTACAGATAACACTCAGAAGAGTTTGAAAGTGTGACTGTAAGTAAAACCATTTACTTATTTAAAAATTTATAGACTGATTATTCTTTAAGGTTATATTTATTATGGTAAATCTTATTTACTACTCAATTGAATAATTATACTACATACAGTATTACACAGTACATATTTTGCATAATTTCACAATGAATAGTCTTGGTCAATTTTTTTTGTCGCACAACTACAGTATGGTCTGCTGAAAACTCAACACTGTGAAAATTGAATAAGTAAGATATTGATAGCAGGAAAAATTACAATTACAGTTATACCTAGGATTGAAAAGATTACCATAATTATTACTGTGGGTGAGATTGGTTTATCTGAATTCCAGTAATCTTCAACCACTCCATACCTAGGTGCCGTCAAGCATACATAGTGCCTGTGTCCAAAATACATTTACTGCTAATTTAAAGATTTGAAATTTATCAAATAAATTTTGCACAGGTGTCAATCTTTCTGTCCTGTAATCACGCCGCCTTTTAATGCAAGACTGGGATTCAACCAAGAACAACTCTTTTAGAGGAATTGAAACAAACCTTTGAACAACAAGCTTAATCACACGGTGTCACAAGTTTAATGATAGTAAGTAGTTAATAGCACTTTGGGTGACTAATCTGGTAAAGAACAAGGTGACATTTCGCCCTTTCTGATTTTTCCAACATTACTCTTTGCACTTATTGTGGTCTGTCCAAATCGAATGCTGTTCTGGGTGGATTGTTGTTGCGCAAATGTTGGATTACTGTTTTGTCCATTACAAGCACAAACTTGGCAAAAATGATTTTCCACGCAGTCTTGATTCACAATTAATGGTTTGATTTTAGAAGCTGGAAACTTCTTTGACTTGAATGCCACAAGTGCTTGGAAACCAAGACACATTGATTGGGGATCAAAGAAAAGCTTTGTTGAAATGAAATGTTGATTGTTGTTTTCTGTTTCTTGTCTCCAAGCCAATATGAAATCGTTAAATTTCTGGAGTTTCTTTAGCCTGCTGTCATGTGCACTTACCATTTGACTCGTGTGTGACAGCAGTTGGATGACAAAATCAAGCAATGAGCCAAGTGAAAACCTTCTCTCCTATTTTCAGACAGCATGGTTTTACACTTTTGTTGCTCTTGATGTTGTGCTGCAATAAATGGTATTTTGTAGTATAAGTGCGTTTACACATTCCTATTAACCTTTATTGAAAAAACGGTCGCATGTTCATTCAATATGATTCTGTGTCAGCAGCATCTCCATTACTCCAGATCATTACTTATAGGTCATGGTAGGCATGTCAATGTTTCCATGCGCAACATTAATCGTTTGTATTGGTGTACACACATTCTGCACACACAGGGTCTTACCTTGGGGTCCATGATAAAAATCATGGCATTTCCAGTGTAAATATTTTCTGTCGATTGATACACACCAATATATACTAAACAAGAATCAAAGATAATGACTTTGTAATGGATATTAAATATTTACCAATACGCAATTTCTGGGCTTGTGTGTGTGATGGAAAAAGAAGAAGAAAGGTTGTTGCAGGTAGATGCACTATACACATAAGCTTGCATAAGGCATTATTTGTTACCTGTATACTGGCACCTAATGCTCACGTTTTTACCAATATGGTATATAAAATATGACAGTATGAATGCATATCGTCAAAATGCATATTTAGATTTTGTTGGAATCTCACTCAATTGAATAATAATTGAAAGGTTTTATACATTTATTAGACCTAACCAGGAACAGTTACGAAAAATGCAACTATAGGTCCCTGGCAGGAATCGAACCTGCGGCCCTGCAATTCCGGTGCAGCACTCTAACCAACTGAGCTACAGAGTCCAGTTGTCGAGCTCTAACCACAAGTTCATGTATATATACTAGGGTACTGTCATGTTAAGTTGTGGGTAAATATCAAGATTTTGTTGGCATCTCACTCGATTGAATAATAATTGAAAGGTTTTGTAGATGGAAAATTATTGAGTGAAAAGTTAAGAAAAAAGGTTAGAGTGCTGCACCGGATCACAGGGTCGCAGGTTCGATTCCTGCCAGGGACCTATAGTTGCATTTTTCGTAACTGTTCCTGGTTAGGTCTAATAAATAAATGTATGTAATTTTCACTCAATAATTTTCCATATACAAAACCTTTCAATTATTAAAATGCATATTTGCCTATTTTGAAAAATGTGTGATTAAGTTTCTCGTCATCTCATTCTAGGGTAGACCCAATGAACGGATGTATAAGAGTGTGTGTATATTAGTATAACATGTATATGACGTACACAAACCCATACTCTTGCATCTTCAAGATGCCCTCCCAGAAACAAAAGTAGAGTGAACTAGGTGTGCAGCCACCAGATGCGAATTGGCACACTGGAAAACAAAAACCATTATCGCTCAAAAGATGAACTGTAGTACATGAGTTGCCAGTTCTACTTCTTTGTTGCCTGTAAAATGGAAACAGCGTTCAGTAGGTTACACTACAACTTGCAACTTGTCTTGCTTTGTGTCTTGCTAGTTGCACACAAAATCATGTCCTACATTTCACAACAATTACAGCAATGCTGTGCAATCGCATTGCACATTGCACAATTGTTTCTCAACATTTACTCACTGCAAGTTGCATGAAATCACTGCAAGTACCATGATCACTGCAAGTTGCATGAAATCATTGCTCTGTGTAATATAAAGCTTGCAACATTTCTCTTAACATTGCGAGACAAGTTGCATGATTATAGTGTAACTGCGCCTTAATAATGTTTTTGTGAATAAATGAAATATGAATGAAAAACCACATAGAATTTCAATTTGATTATAGTTATTTCCAAGGATAATAGAGAGGTTCTATGTACTATTACTACCTCTCACTGCATGCGTGTACTATTAGTATTTAAGGTAGCGGCAGTGACAGTTAAATCTGAACCTCTGTATTTTTACGAATACAAATACTTTTTCTTTGTTTTTATTAACAAGTTACATAATACCTATAAGTTTAGACATTCCATCATGCACATCACCAAGATTGACCAACCCAACTAGGCTATGCTTCCCATCTTGTTCAACCATTTCCAGATCCTCCTGACAATTCAGTTAAAATAAAATAAGCATCTTTTAGCTATAAGTGTAAGTGCATGATGATAACTTGCGATGATAACTTGCGTGTTATACAGCACATTACCTGTATTTTCATTTCATCCAACACCAACCCACCCCAGTAATCATCAAATTTATTTCTTTAGCTTCTTTCAAACACCATCTCAGAACATCATCCTGCCAACCTGGTCTATCATTAACTTTGTTCTTGTAAATCCTGGTAATTAATCATTAAAATATAATGTATCGTTTCATTAAATACAACACGAAGTCGTGTGCAATATGCTGATTTTAATAAATGTTAGCATGTCATAAAACGAATGATGTTGTAATGATATAATATATTATGTCTGTTGGCCTGCTCCGTCCCCTCGTTATTTGGAATGAGTTGTCACATTTGGACGTTACATTAAAGTTCAAATAATTTCATATTTTATGTTCAAATGGTGACAGATACTGGTGGTCATGTAGTTTACTGTATTTTACAATTATTACAGGTTCATAAACTAAATCAAATGTAATGATGTGGAATTTTGAAATGAAAACGATTTTTCTTGAGATTTTAAATAAGAGAAGAGTTAATTATGAAGGAATTTTATGATTTTAAAGTTTGGCAATTTTGATAAATTTAACAGATTTTGGGTTTTTTAAGTCCCAAATTTGGAAAAAGTAGGAGTTTTTTGTTATTAGATAATGAGATATGATTATTATAACAGTAATATAGTACATGCCCATTCATCAGTTTTCCCCTATTTACTTACCAGAGTTTCCATTCCACATCTCAACTAGCTTTCTTTTTATTATCCAAACTGTTAATATAATCTATTGTGCTATTACTACAAAAGTTCGAAAATATTTTGAATTTCCCGCCAGAAGGTTTCTTCTCAGTTACTACTCTTGTGTCTCGTATTGGATTTCAATTTAAAAAGTTGTTTTCATCTCCCCCCATCTGTTGCTAAGTTGTAATTGCTCCATGCCAACAATTGACCAATCATTGTGTACAACTAACATGGCTGCCGCTGCCGCAAAACAACGGGTGTTCATTTTGTGTCACAGATGTTGGAGAAAATTGATATTCGTTTTCGATATTTCTTTTGCTTTATAAAGAGACATTGCAGGCACCCGATGATTTAATATTGGAGTCTATAGCAAGAAGAGTGAGTGTCCTGTTGTTGTTTCTGCAAAGTTTTGAAGTGGTTCAATAAAATTTTCATCGATTTCTGGCCTGCTTTTAGCGAGCGTGTGTGTCGATTGCAGTCGGAAAAAAAGTGCACCCTTCTATTTTATTTTACCCGCTGCTACCATGGGTGTGACATAATAAAATGTTAGACTGAACAACACCAGGTATATTATTCAGTTGTTATCTAGTTTGATACTTGTATATTTCACAACAATTTTCCATATAATTTACATATACTGCACTTAAATATTTTACAACAATTTTCCCATTTAATTTACATAATATACTGCACAACATGCATGTCTGGGCTCCCTGTGATTCTGTTCAAGGCAAATTAATTAGGTACCTGCATGTAAATGTTTCAATGTACTTTGATACACCAACTGCACTTTTGTCCTTGAAGACCTGTGAAGGTACATACATACTTATATGCATCTGCAGTTGTTAGTAGTGGTCTGTGGAAGAAAAATGAAGTATTGATAGTCAGGAGAGAAAAAAAAATAAGAAAATTAAGTATTGATAGACTAACACAACTCTCAAGTTTAATCCTTTTGATATTAATAATAACATTACAAACACTCAACACTTTGAAAATTATATGCTGGAAAATCTTGATGATTTGCTATGACTAATAGTAATACTGATAACAAAAACCTATCAATACTAAACCTTAATATAAGAAGCATAGCTAATAAGTTTGACTCATTTAGGAATCTATTAAGTACTGTATTAAGAATCTATTTGATTAGTTTAGGAATCTATTAGCCTAAAATCATCTTACTAATTTTGATTTTGTTTGCTCAAACAGAGCTAATAAAAAAGGAGGTGGAGTAGGAATTTTTGTCTCAAATGATTTAAACTACAAACTACGAACTGACCTAAATATAAACAAAGACTGGTAAAAACATTATTCTTGGTACTATCTATAGACTGCCAAGTGGTAATTTTGAAATGGTTGAAAATAAACTAAATACAATACTAACCGAAGTTGACAAAACAAGGAAAATAACATCTTTGACAGGGGATTTTAACATCTGATGATTGTGAATATTCTAAGATTTTGTGAGCAACTTTTTACCTCATCTTTTTATCCGCTGATAAATAGACGAACTAGAATTAAGCAGCATACAGCCACTTTAATTGATAACATCTTTACAAACAATCTTGAACAAATAGCATCTGGTGTAAATGGATTTATTATTAGCATGACAAAATTACTGGATGCTGATTGGTTGAGAGGAGTACAATTATTTCATTAATTGTACTGCAGTACAATTAATGATTTTCCCAAAACAAACAAAATGGCGGAAATTTTGTCATGCTAATAATAAACAAGTAACTCGTACAATTAGGGATTAATAGTACTCTAGATGTTTGGAAATTTTGCCAAAATTGGACTCGCCCCGGCGACTCGTCCAATTTTGGCAAAATTTCCAAACATCACTCGTACTATTAATCCTTAATTGTACTCGCCATCGCATGATAACCTATACTAATTTTCTCAGATATTTCAGATCATCTCTCTATATTTCATATAGCTTCTTCGTCCACAAATAAAAATAATCCAAAAAGAGGAAATGCACATTATAGAAGAATGATCAACAAAGATAGTCTTGCTTCGTTTTTATTATCTGTGAAAAATATATCCTGGGAAAGTACTTTCGAAACCAACGACCCTTGTGAATCCTGTTGTAAGGCGTGAACTCTCAGAGTTTTATACACATTTATTATGCGAACGTTGTACGAACATAAAATACAGGTATATGTGTGAGACTGAGCCTTGATAAAAAAGATGTTTGGTTTATATACATACTCAGGCATGCAGGCATATTGTCAGGCATGCAGGTTCACACATTAATAATTTATACAATCATAACAACCCCCTTTTTAGAAGTGAACAAAGTCTTGAATGCGCACACCAGTTCATTAATTAAAATTATGGCTGTGTAAAGTCTTTTAGATAGGCAGGTGGCTTTACAATTCTGCCTGAACGAGTTCGACTAAATTGTTCACTGCTATGTTGATTATTAGTGGAAGATGCGGATCTAACTGGAGGTGGAACTGGGTTAGGGTTAACTGGAGATGGAGGTGGGTTAGTGATCTGTGGGGTAACTTCAAGAGGGATGGTTGGCAGCTCTATGTCATAATCGGGTAAGGTATTGGACCTGAACTGTTCTGGGGTACTCAGAAGATCTCTCCTGTTTCTTTGAACAATTGTATTCTTCTCAGTTTTAACTATGCATGATCTTGGCTGTTCGGCTCTTTCTAGTACTTTTCCTTTGATGGGTCATGATTTGTCTTTTCTAATTCTGACTGATTGTCCTTCTTTAATGGTTTGTAAATTCTTTGTATGTTTGTCATGATATTCTTTTACCTTTGGGACGTTTGGTAGGGGAGGTGATATTTTCTCAGTTTTAATGGAAGGTAAGGGAGTACGAAGATCTCGATTCATCAATTTAAATGCTGGAGAAGTGGAATTATCAGTTCCTGGAGTTGAACGTAGTGCAAGTAATGCAAGGCAGGGGTCATCACCATTCTTAAGAGCTTTCTTAATAGTGTTTTTCACAGTTTGAATGGTTCTTTCTACCAATCCATTGCTCTTTGGATATCTAGGGCTTGAAGTATCATGATAAAATCCCCATTTCTTGGCAAACGCTTTATACTCATAAAGCAATGTATTGAGGACCATTGTCACTAATCACAGTTTTTGGTATGCCAAATCGGGCAAATATACTCTTGATATAGTTTACAACTGTTGATGCTAAAGTATTTGGAAGAGCACTCACCTCGAAATACTTTCAAGTATAATCTACAACAACCAAGTAATTTTTGTTATTCAACTGAAATAGATCAGTTCCTACTTTCTCCCATGGGTTTGATGGAATTTTATGGGGAATCAGTTCTTCTGATGTCTGATAATTTCTGTTCTCCAGTCAGGCACCACAGTTCGAAACAACATCCACAATTTCATTTACCATTCCAGGCCAGTAAAGTGTTGATCTAGCACGAGTTTTACACTTTTCTATGCCAAGGTGGCCATGATGGATCTTTTGTCGCATTTCCTTTCGAAGGGTTGAGGGAACAATTATTCGGTCACACTTTAGTAACACACCTTCATATAAAGTTATCTCATCTCGGAAACCAAAATATGGTCTAACAAACACAGTCAACTTGATTCTTGTTGTCAGGCCAACCATTTAACACATAATCCTTTAGCTTTTGTAGTACAGGATCCTTAGAGGTTTCAACAGCAAACTCTGATAGTTTTGACTTTGAAATTGAACCATGTGAATGAAACAATCCAATTCAGTTTCAGGTATTTCTGGACTTGAGTCATCCAAAAATGCAAGACTTAATGTGTCTGCTACAGGAATGTCCTTTCTTGGTACAAATTTATAAGTAAATGTATATGGTTGAAGTCTTAGTAGAAATCTTTGAATTCTTGCTGGAGACTTATAAAGTGGCTTACTAAAAATTGCTTTCAAAAGTTGGTACATATTCTTTAAGCTTTTCACAAGCAAATAATACACTCAGAGCTTTTTTTCAGTGTTGTTCTGATGTAGACACAACGAATAAGAAGGAAAAGCAACAGGTTTCCAGTGTTCTCCTTCCTTTTTCTCAAGAACAGCTCCTAAACCAAACTTCGAAGAATCACAAGTAACTTTAATAGGATCTTTTGGATTGAAATATTTCAATACTGGAGTTGTTGTCACCATTTCCTTTAATTTCTTGAATGCATTTTCCTTTTGCTCTAGAACAGCTCCTAAACCAAACTTTGAACAATCACAAGTAACTTTAATAGGATCTTTTGGATTGAAATATTTCAATACTGGAGGTGTTGTCACCATGTCCTTTAATTTCTTGAATGCATTTTGTTGCTCTGTTTCAAAATGCCATGGAGTGTTATCTTCTAATAAACAACGTAGAGGCGCAGTGACATCTGATAAGTTTGGCATAAATTTGCCTAAATAGTTACACATCCCAAGGAATCTTTGTAACTCAGTTTTGTTCTGAGGGGCAGGCATTTTAATGATTGCAGAGATCTTTCTTGGATCAGCGTAAACACCTTCACCAGACAGTACATGTCCAAGAAATGTAATTTGAGTAACACAAAACTTACACTTTGCTCGGTTAAGTTGTACACCAGAATTCTTGACAATACTTCATGTAAGCGCTGGTCATGGATTTCTTTTGTTTCGCCCCATACTATGATATCATCTTGAGCATTTGCTGCTCCCTCGATTCCTTCAATAATTTCAGCAATATCCATTTGAAATATTTCTGATGCATTTGTAATTCCAAAAGGTAATCTGTCAAATTTGTAACGTCCAAATGGGCTATTGAAACATAATAACTTTGAACTATCCTCATCAAGTCTTGTCTTACTGACGAAGCATCAAGTTTCGAGAAGTATTGAGCACCAGTCATTCTTGAAATAATGTCCTTTGCAGTAGGCAGTTGCAGGTGAGACCTTTTAATAGCTTGATTAAGGTATTTTGGCTCTAAACACAGGCGGATGCGTCCATCAGGTTTTTCAACAACAACTAGACTTGAAACCCAATCAGTTGGTTTAGTAACCTTTGATATAACTCCTAGTCTTTCCATTCTGTCAAGTTCTTCTTTAAGCTTAGGTTGCTATTGGTACATGTCGTGGAGGGTGGACAACTGGAGGTACACTCGGATCAGTAACAATCTTGGACTTTTGGCAAAGTACCAAGTTATCCAAAACAACAATCAAATTCTGATACAAAGCTGGGCACTTGTTCCTCTTTTGACTTAACCAACATAACTCGTTTGATTAAGTTAAAGTTTTCACAAGTAGAAAGTCCTAATATCGGAGGTGAACTTGTATCTGCAACAATAAACATGACAGGAACATCACAATTCTTCTTACAGGAATATTTGTTCCATTGTAAGCAGTAAGTTTCACTTTTGTACTCTTCAACTTTGGTTTACGTAACAACCTATTATACTGGGATTTTGGTATAACATTTACTTGAGCACCAGTATCCAACTTGAATCTTACATTACTTCCATTAGTATCCATATCAACAGTCCATTCAGATTCGGTTTCAGATTCGGTTTCAGATTCAGAACCAATGGCAAATATTGTAAATGCATTACTATTTGATTCAGTACTAGTAACAGTAGAGTTTCATTGGATTCACTTTTGTGAGAACTATTTACTTCATTATTAGCAAAGTCAATATCAGGGTTAATTGTATTACTATCAGTGGTAACACTTCCAACAAAGAATGTGTTGTCAGCTGCAAAACAGTCATCAAAATCACTTGAATTACATTCAACTTGTTTTACAGACTTTTCTGGACAACACTTTGCAAAATGATTAGTTTTTGAGCAGTTTCTACATTTCTTCCCATAGTGAATAGGAACAGAATTTGCAATTTTTTATACAAGTTTTATCATACCCTGTGGCAGTGGATTCTTTAGGATATTTTTTATCTTTTTCACGAAATTCCCTTTTGACAAAATCTATAGCTCTTTTACATGCCTTTTTGTCTCCTCAGCAGCATGTCCAAGTTGTACAGTTTTTTGAAGAGTTAAGTTTGGCTCTCTGAGAAGACGTTCATGAAGACGGTTGTCATTAATTCCACAAATTATAATGTCATGGATGAGAGAATTGCGAAGTTGCTCAAATTCACAATCAGCACTGCGCTTTTTTAACTCAGTCACAAATTCATCAAAAGATTGTCCATCTCTTTGCTTACATGAGAAGAATTTTTGCCGCATGAAGGCAATGTTCTTTCTTGGACTGCAGTAATCTTGAAACTTTTGCACGACTATATCGAATTTCATCTCATTTCCTTCCTCGAACTGAAACGTATTGTAGATTTCTCTACCTTGTCTTCCTATACACGTAAGAAGGATTGACGTCTTTATCTTGTGAGATTTACCATCCTTTTCAGTAGCTGTAAGGTAAAGGTTTAATTCTTGGCGCCATTTTTGCCAGTTTTCACTAAGGTTTCCTTTGAACCTTAAACAAGATGACGGCTCAAATTTATCCATTTTACTCTCGAGTATTCAATAAAATGCAGAACTTAACGACCACGAACTACTCAGACTACTCCTGACTCCATGTTGTGAACAGAAGGCATGAACTCTTAGAGTTTTATACACATTTATTGGTATATATGTGAGACTGAGCCTTGATCAAAAAGATGTTTGGTTTATATACATACTCAGGCATGCAGGCATATTGTCAGGCATGCAGGCACAGAAGAAAGATATATACAGAAGGGCCACTCAGCGGTGCAACGTGTCCTCGGTTTTTTATGCAAAAATATGCAGTTTACTGGCCAGGAAAATGGCGGATCAGCCAGTTTAGCGTGCTTATTGGCCAGAAAAAGCAATTGACTGGCCAGAGAAATGGCGGCCAACATGCGTAATGCGATATTCGCGACCCCAAAAAATTCAAAGGTTCCCAAGAGAGTGAACCCTCTATATAATATTTACTCTATGATGCAGGTTCACACATTAATAATTTATACAATCATAACAAATTCTATACGAATTTTCACAATAATTTGAATGTAGCAATTTATAAATGTTAGCAATCTTTGCCAGAAACTATGGGACAAATATTGAAATTCCATCACACATCTTATGTTCAGTTCCCCCCGCACCCCCCGTTCAATGTTGGCACAGAGTAGAGATTACACAGAGAGGAAAATTATGTCATGTTCTCTTTATGCGTGTGCATGAGCTCCTAGCCAGTGCCATGCAAAATTTTTATCAGAAGGTAGATGGAGATTACCGAATTTTTGTCATATAAACAGCGATTTTAACAAAACTATCTGGATGATTTGCTATTTTCCTATAAATTTACGAAACTGCGTTGGACTTAACGTTTTGATAAATGAATGGTCTTATGAATAGTGTTTGGTCGCAGTGAAAACGAAAGAACGTATTAAAATGAGCGATGTTCATATAATGTTCTATAAATGCGAGATTTTCGCCATTTTTAAACGTAAGTAAATTCTCTTTTTATTCTAGACAGCACAACTCGAAAACTACAACAACAAAGTCGAAATATCTCCACTTTCTGACTCTGTTTATTCTTTATAAATAAAGAGAGCCTGAATGGTAAGCTGAAATATAGACGTTTGTCTGTATTTATTACTATTAACAACTGACTAAAATGAAGCTGCAGAGGTTTTTTTATATACCGATAACTGACAAACGATCCAACAATAAATGTACGTAAACAACAATTTTGAAGACATCTTGCAGCCAGAGGCTTGCAGGTATTGCAACCATTTTTACTGTACCGACCTTTATATTAAAATACAACCCTTATTTAGTAGTTTTTCCCCCTATTTTCTAGCTGAAGAAGCTGTTCATTCAAGAGAGAAGTTTCGTTATGAACATTTATTACAAGCAAACAATGTATGTAGGAATGCAATGGGAATACACTTTTTTATATGAACCAGTAAAATTTTGCCCAGTTTGAGTTTCTTATTTTTAAACATGGTATAATTAAAAGGCTTCTATTTGTGGGCCATTTCAGCGTTATTGGTTCTTGCTAGCTAAATTTGTTCTTATAAAAAAGTTTAGAATGTAAAATGCATACCCACAGGATATAATGTATTTACATTTCCTTTAATTAATAAGGTTCCCCACCAACTGTTGGCTTTTATTTACCATAATCTCTATTAAGCCCTCCTCCCTCAAATAAGCCTCCCTTTGTAGATAAAAATTTATTAGGCCTCCCTCTATTAAGCCCCTCCCCCTTCACATAAAAACATGTTTTGTTTAGACGTTCTGATTTATTCACACTAACTTGATTTATTCACACACAATGAGTCCCCCCCCACCCCTCAAAAGGGCCTGAATTAGTCCTCCCCTGGGGTTTATTAGAGAGATTATGGTAATGTTGATATATATTTATTGATGCACCAAGTAACCTGACCAGCACAACACTTCCCCTTTATCACCTTGATGACAAATTATCTGCTGTTAGAAAAAAAATAATAACATAGGGTCTACATGGATGATATGCAATGCCAAACAGCATCATACAATGTACTATACTGGTTGTTAAGGCTTTAATGAAAGCAGATATTAAAGGGGCAGTGTTGCCATTTGTGCATCTTTTCTGCACATAACAAGAAAGCTTCAAATGGTTGGAAATCACTTGGACGCTATTGCTAGTTTCCCATTATTTTAAGCGAAGGAGTGATGACCGATGTTAAGGTGGCAGTGTCACCAACTGCACATCTCTTCTACGCATTCCAACTTAAAATACTACTGCGGTAGTTTGGCAGTAGTTTTTCAAGTTTGTTGATCCAAGATGACAGCTTACGATGCTTAACATCTGTCATCACCCCTTGACCTAAAACAATGACAAGGCTATAATATCCAAGAGATTTCTTCAACTATTCTTCAATTTCTGTTTTCATTCCTATCTAGTTGTCTAAATAAACTCTACAAGTGCTTGCAAAATAATGTTACAAAAGCAACTGTTCTTAGCTTTTAATTGGTATTTAACCTCGCTATAAAAAAATCTAGATTTAATTAGTTACTAATTGGATTAAATATTTGAAATTTAAAAATGATTCTGAAAAGATGGGGTTTTTATCTTTGTTAGTTACTTTTTTAATTATACCTGCAAGTGACAAAGTGTGCCACTAGTGTCACAAATAATATATGTATTCATACTTTTGCTTTTACTGTAGCACAGATTAAGTAAATCTGTAGCAATTCTCAGCACTTGTCACGTCAGATTTGTCGACTTTTTCCGATGAGCGATTTTTAAACAAGGTGTTTTCTTAGCTTTAAATATTACTGCTTGTTTAGAATTTTGAACTATTGTACGAACGTAACATTTTGAGATCGTCAAGACTTAAAAATGGTGCAAACTTTGCCCAAAAAACACAAGAAAAAATCGGAACAACATGGTGCTCAGCATTAAATTGCAATCATAACAAGAAAGATAATGAAAAATTCTCCTTTTTTCGCTTTCCAAAGGAAGTAAACAGGTTATTTTAAAGAGTCAGAACATTTTAACTAATGTTTGTATTTCCTTCCAAAGTTTTAAAATATATTTAAATTATCTACAGAGTTAAATATAATGTCATTAATGGCTGGAATATCAATGCGTTTTTGACATTTTGTTTTGGTGTGTTTTAAAGGTCTAAAAAATGGGTAGTCAACTGCCGACGAAAAGATTTCTTAAAGTATGACGCAGAAAAGCCTCCTTTGCAGTGCACATTTTGAAAACGAAATGTTTGTGAATGCTTTGAAGACAAGGTTAAAAATAACGCAGTTCCGACCATTTTCGACATGCCAAATCCACCACTGCGAATAGGCGTAAAGCGAAGACTATTATTTCGGCAAGAAACCCCAACCAATGGTAATTTATGTACTGTATTTTATACCTCAAAAGCCATGTAAAAAAACATGGATTGTAAAATAATTTTACTATTTTACAATCCATGGTAAAACGTAGCGTTAAATTTAAGCGGGAAATTTAATGAGAATTACATTTAAAAAGACGTTCAAGTCCGTAAACAAAATGTAAACAAACCCTTTCAACTTAACCGGCCCTTTAAATTTCCCACTTCACCTCAAACGCTGAGTCAAGTATATTACTAATATATATTTAATCACTGTGATTTAACTAAACAAAATCTAACTAAAAAAAGTATCGTACATTTATACAAGAAAATAGAAAATTTAATAATACAGCCAAGCTTCAAGTACATTGTTACAGACACGAGAGACAGAAAGTACAGGTACTAGACCTTTTTCAGTAGTACTTTTGTCTTTACTGTATATAACACAGATTGAATAAAGATTATAAGTGACAGTCATGTATTGCAGCATCTCTGAAAGCCTCTCAGTGGCAAAGCCAAGAGCCCCCCATGGGTAGAAGGGTTGTCTTTGTAAAAAGCTGAAATCTGGGCAGACATTTTGCATGGGGGGCTCTTGGCTTTGCCAACCAAAAAATACACCCTGGCTACACCCCTGAAGCCTCCATAAATCCTTTGTTTGCAGTGGCATAGTCAGGTGGGGTTAGGGGGCAATCACCCCTCTAATTGATTTCAATACCCATTCTCACCCTGAAAATGCACAAAATCGCATATATAGAAGAGATATATCTCCTCTTTGCTTTGAGAGACTCTAGATTTTAAAATTTCACAGGGCAGCATGCCCCTGACCCCCTAAAGTGCCTCGCGTCTTTTGCGTTTGACACTAACCCCCCCCCCCCAAAATAGGACCCTTGTTATGCCACTGTTTGTTTGCCTTAAAACTAGTAATATCCTTGGTGACCTGTAAAATCGCTTCATGTTAAGTATTATCCTCAGATATTTCACTACTTTTAGAAAAAAAGAACAAACTCAATGACTGTGAAGAGAATGATGTTGCAAATGACAGCACTAAAGAAAACAAAGGTAAAAATTTCTCAATACCATAATTTAACATACATATGTGAACTAGACAGTTTTTTTGGGGATATGGGGTATACGTTTAATATACAGTACAGAGCATTTCATTTCGAGAAAGTAAAATATGCCACCCAGATATTGAGCCATTCTGTGTCAGCCACTATGTTAATGTATGTTAGTCTTAATGCCTTACCTGCAACTGCTGCTGGAACAGCTGAACTAATTTCAAACTTTGACAAGATTTTCGACTGCCTGAACAGTTCTTTGTTAAATAGTCAACAATGAGCAATTTCTGGAAATTCAATTCACCACAAATTCCTCACTGACATGCTAAAATTCATCCAGTCTATCGAAGTTGTTAATCGCACCACTCAGGAAGATGTCACCAATAAACTGAAGTGCTTGAAAGGCTTATGCTTGACAATTAACAGTGTTCTATCTCTTTGGTCGGTACTAAAGGAAGAAGAGTCTCTTAACTTTTTACTAACCAGACGTTTAAACCAAGACCCACTAGAGAATTTTTTTGGAACAATCGGACAACAGGGTGGCAGCTCAGATAATCCGACACCACTACAATTTACTCGAGCATTCAAAAAGCTTTTTTCGACCACTATCTAATTCTCCCAAGAGGAAATTGCAGTGAAGATTTTTACTCCATGCTTGTGGGAATGAATCAAGAAGTCGAAAATATCCAACAAATTGGTCAACCAGAGTCACCAATGTTTGAAGTTGATGTTACAGACTATAAAACATGTTTGGAAAGTAACCTAATTGGATTAAATGCTATTACATATGTATCTGGCTACCTACTAAGGAAATGCTTTACAAAACACTGTTGTGATATTTGCACTCAGGAACTTGTCAACAAACAGTTAACAAACAGTGCACAATTATTTTGCCTGTTCAAAGGATATGAGGAATCCAAAGAAAAAGCTTTTGGCGGTCTTATCACTCCCTCAGACAAATTTGTGAGTTATATTACAGGCTTAGAAGCCACATTTGTAGTGGAATTTGAGAATAATGTTAGTAGGTTACAAATAGGAAAGTACTTCGTACGTTGTCAAAACTTTCTAAGTATTATTTGTTAGAGTGTGTACAATTTCCTAGTGTATATTTGTTAAGACTTTTTGTCAGGATGCGTATTCACTCTGCCTTGAAGTTTGGAAACAGGGAACTGCGATCTGCTAAGAAAAAGAACAGGAAGTACCTTAAAGTCACCCACTTGTGATGACCCACTTGTGATGTATTTTCAATGTGTTCACTTTGTGTCTTTTATAAATATGTAATTCTATTAAATATTATGTACTTATTTTCATTCAATCCACTTCAATCATCAATATGTGTTGACCATTCTTGTATCTGAGGAAGTTTTTAACCTTGTCTTTCATGTTTTTTCTTGTGTATGGAACTAAAATTAATAAACATTATATAAAACACACAGTCATTCGATCGTCAAGAGTTTCAGTACACTCCTCATATTTTCAACAATAAATATAAGTTGTTAAAAAGCTCAAATGTACTTCATAGATAAACAGAAGAAATCACTTACCATTATTCTTGAAAAAATAAGTCAAGAAAAAAGATCAGAAGTGCCATTTCTTTAAAAAAAGCATTTTTATCCTTTCGAATTGTGTTTTCCCTATGCCTTTGCTACGAAATGTCAGCGACGGCACTGGCTGGGAAATTTTGCGTGGCGCATGGGAATGACGCAAGCAAGGCGACGAGCGTGACACAAAAATTGAGGTAATTGAGTGTGAGTTTCCTCTCTGTGTAATCTCTACTCTGTGATGTTGGTATCACAAAAAAGTAATACATCGCAAACGAGACATCTCCTGACATGAGCGCCACATTGAAACAGGTGGGGGGAGGTGACAGACCAGTCATTTACACAGTAACTCTACACTCTCCTCCGCAGAGGCTTTTCTTTATATAAAATTTGGCTTATTTTGGCTAATTAAGCTATATTTTCAAATGAGGTAAATAGGGAATCAATGGGTAAATAGGGATAGCAAGGGATAGTACAGGAAATATGTAGGCGGGAAACGGGGGGGGAGGGCGACGGCGAAAAAATGAGGAGAAGCCTCTGCTATATAATGCGCGGTTCTCGGGGATGAAACTTTGTTCTCAGGGATGGCTAAAAAATACGTTGAAAGCGATATCGAAGTCGATGATTTGGAAGTTTCTCTACATGATTTGAGTCTGGGAGGTATGTAAATCTAATTTCATGGTATTCTAATGCTATTTCATAAACTTTTAAGTTTTGACTTCATAGACTTGTCAGACGATCGCCATATTGATATTCAGATGTTGTTTTATGTCAAAATTCATAAAATTACCGCGATGAAATTGCATATTATTATTGACGATGTATATGTTTCTAAACTCTTTTTCTATTAATATGTTTTAAATGAAAAGTACACAAGTCATAGACTCATAGTCAATACATTTAAAACTATATATTCAGATTATGACGACCTTGGGCTTGGCCTTGGATGTTATCCAATGCCAATGGCAAGTACACCAAAGAAAGGAGAGAATATCTTGAAGCATACTCTGACACCAGAATCAAAGCGCCAAACTGAACCAGTTGCTAAAAGGTTCCATGTGTCTGCATTATTCCCAGGTACACTACATGTTTGCTCAATACAGTAAAGTAATTTGTGTTTGTGTACAGAGTGGGCTAAATTGCCAAAAAAAGTAAACATGGCTAGTGTATATACATTTTAAACTTAAATTTGAAATAACCATATTTCTTTTATTTACAACCTATTGTACTCATTCCAACGGGTTTACTTTTTGGGCAGTATATTGTATTCAGTGGCATAGCCAGGGGAGGGGGGAGGGGCAGGGAGGGAATGGTTAAAACAGGTCTTGTGAAATCTGGAGAGAAATTGGGGGGGGGGTAAGTTGGTGAACTAACAAGGAATAAATCTGATTCAATGTCTCAAAATGCGGTAAATGGTGTTCCAGGGATCCCAGGGCCATTTTTAAGGATTTTCGAGTGGGGGAAGGCAATGGCCTAAAGGGCCCAGTGGCCGTGGGAAGTAGGTACCATTATGGAAAGCAGCCGGGAAATTTTGAAATTTGTTGCCTGGATATGCCATTTCCTACATTCTGATCATCCAATTTTTTCCAAAAGTTTGTATCAACTTTACTTGTATTTCAGATGAAAATAAGGTAAAATGTACTTTTATTAACTGTTATACATGTAGATTATAGAGACAGTTAAAGTACTTTGTTTTCCTTACTGGAAAATACACTAAACCTTATTACTTTTCATTTATTCTTCGTTTTTTGCCTATTTTCTTGGAAAAGGGATTTTCACTAGTGGGCCAAAATGGGTAACTGGGGGGCAGAATGGGTAACTGGGGTGGGCCTTGGCCCCCCAAGTTAGTATGTTAAAAAGGCCCTCAAAATTTTCCCAGGGGAGCATGTCCCCCAGATCCCCTGTAGCCTTGTTGATTAGCTTCTCATTATTGCCCCCCAAACTCAGGGACTGTGGCTACGTACGCCACTGATTGTATTCTAGTTTGGACTGTTGCACACAATTGACCGATAAATTTTTCTGGTTAACCCCCATCTTCCCCCACTGGTTCACCTTACCATGATAAATTTGGCATTAATTGAGAAGGTTGAACACATTGACTGAATTAATATTGCCTAATTTGTCTGAATTTGCATTTTTTGTTTCTTTGTAGATGCATCAAAACAAAGCAGTGACTCAAATTATAAGAAAAATCGACATGACAATGCAAGAATTTTACAAGAGAATTTTGAAATAAAAGATGGTTCAGATATTCCACAATCTGTTGTCCTGGACATTTTAGGTTTGAGTAGTTTGCATAAAGTACAGGGTACAAATGCTATGAAACAAGCTTTTCCAGGACTAGAAACTGTGCGGAGAGGAGCCCGTAATGATCGAGAGATATGTTATAAGAATATTGGCTATAAGTCGTTTTTAAAAGTGGGGCAAAGTCAATCAACCCAAGAGAAATCTTCATTGTCAGATGCTGATCTATTAAACCAGAGTCAAGAAATTCAAAATTTAATAACTCTTATTGAAACTACACAAGCAGAACTTAATTCCATAAATGCTAAAATTGAGGAACGTGTCTGTCGTGAGGAAATAAATAGAGATGTTGTGAAAGCCCTTATCTTTACACAAGGGAAGCTGCTTAGAAAAGTACAAGACTTGCAAGATATTTTAACTGGACTTTTTGAGAAGGAAACAAATCGCCTCTTAGCACAACAATCACAATGTGATATTCTCCACAGTGGTGAAGCAAGACAATTAAATGAAGAAATGGAGACATTAATCAAATACCTTGATGTAAATGTTGAGTCGAAGTGTGACTTTCATGGTATGTTTTCTGAACTTTCCGGGAATGTTCAGCAAAATTGCCCTCTCTTATTCAACATCTTGGAAACTATGCTGCTGCACAGAAAAGATACCAGACTGGTGGGAGAAATGCGTGTCAAGAGTGCTGTACATGCAATCTCAATTTTAGTTAGCCTAAGGAGTCAGAAGATACGAAACGACTTTAAAATTATGTTTACCTGTCTGTGTATCTCATTTGGGGCTGGCTGTCGCTTCATTGGTATGCTTAACCATCTTGGTCTGACTGTTAGCTGGCAAAGAGCAATGCAGTTTTTTGATGATAAGATGAAAAAGCAAGCAAAAGAGCTGAGAGAGGTAACTCCAGAGGATGTCCCTCTCATGCTGTTGATGGACAATATAAACATATATAGAGGGAAACAGAAGCACTTGCGTGTTTTTCAACCAAAGGGTTCCAATATGTGGAACTTTACAGCACAAGCAGTTCTCATACCACAATTACATGACATCAAGGAACTCCTTTCAGATAAAGAGTCATGCCTTGCTCCACAAGGTATCGCTACCAACATGAAACCGGACGAGATCTTCTTAGAAAACGACAAGGAGAAGATGGAATTATTCGAAGCGTTTGTGGACAGGTACTTGCTAGGTCTACTTGATGACACCTTGACACAGCTAAAGAACATGACTGAACGGGAGTTGAACTCATCCTTGAAACCTGAGGGGTTTCGTACTTCTTCAGAACCAGAATATTACTTAAATATTCCATCAGATGAAGATCTTTTGAAAAATACTGTTCCTCATGTAAAGAGCAATGTTCGCATCTTACCGTTGTCCTTAGAGGACAACAGCACAATTATGGGAACTATGTCTATTTTGGACAATTTGTCTACAACTTTTCATCTGGCGAATGAAAGTAAAGGCGTGGAGTATGTACCATTCGATTCCAAAACACGTACATTTGATGTCACTTGTGCCCGTTCTCATTATGAACTGTTGCTTAGTAAAGAGGCTTATCACAAAAGCACCAAAGAGGCTATTGTTCAAATGAAATCAAGAGAAAAAGCTGTAGATGGCAACACAGAGTCCGAGGTGTATAACGAGAATGAGAACGAGGAGGGTGAGTTATGTGAGGCATCACATGCAACAGAATCAACTACTCTGCAGAATGAAAAACGGCGCTTTGAAACTGAGGACTTGTCGTTCTGGGAGGCGTACGATTGTGTTGTTCAACAACATATTAATGCTATACGGAGCAATAGTGAAGAAACATATACGCTTTCTGTGCAGAATGCAGGTAATAGAGAGAAAGCAATGGCAAGAGACCACCTCAACAGAACTATGTTGCATGTCGCTGTTGAACGAAAGTATGCCAGTTTGGTCAAGTATCTAATCGATCTCGGACTAAATGTAAACGATCGTGAAGGGTGTGGTCTGACACCTTTATGTCATGCTGTACTTCAAAAAAACAAGAATTTAGTAGAGCTTTTAATCAAATGTGGTGCGCAATATCGTGGTCCAATTTTCACAAGCATTCCATCACCGGTAGTGATGGCCAGAACTATGGATTTAACTGACATTCTTGACGCATTTGAGGATGATAGTGCATTGTCAGACGAAGATAATTTTTTGATAAGACAGATAGATACTGCTTTTAAGGAGAATGAAGGTTCATCCCAGCAGTTATCAGAGCAGTCAGACAATAACTGTTACAGAACAAGTCCAGGTTTTGTAACTCCTGTAGTTGGGGATGTCGGTACGTGCAAGACAAACAATGCCACTATGTCTTGGTCTGCATCTTATCGTTGGGTTGGGTTGTGCCCTGGCGACTTGCACAACAAAGGATATTATTGTGAAGCTGCCTTCAAAGTTCATGGATCGTCGGGATTTCACTGTTTACTTGCTGAAGTTCTGAAACGTAAGGGACTTACAGTTGCTGCATTTAAGAAGAAGAAGTTTGAAGAATACAATCTTGTGAAGGTGAGAGAGGCAATTCGTGACTGCTGTCATGCGTATGGTCTTGCTGCAGCACTTGAGTTCATCAACAGTGACTCGTTCCCCGTTCCTGACACTATCGAAAGAACCACAGACCTGGAAGTGCTCCTCCTCAACCATTTCAAGGAATGGCTTACAGCATCCTCTGAAAGTGATGAAGCTTTCCAGCACCGAGCTACAGCATTTCTGTTGTACGGCCCCCTCCACACGTTGTATGATGCCGCTATAGCCCACGGAGATGGGGTTGCTCGCGAAGCTGTGTATCAAGCCCAAGCACCACTATATGCTCAACTTGGTTTCAGAAATTATTACACAGAGGTCTTCAGACATATTGTCAACTTTCTTGTTAAGTGGCCAAAGGCAACTCGTCTTTTACTTCAAAAGAATTGCAGCATCAATCTTCTTGGCAAGAAAGGTCATGGTATAGAGCTAGATGCATAAGTCGAGGCTGAAGTTGTCCAACCACTGAAGAATTATGTGTCTGGACACACATCAGTACTTATGTGTGAACGACTGATGGCTAATTTGGACATGCTTAAATTTCTGAGAGGAGCTTATATGGAGAAAGATGGTTTTGATGTCCATCCAACCACAAGCCACTCAGTTCCATCGCCTTTACCTGATCAATTGAAAGGTGCCTGGTTTTGTGTTAAGAAAGGATTTTTTGAGAGAAATGATCGCAAAGAAGTAGAATGCTATCCACTGGATAACGGTTGTAATGCTTCTGGTAAAGTGCCAAAAAACCTGATCGATGTTGTCTCGAAAGGGAAGGACAAGATCAAAAGTAACTTTAAGGCTAAACTATACGAGTGTTTCCCAGATTTGAGATATGAAATCCTTATGTCATAAAATGAACGTTTCAACATTGTCCAAGCTTTGTTGTGACTAACGTTAAAGTCGTTAATTCCCTTGTAGTAGAACAATCACACAAGCAGCAAAACAATAGACTGCACTTTGCTTTCGGTATATTTTTTTTAACGATTTTTATAAACCTTACAATTTAAACTATATTTGTAAAAGGATTCTAATATAGACGTCATACACATGGTAACTGGTAAGGTTCTAAAGGGGCAATATTATGTCACTGATTTTTTAGCAATTCTGAGCAATATTGCCCAAAACCAAAAAAGAATAAGCATAAGCACAAAATAATGCAGTAACAGACACAAAAGACATGCAGAGAAGTCTGGACAGGCAAGATTAGGTGAGGATTGAGATGGATTGTAAATGACATTTTGATTGATTGTTGGCAGACACTTCAAGTTTTGGTCAATTTGCATAAAAATGTCTTACGTGTAACATTGTTGAATGGAAGTTAACCCTTTCACTCCTGAACACAACATTTTGGTGTGTTTAGTATTTTACTCTGGCTAACGGCAGACGATTTTACTCATCAAGTGGAGAGCTCCTGGACGTCCGTAGTGAAAGGGTTAAAAACTATCACCTTAACCCTTTCACTCCTGAACACAACATTATTTTGGTGTGTTTAGTATTTTACTCTGGCTAACGGCAGACGGTTTTACTCGTCAAGTGGAGAGCTCCTGGAAGTCCGTAGTGAAAGGGTTAAACGTCATTTCATATACTTGTATATCATAACTAAATCCACTTACAATCTTTATTTTCAAATTTACAGTTCAGTTTTTGGATAAAAGGAGGGATTTTTGGTCAAATATCAGTGACATTGCACCTTTAATATTAAAGCGTTCCAGTGTAAAAGAAGTAGTACTTGAAAACAATAGGAATGATATCTTATTTTTTTACACTAAAACTTTACAGACATTATTAACTAAATCTGTAATATTACCAACTGTAAGATGTGTTAACGACATTCTTTGTTGAATGTTCGGGAGATTCTCCACGATTAATCCTTTAAAAATTAAATGTTGCACAAACACTGTGACAACAACAGTGTTGTTAAATGTGTTTTTACCCTTGCCATACAAGGGAACTGCATGAAATCCTTTGTTCAATATTTCTTTTGCTTTTGATCCCATGTACGTCATTACAAGTTCCGACAATTTCACTTTGGGCTGGATAGATAACAAACTGGCGAGGCACTGCACCAAATTCTTTGCGGCATCCGTATAATCTTTAGTTTCGTTGACAACTCCCTTTTGGCATATATCACACACCTGACAGCAATCACCTTCATCTTCTCCGAAGTACCGAGCTATGTTCTGTATCCTACAAAATGATCTGCATACAAAATTTAGTGATTTCGTTTAACAGCTTTAACTTATTTTGACGGACGTTGTCAGACACAGTTTGGTTAATGTTCCGCAAATGAAATACTCTATCTCCAAACCGGAACAGAAGTGTACAGTCACACGATTCTCCGTCCCTACCACCCCTGCCTGATTCCTGTACATAATCTTCCATTGATGACGGTGGTGTAAGATGGATGACAAAACGTACATCCCTCTTATCGATGCCCATTCCGAAGGCATTAGTACAACATATGACAGGAACATTGCCAGTTAAGAACAATGAAGCGTTTTGTAAACGCTCATTTCTGTCTACACCAGCATGATAGAATGTAGCAAGTATACCATGTTCCTTCAAAACATAGGCCATTTCAACCGTGTCAGCCTGCGTCGCACAATACACTATACCACAATCTTCTGCATGCTCTTGCTTTATGTACTCGGCCACTTGTTGCTTTGCTCTGGTTTCCTTTTTTGAAATAACGTTATAGTGCAAGTTATCTCGTCTGCATGGCATTTTAACTACCTGTGCATTGTTCATTTTAAGACTTGATTGGATTGTGTTTATGGTATTGCCTGTAGCTGTACCAGTCAGAGCAGCAATTGGGACACCAAATATTTTTAAATCTCCTAATTGTTGATATGCTGGACGAAAGTCACTGCCCCAAGTATCTATGCAGTGAGCTTCATCGATGATAAAAAAACTCAATCTGTCCTCATCTTTTAGTTTCTTCAAACAACTCTGTAATTGCTCTGTAATGACTGCCTCTGGACTTACAAATACAAACTGGTACTGGCAAGTTGGTTCTCCTAAATGATGCAAGATATTTTCTCGTTCACTGTCCGTTAAAAGTGTATTAAAATAGCAAGTGTTTATTCCAAGGGCACGCAGCCTCATAACTTGATCATGCATTAACATAATCAGAGGACATACCACAATTGCTATGCCTTGTGTCATAATACATGGTAAGACATATGTCACAGTTTTTCCACCACCAGTGGGAATGATAACAATGGTGTCCTGACCAGAAACAAGAGCTTTGATTGCATCTTTTTCCCTGGTCTAAATTCTTGGTATCCAAATACAGTTTGAAGTACCTGTAGATGTGACATTTCTACTAAATTGACTGCTTCGCCACTCACCAGGGAAGGATGAGGTTGCAAGTTTGTCATAGTTTCTTCTGTTACAGTACTGTCAACAGAATTCTAAAATATAAATTAAATTGTAAAATCAACTTGCTGCCCTGCTTTATTTGTTTTTATTTAGTTTTGTTTAAAAATGAGCTACTATAGATAGCTCATATGATTTAGAGACAAATTGGAACAGGTCTCGTTTCCAGGTTCTGATTAAAAAGATACCTTTATCAATCATCCCAGGACTTCAATAAAGATAGACAAAATAATAATTTCAACAGAGCAGTGTCATAGGGATTAAGGGAAAGTGTTGGCCAACAATTGGTTAATGTATCTGCACAATTGCACATGTACAGTATTATATAATTTAATTTATAAATAAAAAATTAAAACTTACTGTTTTGGGTGAGATATAACATTCAGCATATATTTTTTCTGCTGCTCTCCAAAGTTTAAAAAACTGGCCATCATCAGTCGAATGGCCAGCTAGCTTTACTGCTACACAGCAAGGTTCACCTCCCAGATTATTTAGGATACCTCTATGGTGGAGTATTAAGCCATACAATTTGACTGCTTCACGCCGACTTTTGGCAGCAATTTCGAGGGAAGCAATATCGCACGAACCACATGCAACGTATTTTATATAAACTTGTTCCGTGTCCTGTGGAATATGTACAGTACATATTAAGTGTTGTAAACTTAAAACTATGGCAATTTATTGCCTTCATAGTTCATATGCGTCTCAATGATTATGATTGAGTTCGTATACACAATGAATTATATTTATTGTATATACTATAGTCACAATATTTTATACAAATATATTTTAATGAATATAAAATTGTAAACACGAACTATTACAGGGTAAAATAACATACCGTTTCTAGTCGCATATTGGATAACTGTTTTATCATGTTTGTGGTTTCCTCTGCATGCAGCTCTTTAAACCGTCTTTTGCAGTCCATATGCACGTTGTGGTCGAATGTCTTGCCTCGATGTTTTATTTTGAAGTGTTGCTTCAACCCAACATCATCGTAGTAAAATTTCAATCCTTCGTTCAGGATATCACACTCCGAACAAACAGTTTTACCGCACACTTTAGCGTCTTGTAATGGTCTATTTGCCGAGGTCAAAGGGCTTTTTATTTTTGAAATCATCATATTTCAGATTCATATGGTAATTAGAGCGTTTATTTTTTCTATTTCCAGTCTCTCGCGGTTTTTCGACGCCATATTGAAAACATTATAAGGCAGAGCCTTATTTTTTCTCCCCCTTCCCGTCGTCTCCCGCGCGCGCCTAGCTCCTATCAAATTCCGTCACCTAGCTCCTATCAAATAAGGCTCTGCGGAGGAGAGTGGTAACTCTACGTGATTTATTCATTGACTGACCTCAATTCGGTCGAAAATGTTTTCCACATGGTTAAGAGCAATCTACAGATGCAGGTTCGACACACAGGGAATCAATCATGAAACATGGATGGAATTCAAGGATAGAGTTTCTAAAACATTGCTAGATACTTCTGTAGATTTGTCAAGAATCTACTATTAAGTATGCCTAGACGCGTCGGCGCAGTGATTGCTGGAAAGGGCTACAGAACAAAATACTAGTTTATTGATTAAACATGTGACATTGATCTCACAACGAATCTCACGTAAATATTTACGCCTTATATGCGCTGTAAATTACTTCTTAGCAATTTATATTTAACAAGAACAAATTGAGGGTTGTTTCGCGTGTGCCTAAAATATATAAAGGTGTCTTATACCCCATTCAGACACTTTAAGAGAACCTTCGGTTGCAATTTCTAATCAAAAAGTACCTTTAGTTTTAACCTTTCATCCCTTCAATTTTAAAGTAAGGGACATAATTTGCCGGAATTTTAATCTACTTAAAAATGACCCTGCAACGTCTTCCATTTCCTCCGAGACCCCACTAGTCTCTTTTCGACACAGTAAAAACATCCGGGAAACCCTAGTGTACAGCTCACTGCGACAGGACTCTGTGTCACCAGCTGGCACTGTTTCCTGTGGTCGTGCTAAGTGCTACACTTGTAAGTTTTAACCCGCCACCTGTATTTCGGCTCCAAAATCTCAGTTTGTCATCAAGCACAGTTTCACGTGCATCTCCTCCAACCTCGTTTACAGCATCTCTTGCAGCAAATGTGGCTTGCTCTACATCGGAGAGACTGGAAGACGTTTAGGTGATATGTTTGCTGAGCACTTGCGTGATGTTAAGAACAATGTGCACAACAAACCTGTTGCTAGGCACTTCAACAGTGCCAACCACTCCTTTTCTGATATGAAAATATGCGCCATTCACCCCATTATTGGTGGTAATGATACCGATCGGAAGCAAGAAAAGCGTCTCATTTTTAAACTTGGCACCATTCAGCCTGATGGTATCAATGAGCGCCTCTCCTTCATCTAGCTCATTCTTTTCTCTTAAATACTTCTTATATACTTTCCTCTATATCCCCTCTTCCCTTCCCTTGTACGACATTTATAGCGCTTTGATAAGTGTAACGCCTGTGCGCAGGCCTTCGACCCTATAATCGGGCCGAAGCCTGCACGCAGTCTATATCTTTACATATTAATTATATTTTGTTATGATTGTTATGACTACTTTATTTTCATTGGTTAATATTTTGTTCACATGACAGCTTTTATAGCGTTGCTATAAAAGCTGATGTATTGTGTTTATCTGTCTACTAATTTCTCCTGACGAAGGGCTTTAGCTCGAAACGTCGAGATTTTGTTTATATCTTTTAGGCACACGAGAAACAACCCTCAATTTGTTCTTATATGTCTCTGGCCGACGCTGAATTAAAGTCTACGATATATTTAACAAGGTCGCTTTGGAGGACTGACATCATTTTAAGGACGATATAACCAAGTGATAGATGATTTTTGAGCAACGATTCTCACTTCCGTTATATAGTAAACAGTGAGATATCAAGTTCTTTTACTGTTTTGTGGTGAGAACTGTTCAAAATAGACCATTATTTCCTATATATTTTAACTATACTAAAATAGTTAAACTATAACATTATTTTGGTAAACATTGTGTTATAGAAATTAGCAAATATAACATGTATGTGCTTAAAAACCCGCGAAAAACGGGGTATCCTTCTCTAGCACAATAACTTTTTTCATGAAGTTCCATATTTTGCACAAACAATTGTAATCCATCTCTTATAAACATGTCCGAAATGTGATTAAGTTAACAGTTTATAGCACAGTTTTACTCACAAGTAAAAATACTATAAGCTAGTACTTACTATACAAAATGAAATGAATTAAGTAGTGCAATGGCTTTTTTTTATTTAATTCAAATGCATGACCTATTTACAGGTATTGCTAGAATATAAGTATAAGAGATATATAGTTGTAGACTTATTTACATAAATCTGTATATATAAACAGTTTTTTTGTTGTTTTTTTCATTCACTTTTCTAACATATACACATTACACATGTATGTGGGTGTATATCGCTGAGGGATATTTTAACGTTTAATTATCCTTGGGTTTCCATGGATTTGAGGCTATTTTCCCTCTCAGTTGAGCAGAGAAAGAGGTAATTAGAAAATAAATTTACAAGAACTGGAGTGTCTGAAGACATTGTATGTTCTAGTAGTTTTTGTTTACTTTCCGTTGTGGTTTGAAGTTAACTCTTTCTGAACGGCAGCGTCGAATATCAACCGCCAAAGGTTGATGACTTTGAGCCCCTCACCCAAAACGGACGAAAAAAATACCACCAATCGATTCAACAAGCACACCTGTTCTTGGCTAATGCCAAACAAACTGCTAAACACATTGTTTTACAGATCTCCATGAGTTTTAACACCTTTGTAATCTGATATTTATTATTATCGTAAACTAATTATATATTCAGTAACTTTGGTCAATTATAACTTCTGTTTTAAAAACTGTGTGAACTTTCAAAGAAAAACAATAAAAATTGACAAAGTTACGGCTAAATTTGAAATGTAGCATATGGATTAAACCAGACTTTCAGATAAAAACAACCGGAAAAGGCCCAAACACAAACAAAGACTGTTGCTATGGTTTTTTAAGTGGCCGGAATGAATTCCCCAGGGTACAATACCCTATATAAGATATTTTTGTCGGGACTGAAGCGCGTGGGCAAACCATATATAGTCAAACTACGGCAAGCGCGTGCATGCTGGAAAATTACCGATAAATAAAACAAAATTAAAAATAAATATTTCTAGACTTAGTATCGAAGCGAAACTTTAGATAAGAAAGACACAGATAAAAAGCTAAATTTCGACAATTAGAAGTCTCTGATAATATGGTCTTATAAAGAAGATATTAAAGATTGTTTGAGTTGAACTGAAGTATGACTGGAGGTATGTTTGGGATTAAACTTTTAGTATTTTTGATTCTGTAATGTTTAGTCGGCAAAATAGCCCACTGTTAAAAAGCTTATTTTGCAAGGATTCCAATGGTATTAATTTCATTGCCAGGGGGTAAATATTTTGTAAAGGAAATCGTACTCAAAGTGCTCTTGCGACAACATAATTAAAATGCGACCGACCAGAAAGACAGGTAAAGGCAAAATGAAATTCGTTTTCCACTTCACCAGAGTTACAAAATTTGCAGATACGTTGTTCACGAGGAACGTTCTTGTATCTTCCACGTTCGATTTGTAGCTTATGGTTGCTTATTCTATATTTAGAAAATGTTCTCCTTATTGTTGGGTTTTCAATAAGGGATAGGTATTCTTCATTTTGTATTCATAATTTTATAAAGAGCATGAATAGTTTTTTCACTAAGTTGTTGTTGTGAAAGTTTATATCTGCCATTTGGAACAAGTTTGATACCAAGATAGGTGTATTCTTTTATATTTTTATTTTTTTGTATTTCCAATATGGAAATTGAGATTTGGTAATTTTGAATTGTGTTTTTGAAAACTCATAATTTTCGTTTTTTTGACATGGACTTCCATTAGCCACTTATTGCACCATTCGTGTAGTTGGTTTAGACAATTTTGTAGACCTGATTTTGATCGTGAAATGATAATATGATCATCTGCGTATAGGAGGCTGTTAATAGTATTCCGTTTGGTAATACAAATGGGTCTGATTGTGTTTGTTAAAAAAGTTGCACATTTTGTGTTTGAGTAGAGGTGATGGATTAAATCGTGGAAATGCCCCCTGTTATTTTTTATTAGTTTGTAGAATAAGCCTTGATGCCAGACGGATTCAAACGCTTTTCGAAAATCTACAAAACGTGCATAAATTTTTTCATTCCCATTCTTTATTTATTTACTTTACATCCAAAGACACAACAGGCAGGGTATCCACAACAGCAAAAGCCAATTACAGCGGGTCCGAATATAAATTCTACATTATTTACAACATACAATAAAAATAGGTACGCAAAACGTACATGTATCTGCGCATGCGTATTTGCATAGATGTCAATGCATGAGTGGTGAACGTTTATGTTGCTTTAAAAAAACTGCATAAAGGGGGAGCAATTGTGAAAAAACAATTGTGAAACCTTAAGATTTTAGTCTGTTATACTTGAGAATAAAGGTTATGTTAGCAGCACTATTTACACACCACATATAAATATTACATACCATCAACTCATTTAGTCCCCCTAGTCACAGCAGTTTGGGAAAGAAATGCCAAACTGTGCTTGTATCTTTATATCAATCAAATATCAAAAGTAAATTTAATAAGGTGATGTTGACTATTTAAATGACAAACGATGTCGATTTGACCCAAATAGTGTTGAGAATAAATATGGCTCTATTTTAACACTTTTGTGAGTGAACTTTGTCGAAATGTGATGTTGACTATTGAAATGACAAACAATGACCATGAACTATTGTCGATTTGACCCAAATAGTGTTGAGAATAAATATGGCATTATTTTGACACTTTTGTGAGTGAACTTTGTCGAAATAGAAGCTCGAACAATGCAGGATATTCGTACAATATTTAAAAAGGCGTACCTTGTTTCCTGATTCAAATGATATTGATATATAGCAGGTGAAGTCAATACTTTGTGTAGATAAGTAAATTGGCGAATCATTTCCACAGCGTAAATTTCTATCAAACCACTTCCAATACTTGCTAAAAATACTCCCTCAACTCTTGCCATGTTCAAAATAGTACAGAAAATTAGAAATATCATTGGTTTGATGGATAATTTTCACCATAAAATTTAAAATTGTACTCATGTTTACAATTCTCGCCCTTCAGTAGTCTGCCATCTTGAAATAATCAATACCAATCCAGTTGTACATAGAGGTCAAAGAGTATCATTATAATTACGTCATTTTAGTCTAGGCAGTCGCTGATTGGCTACAAGCACGGCACAGCACGGTTTACAAGGCGATAGCATTATATCTGCTACGCAGATACAAAAACAGAGTATTTACTCTGATTTATAAATTCAATCAAAAACAGCAAGTTATTATGTTATTAAGCCTGCGAGCAGTATTACACTTACTGCAGATAGTTTTCGAAGTTCTCAGATCCTCTATATTAAAAGTTGTATTCAGGGCATTAAAGTAATATTTCAAAAGAAAACATTTAAAAACAGCTAAGCTGTCCATATAAGGAATCAGTTCATCTGCTAGGACATTCCAAGTCAGAGCAACTCTTGCAATATAAGAACGTTGATATGTCGTTGTTTCGCATCTTGGGATATCATACTTTATTGACTTAACATCCACAAATGAACGAGTGCATCTGGTACTACGCACATGAGGAATAATTAATGGTTTAAGTCAATCAGACCATGAGTTGATTTGAAGAAAAATACCAGATCTAAATATTAGCGACTTTAAGATATGCTAAATCTACGACGTGGACGTGACGAAAAACAGTCGCTATTCTCACAGTTTCAGCTACACAGGTAAAAAACCACGACTTGTTGGTAAAAAAATTAGAAGAGAGAAAAAAAAAACAAATTAAAACTGGTTTCCAATTCCATCGTAGATTTAGCATATCTTAAAGTCCCTAATCATGCCAGTAGCATATCGGTAGGAGTGATAACGACTGCAGTCTTGACGTATAGCAAACAGAACTACTGAATGGTAGGTTTAAGATATATCTTGTGGCTCTCCTCTGAATCCTCTCAAGCTTTAACATTAAATCGATTGATTGAGGTGCCCAAACCTGTGTGGCATAACCTATATGTGGACGAACCATTGTTAGATACATTGATCTTCTTATTGATTCACTCTTGATACGACATGTATTCCTTCGGACATATCCGAGTAGCTTGTTCGCACATGCAGTTTGTTCCAGCACTTGTTCTTTCCACATGAGATCCGAACATACACAAGTGCCAAGGTCACGCTCACAACACGTTGATTGAAGTGGCATATCATTAATTTTATATGTATTGCCAATCGGATATTTCTTGCGTGTAATTGACTGGGCATGACACTTGCTCTCGTTAAACCCAAGTGCTGAGACCATCTACCAAGTATGTAGATTGGTCAAATCTGCTTGTAGAGCAGGGGCATCTTCCGGTGTTTGAATAGCCTTGAACACCTTGGTATCATCAGCATACATGGCTATCCAACTTGATTTAACTGATTCTGGCAGATCATTCACAAATAATAAGAATAATGCTGGCCCCAGTAACGACCCCTGAGACACCCCGGATGTTACTGGCATCGTATCTGATGTTGCACTGAGCACCGTGACCTGTCAAAAACGTACCACCAAACCCCACCCCCCATAGTTTTGTTATAAGCAAATCAAAGGACATACCTAGGTAGATTGTATCAACTTGTCCACGTCTATCCAGGACAGACCCAATATGTTCTAAGGACTCGATTAAGTTCGTAATGCAAGATTTGGCAGCGATGAATCCGTGTTGGCAGTCATTAACTATACTGATGCAGATGCAGAGCTTGTACCACAAATGACGTCTATGACGTCGTATAAAAGTGTGACCACAAGGAATAACAGAGCATGCATGATTTAATTTGTCTATAAGTGATTGAAGTTCTTTCAGTTGAAGTTCTTTCGGAGATCAATCATTTCTGTGAGTTTTCTGCAGGGAGTCGTGCTGACATTTCGATAGAGTTTAATTCAATCCTCTCAATATAATGCGGGTTGTAGGACCCTCACATTTTTCAGGCGATAATGGAATACCAACATGCTGAGCGGCCTGATGAATGGCATCAAGGCGGATGGCACAGATGTTCGTACCAGCCGCACCTAAAGTAAAATAATCGTCTAAATAGTGGAATAATTCAATTTTTATTTTTTTATTTTATTTTTTTTTATTGAATGACCTCTAACTTGACCTGACGTGATGGCAACTGCTTGAAATAAATTGGAAAATTTGGAATTTACTGTACATTTGTGTAATAAATTTTGGTTCATTTTCAAAACTAAGAATGTTGTGATCATCTACTGATAATTTTTGGAACGATTTATCATCTCCCTTGGTTTTTATTTCTGTGTTATAATTGTCCGCTTGGCATAAATACAGCTGGTACTTCTGAGATTGAATACTTCTCACTCGCTGGTCATTCAACTATCATGAAAACCTGTTAAAATACTTTGCTCTTGGTATTGGTTTCTACTATACGAATATTTTCAGAAATATTCTGCTGTTTCGCAATTACTTATCGTTTTGCGTTTTGACCGTTTGGATTTGTTTTGTTGGCACTAACGTTTCCTAGCAACATTAAATTTAAATCTCGCGCGTCAATTCTTGGTTCTATCATTCAATTGACTATCTGTCTATCTGTTATTATACGCACAGACATTTACGGTGGTGGTCTACAAGTGTATGAAGTGTGTTTCTGCTTTTTAAACTGCTTTCTACTTGGCTGTTCGTCTATATAGTATTTATATAATTCTCACTGGTTGACGTGGGTTTTTCCCTGACATTATAACAAACTATAATCTCAAGTGTTATCCGTATTAATTACAAATCAGTATCTCTTCAAGTATCCGTCGCAACTAATCAGCACCAGTCAAAACGGACTATTTCCATCATGATATTGATAGACTTATCAAAGTTTTGCTGTCGAAATCTTTGCCTTTGGTTATTTCTCTACACCTATATTACCCTACTTGGTGTTTGTGTCCCAAAAAATTATATCTCCAACGGTTTACCACAACGAGCTATTTTCTACGTATGTAAAGATATCATAATTTCTCAAGCTATGATAACATGCTTCTATTTGAAATATATTTGTTATTCCTATTTTTATCACCCATGACTATCTAAAACAAAAACTGTTGAACAATTTGTTAAAGGTTTACTTCGGATGCCGTTTATTACTATACGCAATATTTGCAGTCATGATTATTTGTTTATCTGGCGATGTGGAAACTAACCCTGGTCCAGAATCTATCACTAATATCCAACAATCCCATAGCTTTCTTCGCTCTCGGGGCCTAAAGCTTCTACTTAACGATAAACCTTTTGATATTCTTACAATCTCAGAAACCTGGCTAAACTCCAATATAACTGATGGTGAAATCTCTGTTCCTGGACATACATTATCTAGGAATGATCGGAATGGAAGACAGGGCGGCGGTACTTTAGCTTTTGTTAGAGATGGCATTCCTTATACAACTCGGACTGATTTACAGAGTAGTAAAATTTAATCCTCTGTCATTGAGATCACTCGTCCAAAGAGCAAAAGCCTTTTTATATTTACAATCTATAGAGCCCCTGATCAATCGCTAGAGATACTTACCAAAGAACTTGACATCGCATTGTCCTCTATACCATCGGAAGCTGGAATATTACTACTTGGTGACTTTAATGTTAATGTTTTAGCTACAAAAAATGATACTTCCCGAGCGCTGAAGCGAAATATTCTTAGTTTAACTGGCATATACAATCTTGAACAACTTATTGACAAACTTACGAGAACAACAGATGAATCAAATATAATTATTGATCTTCTATTTGCTAATAACATTCATCGAATAGGTATCCTCTGGAGTCTTACACGTTAATCTTAGTGACCACTCTCTCATCTACTGCGTTATTAAAGCGGGAGTACGTAGAGCACCAGGAAGAGTCATAGAATATAGATCGTACAAAATTTACTCAAAACAATCTTTCCTTGCTGATCTTGCACACGTTATCTTTGAACTTATAAACGAAGAACAAGACATTAGACATGTCGCCGTAGGTATTTTCAACGAAATTTTTACTGACATTGCTGACCACCATGCTCCAATTAAGAAACTTAGGACAAAAGGAATTCAAACCCCCTGGCTCACTCCTGAATTAAGCAACGCAATGCATGATTGTGACTATCACCACCGCAAAGCTGTTAAGTCAAACTCCCCCTACCACTGGAAAATGTACAAGAAGATCAAAACCTATGTTAATAAAACTGTTAAAACTTGCAAGATGGAATATTACTCAAACCTAATAAATAAGAATAAAGGTAGCTCTGGCCAGTTGTGGAAAACCCTAAACAACATCTCCTCCCTAAAATCACACTCCTCACCTTCTTGCATTAAAGTGAATGGCGTCTCACTTACTGACCCAAAATCAATAGCTGAAACACTAAACGATCATTTTTCCACCATAGGATCGAAATTAGCAAGAAAAATAAAAGATAAACTGCAAAAGTTTTATCCAAATCAAGATTCTAATCAGCAACCGACTGGACCGACTTTTAGGGGAAATGAATTTGTCTTTCAGCCTATCGAAGTTATGCAAATGTTATGTGTATGGTATACTGAACAAACTAAAAACCAACAAAGCTATAGGCCTCGACAAAATCAGTGCCAGATTACTTAAAGACTCTTCTAGTGTCATAACTCCCATTATAACCAAACTGTTTAATCGTTCACTTGAATCCTCAACATTTCCATCAATCTGGAAGTCTGGCAAGGTAACAGCACTCTTTAAATCTGGTGACCAATCGAATCCTAACAACTACATACCAATCACGATACTTCCAACCATTAGTAAAATTCTCGAGAAAGCAGTTCAAGTTTACAGTTATCTTATTGACAATAAGATACTAACACCACGGCAGTTTGGATTTAGACCTAAACTTTCCACTGAAATTGCACTTGCACATTTTACGGACACCATTTTAGGAAACATGGACAAGGGTTTAGTAACGGGAGCTGTTTTCCTTGACCTGTCTAAAGCGTTTGATACCGTCGATCACTTTCTTTTACTCAATAAGCTCACATCATCTGGTTTTTCGAATGAATCCGTCAACTGGTTCAAGTCGTACCTCGCCAACAGAAACCAAGTCACCGCTGTAGCTAATACTGTTTCCTCCTTCAAGCAAGTTCCTGTCGGAGTTCCTCAAGGTAATGTCTTGGGACCATTACTCTTCCTAATTTATGTGCCTTCTTGTGCTAACCATTGTGAAATATCCTTCTGGATCTTGAAAGCAAATTAAACTCCGACCTTAAACGCTGATGCAGATGGTTTGACTCCAATCTTCTGACACTTAATGTTTCGAAGTGTAAGTTTGTAATTTACGGTAGTTCTCGCAAGCTCGCCAAGTTTCATAATGTCTCCATCACAGTTAACGAATCCATTCTTAATAGATCTGACTCTTTCCAATACCTGGGAGTGACAATCCAACAAAATCTAACATGGTCAGAGCATATCGATAGCATCAGCAAGAAGGTTAACCAACGCCTTGGTCTCAATCGTCGCATAAAACACTTACTACCTCTAGAAGCCAGACTCACCCTCTACAACAGCCTTGTCCTTCCTCTATTTGACTACAGCGATATCGTATGGGGAGACAAAAATAACTCTACACAAATGAACCACCTTCAAATTCTACAACATAATGCTGCCAGACTTATACTAGATCTTCCTCGTCATTCTTCTGCCACTGATGCTCTTCACACTCTTGAGTGGAAACCACTTTGCCTTCACCGAAGATACCACCATTGTACCTCTGTCTTTAAATGTATTAACTCTCTGGTTGACTTTGATTTTAAAATTATAAAGAACTCCCAGAGATATAACTACAAAACCCGCCAGAATAACGACTACCACCTCCCACACCCACATACAAATTGGGGCAAGCAACAATTTATATATCACTCTGTGTCGGAATGGAACTCGTTACCTATTGAACTAAAAAAATCCACTAGTTTTCAACTGTTTAAAATCAAACTAAAACATTTTATCTGATTGAGTTAATCTTTTTACAGATTTAATTATGTATATAAAATCTTTAACTATATTTGTATCTAATATAATCCTAGAATAGTTTAATATAATAATGTAATATGGATATATATTGCAGGACCTTCCTGAAAAACACCTTGGTGAGCGGAGCTTGCTGAATAAATATTATTATTATTAATAAGTCCTCAATGCTCCAATTATGGATCAACATCCACTCAAACAGATCAGCGACAGTGTTAAAAATGTAGGCCGTGGGATGAGGGTCGAAAATGTTCAATTCCGTAGCACCCCTCGTGTAACTACATAATTTTTACATGAATCGATAGATTAGAACTTACTTAGTTAGAATCCGCTTCCCCCCAAGCGAAATAGTTGCACAAATTGAAGTACAACCTCGCCAAAGTTTGGGCTTTCTCGTGTTTCAAAATCCATCAACGGCCATTGTTGTGTTGCAACTACGCATGCGCTTGACCACAAAACACTTAATGCGCACATGCAGATAGGAAAACTGATCTCAACGCAGGACTGGACAAGAAAAAAATTATGAAATGTGCGAAAGCAGGGCTGAAGTAAAACAAGATGACATCGGAGTGTTTTAAATATATATTATATTTTTATGTTCTGTGCATTTTAAAGGAGTTCGCCAAACATTCTGAGCAATGTACAGTGTCAAGCCCTCGCCAGGAACACTTCCAAGCCAACATTACAATAATAACTTATTAAAAATATGATGTTATTTTATACTACAGCAATTTCATGACGTTTTTGCAAGCAAATCTGTTTTTCAGGCTTTAAATATTATCACAATCCTAAACATTATAGAACACGCATACCGTAATTTCTCTATTAATTTCGGGGGGGGGGGGGGGCTTATTTCTAATATATACAAAGAGTCTGTTTGCACGTTTGATTCTCTTTATAAATATGCAACATCGGGTACAGTGATGTTACATACCAAAGTATCAGTAAAATATCATAATTATCTTTAAAATACAATACTTTCACGCTTCACGATTTTATAAATTAATTGCTTACAGGAGGGGGGTGGTTAATAGATAAATTACGATATACCATAAATAAGTATTACTCGGTGTTCACAATCCTATTTATTTTCTAACTCTCTTCCCATCAATTTTATTAGTCCAGGTTCCTTGTTTATTTATGCAGTCGCCTTTGTCAAATTCTTCATCACTATTTTCAGCTTTACTCAACATATGTTCCTCAACTAAATCAGAAGTATCAAGTTCTCAGCATACACAATTTCACTAACATTTTTAGATTTAGGCAAATATAATACCAGCTGGGGATAACTGTTAATTAGCCGTTGCTTGAGCTCGGAAGACCTGTATTTCGATGCATCCACATTCTCAGTTTCCTTAGCAATGACAACAAGTTTCTCAAGTAAGTCCATCATGTACTTTATTGCTTTCCCCTTGATGGTTTCAGTTTCAATGACTTCTTTACAGAATACGTTGTAAGATATTTTATACACTGGTGGTGCACATGTTGTGGTCGTCTTTGCTTCCCTTGCAAGGAATATGGTATAGTTGCTATAGCAAACTTTGTGGTAGAGGACCTCCAATGCAACACAGTCTTTATCTCTAATCTGCACAAGTATCCACTCATCATTTTTCCTCTCAGCAGCTCTACGTAATAAGCCAGCATCAATTGTACTTGCCAACACTAGTGGTGTTCCTCTTCTCTTTTGTGTTTTCTACAGAAAACATACAAGTTTAGAATGCCTGTTTAAAAATGGCATTTACCAACTAAGGGCCTGTTTATATGGAACCCGGGCTGGCTCGCTGACCAGGCCAGCCCGCTTAGTGAGATCTCGCCATGTAATTGATTTTATAGCAAAAACTACTGTGCATTTATAATGGCGACTGGCCCGGTTCCAAAGATCTCGCTTACCAGTATGAAAATTTCCCCATATAAACACTCACTAACCAGGTCAGCCCGGTTGCCGGGATGAAAGTTAAAAGGACGCCACCACCAATTTGTCTGCGAGCTATTTTTAAGAACTGTCAAAACAATGTCAAAGGTCAAAACAACAAAATCATCCCGCCTGCCGGGATGAAATTTTCTCATATAAACACAAGACAAATTCATCCCGCTTACCGGGCTGGCCCGGTCAGCGAGCCAGCCCCTAAAGCAGGGTGAATTTGACAAATTAACCAGGTATTAAAATAAAGCTACTCTGGTTTGTAAAGTTTATGAACATTGTGTTCATAAACTTTACAATCCAGAGTAGCTTATATTATGCCTGTTTAAATAGACTTATCTGGATAATTAACCCATTAAGATTCAACGCATCCAAAAGGTACTCTAAAATATCATATAGCCATATAGGTATATGCACAAGACAGTATTACAGGGCCCAAAATCAAGCCACAGAGACTCAAGAATACAAAAAGTTTCTGCGGGAGGATCCCCCTTCACATACCCACACCTGTAATACACCACCTACTTGTTACGTCCCCTTTCGATGATGCCCCCCCCCCCCACTAACGATTTCTTAAAAAAGGCCCTGGACAGTAAGGCACAATATGACAACTTTTCCACCAAAAGGTGGTCCATAGAATATAAAGATACTGTACACAAGAAATTGTACATAATCATACCTTGTCTCTTGAAAACCAAGACGAATCTCTTCCACAAATAATGCAGCATTCTGGTAGTACATGCTTGTTTCTTTGAGGCAAGGTCTTACTTGGATCTGCACTGAATTGTGTAATCTTTCTTCTGGGTTCCATGTGGTCTACGGTATTAGCGATCTTTTCCGTGCTTGTACTAGCTCCGTTTTCCTCTTTTCTCTGTTGTCTACGGATATTTTCTTCATTGCTAAATTTCTTGTAGCATTTCATGTGGTGATACCATTCTAAATCAAAACTTTCGTTTGTGTTCTCTGCCAAGTATGAATTGACGAATTCGTCATCAAACTTATCATACGAATCCTTCGCTATCTCAGCTTGCAGGCAATTAAGTTTCGCCCATTTATTCTTGCAATCGACAAATTTCTTAAGCCTTTGACGAGTAACTTTACAAAGTTGCTCGGTTACGCCTTCAAAATGCATAAAACATGAGGATATTTGAATTTTCGACATATCGTCATTAGTAGCCATCTTGAATATGCATGTTTTATTGAGATCAGTTTTCCTATCTGCGCGTGCGCATTTGTTTTGTGGTCAAGCGCATGCATAGTTGCAACACAACAATGGCCGTTCATGATTTCGAAACACAAGGAGGCCCGAACTTTGGACAGGTTGTACTTCAATTTGTGCAACTATTTCGCTTGGGGGAAGTGGATTCTAACTAAGTACGTTCTAATCTATCGATTCATGTAAAAATTATGTAGTTACACGAGGGGTGCTACGAATCTGTTTTCTAAGCATATTTTCGACCCTCATCCTACGGCCTAATGCCAGGCACAGATCGCAAGCCAAATGGTAAAGCCAAATCAACGTAAAACTTATCTCTCCATCGCATACCTAGCAAATATCTGTCGGAAGGATTAACTGGCACTATGCGGTAAGCGCTCTTGATGTCAACCTTTCCCATTAATGCACCTTTTCCTGTTTTAATAATCAAATTTATTGTGTGCTTTACAGAGCAATATTGTAAAGAAAAATCATCTTTGTCTATGCCTACGACTGATGTGTAAATCCTTAAGTGGGGGAGCATCCGTAGGGGAAAAAACTCTGCCAAGACTAACCTCTTTAGCTAAATATTCATCAATAACTGACATATGTTCGTACGCAGATGGACAATTAAATGTTGCCGATTTCAATTTACATAATTGCGGTTGTGAAGCCAAAACGCAAGCCATTTAAAACGTAATTAACAGTTTGTCGATCTGGATGTGAGACTAATTGCATTTCAAAATTGTTTAATTTAATCGGTGATATTGTTTGAGGGTTAGGAAAATGAGCTAAAACAGTACATGAAAAAGGTAATAAATTGTTAGTAAATGATAATTGTTCTTTATCTAGACTCTGCTCTGCGTCTACTGACTTTGTGTTGCCTTCGTGGTGACCAGTCGCGCGCTTCTCGACAATTGATTCTGCGACGAAGGCCACCACCCCTGGTCGGTTACAGCAGTGCCGAAATCTACATGTTTCCCGAGGACTACTACATACGCCCGAATTCCACGAGCAGCAGATCTCAGCTGCACTCTGAAGGTCTCGCGGTTCGCGACAACATTTTTAGCTTAATATTTGCGTTGAACATAGCTGGCCGCCAGCGACTGGGTCTCCCTTAACATGTAACTGGCGCAACCTGTCAGAGTTGCGGAACACAGCGGTCATACATTATGTGCATGAGCAAAGTTTCAGAAAATCGCAGGAAAAGTAAACATACATTGTATACAAAGGAGTACGGGCTGAACAAAAACAGAAATTATAAGAAAATGGCTGAAAATATAAGGTAGAGAATCCTTGTGATAAAAGAAAGTTTTTCTGAGTTTACCCCTTCGTAATTTTGTTTACCCATTTTGCTAGAGCTTTGTGAACCGTTAATGCTATACTATTCACCTGTCTCCTGTTTCTGGTTGTTGACATTTCGTTGACACAGAATACGAAATAAGTTACACAAAAAGGTTTGACCACGGTGTTGAGTTGTGGTTGGTTTTGAAAATTCTGAAGTTTTGCAATCAATCTCCAAAGTGGATAAAACGTGATTTCAATTGATAATTTTTCGACGATCATTTTTCAATAATTTTTCGCTTTGCGTAGTGTAACGGTATTTAGAAATGAGTGTATTTATTATGTACCAAAGCATCCACCAAACCTGTACAAATAAAAGCTTTATTTCATGGCTTCTCTTTTATTTAGCTCTGTCATACATAAGTCACATACACCTTTTTGAAAGACGGGAAGATTAAAAATCCCACTAGGCAATTGTACATCATAATTTGATGTACAATGCGTAATTAAATGTAATTAAATGCCTCACGTAATTAAATGTAATTAAATGCCGTAATTAAATGTAATTAAATGCCTCACGTAATTAAATGTAATTAAATGCCGTAATTAAATGTAATTAAATGCCTCATGGATTTTAGAGAGAATTTAAGCTCTTCGATTGACCTCTGCTTTTCTCCGGCCCTAAATAATTTTTTTTCAATTTATACTGGTGATCTACTAATCAATTTAATGCTAAAGATCTGGTTTGTTTATTCATGTTGTTTTGTAGTTGGTGAAATTTAGTCGAAAGGAATTATTTTGGATTATCTTTTGGTGATTTGTATGATATTGCTGTGATGCAACCCGATATTTTGGTTCATATATTCAATATCTTTGTCATCGTTTGTTCTATTCATGACCTGCAACTTTCTAAGTGAACTATAAATTGTGTTCCCGTTCTCGTGTGTAATCTTTGTGTTATTTGGATGTACTGTTCGTGATTAATCGTACTTTTATTATTTTGACCATTTAAACTTTTGAATTTAAATTTTGTCTGGCGTCACGTTTCATAGCAACAACAACTTAAAGAATTTGCGGAGTTGTATCATATTTCTGGCTGTCAAAAGTGAATTTTTTATCTTGGTTTTCCGTTTATTTCATGAATAGCACCATTTTCATTCACTTTGAGGGTTTTTGGTGCAGTATTTGGTGACTAATTTTGTATTTTCGTGGTCGCTGCGAATACTATCACGCAGAATCAACATATCTGGTTTCACTTGTGGGGATTTCCCCGCATTAAAAGGTTAATACAATGAACTTGCCCACTTCCCAAAACTTGTTCAATTCGATCCCTGGTTGGCTCTTATTCATTGCTTTATGTCTCTGGCTTCTACCTCGATCTCAACCGGTAGTAGTTTCACAAAACACCTCCTCAACATCAAAGAATATTACTATTTCTGCAGAACTTGTATCTATATCTGGTAGACTAAGCCACATCTGGATATCAACACATGATATAAATATAAGGAAATGCTCATCATCCCCAAATCAAGAATAACTTGCACGTTCTGTTATGTATCTTATTGTCAGGAGACGTTGCTATTAACCCTGGTGCCTGTAATGTCCATGTAAATAGGTCAGTAAAGTGTTTAGTCATGAATGCCCGTAGTTTGATGAGTACCCATAAACTAACAGAATCTGAAACTGTTTGTAACCTAAACTGCTTTCAAGACTTAGTTTATTCTGATCAAATTGATATTGTTTGTGTCAATGAAACTTGGCTCAATGGAAACATTGATAATTCAGAAATCCTGAACTCCGATTACACTATACTTCGAAAAGATCGCGAAACTCGAGGTGGTGGAGTATTACTTGCAATTAAAACTGGTTCATTTAAGTCGGTGCGAGAAGTTCATCAAAATCAATATCTAGAAATTATCTCTGCTGAAATAACCACATCCTCAAATAATCGACTCTTGATTTGCTCGTGCTACCGTCCACCTAATGCTGATCAAAATTGGCTCAACAATTTTAACCACTATCTAAATTATGTTTGCAACTGCTATTAGAATATCATCCTTGTTGGTGACTTTAATATGCCACATCTCCTGGAATTCCCCAGAAAATACAACAGGAGCCAATGAAATTTAATTCTTAGAATTAATGAATGACTATTTCTTATCTCAACTAAACAACAAACCTACTAGACGCAACAATGTGCTGGACCTTGTACTCGCCAATGTTCCCAACCTTGTAAATATTCATGAAGTTTTATCTCCTACTGAAGCAGGAGTTTTCACTGATCATAATATAATTCTCTTTGATGTTATATCTCCAAAATCTCCAGTGAATATGAATAGAACAGTATACGACTACCAACGTGGCAATTTCGATGCTTTAAGATTGTCACTCGAATCCGAGAACCTATCCAACCTAATATCAGTGGAAGGCGATATTGACCACGACTGGCTGATCTGGAAAAGCACTTTCCTTACAATAGTTGCTGATCATATCCCAACCAAAAGACTTCGAAGTCGAAAATATGTGCCGTGGCTTACTGGTGAAATTTTGCACAACATCAAAAAGAAAAATTCCTTAAGACAAATATTGAAAAAATCTCCCAGTGACTATCTCCGCCACAAGTTTACAACCCTCAGAGCTACAATCAAGCTTATGATAAAAATCAGCCGGTCCAACTACATTTCCTCTCTCTGCACAAACATCCAAACCAATTCCAAATGTTTCTGGTCACTATTTAAACTAAAAGGTGCAACACGTTCTGTCCCGGAAAAATTTCCAACAAAAACGAGTGCCGAAAATGTCTGTGAATATGCCGAGAATCCTATGGATATCGCAACACTTTTCAACCGCTACTTTGTATCAATCTTCTCGAGTGATCATATCAATATTGTTAATCAACTATCTATATCCGACACCACTGACACTATTTTCAATGAGATTATTTTGTCGGAAGGAACAGTGCGCTCAGTTTTAAGAAATCTCGATACAACAAAGCACATGGTCCAGATGAAATCCCAGCAAGATTACTAACCGAAATTGCATATCAAATGGCTCCATCTCTCTGCCTTCTATTTAACCTTAAAAAGTGGAATAGTACCTCGAGAATGGAAACTTGCCAATGTTGTACCCATCCACAAAAAGGGGGATAAAGATCATGTGGAAAATTATCGGCCAATCTCTCTTCTCTCACTTGTCTCCAAAGTCTTGGAGCGTTGCGTATTCATTTGCATCAAAGAACATGCTTTCAGTCAAATAAATTCTTGCCAACATGGCTTCATTTCCGGAAAATCATGTGTGACACAACTAATTGAAGTTTTAGATACTATTGGCAGCCAATTAGATCTCGGAAAGCAGATTGATGTGATCTACCTGGATATGTCAAAAGCATTTGATAAGGTTAGTCACGTACGTCTTCTACATCGTCTCAGAGAATTTGGAGTCGGAGGAAATCTTTTAATGTGGTTTGATTCTTACTTGAAAAATCGCCGACAACAAACTACTGTTCTTGGTGCAACATTGACAGCACTACCAGTGACATCCGGAGTACCACAAGGTTCCATTCTTGGCCCGCTACTTTTCCTTTTATATACCAATGATCTATCCTCTTCCATCGTGAATTCGAACGTAGCAGCTTTCGCTGATGACACTAAGATTTTTAAAGTGATTAACTCCAGGACCGATGCAATGTTATTACAAAATGATCTTTTCAACTTTAATTCCTCCTCATCCAATGCTGGTCTGCATCTTAACACATCAAAATGTAAAACCCTCCAGGTCACCAGGAAATACAACAAAATAGATTTCCCTTACCAAGTACAAGATACCACACTAGAAAAAACTGATTGCGAACTCGATTTAGGTGTATGGACGAATTATGATCTCACCTGGTCAAAGCAAGTTACACAACAAAGTAACAAAGCTAATAAAATGCTGGGTTATATTCGAAGATCAACTTTAAATATTCGCGAGTTTGCAATTCGACGAACACTGTACCTTTCTCTGGTTCGCTCACACTTAGGATATGCCACTCAAGTATGGGCGCCCCAAACAGTTGAGTTGGTGAAAAAAGTAGAACGAGTTCAGAGGCGTGCAACAAAATATATTTTAAATGTTCCCTTTATTTGTGATATGGAATACAGAGACCGACTCCTTGCAACTAGTTTGCTTCCTCTCAGCTACTGGCACGAATACCTGGACGTAGTATTCTTCTATAAGGCAAATCACGACATTTTTAATATTGATAAAAAAATCCTTCCATTTCCTCAACCTCAGGGTCAAAGACAGACAAGATCATTTAACCCCAACTCGCACAAATATAAAATTCCGACATACAAAACGTCAACCTATGAAAAATCTTACAAAATCCGAGCAACAAGAATATGGAACACACTTCCTAATCATATTACATCTAAAGACCGAACATTTTCAGAATTCAAGAATCTTCTCTTTAAGTACTATATTTTAGCATTAGAAAATACATATGATGTTGAGGATCCCCGCACATGGAAAAGTGATTGTATAAAATGTAATTCCGCCCGGAGTTTAACGAACTCTCCATTGACATGTTGTTTTTAGACTTAATGCAATGACTGTTGTTTGTTTATTGTGTGTTCTTACTATACCTTAGTAGACCGCTCGTAAAGCGAGCAACATAAACCAAAGAAAGAACCGGAATCTGTTGTGTTAGTTGAAGATAATGAAAAAACAATCAAAGGCCCTGGTGAGGGTATAAAGATAGATCATAATAACCTATTTCATGAAACATAACATTGCCTGATCTATTGACTAAAGGGAAAAATCACTTATTTAAAAAATTCAGTTTGAAAGTTGTCATGGTGATCATTGTAGTTATTTAGTTTTTATGGAAATCCATGACTACCATCCAGGCTTTCATATAGAAGGCATGCATAGGGTTGAAAATTATCGCAATATTTCTGCCAAAAAACCTAGATATTAACATTCTTTTATTTAATACAGAGGAGGAAATGTTTTCAAAATACTCGGTGCTTTAGAAACTCAAACAGCAGACATTCAAGCCTTTATGAACGAGAAAATGAAAGGTACATGGTTTGTAACTGAGGTCAAAGATCTAGTCAAATGCGTTGTATGCTATGAAATCTCCAGACCGAAAATGAAATTTGGTGGTTGCTGTGGATCTGTTATTGGTTGTAGTTCGTGTGTTTGGACCAATGGTATAAAGACAACGAAAATTGTCCAAAATGCAGAAGTAGTTCTGGAAAGTCTTTGATTTACACAATTAGAGGGTTTGATGATATACTGACAAAGCTGGAGGACTGATGATGGTCAACAAAAATTTAACACTTTATATAGATTATAGTAGCCTGTAAATTACACTCATCTCTCATTTCTTTTAATTTTAAATTAAATACGACAGTACAAAATTTCACTTTTAAAATTTCCAGTTGACCACTATTTGCTGCCTTACGACGCTTAGTAAACCCACCAATAGGCCCTATCTGCTGCTATTTCGAGCTAGTTATTAGCACACAGTTGAGTTAACTTGTTGACATGTTGTTTGACATTTTTATAATAAATGCCACATGAAGATCATAAATCGACCATTTCTGGTTAACATGTGGTATGCTAACACTTCCATGCAGTTTTTTTATGTAAGTAAATAATTAATGAATTTCACATGTTTATTGTCATGTGCCTGTCTATGCAAAAAATAACATCTAATTAGCACGCTTTAAATGCACGGTAAGACTGCACAATATATGCATTGAGATGGATGACCCTTGTAGACCAAGGTGGAGGCTAGCAGTGGACAAGTTACACCTTATGAGGAACAGGGGAAATGGGGAGCAAAACACAGATGAAGCAGATAAGGGTCAGGATGAGAATTAAAGACTGGCTTTGGGATATCCACCAGCAAAGGCAACTGATAGGGTAAATTTAGTAAGCTACTACACCAGGAAAGAACACACAATTTATTGTACATATTGTAAGAATAACTGTACACTGGTAAAAGCAAAATCTATCAATTGTTGAAATTGCAAAATATGTATTGCTAGTTGGTGACTGAATGCTATATTCTCTTTAAAACACGACAATTATACATGTAGGTGTTCACTTAAAAACCCATGAAAACCTGTAAACATTAAAAATGTCTTGAACGCTTTACAACTACAGCTGTGCATCTGTTGAATTCAGCTTCAATAAAACAACATGAACCCAGTGTGAAGCATGCCAGTGTGAACCTAGTGTGAAGTATACTAACTCACTGACCATGGCAAGCAGATTATTTAAGGGGTTTAACTAAATCCTTTAGAACGAACTCCGCTTATTGTAACCATCTAAATTTGTGTAGTGTAGTTGTTCAGAAGAGGCATCATGAAAACTTCATGGATATGCTGCTTCATGTATTGCCCAAGGCACAGGATTTTGTTGCGGTTGTACAGGCTGCTGTAAACGAGCCATCCTGCGTAGCTCATGCTGTCTGTTTCGATCTGCCTGTTTTTCCTGATACTGAAAAAAAGCTTCTTCCCTCTTTCGTTCAATATCTGCCCACATTTCCATGCATTTATCCTGTGATTTTTGAAGATTATCAAAGCTCGTAGCTAGTTGACAGATGGCATCCTTTTGAGAGGTTACTTTACGTTTTCTGATTTCAATACTCCTTTCTTTAATACCTCTTCCTTTGAGACTTTAGCATCCTCTGGTTTGTGCTGTTTGACTCTGTAATAATACAAAATAAAATTACATTTTATGTCTAGTAATTAGGGACACTGCTGGCACCAGCAGGTTCTAAGAAAACAGTTGGCTATACAAGATTCTAGTTTGGACTACTTCAATTTTCATTATTTCAACTACTCACACAGCCACAATCTCACAGGCTTGTTACAAGATGCGTTCGCACAGGTTTTCCCAGTTGTTAACAGGTTGTAGCAAATCTATTAACAAGTTGCTGCAGCTTTGCAAACAACAAGTTTGTGAATATGGTGCTTTTTGCTACATGTCATTTGCAGACTTGCTCCAAATTGCTTGAACAAATTGCAGCAGTTCTGTTGACAACTTGTAGCAAGTCTCTTGACAATTCAACTTATAAGAGGCTTGTTTCCAACACCCGGGGCAAGCCATGTGAACACATTGTATATTAGCTTGATGGAACGAGTTGCAACAAGCCTACAGCAGAGTTGTTGCAACTTGTTTATCAAGCTGATATCGGATACCTGTCTTAATCCTCATCTGATTCTGAATCGATTCGTTCAACTGAGCCTAATTCTGTTCCATCTACAGAACAGACACTTGAATCAACTGATAATCAACTTTCTTTCATGAGCCAGGTTTGTTTCTTCACTAACAGCCTTTTCCACATCACTACGTTCGTTACAGTCACTTTCGTCCAGAAGTTTCTTTAGCTTTGGGCGCCATATTGTTTTTTTTGTTGAGCCTCGATTTCACTCAACTCAGAAACGCTAAATTTGTCGCAGTTAACGGCGTCCCGTCTTTTATACTAGACGGCTTTAATTAACTGCTTAGACGTTAAAGTCGTCTGTTAGAGCGTCTTCCCAGACGTGTAATGTTGTCTGACGTTAAAGTCGTCTGTCTTATTGACCGTATTTATGCTGGACGTTAAAGTCGTCTTAAGACGTTAATGTCATCTCAGACGACTTTAACGTCTGTAGTATAAATACGGCTATTAAGTTAAATATTAACTTTCATGATTAAACTTTGTGTCCAGGCAATTTGTATATTGCCGCTTAAGTGCGAGGTTGTAGTTTTTTGCATATTCGTAAGGACTTAACTTCTACAATATACAGGGTGTCTCAAAAAAGAAGACTTTTAGAGATTTACTTTGCAATTTTTATATAAAATTTGAATGCCTGAGCGCTATACTGAACCGATTGATCTGTACTATCTTCACAAAAAAAAAGTTTGAACATCAACTTTTTCTAATGTCGTTCTAAAGGTATTTTATATTCCCAAAAGGCCCTGGGATTGGGAACGAGGTTGCTTATATATAGATCAGTCTGACAAAACCTACCTGTAAATTATTTTGTATATAATGAGATTGTTCTTCACAGACATTGTGCAGTAAGCTGGAACATACTTCGAAAAGCCATCTATAGAACATAGATGGGTTACCCCATACATTACAAGTTTCTCATTTTGATCCACATGTAATTTGTGTCCAAAATAATTGGCAGTATATGGTATTGGATTAGTCAAGCATGCTACATCATGTCTTCTTCTTTCATGATGTTCTGGTGCAACAAGTGCAAGAGATTGACCAATTATTTTTTCCGAAGCCACTGACTGCCCTGCTGCAGAGGCATATAGATGTACCCCTTAGTAACCCTTCATCATCTTTCGACCATACACAGGGCCAACCTGCAACATCACCCATAACATTATGAGACTACCACGGATTATATCATACTACATCTTATGAATTTCAATAGTAGACACATCGTGATCGAAGTATGTTATTCTATGCATGTGAAATTGTCACCTGTTGTACAGATGCTTGGATAATTTGATCAAGTTCGTCATCAGCAACACAGTTTCTCTTTCGTATTCCATTTTTTTCACAAAATCGTTTTATACTTTGAACACTTAACTCTCTCTGATTTGGAAACATCATCTGTAAATTATCAGCAACTTCTTCTAGCATATGATTTCGGGAAAGTTCACGAACAGCTTCAACTAGTGTCGCCATTTTGAAAGAATGTGAATATAAAGTAAACTGGGTCGCATGCAAAAATAAAAAATAAGCAACCGTTATTTTCATTTCTCATTTTTCGAAATTGCAAAAAATGAATGACCCCAGAATTTGAAACTTAAGAATTTGAGTGAAACGTTTTCATCTTCCGATAATTTGAAATTTAAAAAATGAAATTTTTAAATTCATTTTTCATTTTTCTAGAAACGAAAAATGATTTTAAAAAGCTAAACCGTTTTAAAATAAAACCGAAAAAAAATCGGTAAACCGCCCAAACCTATGTAGGATGCAGTTCTGATTTCATTATTATTTTGGTCTCTATGTTTCTGATTAGCAAGTTTTCTTAAGGTACGTTCACCAGAGTGTTGGGTGTTCTCGAATACATTCATTCATTCTTACCTAATGCACTGGATGGTGAGGTAAAGATATTCGAATCTGCTAATGTCATTGGGGATCAACTTGCAGTCGACAGAGCTTTAAATGCAATCATGTCACAGCAAAATGGCTACACTGAGGAAGAGAGACTGACAAATATCAATGTTGGAGTTGCAGACTGGCATGCAGATATGAATTTCTTGAAAGTGAGTATACATGTAAATTGTAATAATATACTTATATTATCAGCAATACAGATGCAGGTGTTAAAAATTATTGGATTCGGATATTTAAATAAACCAGTTGTAATTGTACACAGGTGTTACTCAATTTTAATTTAGTAGGACTGTAAATCTGTAAATATTCTATGTACAGTACATAGCCTCCAAGCATGCAATATCAGTACTGTATGTTAATTATTAAGTCAGTTCGACAAGTTCTGACTTCCAACTAAATATTACTGGTACCAAGGTACTGCATGCAACCAATGTACACATGTTCCCATTTATCATTATTGTTATCATTACCATTACACTAGACATTATTGACATTTTATTGTTTTTATTTAATTTATTGTATTTTATCATTTCAGTTATGTTTCACAAAAATTACTCGACCAAGTCTGGCTCGGATCATGGCACAATGCTCTGTGACCGAAACAAAATTAATCGAAGAAATCTAAAGAGTGATGTGACAAATGCATACTCTCGGGAGGAATAAAAGGTCAGGCTCAGAATCCGGATGGGCGATATCCTTGTCGAGTAGCAGGTTGCACAAAGTCGTTTAAATTTGATGGGAAGAGTAGGTTAAAGCATGAAAGAACTCACGCTGAATCCCAAGTGCAAACAGTCAGTAGACGTAGTGGAGACGAGTCAGACGACACATACTCTGTCGTCATCAACACAGTGTGATAATGCAGAGCAGAATGATGACATGTTCAACTACCAATGCTCATTGCTTCAGTATGGATTACTGTATTCAAACTTTAGAGATGCCATTGTGGAAGGAGATGGAAGTAGAATTATAAGGATTTGGAAGTTTTTCCTCCTGTATTTTCGAGAAAATTCCACCAGGTCCAAGTATGCTTTGGAAGCACTTTACCTTCTATTCCAAGTAAACTCATTAATGACTCCTCGAAAGGCCCATCAACTTACGTGGAACGATTTGTTCCATGGCAATAATGTTAATTGTTAATAATGTTAATGTAATAATTGTTAATAATGGATGTGGCCCTGGAAGAAACGTTCCCCGTGATCTTGACCTGGAACGTGACAATAATTTTATTAAATCAGCATGCAAGAAGCTTGGACAAAATATCACATCAAGAGCTGTCACTACAATTTGCCGTTCCAGCAAGGTTGCAAGAAAATGTATCAAGAAGTTAGATTCTGAAAGTAAAATAAGGAAGAGGTCAGGGAAACATGTTTCCCAATCAGATGGAAATGATCTTGGTATCCTTGTTGATGGCTTGATAAAACAAGAGTCCCTTAGCAAGACACCAGGTCGTACATATAATCATTACATAGATATGTCATCACTTTACAAGTGGATAAATAATCACAAAAAAGAAGTTGCTCTTAATCGAAAAGCAAGATAAGTACTGTATGCAAGTAGCTAGCAGTAATAATACTGGTTTATGTCTAATAATACATTGACATTGCGTTTACATTAGATTTAATGTTATTTCAATTTGCTTTTCAAATATGTGTTTGAATATTGTCAAAAAGTTATTTTCTATTTGAAAACTTTGGGCTTTTTGCAAACTACCTATATACATGGTTGGTTATATACAATGTCAATGTAAACAGGAAAAGTAACAATTTAACATAATGTTGTATGTCTATTTGTCCTGTATCCCATTAACACCTATTACAATATTGTTCACACATGCTGGGCTTGTGAAATATTAAACTCTGGCGGGCTCAAATGTATTTTGCTTCGAACTAGCTTATTATAAGAACATTATTTCCAAAACCTATCACCTTATTCATTATGAATGTCACTGTTTTGCAAAAGCAAATTTAAGGAATCAGGGTAAGTAGCCTCACCAGCATTTTCTTGATCATTTGGAGCTAATGTACTCATTTCAAACGAATTATTCAATATATCAGATATCTGCAAGTCCTGAAATGATTCATCTACATCCTTGACATCTGAAGTACATATAGTCAAATCATTACTGTCACTAGCTGTCATCGTCATCACTACTGTCATCTTCCATTGAAGAAGGGAGGAGTTACAATTACACCTTTTGGCACAATTGTCACAGCACAAATGTAGAACAGTACCAGATGTTTGAGATTCTGTACTTAATTCAAATGGTTCCTGGAGAGCAACTCGACGGCATCTAGAATCTGCTAGATAGTCCTTAATATCCTGTTCACAATGGAGACACATCTGATTACTGTAAAGCAATATAGCTCTACTTGGCGTACCATCTTGGCCACCCCTCCCACTCTCTTGCACATAAGCTTCTATGTTTTTTGATGGCCCTACATGGACAACAATTCCAACACATTTAGCGTTTATGCCCATTCCAAATGCAATTGTTGAAAATAAAACCTTTATATGTCCATTTGCCTTTGCAAAAGAGGCAAGGATTGTCTCCTTCACTTATTCAGGTGTCTTTGAGTGCATCATATCAACAAATCGATATCTTGGGTTTTGGGACTCATCAGCAAACACAGTTCCCAATATAGTAATAAATGACTGATACAAATATAAGCACTGCTTTATTGTCTGACAATAGACTAATACTCGTTCTGAATTTCAACCTTTCACATCATTGATCAACCATTCAAAATAGTTCAGGAGATCTTTACCTTTTTCAATAGATTATACTGAGTAAGTGATGTTGTCATGCAATAGTTTATCATAAACGTTGAAAGGATTGGATAAACCAAGCACCTGACAAATATTATCTCTTGTTTTCTTACAAGCTGTTGCAGTTAAAGCCATACACGGCGGGCTAGAGTTGCCCGCAAAACAGCCAGATAACAATATCTGAGCCCACATACACTTTTCTGCGGTTGATATAAAAAAACATGGCGTCGCTCATCGTGAAATTGCACGATGTGGTCAAAGACTATATAAAAAGTTCAAAGAGTGTTGATGTAGCTGGGAAAATAGGGGCAGAAGTTTTGCTACGTTCGAAAGAGGTCGTAAAGAAACATATGTGGGAAGGCGAAGATGCATGTGCATTCCACGTCGCTTTGCTTTATCCAATAGTCGCAAGGGAACTTGCTCGATGGAACAAAATAGCATGTAGGCGAATGAAATCATCGACTCAATATTCCCAGCCCTGGCAAATATGCTTCTCTCGGGATGTTCCATTTGAAGAATATGACGTCCTAAAACTCACTGTTTTAACAGGCAAATATGGCGTGGTCTTTAAATGTACAAGGAATGTTGAATATCTTCATTTGTCAAGTAGAGAGTCTCTATGCTCATGGGTTGGACATATAATAGCTAATGAAAGTGGTAAAACACAGGAAAATCAGGATTTGTTCAAGAAATTGTTAAAGAATGGGGCACACTGCGAAATTATCGTAAATAAAGAACAACCAGTTGTCATTAAATATTCAAGATCCATGGAAACCCTTAAGGTTTCTATGTTTTATGGATGCTGGAACGCTTTTGGTGTTCCTCAGCATATTTTATAGCCTTACATCTACCCAACAACTCTCATTATGACAATCCTTGATTAACTGTTCTCATGTTATAAATTTCAAACTTAGTTCAATTTTGTAATTTGTATAGTTGATGTTGGAAGTTGAACATAAACTGAACAACACAGAAACTTGCAGTTGCTTTAATACATTATCATGATACAATGGCCATGATTGTGAAGGCATCATGACAATTACTATGCAAATGTATACCCCGATATTCAATATACTGGTAGTTGAAGGTAGCCTACACATGCAAATATTATTTTCAATTTTTTGGCTTTGTTCCTTTGCTTTGTTACAGTATCTGTGTCAAGTAATATGTCAAAATTAAAAGATGTGCATGTATATAGCATAATCGCTTTTTAGGAAATGAGGGAGTCATGAAAGAGTGTTCTTATATATCAGCAATAACATAATGAAAATGTTGACTCTACTCACAGACACTGCTACAGCTCATGAAACAACCTTTCTAACCAATTATACATAAATTGTTAAAACAGCTAATGCATGTCAAAATGGCCTGTCCCTCAACAAGCTTGCAGAAGGCATTTACCATCAACACAAGCTATACAATAATACCTGAAAATGTATTAACTAGAGTAGATATGAACTCCTAGCTTCTAGGAATGCATGTACTCAGGGCCATAACTAGACACAATAATTGAGGGGAATGGGGTGCATATTCATATATTCATGTTCTGCTCTACTGAATTCTTTTGAAAGTGATTTTTTGCAGTGTGTAAACATGAATATATACACCACCCAATTATCACGGCTAGTTATGGCCCTGCACGTACAAGTAATGTGAATATGATACAGGCAAATGCAATTAGCAACACATGCCAATTCAAAAATGACAAATAAATTTTAACTTACCAGGCAATGTTTGCATTGTTTCACTGCATTGCTTTGCTCTTAATTCTAAACTATGTTTTTATTGCTTTTAGATGGTAAATTAATTAACCCATTTTGCCGCATTGCCCTACTTTTTTTTTTGACAAACGCCAGACGATTTTTCTTGTCAATGGGGAAGCTCTGAGCTTACTGTTAACCAAAAAATCTGACAATCTCTCTAGTTAACCCATTAAGCCGCAATGCGCCCCAGTTCGCCCTACTTTTTTTTTACAAACACCAGGCGATTTTACTTGTCAATGGGGAAGCTCTGGAGCTTAATGGGTTAATTAATATGGTCTTGCCACACAGTCAGGCTATCATCCAATGGCTTTGATAAATCATTGGGAGCCCCCTCCCCCAGGTTTCCACCCCAAGTGTCCACTGCCAAAAAACTAATAGACAAAAACAAAAACATTGTATAATTTATTAATTACATAACTTTTTAAATATATAAATAAATTAAATAAAAATTGTTTAAAAACAATCAAAATATATTAGCTAATATATTAACACTTTTTTAAAAATATATAACTTTTAGAACATCTGACTTTGAACATTGCAACTAATCAATAATATTGAACTACTAGCTACACCTTCCTCAGTTTGACTGACTTTGTCAATTCTGGAGTTAAGTTACCAGCTACAGCTGATTTCTTTACAGCTGTGTAAATATCTGATGAGCAAACAGGACAACTCTCTGATCCTACTTCTACTGGGAAACCACAATAGCAAATATTTTCCATACTAACTTCTCTTGGTATGTATTCCCAATTATATTTGGTGTACTTAGTATGCAACGGATCACTCTTTCGGATCCAAATATTTGCCATGTAGTCATGCCTGAGAACCATAAACCAACGTGTAGTTTTAGTGGAATGCCTGGCATATTGGGCCAATCTCACATGTTTTGCTTCCCTCCCTTGCATGCTGTTGAGGCCTAATCCTAAACCGTACTTGTCAAAAAGCATCTGGGTATGTCTAGGAATGGCATAACCAATTGTCCAAATAGTGGGATTGATGTTGTTAAAAAACAGCACATTGGCATTATAAAAACACTGGCATGCTTTTTTACACCCATCAATTCCTGCCTGATCAATGTTTACACGAGAGAAATATGAGATAGCATCCCTCAACTGCAAACAACAATAAGCGATTGCAGCAAGCCAAAGTTTTGTTTCAGGACTGTCCGAATCATTTCTGAGACAACCTATAAGAAACATAAATTTGTGGCAAAAAGTCTTTGTTTCTTTGCCAGTAAATCTGTAGGCAAATGACCTTTTGCGACCTTCACTGAACCATTTTGTAACCTTCTTTAATTGCTCTTTTAATGCTACCAAATAAACAAAAAAAGGAGAATCATTTGGTAGACTGCTGATATCAGTGAAATTTGCAGCAATTTTTGACTTACTCAATGCAGTTTCCAAAATAAGCAAATGCATATAACCCCAGGCATTATTTGCATTATGCAATGGTTCTGCCATTCCAAGATCAATTAATGTACCAATTAAGGGCTCACTTTCTTGTCTGGCACCCTGTTCCCTAATGCAATTCAAAACCTGATTTCTTTTGGTTCCCTCTGAAACTTTCTTACTTTTTAACTTCTCTTTCTCAAGTGTAACTTTGGCTGCTACCTTAATTCTCTCACGGTATACCCAAGGGTGCCAGGTACAACTGGCATCCTCCCCTAAAGATCCGTTACAGATCATTTTGTTGTCATTATTGACATTTCCGAATGGTGAGAAGTAATATGCGGCATTGTTTAATTCTCCTCCCATGAAAGATAACCACTTCATATCACTTGGGATAAGGTCTACCGTAAATTTTACATCAAAGCCTTTTATACTGAAAGTCTGCTTTTCAATGTAGGCAATATCAGAAACAAGCTTCCTAGCATATCTCTGCATGCTCTCATGCACCTCAGAACAATTTGCCCCACACAGGAGAAAATTGTCATTTTGGCTTTGAACATGCTTGCCAACATTTAAAAATGATATAAGCCATGCTGTTGCCTCGTCATCTTTTCCAAAAGGTGCCCCGTCTGCACCGAGGGCAACCCTAAAATGGTAAGGTGTACTTCCAAAATGGTGTAAAAAGGAAGTAGGCAATGTTTGATCAACAACAATATATAACTCAGCTAAAACTTGAAGAAAAGTGTGCAATTCTCTGTATGAACCTTGCATTTGTTCCTCAAGTTTGTCATATTCTTGACAAAAATCAGATGAAAAATCCTTGATATTGTCCACATTGTTTGCAGACTTTATAAAGGCTATGAGCTTATCATAATATAGCAGCTTGGGATTAAATAAGTTGCTACAATTAGGTACAGTGGCTACAATATTTCTACACACAGACTTGTACTTCTCTTTTGTCATAAGACCCCCCTCGTACAAAATTTTAAGACTACGGCAAATATTATCATTGCCACTATGGTACAATTCGGCCTCTGACTTTACTATCGAAGGCATCATTTTATTTTTTACTCTTTCAGAATTTGAAAGATATTCCTTTAGTGTGTCAGTTGGAGATTTGTTTACCAGTGTCACCCACATTCCAGCAAGAGCTGATGATTTTTTACCTTTCTGATCACCATGTATTTCTCTGCACGCATTTAAAGTTTCCTTCTGTCTTCTTCGACTTGACGTGTCAGATAAGGAGGACTGAAAAGTATCTGAATTCTCCACGTTTACCTCAGAGGAATTCCTTTGCCGGAATGTCAGTTTTCTCTTGGAGGGTAACCTTGTTTCAATTTCATCATCATTCTCAAGTGATGCAAGCTTCTCTTTACGACGCTTAAGCTGTAAAAATAACTATCATTCAGTGCCATATATCTAAAATGTAAAGTAGTAACTTATATTTTGTTTAGCGGGTGATTACATGGTGATTACATCTATAAATTGTATGTATTCTTAACTTTACGATTACATGACTCAGCCCGGCTAGCCCTGCCGGGCCAAGCCAGGCTGAAATTCGCTATGTAATCGCTTCAGCCCGCCAAACCGGGCTGAAAATTGCAAACACACGGTTTTTATTTTGAAAATATAAACAAATAATAGCACAAAAAAAACAAAATTGGCACTAAAATACTGCTTTTGAGCATCAATAAACGCTTAAACGTTTTCGATAGTAAATCGAATGGAATTAGTAGAGCATAAGAAAACGAAAGAGAAAAACGTTAGAAACAATATTTAATATAAATACATCAAGAAATACAAATCGCAATGTAGGGAAGCCCTAAAATCCCCCATATAAACACTCTTTAGTTAATATCCAGCAACGATTGTTTAATGAGCTTACTTCAGCCCGGTTAACAGGGCTGGCACGCTACATGTAATTGTAAATTGAAAGTCATCTTGCTCAGCCAGGATAGCCCGGCAAAGCGAGCTGGCCCACTCCATGTAATCAGCCCCTTAGGGCCTGTTTATATGATCCCGGCCAGGCGGGACGGGATGCTTACAGAGATCTCGCTCATAATACAAATTCTAAAGAGTGTTTATATGATCCCACACTTATCCCGCCTAGACGGGATCTCGGCAACAGATGGCGGGATCCCGCCTAAGCGAGATGAAAAATTCCCATATAAACACTTCATCCCGCCTAGCCGGGATGGAAAATTCCCATATAAACACTTCATCCCGGCTAGGAGGGATGAATTTTTCCCTTTTGAGCATGCATAAATGCATTTATTGCAACAAAAATATGATGACATGCACTTAAATGGCTTCATCTCGGTATGTATTCTGTCCATATAAACACTAGGCGAGTTTCCCGTCTAAGCGGGATGAAAACGTCCCGTCCCGTCTAGGTGGGATCATATAAACAGGCCCTTAGAGTCAGTCATCCATTTTTACCAGCCAGTAAAATGCAAACAAGGTAAGAGGTCTATGTAGTCTGCATAAAGTGCTTTAATTTAAACTATAATTCCCAAAGGCCAACATTGACTAATATATATAGTCTAGTAAATTTAAAAGTAAAATACTTAATAAATAGTAATAAATACTCAACAAAAATATCATATATTTCATAGGTGGAATATAAAGTGCCATTGTGCTACAAATTTGTACGGCCGCATCGACAGTACACGGCATATTAAAATTAATACATACCCTTTTTGTTGTTTTCTATATCTTTATCCACTTGTTTTAAGTCGCTTTAACTGAACAATTGTAGAATTCTTTGAAACATACTCGCTGCTCAGCGTTTTTCGTTCTTTAGCCAATTCGCCAAGAGGAAAGCGATCTTTCGAAACAATTTTTTTAAAACTCATCTGTCTACTGACTTGGCTTCAGAAAATTCTCACCACAAAGGGATGCTTCGAAGCAGAAATAACTCGATTATCAGTAACCTAGCCATATTTTAAATTTCTATGGTTTTGAAACTCTCATAGGTTTCATTATCACTGCAGAAAAGCCACCAAATCTTGCACCATGCTGCCCTGTAATGGCGGCTTGTTCTTTACCAAACCATGATTTAATTAGGGATAAAAAGGGTTTGGCCCCTTCAAAATCCCCCCAAAACAAAGAGTGACCCTAGGTAGTCCTGAAAATCTCCTTCACTCCTATAATGTACTTGGTCATCCACTGCATATTTCAAGCAAATATAAATTCGCAAGGCTTTTAGAACGCGCAATTTTGGACGCCATATTGAATTTTTTTCCGGACAGAGAAAAGGTCGCAAATGTGGCATCTACAGCCCGCCGTGATAACAGGTAATTTTTCAGGAAGTAACGACCTCAGTTCTTGCAGACATGAATACCATTTTCTGAATGCAGTTCTCCCTGTATTTCCTGACAACCCCCTAGTGAACATTAAAAAATGTATCTTTTATTTGTAACATGACTATTTATACAAAATATTTTTGTATATACAGAAAAGGGTGACTTTATTATATTTGAATTGTATACTATTTCTTAACACTCGCATTCATGCTCAGTTGAATTAAGGTATGGAAATATTGATCAGCGTCCTAAGCCAAGCTGATACAGCTTTGCTTAGAGTTGTACACGGCTCACCCGAATTTGGGGTGGGTGGGTGGGTCGTTTGCCACAAGCTTCTCAACTGGAACTGAACAAGAATGGAGTTTCTGGGTGTTGTCCTTGTAATTTATAGCTCTGCTAATCACCCATGCGCATAATATATTCCAAACATCCCAAATAACTGTTGTTTTCGTCTTTAATTGTCTTCGCATATTATTATGAGTGTTAAGAATAGTATACTATTTCTTAACACTCGCATTCATGCTCAGTTGAATTAAGGTATGGAAATATTGATCAGCGTCACCGCTTAATCTGATCTCTCAGGCTTTTCCTACTACCATCCTATTCTCTCCTAATAACAAGCCCAACACTCATAACTCATTGTTCCCAACACTCATAACTCATTGTTCCCAACCCTCATCCCTTAATTCCCATCCTCCTACTTCCCAATGTATACCCATCCAATTCGCCCGGATTAATCCGTGCAACGATCGATATCATGTCAAAAATTCAAGTCAATATCCACGGAAACGCATGAAAATACGGATATACAACCCTGAAACTGATTCAAACACACATCGCATTACATTAGTCGCCCGTCCTAAGACGCACCAATATGGTCTGCTCAATAAAATCATGAAATTGATCGCAAGTCTTATGGTTTGGGAACACTTTGCGAGGTGGCCGGTCGGAATCATAAGCCTGTTGGTTAAAATCCCAGTGAAATGTTGGAAATACGGGAAAACCGAAACTTTCTGAGTTATCCACTTCAGAACTTCGTGCTGATCGTTGGAAGGATTTCGTGCGGCCAGTTCTTCCCAAAACCGACTATGATGATGAAGTTCGCCAGCATGAAACGTTGCTGGGTCCCGAAAAAATTAGATTATCAACATCACCAATAGCTACTCCGCACTCCATGTTTTCAACATAATCAACAAGACCAATATTCGGCGTCATATCCTCACCGACCTTAACGGGGTGCCCTGAAGAATTGACCCAAGCAATGATATTTTCCGTTTTGGCGGCTTGAACAAGTTGTCTGTCAAATTCTGCACTATTCACAGCTTTTTTAAGTATAATTATCTAAAACGGAAAACGTGCGTATAAGCAACCCCGCTAAGTCGGCAAGAATATGATCGCCATGACCCCGCGAACGCAGGGAGGGTTGATTTAGATACCCTTTTTCAAAGCTATCATACCTGACGACTTAACCGAGATTAGAAACATGATACTCATGTAGACAAATTAGCCACAATATTGCCAATTGTTCCTTTATTTTATAGTGAATATAATTATATAGTCACATAATGTTACGGTCCACAATATGATATCATGACATAATTGTTAATATCATGAGAAATGTTTTTCAACACACATTTTACCCTAATAATACAATAATTAATCTATTTGTCCTTTTCTTGTGTAATAGTAGAAGTTTCCATTCTTTGCTGTCCATCGTCCCTTTTCTTTTGTATGCACTGCGCTTGGATGTGTCCAAACTGCTGACAATAAAAGCATCTACCGACATTACGACGATATGGAAAATTTCTATTTCCAATACGTCCACTAGCACTCTGACCAAAATCCTGAGTGCGGCGCTGATATCTCTTTCCCACCTTTGTTACTATATCAAATACTCGCTCATGGTTTTTGTCGCCCAGCAGACGCAAAAGCAAACAACAAAACTGGTCAGACGAGACGGACATCTTTCCTCGTAAAGTTTGGTACACCATGCGATGATACGAGAGTTTGGGGTGCTTTTGTTCCTGTGACACATTGCTTAAATTCTCACCCATTTCTAACACTTCGTATTTATTAAATTCGGAGACTGGACGAGCAGCATAGTTCATAATTTTGGTAATGACACTCTCTACCGAAGCTTTAGTGAGTAGGTCGACACTCTGTCGCAAAGTCTTTAACTCTGCTTTCAAATTCTAATGAAATTAAATAGAAAAATAGAATATAGCTTAGCCACGAAGCTCAAACCCACACAACCGTTCAAGACTATTATACTGGTGATTTCAATACCATATCGATATGTGAATTAATAATCATATGACATAGGCAATTATTAAATGCCCATTTTCCCTGCAGTCATTAATACCTCATTAATCAACACTGCATGCCTGTCATATATACATGACTGCGTATGTATTATAATATTATGCATGTGTTAGATATTTTTCAGTTCAACAGTGCCAACTCGGCGCTCTACTGTTGACGAACTCTCGTCCCTTGCGACACCTCGCCCTTGCTGTACTCACCCTGTTGACGAATTCTCGATCGTCCCTGGCGATGCAGTGCAGTGCTCTAAATTTTATATCCACTTCAGTTAGTGAAATCTCACTCAAGAACTGACGAAATCTCGTCCCTGGCGAAACCTCGCCCTTGCTTTATAACTATTTCAGTTAGTGAAACCTCACTCAAGAACTGACGAAATCTCGTCCCTGGCGAAACCTCGCCCTTGCTTTATAACTATTTCAGTTAGTGAAACCTCACTCAAGAATTGACGAAATCTCGTCCCTGGCGAAACCTCGCCCTTGCTTTATAACTATTTCAGTTAGTGAAAAACCTCACTCAACAACTGACGAAATCTCGTCCCTGGCGAAACCTCGCCCTCGCTTTATAACTATTTCAGTTAGTGAAACCTCACTCAACAACTGACGAAATCTCGTCCCTGGCGAAATCTCGTCCCTGGCGAAACCTCGCCCTCGCTTTATAACTATTTCAGTTAGTGAAACCTCACTCAACAACTGACGAAATCTCGTCCCTGGCGAAACCTCGCCCTCGCTTTATATCTGTTTCAGTTAGTGAAACTTCATTCCGCCAGTGACGAAAATCTCGTCCCTGGCGAAACCTCGCTATATATACTCTCACCCAATATGCGGTTGACGAAATGTCGTCCTGGCGAAAAAACCTCGCCCCCATTCTAAATATGTTAACGAGTGTACCATACATAATGATATACCTATAGACAAAACTCATTCATAATCAGAGCCTAAATATATCTATATTTGAATAGAACTAGCTCAAGTGTAGCGATAAAAACCCATCCCCAAACTATGACCTAGCTTGTAGTTGTATTTTAAACAAACAAATTAGCCAAGACCCAAAACAAGTGGATCGACGATCAATTTAGATATTCTATATTGTTATCGAACTCACACATTTAAAAATCCTCGCAATATATTGCGAGCTGATGAGTAACGTTCAGAACTGTATAGCGAACTCTCATCTCGATGTAGTCGATGTAGGCGGGCACGTTTATCACAATATAACACAGTTATAGTTCCTTAGGATATACACCATACACTTGTTCAGTCGGTCCACGCATCGTAATACTGGTCTAGGCCTGAACCGGGACATAAATGACTACGAACTATAGAACCACCCATAAAATGAACAAGTAAATAATTATATATATACCTCCAAGTCATTGCCTTGTATATTTTGATTCAATGGGTCATCTGCCACCGGTTCTGGCGGCGCTTCGACATTCATCTGTTCTGGAGGGGCTAGTACTTCCACTGGAAACTGTTCGTTGTCCTCGGCCATTTGCGAAAAATAAATTCGGGTGAGTCGTGCTAATTCATCGTTTGCCACAAGCTTCTCAACTGGAACTGAACAAGAATGGAGTTTCTGGGTGTTGTCCTTGTAATTTATAGCTCTGCTAATCACCCATGCGCATAATATATTCCAAACATCCCAAATAACTGTTGTTTTCGTCTTTAATTGTCTTCGCATATTATTATGAGTGTTAAGAATAGTGAATTGTCAAATATATCTACATTTAATGTGAATTTATAATTTGTAATACAATTGTAATACAGTATGTGTGAGATGCTGAAGTACACAATCATGTTAACATAAAAAGCATTATACCATTGATGGGAGCAGGAAAAAAGTATTTGTCTTACACATTAGGTCACAATGCATCATACTTTGTTATTTAGTCTGTCCAATGCCAGACTGTTTTACTGTCTTGGTTACTGTAGTGGGTTAAGATGCTCATGAGGCTAATAAAACTACTACTTAAAACTAAATTTAAACAGAAAACTATTTCATGTCTTAGTGATTGACTACGGCTGGAGTTAAAATAAAGTAAAAAGTCATGAAACTAATGATAGATAAGGCCCACTTCTGTAAGTGCTCTAAATAGTCGCCCAGATATGCAGTTTAGTTGTTGAGTGTAGTGCACAAGCTTTGCATGTAATTTGTTGGTATACAATTAGTTGTGGCATCAATAAATATTTTTTTATATAATTGGTTTTACTTACCAATTAAGTCCATCCCTACCAACTCTAAAGCACTGTTAACTTTTATAGGGATAAGTTCTGGTGTCTGAGTTTTTATTTTGCTAAATATTTGGCATCAATGACATGACATAATCCAAAACATTAAAATTACAGTCAATGATGGTAGTCAAATAAGGTATAAAGATTGATTGAAGGATGACGTGAGGATATAGTATTCTATTCGAAAAATATCAACTGGCATATTCTTGGATAATTTTTATATTATACCTCAACTTTAAATTGTCCAATCAAAAAAATAGCATTTGTACAACGTGACGCTGTAATTTTTTACAGTATTTCACCCAAATCCATGATTTTGCAATGCAGTGCAAGATAATATAGTATCCAACGGCAGATCTGCCGTGGGATACTATAGTATCTTGCGCATCACTTGTGGAAACCACACGTTTAGCATAGGTATGCAAAAATGGTGGGAGAGCAAGACTCGGACAAAAAAATAAACAGACTTCTTGAAAACAAAGATGCAAAAAACACAATAAAATCAACAAAGTTTGCAGTTTGTGCTTTCCACGGCAAGATTTAGAGAAAGCCGAGCAGAATATAGAAAGCCTCGATAAAAGCTTGAGGGCTGCACAATCAACATAAATTATTGTAGCTAAACGTTGTAGCCCGTATTACAGTTTGACTGAAGCGTTTTTAACATTGTTGTAAATTATCATTGTTTTAATAGAAAATGTTTTTGAAAATAATATTTTTTGAAAGTTTAAGCACTAATCTTTCATATACAATTGGTTTATAAAATAATATGAGGGTATTTCTAGTCATTTGAGGGGTTTTATAAAGTGCACCATCATATTTTACACTAGTAACCATGGAAACCGCATCTGTTTTTTCAAAATCATCCTATGAAATAGCTTTATATACTGGTTATTTTTTGGTTTTGTAAAAAGAGCGCATTCTTACAAAGAGGCCTGGTAAGTAGTTTTAATGAATTGCCTGGTTACCAAGTCAGAATTCAAATTGAAAGAGAAATCGAGAAAACAAATTTATCAGAGTTGTATTTGTGGTTAGAAATGTCTGATAAAAAAAAATTTGTTCGAGTAACAGGAAAGAAACGAAAGTTCGTGGAAACCGTTATGTCAAAGTAGAAAGATTAGGTAATTCTGAAGCTTCTGAAGAGGATAATGTAGCTGAGACAAGTATGTCAAATTTGACTTCTTTAGATGACGTGCCATCGTCGAGCGCTTCAGAATTTAGAGCATTACCTGCCTCAAAAAGGAAACTTGACTGTGATTCATCAAGTGAGGATAATGCTGACTGTGATGATGGATTTCGACTGATAGATATATCTATTTTGATGTCCATTTTCAACATCTTTTCCTGCCCTAAATGTAAGTCGGGTCAAATTATAATGAAGAAAGACATAACAGCAAAGATGGGACTTGTGTTACAGCTTTCCTTGGAATGTTCTGCTGAAAAGTGTTCATATTATATGAAATTCTACACGTCAAGTCGGGTGAATAACAAATCCAAAGCATTTGAAGCAAATACGAGAGCTGCATTGGGAATGAGAAACATTGGAGTTGGTCACCAAGGTCTTTGTGACGTTTTGTGGTGCAATGAACATGCTGGCACCTATGAATGCAAATTCATATAACGACCATGTGACTGCCATTCATGGAGCAGCTGAAGTTGTGGCCAAGGCAAGTATGGAAAATGCAGCTGAAGAAACAAAGCAGTTCTATGAACCCGAAGAAGATGATGTTTACGATATTGGCATTTCTGCAGACGGGACTTGGAGACGAAGAGGATATTCATCTTCCTATGGGGTCGTTACTGGAATATTGTTGATTACCGGCAAAGTGGTAGATGTTGAAGTAATGTCCAAAGAATGCAGGGAGTGTATTGGCTGGAGTAACAAGAAAGATTCAGAGGAATTTGAACATTGGTGGGAAGGTCATCAGCACAATTGCTATGCCAATTTCGAGGGCTCATCTGGTGCAATGGATTCTGCTGGCTGTGTGAGAATTTTTCAAAGATCTGTTGAACAATATTCCTTACGCTATGTGGAGTTTCTTGGCGATGGAGACAGTAAAGCCTACAATGAGCTTACAGACACTTCAGCTTATGGGGAGAAATCAGTGACTAAACTTGAATGTGTTGGCCATGTACAGAAGAGAATGGGGTTGAGACTTCGTTCCCTAAAGAAACGTTTGGGAAAGACTCGCCTAAGCGATGGCAAAAGTATTGGTGGCAGGGGTAGGCTAACTGACAAGGTTATTGATAATATACAAGTGTATTATGGTAAAGCAATCGGAAACAACACACACAGCATGAAAAACATGGAGAATGATATTTTGGCGATATGGCACCATACCAGATCTACTGATGAGAACCCAGACCATGAACTTTGCCCTGCAGGAGAAACTAGTTGGTGTGGGTATCAGAGAGATTTGGCCAAGAGTACTACAGATTACTCACACAGTCATCCTCTACCAGAAGCAGTCTCAGATTCCATATTGCCAGTATTCTCAGTTCTGAGTAAGAGTGAGCTACTGTCTTCCTGTCTACATGGTGGTACACAGAATCAAAACGAGGCCTTCAATGCTTTGATTTGGCAACGTGCAACCAAGGAGACACACTCAAGCCTGCCAACTGTTGAATTGGCAACTTTTCTAGCTGTTTGTATTTTCAACAATGGAGCTAAAGCAATCCAAGATGTATTGGAAAACCTGGGGATCAAAGCAGGCTATCACACCAAGAAGTGTCTCAAGAAACTGGACTATGACCTTCTCCGCCATTCCACTCGAAAGAGCTCCGAGCTGCAGAAAAAACAAAAGAAAAAAGATAAGACAGAGCAAGAAAGAAAGGTTATGTTGACAACCTAACTGAAAAGGAAGGTACCCAAAGTTTGCGACTGATTTTCTCAATTTGTCATTTTGAGGCCTTTTCCGAATTAGTTTTTGCGATTTCTGAAAAAGTATAAAAGATATTGACCTGCAATTTTCACTGAGTATTCAAGTGCTTATTAGTTGTGCAAGGTAGTAAAATATTTGAGTTTAGACTAACCAAACATAAGTTATAGACTTTTTGGTCAATTAAGTTAGGATGTTTTTCTTTACCTTTATTGAGGATGCTAAATTTTTATGAATGCATGGTCATATCTAGTTGATTTTACCACCTTGCATTGCCCAAGACTTTTTCCTCTCGAGACACCTGGATTTTATGAATTTTTCCCTAAAAATTCGATATAATATATCATTTATAGACCCTCTGCTCGGGGGATTCGGCGATATATTACCCTCAGTGATGATATTCCCCTCGGGTAATATATCCCCGAACCCCCCTCGCTCCAGGTCTATAAATGATAATCATTCCATTCCAATAATAATAACTGGAAACTTTTAATAGTGTTGCATTAACACCACTGTACCCTCCCATTGCATTAATGCAAAATTTCTCAATCTCTTCAATGGTAAGAACAACCCTTTTTCGGACTGTTTCCTTTCCGCCTGTGTAATACAGCTTATTTTATAGGAAATACAACAAAATCGACTATGAACTTGATAACTATATATAATAAAAACAACAATGAGAAAAATAGCAAAACAGTTGGGTCCGTCCAGTCTGGAAAGTTCATCTCATAACCAGCTGCTATATGTTCGGTTTGTTTGACAACAAGTTAATGCCCATAAGAGGGTCTTTCACACAGTGCATACTCGTAAGGGTAGGATTTTTTATATTTTTCACCAAGGTATAAAAAATGTGAGCTCTGGAGACTCTGGAGGTATATTACTATACTAAAGTTATTTCCAGTTTTTATAGTATAAGATTGTGGACATGGTTTCTGACCAAAATCTGGTAAGACAGGTTGTAAACAAACATATTTGAATGAAATAGGCAATTGTATGTAACTACGTGTTCGCCAATGTTTGCTTTTAACATACATCATTTATGTACTTACTTATCTCATCAAAAATGTAGCTCTTTGCTTGGCCATAAACAGTTTGCTGTTGATTTTTTGTTAAACCATTCGGATGCCTCCCATGGCGCAGATATTGCAAAATCCGCTCGCATTTCTCTTTGTATTGAGCCATACAAATATTTTCTTGTTTTCCGTTCAGGCTCACTTACAGCAGTAGTTGCTAAGTTTGATTCTTGCTGTGGTGGCATTCTAAATACTTTAAAATTATGTTTATTGGCACATGCACAAATTATGATATCAACTCTGAGTTATGGTATCACTAAACTATACCATAGATATTATGGTATCACTAATATCTCCATCTGTTCAATATTTACCTCGTTTAGACGTAGTGGTAAATCAGAATCAATTTCTAGCTGAGAGTTCTCTTCTAAGTGTTCCAACAAACTTCTTACAATGTGATGTATTACGCGAGTATTGTACTCCTTCCTGCGACTCAACGACTAAACTGTTTCCCTGCTTCCTGACCACTGTAAATGGAACAGGGTTAAATCGCGTCGAAAACTTGTTCTGTCGTTCTTGTTGCACTAGGACTTTATCACCTAGAAGAATATCCTTTCTCCTGTTATCAGCGTACATTATCTCGATCTCGTACTTCGAGCTCAACATGTACATCTCGAAGTTCTGGCAATCGTGTCCGTATTTTCCGCCCGAATAACAATTCTGCAGGACTTACACCAGTAGTTGGATGAGGTAAACTACGATAGGACGCCAGGTATACACTCAATTCCTTCTTCCAATCTTTCCTTTCAGCTTGGGCTATCTGGATTTTCTTCAACAACGACTGATTTTGACGTTATACCTCTCCATTTGCTTGAGGCCATCTTGCAGTAACTTTGCGGTGTCAAATTCCTTGATAATCCATGTACGCTTTAAATTCTGAGGAAATAAATTGAGGACCATTATCTGTCATCATACTTTCCGGTAAACCGTGTCTCGAGAATATTTCATCAAGTCTCTCAATGATCTTAGATGTGACAGTTGACTTCATTACATGAATTTCATTGTAGTCTATGACAACCAGAATTGATTCACCCGTTGGTAACGGTCCTAACAAGTCCACAGCCAAATCTCTCCATGGGCCACTGGGTAGGACGGTTGTTCTAATAGGTTCCACATGATCAGGGCGACTAACTAGTTGACATCCATAACAAGCTTTGCAAAATTTCTCCACATCTCTTTCCATTCCAGGCCACCAAACTTTACTGCGGAGCTTTTGTTTCGTTCCAACAATACCAAGATGACCTTCGTGAGCCAAACTGAAAACTCTGGGTCTTAATTTCTTTGGTATAACAATTCTTGTTCCTCTGAGTACCAATTGACCAACTACACATAACTCGTTACAGCACGGAATGTACTGTTTGTATATCATCTTGTCCCATGAAAACTTGTTAGTGGACTTTCGAACTTCTTCTAGCTCTTCGTCTTCTGCTGATGCCTCTTCAACTTCCCGAGTTGTAATAGCGTTAGGCATTGCTGATGTAGCTACAAACCGTACATACTCTTCAGCTTCTTCCTCGTAACGAATCTTGAGAGTGAATCTGCTATATTCTGCGAACCCAGTGCATACTTCACTTTAAACTTGTATGGTTGCATCCGTAGAACCCACCGTTCAATACGTGCACAAGGTTTGGACTTCGTCCGTAAATTACTTATAATGGCTTGTGGTCTGTGATTAATTCAAACGAAATTCCATAAACATACATATGAAACTTCTCACAAGCCCATACTAGAGCTAAAGCGTCCTTCTCAGTCTGAGAATATCTTCTTTCCATTTCAGTGAGACTTCGACTTGCATAACCTATAACTTGTTGACCATCTTTCTGTGTCTGGGTCAATACTGCTCCCAGCCCGACAGGACTTGTATCTGCTACTACTTGAGTCAGTACATCTTTATCAAAATAACCAAGTGTTGTGGCACTTGACAGTTTGTTCTTTAGCTCTTGAAATGCTTTCTTCTGCTCTGAGCCAAAGTTGAAAGATACTCCCTTCTTTGTTAGACGTCTTAGGGGTTCAGATGTGGTTGCCAAATCAGGAATGAATCGAGCAGAGTAGTTAACTAGTCCTAGAAAACTACATACTTCTGACGCCGTCGTTGGCTCTCTCGCTTCGACTACAGCTCTGACTTTCTCTTCTGTACAGCTAATACCATTTCTAGACAAGACCATCCCAACGAACGTAAGGCGATTCATATTGAATTGAGTGTTAATCCGCATTCCCAGTCTCTTAATAACACTTTCCAACCGTGCATCATGCTCCTCTTGATTCTTCCCATGCACTATTATATCATCGGAAATGTTCACCTCCAAGCCTGCAAGTGTCCTCTGGATCTCATGCTGGTACTGTTCTAATGCCGAATTAACTCCAAATAATAATCTCTTGTATCTATATAATCCGCGGTGAGTAACAAACGTTGTAATGTCCCTCGATTCAGGTGTCAACTCCAACTGGTGATATCCCCACTTTAAATCAAGCTTACTGAATACACAACTTCCATTCATTCCTTGAGTAATCTCGTCTATAGTGGGAATAGGGTGCCTTTCACGTATGATAGCCTCATTAGCTCTGCGCATGTCAACACAAAGTCTAATGTCCCCCTTTGGTTTTGGAACTATAACCACTGGATTGACCCAAGAAGTTGTACCTTCTACTGGTTCGATGATATCTAGACTGACAAGCTGGTTGATCTTCTCTTCTACCTTATCTCGTAGACTGAATGGGACCCTTCGAACTGGCTGAGCTATTGGCTTTACATCAGGATTGATTTGGAGTTGTACTGTTCGATCTTTTAATTTACCAACACCACCGAAGACTTTTGGATATTTATTTCTTAATAATTAACCGCCGTTCTGTGATCCTATATCAACACCGATCTTGAGAACTCCAAGATTTATAGCCGTATCTTTACCAAGAAGAGGTTCTCCTTTTCCAGAAATAACACAGAACTCTTCATCTGTGATGTGATTACCAACCGAGACTTTACACTTAAATGTACCAATTATATCCAAAGATGCTTGTGAAGCATATGTATAAAGTTTCCTTTCTGTATGTGATGACGTGCACACAATACGGTTCTTTTTCAGCCACTCCCATGTTTGTTTACCAACAATGTTAACACTTGCTCCAGAATCAATGATCATATTCAGTTGACATCCTCCAACAGTAACCCCAACTCTTTCCGGTTCGGTGCTTCCAACAATGAATGCATTTATGTAATGTGATTTATATCTTGTAAATTACAAACTGCCATTGTAACCTCCGCTTATTGTATATGCATTCTTTCTCCGAAGCTTCGTTTTCTGGGCATTTGCCAAGCATTAAAGATACCACAGTTTTGGGATAATTTGGCTAGGAGTAACAATCCTCCTAGCCGATTTATTTAAGTAAACAAAACAATATTTATTAATACATCTATGTTTGAAAATAGTAATGTTTTGGATAACTTGGCTAGGAGTAACAATCCTCCTAGCCTATTCATTTAAGTAAAACAAATCAATATTTATTAATACATATGTTTGAAAATACTAATGTTTCGTGCCAAGAAAAGGGTGGAGGTAAACATCGCCAAATCATCGAGACGAAGCCGAGATGAACCCCACTCCAAGGAGAATGAATGCATGTACTATTAGTTTATAATGATAAGACTGACGAGTAGTGCCGACGGCTGCCCTTGCTAGCCGTTGCGAAATAGTGTCGAAAGTCCTACCACACGTGCTACAAAGGCAATGCGCAATTTATATTAGTATAATGTGTAAACGCAGCCGCCCTTGCAGGCTGCAACAAGTAATAAGTGCATGTACTGGAATCGATAAAATATAATTAATAATGAAATGACACTGAACATATATAAGGTCAGTGAGAAGGATATAGTATTGCCGTGCCAGCCAGAGTATAGTAATTGGATTGCCGCGTTTGTCCTTACTAAACAGGCAAATACAATTATACGAGTCGAGGGTCAAATGACAAGAAATCTAGATGGTTGCCCAACACACAAAAACTTAAAGAATCTACATCACCGCCCTTGCAAGTAACATAGTTTTCTGGCTTTAACAAGAGAAATTGTGTCTTGTGCAAAAATCCCGAGGAAAATAGCGTGATCGCCCATGCTAATTACGCTCAAATGAAAAGGTTATAAAGTGTTAGATGACCCAGACAAACAAAACTCTGAGGATAAACCCCCCCATGTGATTTATCCCCAGAAGACATAATCGTACCCAGCTTAAGTTGACAAAGTCGAAATGCGCAAATATTTCAGAAATGCGTTTGATTTCCAACGACCTAACGCCCGAATTTGCGCATCAGAATACCCGTTCTCAGCGGCATAGGATGCGGCCCCAATCCTAAATGAATGTGATTTATATTTTGAAGTATCCAGACCACAATGACGAAAAGCCCTCTTAAGTTGATTAGCAAACTCGTCACGCGATACTGGATTACCAAGGTGGGAAATAAAAATAGCACCAGGCTGACTCCCACGCAAAACCAGATAATCATTCAATAACTGCACTGGACAACTTGTTGTTTGTTGATAAAGTTCTAAACTAAAAGGCTGCTTGTTGTAATTATGTTGATATGGAATTGCGTCAACAGTGCCCATGCCCGTTTATATGTTGGTACAGAAGACGGTTGGAGACTGGATTGAGCCAAATTAGAAACTATATTTGCCAATTTTCCGGCAGCAGGTGAGAGGGAATGGGCGTTGGAGAACGATGCGTGTGCGCCGGCGCCAATTGTAGAAATATTTGGATCTGAAATCGAGACAAACTGTCAGCTAATACATTATGGCTACCGGCTATGTGTTTAGCTTTGAATAAAATATTGTTTTGCAGACAAACTAACACCATTGTGCGAACAAAGGTCATAAGTTCAGAATCTCTCGATGTCTGCTTGTTGATAACAGAAACCAGAGCTTCGTTATCCGTAAAAAAGAGGATACATTGGTCGCGCATTCTATGACCCCATACACATAAGCTGAGTACAATCGGATAAAATTCCAGCACGGCAATATTATATTTCAACCAATTTTCCGGCCATTTTCCATAGCACCATTCCTGTCCGAATAAGGCCCCAAAACCAATGGCACCAGATGCGTCCGTATATAAATTAAGTTTATGGTTGTTACTCCAGTGATCATCTAAGAATAACGATTTTCCGTTGAAAGAAGACAGAAAAATCTGCCAAATGAGAAGATCGCTTTTAACATTGCGATTTAGCCGAATGAAAAAATGCGGGTGTGAAATTCCGCGTGTTAAATCGATCAACCGTCTTAAAAAGGCGCGACCTGGAGTAACAACCGAGCATGCAAAATTTAGCAAGCCAATTAAAGACTGAAGTTCTTTTAGAGTAACCTTTTTACGCGTTAAAAAATTGGCAATGAATTGAACACACTTATCAATTTTTTCCTTGGGCAAGCGAGCTTCCCATTTAAGAGAGGCCAATTCAATGCCAGCGAACGTGAGCGTAGTCGATGGGCCAAAGGTTTTGTCAGGTGCGATGGGAATGCCCAGAAAATCGCAAAGAACAATAAATAGATCTAAATGGGCTTTACATATAAATTGAGTAGATGAGATAATAAGAAAATCATCAAGTAAATGAAGAAGTTTGTCGATAAGTAACTTTTCCCGAGCAATCCATTCGACCGCCGTACTAAAGGCTTCAAAAGTGCGACATGAGCTCGAGCAGCCCATGGGCATAGCACGGTCATAATAATAAAATTGTCGCCATTTTATGCCCAAAAGGTGGTAATCTGCCGGGTTGATAGGTATAATTCGAAAAGCATGTTTGATGTCAGTTTTTGCCAGAAAACAACCCGAACCAGCTTGTTTAATAAGTCGAATGGCATCGTCAACAGTGGCATATCGAACAGATGTGTCAATGTCCGGTATGCCATCATTGACTGATGTACCTTTGGGAAAAGACAAATGAATCATGCGAAAATCGCCTGGTTGTTTTTTAGGAACCAGGCCCAATGGCGACACACGAAATTTGGAAGTGGTGGCGAACGAAAAGGTCCAGCAAGCCGACCTGCCTCCAATTCCTGACGCAATTTTGAATCAACTGCATCAGGATTGTCCAAAGCCGACCGCAAATTGCGGGCTTCAAATGAATTTTCAGCCCCTTGAAAGTGAATACGAAAAGCCAACTTTGACGTCTTTATATCAGCACAGTTGTGGTATACATGCTGCATTTGTTTGCTGTACCTGTCCTTTATATAGTGCTCGCACCACACCTCTCACCCACGTTGCCGCGTTGCGTGCCAATTTGCGTGCTCTATTTTAGATATGGCGGCGCCAAGCTTATCGAATTAGGAAATTTACCTAAGCTTCTTAGCACCTTCTTACCAGTTCTAATTTCCTGGTTATTAAACTATTAGATAAAGTAGATTTCGTTCTGATAAACCACATTACATAAATTCCTTATTTTCTTCGCAAATATTCTGTTATATTGGGTTTTCTTCCTGGCTCTGGGTTGACCATGTTAGCAGTATTCCTATGTTGATGATGTCGCTGATGTTGATGGTTGCCACTTTCTCTTGTTTAGATCTTGTCTTGCATTGGCTTTCCAAATGATCTTTTAATCCACACTTTCGACAAACTTTTCCTCTTGCGGGACAATTTGAATCTTTTGCAAAATGTCCAGGTTTACCACATCTATATAAATGTCAATGACTTTTTAAATTGATATAGAACTTTTAGTTTTTAAATTTTTATAGTACGTATTAAATTGAACTTCTATTATAGAATTCTTAGATTTTATAAATTGTTGTAAAATAATATTTAGACGATCATATGTATTTTTATATAATATCAGAGCTCCTGTTGATAGCAGTGACATTTTTGTCGCTGATAGGGCTACTCTGTATAAATAAAGGTGTCTATCTATCTATCTATAGCAGGTCTTATCATGACTAACTTGCGGTTTCTTGTTACGCCAGTTGCCTTTCCTTTCTTTCATATAATTGACAACTTCAGTACCATCTTGTTTCGCCGTTGAAGACATGGTAGCCATCTGCGAGTTTACTTTTTCACAATTTTCAGCAATTTCAAGTGTTCTGGCAAGGGAGAGTCCTTGGCCTTCCTCTAAAAGCTTTCTCTTAATATACAAACTTGTACATTTACACAGAATTTCATCACGTATTTCGTTGTCTGTTTCTTCTCCATAATTGCAATCTCTTGCAGATCATCGCAATCTAGTTACGAACTGTTTCTTCCGGTGCTTGAGATAATTTCCTAAAACAATGTCTTGCATAAGTTGTGTCCACTTTCGGAATGAAATATAAATTCAACGCATCAACTGCTTTCGTATAATCTTTAACTTCGCCTGTATTTGGTAACGCTGAAAATATATCTTGAACATCTGACCCCGCTAGATGCAGCAATAAAGCCTGTCTTCTTTGTTTAACTGTCGCATTATCTGCAGTAACAATCAAGCCTTTGCCATCAGCAAATAATTCAAAACCAGATAACCACCGTTTCCATCTCAAACCTATACTTTCGGGGTTTCCAAAACAATCAAAAGTTTTTATACGATTACTATCGTTTTCTTCCATTTATTGCCTATTCTTTTTGTTATGAGTTATTTTGATCCTCGTCGCCAATGTTGTATACTCTGATGCATTGAAATGGAACTCCGATGGAGACGGATTAAATATATACTTTCATAAGTTTGGCAACCGCCATTTTAATTGTTCAAAATAATAATAGCCATAAGCTAAATTGGATACCACCAGAAGTATCTAAATTGGATACACTACAAATGTAGCTCTTTGCTTGGCCATAAACAGTTTGCTGTTGATTTTTTGTTAAACCATTCGGATGCCTCCCATGGCACAGATATTGCAAAATCTGCTCGCATTTCTCTTTGTATTGAGCCATACAATCTTTTCTCGTTTTCCGTTCAGGCTCACTTACAGCAGTAGTTGCTAAATTTGATTCTTGCTGTGGTGGCATTCTAAAGACTTTAAAATTATGTTTATTGGCATATGCACAAATTATGATATCAACTCTGAGACCGGGGGAGTGTTGAGACTGTTACACTGGGTTTTTAATGGTTTTCAAGTCGTAGATTCTTATGTCATAATCCTGGCTATTTAAGTCTGGTAGCATCTGCAAACACATCTTGCCAACATATTTGAGATGTCTGTTTAAAGGGAGATGAACTTTTCTAAATCTCACACTTACTCTCCAATTGGATCAACTACACAGCTACAAACAAATCAACAAACTTGCTGTTCCTCGCCACAGCCTTCCAGATAATTTGTTAATGCTGGACGTATAAAAAGCATGCATTCCCAATATAACAACATATCTCTGGTTTGCAAACACTCCTGTCACATTTAAGATTTTTCTACTTTTCCTGCTGCATTGTCAATTAATATCTGCACATGGGGGAAATTGTGAGGTTGTTATCACCAAGAAATGCTTTCGAACTTGAAACAGCAATCAATTGAAGGAGACAAGAAAAGCCTAATTAATAAAGATGTTAACTTCTCGAACAGGCTGGCAGCGATATTAGAGTATGCTTCCAATCTGGTTTGTTTTTTGCCCACAATTTCCCTGTTATGCAGATACAGACTAACAATGCATTTGAAAATGCGAAATGGATTTCCGAAAACCAAAGGTAAGCCCTATTGTTGACATATTCGCATAATCACTATATATATACAACTTGTTTTTCGAAAGGGTTAACAAGGAACATGCTGACGTAGTAGTTGTATCCATTGGCTGTATGGTTGACCCAATTGCAGAATAAGTGTGAGGTTTAGAAAAGTTCATATGCTCTGAACAGACATCAACATCTCCATACGCTCAACAAGCGCTGTTAGGAGAGAAATTAAAGAACGATAAATAAATCAACAGCCTAGGCCTGATGCCACCATGCTATTAAAGCTTCACATATCGAGAAACATCATATGGACGTTGGGGGATTAATAGCTGTGACGTTTCTGTGTATAATGTTGAAAAATCGATAGTTTTTCGAAGGTCTTTGTCATTTCGAAATCACTGCCATTGCCCATTAGGCCACTCCAAATTAGACTTTAGTTTCCCGTCCGGACCTTTTTGGGAATTACACGCGGGCGGGCGGTCCATTTCCATTATCCATTATCAGTTTTTGAAGGAATTTTGTATAACCCATTTTTTCATATTCATAATTTTAATATAAACATGCTTTAATAACTTCGGCCACCTTTCCACGTAATGTTTTACAGTTTTATATTCAAAAATGGAAGCAGGGCTGGATTATAAAATAAACAGTCAGATATATATAGACGTTTAAAAACGAAACATGTAACAGATTTTGCGTACAAACGCTTTGTATGTAAAAGAACATTTTACAACTCTCACAACTGTAACTACAGTATGTTAATTGCCAGGCAAATCAATTGATGTCGAATCGGTTGCTTAATTTAAATATATTATTTACAGACGTCAAACTAGAATGCCAAACACATATTGTGCGAGTTTCTTTCCGTGTATCATATGTATTAATACTAAAACTTAACTCAATAAATATCTAGAAATAGGAACTATGCCTATGGCTAGTCTATAGTTAATTAACTGAGTAATTTATTACATCATAGAAAATTCATTTATTCTTCTTCTTCTTGGCATTTGGAATCTTGGGCTTGAGAGCAACCGTCACACTGAGGATAAAATTCCTCCAAGTCACTCCACGGAGCAACATCATCACCCGAACAGTGGACACAGATGTCTTCAAACTTAGCTGAGTAATACAGCTTCTCGACTGGCTGTTCGCAACCCATCCGCGTACGAAAACAGTATCTTTAAGATGCTCCGGAATGTCAGCATCTTGCAACTGTGCCCCACAAGAAAAAGACATGCCATCTAATGCACGCTGGATATTTGTCTTTTCCACTTGCTTTAACTTTCGTTTCGAATAGACCAGCCTCCACATTGAGCATTCTTCACACAGTAGCATCATCTGCGTATTCTTAACATGCTGGACACTAGGGTAAAACGGTAAGGCCTTCTCTTTTGAATTGGCTTTCGATGGACGATGGTCTTCCATGGTTGTTGTCCCGAAGACATCACCAAATGGCTTATAGTGACCATCATTACCTGGAACAGGGTCAGGTAAATGCCGTAGCTTCGCAAATTCAGCTCCCGGGAGTCTAGGAGGGGGGCATGTAGAACACTCTGGATTTCCACATTTAAGGATGTCAAAGAAGTAGTGCCTCTCTCTGCAGCAGTGTAAAAGGAATTCTTTTACACCTTGGGTGACGTTTGTCGTATTCACTTTCTCGTCATGACCTAAATGGAATTCTTCGTCAAGGGCAGATAACGACGTCCAAAATTCATCGAGCTCATCCTCAGTTGCAGCGGTAAACACCTCGAACTTCTTTTCCTTCAACTCCAGACGACGAACAACATCACTGAGCAAAACCTTTACAGGAGTCAAGGCATCCAAACACGCATCTCTAAACTGTGGTTTTCCTTGGGCGAGTTTGCGAAGTGCTTTGAGGCTGTTACATTTTTTTGCTAGCGCCTCCATTTCGTCAGGCATTTTCGCCTGGCCAAAGCCAGTGCTTGTAAGCCTAAGTTGATAATAGACATTATTCGCTCAACTGGATTTCGATAGGAATGATGAGGTGCAGTTCTTGCAGCGCAGAGGTAATCTAAATCCAGCTTCAAATAAAGTGCAATTAGCGCCAATTTGACAGAGAGGTAATGCGTCAACCGATGATCTGGACCTCCATCGGAATAGATGAAAAGGATTGGGTGGTTGGGAACTTTCTGCTTAATGATGGTAGCCATCTCTGTAGAGTGACGGGCTGGCGATGAAGGTTCAAATGCTCCTTCTTTCAACATTACCATAACTTGGCCATCATACCACGAACCACTGAATTCTTCTGGTATTTCTGTTTGAAGAACTACGGATGGGATAATACTGAACTTTGTGAAATCATGATCTGCTGCAAGTAACTGGGATCCAACACCAACAATAATTTGACGTCCACGTTCAGCGGAAGCGACAGGCACGTCAGGCTCACCAACTTTGACTTTGTGCTTGTCATCTATGCTAAGAAATACTGAGTATTCTCTCATCAAAACAGCATACTCTCTCTCATAGCGATAGATACATGCAGCATAATGAGAGTCTGGATGTTGCTTTCTCCACTGTCGTTGCTGTACTCGATGTCTGACTTTCAAGCGCCCAGTATAACGAAGTGCTGTGCGCGTTGATGCATTGATAGGTGCAAACTGGAGGCGTATCCATTCATCACAAGGTATAGCAGTACCATCTGGGCATCTTGCAGAAACTTGTTCACGCAAGTCCCGAACAGATATGGCCTTTGCTACATGTAAAACAGTTGAATGTCTTCGATCATCAACAGCGGTGCCAATGTCTTCCTCTAGATATTCTTTGGCATTCTCCCAAAAATGTCGAACTTAGTTTGCTTTCCATCGAAATGGTCACGCAGGTCATACACTAAAGAAGGCTCTTCTAGCTCAAACAATGTTGCAATTCTTCCGTCTATTTCAGATTCGCTGAGGTTTGCTGAAGCAGAACAATCGTTCACCAACTCTTTATACAAAACTCTCAACACGGACTTTTTTGTTGTTGACATCACTAATCCAAACTTAGCATACATAGTTCTCCTCATGGCTCGAGTGTGGTATTGGGGAATGCTCTTCTTCAGTTCTTCAATGAGTGGTTGGGTTGCCTGCAACGCATTGTCTATATTTGTTGCCGTGGAATGCCATAACCAATTTAAATTTCCGACATTTCCTCCTGGTGCATACGATACATGGACTAGGGGCACCTGCAGACCTTGTTTTAGGTCCATCAACCATTCGTACCTCCTGCGTCGATCAGTGGGTAACAATAAATCAAGTTCTATCGGTTGGTTGGAGCCAGCTGTTTCTATAGCTTGATAGATTGGATCCAGATAAGGTGGTGGGGGTGATGAACAAACACCAGTAAATCGTACCGATAGATTTTGCCCGATGTCGCAAATTAGCTGATTCGATTCATGAGCATTTTGCATCTTAATTCTTTTGGTCAGTAGTTGATCAGCATAGCTGGCCAATGAACGTGCCAACTGTTCCACTGATGGTTTCAGGCTTGTCCATTCTGACCGGTTCCAGAATGAATGCTGAAGAATTGCAAACAGGCTCTGGGAGTGCGCTAGAAGGACCTCTCTTGACAGTGAATTGACTTGTCGTTTACGATGTTTGTGATTTTGTGGTTGATTATAGCCTTTAAAATTGTTAAAAACCTCTGGGATGTGACAGCTTCGCTCATGCAGTGTTGAGTGGGAACCATCAATGTACCACAACACATCTCTCAATACCTGAAGGGTTTTAGATGCAGTTCCTCCATGTACTTCATCTGCCTTCCACACAAATCCTTTCGATTCAAACAGTGAACGTAGGTCATTGGTGAGTTGATCCAGTTTGTTTTTAATGACCAAGGGTTGAGGAAGATTTACAGTGTTACGTGCTGATTGAGCTAGCATCAGTATTTCAAATGCATTCACTACTGGCTGAGATTCTGCGACCAAGCAACATTTTACATAGTACTTAATGTAGTGCCCAAACAGAGATATAACATCACATGTTGTTAAAGTGTTATCACCGAGGTTATCCAGAGATTCCTTGGAACTCCTATTCGTACTTGCTCAATTTCACAGTGTTCCTTGTCAGTTGTCAGTCTTTGTTTAACAATCTGAAATATTAAGTCAACCAATCCAATGGTTAACTAATTACAATCTGGAGCTACAGACCTTAAAACTATTGAAGTAGAAATTGCTCTTATATTTGCCTCTGACCTGGAAAGCTGTAAACAACCTATTTTTAATCATATTAGTGTCTCAGGTAATGTACTTTATGTTGAACACATTGATTGAAGATACAGCTTTTTTTGCATTAGTCTTTAATTAATATGCAGGTTTGTGTCACATTGTTGTTTTTACCACCAAGCCTCACTTTGGCACCAAGAGAACATGTAGCATCAAATCGAGGCTTTAATAGTGGCGAGAACAATAGCATGACATATTAAGCCCACATAAACTCCATCATCGTTCCCAGGGCTTTTCGGCTACCTGCGTTTAATACCAAAAATCCCGGTGTTTGTTTTATATCGATACTCGCATTCCACTGGCCCGCCATTCTTGATCGAGTGACAAATCAATCTCTCTTCCAGTTCAGCTTGTCCCAGGGCTTATGGCAACGCAGGCAGTCGAGAAGCTCTGGGAACAAGGATGCATAAATCTCATTTACAAAAACTGAAAATCTATGATCCAATAATAAATATATAAACACTTTTATAATATAAAAATATTTTTTAAATACTAATATTGACAGTTTATATTTATATTCTATTGAACATACAAATTGTACTGTGAACCAGCTTGCTTTCACCTATGCCATGCAAATTCATGGCCATGCAAAGTTGAAAACCCAATGCTTGCATCATCTCAATTTTAGGCTTGATTCGACGTGAGTATTAAATAAATAATTTATCATTTAACGTAGCAACCAAATGAATATCCTTTACTAAAAATTCAAATATTCATGATCAAATGATGTCGTCAGAATATAAATAATTCATAAACTATTGACACTTACAGTTTTGTAGAAATCAGTGATGCTGCACCTATCATCTTCAATGTTTAGAATTGTCCAAGGAAGAAGGGTCTTGGAACAACTGCATGAACCATACACTGACACATTTACTATAAACATAATGTAGTAAATGCATACGTAAAATATCTGCCGTTGCATCGAAAAAACCGGAGACATTGCATGTTTAGCAACGAGATTTCCCGCGGAAACTGATACGCGCCCTCACACAATTCCTCGAGCTCAGCGGTTTCCGTAAAAGCAAACAAAATACTACATTATTTTTGTATAAAAATACAAGTCATACTTTGAAGTTCGTGTATATTTATATTAATATAAATATAAAATTTTAACGATTTTATTTTGATTTTAACGATAAACTTTACTTTTCTAAACAGTAGATATTCAAAAATTGTGGATTTTTGTGATCCTTTGTATAAAAGGTCAAATAATGGAAACAAGATAGCAATAATGGACAAATCATGCGGCTAGTTTCAGCAGACGCGGGCGGTGGACGGGAAACTAAAGTCTAATTTGGAGTGGCCTTAGCAAAGTATTAAAAATATGACAACTCGATACAAATGCTATTGCCAATCAATTTCAGTTCTATACATTATATGTTTGTATACATTTTCAAAATTGTTTAAAGTTTGATAGGGGGAGAAGCACAACTTTTTCAATAGAACATTCCGAAAATGACATAATTATCTACAAAAGTCAAAACCACAAACAATTTTACAGTCAAAATACTAAAACCTTTCTGTTTTGTAGTTTGTTGTCATTTATACTGTGTTTTGCTCGGTACTTAATTGTTCATACTGGAGTGATTATAACTCATATTGCAACTTGTAGGCTTAATGAGTTATACTTGCAGTTATTTCTCAAGATGTTAGGGTTTTACAGCAGTTTTGCAGTGTTTATGTATACAGTAAAGGTCAATAAAATGTAGAGAACTATGCACGACGTATCTAAGGAGGGGGTGGGGGTCTTCAGAGAAACGTCCATATGATATCACATAAAAAGATCTAGCTATATTGCCTACATTCTCAGAGTCTTTAAGTCTTACAATTGGTTGTGATGAAGTTTTGTGCTAATTTACTGGCAATTATGCTACTTTGTTCCAAATATTATACCTTAAAGCAAACCTAAATGTACGAAATAAGAGACATTAGGCCAGCAATATTTCCATAACATCAAAATTCAAGCACCCAAATTGACTAAAATAACTAACTTCCATAACACCCCTCATTGTGTGATGATACCCGCATATTTGGCAGAAACGAGGCAAAATGCATGAAAACGAGGCCTAATGTCCTCTTAATCTAAAAATAACATCGATTTTTGGAATCAGTGCACCAAACTTGACCAAAATTGACAACTTCATCACCTCCTATGATGTAGATTATGACATCACCTCCTATGACGTCGACATATAACTTCGATTTTTGAAATCAGCAAATTGACATTGACCAAAATCACTTACTTTCGGTAACATTATTTGTCGGATGACATCATACCCTTATATAATATATATATACACCAAAACGAGGTTAAATGCATGAAAACAAGACAGAAGGCTCCACAAATGCTCTGTATAACATCGATTTTTGTAATCAGTGCATCAAACGTGACCAGAATCGCTACTTTTCATAAATTCCCTCATTGGGTGACCATACCCCCCCTCTCATGGACTAACAGGATAGCTATTAATTTTGCAACTTTGCAACCACATTTTTGCCCTGTGTTTGCTAGAAGGCACATGCTTTTTTTGTAGAAGCCAAACTAATCTTACCATATGTTCCCTATTGCCAGAAAATTGTGAATACCCATACTTTTTTGGAAAGTGTTGCTTTTAGGACAAATAAAATTGTATGGCAATACATGTAGATAGTGTAATATATTCATAATATAATCATAATATAATCTGTATATAGTATGTATGTATGTAAAGTCTTTATTATCAGAAGAGAATAGTTACATCAGATGTGTAACTTTACAGATAATGTACACACTTTATATAAACATATATATACTGTAGATAAAAGTTCTAATATGGTTCTATAACAGTTCTATGTAAACTGGAAAAGGCATCTATTTACAAAAGATCTTATATCTCTGTCCGAATTTTTGGCAGGATAAAGTTATGTCCTCGCTTTCTGAGTGTTCTTGTCCTCTTAGGGGGTAATAGTTTATTTATTTATTTTATTTATTAAAACTTCTGCCAACATAAGAAACTTAATTATGACAAGGGTTTGGAATCACAGATTTCTCCAATTACGATTAAGATAATACAGAATGTGAATAATACAGAATAAAGTTTTCAGGAATGTCTTTCCAGATGTCAATAAATGCAAACGAAGTCATTTGTTTACCATAGTTTGTTCTGACACGTTTTTTATGTAAGTGTTGTTTAGATGAGTATCTGGTGTTATAGTTGTGTACGTCACTAATATATTGAAATAAACTATCAAATATCGGAGGCAATTTCCCTTTACGCCAAAGGTGAATAGCCTGCTCGCAAACTGAATTAAGGGGGGGAAATTCAGTCTGCTGCACTGCAGGCTATATTGTGTACGGCGACGTATCACTTACACAGATTTAAGTAACTGTATGTGATTGGCTCAGACATATTAGCGATATATCAAACGTTTTGATTGGTTTATTTGCTAAATATTTGCAACATTTAATAATTATGCATTGTCTGTTTTGAAAACATGGCGTCGATGAGGCACACTCACAAAATTGCTGATCATCGTTGGGAAACTGCTTTGCGGATTGTATGCTCTACATTTAAATTAAAGGAATTATATCCCGAGCAAATAGAGGCATTACAGGCATACCTTTCGGGCCAACATGTGTATGCATACTTGCCTACTTCGTTTCGAAAGTCCTTGATCTTTCAAGCAGTTCCATTGATTGCTGATATCATAAAACCTCGAGCCAATGGCACAAGCATTTTGGTTGTGATTTCACCTTTAAAATCGCTCATGGAAGAACAGGTTGCTTTCTTGAACAATCTGAGTGCTGCAAAATGTAAATGCGGACGTGCAGATTGCTCATGGAAGAACAGGTTGCTTTCTTGAACAATCTGAGAATACCTGCCGTTTGTATTACGGACGAATCCAAAGACAAGGTGATAGAAGCTGTGATGCAAGGAAGATATTCCCATGTATATGCCTCTCCAGAGTGTCTTCTTTCGACCAGCAAATGGAGAGCAATATTTTCTTCAAAACTGTTCGTAGAAAATCTTGTTGGAGTGGCTGTAGATGAAGCACACTGTATTCCCCAATGGTAAGTATTAATGTTATTATCAAAGTTGATAGTTTGCTGCTTCTTAAATTATTCTTTCCTAATAATATCACCTAACTTCAATCAGTTTGAAATGGTTGTCTTATAAAAGATACTTTTTCCATTGTCTTATCCGATGAAATGAGCACTTCACATTATACACTTTGGTGAACCATAAGTTGGGTGCACCAGAGTGCATGCATAGCCTGTCAGTTTGCGAGCAGCAAGTGTATGCATAGCTTTTTTATTGGTTAAAATTGTATTATTCATGTTTATCATTTTAGGGGTTCCTCGAGTGTTGGGGGTCTTGGGAAACGAAGCATACCATTTCGACAGTGGTATGCCAATCTAGGCGAGTTAAGATCATTGGTGCCATCACATGTAAAGTTTCTGGTCATAACGGCAAGAGCAACAAAGTCTACAAGGGAATATATATTTAGTTCCTTACAACTCCCATTGAAGGGCACCTTCACTGTGCAAAGGAGTCCTGACCGTGAGAACTTACGTTACAGTGTTCAGTATGTCAACATTAATATGCCTCTTGAGATGGTCTTTTCAGGGCTTATCGATGAGCTTTACTGGAAGGGAGTTAAAGCAGATCTCACCCTGATATATTGTCGAACCCGTAAACAATGTGGACTACTATTCCGAATGTTTCAATTAAATTTGAAAGGAAAATTTTATCATGACAGCTCAAATCCTGAGAACAGATTAGTTGAAATGTACCATGCAGGCACCCCAAATCTTGTCAAGGAACACATCGTTACTCAGTTTGGAGACGAAGATGGCCACATCCGTGTCTTCATTTCTACAATTGCTTTTGGCATGGGTGTGAATTGCAAATGTGTTCACCAAGTCATTCATTTCGGTCCCTCAAGCACCCTATAGTCTTATGTACAAGAAAGTGGAAGAGCTGGTTGGGATGGACAGCCTAGCGACTGCATTATACTGTACAATGGATTGTTGTCCAGTTACTGCTCAGCAAAAATGACAAAGTTTTTGTCGAATGAAAACTCTACATGTCTTCGCCAATTGATAATGGAAGAGTTTGGCTATAGTCATAGCAGTGATGGCACTTTACATCTGTGTTGTGACATTTGTGCTGCAAAATGTAAATGCGGACATGCAGATTGTAGTACAATACCTCTTGTTGCCATTCATGAAACCACTGAGTCCTCAAGCCATTCAGAAGAGTCGTCTGCAACAAGAGCAGTAAGTTCGACTGCCAAGGGACAATTGAGAGAACTTCTTATTAGATTTAAGAAGGAATTGATAGAAAGGGAGATATCAGGCATGACATCCGCTATTGGTGTACCAAATGTGTTTCTGGAATTTGGTTGGCTTCAGATCATCCAAATTTTACAAACATGCCATAAACTTTTTACGGTAAAAGATGTTTTACAAAACGTTGAAATTTATTCCTCTTAAAAGGGGGCTTATTAGAGAGGGGGGACTAAATAGAGAGAATACGGTTTGCAGGCTAACTTGAAAGTACTGGTTGGTTGCTGAAATTTCCTTGACAATTAAAATCCTCTGGCATTAGACAGAGTAAAATACTGTAACAAAGTAGGGCACACTGGACTGGTGTGTATTGCAACTCAATGTGTTAGCAAGAGAAATTGACATGGGCAGATAGTCTTGTTAACGCATTAAGGCCGAACACTCTCCTCATGAGAGTTAACTGGTAAATGGTTACAGTATGTCAACTTATGGCTTTGTGACTCAAATGGTTTGCTGAAACCCTATTAATGGTTGCATTAACAGAGACATAGTGATTGTCAATGTTTTGGTGGTCCTCAGTCATGTAATGTACATTCTGTCTATAATCCACATTGTCAATCGTAAGTTTAAATCCAACAGAGGGTTTCACTGATTCAGTTGTACTATTCGAAGTGCTGGCATCCTTCTTGTTTGCTAACCATTCAGCATCCTTACTGACCATCTCTTTGATAACTGCATCATGGCCAGCACCATATTCTTCCAGTTTTTTATACAGATGGTTGGGCGATGTTACCAATCTCAACTTTGACAACCGTAACATTACAGGCTGCAAATAATGTAAAAATAAGAACTAATTAATCTGTGAATGTACAAATAACTCAGCTAACCTATAAATGCACAATAGTCTCCCATTATAGGTCTCCTGGAATTAGACAGAATAAAATATATAGCAGGGTACACTGGGTGCATTCAAACTTTTTTGTTGAGGGAAATTAGTAAAACACTTTCCCCTTACTGTAAAGGTGATGTAAAATCCGTTTGACATTCCAAACATCGGGACCCAACTGTTGGAATTTTAATTTAATTATTTGACCATATTAAATAGACATAATGTAATGTAAACAATGAGACTGTTAGGAGCAGAACTTATGCGCAGAACGGACTTGTCATAACACAAAATTGTCTAACATTTAAATCAGAACAAAATTTGCTTAATTTAATTTGCATTGTAAGCACTATATACTACTTTTAAATACCTTAATCATAACTTAACACATGAAGGCAAACTGTGTCCTGGTGAGACCTACTTTGTAATTTTTATCCAATGGCATATAGGGAGGCTCTAATTATAAGTGTGGTAATAAACTTACCGCCCAGTTAGAATGGTATAAAAATATTCCTAACATCAACTGAATAGCATTCATGTATGGCGACCGGTTTCTTAAGAGTATGGATGAAGCCATGCCAACAGCTGGAATCCATGCATTTTCTTCTCTTTTGGTCCTAGTCGAACCAGCAGCCACCAACACAGAGAAAAACAATGGTGCTCTCTCTTCCAATTCTTTCCTCTGGTTATCAAAAGAAAAGTTCAGCATTTGCTACTTCAAGGGCGACCGCAGACAACTTGGGTTTTTCTTGGAACACAAGCCACCACATTCCTTGCCAATGTCTTTCAGAACATTGAAGACAAGATGCTTTTTAAGACTTTGATTGTTCCACGCTGCATTGGCAATTTGCTTGTATGTCCCCCTAACAAGCATTTTCCCCAATGGCTCTAAATCAGGTTTAAGTTGCCTCTACCTGCTCTGACTTGGCCATGTTATCCTCGCGTTATCTCCTGTCATTTCTCTGGTCTTCACCGGGGTTGAATGTGAAATTGGAGTTGGTATTTCTGACAATTCTGGTAGCGCGCTGACAACTACACCTGCAGTGGTAACCGAGGTGGTAGCTTTTGTCTGGGATGTACTCTGCGAATTTGGCGCTTTAGTACATGGTTGTTTGCTGCTCGTTCCTTCTTCTTCAAAAAGCTGTCGCCTTTTAAGTCGTCCTTTTTCGTAAGTCTCTTTAACTCTTTCTGGTCGGTCACATTTTAATTATGTTGTCGCAAGTTGTCGCAAGAGCACTTTGAGTACGATCTCCTTTGCAAAATATTTACCCCCTGGCAATGAAATTAACACCATTGGAATCCTTACAAAATAAGCTTTTTAACAGTGGGCTATTTTGCCGACTAAACATTACAGAATCAAAAATACTAAAGGTTTAATCCCAAACATACCTCCAGTCATACTTCAGTTCAACTCAAACAATCTTTAATATCTTTTCATGTTTATTATATCGACAGACTTCTAATGGTCGAAATTTAGCTTTTTATCTGTGTCTTTATTTGGTAAAACTTGGCTGCAATACGGCGAATCGAAATATTTATATTTAATTTTTTTTATTTATCGGGAATTTTCCAGCATGCACGCGCTTGCCGTAGTTTGACTATATATGGTTTGCCCACACGCTTCAGTCCCGACAAAAAGATCTTATATAGGGTATTGTACCATGGGAAATTCATTCCCGCCGCTTAAAAAACTATAGCAACAGTCTTTGTTTGTGTTTGGGCCTTTTTCGGTTGTTTTTGTCTGAAATTCCGGTTTGACCCGTACGCTGCATTTCAAATTTCGCCATAATGTTGTCAATTTTTATTGTGTTTCTTTGCAAGTTGGTCAGTATGTACTGTTTTTAAAGCTCTATAAAACGGTGTATTAGCGAAGATCACACGGTTTTTAAAACAGAAGTTATAATCGACCAAAGGTACTGAATATATAATTAGTTTACGATAATAATAAATATCAGATTACAAAGGTGTTAAAACTCACGGAGATCTGTAAAACAATGTGTTTAGCGATTTGTTTGGCATTAGCCAAGAACAGGTGTGTTTGCTGAATCGATTGGTGATATTTTCGTCCGTTTTGGGTGAGGGGCGCCAAAGATACAATCGCTCAAAATCGTCATCCTTTGGCGGTTGATATTCGATGCTACCGTGTAGAAAGAGTTAAGTTCGCTTACAATGAGTTTTTCTTGAGCAATAAGAGCATTTCGTTTGCGTAGTTTATCGATACACTGTCGACAAATGTAGAGTGAAGTCTCTAAAATATCAAACGGCAACTGTGGAAGGGCCTCACTCGCGTCAAATTTCGTCTTCCCGGATACTAAATATCTTTCGTGTGGCTTTTCGATGGTCCGAGAACACAGAATGCAACTGCAATTCTTACTCAAAGGAATGGCCGCCATTTGCATTTTAATTATGCCGTGCGCCTAATAATTATCATATAATTATGCAGTCCCAATTACGTCACCGTACACGATATAGCCTGCAGTGCAGCAGACTGAATTTTCCCCCCTTAATTCAGTTTGCGAGCAGGCTAAAGGTGAATGAATTTTGAAGCACTTAACCAGTAAAGATTATCTACAGTAAGAATTTCTAACATATTTAAATATAGAAGAGCGCTCTCTGTGAAGCGTCCATGTGAAATAGCAAAGAACATTATCCTTATGACTTGGTTTTGCTTTGTTTGTACTTTTTTTAAATTGGACTTATAAGAACTTCCCCAAGCAGTTATAGCGTAAGATATATGAGGGTATATGAGATTGTAATACAGTTGTTTAAGCTGGGTGATTGATAAGTAATGTCTTAATTTTGACATGATACCGATGCCACGAGATATACGAGAACAGATATATGGAATATGGTATTTCCAACATAAAATATCATCAATCATAACACCCAAATATTTAATATGATCTTTTCTTTCTAATGAAAGTAATTTCTGTCTGGTATCTTTATGTCAACTTGCATGTCTTTCTTCCTAGCTGATTTGACGATCATAAAATTTGTTTTGGATAGATTAATTGACAATTTGTTTGAGTTGCACCATTGGTTAGCTCAATATTCATTAGAGTTTCTAGACAAGGCAAATATATTGGTGTCATCAGCAAATAGTCTAAACTTCAATTTGTCAGAGCAATTTGGTAGATCATTAATATATATTAGGAACAATAAGGGTCCAAGTGTGCTTCTCTGAGGAACCCACATGTCATTGTTTGTTTAGAAGATTCACTATCCCCTAGGGCATATTGTTGTCTACCAGTTAAATAGCTTGTAAACCACTGTAGTGGCAGCCGTCTAATGCCATACATTTCTTCAATAATATTTCATGGTTTACAGTGTCGAAACCTTTTGAAAAATCCAGACATATTCCACATGTGTATAAATCGTCATCAGTTGCTTGTTTCAGACTGTCTACAATTTCTGTTATTGCATGGGAGATGGAATGATTTTTTCAAAATCCGAACTGGCTCGAAACATAAAACATCTTTATTTGTTTATATACTGAACTGGATTAATATTCCCCACCTGTGGGAGGTTCTCAGCAAGATCACAGCCAACATTTAAAAAGTAAGTGTTAGTTCAGTTTTGTATTTGACAGTTCAGTTTTGTATTTGCCAGTTCAGTTTTACATTTTAAAACAGTTCAGTTTTAATTTTGACAAATACGGCGGTTGACTGTTGTGTAAAACTACCTGAAAAATCAATGAGAACTTCAACGTTTCGAGCGAAGGCCCTTCGTCTGGAAGTTACTAGAATGGGTCGGGGGGGGGGAACATGTGCTTTTATAGTGAATACAAAAGCGATCACGTGATAAAAAATAAACCAATCAGATGGATTTAATCTAACAAACTATAAGCAAAATATGGAAATCATATCACAAAATATATTAGCATATAAGGAGCAGCGAACAAAGATAACAAAGCAAGAAAGACAGAAAACAAGGAACGAAATATTAGATAAGGTGAGATGTAGAGTATCTGCTGATGGCAGGCATAAATAGATAGGAGTTAAATGTAAGAGAGGTGCTCATTAATGCCGAAAGGATGAATGGTGCCAAGTTGGGAAATGAGACACATTTCTTGGCTTTTGTGGCTATTATTACTACCAGAAATGGGACACAGAGCTCGAATTTTCATATCTGAAACACTGTGATTGCCAGTGTTGAAATGTCTGGCAACAGGTTGTTTAGCATAATTGTTTACGGCAGCACGACGATGCTCACCAAACCTTATCCTTAAATATCTACCAGTTTCACCAATATAGAGCATCCCACATTTACTGCATGAAATACAGTACGAAATTGTAGTAGAAGAATCTATACACTTACAGGTTTTACACAGCTGTGTAAAATTAGGTGACGAAGAGTCCTGTGGTAGAGAGCTGTGGACTAGGGTTTCACGGATATTTTTACTATGTCGAAACGAGACTAAGGGATTATTGGTGAAAATGGAAGATGTTTCAGGGTCGTTGTTCAAGATATGAAAATTCTTCCTAATGACATCCCTTACTTTGAAATTGAAGGGATGGTAACCGAGAACTAGGCCTTCGAAAAGGCAGCATCTAAGAGAGGGGTTGGATAACCGTGTTGGACAAAAAAGTTTCTCGTTTCCTGACTTTTGATATGGAAGTCCTCATCTTCACTGCAAATGCGGTGAAGGCGAATGAACTGAGAGAAGGGAATGGAACTTTTAGTGTGGTTGGGGTGGGAAGAAGTAAAGAGAAGATAGCTATGGGAGTCAGTTGGCTTGTAGAACACAGAAGGGGTGGGAAGAAGTAAATAGAAGATAGCTATGGGAGTCAGTTGGCTTGTAGAACACAGAAGTAACAAGTTTATTGCCATTGATAGATACAAGTATATTTAAGAACGATACACTGGTCTCACTGATCTCCCACGTAAACTGAAGTGCTGGGTGGAAGTTATTAACAAAGTTAATAAACTTCTCCAACTCTCCACGGGAACAGGATGCTGTGCCGAGACAGTCATCAATGTACCTACCAAGGTAATCAGGTATGGGATCAGTGTATTGCTCGAAGATCTGCTTTTCCACAAAACCAACAAATAAATTGGCATAGTTGGGACCCATTTTGGTTCCCATGGCTACACCACTTATCTGTTGGTAATACTTACCATCAAAAAGAAAAATTGTTGAGGGTGAGCACTAATTCAGCCAAACAGATCAAAACAGTGGTAGAAGGTTCCTGGTTGGGGTGCTTATCTAAGAAGAATTTGAGTGCTCTCAAACCATCATGATGGGGAATGACAGTGTACAAGGATTTGACATCCATGGTGAAAACGAATTTATGAGTGTTATGAAATTGCATGTTATGAAAGAGTTGGAGAGCATGTTTGGTGTCCTTGATATAGGAAGGTAAGTCCTTAACCAAGGGCGCCATGACACGATCAAGGTAGCTAAAGATAAGCTCGGTGGGACAACCGCAAGCAGAGACAATAGCGAACTTAAGATTTGAGACGAGGTCGCCGGCATGTTGGCTAGTTCTGGGCTATTAACCTTGTTGGAAGACCATTCTTTTTCAAATGATGGAAAATCTTTATGCCTTTATGGAGATCCGGCATACCCACTAATTTACAAGCCCCTTTCAGAACAGAACAGTTAACCCCTGCAATGGCACAGTTCAACAGATCAATGAGTGCCGTAAGAGTATCAGTCGAATGGATCTTTGGTGATGTTATAAACTATTTCAAGTTTCTTGATTTTAAAAAGGATTTAAAAAATGCGCTTAAGGTGGCTCCCTAGGGTTTTTTCTCCGGGGGTTACGTTCTTCCTGTATATCGCGGGAGCTTTAAATATCGCGTGGAAATTGCGGGACTGGCTCAAAACAAACAAAGATGGCGTTTTTCCCCCGAAAAATATTTTCAAACAAATGCGTGAACTTTGCTCTATCTGGAAGGATAAATAAAATTTTTAAATTTGCTACGGTGCTTGGACATGACGTCCACGAAAAAGATAATACAAAATCATTTTTTTCAAGCGATATTGTCGACGTTTTCGACCGCCATACGAGAGGGTCACATCGCGATACAATGTTTCCGCACATATTTGCAGTGTTGCCTGCTATATATTGCACCACTTCTGACCATAAAGACGATTCAAATGACAAAGGCTGTGAATCGAGACATGGTTTAGCCAGTACATTCCTTGTACGCTGTTCTTCATGTGGTCATTTGAATAAAATTAAAACATCACAGGAACACAGATCGGGCAAACGAGGTCCAATGGCATTTGATGTCAACACAAGGGCAGCTCTTGGTTGTCTTCATGCAGGTATTGGACAGAGCCATATTAACAGTCTAGTGTCCACCATGAACATACCAACACTAAGTTCAACAACTTTCAAACAGAGAGAAAGGGAAGTTGGAAAAGCTGTAGAAGGTATTGCAAGAAATAGCTGTGAAGAGTCTGTTAAAATGTCACGAGAAGAAGCAATAAGTAATGGTTTGGAATGTGACGAGGACAATCTAGTACCAGTGTCCTGTTCATTTGATATGGGTTGGCAGAAGCGGGGCAGGGGTCACAATTCCCTGACTGGACAGGCTGCTGTCATGAGCTTAACTACAGGAAAAATCTTAGACTACAGAACTAAAGTTAAGACCTGTAGGTTTTGTGACTATGCAAAAACACACAACAAAATAGTTAAAAAGCATGACTGCCGGAGAAATCATTCAGGATCCTCAAAATCAATGGAACCAGCTGCTGCAGTACATATGTTTAGCAATGCCTAAGCAACATATCAAGTACACTGTTTATACTGGCGATGACGATTCAACAACAGAGGCCCATATCCGACAAAAGTTAGCTACAAGGTTGAAAAATTGAGCGATATCATACACATGAAAAGAGCATTAACATCACGTTTGTATAATTTAAAACAAAATGGCAAATTTCCAAACAGTTCTACCTTGTCACAAAAGGTTATCAATTATTTGGTCAAATGCTTCTCTTATGCCATCGCCCAAAACAAAGGGAATCCACAAGAAATCCAAAGCGCAATTAAGTGTATTGTCCCCCATGCATTTGGCAACCATGCAGATTGTAAAAGCACTTGGTGTCGATACCAAGATGATCCTCTTACTTACCAACACAAAATTCTCCCACATGGAAAAGATCTGTTTGGCGAGAAACTAAAATCTACACTTACAGCCGTATTTGATGACTATTCAACGGAGACAGTAGCTGGAAAATTAGCTCCATTTACAAACTCGCAAAGAAATGAAGCCCTAAATAGCGTAGTTGGGTCAAAAAACCCGAAAATAAGGTTCTATGGGGGAAGTGAGAGTAATGACTTCCGTGTTGCCTGTAGTGTTGCTCAAACAAATCTGAGGTATACATACATTGATAGGACCTTGGAGGCACTCAATATTGAGCCTGGATTTTTGCACCAAATACAACAATTAATGACCTCAAAGTAAACAAAGATAAAACTAGAAAATCTACTATAAATTTCAAGAAACATCGAGCTCTAAAACATCTAACCAACTGTGTTCAAACCACGAGAAAAGAGTCAACAGAAGGGCAACATATGCAACTGGGATTGGCCTAAATCTAAATGTTGACACAATAGCATCTGCAGGAAATGTTTCTACACAGGATACAATGTCTGAAATCCAAGGGACAGTACTAGCAATTCCACCAAGCAAATTTAAAGAAATTGAAAATACAGTGTCTCCTTTTACCGCTCGACCGCTAGCAAAACAAATCAAGTTTGAAGACAATAAGTCCTACAATTTTTTGGTGTTTGATACAGAGACAGATTCGGCCAGTACAAAATCTGCAGAAATATGCCAACTGTCAGCAATTGACAACTCTGGTTTGTACACTTTTTCAGAGTATATACTACCAACACATGATATTGAAGTTCATGCTTCAGCAGTGAATAAACTTACCATAAATAATATTAACGGCGCACGAAAGCTGTTGAAAGATGGAGTGGTTGTACCAGCAATACCTTGCAATGAAGCAATTACAAAATTCGAGAGATATATATCCGAGTCTATTGACAGAGCAAAAGCCATCACCAACAAAGATATTGTTACTGTTCTGATTGGCCATAACATCGCCACGTTTGACACTCCAATCCTTTTGCGCAATGCTGGGAAAAGGTTTGCTGATAAATTGCAATCGATGGATGTGTGGTTTGCCGATTCCCTAACTCTTTTCAAAGCACTCGTAAAATGCAAAGTTCCCTCGTTAATGAATTCCAATGGTACATTCCCACAAGTTAACCAATCCTCACTTTATGAAACTCTGTTTCAACAATCTTTCGATGCACATGATGCCCTTGAAGATGTTACTGCTCTCCGAAAGATCCTGTTTTCATCGAAGCTCGAGTTGTCGGCAACAACCATAGTTGATAATTCGCAGCTTGTGAATACAAACCACGCTGTCAAAAATATGGAATACCTTGACCGTCGCCACATAAATATGCAGAGTTTTACCGGTAACATGCATGAACCAAGGACTAACACGGGCTGTTTAAAAAAGAACATGATCGAGAAAATTTCTGGCAGTGGCTTGACATATGAAGACCTTCAAAACGTTCATAATCAACACGGAGAAGTTGGATTAGTAGCAATCCTTTCAAAACCGCCATCGTATTCCTCATCAAAGAAGCCGAGAGTCAATAAACCATAAGCAGTAAATATCCAAAATTGTTTTCTTTCATTTTCTCTGGGTTTACACGTAACAATCCACATTATAATCCACATTTATTTGCCATATTAAAACTGATAAAATATATGAGAATATCGAAAAAGCATGCTTTGAAAGAATCGCGTACTCGCGTGTTTTCAATACGATCATGCGTGGCCCCACGAGAGAAACGAGATTTTCGACTATTGTATGACGTCAGAGCTTCAAAATATCGTAAAGTTTAGCGTAAATTTCTTCAGTCTCCTTCGGTAAATTTTTTCAAAACTTTCTACATTTAATAATAATGTCTAAATACGTCTAATATCAACTTTTTATAAAATCCTAACGAAGGCATTTTTATTTATTTTGATTTTCTTGTTTTTTTAAATTACAAAAAAAACGTATCGATAGAATTTTCTAAAAATGAATATATAAAACCAGTAAACCAATATTTCTCTATGTGCAAAGTCTTAAAAACATTCACCGAAGGGAATTTAAAAAATGACCGAAAGAAGACAAAAAGTAAGCTTTATTCCAAGTAAGCTGTTACCATGGTAACGAACTTTCAACACCAGTATATTGATTCAACATCTTCATGAAAGCATTGTCACAGTTTCCTGCAAGTTTCACCTGCATAGCATGCAAGATAAAGAAACAGGAGGCTTTTGTGTGCTTAAGTGCCCTGCAATTCAAAAACCCTAGGGAGCCACCTTAAGTGCAGTTGGTAAAATGTACACAGTGTGTGCACTGCTCCAAAATGCAATCACATGTCTATATGGAAATAACACTTGAAGATATTTTCAACTGCACCCACCAGAAATAAATGAATACTTCACCAACTGAATGCCTGTTTATCCCAATTTGAAACAAGATTATTATAATAATTATAATGTACCAACACCTATAATTGCTGCGGATAAATTTAATTGTTATACAAAAGAAATTATTTTAATTTAAATACTATATTTAAATACTATATTCAAGTATTTTTATAACATATTCTGGAAAAACTTATGTGCTTAGCAATGGAATGGGGGATCAAGTCAGTATTGGCTAATTGGGGACAATTAAGTCAGTGTTGTGTTTACATAATGCACTAGTCAATTGAAACCCCTCGGTTCCGGGACATAGTGGGGTTTTTTATTTAGACCCAAATCAAATTATGTCAAATCCCCCAACCCCTGGGGGATACTTTTGGGTCAAATCCACCCCTTGGAATTTTAGACTTTATTCAATTTGCACAATTATTACATATATACATATTAATACAACAGATACACAGTTACTACACAAAAGAACTAAGTTACAATGATTACAAATAAGTTATTGTGTGCAGTGATCAAAGTAGCCAGAAGCTTTCGAGTTGATCACTGCCTATCATTAGTATAAAATTATAAATTTAGAGCGAAACAGATTTGTATGTTATATACAGTAGTTCTTAATTATTATTGTAACTAAATTTGTGAAAGAGGTAAAGACTGAGTATATTTTTTTCGAAATATAGCGACTGAATTAGACAATTTAATTTCACCACTGATGCCTGGTCGAACATCTCAAATGAGTCAGTTATCAACTACATGGCTGTCTGTCCCACTAAATCACTGTTCATCGAATCAGTTTACACAGGAGAGCAAGGTCATGATGCGCAATGGTTGTCCCAAGATCTCAGCCGTGTTATAGATCATCTTGGAGATAATGTAGCTGGTGCAGTGACAGACAATACATCAGCGAACAAGAAAATGCGGAGCATCTTGGAACAAAAGTATCCTACACATTTTTTCCATGGTTGTGTTGCTCATGGGCTTAATCTTCTCGTGAAAGATATCTTCTGTGCCAAGAAGAAAGAACCACCTGGTGGTGGCCCAGCTGCATACCCAGATGGTTATCCTTTTGAAGATCTCATGGTGTTTGCTAATGATTGCAAAGAAGTGGTCATATTCGAGATTTCGTCTATAGTTTTTATAATATCATTTGTCGTTTGGTTTATATTATTATTTAAATTATTTAATTTAGCATTCCAGTCAATATGATTTAAATCTTGTAAATAATCTTCTTTGTTAAATTGTTTATAATCTCTATAGAATGTTGTATCATTCTGTTTTTTTACAAGTCATATTAATAACACAAAATACCAGGTGATCAGAAATATCAAAAAGAGCAATACCAGACAAAATTTGATGAGTAGGCATGTTTGTATAGATATGATCAATTAATGTTTTTGAGTGATCCGTTATCCGAGTAGGCTTAGTAATAAGTGGAACAAAATTATTAGCATACAACATATCTAGATACCTTTCAGTAGGTTGATGTGTTGTAAATTGGAAAAAGTCCATATTAAAATCACCTAGTAGAATCACCTGATATTTACGTTGATTAAGATGCTGCAACAACTCATCAAGCTGTTCTGCAAATTTGTCTACATTACTTTTCGGGTGTCTGTAAATACAGCCTATAATTGTATTCTTTCTCCCACTGCGTTCAGATTGGATTTCTATCCAGCAAGATTCCACAAGTTCCATTGAAAGTTTAATATCAGGCCTATTTATGGTTTTTAGATTTTCACTTACGTAAATACCAGCCCCACCAGCTGCAGTCAATGAATCAATGTGATAAAAATTATATCCAGAAATATCAACATTACTAATGGTGTTTTCATTCAACTTAGTTTCAGTAACAGCCAAAACATCAGGTTTTGATGACAAAGTATAAATCATATCATTGAGTAAGGTTAAATTTTTTGGCAGGCTTCTTACATTACAATGAAAAATCGAAAATGCTTTAGGTCCAGCATTTTTAGTAACTCTATTAATCTTATCTACAGAGTAATATTCTGAAGTAACATTGGTAAGCATTTGATCTGGGTCATTTTCATCTGCTTTATCTGGATTAGGTAATAAATTGTACAAGTCGCTATTGTGATCTAAACATTTTGTCGAAATATTAAATAAGGAATTATATTCCTATTTAAATTATAGAAAGGTAATGCAGTTAATTAGTCTCTTGAGATGCTTCCATTTACAAAATTTATGAGGGTGCGGAAAATAACCGCATATTAATATTCAGGTAGTTCATTCAGTTAAGTTCACCTCATTTATTTAAAAATTGATCAAATTCATCGTAGGTTGTAAACCCTAGAACATTCAAGTAATCTGTTTGTCTTAATAGTATCTTACCATTAACAGTCCAGATGTGTTTCCATTTGATAGTATGCTTAAACTAATTAATCTTACCAAATAGTTTTCTACGGTATGGCGTTAACGATTCATTAATGTAGATTTTGTTTGACTCGTGAATTGATTTTCCATACTCATTAGCAATACAAGGAATGTCTTTTGATTTCTTTCCTGTTAGCTGGCTTCGATGTACAAATTTTGCAATAATTCTGTTCGGCATTTTCTTAGTTGAAGGCAGTCTATGGGCGGTTGAGATATGGTGTTCGGTTACGTCAATTCCCATAATTTCTCCTACCTCAACAACAATTCTCTTTGGATCATCTGCTGGCAAAACCAGTACTCCAGTGATCTCAATGCAATCGAGTCGTTGGTACTGTTGAACGTTGTCAATCAGTACTTGCTGGTCGTGGATGTTGTCTTCTGCTGTTTGTATTCATTCTTCTAACTTCTTTATCTTCTGAGAAGCTTCTGCGACGTGTTTCTTGGTCGTTTGAAGAGACTCTTTGACATTATTGAAGTCGGTCGATAAATAACCTTGTGATCGTTCGATCTCAGCACACTTGTTATTGAGCGCCTTTATTTCACCTTTAATATTGTCAAAATCAATTTTGAACTCTTTCTTAATACTAGGTAAGAGTTCGCTTTCCCATATATGTTTAAGGGAAGCAATAGTCAAAGGTTCTGCCTTGGGCTTAGGCTGCATACTTATGGAGCTTGCAAAAGCACGTCCGTTCCGCTCAGTGGTCCCCACCCTTTCCGATGACATTTCACAAGAGACCATTTTATAATATCAAACGTTTTAATCACAAAATATTGTTGCCTTCTGTCAGGAAAAGCAAATACTGTCAGGAAAGTCAAATACCCTGAAACTACATTAATATTAAACCATAAGGTTATAAATGTTCATTTCTGAGTTAGTGCTCTAGTTACCACAAATAATCATCGGGTTGAGGCTTGTACTAATGAAGTGTTATGGTCTGTCTGGAAATTATAAAGGACAGCCTGTAGACTTAAGGTATGTTTACACATTGTGCTTTGTCGAATAGTCAGGCCGATTTTTGGCTTTCCTGAATGTTAATGACAAATATAGTCAGGTATGAAGTCGTGTTAGATGGCATGAAGCACACGTTTCTCAAATATCATTAGTTGCAAAATGAGTGTCTCCACAATTAAATGTCAAAATTTCCTTGACACCGGAAATATTCTCCTTGCCCCAGGTGGGGACTGGAACGGAAAGCGAAAATTGTTTAATCTACCTCCCCCGGGGGACAAATCGTTGTTCAAAAGCGATCCTATGCCCTTGTTATCCCCCACTATGTCCCGGGGGGTGGGGGTTTTAATTGACTAGTGCATAACAACAATGCATTTCAAAGTGGTCAGAATGACTCAAATCAGTCACAACATTGCATTCATAGGGATTTGCTTCAGTGTGTGTTCTTTTTTGTTGTTCTAGACTGCTTCACCTTGAGTATAAATCTTTTATAAAGTATTTCCCCAGTATCTCAAAATACTTAAGAAATGTATTATATAAAAAGTATATATAAAAGTATTTCCACATACTAGGGAAATAATGTATTTCCACATACTATTATACAGTATACTTTCTAATTCTATTATAGTATTTAACTTTTATAAAGTATTTCCCCAGTATGTGTTCTTTTATGACATGCAAGACGGTCAAAAATGGCAATCTTTAAATATAAATGTCACATTCATATGATCAGTCCAGTGTGGGTTATTTTATGAACTGCAATGTTATAATGTAAATATTCAGTCAGAATTATTAAACTGAAAATCTGGGATTTGCATCGTAGCGATTTGCAAGCTCACACAAGACAATTTTGGCAGTTTTTGTAAGTTAACTCATTAACTGGCAGACTGTTGCAACATTTCTACCCCTTTAACTGGCAAGCAATATGGCGAATTCTTCATTGAATTTGTGGGCAATCATAAAATTGGCAATATCTCAAAAACCTTTCTATAAAACTTTCTGATTTTTCGAATCAGACAAGAGTGATATATAATTGACCTAATTTAGTTTAAATGAGCTTGCATTCGTAAATAGATAATTAATATTTTTGAGTGAGAATTTTTGGTTTGGTAAATTTTATAGCACTAACATTTTGCACCTCATGACACCTAATATCTGAAGGGCAATATCTCCATAACCCTACATAAATGGCAAAAAAAATTAAATTGCTGGGTTGGTACATATTTTTATTAGAACTAATTTTCATCTTTTAGGATATAAATTAGAAAATGATCAAAAATTAAAATAAATTCTCTTGAGCCTAGTCCAGGACCTCATGTTTACAACATAAAACGGAGAAGAGTAGGTTGTTGTTCATGGGTCAAAACATCTATAAGCCAAAACGCAGTGATTGTACCTCCTCGAAGTTTTAAATTCACACAAATATATTTGATAAAACAAATAGTACAAGAATTTATCTGTTTTAATATAAACAAAGGATGAAAAGAGTGAGAAAAGCGGGCATTTGGGGAGGTGTTTTTAAACTAGACGTCGACAACCGACATATTCAAACGCAATTTGCGGTGACAAAACAAAAAGCTGTTCATTTCTCTACTCAAAGCACTAAAAGTCATCCACAAAGTGAAAAATATCTTAACTTTACACCAGGTAAGAACTTTAGCTCAATTTTCTTGTGTTTCTGTTGAGAAAACAGCGATTTTTTTGTGCCCAAAAATGTTTGCGCATCTGTAGTCTACTCATAAGACAAGATAATGGCAGACAGCCGGCTTCTTTTTGAATTCTGGCTCAAAAAGCAAGCACGTTTTTCAGTTTGAAATAGGTCGTAAAAGAGAACAATCGTGTAAAAATACAATCTTCATACTCCAATGAAATGCACAATTTAATATTTAGGTGTTCTATATTGCTGTAAAATGATGAAATAAAGTCCTCAATATCTGGTTGCTTTTCAGACGGGAGTAAAACATGTAGCTTCCATATTTTAGCGCGTGCACTTTTGAAACGATAAACACCTCAAAGATATAGCTTTTATTTGACAAAATAACGAAATATCCCATGAGTATTATTAAAAGTCTTCTATTAAAACGATTTCATGATAAATTAGTGAACATTGGGTCCGAAATTGCTGCTAAATACCGATTTTGGAAAGGGCATCAATTTCATTGCTTCCTGCAAAGGAAGCCATTGCAGCGAGGAACCGGCATTTTGCAAACAGGTGTCCTGACATATTTTACATCTTTCTCTTCAAGTGCTCAATGTGTAGTTCTTAGAAAACGAGTTTGCACTAATTTTATGATGAGCTTTATCGATTTAAAGTTTTATGGGGATATAAAAATCCATAAAAAAGCATTTTAGAAGCTTTTGAAATCGGTAGACACCCGCATTAATTCAATACACTGGTTTTAAGCCACAATATCTCTGAAATTAGTGGTCGTTTTAAGACGAAATTTACAAAAATAGATGGAACGGTCATTGTGGATCATTCTACTTAGTTTTAATGTGATTTTACTAGGAGTATTCATGCCAAAAAGACGACATGCGCACATATTAGGTAAAATGTGTAGTGGTTTGAATACACTTTTGCTAAATTCACAACTTGGACAAGAAGACCAACAGAAGGGTTACGAAAACAGTCAAATAATGCCATAAACATGCACGAACAGTTCTTCAAAAAGGATAATTTTAAACTAGATTTAACCTGCTAAAATGCTGTCGAATTTTGGAAGTTTTTTCAAAACTTTTCTATTCAAAAACAGGCTCAAAAAAGATCGTATCTACTCACTTGTGTTTGGTGTTCGTGTTCCTTGTGATTTCCGACTATTATTTCCCATAAAATTTACAAAATACCCATGTTTTCGTCTCAAAATCTCACGAATGGATTTCGACAAGAACTTGACCAAAAACGTCGAGACATTCCCTTTCGTTTTGGACCAAATTTTCTGTGTTGAACTCTTGAAAATCCTCTTCTTTTTTGCCCTTAAAACTTGCTGTAAATTCCCTTCTTGTAACATATATCCATTGCGTAAAGTTTTTGTAAAAAAAATAGAATTTTAAACTTAAAAATCTTTGCGAGTTTTCAATCAATTTCCTCGCCCAATGTGTCTTGGAAAGCTCGTGTTTCGCGTTCTATATTCGTATTGGTTGCTAGGCAACCTGTCAAACACGTGCTTGGCAATCGTGCCCGGAAGTTGACAAGCCAATCTAGGGCGCATCCGGGCGCATTGCCAGTTACCCCCTTGCCAATTCCAGGGCGCATCCAGGTGCATTGCCAGTTAATGAGTTAAGCTACAGGTAATAATTATACTCTGTATGAAAGTCAGATTTAATTGCCTTCCACCCTTTGTGTTTCAGACTGTTGTACTCTATGAAGTATTGTAGTATAAAATGGTTCAATTCTTTCAGTTATTGTATTACTAAAAATGTATTCAGGAATGTGTATTTTTATGAAGAATGCGATATTTGTCAAAATATTAAATATAATTTATATAATATATGTTTTTTATTCCAAAACACATACTTTAGGAAAACCCAAGAGAATTTAAGTATTTTAAGAACAAAACTATCTATGCTTCCTTTCTAGAAAAGAATGGAAGTAGTGAGAAATGGATGGATGTTGATCTTGGGTATTTGCCATATGGTAAAAAAAACATAGTGACACAACTTTTTCCAGTAACCTGTTACAAGCTTTCTATCCTGTTGTCAGCCCGTTCTTGCCGAGTAAACCAACAATGCGGAAGTATTTTATCCAGGAAAAATGTAGGCAATGGAGCATTCATAAGCAGCAAGACAAAATTGAGAAATCTTTTCAGTTTCTGCAATCACAAAACATGGCAGGCATTGGGAATCGTTTGGAAGGATATATTCCGAAACCAAATGATCAAAATGTCTTAGCTGATGTGGCCATTAGACTAGATTCATTGCTGAAGAAAGTAGAGCAGCTTCTTCTTGAAATAAAGTCTCATGATCAGTCATTCGAAGCCAATGGGTTGTCCCTGAAGAAAAAGTGGCAAAAATTCCATCACAGTTGTAATGAGAAGTGGATCACATCACTCTTGCAAATGAAAGATAAAATCAACGCAGTATTGCTTAAAGTTGACCAAAAGGTTCACTGCAGTTTGTAGAAACAAAAGTGGTTGCAAAAAAACAGTGCTAGCAGAAAAAGAAAGAACAATAAAAATAATCATAAGAAAGCGCAAATATTTCAAAACAACATAGAACAACTTGTCTCTTACCTACTTACAGAAGATGGATGATGTCAGCATGACTGATACAGAAGAAGATCAAAGCATTCCAGAGGACGCATTCCAGAGGACGCATTCCAGAGGACGCATTCCAGAGGACGCATTCCAGAGGACGCATTCCAGAGGACGCATTCCAGAGGACGCATTCCAGAGGACGCATTCCAGAGGACGCATTCCAGAGGACGCATTCCAGAGGACGCATTCCAGAGGACGCATTCCAGAGGACGCATTCCAGAGGACGCATTCCAGAGGACGCATTCCAGAGGACGCATTCCAGAGGATACGAGTGATAGCAGTAGTGGTCATGAAACTGACACAGAAGAAAATCAACGCATGCCAGATGACACAAGTAACGTCAGCATGACTGACGCAGAAGACGATTAAAGCATGCCAGATGACAAAAATGACATTTGCAGTGTTCATGAATTAGACACAGAAGACAATTTAATGCCAGTCGACGTCATCAGTGACATTAGCAGTGTAAATAATTGATAAGTTAAATTAACATTGTGTTCATATTCTTAATGTTCAAAATTCTTAATGTTCAAAATCATCTTAAATGTTTATTTCTATTTAATAAACGGTTCTTTGGGAGAATGCTGTCACAGAACATCTTTCATTAAATATAATGTAAAGTCTGTTATGCAAATATGCTATGTTGGATCCCAATGCCTAAACATTGCCAAAATTTCACCGTATTTGACATATTTCAAATTGAAACTCTCATTCATTTCATTTAAAAGCTCAGGCAATCAAATTATGTGAAATATTAAACAAGAACGTCGTGTGTTTATGGATATTGTGGCTTCAAAACGTATACAAAGCGCGTTTCCACAAACAGACTTCACATTACGTTTAAACAAATGTATTTACATAATACTGGTATTAAGAAGCAAGTTTCTATGCTAAAGATGTTAGCCTACAATGCAAAGTTGGCAAACAAACTCAAGTTCTGGATCACTCATATATTTTTCAGTTTCTTCTTCTGTCATATCAATACAGTCACTGTGAAACCATTCGTCACACTTATTATCACAGCACACCATGAATCGGTCATCTTCTGGTTGCCTACATAAACAAAATTGTCCAGGTTCGTCATTTTGTAATGTTCCCCATTCACAGATTAAAATGTCTTCCTCCTCATTCTCGGCATCATTTAACTCACTTTCATTATCTATACCATTTCTAAGTAGGCCAGGGAAGAGTGTGATTGCCATGTGCACTTCCACAATGGATACTTTGTCTTTCTTTTTCAGCTTATCACCTCGTTTTGATAGACTGTGGTGTACAAGATATTTGTCCAGCTCCGGGACTCTCAAGGAAGATATGTTTTTGGTTGATACAATTCTTGCCAATTATAATCCTCGTACTTTTTGTGTTTCCTTGCTTCTCTCTTCGCTTCTTCGTTTTTGTTTCATCAATGCGAGATGTTCAAGGTGCTGGAGGTAGGCTCGTACAAGATTCTCTGGAACAATGTACTTTGTAGAGCAATTCTTAATTTCTTCTTCATCTGATGATGTCAATGGGTGTTCGCGCTGTTGAAGTCTTTTCAGAGCTGCTCTGGGTTGGAAATCATCAATAGCACGGATGTTTCCTTCCTCGTCGTGGGCTGGAGTTTGTCTTCCTGGAAGATGATTCATAATCTGGGTATGGTCTGGGAACGTAGCCAGTTTACGGACCGCTCCATGTCTCTCAGAAACCACACAGTTTGCCACCAGTAGCTTGGTACATGCACCTTTCACATACTCCAGATAAAGTTCTCCTCTCTTAAAATGGAGCTGATAGAACTGTTCAAGTTTGCCATAATCTCACTGTGTCAGACTTACTGGAGATATATTTGTCCAAATAATCTTTCCAGTCACCAGAGCTTCACCTATTGATGCATTTGTGCACTCTGCCTCATTTTGCCCAGTGTCACCTCTCGGTCTGTGTGTCCAAATTACTTTGTCGAAACCATGAATGAGTATTGTTTCAGCCATTCTGTACTGGACTGCAATATTGTTGCACTCCAGGTCCAGCATCTGTGAGTTCCAGCAATCTGTGGGATCCGGAAACTTCATGCAAGTCTGGTCTAGTTGCTCGAAGCTCCTAATCTTCTGATGACCAAACCATGCCAGTACTTCCAACTTGCGCCTTAGGGCACATGAAGACAAAGCTTTCATCATCACTCATGACATACGCCTCCTTCGTGCCAAGTGATTGGGGTTCCTTTGAAAAAAATTGGTGTCTGGAAAGAGTTACGTATTCTTCTTCATTGATCCAGTCGTACTTGGGAAGCTTTTTAGCCGCATCAGAATCACTAGGTTGGAATATACCTCCCCTTTGACGTCTCGGAAACTGACTGACGTACCCGGACGAACAAAGGCCTTATTGTCTATGCTCTTTATGAAAGCATATTTTCTGTCCTCTTCATCGTAGCCAAAATTTTCAATAGCGTTCTTGACATGTGCCCGTTGGTGGTGGGTGAGTTTGGTTTCATTGTCTTCTGTTTTTGGTGGTTTTTTACAGCAGAAAAGTGATTGACCCAAGTGTCTCTAAGCTTGGACACTGTTCGCTCTCTTTGGCTTGCCACGTTCAAGAACAGTAGACACAGCTCTGAGCAGCCTTTTCCCCTTTTGTACTCTTCTATGGTTGACAATTTTCAGCATGTCTTTAGCCTTTACTCTGTGATGTAAATACATAACAGTGTCATGTCATCTTCCATGGGCTGTTGACATTCCTTCAATTGCTTTCAGCAAGAACTCCTCTTCATCCTCGTCAATTGCAGTCGGTCGTCCTGCTCCAAGCTTTCTCCTCTTAGCACCAGGGCTGTGTTTACACAACTCTAATTTACACTCGAACGAAACACAACCCGTGGCATTTGCTTCGCACGGGCCCCAAATTTTTGCCATCTCTATAGACTATAACCTGGAAATTTACCTCGTTTTAAGCATAAATCGTAGCAACGTGGCGTTCGCTTCGCATATAGCAACTCTAAAGTCTGAGACAAAATTAGAGACAAGAGTAGTATATATTAACTTGGTATTTGAAATTTTTTATTTATAATTACTATTATATCCTTGTGCCATACAGCTATTTCAATCAAGGTTGTCCCCGAGTCCCGAGCAAAGCGGAAAAGTCGAATACGAGCGCAGAAGGCTTGCTGGGAATCCCTAAAAAATCCATTAATTTATTAGCAATTTCCAGCAAGCCTTTCGCGTTTGTATTCGACTTTACCGCTTTGCTCGGGGACAACCTTAATTGAAATAGCTGTATATCACTTTAAAATGTTCCCGTTATCAATTTACGATGATTTGTAAATACTCTTTTTTCGAGATTTCACGAGCGCAAAGTCATTGATGAGTGAATTTATGTCAAGCTCACAAATAATGTCTTGTTCAGCACTTAGTAATATCAGGTCGTTCAACCGTCTCTGACCCATTGTGGATCTGTACGAGTTCTTTATGTAATGCAATATTGAAAACTATCTTTCGCCAGAGCAATTAGATATCATAAGAGAAAGATAAATACGAAGTGGGACTTCTATATTTGGAAATACTGTTTCTAGTTTGTTTTCTAATATGAGCTTGTACATCCGAACCTCCGGTGATTCTAGTTTCATTGCATCATTGTTTTCGAATTCCATGGTTTGATCATGCTCATGCAGCTCATCGTTATCGTTGAATGACATATCTTCATCATCACTTGGAGTTGTAGTAACTGGTGAAGATGGCGCTGAAGAATCCTCAGATGGTGCGGGCGAGGAAGGGATTTCAGAAAGGACTGGTGCTTCTACAGAGCTTGATGAATCCAAGTATCTCTCGGCAAGCTCGGTTTTCAGGAAGGCAGAGAACTGTAATAGCTCGTCTGAAAGACTCGGCTCAAGGTCACCTGGGTAAATTTTACAAAGCCGATTTGCCCTCAGTGTCAGTTTGTCGTCAGGTAGCTCCTTCATAGTTCTCAAAAATCCAAACCTTGACGCAACAGTGGCGTATGCTTCCTTACGTTTCTTCAACTCAGCAACCAAATTATCGATAATAACCAAAAACGTTGCCGTTCGAAACTTATCGGCAGGTGTAAATTCTACTTCCGGAGCTGATCCTGGTTCATCATAACGACAATTCCGCTGGCGATTTCTTTTCATTTCATCTTTGTAATGTTCGCATCCACCGAGCAATTTTCCTTCAGCCTCGAACTGCTCAAATTTTGGTCTCATATTTTTCACGTACTCTTCCAGGGATTCATAAATAGCAGCAGCTGAGTTAATGTCTTGATCCGCGGATTGAAGTAATTGGCTGTTACTGTTAAAACGCTTCAAGATACGGTGCCATACCAGAGTAAGTATGCCAGTCTCCAAACGATCCATATTAGAAGCGTGATTAAAGCCGGTTTTCCACTTGCGAATTTTTTCGCTCGAAGCGGGTTATTTCGGTGCGAATAATTTCGCATGAAAAGTTGTTTCATTTCCACGAGCGATCGAAAAAACAATACCGCCAAATATAAAATTCTAAACAAAATGGCGGCATTGAATCGTAGAAGTTTACGCTGTTTATCAAATGTAATCGCTGTTTACGTCCCAGAGACATCTATATTTTATTAATTCTTCTATGAAGACTTCCTTATCAAAGTTAACCAACGACTGTTGACGATTTAATTCATCATTTGTACATGTCTCGGACCTCTCGATGTCTTGTTGAATATCCGCCATTTTGAAAGATGATGAAAGGCAAGATGAAAATTCTGAAATCTGATTGGCTAGCGACTTCTTTCGCCGCGAAAAAGTAGAAATCATTCGAACTCCTATTTTCGTCGCAGCGAACAGTTTGCAAATTTTATCGCCATATGACAATTACGTAATTGACAAAACACGCATGCGTAAAGGCGAAAAAAACCGCTTCGCGCGAAAAAATGCGCAAGTGGAAAACCGGCTTAAGAGCTTCTTTTCGAGTGTCTCCTTTCTGCTCTGGGTCTGCAGCAATCTCTTTCAATCCAGCTTTAATTTATTTGTAGCCCTTGACCACGGCTTTAAACAGCGGCGGCATGCGATGACCAACAAGTGTCTGACAGATGTTTGACTGTGGGCAAGCCTTTTCAAAAGTAAAGTTACTGTATCATAGTCGAGACTGTGAAGTCCCTTGCTGTCTCCTTCAGAGCCTTCCTCGTCCAACATGGAAGTAAAATTAACCAAAAACTCTTCCATTCTTGATTTGTCCTTTAATACAACGAAAATTTTAACCTTGAATTCGCCATACTTTTCCTCATTTCCAGTCCACTTCACCAGACCGTTCTTATGCTCTGAACAGGCATACTCTGAGCAGAGAGCTCTATATATATCTAGAGTAAGAACTTGGTTGCTAAAAGTGAAGCCAAAGACAGCGGAAATTGACATCCGGTGCCAGTCCTTTTCTATTGTTTAATATGTCTGCGCAGTTAACACAAAGCTGCAAGGAGCGTGCCAAAATTTCGTGTTTTTAATACTTCGGTTTAAAGAATAATATCATGGTTTTTAATATGAACTGATAACTTGATTAGGGATACGATCGTTAGGGAAAACTGGAATTAGCTGGGAAAAATGGTAAAAACTGTTTACGACCTTCATAGATTTTTTATCAATTTCCGCCATCTTGGCTTCACTTTACTCATCGGCCGAATGACTGAAGTTCTTACTCTAGATATATATAGAGCTCACTGACTCTGAGTACGATATTGGCTCTGCTTGGGTATATATTAATCATTTGTATTCGATCACAAGTGGAGGATTTTTATAAATTATTTAATTATCAAAACTACAATATTGGGTGTGGGGGAGGGGGGGTATATTATTTTAAAGGGGGTTTCTGAAAACCACCACCCCCTTGCGATATAATTAACGATCGGTCCCTAAAATCTAAAACTGAACTGTCTAAAAATCTAAAACTAAACTGTCAAATACAAAACTGAACTGTCTAAAAATCAGAATTGAACTGTGAGCCTTCTGGGCCATCGTAGTATAGCTTTTGTTCTTAATAACAAGCTTTTTTATTGTAGATGGGGAAAAAGAATTTTTCTAGTTTTCAAGTTTGCTTTATTTTTTATCAAATTGTGATTTATAGTCATTGGTTTTTGCCACCTCGTTAATCCTATTTAATCTGTTAATGTAGAATTTATAACGTTTTACTTTATCAGGATTCTTACTTAGAAAGTGCATTTTAAAAAGCTTATGCTTCTTTCTTATAGAAGTTAAAATCACACTTGATATCCACGAGTTTTTCAACAACATTCTCTTATTACATGGAATTTTCCGCATTGGTGCATGCTTAACACTAATGCTTTGCAGTAAACTCACCAATTTATTAATGTTTTCGTTAACATCATCACAGATCAAGCTATTAATATTTTCCTCTGCTATATCCTTAAGAAACAAATCTTCCTGAAGATTTGAGAAACAGGTGATCAGTTATGTCAGCTAAGCATATACCAGATTTTAGTATTTTTTTGTGGTACGTTGGTTTTAAAGTCGAGGTATGGTCTGTTATGCAAGTTGCTTTAGTTATTATTGGTATAAATCCTTAGTTAAATAGCATATGAAGATATTCAGATGTGGATTTGTTGACATTGTACTTTAGAAAATGTATATTTATATCACCAAATAAAATACTTCATCCCCTCTACTATTTAGCTCTGCCAAAGTTGCCTCTAATACCTCATGAAATTGAGCACGGTTGTTAGACGGGTGTAGATAAATACATCCTAGTATGATATTTTTATGTCGCTTGCGTATGATTTCAAACATACTGGATTCAACTCCTTCTATCTAAATTGCACCTCGGGACAAAGTTTACACCTCAGGACAAAGCCATTTGCAATATAAAAACCTACACCTCCAGCAGAAGTTTTCGAATTGGTATGTATAAATTCATAACCAGGTAGATTGATGTTACAAATATTATTTTCATTCAACTTGGCTTCTGAAATGGCTATGATATCTGCAATTTCTTTAATTAGGCCTAATATATCTCATAGCATAGGCAGATTTTTTGCTAAGCTACGCATATTGTAGTGCATAATGGCAACGCATGTTTTTTTTTTGCAGTTTGCTTTATATTATAATACTTGGATTCAATACTATCATTGCATAAATTTTCATGCAAATTTATATCATTGTCTGGGCATTCAATAATATCCTGAAATAGGTTTTTTGAATTTAAGATCGATTTTGAAGTGCTATTTATCCTTGCTCCAGATGTCTCTTTTCAAATTATAGAGAGGTAATTCATGCATTACATTAAGTTCATCACTATCGCACACCATTAAAGATGATGTAAAGTCCGTTCTGCGCATATATTCTGCGCATAACAATGCTATTGTTTACGTTATGTAATAAAATTTTTACATGACGTATTTCGGTATTTCCTGTTGTATTTATTTTTCGTTCTCGCCGACTGCTTTCATGGCAACGAAAGAAGTTTTAGTTAGATCAAATCGAACTAGAAGTGCTGCAGAAATCCCAAACAAAGACGACATAACCCTGTGTTCTTCAGTTCTTGTAGAGGGAAGTGTCTCCAGGATAATGTATAGCCGACGAAATGCATGTTCCTCGGCCAATACTGCACGTCTGCTTGCCATCCTGACATCGTCTGTGTGAATTTGCGCAAGGATATTTTAGATACTGATTCAAGTGAACACTCGAGCGATTCCAATCTCTTTGGGCAATCATCAGTAAGTTCAATTCAACTGGTATTGTTACAAAGCGGGTAAATAGACCGCGGTTCTAATATCATCGCCTTGACGCCTTCTAAAGTCTTCTACATGGCCATGCATTTCTTCAATAATTTTAAGACCAGATGAGAATCCAGATAATATCAGACTTAAAAATACGTTATTTAAAGATGCACCTATTTCAGATATTTAATGACTTCCACCAAGCAAAAACTCATTCCTTTAGAATTTGGTTGACAATATTGATGTGGATGTTTTGACTTTTGAGGGGGATAGCTACTGAGCTATTATGAAGACAACCACTAGTATTTGCTGCTCTATGGTGAGTTACCAGAACAGGATCAACCACAACCTGGTGTAGAGATCCCACAACCTGTTGCAGAGGTCCCGCAACCTGATCCACCACACCTCCCTCAGATGCAACACCAGGCTGGTGTAATTGTGGGCACTGCCATGTTATGCGACACAGTTAGAGAACAAGTTTTGTTGTAGAAGATTGCAATGCAGGGTATTGACAGTTAATGGGCTAACAAAACTATCTGCGAGTGTCTCTTGTTAACCCATTAGCAGGCAATGCGCCATATATTGGTATTTCACTCTGTTTGACGCCTGACAATTTTATTCGTCAGTGGTAGGGTACTGCCAGTTAATGGGCTAAGTGGCAAGAAAGCATCATAAGACTATGCCTGGTTTTACACCCTCCCAGGCCAGTACAAATCAACATATTGCTCTGGCTAACACCAAAAGGTTTGGGTTTTTTAAAGTAATTACACTTAATGATTATGTATCCTTGCTTAAGAGGTTGATAATTAAGAACATTAATTTCATATGCTGTAGTAGTTGATATATGCCTGTTCGCCTTTTCGCACCATGTGATCTAGCCCTACATATTGACATTAGCCCAGTCAGTGATAATAAAATGCCAATACATGGCAACCTTTCCCTTCTACATATATTGTATGAAAGCCAAAAATGAAACAAAAAAGCAAGCATTTAGACAAGGATTATTGTTTTATCTTCAGCTTTCGTATGACTATAAAACAAATTTGCCACACATTGGTAATTTTTAATCATGGACTGAGCCAATGTAATAGTGGAATGGCAATCTTGTTTTATATAAAGTTTGTAAGATTTAACAAGCATTAAAGTTAGGAAATTCAATTTTATGGATATTTAGGAATCACACATTTGTTGAAATATTACTAACATATTCAAATTGAATACTATTACATTTTTATTGCACTTCACCTAGCTAATTATTTACATTTTATCAATGTGAATTTACTAGTCTTGTATTTAACATACATTAAATGATAACAATTGAAATACAGCAGTTACATACTATATTTCTGGCTACACTCTTTTTTTATAAGAACCAGTAAAAATAAGCCTAAGCCCAAATTGTTCTTAGCCTGTTCTTATTATGCACTCTTTTCAGGGATTTAAATTACAATGACATCACATAAGATTAGGTTTAGGATTAGGATTAGTTTTGGATTAGTCTAAGGATTACAGTACAGTCAATCTGGGATATTGAATTTTGGGTTCATACAGTCAGTAGCATATGTCCTGTAGTGTACAGGGACACTGTATGTTGGACACTGTATGAAAGTTAAAGTTATACAAAGTACATTTATAAACCTTTTTTTTTCGTCAGCCTCAATTTTTTCATATTTTGTTATATTTTTTGGGAAAATTCAGCCTAAGTGTTCTTATTAAATTGGTTCTTATAAAAAAAGAGTGTATTTCATTTCAAAAATATGTCTAAAATAGGTATATAATTTTCACTTTAAATTTGTGTATCTTCTAACCTGGTTAACCTTTGTGTGACAGGCCCTGGAACAGCAATTCTTTTTTAATTGACCAACTCAGGAATGTATGTATACAGTATAGTATACTGCTTAGGCACCAAAACATTTACACTAAATACAGGTAGCCATCTCTTTGTTCTCTTGCTGCATTGTAATCTTGAACTGTAAATGTACAATTCTTATTCATTATAACTGACAGGATGCAGGTGTATTATTAAAACATGCATTTGCTCATGTAACATATAAGAGGACAAATCCTATATCATTGTTATGTTAGTGGCAAATCTAAATAAATAAATAAATAAATAAATGGAACAAATATCAACACATACAATATTAAACTATTAACACTCACAGCAAATTTGAAACATACACTAACTTTAAATCATATTGTTAGTTGATCTATTACTTGAAATGCTGCCCTTTGTGAGGCATATAATGATCTAGCAATACCGACCCAAGTTGACAAGTTCTTTGTCTGTTTCGAGCGACAATTCATTCATTAATCCCTGCAATCTCGCGCGCAGATCGTACAAATAGATCTTTGCCGCACCCCTCTCCGCATAATGCCGCTTTTTTTCTTTCAGCCTGATCTTCAGAAGTGACAATACGAGCCTCTTTGACTGGCGTAAAGAAGAACTCGTTTGAGATCGCGCCTGATCCGTCCGCCATTTTGTTATTGTCGCATATAATTAAAATTCCAATGGTCGGGTCCCGACCATTGGAATGTATATGCGCAGAATATATGCGCAGAACGGACTTTACTTCATCGTTAAGCATCAAATAATAGATATAACTTAAGGATAAAATAAACTCGCTCATACCACACATAAACCTGATTGGAATTTAGCCGTTAGCAATTCGATTCCCTGATTGAAATTTGTTTAAATCTTCATCCATTTCAAAAGTGTATGTGTTGTATTGTTCTCGTCTTGCTTGATATATATTCGACCATTATATGTCCAGATGTATTTCCAATTCAATCGCTTCTTGAATTTGTTAACCTGGCCAAATAGTTTCTTATAGGGCATTAGGGACGCTCACCTTCTTAGCAGCCAGCCTCTTATGGGCCTATAATTCATCGATTGCTTAAATTTAGCTTTTTATTCTGCAAAATAGAAATATTTATTTTGAATTTTTTTTTATTTATCGGCTATTTTCCAGCATGAACTCGCTTGCCGTAGTTTGACTATATATGGTTTGTCCACGCGCTTCAGTCCCGACAAAAAATCTTATATAGGGTATTGTACCCTGGGGAATTCATTCCGGCCACTTAAAAAACCATAGCAACAGTCAATCTGTACGCTACATTTCAAATTTCGCTGTAACTTTGTCAATTTTTATTGTTTTTCTTTGAAAGTTGGTCAGTATGTACTGTTTTTAAGCTCTATATAAACGGTGTATTAGCGAAGATCACACGGTTTTTAAAACAGAAGTTATAATCGACCAAAGGTACTGACTATATAATTAGTTTACGATATAATAAATATCAGATTACAAAGGTGTTAAAACTCATGGAAATCTGTAAAACAATGTGTTTAGCGATTTGTTTGGCATTAGCCAAGAACAGGTGTGTTTGCTGAATCGATTGGGTGGTATTTTCTTCCGTTTTGGGCGAGGGGCGCCAAAGATACAAGTGCTCAAAGTCATGATCCTTTGGCGGTTGATATTCGACGCTACCGTGTAGAAAGAGTTAAAATGTTCATAAATCTGGGTTACTGCTCATCAATTGTTCTGTAAAAGATGCTTACTTTAAAAGCCTCTTTCTGGATCCTCAATCCTTGCCCCACACACACAAGCGGCACTGAGATCAACACTTTTCGATTGCAGTTATTTTGATGCAGAGTTGATACTCTCCAAATTTCTCCCCCAGAAAACTAGATTTATGATAAAATCAATTTTTTAAAAGTTCTTTTTATGTTTTTTATTTTTTTTTCCTTGCTGGTCAACGAAATGACTGTCAGTTGCTTAAAAATGTCAACAAATCTGTCCCTTGGCAAAGCAGAGTTTTTTTAAAAAAGGGATGAATTGACAGATTTATGGACATGAGAAAACGACGTAAATAGATTGAATAACTCCAAAAAAGTAATTGTTATCAAAGACGGAATCTACGGCATCATTTATCACAAGATTGAGATTGTGTGCCACACAATGTATGTAGAACACAGGCATCGATGAGCAATCTTTTATCAGCTTTTGCACACCAGGCTGGACCACAGAGTTTTTCCATGTAAAGTCCAATATTTTAAAGGCCAGTCGCCGTTCCTCAGTGACAGATATAAAACCTAGGAAAGTATTGTAACATTCTCGTTCAAAACTTGAACCCACCGAGCAGTGACACTGAGTTGATCTACTCTGTTTATGTCACTTGTTGTATCCAGTATGATTGACCAAAATGGACATTCATTTATTTGAGAAATAAAGAACTTTCGCAGGAGCTGCGATGTTGTTAGTATCAGTTCATTCTGGATTTTGGGAATCATGTATTGAATCGAGTCGCATGCCTAGGTAAAGAGATAGCATAATTTGTGATACTGTCGAATTCACTTAACATTGACATTACAACCAGAAAATTTACTCCTTGTGCAATTCCTTCGCCCATTTTTTCGTCATGTCCTCCCAGAGCTAAATTTAACGAAGTTAGACAAAGAATAACACCCAAAACCCTTCCCAAAATTTTCACCCATAAATTACTTTCAAGTCGGATCTGCTTCTCTGATTCATCATCTATTGTCATTTAAGATAAACACAAGATGCTTCAATATGAAGTGATGAGTTTTCATGTTTCTTAATTTTACCAGGTAATCGTTTTTGAGCTCTGATCTCCAGCTACCCATGCACTTTGCATTTTAAACGTTCATTTCTTCAATCAGCAAAAAGCCAGTAATTTTCACAGCATAGTGTTTAGTGCAAAGTTTCCACGGAAATGTTGCAATATTGTTGTGGTGGCAAATTGCATAGAAGCAGAGCGTAAACTTCCAGGGGGTGCTTGCGATTAACGTGCAAATTTGTGATATAGTAAATTTCTGGAATTTATTGCTTATTGGACATTTAAAATTATATTCACTAATACGTATTAACTATTATGTACTTTTTTCTTCCAATTTAACGAAACATTTTGATCTACTCTGATCCGTATCAACTAAATATTGTCATTATTTACCTTCAAAAATTATGATTGGGTCATTCAAGACAAGATTACTCCCCCTGTAGCATGAATATGTTCAAGAAATGCGTTAAACTGAGTTATAACTATTAAACATGGCCGAACGCAAGAGCGAATGCCAACTCCTACAAAGCTACAGGATGCATTTTGCACGTTTTTAGACAAAGACGCATTGCCAAAAGACTTGATTCATTTATTTAAAACTTTGAGCCATTGTCATTGACTAATTGAGGCTTTATTGGCAATGTAAACAAATGACCAAATGGCAAATTGCATTGCGCGACTGTAGTCTGTATTATAAAACTTTATCAGCTATCGCTCTCCGATATGTAGTCCACAATCAATTGCAAGATGTTGTTCTAGTAGTATATTTACATAATTCATGAAGTGTTGTAGTCATAGTTAATTTGTAGTGGTATGGCAAGCCAAACCTGACAAAAGTGTATCGAGAATATTTAATACTAGTCGAGAATTTTAAATGATGTACGAGAACATTAAGCGGTAGACGAGAATAATGCAATGTAGTGATTGAGATTGATTAATACTAGTCGAGAATATTATACGATGGTCGAGAATTTTATATTATGATCGAAAATTTAATACTATGGTCGAGATTTCTGGCAGTATAGCCGGTCAGCGGTTTTCTTATATTTCTGAGATACTTCATGTCAGGAATGTGATATGTCATGTTCATGCATTGTTCATAATGGCGGGTCGTGATTCTACTGATAATATAAATACCGTGGATAACACTGGCATTGTTCGCCAACTTCTCACAAGATTGAACGAGTTGTCTTCGGCTATGATTCCACAAGACAACAACAACAACAACGTCGAAAGCGAAGTCAGGCGGGTATTTAGGCCTAATAATGCTACTTCAAGTCAGACCACCGAGACAAGTCATTCGAGTAGCTCTGGTGCTAGTGTGACTGGCGGAGAAGGGATACAACAAAATTCTCAACGCCGAGCTCCTTATTTCATGCCAAGACGGAATTTTTCTGGGCAGCGTCCCTCAAATTCTACTAGGAGCCGCAAGCAAAAGAAACCGAGCGCAATAGACAACAGACAATTCATGCGTGACTTAATTTTGCTTGGAGGACCGGATACTGTTCGTGTTCCACGTCAAGGAACACGCTTGGCATTGATGGAAAGTGGTCACATGATATCAGGGTGTAAGTTCACAAAAGGAATGACGGCAGCTCAGGTGGAAATTGCGATTGTTGAGGCATTTGACGGGAAGATACCTCCAGATGTAGACATAGAAATAATGATATCTATGCATACTTCACTAGTCGCTCCCTCTTTGGCTCATGGACAACAAGGAATTGATGGTGCCATTATACAACGCTTGTTTCAAACAAAACCCATATACGTCCGCCCAAGCAGACAGATATTAATGTCATCAAAGGAAATGGTACAACAGGTATGAAGTTTGTGTGTTTACAACTGTCGAAATTTTATTGGTGCATGTTAATTCAATCAGTGGTAACTAACATCAGTGTTTAGTCAGGTTACCAGCATATCCATAAAAGAAGGACTACCTTCTTACCTAAATAGTACCCATTATACACTGGTTACTGTATGATGGGTACCACTCAGCCAATCTTCCCATTTCGGAATAAAAATTGCTATTAGAATGTGTTTTCTTGCATCGATATATTGTAATTTGGACAACATAGGGTCAGATGGATGAAAATCAGGGGTGTAGGGGGTGAGGGGCACAGGGGGCATGTGTCTCCTTAAATTTTTGAAAAGCAAAAGTGCCATTTTTTCAGGGGTGTATATTCTTCTATAATAGATACAGGCTGATGTGGTAAAGAACCAGGCCGATGTGGTAAATATGGGGAAAATAATCTAATCTGAAAAGAAGGGGGGGGGGGGAATGGAATCAAAGATCATTGAAGAATATACACCCCTGCATTTTTTTGAAGAAAAGTGTCTTTCTTGCACAAATTAATGTTGCTGTAAATACTAATGTTACATTGAAGGTGCTCTTTGAGTATTCTAAACATATTTACATATGCCCTTTAACACAAGCAAGCTATGCTGTTAATAGTATTTTAAGATTTTAGGTGCCCTTTTTGTTGAGATTTGGGTCTGCCAATGTCTTGTAACTACTACAAATATCAATAATGATTTTAATAAGTAATTAGCCATTGTTTTTTATAGGAGGAGGAGAATCTTGAATGCGAATTATTTGAACATGTAGGCAAAAATCTTCCTGAAAATCAAGTGATAAATGGTGAATATTTCATTCAAATATATTGCATTCAAATATGTGAACACTCAAGTTATTGAAAGCTGTTTAACTGTTAGAAAGAACGAAAAGCTTTCGAGTTGTATTCACCAGCTGTATTTTGCCAATTTGATTTTTGCTGCCACATTGGATGATTATGGACAAATATAATTATATAATGTAGTTCTTGAATAAATGCCACATTTATCTTATGCATAGGTGTACAAGATGAAAATCCAGAAAAGGCTGATCAGGACATAAATGTAGACGTCCATGTTACCTCGATGGCTGAAGGTACCCGTACTTTCCTTTGGCCATCAAAATGTTAAGGCAGTGTGTTACACAGGTCAACTTTCAACATCGATAACATCGAAATAACAAGTTGTTATTTGAACATCGATAAGTGTAACATTGCCTTACTGTACTTGAATTTCTATTTTAGTATGAAATTATGCTGCTGTACTTAATATAAACATTTATACAACAATTAATTTTAATTAACGCAATCTCACTGGCTGGCTCTTGTGCATGTGCTATTAGAGTATAGATCACGAATGACGTCACACAGCAACAAAACATAATTTTTCACAGCACTTTTGATGTATAAAACAAATAGATTTCATTTTGTTGTGCGTATGTACTGTAATAGATCACGGAAGACGTGATGGCGTAAAAAGAACAAAAAGTCACGGCGCTCAACTTCGTCTTGTGCTGTACTTTTTAGTTCGTTTCACGCTATGACGACATCTGTGATCTATTACAGTACACGCATGGCAAAATGAAGTCTATTTGTTAAATATCAAAAGTTTGAAAATACTTAAAATTTTATGCTAGCTCCAAGAGAAGAAAGCACTGTAATTGAGTCAGATGATTTGGATATCATCGTGGGAATTGCACAAGGTAAGGTAATCTGCATACAACGTTAATCAGTCATAATTATAATTTGTTTTAATATCTCCATATTGTACTGGTCCACATTGTCAAGTTCTTTCATTATATATTTTTCTGGATGTAATAGAGGAAGAAGAAAATAGTCTTCATGGTAATACATAGCGTGGCGCATCCAACTTGCATCATTAGCTAAAGAGATTGTAGTTGAAGGATGGCCTCCAGTCTATATTTCTGCTTATACTACCAGTATAAATATTTCACCTGACTTACCGGTACTAAAAAATTTATTTTTAATAGATGCTGCTGGTCCAAGTTTCCATTTACGTGATTTACCTGTCAAAGATGTTGTAGTACATAGAACAACAGTTCGTCAAGATATGATTGATTTATTTATGGATCCAAATGTACTCAATTTTATGCTCAATATTACTGTTAAAGGTGTAAACGGCAACCCAGAGACAGGAAGAGGAATAGGTGTCTTGCGTGACATCTTGGCGCACTTCTGGCAGGAGTGTTTTACAACCCTCGCCACAGGAGGTACTGAAAAAACACCACACATAAGGCACGACATGCAAAAGCCACAATGGCAAGCAATAGCTCGTGTCATTGTGTATGGTTATAAAGTTGCCAATTATTTCCCCCTTCAGCTGTCCAAATTATTTATCCTTTGTTGCTTATTTGGTGAAGAGAGTATTGACAAAGATACTCTGGTCAAAGCATTCAAGTGTTTTGTAGCCGAAGATGATAGAAAGATTATTGATATGCTTCTGAGCAAAGATTTTGACCCTGAAGATGAAGATGTTATGGATTTCCTGTCAATGATGAATTCTCACAAGATTCCCACCCCAGGAAATGTAGATTCCCTAATTGATGAGCTTGCTCACCAGGAATTGATACAAAGCCACGTTACATCACAAATTGCTGGGCCCCAATCCTAAGTTCCCTCCAAAGTGGTTCAGATTCCACATTCCAAACACCAGCTGGAGTTGCACATCTCTACGAGGCAAAGCGCCCTACAGCCAAAAAAGTCAACAAGCTCTTTATAGCCAACACTTCAAGTGATGTTGAAAAGCAAAGCTTGAGTCATCTAAAAAGATATGTGAAATCCTTGGATGGAAGAGCTCTGGAAAGATTTTTGCATTTTATCTCTGGAAGTGATGTCTTGTCATGCGATTCCATTGAAGTCACCTTCACTTCTTTGTCTGGTTTTGAACGAAGACCAGTTGTACACACATGCGGACCTACATTAGAGCTTCCTACTACATATGAGTCCTTCACAGATCTTGCTATCGAGTTCACAAGCATGATGAGGGAAGATCAAGCGTGGGCATTTGACATTGCATAAGAACCCTTGACTTGCATGTTCCTGTTTTGTTAGCAAAGTCATAAGTAGAGGAACTGTGTTGTATGAGACAAACTACAGTGCGCTTTACTTGTCACATACTGTATGAACTTCTACACATGTTACGTTTGTCCAGAGTGACTTAAGATAAATTGTAGTAATTGGCTAGAACCTTTTTAAGGAAGAACATTTAAATATATCTTTATTTGTATTGTAACGTTGCTTGCATAACAACAATACGGAATAGTCTAATATATCTTTGGTATAATATATGTTTTGTTTTGTGAAAACACAGCATGTATTTACATTACTAGAAAATAAATATGTTTTTCCCTATCTTTAGAAAATACCTGTTGTGATAGTAATCCAACAGTTATAAAGTATTGCTTATGTCTTCACAAACCAAAATATATGATAGATTCATATTGTTTTTAAAAGCCAGGAACGGCATAACATTGTACTGTTTCCACCATTTTAAATTAATAAATTACTACATTTTTGTAGGTTTAAATACTGAAACAGGAATAAGATAATCATAATGTTTTGTCAACATGTTCACTGAATGTCATAGATTTTCAAACACAAAGTCATTCTGGACTGAAAAGTGTTCCCATAATATCCAATGTCTTTAAAAAATGCTCAACACCATTATTGCCATCATCTTCAAGAGGGTCAACTCTTTCCTGAAGATAGCGATGTTGCTCTTCACTTTGTTGTAAATTTATCTGAGGCACAACAATATTATTGTCTGTGGTAATCTCTGGCAATGGGCCACCATAATCCACACCATAGGCATCAAGGTTGACACCTGCAGGATCATCAGGAAGACTGTGGACGTTAGTTTGCCAAAGGGCCAAAGGACTTTGGTGGTTGGCAGTTCTAATGCCATGATGATTCCATTGAGATTTAAATTCAGCCAAAGATGCATTTATGCGTGGCAGGTAAACATAATGAAGGGCGAGTAAATCAACTTCATTGAGAGAATCGAGTAGTTCACCGTTCTCAAGAAATCGAAATAGATCTTTGTAAAGCGCAGACATTACTCGGTTAACTTCAGCCCATAATCTCTCTATGCGCTGATTATGGACACTTCTTCCTGCTATGAAGCTACCTCTTCCGGTGCCCCTAATTTCCACCATATAACGTGCCACATCCACATTTTCAACGCCATGGTCGCCTCTCACACGTGAGGGTAAACCATATTCCTGAACTCCACTTTCAAAAAATCTGAGCACAGTATCAGCTCTGTTATTTGTACAACAATGCAAGTAAATTACCAATCGACTGAAACCATCGATGCACCCATGGATCACAAATCGTTGGGATATCAACTTATGATTGGAATCAATATGCCATAAATAATTGGGGCCATGAACATTGTTTATTTATTTTTCGTTTAGGTCAGATCGAATTGGTGGTTGCAGGTATTCGGATCCTGGAACATGTTTTGGGGACCCTGTCCAGTTGGAACAGCTATTGGGTCTATATTAAGATATTTCTTTATGGTTTGAAGTGAGGTGTTGGATAATTATAGTGGTTTGATGTATGATGAATGGTTTATTGTTTGATAAATGGTGTAATGTTTGATTCGTGGTGTGAATAATATGAAGATGACATAATGAAAATATAGAACAGTAACATATTGAAAATATAAAACAGTAACATAATGAGATTATAGATATTAACTGTGATAAAATGAATTTGTGTGTTGTTTGTGTAGGCAAAACCCGGGTGCAATCATGTGTGGAATGATGCCAAGGTCTGGGTGAATGCCAGTGTGTTTTTGCCACCCAGACCAAGTCCCATATCGTTTTTTGTTAAAAACTTGGTTATGTTATCATCAGGTTCCGAGCATAACCGGGACAGCACGTTTCTAACCCGCTAGCAGGTCTTGGAACAACGTGCTTGCATATAAATATTGATTTTGGTGGTTTATGAATAAACCATGTGGTCCGCGAAATATGCGTTGATATTTCGTGCGCAAAACATTAATGGAATTGTGTGTGAGAATGGTTTTATGTAGTGTTGATGATGAGGGTGGTTTATATAAACTATGTGAAGTGTTATATGCGAGACATTTAATAATAAATACGGTGAAAATGAAGTTTACTTACGAGAAGGATTGAGTTGATTTTCTCTTTGCGTTGACGCGAGCGGAAAGGATTTATCAGTGGGGGGTTGAGAACTTGAGACGGAAGGAAAATTTGAGGGCTGTTGGTGAATCTGACTAATGATACATGTGGGTTGTGACAGATGGTGTGACGTATGTGTGACCTGTGATCGTGACGGTGGGATCAAGATGTGGACTATGATGAAAATTGTTGTACGAAGTGGAAGCACGGGTTGACAATGTAGTACGTAATGAGTGAATTGCGGTCTGTGTGGTGAATGTGGATAATGATGTAAGTGGTTTGTGACAGATGGCGTGACGCATGTGTGACATGATGGTCGTGACTTTGTTTTGGCTTCTCGCTCTTTGGGAGAATTGTGAATGGCGGACTTGGGTATGGCACATTGTGTCCAAATTTCAGTCTGGTCAACATACATCTGGTTAGTTTGTCAAGCCATTTTTGTTATGCTTTATTTGCTGAGTTGCTAGATATTGCTAAATAGGGAATGAGTGAGTAATGGTTGGTTAAGGCATGTTGCTGATGCTTAGCCTTTTCCTTTGAGTATTGGCCGAGATTGGGGTTTCGATTAAGGTTTGAAATCCAGTGAGATCAGATGTTGAGGAGGTGTACAGTGGTGAAAATTGTTTTGCGGAGTGGAAGAATCAATTGACAATGTGGTACGAAGTGAGTGTAGTGTGGTCTGTGATGGATGGTGGTAAAGCTGAATATCGGTGTTTTGGTGTGTGACAGATGGCGTGACGCATGTGTGACATGATGATTGTGACAGTGGGATCAAGAGGTGGACAAAGAGATGAAAATTGTTGTATGAAGTGGAAGCATTGATTGACAAGTAGTACGGAAGGAATGAAGTGTGGTCGGTTTGGCGAATGTGGATAATTATGTATGTGGTTTGTGACAGATGGCATGACAATGTGGTACGAAGTGAGTGTAGTGTGGTCTGTGATGGATGGTGGTGAATCTGAATAACGGTGTTTTGGTGTGTGACAGATGGCGTGACGCATGTGTGACATGATGATTGTGACAGTGGGATCAAGAGATGGACAAAGAGATGAAAATTGTTGTATGAAGTGGAGGCATTGATTGACAATGTAGTCCGGAAGGAATGAAGTGTGGTCTGTGTTGTGAATGTGGATAATTATGTATGTGGTTTGTGACAGATGGCATGACGCATGTGTGACATGATGTTCGTGACTTTGTTTTGGCTTCTCGCTCTTTGGGAGAATTATGAATGGCGGACTTAGGTATGGCACATTGTGTCCAAGTTTAAGTCTGGTCAACATTCATCTGGTTAGTTTGTCAAGCCATTTTTGTTATTAATGGTTTTATTTGCTGAGTTGCTAAATATTGCTAAGTATGAAATGAGTGAGTAATGGTTGGCTATGGCATGTTTCTGATTTTATTTCGTGGTGATCTATGTTGTCTACCGTTTATGTAGACTTTTAATAGATCTGTTTTAGACCCACATGGCCACTTTGTGTGTGCCAGGAGATCTCTTGATGCTTACCCTTTTCCTGCGAATATATCACAATGTTTATTTATTTTCGTTTAGGTCAGATCGAATTGGTGGTTGCAGGTATTCGGATCCTGGAACATGTTTTGGGGACCCTGTCCAGTTGGAACAGCTATTGGGTCTATATTAAGATATTTCTTTATGGTTTGAAGTGAGGTGTTGGATAATTATAGTGGTTTGATGTATGATGAATGGTTTATTGTTTGATAAATGGTGTAATGTTTGATTCGTGGTGTGAATAATATGAAGATGACATAATGAAAATATAGAACAGTAACATATTGAAAATATAAAACAGTAACATAATGAGATTATAGATATTAACTGTGATAAAATGAATTTGTGTGTTGTTTGTGTAGCAAAACCGGGTGCAATCATGTGTGGAATGATGCCAAGGTCTGGGTGAATGCCAGTGTGTTTTGCCACCCAGACCAAGTCCCATATCGTTTTTGTTAAAAACTTGGTTATGTTATCATCAGGTTCGAGCATAACCGGGACAGCACGTTTCTAACCCGCTGAGGTCTTGGAACAACGTGCTTGCATATAAATATTGATTTTGGTGGTTTATGAATAAACCATGTGGTCCCATGCGAAATATCGTTGATATTTCGTGCGCAAAAACATTGTGGAATTGTGTGTGAGAATGGTTTTTATGTAGTGTTGATGATGAGGGTGGTTTATATAAACTATGTGAAGTGTTATATGCGAGACATTTAATAATAAATACGGTGAAAATGAAGTTTACTTACGAGAAGGATTGAGTTGATTTTCTCTTTGCGTTGACGCGAGCGGAAAGGATTTATCAGTGGGGGGTTGAGAACTTGAGACGGAAGGAAAATTTGAGGGCTGTTGGTGAATCTGACTAATGATACATAGACAACATAGATCACCACGAAATAAAATCAGAAACATGCCATAGCCAACCATTACTCACTCATTTCATACTTAGCAATATTTAGCAACTCAGCAAATAAAACCATTAATAACAAAAATGGCTTGACAAACTAACCAGATGAATGTTGACCAGACTTAAACTTGGACACAATGTGCCATACCTAAGTCCGCCATTCATAATTCTCCCAAAGAGCGAGAAGCCAAAACAAAGTCACGAACATCATGTCACACATGCGTCATGCCATCTGTCACAAACCACATACATAATTATCCACATTCACAACACAGACCACACTTCATTCCTTCCGTACTACATTGTCAATCAATGCCTCCACTTCATACAACAATTTTCATCTCTTTGTCCATCTCTTGATCCCACTGTCACAATCATCATGTCACACATGCGTCACGCCATCTGTCACACACCAAAACACCGTTATTCAGATTCACCACCATCCATCACAGACCACACTACACTCACTTCGTACCACATTGTCATGCCATCTGTCACAAACCACATACATAATTATCCACATTCGCCAAACCGACCACTTCATTCCTTCCGTGCTACTTGTCAATCAATGCTTCCACTTCATACAACAATTTTCATCTCTTTGTCCACCTCTTTATCCCACTGTCACAATCATCATGTCACACATGCGTCACGCCATCTGTCACACACCAAAACACCGATATTCAGCTTTACCACCATCCATCACAGACCACACTACACTCACTTCGTACCACATTGTCAATTGATTCTTCCACTCCATAAAACAATTTTCACCACTGTACACCTCCTCAACATCTGATCTCACTGGATTTCAAACCTTAATCGAAACCCCAATCTCGGCCAATACTCAAAGGAAAAGGCTAAGCATCAGCAACATGCCTTAACCAACCATTACTCACTCATTCCCTATTTAGCAATATCTAGCAACTCAGCAAATAAAGCATAACAAAAATGGCTTGACAAACTAACCAGATGTATGTTGACCAGACTGAAATTTGGACACAATGTGCCATACCCAAGTCCGCCATTCACAATTCTCCCAAAGAGCGAAGCCAAAACAAAGTCACGACCATCATCATGTCACATGCGTCACGCCATCTGTCACAAACCACTTACATCATTATCCACATTCACCACACAGACCGCAATTCACTCATTCATTACATTGTCAACCCGTGCTTCCACTTACAACAATTTTCATCATAGTCCACATCTTGATCCACCGTCACGATCACAGGTCACACACGTCACACCATCTGTCACAACCCATGTATCATTAGTCAGATTCACCAACAGCCCTCAAATTTTCCTTCCGTCTCAAGTTCTCAACCCCACTGATAAATCCTTTCGCTCGCGTCAACGCAAAGAGAAAATCAACTCAATCCTTCTCGTAAGTAAACTTCATTTTCACCGTATTTATTATTAAATGTCGCATATAACACTTCACATAGTTTATATAAACCACCCTCATCATCAACACTACATAAAAACCATTCTCACACAATTCCACAATGTTTTTTGCACGAAATATCAACGCATATTTCGCGCGGACCACATTGTTTATTCATAAACCACCAAAATCAATATTTATATGCAAGCACGTTGTTCCAAGACCTGCTAGCGGGTTAGAAACGTGCTGTCCCGGTTATGCTCGGAACCTGATGATAACATAACCAAGTTTTTAACAAAAACGATATGGGACTTGGTCTGGGTGGCAAAACACACTGGCATTCACCCAGACCTTGGCATCATTCCACACATGATTGCACCGGGTTTTGCCTACACAAACAACACACAAATTCATTTTATCACAGTTAATATCTATAATCTCATTATGTTACTGTTTTATATTTTCAATATGTTACTGTTCTATATTTTCATTATGTCATCTTCATATTATTCACACCACGAATCAAACATTACACCATTTATCAAACAATAAACCATTCATCATACATCAAACCACTATAATTATCCAACACCTCACTTCAAACCATAAAGAAATATCTTAATATAGACCCAATAGCTGTTCCAACTGGACAGGGTCCCCAAAACATGTTCCAGGATCCGAATACCTGCAACCACCAATTCGATCTGACCTAAACGAAAAATAAATAAACATTGTGATATATTCGCAGGAAAAGGGTAAGCATCAAGAGATCTCTGGCACACACAAAGTGGCCATGTGGGTCTAAAACAGATCTATTAAAAGTCTACATAAACGGTAGACAACATAGATCACCACGAAATAAAATCAGAAACATGCCATAGCCAACCATTACTCACTCATTTCATACTTAGCAATATTTAGCAACTCAGCAAATAAAACCATTAATAACAAAAATGGCTTGACAAACTAACCAGATGAATGTTGACCAGACTTAAACTTGGACACAATGTGCCATACCTAAGTCCGCCATTCATAATTCTCCCAAAGCGCGTTTATCCAAAACAAAGTCACGAACATCATGTCACACATGCGTCATGCCATCTGTCACAAACCACATACATAATTATCCACATTCACAACACAGACCACACTTCATTCCTTCCGTACTACATTGTCAATCAATGCCTCCACTTCATACAACAATTTTCATCTCTTTGTCCATCTCTTGATCCACTGTCACAATCATCATGTCACACATGCGTCACGCCATCTGTCACACACCAAAACACCGTTATTCAGATTCACCACCATCCATCACAGACCACACTACACTCACTTCGTACCACATTGTCATGCCATCTGTCACAAACCACATACATAATTATCCACATTCGCCAAACCGACCACACTTCATTCCTTCCGTACTACTTGTCAATCAATGCTTCCACTTCATACAACAATTTTCATCTCTTTGTCCACCTCTTTATCCCACTGTCACAATCATCATGTCACACATGCGTCACGCCATCTGTCACACACCAAAACACCGATATTCAGCTTTACCACCATCCATCACAGACCACACTACACTCACTTCGTACCACATTGTCAATTGATTCTTCCACTCCGCAAAACAATTTTCACCACTGTACACCTCCTCAACATCTGATCTCACTGGATTTCAAACCTTAATCGAAACCCCAATCTCGGCCAATACTCAAAGGAAAAGGCTAAGCATCAGCAACATGCCTTAACCAACCATTACTCACTCATTCCCTATTTAGCAATATCTAGCAACTCAGCAAATAAAGCATAACAAAAATGGCTTGACAAACTAACCAGATGTATGTTGACCAGACTGAAATTTGGACACAATGTGCCATACCCAAGTCCGCCATTCACAATTCTCCCAAAGAGCGAGAAGCCAAAACAAAGTCACGACCATCATGTCACACATGCGTCACGCCATCTGTCACAAACCACTTACATCATTATCCACATTCACCACACAGACCGCAATTCACTCATTACGTACTACATTGTCAACCCGTGCTTCCACTTCGTACAACAATTTTCATCATAGTCCACATCTTGATCCCACCGTCACGTCACGATCACAGGTCACACATACGTCACACCATCTGTCACAACCCACATGTATCATTAGTCAGATTCACCAACAGCCCTCAAATTTTCCTTCCGTCTCAAGTTCTCAACCCCCCACTGATAAATCCTTTCCGCTCGCGTCAACGCAAAGAGAAAATCAACTCAATCCTTCTCGTAAGTAAACTTCATTTTCACCGTATTTATTATTAAATGTCTCGCATATAACACTTCACATAGTTTATATAAACCACCCTCATCATCAACACTACATAAAACCATTCTCACACACAATTCCACAATGTTTTTGCGCACGAAATATCAACGCATATTTCGCGCGGACCACATGGTTTATTCATAAACCACCAAAATCAATATTTATATGCAAGCACGTTGTTCCAAGACCTGCTAGCGGGTTAGAAACGTGCTGTCCCGGTTATGCTCGGAACCTGATGATAACATAACCAAGTTTTTAACAAAAAACGATATGGGACTTGGTCTGGGTGGCAAAAACACACTGGCATTCACCCAGACCTTGGCATCATTCCACACATGATTGCACCCGGGTTTTGCCTACACAAACAACACACAAATTCATTTTATCACAGTTAATATCTATAATCTCATTATGTTACTGTTTTATATTTTCAATATGTTACTGTTCTATATTTTCATTATGTCATCTTCATATTATTCACACCACGAATCAAACATTACACCATTTATCAAACAATAAACCATTCATCATACATCAAACCACTATAATTATCCAACACCTCACTTCAAACCATAAAGAAATATCTTAATATAGACCCAATAGCTGTTCCAACTGGACAGGGTCCCCAAAACATGTTCCAGGATCCGAATACCTGCAACCACCAATTCGATCTGACCTAAACGAAAAATAAATAAACATTGTGTTTCCTTGCTTCTCTCTTCGCTTCTTCGTTTTTGTTTCATCAATGCGAGATGTTCAAGGTGCTGGAGGTAGGCTCGTACAAGATTCTCTGGAACAATGTACTTTGTAGAGCAATTCTTAATTTCTTCTTCATCTGATGATGTCAATGGGTGTTCGCGCTGTTGAAGTCTTTTCAGAGCTGCTCTGGGTTGGAAATCATCAATAGCACGGATGTTTCCTTCCTCGTCGTGGGCTGGAGTTTGTCTTCCTGGAAGATGATTCATAATCTGGGTATGGTCTGGGAACGTAGCCAGTTTACGGACCGCTCCATGTCTCTCAGAAACCACACAGTTTGCCACCAGTAGCTTGGTACATGCACCTTTCACATACTCCAGATAAAGTTCTCCTCTCTTAAAATGGAGCTGATAGAACTGTTCAAGTTTGCCATAATCTCACTGTGTCAGACTTACTGGAGATATATTTGTCCAAATAATCTTTCCAGTCACCAGAGCTTCACCTATTGATGCATTTGTGCACTCTGCCTCATTTTGCCCAGTGTCACCTCTCGGTCTGTGTGTCCAAATTACTTTGTCGAAACCATGAATGAGTATTGTTTCAGCCATTCTGTACTGGACTGCAATATTGTTGCACTCCAGGTCCAGCATCTGTGAGTTCCAGCAATCTGTGGGATCCGGAAACTTCATGCAAGTCTGGTCTAGTTGCTCGAAGCTCCTAATCTTCTGATGACCAAACCATGCCAGTACTTCCAACTTGCGCCTTAGGGCACATGAAGACAAAGCTTTCATCATCACTCATGACATACGCCTCCTTCGTGCCAAGTGATTGGGGTTCCTTTGAAAAAAATTGGTGTCTGGAAAGAGTTACGTATTCTTCTTCATTGATCCAGTCGTACTTGGGAAGCTTTTTAGCCGCATCAGAATCACTAGGTTGGAATATACCTCCCCTTTTGACGTCTCGGAAACTGACTGACGTACCCGGACGAACAAAGGCCTTATTGTCTATGCTCTTTATGAAAGCATATTTTCTGTCCTCTTCATCGTAGCCAAAATTTTCAATAGCGTTCTTGACATGTGCCCGTTGGTGGTGGGTGAGTTTGGTTTCATTGTCTTCTGTTTTTGGTGGTTTTTTACAGCAGAAAAGTGATTGACCCAAGTGTCTCCTAGCTTGGACACTGTTCGCTCTCTTTGGCTTGCCACGTTCAAGAACAGTAGACACAGCTCTGAGCAGCCTTTTCCCCTTTTGTACTCTTCTATGGTTGACAATTTTCAGCATGTCTTTAGCCTTTACTCTGTGATGTAAATACATAACAGTGTCATGTCATCTTCCATGGGCTGTTGACATTCCTTCAATTGCTTTCAGCAAGAACTCCTCTTCATCCTCGTCAATTGCAGTCGGTCGTCCTGCTCCAAGCTTTCTCCTCTTAGCACCAGGGCTGTGTTTACACAACTCTAATTTACACTCGAACGAAACACAACCCGTGGCATTTGCTTCGCACGGGCCCCAAATTTTTGCCATCTCTATAGACTATAACCTGGAAATTTACCTCGTTTTAAGCATAAATCGTAGCAACGTGGCGTTCGCTTCGCATATAGCAACTCTAAAGTCTGAGACAAAATTAGAGACAAGAGTAGTATATATTAACTTGGTATTTGAAATTTTTTATTTATAATTACTATTATATCCTTGTGCCATACAGCTATTTCAATCAAGGTTGTCCCCGAGTCCCGAGCAAAGCGGAAAAGTCGAATACGAGCGCAGAAGGCTTGCTGGGAATCCCTAAAAAATCCATTAATTTATTAGCAATTTCCAGCAAGCCTTTCGCGTTTGTATTCGACTTTACCGCTTTGCTCGGGGACAACCTTAATTGAAATAGCTGTATATCACTTTAAAATGTTCCGTTATCAATTTACGATGATTTGTAAATACTCTTTTTTCGAGATTTCACGAGCGCAAAGTCATTGATGAGTGAATTTATGTCAAGCTCACAAATAATGTCTTGTTCAGCACTTAGTAATATCAGGTCGTTCAACCGTCTCTGACCCATTGTGGATCTGTACGAGTTCTTTATGTAATGCAATATTGAAAACTATCTTTCGCCAGAGCAATTAGATATCATAAGAGAAAGATAAATACGAAGTGGGACTTCTATATTTGGAAATACTGTTTCTAGTTTGTTTTCTAATATGAGCTTGTACATCCGAACCTCCGGTGATTCTAGTTTCATTGCATCATTGTTTTCGAATTCCATGGTTTGATCATGCTCATGCAGCTCATCGTTATCGTTGAATGACATATCTTCATCATCACTTGGAGTTGTAGTAACTGGTGAAGATGGCGCTGAAGAATCCTCAGATGGTGCGGGCGAGGAAGGGATTTCAGAAAGGACTGGTGCTTCTACAGAGCTTGATGAATCCAAGTATCTCTCGGCAAGCTCGGTTTTCAGGAAGGCAGAGAACTGTAATAGCTCGTCTGAAAGACTCGGCTCAAGGTCACCTGGGTAAATTTTACAAAGCCGATTTGCCCTCAGTGTCAGTTTGTCGTCAGGTAGCTCCTTCATAGTTCTCAAAAATCCAAACCTTGACGCAACAGTGGCGTATGCTTCCTTACGTTTCTTCAACTCAGCAACCAAATTATCGATAATAACCAAAAACGTTGCCGTTCGAAACTTATCGGCAGGTGTAAATTCTACTTCCGGAGCTGATCCTGGTTCATCATAACGACAATTCCGCTGGCGATTTCTTTTCATTTCATCTTTGTAATGTTCGCATCCACCGAGCAATTTTCCTTCAGCCTCGAACTGCTCAAATTTTGGTCTCATATTTTTCACGTACTCTTCCAGGGATTCATAAATAGCAGCAGCTGAGTTAATGTCTTGATCCGCGGATTGAAGTAATTGGCTGTTACTGTTAAAACGCTTCAAGATACGGTGCCATACCAGAGTAAGTATGCCAGTCTCCAAACGATCCATATTAGAAGCGTGATTAAAGCCGGTTTTCCACTTGCGAATTTTTTCGCTCGAAGCGGTTATTTCGGTGCGAATAATTTCGCATGAAAAGTTGTTTCATTTCCACGGCGATCGAAAAAACAATACCGCCAAATATAAAATTCTAAACAAAATGGCGGCATTGAATCGTGAGAAGTTCGCTGTTTATCAAATGTAATCGCTGTTTACGTCCCAGAGACATCTATATTTTATTAATTCTTCTATGAAGACTTCCTTATCAAAGTTAACCAACGACTGTTGACGATTTAATTCATCATTTGTACATGTCTCGGACCTCTCGATGTCTTGTTGAATATCCGCCATTTTGAAAGATGATGAAAGGCAAGATGAAAATTCTGAAATCTGATTGGCTAGCGACTTCTTTCGCCGCGAAAAAGTAGAAATCATTCGAACTCCTATTTTCGTCGCGAACAGTTTGCAAATTTTATCGCCATATGACAATTACGTAATTGACAAAACACGCATGCGTAAAGGCGAAAAAAACCGCTTCGCGCGAAAAAATGCGCAAGTGGAAAACCGGCTTAAGAGCTTCTTTTCGAGTGTCTCCTTTCTGCTCTGGGTCTGCAGCAATCTCTTTCAATCCAGCTTTAATTTATTTGTAGCCCTTGACCACGGCTTTAAACAGCGGCATGCGATGACCAACAAGTGTCTGACAGATGTTTGACTGTGGGCAAGCCTTTTCAAAAGTAAAGTTACTGTATCATAGTCGAGACTGTGAAGTCCCTTGCTGTCTCCTTCAGAGCCTTCCTCGTCCAACATGGAAGTAAAATTAACCAAAAACTCTTCCATTCTTGATTTGTCCTTTAATACAACGAAAATTTTAACCTTGAATTCGCCATACTTTTCCTCATTTCCAGTCCACTTCACCAGACCGTTCTTATGCTCTGAACAGGCATACTCTGAGCAGAGAGCTCTATATATATCTAGAGTAAGAACTTGGTTGCTAAAAGTGAAGCCAAAGACAGCGGAAATTGACATCCGGTGCCAGTCCTTTTCTATTGTTTAATATGTCTGCGCAGTTAACACAAAGCTGCAAGGAGCGTGCCAAAATTTCGTGTTTTTAATACTTCGGTTTAAAGAATAATATCATGGTTTTTAATATGAACTGATAACTTGATTAGGGATACGATCGTTAGGGAAAACTGGAATTAGCTGGGAAAAATGGTAAAAACTGTTTACGACCTTCATAGATTTTTTATCAATTTCCGCCATCTTGGCTTCACTTTACTCATCGGCCGAATGACTGAAGTTCTTACTCTAGATATATATAGAGCTCACTGACTCTGAGTACGATATTGGCTCTGCTTGGGTATATATTAATCATTTGTATTCGATCACAAGTGGAGGATTTTTATAAATTATTTAATTATCAAAACTACAATATTGGGGGTGGGGGAGGGGGGGTATATTATTTTAAAGGGGGTTTCTGAAAACCACCACCCCCTTGCGATATAATTAACGATCGGTCCCTAAAATCTAAAACTGAACTGTCTAAAAATCTAAAACTAAACTGTCAAATACAAAACTGAACTGTCTAAAAATCAGAATTGAACTGTGAGCCTTCTGGGCCATCGTAGTATAGCTTTTGTTCTTAATAACAAGCTTTTTTATTGTAGATGGGGAAAAAGAATTTTTCTAGTTTTCAAGTTTGCTTTATTTTTATCAAATTGTGATTTATAGTCATTGGTTTTGCCACCTCGTTAATCCTATTTAATCTGTTAATGTAGAATTTATAACGTTTTACTTTATCAGGATTCTTACTTAGAAAGTGCATTTTAAAAGCTTATGCTTCTTTCTTATAGAAGTTAAAATCACACTTGATATCCACGAGTTTTTCAACAACATTCTCTTATTACATGGAATTTTCCGCATTGGTGCATGCTTAACACTAATGCTTTGCAGTAAACTCACCAATTTATTAATGTTTTCGTTAACATCATCACAGATCAAGCTATTAATATTTTCCTCTGCTATATCCTTAAGAAACAAATCTTCCTGAAGATTTGAGAAACAGGTGATCAGTTATGTCAGCTAAGCATATACCAGATTTTAGTATTTTTTTGTGGTACGTTGGTTTTAAAGTCGAGGTATGGTCTGTTATGCAAGTTGCTTTAGTTATTATTGGTATAAATCCTTAGTTAAATAGCATATGAAGATATTCAGATGTGGATTTGTTGACATTGTACTTTAGAAAATGTATATTTATATCACCAAATAAAATACTTCATCCCCTCTACTATTTAGCTCTGCCAAAGTTGCCTCTAATACCTCATGAAATTGAGCACGGTTGTTAGACGGGTGTAGATAAATACATCCTAGTATGATATTTTTATGTCGCTTGCGTATGATTTCAAACATACTGGATTCAACTCCTTCTATCTAAATTGCACCTCGGGACAAAGTTTACACCTCAGGACAAAGCCATTTGCAATATAAAAACCTACACCTCCAGCAGAAGTTTTCGAATTGGTATGTATAAATTCATAACCAGGTAGATTGATGTTACAAATATTATTTTCATTCAACTTGGCTTCTGAAATGGCTATGATATCTGCAATTTCTTTAATTAGGCCTAATATATCTCATAGCATAGGCAGATTTTTTGCTAAGCTACGCATATTGTAGTGCATAATGGCAACGCATGTTTTTTTTTTGCAGTTTGCTTTATATTATAATACTTGGATTCAATACTATCATTGCATAAATTTTCATGCAAATTTATATCATTGTCTGGGCATTCAATAATATCCTGAAATAGGTTTTTTGAATTTAAGATCGATTTTGAAGTGCTATTTATCCTTGCTCCAGATGTCTCTTTTCAAATTATAGAGAGGTAATTCATGCATTACATTAAGTTCATCACTATCGCACACCATTAAAGATGATGTAAAGTCCGTTCTGCGCATATATTCTGCGCATAACAATGCTATTGTTTACGTTATGTAATAAAATTTTTACATGACGTATTTCGGTATTTCCTGTTGTATTTATTTTTCCTTCGCGTTCTCGCCGACTGCTTTCATGGCAACGAAAGAAGTTTTAGTTAGATCAAATCGAACTAGAAGTGCTGCAGAAATCCCAAACAAAGACGACATAACCCTGTGTTCTTCAGTTCTTGTAGAGGGAAGTGTCTCCAGGATAATGTATAGCCGACGAAATGCATGTTCCTCGGCCAATACTGCACGTCTGCTTGCCATCCTGACATCGTCTGTGTGAATTTGCGCAAGGATATTTTAGATACTGATTCAAGTGAACACTCGAGCGATTCCAATCTCTTTGGGCAATCATCAGTAAGTTCAATTCAACTGGTATTGTTACAAAGCGGGTAAATAGACCGCGGTTCTAATATCATCGCCTTGACGCCTTCTAAAGTCTTCTACATGGCCATGCATTTCTTCAATAATTTTAAGACCAGATGAGAATCCAGATAATATCAGACTTAAAAATACGTTATTTAAAGATGCACCTATTTCAGATATTTAATGACTTCCACCAAGCAAAAACTCATTCCTTTAGAATTTGGTTGACAATATTGATGTGGATGTTTTGACTTTTGAGGGGGATAGCTACTGAGCTATTATGAAGACAACCACTAGTATTTGCTGCTCTATGGTGAGTTACCAGAACAGGATCAACCACAACCTGGTGTAGAGATCACAACCTGTTGCAGAGGTCCCGCAACCTGATCCACCACACCTCCCTCAGATGCAACACCAGGCTGGTGTAATTGTGGGCACTGCCATGTTATGCGACACAGTTAGAGAACAAGTTTTGTTGTAGAAGATTGCAATGCAGGGTATTGACAGTTAATGGGCTAACAAAACTATCTGCGAGTGTCTCTTGTTAACCCATTAGCAGGCAATGCGCCATATATTGGTATTTCACTCTGTTTGACGCCTGACAATTTTATTCGTCAGTGGTAGGGTACTGCCAGTTAATGGGCTAAGTGGCAAGAAAGCATCATAAGACTATGCCTGGTTTTACACCCTCCCAGGCCAGTACAAATCAACATATTGCTCTGGCTAACACCAAAAGGTTTGGGTTTTTTAAAGTAATTACACTTAATGATTATGTATCCTTGCTTAAGAGGTTGATAATTAAGAACATTAATTTCATATGCTGTAGTAGTTGATATATGCCTGTTCGCCTTTTCGCACCATGTGATCTAGCCCTACATATTGACATTAGCCCAGTCAGTGATAATAAAATGCCAATACATGGCAACCTTTCCCTTCTACATATATTGTATGAAAGCCAAAAATGAAACAAAAAAGCAAGCATTTAGACAAGGATTATTGTTTTATCTTCAGCTTTCGTATGACTATAAAACAAATTTGCCACACATTGGTAATTTTTAATCATGGACTGAGCCAATGTAATAGTGGAATGGCAATCTTGTTTTATATAAAGTTTGTAAGATTTAACAAGCATTAAAGTTAGGAAATTCAATTTTATGGATATTTAGGAATCACACATTTGTTGAAATATTACTAACATATTCAAATTGAATACTATTACATTTTTATTGCACTTCACCTAGCTAATTATTTACATTTTATCAATGTGAATTTACTAGTCTTGTATTTAACATACATTAAATGATAACAATTGAAATACAGCAGTTACATACTATATTTCTGGCTACACTCTTTTTTTATAAGAACCAGTAAAAATAAGCCTAAGCCCAAATTGTTCTTAGCCTGTTCTTATTATGCACTCTTTTCAGGGATTTAAATTACAATGACATCACATAAGATTAGGTTTAGGATTAGGATTAGTTTTGGATTAGTCTAAGGATTACAGTACAGTCAATCTGGGATATTGAATTTTGGGTTCATACAGTCAGTAGCATATGTCCTGTAGTGTACAGGGACACTGTATGTTGGACACTGTATGAAAGTTAAAGTTATACAAAGTACATTTATAAACCTTTTTTTTTCGTCAGCCTCAATTTTTTCATATTTTGTTATATTTTTTGGGAAAATTCAGCCTAAGTGTTCTTATTAAATTGGTTCTTATAAAAAAAGAGTGTATTTCATTTCAAAAATATGTCTAAAATAGGTATATAATTTTCACTTTAAATTTGTGTATCTTCTAACCTGGTTAACCTTTGTGTGACAGGCCCTGGAACAGCAATTCTTTTTTAATTGACCAACTCAGGAATGTATGTATACAGTATAGTATACTGCTTAGGCACCAAAACATTTACACTAAATACAGGTAGCCATCTCTTTGTTCTCTTGCTGCATTGTAATCTTGAACTGTAAATGTACAATTCTTATTCATTATAACTGACAGGATGCAGGTGTATTATTAAAACATGCATTTGCTCATGTAACATATAAGAGGACAAATCCTATATCATTGTTATGTTAGTGGCAAATCTAAATAAATAAATAAATAAATAAATGGAACAAATATCAACACATACAATATTAAACTATTAACACTCACAGCAAATTTGAAACATACACTAACTTTAAATCATATTGTTAGTTGATCTATTACTTGAAATGCTGCCCTTTGTGAGGCATATAATGATCTAGCAATACCGACCCAAGTTGACAAGTTCTTTGTCTGTTTCGAGCGACAATTCATTCATTAATCCCTGCAATCTCGCGCGCAGATCGTACAAATAGATCTTTGCCGCACCCCTCTCCGCATAATGCCGCTTTTTTTCTTTCAGCCTGATCTTCAGAAGTGACAATACGAGCCTCTTTGACTGGCGTAAAGAAGAACTGGTTTGAGATCGCGCCTGATCCGTCCGCCATTTTGTTATTTGTCGCATATAATTAAAATTCCAATGGTCGGGTCCCGACCATTGGAATGTATATCGCATGAATATATCGCAGAACGGACTTTACTTCATCGTTAAGCATCAAATAATAGATATAACTTAGGATAAAATAAACTCGCTCATACACACATAAACCTGATTGGAATTTAGCCGTTAGCAATTCGATTCCCTGATTGAAATTTGTTTAAATCTTCATCCATTTCAAAAGTGTATGTGTTGTATTGTTCTCGTCTTGCTTGATATATATTCGACCATTATATGTCAGATGTATTTCCAATTCAATCGCTTCTTGAATTTGTTAACCTGGCCAAATAGTTTCTTATAGGGCATTAGGGACGCTCACCTTCTTAGCAGCCAGCCTCTTATGGGCCTATAATTCATCGATTGCTTAAATTTAGCTTTTATTCTGCAAAATAGAAATATTTATTTTGAATTTTTTTATTTATCGGCTATTTTCCAGCATGAACTCGCTTGCCGTAGTTTGACTATATATGGTTTGTCCACGCGCTTCAGTCCCGACAAAATCTTATATAGGGTATTGTACCCTGGGAATTCATTCGCCACTTAAAAACCATAGCAACAGTCAATCTGTACGCTACATTTCAAATTTCGCTGTAACTTTGTCAATTTTTATTGTTTTTCTTTGAAAGTTGGTCAGTATGTACTGTTTTTAAGCTCTATATAAGCGGTGTATTAGCGAAGATCACACGGTTTTAAAACAGAAGTTATAATCGACCAAAGGTACTGACTATATAATTAGTTTACGATATAATAAATATCAGATTACAAAGGTGTTAAAACTCATGGAAATCTGTAAAACAATGTGTTTAGCGATTTGTTTGGCATTAGCCAAGAACAGGTGTGTTTGCTGAATCGATTGGGTGGTATTTTCTTCCGTTTTGGGCGAGGGGCGCCAAAGATACAAGTGCTCAAAGTCATGATCCTTTGGCGGTTGATATTCGACGCTACCGTGTAGAAAGAGTTAAAATGTTCATAAATCTGGGTTACTGCTCATCAATTGTTCTGTAAAAGATGCTTACTTTAAAAGCCTCTTTCTGGATCCTCAATCCTTGCCCCACACACACAAGCGGCACTGAGATCAACACTTTTCGATTGCAGTTATTTTGATGCAGAGTTGATACTCTCCAAATTTCTCCCCCAGAAAACTAGATTTATGATAAAATCAATTTTTTAAAAGTTCTTTTTATGTTTTTTATTTTTTTTTCCTTGCTGGTCAACGAAATGACTGTCAGTTGCTTAAAAATGTCAACAAATCTGTCCCTTGGCAAAGCAGAGTTTTTTTAAAAAAGGGATGAATTGACAGATTTATGGACATGAGAAAACGACGTAAATAGATTGAATAACTCCAAAAAAGTAATTGTTATCAAAGACGGAATCTACGGCATCATTTATCACAAGATTGAGATTGTGTGCCACACAATGTATGTAGAACACAGGCATCGATGAGCAATCTTTTATCAGCTTTTGCACACCAGGCTGGACCACAGAGTTTTTCCATGTAAAGTCCAATATTTTAAAGGCCAGTCGCCGTTCCTCAGTGACAGATATAAAACCTAGGAAAGTATTGTAACATTCTCGTTCAAAACATTAACCCACCGAGCAGTGACACTGAGTTGATCTACTCTGTTTATGTCATTTGTTGCATCCAGTATGACTGACCAAAACGGACATTCATTTATTTGAGAAACCAAGGACTTTCCATGCAGCTGCGATGTTGTTAGTATCAGTTCATTCTCGATTTTAGGGCTCATGTATCGAGTCGCATGACTAGGTAAAGAGATAGCATAATTTGTGATACTGTCAAATTCACTTAACATTGACACTACAACCAGAAAATTTACTCCTTGTGCAATTCCTTCGCCCATTTTTTCGTCATGTCCTCCCAGAGCTAAATTTAACGAAGTTAGACAAAGAATAACACCCAAAACCCTTCCCAAAATTTTCACCCATAAATTACTTTCAAGTCGGATCTGCTTCTCTGATTCATCATCTATTGTCATTTAAGATAAACACAAGATGCTTCAATATGAAGTGATGAGTTTTCATGTTTCTTAATTTTACCAGGTAATCGTTTTTGAGCTCTGATCTCCAGCTACCCATGCACTTTGCATTTTAAACGTTCATTTCTTCAATCAGCAAAAAGCCAGTAATTTTCACAGCATAGTGTTTAGTGCAAAGTTTCCACGGAAATGTTGCAATATTGTTGTGGTGGCAAATTGCATAGAAGCAGAGCGTAAACTTCCAGGGGGTGCTTGCGATTAACGTGCAAATTTGTGATATAGTAAATTTCTGGAATTTATTGCTTATTGGACATTTAAAATTATATTCACTAATACGTATTAACTATTATGTACTTTTTTCTTCCAATTTAACGAAACATTTTGATCTACTCTGATCCGTATCAACTAAATATTGTCATTATTTACCTTCAAAAATTATGATTGGGTCATTCAAGACAAGATTACTCCCCCTGTAGCATGAATATGTTCAAGAAATGCGTTAAACTGAGTTATAACTATTAAACATGGCCGAACGCAAGAGCGAATGCCAACTCCTACAAAGCTACAGGATGCATTTTGCACGTTTTTAGACAAAGACGCATTGCCAAAAGACTTGATTCATTTATTTAAAACTTTGAGCCATTGTCATTGACTAATTGAGGCTTTATTGGCAATGTAAACAAATGACCAAATGGCAAATTGCATTGCGCGACTGTAGTCTGTATTATAAAACTTTATCAGCTATCGCTCTCCGATATGTAGTCCACAATCAATTGCAAGATGTTGTTCTAGTAGTATATTTACATAATTCATGAAGTGTTGTAGTCATAGTTAATTTGTAGTGGTATGGCAAGCCAAACCTGACAAAAGTGTATCGAGAATATTTAATACTAGTCGAGAATTTTAAATGATGTACGAGAACATTAAGCGGTAGACGAGAATAATGCAATGTAGTGATTGAGATTGATTAATACTAGTCGAGAATATTATACGATGGTCGAGAATTTTATATTATGATCGAAAATTTAATACTATGGTCGAGATTTCTGGCAGTATAGCCGGTCAGCGGTTTTCTTATATTTCTGAGATACTTCATGTCAGGAATGTGATATGTCATGTTCATGCATTGTTCATAATGGCGGGTCGTGATTCTACTGATAATATAAATACCGTGGATAACACTGGCATTGTTCGCCAACTTCTCACAAGATTGAACGAGTTGTCTTCGGCTATGATTCCACAAGACAACAACAACAACAACGTCGAAAGCGAAGTCAGCGGGTATTTAGGCCTAATAATGCTACTTCAAGTCAGACCACCGAGACAAGTCATTCGAGTAGCTCTGGTGCTAGTGTGACTGGCGGAGAAGGGATACAACAAAATTCTCAACGCCGAGCTCCTTATTTCATGCCAAGACGGAATTTTTCTGGGCAGCGTCCCTCAAATTCTACTAGGAGCCGCAAGCAAAAGAAACCGAGCGCAATAGACAACAGACAATTCATGCGTGACTTAATTTTGCTTGGAGGACCGGATACTGTTCGTGTTCCACGTCAAGGAACACGCTTGGCATTGATGGAAAGTGGTCACATGATATCAGGGTGTAAGTTCACAAAAGGAATGACGGCAGCTCAGGTGGAAATTGCGATTGTTGAGGCATTTGACGGGAAGATACCTCCAGATGTAGACATAGAAATAATGATATCTATGCATACTTCACTAGTCGCTCCCTCTTTGGCTCATGGACAACAAGGAATTGATGGTGCCATTATACAACGCTTGTTTCAAACAAAACCCATATACGTCCGCCCAAGCAGACAGATATTAATGTCATCAAAGGAAATGGTACAACAGGTATGAAGTTTGTGTGTTTACAACTGTCGAAATTTTATTGGTGCATGTTAATTCAATCAGTGGTAACTAACATCAGTGTTTAGTCAGGTTACCAGCATATCCATAAAAGAAGGACTACCTTCTTACCTAAATAGTACCCATTATACACTGGTTACTGTATGATGGGTACCACTCAACAATCTTCCCATTTCGGAATAAAAATTGCTATTAGAATGTGTTTTCTTGCATCGATATATTGTAATTTGGACAACATAGGGTCAGATGGATGAAAATCAGGGGTGTAGGGGGTGAGGGGCACAGGGGGCATGTGTCTCCTTAAATTTTTGAAAAGCAAAAGTGCCATTTTTTCAGGGGTGTATATTCTTCTATAATAGATACAGGCTGATGTGGTAAAGAACCAGGCCGATGTGGTAAATATGGGGAAAATAATCTAATCTGAAAAGAAGGGGGGGGGGGGAATGGAATCAAAGATCATTGAAGAATATACACCCCTGCATTTTTTTGAAGAAAAGTGTCTTTCTTGCACAAATTAATGTTGCTGTAAATACTAATGTTACATTGAAGGTGCTCTTTGAGTATTCTAAACATATTTACATATGCCCTTTAACACAAGCAAGCTATGCTGTTAATAGTATTTTAAGATTTTAGGTGCCCTTTTTGTTGAGATTTGGGTCTGCCAATGTCTTGTAACTACTACAAATATCAATAATGATTTTAATAAGTAATTAGCCATTGTTTTTTATAGGAGGAGGAGAATCTTGAATGCGAATTATTTGAACATGTAGGCAAAAATCTTCCTGAAAATCAAGTGATAAATGGTGAATATTTCATTCAAATATATTGCATTCAAATATGTGAACACTCAAGTTATTGAAAGCTGTTTAACTGTTAGAAAGAACGAAAAGCTTTCGAGTTGTATTCACCAGCTGTATTTTGCCAATTTGATTTTTGCTGCCACATTGGATGATTATGGACAAATATAATTATATAATGTAGTTCTTGAATAAATGCCACATTTATCTTATGCATAGGTGTACAAGATGAAAATCCAGAAAAGGCTGATCAGGACATAAATGTAGACGTCCATGTTACCTCGATGGCTGAAGGTACCCGTACTTTCCTTTGGCCATCAAAATGTTAAGGCAGTGTGTTACACAGGTCAACTTTCAACATCGATAACATCGAAATAACAAGTTGTTATTTGAACATCGATAAGTGTAACATTGCCTTACTGTACTTGAATTTCTATTTTAGTATGAAATTATGCTGCTGTACTTAATATAAACATTTATACAACAATTAATTTTAATTAACGCAATCTCACTGGCTGGCTCTTGTGCATGTGCTATTAGAGTATAGATCACGAATGACGTCACACAGCAACAAAACATAATTTTTCACAGCACTTTTGATGTATAAAACAAATAGATTTCATTTTGTTGTGCGTATGTACTGTAATAGATCACGGAAGACGTGATGGCGTAAAAAGAACAAAAAGTCACGGCGCTCAACTTCGTCTTGTGCTGTACTTTTTAGTTCGTTTCACGCTATGACGACATCTGTGATCTATTACAGTACACACGCATGGCAAAATGAAGTCTATTTGTTAAATATCAAAAGTTTGAAAATACTTAAAATTTTATGCTAGCTCCAAGAGAAGAAAGCACTGTAATTGAGTCAGATGATTTGGATATCATCGTGGGAATTGCACAAGGTAAGGTAATCTGCATACAATGTTAATCAGTCATAATTATAATTTGTTTTAATATCTCCATATTGTACTGGTCCACATTGTCAAGTTCTTTCATTATATATTTTTCTGGATGTAATAGAGGAAGAAGAAAATAGTCTTCATGGTAATACATAGCGTGGCGCATCCAACTTGCATCATTAGCTAAAGAGATTGTAGTTGAAGGATGGCCTCCAGTCTATATTTCTGCTTATACTACCAGTATAAATATTTCACCTGACTTACGGTACTAAAAATTTATTTTTAATAGATGCTGCTGGTCCAAGTTTCCATTTACGTGATTTACCTGTCAAAGATGTTGTAGTACATAGAACAACAGTTCGTCAAGATATGATTGATTTATTTATGGATCCAAATGTACTCAATTTTATGCTCAATATTACTGTTAAAGGTGTAAACGGCAACCCAGAGACAGGAAGAGGAATAGGTGTCTTGCGTGACATCTTGACGCACTTCTGGCAGGAGTGTTTTACAACCCTCGCCACAGGAGGTACTGAAAAAACACCACACATAAGGCACGACATGCAAAAGCCACAATGGCAAGCAATAGCTCGTGTCATTGTGTATGGTTATAAAGTTGCCAATTATTTCCCCCTTCAGCTGTCCAAATTATTTATCCTTTGTTGCTTATTTGGTGAAGAGAGTATTGACAAAGATACTCTGGTCAAAGCATTCAAGTGTTTTGTAGCCGAAGATGATAGAAAGATTATTGATATGCTTCTGAGCAAAGATTTTGACCCTGAAGATGAAGATGTTATGGATTTCCTGTCAATGATGAATTCTCACAAGATTCCACCCCAGGAAATGTAGATTCCTAATTGATGAGCTTGCTCACCAGGAATTGATACAAAAGCCACGTTACATCACAAATTGCTGGGCCCCAATCCTAAGTTCCCTCCAAAGTGGTTCAGATTCCACATTCCAAACACCAGCTGGAGTTGCACATCTCTACGAGGCAAAGCGCCCTACAGCCAAAAAAGTCAACAAGCTCTTTATAGCCAACACTTCAAGTGATGTTGAAAAGCAAAGCTTGAGTCATCTAAAAAGATATGTGAAATCCTTGGATGGAAGAGCTCTGGAAAGATTTTTGCATTTTATCTCTGGAAGTGATGTCTTGTCATGCGATTCCATTGAAGTCACCTTCACTTCTTTGTCTGGTTTTGAACGAAGACCAGTTGTACACACATGCGGACCTACATTAGAGCTTCCTACTACATATGAGTCCTTCACAGATCTTGCTATCGAGTTCACAAGCATGATGAGGGAAGATCAAGCGTGGGCATTTGACATTGCATAAGAACCCTTGACTTGCATGTTCCTGTTTTGTTAGCAAAGTCATAAGTAGAGGAACTGTGTTGTATGAGACAAACTACAGTGCGCTTTACTTGTCACATACTGTATGAACTTCTACACATGTTACGTTTGTCCAGAGTGACTTAAGATAAATTGTAGTAATTGGCTAGAACCTTTTTAAGGAAGAACATTTAAATATATCTTTATTTGTATTGTAACGTTGCTTGCATAACAACAATACGGAATAGTCTAATATATCTTTGGTATAATATATGTTTTGTTTTGTGAAAACACAGCATGTATTTACATTACTAGAAAATAAATATGTTTTTCCCTATCTTTAGAAAATACCTGTTGTGATAGTAATCCAACAGTTATAAAGTATTGCTTATGTCTTCACAAACCAAAATATATGATAGATTCATATTGTTTTTAAAAGCCAGGAACGGCATAACATTGTACTGTTTCCACCATTTTAAATTAATAAATTACTACATTTTTGTAGGTTTAAATACTGAAACAGGAATAAGATAATCATAATGTTTTGTCAACATGTTCACTGAATGTCATAGATTTTCAAACACAAAGTCATTCTGGACTGAAAAGTGTTCCCATAATATCCAATGTCTTTAAAAAATGCTCAACACCATTATTGCCATCATCTTCAAGAGGGTCAACTCTTTCCTGAAGATAGCGATGTTGCTCTTCACTTTGTTGTAAATTTATCTGAGGCACAACAATATTATTGTCTGTGGTAATCTCTGGCAATGGGCCACCATAATCCACACCATAGGCATCAAGGTTGACACCTGCAGGATCATCAGGAAGACTGTGGACGTTAGTTTGCCAAAGGGCCAAAGGACTTTGGTGGTTGGCAGTTCTAATGCCATGATGATTCCATTGAGATTTAAATTCAGCCAAAGATGCATTTATGCGTGGCAGGTAAACATAATGAAGGGCGAGTAAATCAACTTCATTGAGAGAATCGAGTAGTTCACGTTCTCAAGAAATCGAAATAGATCTTTGTAAAGCGCAGACATTACTCGGTTAACTTCAGCCCATAATCTCTCTATGCGCTGATTATGGACACTTCTTCCTGCTATGAAGCTACCTCTTCCGGTGCCCCTAATTTCCACCATATAACGTGCCACATCCACATTTTCAACGCCATGGTCGCCTCTCACACGTGAGGGTAAACCATATTCCTGAACTCCACTTTCAAAAAATCTGAGCACAGTATCAGCTCTGTTATTTGTACAACAATGCAAGTAAATTACCAATCGACTGAAACCATCGATGCACCCATGGATCACAAATCGTTGGGATATCAACTTATGATTGGAATCAATATGCCATAAATAATTGGGGCCATGAACATTATACACTCGGCGACAGATTGTGTACCTTTTTCTAATATTTCTTCCAATAGCGTCGACCGGCTGAGACTTTCTCTTATTCGTTCTCTTTGAACATAAATACGCTTACCTTTCAAGCTCCCCCTGATGTATGTTTCACCACTGTATGGTGTTAATCGAAGTATTGCTCTTACTTGCTCATCTAGGTCAGTGTCACTAATTTCTGAAAAAGTTGATTCCATGCCATACTCTACTCTCCTTCTATGAAGAGTTCTCTCTGATACACCAAGGAAGTTTGCAATGGTTTGCCAATTCATTCCAGTGTCTCTCAATTGCTCAATTTGCTCCTTTGTAATATTGAACGCAGGTCTTCCTCCTGTGCTTGGCAAGGTTGGACAGACGTTATTTATGCTTCTTACAGGATATGGTTCCGTGATTTCTGATAATTTTTTTAGTACTTCCTCCATAGCAGAAAGCAATTTTGAGAGCAAGGTGGACATACTATTTTCATTTTCCAATGTGCTTGTGTTTATATTTTCGGATACAGTTCCGAATATAGCGGCAACGATTGAAATATAGTTTTCCAACTTGTTTATACAGTATTCTGCACCTATTGTGTCTTTGTTCTCATATACCCGTTGACTGGAAACAAACAGGGTTTCCAGATCAAGAAAAAAGTCTCTCAGTTCTGCAGTGTTTTCCGCCATATTTGCGATTTGTGTCCCATTCCTGACATGAAGTATCTCAGAAATATAAGAAAACCGCTGACCGGCTATACTGCCAGAAATCTCGACCATAGTATTAAATTTTCGATCATAATATAAAATTCTCGACCATCGTATAATATTCTCGACTAGTATTAATCAATCTCAAATATTAAAGAAAATCTGAACGTAAGTCTGTGCCACAAGTCTGTAATACCTATTTTTAGAAAGCGAAACTATTACAGTGTTTTCGCTTACAAAAATGAAATAGTTTAAATAATAAAAAAATAAGTATGGTTTATCCATAGCCTCTTGAAACGTTGCACTATCCTTAGGATATCTGAGTTAATATTGGTGAATAACAAAGCCATGATTTCGGGCAAGTTTTGTTCTTAGGGTAGAATTGATAATATGATGTACTGAAGTTTGTGGTTGTGTTAACCTGTTCGTCTTCCACTGTAAATGGTCCATCAGGTCTACATGGGCCAATGAAAAATGAGTCTCTTTAAATTCCCATCTTAAATATTTAATTGTGAAAATATGTCGAACGTGCGGAGTGGGTAGAGTATATCAAATACGGCAGTTGACTGTTGTGTAAAACTACCTGAAAAATAGAATAAGAACTTCAACGTTTTGAGTGAAGACCCTTCGTCTGGAAGTTACTAGAATGGGTCGGGGGAAAACATGTGCTTTTATAGTGAATACAAAAGCGATCATGTGATAAAAATAAACCAATCAGATGGATTTAATCAAAACAAACTATAAACAAAATATGGAAATCACATCACAGAATATATTAGCATATAAGGAGCAGTGAACAAAGATAACAAAGCAAGAAAGACAGAAATGAAGGGGCTATATATTAGATGAGATGAGATGTAGAGTATCTGCTGATGGCAGGCATAAACAGATGAGTTAAATGTAAGACAGGAGCTCATTAATGCCAAGAGGATGAATGGTGCCAAGTTGGGAAATGAGACGCATTTCCTGGCTTTTGCAGCTATCATTACTGCCAGAAACGAGACTAAGGGATTATCAGTGAAAATGGAAGATGTTTCAGAGTCGTTTTTCAAGATATGAAAATTCTTCCTAATGGCATCCCTTACTTTGAAATTGAAGGGATGGTAACCGAGAACTAGGGAAGGCAGTATCTAAGAGAGGGGTTGGATAAAAAAGTTTATAATTTCCTGACTTTTTGGTATGGAAGGTGGAAGATGAGGACTTGTCTTTACCCAATGGCACGTTTTCTTGTGGTGTGAAGCTGTGTAAAACCTGTAAGTATATAGATTCTTCCACTACAATTTCGGCACCAAAATCTAAGTACACTATTAAGAACCATTTCATGTGCACCTCATCTCATCTACTGTATTTCATGCAGTAAATGTGGCATGTTCTATATTAGTGAAACTGGTATATATTAGGTTTGGTGAGCGGTGATAGGCAGTCGACAATATGTAAAACCGTGAACAGTCACTTGCTGAAAATGCTGTGAAAGATAATTACGAAACCAATCCAATAGGTTACTTGTGATCCCAAATTTTCTCAGTCTATACAGCAGAGTAGAGTGATCTACTCTGTCAAAGGCTTTAGCCATGTCCATAAAAATAACATCTGTCGCCTTTCCAATATCGTCTTACCAATAGTGTTTAGGACCGAGATTAGCTGGGTCGTGCATGATTTAGACACTCACAAAACCATGTTGTGTGATATAGGCGGTTTAAAATGCAGGACTCCAAGATATATTTATTTTGAAATCAATGGCGTTACTTGCAACCGAGATATCGGGCATGCAATTTTTATTTCTCTGTATACTTTCCAGTCAGGGAATGTCAAAGAATTTTGCACAAATAATACTGGCCAACTTATCAACAAAATCTTGAATGAAACATTGTCAAAATGTCAACAAAAACAAGTTTCATTTGAGCAACAACCAAAACTGAACACAAAGCCACACGGTATTAAAATATGGAATAATCGATCATAGTGTCTATGTTTTAATGCACAAAATCACAAGAAACGTTTATAAATTCACATGTAAAGTCTACGATATCTTTCAACTTTCTTTTGCGGTCTTTATTTTTATAAATCCACTGAGTCTTTTTGTCAAATTTGAATTCATACTGTTGCTATGCTACGCCATTTCAGGGAGTATTGTGGGTGTGTCAATCGTAAACCGGACTACTTAACTCACCTTATTCTGCTTTATACCAGAAAAATTTGCAATTTGTCTTCGGTTTCACTTAGCTTCTCACCATCACTTTCATCACTATGTTGCTTTGTCTCATTTTCTATATCGTCATTTGATACAAATATGTTCGCAAATAGTTTATATTTGTTGTGGGTACATTTGTTCACGGCAGTCTAGATGATCGAGTGAGCTCTTGGAGATATCAGGAAATGACAGCAGCATTCTTCCAGGTTGTTAATGGAAAGGTTGGACTTCTTTTAATACCTTGATCATTTCCTCCACAATCTTGTGTTAGAACTGGCAGATGTATTTCAAGCATTTCACACAATCCTTTCGAAATTACTTAATGATCGTTTACCAATGTTTCCATCTTTAGATTGGAGTAATTCTTTCCAGGCCCTCCTTTTGCATTTATGAATTGTCAGTGGATAATTCTATAAGCCATTTGCTCTGTAAATAGAGCTTTTGACAGGGAGCTTTGTTGAAGTGGTAGGGCTAGGTTGATCTTTGGCCACAAAACCAGCCTCGTACCCAGGTGTTTTTATTAAAGGAAAAAAAAGCGTTCAGCTAATTTATATAGATCAGTGGCTGAGATTAGCAAGTGCATGGGGGTGCTTGGGGAGGATGCGACGAGGGTAAGTTTATATAGCTATCTGCAGAATTGGTGTGTTTTAAACATAGGAAAAATCATATTCTGTGGATTTTTTAATTGATATAATTTACATTTTGTGAAGAAATGGGTTATTCCATTTCATATCCACACCTCCCGGTGAAGGATAGCCAGATTTCGACACGGTGGGGATTTTTCTGGCTTAAACGTTAACTCATGACCAGTTCTCCTATTGATTATTAATTGCACGGACAAGATGAGTGTGATCGATTTTAAACACTTCAAAATCATCGGGTTTTCGGTTTTTGTCTTTTATTGCCGTAAGAGTGGTGTTTTGCACGACAACACACAGAAAGATTGAGTGTTCCTTGTATGATTCTCAAGCTTTGGTCTTTTCTGGTTTCTTGCAGGGATGAATATCAGCTTTGCTTTGTCAAATGGTAGGTCCAAACTATGCGAATATTTCACAGCTACCCTATAATAACGTAATGTTTTCACGTTCATTGCTGAAGTAGCTTAAAATTTAAAACGAGGGCTTTATTTGCCAATATCTCAAGATTCTTTTCATACATAATTTATGGTATTTGGTCTTGTTTGCAGGAATATACACGAGCGAGTACTTTGACATTGGTGCATGGGCTAAACAACAGAAGTGACTAAAGGAAAAGTCTCTCGACCTAAACCATACTTTAAATGGACTGAATGAGGAAATTTCATCGAAGGAATGTGCCATCAAAGACCTCAAAAAAAAAAGGTAAGCTGGTTTTCGCTTAATTGAACAACCTCAACTTGTTTGTTAGGCTATGTGTGCATTACTCCTTACATAGGCTCCTTATAGGAAATAACTTTTTCCTTTACAAGTCTTATTTGCTCCTATGTGGCACAAAGTTATGAAAAAGGTCATACCAACCATTGTCAACACTGCTGTGAGGAAGTACGAACTTGGCCAAAACAACCTAGTACAATCTGTGGCAGTTCTCTATGAAGGTGGAATTTCAAGCAAAAACCAATACAACAGAAAACGAAGCAAAGAAATCTTTGAAATTGATACAAATGGACAGAAACACCAGATCACATATGGATAAATGTAAAATTCCTAAGCTCGCTGACTACAAAGCGGTTAAGAGGTTTGTGAATACTGTTGACATTGGCGAGTTACAGGATATTCCTAGAGCAAATAATACCATGTTTGACAAAGGAATATATAAAATGCAAGGTGAAGATAAGGAGGGTGATTTACACCCTCCTGTTTCTGGATGTTGTAGGGACTTAGGGTGCTTTCTTATTAAATTAGCTAGCTTGTACTTAGTTATCAACCAGAAACGCCCAGGTTATTTAAATTGGTTTGCGCTCCCAGTGGGTTCTTTTCATGTTTCAATAGGTGCGGATGGCACACCATTTGGGAAGTATAACCAAGCGACTGCATGGCTTGTGTCATTTTTAAATGTGGTAGATAGGATTGCCAGTTGCGATAAAAACCATTTGATTTGTGGGGCCAACTACTCAGAAGAGCACCCTTCAATGGTAGCATATGGCAAACAAATAAGGGAAGATATTGAAAGAATTTAAACAAAAGTTTACGTTACTGAGGGGATAAGTGTAACATTTTCTTTTGAATTGGTGCCATCCGACATGAAGTGGTTGGCTTTCATTTCGGGAGAATTGCCAAATTGTGCAAAAGATTTTTTGTCCTTTGCCAATGTTTTGAAACACGACATTGCAAAAGTTGGTTGTACCTATGGAGGTCCTTTGGATGACTTTAAGCCTTGGGATTACAAACACCGTGTCAAAGTTGCTAATTCTGTTACAAAATTTAAAAGCAAGTTAACACAAAAACAACTAGTTGCAAGGACAAAGGTCACTGACTTTATTGCTATTCGAAATGCTCGTAATCATATGTAAATCGAATTAAGGTATAATTAGTTTTGTGATTCTGGTTTGACTTTTACCCTCTTTGCCTATCACTGGCCTATCCCTGATGATCACACATTGTATCGAGAGTACAATCGATCTGTTCGAGCTGAGAACATAAATGAACTCTTACATTCCATTGAATCTTCACAATTGTGTGAAGGATTGCCCCCCATCCCAGATGTAAAGGATATTGCTATTGATCCAACAAGTAATGACAGAGTCCCAGGAACAATTAAACGCCATTCAGTACCCAAACAACTGGCCAATAATGAAGCAGTGTATGAAGTTTCTGTTTCTTTCAGATCAGTTGATTGTACCATTGTAAAGGAACCCCAAGATCACCAGGATAACTTGTGTAAGCCATGCTCTGATTCATTGAAGGCAATTACTAAAGCAAGTAAGCAAAATACCGGCCAAAGCCAAAGCACCACTCTCAGCTTGCGGACCTGAAAAACTTTGTGCTACCGTTCAGGCTACACGTTTGCAGAACAAAGAGCTAGAGGAAAGGTTAGAAATCCTGCAAGCAAAGATCGAAAAGGATGGGATTGGTGTCAGTGCATCACTTGAGACTGATTTACTGAAAATTATGGGAGGACAGAATCTCGAAGCCACACCTCACATGAAATTCTTCTGGGAGCAGCAGATGGCTCTGATGCAATCAAAGAAGATGGGGAGAAAATATCATCCCCAAGTAATTAGATTTGCCTTGTCTATTCATGGCAAATCACCATCCGCTTACAGAGAGCTTCAAGATAGTGGTGCTCTTATACTCCCTAGTGAACGAGTGTTGAGGGATTATAAGAACTATTTTCAACCTAAAGCTGGGATCAACAGGGAAAATGTGGAATGCCTGAGAGAGAAAATGAAATCCTTTACTGAAGTCCAACGGTATGTAGCTATTGTGATTGACAAGATGAAGATCCAATCCAATCCAATCTTGACGAACACTCTGGCGACCTAATTGCTTTTATTGACTTGGGCGATCCAATGGTCAATTTTGCTTATGTGGAGGAGGAAACCGTTGCAACCCATGCTCTTGCATTTCTTGTGAGGGGACTGTGCACTGACCTCAAAACATTGCATACTTTCTCACCAAAAATCTGACGTCCTTCCAGCTAATGCCACTGTTCTGGAGAGCTGTGTCTGTCCTCGAGTTGTCACTGCAGTTGTATGTGTGTGCAGCTGTGAACGATGGTGCATCTGATAATCGACAGTTCTTCCGCCTACATTCACAACTTGCACAAGATTTGAAGTGTGATGTTGTATACAAGACACCAAATGTGTTTGCAATGTCACGCTTCATCTATTTCTTCGCCGACTCACCTCACCTCATCAAGACAGCTCGGAACTGTTTGTATAACTCTGGTTCCGGTTCCCGCAGCCGATATATGTGGAACAATGGCAAATTCCTGTTGTTTCGTCATATCGCTGACCTCTTTTACAGTGACCAGGAGTTTGCACTTCACACACTTCCCAAGCTAACACTGGATCACATCATGTTGACCCCGTATAGCAAGATGAAAGTGAAACTGGCAACGCAGGTACTTAGCAAGTCTGTGATGATTGCTCTTCAGGAGAATGGGAAAGAGGAAGTTCTGGAGACAGCTAGGTTTTGTGGCATGATAAACGATTTCTTTGACTGCACAAATGTTCGGTCATTGACTGAACATATCAGAAAAAGAAATCCATTAATCAAGCCATATACCTCAGCTGATGATGAGAGGTTGTCTTGGTTGTTGAATGTATTTCTGGAGTACCTGAATAGCTGGAAGAACAACATCGCAACATGGCCTGGTGAGTTCTCAACTGATGAAAGAGGCAATTGTATCTTGAGAAAGCATAGAAATACTTTGTACAGACTTGCCATGCGCTGCCGTTCGGTTTTGAAGTTTACAATATTAATATGCCTTGTATTACCACTCTTCGAATACAAACTTTGTTGCCCGAATAGCATGTTCAGGGAATCAGAAAATTCAGTATTTACTTCATAAGGTTCTGCTTCGGTCATGGTAACATAAACCTCAATGATATATAAATCTTCATCTATAGATTTACTAAATTTTGCTCCCTCTTCGTCTCCAAACGGACTGACATTTGCGACTGTTGAAGACTCTCCTTGCTTTTAATATTACGGCTCACAAAGGTCTATATGCCTTCAGAAATCTCTGCTCTTTCGATATCACTCGCCATCATAAATGTAAATGCTCCGAACGTTAAAAAAATTGTGTTTTAGTATCAGTAACCGGATACTTTGCTAATAATTTCCCACAAATGTCAACACAAGCGTCCGACTATCTCGTCACGTGACATTTTTTCCCTTTGTGCTCAACATATTTTGTTGCCCCCTTTGAAGTTTGCCAGCTAGCCTAACCATCTCCCTTCTATTAACCGTGGTATCCATGGTATATACATGGTATTTAAAGGACAACACCTAGCGAGAATTGCACCATTTAGTGTGAATTCCGTCAGCCGACACCAGAAGGACTGAAGGAGAAAACAAAGATCCGAACCGTACGAATTTCCAGAGTTATGGCAGACAAGAAGCAACATCTTATTCAACCAACACCAGCAGCGTCACCACCACCAGGTGACGAACAGTCAGAACATAAGGATGATCACATACTGCACCAAAACGGTGAAGCAGAGTCGCAAATGCAGCCACACGACGGGGTATAAAATATTTCTACTGTTGTATAGCTTTAGGTATTTTTATTTCGTGAATGTTTTTACACTACGAGTTTACTTCGTATTATAAGTTTAGTACGTGGCTATTCTCCGTATGTACGTCTGATTAGGTGGTTAGGAAAGGTATGTCACTTTCATAATTGCAGTTCTTTGACTTTGTGTTAAAATATCAGCGGGCCTACACGGGAGAACCCTGTACAATTTAAAACCCTGAGGTTCCATTTAGCCGCTTTGTAATTCGCACATTGTTCAACCTCGTCGCCTTAATGGTGACCGACAAGACAGTGATTGGTTGTAAAGTATACAGCTATTGAAGGTAAGGAACATGGTTTCACATCAATCTTTGATTACTCTAATTCTAATTTGACTCATAATCTAATCAAGTTTACTTGACGAAACGGCGGGAGTTAGTTGTCAGTTTATGTTGTTTAAAGGCTTAATTACATGTTTGCATAGATTGTCTCAAGATCCCGTGGGTAGGAATGCAGGCTGATATTCTACTGCTATGAGTGATCATGCAATTGTTATATACAGGCAAAGATATTATTGATAACAGCGCTCCGTGTATTATGCGACAAATGACTTGAGATGTTTGGTATTGAAATGAGGCATGGTGTAAAATTGTTTTAGCCTATTTGACAATGGATTATGATTGTGTCACAAGAGATTAACAGAGCTCTCTGAAAATATGGTGTTAGTACAATGCTTTCACTTGTTACACTGAACTCAATTCCATAAGATTTGAAGTTGTATATGACCGGGCTTAATGACCTAGCTGAGAATTGATACTAAAACTTGTATTGTTGTAAGATTATTGTCTATGAATAATGAACACAACATTCCAGGTCATTAAGTGTTCCTTGGGCTTGAGTGAATTGAGATATTGACAGTATACAACATCACATTACCACAGTTTTATATTTCCTAGTGTGATATTGATGGTCTATAAACTGACATGTGATAATAAAAGAGTATAACTTCATTAAGAGTTGTTTGGTTACGGTTCAGTCATACAGAGTTAGTAACCAACATATAGACTATCAAATTATGGTGGTGAGGCATGCCTGAGTGGCTATGTATAGCAGTGGAGCATTTTAGGGTCATCATGTGATGTCGATATTTAAGAGCTTATTGTCTTGGATGGATTCTATTGTCGACGGACTGATTTATTATAGATGACATCATGCTAAATCAGGGAAATCTACCCCTCCTTGTTATAGTGTATTTGCTAAAGGAACTACGAGAACAATTATAGCTACTGTATATACATTGTGCGAAAGTGGTTAGATTATCACTTGTTTTCCTTTATATCTAAATGTACATGAGTATGGGCAGTGCTGGTCACTGGGGAAATAAAGTTTGCTCAATTTAGCCGTATTTCTTTGTACCAGGCACTAGGTAGTCATCTTCAATTATTCGTCTTCGTATTGTTGTCTGTTCGCCACGATTGATATTGTCGTATTCGTAAAATGTCACTTACAGCAGTGCACGAGCGTCCATTAATATGGCATGAAGTTTAGTCGCAGAGCAGGTATAGTTTCCTCTCGATTTCCATATTCATTATAATTACGGCGCGGTATGGGAATAAGGAGTAGGATTGGAAGAAAGGGAAGGATAGAATAAGTGGGTAGGGCAGGGTTGAGCAACTGAGAACAAGGTGGTTGACCAATATTTTCAGCCCAATACCTTAATTCAACTGAACAGATGAGGCGAGCATTGCTGAATAGATTACTATTCGATTATAGGTATAAGGTATAATTACGTCATATATATGTAGATTATGTATCGCATGGTATATACATGGTATTTAAAGGACCACACCTAGCGAGAATTGCACCATTTAGTGTGAATACCATTGGCCGATACACAGAAGGGCCAAAAGAGAAAACACCCTCCCACCCGCCCAGAAATTCGTACAGTTTGTGCACTGACAGCTTCATGCAACCTCGCCACATTGGTTCAGCCCAATACCTTAATTCAACTGAACAGATGAGGTGAGCATTGCTGAATAGATTACTGATCAAAAGTCACAACAGGAGCTTGAGCCAATATTAGGGCCAGTCATTGACAAAGCTCTTGTCGAGCCATTGCAATAATTGGCAATTTCTATTTTTGGAACTCTTTGAATATGTATTACATTCCAAAACATTGCAAGGAAATTTCTGATTTATCAGTTAATTGCTGCTTAAGGAAATTTTTATCATGCTTGAAGAATGAGGCAAATAGGCTGTATAGTGCCATCCTTCGTTGGTTTTGAGAAGGTCGAAAAGGTGGGATCACTTTCACCTTTCGGTTTACCGGAGAAGAAACAAGAAGGATGAGCGATGGATTTTGCAATTATGCTGTATCAATATTCACATGCATATCAGACATGGATAAACAACGGCTTCCTAGGTTAGAAATATACTGCAAAAACTATTTTTGTGCAGCAGCTTTGTTTGTAAGGGTCACTGTAAGTGTGTGGACATTGTTTGACAAGTATAATACCAGTCTAGGTCTAAACACAATGCAACAACGGGAGGCCAAGCACCAACAACTGGCGGCTTACAGTAAAAACACAACAGTTAAGAACAGGTGGCAACAAATATTTAGGCACGAATACATGACGTTAATCTGGCTCAGGGAACAACATCCTTTTAGTGATAACTATTGTAAGTCCAGATATAAATATGTACCTGCTAGATGTAGTGAAGACAATTCTTGCTATTGTGGTCTTCCAAGAAGAAAACAGTTTCTTTCTGCTTTTCACTGCCAAAGAGTTTCAGCTTCTTTCACACCTGAGCCAGCAGTAAAAACATTAAATATTATTGGAGGAAGAATATCATGACTGCCAGATGTTGGAAACCACAATAGCCTGGCTATCTGCAAACAGCCTAGAGCTAACCGCAAACATGGCTTACCTGGGCTGGAAGGCTTGCACATGCTAGGCTTCAGAGCTTACAAAAACCTCCAAATTTTGAATAGACATGTTGCTAAAATTCAGATTTTCGCTGAATTTTAAAAAACTTCTAGGGGTTCTGCCTCTCTTTTCAACTTAAGGTGCAATGCACCCTGGTGTGCCCGACTTTGTTATTTTACTCTGTCTAATGCCAGACAACTTTACTCTTCAAGGGGAGACTCAAAGGTATGTCAAATGGATCCAGATTTAACCCAGTCCAGAAGGTACAATGGCGGAAAAATAAGGTCGGTGACCTACTCTTTTTTTTGCAGAAAGTAAATCATGAGATTCTGAGTTTTCTCAAATTTTTTTGAAAATCCCTAGTGTAGTTTTTTTTAAAAGCCAAATTTTAGTTTCACAAAAAGTTTTTTAAATTTAAGAATTTAATAGAACTTAGTACGTTGAATACATAGTCAAATTTTGAGATATGGTCACTGGAGAAACAAACGAGAAAAAAGAACTCAAATGCCATTTTCTGCTCGCGAAAACATGCAACACCTAAAAATACTGACCGATCACGATATAGTGTTTGCAGGTGCATGTTCGAGTCACTTGCTGGCTGTAAAAGTATAAAACAGGCTGTTTTTTTTCAAAATGGTTTACAATTGTGAGCAAAATTCTCTTCGTTTTCATTACCCTTGGGCTTGTTGGACCCAAGATTGTTTGTTGGTGGTCTTTTTCTGGTCTGGTTTGTCAGTGATTTACGCATTGAATTAATCCAATGTCTCTTAAATTTGTTTTTATTGTTGAAATTGGTATGAAAACTTTTCAAAACAATTCCAAATTTCATAAGACAACTCGTAAGTCGTAACTGTCTGTACCGTAGTTGTGTGCAGTAGTTTTTAAACTTTTGATTGCTTTAAAAAATTATATTACTTTGACAGTTCTCCTAGACTGCCTTGAGGAGAGTATAAAATATCATTTTAGAGTTTTTAGTCTGCAACAAGTCGACGATTTTGGACATTATAAAAGATAATACTGAACGTAAATACGTAGAAAACATACTGAAAGAAAGCTTAGGCACTGGTTAAGAACATAGGCACTGTTTGAATTTCAAAGATATACGATTATAATGAAAAAGTTGTGGTTTCTTCGCAGAAAAGTCTCGAAAATAACTTCCCACGGCTTGTTTCAAAATTTTACTCGGTCGCGAAGATTCCACGTGCGAGACGCGAGGGTGACATCTGATCTATATAGATCGTGTTTCAAACTGTACTATAACTGTAGGGAGCCACCTTAAGTGGTCTCTACATACTTTGGGTTTCCAATTCCTAAGCCCCTGAGATATTTGTCTTTTGTTTTGTCCAGATTTAAATGTACAAATTCTCTCAATTTGCCATCATGCTTAGAAGCCACCATGTTTTTTTAGCCACTGATCTATATGTACTTTTTATATTGCCGAGATGCCAGGCAGCATTATTTTGCTGTAAGAGTGTTTTCACCAGAAGAAACCCCACCGTACATTATACCCCGAACTGAAAAAAGCCAAAGCAGAAGGTAAAAGAGCCAAAATAGTAAGAGATAAATTAATAATTGAAGGGCAAGTCTTTAAGTTTAATAATAGGTCTTGAAAATTTGAAACCTTGAAATTTCACCAAGCGTTTTAAGAGTAACGAAGGCCGACTCGAAATGGCGCCAAGCAACAGTCTCTTACATTTGGCGGAGAAGACGGACAGCTAATTAAAGATAAGCTAACAGCCATGGTCGATGCAAGAAAAATAATGGCGATCAAACTGGATTGAGTCAATACGGCGGTTGACTGTGGTGTAAAACTACCTGAAAAATACAATGAGAACTTCTACGTTTCGAGCGAAGGCCCTTCGTCTGGAAGTTAGTAGAATGGGTCGGGGGGAAAACATGTGCTTTTATAGTGAATACAAAAGCGATCACGTGATAAAAAATAAACCAACCAGATGGATTTAATCAAAACAAACTATAAACAAAATATGGAAATCACATCACAAAATATATTAGCATGTTTGGATTGAGTCAGCCTATTGATTGAGTCAGCCTACATTAAAAAATATTTTTGAAGCAAATAAAAATAACGTATTGGAAGTCGTAGAGTCTCAAAATGAAGAGGCCCCCATTTCTAACATTGACTCGGACATTGAAGAAAATAACTCAAATAGAAGACAGAAATAGAAGAAATTACCGAAATCAATAAGATCAGACGATGATAGACCGAGAACGGATGATCAAAGACAAAGGAACATGAGACATGGTTTTCGAGCTCAGAAAGTACATGAGTATGAATCGCACAACAAAAAGGATAGAAAATCTGTTATCATTGCGGGTGATTCAATGATTCAACACGTGCATGGTTGCCATATTGGCACGAACAATATCAAAGATTCGCCTGATGTTCTTGCTGCAGGTATTTCTAATTTAGCTACAATGATAACCAAGAAGTCACCTTATACCAAAGTGACTATCTCTGGTTTAATAGTTAGGAAGGACCGAAATTTAACAACGAAGATTAAGTCTGTAAACAAATTATTACAGTCAACCTGTGTGGCTAATAACTGGCACTTTATTAACAATGCAAATCTTGATGAAAGCTGTTTAAATCAGAGAGGTCTACACTTAAATCGAAAAGGATTGGGTTATCTTAGTAGTAATTTTTCTAATAATATATGAAATCCGATCCGGGCTAGTTGCAATCAATCAAGTATACTTGAGTCTGGCTTTCCTAAAATTTGTGGCTTTAAAGTAGCCATGCTAAATATTGTTAGCTTACCGAAATATATTGATGAGATTAGAATTCAATTTGAATGAGACTAGGCTTGACGATACCTTTACTGATGATTCAATGTCTGTTCATAATTATGATCTCATTTGTACTGATCGGAATAGGCAAGGTGGAGGTGTTTGCCTAGAAGTAATATAAACTATCTTAATCGAATTGATTCAATTCCTGCGACTCTTGAAGCAGTCTGTGTAGAAATTCATCAACCAAACAGTCAACCATTTATTGTTGCTAGTTTGTATAGATCTCCCAGTGCAAACTCTCAGTATTTTTCTATGATAGAATCTTTTATTGATCTACTTGATAGTGAAGGTAAAGAAATTATTGTGGTTGGTGATTTGAATTGCAATATGTTAGATCCATCAAACCCAAGAATAATTATGCGTTATCCAAACGACCGCGCTCGGTTGGAAAACACTTAAAGAACGAAGATTAGAATAATTCATGGTTTTGCTCCTACAGCGCTTACTGAAATATTTTGCATTGCTTCAGTTGTCAGACCTCATGATTACAATTTACGAAATTCTGACAAGAAGCTAAATCTTCCTTTTCCTAAAACGGAATATTTAAAAAAAAGTTTTGGTTTCAACAGTGCTAAATTGTGGAATAATCTACCAACTGAAGTTAGAAATGCGGGGAGCTTAGTAAGTTTCAACTCGCTTTTACGTGCATGCAACTAGCCTGTTATACTATCTACTATTTTTGTATTATATCATTCAACTTTGTATATATGTATCTAGAACTGAATTATGTGTGTAATTTTAAATTTTATCACGCCCCCCTTGGAAATCAATAATTATTGAAGGGGTTAGCATGTCTAAATAAAGTTTTACCTTACCTTACCTTAAACACAGTTCAATGACCACTCTTAACAATGAGCACAAGAAGAAATGTTCTACTTGCTTCAAAACTATTAAAAAAACACAAAAATCTATTGAATGTCTCACATGTAGCAATTGGTTTCACGCTGTGCCGGCATGCACAAAATCTTTCAACCCCAGCAAAGATAACACCACAACTGATTTGTGCCACCATTGCTTAGCTAATTATTTACCTTTTCAAACACTCGATGATTTAGACTATGAATTTACTGTTGCAAACAGAAACAATATCAGTGAAGATGAAATGGATAGACTAAAGGCTCTTTTCCACTCATCGCAAAACCAACTTGCAAACTTGCTGCGAGTTCTTGCATGTAATTAAAATAAACTGTCGAGCATTGTCATTGGATGAAAGTACTCGCAGAGAGCTTGCGAGTTGGTTTTTGTGACCAGTGGAAAAGAGCCTTAAAGGGTATGAGCAACAAAAATATTAATCGTTCAAAGTAGGCAGTTATCAACTTACCATACATTTACATATCCTTCTGTGCTGAAACGTTTTAATCTACCACATTTAAACCTTATTTAAACCTTATTTAAACCACTTTTGAAGTTGTCAACATGAAACTTCTAACCGCCATCTTGGATGAAATTTGATATGATAATTTATTTTCGTGACGTCACAAGCTGGGTAAGGCGGTATATTTCAATATTTGTTTACACGCAAGAGCGGCCATGTATTGTCCAGTATATGGCTGCAACAGCGACTACAAAAATAATTCCGCTGGATTAGGCTTTTTTACTTTCCCTTCTGAAATAAGCCATACAGAAAAGATACGAAGAAAATTGTGGATAGATTTTTGCAAGCGTAAAAATTTCCAACCTTCAAAGAACACAAGGCTCTGTTCCCGCCATTTCTCCGAAGATTCTTTTGTTCCCTCACATTCTCCAGCATTGTTGGCTTCAATTGGATTCAAAAGCAAAATCAAATATATTTTGAAAGAAGATGCTATCCCAACCGAAAACAGACCCGGAGTGTTGTCTGATTATTTTAGTCAAGTCAATAAACGACGTCCTGGAAAGCTATCTAGAGTCAAAATGGTATGCCAAATAAAAATTTGACAAGATCTTTGAGAAAATAGAATGCCTAATAATAATTGCATTGTAGTATTTAAGTACTTCATTCTATTCCATGTATGCAGGTGTTGAATGAAGTTTTGGAAACTTCTTTGGAAAAGGATACTAGTATTGGGCCCAACAAAGAAAATATAGATACTTTTGATACCATTACAAATGGCTCGACAAATGTGAATTTTACCTCGAATTTCATGATATCAAGCGAAACAACGTCTAGCCGAATGGAAACGTTATGTTCAATGAAGGATGCAGAAACTAGTACCAAGGCAGTATTACTCAAGTCTAAAACGACCCAGACGAAAGCTACAACAAAATCGGTAACAACACAAACACATATAACTTTGTCAACTCCAATAACTATTTCAGTGCCAGTGGATCCAACATTGTCAACTTCGTTGGACCTTTCCAAACAGTCCGACATCTCAAATGCGCGAAAATCTTGCGACTCGCCTGAGGTAGAAATATATCAACCAACTTGTGCCTGTGAAGTACCTGTACATAGTGAAGATGAAATAGACGAAACAGCTAGCGATGAGGAGCAGTCAAACTCTGACAGCGATTTTGTGGGTATCTCGGACGAGCATTCTAGCGACGACGACGAATCACCTCCAAAGTCGAAGAAAGTTTACAAAACATCTGTCAAGTTATCATCTACTAAACCTCCCGAGAAGCAGTTAAAACTTCTCATTTTCGAGGAAGCTTTAGCAAACGCGTTTGGTATATGTTTTCAGTGTGGTGCAGCCTGTTCTGTGTTTTGCGAAGGATTTATTGGAACTAATTGTAAAATTAGAGTTTCTTGCACACGTGCTAATTCTCACGAGTTCAGTTGGTCTACAGGACCTCTTCATAATCACATGCCTATACTACATCTACTGTTGTCGTCTTCTATTTTATGTGGAGGATTACAACCCAGTAAAGTTTTGCGACTTTTCAAGTCACTGAATGTGCCATGTATTGATAGGCGAGAATTTTGCAGTTTACAAACCGCGTATGTCATACCGGCAGTTTACAAGGGGGGTTTGAAAGTTACTGTTGCTTCTGATATGAGAGTTGACAGTCCTGGCCACTGTGGGCTCCTTGGAGCAGGCAGCACGTTGGATGTGGAGAGGAATGTAGTTCTTGATACACAAATAGTGCAGGTACAGTACATTGTCCGTTAACCTAGCTTACTCTTTCAGAATTTTGATATTCAGAAAATCTAACTTAGGCCTACGTACTGTTTTTTCAGTGTACGGAGGTCGGCAACTCGAACGCCATGGAATTAGAGTCGTTAAAGCGCCAAGTCGCTTTCTTAGAAAAGAATGATGTTGCAATTGACAAAATGGTAACAGACAGACACAGTCAAGTAACAGCTTACTTAGCTGAAGAAAAGCCACACATTCATCACGCATATGACGTTTGGCACATTGCAAAAGGTAAAGTCAATTCTGTACTTTTCTAAAGTTCTTTGCAAAAACCGCGGAAGTTCACTGCTTTGTTTACAAAGCTAATTGTTAATTATTAATTTTCGGAATTCCAACGAATGCGAAAACCGGGATTAGAATTATCTACTATCCCAATGTGGGCTGCTAGATATACTGGGTGGATACCAGATTTCAAGTCGCAACCTTAGTATTCCTTTGGATACTGTCGAAAAATTCAAATTTGCCAGGCCTAGATATTTTCATTTTTAGGTGAGAAAAAGAGACTTGTGAAACTGTGCAAGAAAAAGAAGTTCAAACCTATAAAGGCTTGGATAGGGGTACGAGTGATACCTACATTAGTTTCATTAGTTTCATTCACTAGTATAATGCTATTATGCATTAATATGACCTTGAGCCAACTTTTCCAAAGTCAGTTAATTTAAATTGATTTAAATTTGTTTTATTGACAGTCTATTATTAATCATATGTATTGGGTGGCAATATCAAGTTCAACTCCACAAGAAAGAGAAGAAAGATGGACAAGTATTGTTAATCACATTATCAATGTTCACACCCATGAAGATAACAGAATTTTTCTGAAATGCTGCCATGATCATTTGGAGAGAGAATGGATTAAGAGTGGTAATTTATACATTTACAGTAAACAATCAAACTATGTTAATTATCTATACTGGTCACCACCAATTGTTCCTCCTTTCAAGGATCTGCTGCCCACAAGAAGCTTAAAGAAGTTATAACAAGACCACGGCTCGTAAAAGCAATCCGAATGATGTCACAGTACCATCAAACCTCTGGGCTAGAAGCAAAACATTCTCTTGATAACGAGTTTGCACCCAAGAATACTTATTATCCTTACCTTTCGCTACGTGCAAGGTTTGTACTGAGTGATGTAGACTTTAATAGTTGTGCATTCTATAAGTTGGCATTGATCATGTATTTTCATGTTCAACAATGGCCAATATGCATGCAGAATAAATGCACCCACACTTTGGACACCACTTAAAAACTATATAAAATAATTTAACTATAGCTGACACTCCTGATGCAGGCATACAGATTGCATTTTATATTATATTTATATTTATTTCACCCTATGTAACACAGGATATTTTGCTCCAACCTTCATTTCAATGAGAATTCAGAAAGACGACAAGCGAAGACACCTGATGGTCAGTTGAGATGGTCAGTCATATATCCCAAGGCTAATAAGGGAGAGAAAGCAATAGCCAGGCCATTGAAAGAAACGCCAACATACGGTACCATATATAGCCCAATTTAACATATAGACTGATTTACGCTATGCAATTTAACCGGGGTTGACTCATGAGTCTGAGTTAACTCTAGTCCTAGTTTGACCTGAGGGAAACCCAAACCCATTCCTGTAGTTGCACAGATTCAAACTAATTTGGTTTAGATGATACACTTACACAATGAAAAAATAACTTGGGTTAGGGTTGACCTGGGGCAAACCAACTTAAAAAATATGTCAGTTCATATTAAGGCAGTATGATGTGTTTCTTGTAATGTTATCCATAGGGTATGTGTTCAAGATTCTTGAAAAAGCAGTACAACTGCGGCATCAATTTGACACCCTGAAGAAAGCTACAGCCATGGCTAAGCAATCTTTACCCAGGAAGCCTCCAACATTGGTGGACACATATCTAGAAGGGAAAGAAAGGTTGGATAAAAACCTTGTGGTTTCAAGACGACATAGCCGTTTTACTAAGCCTGCTATACCTTGTCCACCTGGTGAATTTCATTGCCTTTGTGGCGGCAAATGTGCCACGAAGAGATGTATTTGTAAAAAGAATGCCACTGTTTGTGATGTTCAGTGTGGCTGTGACAACAATAAATGCACAAATAAGTAGAATTACCTCAATTGATGTTTGCTTTATTCACTTTATAACAACATGAACAACATGTACCCAAGCATATTATTTTGGATACGTAAAACAAGTATAAATTCCATCTGATGACTCAAATTTATTTCGAATACTTTTATAAACGCAAGCGGAAGAGGTCTTCGATTTTTTCTTCCCAAAATACCAAAAATCCATCGAATACATCTTTGATACGCAACCAAGCGAAAAAGTCTATGCTTTCTTTCTAATTCTTCATCACTTAACGGCCAATTTTCCTCAATATATCTAGCAACGTCAACTTTTAATACGTCTTCTGTCAACATATTTAAAATGTAATCGTCCAGAAGCGTTATGCAGGTATTGCTTTTCAACTCGCTCTCGTTCAACTTAGCATCGTACTCATCGTATTCGACTGCTTTTTCATGACAACAGAAATTTTCCACTGTCTTTGGCATAATCGAGCAGCAATTGCACTTGCACCATGAAAGCGTTGAATTTCGCCAGCCATTAATGGCTTCGTGCAAATCATCGATTTCGCTGTCGTCGTCTTCATTTGAAGATTCGTCATCAGAATCGCTTCCTGTCGTTTGCTGCGATCCTCGCTCCGGTTCATATTGGTAGGGATGAATTTCAGAACTTTGATTTTCATGAATTTCGTCCATATCTTGAAGTTTTATCGACCAAAAATTCAAACGCTCACTCGTATATTTGTACTGAAACAATATATTGTAATTATTGTTTACCCAGCTTGTGACGTCACCCGACCTTTTGACGTTCGTATTAATTTTTATGGATTTAAAGTCAAGATGGCGGATGGCCAGGCAAGTTATTGTGTCTTTTCGTGTTGTTAACTCTTGCAAATGTTTTCCAAAATACTTTTGTTAACTTCATATACATATATGCTTATCGTCCGATCATTATGAGAATTTTTTTATTTTGTTGCTCATACCCTTTAAGGCATTTGAAATGCAACCCTTTCGACACGAGCAATAATATAGCGCTATCTGAAAACAACGCAAATCTCGATAAATCATCAAAAATAAACTGTGAATATCACCTACCAAATGATTTTAAGGAACAAATAAATAAAGAATATCTAAATAATAATTTTTCGATAATGCACTTAAATATTAGAAGCATAATTAACAAATTTGACTCCTTCAAACAATTAATACATTCATTAAATAAACCATTCCAGATAATAGGTTTAACAGAAACTTGGCTAAATGAAACTAATGAAGACCTTTTCAAATTAGAAAATTATGATTTTGTAAATGTGAACAGATCAAAAAAAACTGGAGTAGGAGTAGGTATTTACATCGTGAATGAATTAAAATATAAAATATGCACTGATTTAAACACAAGCATTGAAAATATAATTGAAACAGTCTTTATTGAAATTATAACAGCTGTAGGTAAAAATATTATAGTAGGTGTAATTTATAGGCCACCAAATAATAAAATTGACTCATTTGAAACTAAAATGAACCAAATACTAGGACAAATAGACAAAGAAAATAAATTATGCTATCTCATGGGAGATTTCAATATTGATCTATTAAAATCAGAATCTTGTGATTATGCTATCAGATTTTTTGAACAACTGTTCACGTCATCATATATTCCACTTGTGCTAAGACCAACAAGGATCACACAGCATACGGCTACTCTAATTGACAATATTTTTACTAATGACATAGAAACAATAGAATCAAGCACAAATGGGTTAATTTTTTGCGATATCTCTGATCATTTACCAATATTTCATACACACGAAATTCAAATACACACCATGAAAAAACTTTAAAAACTCAATTTACCTGTAAAAGGATTATCAATGACGCCAATGTCCAATCATTTACTAACACAATTAAAAATATATCATGGAAATTGTACTTTCAAAAAACAACACAACAGAATCCTACAATGAATTTTTTAACTTATTTTCAACAGCCTATGAAAAAAACTTTCCATTAATAGTTGCAGGACCCCACTGAAAAACACACTAGTGATGTGGGTATCCTGGATAAATATAATTATAAATAAAAATAAAAGTCCATGGATGACAAGAAGTATCGCAAAACCTGCAGTTAAACAAAAGAACAAGTTATATAAAAAATACCTACAATTACCCTATCGTAAAAATAAAAAAAAAACATACAAACAGTATAAAAATAAATTAAATCATGTAATAAAATTGGCAAGAAAGAAATATTATGAAGAACAGTTAATAAAATATAAACATGATACAAAGGTATTATGGAATACATTAAATTAAATTATGAATCAAAATAAGACAAGTAGGATGTTACCAAAATAATTTAATGGAAACATCCCTGGAGAAAAAATAATTGATCCAAACACAATAGCAAATAGATTTAATGACTATTTTGTAAATATTGGCCCAGGACTAGCAAAAAAACTACCGAATAGCAAAACAACGTTTGATAAATACCTTTCTAACAGCTGTAAAAATAGCTTCTTTATTAGACCAATTACAAAATATGAATTAGAAAATGAGATAAACAATTTGATTTCCAAAAAATGCCCTGGGTATGATGGTATAAGTTCACATAGTCAAGTTATTAAGACGATTGCTACAGAAATTTCTGAACCACTTTCACTCATATTCAACTTGACCTTCCTCACTGGGATTATTCCTGATGATCTAAAAATAGCTCTAGTTACCCCCATTTTAAAGCAAACGAAAAAAATGAATTTAAGAATTATCAACCCATATCTGTTCTCACTTGTTTTTCTAAATTGTTAGAAAAGCTTATGTATCAGAGATTAATTAACCACACAGAAAAAAATAACATATTAACACAGAATCAGTATGACTTTAGGGAAAATAGATCCACTGAACTTGCAATCTTAAACTTGTTGACAGGATTTCTAAAGCAATCGATAAGGAAGAATGCACAATAGGTATTTTCCTCGACTTGTCAAAAGCGTTTGACACAATTAATCACAAGATTCTGATCCAAAAACTTTAACACTATGGTATACGGGGAATAGCTCAATTATGGTTTCAAGATTATTTAAAGAACAGAATCTTCTAGCAAATCTTCTCAAGCGGGAGGCTGGTACCGAATTCGCGACCGCATTGCAAAATGGCGACTTTTGAAGGTCAACTTGAAGGTAAAATACGAGATTTTATTGTTATGTAAATGCATTTATATATTGCCTCTTTGTTCTGGTATTTATATCTCAAATTATCATTTGCATGTGTAAAAATTTGGTCATATAAATTTTTGTTTTAATATAATCTAGTGTTTATATTTTATACTTTTGAATATATTGAAATTGCTCAATATACATTTAAATGCAAACTTTTAATACAATTTTTATTGAACATCAGCATATGTTGCTGTCAAACATGGGGATGATGAGTTAGATATTGAAGTGGAAGAAGATGGAACCATGCTGTTGAGCAGTTTACAAGCCATTTGGCCGTCAGCAACTGGATTATCCTTTGTAAACGGTGTGTCAGAGTTTCCAGCACCAAATTATTTCCCCCTCAAGGGACCTGGGGAAACAGGACGTACAATGCAATTATACAAGTACCAGTCAAAGCACAAGAATTGCAGAGCAAGAATGCTTCCAGTGCACATTCATGTGACAGCACTTTAAAAAAGCCTGGTGTTTTGAAAGTAACTCCAACCACACATGATAATAGTAGCTGTCAAAATATCAACATGTGTGTCCGTAAGAACCAAGCAGTCGACATTGGTGATGGAAGGAAATGCACTGAAAGTTGGTCCTGAATTAGCAGTAAGTTTGCGATATGAAATTATATTTTATCAACAGTAGCAATCTCAGTTTAAATAATTTCTGCTTCTATAACATGTTTTCATTATATACTTTGAGTTTTGTGTCTTTGCTGAAGCTTAAGCTGTGTTAAAATACAGTATATATTATGTCTTGGTGCTTTGTATACTGTACATGGTACTTTTTAGTATAAAAATTGCCAGTTGCTGCAAGGCTTTGGAAGCTACAACCACATACTTTTTATTGGTGATCAGTCATTGATCATCATCAGACATAAGTGACCAGTCATTCATCATCATATTTTACAATTTTGTGCTACGTCTGATTGCTTTTCACTGCATACAAGTTGTTTTGCACACAAAAGTGAAAAGGGCCACAGTTGCACACAAAAGTGAAAAGGGTCACAGTAGATTTTATAGGGTGAGGGTTTATAGGTAGTGTGTGTAGCGAAATCACCAAAACGACTTTTAGTGAAAAACCTTGTTAGCAAAACAACCATTACACCTTTTTTATAAATTATATTGTTTATTAATGTTTTGATTAAAGCACCATAATTTAGCAAAATGTGCCTGAAAGTATTTGTAGGCAGGAGAATTTTCAAATGTTTAAATTTAATTAACATTCATACAAAGAGGTCAACAAACATCCATATATTTTAATTTGTTTGTTTGCCTAGTTCCTTGTGTTTCTGTTGGGGGCAATTACTATAATATTCCCGAACCATTTGTGGTCATTTACATGCTGTTTGACAGGACTTACTTAGCACAACAACAAGTGCACAACAAGGGTTACCAGTATAAGAAGAAGAAATCCAGGTCAGCAGTATTTGGAAGTACTGCAAACCAAGCGAAAGATCCAACAGTATAAAAAAACCCAAGTGGTTGCAGGAACTAAGATCGAAAAATATTAAGGAGATTGAAGAAGATTTGTCTGATCTCGACACACGAATGAAGTGCATTGATCGATCGAGGGAGAAATTCAACTCAGTTCAGCAGTATGAACATGCTGCAGAGAAATGCAAAGAAGTAACAACCTTGAGAGGGGAAAAAAGAAAACTGCAGCTGGAAATGGCTCAATTTCAAAAGCTGGAAGCAAAGTCCATGAAATACCACAGCTCTGCCCTAACCAAATCATTAGCCACAGGGGAAACATGTAGCAAGAAATCTGAAGGCGATCCAAGCCAATGCAAGCTACTATCGTGTTTTGGTGTTGGCAAGAATAAAGAGCAAGTAGAAGAGGCAGCACAAGAGAATGATGGAGTTGATGACACCGATGATGTATTTATCAGTGAAGTTATGGAGCATGTTGGTGAGGATGAAAATGATGCTGCAAATGAAAGGGATGTGACCAGATCTTCATGTGGTTCTGACAACACCACTGGCCTTGAAGACCCTTTTTTAGAGGAAAGCCAGAGGACTCAAAGCAAAATGAAAAACTGAACTTCTACTTACATTTTAAAGCTGCTGGACTTGGTAATTATAGACAGGACACAGGTGTTTATATTTCTAGTATTCCTGCATCAGAGTTTAATTTACAAGATTTTGTCAATATAAGGCCTTCTTTTTGTTCAAGAAAACATAACTGTTGTGATGTAATGTGCAAGGAATGCACTGCACTTGTAAATTTTGCACATAAAGTCCAAAAGGAATGTGTGGTTGAACTTGCTACAACATGTAAGTTTTGTTTCCTACTAGTTAATTACAAGGCTTACCAAGCTATCAGAAAGCTGATGCAAATGCCAGTAACAATAGTTCAGATGAGTCTAAAGGGTCCAGGTTCACAGAAGTTGTATGTATTGGAGTGTATGTCTGGTGTCGATTTAAAAAATGTTGTCAAACTTGCCGAAAAATGCTTTTCACAGAATTCACCCAAAACAGGAATGATAATAATATAATAATGATGGTTTATTCACAATATTCTTGCACACATAGTGTGAAATACAATATGTTTACAATTGATTATAATAAATTATTAAAAAAAATTTATTCTTATTACAACAATTGTCAATAAAAATCTAAAACGATAATCGTAGTATGTATAAAATTAGATAAGACTATGTATAATAAGAGAATGTTGTCAGTATTTAAAATTCAAAAATCTGCATTGGATTTACATATATTCCATTGCAGGGGAAAAGCTCTTTTTATACCTATCAGTGCGGTACTTAGGCAGGGATAAACTAGCATTCTTTCGAAGGTTAACCGAGTGACCCTCCTGACGCGTTGGAGGTAACAGATGGTGAAGGCGTGATTCAGGATGCTTAATGTTCTTAAAAACTTTCGTACACAGTTCCAGCCTTCTTTCATCGAGGAGACAACTTTTTGCAACAGTCAATGCTTCACTGTAATGAAGGCCAGGAAATACAATTCGCATTACACGTTTTTGGACCATCTCTATTTTATTGGAAAGGTAATCTGGGATACTATGAGACCACACTACACAACAGTACTCCAATATCGACCATATCAGGGCAAGGTAAATATGTATCAAGTCGTTCGATGGGACACCTGCACGTTTTAGCACTCTTATGATATGTAAACGTTTGGATGCTTTTGTAACAATCTCCTTTATATGGTCGTTCCATTTCGAATTATTCATTAGAGTTAGCCCAAGCACTTTGTACGACGAAACTTTATCAAGAGTGATGTTGTTAACGATCAGAGGTGCAACCTCTGGTTCCTTTTTTAATGGACAGATGATCATTTCCTTACACTTTTTCGGGTTAAGGTTCATATTATTGTTTTTGGACCAGGTCGAAATTTCATCGAGATCAGACTGTAAAGTGGATGTTGTTTCGATTTTAACGACCTCCAACAATGAAATATCGTCGACATACTTCCAGTGGTTTGCCTTCAAAGGTGACTTCAATGCTAGATCGTTAATCAAAATAACAAATAAAATTGCTCCTAATTTAGTTCCTTGGGGGACACCAGCGTTCAAAGACTCCCATCCAGATATGAAGGAATTGAATTTGACTGCTTGGCGTTGACAGCTCAGGAAATTGCAAAGCCAAAGGATAAGTAGTCGTCTAACACCTAAATTGATCAACCTTTTAAGCAAGATATTGTTATCAAAGGCCTTGCTGAAATCTAGGAAACAGACTCTGAGGTACTGTGATGGTTGGTCTAAGGATAAGAGCCAATGTCTAGAAGGCAATACGTGGTAGACGTTCCTTTGATGGAACCAAATTGTTGCGGGTCTATCTCATTCTGGACGTCTTCTATTAGCCATTTCACAGCAAAATCCTCTTGAACCTTAGATATGCATGGTGTAAGAGATATGGGCCTGAGGTCCCCATCGTTAGTTACCGGGGTGACTTTAGGTACTAGTGATATGTATGAATCTTTCCATAACGTGGGGAAAACACCAGAAGGAAAAGAGATATTAAATATTTCTGTTACTGGTATTGCAAGTTCAGGTGCAAATTCTTTCCAGATGCGATTCGGAATGCCGTCACGGCCAATAGCCTTTAAGGGACTTAGATTAGACAGTTTTTTGCGTACTTCATGCGGTCTGATAACAGGTAGTTCGTACTGGGCAGGTAAAAATGCTGGGAGTGCGCTACTGTTTAGAGGAGAAATATCTGAAGCAACTGATTTAAATTCTGTTGCACATAACAATTGTTTAGTTCTAAAATATTGGGATAAAAACCAATTATAAATTAAAATAAGAATGACGAAATATTAGAAACCTCATTTATTTACCATTGTTCTGATAAAAGTTTCAAAAGAATGTATTTTTTATGCAAAAACTTTAATAAAACATTGTTTATTCATGTTGCTTTAATTCTTGTATGTAAAGCTGCAGCTCACTACATAAAGTATGCACGGTGGGCTCAACCTACAGATAACAGAGTTATCTGAATCTCGGTGAGATAACTCCATTATCTGTAGGTTGTGTGATTGCCATATTTAACTGTAAGCAATTAGCCAATCAGAAGACATCTAGTGACTACAATGTATAATAATTGCTGATGGTGTTTGTACTGGATGGAATATTCGAACAAAATTTATATACGTTTTTAGACCTAGCCAGGAGCAGTTTCTAAAAATGCAACCTTAGGCCCTCGGGCAGGAATCAAATCTGGAGGTGCATTTCCCTTAAGGTTGCATTTTTGCAACTGCTCCTGGCTAAGGGTTTAAAAATGTAAATCGAATATTCCATCCACAACTATTATTCCCATCGAACAAGATGCCACGAAAAATCTTAGTATTTACCCATAATAATTGCTGTTAAAGGTTCATGCAAGCTTTTGTTGAAAATGTGAACTGCCTCAAGCCGACAATTGTTACGGATAAACTAACAATACTTGGATCACAAACAGCCTGTCCATTGAAGGAAATTGTTGTAAAGGTAAGGTTTTGTTTTGGCATGTTGTTGAACACGAGTTGTACCCGGAGCCTGCGTGTTATATTATTTATCATGAGTTAAAAATTCAGCTTGTCCCAAGTCTCAATCTTGCTTTAAATTGCTCCCAAACGTTTGGGAAATAGCTAAAACGTCTTTTTTTCATCAAAACAATGATTTTTAAGTGATTAAAACATATCTTAGGGCAGTTGGAATTTTTGGTCAAAGCAAAGGGGGGGACTACAGAATTTGAAATTACCTTACCTTACACAGATATGTGAGTCTAGTATAGAAGTAGAAAGATACTTTGACACTTTGACAAATGAAAGTGTTAGTAGCAACTTTTCGGCAACCCTTAACTCCATTCCTAATGAAAGAGGCTTTAAAATGGCCTTTTTAAATATTGTTAGCCTTCCTAAAAAGATAGATGAAATTCGTCATTCAATGTCTAACAAATGCATTGATCTGATTGCATTTAATGAGACACGTCTTGATTCAAATATAACTGATAATTTAATTCACCTAGAAGATTACGATATTATTAGAAAAGATAGATCACGACATGGAGGTGGAGTTTGCATATATTTGCGCAGCTCCATCAATTACAATGTGAGAAATTATCTAATTCCTTCTGAATTAGAGGCCGTTTGTATTGAAATTACTAAGCCACACAGTCGACCATTTATTGTTACAACAGTGTACAGACCACCAAATACATCATCAGAATTCTTTGACCATTTGGAAAGGTTAATCAAACAAATCGATGATGAAAACAAAGAAATGTATATATTAGGTGATCTAAATTGTGATATGTTGAAAGAAAATAATCTTTCTGATATGCCAACTAAAAAACTAAATACTTTATATGAATTGTACCAATTGACTCAATTGATTGATGAACCTACGCGAATAACAATGTCAACCTCAACCCTTCTTGACCATGTTGTTACAAATTCACCTGAGAAAATTTCTGACCACAGTTTGGTATTTGCAATCAGAAAAATTGGATTTCTTCGAAAAGAAGAAAATGTTACTGAAATAAGAAACATGAAAAATTTTAATGAGGAAAATTTTGTAAATGAACTTTTAACTCAACCTTGGGAATATGTTTATTTTTTTGGTCATGAGCCAAATACTATGTGGGAAATTTGGAAAGAACTTTTCTTAGAAGTATTAGACAAACATGCTCCACTTCAACAAAAAAAAGTAGGTCCAAAAGAGTTCCTTGGATTACGAGCAAAATTAAAAATCTCATAAATGAAAGAGACAGACTAAAAAGAAAAGCCATAATTAGCAAATTAGAAATTGATTGGTCAAATTACAAACAGACTAGAAATCAGGTAAATATTGAATTAAGAAATGCTAAACAAAGTTATTATTCCACAAAAATTGCTGATCAAAAAGATAATCCAAGAAATGCTTGGAAAACAATAAACAATTTACTAGGCAAACAAAACAAACAACCAGTAGTAAATGAACTTACTTTGGATGAAAGTACTTTAAACAATCCAAAAGATATTGCAGAGGGCTTCAATGAATACTTTTCAAATGTTGGCCCTGATTTAGCGAGCAAAATTGACATGTCCAATGACAATTTTGAGACATATGTCAAAAGAGCTAATTCCGAATTTACTACATTCAAACCTATTAGTGTAAACGATGTTTTCCGCCTCTTGCATGGTCTATCTAGCAATAAAGCCACTGGCATGGATAAGATTTCATGCAAAATTATTAAGATAGCTGCACCTGTTATTGCAGATTCACTAACATATATATTTAATCAGGCTATTACTCTATCCTCTTTCCCTAATGAATGGAAAATGGCTAGAGTAACACCTCTTTATAAAAATGGCCATCGAAATGTACCAGGAAACTACCGGCCAATTTCAGTTTTGCCTGCCATAAGCAAAATCATGGAACGAATTCTGTATGATCAACTATACAATTATTTAACTGAATTTGGACTGCTAAGCAATTCCCAATTTAGTTTTCGCAAATCTCACTCTACAGCTACAGCATTACTAGACTGTACAAACAACTGGTATGTTAACTTGGACAGAAAAATGTTTAATCTAGTAGTTTTCATTGACTTGAAAAAAGCATTTGATACAGTTGATCATCAAATTCTATTGAAAAAGTTGGAGCTCTATGGAATAAAAGAACAGGCTCTTTCTTTACTAAACTCTTATCTAACAAATCGAAAACAGAAGTGTCAAATTAATGGATTTGTCTCATCAGAACGTTTGATTAGATGTGGAGTACCTCAAGGTTCTATCTTAGGACCACTATTATTCTTACTCTATATCAATGACTTACCTCAGTGTCTTAATAATATTAAACCTAGGTTATTTGCTGACGACACAAATCTTACTGCTTCTGGAGACTCGATAACCGGTATTGAAACTGCAGTAAATTCGGATTTAGAAAACCTTAGGAAATGGTTAATGGCTAATAAACTTAGCATAAATGTAGCAAAAACAGAGTTTATGTTGATTGGCTCAAAACCAAAGATAAAATGTACTGCAAATGCTCCCCCAAATATTTTCATTGAAAATAAACAGATTAAACAAATTTATGAATGCAAAACTCTTGGAGTAACTATTGACCAGCATTTATCTTGGAAAAATAATACTGAAAATATTTGCAAAAAAATAACAGCAGGAATTGCTGCTCTCCGTCGTGTCAAACCTTTTGTTGATAAAGGTACACTTATTTGTATATATAACACTATTGTTCGCCCACACTACTTATTTGTATATATAACGCTATTGTTCGCCCACTTTTGCAAATATTTTCAGTATTAGTGACACTATTGATGACATTCTATATTGATATACTCCTTATTTTGTAAATAACTTAAAATGCTTATGTAATTCTCTTTAACACGCCCCCTGTGGAAATCAGCTTCGGTTGACAGGGTTAGCGTGTATAAATAAAGTTCTATCTATCTAAAGTCAGTAATATTAGGAGGTTGCTGAAGTTAACAATTTAAATTATTTGACATTCGAAACTGCAATGATTTACAATTATATTTAATTGAGTCAATGTTCATTCAACAATTTTTACTTTTTTGCGCGATTTGCAAGGATTCCAGTCTGGCAGTACAGTTTCACACAACAATTCTTTTGGTATTTTAGGGTTTGTGTTTTTTTGTGTGTTTTTTCCATATACAATATATTTACAAATGGTGGTGAATGGTCAAAGGTTTTGCAACTTTAGTTGAGGATTGTTGGCAGGTCTACAGAAGATCAATTTCCAAGGAATTGTGGATTTTCGTCTCAGGTGATTCCTGAAAAAGAGTTTAAACTTACATATAAGGCTCATGCAAGACTCGTTCGTGTAGGATATTGTTTAATGAACTTAAGTTCATTTACCTTCAAGGTCTTATTAGGGAATCATCTTAGTTGGTTTCTATAAATACAACAAAAATCAAGGTTAAGTCAAAAATCAAGGATAGTAATAAGCAAGCTAACAATAATAAATGACACATAAGATAGAATAGCTATTAATAATCTATTAATTTTTAATGAACGTTTTACTCCTCTTACTTTAAATCTGATGGAGTAAAAATAAGGTAGTAAAGGATAACACAAAAAGGAAGGAATTATGTTTACAATACCTTGCTTCCTTATACGAAATGCCGTCATACTAAAAAAGTTAAACTGCATGATCAGTTTCTGCCAATACCTTAATGACACGAATCATTTAGTGACACTCGCATTGCAAATCATCTTAAACCAATCAACTCTCATTAAACCTTAATGGAGATATGAGCACTGGGAGGGAGGAGGAGGTTGTCTTGTTTTGCTCAAGGTAAAACTGGCATTTCTTGTTTCACAAGTAAGAAATAGCCACTTCACAAAGATTAGGAAAAAGCATGTTTTTGACTGAGAAAGGATTATTATTTTTTTAATTGCTGTTATCAAAATTAATATTACCAGCCTTGTTTGCAAGCCGGAATCTTACCAGAACAAGTTGCAGGGAATCTTTATACATTTCTCCCTACCCATATTACCAATACCCCCTTTCTTTTTATTTGTCCAATCATTGCCCTGCCAGAAGCAGCAGTGAAACGTTCACAGTACAACTGCAGGAGGGTTGGCTTCCTTTGCCTGGCAATCAGCCTGTGGCCAAAGTCGCGTTTCATGACGCAAAAATCTATCATTCAATGCATGTTTCTGAAAGCAAATATTAGCAATTCATGGCTTACGAAAATATCCTTTACCGCCATCATGCTAAGCAATGTTTTGGCTTGTTTGGTTCAGCCTTGTTCCTGTTAGGCGTGTTTACCACTGATCTGGAAAAATAGACAGTGTTTATGGGATACTTTTTCGTGGTTTTAAATCGGGCTTAAATCTAGTTTCAAACTATTCCCAAAAAACCTTTCTCTTAACCGATTCACAAAGGATGGCTTTACGCAATCTATTTTTGCTGTCTCGTAAATTCCCTCATGCCATCTTTCCCCATGATCGTTACGGCGGCCGGCAGGTCTAAAATACATTAATTGATTTATTAGGATAATAGGGTTAGAATAAATTACAAATACTGATCTGGATGTGGTTATAAAGATGTTTTCTGTACTATTTATAGTGGATAGGCTTACCAAGTGCTCTATTTGAATGAAGATTGGTCAAACAGGCATCTTTGGCAATTAGTTCCATGCCTGTGGCGAGGCACAGATCCTCTACAAGGGAACTGTACCTCGTCACAGTTTGAGTATCTTCTTCTTTGCCTTTTTGCTGAACATCTATATTAATAAATGTATTATTGAATTTGATTGTTCATGAAAACATACATACAGTTAATTGTGTCGGCCACAAGGTTGCATGTTGACGGGATAAAAAATATTTTTATGCAAGTTCAGTCATTACAATATACTATAATCAACTCCAAATAGCTATAAACAAAGACTTTGGACAATTTATACAAAAGTTAATGTTAGATATGTTTAGTGCATGACCGTTTTGTTGTATAGTAATTTAGATTATATTTATTGCTTGTGGACATATACTCTCCTTTTTATTAAAGGTCAAATATAGAGATTTGGTAGCTATTTTTAACTAACACAAGGACGGAGGGTTACATGTCTTAAGGAAAATATCGGTATATTCTGTTTTACAAATTTGGTGACAAGCAGAAGAAAAATCTCAATTCTCAATGGTAAGCAATAATATATCTTTACACCTGCTTGCAGTGTACAGTATTGATTTAGTTCAGCTATGAACTGTAAATTGAAATTTTAATTATGATGTGAAGAAAACCTATCCGACTTTGTAATAACATATATGTGCACTGATAACGATCCATGCTTATAAATATGGTGTTGTCGCAACAGAACAATTCTTGTCCGGCGTTTCACCATAAATCATATTTTTTGACATGACAGAGTTTGTTAAAAACAATGTTTTGTTGTATCCATAAGCACTTCCTCTATGTTCCTCCGAAGCTTTTTAATACGCTTTCTCCAAGCCTAGGGGCAAAGCTATCCTGCTTTTTTGTTGGAGGGGGAGGGGGGGGGGGGTTGTAGAGTATAGAATGCCCTGCAGCGGTACTATAAATATAAATCTATCTAGTGTAATATGTACGACCGGCTCCAATGTACATTTACACAAACTCTTTTACTGAAGGGCATTTTACTCTAGGCATTTAACTAATCATGTTAATATGTAAGGATTAATAACTAATCACTAACACCTCCTATTATGAACATGTTGATATGAATACAAAGAATGTGAACACAAAAGTTGTGTACAATGAATTATGCTTATCACGCAAAAGCAACAACAACATTTGATGTGGTGACATTGAACTCCATTTGGACACCTATACGAGATCTAAAATGTTAAAATATAGAGTTATGTCACATATTTATACCATTTTTCCTGGGGTGTATTACAGCTAAGAGGGCAAGTGCCGAGTTATAATCGTATAATTTTATGATGTATGATAGTATATGTATGAGACCAGTCCATTTTTGTAAGATACTGTGGTTAAATTGATCAGTCTACCTGAAAAATACAATAAGAACTTCGAAAGTATACGGAGGGAGCAGAGCAATCGGTTGGGGGTATCGATCGTTTCTTTGGGGGGGGGGCTACATTGAATGTACAATGCGAGTCAGACGGTATTTCCAATCAATCAATTACGTATTTCTTGAGTGTTCCTTACACAGGATCAAATATATAATGGCACATAATTGGTGCATATAGGGGAATGAACCTGATTAGTTAAGAATGGCTTCTATCCTCCATGTTTCGCTTCATTTTTTTCGGGATGCAACATGCAATATATCTCCATTTCTGGTCATGTGCCATTTGAAGGGCGATGGAAATAATATAATATATGACGTGTCTTCTAAAACAGCGTATGTTTACTAGTATACTCAGCAATGGTCTAACTCATTAGTTATAGACGTAAATAAAAACATCTATAACAATATATTTTTCTTACCGCTTTTTCCTGCAGCAGTCCAACAACATAACTTTCAGTCTCGTCTTGCTTTGCTGCAAGACGGCCATGACGTCCGCTGCAGTGAAGTTGTCCACGGTTTTGGGGGTTGGCACCTGTTGCAGCGGTATTATGTAACATTTGTTGCCATCCCCAAAACCGTGGCAGCGAAGTAGAATAGAGCATAGCAATTCTCGGATAACAAGGAGTGGAAGAGGCGTAATGCTTCTTTAATTTCTCCTAAGTTCAGGTCAATATAAGAAATCACCTATTATGAAATAACATTGTTGTTAAAGATGTCGAACAACTCATATATTAAATCGTCGTTTGGCGTCAGAAATTTCAAAAAAGTTTAAATCTTGGCAGAAAGGGGAGAGCGGAGGTTGCAATGTTTGGAATAACTAGTAAAATGCTTTTGTTCTTGGTCATGGTATTACTTCCGAATACATCTCGGAAAGGCGTGAAATACTGTCCTAGAGACCGTAGAAATTCAAAATCCCTCTCCCGGATCCCCTAGACTTCCGCGCCCTCGTGTTCAGAATCTGTCACTCGTAGTCGTACATGAACGTTTCTGGAAAACAATCGCTTATGTTAATCTTGACTGTTTGCATTTTAAAACTTAGTCGATTAAGAAACAGTGAAAAAGCAAGATGTGCGGCAAAACAAAATTTCTTAGATGATGTTAAGCCATATTGCATGAAAATAAATCATAAGAAATAGTAATAAGCAAGCTAATAATACATATTATTATATGGCAAGCGCTAGTTCCTGTAGTTTGGTTAATCAGCGGTCCGTAAAATAACGTAATGCCCTGTGGCCATTACAAAATTTTTAATGCCCTACAACAAAAACAAACCATATAATAAACTACTTATTTTACTACTTATGGTTGTGCCATATAATAAACTACTTATTAACCTAAAACGTCCGGTCTTTATGGTAAAATATTAAACCTCGGTCTTGCCGTATTGACCTCGCTATCGCTAGGTCAATACGGCAAGACCTTGGTTTAATATAATAACTGTACTAATAATCTATTAATTTTTAATCAACGTTTTACTCCTCTTACTTTGAATCCGATGGAGATCAGTTCATTTGTTAGTAATTTTGTGTATTTCTGCGTCTGCAGTGGCAATGACAAATGCATTGGCAATGACAAATGGCACTTTATTTGGTGCTAACAAAATACACACAATTATATTACAAAAAACTCAACGAGAAAGTACTGTCGAGTTATGAAAGATAACGAGCTTGCAATAAATGAAAAGGTATTTGACAAGAGCGTTTTTGGCATAATAATTGTTAGAGCTGCATAGAACATCAAAGTTTCAATTTTGAAGCCAGAACTAGTATTCTTAAGGAGATATAATTAAAGGGGACACTATACGCTAGCGGATAATGTCCGGGGGCACCATTCGAGGGGAGACACTATCTGCTGTGACACCGGCAAACATTCTGCCTCTCATATAACAGGTTAAGTAGCTACTAATGAGCTGATCTATACTAGGTTTATTGATAAGTCCATATTCGGTGGAAAGTGTATTTATTCGTGAACATCCCCAGTATTAGTACATCTATTTGGGACTAAACAGTTTACAAGTTCCATAAACAAACTTCTTTTTCCATTGCCGGTGTTTTATGCGGTTGATTTGTTGGTTGGTCAAGTAAATATGAACAAAAATTGATGAAAATATTTTTACACGGTTATTGTTTAATTAAAATATTTCTATAATGTTAACCAGCCTCAAAGATAATGAATCAGGGTGTGATATTCTTTCGTAAACCTACTTTGGTTTCCTGCCCGGCTTTTATCTCTCTATACAAACATAGAAATAATTAGAAAATAATAAATAGCATTTAAAACAAAATAAAGTTAAACGTTAACTTTGTACATGAAAGGTTGTGTTTTCCCTCCTCTAAATCGGCCGACTAAAATTGGAACGGTGCATAAATATCGTCGAGACGCAAGCTTCGTTGTCTTTTTCCCCTACCTTTTAAAAATGTATTGACCATTTTTAGCGTCCTCATTCTTATATTACTGTTGGTCTTCTTACTTCTAAACGACAGGACGCTGCGATCAGGTTGATATTTGAACTGTACATCTAATAAAAATAACAATATAATATGATGATGGTGATGTTTAATGGAGGGAGCTAGGGAGTCAATCGGTAACAGCGAGATCCCGGCTATTATGAAAACATGTAGTTTTCCTGGGTGACTGTTTACATGACACAACCATGGCCCAACCTATATAATCTTGGACACAACCCTCGAGACCATTACTCGCAATATTGCAAATTTAATGTACATTGACAGAACAATTTTCGTGACCCCCTCTCCCCCAGTTAAATGTTGTGAACAACCCCGAAACAACTTTTGAGAATTTACCATGACCCAAGCTCAACATTGAGTTGGCGGAGTGGGGGCTTAAGAAGCGCAACATAATTTTACAGGTAATTCGTCAAAAGAGGTATGCAAATTTTGCATAGAGGGAAAAGTAGTCTCAACCTATGTCCAAGATTATAGCCCTCAAAAGTAATTACAATGAACGTATATTATATATGTATAAATTACACTTGTTGTTCCGGCATGGCGAGGTAACTTGCCTTGCCAGATAATTCACTGCCCATATGAAACAGGTCTGGGGGTGATAATTGTTCCAGTATTAAGCCTGTTTCAGACACCACTCCACACTAGCATGGAACGTGATTGGGTGTGATGCTGGAGTGACAAAATCTGGGTTTAATAAAGGGTTAATGAAGCTGGATTCATTTAAAATATATTATTATTCGCTTCTGTTTGATCATCCTGCTATTATTTACGAGGTAGAAGTATATGTTTTATTAATTTTAACTATAGTCTCCTTTTAACTCCTATATAACAGAAATAAAGAACTTGTTAAAAACTGCATATGTTCTAATGCAATAAAAATAAGTCAAAAGCCAAAAATTTCATATTTTAGTATTTTCACATCGATATACTTACATCCCACAACACAGCCAGATTCTGAATGGCCCGCTTGTTGAAACGGATGGCTCTCCTTGGCTGTCCACCACTGCTCAGCATTACGATGTTGAAGGATGGATTAATCCATATCAAGGCTGCAGCATTTGGCTGGAAACAAATTTTTTAACTTTAACTAAAATTGATGGGAAGATGAAAAATTGCTATTTACAATAAAATTACACATCTGAGAAATGAGATCTTCAGCAAGGGAGCTGGGAACTCCATCATCCTACACCTTGGGCAGACATTTAGTTTATTACGTTTACCACTCCGAGGTAGACCAAAAACCTTAACAGGTTTTGAAAGCCAATAGTCCAGAGGAGGGTGAAGAAGCGATATGTATCTTACATCTTGTTCATCATTCATCAGTCTTCTGAATATGGATATCTGCAGCCTTGAAAATGCTGAGACAGGTACCAGACCGCAAACAAGGGAGAAGTTGTGAGATCATGGCTTCATGATTGCAATTGGTAGTGACATGGATCTTATAAGTTAAAAAATATTTAATAATAATGCAATAATAAACAATTTTGGGAACACTGGACGTTATATAATGATTAAGGCCTTATTTTAATGTTTGATTTGTGGTAATTTTAGTACTTCAGTACGTAGTGGTAAGATGAGATGTAGTAGAGCCCACCATTTTTAGATGTCTAAATATGCAATATTGCAATGTAATTAAATTTTTAAAACACCCTGTAGAAGAAAATCATATACATGAACAGTTATTTCAAGCACTGTAAAAGTTGTTCTGTCAGATTAGTTCTCCTTGGTTTCACAATAGGTTCATCATATTTGCTGTTCATCATCAACTATAGATACTTACCATTGCGTAAACAAGAACCAGCTTTGCCACTACCGCTCTCCAGTGATGTTTTTCTGGTGATCCCACAAACTTCTCGAGGATGCGCTTGATAACTGTGGCCCCTTCTAAAGCAACTCGGGCCCACAATTCCATAAAACGCATCCCCCATGCTAGATTCAACTCCTAAAGACCAAAGAAATGTTTAAGATTTATATACAAATGCAACATCATATAAATGTGTTAGACATCTCTATACCAAAATAATATTTCTAACATCGTCGTTTTCACATTGCGCTCATTGGATGCAATTGTTTTTATACCTTGTTCTCTCTGACGAAGTGGCAAAGTTCAGGTTCACCTTCATGGGTGTGATTTGGATCTTTCACAAACCTGAACCTCACCACTGTTCCTTCCAGCCTATCGTAAAAACATAAATATATTTATAAAACAATTCCAGCAACTAAAGACCAAATTTAAAAGATTGCATTAGCTTTATGTAGCGACCATCACAATATTAGTATTTTGTGTTAATAGCTCATTGATCTATAAATTTTTCTTTGTTTGGAATCCGTCTATTAATATATAACTTCACTTCTCTAAATGCAAGTAATGGATGGAAAGTAGATCACACTTGGAACTCGTTCGAGGAAATCCAAGAGTTCCTCAATGTGCAAACGTCTGACTCCAGAGTGTACTCGCATAGATATTTCTACTGAAGTAATATATACAATATTTTAGACCTGAACGGGAACGGCTGCGAAAAATACAACTCCTCCAACAGGAATCGAACCTGCAGCCCTGCGATTCCAGTGCAGCGCTCTGACCACTGAGGTACAGAGTTCAGTTACCAAGCGTTAACCGCAAGTTCATTTTTCGCAGCCCTTCCCGTTCAGGTCTAAATATCAATAATATTTCACTCGAAATATCCACCACCTAAACATTCTACCTTAATTTCAATCGAGTGAGACCAGACTGCTAACTTTGTTAACTGCGCACAGAATATTTTTCTTGCCAAAATATGGGCGCACATATATTTCACATACGGGACAAAATGTGCACATTTAGACTAGGAAAAACTTCAATTATCTAATAAATCTATTTCTTGAAAGATCAAATTGTGTGGAAATTGTGCACATGACTTCAATTATCAAACGAATGCGCATATCAGCTCGAAAATGCGCATGTGTGCACAGCAAACGTAGCAACCTGGGACTACTGGGAGTGAGATGCAGAAAAAAAACATCTTGTACTTGACAGAAATTATTAGGGAGCTTTAGCAGCGAGTACGAGTACGAGATTCGTCATTTTTGCGCGAAACGCGCGCCATATGCTTACGCCATCCGGTACTGACGCTAGGAAGTCGTAGCCGTCGCCCTTCTGAGTACGAAATTTTGGAGAAATCTCGTAGTCCTCACGACGACTTTTTAAAAAGCAAAGTAAGTTGATTGTTTTATTCTTTTCTATAAAAATAATTTGTAGTTTATCCGACGCATTTTTGAAAGCGGAAGTGCAAATTATAGTGGAAATTTTGAGCTGCATATTTATCGTGTGTGAGCGCGGGAAATCAAGATATGTCAACAAACATGGCGAAATCCTAACTTCAGTTTTTATACTTCTGTACTTTATAGTTTATGTTCTCAAGGAAGACTTTGTATCCTTGAATTTTTAAATAATTATTAAGTTTTGAAATAAACGTTCTAGCGAAGTGTAAACTTAAAAAAAGTAGTTGCGACTTGCGACCAAATTACACTATATAAATCTATTCAATACTAAATATATTGCTTGTTAATAACCCCACTTATCCATAACTTATTCGCACTTAATTTGTGTATTGTTCCTCATAGAAGGGGTTAATTTTGTAGGGGATTTAACCTGCATGAGGTTTAGTTAGAAACTTTATTTCTCGTTTAATTTCAGTAAGGCTAAAAATAACCTAGTTTGCCCTGTGTTCTGTGTTAATCCTGATCTTCATTGTGATAAATCTTATTTGTTTCAGATGGAAAATAGTGATGGAAGTATGGTTATTAATAATGGTAAACAGGCGTTGTTTACATGGAAGGACGTCCATGAAGACCTTCTTCTTCAGGAGGTATTGCTACTTGAGCCATTCCAGTATCGATCAGGATCAAAAGAAAGGGGTGCTGTGTGGAGTACCATAGCAGAGAATCTAAGCAAGTCCGGTATGAAAGTCAGTCAAAGGTCAGTAAGGGAAAAGTTTGACAAGTTAGTAAAAGAGTTCAAACGAAAAGAGGCAATGGAAGAACGTGTGAGTGGTATCGAAGTGGAGTATACAGAGCGGGACGTGGCAATGACAGATATAATTGAGAGGATGAATGAGTTGGAGTTGGCAGTTGGGAACAAAAAAGAAAAGGAAAAACAGGATCAAGCAACAGCAGAAGAAATGAGGACGAAAGCGACAGAGAGACTTGGACAAACAAGAAGGAGACACAGTGAAGAAAGTGAAGATGGAGAGTTGGTAACACCAGAGAGGAAACGAAGGCGAAACAGCAGTGATGTTATGGATGTATTGAAGGGGTCATTGGAGGTAAAAAGAAAGGAGCAGGAGGAAGCAAAGAAATTGCGAGAGAGGGAGTTGGCTTACATGGAGAATCAATCGCAGAGGCAAGAGGAATTTCAACTAATCATGTTTCAACAGCAACAGCAATTTCAGCAACAACAACAGCAGTTCCAGCAACAACAACAGACAGTAACAATGAGTGTTCTGAATGCTCTTGCCGAAATTACTAAAAACTTAAGAAATTTAACTTTGAATTTTTATTTGTTAAAATAAATTATTTATGGTGTATTACTTAAGATAACATTAGGTCATTCCAGAAAACATCTGATGTTTTATCAAGAGAAAAAAATGGAAATGGATTCCATTCATGTTTGGACATCCTACAATAATGCATGTTAATCGATATAAAATTTTACATTCAGATGGCACATATTTCCTCTGAGCTAGGGTGAGCTTGAATATTTTCCGGAATGACCCATTATTAAACATGCCAGTGATGTGCATTTGACAAATTATTTTAATTACAAATGCTTAAGTTAAAGCATAAAATATACATAACAATATTTAATTGTAAATATTTGCATTTCCTTGTTATAATGCAGTGGTAATAAATGGTCTTGGTTAATTACAGTAACTTGGTTTCTTTTGCTCCACAGGCTTTCCCTCAAATTAGCCAGGAAATTTTTGCATGGAAATGATTAAGAATTTACTGGATTTCAGATCAAGAAACTGCCACACATCATTTTACCTAAATTTTTAAGTGATTGCCATGTGCATTATGTACAGTAAATAAAGATTTCTTGTATAAACTGCCTGAAAATAAAGCACTGCATCACTCAAATTAACGAGGGGTCAATGACCCCCACTTTAACGATTGGACCCCCAGCCGGCCCTCAAAATTATTTATACAAATTGTTATCTGATCCCCCAAATTCAGGCTTTTGAGTATTTAGAGCGCTTGTAACCTTTGTATTTCATCTTTTAGAATATGTTTACACATTGCAATTTGTCTGGCCAATTTCAGGTTTTGCTGAATGTTAACCCATTACATTGCATTCCACCCTAATTTATTATTTTACTCTGTCTAATGCCAGACAATTTTACTCATCAGGGAAAGAGCGCTGGCACTTCATGGGTCAAAGGCAAATATTTTCGGCTGGCAATTGACATTAATATAATTATCAATAAGCAGATCAAAAATCAACCCAAGAAGTTGTGACAAAAAAATCCCAGAATTTTGCTGTGAGCAGTCAATTTTCACTGCTGTGGAAAATAGACTGCTAAACCAGGCTCTGAGCTTAGAAAATTATCTCTGCTCGCAGGATATACTGTACTATACCATAATGTACTACAATTCTAATTAGCGTGAAAATATTCTTGTAATGTAGGAGGTTCAACTTGAAAATAGGAACTAGTAGTTGAACCATAAAGGCAGGTAAGAGCATTTCTCAACAGGGCACACACAGAATACATCTTGCCAACAGCACTCAATCCAATCTTGAAATTCTTTTTAAAATCCAAAAACTTAAAATAATTGGTGATGTCACCAAAAACCCATTCTACACCAACTCGCACAGAACTCATCGATTGGTTGAACTCAGCTTCTCTGGGTGTAAGGTTAGCATGCTGGTAGGGTTTCTGAAGATGTCTTCGTAAGGGGTAGGCAGGGTCACCATAAATACAGAGGGGGTCACCAAGCGGGGTGTTTGAATGCTGCTCCAGTTCATCCAAAAGACCAGACATCCTCAACATCCCAGCATCATGTCTTTTTCCTTCTAGAAGTAATAGCATGAAAAACATTCATAAACTATAAATATTCATAACGAAGGACTATACCATAAATATCAGAATGCTGTTTTTTTAGGGTTTGTATTCCAGGCGAGTATATATACACTTTAAGACCTGACCAGGAACGACTGCAAAAAATATGCAGCACAAGGTCCTCTGGTAGGAATTGAACCCACGGCCCTGCGATTCCGGTGCAGCGCTCTAACCAACTGAGCTACAGAGGCCAGCTGTTGAGCTGTAACTGTAAGTTCATGTATATATAGGTGATCGGGTGTGCGGGTTGCGACTTTTTTGCAGTCGTTCCTGGTCAGGTCTTAAAGTGTATATATACTCACTTGGAATACAAACCCTAAAAAAACAGCATTCTGACATTAATTCCACCAAGTGAAGTGCAAGTAACATTATACCATAAATATGAGTGAGAAAAAATATAAATATAATACAGTTAAAATAAAAGCAAAAGAAAATAATTCTACCTATTGGGCCATAAAGATTTGCCACAAGACCATTATGTGCAACCACTGACTGAAATTTTATCGCATGCACACGTTTATGGCCATTATAAACAACGTGTTGATGCTCTCCAGGGCGACAGATAGGTCGTACAGTGCCGTCCACAAATCCCCAACAGTTGTCTAATGCCGCACCAGCAGCATGAATAGCGTTTGCGTATTCTTGTAAACGTTGAGGATGAAGCCATGGTTGATTAAAGTCTTGCAGAAGATAGCCGTGCATGTCCAAAATAAAGTCAGTTACCTCCGAGGTAATCAAACACAGCTCCGAAACAGAGCGACCAAATCGAGGGATCATATCGCTGTATCGGCAAGGGTACGCAAAACGTCGTAAAACTACACATAAGCCCTCCATTCCTGTTGCTACTGTTCTGTTAGGGCAAACAAAACGATCAGGAATACTTAACGCTTCTGCCAAGAGGGGAAGATCTTCCAAACTAACTCTGAACTCGTACTCGTACTCGCTGCTAAAACTCTCTAATGTCTGATAGTGGCCTGAAATGTAACTGTTTGTTCCACAAGTAATAACAAACCTGCAGTAAAATTGTACCAATGCTGTTTCAGCAACTTTATGAAGTTGACAGTTTATGAAAACATTTCTTCAGGAAACATTCGCTGCGAAAATCTAAAAATGATGATGTTGAGGAGAGCTGGAAAAACCCTGAACCACCTAATCGATGGATTATGGCCACAAGAAGAGTTAGTTTTGAAACATGAAGAATATGCCAGTTTAATTGAGAAGGATGAAGATTTTACTGTTCAAGAACACTGGCTTGAAGAATGCCAGGAGACAATCAAAATGGGAAGTAATATCGAACAGCCAAATAGTAATGTAGAAGAATGTACCATTGTTACAAGTATGGAGCAAAGTATGGATGGTGAAACCAGCATGCAAAATCTCGATGGAATTCCAACAATGTCAAATATGCATGAAATTGACTGTACTAATGTGATAAATATCTCACCTGCGGCTCAGGTGCCTAATCCTGTCAGCCCTGTTTACGAGTACACCCCAGCTGATCACACGAACGAGCAAAGCATTAATCAAACTTGTGGTTTTCAAAATGGAAAAACCTAAATTGCCCAAATTCAGCGGCGATGTACGAGAATACGCAAATTTCCGCACAAATTTTAAGATACAGTAAGCGTGACGCAATGAAATTCTTGCGGACGCAGATGTCTCGAGCACAGACCACTTGATCTAATTAAAGGAATAGGCTCGGACTCTGATGCAGCGTGGGAATATTGTGATTCTGTTTATGGAGATCCACAATATGTTTCCGACAGGATTACCCAAGCCATCAACAGCCAATGCACCCTTCAATATTTTACTCAGACTAATGCCAAACAATATTTAGCATAGCAAAGGGCTGTTAGGGGTGGCCCAGTCAAGTACAATTTGTAAGTATTGTCGAATCAGCCATAAAATTATCTTCTCGTCGGGAATAACATAGTAATTGCAGTCTCAAGCAGGAACAACAGGGTTATAGTTTACATTACTTTGTCCTATGAACGTCTTTATGCCTTTGTGTTTCTCCATGAATCTGGGAACATGATAGACCATAACATACATGTAAGGGTTTTTCATAGCCATATAAATATTTATGCCTTTACAAAGTACTTCATAATTTGTTCCCCAGTCAAAATGTCCTGTCCAAGTATTGTTTATACAACATCGAAGTCCTGTGAATAAGAGGATAATTTTAATACTTAGCAGTGTGTAAATTACACTAATTGACATGCAGTATTTGTCTAGTATTAATTCGCAATTACCTTGAAACTAGTGAACTCATATAACCCACTTCCCTCTCGATATCGGCATTTTATTTTTCCCAGATATTGAAAGTCACTCCACAACTTCTTATAGCTTTGAGAAGATCATTTATCTCACCTGATGGTATCCAGAATAACATATTGAACTACAGCTGTAAATATGAAAACACATAATTTATAATTAATTAAAGTGCAAGGGAACAAAGTAGGGTGCACCAGGATGCATGTGCCTTAATGGTTAACCATTAACGCCAAATACTTTCCCTTGACACAGTAAGATGCATTGCGACTTGATGGGCTAACATGGTAGTTGAACATTTTGTTTATACTAACCTGTGATAACGTAGCATTAGGTGGAAGACTGTTTAGGTTACTATGGTGGAGCACAATGTTTGAAGTAGCTCGTATGATTCTTGTTCTTTGAATAACAGCAACTGTGTGGTTCCCTGTGAAAAGGTAAATAGTAAATAATTTGATTAACAAGGATATATCTTGGCACACTATTTTTAAACTTGTAGATGAACTAAATTTTGACACGGACAGTCTTCGCGTTTTCAAATAAATGTTACTGAAATATTATAAATCATCAGAACTCAATTATGACCCTGATAATCCTCGAACATTTAAAACTATATGCCTGAAATGCAACTCTGTGCGTAGTCTTGTATATCCAGTATCGTGCTGTTATTAGATGTTGAAACTTATTTCATTCAGATTGTTGGTAGTTTGTTATAGTAAATAAGTTTTTTAGCTTGCATGTTTGTTAGTTTGTCTAACTGTTTGCTATTGTTTCAGTTCTTATATATTTAAACAAATTATTGGACCCAAAGTAATTGGCAATATGCTGTTGCAGTGTCCCTGTCAAATTTTGTAAATAGGTTTTTTTATATATATACTGGCGAAGTTAATAAAAAACTGAAAGAAACTATGAGCCTGTGCCAATAAACCCCAGCTGATAAACCCCAAGTATATAATAATTCTGTATACAAGCCCCATATTGTACAGAGAAGTAAATACTGTAATTTGAAATAATTTTCAGTATACTTTTTGATGACATAAAATCATTGTTGCCATTCAACACTGAGAATTAGATTACTACAAAATTTCTCAATCTTGACATTTTTGCACCGTCACCAGACACTTTTATGACCAACAATGGGTCTGCAATGTCAATTTTCCCCTGAAATATCTACAATATATCTACAATATATCTACAATATATCAACAATATATCTACAATATATCTACAGTAGTCTTAGGGTAACTCAGTAAGGGGTCTCTCCAGTCCTGAGATCCTGCTTCACATGTTTTTATTTTCGAGATTGCATTGACACAGAAACTGTGTTGGCCTTGACCGTTTGTGTGAGGCGATATCCATGCATACTGGGCTCATATGTTCGAATCTTGCAGGGCTAGCCTGCCTCGTGTAATGCAATTGACAAACTTGCCCTCGCAAGGTTTGCCAACTGGGTCAGCCCTTGCTCATGTGAAGAGCCCCTAAGACTCTGTTAATTGGTTTCAGTTGAAATAATATTACCTGGCTTTGAATGACTGACTCTAGCTCTGTAGAAAAATTTAGTTGAGCTCCTTCCACCTCACCAGGAGTTGTTGAAACATGGCAAAACATGCTCAAGGTCCCGTAACACCGCTTGATGAGATATGACTTGGGTAAATCTTCAGATAGCTCTTTATAGGAACACTTCTTTGTCTCATTGAATGACATATCACATGTACCAATCCAAACGTGTCAGCAAACCATGACACTCTTTCAATATTGCTTTTGAGCTCCTTCGATTTCCTTCTTTGATGTCGTCCACCTACTTCTGTCAACTTCCCACCACTGTTAGTAAAGTTAACATTCTGGCCAAGCATTTTAACATAGGAATGCAGATTTTTGGTTTTCAGTCCTTAGTTTGTCTTTAGATCTTGCATAGAGACAATCTCATCTGCTCGCACAGCTATTCACACTTCCTTCTGCATAAGTTTAACATAATTTGATCCTCTACTTGTACACAAAGTTTGGTATTGAGAAAATTATTTAAGATGCCAACATAGCTGAAAGAGATTTGTTTGACCAATGCTGCTTGTCTTGCTTCATACCAGTGAAGAAGGCAATTGTATTGCACATGAATAGTAACAACTATTTCCTTGTCCGATGTGCATTGTCGTCTCATATAGGCAAGTCTTTAAGATGGTTGGAGTGTTTTGACATATCTTGGCAGAAGGCAAACCGAGGCTGGTTGAAGGAAATCTACTATAAATATATATACAACTCCTAAGGTAAAGTGCTCAAATATTTGTTAAGTAGAGCTAATATAACTCGCGCCACAAAATAGAGTGATGTAGATGCTTTCCGACATGTGTTAGAATGAGGTCCACCAAGGGGTAATGACCGACAGGCAACATTCCTTAAAGAGGTGACAAACTATCTGAAAAAGAGCGACAAGCGACAGCTTCTCACAGGAAAAAAGCGACAAATTCTGCCAATGACAGAATAACACCCATTTAATGTCTTCAATTAAGATGGTGACATACAGTTTTGCTATGATTTTGACTGCAACAAACAAAACAGACGTGACTACGAGCATTTCTACTACAAGAGTCGCGACGGAGATAAATATTTTAATGATCTTTAATAGCATTTATATTGGTATTAATTAAAATTTAAAATATTTAGCATTTAGCGTTTTTAGAGTGGAAGCACTATTACAAATTACAATATTACATTTACATTTTGGTAAAGATAGTGTTAATAAAAACTTGAATGATTTAGTTATTTAATGTATGGGGAAACATAAAAATAAAGCGCACAAGAAGTCGGAGAAGAAGGACAAAAATGTGCAAGATAATAAGGCTCTTATCGTAGTAGACTCAGCTGGTTTAGACTCTATTCTCCCTTAACAAAACGTTTTATTTATGAAACTATACAACAATAACATATCTCTCTTCACACCACCTACGTAATTACTATTCCATGAGTTCCATGATAGTTAAGACAGTTAATAGAATACATACTTTGGAAACTTGATGAAAGTCCTGAAAGGGGGTCATGAAAGTTATTATCTGTGTTAGTCTAGGGTTTATGCAAATATGTAGTCTTTCGTCGTCATGTGTGTACTGTAGTTTCCCAGTCAACCAATAGCAATGTACAAATTAATCAATTGTTCAAGTCACGGATGGATAAATAACCCAAAACATATCTATTGGTTGTCTGGCCGAAAATACAATACGCATGTGATGATCAACGACCACATTTTTGCATAAACCTAGACAAAAACATAAACAATAACTTTTACATATGTAAACCATGAAGTTTTTGTCCATCCTATTTAAGAAATAATGATACTCCTAGTGACAAAGATCAGGATTTACACAATATTTAAGTATAAGTCAAATAATGCACTTTTTTGGCAGAAACGGTTGAATTCCAATCACTGTGATTTTCATCTGAGGACAGCAGCTCTGAAAGCCCCGTTAGAACTGCTGTCAAAAGGCAGCATAAAGAATAGGAAAATGTATCGATGCTGGACCTCACACCCATGAAGAAAAAAAGACAGCAACCCATTCCTGTGTTTCTCAATGCTTCATCTACATCAGGATCTGTCACTGGTATTTGATGGATCTGCCCCAGTTCTTGATGCAACAATTGAAGTGTACCGCAGGGCACCTGTTTCTGGTAATGGGGAAGGTAGTTCTAGAATGTCCAACACAAACTTCAGCTCCATTTTACCTCAGTGTTACTACGGTACATATAGTTAAAGTTCAACTTCATCTACCAGACATTGACATTTATCTGCCATCAGAAAATGACATGTTTCTGTTCGAGATAAAACTTCATAGCAACATCCCAAAAGAAGCTGTTAGACTAGTGTTGAGGCAACTCTTCCCAATTTGCGACCAAGTGACATTGTCAGAAGAAATCTACGAAGGTATTATCGAAGTATTCAGAGATGAGTGAGATCTCTGTTTAGAGGGCTCAGATGTGGAAGATATCAATAATGGAAATAAATCTGATGATGAACTACTAGCTGCTGTCTGTGCCAACTCTGCTGCGATTTTTACAACCACATCCATCCACACAAGGGAGGCATATTCGCCCACTGCAATGGCTCGACTTTTAAATTTAAGTCCAAAATTTTCCTGAAATTGTTCACTGTTATTGTACAAGCATCATATTCACAGGACGTCATGCTCCCACGATGAGTAAGATACGCAGTGTCAACATAAGTATTCTTTATTTTGTGAAAACTATAACAAACATATACAAATATTTACTAAATACAAAACAAGACATACAGAATTATAGATTTTTCTCAGCATCTCAGAGTCCAGCTGCTGGGCGTTAACCGCAAGTTCGGTATATAGGATGGGAGCGATGCCAGTACATGGTGTAAGGGCAAATTCAAGATTTTTCTCTGCATCTCGTTCGATAGGATTAATAGTAAATGGTGTTGGTAGATGGAATACTCGAACAGAAATATATATACATTTTTGTAGACCTAGCCAGGAGCAGTTGCGAAAAATGCAACTTAGGCCCTCTGACAGGAATTGAACATGCGGCCCTGCGATCATGGTGCAGTGCTCCAACCAACCGAGCCACAGAGTCCAGCTGCTGAGCGTTAACCACAAGTTCGGTATATAGGATGGGAGCGATGCCAGTACATGGTGTAAGGGCAAATTCAAGATTTTTCTCGGCATCTCGTTCGATAGGATTAATAGTAGATGGTGTTGGTAGATGGAGCTGCTGTGCGTTAACAGGAATCGCAGGGACGCAGGTTCAATTCCTGTTCAATATCACAGGCAACACCAACAAGTTCTTTTCTGATGCGAATTAGGATTCCCATGAGACTGTTCATCATATCTGGACCAGAAAGTAACTCCTTGTTTAAAGATGTGCCTTTAAGACTACCCGTATCTTATTTGGTTTCTGTGGGTGATAAACTCCAAAGTGTGGCAGATACCATATCTTTTGATTGTTGGAACGTCGACTACTTTCCTCCTCCTGCTCCATCGATGCCACTGGAACTGCATGTCCTTTCCTCAGAAGTTTGCCCATGAACTCACAGTAATGTTCTGCCATTTGAGGTTTCTTCTTCAACAAGCACAGTAAGCTTTCAAGACGACTGGCAGCTTGATCTCGGTTGTTAGGGAGTGGATGATTACTTGATCGAATGGGTAAATGCATCTCCCAGTTTCCCTTTTCATTCTTGTGGATCCCCTCTTCCATTATTTCATTAAAACGGGACACAATTTCAACATCTGATGGTCAACTTTCCCAACGTTAGTTGATGGCTGATTGACGTGGGTTAGGTATGGTGAATTGGTGTTATTTTCTAGTAATGGATCATGAATGGCTGTACATTGTGCTTGGATATGAATATGACCTCCTTGACGATTAATGCAAACTTGTCCACTTACTGTCCATCCGAGAGCCAGTTGATGTGCCAAAGGGCCCTTTTAGGACCATTACGGAAAGCTCACTTTCATTAATTCAGGGGCATCTATGCCAATTAGAAGCTCAGTCTTTACCTTAGCATCTAAAGGTGGTATTTCATTTGCAATTTATTTAAGGTGATTAAACTGTCTCACGTGCTCTGGCAGCGGGATCTCGTTTATCTCTTGGAATATTCTCACATTCAACGAGTGTTGGCAATCTGAACTCCGACCCTTTTACTACGAATTCTGGGGATGAAAAATGTCAAGAAGGACAATTTTGCTGCATGATGGACCTCCATTAACCCTGCGTCCGATATCAGTGCTTTTTGAGGTAACCTCATCATCGTCATCAGATTCCTTCTTTTCCCAGTGTAAAATGGTTTGGTGTTGAGTACTATCACATTTTCCACATTTAACATCTGCGGTACATGCTTTAGCAACATGATTCTTCATCAAGCATCAAACACCGTCCAGCTCACTTTATCCAGTCTGTTCGCTCTTGTAAGGTCTTACGTCCAAATGTTCTGCATTCCGATAAACTGTGGCCAGCGATATCATGAAATGGACAGTGTTTACATTGTCACCCGAATCTTTAGCTACTTCTGTGTTACCATTGTAAGAATGGAGCTTTCCAAACTCCGCTCTTTTCTTTCCATCGGCTCATTCTCTGTTGGCAGGGGTAATTCTCCCAGTTGTTACCTTGTTACCTTGGCATGGTTCTTCAGCAAAGATTGTTTCTTGACCAAAGATGCAAATGACGTGAATTGTAGCGTTCTTGCCGTTCTTAGCCTTATTGCCGTTCCTAGCGTGACTAGTGTTCCTAGCTTTACTGCTGTTCCTACCATTTCTAGTGTTCCTAGCGTTACTAGTGTTCCTAGCATTACTAGTGTTCCTAGCGTTTACTGTTCCTAGTGTTCCTAGCGTTCTTGGCGTTACTAGTGTTCCTGGCGTTACTAGTTCTTGGCGTTACTAGTGTTCTTGGCGTTACTAGTGTTCCTTGCGTTCTTGGCGTTACTAGTGTTTACTGTTCCTAGCGTTACTACTGTTACTAGCGTTACTAGTGTTCCTAGCGTTCCTAGCGTTACTAGTGTTCCTAGCATTACTACTGTTCCTAGCATTACTACTGTTCCTAGCATTACTACTGTTCCTAGCGTTACCAGTGTTCCTAGCGTTACTAGCGTTCCTAGCGTTACTAGCGTTCCTAGCGTTACTAGCGTTCCTAGTGTTCCTAGCGTTACTATTGTTCCTAGCATTACTAGTGTTACTAGCATTACTACTGTTCCTAGCGTTACTACTGTTCCTACCGTTACTAGTGTTCCTAGTGTTCCTGGCGTTACTACTGTTCCTGGCGTTACTAGTGTTCCTAGCGTTACTAGTGTTCCTAGCCTTACTACTGTTCCTAGTGTTCCTAGGGTTACTACTGTTCCTAGCGTTACTACTGTTCCTAGCGTTACTACTGTTCCTAACATTGTCACCCGAATCTTTAGCTACTTCTGTGTTACCATTGTAAGAATGGAGCTTTCCAAACTCCGCTCTTTTCTTTCCATCGGCTCATTCTCTGTTGGCAGGGGTAATTCTCCCAGTTGTTACCTTGTTACCTTGGCATGGTTCTTCAGCAAAGATTGTTTCTTGACCAAAGATGCAAATGACGTGAATTGTAGCGTTCTTGCCGTTCTTAGCCTTATTGCCGTTCCTAGCGTGACTAGTGTTCCTAGCTTTACTGCTGTTCCTACCATTTCTAGTGTTCCTAGCGTTACTAGTGTTCCTAGCGTTACTAGTGTTCCTAGCGTTTACTGTTCCTAGTGTTACTAGCGTTCCTGGCGTTACTAGCGTTCTTGGCGTTACTAGTGTTCCTGGCGTTACTACTGTTCCTGGCGTTACTAGTGTTCCTAGCGTTACTAGTCTTCCTAGCGTTCCTAGCGTTACTAGTGTTTACTGTTCCTAGCGTTACTACTGTTACTAGCGTTACTAGTGTTCCTAGCGTTCCTAGCGTTACTAGTGTTCCTAGCATTACTACTGTTCCTAGCATTACTACTGTTCCTAGCGTTACCAGTGTTCCTAGCGTTACTAGCGTTACTAGCGTTCCTAGCGTTCCTAGCGTTACTAGCGTTCCTAGTGTTCCTAGCGTTACTATTGTTCCTAGCATTACTAGTGTTACTAGCATTACTACTGTTCCTAGCGTTACTACTGTTCCTACCGTTACTAGTGTTCCTAGTGTTCCTGGCGTTACTACTGTTCCTGGCGTTACTAGTGTTCCTAGCGTTACTAGTGTTCCTAGCCTTACTACTGTTCCTAGTGTTCCTAGGGTTACTACTGTTCCTAGCGTTACTACTGTTCCTAGCGTTACTACTGTTCCTAGCGTTACTAGTGTTCCTAGCGTTACTAGTGTTCCTAGCGTTACTAGTGTTCCTAGCGTTACTAGTGTTCCTAGCGTTACTATTGTTCCTAGCATTACTAGTGTTACTAGCATTACTACTGTTCCTAGCGTTACTACTGTTCCTACCGTTACTAGTGTTCCTAGTGTTCCTGGCGTTACTACTGTTCCTGGCGTTACTAGTGTTCCTAGCGTTACTACTGTTCCTAGCGTTACTACTGTTCCTAGCGTTACTAGTGTTCCTAGCATTACTAGTGTTACTAGCATTACTACTGTTCCTAGCGTTACTACTGTTCCTACCGTTCCTAGTGTTCCTGGCGTTCCTAGTGTTCCTGGCGTTACTACTGTTCCTGGCGTTACTACTGTTCCTGGCGTTACTAGTGTTCCTGGCGTTACTAGTGTTCCTAGCGTTACCAGTGTTTCTAGCGTTACTAGTGTTCCTAGCATTACTAGGGTTCCTAGCGTTACTACTGTTCCTAGTATTCCTAGCGTTACTAGTGTTCCTAGCATTACTAGTGTTCCTAGCGTTACTACTGTTCCTAGGGTTACTACTGTTCCTACCGTTACTAGTGTTCCTAGCGTTACTAGTGTTCCTAGCGTTACTAGTGTTCCTAGCGTTACTACTGTTCCTAGCGTTACTACTGTTCCTAGCGTTACTAGTGTTCCTAGCGTTACTAGTGTTCCTAGCGTTACTAGTGTTCCTAGCGTTACTAGTGTTCCTAGCGTTACTAGTGTTCCTAGCGTTACTAGTGTTCCTAGCGTTACTAGTGTTCCTGGCGTTACTAGTGTTCCTGGCGTTACTACTGTTCGTGGCGTTACTACTGTTCCTTGCGTTACTACTGTTCCTTGCGTTACTACTGTTCCTTGCGTTACTACTGTTCCTTGCGTTGCTACTGTTCCTGGCGTTACTACTGTTCCTTGCGTTACTACTGTTCCTAGCATTAGTGTTCCTAGCGTTACCTGGTGTTCCTAGCGTTACCTGGTGTTCCTAGCGTTACTAGTGTTCCTAGCGTTACTAGTGTTCCTAGCGTTACTACTGTTCCTAGCGTTACTACTGTTCCTAGCGTTACTACTGTTCCTAGCATTAGTGTTCCTAGCGTTACCTGGTGTTCCTAGCGTTACTACTGTTCCTAGCGTTACTAATGTTCCTAGCGTTACTAGTGTTCCTAGCGTTGCTACTGTTCCTAGCGTTGCTAATGTTCCTAGCGTTGCTAATGTTCCTAGCGTTACTACTGTTCCTAGCGTTAGTACTGTTCCTAGTGTTACTACTGTTCGTAGCGTTACTACTGTTCGTAGCGTTACTACTGTTCCTAGCATTACCTACTGTTCCTAGCGTTACTAGTGTTACTAGTGTTACTAGTGTTCCTAGCGTTAGTAGTGCTCCTAGCGTTAGTACTGTTCCTAGCGTTACTACTGTTCCTAGCATTACTACTGTTCCTAGCGTTACTAGTGTTCCTAGCTTTACTAGTGTTCCTAGCGTTACTAGTGTTCCTAGCGTTCCTAAAATCACGCAAGAAAACTAATTGATTTCAAAATGTATCAGCAGTATAAGTTAAGTATTGATTAAGGTGGCTCCCTACAATTTTCTGAAATGTGGAAAATTTATTATTATTATTATTAAAATACATTTGTTGAGCGCAAATTAGCATAAAAATGTTCAGATGCGCTGTGAAATAAATTATACAAACTATTATGCGACTACTGCATGCGTTTATAAGTTAAAAATGAGTATAATTTACGTATATACAAACTAAAAATTTTATCCGTAAACATTAAAAAGCAATATCATAGGCAATACGAAATAAATAAGTTTTTAAATGTTTCTTAAATCAAACTTTTTGAATAATTTTTACTTGTTACAAAACAAAAATTGTATGACTTATATTGAGCAACATTCTAAGAGCTGAAAATTGTTCACAAAAATGACATCATCACCGTTGATATGGTAACAATGACGTTTCAATATGGCCGACATTTTGGCTTTTAACACACTTTGTTCTAAAAAAACGCCTGGTTACCCCCATTTTTTATTTCATGAAACGTTTTCCTGTAGGAAAATAGATTATCTGAACGAGTTTAAAAAAATTCTGTAGAGACAAAAAATATTTATAATGAAAACTTTTTGAAAATTTGGCTCTACAGAATTTTTGCTTTCTAACAAGTAACATTTCTTCAAAAAAAATCAATCTAAATCATAAATTTACAATATTGCAAAAATTGTAGGGAGCCACCTTAAGGTTGTTATGTTTGCTTACCGACGGACATGGCGGATGATATACGACCAGTGTATACAACACAGATTGCAATTCCATAAGGCCAAGAGAATGAAAGTTGTAGATTTGCGTCCACCGCCCGCATGCCTCGAAAGCTACCGCCTAAAATTTTCATTATTTACTACAATTTTCATTATTTACTAAAAAAATAATTTGCACAAAAAAGCAGTTAATAGTCACACAAATTCAAATTTTAACTCATCAACACCAAGAAAACATTGTCTTTATAATGTTTACGATCACTTCCGAGTTCTATAAAGTATAAATAACATCCTGAATATATTTATAATAAATAAATTGGTGAATAAGCTGAATTTACTGTATTTGGATAATTTATTTGAATAAGCTGAATTTATTTTTGGAGTGGCGGGAAATCGAGCATGTTTCTGCAAAATTCTGCATGTTTTCATGGCGTATCTTCGAAAGTTTACTTCGAAACAACATGTGATTCAAATATTTGAATGGTAAGTGATCTTTTGAACTTGATTTTTACTGTAAATTCTTGAAAGTAATTTGGTTATTAAACTATTTGCTAAAAAAACGTTTTGCACAGTGAACTAAATAAACTTTTTTTCAATATATAATTTCAAAACGCAGCGAATATAATCTTCATGGCCTTGGCCTGGGTCTCAAACGGCAGTAGAAATAAACTCAAGCAGCAGTGAAAACATCAAAGTAAGGCAAAGAAATTCCATATATTTTCTGCACTGTTGGCTTTCTTTCATTTTCTTTCATTTTCTTTCGGAATTTGACGTCCCGGAAGACAGAATATATAAATATTTTATTATATGTCAATGTACTGTGACTAGGCTAAGATTATAAGTGCTTGGAAGTTTGTCAGATTGTCATGACATTCTAGAAGGTCCATTAGTTACTACCTTTACTAACTGATACTGTCAAGGGGAATGGTGAGACTGATCTCATCGAGGTTGTCAACATTTTTGGAGTGCGGTTTTTTTCCATAACTGTTCAACACCAAACACCATGCGTCACATGTGACTGCGCTCCAGCGCAGCCACCACCAGATGACTTCAATGTCTTGATGGCAGCTGCAAGGGATGCAATAGGAAAGGACACCCCCATGCCCCTCCAAATGCGCGAAATAATGCTAGGGCAACGTTATCTTGATCTCATGCCCTGGGCAGAAATTAAGATAAAGATTGTTGACTTTGTTGTGGTAATTGAGCAGTACTGCCTTCGTCTGAGGAACCAGAGAATGCGGACAAAGGTAGCACAAGAGAAACCCCACGAAGTCACTGTTATCATGGGCAATCCGGGAACTTTGAATTACATGTTAACTGACCTTAACAGAGCGCTCTCAACTAAAGATTTGTATGTTCCCGTTGAAGTTCGCGAGTTCTTTCCCACCACCAATAAACGTACGGTGCATGAACTTATTCATGAATTGATTCACAGAGGCATAAAGATGAAGTGTGTACATTACGTTCATCGTGTTGGAGGGAACAAATCCAGTCTGCACTTTCTCTGGAAGGTAGGAGTAAAGGCTTCAGAAGGTGAGCTCATCAACAAATTCAATCAAGTTATATGCACCATTGAGTCAGAAATTCCAGTGTACGAAAGGCGCATTACCAAGAAGCGGTTCATGCATGCCTTTGGTTTCGTTGGGGATCCCGTAGCCATCCGTGCCATATTTAAAGAGCTCACTGGGGATAAGTCAGCACCGGCTAACCTCAATCAGAGCGAAATTTATGAAAGATTTGCACATGCAATGCTGAGTGAGGACGCTGGCATTGTTGTCAACTACATCATCTTCCACCAGATATAAAGAAGGATTCATTTCGGGATTTCTTCGCAGAAACGGAGCGCTATTTATCTGAGGATATTGGTGTTGCAGTCCAAGAAGGAAGACATGGCCAACAGCTCTACCTGGCAAAAGCTATAAGTTTGAAAGATCTTCATCGTAGAGTATCAGAGAGAGTTCCCCCTGGAACTAACATCCCAAGTGTGCGTTACCAGTTCCAGCCAGTAAACCCTCATGCTAACACTGCTAAATACTACAAAGGATCTGTGGAAATCAAGATGATGGTGCAGAAAAGACAGGTGAGGATAAGGGCTCTTCAAAATCTCAACTCTCCGATTTAACTCTCCTTTTAGTCAAACCTACAACAGACAAACAGTGCAGCTTAATTAAAATAATAAACATAAATTAACATATCCACAATAAAATTTCATTTTCTAACACTTTCAGGTTCGGGTAAATCATATCGACAGTCACTATTGCGCTGCAGCCTGGAGGTACTTGTGTGAGTTTGCAATCCTGAACAAAGAACTGGTGACATTGGTAAGTATGGATGACAAACAAAGTCAAATGTGGGGAACCATCTTATCCACTAGCAGCTGCTGAGAGGGGGAAACAAGTCATCGTAGGCCCAAACCAGGTGATGGCTGTTGGTGACCATGACTTTGCAAAGTGTACACTTACGCCATCTGTCAACTTTCTGGTGAGTTAAGTTTCACAGAAACTTATGTTTTAATCTAAATCTTAAATACAATAATTAATTGTATTTATTAACGATTTACGTATTTATTTTCCAGATAGATATTCCAAACTCCATTGATGGAAGCTTCTACAGAGGGGATGTCTATATCAGCTTCAAAGACTCCATTCTGCAACCTTCCTCTCCCTTGAGGTATGCTACTGAACTGAAGGGAATCCTTCAATCACGTGGAGGTACATAAGAAACGCACATATTTAAAGTAATTATTTTCCTATTTCAGTCGTCCTACCAATATTGCTGATCTATACGGATGTTGGACCTGATCACCGTTGCACATATATGTCCGTCAAGTGATCGATGATTGCCTTGTTTCTCGAATTGGATCTGGATTCCTTGATAGCCTTACGTACTGCTCCCAGTAATTCATGGGCAAACCCTGTCGAGAGGATCATGAGCATTGTAAACAATGGGATTGCAAGGAGTTGGTGTAATGTGCAAAAAATTTTGAGCACAACTTTAAATGTATAATACTTCGTCTTCTTTTGTGTAGACCACTCAGAGATCAAAGATGTAAAGAAGTGAACACTTTGCCATTTCCTGTGCCAGCAGGCGATGGCCACTACAAGGCTTTCAGTGATGTCTATAAAACAGAAACACATGATGTAACTACAGTATATTGAAGTTTCTTTCCAAATTATAGATTCACCAGTAAACAACAATATCCTCGTCATTTTTTTTAGAAAAGACCAAGTAAACAAGCTCGACCAAAAACCCAAAGGAAGAAGATGCCATTCACACCATCCATGCAACACTCCTGTAACACCGACACTATGGTGCAGTGCACGCAATGTGACAAGTGGCGACTTATCTTTTCCAAAAAGAAGCTCACTAAACGCCAGAAGGATCACCTTGCCGAGGTGTTGGTTGACGTTGAATACACATGTGGGCTTTTGTTTGGTAAGTGTGTGGCATTGGTAATAAGGCATTTTAACTTCAATGTTCCAATACATATAGTTTACAATATGAGTTTATACAGATCGAGTTTGTAATAAATCTTAAATTAAACTAATGTCATTTCTATATATCTGTAGATGATATCAACTTACCTCATGGTCTCTAGGTCCTTTGTCAAGGATCATGACTGCATCGACCACATTGAAAAGTTATATTATGCTTGCGGATATGAGCCCTGTTGCATCCAATGCAGAGAGTACCTTCACGGTGTCGAAGATGATGGAGATATGTACCCACAATGCGAGGATTGCGATGAGCCACCGATCCAAAGAAGACAGTAGATTACACTGTTCATACCACGTTGTACAAATAGAAGAGGCTAACTTCGAGCTAACTTTGAGCAAATAATTTGATCAATTATAAATGTTTGCATATAGCGTGTTCGATTCTTTCAACATCCAAATGTGCTTACTTAGCTCTGTGGCATACTGTAAGCTTCTCATTGCAAAATGGGCTTGTGTGATTTAAATACATAGTTTTAAATGTTCCCTCGATGTACGTTTCTTGCTGCTGGTTGTCCTAATTTTTCGCAATCGCTTGATAAATTATAATTTATTAATAATTTATCAAGCGATTGTAAGCTTCTATTGGTATGACTGTATAAAGATTGTAGAACACTTCAAAGTCAGTAAAAACGTTTAAATTTCTGTTGTTAAAAATGGTCATTAAAAATGTGTTTATGCCACCAATGTGTTTATGCCACCAAGACTCGGTTATTGCAATGATATGAACAGGATTGGAACTTGATTGAATATGGCAAAAGTGGGCGGGCATTTTGTAAATGGAGGGCTGGCTTAAAATGTTTAGGTTTACTGTCATTTTGTGCCATTGTATTGTTTAAACTCTAAAACTTAGATTTGTATCAAAATTGAGGGAAAATAGCGACACCCGTCATTTACTTACATTTCTCAAAAGTAAAACCATTCAAAAATCCTATCGACAACAAATAGTATCAAACACAGATGGAAAGTTGCAGTTTTGGAAAGAGAGTTAGTATTCTTTTGATATTTTACAAAATTGCAATAATGGCCATCTGAAAGCCATGCATGCGGAAGATGAGAAACTAATATTGAACAAATAGTGGCCACCTAATACCTATACGTAGTACGTCCTCATTCTGGCAATGATACTAGTAAAAAGTATATGGATTATGGTGCATCTACATTATATTTCTGTCTAAAAACGAACTCCAATCTGTGGCGTCAGGTTGTTTGTGTTGCTAAATATTTATTTAATTAAACCACACAATAGTCTAAACTCTAACTACATATTGATATTTCCTTTGTACTGTATATAGTTATTTGTAATTACATAAAGATAAACTTAATTAAGTCTTAAATTAAACACAGCATTCGATATTAATTACAATTCACAAGAGTACCTGTCATAGTCGTGGCTGTATAGGATAAGCCATTAATTTAGATAACTTTACAAAACGTTCTTTCTTTGCCTAAATAATTCTAAAGATGCATGCCCATCGGTTATGACCACCATGCCATCTGGGTAGGGATAAAATGCTGAAACTGAATCGCGGAAATGGAAACTGAAAGCGGAAACTGAAATGGGGATAAAACGCTGAATTGGGGATAAAACGCTGAAATGCGGATAAAACGCTGAAATGGGGATAAAACGCTGAAATGGGGATAAAACGCTGAAATGGGGAAATTTAATCGAAATCGTTGTTTGCTAGATCCTTGCCAACACATGTAATTTGTCAATAAAGCAGTTCCCGGTAAACGACAAGGTGCAATTAATAGTAGATGCAATTAATGATTAATCGGACTCCCTCAGAACCAATGAAATTGCAGTATTTGCCTCTTATTACAGAAGGTATATAATTAATAATTTAATTAACATATAATTCCCTCTATATAAATTCGAACTCAACTTTTTGTGGCGCTATTTATTCACACGACTAGATCGGCAAGTTATGGCCATTAGAATTGCATTAGATCATTAAATGTAGCTAGCTAATTGTTAATTTAACTGCAGGAAGAGACAATTAATGTATCTATGCCACATACAGCAATATTTCAAGCATGTAATATAGCTGCCGTTGTAATAGCATACCATCTTGACATTGCCATATGGCTGATATTTTGGGTGTAAAACCGGTGTGAGAAATTTCGGTGAAATTCCTAGGAATTATCAGGCGATATTACGATGGGACAGCTTTCCTGGGACACCTGTCTAAATTGCGAAAAACGTTTTTCCTCTCATAGACCCATGCTTCTCTATGCCAGGAAACATAAAAAATAGTGTAGCATAAAGATTGAGTTATATATATGAAGTGAAAATTATATAATGTTACTTATTAAAACTAAAATACAAACTATATATCAGACGTTCTTCGAAAATTTGTGGTTGTCATTTTACTGGGAACTCCTTTCTTATTTATTCGGCTTTATTGGTGTAACTTCCGAGATGTTCCCGAAGTTCGGATCATCGTTCTCATCGTCTTCAACATCTGGGTGGGGAAGGGAGGTTATACGCCATCCATAGAGTAAGTGGGAAGGGGTGAGGGGTTCTTCGTCGCCGATATCGCTGGATACATATGTAAGTGGTCGATCGTTCAATACTGCTTCGATTTCAACAATGATTGTCTGGAGACTTGAAAGTGTAACGTGCGCACGTCCTAATACTTTCTTGAGAACTGTTTTTGTGAGACCGATGAGTCTTTCCCAAAACCCGCCGTACCATGGTGCTCGCTTCGGGATGAACTGCCAATCCACTCCTCGTCGATTAAATGCTTCCTTCAGCGATGTTGATTGAAAAAGACGAGCGAGTTCCTCCGCGGCCGACAGATATGTTGAAGCGTTGTCGGAATGCGTTCATGAATGTTTTCTTCACTGAGATCTTCGACAAGTTCCAAATGTACGGCTCGTGTAGCTGGACATGTAAACAAGCAAATGTAAACCTTTTCCTCTTTGGTAGGTGTTTTCACGAAGAGTGCGCCTGTAAAGTCTACGCCAGTTACTGAAAATGGTGTTGAGCCTTGAACACGCCACTTTGGTAAAGGTGCAGGATCTGGATTTGGATAGGGTTTTCCACCTTGTTTTCGACATGTGACACATTTACGCAATAAATTCTTGATTACTTGTCTTGCTCGTGGGATCCAGAATCTGTCGCGAAGTGCGGTTAGAGTGGAATTCACACCCGAGTGTAGTTGAGCATTGTGTACAGAGTGAATGACTAACTTGGTGAAAGGGTGATTTGCGGGTAGTAGGATTGGGAACTTGGCTGATTCGTTGATGGGAGCGTTGTGGATTCGTCCGCCACAGCGGATAATGTGGTGTTGGTCAAGATACAGTTTGAGCTGTTTTACTAATGGTAGGCGAGAACTGTTCTTAGTAGTGAGGTTAAGAAGTTCGGCTTGGTAGATTGGTTGCTGACAACACTGTATCCAAAGGTTCTCGGCTGTATTGATCTCGGAAACCGTTAGTGATCCAGTTCGTTTAGGCGATCGTTTGATGAGGTTGTTGACAAATCTTTGGACATATGCGGTAACATGGATCAACATAGTCAAACTGCTATACTTCGATATATCAATAACGTTATGTATGCCGGTGTCTCCTGAGTAACTTGGGGTGGAGGGGATCTCCGTTTCGGTTGGCTCGTTTTCTTCCATTTGCTGATCTGATTCGATTACTAAGGCGGTGGTTTGTATCCAAACAGGCCATTTGTCAGCAGGTAAGGTGAGCCATGGTGGTCCATTGTTCCACAATGATGATGAGTGCATCTGGGTTGTGGTCATACCGCGGGATAGGAAATCAGCGGGATTCTCATTTGTGGGGCAATAGTGCCAGACGTTGGAAGGGAATAGATCTTTGATGGACTTTACACGGTTTGCCACAAATTGCTTGAGTTGCTTCTTGCTATTGAGCCAATGTAGCACGATTTGGCTATCGGACCATAGGTGGACTTCGAGTGCATCATAACGATGTTGGATTGTGTTGTGAATAAATGAAGCAAGTTGAGGCATTGTCAATGTTTTGATTGGAGCAACGCGTGTTTTTGCCATAATAAATGCAACTTGAGAAGGTATTTGTCATATCGACCCGAATTTGATTGCATTGCTGTCGGACCATTTCCACGAATTATATGATCTTCGACGAGATCCCAGTAGTGGTCCACGCCGATTAATAGGGATATCTCAAAGTTCTCGTCGCTGGTTACGGGGTGGGCGAGTTTGAGCTGTTTGAGGTATGGAATAGCTTTGATTGGGGCTCTAACTTTATTCTGAATTGGGGTGGCAATCTTAGGTACAATGAGAACTTGGATAGGAATAGTTCCAGATGATTCTGTTTCAATATTGATGGTGGCAGCATCGAGGTTTCTCTTGGTGGCTGCGCTTGCTCCGAATGCTGAAAGGTTAATAGTTTCCTTTTTCGTGGGGTAGAGATCGAGTTTTGTGGCCAATGATTGTGCTATAAAGGAGCGTTGAGCACCTTCGTCAAAAAGGATGTTGGCTTCTGCTCGGGTGGTTGTTGAACTGATGGTGGCTACTGCTGTTTTGAGTAGGGGTGTTTGGGTCTGATGCTGTACTCGCGTAGAAGGTGCAGGGGTTGACTGGGTGGGTGTTAATGCAGTTAGAACTGGTGTATCTTTTTCATCTTTTTGTGGTTGATTTTCACCTTTGCAAAGACTTGTGTGATGTTTACGATTACAGTTCTTACATCGGTTTTTGGAACGACACTGAGAGGCTCTGTGATGTCCGAGACAGTTAAAGCACAGGTTGGCTTTCTTAACAATATCATATCGCTGTTGTGTGTCGGTAACAACTTGACATGTATTAGATGAGTGATTTCTTTGGCAGAAAGTGCATTTAGGGGTGGGGCATCCAAAACGTTGGGGGTGGGAATGGTGGTAATGACCGTATGCCTTCTGCATGAGTGTGAAATGATGTTATTGATGATGTTATTTGCTGGTTTCCACTTGCATTAGTGTTGACAAATTGTCCTGCTTCGAGAATTTTCAATTCCTTATGTACAGCATTTCTAAGCTGGTCAATTGTCCAATCTAGAGTCCCATGTTCCCGGGCTAGATTTTTTCTGAATTCTGTGGGGAGTTTCCCAAGTATGATTGGTACTAGTAGATCACCATACGATTCTTGCCCTTTTCCCAGACATGCAAGTCCTCGAATGTGGGTTTCTAAGGTGTCATAGAAGTTGCGAAAACTATCCAAATGCTCCTGTCGTGGGGATATTTTTAAGAGTGCCTGCATGTGTGCATTTACAATCTTATGTGGCTGCCCGAATCTATCTTTAAGGAGGTTTATTGCTTCATCGTAGTTATTGTTAGTGAGGGGAAATCCTGCTATAGTTATTAATGCTTCGTCTTTAAGTTGTGCCTTCAAATAATTGAATCGTTGTATACCATTTAATGATGGGTTGCTGTGTACTGCAGCATCAAACGAATCCCAGAATGACTGCCACTCAAGGGGGTTACCCAAAAACACAGGGAGACTTGGCTTTGGTAGTCGACAAATATTCTGTGGTGGGTTCCCTGATTCGTTTGTTACATCATTTGAATAAACTATTGTAGATGGTGTTTCATGTGATGTGGTTGGGCTTTCAGGTGATGGAATTGATATAGATGGCTGAACTTCTTGTGTAGACTGATTAGATTGACTTGACAATGAACATAATTCAATGTACTTACGTATGTGATTCAAGTTCTCTTCCAAATTGTAGCTTAGTTCTTCAGATTCGTATATTTCAGCTTCTAGATCCTTTGGCTTTGTTATTTTTGCCGCAATCTTTTCATCTAATTCTCGTATCAATTGCTGTTTCTTTGTTAGTTGTTCTAGAGCGGTTTTGACTGTAGTTAACGCGATTTCATCTGTTTGTGAATGATCTATCTTTAAAATGTCGTTCGCCTTGTTTAGCACTTTTGTTAAGTGTGATTTATGTCCTCTTCTTGAAGCTTGTAGTCGCGAAATTTCCTCCATCCTGGTCACGGCACCAAATGTAATGAATAGCGGGGTTCGATAAAGTAGAAATTAGGAGGAAATGGACCACAAATACTGTATTTTACTTGTATTATATTGTAACGAAAGCTTAAAAACATAAACTACAAAAAACAAGAACGTATTGTCATGTTCTGGCGGGAAAAGTGCGCCCGCGTTCTATAATGTTCTATTACTTCATGTAAGAGTCCACGACAATTGGCAAATTACATGTGTTGGCAATGGTCTAGCAAACAAGATTTCGATTAAATTTGCCCAATTCAGCGTTTTATCCCCAATTCAGCGTTTTATCCCCAATTCAGCATTTTATCCCCATTTCAGTTTCCACTTACAGTTTCCGTGTCCGCGATTCAGTTTCAGCGTTTTATCCCTACCCATGCAATCTTTAGCAAATTAAATGTTTGCTATTTCACCTGAAATCGGAATTGAAGTTTATGATACTTTAATCAGCAAAGAAAGCCCCAATTAACAACCAGCATGACTCTTTCACACATGATACATTTAACAAAATTGATGATTATATTAGTTAGTTTTGATTAGTTCTTAGTTCATGATTTATGTATTAAGCATGTCAATTGCGTCTCGGCTTTTTGACGGTTTCATTTTTTTGAAAGATAGTCTTCTAATTGTTGTGCCATGGTCTTTTTTTTTCTTTTCAGTGAACGTGGTTTAGCAGTCTTTGGTTTTGTAAGGGGGTCGGCAGACTCGGGCTCTGTAGGGGGATCGGCAGACTCGGGCTCTGTAGGGGGATCGGCAGACTCGGGCGCTGTAGGGGGATTGGCAGATTCGGGCATTGTAAGCGGACCCGCCTGAACTTCTATTTTTATGGCAATGTCAACAAAAATGACACGTCTCCTCAGGAATGTGTCAATGTGATCATGGTTTTGGGCGTGAACAGTATAAAGCACTAAAGTATCGTCGTTAGCTGTTTTCAATTACTCTATAAACCCTCTGCTATAAACCTTAATTTATTGATTTGGGTCGTGGTATGGAATAGAAATCAGAAGATAGTCTGACATTAGCAGATGTAATTGTTCAAGTCTGTGGTAAGTAATTTCATATTGTAACATACTTTATAGATTGTTTATTAGTAGAGGGAAAGTGCAACATTTTTTAAAATATGTTTACAATAATGTACGTATTGGATTTAGAATCACAATATACCTGCTACTTAATAAAGCTCGCTTATTTTATTAATTTGTAGATGTATAATTAAAAATTTATTTGTACATTGATTATAAACAACACTGTATATATGTTGGGTTTTGTACAGACTATTTCGCTTATTGACGCTTATGTTCAAATTTGTCCTAGTTTTTTTATCCGTTGGAACAATACTACTCGAGTATTAGGCAAAACTGTAATGCTATAATTAAGACTATTGGGATGGAAACAGGCAAAGTAATGTGAAAAGTGAGTTGCAAATATTTGGAAAATTAGCATCGCAAGTGGGTATTGACAGTTCCGTCTTGACTTCTTCAATTTTCCATCTTCATTTCCAGGGCTTTGGTAAAATTGATCCCAGAATTGAAATGTAATGCTCGAAATAGTCTAAACCGATAGTTTCACATTGTTTTGACCTTATTACTGTCATGCCTTGCCACAAATAGTATATTAAAGATATAAGTGACAAAGTGTCCAAACAAAGTGAAACTTTTGGTATGTGTCATGATATTGCATTGACCCTGTCTTTGGGGCCCTACTTTTATATTTAAAGGGGCGGTACAGTCGTTCACACCTGTCAGCTTTGTTTACAATAATAAACTTTATAAACAAAGTGGCGACAACTGTATATATTTTCATGCTTCTACAGTAAAGTAAATAATCAAGGTAGCATGATCAGGCTTTACAATAACATAGAACCTAGTTAAACTGTTTATTTCACGGACAGGAGAGTCCAATGTACGCATGTGCAGAACAGAGTGTACTGCATCTTTAACAGTGACCTCTTTTTGATGTTACGCGGACCAAAGCTATTTGTTAATATTTCCTTTATACATAGAGCCTGTGTGAATTAAGATGTTTACCTTCTTCCAGTGACTGCATTTGTTCCTTTGTAAATGCCCTCTTGAAGATTACAACACATCTTGTGGCCTTTGTGCTCCCATCTTTTTTCTTCATGGAATGTTTTTGGGACAAGGAGCACATTTTTGGTGTGAATTTTGCCAATTTGGCAAAAAGATCATGTTTTGCCATTGGTGTAAATTCACTTTGTCCAGGAAGGTTTTCCCAACGGATGGCAATTGCTTCCTCACGATCCAGTGTAGATTTCCGCACAAATGTTGAGATCTACAGAATGTAAGCAACGTACAAGATGATTTATTGGTGAGAACATGTCTTTATGTAATTTTCTCTTGTCCAATGAAAATAGAATTATGTGTGGTTCTACTTTTTCCTGTATATGTATATCAGCTTGCAATGCACCCAGATATGTGCCCTACTTAGTATTTCACTCTGTCCAACACCAGATGATCATTATACTAATCAGTGGTAGGGCACTGCCAGTTTGGGTAAACAGTGTGCATTTTTGGTGTAAGGTGTTGCATGTACAGATCTTAATTTATTTGCAGTACCTTTAAAGGAGCTAGATCATGCAATATAATTATAATACAAATAATAATAATACAATATTAAAGGGCTTTAAACTTGACCAAGCTGGCCGTGGCCATGAACTTACCATTTCTGGGCACAAATGACATGATCTAACAATTGTGTTTGCAACTATTTGGAATATTCCAGGTGTATTCTCTGGTATTGGCTCTCCTATTACTGATTGATGTGATGTTTCTCCATCTTAATGTGTACTTGAATGGGTACAAGCTTTTATCTATATAAACACAAAAATGAGCATTCTCATATATGGCATTATTATATGCACAAGCTCTGGATATGAGGTATTCTGCAATCTGATTGGTTCTCTACTAGCAGGATATTAGCTCATATCCTGCTAGTAGAGAAAAGTAGAAAAATGGCTCCCAGATTTGGACAATTAAATGAAGAGAAAATTCAAGTTTTACTTGAAAAAAGTATGCCAAAAATGTTCATAGAAATCATACCATCAAATTGGGCTATTTGGAATGTGTCCAATTTCCTGTTCCACCCATCAATTTCCTGTTCTTTTAGGATCTTTGACTTCACCACACACAAGCTGATTCGATCATTAAAACCATCGTCCACCATCCCTAATGTGTGGTGCAAATACAGGAAGGGCTGTGTCGCTGGCAAAATCCCCCTACAGCCATACACGTCTTGTTCACGACTGTTCGGCCAGCATTGTTGGAACGTTTCTTACTCTGCCCTGTAGGGCTTTTGTTTCTGGCATGGATGGTATGTGTAAGGTTGGTGTCACCATCATGCAACAGAACAGTTGGTGTTCTCCACTTCCTTCACTCTGCCGCTTGAGGAGTGTTTCATAAAAACTCAACATTTCTGGATGGCACAGCAGTGCCCGCCCGTCTTTCAACTCAAGGTGATCAAGGAGTCCCTTTATAGTGTAACCGTGGATTATAATTGGGGGCTCTATGTTCTTAAGTGGTGATTCCACTGCCACCTTGTATGCCTGTGTTTTCCCTGTCCCTGGTTCACAGAGGCAGAGAGTGAATAGATTGCATGATTCTTCATGCCTTTCACAAACAAAGAAAACAGTGTCTGTCCCTAACAGACATGAGACCACTGTTAGTGCACCAACCATGAGGAATTCGAGTTGGGTGTTTATGGCACCACCCATGGCCTTCAACCATGGCTCGATTGGATCAGGAACAGCAGTCCATGGAAACTCAACATTGCTTGCCTCTTTAAATATCTTTCTTATTTTTTCCTCCGGTAAGCTTGGGCCAACAATCCTTGAACCTTGTTGCTTACCTTGTGCAAACATTTCTAAATAGTACAATATATAGATGTCAATATATAGTAAATGTTCTATATATATATTTGATAGGTACACAAATACTTGGAAATTTGGTGCAACATTTGGTAATTGCAATGTATAGAAACCTTTCGATTCACTGTTGTTACACATCTATGCATGGTGAATGATAGAAAGTTGTTAAAAGTATTTTGTCTTAATTTCCACCCCAGGTTTGTAGCCATCTCCAGTGTCTCTAAGCTTATCAAGTGCCCCCAGGCCATGTTTATTGTTAACATTTTAGAAAGGTGGGCCACCAGTAGGCACAAGTGGGAGGGGGGAAATTAGGGGGGCACCCCCAATAATTTGTAAAAGCCTTTGGATGATAGCTATAGCTGACTAAATGTGTAACAAAGCTGCACTAATGATTTAATTTACAACCACAAAAGCCTTGATAGGCTATAATTTAAGTACATTTGCATGAAATTTATGCAAAAAAGTTGTTAAGAACAGAGATTTGCAGCAACAAATGTAGAGAACCTAGTTCAAAAAAGCCCATCAATGGCCTGATATTATATTTCTGTTTGATGAATGCCTGGCAAAATCCAAAATTTATATTTGATATGGGAATTGGCACCCCCCCTGCACCCCCAGTAAATCCATCCCTGTAATTGTAATTGTAATTGTAATTGTAAACTTTATTTTAAGAAGGTAACATTTGACAGTATATGAATTACTGATAACTCCATGGCCCTCTATATATCTATACATATGAAATTTATATACACGAATGGCATTAGTTAACTAAATTAAAAATATTACAACGTATATATTACAATTGTATACAGTAAAAACTAATATTAGTTGAAGTAAACTAGCGTTCTATATTACTGGCAGCTTTTTGTTCATTTAATAACTGGCTGTATAAGTTTTTCTTAAAATTTTACACTGTCCGTGTTTTTCTCATATTGAGATTAATTTTGTTCCAGTCGATGACAGTTCTCACAGCGAAAGTCCTTCCCCCTTCAGTTTTTCGCTTGAATTTAGGACATAGCATATTAAAATTTGAATATCTGGTATTTCTATCATGGATGTCAGAGTTTCTTACTAAAAATGAATCCAAATAATCTGGAGTATAATAAAAAGTATTCACACGTTTAAAAGCTACAATGGTTCTCTTAATCATAGATTGTTTTGTAAATGGTAGCCAGTTTAAGGTATTAAAAAGATAAATAGATGGTGTTGTTCTCTCAGAATCGAGAATAATTCTTGCCGCTCTTTTCTGGAGTCTAAGTACTTTTTGAAAACATTCAGCGCTACAGCAATCCCAAACAACACTTCCGTACATTAGTGTAGGCTTGATAACAGCATTATAATATAGTTCTCTTTGTCGTTTTTTGAGATATGGGCTGATGTGCTTGAATAGACCAAGTCGCTTCGACAGCTGCTTGCATAAGTGATCGATGTGGGCTTCATAAGTTAAACTTTTGTCAAGAGTTACACCCAGCAGCTTTTGGCAGGAAACTTGGTCTATTTGAGTGTTACCCAGTTTGACAGCTAAAGCTAAATTTTCGTTATCACTTTCTAATATTTTCTTCTCGAGACGCTTGCCAGTTACCAATAATGACTTCGTTTTGTCGGTGTTTATAATCATCCTATTTCGAGTCGACCATTCACTAATTTTTCAAGATCATTATTGATATCTTGAACCACAGTTGGATTATCAGTCCAATGCGCACTCGCTGACAGTGTTGTGTCATCTGCAAAAATGTCAGTTGATGTACGAGTTAAGTGTAATGGTAGATCATTCACAAACAAAAGAGAACAGTACAGGCCCCAGAACCGATCCCTGGGGTACACCTTGCTTGATGGGTAAACAATCGGACCGTTGTCTTTCAATGGTAACAAACTGAGATCTGTTTGTCACATACGACGTAAACCACAGTGCCGAATCACTAACTCTGTAAAGCTTTAGCTTGGTCAATAAAAGTTGATGGTCCACAACATCGAAAGCTTTTCTGAAATCAACGAAAATCATTGCGGTAACCTCGTCATTATCCATGTTGAAGAGGATTTGGTCAGTTAATTTGATCAACGCTGATTCAGTAGAGTAACCTTTACGGAAGGCGGACTGTAGTTTATAAAGCAATCCATTTTTTACAAGATAACTCATAAGGGATTTAGCAACGTGTTTTCTAGTATCTTGGATAGGATAGACAATACTGATATTGGCCTGTAATTATTTCTAAGGTCACGGGAGCCAGTCTTAAACAAAGGTGTTACTCTTGCTATTTTCCATTTACTGGGGAAAGTTCCATCAGCTATGGATAAATTTAGAAGCTTAGTCAATGGATGACAAAAAACCGGAGCGACTAATTTAAGTATTTTCACACTAATGGAATCGGGCCCTGTAGCTTTCGAACTTGGTAAATTATTAATCAGATCAGTTACTTCCTCAAGTGTTATGGGAGGTATATTGAACTGAGTGATAAAATTATCAATCCTTGAGGAGATAAATTCGTCAAGTTTCTTTCCATCAAACAAATCAGTTGAGAAAGAGTCATCGCCTATTTGTTTAATAATATTCACGAAGTAATCATTCAGCATTTCAGCCATTTTCAACGGGTCCGTTTCCATGGTATTGTTTTCACATTTCAACTCCGCAATCTTATTTGACTTTTGTGTTTTTGTCAAGGATTTCAACACTTTCCAAATTCCTTTCGAGTTTCCTTTATTATTTTCAATTGTTTCCTGAAAATAAACACGCTTCGACTTTTTTATCAACTTTGTGACAAAACATCTCGTACGTTTATAATTTTCCCAATCAGCTGGTGTATTCGATTTCCGTGCCCTATTTAGTTCGTGATCACGCTTTTTAATTGCATTTATTATATCGTCATTCATCCAAGCCAGTTGCTTTAGCTTTTTCACTCTTTTTTGTTTCAATGGAATGTAATTGTTCGAGCGCTTCAAGCACATCATTAACATCATCGAACACAAAAGCAGAGTCCCATGGGGAATTTCTCAAATCCTCAAGCAAGTTTTCCAAATTCAAGTGTTTGAAATCATGATAATTTATGACTTTATGACTGGGTTCCTTGATTAGTTTTGTATATTTTCGACAAACAAACACCGGCAAATGATCAGAAAGACCAATATTTGGCACAGTAATCACAGAAATAAATTTCGGATGGGTGGTATAAACATGATCCAAACAAGTATGACTCGCAGGCCTTGTTTCTACCGAAACAAGTTGAGACAAGTTATGAGATTTGGCAAGGCGGTGTTTTTCATACGTTTTGTCTAGACTGTTGATGTTTACATCGCCCACCAAGATCGTTTCTTTATTCCGTAAATATGCCGTCTCGATATTTTGTTCGATCTTGGAGTCCATGCTAACATTTGTAGAAGGCGGGCGATATATAGCCCCTACCAGAATTGCCCTATTTGATTTGTGAGGATAAACAGTTAACCATAATAGTTCAACAGATTCCTCTTCAAGTTCGACATATCTGCTGACTTTAACACGATCAGCAACATAAACCAACAAACCACCCCCGTTCTGTTGGCCGGCTCTGTCTTTTCTAAACAGAGAATAGCCGGGAATGTTTAACACAGAATCCGGGTTGGAAGGTTTTAAAAATGTTTCGATTAAGAACAAAATATCTATGTTTTGACATGTATTCAATAATAGACTTATCTGTTCGAGCTTCGCGTCCGTTAGTCGATTTACGTTCCACTGGCCAATTCTTAGCCCTTTGTCGGGTAATTCGAGTTGCCGTATATCAGTTTCCAAACTGCCATCAGGTCCATCACCAGGGTTTAATTCTACATCTCCGGAAAGTACCAGTTCCAAAGTTATCATTTGTAGGTTGTAGAACGAGTCACCATTCACAGTGTATCGCACAGGAGTCTTGAAAAATTTTCGCTTCGGCGTCTTCCGAACTTCATGGCGACCGGTCGCAAACAGTGATGTATACTTGCCAGTTTTAGTCTCATTTGACACAATAAAAAGCTCTTGATATTCCTGTTTGCCTCTAAAACCTTTTAGGTCTTCATTTGCAGTATTAAATTGAGTAAAGGGCAACGAAGAACATAACAAAAATGATAAAATCATCAGAGCTCCTGAATGTGCCGCCATGCTTGAACACATACCGTGTGTGAACACATACCTGTATATTATACTATGCTTTTGTGTAGTTTTTGAGCTAATCAAAGTTAACAAAATACAGCAATATTTGGGTACAGTCTTCATAATAATTGTATAATTAAATGCAGATGTGGATCAATGAATATATTACATGCATACTGAATTATGGATTGGTCAAGGAAAAAGAACAGCTTTCAAACATAACACGGCTACGGGAATAGGAAATGCTTGTTGAGGTTACAATTCCTGTAAAAAATTGGCACGTTGCCGGTGTATTAATAGGAAATATGTCCCCTCCAAAAACATTTTTCTACGAAATACCCCCATTTGGAAACTTGCCCCCCATTCGAAAACTTGGCCCCCATTCGAAAACTTGGTCCCCATTCGAAAACTTGGCCCCCATACGAAAACTTGGCCCCCATTCGGAAACTTGGCCCCCATTCGGAAACTTGGCCCCCATTCGGAAACTTGGCCCCCATTCGGAAACTTGGCCCCCTTTACAAATCTAATACATCCACGTCCAAACATAGCCAACTTATGATACTTTTGAGTTAGGCATAGAGTTAGGCTTAATTTCAGAACTAGATCACTGGGCACTGTAAAAACATACAAAACACAGTCTCATTGCCAGAAATTTTACTAAACTCGAAAAACTATAGAAATACTGGCACTGTAGATTTATTTACATTCCCAACTTCTCTATAAATGTTTATTTAGTATTATAAAGGTCATACAAACAAATATGAAAAATCACACTGGAAAAGTCTTAAAATCAGTATTACTGTCGTTCCAATTGAAGTGTTCCTAAAATATTGCATCAATTCATTACATAAGTTGATCAATACATTTGCTCAAAAATTGCCCAACTTCCTGTTTACTAGCATACTTGTTCCCAATTGGTTAATCAGTCACTGAAATGAGACGCCATTGGTCGATTCACACACACAGGAAGTTGATAAATTTTTCAACGAATGAATTGATGAACTCTAGGAATGAATTGATGCAATATTTTAGGAACACTTCAATTGGAACGACAGTAAAGTCAATAGTGCGGCATATAGATCATTTCCACGCTGTCTCTGGGTTTTTGAGGTGGTTTTTCACGTGTTTGCTTTGCGATAATTAAAAAAAAAAGCATACATCAGTTTTCCCATTTTTGGATTGTAAATTATAGGATGTAGAAATCTAAAATCCAAATGGAAAATTCCACTACAGTAGAACTTGAGTTTTGCGACCACCCTTGGTTCTCGTAAAAACGGTCGTAAATGACAGGTGGTCGTTAACACAGGTTTGTAAATGGCGTCATAATTTCTCAAAAATTATCAAACAAGTGTTTTAAATGCTAAAACCGTTGCGATACTTCGAATTGTTCGTTGCAAAGTTACGAAATTCATTTCGAAAGTTTGTTCCGATGATTTACAATTATTGAACACTTACAATGCTTGTTTATGGTAAATCATCAGAACGAACTTCGAAACGAACTTCGAAACGAATTTCGAGAGTAAGAGACAATGCACGAGTCATTTGTTGGGAATGTGTTTTTATGTGAAGTAAGAGCAAAAGACCCCATTTATGAAAACGCAAGAAAGGCTGTATGAAAAGTAAATCTCATTTTGCGAATCCTGCAAAAAGTTCGGTCGCCGATATATTCTCATGTTTATTTACGTTTTACAAATCAGACATTCAGGTTTACGAGGTTTTAACCGGAAATCGTGGAGGTTTTAAAGCAAGCCAATCAACGCCTGCATTATCTCAGTAGCAAACGTTGATTGGTTTGCTTTGAAACCTTGACAATTTCCGGGTAAAACTCTCGTAAACCTCAGGCTGCGTAAACCTGAATGTTTTAAGACGTTAATAAACGTAAACAAACAGGAAACTATATCGGAAACCGAACATTTTCAAACGTAAACAAACATGAAAAATCACTTTGAAGTAAAAATGGTCGCTAATGACGGGTAAATTTCTTGCTTTGGGATGCAAAAGAGTGGTAGTTGGTCGCGTTAGGCAGGTGGTCGCTCACTACAGGTAATTCTTTGTTACAAATCATCTGTGCCAGGAAATGTGGTCGTATATGACAGGTGGTCGCAAAACTCAGGTTCTACTGTACTGCATTCCTTATTCCTTTAACTATTTAAATATAGTTTATATAAACAGCAGGTTGACACTTGTTTCATTCTTTGTACTTTGTATGATATTCTTATCGAAACCAGAGTAAAGCGCGCTTGTGCAGGTATTAGACTATTATTTATACACTATTTGTTTGTGTTTCAAGTTACATTTATACAATATTAAAGATTGAACGACAGCCATTTTTTGCTCTGCTTTGTAATGCTATTTGCTCAGTACAATAGTGTGTGTGATATTGCTTGTATTACATGTGGGTATAGAAAATTCCGCTCAAAATATTTTCACATTTTTCTCTTCCGAACACAATTTTTTGTACTAATAAGGCCATAAATAAGTATTTATATCTATTCTAGTTAACATTAATGTGCTGAAAATGGTGATTTTATATTCAAAAAATATGTGTTGTTTTCCCATTACACCAAGCATTCGGCACCATGCAAACACTAAATTAAAATTTTCTGCCTCGACTTTCATTAAATGGAATATAATAAAGTTTATAAACAATGTTTTGTATAGGAACAAATATAAACTATAATACAAAATGTTCAAACAAATATTTTAGATACATTTCGACGGCTTTTTCCCGGTTTTGAAACAATGAACTTCGGCTTTAATACTTCAAAATATGACTAAGGAAACTAATATTTAAGGGCGCTAATGGAAAATCTGTTAAGAAATAACATTTTACATAATATACAAAAAGATTTACCTTATTAAAGAAAAAATGGATCCAGTTTTTAACAACTGCAGATGCTTTTTATGGTATCGAATATCGCTCACTGATGTCGCTTCGGGAATGAAGAGTGACGGAAAGAACGATTTCCTTGAGGTCGGTGGCCTATATATTGACTTGTACCCATTCCTTTTCAATTCCCCAAACCCGAATTAAGGGAGTTATTTGTAGGTGGAATGGCAAAATGAGGTTTGAGTGTACTTCCCTATTGATGGTAGCCATAGATGGGGGCTAGAGAGGCTATAGCCCCTCCAGAAATAGAAGTGGAAGGCCTCCCCCAATTAAAGAACAGACTAGGATAACTTAATACAAAGGAGTGAGGTTTTTGCTGCCTGAAATGCAAAACGAGCAAAATGATCTGATTTCTGAATGTCAAATGTTCTTCAGAACACACGAAATGTCATATTAGAGACAACATATCCCAGCGCAGACAAGTGCAGAAATTTTATTACGGAAAGGGAAAAATCATTATAAAAAAATGTTTGCCAATGCCAAGCAATATTTTGTTTTTGTTCGTGTAATCGCGCGCTATACTTTGGTCAGTAGGATTTTGTCGCTTGATTGGGCTGACTGTAACCAGTCACTGAATCTTTAAAATGTTCGATATATAGCTTCCAACAAGGTATTTGTGTTGACAGACTGAAACTTTTAGTTAAATATACAAGCGATACAAGCCTTTCACAAGCCCTTTACCTAAGTCTGCAGAGCTTGTGAAAACCCTGCACGGCACTGTTACCTTACTTTGCCTTTGTTTGGCATACAGAAGTAATGAATGTTAACCCAAGTTCACATGTTACGTGGTTCCAAAAGAAGAAAATATTGATATATTGTGTGTGTCATTTTTGGAGAAAAATTAAGCTGCTGATTTGGGATACTCCTAGACTTAGTAAAGTATATACAATTGTGTTTACGTACCCATGGGTTCAGTATAGTACTCAGGCATTCAAATTATAACAATAAGGTGAATTTCTAAAGGTCTCAGTTTTTTTTATACACCCTGTATACAGTATATACATGTACAGTATATACAGCCATTTCAATTAAGGTTGTCACAGACAACCTTCAATTGTACAATATGAGCGTCAGTTAATCATAGTTTAACACATCACTAGCCTTGTGGGAATACAAATGTAGTATACTTATACTATATTTGTATTCCCACGAGGCTACTGATGTGTTAAACTTATTTAAAACTATGATTATTCCCATCATTCTTTTAGCGCTCATATTGTAAATTTGACTATTGTCTGTGACAACCTTAAATTGAAATAGCTGTATACAATACTTTGAAATTTGTATATAAATAATTCCCGGCATCTTTAGTCTTCACCTCATTGTCTTTCTAATTGTTAATATGTGATTGACAATTTTGCACATATCCAACACAGTCTTAGTTGCAATAGCCAGTAACACTTTATGCTTGCACAAAAATGACAATATGTTGTTGTAATAATTCAAAACCAGCAAACGTGAGAGTTCCCAGTAGTTGCCTCTATATCCATGAGTATTGCTGAAACCATGACATATTCCAGTATGTTTGCTTTCCCGTTGTTGATTTCTTCTTCCATTTGTTGTAAAAATCGCTTGCTGCTGGTTGGTTTATCGACTTTTTGGATCTCATGGCGTTATCTCTTCCTTCCTTTTCGCGTTCCTCCAGCTTTCGGGGCAACCGCAGCACTCTTTTCCTCTGCACTTTCCATGACAGTTACACAAGTCTGTGCATGGTGCATTTGCCTTTGCGCATTTACACCTCTTTGAAATAGAAGGCCCTTTATCACTTGCTCCTTTCGCACTGTTTCTTGAATTAATACCACAACGGCAGCCTTTTCGAAATTACACGAGGAACACTTGTATCTAGAACATTAACAAACATAATTTATTGTAATCTCTTGTAATATAGTGTTTTCTTCTACGTGACCGTGGAGAGTATTGAATTTATATGATTCAATACACTCAGCAATGGAGTCAATCACGAATAACAAGAGTCTGTTACCCTAAACTCGTTCTAAAATATTTAGAGAATTGACGTCCACTAAAGCCAAATCTACATTAATAAAAGCTGAGAGGGACGGTCAATAACACACTTTCAGTCCAATTAAGATGATATATTAATAAAAAAAATTTTTCAGCATCTGTACCTAGAATTATAGATAAACTGACCGTTCTGACTTAGTTCAATATACAGTGTCAATACTTTCTTTGCTCTTAGTAAAATATTTCACATCATTATAAGTAAATTTCAGCGTTAGATATAATGGCATAGTAAGGCGAATGTTAGCTGTTGGACGTTTGAATAACAAAATACTTACCAGTTGAGGTAGTATCCAAATAATTCAAGTCTCCATTCCCTCTGTTCACATCCTCCGCCGTATGTACTAATGCAGCATAATGACCTGGTCCTCGTTGAGTATATGCCAGAAAAATACTTTGGCCATTGCCTACAGTTCATCTGGGTGCAACAGATAGTATTGGCATGTTGTGAACTGTCGTAAAGATCATGAGTGGCATGTTCAAGACATTGGCCATGCCAAAGGGCAAGGCATCGCCTAACGGACCAGCAAATTCACCACTTTTGCAAAATCTTGTTACTTCACTTTCGAAGTCAAATGCTCCAAGAAACGATTGGTACTCATTTCGATTGGATATCCATTCTTCTACAACTAAATTCTGCAGCAGTATTGAAAGGTCTTCTGTGCTTATGTCAGCGGTTATTCCCATTTCCTGTAAAAATGTTCCCTGTTCAGTAGAACAATCGGAAAATAACAACTGTTGAACTTGAAATGCTACGGAGCTGAAAAAGCAGTTACCATCACCCGTCACAGGTATAATGTTAAAACCAAAAGATTTAGCAATACCTTGTAGCCTGGCACTTTTATCTAAATCGCTTGTAGAAGGTTGCGGTCAGTTGATGGCACAGGAACGGTATTTGCCAAAGTTTTGGCACAGGAACGGTATTTTTAAAAGGTTGATTGGCTTTGATGACCAAATGGGTTTGACTTGTTCTAGAACTTTATATATCGAAAGAGTGTGTTGTAGTATGGTAAAGCATTTTTCTTGGTCATTAAGTTAAGTCTGTAGTTCATTGTATTCAGACGATCCGTGCGTTAACGAAGAGACATTTCTTCCTTAATCTCATCTCTTTCTATTTTAAAACAATTTTTAATTGATTTTGATAGATTATCTATGGCAGCAGATGGTAATGGCAAGCTTGCGGTGGACTTCTCGACATGGACTGGTGATTGAGTCGCATCATTTTTATCCTTTGGTCGAACATCAAATCTTAGATTGTTGCAGAGGTTAGGGGAATCAACTATACCATTAAACGAATTTCTAATTTGTTTAGTATACAAAGAATGTACGGAGTCTTTGTTCCCCCACTGGTGGTTATGTGAGAAGAAATATCGGGATAATTTTGCATAGGCAAGCTGAACGCCAACTCAATTTTTACATAAAACTTTCTTTATATCCTTATGAAGTCGTTTGTTAATGGAAGTTGAACAATGCAGTGGGATGTCACTAAGGCAGCCATAGCATTTAAATGTGTGTTTTTTAACACTTTTTCTCCATTGTATTCACGAGTATTCCATTTTTTTAGGAAATTTCTAAGGTTAGAAAGAATGGTTTCTCGAATCGGGCGTGTTCATCTTTCACATGTCTCCAAGGTCCTGAGGATCACAGAAAATTCTGCTGTAGTCATTGGCAAGTTCACAGTGGATTGGATTTCTCTTTTTCAATATTTTCGTGAGTCTCTGCACTACATGAAACAGATCTTGTTTTACCAATATATCGGGAAAGATTTCTTTCAACAGAAGATGCCACTTGCAACAATTATCGATACAGATATACTTTAATGGATTCGAATGAAATTTTAATCTTATGTCCTCGAACATTTGCTTTAGTTCATCAAAAGCTTCTGATTTTGTGAACTGCCAGTTGATGACTTTGCCTTTTTCATTCATTACATAAAATATAGAGTTGTACTGGTTGACCCAACCTTTATCCTCTGGTCTGGTGTAGCCAATGTTGCAGACACTTTTGAACGTGTGGTCACATGTTATCCATTGCCCTTCAAGCGAGTTCATGGAACGTTTATACAATTCTTCGTTCTGCAAAAACCGCTTTACAAAAATATCAATCAGCAAGTCAACGCTGGGACTCGGAACCAGTTCAGACGAGAATGGTGGGAAATCTATATTAGTTTGGTCACAGCTAATACCATTTTATTTGGTTAGTTCTAAATCTCTCCAAAAAGATGCTATAAAGTATTTTTATACTGATTTTTGATCACATTCTTCACTTGTTCGAATGTCATTCCACTGTCCACTAGTTGCTCGAGCATGTTCGCCAGATCCAAGGTAAAACCACTCTGATGTGTCAAGAAAAATGGAAGCTCTATATTTTCTGTTAGTAGCGCTAATATAACCGGATGACACGCTGCAACTTTGTGGCCATGACAACACGTGTACACTGAGCTTACCAATAATGAACAAGTGCTCAAATCGAAAACTACTCTGGGGTTTAGTCATGTTGAATGTCCGTTGAACCACTCACCAGATCAACAAAGGACGTTAGAGAGGGCTCCATCTGCTGAACACAACGGGCATGTCAATTTCGTTTTCGCAAATAAGGTCTTATACTGCGTCAATGGATCCCACAAGATATAGGGATATGTGACGTACATATCCCAGGTTGGAATAGCTTCCTGAGAGGAAAGGCACTGATCCTCACGGTTATTGGAGAACTTTCTTCCGGATTTGTCTCATCAGAAGACAATTTGATTTCAAAATTATCCGTAGCCTCTCTTAAAACTTTATTCGTTTTATCACCAATCCGAACTGCTTCAGATCCATGCCCACTGAACACGATGGCGCTCGGCAGCACACTAATCTTGCTCGTGCCAGTCCCTTTTGCCCAGTTATGTAGAGTCAACGATATCTCAGTTTGAAAATTTATCTGTTAGCAAACCAGGGGGGAACGGGGGGCAGTCATCAGGCAAACGCCTGAGAAGCAGCTGCTCAACTGCGAATGTTTTGCTGGCACGTTGTATTCTCTGACCTTGTCTTCTACCAGGTTGCCTTGTCGTCGAATATTTTATTTAAAGTCGAGTCTGTTCAAGCGTTTGGGTGGATCGAAGTATAATAATGAGGAGCTATAGGATCATCTTAAAATATTGCAAGATGTAGAGAGAACTAACGTCTTCGGTTTTCTTATAAAAACATGACCTGTTTACAGTGTAATAATTATCAAGAATATGTGATAGCAGACTCTTGAACTCTAATAAATAGAGATATGCATTATTACGCGTTTGTCTCAATTATATTCAACACTAATATCTAGTCTCTCTTTAGTTTCCCACAAATACAAATAAATACCCACGCATGGTACGTTCGCTCAAACTATTGTAGAGTATAGATGTTTTAGAGCAATGCGCCGAATCAAGTGTTGAAGGCTCAATGTTTGTTGTTGGAAATATAATATCCCTCATATTATTTGTCGCCAGGAATGCGTCTCGTTGAATACTGATATGGTGGTCTGTTCAAGCGTTTGGATCAAATCGAAGTATAATAACGAGGAGCATTAGGATCATCTCAAAATATTGCAAGACGTAGGGAGAACTAAGCTCTTCGGTTTCCTTGTAAAAACTTGACCCGTTTTAATACAGTGTAATAATTATCAAGAATATGTGACAGCTGACCCTTGAACTCTAATAAATAGAGTTCTTTATAAATTTGTTCGTTTATGTCTGAATTATCATTCAACACTGATTTCTAGTTTCTCTTTAGTTTCCCACAAATACAAATAAATACCCACGTATGGTTCGCTCAAAGTATTGCAGAGTAGATGTTTTAGAGCAATGCGCTTTACGAAATCGTCAAGTCTTGAAGGAGCTATGATTGTTGTTGGAAATATAATACTCTCGTATAGACTGAAGTATGTCGAATATTTTACATAGTGCGTGACGAATATCAGCATGATTTGTACATTTCTCGTTCGTATTGCATTTATTGTACCGTTTCCTTGATGCGTTTAATATTGATCTGGTTAAAACACAATTAGTATGTAACTCAAAATGCGCAAGTATTCTATAAAGATGCATACAAGATTGACAATAAAATTGCATGCGTTTTGTGCGGATGACTTGGGTGACCGGGGGAGTGCAAGTTTGTGACACCCCCCAAGTTTTACACATTCAGCTAATTTATGGAGATCAATGGCTAAGCTGAGCGGGGGTGCTTGGAGAGGTTGCGAAACACAGAGGTAGTGGGGAGATTGCGAGCTTAGCCACAGATCTCTATAAATTAGCTGTATGTGTAAATTTTCTTTTCCTTAAAAGCGCCTGGGAAGTCTCCCAGGATTTGTTTTCACATAAAAAACTGGCTTCCCTTGGCCTGGCTTCACTGGCGTTGAGGCAGCATTTCACTTGCGATAGTAACTTCTAGTAATAAAGTAACATTTTATAACACCATACATTACCATTATAATTATATTACAAAGGCATATTTTAAGGCTATCTTTAAAACAAGGAACAGGAAATGGGAGTAAAACAGGGAAGGGGATAACTATAAACGTTTCCTTTAGAACTTGTGGGCTGTAGGGATGAGCCAATAACAAATAATCAAATTTACCGATACAATAAATTTCGATACAATATGTGGGCTTATCGGCCGATACATAGGTAGTTACCGATTTAGGTCAAAACGTTAGGGAAAACATATTAAGCTCCCTACACACGAGCAATATTTTCTTGGCAAGTTTCTGTAACAAGTTACTTCCCCATATGCATGCTCATCAAGTTTTTATGGACAGGTTTCCATGACAAGTTTTGCTTGCTTGTGTGCATCGAATGTTTAAGTATATCTATCAGGAGCTATATCGGCTAAATGGAGTTTTATTGTTAGAACCAAATGCGTCAAGTAATGTAACTCGTTTTCTTGATAAACGAAGGAGTGTATAAATATAATAAGAAAAAACCTCTGAAAAGGCAAGCATGTTAAATATCGTAAGAGCAGATATATTTCCGATATTCACAGATATTATCGGCCGATAAGAGATAAGCCTAAAAGTTACCGATTATCGGCTCATCTATACTGGGCTGAACTTTCCAAGTGTGTGGCTTGCTTAGCCACAATTATGTAATTATGTGTGAGGTATTGAGGAAAAGATTGCCGTAAAGACAAGTCTGCTTAAAAAAGTGTCAAGAATCTACATGCAGAGACAAGCTGTTTGGAGGAGTTTCATTTAACTTCGAACCAGTTGCTTTTTCTGGCTTGGCACGTATTGCATGTAAACAGTGTGTATATAGTTACTAGCAGTCTCTGTTCAGGGAAATGCAATGTCACCCACTAAAATGCTAATTGTTGGTTTTCATTTCAACAGACACATCTTGGATATCCTACATTTTAATGAAAATGTCAGAAGGCAGCACATACGTCAACGTCACATACCCCAAATACAAGAATTGAGGTCATGTCGTTCGAGAAGTTGATGTTCGGACAACTTATAGAGTTACAGTATGGAATTTGTGACCTATAATGATTTCTATCATGCAGCACTTAGGTATCTTATGAGAATGCGGCGGGAAGGGGGGGGGGTCAAAAGTCGCAGTAATATATAATACGATATATTATTCACTTTATTTTTAATTTGTGGGCTTGTTTTGGAACCACTCTGAATGTCTGCGATCAATAGCTAATGTTAGCTGTTAACTGTTTAGTATGACGTATGAAAAACGGCATAAGATAAAAGTCACCTACACACAAATTGTTTTGTAAAATACCCCTAAAAATAGAGCCATAAAGTGCTACAAGGAGAGAAAAGCGAAAACTGCGGAACGTTTTCCATCAGATAAATGAAAACAATTACACCAAACGTAAAAATTATTTTCTCAGTTTTGTTATAATCAGATTTGATGGGCTACAAGACATGAAGATAACATCTCACTTTTTCAAGAAATACAATAGTCAATGCCTGACACATAATATTGCGGCTAGGGAAGCCACATACTTTCTAGTATCAATGTTTAGTGTGCATTTTAAGTCTTAAATATGATGAATTAGGATAGAAATGCCCACTCGTTTTCGCAGGTTCGCACAATGCTAATGTCATGAACATGCCACGTAGCCGTAGCCCGTAGTCATAGACTAGTTTTAGAAAGAAACATTTCACTGGTGTAGTATGAGTAAATAACAATATCATTCTGTTAGTAACCATTCCAAATTTATTAGGGTATGTCACCGTATTTCATGACCAAATTAACACAATGAAAGATGAGTGTCAATTGAAGTTGGTCCCCTTGCACCATGGGCCGATGGTGGATTCATTACGAAAAAAAATCAAAACGACATAAGAATTTTGCATTTTCCGCTCGTACGATGTGGGTTGACTCGGTATCATATGGATTTATGCTCTCCCCCCTCTCGAAAAAAATCCTCTTCCCCATCGGCGTTGTTTTTCTTCGGATGAAAGCAGGAAACGTTTTCATGATGCATTTGAATTATGGGTTAATTTAAATTATTATGCTGTCATGCGCTGTCTAGATTGATATTATATTATAATACTCTTAAAAAATCGGAAAAATAAAGCTATAAAAACCCCACATTGAGTTATAAATATCAACTTTTCACCACCACATTCCGTCTAGATACTGTCATGCTTTTACTGTTTTAAGATATACTTTACTTTCTGCTAGTTTAAATTATACATATCAAATAACTGAACTGAAAAGGCAAACGTCAGGTTTTGTTTTTTTTAAAACAGCATCCCGACAAAAATCCTGACACTATTTAGCGAAGTTCTAAAGTTTATACTTGCTATTTGCGAGGACTTCTAAGACTAAGTATAACTATTGTATACATTTATTACAAAGCACTCCAAATACTTACATAACTAAGATAACTTCACAAAATACGGCTTTCGGCGTTTGCATTACGATTGACTGCATGTTGCTTTGAGTAATCGAGTATTAACAGAGCTTTGAAAAACGACAACGTGGTCCCTACCAGGTATGACGCAGGAAATTCCTGCACAGGATACCCATGCAAATGTAAAACTACATTAATTGGGTCGCATGAATATACGTATATTTTTATTTCAATCTTTTTAAACTGTGAGAATTATAATATACATACAAAATGTATTACTATGCCAGATTTTGTTACTACTAATAATCTCTCTGACTTCATCGTCCCTCCGAACGCTAGGAACAGTAGTAACGCTAGGAACAGTAGTAACGCTAGGAACAGTAGTAACGCTAGGAACAGTAGTAACGCTAGGAACAGTAGTAACGCTACAATCCTGGCCAAAAGTCCTTGGGACACCTTAACATTTTGTTATATTTTATTGCAATCTTAAAGGAAACCAGGGACGTATTTAATTTTTTATTTATTTAATAGTTTATTAAAAACCTCTTGCAGTATTAAACTGAATTACAGGTAATATCATAGTAAAATTAAAATTATATAAACATTAACAATATTCGATATACAAGACTATATTATGGACAGATAAAAATAAAATAAATAACTAATTAAAACTCTTCCCTAAATTTAACTGTTACAAAGTTCTGAAATCGATCAGTTCGAATTATTGTTGGTCTGTCTATTCTTTCAGTTCTCAAAGAGTAGGTGTGGTTCAGGATAGGGAACTGATTGTGGATAAGAGGGGGTAAAGCGGATTGCCTGGTTTAATATTTGCAACAAATTTCTTACAAGCTGCATCTCTACGAACACTAAGAGGCTGAATACCCCCCAAGGATAAAGCTTCTACATACGAGGAGGATGGATAGATAATTGCCAATGCACGTCTTTGAACTCTTTCCAGATCGTTGCTTAACATTTGTGGGAGATTTGCAAAACTACCGAAGCATACTCCATCACTGATCTAATAATAGCACAATATACAGTCACAATATCCGCACTAGAAACACCAATCTTCTTCAATTTTCTCATATAATCTTTTGTTAGCTTTCTTTATTATATAGTCACAATGCAAAGACCATGTTAAATCACTAGATAGATAAACTCCAAGTAGCTTGAACCCTGATACAACTTCAATTTGTATACCATCGGTAACGATAGGTTGCCATTCAATGGCATTGTACTGAAGGAAATCAACAATCATGTCTTTACATTTCTCTGGATTTAATTTCATGTTATTATGCCGAGCAAATGTTTGGATATCAGAAACAGTAAATTTCATCAGTGAAGGAGAATTTCTCGGAACAATCTCCATGGTAGTTAGATCGTCAACAAATTTAGCTCTTGGGCCCCATGTAGATATAAGATCATTGACCATAACAGCAAAAAGTATCGGGGCAAGCTTAGTCCCTTGAGGAATACCCCCATTGATATTTTGTACAATAGATGTTGAATTACCAATGCGTACAAACTGAGATCTCTCTAGGAGAAATGAACCAATCCACCTTAACAGGCTATTGTGGATGTTAAATTTAGATAACTTTGCCAACAGAATCCTGTGATCTATCAAATCAAATCCTTTGCAAAAATCAGCAAAGAACAATCTCAGTGAACAGTTACCCTTATCCAGGGCCTCTAAGGCTAAGTGAAGGATATATACTATGGCTTGTTCAGTAGATTTCCCCGCTACAGCAAATTGTTTATTATCCAGTTGAGGTAGTATGGTAGGGAAAACTCTAGTTAAGGTAAAACCTTCCATTACTTTGGCAATCTGACATGTCAATGATATAGGTCTAATATCCTTTTCGATGGCATTAGGTGGTCTTTTCTTGGGAATTGGGGTAACAGCAGCACACTTGAGTAAGGGTGGTAAATAACCTTCACGTAAGGATGCATTATAAATGTCTGCGATTACTGGAGCAAGTTCGAAGGCAAATTGTTTTAATACGATGTTAGGTATTCCATCCGGCCCAGGAGCTTTCCTGACCTTCAAGCTGCGCAAAGAATTATAGGCTTCCCAGGTTGTCACAAAAAGTTCCTCTGGAATATTTTCCACAGGTATACTAGATATGTTCTCCTTTACTAGTGGGATAAAGTCAGAGGTAAGACTAACGAAGAACTCATTAATTCTCTCGCACATCAATAAGATTTTGAAACCACTGTCCCTTCGTATCTGCCAAACCAGAGAGATTTTTAACTTCTTTCCACCATTTACTCGCATTGGTATCCTTTAGTTTTTTAACGCTAGTGTCATAAAATGATTTCTTAGCATGTTTAATTGCATATTGAACTTTATTTCTCCATAACTTGAATAATGGAGAATCCTTGCCAAGCTGAGCCAAACATTTTTGTCTTCTCTTGATCCAGGACTTAATCTTGGTATTTATCCATGGCTTATCAGAGCTATGTACTCGCAATGTTCTAGAGGGCAGGTGTTTATTAATTGCTTTGGTAAGAAGTTGATAAAAATTCTCAAATTTACTTTGACACGTATTCTTGGTATAAACTTCTTGCCATGAGAATGATGTTATCCATTGGCCAAATTCACGAATACAGCTAACCCTAGTGTCACGTTTGACGATAACTTCTTTACTTGCTGTAGGTCGAGTCAAGTCACCTTGTTTAACCAAAAAGCTGTAGTGATCACTAGACCCAATTTTGGGCAATTGTTTAGGTGAAACCATGAATTTCGGCTGATTAGTTAAGCACCAGTCAAGGGTTCCTGTATCCCGAGTAAGAATTTCTACAATTTGTGTCAAGCCACACTGGCGTTTAACGCGCTTCGAAGAAATATTTGTCGAGTTAGGATTAAAGTCACCCACAATGCAGATCAGGCTGTCAGGGTGATCAGCTAGATATGAGTCAACAGTCTTCTGAATATAGTCATATAATTTACTATTATCGTCAGTCGAGGCTTGAGGAGGATGGTAAATAACTCCAATTAATATTGAGGATATTGTTTTTGGAAGGCGAGTGGGCCTCAACTGTAACCATAGGGCTTCAGCTATAAAATCTGGGGGATCATCGACAACAAGCCTTTTACACTGAATAGGTGACTTAACGTATATGGCTACTCCACCACCACGTGTAGGTAGATCTTTATGAAACAAAGAGAAGTTCGCTAATGGAACATAATTGTCAGGGATTTCTTCAGATAACCAAGTTTCAGTTATACAGACTGCACTGTTTAGGTTAGTGACACATTCCAATTCATCAATTTTTGGAGCAAGGGATCGTATATTACAAACAAGAATTGTCGGGATAGTATGAACGTGTAACCTCTGGGGCAGGGGAGTCAATATATTCGGAAGAAGGGATTTGTTACCATAATTATCAGCTATTGATGTGGGGCCCTGGTGGGAATTTTCATCAGGGGCTGGATATAAGGGTTGGGAAAATTCATATAAGGAGGAGGGGTTAGGTAATGCATTGAAGGTGGAGCGGTTTTGCAGATTGTCCGCCCCAGTCAAGTAAATATCATCATCGTTTCTTATATTCCAGGATGTCTTATAGGAATTTGCATCAGGGGGGGTGGATACGGGTTTAGATTTGTAAATGGGTTGAAAACTGGGTGTCGAATACCAGGTGGAAAATTTTTGTAGGAAGCATCATTTTGTAACGATGGACGAAGATGCGGGGGGGGGGGCAGTATATTGTTGATAAAATTTTGGAGGTTGAGCAAATTGTCGAGGGTTATTATCATGGGAAAAATCACAGCTAGAGCCTTTTAAACAAGAGCCCCTTTTATATAAAAAGGGGCAAGGAACGAGGTGCTTAGGAGGCACATTGACACTAGAACTTATATTGTTTACAGAGGAAACGCGATTTGTATTACCATTGTTTTGAGGTAAACTTCTATTTATATGATGAAAAGGCAGGGGAATACCCGCTTCACTGGCCACATTTAAATCGCTTGAAGGCGTTTGGGTTACTTGACTTGTAGTATTTACTAATCTCGCCACATTATTATATTCTTCACCATTGAGACCGGCGAGACAATTGTTCTCTTGTTCACATGACAGATGTTGTTGCACTTGTAATTCCTCTGAATTAATTTGATCTGCTTGACTTGCATTTAAGTGTTCTTGATTTTGTTCATTCTCCTTATACAATTTAATTCTCGTGATTAGGCTGACTTTCTCATCCTCGACTAATTTTATTTTGTTTTGCAAATCAGCTAAAATGTAACTTAGATTGGTAATTCTTCCGGAAGACTCATCGTTTAATTTTTTTAATTCGCGGTTTTCTTCTCTTAATTTATCCAACTCGCTATTTGTTTCCTCTGGAATATTAGAATTTTTTCCAGTGTTATTGTGATGAAACAACTCTTCAATCATTGATTCGATATTTAACACAGAGTGTTCAATACGATTAACCTTTTAGACTAGTTGAGGACAGACTTCGCATCCGTTTAAACCAACATCAACGCTTTTATCAACGCTTTTATCAACGCTTTTATCAACAACTTCAATAACAGTGCGAGCTTCGGAAGCGTTTAAATTCGAGCAAATGCATTCAACCTGAACGTAGCCAGGGAGGGAGCCGAGGGAGCCGCGGCTCCCCCGCTTTGGTAATATTTAGTGCTAATACTTACTGCAAAACCAGGAATTATGCCCCACATATAGCCACAACTACCTTTAATCCCCACAGGGCTCCCCCCCTTTGAAAGCTCTGGCTATGTCCCTGAAGGAAACAGCACTTATCAGGCAACTGAGTTTCCTAAACACTCCGCCCCCCATCCCCCCCCCCAAACAATGTTGGATTTACGGGATTGTTGAAGTGAAATTTGGCAAACTTCCAACATTGAAAAGGGGTGGCGTAGGGGAGGGGAGGGTGACTTTTGAAAATTAAATCTATAAAATGCTCAGTGTCCCAAGACTTTTGTCCAGGATTGTCTTAAAATAGTAAAAATTGTAATGTGCAAAAATTATATATTTTTATGTGACATATCACCGTCATTCTTTTGTATTCATGAACGACGTGAATTAACAATTAAATCGGATGTTGAATAACATATTTCAATAAAGTTTAGTGACATTTGTCTTTATATCGTATTTCCCTTAGAAACAAACCTTAATATTAAGGATTAAAGGGGTGTAATTTGCGACTTTTAACAGTTCTCGCTCTTGAGTAAATAAATTTAAAATTTATCCCACTTTTTATACTGAAAGCTAGTGAGAACTGTTGAAAATACGTTCAAGTGGCTCTTCCTAAACACAAGAAGTGAGTTTAGAAGTTGGGCAGCAGTAAATTCAATCAGATTAGAGGATCATCTGAAATATAGTGAAATTTGGCAAACTTCCAACATTGAAAAGGGGTGGTGGAGGGGAGGGGAGGGGAAGGTGACTTTTGAAAATTAAATCTATAAAATGCTCAGTGTCCCAAGACTTTTGTCCAGGATTGTAGGAACAGTAGTAACGCTAGGAACAGTAGTAACGCTAGGAACAGTAGTAACGCTATGAACAGCAGTAGTAACGCTACAAACACTAGTAACGCTACGAACGCTAGTATCGCTAGGAACACTAGTAACGCTAGTAACGCTAGGAACACTAGTAACGCTAGGAACAGCAGTAATGCTAGGAACACTAGTAACGATAGGAACAGTAGTAATGCTAGGAACAGTAGTAACGCTAGGAACACTAGTAACGCTAGAACAGTAGTAACGATAGGAGCAGTAGTAACGCTATGGAACAGTAGTAACGCTAGGAACAGTAGATCAGGAATTTTGTATGTGGGCTGAACTTCGGATCTACAAATCAGCACAGTTATGCATCATTTAGCACTTGCTTAATTACAATTAAAATGTAACAAAATTAAAGAAGCGACTTACATTTTTCCACAAAATCTGCAAAATTCATCTGCTATCTCTTTAACTAAACCACAATCACAAAAGTTTGGGTCTTTGCAAAGAACGCGCTTTGGGGTATAGGAAGGAATATTACATCTAGGCGTGTCGGAACGGCTATTGATGATAGTGGTATAACCATGAGAGCACAGCCAAATAAGTGAGATATACTCATGTTGAAAAACCTGTTCCCTGAAAATTTTCATTGCTGCTCAATACCCCATGCCCAATATTCAGGAAGCTAACAAGCCAAGAGCAGGCTGTGTCATCTTTTCCAAAAGGTGCACCATCACCACCTAGAGCAACATAAATTGTGTTAGCTTCATTAAATGTAGTTATCTCATATTGACTATGATTAAGATAGAAATCAGCTAACTTCACAAGAAGGTCTTCAATATCACGATAACATCCATTAACCAAATCATCACAAAACAAATCACGGACACTGCACAGCTTACCAATATCTATAGACTTTATATGCCATCAACCTGTGGTAGGGAACAAGCCAAAGGGTAGGACAGTTGGCAACTTTAATACGTACAGCCGTACCTCTTACTGGGTACCCGCATATACGAACTAGCTTTATCAACATATTTATACTTTTCTCTACCCATTACTCCCTTACCATAATATATAGCTATAGACCTAAGCATATTAGAATTAGAGCTTTCAAATATTTTCAGATCTAATTTATACATTCTTGGAAACACTTTCTCCTTAAGCAATTTTTACTTCTTAATTCCATCTACCATGTCATCTTCTGCACATTTCCTTTGCAGAGTCTCCACCATTCCAAGCGTACCAGGCTTTAAGTTTTCTTCAATAACCCCATGTATCGCACACACTGCTGCAATCATCTCATTTCTTCGCTGTCTTCTTGTCTATAAAGTTTGCAGCATGTATCTATTATTCGCAAACATGTCTTGTATATTATTAAAATTGTGTTGACAGTACTGTACAAACACAAAACAATTTAACAAAATATTAAATGCATAATGTTTGCAAGGAGCCAAGATTAAAGCTTTAAAATGATTCCTACCTTTTATCCAGTCTCCGTAGCTTCGCTGAAGTCGACCTGACTTCTTTATTCTTTTCGTTCACAGCCAAATAGCCAAGACGTTTTTGTCTCATATATTCGCCTACATTCAAATGCTTGTATTGTGAAGCCTTTGAAAATGGCATATTATTTCGTTTTAAAAAGAGGAATTAAAAAAATTAAACATACACATCTTGGGCAGGTCTTTGTCTTCAGAAAAAAGCAAAAATTAATAAAGAAAAACGTCTCTGCAAGCGAGCTATACAGGCAAACTTTTGGAATATTTACAATTTCCAACAAACAGCGCCATTTCGCTCAAAAGCCTTCGGCAAGAAGCAGGCTCGCGGGTAAACAGAGACGGTTACCATGGCGATTTTGGTATCAAAATGAAGCTCATGAAATGCCCTATCTATCCCAATAATTACCCGAACGTTCACCAATTATCCACCTAATATAATATTTGCGCAATATTTAAACAACATTATGTCACCAACCTTCGAAAAATTACTGTGCGGCCAAACAAAAAATGTTATGCAAGCTACTGGACGTTTCTGGAGAAAAAATACCAAGCGTGCAATTAGAGGAATGGAAAAAATTTGGAATCAGACATAAAGCAAATTTCGAAATAGAGATGGCACTCAAAGGAAAGCATGAAGAAATTTCAGATCTTCATTCTAAAAATGAAGAACTTCTAAACTATATTGACATTCTTGAAAAATCCTAAAATATCCAACATAAAGGAAAAGATATCTCAGAAGTTAAAAAGAAGTTGAGAACTCTAAAAACATTTCTGTCTTGTGCAAAAGTAGTAGCATTATGGTTTGCTAAATCATTTGGACTGTTAGTGAAATCAAATCTGGTGTTACACATAATTTGGTAGCAGAAAACAATACTAACACAGCTAGTACCAAAGGCTTTGATGCTCTATCTGAGAATGAGAAGGTAGAGATGGTTTTATTCCTACTTGACAAGTTTTGTGTAGCATACCTTTTTTATCATGAGATGACCATGCTGGTGGATGGCTTGCCTAAATCCTAGTTGGTAAAGCAAAGAAGAGACCAACTAAACAAGATGTGCCACATGAAGAAGGGGCACAGATTTCATTCAAAGAGTTACTAAAAGAGAGGATTAAGGATTTTGTTACCGCCCATCCAAATTTTATCAACAATGGTGAAACTTTAAAAGTTTAAATAAGTGGAGATGGAGCCCGGATGATGAGAAGATCTAATTTTATTTTGAAGAGTTTTGGCATATTGCAATCATCAGATGGCATATTGCAATCATAAGATGGCATTATTGCAGGTAAGGGAAATCATACCATTGCAGTGGTGAAAGGTAAAGAGGACTATGACACTTTGAAAAGGTGCTTCAAAGATGTATTCAGTGATATTAATGAAATAGTGAAGGAAAAGAAGATAGATCTGGATGGTGAAACTGTAAATCTTGAATTCTTTCTTGGAGGAGATTACAAATTTATTTCCTTGATGATGAGCCTAAGCAGAGCAACATCACATTATGTATGCACCTGGTGCAAAATTAATAAGGGTGAGAGGTGGAACATGACTTATGATTTAACCATTATTACTCACCAGAAAATGTGCGCACCTTGAAGGAAATTATTGAAATTGGAAATAAAAACCATGTCGTATTAGATGAACTTCATTTGCTACTAAGAATTATGGATATTCTAATTGAAAACTTAGTTGAGGAAGCTGCGGACTGGGATGTGGAAGAGAATTGGAGGGAAAAAAAGAGCCAACAAACTTGAAACTTTATTCAAACACATTATTTTGTACACGAGATATCAATACAATGTTACGTAAACAGTACTTTAAACATAATTTTAGATTATTTTACTAACGTATAAGTGTGTAGTGATCAAAGGAGCACAGGCTTTCGAGTTGATCACTACCTATGTTCTAATATAAACTATAAGTATATGATAAGGTTGAGCTTAATTTTATATTCATTACAGACTTTTTAATAATACAGTCTTGTATCTTTTCTTAAATATTCCAAAAGAAGTTGAATGTACTGATTTACACATTATGCTTTTTTTTGTTGCTTAAAATGCTAATGCTTAATGCTTAAATTTTCCAATAAAATGCTTTTGCACCATTGCTAAAATGCTCGGAAATGCTCGCCCTAATTACGAAAAAATACTAGAAAAATATATTTCTGCTTTAATACACGTATAAAAACTCAATTAATCATGTCCTAACTGCTAAAATGATGTCAATCAATCATGTCAATGTCTCAACTCTCAGTCTCAATAGTCAATGATTCACAATCACATCAATCAGTCACATGATGAATCATGATTGTATTATAGCATTATAGATGTCTCAACGTAGTCTTCAAGTGCCCATTCTTGTTGATGAGTGAAATAATTTTGAAGAAGGGTAAACACTCTCTCAGAGGCTGCTGATAATGGTTGCAAAAGAAGAATCTTTTTGCATTCCTTAGACCAATTTGGCAACTCTTTTGCATGGCGACTCCACCACTGTAATACATCAAATCCTGCTGCTATACCTTCCGAAAGGACTAGATAAGCTGGAAGTTCATGCTGTAAGGCTTTGATAACATCATCAGAATCGCAAAAAGGGATGCACTGAAGCTCCTCAACAGATGCAGCATTCGGTTGCATTTCATCAACTTTGGCAGGATCAAATAAGCGACATGCCTTAAACATAAGCACCATTGGCTGAAGGGGACCATTGGTGAATTTGCTGTGATAGTATTGATAAGCTGGTTGTATGCATTGCTTAGCATAGTCAATCCACTGCTGTTTTATAGGCATATTATCTCCAGCATAGGTACATGCCATTGCATTGACGTTGGGATAATGAGCAGTAGACATGCTTGCTTCAACAGTTATCAACTCCTGATATGTCTGTAATGCCAGTGGACCATCACCTTCCAGGTTATAGGTTCCTTCAATAACAATAATAAAAATAATTATAATAACAAGAAGAAGAAGACTGTTAAAATCACATTTTGAGTTTTTGACAGCTTCAAATGTCAATATGATTTGGAATTAGGATTTACAAGTCTAAAACCCCTGAAAGTATTGCAAATTTACCATTAACAAATGGTTCCATGGCATCCACTGTAGCTGCCAGCTGTATCTTGAAAAGAAGTACCTGTTGTGGATCAGCAACAATCTGCAGTAACTTTCTCTTGGTAACTTCTGGTAAGTAACCACCGTTAAGAAAGTTAGGGATATCTCCAAGTAGCTTTTGAATCTGCATAATGACCTCAAACTTTGGCCCATGTGTGTCTGGAATGCAATTCTTGATTTTGACTGATTCCTTTTCTTCTACATACATACATACATACCCTACCCTACCCTACCCTACCCTACCCTACCCTGCCCTACCCTACCCTACCCTACCCTACCCTACCTACCCTACCTACCTACCTACCTACCTACCCTACCTACCCTACCCACCTACCTACCCTACCCACCTACCTACACACCCACCCACCCACCAAACCTCCCACCCACCCACCCACCAAACTCCCACCCATCCACCCACCTACCTACCTACCTACCTACCTACCTACATACATACATACATACATACATACATACATACACTTTATTTAAGCTCGAATTTACAGAATAGCATAAATTACTGCTAATATCTTCGAGAACACTATAGTAAGTTACGAAAACACATACATATACATAGAATAGTGTTTACAAGTATAAGTTCCTTAGTCAAAATGAAGTTTATAAATTTCTCTCTTAAAATCTGCTAAATTTGTTAAAGTTCTAATGTTATCAGGCAAAGAGTTCCAGTACTTAGCAGATTGATATTTAAAGGAGTTTAAACCATAGGTAGTTGTTCTTGCTTTAGGTAAACTCAGTATATCTGTACCTCTTAATGAATATGTAACAGAACGTAATGTGAAATATTTTTCATATATCGTGGGTAATTACTAATATAAAGACATTTATAAATTATAATTAACATATTCTGTATCCTTCTACTATATAAAGAGTCACAGCCCACTTTATCCAGCAATTGATCATATGATGAGTCTTTATCTTTAAAAAGAAATCTCAATATGCGTTTATTTAAGGACTCTAACTTGTTCAGATCTCTAGAGCTACCAAAATGCCACACGCAGGAACAATAATAAAAGTGTGGAAGAATAAAAGTCTTATATAATCTAATCATAATATCTCTAGGTATTAAGTTTCCAAACCTAATCAAAACATTTAACTGTATATTAATCTTCTTGCAGATCTTAGTAGAGCTGCTCCCGATAAATCGATATATCGATTATTTTTTAGCAATCGATTATTCTTAACAATAATCGGATCATTTGTCAACAAACATGCTCAGCATGATATTTACCTAAACTTTCTATGCTGGCGCTCTCATTCCAGTCAAGAAACGCCCAGGGTGTAGTAAACCTGTGAAAAAGCGCACTCTCATTTGTGAAATTGAATGTTCTCATGAACCGATGAGATATCTAATATCACTAGTGCCGCGTTGTCAATTTCACATCGTCTATACTACCATTTGCAAGCAAGCGTTGAGCTTGCAAATTTTTTCACGGTGTTTACGTTTCAAAACGTTACGTTTTCTCGCTGATTACATCGCGTTTTTGACGTATCATGATTTAATTTATTTAATACGATTCATCGATATTCAGCGATTAATCGATTACGAAAATATGCCGATGGGAGCAGCTCTAGATCTTAGTAATATGTTCATTAAAATCAGTAATATGTCCATAATCAACCCAAAGAGCTCAATGGAGTCCTTGATTGGAAAAGAAAAAACATGACTCGTCTTGCCAAATATTATAGCTTCATGTTTACTGGGATTTGCTAGCATTCCATTGTTTTTGTACCAGGTGTTTGCAACTTGTATCCCATCTTCAATACGTTTCTCAAGAGCTACCGGGTCTTTATCTGAGTCGTACAGCTGCTCGTCATCTGCATATGCATTCAGCTTTAAAGTTTTAATATGGTAGAACAAATCATTAAGAAAGATATTGAAGAATATCGGTCCTAAGACGCTTCCTTGTGGCAAGCCTCTTGTAACCATTTCCCATTAAGAATACGCATCACCGATCTTGACTCGCTGCATCCTACCTGATAGGTAGTCATCAATCAATGTACTAGCATTAACGCTCAAACCATAGGCTTTCAATTGGCTAATAAAAGCTTATGTGGTATTGTATCGAAGGCCTTGGATAAGTCCATCGATATCACAGCAACTATCTCTTTATTGTCCAAACTTATCTTCCAGTCCTCTATAAGCCTGAGTAAAGATGTTTCACAACTATAATGCTTTCTATATGCAGATATATAGTCAAGGAGAAGCTCCCTATAAAAATCGTTGAATTGTAGTGATAGAACCCGTTCAAATATATTATTGAGACAGAGAAGGACAGTTACAGGTCGGTAATTGACCTTGTTTAATTCATCCTCTTTCTTGAATAAAGGTGTTATTTGGCCCATTTTCCAATGTTTTGGATATTGACATTGGTCTATTGAAGTATTTATTATATTTGCCAAAGGGCCGGATCTTTCTCGGGCAGATTCTTTGATAGAAAATCATGTCCACTGATTTGTATTACAAAAATTAAAACTAACCATTGTTCACAATAATAGCCTTCACGCTTGGATGCATACTGAAATCAGTATCGGATTCTCGCTCACTCATTTCGCATAAACCGTCCGCGATATGTGAAAAATAATCATTGAAAATTCCTGCGATTTGTTTCTTATCAGTTGTAATGATATAATTTTCGTTCAATACTATATCGTTCACTTGCTTTGATTGTCTTGTATGTAAGAATGGACGGTATGTATTCCAAACTCGGCTTGTACTTTATACTTTGCATAATTGACTTCATGACGCTCTTTGGTAAAATTTTTCCATAGTTTATTTTGGTAACGTATTTCTAGGCTTACAATGTTAATCATTTCACTGAGATGGCTACTGCTTGTCAAAGAGTAACCGTTTTCTTCGAAAAGGTTTCTAAACTGGTCAATCTTATAGGTATGCCAGCTTTCAAGAAGGTGCGAACGACTCTTAACCTATAAACACGCTGTGCCATACTTAAGCATTCACTTTTCGGGTGTACTTCCTGGTCATACTGTGTAAGAACTTCTACAATATAATTTTCCTTTGACAGTTTATTTTTCAACTTTGTCTTTCCATTCATGTGCTTTGATGACTTTACATGCTGTTCAATAATAGTTTTTTTAGTCCAACTTCTTCTCTACATGCTGTACAGAAAAGCTTACCAGCAGACTCCTTCAATTCTTCATCTTTGAATTCTTGTAGACGTTGATGGACAGTTACACTTTTAGGATTGCTATTTGCCTTTGGTCGCCCATAGTGTTTTACTTGCAACCTTACTTTTTCTGGATAGTTCTGATATTTGTGGAGACTTCAGTGCATCGATTATACTTCTTCTTTGAGTCTGCTCCGATTGTTCAGTTTCTTGAGAGTCTTGAGTTTGCTCAGCCATTTAATTCATGCATTATGCATTCTACAAGACTCTACATGAAGTATATATTTTTAAATGTAGAAGAAACTGCTGACCAGAGTCAAAACATCTTAGATAATCTTAGATACTAAAAATTAATAATGGCCAAAGGAATTTTCTTGCAAGAATGCTAGCATTATTCTTGATGCTTTACCCTTGCTAAAATGCTCAAAATAATGCTAGCATAATGTGTAAATGCCTAGTTGAATGTTGTATATTGATGCCCATATTTGAAATGCAATAATTTGTCTTTATGTAATGTGATTTATATCTTGTAAATTACAAACTGCCACTGTAACCTCCGCTTATTGTATATACATTCCTTCTCCGAAGCTTCGTTTTCTGAGCATTTGACAAGCATTAAAGATACCACAGTTTTGGGATAATTTGGCTAGGAGTAACAATCCTCCTAGCCGATTTATTTAAGTAAACAAAACAATATTTATTAATACATATATGTTTGAAAATAGTAATGTTTTGGATAACTTGGCTAGGAGTAAGAATCCTCTTAGCCTTTTCATTTAAGTAAAACAAATCAATATTTATTAATACATATGTTTGAAAATACTAATGTTTCATGCAAGAAAAGGGTGGAGGTAAACATCGTCAAATCATCGAGGCGAAACCGAGATGAACCCCACCCCAAGGAGAATGAATGCATGTACTATTAGTTTATAATGATAAGACTGACGAGTAGTGCCGACGGCTGCCCTTGCTAGCTGTTGCAAAATAGTGTCGAAAGTCCTACCACACGTGCCACAAAGGCAATGCGCAATTTATATTAGTATAGTGTGTAAGATATAGTATAGTATAGTGTAAAGGAGAGGTCGTAGGTGGTGGTGTCTTGGACGTTGCTGGTAGGAGCGCCGCAAGCTGTTGTGTAACTGCAGCTGTTACCGACGAAATCAGTGTTGCGAGCAGATTACCCTGGCAGAGAAGATGGACCGCTGTTGGTGCAGGTGTTGACACGACAGGCGCTGCCGAGATTGTAGCGGCAGGAACGCTGGCTGTCCCACTAGACTCACCGCGGTTAGCATGTGAGCGTAAACCGTGTCGAGGTGCATTCGCTTGATGTTGTTCGTTGCCCTGAGAACCAGTGGCAGTGGAAGAAGCAACACGCCTTTGTCTGCGAATGGGAGGCATTCTAGAAAATAAAACTTGAAAAGACAGTATAATTATACTCAACATACATGTAAGATTACCAATTTTGCAGAGAGCGACGTACATTAGTTTTGAAACTTGAAGGATAAAAACGCATAAATGAAAAACAGATATATAAATTCATAAATTTATTAGAATTAAGTAGACCTAGTAATAATGTTGGCAGGATCAGCATGGTAGATCGTAAAAGATCGCCGCACCACTGATCCATTATCACCAACAAGAACGTTACAGGCATAGTGTAAAAATAAAAACTACAAAAGTGGCAGAAACCTAAGAAACCCTGGCGTAAGATAAAATACGGTGGGGAAACAAGCCTGTAACATGTAATATGATCTAACCCTATAAAAGAACCTAGTATAATTATAATCCTATATAACCCGATGTAGAAATTCATTCGTAATAAACTTATATATACAATGTATGCTAAAACTATAGCATGCTAAGATATTTTAGAATGGGGCCCCTATAACTTCGATAAAAGTGGTATTGACCGATTTTTTTGAAATGAACCCCATCTCGAAGAAACGGTGTTATCGATGGCCGTGCAAAAGCCCGATGAATCCAAGTAAAAACTTTCGGCATATGTTCTAACACAACGCTTAAGTATTGACTAACAATGACTCGATTCTCGTTGAAAACTTGATTACGATTGCGCGAAGTTACCAGGCAAACACACACAACTTAGACGGAATAGGTATTTTGCAACAAAGAAACCTGTTCCTCAATTTCAGAACCCACCACTTCGGGTGGCAAAAAGGACAATTGGACAAATCATTTGTACCAATCTCCAAGATGACTATCTCTGGAGAGAGGCGTGCTACAACCCCAATATCATGTCTCCGCACCTTACAAATTGTGCGACCACCAATACCATGCATATAAACTTGGGCTGTCCCGTTAAGTTTAAATGTTGGGGACATTCGTGAGTCTGACTGAACATGCAGATCTGACTTAAGTCGACGTACAAATGAATGACCTAAAACTAAAACTTTCGGGGGTGCCATGTAGAAGATAAAGAGAATAAAAAATAAATTATTAATAACAATAGTATACAAAGTTTTCTTACCTAACACAAATATCCAACTTTGACGATGATGTCTTTATATCAGCACAGTTGTAGTATACATGCTGCATTTGTACGTTTGCTGTACCTGTCCTTTATATAGTGCTCGCACCACACCTCTCACCCACGTTGCCGTGTTGCGTGCTCTATTTTTGATATGGCGGCGCCGAGCTTATCGACTTAGGAAATTTACCTAAAGGCTTAGCACCTTCTTACCAGTTCTAATTTCCTGGTTATTAAACTATTAGATAAAGTAGATTTCGTTCTGATAAACCACATTACATCAATTCCTTATTTTCTTTGCAAATATTCTGTTTTTCTTTTGGTCTAACAAGATTTAAATATGCAGCAAATCTTGTATTATTTTAGCTATGTTGTTGATGTGCTGGTCTAACGAACTCCGAGAAGATTGACGGAATATTAGATCTTTCATTGGCAATTTTATAACTAAACTCAGCAATTTTTAGCTTAAATATATTATCAAATTTGAGAATTTCCATTATACTATAATATGGCGTAGCACTTTCTCTGCTATATGCAAAGAACATATTCCTTAAACACTTATTTTGCTTATGTATTAACCCAGCTCATTACGCCATAGGTTAAAGTGCTACTGAAACGAATTTTTCGACCCCTTTTTTTATTGGCTTAATTTAACTTAGTTAGTTGCGCCAATAATCAACAAACCGAAGGAATATCTATGCATCTGTCTCTTAACGAAGAAACAGATCCGCAAAGACGGAGAAAGTGGATAAATGTTGTCCGTAAACATAGACCGAGCGTTCACGGTTCTGCGCCTTCACGGTTCTGCGCCTTCACGGTTCTGCGCCTTCACGGTTCTGCGCCTTCATGTCTTTGTTCAGCCCACTTTCAAGATTCGTGCTATAATAGTTCCACCGGCTGAAGAACAGCTAACAGATCGACAGGTTAGTATTGAGTATATATTTGCACCGAAGGCACCACGCACATGGTGAATTGTAATATTATGGCGTTTATACTAAAAATTTGCATATGTTTACTTCAAATGGCCTCCTTCTGTAGCAAAAGTTGATGAAAATATTCCAACAACAAGTCAGAATTTTGACGATACAATATACGACTTATCATATGATTAACTTTGTCCTTTCTACTTTTGAGGATCAACCAGATGAAACAAAGATGGAAAATTAGAATTATAATATAATATAGTATAATAATTATAATAACCATAATGTATTATATACATGAATAGTTCATATAAAGTTGATTGGTAACAATATCGTAATATAAGTTAGTACATTACTATGGAGAATCAGATAGTTATAACACAATAATCCTAACATAAAAATTCATTATAATGCCTGTGAGTGACATCGTTGGAAACCTCCATTGGCATTGCAGGATGTGCAAAGCTGTTGTATTATATTGTATATTTTCATAAAGAGTTCAATACGAATATTGATTTAGCAGTAATTTATAACCATAATAATAAAGTAATAGATTGAAATAATAATTTTAGCACGCTTTATGAAAATCACACAACAGCCATGGCATACTGCATGATCAATATTGGAGGTACAGTAAATGCACCATGTACCAAACCATAAACTTATTGCATGTTTATTGGTTAGTATGATGATGCAACATTTTGTATTATTTAATAAGTTATTTACCACATTTCATCTATAAGTTATGGTTTTCATGACACTGTAAACTACTCATGACAAGTAAATAAAATCAGAATAGATAATATAGCTAGTTGGTTTTCTCTGGGCACTTGTTTCATTTGTTGTAGGATGGGTTTAGTATAGATAATAAAGGAACATTACAAATATCAACACCTTTCATAAGTTGTGTTTACACTTCAAGCCTTGGCTTGGTTTTGCTTACACATTTTGGATGATTATATTTTTCAACTGATCGACAATAGAAAAACATGGCTGAGGATTGAAGTGTAAACACATAAATACACTAATGTCCTTATGAACGCTGCTCAGCTGGAATATAGCCTCTTGTGTCTGCTGTTGGGTATGCTGTTCGAATAAAATGGTACACACAAGCTGCTGGCAAGGGTCTTGTGTAATCCCATCCCAATAAGCCACACATCCATTCAATGAGCTACATCTATAGGCAACTGCTCTCAAAAGAATACAATGCAAATGACTTTGAGTGTTGGCAGTGGTAAATGAACTGTAAAAAATTGACCTATTTGGCAGCCAAATTTATCCAGAAGTATAACTTAGTGGTTCAAAGATTGTGATCCTCGTCGTCGATAAGAGCGACCATTCCTGCCTTAAGAAGCGGACCAACATTCTCTAATACTGCCTGATGGGTCATTGGGCCAAAGTCACCATGTTGGGTGATACAGCTGATGTGCTCAATGCTGCCATCCAATGTCATCCTCAAGGCTGGTGTCATTTCCTTGCAGCACTGATACTCCATGCCCCCCAGCAATTCTGTTTGGCAACATTGGCAACTGCACCTATGAAATTTAAGTTAAAACCTGTCTACATTTTTTGTATATACAAGTCACAATATAGAATAGTGAACTCTGTATACTATTTTTAACACACTGCATCACAGATATTTATATATGTTTACAACTTAGCCTATAAAGTTGTGTCATAATTTGGTAGAAAGGCAAATTTATATAAGGCAATCCTTTATATAGAATCTCTGACAAGGTACTTATCCAATATATTTACTGACAATAGGCATATTCATACTGTAAACATGTGCACTAGGTATATTTATAAATCAATTTTAATAAATCCATTTACCACTGGTTTGAAGGTATTTTGCCGTCGCTTCTTCCGTCCGGATCATCTGGGGTATCCACAACTTGACCTGGTTCTGGCAGTGGTTCATCATCAAGCGAAGCTATGAGATCATTGAGATGCTACATTGCATACTGAGCCGAAGTACTTATATCGCCATCAGGCGTGCTCTTAGAGTTAGTCGAACTTTCTGATGTATTCGCGCTACTATCGGACTCGTTACTTGACATCCCCTCAGAATATAGATTGTTATATATAGTAACTTAGCTTTCCTGTAAAAAATATAGTTTTTGGCCTCAAAAATCCACGAGAAATCACTGCGAATACCTCAAACGCTATATATAGGTCTATATAGATTACTGTTTACTTCGCCACTTCCGTCCATCTTCTGACGTCACAGGACACCAAAATGGCGGCTTAAAAAGTTCGCATCTGATAACAAAGTTTGGAGGCAAAATTAGACCAGTTCTACTTAAAGTGTTCAACAAATCAGTCAGAATTTGAAAATTGCGCACAAGACTACGAATATTTAAATGTAAGGCAGAAAACTGTGAAACATAATGAGTCTCTTTTTTGAACATATCATTAAACTGATCTTCAATAAAATAATCACAGTTTTTATTCAAATCAGCTAAGAAATCTGGATCATAATCTCTCAATGGTTTAGGGTGTTGCTTTGTATTGGAAATAAGGGATTGTAATTCATACCAGCCAATCTATCTCTATCAAAGTTAATAGTGCCATTTTGCAACTCAAATATTGCTAAATTAAAGTCAACATCATCTAAATTATGAAAGGGAAGTTTGCTGCTATCAGATGATAACGCGGCCATATTTAACGACTAATGTAATCTGTAATTAGGCATGCAACATAAATTATTATACTTAACCAAAATAAGCTGACAAATTCTTTTTGAAATTATAAAATTCCTTTATCGATGCGAATGGTATAGCACGAGAAGCATCTTCTTTTTTTCAGTATGATTTTCCATATTTGGTCCCAGCATATTTGTATTGATGAGTATAATTATCTTGCTTTTGGCATAAGGCTTTCATTAACATACAAATAATTTGTTGAATGTGGGAAACCAAGGTCGGACGAACTGCGGTTCTTTAAGTTCCCTTTCGACTCATAGAGCTTATCTCTAATGCTTAGTCTCGAGAACTTTGCAATTATTGTGAGTATTCTGCCCCTATTGGATGGTAAGTGATGGCTTACTGAGATATCCGAGGGCCTAACTTCGACTTCCATTAAATCGCTGATTGGCTTGACTAAATCATCTGTATTTTTGCCCGGCATCTCTGGTACTCCGTGATACTCTAAACAGTCTCTTCAAGAGTATAGGTTGGTATTTTCTTGCTCTTCTAATTGTGATATTAGTTGTGCCATTTCTTTGGTCTGGATATTTAACTAAAAATAATATTAATTATATTAACTATTAATAATATTAATTATAATTGTCTTTATAATTATAATGTCCTACATCATAAAATTATAATTATAAGTTCACCAATAATATGAATGGACAATAAATTTATTGGACCCTTAGATGTTATGGAAACAGACAATCCCTGGCAGCAACACAGAGAGAAAGACTGGCAATGTGTTTCGAAAGTTTTGAGGAGGCGAAACTGAGACAACAGGGGCAAGGAGATCACTGCCAGAACTTGACTGAAAATAACAAGACAAGTCATGTTGGTAATTTCAACGATATTGAATGGGACCAACAAGCCTTATCAGAGGAGGTGAAAAATTATTCTGATGATAAAATTGTCAATTGGTCAGAACTGGCAAGGCGGTATCAAGTCAAGAACAAGAATGAACAACTGGCAAAGAATGGTGGAAGCGAAGCAGCTCGGATGATCGAGGCAGTGGCGGACACTTGCCAAAATATTGGGGGGGGGGCATGATGCAATTTTGACAAGGCTTCTGGCGCCAGGATGTCTGCCTGTCTGACAGACATCAATTTAATGTCTAATGAAGAGAAAAGCAGGACAGCCAATAACGAGTTTTTTTACGAACAGATCAGATCCTAAGAACATTCAAGAGTCAAATAGTTCAACAACTTCCTCTACCACACCGTCTACTCATGCCAACTCTGTGAACAATAATATTGGATCGTTGGTAGATGGCCCCTGTCAGCCAAAACTAAGGTGTTACCCTAAGGGAGAGCAAAATCGTTGTTTTCAAGCATGTTGGTATTCTAGCTTTCCATGGTTAGAATATAGCACAAAAGAGGACAAAGCATTTTGCTTTGCTTGCAGAAATTTCAGCACGTCCACCTCAAAAAGGGATGCTGCATTTACAAAAGTTGGCTTTAATTCTTGGTCAAAAGCTTTAGAAACAAATTGCGGTATGAAACGACATAATTCAAGTTCTGACCATCTTTTGTCAATGACCCGCTGGGAATGCTATGAAAAGAACAAAGGGAACCCGGAAGGCGATATTGCTCATATGCTTGACCCACACAGAGCTTCTCTGGTTCAAAATAACCGCGAATACATGATAACACTGCTGCAGTATCATCGTTACTTTTGCATGGAAGAGATGGGTACAGGGGACACAACGAAACAGATGAGTCACCTAACCCAGGGAAGTGGAACAATTAATCGAAACCATACTGGTCACCAACCCAACGTTTAAACAGCAGCAAGACAGATTAAAACAGCAATACAAAACTTATGATTACAGGTCAAAGCATTCTACAATTGAATTAATCAAAGCAGTGGCAATGGAAGTGAGGCAACAAATTAAAGATCAAATTGAAAGATCTGGTATGTATACAATACTTATCGACGAATGTAAGGATAATGCTGGCCATGAAGAACTTTCCACCTGCTTCAGGCATGTTAATGACGATGAAGAAGTGCAGGAGCATTTTACCAGCTCACTAGAATAAAAGAAACTGACGCTCAGACAATAACGAGGGAAGGAGTTTTACCCGTAAGTAAGGAATTTGATTCCTCTGCAATTCTTCTGTCACTTGGAGCAGACAATGCATCTGTGATGAGTGGATGTAATAAAGGTGTCGCTGCAAAGCTTGAAAGGACTCATCCTTGGCTAATCTATATTCATTGTGCTGTACATCGATTGAATTTAATCGTCCTTGCATATTTTCGCAAAGTCAATGCAGCCAGTGCTGTCATTAAAGCTTACAAATCATTGCATAGTATCTTCAATGTTGCAAGTCACTGGGAAATATTCGAAGCCATACAACGAGACATTTATCCTAAAGAGCAGATAATGGCTGCTTTCTCCCTCACAGAAGTGCACTGGGCTTGCAAGTTTGAAGGCGTTAACACGATGGTGAGAAGATATCAAGCGATTTTAGTAACTCTTCAAACGATCAGCGCCACAAACTCAAACCAAGCAGACTCTGCAGCAGCCCTATACCACAAGTTACTTTCTGGTAAATTTGCAGTCTCTCTTTGCTTCATTCACAAGGTTTTGTCAATAATGAGTGGTTTAAGGCCAGTTGATGCAGGAAACAACAATCAAACTCTTAGTTGAGCTGGATTGTGATGAAAGTTCTGAATCAGCTGCTCAACTGTGTTCAGCCATCAGAATAACGCTCGACTATGAGGATCCCATAAATTATGTCAGGGAGAGGGAAGAAGAAGGTTCTTGTGACTTGTGTGAAAGTCTGAAGTCGTCAACTGTTCTGTTCCTGCTACAAGAACTGGAACGACGTTTCTCCAATAGCAATGTAGACATTTTGAGTGCAATGGATGCTTTGGACGTGTAAAACCAAAGCTATCTAGACTACTCAACTTTAGGTCCTTTAGCAGATCGGTATGGAAATTGCCTCAAAATTGATTCTGGCCTTCTCAAAACTGAGTGTGAAAGAGCTAGAATTATCACAGCTGCTGGAAAATACATAGATTACAAACTATACCCGAATCTATTCAAAGTGATCAAGGTTTTGAAGACCCTCCCTGTAGGTACTGCCACAGTTGAAAGAAGTTTCAGTGTAATGAATCGTATACTTGTCAATGAACAAAGACATACTACGATCAATTAATTTGGACAAAGTTTTAGATCGTTGGGTCAATCAAAAATCCAGAGTTGTAGCGTTTAAATAAGTTGCTCTAATGCGCTCTTAGTGTGTTAGTATGTTGGTAACATGCTTATCGCAGCAGTGATTTGATAAACTTTTAAATGAAGAGTAGCAGTATTACGTTGTGTTAGAAAGAATAGTCTACTAATGTAATAATTTTTAATGGACTAACTTTTGAACTAGGAAATTGTATCAGTACAGCTGGAAAGAGCATCCTAGGTTTAGCAAAATTGCAAGGTTTCGTTGCGAAATGTCGTAAAATGTGGAAAATATAGCTCTGTGAAGTTGGTAAATTTTCTATATTTTTGTATTACGCGCGGAAAACGGTTACCACTTTTAAAAAATATACAAAATTTACCAACTTCGCAGCGCTATATTTTCCACATTTTACAACATTTCGCCACCAAACTTTGCAATTTTACTAAACTTAGGATGCTCTTTCCAGCGTTTATTTATTTTTCGTTTAGGTCAGATCGAATTGGTGGTTGCAGGTATTCGGATCCTGGAACATGTTTTGGGGACCCTGTCCAGTTGGAACAGCTATTGGGTCTATATTAAGATATTTCTTTATGGTTTGAAGTGAGGTGTTGGATAATTATAGTGGTTTGATGTATGATGAATGGTTTATTGTTTGATAAATGGTATATTGTTTGATTTGTGGTGTGAATAATGATGAAAATATAGAACAGTAACATATTGAAAATATAGAACAGTAACATGATGAGATTATGGATATTAAATGTGATAAAATTAATTTGTGTGTTGTTTGTGTAGGGTGCAATCATGTGTGGAATGATGCCAAGGTCTGGGTGAATGCCATTGTGTTTTTGCCACCCAGACCAAGTCCCATATCGTTTTCTGTTAAAAACTTGGTTATGTTATCATCAAGTTCCGAGCAAAACCCAGGACAGCACGTTTCTAACCCGCTAGCAGGTCTTGGAACAACGTGCTTGCATATACATATTGATTTTGGTGGTTTATGAATAAACCATGCTGCGCAGTGGGTGCACAGTGAGCGTTCAACGACAAAATTTGTACACCAAGTTATGCGTGAAATATAAGTTGTATCTGTGATTATTTACATGAACTATTTATATTGACATGGTGGAGATTATGTTATGTACAGGATTATTATGTATGTACAGTGCAGACAGGTGGGTGTGTGTGAGAGAGAGGAAGCAATTTGGTGCAGATCATACATTGGAATCAAAATTTCCAGTATTAAGTGTTTGATCTGATTTGATCCAGGCTGAAATAGATTGTGATGGACCATTAATTTATACTTATAGTGAATGGTCCCATACCGATTCAATAGTATTGTGACTGTGGTCACTGCATGTTCTAGTTTGGAGGCAGTTTTTCCAAGGAGCCCATTTTGTAAACCATATTTAAAAAGCATATTTAAAAACCTATTTACAAGAACATATTTGAAAACACCTATTTGAACGTTTTTTGTCTATTCTGTTCTTAGGTGCTTGTTAGGTCTTTACTAGTGATGTCTTGGGTGGAAGATCCAATCTGTGTCTTTAAGGCTTGTTAGGATTATGTGTGTGGCAACTGTGGAATTGTGGAAGAGGAAAAATGGGGGGGGGTTATTGTTATGTGGGTGGTCAAGTGAATTTGGTGCGAACAAGGTGTTCTTTTAGATTTTTGTGACGTTGATATGCCGTGACTGGTGAGTTTGGCCATATTTCTGAAAGTGTGTGGTCGTTTTCAATGTAATGCCAGTGTTGTTTGAGAATGTGTGATAGTGGTGCGAGGTCGGGGTGATATGGGATGACAAATGGTAGGGTGCGTGTGTTGTTTGTGGGTGTGGTATTTGTGAGTAGTTGTGATTGGGTGTATGTTGAGGCTTTTTCGATGTGAGATAGGATATCCTTGTCTTTATAGCCTCTCCCTATTAGGGCGACTCTGAGTTTCTGTGCTTTCTCATGAAACTCTTTGTCATCGGTGATTATCTTCCTGTATCTAAGCATCTGGCTGTATATTAAGCCTTTTTTGCATGTGTTTGGGTGATGCGAGGAGTGGTGTAAGAATGGCATGCAGTCTGTGGGTTTAATGTAGAGTGTTGTGTTGAGTGTGTTTTGGGAGGTGGTGTAAACTGTGGTGTCTAGGAAATTCACACTTGTTTTTGAGAGTGTGACTTCAAATTTTATTGTGGGGTGGAATGAGTTGAGATGATTAATGAATGTCTGAAGTGAATCCTCTCCATGTGTCCAGATTAAGAATATATCATCTATAAATCTTGGTAATGTATGTACATGGATATGGTTGGGAACTGTTGTTCCTTCCCCAACAGTCGTTGGTGGATGAATGATGGTGTGGTTGTGGGTGGTGGTATCCTCAGTGGTGGTGTTTGGTTGGCCGGTGGTTGTGATTGAGTGTATGCTGCGTGCTGCGTGTGGCGGTCTCCGAAAATCCTGATGTTTTTCATGTTCGTGATAGTGTGACTGTGTTGGTGATATGGTGTTGCGACGTTTGTATTGTGTTGTGGAGGAAGGTTGATATGATTGTTTTCGTTTTGATTGTGGCTTGTGTTCTGATTGTGGCTTGTTTTTTGGTTGTGGCTTGTTTTTTTGTTGTGGCTTGTTTTTTTGTTGTGGCTTGTGTTTCGATTGTGGCTTGTGTTTTGGTGGTGGCTTGTGTGTGCTGGCAATGTGCAGAATTGTGTTAGACAGCTCCTGTGGGAGGTCTTTGTCGATGGTGGTGGAGATTGAGGCAATCTCTTCCTCAGTTTTCTCCAACCGTTCCTTGTGGTGTTTGTGGAGGATGTGAGTGAGTTGGGCCGTGCAGTTTTTTATGGCAGTGTCCCATGCTTCTTGATAGTCTGAAGACAGTTGAACCCAGGGCTGCAGGTTGATGGTGATGCCGGTTGGTGAAGTGTTGTTGCTGATATGCTTGGTGAGGGTGGTGAGTTGGCGATTATGTTGGTGTTTGGTGTAATTGAAGTGGTGTTGGTTTTGGTGTTAGGTGTGATTGAATTGAAGATTGTGAAGCCATAGATATTGGCTAAATATGAAATGAGTGAGTAATGGTTGGTTATGGTATGCTTCTGATTTTATTGCGTGGTGATAAACATTGTGATACAATTTCCTAGTTCAAAAGTTAGTTTAATAGGGGAATGCTCCATTGAAAAGGGTTTTTTTATTAAAATAAAAATAAAGAAAACGGTTTTCAAAAAAATATTGGGGGGCTTTTGCCCATCCCCCCTCGCCCTCCCCCGCTAGTGTCCGCCACTGGATCGAGGTCGAATCAGGAAAAGATGAAGCAAAGTGTTGGTGGGGAAATAACAGTGCCATGTCCAGTGACAAATACTAAGTTGAAGGAGAAGTTAGGCAAAAAAATATTGTCGGCAGAATACAATGTTGGGGAACTTATTGTACCTCGACAAGTAACTTTTGTTCAACCCGTGGGTTAATTTTGTAAATTAACAGGAAATGGTGGATATTAAAGGGAAATGGTGGATATTCTAATTATGATTGAGTGTATATATTCTTAACCTTGCAGGTCTTGCCCAGAAAAAAAACAAAATCAAATAATGTACTTCTTACCAGCACCTAGACTTGCTCCAAGTCTGTCTCTTGCAGGGGAGTATATTAGGGTGCGCGAAAATGCGGGCGGGAGGCGAGAAAATTGAAAGAGGAGAGACAGACTTGTTTCCCTTGCAGCGCGCCAAATTTACCGGTTGATTTTTCAACCGGAGGCATGGCCAGTATGCTGCTCATTTGGAAATTAATTAAATAAAATCTGTCATCAATCATCCATCATTTGTAGGCTGTAGCTTCGGAAGTGAGACTGTGAGAGAAAGTAATCACAGCTTGTGGCGATTAACAAATTTACAAATGCGATCTATAAAGGATGCTATACGGTATGGAGCGACAACGTGCGGCTTTAAAACTATACGAGACCAGCAAAGGCAAGTGGCAGAGGCATATCTTTCTGGACGAAATGTTTTTATGTCTTCGCCAACTGGTTCTGGGAAAAGCTTCACGTTTGAAATTGCACCTTACGCATTTGATTTCTTGTCAAGCGATTTGGATACTGCTATAGAAGATGCTGGATCGGTATGTCTAGTGGTAGTTCCTCTTGTTGCCTTGATGAATGATCAAGTTGATTCGCTGAGATCTCAAGGGTTGTCGGCAGCTTGTATTGGAAGCGAATGTAGTCAAGACACGCTGCAAGATATATGTGAAGGCAAATATAAGATTGTATTCGGAATTCCTGAAGCCCTACTGAACAGTCACCGTCGCATCTTCCTTGGTTCCCTTAAGAGGCGTGTAAAAGCCGTCTTTATCGATGAAAGTCATTGCATTGCAAAATGGTAAGATTTGACATTTTATACTATTAAATAGAACTATAATTTTGTTTTTGAAACTGTAGCCTTAACAAACATCATGGGCCGCGGAAGCATCTAAAATGTAGGTGGGTACTGCCTAAACGGGGCACCTATCAGTGGCAACCCCAGCATCATTTTGGAGGGGGGGGGAAATAATGCTAATAGTACAACATAAGGAACAAGCATTGTAGGTGGGCCCGACGGGATTCCCTTGGGTAAATTTGGATTTCTAGGTCTCTGAAACGCCATTTCCTGCATTCTCAAGCAACTTTTTTACCTACAGTAATCTAAATAGTTGTAAGCACATAGATTTTGCCTGTTGATTGGAAAGGGCCATTTTCAAACCAGAAAAAAGGGCACTTTCATTTAAAAAGAGGCACTTTTCCCATTTTTTTAAAAAGTGGAGGGACAATTATGCCTGCAATGCCTCCCCGTTTTTGCGGCCCCTGCAAAACATATACCGAAGAACAGCATCTTAACTCAATAAATTGTGATATAAATTTCGGTTTTATTTCCTTTTCCTGCTATGATCGTATCACTTCTCATTTCTATCCGGGACAATCAATAGTTTGTTTCCCAGTATAGAGCTATACATTGTAGTGTATTATATATATAGTAATACTGTACATGTGTATTTTTATAGTTTGTTTGGTGATGGTTTTGAAATAACAAAATATCACAACCTATTGTTTTGTTTTGTTTGAACTTGAATCCTAAATTTTATACAAAATAATGTTTTTCAGTATATATTTGGTATTGTACATTTTTTGTAAGTTGTCAACTGGTTGTGGTTTATACACCTGCAGTTTCTTATCACTTATGTGAATATATTTATATATTAAGGGGAGCAGATACCAAGGCAGAAGAGGCTTTCAGAAAAGACTATGGCCGACTAAACCGCAGTGTTCCTTTCATTGCTTTGACTGCAACAGCAACACCAAGTGTCAGAGATTGCATTTTAAAGGATCTGGATATGAAAAACTGTGTGAGGATTATAGTTGACCCTAACAAACATAATATTCATTATGTAGTTGTTGACACTGATTCAAACGACCTGCAGGGATCATTTGGGCATATTATTGATGACATACGTAAGAACAATGTCAATGCCACTAAAGTCTTAATATTTTGTAGAAAGAAAGAACATGTTAAGGACCTGTATGAACTATTTAGTGAACAATTAAAAGAACATGCCTACCATCGTCCATCAGGACAAGAACCAGTGGATGACAGGACACGGATGTTCGCCATGTATCACAAAAAAACACACAAGTTGATAAAGTCGACAATTGAAAAGGAGTTCTGCAAAGAAGATGGCCTTGTTGTGAGTGTAGCTTCCTACTGAAATATTGTAATAAATAAATAAAAATTGTCCGTGTTGTGTTTTGCACAATTGCATTTGGAATGGGTATAAATGTTAAAGGTGCACACATTGTCATACATATGGGCCCATCCGGTGACCTGGATGACTACCTCCAGGAATCTGGTAGAATAGGACGAACAGGTGAACAAATGAACCATGCCATTCTTTTGCGATACAAAGGATGTACTAGAAGCAAGAATATTTCAAAACAGATGAAAGATTATGTAAACAACAAGTCAGAATGCAGACGTTTATTGTTGTTGAAGCCATTTGCTTGTACTTCAAAGTGCCCTTCCAGTCTTGGTGAGAAACATACTTGTTGTGATGTTTGTGCAGAATCTTGCAGATGCACATGCAGTTGTAATTCTACAAATTCATGTGAATGTGCCAGCCTTTGTCCCAAAGAGATGTATCAATCCATAGCAGAAATACTGTTACGAAGATTACACAGCGGAAGCAAAAATAAGAGTTTGCAAACAAAGGAAGTGGTAAATAATATCACTGAAGAACAGCATATTCTTCTTCATGATAGGCTAATGGCTTATAGATCAGAACTAGCAAATCATTGCTCTCATGAAAAACTGTTAACAGGCCTTGACTATACAACTGGCTATTCACTTATGTTGCTGAATAGCATTTTACAAAATGCAAGTATGTTGGGAGCTTCCATTCACTGAGAAGTCAGTTCTACTTCTATAACGACGAACATGCCATCAAAACCTGGGAGATCATGTGCGATGTTTTGAACTTACCATCAGATTGTGATGAAGATAATGCAATCCCTTCCTTACATGGACAAGTTAGTGTTCAAGAAGAGTGCAACTCATGTGACAGGTTTTACACATGTGACAGGACAAGATTACACAGCAGGAGCAAAAATAAGAGTTTGCAAACAATGGAGGTGGTAAATAATATCACTGAAGAACAGCATATTCTTCTTCATGATAGGCTAATGGCTTATAGATCAGAACTAGCAAATCATTACTCTCATGAAAAACTGTTAACAGGCCTTGAATATACAACTGGCTATTCACTTATGTTGCTGAATATCATTTTACAAAATGCAAAGTATGTTGGGAGCTTCCATGTGATGAAGATAATGCAATCTCTTCCTTACATGGACAAATTAGTGTTCAAGAAGAGTGCAACTCATGTGACAGGTTGAATCAGTCCAGTGATAGTGATGATAGTGATGACAGTGATATTGTTGAAAGGTCAGTAAGACTGAAACTTGACAGTAGCTCTGATGAGCATGACAGTTGCTCAGAATAGACTCATATTAAAGGGGGTCACCCATTTAGTACGTAATACGCAAATTGTTTGTTGAAAATTGTACCCCTTCCTCCTCTTTGTATGCAAATAACGATAGAAATGACATCACAATAGGTGTACAAAAAACTGCAAAAGGTTTGACCCCCCGTCCCCCTTGGTTGCACAATGCGTATGTACTAAATGGATGACCCCACGTATGAATTAACTGTTTATATAAAATAACTGATTTCAATTTTTTATGTTTAAGCCTGGTTTCCATATGGTCGTAACTGTGTGGTAACTGTCGGGGAGATAGGCTTGCAGTCTATCTCCACGACAGTTACGACACGTTTACGACACGGTTACGATCATATGGAAACCAGGCCTTAAGTACAATATAATATGTAGAATATGTCATAGTGTAAATAATGTTCGATTAATATTACATTAACTTGAGTTGTCTACATTGGTGAAATGTAGTTTTTATCATTATAGGGAAACTCAAGTTGGTAAATAAATGTGCATGATATAAACTAAATTCTATCATGCTGTAAAACTATGTTATAAATAATACATCATGTTATTTTAAATTTATATAATAAATTATTTAACTATCTAATTCATTGAATGGCAAACATTTTTGTGCATTTTAGCATTTTTGTACTATTTAAGTTTTTAAACCCTGTGTCGTTTCCACCTCAACTCATCAAGAAACAAAGGCCAATTGGCCAATATTATTTGACTAACAGGGTATAATTAATGGGCCTGGATATGCCCCTTTTTAGCCAAATTAGTGCCATCAAAAGACGTAATTGCATATAATTGTATATAAATGACAAGCTTTCAACTAACTGAACTGTAATAAAAGTCTTGTAAACAATTATGTATCTTCCCAGCTATATATTGGTCAAAATTTTGCTCAACCTGTTAAGTACAAGTTTAATATCTTGAACTGTAATGTTTTATGCTAATTTATAAAAATGTTTCTTGCCGAACTTTTTCAAGGATGACTTCATCCATTGGTGCAGTTTATCCATTTCCAGTTTTTCCAGAAGGTTGTGCGATACATCTGGAAAAGCTGAATGACATCGCCCCGGAATGTTCTTGAATATCTCTGCTGAGGAGACATGCTCAACAAGTATTTTGATATCACTTCTGTTGACATTTTACTGTGCTTCCCAGAAGGCCGCCGTACAGATGTTACATGATCAAAATTTGTGACAATTTCCTCAGACTTTTCAGTGCTTCTGCCAATTCTGTTGACGGTCTTCTCTGTAAATTCTCCTCGATAACTGTGACAGTAATTTTTGAAGTACTTGTTATCATGTTCAACCTCAAGGTCCATTGGATGATTTGTGTCAGCTTTACCTTGATGGTTTACAAACCTGTTCCAAACAAGGGAGTGGGCTAATCTTGGTGTAAGCAAACAGTTCACTTGGGCTTGAAGATGTAACATCGCGAATGCATACTTTGGGCATTTCGATACCTTGAAAAATAGCATGAAGTACTTGTACAGTCGAATCACACGTGCACCATCACCAAGCTTGATTGCGTCATTATGATTTGATCTAAGAAGGAGTAAGACGAGCAGCTGGTGGGTATAATTGTAAAGGTGATCCTACTTTGCCTTCGGTATTTCAGGTGCAGGTTGTGCTTCAATACCATGTACCTTACTTTCGTGGGCTTTGAGTGCATGCTGACGGACGTACCTTTTCCCACATATTTGGCACTTCAATTCAACTGTTTCTGTTGGAGTATTGAATTCAGGTACTTGGTGTACCACATGCTCTTCTATAAATTTAGTGATTGTGCCAGTAACATAATCCTTTTCATCAATTGCCAAGCCTTCCTTTTTGTTCTTGGATGGCTCATCATCTACAGAATTTAAACCAAAATGATCAAGTGCTCCAGCAATCAAATATGCATGAAGGACCTTGTCCAGAAATTCACTTGATGCATAAATTTTTTTGTCAGGATCACAATACACATTTCTTGCATCAATGGCATTCCTAGCTGCATACAAGGTACCAATGTCTCTGGCTGATGATGTGCTGTATAACTGGTTCCAAAGACCTATAAATGTTTAGATTTTAGCTTTTAGTAATATGTTCCTAAAAATATATGTAGTGTTTGTGGTAAAACCTGTGATGAATGTTACCCATAGGTAATTCAACTCTCAATATTTTTGCCTACTGTACCTCGTTCACCGGCTTTTCCCTCTTGTATAGGAAAGACCCTGTTAGGAGCTGGCCACGTGATCTGCTAAAATCTAGCAGATTTATAATTAAAGTTGTTATGTAATTTTACTGGGGAGAGGTTAACAAACTATTCACCTAGCGGAGGTCAACTAGTCTTTTTCCGCCCCCTCCCTAAAACGACGCAACAACGCTAATTACCAATCTGATAGATTTTAGCAGATCATGTGACCAGCTCCTGCCGGGTCTTTCCTCTCCGAGAGGGAAGAACCTTGGAACGAGGTTGTTTTGCCAAACAACTTAGCCAGTATAGAAGCTATAGCCCCCTCCCCCAATTTCGTACCCAAAACCTATGATCCTTTTGGTCACTAACAAGGATCAGTGGCCCTGGATAACGCCAGTGGACGAAGTCAGAATAATTACGTTTTCGTACCAGTGCCGTATTCTCAAACCGGGTATTTTACTCGCATTTATCAAATTCTGATATTCTAAAGCAAGCGATCTGAAAGCACGTACGATGAATCGATCTTCGTCTGTGAATGGATTTAAGAATGGATTTGTTCCATATGAAGCTCTATACAGAGCTTTACAGGTTCTTGGACAAGAGAAAACGATTTTGAAAGAAGAACAGTACGAAGCATTGAAGGCAATCGTTGTTGACAAGAGAGAGTCTGCCTTGTCATTTTGGCGTGTTATCTAAGTTGATTTCGTCACACATAGTGATTGTTCTGTCTGTATTTGCAAGCAAATAAGCAATGAACACTGATTTGTTTTCAATAATTCCTGCATGATTCCGTATTCAAGGGCGAGGACAACAGCATCAACCAATTATATCACATATTTTATCTTCATTATACAGAGGCACTTATCCTTGGTACTGACCAAAAGGATCGCAGGCTCTGGGTACAAGATGACCCCCCCCTAGCACTCCTCCCTACCCCCAGAAAGAGAAGAAATGCAGATCTACTAAATTTAACCCAGTGTAGAGATTTGGTACACCATATTCAGACCTAAGTGATTGATGTCTACAAATTGTTACTGTACCTTTGTCCATTCTGCTTGAGTATGGAAATCTTCGATCTTTGGGATGAGGCCTTCAAGCCTTGCTGAAGGAGTCCTTGCATCTTGCATAGCAGCTTGGGCCTCCTTGTGCCGTTCAAACGTCAGATAGTCACCTCCACTCAGGACCTTGACTGGTTGTGACGACGGACTGTCTTCTTCAGAATGTCCAGGGACGTACTGATGAATCCAGTCTAGCAAATCAATCATATCAGCTTCATATTGCTCGTTCTTTTGTAACAGCCCCAGATTTACCTACAAATCAATATAATTTTATAGGTTAGACATGATGTGATTTTGACCAAATAGTTCTGATTGAGAGGCTGTTCGTATGAGCCGGGCCGTACGTGTATTGAAATAATTATAGCTATGGGAGGAAATTCCCAACAATTAATAATCTATTGGCAGGAGATTTACCCCTAGCATGTGAATTTATTCAACACATGAAAGAACCATCGTACGCTTAATGGGTTTTATACTTTTCTACCCTCCTATTGAAAGGTTGTTTTCCTAAATACCTTTTCAGTTTTTTGCTTAGTTTCATCCATGTACTCATGTGTAATTCGTTCTGGAAGGTGATCATCAAACCAGGTAAAAGCAGGTATGTGTTTCGCCCATGTTTTGCCGATAAGAATGACAAGTTCATGAATAAGCAGCTTCTGCTCATCAGCAGTGGGCAGGAAAACGGTCAGTGGCACTTTGTCAACTTCCATCAGTGGCTTCTCATTGGGGAGGTGGTTTGGTGAGATTCGGTTTTTGTATGTAACAAACTGGAACATGTGGTGGTCTTTATTCTGGTTCTTGGCTGTCATCTGGCGTGGCTTGCATATAAAGTCTACATTATCTCCTGTAAATGAATAGCCAGGGTGCATCTCCTTCCTATGATTTCTTAGTTCAGCTTCACCAGTAGCATCATCACCTTGTTGGTTGGAGAGCAGATGTTTCTCTTTCTTGACATCTTCCTCCACTTCACTTTTCCACACTTTCAGCTTTTTGTCAAAGTCCTCTCCAAATTTTTGAAACATCCGACTAGTGGCCAGGTATCCCATACAATTATTTAATGCAGAAAGTCACTTAAAGCCAACTTTCTTTAAGCCAGCTTTCTTCAAAACCACCGACTTCAACCGTCTAGTAGCATTCATTTCTTCGCTGAAGATTGAAATAAGTTGGCATGCAGCATCACACATTGAGGGAATCAGTACAATATCCTTCTTGTGGACATTCCTGGTATGGGATGGATTGCTCACTGATGCAACTATGAATTGATGGAACCTCGGAGTTGTTTCACAAAGTTCATTATTCATCTTGTCCCATGTAAATGATCCGAGATCCTTAGAGGTGGTTTGACGAAGCAATGAGGGATTACGGTGGGAACACAAGCCTTCTAGTTCTTTCTGTACGATGGAACACGCTTGATCATAAACAGCATCCTGGAACTCGCTGTGATTCATAACCGATGAAACAAAGGACTTTGGGTTACCAACAGCTAGCTGTCGCCCAATAGCACATGTTTTCTCTGGTAGTGTAATTCTTTTGACACTGTTGGGATACGTAATGACCACCTGAAAACAAAGCCCAACTTTCAACTTAGAATTGAATTTTTGCTGAAAGTACTATATTTTTGTAAAAAAATTATGTTTCAAGAACCAATATCTAATTATATAAACCATCTGAGTGGTCTATTAGAAGAGAAGCTCTTACTAGTAGTAGTAGCAGCAGCAGGTGGCAAAAAGATCGTGTGTTGGAGATAAACAATATAATTACGAACATTAGGAATTAACATTCGCTAGAAGCCGGAAGTATAGTGCACTTCCGGTGAAATGAACACATGTTTTTGAAGAGAGGGCGTGCGGCTGAAAATGGTTTTGAGAGCGAGCGAGATTGGTTTTGTATATTAAAATAAAATAATTCCTTGGAACATTTGTGACTTGTCGTAGATACTTAAATTAAGGAGGCAATTTACGACACCTGGCACCTTCGACGGGGATTGTAACTTGTGATTTAGCTCGAACAAGAGCGAGGGAAACCCGATAAATATATCATGGAATTAAAACAACAACTCGACGAGATTAGCGGTAAATTACAGTTGCTCAATTTTACCCTCGAGAAAAGTGATGATATACTTAAAACAAACGACGAAGGAGTCGCCGTCCGGCAAAAGGGTCAAATAACAAAGATTATTTTGGCTGTAAGTGACTTAAAACAAGAGATCGAAGAAAAGAAATTTATCGAAGGCGAATCTGAAGAGAACGTCGCATCATGGGGCGAATCAATCGAGAATAGTATTGCTTTAGCCGACGAGAATGTCAAGCAATTGAACGAGCATATTCAACGCCTTAAAGCGGACGAACGCCGGAAAGAAAGCGCCCTGGAAAACGAAAATAAACGGCTATTAGACGAGGAAAATTACGCGAGACAACAAGAGTTCGAGAAACATGAAAGTGACAAACAACTTGCCTTCGAACAGGAACTTTTAAATCAAAAGTTACAGTATCAAAAGGAAATTAAAGAAGTTCAAGCAACGAAAAATTCATCAACAAAGCTACCAAAGCTCGTAATTACACCTTTCAATGGCTCGTATCATGACTGGTTGCGATTCTGGGGCCAATTTTCTGCGGGTATTGATTTGACCGATATGCCCTAGGTGATGAAATTCTCTTATTTAAAAGAGTTAGTAGAACCCAAGATACGGACATGTATAGACGGTCTGCCCTTTACAAACGAAGGATATAAACATGCAAAGAAAATCTTAGAAAACAAATATGGAAACACTAGTGAAATTGTGAATTCCTATGTGGAAGAAATCGTGAATTTGCCAACGGTAACAAGTACCCGACCGGAGAAAATACATCCCTTCTACGAGAAATTAGTATATTGTGTTCAGTCGCTGGAAACTTTGGAAAAGCTTCAAGAAGTTAATGGATATGTGCGACTTACTTTGAACAAATTACCTGGAATACGTGGGGACTTAGTCAGAACTGATCTCAAATGGAAAGACTGGACATTCACAGAATTAGTTACAGCACTGTTTTCTTGGACCGAAAGGAACCCTATTGAACCAAAGACAAACAGCGATAAGAAAGATTCATCAAAGGCATTTCAAACCCGTCAAATCGAACAGAAATCTCGAGCATGTGTATATTGTGACTTGAAAAGCCACAAGTCTGTTGCTTGTGACTCTGTGACCACTTGTCAAGCTCGGCGAAAGCTTTTATCGGACAGGAAACTTTGTTTTAACTGCACGGGTGGTAGTCATAGAGCATCGGAGTGTAGGAGTAAGCAGACCTGCCAGAACTGTAACCGACGTCATCACACCTCAATATGCGACCAAGGAAACCAAACCAAAAACATTTTAACTACAGCACACCATCCCAGTGATTACCAAGTAATTTATCCAGTAGTTCTTATCGAAGTTGATGGTATAAGGTGTAAAGCCCTGCTCGACACAGGTGCCGGAAGCTCGTATGCATCTGCGAAGTTGGTCGAACAGTTAAACAAGAAACCAAGTGTGTCGAAAGTAACAAAAGTTGAAATGCTTATGGGATCAGCCACTCGTCGGGTGGATATATTTAATGTGAAAATTAGTGATACCGAAAAGAAAAACCTTGTTTGTTGGAACTTCCAAATCCTCATTACGATAATTTAATCAAGAATTATCCCCACCTTACCGGAGTAAAGATGATCGATGATGACAAGAAGGATCAACTTCCAATACATGTTGTGTTGGGCGCCTGTGATTATGCCCGGATAAAAACAAAATGTTCTCAGAGTCGGTTCCCCTGGAGACCCAGTTGCTGAGAAAACATCATTCGGCTGGACTATGATGTCACCTTACACGAGCCTTGTTCGGTTTAGCACCTTCACCCTTTCTGCTGGGAGGAGTAATCGAGTACCATCTACAATTGTGGGAAGACAGAAAACCCGATACTGTCGCTGAGATCAAGAAAAGCCTTTAAGTCGACGACCTTATTTCAGGTTCCACCACTATCGAGAAAGCGAAAGAATTAAGGGACGGTGCTATTGAAATTTTCGAAGATGCGAAATTAACCATCCAAGTGGAATTCCAATGAAGTTGAGTTACAACCCACAGAAGTGGTGAAGTGACAAAGCGAAGTATCCTTACGAGCCTGGCAAAAATCTACGATCCGCTTGGCGTTGTCTCTCCGACAACTCTTACTGGAAAGTTTGTCTACAGAGATTTTTGTGATCTGAAGCCAGCATGGGATGCAGTTGTTCCAAGTCAACCAAACAGTCGGTGGAAGAAGTGGTTTGTTGGTCTCCCAGAGGACGTAGAATTTCCTCGATCCATTGTGCGACATCAAGAAACAATCGAAAGCATAGATTTACACAGCTTTGGAGACGCAAGTGGAAATGGAGTCGCGGCTGCCGTCTACGCGATTGTGAATCAACGATCCGGGAGCAGTCAAGGTCTTGTAGCAGCGAAATCATGTCTAGCGAAACGAAATACCACAATTCCACGACTCGAACTGACGTCAGCACACATGGCTACGAATCTACTCAACAATGTCAAGAATGCTTTGACAGGATTTCCAATAAATGAACTGCACGTGTGCTTAGACAGCACCGTTGCGTTGTATTGGATCCAAAATGGTAGCAATTACAAGCAATTTGTTGCAAATAGAGTACGCAAGATTCAAGAGCATAACGATATTATCTGGCATCACGTACCAACAGGAGACAACCCTGCAGATCTCGGCAGCAGAGGTGGGAGTGTGACAAACTACAATGGCCCAGAATGGCTTGCCCATCAAGAGAACCGGCCTCGTGAGATCGTGGTCAAGTCTTCACCAGAAAGCAAAGCAGAAACAAAGATGACGAAAGAAGTAGTCAACGCAGCAGTGGAACAAGTCGCCGATGTATTCGATGATCTATTGAAGAAACACCAACTTTGGAAGGTCCTGCGCGTTTGTGCATGGATCAATCGATTTATACTGAATTGCATGGCTAAACCTCGAGACCGAGACTTGGGTCCTCTGTGGGCCAGCGAGATTAAGATCGTCAAGAAATGGTGGATTAAACGAGTACAGAACGAAGCGAAAAGCCATCCAACATTTGCTGACAAAAGCCTGGAACGTAACCTCCAAGAGAACGATGAACATATCCTAGAATGTAGAGGAAGAATTCAAGGCTTCTATCCTGTATACCTACCTGACAACCACACCTTTACCGAGAAAGTTGTTAAAGATTCCCACCTACAAACACTTCACGGGGGAGTGGCCTTGACCATGACCCACGTCAGAAGCATCTATTGGATCCCGAGATTAAGAAGATTGGTTAAGCGTATTCGGAAGGGTTGCTTCGGGTGTAAGCGAGTTCAAGCGAAAGCGTATTCCGTGCTCCCCCCTGGTATTCTACCAACGACAAGAACCGAAGGGGAAAATGCGTTTGAAGTCATTGGAGTGGACTTTGCGGGTCCAATCAAATATCGTACAACTCGAAAGACGTTTAAGAAATCTTATTTAGTCCTGTACGCGTGCAGCCTGACTCGCGGAATCTATTTGGAGTTGCTTCCGAGTTTTGAGACGGAGGAATTCTTACGAAGCTTTAAAACCTTCATTGCAAGAAGGGGAAGACCAAAACTCTTGTATTCTGATAACGGCGGAACCTTTGTGGGAGCTGCATCTTGGCTCAGACAAGTTATGAAGGATGAAAAGATAAATGGCTACTTGGCTAGGCAAGAGATCAAATGGCGTTTTAACCTTAGTTGCGCCCCATGGTGGGGCGGCCAATTTGAGCGACTCGTGGGATTGGTCAAGTCAGCCATGTATAAAGTCATTGGCAGTGGAAATCTATCTTGGAAAGAACTACAAGATGTCATCCTAGATGTCGACGTAGCCGTGAACAACAGACCACTTGATTACGTTGAAGACGATGTTCAACAACCCATCCTTACACCCAACTGGATGTTGTTTGGACAACCAAACACTATCCCACAACTAGAGCCCCACAACATTCAAGATACTGATCTGAGGAAACGAGCAAAATATTTGCAAAAGTGCAAGGATGCAGTTTGGCGACGTTGGACAAAGGAATATCTAAGAGCACTACGCGAGAGACACAATCTAAAACACGGAACGAAGTTGGTGACGCCCAAGAATGGTGACGTTGTGATAATCAAGAGTGATGAGAGAAATCGAGGGAAGTGGCAACTGGGAGTCATCATCCGACTTCTTACCGGGAAAGACGGAGTTGTCAGAGGAGCAAAGTTACGAGCCGGAAAGGGTAGAGAGCGGTACTTGAGAGAGCGGTACAGCAGTTGTACCCATTAGAACTGTCGTGTGATTGTGAGAAACTAAAACCGGTGTTGAGAGTCCAAGCTCCTGAGTTTCGACCGAGACGTAATGCTGCAGAAGTTGCGAGATTGCGGATTCAAGACGAGGCTGAAGATGATGAACTTTATTAACATTCTTTGTGAACTATTGGGACGTTATTCTTATTGCTCGGGAATCTCCATTGTTAACATATATCTCAATACTTGAGCTATATGGGAGGAGTGTGTTGGAGATAAACAATATAATTACGAACATTAGGAATTAACATTCGCTAGAAGCCGGAAGTATAGTGCACTTCCGGTGAAATGAACACATGTTTTTGAAGAGAGGGCGTGCGGCTGAACATGGTTTTGAGAGGGAGCGATTTTGTATATTAAAATAAAATAATTCCTTGGAACATTTGTGACTTGTCGTAGATACTTAAATTAAGGAGGCAATTTACGACACGTGAATCAATGACAATTGCTAGTGTGATATTGAATAATTTATTGATGATCAGTAACTTGTACTTATTTAACTATATTTTACCTATCTATATATTTCACTTTATTTTTTAAGAATTAGTTCTTGTCATTTCAATGATAACATTTTTCGTTTTGAAATGTCGTGTTTCAAGATTTTTCACTTTATAGATTTCATTATTAAAACTTTTTTCTGGCGTTCTAGTACTCACTAAATTTAGTAAATAGATCAATTTTTTTAAATTGTTCTTCAAATATATTTCATACATTTTCAGTAGAAATAACTGATGACTTTTAATATATGACTCACTGTTTAGATTCATTTTTCAATTTACAGTTTACTTTATGTTACTTGCTGACATATTAAGTCTTGTTTCCTTTTATAAAACTATCTTTAGTTATACTTGTTTCGTTTTATAGAACTATGGACTTTGCCTAGACTTCTCGCGTAGCGGTCTATAATTAGCGCTGCAGAACATGTACATTTCATGCACAGAATTACTGTAACACGACTATTTTAACGATTTTGTTGTTTTTATTGATTTCTCTGTAATAAAAAGCATTGGTTTAGCAACATATTTGTTGCTTGTTTGTAAGACAAACACATAAAACTATGTAAAAAGCATCAAATTAAGTAAGCGGCAAAATCGGAAATTTGGTTTGCCTATTTCATCCCTGTAAGCGGGCTGACGTTTTTATAAGAAATATATTCATCCCGCCTATATACTTATGGTCTCGGCTCACTTGGGTGAGATCTCACCAAGCGGCCAGCCCGCTTTCTCATATGAACGCGATGTATTTTTTATACTGAAAAGTACTAGGAGGCGAGATCACAAGCAGACGAGACGTCTCGGTAAGCGGGATTATATGAACAGGCCCTAGGTTTGTTGACCTTAATAGTATGTAACTATAATAAGTCCTAAATCTGTTTGGAATTCATGTCCAAAAACACATTGAAAAAATTAAAAGAATATTTCTCACCTCAACAGATGACAGAGGCTCCGAGGCCACACATATTGAATCTGTTTCTGTCTAACATGATCGTGTCTTTAACGTTTTCGAAGAACGAGATTTTTTTAATCGAACAAAGATTTCCTTGCCCCGGCCACGGATGCGACATCCAACTTCTCTGCGCCCTCGCATACTTGCTCGTTCAAATCCTGGTTTCCGAGCTTTTTTTGTAGTGAATGCCCTTTTCGCTTATCAGTTTGGCCTTCGAAGACGCAAATCTTTCTCTCACTTCGGAAATTTTTTAAACTAAAGTTTTGTTACGATCTGAACAGTTGCGGCAAATTATATCCGTTAAAAGCGTGTGTTCATCTATTTCAACGCCAAGGAGAAGCTCTAAATTTAAACAAGTTTTTGTTTCTTTGGATCCTGTACTAAATAATTTTCTTCTCACGTCGGGCTTTTTCATGTTTAATCTTATCAACAAGAGGTTTTCAATTCCCCCAAATGACCAAGCCTTTACAAATATACTTTTCAGTCTGCATAGATTTGGTACATGTTTAGTTGTTTACAGTACTTGTTTTCATTTATTATACTTAAAACTGGATGGCAACCCAAATATAGCCTTTTGTGGAGTGTATTCGAGAGTGTATTCATGATTTTAAAAATATCTATAAATTAAGTAAATATAAGAACAAACATAAAGAATAATTGGAGGAAATATATGTAAAGGATGCCCAGATTAGCCATATTAAAGTTGTAGTAAAATTCTCTCTAGGATAAGTTAATATAAACGAAAAGTTAACAATACAACTTATAAAAGGACATGAATGATGGATTGCCATGCCTGTAAGTCAATGGTCCACTCTTGCCCACTCATTAGGTATAAATAAATCAAGTTTGGAATAGAGAATATTCAAAACGAATACTCATAACTATTAATTTCTTAAGAAGGATTTATAGTAAATTTAAAACAATTAGCTTGCCCTCAACACATCAATCCCAAGCAGTAATTTTTGCAAGTAAAATTGTCAAGTCATTACCAGGAGAATATAGTATTCTGGCAATAGACAGAGAATGCATATTCTATGCTAGCCTTGGCCAATTACTGGAGAAACAGTCCCTTGAAATTTTTATCCCCCATTTACACAAGCCCGGACTGATCTTCAACCCAGTTGGAAAACCCCATGGGGCTTTTTTTATTGCATTCACATTATAACCCGGGTTGGCTGCAACACTGGAGTCTGGATATTTGTTTTCAACCCAGACCAGCTTGAACCAACCCTGGTTGACATTCAATTGAGGTTGTGGTATTTTTCTGTTCATAACTCTTTCATTACACACTATTTTGCTTATACACATGTGTCGAACCTTTCTACCATCCACCTTGTCAGCCTGGTGTCCATGATCAGTTGTGCTGTTTTGACAATGTCAAGAAGGGAGCTGATATAACATGGTGTCAGTACATCTTTGCAATCAGTAAACTGATTTGCATACATACAGCACCCAAACTGACAAAACACATGAAGACAGATCCAGACTATTTTGCATCAGTGACCATGACTTGGTCGTGACAGCTGAACCAAATGGAAACAAGGCTCAAGTGTATAAATGGGGCATTAAACAGTAGTGTTTCTTTTGGAAACTGCAGGCAAATGCTGGGAGTTGGTGGAAATTCCTGGAAAATTGGTTATTTTTACAATAACTAATGTTTAGATAACAATATCTTTTAAGCAAATTTTTATATTAAAAAAATAATGAACTGAAGAATACACTCTGCATTTAAGATCAATTTCATGGTTGCAAGTTCAAAATTCGGCTGATTTATAAACGTAGATTCACTCCACAAAAGGCTATATTTGGGCAGGCTTCCAGTTTTATAGTATAATAAATCAAAACAAGTACTATTTAAAAACATGTACAAATATCTATATAGGCTTGGTCATTTGGGGGAATTGAAAACCCTCTTGTTGATCAAGATTAAACATATATGATAAAACAAAATTACTTACTTTCCTTTCAAGGTATTTTTGAGTAGAGTAGATCTTATTCTGCCTCCATATTTGGAAAGCAAACTAGAAATTGTCTTCTCATATGATCGTGGCGATAAAATATTATTCCCGCAAGGACAACTTTGAACACGAACACAAATGCCGATATTTTAGAGCAATCTAGATAATTTTAGTCTTAAAAGCATTAACATAACATATTTTATCCATGGTAGAGCGATGGGGTTAGTACATGGTCGCGAAGTGTCTTAAATTTGCGAAAATTCACGTTCGTTCACATATTGTACGTTCGTTCACAAATTTGTATCACTCTGTGGTCCCCGGAAGTGATTTTCGCATATATAATGTGGCTTCACTTTTGCCATCTACAGAAGCTATATCCAGTCTACTATTAGATCAGTGGATATACCGGCTATCCTTGGGATCTCATGCAGCTCATCTTTCAGTAAGTTTTGAAGTTCCTCTTTTGTATTGCCCTCATATATGCCTCTAGCAGATAACTCCTTGGTTAACTCATCCTTGCTTAGACCTTGGAAAGGTTTATTGACCTTCTGGAGAGAATATTTCTTTCCATAAGGACCTTGTAGTACAAGATCTTGCCTATCTGCTAGGGACATATGTAAGCAGTGAAAAGAGTAGTCCATTTCATACACACGATTGGCTCCTGCACCACAGATAGCACAATAATAATTTCCACATTTCTATTGGCCACACTCGTACTGACAGGCAGGTGTATCTCCATGGAAAAATCGCATTTTGTCTCATTTCATCAACGTTTTCATAATCTACCATCTCATTTAAAGTGGTCAGCCTGTCCACTATTTTTTCCTCTGACAGTGTTTCCAGATTGTCGTTTGAATGCACCCTCATGTAATGCTTCAATTCTTCCAGCTTGCGTTCCCTGATATCTTCCAATGTGCATTTGCGACCTTCAACAAAGAAGTGGGTCTTTACAATGGAGCCATTGTCTTCTAGGACAAACATTTCATACGAAACAAATTATCTAACCTTTGGGGGTACGAGACGAATTACGACATTTGTGGGGGGTACGAAACAAAAAACGAGTCTAATACTATGTCTATGATTAAAACTACAAACTTTAATACTTTAATAAAATTGAGTGTATGTTCTTATAATTAACTTGCAATGTAGCACAGTAGCATTTATCGTAAAGTGTCTCGATCGGAACCTATTAGTTTGACATCTCTGCAACCTGAACAGTCTTTGATTACGTAATTTTACCGTCAGCTAGCTCCCCTACTCGTTTAGAATGATTTAAATATTGAAAAAGATATGAAATACGTCACGACGTTCTGTTGATATAGCCATAAATAATGTGCATGGCCTTTTGACTCTTGACTCTATTATTAGGTACGGAAAAGATAGTCGGGCAAGTCCTATTAATGGAATACTGGCAAGCATACAAAAGTACGGATTGGATACATGTGGTGTAAAAGCACTATTAAATTTATGGAAATGCTCAAAACATGGATTAACAATAACAATTTGTAAAAGATTATGTTCTTGGCATTTATATTTGTTTCATGTTTTTTGAGGGGGGGGGGGGTACGAAATATTTCATCACCTTTGAGGGGGTATTAAATATTTTTTTACGCTTTTTGGGGGCGTGCCAAATTTTATGGTAGTATTTTGGAATACCCTCTACCCCCCCCCCCCAGTACACATACTTTATGACCGGTCCCTAATTAGGGCTTGTCAAGTACATTCAGGAATTTCACTGCTTTTAAATTACAATTGTACTTAATTCAACAAAGTGCAAAGTTCATGGGCGTAAACTACTGAGTACTGATCATATAGGCAAATTAATACGGTATGGGATTTGGTAATATGCATGGTTAGCAAAGAAGATATGATCAGAGTCATTATTTTCACACTAAACTATTTTTTTTTCCTAATTCAAATGCAAAATATTTATAGTTATAGAGCTTAATAGAGGTGACACAGCTGTAATTTCTTGCAACTCTTAAATATATTTGAATGACTGAAGTATTCACGCTTGTAATTCATTGTTCAGTGTGTAACTGTACCAGATAGTCCAAGGGAACACAGCAGACTGAAATTCCTCTATTTTTGATGAGTATATTCTTTATATTTCAAATATATTTGTTAATTTAAATACTTGTTTATTGTCTTTAGCAAGCGATACAGAAAATTAACAGTAATGAACAGTAGATGAAGTATAAAAGTATATCGATACTTACCACTGCTAACGAGTTTAGCAGGCACAATTAATCTTTGGAATTTGCCGAATCAAGGCCGAAAGACTTTGAGATATTTTTTATTTATTTATTTACTTTGCAACCATATAATACTAAAACGTTTATACACGCATGATTGAAGGTGTGGTCAACAGGACATGGGTCCCATATGAAGACCAACCTGACGAAAGTTACAGAACATTACGGAATAGACATAAATGAATGACAAGGACAATATGACAAAGGCATTACTTTGACTGTTCTAAATGCACAATCCTTGAATAATAAAGCTGCGATTTTTACAGATTTTATTTGTGAACATCGACCAGATCTTGTTGCAGTAATAAATGAGTGATAATGTGAGTGATGAGTGATGTTATATGTAAACAACGAGTTTGAGTGTTTCATCAGGGGATCCAAACACGAGAAAACGGTATGAAACACGAGCGCGAAGCGCGAGTGTTTTATTGTTTTCGAGTGTTTGGTCCCCTGATGAAACACGAGAAACGAGTTGTTTACACAACATCTCAAACAAACCAGTATTTAAAGAGAAATTCAACGCGAAAGTCGAGTTAATTTATGGGTGTTTATTACCGTGGTATCAAGACAACGATACGGTGGTGATTTCCTTTGTGTTTTGCTTATGAATTATTAATGAGTTTGAGATTCAGTGATAATGAGTGATTCAGTGATAATGAGTGATTCAGTGATAAATAATCTGCACAAAAGACTTGGTGTACCCCCGGAAGTTATATGTTTTTTTATCATTTCCGTTCTGGTCGTTGGAGAGGAGGTACCGGGTTACTTGTTAAAAACAATATTAAGGTCACTAAGGTTGCTGGTGGTGAACGTCAATCATTCGAATACTCGGAATGGAAAGTTACTTCAGGTTCACAGTTAATAAATTTAATTAATATTACAGACCACCATATTCTGTAGTCCATCCGATCACCAGGTTACTTGTTAAAAATAACACACTGTGTTCTGTGTGGAATTCGCAGAGTACCTAGAATCAACAGTTCTGAGTGCAGATCCTCTTCTTATCATTGGGGACTTTAATATCCATGTTGATTCTAATGATACCTATGATGCTATCAAGTTGTTGGAACTTTTGCAGAGTTTTAGCCTTACCCAGAGGAGTGAACATCTTCCCATAATGCATTGCATTTTAATTGGTTCAAAACATTTTACTGATTTCACTGGCTGAATATGTCATAAAACATTAGACCTTTGCGATGTACACACTGTTGAAGTATGGCAGCTTTTCGATGTATTGATGGTAAAAACAGTCTGGTGTTGGATCAGAATGAATTATTTTACATTCATTGTATTTCAACGGAGCACTTGGATCTTATTCCTGATGGTATGCAATGTATGTTCGTGAGATGTTGGGAAATCCACATCAGTTTCACAAACAAGCTTGACGATCGGCGAATTACTTGACGATTGGCGAATTACTCTGTGTTTCGAGTCTGCAGTGGACGGTAAAATTGAGGCAGAAACAAACAGTTCTGTCCTAATCAAAGTCAAAGCAAGGCCACTTAATTCTATGTTTTGCATGTTTTGCGACATCGTACGTACATACAAACTAAAAGGTTTGACTGAATACAAGTCGTTTCGCCCTCCACACCCCCCCCCCCAATTATTGCACATATTGTAAATTATATAAAAATATTTCCCAGGGAATATGGATTTTTATGTCATACCTGGATTAACAAGATAGGATAAAATAATAGTCTTATCTTAATCTGTGGCATGCCGGTTGAAGAGGCAGGAAACTTCAGTGCCTAAAACTATGTAACAGTGCCAAGATCAAGGTCGGATTCTTGGCATTTAAACAAAGATAGCGCAAGTATTTTCACACAACTTGTATCAAAGCAAAGCACTTGAAATTTTCTTCAGCTTCTTTCTGGGATACTTTGCAGGTTAGTATATTTTCATTTAAAGTAACTTAAAGTATAAGTATTTGTGTTATGGCTTTGCCCCATCCCAACGTTCTTGTTTTTGGTCATTCTTTTGTCAGGCGCTTGCACCGGGATTTGGCAACTAAATTCTATAGTCGGGCTGCCTTAAATTTTAATTTACCAGATGTCTCCATTAAATTACATGGTATTGGGGGGCGGACGGTGGACAAACTCATCAAGTATGATTTGGGATACGTTCAGAGGTACCAGCCAAACATAGTAATTTTAGAAGTTGGCACTAATGATTTGTCTTCGATGAAACCCAAAACTGTGTGTTCTAGAATAGACGACTTGGTTCATCTATTGCTTGGGGTAACTTCTGTCCAAGTTATCGGTGTTAGCTTGGTGTCTGATCGAGCCGCCTCCCCTGAGTTTAACACGCAAGTTAGTATTCCGAATCAATACCTAAAAGTGGTATTTGAAGGAATGCATAACGTTTTTTGTTGGAGCCATAGAGGTTTCACTCGCCCATCTATTTCACCATTTTTACCCGATGGCGTTCATTTTACACACAGAGCTCAATATCATTTGTACCGTAGCTACCGAGGTGCCATACTCAAAGCCATACAATTACTTTCAAGGTCTATTTGACCAGAGAGGTAATCTCCCTTATAATATTTTACATTTATAAAAAGCATTGAGGTTTTGCCCTTTATGTTATTATGTTATTATCAATCACACTTTGCTGTGATTTTATTTGAGGCTTCGCTCTCACTGAATGTTATTATTTATGACCATTTTGTCATATCTATTTTTTAAGTACAACCTTTGGGCTCAGTGATGCGGTCACCTTCGTGTGGCCAGGCTTGACCCAGTCAATTTAATTTTACAATCTATTGATTCTCGTACACATATATATTCGACAAAAAATTTAGCATGCCTGTGTTTTCTTTCAGCTAATTTTTCTTTCAGCTAATCATGGCGTCTTGCCACAACACACGTTCAAAACACGCAGCCACAAATTGTGCCTGATCAACCGCCCTCTAGGTGCCCTCGGAGGAGTCGTTCATCGGCTATTGACAACCCACCAGCCCTCGCCACCAGTAGTACTAGTGCGGATTCGGTTTCCACTTTGTCCGAAGTTGCTCCAGTCTGCATCGCTACATCATCGACGTTAGCAACATCTTCAGCCATTTCGCCTGAGATAATCGAGCAAATAGTGTCGACCGTAACAGCTGAAGTCACTTGACGCCTTACACCATTCTCGCAACCAGAGCTTTCCGGTGATGTTGTTGAAGCCCCAGTGGCAACTCCAGTGGCATCCTCGTCGCTTTCACGACTGCCTGGTGATACTGTCGTCGATCAAGCGTTACATTCTGCCCACTCAGCCATTACAGGTGAGACAATTACATCTATGCCATCTATGCCTGGTCAACCGTACCATTCAGTAACTTCACCTCTTGATTCTCGCGTTTCAACAAAATTGAAAAACAATATTTGGGACGATATTTTTATTGATTTTGGGTCTTTGTTGGGCAATCCAGTGATGGATAATAAGTTTAATCTTAGCGTGAAGACCTCTAGTGATGGTCTTGGTTCATCGCTTTTACTTGACCCGGTCACTAAACCACAAAAAGTGGCTAGCGTTTCAGTTTGGATGAGCGCATTCGCATTTTTGTTGGGGTTTATACGCAAAAATATCCTCATGAGTCACCCGCGCTTATGAAGTATGGCGATATTGTGCAAGACCTGGCAGGTCGAGGCCACAATTGGCGTTTTTATGACAAAAATTTCTTGCGACAGAAAGAACGCAGCGCACTGTCTTGGGCTAATGTACACTGGGAATTGTGGCTAAGGTCACAGTACCCTAATAATAAACCAGCCGGCCCAATGCAGCGTGCTGTGGCTTCTGCTAATATCAATAAACTGCCATTTTTAAACATACCACGGGGTCATTGTTTCAAATTCCATAAAGGTAACGAATGTTCTGGTTGCGAGTTTAAACATACCTGCTTTAAATGTGGGGGCTCGCACCCAGCATTGTGATGTAATTTTCGTGGCTTTTCAAAGAAAGAACAATTTCGAACTGCCAAGTCAAACCAGCACACTATCTCTTCCAACCCCAATAAAAATAAATCATCTTAAGTCTTTTTTACAAGGTTATACTTTACATGACACCGCCACACTTGTTTTAGGTTTTACTACCAGGTTTTCTTTACATTTTCACGGAACTATAAATCTTAAGGAAGGAAAAAATTTGCCTTCTGCGTTATATAATCAAATTGCAGTTGATCAAAATTATCTAAGGAATTAACAGCTGGAAGAATTGCCGGACCTTTTATTGCGGCGCCATTTCATCCCTTTAGAGTTTCTCCGCTGGGTCTTGTACCTAAAAAGTCTCCTGGCGAATTTCGTTTGATCCATCATTTATCTTTTCCTCGTGGATCATCAGTCAATGATGGCATGACACCTGAAAATACTAGTGTCCATTATGCCACAGTGGCTGATGCTATCAGTTTAATAAAAACTGCTGGAAAAGGTTGTTTTCTTGCAAAAACCGACATTAAAAATGAGTTTCGTATTATTCCAATCCGCCCAGAAGACCATTGTTTACTCGGTATGAAATGGCGTGGCAAGTATTATTACGACCGTTGCCTACCTATGGGGGCAGCGAGTTCATGTAAAACTTTTGAAATTTTTAGTACTGCTGTTCAGTGGATTGCTCAACAAAAACTTAGTATAGAAGCTATTCTACATTTGCTTGATGATTTTTTGCTAATATAGCTGCATCCTATGATTCCTGCTTGACTCAGTTGAATCGATTTCTCAATTTTTGCGCTTTAATTGGGTTACCTATGGCCCCGGAAAAGACATGTGGTCCATCAACTACGCTGTCTTTTGCGGGTATTGAGTTAGATACGATAAAACTTGAGGCGCGTTTACCTTTAGATAAATTGCGCAAATGTACGGATTTTATCACCGCATTTCGCCAGCATTAAAAGAATTGCAATCTTTAATTGGCCTCTTAAATTTCGCATGTTCTGTCATCATCCCAGGCCGAGCATTTTTACGTCGTTTAATTGATCTCACTCACGGCATCCGTTTATCTCATCACCTTATTAAGCTCAACCGAGAGTCTAAAGAAGATTTGAATGTTTGGCTTACGTTTCTTGCCAATTACAATGGCCGGTCGTTTTTTATTGAAGAACGATGGGCCACTTCGCAACAACTAAATTTATTCACGGATGCAGCGGGTTTTCGGCACGATCTTTGGTTCAGAATACTGCCATGGCTTATGGCCTGATTCATGGCGGCATCGGAACATTGCAATTTTAGAATTTTATCCGATTGTACTGAGCTTATACTTGTGGGGTCATAGGATGGCAAACCGCAGTGTTTTGTTTTTCACTGATAACGAGGCTCTCGTTTACGTCATCAATAAGCAATCGTGCAAGGACAAAACTTTGATGCAATTTGTTCGAAAACTTGTACCTTATATGCTTGCAACACAATATCTTATTCAAAGCTAAACATATCCCAGCGATGTACAATCGTTTGGCTGATCTCTTGTCTCGCTTTCAGGTTCAAACCTTCAAGCACGAAGCACCAGCCTCGACTAATTCCTGCGCAACAGACATCCCTCTAGTTCTGCAGCCACAAAATTGGGAGATATCATTTCCCTCCTAACCCAATCAAGCCTTCAGAAATCCTCTCTCGCTACTTATAGGCGCACATGGACAATTTTCGACCAATTCTATATTCATGTTTTTGATACAGTTTCCTACACATTGCCTATATCACCTCACACTTTCGCATTTTTCATAGCTTACATGTTTGATCGAGATTACGCCCCCGCAACTATCAACACATATGTTTCAGCTCTTGGTTATTCACACAAACTATTGAACTTGGTTGACCCTACTAAGGTATTTTATATTATACAAATGCTAAAAGGCTATGGAAAACTTGGCTTTCGCCTAGATAGTCGGTTACCTATCACACTCCCAATTTTGGCTGCTTCACACTGTATTGGTACTTCATATGACCAATGCCGCTTTCAGGCTATGTGTGGTCTAGCATTTTTTGCCTTTCTACGTATTGGCGAAATAACATCAACATCAACATAAAAGCAGTCTCCTATTCCACTATGCTTAAACCAGCTCACCAAACTCTTAAGAGACGGTGAAGTGATTGGTTTTAAGTTAACCTTTACCAACTATAAACATAATTACAAACAGCGACCGTTTTCCATGGTCATTTACCGTCAACCATGTCATAGGCCCTGCCCGGTAAAACTTTTATGTAGCTATTTAGCCTGTCGTGGCACTTCCTCTGGACCTATTTTCATTACCCCTGCGGAGGTGGCAGTGTCGAGGAACATGTTTGCTAAACATCTTAATGATTGTTTAAAATTTTGTAATCTCAATCCTTCCGTTTACAAGTCTCATAGTTTCAGAATTGGCGCTGCATCCGATGCGCAGATACACATTCTGGGACGCTGGAAATCGAATGCTTTTCACAAATACATTCGAGTTCCGACGCTTACAACAACCTAACCTAACGATTCTAGTATTCTTTTAGCTCCCTCTTCTGAGCATCATGGCGGGGTGATGTCTAGAGAAGGGTTGCAATATTGGCTTATGGTGTTATTCAGCTGGGGTGGATAACATCATTTCTGCCCAAATACATAAGTAGCTTAATATATACATATATATTTACTTTTTTCTATATTCAGCAGTTAGCAGGGGCAACTGCTACTTACAATCTAATCTTTGATCATAAATATTGTCAAGTTAAGCACGGTGAGCAAGGGCCACTGTATCCAAACGGTAGAATTTTCACACACAAACAATCTATTCGTAAGTTTGCTAATGGCTTGCAAGGGCGGTTGTTCAATGCATTTGGAAACAGTCATATTAAAATGTATTTTCGCTCTATATCAATTTCGACGGTGCGCAGGGGCATCTGTCTCTTTCAAATCAAATGCTATAGTGTATAAAATACTGTAAGGTATGCGATCACTGATTTTACAATTGGATACATCAATATATTCCTTGGCATTGCATTTCCCTCGGGTGGGGAGACTTTGCTGCTTATATTAATTTATTTCGTTTGTGTATTACGAAATGAATTGCAAAGTCTTTGGCGTGTAGTCCTGCCACCTTTACTGGCAAATGAACATCAATATATAATCAACATGGACTCTAGTATTATTCTGATGACTTAAATATGTTATTATTGATTTTTATATAATCATTTTAAATAAAGTGGCTATGAATTGTTCATAGCCAAAATTTACCCATAAAACATTTCCCAATTTATTGTTCGCCAGTAAACATAGCTCAGTTAATAGTGAATTTCGTATTATCTGATAAAATAACTACATTATATTCAATTTAGCAAACTTTTGGTGTCGTTTAAATAATTTCAAAACCTATACAAATTTCTAGATTAAAGTATCATGAGATAACCACAATTCAAAAACTCATTAATAATTCATAACCATTTTAGCCTATGAAATCAACCATAATAAGTCACGTGTGGTGGCTTTATACATGATAAAGTACCATGAATGCTAATTAGAATGGCACATTATATAATTTTTCACGTTCATTAGTATTATTTGTTTCATCATAATTAGCATTTTACTGATAAAGATTACTAATGAGACCGCATCTATTGTAGTTGTGTTTCAAGTCATTTAAAGCAGTTGTAGTTGTGTTTTATCATATCTAAAATGCTCGTACTGCACACTCACATTTTAAATATGATAAAACACTCCTACCCATGCTTTAATTAAGGATTAAAGCACTCTATGAGTGCATTATCGGGATTTACAAGCACGAGTTCACAAGCACGAGTTCACAAACAAGGAACGAGAGTTTCATACTGCACGAGACGCAGTCGAGTGCAGTATTAAACTTTGAGTTCCTTGTTCGTGAACTCGTGCTTGTAAATACCGATAATGCACAAACAAAGAGTGCTTTTCAATTTGAGTAAGCGCTTTGACGGTATGTTTTTATTTATGAATTATGAGCAAAAACATTCTATAAACTTTGTTGAACGAACTGTTTACTAGTTCCTGGTTTAGTTTTGATAATATTCAAAAGTGTTTTTAGAATATTTTAAAATGACAAATAGCTTTTATATAAGAAATTACAAATTACAAATATATTTTCAACCGGCTTCGCTGCTTTGCCACTCATTCACAACTTATATTCTGTAAATTTGTAAAATAAACTAAATAAACAACACATGTTTACTTTTAAATACGGAATTATTTTAGAAATTTGGCCATTGTCTTTGGTTTAAAATAAACGAAATCTTATAAACTTTTTCCATTTGTGAATTCGGGCGCCATCTTGCCGTGCTGATATAAATTATTTTTGAATTTTTTTAAAATTCGTACATCCAGATGGCTAAAAAACCCCCCTCTCCCCCTATGTCCGAGTTTGTCCTGATTTTCCACCCCACCCCCCTACCTCCGGCTTGGACATACTTTGTGAACGGCCCCTTATATACTTGGATAAAAATACAAATCGTGCAATATAGTTTTATGCATTTATAGTTCTATGATTTAAAAGACTCCAGATGTTTAAATGAGATGATAGAGACTGTTCTTATTTTTTACTTTGAAGGCCTTCCTTCATCTCCGTCTGAGCCTGTAAAACCTGACGAAGAATGTGACCAAGTTGACCCAGTGTTGGTGCCTGTAAATATTCAGTCAGAAAGTCACTGTAACTGCATTGTGCACCCAATGAGACCAGTTTGTTTTGTCAATATCTCCCCACACAGGATTGAGGAAATTACTGTTGATGCTGAAGAATCTGTCAGTGATAATTCTTCTGTAGTTAGTGGAGACGATCTTGCACATGGTCGCAATGACTCTGAGAAAAATTCTTGTGGTAATGGGATTGAAGTGGATGAACATAACCATCTAACAGAAATCCTTGATTTTGATGACACCAGCAGTGATCTTGAACTCTGGTGAAGAAGATACTGTCCTGTTTCCTGAAAGGTTCCCTGTCATAGGTGCCTGGTGTGAAAGGATTTGCCAGCAGGGACTTGCCATTTGTTCATGGAGAAGGGCTCGAAGTCTCCCTATTAAAATACAAGTTGAGCATGAACCTGACAACATAAAGGACAGTAATGCTATCAAATTCTGTGTCTTTCATAATAACAAATGGTATGTTATGGGGTACTGTGGAGTGAAAAAACTGCCAAAATTAATAAAGGGCAATGCTTAAGGACGAAATAACTTTTGTAACAATTGATTAACTAAAGAGGATTTTTGCTTGGAAAGAAAAGGAATTTCTTTTTTGTGCTTCCATTTTAATAGTTAGGCGTGGAAGATGGGCCCATGAACAATTATAACTCTACCATTGCTATTTACTAGGCAGAAAACATGCCTATGGTACTGTAAGCAGTTTAGATTATTTTACTGTTATTTTACTGTTAGGCAATGTAAAAAGGCCAGTAGTAAAAAGGCAGTTCGGGATCTATTCGTTTGCAGTATTCCCTAATACAATATTTAATATGAAACATAATATAATATATAGTATCTTTATTTTAATTGCTGTTGAATCCCAGTCAATCCCAATGATCCTTTATTGGGGAACTGCTAATCAACTCTATATTTAACATTAACCCTTTTAGCAGCAATGCACCCCGGTGCGCCCTAGTTTATTATTTTACTCTGTCTAATGCCAGACGATTTTCCTCGTCAAGGGGAGAGTGCTGCCACTCAATGGGTTAATATATATATATATACCGGGTGTCCCAAAAAAAAGTATCCGTGTTTGATTTAATGTAGCGCAAAACCTGCAACAGATATTTCACTCAGACAAGTTGTACTGTATTTAAAAAGGGCTAACTTAAATTTTGGTATATAACCCTTGAATTTTGATGCAATATTGACCGAGATACAGATGTTGCAAGTTGCGGTACGTTTTTAAAATTAGTGAAAAATCGAGAAAAAACGGCTTATTAAATTGATTTGAAAACAGTTGTCATTTTATCACGAGTATTGTCATTTTCAATAAAGTTAACTTTAACTTCACATTATTTCCTAGTAGATTTACTATTTTGCTAGTCTTTTGTAACCCTTGGGAATAAAAATGGAATAATAATACACATTGAAATAAAATTTAATTAAAAACATTGAAGACAGCTTTGTGCATGAGGCAATTGTTTTGGCATGTGAAACTTTGGATGAAGAACTGATCCAAAATTCTTTTGGCATGGTTTCCAGAGCAAGACGGTGTATTCATGCACAAAGATGAGAATTTCCAGATGATCAAATCTTGATCTTTGGAACAATATCGTTGTACATGCGCATTCTTTTGACCACATAGAAGTATTTATCAAGTCTAACCAAATAGACATTTGATGGGGCCGTTTTATGCTAATTTTAGCAATTTCAAAAATGCTTACTCAACTTCAAACATCTGTATCTCGGTCAATATTGCATCAAAATTCAAATGTTATATACCAAAATTTAAGTTAGCCCTCTTTAAATATAATGAAATTTATTTTAAGTAAAATACATGTTGTAGTTTTTACGAAATATTAACTCAAACAGCGATACTTTTTTTTGGGACACCCGGTATGTACCATACATACCGAACAATTTTTCTCCATAATGACTTGAAATATATTGCCAAGGAACCTATGTAACATAGTTATAAATCCTTCTACATCATTGGTCCCGGCATGTGGTTGTTCTGGATACCCAATTCTCAAGCTGTCTCTCCTGCGGTACTCCACACTTTCGATATTTGTTGTTACTGTAATGACAGTTTCTCTGGGGAACCCACAAATATCTTTAACAGGCCTAAAATTTTTGTAATGAAGTTTTTGTAATCTACCACTTGAGGGTTAGCATTAGTTGTTTTATTAGGCTGATACTCTTTACTAAGTACCAATTCTGACAGACAATCACTTAAGGTAAGATGATATTTCTCTTCTGCCTCTTCCAATGTGGCACACATTGGAATTGAGTGTACTAATTCCACTCGGATATTTACGCCCGGGTATGTGAAAACATTGTGGAATGCAAAGTTGTCCACCATTTTTTTTGTCATGGACAGGACAGGACTGGACCTTTTCGTAAGTTATGCGCATGCGCAAGTTCAAGCCGAGAGAAAACTGGTAACTAGCAACATCAAGAATGGCTAAGACAACGATTTTGTTTTTATATGTATACGTCAGAAAAATAACTGCATCTTGGCATTTTATTTTTGGCATTGATATCATGATATGAAAACTTTTTTCAAGTCGGGACATATTAATTCAGACAAATATTAAGTCTCCAAACAAGATAAATGAAAATTTTTTAGAGGACTTTCACTTACTAAAGTCAATAGGAAAAGAAATCAGTCGAAAGACCGAGAAAGGAGAGGATTTTCGAGTTTTAAAGCGTTTTAAACGGGTAAGTGTTTATTTTGCATACTTGTTTTTGCAGTTTTGCTGTCAATTAGCATGCACTAGAGTTTGTGGTTTTGAAAATGCATAGTTCAAAGTAAAAATCTTATCACTATTTTACCAGTTTGTACAGAAAAGAAAAGAAATATACAGTACTACAGTGTTCGCTTGCATGTTACCATGGCACAGATTAATGATATACAGATGTGGAACTCTCGCGGGATCCTGTCCCCAATTTTTCAATGCGCATGGCAAGTGTCATGAAAATTTTTAATCAGTAAATAGATAGGAAAACCCACATTTTGGCAATAAACAGTGATTTTAAAGAGTATATCTGGATGATTTGTACGTCGTTCACAATTTTTACAAATGGGCTAGGACTAGAGCATTTTAACAAAATATGGATATATAAAAACGCTTTGGTACAGAAAAAAACGGGAAAAACATGCCTCGAGGAGTATTTTCAATCAAATTGACTTTGGCAAATCGATTTTTGCAATTTCTTCAACTTTGATAGCCCATATCTACTTGAAATACTAAGTTTCCTGGCAAATATTATACTTACAACGTTACTGAAAAGTTTTTTCAGATTTTATTCAAATTTTACAAGTTTTCAAGACAGATAAGGCACGAAAAGTCCGAAAACAAAAAGACACAGCAAGCCGCATATATGTATGAATTTAGCCTTATCTTCAACGAAAATATTCATTACATGACTTGTTTATATACTTTTATACCACAGGTTTTTACACCATTGCTAACAGATGGGATACTTAATGTAAAAGACCGCCTCGGGTTTGTGTTTAAAGCTCAAAAAACTGTTCTGCAATGCGGTTGTGTTGTGCCCTGATGCAAAACAACCAGATATAAACAAAATGGCAATCTGTGACTTCCCAAACTTTGGCAGGATGTACATTATTTAATTTTCGGTTTTTGCTTGAAGAAAACATTAAAAACGATTAATCTTTTCCTAAGTGTTAAGTTTCGGCACCAAATACATTGTCAACTATCAATAATCAAGCGTTCAAACCAACATATAGAACAAATTGAGGGTTGCTTCGTGTGTGCCTAAAAGATATAAACAAAATCTCGGCGTTTCGAGCTAAAGCCCTTCGTCCTACTAATTTCTCCTGACGAAGGGTTTTAGCATGAAACGTCGAGATTTTGTTTATATCTTTTAGGCACACGTGAAGCAACCCTCAATTTGTTCTATATGTCTGTGGCCGACGCTGAATTAAAGTCTACGAAAACCAATATATAGTATATTTGTATGTCGACTGTTTCACACTCACTCCTGGCTTTCAATGATAAATAAAAGTTGGTTGGGAAACTCGAAAGTGTTTAAAAACAAACAAAAGTGATCACTTACTGCTATTTTCAGAAATTTTAAACTCAAAATGATGATCTGTAGCGCTAACTTGTAAAAATAAGCATTTTTCAACTTTTGAACACTGTTTCTCCTATACTTTAGTTGGGAAATTCGACGAGCGACACTTGCCAACCACGCACCAGAGCAATTTGCGTGGCGCATGGAATTGTGTCACAGTGGGGACAAGAACATAAAAGGTTCCGACTCAAGTTCCACATCTGTTAATCTTTAATCTGTGACCATGGTTACAGTAATCGATTTAGTACTTCATGTTACAATAACTTTTGGGGTGTTCGAGAAAATAATTGTTTGGTTCTAATGGCGATTGGCAAGGGGATTCTGCATGAATGTATTTCTAGTTATATCAATGAAACTAAGAAAATTGTTGCATTTCATTAATTTATCACAAATAATTTAACCCTTTAAGCAGCAATGCACCCCGATGCCCCCTGGCTTATATTACTTTACTCTGTCTAATGCTAGACGATTTTACTCGCTAAGTGGAGAGTGCTGCCGCTCAATGGGTTAAACAACATGCAATTACCTCGAAAAATAGATTGTAAATGCACTAATTTGATTTCAGCTAATTTGTAAGCATTGTTTATTTGTTTTTACAGCTTTTCAACTTACTTGTCAAAAGAATGTGCTTTGCACAATCTGTCCAAAACCTATGCCCTGCACTAAAGGCTGGTCCATTTCAACCAGAAGATGGACTCCAATTATACACGGGATCTGTTCTCAACACGCTCACAAATTCTACAAGAGCACAGTCCTCTGCTTCAGTCCAATTGTGCCGTTTTACAGAGGATTTTGCTTCGAGGAATTTGAACCGTTTAGGAGAAGTACAAACCCTTGGTTTTGGCATCTAAAAGCAAAATTAATCTAATGTCTAAAGATGCGTATCATTTTACATTTGAAACAAAGGTGTCAAGCGAAGCATGTCCAAAGTAAACAGAAAAATGTCAAAGACACTTATATTGTTTTTAAGTAATTTCTTGCTGCACTTCACCAGGCCACTCTGGGGGGAAACTAAGCATTGTTTCTTTCTTTTTGGCTTTCAAGGAGTATTCCCTTCGGAGGCAATCGTTTGTTTATTCCATCGAGTATCATCTTCGTCACCTTTTTGTAACCTGACAGTTCCTTTTTGTAACCTGACTGTTCCTTTTTGTAACCTGACTGTTCGTTTTTGTAACCTGACTGTTCCTTTTTGTAACCTGACTGTCCTTTTTGTAACCTCACTGTCCTTTTTGTAACCTGACTGTCCTTTTTGTAACCTATCTTATGTAAACTGACCCCTAAATACCCAGATTAGAGAACAAAGTATTTTTGTTCATACACTACAGCAAACGATAACAAATAGGATATTCCTCTGCTTGTCTTCTTGCACTTAGACAACGCTATACAAAATTCTACGACTTTTCTTAGCCTAATGGACAAAAATTAATTTCCCAAAACTTATAACAGGCTTGCAAAAAAAGCTATGGTTTGCAAAAAAAAGTTTTGCAAAATTAATTTTCATAATTTGCAGTATCTAACATGGAATATGACGAAATCCACGTTAAACAAAACACCATTTGCAATTAGACAGTTCATGATAATCTTTAACAATTCTGACTAGAAGACAGCTGCGCATTTTTATTGAAAATCAGTACCAAAAATAAGATAAAGGACATACAATGGACAACAAATTTCAAGTTATAAAGTGATACTTTTAATAACAGTATTAATAACTGCAACTAACCGGTGTATATTTACAAACCAAAAGGATAGTTTGGTATATTCGTGGACCATATTGAAGGTCAGACAAATGTACAACTTTTCAATATCTTTCTTCGTTTTGGGGATATTTCAGTGGGGATATACGGAAATGAAATACATATACATGTATGACATCATGCGCGTGGTAAAAAATAAAAGACAATAATAATTCATCAATATCATAAAGCTGATTCTTAAAAATGAGTGTAGTTGTGCATAAGTGACATAACAATGTGACAGTAAATTCGGTGACAGTAAATTCGGAGGACAATTATATCTATACAACACTTGCGACGTCATCCTATTGACATAATTATCCAAGAAGTGAAATGTCTCGAACGCGAAAACGAAGAAAGATATGTAAGTTTTAATATAACTTATATAAAATAACTTTAACTTAATATTTATATATAATTTATATAATAGCTTACACTACAATTTAACACGTTCTTTTAGGATTTTGATACCATTTCCCTATAACACTAACGTTCGGGCCTGCTCCAATACGAACTTCATTTGTTAGTTTTTTGAGCGTGTATCAAAAGAGGTGATCGAATTTCGGCAGTTTATCGCACGTGGGGCATTCAGTTTAACGATTTACTTAAACACAACAACAAGCTTTCCGATGATATCTTATACCATGCACTGCAGACACTCCGGAAATAAACTATCACCGTCGGAAAGTAATTTCCAAATGGGCATTAAATTTGAATTTCAAAAGCCGTACTCAGTATGTTTAGTTGGTGAGTAAGACGGTTTAACATACTAAATGACCTTTTGAATTTCAAATTCTTCGTAATTTAAAATCCTGCTGGGAATTGCTTTCCACAGTTTTGCACTAAATTCTCGACTAATGTTTCCCTTTGTTCCTCATTGCAATTCGCCTCTCAGTTCGCAATCTGTCAGCAAGCTGTCGAGGGGAAAATCTCTTCACAAGATGCTTTAACATCGAGTTGCCTTCTAACCTCGATATTATAAGGCTTGTAGTGATTTGTTTCTTTGAATTGATCAAATCCTTGAATAGCTTGTTAAACTTGGCAGTTTCGTCAGCAGTGAACAGCTTATCACACCCTCCCCTGGACCTCAACGTGGGAGGAACAACATATGACGAAGAATCACTGTCCTTGCTTTTGTCGTTTTCTGTTACGGACGAATCTAAAATTTAGGTATAATGGCAAAATATTTAGTATTTTGTCAATTCATTAAAGTGCTTATGCAACGAAATTTCACCCCATCTTTTTGTGATTGCATTTTAAAGAATACTTAAAATGACCGAATAACATCTTAAGTAGAATTTTGTTAACTTGTGTGATATGTAAATATCATACTTGTGACATCACACTGCATAATACGTTTTTTGAAAGAGCATAATTTTAGAAGTGATAAGAACTTTTACACACAAATACAGAGGTTACTTTGGGGTAATTTAAATAATGACTCTACATGAAAATCATCTTTTTCGAAAAACTCATTATACAGTGTGACGTCACAAGTATGATATTTGCATATCACACTAAGTGAAATATCTAAAAAAAGAAGCAAATTAACAAAATTCTACTGAAGATACTATTCGGTCATTTTAAGTATTCTTTAAAATGCAATCATAAAAAACTGGGGTGAAATTTCGTTGCATAACAATACTTTATGCGTAAAGTAGTCTTACTGCAATACAGTAAGGGAGTTAAGCCTGGGATACACGCGCGATATCTTTCTCGCGCCGGCAACGCAACGAGTCAAATTTCATTGCGTTGCCAGGGCGAGAGAAATGGGGACACACGCAATGCTTTCTTGGCCACGTCGCAACAGTTACTTGACTGTACCGGAGAAAAAAGAAATATCAATGATGCCGCCCAAAAGTGCATTTTTGTATAATTTCTCGTTTTGCAGTTTTACTAAGATATGTCGCATTAAGCCGCATTGACGTATGTTTTTCGAGGTTTTTTATCTCCGATCTCCAAAGTCCTGAAGAATACGCGAAAAAAGCCTTAAAATGTTTTAACACGAAATACAGTCTTGTTAAAAGTGTTTAACTTACCATTAACAGTTGGCATACCAAATCTTTTTAACTGGTTAAGGGATCCAAGATAGGATTTTACAGTCCCAGGCTGCTTCTCCTTTTCTACAGGGGTCAACCATTTGTCCCTCAAGGTTGACTTCAACAACAAGTCAGATATGCATTGCTTTTTCGGATTGATGTAGTGCATAACCAACTGTACTTGTCGCACACATTGTTTGGAACATTTATCATCTTTCCTGCCACCGTCCGGGCCTTTTAACCAGTCTTGAAAGTTACTGAATATCACTTTATCGTTCAAACTAGACGAAAACCCAGCAGCTATACCATCTTCACCATCATCACTTTTATTGCCAACATATTCACCGTCACTAATAGTATCATCACCATCTTTATTGTTTACACTTTCACCATGAGTATTACCATTGTTCTCATCTTTATGGAACAGTATATCCGAGTTTACGTCACATCTGTCTTCTTGTTTGCCTTCCGAGTTGTCGTCGCTATTATACACAGTTTTATAAACGTTTTTCTTCTCTTTCTGATCGGAGGCTCGTGCTTGTTGATAAAGGCTTCTTCTTCAGATTCCTCTGAATCGTTACTGCCTTCTGAAGATTTGCTTGAGGATGGATCAATTGCTATCACGGGAGGGTCATATATATTAGCTGCGTTTAAAAGTCGCCGATATAGCTGGCCCCCTCTTTTCACATTGTGGACTTCCGTGAAATGGTTGTGTATTCTTCTTACTACTGAATTGCACGTTTTGAAGGGACACATTCTTCTTTTGTGTTCCCTCTTTTCTTTCTCCGGATTTGATCCAGATTTTTTTGGTTTGATATTTCGTAGATCAAACGCTGCCAGAACTCCATGTGATCTAGGTTTATCCCAATGATGCACTTGCCTCATATGCCTAGGAAGGTGGACAACGTTCGCGTTGCATGAAGGGTATGGGCACTTGTGTTTCTCTCTAGACGTTTTGCTGCTTTCCCCAACGGCTTCCTCCATTCCTTCCTTGTCTGCGCCAATATAAACTGCAAAAAAGTTTATATTATAGCATTCAGTAACTTAAACAAAAGTATTAATTGAACATTGACATGTGCTATATGGTATCTCACTATCAATCAGAGTTACTTTACCTACTGTATCAAAAATAAAACCACAAAAGCGAGAAATCAATATGGAGTTATATTGAGAATAGTGTTTATCGCAAATATCAGCTGTTTCCGAAAAATGAACTTTTAGTAATAACTCCGAAAGAAGATGATATTCTAATGGATTGGTAGGAGGATTTCCAAAGTTTATGCTAAAATATCACAGTGACTGGCATATACATATCTGAAAATTAGGTTTATACTGGCTAATGGAAAGCAACTTACCTTTGCAAATACGATTTTAGGATACAATCTACTGTACTAAGAATGTCTTGAACAAACGGTAAAGAATCATATTTAGCTATATGCATGTACATCTTGTAATAAATTTCATTGGGATCTTATGGTGTAATTCGTCTCAACACAGCATGACTTTATTTTATATTAACCCATTAACTGGCAGTACCCCACCGTTGACGAGTAAAATCATTTCGTGTTAGACAGAGTAAAACACTAAAGTTGGGCGCACCTGGGCGCATTGCCAGCTAATGGGTTGGGGTGTATTTTACTGTGTGTTTTTTTCAAACCTTTTCACTTTAGTCATTGTTTATAATAGCTAGAATTTATATGAAAAGATTAATAGCTTGTAATAAAAGTTGTCAAGCACTGTCTACATAGAATACTCAAATAATTTGCCAGGCGAAAATTCACATTCAAAGGTTGTTGTATGTATACAGTAGTTGTTAAATAATCAAATCTGTATGTCCAGTTCTATTAAACTGAAATTTGTATGTTTAGAAAACAATTCGAGTTATTTGATATAATACATATTACATAAGATAGGTAACATAAAGAGAACAGTTGGTATCAAATAGGAATTTTATGCTTTGCCTCCCTGGGGGCGGTTGTATCAAGGCCGGATAGCACTATCCACCGGATAGCGAATTTTTCGACTGTTGTAAAAATGCTCCAAAAGCTATAAAACTACGAATGTAGACCCCACAATTAATAAAAAGAAACTTTAACTTATAAATGCTAAGGTTTAATCTAGATTATACAAATCAACGGACAATTTTAGGAAGGTTGGAAGATTCGCTATCCGGTGGATAGTGCTATCCGGCGTTGATACAACCGACCCCAGGTGGTTGGGATCTGGAGATGAATAAGGCAAAGGAGCTTGAAGGGCACCTTCACTTACATAACAAGGAGTTTTATGAGCCCCTCCCCCCTATATCTTTGCAGATTCCATACTCTTAACCTTCTATTTTGCATTTCAAGTTAAATCCTTTCTTCATTTAGAAAACAGTAATTATAGAACCAAAAATAAATATCACCCCCCAATGCCGTGTTACTCCTATGCATCTTGCTGTCCCTCCTTTTAAGAGCCCCCTTGTTAGTGAACGTTCTACACAACTGCTTATTAAACTTTGTTATGACATAATATAATCTATGAAAATATTATGTAATTATTTATAGTTACAGTAGTTATCAACTTGTATGCATGTGATATCTATTTTTGTTGTTATAATGTTATGTACTGTGTTGGCCAATGAGTAGACTCTCGCCTTTACTGGACATAGATTTTGATTATGTAATTATTATAAATGCATGCTTAAAATATTAAATCGGCTATGGGTATTTTGTATAACCCATAAGCCGGCGGTCTAAACTGCAGGGGCAGGTTGTTCAAAAGCCGGTTAGCCTAACCTTGGGTTAACGAAAATCTTTAAATCAAACTTCCCAACAGTTTGTTTATAAAGTTGAATATGTTTTTCCAGAAATCTTTTCTGGATCAATAGAAGTTTTATTTTCTAAAGTTTTGAAACGGGCGGTCATGCAGAAATACATAACCCAAAATAGCTGGTTAAAATTTAACCCAGGGTTAGCACTAATCGAGCTTTGAACAACCGGCCCCAGGTTGCTGCTAGTTGAGGAGATAATCAAGATGGTGTTTTTGGTTCTTTTCATGTTGTTTCAGACTTGTCAAGGATTCTAAGGAAAGTCTGGCCGATATTGGTGGTAACGTTCTTGCTATACGGTGGATTATACCATGTTATGTTTCTGTATTGCGTCTTAATTTGACCAGTGGGAACACTTGCATTCTCAAAATGAATGATCCACATGAAAAACCCCTCGACAATGAATGCAACTGCCGATCTCGCGACAACTGTCCTTTGCTTGGTAAATGCCTTACAAAGGCAGTTGTATACCAAGCAACAGTTACGACCAGTGACGGGAAACCAGATCATTAAGTAAACACATCTGGAAACTCAAAGATAACCGCGTCGATTACAACATCACATGGAAAGTTCTGAAACAAGCCCGCCCCTACAGCAACGGATCCTCTAAATGTAGTTTATGTCTATGGGAGAAGTACTTTATTATTTGCGAACCTTCTCTGGCCACTCTGAACAAACGCAAGGAACAACCACTTTAAACTTCAAGTGGATATTATGGATATTATGTATATAGTATAAAGTATAACCTTACATGCCAACGGTCAAAATTTCAAATTAACCAATAATAGCCAAGAACGATAGTATAGATCGATATATAATCCTACGTGTATATACAACTTAGTCATTAGATCATTTTGTCTGAAGAGTACCGCACATACGTGTGTAGCACGAAACTAACTAGTAATAAAATGTCTATTCAAAACTGTTGAATCTCTGAATTTTAACTATAGTATGCTCTGGTTCTCCAGAGTTAAGTGTCACGTGTGTCGTCCGTTGTCAAGTCTTGTGGTTAAAATGTGTTGTAAATAATGTATTATTGTTTGTATTTAGTAACCCTGTAAATGGAGCAATAAGCTCTGTAGGGTTAACCTGCCTAATGGCTAAGTTTGTAAAAACAAACAAAAAAACAACTTCCTACTAACTTCCAGACGAAGGGCCTTCGCTCAAAACGTCAAAGTTCTGATTATATTTTTCAGGTAGTTTTACACAACAGTCAACCGCCGAATATTTGGTACATTCGCCCCACTCTGGCACCACACGTTCGAGTTATTTTTACAAAAAGGACAGTCAGGTTACAAAAAGGACAGTCAGGTTACAAAAAAGGACAGTCAGGTTACAAAAAAGGACAGTCAAGTTACAAAAAGGAACAGTCAAGTTACATAAAGGAACATCGTACCCCATCTAAACCAGACCTTTACCTAATCTCATAAATTTCAGCCATGTAGACTTAACAATTCCTCTTGATTAGTAAAATTGCCTGGCGTTGGTCAATATAGTAAAATATCAAAGGTGTTTAGGATGCATGCATTGCAGCTTAATGGGTTAATACCTATACTAGGTCTTGTAAGGGAAGCAGATGTTTTCTTCAGCTAGCTTCAGGAAGCTACCCTTCCTGTTAAATGTTAATCTAGTTTTGCAAAGACTTGCTATTACAATTGGGGATGATTACTACTCACAAATACCACCAGGACCAGAGTAGTAACAAGGTAACACTGTGACTGAAATATTGTTTAATTGGTACTTTGTTATTTATTTATGATAAAAAACTTGGCATATTGTGCAGAATTTCATTAGCATACAACTGGGTTAACTCAAACTAGGGTTAACCTTATTTGTCACTGTTGCTATATGGTAACTTACTTCTTACTTGGTCCAACACCAGATAATTTTACTCATCAAAGGATATTTATTTTAAATAGATACTTAACTACAATATAAAATAGTATTTTATGATCAACTATTTTATGATCAACTATTTAATCCATTGCCATGGTTGGCAATTTTTAATATTGACCCATAGCTAGCAAGGGGTTTTCCTCGCCTAGCACTCCTAACAGTATAGCAACATTAGTACAGGCACGTGACGCACTAGCAATAAAAAAGGACTTTTTAAAATGTCCAGTTTTACATCTAACCGATCTGGGAATGTTAACCCATTAACTGGCAGTACCCAACCACTGACAAGTAAAATTGTCTGGCATTAGACAGAGTAAAATGCTAAAGTAGAGTGCATCTGGATGCACTGCAAGCTAGTGGGTTAACAAGAGACACTGGCAGATAGTTTTGTTAACCTATTAAATTAACTGGCAGTACCCTACCACTGATGAGTAAAATTGTCTAGCATTAGACAGAGTAAAATACTAATGTAGGGCCTATTATTCCTGTAATTGCGACTGTAATTGTTTCTTTCTGGAAGCAGATGGTGAAGTTTGTGTGACTGATTAGATGTAATATCAGTTAAAATTATTTTTGAATAGGATTGGTGGCATCTTGCATATAAAGTTTGGAGATCAGGTGCACCACCGCTAATTGCTTCTTTGTTATTTCACTAAATTGTCCAACGCCGGGCAATTTTATTAAACAAGAAGAAGTTGTTGGGCCTAAATGGCTAAAAGTTAATTATGAGATTAGATAATGGTCTAGTTTAGAGGTTTTTAGTTCTGGTCTGAAATATGTATTATATCAAATAACTTGAATTGTTTTCTATGATACACAAATTTAAGTTTAATAGAGCCAGACATACAGAATTGATTATTTAACAGCTACACTATACAGTAAACACAACAACCTTTGAATTTAACTTTTGATATGGCAATTTGAGTGTTTTATGTAGACAATACACAACAACTTTTGTTACAAGCTATTACATGTAATATTCTCATATAAATTCCAGTTATTATAAACAATATCTAAAGTGCACAGGTTTGAAAAAACACAGTAAAACACAGCTTAATATAGAGTCATGACTTTCTTGAGACCAATTACATCCCATTGAAATTTAATACAAGAAATATATCTAAACATGATTCTTTACCATTTGTTCAAGACATTCTTAGTAGATTGCAGGGCTTCCCATACATATGGTACAGGTGCAACCAATCACACTCCTTGAGCTATCTAGAATATCACTATCTAGAATATCACTATCTAGAATATCACTAAAAAGCTACTAGTAAAGGTAGCCCTCAAAAACACTATTCTCAATGAAACACCATACTCGTTTATCCCTGCTTTGGGGGGGGGGGGGGGTCTGGAAGTGAAGTACATTTTGCACATTGGAAATTGGCTTGGGAACAGGGTAATGCCAGAGTGTAATATTTTTCACAACTGGCAACTCATTATAATTATGAACAAATATTAACCAGACTTTCCTAGAGTATTATCAGTAACTACACTTTACAGTAGAACAATAAATGTATATTTTTATTTATTAACCTGACCCTAATCTCTAAACATAACTGGCATATACCTAAATTGATCTTATTATACATTGGGGCAGTATTAGCTGTTTGCTAACAAAAACTATCTAAGGGCTGTCGACAAATTGATTTTGTCCCTCATTCATAAACTTGTTCTGCAATTGCTTAATCCCCCTTCCCCCTACTCCATCCGGGGCCAGTCGATGACTTTTTGGCACAGAAAAGTCTGTTTATCATCCCAGTTATATTGTAAGCATGGATTCTTTGAAAGTTGCAACCCCCTTCCTCACACTGATGTACAAGTCCACGCTTATTACATTTAAAGTCCTCAACACAGGGGGTTTGGTTTTTAAATGTAATAAGCCCATTTAGGGGGGACGTTGACAAATAGATTTTGTCCTTCAATCATGCACTTGTATAACTGACCCATTAGGAAAAGTCTTCAACACACTTGTCTCTTTGGAAATCAAGGTCGTCCTTGACAGGGGAAGTGTGTGGTATTAAATATAATAGCCCAATAAATACACACATCCGGTATTATGAATGCCAACTGCCAAGCATAATAATTTATTCAACTTCGCCTCAATGGCAGGGAGTCCACAACAGCGTCAGCCAATTACTGTGGCCCCATTGTTAGTTCCTAAGGGTTAGTATTAGAGGAGAAACCGAGTACCGGGAAAACCCTCGAAGCACAGGAGAGAATCTCAACTTACATGAGTTATTTGAGCACACTGCCGATCTCATGCGAGTACCAACAGTGACCTCGACCTGTTGTGAAACAGGCTCAACTCAGTGGTAAGAGGCAGCGCGCTAACCGCTTCCGCCACCCGTGCTACCCTATATAATAAACATCATAGTGGAACGATTCAGTTATCAAATGTGATGCATATATAAAACTATGGACGCCTGCACAGCACGTGAGGCAAAGATTTCGTTAAATTTATGCTACAATATCTAACTTAATCCTCGCTAAATCCGAACTTCTACACACTTTATTTTATCTCTTATCGGTTTTCTTTGATTTTAAAACTATTATTTTTTATTTTTGTGCAAAACTTGGAGTTCTAGATTGTCTCATGACACTTAATGTTAAAAACTAGACATAAATATTTCACTATTAATAACGAGTACTCAACTCACCTTTACAAACGAAAATAGTGACCAGTTTTGTCGTCTTTCCCAAAGTTTTGTCGTCTTTCCCAAAGTTTTGTCGTCTTTCCCAAAGTTTTGTCGTCTTTCCCAGCTGTAATTTGCACATGCAAACAAACAAACAAAGGAATCGGCCCTAATAAACCCTAGCCCGCGCTACCGCCTGCCTTGCAGGCGACGTTTATACCAACGGGTGTGGTGAATTTTTGTGCAGAGGGGTGCATTCAAAAAATCTTTAAAAAATATTAACATTTTTTATTCGAAAATTTTCTTTAACAAAAATTTGCAAAAATACCAATTGTACTCAAATATTACTGTTTTAAAAAGATTTTGCATTTAAAATCCGAAAAAATTACAAAATAGTTGGAGGTAGATATTTGCAAGAAATAAGCGTTGTTTTGTAATTGTCGTCAAATTTTTTAATGAAATGGCAAAGTGATACTTCCCTAGTAAATGAACAGCACTGCTATTTAGTCTGAAATTAAAAACAAAGATTTTGAGGTTACATAAAGGACCACTTTTGGTTACATAAAGGAACATGCTCCTTTTTGTAACCTACTACGACGTTTTCGCAAAAAAATCTGAATTTCAGATAGCTTCTTCCTTGGAATAAAATACAACTCCATGGCAAAAGTGAGCTTATTTGGATAGAAAATAAAAAAGTTATTGGAAAAAATACATCAAAAAAATTCGATCAAATTTTTAAACGTTCATTTAGACAACGGAGGTCAGGTAAAACTGCTGTAAACTAAGGACAGTATATTTTCTCTCATAACTCGGAAACTAAAGTAAGTGGAAAGCGGTGGTTATTAGTGGATGAATGCGCCCCTTGTCAACCACAAATCTGTTGCAGTTTTGGAAAAATAAAGCTTTACACGACAAAAGTCCTTTGTGTAATTTACGCCATAGTTTCACCTTAATTTGAAAAAAATAATTTTGTGTGAATTTGTCACGCTCAAGTATGATAAATTTCATAGTATCACAAAGTACTTCCCCAAATATGAAATTCTTATCTAATATCTAAGAGCTACCAAGCGCTCATGCAAGATAGGTTACAGAAAGGCAGCCCTAACTATCTAATGATTGCCACATTGAAATGGCGTGCCTTGGCGCCATCAGAAGGGAGGCTATCGTTTACATGGTGCCAGCCAGCGAAAATTTAAAATAATAAAATTTCAAAACCATCTTCTGGACTTGGTTGCGGAGCAACAAGAGCAAATTTGGCATTAAAAAAGCCGGATTTATCCTCTTCATATTGAGTGCTCCTTTTGTATTTTTCATTTAATATTATGATGAAAACTTTTGTGATGTTTAAAGGTAAATATACGCATAATATACACAATTGTTTTATTCCTGAAGCAACAGAGAAGTTTTTACAATAAATTAAAGCTCAATTTTTGCTTGTTCTATGAAGGTATTAACCTTTTTTGTTGCTTTCGTAGTACATCAAATATATGTAAATAATTACACATTATTTTCCAGCCGTGCCCACTGGACTGTGAAAGCACTATACAGCCACACCTTTGTTCTTCTCGAAACGATTATAAAAGGGAAAAAATCTAAAATCATATATTAGAATATATTTTCAAAATCATACATAAAGCTTACCTTTTTAAACACAATTTCTTCAACGTAGTAATACAAACAAAATTCTGTTATTTCACTGTTTAGCTACCGCGGCTGAGGGGAAAATAAAATATTTGAATGCAATGCATTATGGGAAGACGTTCGCTCCTCTGAGCCTTACCCAACATATGTTCAAGTCCCTACGCATTCCAGCGGCGACACCCTTGATTTAATAATAACTCGACAAACCGACAATATAGTTTCTTCTGTGCCCAGGGTTGGCTCTTTGTTCTCCGATCATATGCCTGTCTTCTGTGAACTTGATATGGGTAAGGTCCCTTCTACCAAATCAAAAGTTTCATATCAGAATCTTTCAGCAATGAATCTGGATGCTCTGTGAGCCGACCTTTCTAACTCTGATCTTTGTAAAAACACTGACATGTTTGAAGTAAATGAGGTTGCTATATGTTATAACAAAACCCTTGAATCAGCCATAAACAGGCATGCTCCACTAAGAACTAAAACGATCGTCACTCGGCTCTATGTACCTTGGTTTAACGCTGAAGTATGCAAAAAGGGAGCAAAGAAAAGCTGAACAGAAATGGAGAAGAACCAAACAGCTTGATGATTTTGAAATCTACAAATCTAAGAAAAACTATATGATATTTGTAATTAACCGTGCTCGGTTTTGTCTTGGAACATAGTTCAGATCAACAAAAATTATTTAACGCCGCTAAGACTCTCTTTTATCAGAGAAATTTTAAAATAATCGGGAATTAATCGGCCATTTTAAAATAATCGGGAATCGGCCGATTGTCAACGTATAATCGGCCGTTTGCCGATTGTTTCTTAGTTTTTGTTTTTTTAAGATCAAGCACTCTAAAATCTCCATATTCACCTTGATTTTGATGTCACTATACGTATTTTTGAAAATTACGCGTCTAGGCGACTGATCGATCGATAAAGGCATTTTTGGCATTATTTTTATAAATTTTAATTTTCCATAGCCGGGCGGGAAAAGTACACAGCGACGGACTTAAACACAAGATCGCAGCTTTCGAAAACTTATTTACACCAGGAATAAAACTATTTCACATTTTCCGCCCAACAGAAAATACACTTAACGTAATTACTGACAAAAATAGTGATATAGTGATTAGTGTCTGTCTCTGTGTGACACGTGCCACTTATAACAATAAGCCTGAACACCAAAATAAGGATAAACAAACATTCAAAGCTTGAGATGCCCAAACTCTTAAAAGAAACACGATAGTAGTCTTTAGTAGAGTGATTTGCTATACACTTTATAACACTTTAGCATACAGTTTGCAAGTTTCTTTCAACTCAGTAAAATTAGTCAATGCAGAATATTTCCTTTTGTCTTTTACACTTTTGTAATCGTCTGCCATTCGAACTGTTGAAAAATATGATAGCTGTAACCAAAATACCTACTAACGAGAAATATACCGATCGATGTGGTATGAGTTGCATTCAAAATATGGTATCAACATCCCAAGGTCAGTTGTTCAAGTTCTTTTAGCGGAGCTTGATCCAGTTGGAACAGAGCAAAGAAAAGCTCGTCACCTTAAAGGGCGAGAGTATTCCAACCCTGGTCCGAATTATTGTTAACACTCAGATGGGTACGACAAACATAAACCCTATGGGTTTCCGATACACAGGTAAGGAATTGCAAGCTTGTCCAACACTCCTGCGAACTGATAGAGGCATGGCAAATGGAAGTATGGCACAACTATGTAGTGTTTCCTTCGGAGAAATCATCAGAATTAATTATCTGGATTGGGTGCTCATCGTTACGATTCGTCGCACACAAATCAGTGAATTAAGGCGTGGTGGGCCTTCCTACGAAATAACTAGAGTTCGTGGTGGATAAACCTTTTAATGATATGGTAGATAGTGGATATTTGGGTACAAGCAACACCATGCAAATGGAGTGCCTCCTTCAGCAAGGTAATTGAAAATGAGTTGAGTCGAGTTCAAAGTAATTGGAACAGTCACTATATCTGTAAGTCAAAGATTCCAAACAATTGCTGGGATTCCAGACAAACTATACTTTTTGCCAGAAGAAATTGGGTCAGAAGATCACAAGCAACCATTTGATCCTGCTGACCTGCAAGAAGCCAATATGAATTCACCACTGATGCAGATGCCTCTAATGACTAAAATGAAACCAGCAACTACCATCACTATTTTACCTACATACTTGAAACCCTTCGAGTTTATCTTCCAACCAGTTAGAGAGAGATCTTGGCCGTTTACCATACACTCTTATCTGTTATTTAATTCCAGGTACTGCATATTTGTTATACAACTTTTTGGCTGTAAGCAATATGGAAAAATGTAACATACACAAGTTTTTGCAAATAACGCTTGAAAGTTTTGTTGTATTGGATTTCATTAAATATTACTTACAAATATACTTGTTCCCAAATAATATACAACGCAAACAATCAAATCCTTAAAAAACAAGTCTGAAAGTCAACTGTCCAATATTTTCAACATTAACATCAAAATTGTGCAAAATTCGCATAGTATAATATGGAAAAATCCATTTTTTCCTTGAAAACTTCATATTCTGTGTAGATTGTGGGCAGGTGTATGGTTGTTAAGCAGGTATTTGCAGTTGGAAGATTACCATTAGTGATCTGAATGGTTGGAGTCGATTCAAAACCCACAGGTGGAGGTACACTTGCTCCAGTAATGAGCACAAGCACATCTTCTAGATTGGCTGATGCTTTTATTTATTTAAGCATATTTATGCGTTTGCCCCAAGAGCGATATAAGCTCATCTAGGGGGCTCACGCCTATTTACATTTAAATACATTAAATTAAAGAGTGGTATAATTAAAGAATAGACGGCCTAGGAAACAGTTGGATCATCAATCATTACAAGCTGCAAAACGCTCCGATCTTTTAATATATAATTGTACATGGAAAAAAATAGCATTGTTTTGATACAAAGTCAGATTCTCAGATCCAGACAAAAACATTTTCGTTTTAGATGAATCGGACACGTGATACCAACTATTTCCCAAGATTTCAACCATGGCCGCTAACAAAAAAGTCCTAAGAATCATCCGCATAAAGAAAGCAAGTACTTTGAATGTTATCAGTAATATCATTTATATAAACTAGAAATAGCAGAGGCCCAAGTACTGATCCCTGTGGCACTCCTGCTTCAACGTCTTTCCAATCAGACATGTTTCCATCAATAACTACTCGTTGTTTCTGTTTATCAAATAACTTTTAATCCAGGATAATAGTGGGTCTCTAACACCCAAACGTTCTAATTTAAAAAGGAGACCTTTATGCCACACTTTATCAAACGCTTTACTTATGTCCAAGAAAACCATATGCACTTCTCTACCACGCTCTAACGCCTCATAAATAGTATGTACCATGAGCATGAGTTGATTCACAGTGGAATCCCCGGGACGAAATCCTGACTGCAAGGGAGCGAAAAAATTTATTTCTAATAAAAAATTATAAAGACGTTTAAATACGATTTTCTCAAGAATTTTGGATAACGATGTCAGTAAAGACAAAGGACGATAATTACTTTTCAATTGACAATTGTTGTTTTTTTAAATGGGAACAACGTTTGCTAGTTTCCACACTGTTGGAAAAAAGCCATTTGCCAAAGAGATGTTGAAGAATCTCGACAGAGATGATGCAATAACAATAGCACATATCTTCAACAGAGAATTTCCTATACCATCTACTCCACAAGCCATCAACACTTTTCAATAAATCATGAATTTCATTATCAGTAGTAAAAACCACTGATAACGTCTTAGTATTTTGAAACTCTATTAAATTTGGTAACGGTGCGTCTGCATTTGACAGCTTACTCTGACTACAAAAGTAATCATTCAATAAAGTTGCTTTATCCTTTGGGTCAGTAACTCGAGGACGAACAACAAGAATCCTATTAGGTACATACGTCTCAAGGATACGTCGAAAGCAGACCAACCATCTATTATATAAAGCATCAACATCATCAATATCAACAAAAATATCATCCCAGTGTACACTATTAAGAGCATTAACTAGATTTTCCTCATTTACTTTTTGTAAGTCCCATATAAAACGTTCGTAACATCTAGGTTTAGCTAAGGAAATATTCATTCTAGCAAATATGAAAGAGTGATCACAGTTACTAGGAGGGCTTGCAGTGCCAGAATCAACAACAAATTTGCACAATGTGCCGTGACCCGAGTTGCTTTATTAATTATTTGATAAAGGTTATTGCATTCCATCCATCTGTATAATGTTATACCAAAGTCACTATCATCTACAGGATTTTCAATATCATAATGAGCATTGAAATCTCCAAGAAGTAAAACATGTGTATTAGGTTTCAAATATATTTGATCTAAACAAAATTGCAAATAATCTAACAACGCAATATTACTAGCTTGGTTAAAATTTGGCGGTCGATAGCAAACACTGCATACGAAAAAAAGCCGATTAATTTGCATTTCAACCCAGAGAATTTCAATACCATTCCGCTCCAAATCAAACCTTCGTTTAGCTACAATGGACAATTATGTAAATAGTGAAACACCCCCAGCCCTCCGACCATCACTCCTATCCAAGTGAAACATTGGACTAAAGCCAGGAATATTAAATAAATCACTCGAAATAGAGTTATTTAACCATGTTTCGGAAACTGCAAAAATATCCAATTTGTAATCGGAAACCAGAGAAACAATTTCTTCGAATTTATCAGCATCATTTAGGCTTCTTGCATTGATATGTCCAATGTTAAGAGTGAGATTTGTGGGAGGACCAGGATTAGTTTCAACATTACCAGAGAGTAAAATTGATAGACTCGCTGTTTGCCAAAATTTGGTCTTACCACACGATGTGTCCTGTCTATTTCACGTAGCTCAAGGTCATAGCCAAGCTTCGTCTTGCAAAATTCGGTAACAACTTCATAGCAATTTTCGTCTTCAAGCTCTGGAAGTCCAAAAATACGAATATTGCAATGCCTCGAATACTGTTCATTCTTGTTTTAATGCATTTTAACTTCGTTCAGCTCAGCAGATAAGTCTTCAATGGGAATAGCTGTAATTTCTATGTGCACTATTTGGAAGTTGGAAGCCTGTTTCATCAAAGAATTTAACAGAAGCTGGTTTTTTTGTAGAAACGTAATCGATAAACTTTTGTTTACTCGCAAAACTATTTATGTTTACAACAAATTATTTTAACTTTACATCTAATTAAAACCTGTTTTATCATCACGCGTACATGCTTAGTTGCAAACGACTGTATTCCTATATAAAAATTGCAATGATATGAGCTTTTATTGTACCAATCCATGAAAACAATGGTACAAAAAAGCTAGACCATTTGATGCTTCTGAAGGTAGTTTATGTAAAGCTGGCTTCTGGAAGACTCTATTCTGTTTGCAAGTAATCAATAACTATAAAACAAGAACTTACCGACCATATAATCCAATACAGTATTACCAAATTTCTCCTTGATTTCTTCTAAGGCTTGGTTAGCAGAATCCTCAGCCTTTCCTCCCTCTACAGCACCATCATCACTATGCTTATACACCTCAGGTGCACCAACAACAATTGGGACTTTAACACCATTAATTGTTGGGCAAATAATTACAGCTTGGTTGGTTCTCTTATTAACAGTTGCTTTATCTAATGCCATGTAGTAGTGAGGGGGAAGACCTGTACTGGGAAGGCATTTCATTAATTTTTGTTTCGTTCTTTCATTAACAACTTGAATAAGACACCTTACAAGGCCAGGAACTAATTTCCGGGAATGCCCACTCTGCCCAACTTGAGCTCCGAGAGAATAGGCAAAAGCAACCTGCTCTTCATAATGAACTGCAGCAGACTTGGACTTAATGGGAACCACTGCACTCTTTACCAATGTTTCAGCTGCTTCGTAATTCTTTTTCATTAAAGTATTTTCCTCATCAATGCTATAAGAGCTTTAAAATGTGTCTGTCCATCACAAGCACAAAGCATGTGTTGAATCACAGAACTCTTCATCTTGCGCCAGTAGGCTCCTACACCATTCATGAGTTGTTCCATCCTCCCTTCATTAAGATACCTTCCTGTGCAAATAAGGATTGCACCAGAATTGCCCCCAAATTCATCTTCCTCTTTGCCAACCAAAGGATAAAGTTGCAAACATTCAACTTCACTCACAAGTTCTATATTGTTCACATTCCTCCACTCTTTCATGTCCTCACTGAATTTCGACATAGGTGCTGCCCCTGTTGTAGCTTAATTGAATAAAATTACATTAACAAACAGGAGAATTCTTAAAATATCAAGATTGCAAAAAAGGATAAATATATAAATATTTGATACAAAATGCATACAATATAGGGAAAAAAATTCATATTGGAAAATTTGAGATTCTGGAGTATTGTGTCTGCTGTAATCGCACTGCCTTTGGCAGAACTCTGTGCACTGTGATTGTGAATTTATTGTCTCCTCCTTCTGTAAATTGGATGTTGCCATTGTTTCTATTTGATAATTTTCATTATTATCATCCCCTTCACTGTCATCATCTGAGCACGAGGACGATTTATCATTTCCTGTAGTAACACCTCAGCATCAGGTTTCCTAACTGGAGGTGGTATAGCTGGAACTACAGATTTTTTGGTACCGAGATGTGATTAATTGGCACAATGTTTCTTTTGACTTCAGCAAGAATTGCCCTGTTCTTCAATTTTGTATCTTCAACTTTTTGCACACAAAAGACAAACTCTTTTATTTTTTTAATAGTCTTGAGTGCCCCATCCTTCATTTATATTTGTTGAGAGCTTTTCGTGACCTGCGTCCCCATGTAACCAGAATTTAATTCGAATTTCTGCTTTCAGAAGGAGCCACAGGCCACACAGCTGCCGACACCACATTTTGCATATCATCATCATTAATACGGTCAGGTCTCACAGGCTTGTTAATCTTTCAGAATTTGCACCGACCGAGTGTTTGAGGGAATAATTACAATATCTTCATCTTGATCTTGGGTATCACAAACTCTTTTTGTGGTTGGTTGAAACACAGATCTGTCTACTTTGTGTAAGCCTAAGTATATTTTCGCATTAAACTAAACTAATGAGTGATACTACTTCTAACATTTCTAGTGTTTACAATATTCAATAATTTACTTAAACTAAAATTTCACTATTTTGTGCACCAAATTGTTGTGCACTAATTTTAAATTGGTGCACAAATTTTATGCACCAACTTGGGTTGCTGTGCACGGCACATGTGACATGGCGATCACTTACTTTCCATACTGGTCCATGCAAGTTGCTGTTTATCTAGCATAGTTCATCAATGTAATATTAAATTCCGCATGAACCTGCAGATCTTAGACATATATGTGATCAAGTAATTCGCTTAGAATATATGAAAACAGACAACAATTTTTTGATAAATATTTTTAATATAGATAAATTTGACAAGATGTACAACAATTGTAATTATTACATTATTAGGTACATTAAAGTTAAAAATAGTGTGAAAACACTTTCCATATAATATTTTAAGTATATATTAAAGTTCAAAATAGTGTGAAAACACTGTCTATTATTTCTCTTAAATAACTGCATTAATATACTTGATAAACATACATGCAACTTGTGCAATCTACTTCTAACACCTTTTAGAACAACATGGTTCACTTTACCAATCCAATAACTTTATTATTATTAGCTATTCAATCTTCAGAATATGTTTTATAGCATTGCTTAATACTCCAGCTATTGCTGTCTGGGTTACAGCTTGAAAAATATGTGATGAGCAGATGGTACAACTATGCTGACCTTCACACAAAGGGAAACCGCAATAACAAAAGGCTTCTAGTTCTATGTCCTTGGGGATGTTTGTGTGCTGTGTACAAGGTATGACCAGGCTCATGTTTGCAAATTCACACGTTACAGATATAATCATGACGCATGACCATCGACCATCTTGTCGACTTTGTTGAATGTTTGGCAAATTGAGAAAGCCTAACATGTTTCACAAATTGAGAAAGCCTAACATGTTTCGCTTCTCTACTTTGTATACTGTTAAGACGAAGTCCCATACCATATCGATCAAATAGTATTTGAAGGTGTGGTGGTATGGCATAACCCACAGTCCAGAGTGTTGGGGTAACTGATTTCAAGAGAAGTACATTAGCATTAAGTAAGAATTGACAAGCATTCTTACATTTAGTGATTTCTTCTTGGGTAATGTTTACCCGGGAGAAGTATGACACTGCATCTCTCAACTGTAAACAACAGAAAGCGATGGATACAATTCTTAATTTGGTCTCAGGTGGGTCAACTGCTTCACTTATTGCATGCAGTACAAACATGAACTTATAGCAAAATATTCTGCTTTCTTTACCAGTAAATCTATAACTGAAAGAACTCTTTCGACCTTTGTTGAACCAACACATAATTTGTCTATATTAAGATTGTGATATAAGTGCGAAAGATGGAATCTGGGGGTAGGTCCTCCATTTGTTTGCAGCTTTGTGTGATACCTGATTTAGCCAAAGCCGTTTCAAGCATTAGACCACGAAAGAAGGCTCAAGCTGTGACACTGATTTTTATTGCTTTTTTCATACTCTTTAGTGTGACTGCTTACTATGGCAAGAATGACTTTATCCTGTACCCTTGGTGACTTCCCCAAATATGTACTTAGCTGGTCAACCGTACTTTGCCTGACCAAAGTTACCCACATTCCATCAAGGGATGTAGTGTTACTGTCACCTAAAGAAATAGTAGAAAGGTATTAGTGTTTTTTTAAAAATAAATAGATATATACAATTCATGCATGCCATAGAGTGGATCATATCCGGTATACCAGTATACGTTTAAATACCGGTATGGCGATATTGACAATTCAAAAAATATGATACTGGATTAAAACAATATTTCACATCAAAATTGCCAATAATAATGTTTAGAAACCAAAGTTAATAATCACACATGGACAATTTTGTTCTTACAGTTCTAGCAGCTTTTGATTTCTTTCACGGCAAAATTTATAAAGGAAATTTTGGTAAAAATAAAAAAAGTGGAAGTACTAGCGGTATACAGGTATTTAACAGTATTTTGATGGATGTATATTGGTATTCGGTATTTGCGATATCGATCAAGCCTAGCATGCCACTGCATGACTCTTACAACAACAATTATTGGGCAAGTATCAAACTTTCAAAGGTTGTTTGGCATTAGAGTCAGCAAGATATTGAGGGGCCCCACTATCTGTATCGCTCCAATGTAACTGGTCATATGATGGTTCATAAATATTCAAATATATTCTCACCATTGTTACCATTAGATCCTTGTATTTGGTTAGCAACATCTAAAGTCTCTTTTTGCCTTCTTCTATTTGATCGACCTGTAAGGGAACTCTGAAATTTATCTGAGTTGTATGGATTTAATGTAGAAGGTGTTTTTTGTCTTATGGTCAACTTTCTTTTTAATGCCACTTGAGATGCTCTCATTGTTTTGCCTTCACGTTTTCTTTTTTTGTCAGACAATGGCTGTTCTTCTTCATTACGTAGTGAAAGGCTTTCTTTGTGGCAACGAATCTGCATGAAAGAGAAGGTCTTGTTAACCAATTAATGGCCCAACACACAGTTTCTGCTGACGAGCAAAATTGTCTGGTGCACGCGGGGCAACAGTATGCCCGCATAAATTTCTTTTACACAAAAACAGTATGTGGTTTATTTTAAAAAATGGAACCTATTCTGTCGTGAAAGGAAAATTCCTTCAAATTCCCCCGCTTTTGAATCACGTTTTGGAGTTCTTATACACACAGCTTCATTTATCATACTCTAGTATTAACACTGCCAGGTCTGCTTTATCATGCATTATTTCCATTGATAACTATCCAGTCAGAAAACACCCATTGGTTTGTCCTTTCCTGATAGGGGCATTTGAAAGGAAGCCACTCTTGAACAAGCATTATGCTATCTGGGATGTCAAAACAGTTCTAGCTTATCTGAAAACATTTACCCCCAACAGTAGTTTAAGTCTCAAAGAACTTAGTTGCAAGTTAGCCATGTTACTGGCTTTAGTGAGTATTCAGTGGAATCAAACATTGGTACACCTCAATATTAACGATAACTATATGGTAAAATCAGATGACCACTTTGTGTTACTGTTGACAAGCATATCAAGCACAGCAGACCAAATTATTCAATACCGCCTATACCTGTTCCTAGATACTCTGTGGATCCTGACGTTTGCCCGTATTTGTGTTTAGAAGAGTATGCTGTTGGCGCTCAAGGCGCTGAAGGTGCATGTATTGACATTTCTTTATTTAAACCACATTCTACACAACATGTCGCTGCAACAGCAGCCTTTACAGCAGATATTCCAATAGATGAAATTCTGAAAAGAGCAGGTTAGAGTAATGCTATGACTTTTAGGCGGTTCTATATAAAAGTGTTATTGAATCATGCTTGACATAACCGCTGCGAATTCGGCCAAGTTCGCCATTCATTACGTTCAGTGGTGTTTCCCATTAGTGTAGAAAATTTGAAAATGAATAGAGACGAAGCACTTGAATAAATTTTGTCTTCTCAAGGTCAGCCTGAACCTGACGCTCCTTCGAGTGTCGGCAAAAGGTTGGAAAAAGGTTTGCGCTCAGTCATTGTTGCTGGGGAAATAGATGAAAATTTGTTATATCGTCCGCAATAATAAATTTGGTGCCCCTGTACAAGCTTAGCCGTCACAGGGTAGAGAACAAACTAGAGTGGTGGTAGGCTATCCCATATTTCCCAGCACTTTATTGAAAGATGAAGCCAAATTTTTGCTTCAAGAGATTTACAGACGGCTGGCAGGAAGATGTGTAGTATGAAATCCATTTCGCAGGCGAAATATCCCGGGATAACCCACGCACCATTTTTGCTTTATTTATGAAAGTGGTGAGAGCCTTGTGAGGGTTTTGCCCATAGACATAGGAGGACCTAGATTGCTGACTCATACGTAGCGCGGTTGGGACCTGTACAAGCAAATGCAAGATGGCTGCTGAAGCGGGCAAAAAATCTTATGGCACTATTACAAAATTATCGTTTTTTCGCATATTTTGTCTTCACACAGCTTTTAATCTTGTTCGATCAAGGTTTATTGGAAAGTACTATTTATTCCGAAGATTTTAATTGCAAACTGGTTTCGCTATACTGAATTCTTACGAAAATATCACTCGCGACGTCTTGCATGAAATGGTCCCTTGTTCAGTTTGACTGACTTGTGGTCGAAAATGTAAAGTGTTCGTGATCATAGCCTCTTGTAGATGACTTTTGTCGATGGCAGACCTATAGTCTTACCTTGATGTTCAACCTTAGACGGCGCAATGGATTCGGCTTCGCGAACGTTGTGGCTCCACAATTAGACGAATAGGTCAATCCAGCTGACTTTTGCCTAATTGATCATTGGCGTGTTTTCAACTTTTGTGGAACTTTTGCTTTGGCAAAATAATGGATTTAACATGGGGATGAAATGTAAAAACTGAACTGAGTAGACAATCTTGCTGAATAGTATCATGATAGTACCTGCATCAAGCATATTTTTGTTCTTTTGCCTGGAAATATTGGGCATTTATGAGTCAATCCAACCCATCAAACATTAGATTTTTAACAATGTTATACAGAACAGTTCTGAAAGTCTTAACTCATGTGTCATTGCCTCACTGACCACCTTCATAAATGGCAGCCCTGGCAGTGGCTGTCTAAATTAAAATTTTATTATGAGCATATAAATTGACACTACTACCCTTGGTATCTGATCATCTGAGTATTTCTAAGATTTGCATAAAAAGGATTTTAAATATGTAGTCATTAAGTGGGCCATGACTTACGGTAGGTTATAGCATTATTCTGGTTTTGAATTAAAGAGTAAAAATAGGTACGCTAAGCGTACATGTATCTGCTCATGGTGATCCCACTGTTGTCATTAAGGAATGATATTCTACAATTCTATTTGGCCCTAAATTCTATAAGTTACACATATTTTGTACAAAAACATACACTTCGTTCAACCAGTAACTTGTAAAGAATAAGAGATTGATATTTAACCCATTAACTGGCAATACCCTACCACTGACAAGTAAAATCGTCTGGCATTAGACAGAGTAAAATACTAAAGTAGGGCACATCTGGGTTCATTGCCAACTTATGGGTTAAAATAATATATTTTTATAAATATCACAAAAAAATATATCATACACAGTAGAACAAGGTTTTCATATTAATTGTTAAATGGGGTTCACAATTTACAGTATCACTATGCCAGACAGGTAGTACATATGACAAATAAATGGCTGATATAAATTTCACTAGCAGAGACTTTTCCATAACATAGCATAACATAACAAAGATTTTATTTAATTTTATGATGTCATTGCTGAAACATGTTAGGTTCACAATCTTCTCGATAGTCCATCATATACTACAATCATATACATTGATACACAACTTCAACATGTGGTATTCAGGGATGGAGGAACACAAATGAACTATTTATTCCACATGGATGTGTTAGCAAATAGGTCATATTATTGAAGTCCATTCATCAGTAGCAAATGTTAACAATGTTGAAAATCAGGAGTATAATTTAACACATGTATATAGTCTGTGAATAGAATGTATAAAGTATATATAAGCACCTAGATTTTGTTGGCATCTCACTCAATTGAATAATAATTGAAGGGTTTTGTAGATGGAAAATTATTGAGTGTAAATTATATACATTTATTAGACCTAACCAGGAACCGATGCGAAAAATGCAACTACAGGTCCCTGGCAGGAATCGAACCTGCGGCTGTGCGATTCCAGTGCAGCGCTCTAACCAACTGAGCTACAGAGTCCAGTTATCAAGCTCTAACCACAAGTTCATGTATATATACTAGCGTACTGCCATGTTAAATTGTGGGTAAATATCCAAAACAGGACATTTGTGTTGTGGTAAAACTGAAATAAATTAGGAGAAGGGCAATAAAAACAGTATTTCGAGTGTATTTCTGTCCATTGCTCTTCAAAGATCACGAACACTTGACATTTTTTACCACAAGTCATTCCAACTGAACAAGCGACCATTTCATGCAAGACATCGCAAGTGATATTTTCGTAATAATTCAGTATAGCGAAACCAGTTTGCAATTAAAATCTTTGGAATAAATAGTACTTTCCAATAAACCTTGATCGAACGAGATTTAAAGCTGTGTAAATCACAAACAAGTGCAAATCTAAAAACAGGTCGGTTGTATGCTACCAAATTTTGGTTTTAGGACATATAAAAAACTGTTGTGCTTTGAGGGCCAATTGTAAGCATCAACCCTCAATCTGATACTCTGTGGCTCCATGAGTATTCCTTTGAATAGCACATAGTATCCACGGATGTGTGTACAAACAATTTCTGCCTAGCTCGGCTTGAACAGATAAGAGTGCATACCGCAAAGTATAAAACCAAATTTACCCATTAATGCTCTCCCCATGACGAGTAAAATCAAGTTGCGTTAGCCAGAGTAAAAATTTAAAGTAGGGTGCATAAGAGTGCATTGCCGTTTAATGGGTTAAAAATAATGTCTCTAACCCAATATATTAGACACATCTTACTGGATTTCTCAAGGCCTTTATTGTTCCTTTTGCAAAAACAACATTACTTAACCTTTGTATATAGTGCCATTGCATGTGTTCAGTTGAATGTATATATTTTGTAGCTTTCTGATTTTTTGAACAAATCATCAATAATTAAATGTAATAAGCAGCCATTAAGATATGAACACACTTTCTCTAATTAATTGTGCAGATACATTTAATAATAACAGTTTTATTCATCCATCTTAAGATAAGAAGTACAATGGATTTACAATTGCTGACAGTATATATATGTATATGTTACAAAATTAAATACATTATAGAAAATATTAAGAGTATAGCTTAAAAACTTTAAAAACTATTTACAAATATTTACAAGCTCTTCCTGCAAAAGAAAGTATATGTCTCTCAGTCCCTGAGAAGAAAGATATGTTTCATGTCCGGTGAATGTTTCTAAGATTGTATTGATTGTTGTTTAATTCAGCATAATAAAAAATATGGTGGATGTCGATTTTACCATGATTCTTTGCGAGCAGAAAACATATCTTAAGAAAATACCCGAAAATACATTAGTATCAAGACCATAAATCCCTAAATTGATGTTAACAAGTCCAACTGTTCTCAGGAGCTACATAATCAATTTAGGTTCGCAAAGCATCATAGTAAAATCGACATCCACCATCTTTTTTATTATGGTGGATTCTGGTGGCTATGACAGGGGTGACTTGGATCATTCCTAAACCTTGTGCTAAAGAATCTTTCTCTAATCCAGGAATTTGTAAGCTCCTAGATTGAACCCGCTCGATTTTGTCTCGGAGGTAAGTGGGGAGTCCTGCCCATACAGGAGACACATACTCGAGGATTGGTCTTATTTTGGTAAGGTGTATTTATCTTATATACACATGTTTCTTTACCTAATATTACTGCTTTTGTATACAAAACTTGACATGTGGCTCAAAGTAATACATTACTGTTGTACATTACATACTTCACATTCAACTGCCACTTGTTGTATGGTACAAAACTATTGGCCATATATGCATACATATATTATTCAGTGACCGATTACATGAAGTATTTTGCTTACGTATATTATGTACTTACACTATATATTTTTACAACAATTCTGATATTATTTTCCTAATCTATATATCCTAACCCACCGAGTCAGCTTTCCCGGCGGGAGGAAACCGGAGTGCCGGAGAAAACCCACAACTTTTGGCAGAGTGCTGACTTACTCTTTTCACATGAGTAGAGTCCCCAGCGAGAATTGAACCCACAACTCAGAGGTGAAAGGTGCTTGCTCTGACGACTGCACCACCAAAGCCCCATCATTAACATACATCAACCATATATATGCACTTTCACTGCAGCAGCAATGCAGCATGGCCAATTGTGCAAAGTCAGATATGTTAAAAATACAACTTGAGTGAATGTAGTTAAAATATTCAAATCAATCTGAATTATCCTTGTCACATATTGCTGTCACCAAAGTGGTCTCTCACATCACATGCACTCTAATGTGATGTGAGATTTCATTTATTTAATAATATATATGTGCCATGAAATGCTTAATGTATGCACTTTACACAATGTTCACTTAACACAGGACAATGTGTATTTGCAACTGACGAAGCCCTATATATTAATTAATATAATCTGTACTGATTCAACAGCAGCGGGAATTAGCGGAGACATTCGGCAATGCCATGGCTCAACTTTTGCAATGGCACATGAAAATTTTCAAAGGAAACATTTCTCGTGCAGACTACTCTATTACACGGTTTCACATACTATACAATGGATGGTGCCTGACAAGTATGTGAATGCAATTTATTTAGGCCTGAGTGGGATCAGAAAGCTGAAATAAACTACAAGACACAGCTAAACATTTTCGCGGTCTTAACTGGAAAATTAAAATACTGCAGTGATCGCATTTAGCAACAGAAATTTAGTACTGTCGCACTGTCCTTCTGATTCCCAGCGCTGTTCAATAATTATCGCATCCACACTATACTATAGCTATGCCGTTCAGCCCTACTAAAAAGCTTTACAATCTATATATACACATTCTGTACAAGAGAACATGAATTTGCCGTTCAGTGTTGAACTTTCTCTTGCACTGAATTTATAAAGTGATTGAAAATTTGTATTATATGAAGAAATTTCCCAATAAAGAAACGTTTACAAGAAGAAGGCTGTTTAATACGTATGACAATACTAAAGATAAAACAGAAATAAGATAGATGTTAGTGTACATGTTCCATACCACAATTTTGAGAGATAGTCAAATTTCAATATTTGTGAAGTGGTTCTCTCGATGACCGCGAAATAATGCAAAGATTATGACCTGACTTCAGTAAAAAGTTTTTTTGTTTTGCACATATGATACGTTTTTATGTATAACACTGCAATACTACTTTCCACTAAACTGCCAAAATATGCCAAGTACTTAAACACTTGGTGCGAGCATCTGGTATTATATTCTCTATAATTAGGTAGAAGTAGTGGTACTGGAAGTCAAATCTGAATATCTCTAATATGCAATACAACAAAACTGAAAGAATCAGCTGCCCAGGAGTATATGAACAAGAAATTTAAGCTAGATTTTAACCGCCTAATACATAACGCGAGTACGAGGCTGAATTATTTATTTGATTTCATAGTGTTTGATCAAGATTAATTGTAAATGTTAACATCGTCAGCAAAAGCTGGTTTCAAAGATGGGCATGTAAACGATACATGTACATGCAAGCAATTAGAAATACATTATTTAGTCATTACCATGTAATGCGGCTAGCATTCACATACTCATGGACAAAAGCCTTTATTGATCAAAAAGAGCACTATTGCAAGGCTGTTTTCCACTCCAACAACTCGCTCGCGAAATATTTTGAGCACTCAAATCTTATTTCCACCTGGCCGCCGCAACTAGTTGTTTCACAGTATTCAAAATTGGCGAGCAGCTTTTGTATTTGAAAGACAAGCATAGATATTTTTTGTTATAAGTGCTTTTCGATGAAGGTCTCAATGTCGTTCAATGGAAAACAGCCTTTAGACAAGAATCTTGCCTTTCTCAATATTAACCTTGATCTTCGTTTTAAATCATGGCTACAGAAATGGCACTGATCATCGGTGCTCACCATTTTACCCAAACCACACGAGCAATACTCGTCACTGTCCTTAACACGCTTTGGGACATAACAAAGCTTTCTAGGATTAAGAGAAGTATTATTAGCCTTATTGATGTTATAACCTTTTTCTCGGAGAGCATCCACGAACAAAGTTAGAACAATGCTGTTTTAAGATACTTACCTGTCTATCGGTGATGTTAATACAACTAAACAAAGACAAAGAAAAGCATGATTGTGAAGATGTTTAGAGTGCATACCAGTGGAGTCCTTCTCAAGAATATCTATCAGAAACATAAAATTGTGCAGGAACATCTGCGAGTCTTTGTCCGTAAACCTGTAGTCAAATTATTTACCATTACCCTTGGTTTCATTAAACCACCTTATCACTTTGTTTTCCAGCTCTGAAAGGCAACATTTCGATCGTAATGCTTCAACATACTTAAAAAAAGGAGATACAGATGAAACCTGGGACGACATGTTATTGGAAAATCGCAAGCATTGGAGCATTTACGAAAAAGTTTTTTTCTCCAAATGAGTACCCACCTACCCCTCCCTAGCTATATAGTGATTTTACACGATTTTATTTCAAATTACACTAAGTACAAGTCGGTTATATTTAGGCGGGAGAGGCGTTATAATGGCGTGAAAGCAACTTGTGTTCATGCTATATATTTTCGATAATTACGGTTCCACTTCAAGGCTATGACTGATTGAGGACATCATGTAAAGTCCGACGAAAGTCGATCTGCCATAACCTTTAAAACAACCGAAGGGTTAAACATTGGTGTCTTTTTAAAGACGGCAATGGCGGAGGTCACAGCTGGGAACCAAACTTAAGTGTTGAAATAGTGTGTGTTAAACATTTTTCAAAAAATCTAGCATGGCATTTTCATGATATATATGCCTACCTCTCCCGTTTAAGATATGTTTGGCTGTGATTTAGAGCCCAAATTAGTCTTAGTATATTTTGTTAGCATATGAAAATATAGGGGAGCTCCATGCCCAATTTTTCATTTGTCCTTATGATATGAGTAAATAAAAGGTTTCCCACAGCAGTGTAATGATTGACTAATGGTTTATATAATTTCCAAATATCTATATGGGCACATTTATATACCGAATATAACTATAATCAACTGTCTATCACAAAAAATTGTAACACTAATCCACAAATCGTAACAGAAATCCACAACTCCAAAACCCTGAAAGGTCCTCAGGGGTAAAAGAAAAAGGCAATCTGACAAAAATCAAGAAAAGGAAGGACAAACGTATTCAAAGGAGTCATTCTAGCTGCTGTTTGCCTTTCTTTGATTAGTAATGTGTAATCAATATTATTTCCAAACCCTATTCGAAACTATAAACTTGATTTTATCAAAACAGCTCAAAACGGACTCGGGACACTCTGCTCCATTATATATTTATCCGATTGACATCAAACTTTCAGGATTTGATCATTGTAACTAGATCTAAAACCTAAACCTCCAAAATCTCATATTTTGAAAATATATATGTCTTTGAAAATTCTGATATTTTAATTAGATTATGGCATAGTTACAAACAAAATAGTTTTTAGATGTTAATATATATATGTCATTTACCGGCTGGGAGGTCCGTTCTGGAAAAATATTTTCCCGAGGTCTCGGAATCGGCCCGAGACCGAAGGTCGAGGGACGCTTCTGAGGCCGAGGGAAAATATTTTTCAGTACGGACCGACCGTAATGGTAAATAAAGTTTTTTTTCCTTCATGGAAAACTGAAGTGTTGTTCGAGATCAGTGGCGTTGCCTAATCAAAACACGTTGCTAAATTTGAAAGCTGGCAGTCAAAAATCTTGAAGGAAACATATTTTACTCAAGATTATAGCGGCTGTGATATTTATCTCACTTTTTGGCTGTTGAAGTGTTTTCGTGTTGCTGTTGAAGGGTTCAAACCGCCTTGTTAACCCGGTACTAGTCTAGGTAGTGATTCGCCGTCAACTGAATTTGCCTCGGATTTGCACAAGAATAGGAATTTGCATTGTTGTTGGACTATAATTTTCCAAATATTTCAAGACACGATGAAAAAGGTATGCCTGTTTATTCAATTTTTGTTTACTGTGTGGTTTTTCATTGTTTAAACTTGCTAAAACTGCCCGTTTTGAGCAGGGCTTCGACTTTACTCTATCGAAAACATTTGTTGTTTCTTGTACACTTGAAATGCTGTTTGAGATGAAAAAACATGTTGACACTGCCGTTTAACTTGTTTTGTTGGAGGAAATGTATTGTTTTCAATTGAACTTTTTGTTATGGTTATTTTGTATCAATTTTAGAAACCAAATCACAGCAAATTCTCAAAAGATATGATGCATGCTGATAAATACATATACAGGGTGTATAAAAAAAAACTGAACAAAATTGAAATTGCTCTCAATTTCGCGAAGCGGCTCCAGGTACGAAGTTTTTTAGTAATATATATTGTTTGGGTATTTATAATGTAGAATAAACTAAAAAATTCTGAAAGTTACATTTTTCAAAACCCAGGGGGGGTGTCTTGTCCAACAGATCAAAAATGGCTTGCGCACGACATTTGAATGCTTAAAAGTTATTTTTAATTAGTGGGTGGAAAATGTGTTCGGTGTTGCATTGCTGTTCAAAATTTCAGAAAATTTGCTTAAGTTTGCCAACTCATTTTCCACCCACTAATTCAAAATAACTTAAGCATTCAAATTTCGTGCGCAAGCCATTTTTGATCTGTTGGACAAGACACTCCCTGGTTTTGAAAAATGTAACTTTCAGAATTTTTTAGTTTATTCTACATTATAAATACCCAAACAATATATATTAATAAAAAACTTCATACCTGGAGCCGCTTCGCGAAGTTGAGAGTAATTTCAATTTTGTTCAGTTTTTTTTATACACCCTGTATTTAATTTTTTGAGGTTTACTATCTGGATACATATATTGGCTTTACATTAAACCTATTTTGTTCTGCTCCCTTGGGGGTAATTTCTTGGTTGCCATGGTAACAGCATGTGTAAAAGTGACTGATTTGGTGTCAGCAATCGACATTCTATCATATCAACCAAAAAATGTTTCAAAGTACCAATATTAAAAAAATTCATATTGAATGTCCAGGACCCCCTTAAGTCTGTCAGATGGTAGAGGGCCAAAGGTAACATAACCAAAAGAAGAAAAATACTTGGCACTGTTAGACAGTTCTCCCCCTAAAAAAGCTAGCATTTTCATATCATTAGGCAATTCTGATATTGAAAACTTAACATTAACTGTCTCACTGTTGCATGAAATACTGTATGTGGTGCTCTCAATCTTCTGTATGTCAGGGACAATTGTCACTGCAATTGCCACCAAAAATAATAACATTTTCGTTGGAACTTAGTAATCCCTGACCAATATTTAGAATGCTTACTAGCCAGGCACACACCGAATCATCTTTGCCAAAAGGTGCCCCATCTCCACCTAAAGCAACATGAAAGGTGTTAGTTTCAGTGAATGTTAGTAGTTCATGAACATCATTGGACAGATAGAATTCAGCCAACTTGAGAAGTAGTTCCTCAAGATCACAATAACAGCCACTTACCCGTCTTTCTCGTCCAAGGCATCACAAAGAGTATCGCGAACACTATGTAATTTACCTACCTTTGCTATCTACAACAAGTTTAAATCCATTCTAACAGTAACACACCTATCAATGTAAATCCAGCGGGGGTGCGGGCAAGAGATAGGGATCTGACCGTGAATTCTGTCCCCACAGTCGAGCTTTGACAAAGATTTTTCCTGGGTACGGTCAATTTTGATCCTGACATGCGGTTTCAGTACGAAGCCTGGAGACAAGTATTGGGAAAACGAACGAACGTTTGTTGTTGATTTCCGAATGCGTTTTTGGCCTTTTGGCATTGTTGTCGTTTGTCGAACGCTCAAGATTTACATGCGAGTAGAATGGAAATATATCCTTGCTTTTTACAATCCACCCAGCGAAACGATTTTCAAATTTGGAAAGTCTGAATACAATTGTTCTATTTGAAAGTCAATCATTGTTGATTGCACCGACAAATATGTAAATATTCAAATATTACAAACCTTTGCTGTTTGTATAATAGACTCTTTCGATAATTACGTCATTTGGCCTGGGAGCCTCACTCCCACGAAGAGTGGGCCAATCACGTTTCGTCTTGATGCACAAAAGCGAGGATCCCAGGCCAAATAGGCGGATGTGACGTAATTATCGAAAGAGTGTATTATAAAGAAGCATGCCCAGATTGTATGCAAAATCATTAATATTAATTCATAAGGAAATCAACACTTTGATAGTGTGATTGTGGTTAACAAAAATGGTTAGTTTTCAAGCCATTCGTAAACACAAGAAAATCAATGTGCTTTGATCTATCCCCTGGCCATGGATGCGTCTGTTTTGAAATATTTCATCATCTTACAATTCCCCACCAGCGGGTATTTTACCTAAAATGTTGATTTTTAGTCAAATCCCCACCCATAGTGTATTCCGTAATTTCCCCCCGGCACAGTTTCCAGCCAGTATATTTGTTGTAGGGCATTTCCTAGTACTCTTTTCCACCACAGATGTGTGGCGGGAGGCCCTTAGAATGCAGTCTGGATCCCCACCCCTTGCCTGCACCTCCTCGTGATTAACATTGATAGGTGCATAAAGTCATATATATATAGGGTATATAATTATATCAAATATTTTGGGTACTGTTTTTATAGTTTGTGTGTTTCTGCTTCCTTGTATATTTCAACACTTTACCCAGTAAAACTGCAATCAAACTCATGAAGTCATGTGCACAAACGTTGAAAAGTGCACGTTGTCAGATAGTTTGCTTTAAATTTCTATACTATCTTAGGTTTGAGCTTGTCAGCTTTCTAGCAGGGCCCTTAATAATTTTCTCAATAATTTCATATTTCTGCTCCAGACTGAAAACCCTTTGCCTATATTTTCCATGTTTTAATAATAATATAACATCTAAACTATCAAACCTACCTTTTCGTTCAGCCGGGGTAGCTACAACTTTGTGCGATATTCCAATCTTGTACAAACGAGGTTTTTTTACGCCTCTGTTTGCGCGACTACGAGAGGATCGCAATTTATGTTGTCCTCGCTTCAAACCCTGTAACTTCACTTTATATATATTTCAGGACTTCACATTTACATATTTTAAACAAGAATAAAACTATCGATGCAACTATCGACTTTTCAAACTTTTTTATGGTTTAACAAAGCTAAAAAACACCATTGAATGCGTGCGTTCCCTTTTTGACTACAAAAATGTCGCCATTGTTGTTAGTGTATGCACCTACTTCAAACCCTGTAACTTCACTTCAAATAAATTTCAAGACTTCTCATTTACATATTTTAAACAAGAATAGAAATGACGATGCAACTATCGACTTTTCAAACTTTTTGATGGTTTAACAAAGCTAAAAAACAGCATTTAATGCGTGCGTTCCCTTTTTGACTACAAAAATGTCGCCATTGTTGTTGTTAGTGTATGCACAAACTGATCCACAAATTAGACTACAGCTGTCTCCGACTTTACCCAACTTTACTTTACCCGTTGTTTGGAATTAGCAAGATCCATTCTGGACATTTTTATAAACTAAACAATTCGATTCTCAGATTGCCTAATATTCCATCGACATCAGTAAAAACTATGCCTTATTAATACACAGCAGTAAACATTTTTTCGTTGCTACGACAACAGTTCTTTCCTGGAGCAGAATGCTTTCAAATCGAACAGCTAATAACTCTTACTATTGATATCAGTTATGATATCTGTTAATCGCTGTTATTCCTGTTAAATATTTTTCACTTTTCTGCACAATTTGTGTCCACACAAGACCACATTTCGTCGAAAATGGCAGTCTATTGGCAGACAAAATGCAGACCCGCCAGACAACCATTGCTAATTTACCGTCTGTCGTGAGTGTCGTCAGAAATAGAACTCAGAGGGAAGTCACGTGCGTGCCTCGCCTCGTGTCAGCGTATATTAGGGAGAATTTCTACTTTGATATTTTTAGTCAAAACACTATTCAATGAATGTACTCGGTTTTTTATTATTTTATAAAGACGTGACAAACTACATCTTTCCGTGCATCTATTAAGATACTTCAGTGAAGTCAGGTTATGATCATGGGATTTTCTGTGCAGACTTTGCTAACGCTTCAAGTTTTATAAGCCGCATTTCATAATGAAATGGCGTTAGATAAGACTAGGATTTTGGTTAAAATTGGAGTCAATCATATTCTATAAGAAATTTATCTAAAAGTTTTGGATTGCGCACCCACATCACATATTAAACTAGAAGCTTCGTAAAAGAGACGTGGCTCTTGTAAGCGCCCTTTTCCCAAACATGAATTGCACAGTCGCAACCTGCAGGTTTGAATCTTGCATTGGGTCGCGCTATAAATTCCATTTTAGCATCAGATATACCAGCTATATTCTATCTGGTGGGAAGAACACAATTAATAATATATTTAAGTATACACGTGACGTGAAAAACGTGGGTGTTTTCATAAGTGCTTATGTTTGGATCGTGAAAAGCCATTGAAACCTGCAGCAAGTATTTTAAATCGAGAACCAATAGATATCCCACCATTATCCACTCCAATGGCAGTAAGAGACATATTAGAACAAGAAACAAATATTGTGAACATTAGTACCAACACATCCACTCCAGAGAATTGCAGACGTAAACCACTCGTTACAATCAAGGCTACAGAGGTAAATAGTAAATCGACTGCTACGTTTGTAGAATTTGCAAAACCAATTAGAAGTGATGGTCTTCCTTCAGGATGGACATTGACAGAAACTGATGATGAATCAATTAAAGTTGTTTACTTGCAAGACAAAAAGCAAGATTGCACAAATGATCCAATGATAACCAAATCAATATCAACAAACAGCGATGGGTCACGGTCACTAAGAGTTCTCGACAGACCTTTCACAAAGTTTGATATCCCAGGATCTGAACGTTTGAATAATTATCGAAACTATTTTGGAAAAAATATCCAAACTGAAGAGGACTTACTGGAGTTGGTGAATGTTATCCATTCGACTAACATCTGCTGTGGAAATCCTGACATTAAGCTACCTACAAGAAGAGAAGTAACGGGCAATTCGATGACAGTGTCGAGAGAAACAAAATTTGAAGTAAAGCTGCAAAATGGTTCTTTCTTCAATTCCACAATTCGGTCAAGTCAGTGTTCCTTGTTGACTGAAGATGGAAAAAATAGATGCAATGAGTGTCAAAAACAAAGGAAATACTTGCGAGTGATCAAGGGTAGGCAATCCAAACAACTGAATACAAATCAACGCACAGCTGTCGACAGTCATGTTAACTACAGATACCTTTCTTCAGAAGAGAAAGATGAAAAAATAAAAAAACTACACAAGGAACTGAAAGCTACTAAGAGAACATTGAGTAATGTGCAGTCCAAACTACATAAAGCCATTGAGGAAGAAGGCCATGTTCTTGACAACGAGATGAATGAATATTTGAAAGATATATTAGCCAGTGGCGAAGCGTTAAAAGATGAATTACCAGAAGGAACATTTCGAAGATTTTTCTGGCAGCAACAAACGCAGGCTCTATCTTGTAAAGATTCTAGACAGATTCGATGCACCCCCTTATGATAAAGTGGTGTTTGAATGTAAAACTTCGCTCCACCTCTGCATATGCGGCCATGCGGAATTCTGGATTTCTGAAGCTACCCAGCGAGAGAACACTGCGTGACTACACACATTGGACTAAAATGTCATCTGGGTTCCAACCATGATCTCGAAGAGTGGCAGAAATTGCTAGTATTACTACACGACGAAGTTAAAATTAAGAGCGACCTCGTCTACTGTAAACATACTGGGGAACTGATCGGCTTTGCAAATTTGGGAGACATTAACAACGCCTTGGTTGATTTCGAGAAGCAGTGCCAGAATGAAATCGCTAAATGCACACCTGATATTGCAACATACATGCTTGTCTTTATGGTCAGAGGAGTTTCCACCAGGTTAGAGTATCCATTGGCACACTTCCCTTGCAGCGGTTGCACAACAGCTGATTTCATTTACCCACTTCTTTGGGATGGAGTAAGACATTTGGCAACACTGGGATTTAAAGTAATTGCAAGTACTAGTGATGGTGCGTCTACCAACAGAAAGTTTGTAAAGATTCACAAGCCACCAAAATCTCCAAAGGGAACAGTTGTGTACAAGACAAAAAACATTTACAGCCCTGATGAAAGGGATTTATTCTTCATAGCAGATGTACCGCACCTTATGAAGACCGTAAGAAATAATTGGGAGAACAGTGGTTGGAATAAGAAGTCACGTCAGTTATGGGCAAGTACACAATATATTATAATTATTAATGTTAACTCGCTAGGCAGCAAGAGTGCATCGGAGTTCATGGCTACAATCTGCATTGACATAGTAAAATGCAAATTTGCTCTGTAAAATTTTAAAAATTAATAACTTCATAGATATAAATCCATATACTTTTTAGAATTGTGGATATGACATATCTTGGATACACATTGTGAATCTTTACAAGGATGATTTGAATCGTTTTGGGCTCAAATTAGTACCAAAGCTTAAGTATGATCATATATATTTGACATCTTATTCACGGATGAAAGTATGTCTTGCGACTCAGGTTTGTTTCTGTGTAATAAATAAAAGGTTCCTGTTTTAATAACAGTTCTCAGGTTTTCGCAGAAAAAAATTGGTAAAATGTATTTATTCTTTATTCAGGTACTAAGCACTTCTGTGGCAAACGCCTTGGACGTATTTTACAATGAACAAGTAAAAGGAACTGTGCAGTTTGTGCGGATGTTTGACAAATTCTTCGATTGCCTGAACACTAGGTCATTGACCGAGGCCACCAGAAAGAAGAAGCCAGATCTAGCTCCATACAGATCATCAGATGATCCGCGTTTGAATGTACGTACACCCTGTGAATTAATTCCTATATGAACAAAGACATAATCCTTTATGATTTATGTAGACAAATCCAGAAACATGATATGCTATGTCTTTCTTGAAATTAATAGTGGTTGAAGGAAGATTTTATTGGTTATCTTGATAAGTGGTCCAAATCAGTAGATGCCTTGCCGAACATTAATCCAAAACAGAAGTTGAAAATGAAACTAAGTCACCAAACCACAGAAGGACTAAAGATGACTGGTAAGAAATTGTATTAGTTTTGTAATTTTAGTTTAACATTCTACACGTCAAAAGATACACTCTGTATATTTCTTCACGTTTGCCATCCCGGACAGCTTATGTTACAACCTATTTAACAGTTTTTGAATGAGTTTGAGCATGATATTAAAAATTATCATGGCGGACGTTTGAGTTATCTACCAAAGCTGATAACACAAACTGATAGAGGTCTTGATGTATTTCTTAACATAAACAAATATTTTCATATTGCATCATTGAAGTCACAATTCCATGGCTAACCAGCCAATGAGTTGGGTGTGAGCAAAATTAGAAATCATGAATTCTCTCAATAAATAACAATTATAATTCAACCACTCTCTTTCACGCTAATGATGTTAACAACACGATTTTATATATTGCAGTTAGTTCGTTTGTGGAATTAGTGCAATACCTACTAAGCTATCCAGGGCTGAGATTTGTTTTGAGAATCCCACTTTGGCAAACATCGTCAGATGAAAGGCGGTAATGATAACCCGACCGTGCAACGAGTTGTCATCGCAAGCTGTCCTGCATCTACTCGGTTCCACAAGCTCTACGCTCGGTGGCGGGAGCAACCGAGAAGTCATGGTCGAGGATCCGAGAACGCTGACAACACAAACCACTTCCAAAGGCCACAAAAAAACGGAAATAAGCATAAATTTTCAAATTGCAATTACCGTGTAAATAGCAAAAGTCATTGACAATAAAATTAGAAGTTAGAAAGGCTTTTTTTAAATAATCTCTTTGGAAACTGTCGTCTGTGGAATTTTTGCATTTTACTTGTTGATATCTGATTTACGTTTAAGCAACAGTTCAAATTTTACGAAAGCAAGCATCCCCGCATCTACCGTTCACAAGCTCCTCACCCGGGACGGGAGCACGAAGCATTGGATCCGATCCGAATGACAACAAGCCATCACTTCCAGGCCACGTAAAACGGAAATAAGTATAAATTTCAAATTACAGGTACCGCGGTAAAATATCTTAGTGTCACATACAAATTAAATTAGGGAAAGACTTTTTTTTTTAACTTTGAAACTGTCGCCTGTAGATTAAGTTATTTTAGTACTTGTTGACATCTGATTTTGCTTCAAGATATACTATAAGCACAGGGTAATCTTTGTCATGGCTAGTACAAATTGCATGAAAATGTTTTAAATTCTCATTAATAGCTAAGTATTTACTATTTGATCTAAACGTTTGCTTTAGGTTACAACAGTTAAATTTATTATTGTCACGATGTTTAAAGATTATCTAAAATTCTCAATCTCAACATTTTTCGCCCCGCCAATGACGTCAATATACATCAAACTGACATATCTTGAAAACAAGAAAAAGAGTAAAATTAAAACATAGTTTTAAGAGGTCTTTCTGATATTTATTGTCAATGTCCTTTAACACATCAAAGTATTGTTACCGATGTCATTTTGTCAAATTTTTATATTTTTCAGATTCTTTCGAAGGGCCTTCTTCCTTGCTGCTTCTGTGGTTTGCATATGTTTAAATTGTTCAATCCAATTGGCTGCAAACGCATGCCCTCTGATATTTACCCAAAGTTTTACACACATTTGCATCACATGACCAGACACGGACGAATTTTGCCCTGCAGTTGCTTGTTTCCAGTGTTCCATTGTAACTTTGTCCTTGAATACTGCATTTAGAACAGGCAGTCTAATATCTGATGAATTGGATATATTTCTGATGCATTCTTTTTTAAAATATTTTCTGCAATAACGTTCTACTGCTCGAAAAAATAAGTAACTGTTATTGTTCAGCAAAAACAAACCCCCTCTATTTTGCTTTTCCACCCAACATTTAGTGTAGTCAAGAAATGTACGTGGGTTATCAACTTCATTGCTCACTGCAATAGCATTCAGGCACTTAATTTTCTCATCATATCTTTGGTCATTAGATTTTCTTTTCATGCATTGTCTCTTCAACGAGAATGGCACAAAACCAGCAGCATATCGTAAAATATTCTCTTCAACAAGAGGTATCTTAGCTTCCTCAGAAATATCCGAATGTGATGGTACCCTTTGGCTACACTTCATACGTACAATTTTTTCAAACAGTTTTCGCATTAAGGTTTGGATGAAAAGTGCGCAACAAGATTGCTGCAATAGAGCTGGACATATATAAGAATTAAATTCCCTGACAAAATCAGGATTTGAACAAAGGATATGATATGCTTGCCACATCTTCTCACGTTGATCTGTCGGAACTTTCTTGGAATCCCCAGATGTGGCTGCTTTCCAAATTTTGGCTAGGATTGCGCGAAACTTTTCCACGTCACAAAGACCTCGGTTTTTTAAAAAACACTCAGCAATGGAAATTAGTTGAGGACCATATTGGGATCCTTTGATCTTGTTGAATGGATCTGATACAATTTCCATTATAGTTTCTTCCAATAGCTGCTCACCATCATTATATAATTTGGTAAGAGTGTAAATTGTACCAGAGTTTTTAGAAATATCCGATTCTGTATATATAAAAAACACATACACAATCAAGGCTAGGATAAATGTAGCCAACTCAGTAGCTTACTATGAAGTAGTCCAAAAAGTTACTCACATTTTCCATTTCTATAACTACTGAATTGTACTGTAATGTAATTAAAACTCGTCAGTGCCTGTCCATTACGTCAAACAAATGTGTTTCAAACTGTGGATAAATATTGGATATTTGTATTTGCAGCTCATTGACTACAAAATTAAAACACCTCTAAAGGCATATCAACAAGAAACTTTTAATATTGAAAGATGGACAGTTTTTAATTTATATTATGTACAGTTAATATTTGTACAAAAATGAGTAGCTATTTATATTTGGTCTCAGATAATTAAGTAGCTCCAAGATACCCAATCAGTGAGGTGATGCACCTATCAATGTTAATTTAAGCCCCAGGGTGGGGAATCAATCCACGTGCAAAAGACCACCAAGGATGCTCTGTGGTTGGGATTTTGACAAAATAGGGGGATCTCAAGGCAAGGTTGAGAAATTTACCATACACACCATTTTAAAATCCAGAAAGACTGCCAGCTCTAGATTAGCTGGCAAGGAAATGGATGAAAAAATTAAGTCGTCAACTCTTTGCAAACCTTTTTTTGATATGCATATTCATATTTTTTATATGCATATTCAGTATTGTCACATCACTAGGAAACAATGCTCTTTTATAAATATTTATAACACGGTGGGGAGAACAGGGTGGGGAAGTTTGCACAAAAACTCCCAAAAAGTCAAATTCCCCTTCTCCATGATAGATGCATAACATCATAAAAAATAGCTATTTACATTTTCTGAGAATAATTTAGTATGTAATTTACCAGTAGTCTCTTTGACACTGTCTTTTGTTGGGTGATCATCCTGTTCTGATGATTCAAGTGCCTTGCCTGAAAATGAATTTAGTACCAAATTTTAGAAATTTATGTTATAATTGATTACTAAATTTACTATGGTTAGTTAATGCAGCAATCAATTTATACTGTTAACATCCCCCCCCCAGGCATAGCCCAGGGCATTTGAAATTTTCGAAAACTTTGTGGTCAAATTTCCCACCCTCAGGACAAAAATGCTGTTCAAATTCCCCACATACAAAGTAAAATTGATGGTCAAATGCCCCCACCCCCGGGTCATTCTGACCATAATTCTGTCAGTTCGAGTTTGGAATTGTGTGAAAACATATGCACTATGCACTGAATTCTGAAGCAACTCCAGCATTTTCCGGAGCCATTCTGTCATGTGAATGGTGTTTTCAGGGACCGCAGAGCAGGAGGGGGGGGGGCCTTGGCCCCCACAATAATTATTTAAGATTCCAAAATTTTCCTATTGGGGTTCCCCCAGCCCGCACCCCCCACCCCCCCTAGGAAGCTCCACCTTCGGCCCCCTCAATCCAAAAATTGCTCCGCGGTCCCTGGTTTTGTTGCTTAAAAGCATCTAAAGTGTACTCCATTTTGATTTGTGAAGCTTTGTAACAGTCTCAGACCTCGTGCAATCTAGTGTGCCAAATCACATCTACTCTGTGGCCAAATGCAGTGAACTCTAGTCAAATGCCCCACACGTCTTGTGAGTCAGCGTCAAATGCCCTATCCCAACAGCAGTACAAAAGGTCAAATTTCCCACTCCGGGAATAGAGCAAGGTGTCAAATGCCCGGGCTATGCTAGGGGCCAGGAGGGATGTTAACAGTATAAATTGATTGGCGCATAAGTGCACAATCACATATTGCATTTCTTTAAATTCCAATTCAAAATAAAATATAGATGCGTATATTGACGTCTATAAACTAATTGATCTTAAATTCTTAATATATAAACTTCAGGTTTGAGACTTTGAGTTGGATGTTGAACTGTTGAAGTCTTGAAGATCATTGTCGGCTATTTATTTTTACTGATTTGTATACGGATTACAGAAACATAGCCAATTTTGTGAAGCAAGATTATTTAAAATTAACTGTCTGAATGCAGCAATTGAGTTGTATATGACTATTAGCAGTACAACTGTTATTAACTGAACAGCGAACGTGTACATATTCAACTAGATTTTTAAATGCAGACAAATAAAATAACGTTTTAAATACCACTAATAAAAGTTTTTCGTTCAATTTCAGATGGTTCATCGTCTTCGCTATTTCTATCGTCTTCACTCTCGCTGTCTTGTTCAAAATCTATTTCAAATATCTCTTCCCAATCGATTTCTTTCTCATTTATCTCACTTGTAGCTTCCGCCATTTTGAATTTTGATTTTGTTAAGTATGAGCCCGCAAAATGTACAGGCCGCATCACGGACAGCACGCGCAAAACAATGGCGTTTCCAGTCCCTGTCTTCTGGATAGTCTATGGTTGAAGCTATCATACATGGTCCTTCAACAAGTAATAAAATTGAAAGATGGTGGCATGATTTACACAAGAGATTGGAGAAGTAGTTTAAAATACAGTTAACACAACTGCTGCAAGATAGACAGTATGACCCGCACAACAGCTATTGGCTAATGTTAATATACCCATTATTCAATGTGAATGTGATATTTTTGTAAGCAACTGGAATTTCCACAGAATCCGTCACCATGACGATCTGTTGCTTCCCACAGGAATTCCAAAGCACATGTTTTCCTTCCCTGAGCACTATGGTTGAAATCATTGTGGTATCCCTGTAACAGAAGGTGTGTTACAAGAAGTGGCAGAGGTTTCAAGCTTACTTGACGACAATCCAGAAATTTACATCCATGATGAAAGAATTAAACATTCTTGTGAACAGTGTTTACCCGAACCGTCTAACATTTGTTCAGCCAGAGCAAAAGATGCTTACCTATTTCTTAAACAAAATATTTACAATGACTGCAATTCAAATTAACAGTAACTTTGTTTAATCTCTTAACTTTAATATCAAATACACATACCATTATTAATAAAACCTTATGCTTCTTGTACTCTTCACTAGGTGCTTCCAAGCATTGGCCATCAGGTGATTTGGAGGCAAACTGCTGGGTGATGTTCCTTGCGACTGCATGCATCTGCACCTGCTTTCTGGTGTGTCCCTCAACCGACATTCCCAAAGTGGTTTCCCAGTCACCACGCAGGTCAAGCAGATGGAAAAGTGCCACTTGTGAACTTTTCATCGTCAACTTGAAGCTTTATAGAGGAGGCGTTAACCCACAGGCATTTGTGAACATCGAAATGTTCTAAGTTAAATGTGTATGCTTTTTGTGGCTTTATCAACTACCCAGACTCCAATGGACACAGACTTTGGACTGTAGCCGGAGCACGTGGACTACAAACAGCTGTAGGACTTGAAGTGAACTTAAGCAGGGACGAGTTCATATCAGACTTTGCTCGTTTTGGCATGATATCCTTTTCTGGTGTCAGTTTTGCCTTTTAGTTGTTCCAACTTCATACACAACAGGCCTCGGTCAGATGCTAAAATATCACAAGTGTTTTGTCAACGCTTAGTTTGTCGTAATCGTTGACCTTCAATTCTTTTCATGCCTACTCTTTTCTCAAATTCTGCCCAACTCTTCCTTCTTTTTAACATCTTGTTTTCTGTGTTTCATACTGTACTTATTCTAAGTTTCATTCACTGTGATTTTGTTGTGGCGCTTGGCCTTATATGGTTTCCTGCCAAACATGATGACACTATGGGTTTATGGGTATGCAGCATGATAAATGGCCTCATTTAAATAAAAATAATATTTTCCATCTAAATGAGAAATACCGGATGCAATATTTAGTAACTATATTATTTGAAATACAGTTAAATTAAATTTAAAATGAATTTAAAAGTAAAAATAAGAACTGTTTAAAAATAGTATTTGTTCTTAAAATCAAACTACAATGCACAATAATATTAACTTCTGCAAAAATGGATGATAACGCTGGGCCACCATAGACTATATTTCATAGTCGCAAACAAAGTTTATCGGCAAAGAGAGTTTAGGTTTGATGAACATTTGTAAACACTTTGTGAAACATCTAAGGTTAAATCTTACATTAAATCCAAGCTTAACATGTCTATAATAATGTACCTACATTATATAGTTGAGCAATTGACAATTCTGTTATAATTTAAAAAAACTTTAATTCTTTACCATTTTGTACAAAAATATAAGAAAAATATATAACCGTATTGCGTGTTACCATGGTAAGAGTGATGCCCGAAATAATAACGTTTGGGAACTATAAATCTATAATTGTTTGGTTTAAACGGGCGAGGGGATTCTGCATGCATGTATTTCCAACATATGATATATGTTTACTTGTCATTCTTTTAGTACCCGCTGGGAATAGCTCACCCACCTTAACACCCTGACCACTCAAGTCAATCTCAGCAACTAGACTCTGTACGTACGTAGCTCGGTTTGTTAGAGCGCTGCACAGGAATTGCAGAGCCGCATGTTTAATGCCCTGTCAGAGGGCCTAAGTTATATTTTTCGTAACTGCTCTGGCCTAGGTCCATAAAAACGTACCATATATATCTCCGTTGGAGTATTCCATCTACTAGCACCATCTACTAACTTTTTAGTTATACTTTCCCTTGCAAAAATGCCTTTTGACATACAGATCAAAGCAGACCAAAGAGCAAAATACAGGTACAGCATCTCATTATTACTTAATATATAAGTTATGGAAGTTTCCCTATAGTATACTTATAGACTTTGAATGAATGTCCCTTGCCTTGTTCCTGTAAAACCACAACAGATAAGTGTTTGAATTGAAAGAGCAAAAATTCATACCGGCATATATACAATATCCTAGCTGTGTAATATATTAATATTATACAAAACTAAATCAACATGCAATAGCATATATCTTTTCTTTATATAGGAGTGGTATGCTGGTTGTGCAGTGAACAGGAACACACCAGCATCAAGCACCCCCACAGACCTAAGCCAGGTCCCCACATTAAACTTCAATAACTGCACATTTAGGAATTTGAGTGCATAATATCTATTAGCAAATGTACAATGGTTTTCACAGTTGAACAGTTTTCCTAATTAATTATTTGTTAATGTTATATTATTATCGAATTAATTATTTGCATAAATTATATAAACCTATAAATTTTAATAATTGGATTAATTGTTTACTGATATATTATTAAAGTTTTTAAAACAACTCTGACTCAATTATTGTACAAATTAAAATACCATGCGTCACAGATTTATATAAACATTTAAGAAAAATAGATGTCTTAGAATGTTGCAATAGTTCCTAATGGAATGTGGCAGGCAAAGGGATACTGCAATGCATGTATTTCTAGTACTCTGTCTAATGCCAGACAATATTAGTCGTTAGTGGTAGGGTATACTGCCAGTTAATGGGTTAAAATTATGTCAGTTAGAGTTTGGGGTACATGTATTGTTATCTTTAGATGGGGGTACACCTTCACAGCTTCTGTCAGACCATGGAAGAGAGTTTCTTGCCAAAGTAAATGATGAAGTTTACAAATAATTTGGAATTAAGAGATCAGTCACCAGTGCCTATCATCCTCAAACAAATGGCATGGATGAAAGAACAAACCAAACTTTGAAACAACACCTGTCCAAACTTGTGAACAAGCATCAAAATTATTGGCATGACTTTTTAGAGGAAGTGGCTATTTTATAAGGATTTATATAATTTGATTTTTGAATATTGTTTACTTCCTGCAATGCAGGATCAGTTCCTCATTGGTCAGTTGATTCGTATTCAAATCACATACGGATTGTGATTGGTCAACTTTCATAGGAAGTGTATGAATATCTCGATGAACTTGAACAAATGAATTGGTCTGCGCGAGGTAATGTATCGAATCAATATTTGAGGAACACTTCAATTTGGAACGACAGTAAATGCTGATTTGGCGATTGGAAGGTTGATATTAGCAATTGCATATTTAAGTCACAATATCTGTGACGGTTCAGAAATTTTCCGAGATGCAAGCTTGATATGCATGTGCAACACATCACTATATTATGCACCTATCAATGTTATGCTCCATGGGGGGAGGCCGAGGCTGGCACCTAGTGGGGACATTTATCAATTCTTCGGAGCCCGGGGTGGGAACATTTGACACATTTTAAACCACGCTTTTTGGTCGCACGATTACCGTTGACCAGTAAGTCTTGCATTCGGTTAGTCAACCACATAGAAGGCAAGTAGTATGGCAAGCAAAACAGGGGGAAATAGAATTGTAGACGAATTTCTGAAGGAGAAAACTTAGATTATGTTGTCGAAAATGTTATTGGTGAGTACTAAATTTATGAAATTGTATTTATTTTCTGTATATTGATTGATTTTGCATTCTAGAGAGTGTTATTAAAAACTTGCAGTTGTGTGTCATGCATCAGAGACACTGAGGGCAGGCCATATAAAAACCTTTTAAACATTCAAAATTATCAAGATATTTCAATCAAAATAAGCTGGACAACGAAAAAACTCTTAAACTTATTACTTATGATGAACTTAAAGAATTGGTACCAGTAATTGGTGACAGGCTGTTGATGAAGAAAATCTTAAATCATTTCTTTCCGGAATCGCAGGGCTGCAGGTTCAATTCCTGCCAGAGGGCCTAGATTGCATTTTTCACAAAATGTAGATATATATTTCCGTTAGAGTATACACCTTCTACTATTAGTCCTAGCGAATGAGATGCCGAGAAAAATCTTGATATTTACCCATTTTCTGTATACTGGCATCACTCCTGTCATATATACTGAACTTGCAGTTAATGCTCAGCAACTGGACTCTGTAGCTCAGTTGGTTAGAGCACTGCACCAGAATCGCAGGGCCGTAGTTTCAATTCCTGCCTGAGGGCCTAAGTTGCATTTTTCGCAACCGCTACTGGCTAGGTCTAAAAAATGTATATATATTTCCATTCGAGTATTCCATCCACAAACACCTTGTACTATGTTACAAAGTACCAGTCAATGCTTCAAACATCTTCGTACAACTTCCCATCAACTATCACTGGGGAACTTTGTGGTGGAGTAGTCAAAGCAGCGCCAGTCCATAAAAAAAAATGCAGCTCAGCACTATGCAGATTTAAAAATGATACAGGAACAAGATTGCACTGAACCAGCATTTATTAACTGCGAGACAAGTTTGCCAAAGACCATTGGATGCATCCGAGTCGACGGTGGTGGTGATGAAGGTCCTGCTCATGTTGAGGTGCAGTACTGGTGGACTGTCAGACATATTGAACGAGCTAGTGAACTAACTATGGTAACTTCAAGAAACAGTGGGGCAAGCTATCGTAATAGAGTGGAGCTACAAAATGGCTGCCAAGCTTTGCACATGCAAATTTATTCATACCATCAACACTAAATGGCAGTTGTCTTAATGGGTCTGGGGGAATTGACAAGGACAATCTTGGAAACAACTTAAATTCGGCCATATACATTTACATTAGTAGAGTCGATGGAGCTCCATGTGCATCAACCAGTATACATTTGTACAAAGGTCCTAAAAGCGAGGTGTACCAGAAAGAGAACCATCTTGTCAAAATATTCATGAAGGGGAACAAGCAAGCCAAGAAAGAACTCATGAGAACCCATCCGGATCTATACGCTAAATTTGAAAGAGTATGGGGTGTTCGAGATATGCATCTGGTAGTGAGTTATCCTCTAAAGTATTTTTCCTTCGATGTTGTTACAAGAATGGATGTGTTCACCCATTATGCTCAAAAGGTTGCCCACCTATAAAGAGTACCTGATATCCAAACGACCCACCGCTTTCTTTCATACCAGTCCCTACGCCCGACCCAAATCGTCCATTTGGTCAAGAAAGCTGTGAAGAGTGCAAAGGGAAATAGCAAGCGGGTCTAACTGTGATGAAGAAAGTGTTTGTAAGGAGTGTGGAATGAGCGAGCCGTCAGATCAATATGGTGATGTCAATAGTGACATTTTTTGGATTCAGTGTGATGGTTGTTACTCATGGTTTCACATTGTTTGTCGAGGACTACCTCCAGTATTTTCTGATACATGGCTTTGTTACTTTTGCAATGAACAATGGTGATGTTTAACTTTATAGTGCTTGTTCTGTAAATAGGTCATGTAATGTTACACATTAGACCCAGCTTATTTACTGGGACCGACGCAAACATATACATATTGCATAAATGGCTGCCAATTTAAAACTATTTTATGTGCATGCAGATATAGTTGCCAAACTGATCTCATTGAAGTTATTTTGAAATGCAAAAAATGATAACAAGGTCAATTTATGTGCACTTTATAAGAATTTAAAATTTTCAGCTATTTAAAGAATTGGCTGTTTCCCGAAATTGTAACAAGTATGTATTGATAGTGTACAAAGTTGTTCATATTAACATGTTTGATTGTCATACTTAGTGTCGAGAAATATGTCAAATTTCACGCGGTACAATCTTGGATGCAGGAAAACCAGACTTGACACTTGGTATATAATAAGTTTTCATTGTTGTTATTTATAGTTAATATTTTAATAAAGGACCAGACTTTTGGAAACAAACATATACAGTAGATCTTAAAAGAATAGATTTATATTATATTAGGTTAACTATATTATGTTATATGAAAAGTTCAAATCAAAACTTGTGTCTTTGTACTATTATTATTCTCATTTTTTAATGGTTTTGGTGCCTTTTTACCAGCATACAGGTAAACTATACATTTTAATATATTGAAAAACTCTCAGCACACATTCTAATGCCACAGTCTAAATAATCATTTTAAACAATGCTGCTGTTCTATTCTTCACCAGAATTTGGTTTCTATTCTATAGTGTGGGGATTTGACAATTCTTTATGTCCCAAGGGTGGAGAATTTTTCAATATTTGCCTGTATGTTGTTGCCCCATATTGGGACATTAGCTCAAAATTATCTTTAAAAGGTCTAATTCCCACCTATTGCCCGGCCTCCCCCATGGGGGCTTAATACTAATAGATGCATTAATGTTAAAAGGTAAAAGGCGTGAAAACCTTTGACAATAAAGTTGGTGATGTGGAGTTTAAGAAACAAATGAAAAACATGTTAAGAAAAGGTGGAAAGATGGAGCCTATTTGGATGGGGCCATATAGGTACTAATATACACACATACACACATACACACACTCACATACACACATACACAGGGTTGTGGGAACTATGTTCCTACACAACGTTATGGGAACGTGTGTTAATTATAAAAACATAGCGTGTTATGAGAACTGTGTCAAACACTTCAACAGACGGAGCATATGGGAACTTATTGTATTCCTAGCCAGAATAATTATTAGGCCATTAACTACATGCACATCAAGCATTTTGATAACTGGTATTGTTTGTTATCTTACAAACTGGTATTGTTTGTTATCTTACAAAGATCTCTGTGTGGTTATATAAATTAATGTAATCGGCAATCAAATATTTATCAAGGCAATACTAATCATTTCAGTAGCTCAGGCTGATCGTGAGAAACAGTCCAGCAATGAACATCCACAGCAACTTATGATCTGATAATTGGATTTTGCAGAGTGCAAATTAACTATGTCAAGATCAATTGTTTTCCACCTTCAGCATTGTCTTTGGACTACAAAGTTTATGGATTTTGTCAATTTGCCAGAAAGCGATTTCCTGGCTTATTCATGGTTTCCATGTGGTCGGGTTTGTGCGACTGGACAGTACTTATTGAAAGAGGAAAAATGGATCTTTCCAATATCGAAAGAGGTGCTGAGGAACAGGTTAGTTAAAATTTTGTTACTCTTACTAATATACATTTTTAGAATGACTGTTACTGGTTATAGGATTTCACTCGGCCTCGGGTAATTAATATAATGTGTTAATTATTCTTTGACAGTTCATTTGATTTTGATATCAAAGAGCACATGAATTTGATTGAAAATTGCGTTTTAGATAAGTCCTGATAGCTGAATAATGCCCAATTTCTTGCTTGAATTTAAACCGCACTACTATGACAATTTATTCGACTATATATTACACAAAGTTATCGAATATCGCTGCCTCTCGCCTTGTGCACATATTAAAAAAATGAGGTCACAAGGAAAATTATGTATCAAGACTGGAATTGTAGAAAATAGAAAGGCCAACATTATAAAACCAACAATGATTTGTAGATTAAAATGAAAGCAAGGCAGCAAATCAATGACTATTTTAAACACATCAACTCGATCTTGTCGAGTTTTGGCGAATAGTTAAAACCAGATTCACAAAATGACACTACAAGTAATTAATTATAAGCAATTTTTTGCATTTTGATCATTTACCTTATCACAATCCGCATTATCCGACGTATATATATATACAGTAACTTGTTGCTAGCTCTTGGCAACTGAACTCTGTAGCTCGGAGGACGTTAGAGTTGCATTTCTCACAGCCGTTCCTGCATTTTGGGGGGGGAATGTACAGAATTCTAAAACTCAGAACATGTCATAAAATACTTTTAAAAACCACTTTCTTGTTGTTCACGAGACTATCATGAGACTATCGAGACAACCACATTGAGAGCTTTCTTTTCCTCCTCCGTCAAAACTTTCACACTATTTGCTTCAGTTCCACAGTTTTCAATCTCCCAAAAGCGTTTCAAACTATGATCAATGTCGCAATAAGAATTTCCAGCTACAATGCTTGGTTGTCTTGTTGCGAATGTGCAAATTATGTGTGCTCTTTTACTGGGAGAAACTCCTTCATTGATCGCTCCAACACATGTCCAACCTAGAGGTGATCCCCCATTCTCTGCACAGACGTCGACCATCGAAAAATGCAAGTCAGCATTGTCAACTCCTATAAGCATATCTACGGATTGAGATGTGGCCATCAACTTTGATGCTTCGACCAATCCTTAAGGCTGTAGTTTCCAGTTACCTTTCTTGGACACGTCCTCACTTGAACTTATTTTCTAAACTGGCCATCCACACTTTCGATCCTTACAGTAGCTGACGATTTCTATGCAATCGTTGAGGACATGAACTTTGACTTTCTGGAATGGCTCCTGTATTCCTAATTCTCCAGCGACATCTTTGTTAAGGAATGTCTCGTTTGAAGCATCGTCAAGAATTGCATTGATCTTAACTTTCTTTTCGTTTGCTTTAATCGATACTGGGATAGTTCGTAAAGAGTAGTCTTCCGGTGGTTCAGCATTACAGGTGGTCATGGTAACAGCAGGTTTACCATCCTCTACCCACTCCCATTGAGTTCCAGGGGGTTCTCATCTTTCTTTTGCTGCTCCTTTTTCGATTTACTTTCTACTTGCCTTGGGTTGTGTACTAAGCTGTGATGACTAAGATAGCAGCCTTCAATTCCACATTTCTGAGATCTTCTGCAATCTTTTCCTTGATGATCGTTACCAAGACAACGAAAACACAACCGTCTCTCCTTTGCAATTTGCCAACGCTCATCGACATTCTTACTTCGAAACACTCTACATTTCCAAACTTTATGTTTGCTTGCACCACAACATGAACATGGTTTTACTTAATATTTACGGGTTCATTGGAACAATCAACCAAGTTCTCAAACACCAACCACAAATCTTCGAATTGAGATTTGTCCCTGTCAAAGCTAGGAACTTTCAGTGGCTTTAAAAGCGATTTGTTGTTTTCTGTACTATTGCTGGAAGAAATGTTAACTTCCGGCAGAACATTAACTTGCGACGGCATGCTATCAGGCAAATTTTTACATTAGCCAAAGACGACTCATAATTCGTACTAGACTGTGAACTTTTCGCTATGTATTTAGCTTTAATATAAGCTTGGGCTACCCTGCTGAAATATCTTATCTTATCTTGTGTATTCTCTATTACCTTAGAAATTTCTGCTTCAATCAATTTGTATAAAGGTATAGATTATCTTATAACTCTCTGTATTTTGCAAGATATAAACGAAAACGGCACTTCGATGATATCCACGATATGCCCCCAAATTGCCGTTTATATAGCATGAACAAGGCGAATAGCTTGATATGCTGTCACCTTAAAGTCTTTGTTTGTTTTAAATTCAGGAACCACCTTGGTGTCGTATATGTCTAGATGGCAACGATAATACAATTGCACCTTGTATGTGCACAGGCACATCAGGCTATAAGCACCACAAGTGCTTGGAAGAGTGGGTGAGAAGGTCTGGCAATACACATTGCGAGATTTGCGCCCATGAATTTGACATGGAGGTCAAATTAAATCATTTACCTAGGGGAACGATATGATCTTAAAGCAAACTTAAATCATATTTAAATAATATTAATTGATACAGCTAGTGACAATTGGTCTGAACCATCTGTCAGAATGTCAGTGCCATTTAAAAGGCTAGGCTATAAATATAGGACAATCCCCAGAATGTATTGCCTTTATAGAATGCCACTTCGACATGGCAATTTAGTTTAAGTTACATAAATTATACTGAATAAAGTGTACTAATCTCCAATGTCAACATAGTACATTGCTCCTAATGCAAAAGCTTGTTCTGTCACGTGGATTTCCCCGAGAGTCCGGGGAAAACTGTGATTGGCTAATCTATAACTATACAGAATAATATGATATTTAATAAGTAAAGATGGATTTTGAGAATGCACCATAATTAAAGCATATGTTAGCCTTAATTAATGCGGAGTTTAACCACGTGACAGAACAAGCTTTTGCCTACTATGTGCATATGTCGTCTTTTTGGCATGAATACTCCTAGTAAAATCACATTAAAACTAAGTAGAATGATCCACAATGACCATTCCATCTATTTTTGTAAATTTCGTCTTAAAACGACCACTAATTTCAGAGATATTGTGGCTTAAAACCAGTGTATTGAGTTAATGCGGGTGTCTGCCGCGTGCGAATTCTCAAAAACTTGACAGCCGATTTCAAAAGCTTCTAAAATGCTTTTTTGTGGATTTTTATATCCCCATAAAACTTTAAATCGATAAAGCTCATCATAAAATTAGTGCAAACTCAATGAAATTGATGCCCTTTCCAATTCGGACCCAATGTTCACTTATTTATCATGAAATCGTTTTAATAGAAGACTTTTAATAATACTCATGGGATATTTCGTTATTTTGTGAAATAAAAGCTATATCTTTGAGGTGTTTATCTTTTCAAAAGTGCACGCGCGAAAATATGGAAGCTACGTGTTTACTCCCGTCTGAAAAGCAACCAGATATTGAGGACCTTATTTCATCATTTTACAGCAATATAGAACACCTAAATATTAAATTGTGCATTTCATTGGAGTATGAAGATTGTATTTTTACACGATTGTTCTCTTTTACGACCTATTTCAAACTGAAAAACGTGCTTGCTTTTTGAGCCAGATTTCAAACTGCCATTATCTTGTCTTATGAGCAGACTACAGATGCGCAAAAAATTTTGGGCACAAAAAAATCGCAGTTTTCTCAACAAAAACACAAGAAAATTGAGCTAAAGTTCTTACCTGGTGTAAAGTTAAGATTTTTTCACTTTGTGGATGACTTTTAGTGCTTTGAGTAGAGAAATGAACAGCTTTTTGTTTTGTCACCGCAAATTGCGTTTGAATATGTCGGTTGTCGAAGTCTGGTTTAAAAACACCTCCCCAAATGCCCGCTTTTCTCACTCTTTTCATCCTTTGTTTATATTAAAACAGATAAATTCTTGTACTATTTGTTTTATCAAATATATTTGTGTGAATTTAAAACTTCGAGGAGGTACAATCACTGCGTTTTGGCTTATAGATGTTTTGACCCGTGAACAACAACCTACTCTTCTCCATTTTATGTTGTAAACATGAGGTCCTGGACTAGGCTCAAAAGAATTTATTTTAATTTTTGATCATTTTCTAATTTATATCCTAAAAGATGAAAATTAGTTTTAATAAAAATATGTACCAACCCAGCAATTTAATTTTTTTTCCATTTATATAGGGTTATGGAGATATTGCCCTTCAGATATTAGGTGTCATGAGGGGCAAAATGTTAGTGCTATAAAATTTACCCAAACCAAAAATTCTCACTCAAAAATATTAATTATCTATTTACGAATGCAAGCTCTTTAAACTAAATTAGGTCAATTATATATCACTCTTGTCTGATTCGAAAAATCAGAAAGTTTTATAGAAATGATTTTGAGATATTGCCAATTTTATGATTGCCCACAAATTCAATGAAGAATTCGCCATATTGCTTGCCAGTTAAAGGGGTAGAAATGTTGCAACAGTCTGCCAGTTAATGAGTTAAACGAAGCAAGTCTAAAATCATTGTCTCATAGATGGAAAATTATATTTAAACACGCTTATACTTTGTCAACTATAGTAATGTTGATTTACACGAAGGGCGTATGTGTATTTAAAACTGTTACAATGGTAATTTAATATTTATATTTAAAAAAGGACAGTGGCAATGAAAATTTAATTTGTCTCATAGTACAATAACTCCTAAAACTATATTTAAAATTCTGTTACAGATTTTTCATATCTTGCTTGTTTTGGATACGTGGGGTCAAGCAAAGTTTTTATCTAGACAATCATTATGGTCCAAACTGTAAACTTTGATCACTATATCTATGTCTTGATAGTTTTAGTTATTTTTTTTGTCACCTAAAAGTAGTTTTATACGGCTAACCCAGATTGTGATATCACTAAAACCACCAAGGTCGACTTGTTGATGAGTAGCACCGCCCGTGTCGGTAGGCAAATAACGTGATGATTAACGTATATTTATACTTTTGAAACAGCCTTAATTAGTATTAAAAATTTAATATACTTGCCCGATCAACTATTGAGTTTTCCCCTACAAAATGGCCATTGTTAAATATTGGGGGTACTAGACCCCCTAAACACCCCCTGTAGTTATGCCCCTGAATTATTTGTCAACTAAATGCATATTTGAAAACTAAGCCAGCTAGTTATATTCTATATTTGATGCAAATATGGTGAAAAAACATTAAATTTCAAAGTTTTTATTTAAACACCCTTACTTCGTCAACTAACGTTGATTTCCATGATCATGAAGGACGTGTATTTAAAACTATTACAACAGTAATTTAATAGTTATATTTAAAGGACATTGGCAATAAAAATTTAGTTTGTCTCATTTAAAATAACTCCTAAAACTATATTTAAAATTCTGCTACAGATTTTCCATATCTCGCTTATTTCGAGAAATATTTAGAACGAAATTAGTGAAATGTTCGCCACGTTGGAATGTTGTGGTATGCATGTTACGTCACAAGCGGGGTCATGCAAAGTTTTTATCATATCCAGACAATCATCGATTATTATGGCCCCAAATATATACTTCGATCACTAAAACCTGTTTTCCACTTCAACCATATCGTAACGAAACGTATTTATCGATATAGTAATCACAAAAACCTTATTCAAAAATTGCGAAAACAAAACTTCATACTATATGAACAAACCCGCGTGACCATTTTTTGTGCGCGCGGGAATATTAACGAAAGAACTTCCAAAATGTCCTGTCGTGAGCAGTTGCTCGCGCCATCTCGCGTCATTGCTTGTGTTATATACCATTTTCATGTCAATTGCTGACGTCGTTAAAAATTCCATTTTTCAAAAACAATGCGCTATATCTCATTATTTTGTCCGGTGACCTATGTTCAAATTTTACATGCTGTAGTGCACCGCAAAAATCTTTCATTATACCAAAAAGTACAAAATTTCTGCAATGCAAAAAACAATTATTGAAGAAAATTACATTTTTGCCTTTTTCAAAAAAATGGCATTACAGAATTTTTTTATATTTTTCTTATTGTTAGTCTGTCTTGCAAGTGAAATAATGCACGAAAAAAAAATTGGGGGTCACTGTGCTTCTTTTCCAACTACACGAGGCGATGGAGTGAATTTCGTATGAGTATGTTGCCATAGCAACGAACTATGTGTTACTAAAACTAACAAAATTTGAAAGTAGAAAGATAAAAATATATGAAAACCTGATACCTGGTGAATAAAACCTAAAAATACTGAGTTTAAAAATTTCAAAGTGTTGAACGTTTCGAGCCACCTTAATAAGCAGAAGAATATGGTACCGTACGTTACGATATACGTTTGATGTGGAAAACAGGCTTACCTTAAGGTGGCTCCCTACAGTTAGTACAGTTTGAAACACGATCTATATAGATCAGATGTCACCTCGCGTGGAATCTTCGTGACCGGTAAAATTTTGAAACAACTCAAACAAGCCGCGGGAAGTTATTTTCGAGACTTTTCTGCAAAGAAACCACAACCTTTTTTTCATTATAATCGTAAATCTTTGAAATTCAAGCAGTACGTATGTTGTGAACCAGTTTCTAAGCTTTCTTTTAGTATGTTTTTTACGTATTTACGTTCAGTATTATCTTTTATAATGTTCAAAATCTTCGATTTATTGCAGACTAAAAATTCTAAAATGATATTTTATACTCTGCTCAAGGCAGTCTAGAACTGTCAGAGTAATATAATTCTTTAAAGCAATCAGAAGTTTAAAAACTACTGCATACAACTACAGTACAGACAGTTATGACTTACGAGTTATCTTACGAAAATTTGGAATTGTTTGAATATTTTGAAAAGTTTTCATACCGATTTCAACAATAAAAACAAATTTAAGAGACGTTGGATTAATTCAATGGGTAAATCACCGACAAACCAGACCAGAAAAAGACAACCAACAAACAATCCTGGGTCCAACAAGCCAAGGGTAACGAAAACGAAGAGAATTTTGCTCGCAATTCGGCAATTGTACACCATTTCGGAAAAAAAACAGCCTGTTTTACAGCCAGCGAGTGTCATGCGAAAGACAAGGACATGCACAGATGCCGATCTTGTCGAAATGAAATTCTGTTTGCCCGCGTAAGTTTTGTGCGTGGCTTAATGGCTTTAGTTTTAATTTCCTTCGGTGAAATTTTTTTAATTTTTGCATAGTGAACTTACAAGTCGCCTTTTTTAATATATCCAAATTTTAGAAAAATTTATAGATAAGTTTTCTCAGAATAGAAATTTGCAATTAATTTGCAATTAATTTGCTTATCCTACAACCTACCTTAATTTTTTGATATAATGTTCCGTTTAGTATTCCAAATTTAGGAAATTCAAGTAATTTTATTTTTTGTCCCATTTATAGGATATGACTACTATAGTTCATACGCTATTGTTGCCATAGCAACGCGACTGTGGTATATTTAGAACCCATAGGTTGGACACATAACAGTTATATTATTAGTTATTACCCAAAAAGCAACTATATATTTCACAAACATGAAGATATGTGTTGCAATAGGGAGAGCACATTTTCAACCCTTGTTTTAATAATAACTGCAGGGAACCACCTTAAGTCTGAAAAAAATAGATTGAATGAAAGTATTTAATAGATGCAGTAGCTTTTTGTCATGAGTATAGTTTTTTATGGCTTACCCTGTTTTATATATAATTTTAATAGTCCTGTCACATGAGACAAAGTAAATTTTTATGCCCATTTGACATATATAATTTCATTAATGAACAAAATACCAATTTTGGTATATAAGAAATACAACAATGACACTACATATACACAATAACTACTATTACATAAACGTACATATACATACGTGTAACATTAAGTAGTAGTAGTAGTATAACTTTATTTATACACGCTAACCCTGTCAACCGTAGCTGATTTCCACGGGGGGCATGTGCCAAAAAATAATTTTATATGTAGAAAATGATAAGCTATTTACAAAATATATAAGTTTTAAGAGATATGGAGTAATTAACAAATGAATGAAGGTTTTAGACTATTTACAGGTAAATTATTTACGCACTGATGTGAGCAGCGATTTTATTACGAAAGGAAGTGATTTGCTTTCCCTAATTTCTTTTGGAATAGAATTCTATTTGGAATAAAACTATTTTTCATGTTATTTGTATGCGGTTTTGGTAAACAAAGACCACTTGAAATGTCCCGAAGGTGATAATTAGTTTTCTCACTCTTATACGAAAATAGATTTGTGAGTGATTTGGGACCCATTTTGTTTAATAACTTATATATAATTTTTTCTTTAGCTTTTTTCCTTTCTGTTTGGAGTGGCTCCCAGCTCAAAGCACCCAAAGCAATCGTATGATCTACGTCATTGCTTACATTCAGAATAGTTCTAGCTGCTCTATTTTGCAGTTTTGGAGTCGTTTTTGATTGAGTTTTGCCAAATACATCCCATACTTCACAGCAGTAGTCAAAGTATGGACAAACAATAGCGTTATAAATCAAAATAAGTGTATCTTGGTCAACAAATGGTTTGATTTGACGAAGAGCAGAGATTCCTGCTGTTACCTTTTTGCAAATATTTTCAGTATTACTTTTCCAAGATAAATGCTGGTCAATTGTCACTCCAAGAGTTTTGCATTCATGAACTTGTTTAATCTATTTTGAATAAGAACATTTGGATGATAGTCAGAAATATTTTTTATCATAGGTTTTGAGCCAACTAACATTGCTACATTGTTAGCTGTGTAACTTAGCTACATTGAGGCTAAGTTTATTGGCTATTAACCATTTTCTTAGGTTCTCTAAATCAAAATTTACTACAGTCTCTAGGTCAGTCAAAGAATTTGCTGAAGCAGTCAAATTTGTGTCATCAGCAAATAACCTTTGTTTTTTTTGCTTAGACAATGAGGCATATCATGGATGTACAACAAAATGAATAATGGCCCTAAGATAGAGCCTTGTGGCACACCACATTTGATCAAACGGTCAGATGAAAAGGAGTTTTTTATTTGGCACTTCTGGTTTCAGTTTGTGAGATAAGATTTGAGAAAAGTTAGAGCTTGCCCTTTTATTCCATATAGCTCCAATTTGCTCAACAGAATTTTATGATCAACAGTATCAAAGGCTTTCTTCAAATCAATTAAAACTACTAGGTTAAACAATTTTCTGTCTAGATTCACATACCATTCATTAGTACAGTCTAGTAATGCACTAGTTGTGGAGTGAAATTTTCGAAATCCAAATTGGGAATCACTGAGAAGCTCAAATTTTGTTAAATAATTATACAGTTGATCATATAATATTCGTTCCATAATTTTACTAATGGCCGGTAAAACTGATATTGGTCTGTAGTTTCCAGGAATACTACGTTGGCCATTTGTATACAGAGGCATTACTCTAGCTACTTTCCATTCATCAGGTAAAGAAGATAGAGTAATAGCCTGATTAAAAATAAGTGTCAGTGAATCTGAGATGACAGGTGCAGCTAATTTAATAATTTTGCAAGAAATATTATCAATGTCAGTGGCTTTATTGCCAGAAAGTCCATCTAAAAGACGAGAAACATGACTGACAGTAACAGGCTGGAATGCAGCAAACTCTGATTTAGCATTTTTGACATATGTTTCAAAATTGCAATTTGAAGAATCTATTTTGCTAGCTAGATCAGGGCCAATATTTGAAAAATAATTATTAAAACCCTCTGCAATATCTTCAGGACTTGTTAAATTATTTTGACCTACAATTTAGTTCATTTACCACAGTTTGTTTGTTTTGCCTACCTAACAAGTTGTTTATACTTTTCCAAGCTTTCTTGGGATTAAATTTTTGACCAGCTATTTTCGAGGAATAATAATCTTTTTTGGCATTTCTTAGTTCTATATTTACTTTATTTCTAGTTGTTTTAAAGTTTAACCAGTCATTTTCATAGTTTGTCAAAATGGCTTTTCGTTTAAACTTGTCCCTCGTATTCATCAGTTTCTTTATATCACTCGTAATCCAATGGACTTTTTTCGACCTTATCTTTTTGTGCTGAAGTGGTGCATGTTTGTCTAGGACTTCCACATGGCATTTGGATCTTCAGCAAGGAAATACACATATTCCCAGTGTTGAATTTGGAGTTCTTCAATAAATTTTTTTTCATTAAAATTTTTCATGTTTCTAATTTCCATAGTATTTTCTTTTCCTTGTTTGTTTATGACAGAAATATTCCTGATTGCAAATACTAAGCTATGATCACTAATACCTGTGTGAATGACACCAGAGTCAGAGATTTTCTCTGGCATATTAGTAACAATATGATCAATAAGACTGGTTGTTGTCATAGTCACTCGGGTAGCTTCATCTATCAGTTGTGTTAACTGGTATAATTAGTATAATGACTTTATTTTCTTTGTTGGGAAGTTTGAATCTTTATCTGTTTTTAACACATCACAGTTTAGATTACCCAGTATATACATTTCTTTATTTTCATTATCAATACCTTTGATCAATTTTTCAAAATGATCAAACTATTCTGATAATGCACTGGGTGGTCTATAGACTGTAGTAACAAAAAATGGTTTGCTATGCGGCTTGATAATTTCAACACAGACCGCTTCCAGTTCAGAGGGAACTAGATCATGTCTTACTTTATAATCGATGGAGCTACGCAAGTAAATACAAACCCAACCACCATTTCTTGATCTATCTTTTCTTACAATATCATAGCCATCAAGATTAATCATGTTATCAGATCAATGAATTTGTTTGTCATTGAAAAATTAATTTCATCTATTTTTCTTGGTAAACTAACGATATTCAGAAAAGCCATTTTGAAACCTCTTTCATTTGGGATTGAGCTGAGAGTTCCTAAAAAATTGCTGCTCACATTGTTGCTTGACATATTATCTACTCTAACTTGTGTTTCATCATGTGTTTCACATGACTGATGTGCATTGTCCACTCCTTCTGGCGACCAGGGTGTGGCCGAAAAAACTGGTTGTTGGTGTTTGTAGTGCTTATTCTATTTGACTTTAAGTAGGTGCAGAAAGCACTTCCCAAAGCTCTATCACCATCCCGATTTAAATGTAGGTTTGATCTATTTAGTAAGGATTTTTCTATAGAACTATTGTCAATGTATGTAATCTTATGTTTGGAGCATAAACCATGAATTAATTTATTATATTGTTCGATTTTAAGATTGTTTACCTTGCCATCATAGCGTTTGATACAACCAGACACTGCTACCTTGTTGGTGTGGGCTTTCGCTTTGTTGATAAGACTTTCCATGCCTGCTGCGACCTTCTCTGGTTCTTCACGTACCAAGTCATTTGTTCCAACATGCAGGATAATACTGTTGTACGGTAGTTCCTCTTCCTGGTTTTCATCAAATTTCTTTGCAAGATGCTTCACAGTGGCTCCACTGTAGGAATGGGAGATTGCCTTGCTACGTGCAGCTCTGCCAATCTTGTTTCCGTCGACATGTTTAACCATAGAGTCCCCTATCACCAAAACTACCTTCTCCTGTTTCTTATGGTTATGTTTCTTGGTACTGGCAGAGCTACTGGGACCATCTCTTGATTCCTTATCCTCGAACTTTGGAGGCTTTCTGCGACTATCTGGGTTATCCTTAGACGGTCCCCTTGTTTGGTTGGCTTCTTTGTGGCTTTCGCAAAGACTCAATTCTTCCACATCAAGCATTTGAAATGTATTAGGTGCGAGGAGAATTTTGTACGTGTTGACTGCAGGTTTGGTTGATTTCTTGACCTTTTCTGGTTGTTTTTTTTCGATTTTCAAATTTCGATTATTCTTTGACCTGTAATCATGAATCTGGCTATTTATGTTTGCGCTCAATTTTTCGTTTGGTACTAGTTCAGGCGATGATATGTTCTCAGTATCTTCATCTATGAGCACTTCAAACCGGTTTTGTATTGTAGGCTTCGTTGTTACAGTTTCGTGGGGAGTTGCATTTGATGAACGTTGTTTTTCTGCTATTCTCACCCATTCATTCTGTTTGACTTCGAGAATTCTTTGTATGTTCTCATTGTCAATGAGAAGTTCGGATATCGTAGCTTGAAGACATTCAATCTCTTTCGTCATTTTGTGGTTTCCATAGGTCAGATTTTATTCTTACGTCGGATTCTACGGCGTTTATAATTGTGTTTTCACAATCTTTAATTTGGTTCCTTTTGATTTAAGTTATTAATTCTTTTATTTCTGCTATTTCATCTTTGTGGCTCTGACATTCCTCGCATGTTGAATGTTTCCGGTTTACCTCGTCCTCGGCTGCAACATCAACCACATGGTCGCTTGATTATCGCTTGTTTGTTTCGCCACAGGTTTCCCTTTTTTCATTATCGTTAGACCTCTCTGTTGGGAAATCTTGTTCTTCAACATCATCTGTGCTGGGCAATTCCAACACAAAGCGCTCAACATCAGCCTCCGAAAGCGTAGACAACCTTTCTTGGTACGGCGAGACATAATTATTCATACACCGCACTAAAACTTCACGCAGAATATCTGAACAAATACGTTGCGATGATGATGGTCTCCCTCGCAGCCGCTCCAGTTCTCTTCGCGAGCGGGTGTTCACTTGAGCACAACATTCCATTCCCTTTGTCTTACGTTAGCCAATCAAAATTTGCGAAATATATGTATCAGCTAAATATATATATATATCAGGTCATCTCGAAACAAAGAACGACTGGGATGGAGACTAACTATGCAGACGATCCTGACCTACGGATCGAACTAAAGCTTTGCATTAATCAATAACATGGTTTTCCACAAATTACCAAAGGGATATATTCAGTCTATTTTTTAATCTCTATTTTTTGGGCTATCAATCCCATATTTCTTATGCAACCTTTGATGTTTGTCCAGCTCCTATTGGGAAATAAATGCTCTTTTCCATTTAAGAACTTCTCGCAAATATCCTTTCCTGGGACCTTTGCAGCCCTAATATATTTTTCAAAGTAGATCGAAAGTGATATTTTCTCCTGAGCAGTCCACATTTGTGGTTTACACTTTTGTCGAGAGGACACTACATTAAAAAAAGTAAAAAGTTTTAACTTTTTATCAACTTTAGGGCTGCCGAATACCATGTACCAATGACACTGGCAATGTGCGCTAAAACTATATTGTTAGAAAACAAATCGGAGTTCGTTTCTTATCAGACTCTTTAGTGACAATTTATTAAAATCGGACAAAAATAAGCATTCGGCTAAACGTCAGCTACAGGCTGCACTTTCACACAAATCTTTGAGTTCAAGTCATTCAAGTTTTTGAATGCAGATGGATACGGGATAATTCATGAAGTGTATTCAATTAAAATGCATAAGATTATGTTTTTCATGCTTGTCAAGATGTTATCATAATCACAATACATCTTGATAAAAAATGAGAGCTGCATATTTATATAAAGCCAATATATAACACCAGGATATGAACGAATGAATTAAGCTTCATTATAAGGGCGGACGCGGACCCTGATTAGAAAAGCGATGGGGAGAACAAGCAAAAAAATTCGCTCAAAGCAAAAGGAAATAAAAATATGAGAAAAAAAATTCGTGACAATATATTCCTTAACATACCTTGGTTTTCTTTCTTTGGTTTATCATTTGGAATTCTGTTACCTAGCAGAAAAAATATACCGGTATAAATTTCGTCATCCATATAAACCGTCGAAACTGGAATTTAAAATAGTGAAATACCCTCAGGGCAGGAGCTGGTTAGGGGATCCGCTAAAGTCTAGCATATTTTTAATAGCGTTGAGCTGTGTCGTTTTGGGGAGGAGTGGTAAAGGACTGGCTGCCTCCGCTAATAGTCTATAATGTGTGTTTTGAGCAATCCGTAGATAATCCGTTGTCATTTACGAACAGAAACTGCTTACGGTGATTTATTTGTTTTTATTGATGTTTGTTCCTTCGACCTATCAGACATTGTTACACATTTTTGCACTGTGGTTACAGATTTTTGCAATGCCGTTTTGAAGTTAATTAAATTGTATTATAAGAATAGGTAATAGAACCTCCACTGGCGTTAAATAATTGGTATGTTATGTCCTTTATGTAATTGTGTATGCATGTATGTGCCATATTATATAATACCATATTATATATGGTGTAAATGGCTTTTAAACAATCATGAGGGTCTGAAAGCTAGACCGTGCTGTAGAATGTCCAAAAAGCATGTGAATAGCCTGCACTGTATATCATACAGCCTTAAATAACAGGTCTTATAGATTGTGTAATGTTGGTAGTTTCTGAATGTAGGTGTGGTTTGTTTGGTGCATATATGCTTTATTCACAGGGTCTGAAACATTGGCCATGCTGTGAAGTACATAAAATTGTATTATAAGAATAGTGTGTGTCCCTATTACAACAATGAGTGTTAATTCAAAATATATTTCGGGAATGTTCTGTAGCCATCTGTGATGAGCCATGAATTCATTGGTGTCTATTTTTTGATATCCTCTCTTACTGTCGAAAATACTCCATTGTTGTGTTGCGATGTCTTTACCGCTCCCATCCTAAGCTTTTCATGTATATTTTTAGGCAGACATGGTTTCAGTGATTTTGGTGTTTGTGTTTTGTCTCTTTGTGGTGTCATAGTAATTGTATGCTGGGTTCTTTCGCAGTCTTTTTAAGTTTGCTGCTTACCAGCATGTCTTTAATATTTCTATTACGTTTGTAAGCGACCATTGGCATGTCTGGCCATAGTATTTTTAATGTCGGATCGCTTTCTATAAGGTGCCGATGTTTTTTCAATATTTGGCCAATATGAGTTGTGTTAGTATTGAAGGTTATGTGAAATGTCAGTTGTGTTGCTGTTTTGTTAAGGTTTTCTTTGTGCAGTAGTTGTTTTTGTGTGTACTCTGCGACCTTTGTAAACTCGTTGTCAATGGAATTTGTGTTGTAACCTCTGGTCATGAGAATGATTTTGAGTTTTTGTAGTTGATTTTGTAATGTCGTGTCATCTGTTATTGGCCGTCTGTAGCATAGTGCTTGGCTGTAGATTATGCTTTGTTTGCATGTGTTATGGTGAAAGGAAGTGTTATGTAGTAGCATGGTTTTGTCTGTTGGTTTGATGTAAAGGTCGGATTCAAGTTTGTTTAGCTCATTAATGTAAATTTTTGTGTCTAGAAAATGTACAGTCCTGGTGGAGTGTTCGTACTCAAATTTAATAGTTGGGTGTATTTCGTTAATGTATTGGAGAAATCTAAGTAAGGATGCTTCACCGTGGCACCATATAGCGAAATTGTCATCCAGAAATCTCATCCATTCAAGAGGTGTCAGGCCCTCTGGTGCATTTTTAAGGATTTCTTCCTCTAGTGCTGCCATGAATATATTGGCAAATGAGACATAGTTGTTCCCATTGCTGTCCCGTGCATTTGTAAGTAATATTTGTCATTGAATTCAAAGTAATTGTTTTCAAGTATCAGTTCAGGTATAGTACGAATCATTTGTGTGTTTACCCTTGTAGTGTTGTGATTGTTTAGTAGATTAATTGAGGTGTTAATTCCTTCTTGACTTGGGATGTTTGTATAGAGACTTGTCACATCTATTGTAAGGAGTATATATTCTTTTGGTAGTGTATCATTCAGTTGGAAAATGCGTTTGAGAAAGTCTGTTGAGTCTTTAACGTAAGATGGTATGTGTTGCACAAGTGGTTTTAGATAAACGTCTACATACTCCGATAGCCTGACGGTGGGACCCTCGCAACCCGAGATAATTGGTCTCCTCGGGACGTCAGGTTTGTGTATTTTAGGAAGCAAATATAACGATGGTTTCCTAATTGGTTTATCCATAAATAGAAACTTAAAAGTTGTGTTATCAATAAGTTTGTCAGTGTAAAAGCTTTTTACAATGGTGTTTAATTTAGTTTTCAGTTGAGGAAATGGGTCTGTTTTGATGAGTTTGTAGTTCCGTTTGTTGTTTAGTTGTTTGTTCGCCTCCGCTATATAGGAGTCTCTAGGCCATATAACTATAGCACCCCCTTTATCGGCAGGTTTCACTATAAGTTGATCGTTTTTGCGAAGGTTATCAACAGCCTGTTTTTATGTCTTTGAGAAATTGTTGTGTACCCTGGTATTTTTATCGTTACTGTTCAATTTATCAGGGGTTTTGAGTTCATGTATAGATAGAATCATATTTAGTGGGTTGAGGTTTTGGGACAAATTTTAGTCCTTTGTTTAATATATTTTTAGTTGGCTCCGAGATTGGAGTGTTGGACAGGTTGATTATATTGTCCCCTGTTTTTTAATTTTATTGAGTAATTGTTTCTTAGATTTGTGTCCATTGTTGTTCTGGTTTCGTTTGTTTTGTAGGTGTGCGATTAGGTTTGGTTTAGTTATTGTTACTTTCTGTTGTGGTTTGGTTAGTTGGTTGTGTTGTAAGTAGCTTAGGATGTGTGCTGGTTGGATAAAATTTTAAATCTGTTTTTGTATGTGGTTTTGTAGTGCTGGACTCATTCTGGTGTTAATTCTGTTAGTAAAATGTGGCGTTCTTACATCAGGTATGAGTGGGCCCAGTGGGAAGATAGGTTGTGTTGTCATATTAGGTATAAGTTGGCCTTGTGTATTGTGTTGTGTACGCATTAATGTTGGCCTATAGGTTGGTTTCTGTGTTGGCGTTTGTCTTTAAGTCTTTTTGTATTTCTGTTGGTTTTGCAGCGTTGTTTGTTAGTCTTATTGTATTATAAGAATAGGTAATAGAACCTCCACTGGCATTAAATAATTGGTATGTTATGTCCTTTATGTAATTGTGTATGCATGTATGTGCCATATTATATAATGTATGGTGTAAATGGCTTTTAAACAATCATGAGGGTCTGAAAGCTAGACCGTGCTATAGAATGTCCAAAAGGCATGTGAATAGCCTGCACTGTATATCATACAACCTTAAATAACAGGTCTTATAGATTGTGTAATGTTGGTAGTTTCTACATGTAGGTGTGGTTTGTTTGGTGTATATATGCTTTATTCACAGGGTCTGAAATATTGGCCATGCTGTGAAATACATAAAATTGTATTATAAGAATAGGTAATAGAACCTCCACTGGCGTTAAATAATTGCTATGTTATGTCCTTTATGTAGTTGTGTATGCATGTTTGTGCCATATTATATAAAAACCAGCACTCCTAATGACTTGTGCGTCCAACTTAAATTTCATGTACTGTTTAAGTTTTTTGTTTATTCGTACACAACTATCGATATATTGAAATTTCACGAATTTTAGCCAAAAAAGTTTGCTAAGCATCAGTCAAACATAACAAAATGTTGAAATGTTAAACTCTTACTAAAACGTTTAAAATACTAATTTCTAAAAATCCCTTTAGACACTCATATTAATTGGTAGTTTACTAGTTTCGTCGTTAGACCTCTAATTAATTGGTAGTTTACTAGTTTAATCGTTAGACCTCAACGGCAAAACTAGTAAACTGCCATTTATATGAGTGTCGAAAGGGATTTTTAAAAATTAGTATTTTAAACGTTTTAGTAAGATTTTAACATTTCAACATTTTGTTATGTTTTAAATGATATATTCAATAATTAGCGCATTGCATACATTTCGTCAACCATAGATTTTTAAAATTGGAATATAAAATAGCTATCGTCATGTTTAATATTTTAAAATTTACCTTGACCAGTCGGTGCCATTTCGTCCCCTGCCTCTGGGCTCCTTGTTCCCGATTGGTTTACTAACCCTTTAACGAAAGTTCATAAATTAGATGTATACATTGAAAAAAATAATTGCCTGAAAAAAATAAGTATGTCTAGTACCAGGACGGCGCCATCGTTTTTGTGTGTGGTGTTTGTGATACCTGTCTTCTCGTTTGTCTATGTCCAAAGCAAATCTAAAGATGAAGGGAACTGGAATAGTACGATTAATCCTCTGACACTGGAAAGTTGTTGTTGCATGTGGTATACTTACTTGGGCTTTCTTCCTCAATGTCAGTGCAATTGAATTCTATAAAATAAGACTATTACTGTCAAGACCATTACATAAGACTATTAGAAATCTATATTGGAGGGTTATTAATAACTGCGATAACTCTAAATCTGGGGTAACTGGCCCCCACCCTTATGGAAAATTTACAATTTGTCGAAAATTTCATCTAAAAAGGCTAAAAACAGCCAATTTAAGCTGTACGTGGGGGGGAGGTTGTCGGACATTTGATGGTTTTGTCGAAAATTTAGGAGGCTTTGTCCCTCCCAGGAAAAATGAATTTCCGCCAATGCACGCAGTATTAGCAAATCCCTCTTGTCACTACATGCTATTTATCAGAAATGAGTGGTGATGCATTTCAACAGGCAAAGTTTTTATCGATCGCATCCAAGGCAGTAATCCACTTTTAAGCTATTTTCAAATACCAGCTGTCTCAATGCATGTCAGATAAAGTTTATACTTACCGGCCAGGTTAATATCTCGCAAAGACCTTCCCTTGAACTGGCCAGCCTGTCCTTCATCAACAGCCACAAGGAGATACATGTCCTTCATCAACAGCCACAGCAGTACACATCGACTCGTAGTTTTGACGTCTCTCCTGACCTTCTTTTATTAAAAATGATCATTCTGGCTTTAGAATGAGTTCGTCCCTCCTAGCCACCAAGCTAATATTATCCAACTTCATCCTCGGCAACACGTGGTCAGCTAAGTCTCCATTACAATTTTCCAACGCATTGTTGGTTGAAAGTAAAAGGCTGCAATTATATCGTAGCCTTCTTGGATGGACTTCCTTGTGTTCGAAAATTACGAAAACTATATAAGTATTAAAAACCTTTTTTCCATTAATGGGCAAGGGGGGGGAGGGTTGGTTATTTTTATCAAAAGTCACTTTCAAATTGTTAGACACTAGGGTGCTATTTAGAAACATACAGAGTTGGATGTTGATAATGATAACGTTAGTTATACTTAGAAAAATCTGGGAATTTTGGAGGTTCTCCCTGGGCTATTTTGATATTTTTGAAGCGCAGGTTTTAAATAGAAACGAGGACGAATTCTTTATAATATAATTTAAAATACCGATGATGAACCCAGCTAAATTCAATTTTTTAAATACTTAAAACGAAATGAAGACAACTTAATCTGGAAACTCCAACTAAAATATAGGTTAAACTCATATATATAGGATCGATGCTGACTTCAGTATTTACTCTGTGTAGTGTCAGACAGCCGTTTTACTTGTCAGTAGAAGAGTCATACGGTACGACTAGGCTTGCGTTGTATATTTGGCTGGGGTTGCAAAAGAAAAACGATATCATAGTTTAGCTGGTAAATTAGTAATTCTTAGGCAAATAGGCAAAGTCTTTTGTTATTTTCATCTATAAATGGTCTAGTAGATATACAATCCAAATATGTATAAATTTCTATTTAGTGCATGGAACTACTAGAAAGAGAAAATACCTAAGACAGAATTAACAATACGGTTTTTAAAATTCTCTATTTTCATGAACTAACCTTAAAGATTGGCTTAATCTTCTGAGCTACTGACAGTCCAGCATCTGAAAAAGATATTAACAAATACTTTGCTACAATGGAAGTCGGTATTACTACAGCCAAAACATTCCTATTAAGACAAATCTCTTAATATACTTTTCTTGCATGAGTCTACTTCGAAGTAGTTGGATAATGTATAGGTGCATCATAATCGGTTAATTTAACGGGTTTAATAAAACGCTAAATTTATGGTATTTATAGTTACGTTAATGGAAAAGTAAATGGTTCAGCTCAGTTAAGGGTCATTTAGGGAATAATTGAAGCAAAATATAGTTAAGTTTAAATAAGCTCAGTTGACTTAATAGGTCACCAGTAATTCTTTGAGATTTGCCTTAATTTAAAGCCTACAGTTTCGATTGAGTCGTAAATGTCGTGAACCATGAAGCTGGCTGATATGATAGTAGAGATTGATCAAGGATACTGATTTGCCTACAACACACACAAACTACGGGATAGATCCAGACTATTTCACGTCATAGAAAATGGCTTGTTCATGCATGACAGTTACGATCAAATGGAAACCGGGGTTAACTAAGTATTTAACCTGTCTTGTAAAATGAGTAATATTTGTGACCTTGTTAATGTATATTTAGATTCAAAAACCTGTACATGTGATCTAAATACCACACTGTGTTCGTAAGTATGGTATAAATAACATATTTGTATTCCCAGGATGCTACTGAGGTTTTAACTTATTTCAAACTTTGATTATTCCCATATTTTATTCCGCTCATATTGTACATTTCAATATTTTTAGTGACAACTTTAATTGAAACAGTTATATAAGGAAAACTTTCTCTTAATGGGCGACTTGCGCTAAAGCAAAGCATCACGGTATATTAGTTAAACGGCAGAATTTTTCAACATGGCGTTTGTATTTTTCGAACGAGGGAAGGTGCTAAACACATGGGAATTGAAAGAAAAGTTTTATCATTTTCACTTCGATTAAAGTTTATATGAAATCTGTACGGCTTGTTTTATATTTCTACTTTGTCTTGGGTTTCTACGAGCGAGTGTGGTTGAAATATTCAACATCGCGTACAGAGTCACTGAAGGGGGGAAGGAGTTCGATTCGAGGTTGTCAGACACCAATTTTGGAATAGTTCACAATACAAAGGTGAGTACTGCATTAAGTTATTTTCAGGATAAGGAACACGTTGTGACTCATTGTTTGCCTGAAAATTTCGGCGATCGATTTAATTCTAGCGACTTGAGAGTAAAAAATGTTTGCACACTTGACCATCCCGAAAGAACACATGTTTGATCAAACGTTCTTCTCACAAATCAAAACATCAATCAATCAATCAATCAAAAAACTTTATTTAAACACGGTAAAATCTACAGTATGGTATAAAAATAACGTAACATTTTACAATAACAATTTACTGATACAGAGACAATTTACACTTAGACTTTTACACATATTAAAAACTACAACATGTTTACTGATTTACAAGATTGCCGTGCGGGAGTCCGTATCATATGGAAAATAGGTTGTCAATTTCTCTTTTGAATTGACTAAGAGAGCATATTGCTCGTACATTTTGAGGTAACTCATTCCACAGCACCGCCCCGTTATAACTAAAACTTCGTTTACCGTAGTTCGTTCGCGGTTTTGGCACCAATAAAGTGTTTTCAGAGTTTCTCAAATTGTATCCTGTGCTGCGGGATTCAAACAATTCATGAAGATAATGCGGAGTCAATTCGTTAATCGTTTTAAACATCAATATAGCTTTATGCTTTTTCCGGCGTGTTGAAAGATTATCCCAGCCCAGCTTACTAAAAAGGTCGCTGGAACTAGCATCATATCGAGATTTGGTGATGACCCTCGCTGCCCTATTTTGCAATTTTTGCAATTTATCATTTAACGTGATATTTAAACCATCCCAAGCTGAACTACAATAATCAAAGTACGGTTGTATTAATGCTCCATAAATTTTCAGGGCAGTATTTGTATCTATGAATTGGCGCACCCGCTTAAGAGCTCCAATAGCTGATGCAATCTTTTTGGAAATATTTTCGACATGCCGTGCCCATGTAAGGTGCTCATCGATTTGTAGGCCTAGGGATTTCGTTTCGTTAACTCTCTTGATAGCCTTACCATCAATTTCCACGCTTATGTGTTCGTTATTATGTACGAGTAATCGTTGACGAGACCCGATTATCATAAATTCCGTTTTAGAGACGTTTAGACTCAATCTATTAGTTAGTAGTCATTGATGAAGATTTTTCAGTTCGGAATTAATTATTAGCTCAAGCTCCGTTACGGATTTTGCTGCGATGCTTATATTAGTGTCGTCTGCAAACATTCTTGGAGAGGCTCTGTTGAGACAATTAGGCAGATCGTTAATATATATTAAGAACAATAGAGGTCCCAAGTTACTACCTTGTGGTACCCCACAGGTTATTTTAACAGCTTCAGATAACTCACCATTGACGCAACACCTTTGGCTGCGGTTACTTAGATATGATTCAAAGAATTTGATACCGTTTTGGTCAACACCATACATTTGTAACTTCCGTAAGAGAATGGCGTGATCAATAGTATCAAATGCTTTTTTGAGGTCGATAAAAATTACCCCGTTAAGAAGACCATTATCTATATTAATTGACCAATTGTCCGTGGCTTCTGTTAGGGCAGTTAGTGTACTGTGCAATGGTCGAAAACCAGATTGATACGCAGAAACCAGATTGATACGCAGACATCGAGGTTGTTTGGCAGGAAAAATAAAAACAGTTGCTGTTTGAAATACCGGGCTTTCACATTTCAAAGGTTTTCGCTGTTACAAAAAAGATTTAAAAAGTAGTGCTATTAGCTGCTGTTCAAGTGTCTTAATACTCACTGGAGTTTTTTAACCACAACATATTTACACGAGTCTAATTTAAAGCAACCTCGCTTGTTTCGAGTATATTGTGGAAAGTTTCAAGCTGTTTGGTTTACGGTCTGTTTTGATAAATATGGCAAGTGACATGGAAAAAGTGCCTAAAGGTAAAAAGTGTGGGGGAATGACCTGTTGTGTGCCACTTTGTCGAAGCAACAGTGTAAAAAATCCGGAATTATCCTTCCATAAATTTCCTCTGGATTCGAGCTTAAATTAAAGGAAATATGGCTAAATGTGTTGGGAATACAAAGACAACCTTTAAAAAAACACAAAATGTGTTCCTTACACTTTGCCGGTGGAAAGAAATCCTTTGGTGCATTGCCAACTGTCCTTAAAATATCATGCAGACAAACTGTAAACAGTATCCTAGGCAGGGAACATATTTTAGACAATGACACTACTGAAACAACCCAGTCTAAACAACTGGCATAGAGGCACAAGAGTCAATGAATGAAAAATTGCAGCTTTAAAAATATGACGAGTTATCATCTAAATACGAACAATGTGTACTGCAAATAGAGCATGTACTTGCCAGTGACACAAATTTTAAATTCTACACAGTTTTTTCAAAATTATGCAACATTTAAAGTTTTCTTTGACTTTCTGCAACCGGCATGTAATTTCTCAACTTACGCTGGTTCAAGTAACAATGTAGAATATTCAGCAGAATCGGAGAAAAAGCTGGGGCGAAAAAGGGCCAATGTCGCCAGAGCTAGAGTTGCTTATGGTTCTGGTTCGCATACATTGTATTGTGGTCTTATGGGGGTGGACATTAAAAAAGATTTTTGCAAATCAAATGTACAATACTGAAATAATAGAATCTATACTGGAACAAATTACTGTTCCTAACTTTGCGGAAGTGTGTAAACATTTACCTTCTCTGGCTTATACACCATATACTGAAAACATTCTTTTTACAACCAAAGAACAAATGGTTGACAATACATGACAAATGAATGCAATACAAGAGGTCAGTCACAGAGCAAACTTTGGTTTCATGAACAACGAGGTCGTTTAACTGCCTCACATTTCGATACAGTAATGAAACAAAGAGAAAATGTTTTCCCCATGTCACTACTTAGCAAAATCCTATTGTCAGCAAGTAATGTTACAAAGCCCCCAGAAGCATGTCAGTGGGGCAACAGTAATGAGCAGACTGCCATTGAAAAATATTTGGAGCAATAGAATTTCGATGAACTGATGACTGCATGTATTCAGTGTGCGTTAATTATTAACACAGAAGCTCCATGGCTTGGTGCAAGTCCAAACTGCTTGTTATATGATTCTGCAGAGCCAACATTATTTAGATGATAACTCGTCATATTTTTAAAGCTGCATGTTCAGTTTTTAATTTTTCATTGATTGACTCTTGTGCCTCTATGCCAGTTGTTTAGACTGGGTTGTTTCAGTAGTGTCATTGTCTAAAATATGTTCCCTGCCTAGGATACTGTTTACAGTTTGTCTGCATGATATTTTAAGGACAGTTGGCAATGCACCAAAGGATTTCTTTCCACCGGCAAAGTGTAAGGAACACATTTTGTGGTTTTTTAAAGGTTGTCTTTGTATTCCCAACACATTTAGCTATATTTCCTTTAATTTAAGCTCGAATCCAGAGGAAATTTATGGAAGGATAATTCCGGATTTTTTACACTGTTGCTTCGACAAAGTGGCACACAACAGGTCATTCCCCCGCACTTTTTACCTTTAGGCACTTTTTCCATGTCACTTGCCATATTTATCAAAACAGACCGTAAACCAAACGGCTTGAAACTTTCCAAAATATACTCGAAACAAGCGAGGTTCCTTTAAATTAGACTCGTGTAAATATGTTGTGGTTAAAAAACTCCAGTGAGTATTAAGACACTTGAACAGCAGCTAATAGCACTTAAAAGTACTTTTTAAATCTTTTTTGTACCAGCGAAAACCTTTGAAATGTGAAAGCTCGGTATTTCAAACAGCAACTGTTTTTATTTTTCCTGCCAAACAACCTCGATGTTTTGATTTGTGAGAAGAACGTTTGATCAAACATGTGTTCTTTCGGAACGGTCAAGTGTGCAAACATTTTTTACTCTCAAGTCGCTAGAATTAAATCGATCGCTGAAATTTTCAGGCAAACCAATGAGTCACAACGTGTTCCTTATCATGAAAATAACTTAATGCAGTACTCACCTTTGTATTGTGAACTATTCCAAAATTGGTGTCTGACAACCTCGAATCGAACTCCTTCCCGCTTCAGTGACTCTGTACGCGATGTTGAATATTTCAACCACACTCGCTCGTAGAAACCCAAGACAAAGTAGAAATATAAAACAAGCCGTACAGATTTCATATAAACTTTAATCGAAGTGAAAATGATAAAACTTTTCTTTCAATTCCCATGTGTTTAGCACCTTCCCTCGTTCGAAAAATACAATCGCCATGTTGAAAAATTCTGCCGTGTAACTAATATACCGTGATGCTTTGCTTTAGCGCAAGTCGCCCATTGCGCACCATTGAAATTGAATTACTTTGGTATTATTTCCAAGGTTTTTTTACCCATCTTATTTTGTCAAAGAGTATATGAAACGTGTTGATGAAAGCCTAAAATCTCAAAATTTTGTATTCGGTCCAATTAAAAACTGATCTGCTCTAAATGAATTTCGCAAGTTAATTAAGTATAGTTAACTGTTAGGCATTTATTAACCAGATCCCCTATCTGTAGTATATTTGTACATGATAAACTGTGCGGTAAGCTTGCAATTAACGACGTACCACAAACCACAAAAACCTTACGTATACCTGCATTTACTCATGATATAAATGCTATGTAGCAGTATCATTTACTATACCATTTTGTTTTATTTCTTTCCGTTTCTTCTGTTGTGGTATCTTTTTTAAAAAAGAGAATAGATTATAGCAAGAAAATATAGTAAATTGTCAAAAAAGGAACGCCCACATAAGATATTGGAAAAACAGAACTGAATGAATTTTTGTAATAATCTGCAATTTGTTCCTTACATTATCAGCTGTTCGATTTCCGATTCCTGAATGCTAGAAGAGACGTGAAATTAAGTAAAATTAATTATATCAGATATCATACAATATACAAAAGCAATACGTTGAACTTATAAAACCAAGTAATTGAAATCGCAGTGTATATTAAAAGCAGCACTTAAGTAAAAAATAAGTCGTTTTGAGACCTTCTGGTGCCGGGGATCTAAACTTTTAAACTTAATTAAAGTTTATGCAGTCCCAAAAATTTGCATGCACATCCATGCATCTCACAAAAAAAACATGTCTGCATGCATGGGTATATATAGCCTGTCTCAGGGGTATTAGGCTCTTGCAAACCATATATAACTAATGCTACAGAAATCACATATTACCTCTCTTTATTCTCTTCTTTTCTAAAAATGTAAAATAGAAAAGCTTGTCAGATGATCAGAGAGAGAGTGCCATAATGTAATTATCTAACCTATGTTATAATATTTTCCTAAGTAATTTGCAAAAATGAAAGGAGAGCAAAGATAATATTATCCTATGTAAAGTCTTTCAATTTACGACATTAGCCCTGGGAAACACGTGCAGTTTTCGTGGGCGTCACGTGGTACGAAATGTAAACATTGCGGACATTCAAATCAAAAGCAATATGGTGGCGAACAAGCATTGTGCTTGGGGCACTTGCAAAAACGACTCTAGATATCCACAGTTTTGGACTAGAAATAAAAAGGGGGATCCCATGTTTTTCTTACGCTTTCCTGCACCCAAGAGATCACCTAAGAAGCGAAAGCGATGGATTGGATCATGTCATCGGGGCGACGGTTTTGAATGCAAGAAAGATCATTATATTTGTAGTCTCCATTTTGTTGGTGAAAATGGGCCAACAAAAGAATACCCAGACCCACTATCTGCGATAACAAGCGAGGAAAATGTACGTTGGTTTGTAATTTGAATTTATTATGTGTTTGTTATCTAGTTTCAAGCACATTTAAACATTCTAAAAACAAATTTATTCAATAGGTTGAACGTATGAAGTGTAAAAGGAAACCACCTAAAATGCGTGTTATAAATCAAGATACGAAGTCAAAGAGGCGATGTATAACGAAAACTGACGCAGCATATTCACTGCTAGAACTTCACTCATCTCTTGTAAATAGAACAGAAACCGAGGAATTAGCAGCTCAGACTCTTTTGGACTTGGAAAGTTCTTGCCACCGAAACGAAAACAACACCGCGCAGAACAGCAGAGATAACCTCGCAGATACAGTCAATGAGAATATAAATGAATGTACACAAGATAACCATGTTGATACAACATGTACAGTAGGAAACACATGTACAGAAAATAAGTACAAGGAAGTTGAAACAGGTAAATACTCACATTTCATGTCTTAATAGTATATAAAAAAATCATCGAAATAAATTTTAATGTTTGGCATTGCGTATCTGTTCTTTTATAGACAAACTTGTGTTCAAAAGATCTCACAGAATATAGTGATTTTATGCTTCAAAACAAACAAGCACTACAACGATATCTGTTTGTCACAGTAGTTGAAAACCCAACCCAAACTATCCACTACACAGGTTTGTTTTCGTATTTTTTTACGTTTACTTGTCATTTTGAGTCTTCAGTTTGAGAGAATATGTAACTATAAATAAACCAAATGACATTTGGTTTATTTTTAAATATACATATTATCTCAAATTAAAAAATTCATAAGTGAATTTAATAGTCAAACATATTGCTTTATTTTGCTCACATGATAGCACTGGATATTGTGAAGTATATGTTGATCCGGTTCTAGGAAAAATATATAATTGAAAAGTATATATTCAGAAGTATACTGTGTATATTGAAGTTAGAGTGGATCGATATACCGGATATATCCGGTATACCGGTATTTGTTTAGATACCGGTATTGGCGATATTGACAATTCAAAAATACCGATATACCGACATTTCGGTATTTCGCTGCGTAATACCGGATTGAAACGCTATTTCAAGTCAAATTTGCTTACAATCACGTTTAGAAACCAAAGTTAATACTCACAGATGGACGATTTTGTTCTTACAGTTCTAGCAGCTTTGGTTTAGCAATACCAAGACGTCTTGTTTATTAAATCGCCTTAATCGGAAATATATAAATGGCGAAATTTTTGAAGGAAATTTCGGTAAAAAAGGAACCTTCGATTTTGGAAAGTGGAAGTACTAGCGTTTGCGAAGCAGCGAAAACCTTTTCAAATTTTTAATGCGAATCTTGTGACATTTGCACTAATAACAGTATGTGTCACATTAATATATTGTCAAAACTTGATTTTTCTCGACGTTAAGCAGTTCAGTTTGGCTTAAAAAAAACACGTTAAAAATACCGATATACCGGTATTTACCGGTATTCTGATGGCGGTATATCGGTATTCGGTATTTACGATATCGATCCACTCTAATTGAAGTATATATTGATCTGGTTGTAGTGATTACTTCAAATGATTATCAAAGGAATAGATGGTATTAGAGGGAGGGGATATTATTTATAAAATAATATAATTTTGAAGAGATGTTATTAATTCACTTTTATTTTTATTTGAAAGGTTTGTCGAAAGAATGCCTTGATGTGTTGTTCCAATTTTTGAAAACCAAGGCTAAACATCTTAGAATGTGGAACGGTTTAGCTCGAGTGAAAAAAAGGAAGCAATTGGAGAAAAAAATGTCGAAACAGTCTTTAAAGGTATCAATCTTCCTATTCTTTAAATTTAAAAAATATCCATCTTCCAGGGCTGGAAAAAATAAATTTTCTTCCTGGGAGCACAACCTGGATCTTAAATTTCCTGCACACTAACTGAGTATGTTTGTGCTTAAACTGCGCTTAACCCATTAAGCACCAGAGCTTCCCCATTGACAAGTAAAATTGCCTGGTGTTTGTCAAAAGAAAAAAATAAGTAGGGTGCATTTTGGGCGCATTGCCAGTTAATGGGTTAAACATACAGTACTTACCGTACATATAGCTAGCAGACCATTGTTTTCAATGGAAGTAAAAAAATGCCTGACAACCATGAGTTTTTGCTCCCATAGTGGCCTTCCATGTTAGAGTTTCCTTCAAATTTCCTGCAACTGTTTAAGATTTCCTGCGAGCGGTTTCCTCGCGTGCTCGTCTATTTTTTCCACCTCTGACGTCCTCTTTGAATTTCATGAAAATACATTACATTAATTTAACAATTTAAGTGGCAATGCGCCCTACTTTATTATTTTACTCTGTCTAATGCCAGATGATTTTACTTGTCAGGGTGAGAGTGCTGCCACTCAATGGGTTAATCAGACTACCTGCCCATGCATCCTGTTAACCCTTTAAGTGGCAATGTGCCGGGATGCGCCCTACTTTAATATTATTTTACTCTCACTGTCTAACACGAGACAATTTTACACGTCAGAGGGAGAGTGTTAATGCCACACAATGGGTTAATATTTTGTTGATAAAGTCAATTTCTTGATTCAACTTATTGCATTTCAATGTAGCAAAAGATCACTCACTCTAAACTGACAATAAAGGAACAGTTCATATTAACATTGGTACGACTACGACGCTTTCCGTCTTTGGCAATGTTGTCTGCATTGTTTGGTATATCAACAGCACTTGTAAGCAGAATTTCTATAACATGGGTTCTATTCATGGAAAAAGAACTGAACTTTTTACTGAATTTTACAACTCTTAATGAAATGGAAGGATTGAAACGCCCAAAAGTATATAGAGATATTAAATATGAAAAGCTTAGAGCAATCATAGACTGTACTGAGTTCAACATCGAGAAGCCTTCATTACCTTCCAGTCAGCGTCGTACGTACAGTAGCTACAAATCCCACAACACATTCAAGTTATTAGTTTCACTTTCACCCATTTGTCACTTCAATTTTTTGTCAAAATTGTACACTGGCTGTATAAGTGACAAAGAAATTGTGCGAGCAAGTGGTTTCCTGGAATTACTCCAACCCGGAGATTGTGTGATGGCAGATAAAGGATTTAATATCCAAGACCTGCTAGCTGTCCATAATGTACGCTTGATAGCACCACCGATTATGGCTAAGAATAAGGAATCTGCACGTGCAGCAACAGCCACACGAAGAGTTGCAAGAGCAAGAGTACATGTAGAACGCATGATAAGGAAACTAAAATGTTATAGGATTTTAAAGGGTGTTATAACATTGTCACTTAAAGGTTACATCACATCAATAGTGAATGTTTGTGCTGCCTTAGTTAACATGCAGCCAAGTCTAATTAGGTTTGAGAATGACTGCGATTTCTGAAGTTATGAATCTGGAAAAGCACACCCCAATGCCTCTTTGCTTCCAGTCTTCCCATTTTAGCTTCATCTGCTGTGAACCAGTTGTGTGATCGTTGTATGTATTCTTCAGGGTCTGCTTCATATTGTGACAAATCCTTAAAATAGAGCAGTTTATTTTATTATACAGGGTGTATAAAAAAGTGACCCTTTAGAAATTCACCTTAGTGTTATAATTTGATTGCCCGAGTACTATTATACTGTATACTAAACATATGGGTGCGTAAACACAAAGTGAATTGAATTCTATGCATGGTAGTTATTTAAAAGCACATGGTTTCTTTTGCATAGTTCTCTCTCCTCCTATTAAAAGCTATTTTAAATCCCAGGAGCAGAAAGTCTTATGTTTGCCAAGGATATTTTAATTTCTAAAGGTCTCCTTTTCAGATCCACCCTGTTTAGCACACTGCAGTGCTCACTCGGGCATTCAAATTATATTATAATACTTGTCAATATGTTAAAAGGGTCACTTTCTATACACCATGTATTGACAATAGTACATTTTGTAAATATACCCTCTTGTGGTACAGTACTGAGAATAAATAATAGAATTTGGTTTTGAATTACCTCAAGAAAATACTTTAAGAATAATGTAATATAAAAACCACAGTCATTGCTTGATATCCCTTGTTGTGGAACCTAAACAGTGCAAAAATGTTTTTATTTTTCTAAAAATAACATTTCTAATAAAAAGCTGCATATAAATTCAAAATACTGCACCTTTAAGGCATGACAACATAAATTGGAATGCTTTTGTGTGAGTTTATTCTTGGCACACATATGATCAAGATACCTGAGTAATATATAGAAAGTTAATTACAAGTAAAAGGCCAAGGTAAGTACAGTCTATGCTTTTTCAGTTTCTGATTGACACACATCGATTCATTGTGTTAAGAGACAGTACAGATCAAAACTTTATTTTACCTGATCACAAGATTGAATTCTTGTTTTCGAATAGAAGTATCATGGGTTAAAGAGTCAAGTATTAACAGGTGCCTTAAACAAACATAAAATTAATTCTGAGTTTTACAATCTATTATCTGAAATATTGTTTGTTTTGCCAATTTAGGAAATTATATAGTTTGTTTATTTTACAAATTCCATTTCATTATACAGTACATACCAAGGAGTCATTACCATGAGTAGCCAGTGTTTACTATAAAATTTAAAAGAAGAATTATAGAACTTTTTCAAACAGGGCTGGTGGTGGTGGTGTGTGTGTGTGTGTGGGGGGGGCTGCAGCCCCAATCCAAATTTCATTCCGATAGGCCTGTCAAACAACTGAACATGCCATGTGTAATGTAAATTAAACAGCTGGGCTAACTACATTGAGTGGTTGTGCTTTAAGTTTTTAATGGGTAAAATTATCTGGCATTTTGACAGAAAGAAGTAACAAAGTAGTGTGCAATTTAAAGGAATGTTTCCACTTCCTCCACTAAAGTGCAGGACTTTCCCCCCTTGACAATTAAAATTGTTGGGCATTAGACAGAGCAAAATAATAAAATAGGGTACATTTGGGTACTTTGCTGCTTAATGGGGTAAAAAACAAAATTTAAAAATTTCACCTTCTCACAATGGGTATGATGACAAAATCCTTTTGATAGTGTGTGGGCCTAAAATATTTTTTTGCAGCTTCAAACCTTTCAATCCTGCAGAAGTTAAAGGTGTTCAGAATGTCAACTGGTATATAATAATGTATGACTTGAGTAACTAGTTCCTGGATGCAAATATTTGATTTAAATTATATAACCATTTTATAGTACCTTGAAGAACTGAGCATTCCATCTTGTTCACCACACAAAATTGAGTAAAATAGGCTATCAGTGATTGGAAATGGACATGGTTGTTCTCTGAAAGCAAAGTGTGTATATAAGTGTCTGTTGATTTTAATAGACTACACCAAAGACTGTTACATGCATATCGGTCCTTCTATATTATATACAAAGTATTGAGTTCATGCAATCACTAGTGATAGTTTGTTACAGAAGTGATAGATATATTGATCATTGCAAGCTACTGCAATGCTACCGGTATGTCTATTGTTGTCAAATAAAAAAACTTGCCTAAATAACACAGTGACAATATTGTCATTCATCATTTCCCCTTCAGCCAAAGTCTCAATGTCATCATTCTGCAAGTTTATGCCATACGCAGTGAATGTGGAACCCACTTTATTACACTGACTTGGTGTATCATCCAAGGTGATTGGTGTGTGATTGCTTTCTAGTAAATTGTATGCGGACAAGAAATTTAATATATTAATAAATTTATTAGAACATCTACCATCTACCCCCCCCCCCAAGTGACGTAGAAAATTCCACATGTCTGAAGGGTCACCAAATTTGTAATTAATTTCTGAAGAAAATATGCCCAGTACTTTATTATTTTACTTTTTCTAATGCCAGACGATTTTACTCATCGGGGGGAGAGTGCTGCCACTCAACAGGTTAACAGGCATTTCCAACGGGAAAGAAAATGCCAATAATATGAAGGTGATTGGCAAAAATGTTCCTGCAGAAGGGGTATAAGATAAGAGATCTTGTTGACAAGGGGGCATTGAATACTGTTACTAAATGGAATTACCCAACCTACCATCCATACTGCATTTCAAAGGTTGCAATGTTTGCTTATCTGCATCCAATACACCAACACTTTTTTCATGAATTTTACTACCTACAAAACAAAAAAATCAAATCAAAATGATATGATTCCTAATTGTTTTTTAATTCATCCAGACTGTTTTATATTTAATTATTGATAGGTTTATTTTGTCTAAATAAATGTAAAACAATATGGATGAACTAAAAAAATAAAAATATATATACCTGGATACTTTAAAAAATTAATTCTGTTACAGTACATGATTACATTACCTTGATTTTGCACAGGCACATTCTCAGACACTTGTACTATCAACAGTGGTACAATTTGGGATATCCAAAATTTCTCCAATTTAAGTAAAACGGCATTCATAAATCCAGAATCATATGGTATTTCAACCGTCAAGATACCCTTTGTAGTCCAAATAACAAAGTCACAAGACAAGAGGCACAGTACAAACATTTGCATTTGTACTTGATGATAGTACTTAGAGGTAGTTTTCAACTGAAAATGTCCTGCAACATCCATACCTCCAACTTCTGCACTAAGAAATGCTTCTTTAGCATCAATGTGTCGGTGTGTCCATGGACATTTATATTCCACAACCACTTCCTTGCAATCAGATACACATTCACAACTTCTGACGTTGTCCACACTTGCACCCAAAAATGGCTTATTTTTGGAAATAATGAATCCATGCTTCTTAAGTCTCAGTTTGTAATGAACATGATTCTGAACATGCATATATGCATTTCTTGCACTTTCTTCATGTTTTAATCCCCAGTCTCTTGGGTTTTGAGGATTTTCTGGTATGGTTTTGGAGTTGATAGTTGGAGGTGGATCAGACACAATGCTCTTAGCAACAGCTGTTACTAATGTCTCATTGCTCTTCTCAAGTGTTGTCTGGCGTGTGACAATACTTTTACACTTGGATGCACTAATAAACCCTTTCTTGGTCATGAACCATGATTTACATTTCCACTGGTCCACTGTTTCTTTGTCAATTTTTTCAATTTCTTCATTGGTGAAACTTAAAAAGCTTAGAAAATTCTCTGGGGTAGGCATGGTAGTTTGTTTCACAAATTGTTCCAACTTTTCTTTCATGATGCTATCATTTCTGTCCAAAACCTCTGGTTCTTTTTTTATGGGTTTGGAAACTGCAGTTGGTAGATAGTGCTTTTTCAAGAGAGACAGTATAACAGGTGGTGGAGAAACCTTGATATCCAAGTTGTTTGTGAAGGTCTTCATTGCTTCAAATGAATGAACTTTGCGGTATTTCGTAGGTCGTGGATCATAGTCAATATTCTGGAGCCAGTTGTACTCTCGTTTTCTTTTCTTCCTCGATGGTAGACTACCTTTAAATATAAAGTAAAGTTGTTCATACTAAACAAGCTATAACATTGTCATTGTCTTCATGAATTTTTGTCACAAAATAATACTATATTGGCATAAGGATTAACCAATGACTGGAAACTTTTCCTCTTGACCTAAAAATGTCTGGTGTTAGCCAAGAAAATAAAGGGCATTTGACAGGTGGATTTTGTCATGCATAAATTCTTTGATATCCCCCCCCCTCCAATCCCCTAAAAACAGGGGCAATAAGGGTTCATCATGACTAAAATATACAAAAAATCTTAAATCATATCTTCATTACTATCGAAATACATGTACCTTTTAATATCTCCAGATCTTTTACAGTGCATGGCCCTGTGTTAGACCGTGGTTTCCTTACCCACTGGCAAGGACCACTTGTCACACTTTTATCCCCTGTGCTGTTTAGTAAATCATCTAACGAATACAATGCGGCTGAAATATGTTTGCACCCGCCGTCTCTGCCACCTTTACATTTGCAAAATGCTTCTATAATGCTTCCTTTGTTTGGCCCTTTGCCTTCCAGTATAAACCATAGGTCATACCAGTCCTTACCATCGTCAGTCTTACCTCGCATAGTTGGCAAAACTTTTCCGACATAGACATGCAAACCAGAGTCTAACAAAGTCGCTTTCTCCAATGATTCAACATACCCATCTTCTAAAAGTCGGTAATCTTCGTACGATTTATATGCCGCAAGTCCTTGCTTATCGTATTCAGTAGCGTGGTATATTAAATGGTTGAAAATGTCGTATAAACCGAAAGGCGGCGAGTCGATGAAGTTGTTTTGGGTTTTTATTACGAAGGGATCCGCGATTTGCATATCATGAATAAATAAACGTTGACGTACATTTTTTTCATTGTTATCCCTTTCATAGTGTGGGTCAAGAGGCAGCATCATTTTTTCAACCGCAGCAGCAATAGTAACTAAAGCTGGTTTCAAATAGCCATTCACAGTAACTCCTCTTTCCTTGAGATAATTTTTTATTGACGCCACATTCATATTTCCAAACTTCTTAATATGTTCCTCAGACATGCTGAGATTTAATTTAATACAAAAGAACAACAAAAAATTACTAAACGCTTCGGTAAATCCCGAAACAATTGTCTTTTTTTAGTGTTGTATAATTACAAATTGTAATCTATTCTACACTCATGTCCGCAATGTTTACATTTCTTACCACGTGACACCCGCGAAAACTGCACGTGTTTCTCAGGGCTAATGTCGTAAATTGTCCTGCTTACTATAAATATAATTATGAATACTAAATTATTTCTTTTTGCTAGTCTAAAGATTGTCCCTGGCAGATTGTCTTACATCTCGAATTATAATTAATTCCTCCTCTGCATTGGACATTTGTTCCGGTCCACTATTCCCATCCTGTTCATGACCATAATCTTGACCTGTGAATATTTCAAAAGAATGCTATAGTTATGAACAATATATACTTCATTACAACAAAAGTATAATTCTGTTCAAGAACTGAGTATATTGTGAGTATTTTACATCTTTGGCAGTTTATGCATTGCAGATCGGGCCAGCGAAAAATTGCAGTGATTTTGGTTTAAGAACAGTAGGAAACGGGATTTGAAGTTTGAAGGAGTAAACATACATTGTCTTGCCATTGAAAGATTGATGTATTGATGCACATTGTTGTCAAATTTAACAGATGAAGGACATTTTCATTCAGAATCTTCTCAGAATATGCAAGTACAATTCAAGGATGGATTATAGTCGGGAAATTTGATCAACTAAACAAGGTTTACTGAAAAATATGTGCACCATATAAATGAACATTTATATTATAGCTTTAAAGTTTAATAGTTTGTTTTTATTGACTGATTCTGAGTAATAAATATACTTGTAAATTTGTGTTAATAAACTTTATAATGTGAATAAAATAAAATAATTATGTCCAGCTTAAAATGAAATAAAAAATGAGTTAAGTAATAACTGCAATGTTAATAAGAACACAGTTGACACTTCCACAATCACAAATGCTTCAATAATACGAAAGTATGATCTGACAGAGAGAAGTCCTGTAGCAACAGATCATGACTATTGTAACTCGCCAAATATTTCAGTCATCTCAGAATTTAAGAAAGCTTCAATCTCTTACATTGCTGGATATGTTGCAAAGCAAGTGGAGAAACAACTTCTATGCTTTGACTGTTGCAGTGCCCTTGGTTCCCAAACAAATGAACCCACAACAACATTCTTGAAATTGAAAGATCGAGGAAAGCTTTTTAAGCCTACCAAAAGTGTCATTCAACTTTGTGAAGAAACAGAGAAGTGTTTCGAGCGAATGTTGGTAACAACTGGAGGGAAGCCTCCCCATGGAAAAGGAATTGTTGATGCAATTGCTGTTTCAGTATTAGGATCCTGCAACACCTCTATAGTGTTCAAAGAGCTTAATGATCATATGTATGACACAACTGTTGAAGACAACCACATATTTAGCTTGATCAAATCAATTGTCAAGTGTTACTGTAAGATCAGGCTATACCATCTGGGCAAGGTAGCAACACAAGATACATGTGGTAAAGTAATCAGAAAGAAATTAAGTAAACTTGTTCTTTTTTGCCACCAATGAATGATCATTGTGTACTTAAATAGGCAGTGATTGGTTGTTTATATTTAAAATAATGCTTGTTTATATTATGCACCTATTAGTGTTTTGCACCAGTCAATGTAAATCCCCTCCCCCTTCCAACCCCAGTGGAAAAATTTGACATTAACATACTAAATATCTCTTTTCAGATTGATTTGGGCCTAGTTTGGGGTGTTATTTGATCCAGTATCTTGTCCCCAGAGGCCAGCTATAGAGTGGGGTATATTTGACAAAGTAACTGAGTCATAAATGTCAAATTCCCCTGGGTTTCCCCCCCATCCTGGGGCTAAACATTGATAGGTGCATTAAAATGTTGATATGAAAGTCATATTCAAACGAATATCTACAGGTATTTATAGTATGTAATATATATGAAGTGTCCAAGTGATTGCTATGATCACTGATTAATATCAATATGATGTCTTTGATGAACATCTTAAACATTTTGACTTGCCTATTTTAGACTTTTACGCAGTGTTCACTGGTTTGTTTCATCGAATTGTTATACTTTTTCTTGTGATGTAGCAGTAATTCTATATTTTGAATAGAAATAATCTCCATCTCGTTGAAAACTTCGATAATCAAGCCGGGGAAGACACAGGGTCAAGTTGGCTATTGTTTTGTGTTTGTATTGATCACTCCTTCAAACTGATCTGAAACCAATATCACTGCAAGTTTTCACTCCAAATACTCCTCGTGTGCTCCTATCCTAGTGATAAAAAAATTGGCCGATCTGCAATGTATAAACTGTCGAAAAATGCGAAAACTATGACTCTGTAATACAAAAGTCTAATAACGTTGGAACGATGTCGTGTTGTCGCTCCTTGACTTCCGGTTAAAAAACTGGCTTCAATTTTTGCTCAAAATTAATAAGAGATGCGCTATCCAGCCTATGTATAGATCAGTGCACGAAATTTTGGTTGACACACAAGTGTTTTTAGTGTTTGTATTAATTTTCTCCATTTTATAAGCATCAACTCTATTTGGAAAATACAATTCTTTTTTTAATAATAGCTTGCACTACATCAACTAAATATCTCTATTATTTTCATATAATTAATAATATGGGCTGCACCATGACCAAGCGGTAGTACCAGGACCAGGCAGGAGCACCAGTAGTACCAGGACTAGGCAGCAGGACCAGAACCAAGCAAGACCAGGCAGGACCAGCAGGAACAGTCAACAAACAGGACCAAACAGCAAACGGATAACAGGAACAGGACCAATACAACACCAGGACCAAGACAAGAACACAGGAACACAGCAATAAAAAAAGTGTTGATATCTTCTTCAGAAAGTCTTCTAGAATCACCAGGAACTCTTGAGATTTCTTAGCCAAAAGGCCGAGAAGCGATGCCTTTTTCGGCTTTCGACGGCCATTTCTATTGTAAAAGCAAGTGTTTTTAAAACGCAGTGTATTGTCAGCAGCAGCGTATATTATTTCACACTAGGAGTAAGTAGAATGCAAATTCATGCGATATTGTTGTGACCCGGAACGCGTTCAGATCATGCTTCTTGATTTAGCTGTTATATTAGCCATTTTGGAGCTTAATGTATGTTTCACGTGCATTTGAGTGACGTGTGATCGCTACTTGGAATGTATGTGTGATGCATTACGGCGCACGCTATATCTCATTTCAGTACACAGCATGACATATCATTGGGAAGTTATCATTTATGGCTAAATCAGCACACTATATACAATCGGTGAATTTACTTTTATCGGAGATAGATAAAACTCGCCTTGTTTGTATGCTGATGGATGATGAGACGTAGGACGGTTTACACGCGCCACTGCTGTAGACACTCTATGTAATAATAATAATAACAATAATGATTTAATAAGATCCACAAAGTGGCTCTTCCCCTATTGAAGACTACAGTATATACAAATATAGTTTACTTAGCATAAATACATTAGATTATATTATATTATAGAAATACGTATATAACTTATTATATTATTTACAAGATAAAAAAGAGAGAAGAAATGCTAAAAATGTTGTTAATGTACATATTATCACTGTACACGCATCTTCAGTACAGCTTGAACTTCCGTACAAAATTGACCATAATTTGATAAAGTTTTAATGTCATTTGGTAAGCTGTTGAACAGTTCTGATGCAATATCCTGAAAAGTACCCTTTTCCATGGGCCTAACTAAATTTAAGGTAGTGTTCGAACGCAAGCTTCGTGCTGGTTGATAAACTTCAACTGCAGTATACTTCGGCCAGTGAATGGATAGCTTTGTGAGTGGCTTTGAGTAAGTTGAAGTCTCTACGTTCAGCCATAGGTAGCCAGTTAAGCTTCAACAAGGCTTCAGTGGAGTTCATATAGTTTCCAGTAACAAAACTGGCTGCCGAAAATTGAATTTTTTGTAACCTTTTTAATAAGTAATTTGGCAAGGGGTTAAAGACAAGATGGCCGTAATCCATCTTTGACAAAAAAGTTGTTCGGCCAACTGTTTCCGTAGGTAAAACATTCTGACAGTTTGTAAGGGTGGTGTTCATCTCTGTTTCGCACTGCTATAAATCTACATGTTTGCAGTGTTTATAAAAGGTCGAATCATCTGCGTATTGAAAACAGGTTACTTGTTGATCAATATGTTCTTGAAGGTCTGCTACATATAAATAAAAAAACAATGGACCAAGGATGGAGCCTTGGGGTATCACAAAGTCATCTTATTTGAGGTTCTATCATCAATTTGAACAAACTGTTCGCGATTGGACATATAGTTAAGGACCCACGCAAGAAAATCCTTAGAAAAATTCAATTTGTGCATTTTGGAAGGCATGGATTTAAAGCTAACCGTATCAAAGACTTTCGATTAGTCCGCCAGAACCATCAGGGTAATTTCACGTTTTTTCATAGCACAAATTATATCGTCCTTAATAGCCAGTAAGGTTGCGATGGTAGAGTGGCCCTTATGAAAACCAGTTACCTTGTCGTTCAATACTGTGTGGTGTTCAACATAGTTAACCATCTGGAAGGCAATAACCTTCTCAAAAACGCAATAACCTTCTTAACCAGAGCGCTGGTAGAATAGATATCGGACGTAGCTGATCGTTCACTGTTGGATTATTCACCTTCGGAATCGGAGATACTCTTGCGGTTTTCCAAGCTTTGGGAAAGTAAGAGTCTCTGATACACTTGTTAATAAGGTTTGTGATGGGTACGGCGATATACTCACTAACCATCTTGACGTAATTGATAGGAATGCAGTCACATCCTGTCGACGAGTCTGATCGAAGTGATTTGATAATGTTCGTTATGTCGCTTGTCGATACTTGTCTGAGTTTGGAGGAATCATGCTTATCATCGGGCAAGTTGTAAATCATTTCAAGAAGTTCCTGTTCTTCCGTAGCTTGACAACCAGTTGTTCTCTGTGCTGTCGTAACAAAATGTTTATTATGGCTCTCTAAGTCCACACGTAAAGGCTTAGGATTTGGCTTCAGGATATGGTGAATGATTTTCCAAACATCACGTGGTGTACGAGAGGATAATGCATTTTCCATGACAGGCGCCATGAATCTTTTGATTTTGTCGAGTGTGCTTCTTCTCGCAGTTTATCCCTTTGCAGTTTTAAGTTCTCAATATTGGGGGTTCTCATCCAAGGAGCAGGAGGTCGTGTGACGCGAGTTCTTATCAGGGGACAGTGCCGTTGTAAACATTCGTTAAACAGTTTGTTAATTGTATGCAGCTGGTCGTCAGGATCAGCAAAGGATTCAGCAACAGCGAAAGGAATGGTTTGAAAGTTGTTAATAAAGGCAGTTCTGTCAAACGTTTTTGTATTTCTGATATATTTGTATCTTGGTTTAAATCGTGGAACTCTAACATTAACACATGCATACACTCCATCATGATCGCTCACAATAGAACATGGAATTACGCCAGATGCAGTAACGCTTGATGGAGAATTTACAACAATATGGTCTATAATTGTTCTTGATGTACGTGTAGTTCTCCTAGGCTCGTTAATTATCTGATGGAGATCAAACATATCGAGGAGTGATTGGTATTCTTTAGTAATAGCGTATTCTACGCCTCCGCCTTTTACAGCATCTCGATTTCGAAAAAGAGCTGAGTATCCGGGTATTGAGACATATTCCAGTAGGTAAGGGTTGTTTTTTAACCAGGTTTCACTTAACGTAAAAACGTCAAAGGAATACTGGGATACCGTGAGTAAAAATTCATTAAATGTTGAAACCATACTCTGGGTGTTTAGGTGCATGATTTTCAGATGTTTAGGGTGCTGGTCCAAGATGGAACAGATATCAACATTGTTGGGGGTAGTTGAGTCTGCATAAATATCATCATATTTTTCTAATTCTATGTCAGCCGGATCTGGAATATCGTACGAGGAAAATGGTAGTAAGTTAAAAGTACACTTTAGACAAGTCCAGCTAATAGATTCTATTGGAGAGACCACTTTTAAATTGAAAAATTGTGTACATTTGACGTGTGTAATGTCAAAGCAATTAATGGCAATAACTCGTTTGTGATTTTTAGCTACTGGTTTCTCGCACACAATACAACGAGGAGCCTTTTGTTTCTTGTTGTTTTGTGGGCCGGGATTCTCTTCGACATCGCCACTTCTTAACAGTAGGTGAAAAGTAGCTGTTGAGTTGTTATAATAGGAGACATTCGAATGGGACCATTTTCTTTTGCAACAAGTTCCCAATGGTATTTGGTCATTACGTCGGTAATAATGAAATATTTGCTTGGGTAACTCTGGATAATTTGCAATGCAAAACTTGCTTGTCTCTGACAGATCAAACTTCGTAAATGCCGTAGAAGGTTCACATAGTCAATCCAAATATATTGCTCTGATCAACTGTGCAGCAAAGCTGAGCCCAATTCCATCATTACTACGAGTGGCGGTTCCCACAATTGGCAGAGTATAATACCAAACAAATCGCCTTCGCCAAAAATAATTCGTTGGGTTAATCACGATATAATCCCCTTGCTCGCGAGACGGCAGACCTTCTCTCCCTTCAAACAAAGTTTCCTTCGCCAAATACCAGGACACAAACCCAGTTTCACCAGGGTTCTTTCTGCTCGTTTCTTTAGTCGTTAGTCTGCAGCCTTTGCTTTCATATGCATAATTCGTTATGTTGATAAAAAACCTTGTGGTTCGGACCAAGTGTAGTATACAAGTCTGTTCTCACCAGCTTAGACTTATAGAACGAAAATAGCTTTTTTTTGTAATGAAAATTCTTCCCCGAATGTGGAAGAGGGCCGTACTCGGATGTAGTGCGATATTGAGACAACCTGTGCCAGGGCGAAGCAAGCTTCAATCCCATGGCCGAGGTCCAAAAATCAGTTTAATATATGAGTTAGGCATTGCCTAACATATCAGATATTAAGCTGATAAGAACAGAAATTTCTTTTTTATTACCAATAAAGATCCTATATACATTTGTGTCTTAACTATCTGATTGGACGTGTTATATCGTTATACATACGATTTCCTTGTTTTTAATATACAAACATTAACTAAATACCCGTTCGTAAAGTTCTTTTGAATAGTTCAACCTAATAATCTTAACTGGGACTGAAATTATTTAAATAACTATATATATATATTACTTGTATAATAATTGTTTGGATGTTGAAATAATCATCTATATATTAAACTTATAATAATAATTGTTTGTTTATGTTAACACTAGCTGTTTATTGTGGTACACCAGAAAGGTGTTCTACATAAATGTTCCTTGAGACTCTTATCGCATCCGCACAGCATAATTTCCGGAACAGGGATCTGTATCGTTTTGAGATAATTACAAATCCAAAAACCTTCGCAATCTTGTTTTCATTGGTAAAATGATCAATCAAGTAATTGTATTTGTCGACTTTCCTTTGGGCGGCCGCTTCCAACGTGGTTTCGTCATTCTCGAATGGGCATGTTACATCGATTATAGTTACTTTATTACCCTCTCGAACAACAATATCAGGTCGGTTTAGACCAGGCGCTCCAGGAACTACTTGATCTACGGTTACTTCACCACTATGTATCGCGTTAGTAAGTCTCTTGAGAATCCTATCATGTCGTGCAGTGATTGTCGTCATATTTGGTTTGCAATGACATATGATGTGTGGTAGTGTTTCAGTGACGGTCTGACTATGGCATCTTCTGCATTCAGGATTGGTATTAGACCAACGACTCTTAACATCATTGGTCGGTAGTGTATTTAATCTCGCTCGGTGGATGAACCGCCAGTCGCAGAATCTCATTCCTGTGCCATCATACGACCAATTATTTGTGCTTGAGAAATGACATGATTGTAAACATCTTGCCACTTTACCTTGGTCAGGTAACGATTTAAGTAGATCTGCGTAATACTTTAAAATATGCCGATGGAGGTATGAAGCAACACTTCGAGAATTGGCTGAGGAAGAATCGTTAGTAGATATAGTTGCTTCGTTCATTGCGCCTTGGATGTTGACTTTAAGAGCTGCTGCCGCAATCCTACATCTGGACCATAACGTTTGGCTGTTGTTTGATTTACTGTGCTCACTTAGTTTACCCTCCATGCTTCCCGACAAGAAATTATCAATCATATCGTCTGACGGTTCATCATTTATACATCGAAAGACTACTGACTTCAGTTGACCTCTTGAGATATTCTTTACTAGGGGGTCAGAGGCTGAAAGGATTTTCACTGTTTGAACTATTGTTTGGATGTGTCTTTCTTTGTAGGGATCTTGAAAACCCAAACCACCAACTGATCTATCAGCAAAGAAGTACGATAGCGATGCACGTTTGGGAAGATTACAAATAGACTTGAGAACTTGAACTAATTTCCTTCTATAATCTTTCAGGGAGTCTTTTGTTACTGGGCAGGCTCTAAGAGCATATGTTAAACACGGTTGGATAAATGTGCGTATAGCATCCAATTTCTGCCAGGGCGCCAATAATGATTCTTTAATTTTATCTAGATCTTCTATTAATTTGTTGGTTATTTCTTCCATGTCTGTTGCATCGTATACTAAACTAATCGGCACTCCTAACGTGCGTTGTGAATATAAACTCGGTTACTCTTTACCTTGCGCTGTGAATTTAAATTCGGTTACTCTCTTACTTTCATTCTTCATGCATGTTCATCAATTTCATGCATGAGATCAACTCCATAAGTGAATCTGAGAAGCCCATATGCTTTTGTGTTAAGGAGGCTCCCTACAGTTATAGTACAGTTTGAAACACCATCTATATAGATCAGACGTCACACTCGCGTGGAATCTTCGTGACCCGGTAAAATTTTGAAACAAGCCACGGGAAGTTATTTTCGAGACTTATCTGCGAAGAAACCACAACTTTTTCATTATAATCGTAAATCTTTTAAATTCAAACAGTCGTATGTTCTTAACCAGTTTCTAAGCTTTCTTTTAGTATGTTTTTACGTATTTACGTTCAGTATTATCTTTTATAATGTTCAAAATCTTCGACTTGTTGCAGACTAAAAATGCTAAAATGATATTTTACACTCTCGTCAAGGCACTCTAGAACTGTCGAAGTAATATAATTCTTTAAAGCAATCAAAAGTTTAAAAACTACTGCATACAACCACAGTACAGACAGTTAGGACTTACGAGTTGTCTTATGAAAATTTGGACTTGTTTGAATGATTTGAGTGGTTTTCATACTGATTTCAACAATAAAAACAAATTTAAGAGACGTTGGATTAATTCAATGCGAAAACAACCGACAAACCAGACCGGAAAAAAGACCACCAACAAACAATCTTGGGTCCAACAAACCAAGGGTAACGAAAACGAAGAGAATTTTGCTCGAAATTGTACACCATTTCGAAAAAAAACAACCTGTTTTACAGCCAGCGACTCAGCGAGTGACTCGAACACGCGCCCGCAAACACTATATCGTGATCGGTCAGTATTTCTTTTAGGCTTTTCGCGAGCAGAAAATGGCATTTTGAGGTTCGTTTTTCTCGTTCGTTTCTCCGGTGACCATCTCTCAAAATTTGACTATGTATTCAACGTACTAAGTTCTATTAAATCCTTAAATTTAAAAAAAATCGCCAGTGTAGTTTTCGTGAAACTAAACTTTGGCTTTTAAAAAAAAACTACACTGGCGATTTTCAAAAAAAATTCTGAGAAAACTCAGAATCTCATAATTTACTTTCTGCAAAAAAAGAGTAGGTCACTGACCTTATTTATCCGCTATCATACCTTCTTTGGCTAAAACTACCAAGATAAATGATGACGTCATGTCGCCATGGCAACGTCAAGAGTAAAACACTTGTGTTGAAATTATTGCTTAATATACGAGGAATAAAGGGATTATGCAAATATTTGAGTTTTCTAAGCTTATAACCTTTCAAAGAGTTTTCAATTCAAAACACTGATATCTAATGGAAACTGTAGGGAGCCTCCTTAAGTAGATTGCTTCATGATTGACACTACCAAACGCATTTCTTAGGTCCAACCACGCCATAAAACAATTCTTTTGGTTTCTTTTGCAATCAGCAACTATTGATTGGAGTGTAAAAGTATGTTCATGGCAACCTTCTGCAGGTCTTGCACTTTTCTGCTCTGGGGACATTAAGTCATATTTGATGGCAACGTTAGTCACGCGCGACGATAGGATGGATGTAAATAGTTTATACAAACAGGACATCAGTGCTATAGGCCTGAAATTACTTGGGTCTTCGCTCGAGCCTTTTTTATAGATTAAGATGGTGGTTGACTCTTTCCATGATGGTGGTATTTTCTTTTCATCAAGACATTTGTTAAAAATAATTTCAAGCACTTTGCAGTCTGGGTCTACTAGTTTTAAATGTCTGTATTCAACGCGATCTTTCCCAGGCGCAGAATTTGCCATTGATTTCAGTTTATTCTTAATAGCCGAACAACTCATATGTGTCATGATAGTCTGATCTTCTTGGACACTTGGGACGTTTTCGTTTAAGGATTGTAATAATTCTTCAGGGTCAATGGGAGAAGCTGTAAATGTATCGCTGAAGTATTGATGGGCTTGATCATTAGTCCCAGTGTATGATGTTGAATTATCTCTTAAAACTTGTCTTGCAGCTCTTTTTTTGGACAAGCGATATAACGTTTGAAGGCGACGAGCTTCTATAGGGTTTGGGAGGATGCGGGGACGATGTTGATTAACAACGCGGTTGTTCGGGCGATTAGGTCTAGGTCTAGGGCGGGAATTGTTCGCTGATTTTGCTTTGCCTTCCTCAACAACCGCACTAGCGAATTGGTCACATTGGTACGAAAACGCAGCAAATGAGTCAGTGGATGTAAAGCAACTGCATCAGGATCTGGATTTGATGGAATATCGTGACTTGAAGGTTCGTCAAATGGTGGTTGCTGACTGCTACTATCCTCAGAAGTACAACCATTTAAGGCGACCTCTGATTCAAGATTTAGTGGTGGTGGAACAAAGAAAGGGTTATCATCATGTAGAGTTGGAATGTGTGATGATTGGGGGGAGAAGGGGGAGGGGCAGGATGGTTGTGGTAAGGGATTGGGAGTTGAAATGTAGCTATCCTCTACAGTACAACCACTTAAGGCGACCGATGGTTCAAGCACTTGTTGCTGGGTATTAGGGGAATTAGGTCTCGGAGGGTGCGAGAAGTAGGTGTTATTATCTTCGTCAAGGTCACAATCAGAAAGAATCGGTTGATGGTGGAGGTTTATAGGTGAGATTGGATTAGGAATTGGGGTATAGCTGTCCTCTACAGTGCAACCACTTAAGGCGACCGATGATTTGAGCGAATAAGGGTGGGAGGTTAAATCATCATCAAGGTCAGAATCTTCAATTGTGTCAACTTGGGGGGTTGTTTGGGGACTATGTTGATAGGGAAATTGGTGAGGAGATGTGGTGTTATGATGAGGAGATGTTGGTAATGGAACGTAGAGGTGATTGAGACATCTGGGGCGACGTGCTCGAACTGATGATGATTCCGGGCAAGCCAGGTGTGATGGCGTAGAACACCCAACAACGCGGAATACACAAGAGGGATCGCAGAACTGGAGGGAAAACCAAAAAGGATGTGACTGGTGGTGAGTGAAAACACCGACGGTTGTAACTTGGACAGGAACCAATCCAACACGGCCGACGCAAAACGACAAGACAGTATCGCAAAGGAGAACATCAGGGACCTGTTGACCAAAGGAGGAGGAGACATGGAAGTTGAAGAAAACCGTCCACAGGTGAGGCTGTGGAGAAAAAAAATCGACAGAGCCAAACTGCACGAAGAGAAGCAAGCCTACGGGTGACATCCACGACACCAAGACCCCCCGGCGTGAGCGGCTGCGTGATCGAGGTACAGATATATTAAATGATTTAATATTTGATATATTTAATATATATTTAATATATTTAATATACTTAATAGATATATTTAATGATTCAATTTGGTCCATTTGATCCATTCTCTCTTCTTGCCCCAAACGAAGGGAAACAGAAGATCAATAAACCAAGCATGTTGGCAATTAGAGCACAACCACGAAAGATTAACTGGCGCTGTTTCCAAAGACATAGCTGACCCTCAAACCGCTTCACCAAAGAGCTCCAATCCACTTGATTGTCATTGCTCAGATGGCAGCCAAGGACAGTTGTAGCATCATTACTCCAGTTCAACGGTCCAACAACCAAACAGCAAACCATGACTTTTGGTGACGTTGAGTTTAGCACCGGAGGCTTGTTCGTATCTCTCGAAAAGGGCAAACAACGAAAGGAGAGCTTGATCCAAGCGTACCAGGATACTAGTGCCATCGGCATATTGAAATATCTTCACACGTTGACAACCGGGAAGATCAAAACCATCAATGGAATGTTCTTTTTTAATAGCCGTCGCAATAGTTTGAGCCACGAGGATATAGAGAAGAGGTGACAACGGACAACCTTGACAAACACCACAAGTGACCCGAAACGCTTCACTGGTATAGCCATTGACCAACACCCGAGAAAAGATATCGGTGTAAAGTATACCATGCCTAAAATACACCATGCATTTGGAAAAAAATGATAAAGAATGTGTGCCTTCGAACCCTGGAAACATTTTGTCTACACTGCAAAAAAACTTGAGTAAAATAATGCAGCCACAGTGATTCAAAATATTGAGTAAAATTACTCAAATTGGTGAGCAAATTTACTCACTATTTTGAGTAAAGTAAATGCACCCACAGTGACTCAAATTTTTGAGTAAAACCCATTTTCTTAGATAGAGCCGGCACCAAGGAATTCTGGTTCACTTTACTCAACAATGAGTAAATTTTTCTATAATTTAACTCTTACTCTGACTGTGAGTAAAGCTTGTTCACTTTATTCAATTTTTGAGTATGTTATCGTACTGAAATTTTGGTTTACTAAGTTTGTGAGTAAAAATGCCATTCTGCTCAAACTTTTGAGTAGTTTTACTCGCCTAATGTTCAGCTATACACATGGTCGTTCTGCCATGCTTTTGCAGTGCCTTAACAATAAGATACATAATTTCAACGGTCGTTCTGCCATGCTGCCGTGTCGCTGTGCCTTAACAATAAAATACATAATTTCAGCTATAGCCTATATGCATGGACATTCTGCCGTGCCATTGTGCCTTAACAATAAGATACATCATTTCAGCTATACACGTGGTCGTTCTGCCGTGCCATCGTGCTTTAACAATAAGATACATCATTTCAGCTATACATGTGGTCGTTCTGCCGTGCCGTTGTGCCTTAACAATAAGATACATCATTTCAGCTGTACGCATGCCGTTCTACCGTGCCATCGTGCCTTAACAATAAGATACATCATTTCAGCTATATGCATGGTCGTTCTGCCATGCCATCATGCCTTAACAATAAGATACATCATTTGCCAACATGGTCATTCTGCCGTGCTTTTGTGCCTTAACAATAACATACATCATTTCAGCTATACGCATGGTCGTTCTGCCATGCCGTTGTGCCTTGACAATAACAGACACAATTTCAGCGATATACATGGCCGTGCCGCCGTGCCTCGACAATAAAAGACACAATTTCAGCTATATACATGGCTGTTCCGCCGTGCTGTCATGCCTTTTGGCAGCTATAGCCGTTCTAACATACATAGTTTGTTGAGCAATTCTCAACTAGACTTTGCAATGTCCATTAGAGTTAAAATTTATTACATTGTCTAGCAAATAGTTTTTACATTGACTTCTTGAAGTGATGTTAGCTAACTTAGTTAAGCTGGTGTCTATATAATATTTTTTTAGTTTAACTTCTTTCTGGTTGTGAAAATTATAGTATGTTTAACTTATGTGTATTCTACTACAAATCACAATTTGTATGATAAATTATTGGCGGGGAGGGGGGGGCGCTAAAGCTCTCCCGGCCAGTCACCTCTGCTGCGTGGTCCCTGAAATTAAAACGTATTGTTTTTTAATGTATTTTAACCAACAACAAAGGTTCTGACCAACTGTTCTGTACTTGCGTTGCATATTTTATAATTTCTCAATGCATAATTTCTCAATAATTTTTAACCAACAACAAACAATTTTTTGACCAACCTTTTAGTATTTAGAATTATTGCCCCCCACGCCCCCCAGGTCGCCATGCCCCTGACTGCAATAATCACATCTAAATTTTGTACATCCTTCATAATCAGTTGGCCGTGGCATACTACAAGGTGGTTGCCTTAGTCGTCTTCTGTTCAAATTGTGTTTGTTTGGTTTCTCTTTCCAGCTTTTAAATCCATCCACTGGTTTCAATTTGCTGATGCTGCCATCATTAGCAGTGTAATAAAAACAACGAACAACAACGCTATAACTATATAATTTCTCTTTATAAAATCACTCAACAACAAAATTTAATGCCAACAAAATTTAATATTTACCCATAACCTAACATGGCATTACCATCATATATATATACATGAACTTGTGGTTAGAGCTCGACAGCTGGACTCTGTAGCTCAGTTGGTTAGAGCGCTGCACCGGAATCGCAGGGCCGCAGGTTCAATTCCTGCCAGGGACCTATAGTTGCATTTTTCGCAACTGTTCCTGGTTAGGTCTAATAAACGTATAGAATTTACACTCGATAATTTCCATCTACAAAAACCCTTCAACTATTATTCAATTGAGTGAGATGCCAACAAAATTTAATATTTACCCATAACCTAACATGGCATTACCATCATATATATACATGAACTTGTGGTTAGAGCTCGACAGCTGGACTCTGTAGCTCAGTTGGTTAGAGCGCTGCACCGGAATCGCAGGGTCGCAGGTTCAATTCCTGCCAGGGACCTATAGTTGCATTTTTCGCAACTGTTCCTGGTTAGGTCTAATAAACGTATAGAATTTGCACTCGATAATTTCCATCTACAAAAACCCTTCAACAATTCAATCGAGTGAGATGCCAACAAAATTTAATATTTAATTCTCTATACACATGTTCAACACCCTAAACGAACCTACGGTTCCACTTATCACTTGGTGATATTTCATTTCGTCTGTAAACAACTTGTGTCGATCTCCACGTCAGCTAAGTCATAGTCTTGGTATTTCTGTGGTGGTCTGCGATTGTGCGCTGATCGACGTAGAGGGACAGGTTCCCCTTGTTGAAACTGCTCTCTCGGTAGAGGAATTTCTTGGTGACATATCCCTGGCTCATCTGTAATCAGATCTAGCTGATTTCTCTTCTTTTGCTTGGGTTCAGGACTGTCTGTATCTCTGGATTGTGCTTTGGCCAACTTTAGGTGGTTTCGATCAACCACTTTTCCTTTACCTGCTCCAGATTCGGGTTTAATATGATAGTTCAAGTTCCCAAGCCGTCCTAGGACCATGTAAGGTCTGGTCCACTGTAAATAAAATTTGTGACTCAATCCTTTTGACACTACTTGACTATTTAACCATACACGGTCACGTTCCTTCAGATAGCTACTTTGGTCAGTTTTGTGTCACTGATCGTAAGCCGTTTTCTGCTTCTGTTGTGCCACGTTTAGCTTACGGGCAATTCTGTTATGCACGTCTTTCAGCGTATTCACTGGAAGTGAGCAAGAGCTGGAAGCTAGCAAATATCAATCTCAACAGGAAATGGAACGTTTTAAAAAAGAAGTTGAAGAAGACAGAGCTACAAACAAAAAAATGAAAGACGATTTGGAAAGAAAAATATTGATTCGAAGCCGCGCCAACCAGCTGTCCATCACCAGTAACATCACAAGTAATATCTGATGCTGATTGCCGTAATGATTCTGGTAAGATTTATATGGCTTTAGAGCATAATTGTTTACAAGAGCCCACAAGAATTTTAGTACGAGTTTGACTAGTAATACACCATCATGTGTGTAACTTCTGCCAAATATTGTATTTCTTATTAGACACAAATGAAACACAAAAAGGTATGTATGTATATGTACCATAGTAATCCACGCTCTTCATTATGCCAATCACTGGCTGCCAAATAAAATCATCAACATAATAAAATTATTAAAACTTTATAAAAGCAGGGATGGATCCAGCTTGATTTGATAGGGGGGTGCTAAGCGGGTTTTGGTCATGAAGCTGGGCGTGGTCGGCGACCGAGGAAGGGTGAATTGCCACTGAGGACCCCCTATAGGGTCAAGGGAGTTATCTTGTTAGAAATTTTTATTTTTATTTTATGTGCGTTCTGATATATTTTTGTTTGATAAATGCCCTGTCAAATCCAAAATTCATTTGTCTTCAATCCCTTCCTACTCCTGGCTAAGAAGCATCTGTGAGCGAAAATCTGTTCTTCACTAACGAAATATTTTCCGTTGAAATAGATATTTCTTAACACGTTCAGGAACAAGGATGCAATATCACATGTGGGACTAAATTTTATTGCGTTATTTATAAACATATTCTAAACCCGAATCTATTGGCGTGTTGATTTTCTTTATAGAAACAGATGAAGTATCGCAAACGTCAAAAAAAGGCCTTCGCAAGACAATGCTAATAGCAAATCCAGATGCGACCTATGTAAGAAAAAGAAAGTGCCAATATGGTACGATGTATAAAGTGTGGGCAGTGGCAACATTGCAAATGCGCCGGGTTTTCTTACAAAGAAGTGGTGAATATGCATGACAAATTTTTATGCAGGAATTGCAAGTAACTCAGTAAAACGTCAATGGCCTAAGCAAGCCGGCAACAGTCTTTTTGTGAACATTAGTTATCATTCTGAATTACTCTGTGTTATCGAATCATAGATTACACCATTACAATTTCACATTTTCTATTTACAACTTTAATAACTCTAATATTTACAACACCATGAGGCGAGTTGTTTCAATAACATATATTACAAAGAGCTCAATGTGGCTCGAGGTACAAGATTAGTTTAGATATTGAAATAAAGGAAGTGAATACAGGTCCGACACCAGATCCTAATGTGTGACACAATTTTTTTCCTCGTTTTTCAGACATGCTAAAATGGTACTATTAAAGCAAGATTTCAAGCAAATCCCTGGTAGATGAAATGCAAATGCTGTTGAAATTAATTATCAAACCTGTTTGAATTCATAATTTAATACAGTCATGCCAATAGAAGTGTTCGGAAAAATGTTGATCAGTTCATTTCCATGCTTCGAGCAGTTCCTCAATATTTTGAGGAAGTTCCTTAAAATGTTCCTAACTTCCTGTGTTCGAATTGACCAATCATATTTTATTTAATATGTTAAACTGACCAATGGGATGAAAGCATTTACATATGGGGAGCGCCTACAAACCTGAATGTTTTGTCTGGTTTTGTCTATTGTTTTGCCGGTTCATATTTTTAAATTTGTTTGATAATTTCTAATTTAACTGGAATTTGAGAAAAATAATGTTTGTTTCCAACATAGAGTCGAAAATACAAGTTTAAGTATGAATAATCAAGTGGTAGAATGAAGAATTCCACGTTTTTAAAGAACAAATACACAATATTCTCCAGATTAAGAGTGCGAATAAATATAGCTGTGATATGACATTGCAGTAATTGACAGTTGACCGTCCGAAAACAATGTAATTGTAATTTTGTTATTTTTCTTACTTCAATCCTGTTGGATAGTATTTTAATGAGTGATTCTAATTGGTCAATTCGACAGGAAGTTAGGAACATTTTAAGGAACTTCCTGAGGAACTGCTCGAAGCATGCCTTCTATTGCCAGCCCCCCCCCCTTACCAGCTCAAAAAAATTTCATGGCCTATCCAAATATCTTCCAACCCACACCCTTCATTAATAATGACTGAATCAATTTTACAATTGTTTTCCCAGTTTGGGGAGAATAGGTGTTTTGCTATGGCGGTGACATTTCTCTGTATACCTCTTTCGATACTTGACCAGCCTGTGTAGAAAGAAAAATTGATAGATTTGGGGCATGGCACAAATCACCTTCTTGAATCGACTGGCCCAGATGAATGTTTGCTCACAAGTGTTAAAATTCTTTGGTACTTTGTCGTCTGGATTGTATAGCTTGTGGCACTTCTTGTCGACATGGTTTCTCAGATGCAGCCTATCTATCATCTTGGATATCAATTTCCAAACTTCATTGAATGGCTTTGGAAGTGGCAGATCATCTCTTGCAATTAGAAGACCATCCACAAATGCTTCGCTCAAATCTGAAAAAATTTCAATGTTTGCTTTAATATATACATATTTCAAATACAATCCATTCCTAAGACAAACCTGGATCAACCGCATACATGTAGTCAATTAAATCAAATTCTAAAGATTTCTCCCCAAACCAACCACAACTGATTGATATGAACAAACCTGAAACTCATTGAACATAACAGAAAGTTCACAAACACGTAACCTTATTTTGATTATATACCTGAACATACAGAATCGTCACTTTGTACCTGTAGCGTGGTTGCCAATATTCAATGTGTCCTCCAGCACTGACTATGACAAATACTCCTCTTGACCAACAATGGAATGCTTTCAACCCACCAGTATCCTTGTTACAAGTAGTATCTTCCAATAATTTTTGGTCTTCAACGAATCCAGGGTTGGTTTTAAGAAAATCTGCTGTCCCTTAATCAATAACACACACACATGAATATTTCCAATCATAATCATACAAAATAATAACACACCTAATCGTTCCAGTATCTGGCACCACTACACGTACTAAACACACCTGAGCATTTGTCAGGTTTGCAACTATAAACATTCTCATCGATCGTTGCCTAATTTTTTCAATGCAGTATAATTTTCTTTTGTTAGTGAAAAGCCCTCTAATTTGTGTCTATCTGTGTTCCACAATATGCCTGGGCAATTTCTGATATTTGTAGAATAGTAATGCCTTTTGATAACATGTTCATCTGTATAGCTGTATGTTTAAACATGCCAATTGGAAAATTAAAACATTCTGGCAAGCTTGTAATTAATTATCTGAATGTCAAAAGAGCTATACAAAAGAATCCCTTAAATGAATCTCATTCTGATATACAAGTTTTCCCAAAATTCGGTGAGAAATACTTTATTCATAAGTACACAAGTACATTCATAAAATAACATTCAATATACAATACCTTGAAATGTTGAAGCATTAACTGCCTCTTCATCAACCATTTCCAGCATAGGGTGTGGAAACTAGAAATTACTACTGCAAGTGAAGTGTGCCTTGAGATTTTACAAAGTATGCCCGGGATGTAGTAAAACCCCTTAGTACAGACGTACAGTAGGTGGAGACCACAAAACTGCTGGCAAATAAATATCCCCAAATCTCTATCTTGTTGACTTTACATAACTCAGCAAAGAAGGTCTGGACACGAGACACAAGAAACCCATGTCAAGATTAGTAAGCTGCTCCCTTCGGTCAGCAGCAATGACGAACAACTTCTTGTGGGTAAATATATGCTGGATTTAATTACCTGTCAACAATGCCTGTGATGACATCTCTTCCAAAGCTGCAAAGATGATTAATGTCGACTTAGTATTTTCATATACTTTTAAATTGTTTCTATATTTGGAATCACAAACCTTTATCGATATTTCCATCACTGACACTGCAACTTTTATAGAATTTTTCTCAACTCCGTTAGAAACCCAAGCTGATTTGCTTTCACGCAGTGAGCTTTCACAAAATGTGTGACCACATCTTGGAGAGAGAGGGCAAATGGAAGGATGATTGATCTTCCCAAAACCATTTATTGATATTGGAACTTTCCACATACAATGGGCATATTGGAGTTTCCAATTTCCATCCGCCACATATAATTGCCCACATCCTAAAAATCAATGTATTGTTGCCTTGAATTGGCATCACATTGGTGAAAGGAATATTTTTCAGCAAATAAAGTCCTTTAGTCAAGTTGGAATAACAGTAGGCAATATATAAAACATCGCCTACTCGAATGGTTCAGTTAGCTCATAAATATGATTGGCTGATCAGATGGAGATTTGTCAGCTTGAAAACTAGTTGACTTGCGACATAACCTTGTCTAAACTTTAAAGGTCAATGTGGCAGTTACTCAACTGCAATTCATGTGCTGCAAGAAACAACTAAACTGCACACTTTTGGCCTATTTATAATCCTAAACTCTTATATTGTAGTCTGTACACTGTGCTAAGTAATATACAGTATGCTAGTCAGAATTACAACCACAGATACTTACACAACTATAAAATGAAATATGATGATACGTTAATTTAATAGTTACAGTATTTGCATTCAGTATAGATTACTTACCTTTACTTTTACAGCGATCTGAGCAATCATGCATATATAACTGCTCGCAATGTTTGTTTATCAATCATCTCCATAGCATTATCATACGTTCCACATGTTGGACCTTAGGAGAATATCCAATCTTCTCTCAAACCATGACAAGCAAGTTCTTCATCTACTTCCCTATGCCAAAAGCATTGTGCAATTGCCTTCTGTGACATTTCACCCGGCAAAACACCTATTAAAACAAAATGTGGTTGACATACTGTAACAAAAAACATTTGTAAGCATATAACAGTAGATAACAGACAATGCTAGCTGTAATGACATTTAAGGCAGGTGCTATAAATGTCATCTAACAAGATTACGGCATCGCCAATATTGTTGCTGTTTGAGTAATTAATGACATCCTGCAACAAACGTGTGTTCTCACCAGCCAACCGGCCAGGAACGCCACAGGTTTGAGCTGGTGAAATGACAGATGAAATAACGGATTTGAGGCGATTGGTCAGAACCTTGGCCAAGATCTTATAATCCGTACAAAGCAATGAAATCGGACACCAATTCTTAGTGTCCATTTTATTGTGCATCTTATATAAAAGGGTGATTAAACCAGTATGCTGCATAAAGGATAAGGAGCCACATGACACACAATCGTTAAAGACAGTGGCAAGATCAGCACCAAGGACATCCCAGAAACATTTATAAAACTCGTAGGGCAATACCAGGAGATTTATTGTTCTTGAAACTATTGAGCACCGCCAAACATTCCAATGAATCAATAAAGAAATCGTGATCGGAACGGGAAAGGACGGACACAGTAAACAATTGGACATTAAAGATACACCACACACAAAGGATGGCCGGGACTGACCGAATGATAACCCCCTGCGCAGTACGGATTCCGGTAAACAACTTGCGCACGGCTCAAGTCTTTTCCACTTTTTCATGCAGGCAAGGTTTCGCCTTCTTCTGCCCACTGTTCTCTAGCACGAATCTTCGCACTGTGAGCTTGCTTGAGATGTTCAATCTTTGGGAGAATTTCTTCGAAAAACTCTTCGCCCGCTTTCTTTTGGTTGGGACCATACAGGGTAACGACTTGGAATGGAGAGGTATCACTGGTTAACATAGAGGTGACAATTTGTAGTCGACCAGAATCATCAAACAGTTCATGGTCCGCTTTCAAGAATGGTTTAAAGAGCACTGCCATGGCACGACTTCGTGCTGTACCAGGAGAGGAAAGGACAGAGTACTTTTGATGATTATTACTGCAGGACGATTCTGAGGACACCCAGGAATAATTGTCAGCAGCAGCGGATCAGATTTTACGCTAGGAGTAAGTAGAATGCAAATTTATGCGATATTGTTGTGACCCGGGAAGCGTTCAGGTCACGCTTCTTGATTTAGCTGTTATATTAGCCATTTTGGAGCTTAATCGTTCATAGGTATGCGATTTGTATGTTTCACGTGCGTTTGAGTGACGTGTGATCACCACTTAAGGAATGTACGTGTGATGACTTGCATTATGGCGCATGCTATATCTCATTTCAGTACATGGCATGACATGTCATCGTTTACGGCTAAATCGGCACATTCGGTGAATTGACTTTTATTGGAGAAAGATATAAAACTCTCCTTGTTTGTATGCTGATGGATGATGAGACGTAGGACGGTTTACACGCTGGCCACTGCTGTAGTGTGTAGATGCTCTATGTTGTTGACATGTCAACTGTAAAGAAGAAGAATTAGTATGATCGTTTGATTATTTGTTATAAAAATAAGAAGGGGACAAGCTTCGAACGCAGCTCCCGCTACCAGAAATTATACGCTCGAGTTGCCCACATTAGGGGTAATCGCAGGAGTCAACCCAGTCGAAGTGCAATGAAAGGGCCTCATCCTGAGAGGACCTCCTAGTTTATCAAAGTGCCTCTCGCGTCAGGTAAGTTTTATTTTGAAAAAGATAAATCCAATCCCATTGGGGAAAGTGCAATGGATTTATCCGAATTCGAGGAAGGTGCACCGACATGCAAACAACTAGGGAGACGATCCCTACCACCTCTTTAAATATACCACCAATTATTTTTTTTTCTGACGCTGGCAAATGGTATATTTAAATCTTAAAAACTGGATAACCCTAAATTCTAAACTAAATAACTAAACTAGGTTAAAAAATTAAAAAGAGAACACCAGCTTCTCTCCAATAATGCACCCTAAGGTTTTATTGGCCAACCATTGACTCTCGAACACCTCCAACTGCCCCGGAGAATGACAACGACCAGCCAAAACACCAAGAACAAACTTCACCTGGGAGATCACCAACCTCAAAGCATCCGCCTCGGTGTGTGATGCCGTGCGAAAATGGAAATCGCAATGCAATAACCAGAGATGATGCTTCACTGTAAAGGGAGCAGCACCTGCACCGTAAAGGGAGCAGCACCAGCATCGAAGAAACGAAGCTGATGATGCACCCAGCCAACCAAAAATTCAGCATAGACGCACTCATAGAAAAGATGCTCTAAAGTTTCTTCCCCAGCACCACAAGAGTTGACAAGGCAGGAGGCAGTATAGAGGATGCCATGCGCGATCTTTCAGCTTGTGTCCACAACAGCCCTATCCAAAGATGTTAGCTGGATTTGGTCCCATGTCTGGGACCAATATAATGGACCGTATGTGGGAAGAAACTTGGCTATACAGTGCCGCTGGTGATTAGTCTGCGACCGATGACATAGGTCGAGTGTGTTGTGAGCTCCCCTAAGGGTTTCGGTGCATCGGAGGAAACGTAGAGCGAAAGAAAGCTTTTCTTGATGCCCCCACCAAACTCATGCCACGCCTGGATTAGATGTTGATAAAGGGGCGGGAGAAGCGCAAGGAGATTGCGGGACAAAACGGCTTGAGAAAATGCCTCTACAGGTGTGATCGAGAGACAACATCTGGTGACAAGCTCTTTGTTGCCAGACCAAAAGAAGCTCCAGACTGCCTTCTTAATGCGAGCGATGGCCCACTCCGTGATGGGAAAGAATTGACATAAATGCCAGATGTGGGGGAGGGCCAACGCGTTGATCACTGTTGCCTTACCCTGAAAGCACAACTGGCGACCCTTCCACAAGGACAGTCTGTGTTCAATTTTTTCGACTGGCCTCCCAGGTGGATTTGGAGTAGTCGCCAGCACTCAATATGGTACCGAGGCAAGGAAGTTCTTGCCATTGATGACTACGGCAGACTCAACTCCAACTGCAGAAGGATTCTCCAAACCCAAACTTACACAGAATACGCTGCAGGAAGTTCCAGTCGACCCTGTCAAAAGCCTTTTCCTGATCGAGCGATAGAATGGCAAGAGGAACATCACCTCTGTCAGCGTATTCAATTAAGTCATGGAGTAAGCTGATATTTTCCGAGATGGTTTGACCAGGGATACCACACGTTTGGCCAGAACCCACTATGGAGCCAATAACACCTAGGAGAAGGCCCGAAGACATTTGGCGATAGTTTTTCATCTCCAAGCGGTCGCCTTTCTTATAGAGGACAATGATAAGGCCGCGATGCTGAGAGACAGACAGCTGACCCCTCATCGTAGGCGATATTTAAAACCCGGACGAGGTCATCCCCAAGGACATTCCAGAAAGAAACATAGAATTCCATTCAATAAACAATTGTTTCCAAAATGGCGGGCACGGCCATTTTGGTTTTTGACCCCCCTCCCCGCAACGAATGCCCACACAGAATTAAATTTTTTATTTAACCTTCAAAGAAGATAAGTCCACTGAGAAATTAACCTTCGCTCTACACGGTCACAGAATCACTGTAGATGACCCAACTATTATGGAGTTTATGATCATTGTTACTTACAATTGAGGTAAAGAGTTTGTCACAGAGGTTCTGGCGTTGAACAGATAAGCTACATAACTGCAAGGACAGTAAGCATTCTTCATAGTGTGTTTCTGCAATTTGAAGTCGATTACTAGCTCTTTACATTTGTCTGGATTGAATTTCAATTTCTTTTTGGATGACCAGTCCACGACTGCATTAATATTGTGTAGAATTTGACTAGTGCAGCCCTTTGGAACTGTTTCAGATAAGGAAGTATCATCAACAAACTTCCAGATTGATTCCAAGTCATTAATCATTAACAGAAAGAGCCAAGGCCCCAGTTTCGTGCCATGGGTTACGCCAGCCGGGACATGGCCCTATTCGGAGTAGCAATCGTTTGAAATTTTAGTTCTTGGATTCTTTGATACCTGTCTGTCAGGAAGTCTTTCGCCTAGTAAAAAATTTCTTGCGGTATGGATAGACTACGAATTTTTTGGAGCAGGATGCGATGGTCAATTAGATCAAACGCTTTCTTATGATCAAGTAGGATAATTCTTACGGCTGTGGATGTGCCATCAGTAGCTTTATCCCATTCATGTATCATAGAGACAAGGGCTTGGGTGGTTGAAGACTTAGGAATGGTGCCAAACTGGTTTAGATCTATTACTTCTAGTACAGCTTGGCCAATGTATCTTGAAACTATAAACTCTTCGGCAACTTTTGAAATGTTAGATGTTAGAGAAATAGGTCGAAGATGTTTGTTGAACTTAGTTACTGGTTTCTGTTTAGGTAGCGGCGTGACATCAGCATATTGCCAACTAGAAGGAAGTTTCATGTCCGAATAGGAACTATTTAAAATTCAGCAAATGGGCTGAGTGAGAATTTCCACATATTCTTTTAGTATCCAGTTTGGTAACCCGTCGGGACCGGATGCTTTACGTGGATTTAGTTTTCGGAGAATATTGAAAACTTCTGGTTGGGTAATTAGAACCAAGAGCTTATCAAAAGACAATCTGTCAACATCACAAGTTTCGTTAGCGCTGATACTTTGTACTCAAGCATGGGTTCCAAAAAGGCTTCGTTTATTTGGTTTTGCGATTTCTTCAGGTCAGTTATTTTCCACTTGGTCAAGTTGTACTGAGTGAAACCACGAGGAAGCCTGGTTGGCCTAGTGCGAACCCAAAGGACTTCAATGTTGGGGAAGTGCAAGTGATCAAGAGTGTCGAATTTGATTGTATTTTTAATGTCAGTACAGACACCACCGTGTATCCCAGAAGATTTTTCTGTACGATGCAGGTAGGTACTGCTTACAGAGTCAGTAGGGTTGCTTGAAATAAAAAGAATGACTTTGTCAAACTTTGGGACTAGAGACATGGTGTTTGTCAGAGTTAAACTGGGGGCGAACACCAGTTTTGCGGAGCTAGTAGATGAGTCGCACGTTGTGTTGACTGTATTAATAGATATGCAATTCTCTGGTGTATGGCTCCTTCTACCGAGTAGATTTGAGAGGTTAGAACCATGAGGGACTGAACGTGTAGGAGACTTTAAAAAGGGTAATGTGGGTAAGGGGGGTATACCAGGGTCTCCATTTGTGGTTTTGGGATAGGACTTACTGGCCTGTATAGGACTGGAGTTTGTTGAAGTCTTACTGGCCTGTATAGGACTGGGTTCTGTTGGGATAAAAAGGAATACGATACCCTTGCCTGTGCATCTCTGGCCTAGCTGGCCAGGTAGGGCGACCGTGAGGGAAACCATCATGGGAAAAATCGCAATGAGATTGTTTCAGGCAATAACCTCTTCTCTGCAAGAACGGGCATGGAGTCTTATTTTTTGTGCTTTCTGTTGTGATTTTAAAAACTGTGGGTGCTTAAAGTCGCAACTGTCTCCCTTCCTACACCAACTTCTACAAGGAAGGAACGGACATTGATTTCATGCTGCAGTTGTGATTTTAATTTGCAATTCTCACTTTTAAGGGCTCTAATCTCGCCTTGAGCATTACTGCTTGGGCATTCATGTGTTGAGGGCAAGCTAATTGTTTTAAATTTACTATAAATCCTTCTTAAGAAATTAATAGTTATTAGTATTCGGTTTGAATATTCTCTATCCCAAACTTGACCTATTTCAATTCCTAATGAGTGGGCAAGAGTGGGCCATTGACTTACAGGCATGGCAATACATCATTCATGTCCTTTCATAAGTTGTATTCTTAACTTTGCTTTTATATTAACTTATCTTAGGGAGAATTTTACTACAACTTTAATATGGCAAACCTTGTCTCTGGGCATCCTTTACATATATTTCCTCCAATTATTCTTTATGTTTCTTATATTTACTTAATTTATAGATATTTAATGATGAATACACTCCACATTTGAAATCAATTTTATGGCTCCTATTCAAAGTGCAACTGCTACATAAAGTAGATTTACTCCACAAAGGCTATATTTGGGTATAATCCAGTTTTAAGTATAATAAATGAAAACAAGTACTGTAAACAACTAAACATGTACAAATATCTATACAGACTGAAAAGCAGGGTTGCCAACTGTAAATGTGTGAAATTCCCAACTAAGCTTCCCAAATATCCCGAGATTCCCCCAAAAATCCCAATGTTCCCACTTTCGTTCCCACTTTCGTTCCCAGTCCCAAAGACCCCAACATGCGAACGGGCATACTCTAGAAAAGAGATTTAGAGATCGCGCCGGTTTCTCGAAATATGCGTATAATACTTCAAGTTGTATAAATGAAACATACTTTGGTTGGATAAACTGATCTAGTATAACATTTGTAACATAAAATTCAATAGGATGCCAGCAGACGAACGCTGGATTTTTTTGAAAATTGTTATTATATTATTGTTTATTTTATTTTAAAATAATTTTACAAAAAAATCAATTTTGTTCTTTCTGTTCTCAAAAATCCCCAAAAAATCCCGAGCATGAATTAAAAAAAAATAAATCCCAAAAAGTTCCCAACTGCTTTTTAAAATCCCGAGATCTCGGGATAAAATCCCGAACTTGGCAACCCTGCTGAAAAGTATATTTGTAAAGGCTTGGTCATTTGGGGGAATTGAAAACCTCTTGTTGATCAAGATTAAACATATGATAAAACAAAATTATTTACTTTCCTTTCAAGGTATTTTTGAGTAGAGTAGATCTTATTCTGCCTCCATATTTGGAAAGCAAACTAGAAATTGTCTTCTCATTTGATTGTGGCGATAAAATATTATTCCCGCAAGGACAACTTTGAACGAACACAAATGCCGATATTTTAGAGCAATCTAGATCATTTTAGTTTTAAAAGCATTAACATAACATCTTTTATCCATGGTAGAGCGATGAGGTTAGTACATGGTCGCGAAGTGTCTTAAATTTGTGTGTCCGCCATATATTTCTATACAAATTTGTATCACTCTGTGGCCCCTGAAAGTGATTTTCGCATATATAATGTGGCTTCACTTTTGCCACCTATAGAAGCTATATCCAATCTACTATTAGATCAGTGCATGCAACGTTGTCTTCTTTGTGTGTTGACAAATTTTGTTGACGGATTTGGGAAGTTTCAAAGTTAGTAAAATTTGAATTGTTTGTGGTTAAATCTTTAGAATAATTATCAACAACGTCAATGATGTTAACAGAGCCTGGAGTGTTTGGGAATTATCTGATGAGGGATTTTTATTGTTTACAGCAACTCCGATGCTGGTCATGGTCGAATTGTTTAAATGTTGGTCACTAACAATATCATTAACACATTCATAAACAGTGTTGACTTTGATAACCGGGTCACTGTCTTTGTTCTTCAAATCATTAAGGGATGCAGTAAGGTTTATCAATTCAAAAGACAACAATTTTGACTTTATGAATGTGTTATCCTCATATAGTTTATGTATTAATTCATCTTGTTTGTGAATTATAGCCTCTAAATCGTTCTGCCTACTTTGGAGGGAATTCAATTCTGTAGTCATCTCCTTTAAAAGAGTTAATAGGGACCAAACTTGACTCAAGGATTGCCATGTCTAACTTAATACCTTCCAAATCTGCCACAATAGATTTGCAATAGCAATTACAAATACAGTTACATACATTGAGCGGTTGGGGTATGGCATCTTTAATTTTTTTGTTTCTTAGGCCCAACGTAGCCGAGCATTCCAACTTCAGCTTTAAAGGGTGATCACAGTTGTCAGTAAGGGTTATAAGTTTCTTTGAACGAGGACTGTACCAACTAATGACTAGATTTGAATCGGCGTCTCTAAAAAGTTTAACATCACTGCCAGGCGAAAACCATTTCCTTTAGCATTCACAATTTCGCCAACAAAAGACTTCAGCTCGCTCAAAGAGCCAATCCACCGATACACTTCACCGTTGTATGTCAAATAATTTACCAGACTCATGTCTGCACCAATTCTTGTATATAAAACTGTAGTTTACTGTGATCAACAATAAAAATTCGCATTACAGTTAACGGCTGAGATACGTACTCAATCATATATATATACACCGCTACTACGCTTGCTCACTCAAACAAACATAATATTGTCTGTCAGTCTATTTACAAATATTTTAATTGACTCTCTACATAACAGGTATATGTCAATATTGTAAGAATTATTTCTTCAAGAGTCAGCTTACATTGCATTGTGAAACAAGCTGCATTACTTTTGCATGTCCGTCTATATCAGAACTTTGCCAAACAGTATTCCATTGACCCAGACAGCATTCCACAATTTTTTTTACCAAATTTACAGACTAGTATTGGGAAATTTATTTTGAGTTTTTGTGTTCAATAAGCGATTTGTGTGGTAAAATTGTGCAATACGTTAGCTACGTTAAAAGACTTGCTTCGTCAAAACACACTATTAAGCTTTATAAACAAATACGACCATTTACTAAATTTTTAGGCTGGTTGCAATATACATGAAATTGTAATGCCAATGCCAAAGTTGGAAATTAAACTGCCAAATTATATCGTGTGATATTCTGATTTCTAAATACTAATTTGCCCACGTAAAAATCGAGTTCATGTAACCGTGTACTTTTTTTTTCGTGTTCGCCGAGTTATGTCAAACCTCAATATGCCCACACAACCACGCGCCCGTGGTGTGCCCCGCTTCGGGAAACCGGTAAGCCGCTCCGGGCAGACCGCGGCGGGCGGCAGACCGCATGGCGCCCCGCGGAAACCGTAGTGTGACCGCGTAAACCGCGTATTTGTGTTAAGTTACTTCTAGGCAGCACTGTAGGGGGTGACCTTACCACTAGGTTTACCCTACCAGGCAACCACACCCTACCAACAGGGGCAATCTTGCCTCTGTAGCATAACCCTACTTATGCGTGGTTGCTAAGCTGGCTGTGTTTAAATCTACTGCATACACAAAATTTTGGCGACAAGTTGTATAGTTCTTGTCTATTTCAACGCTGTGGTCTTTCCATGTGGTCTTCTACTTTGTATACAATTGTATGAAGGCATATTGTATGTATTTAAGAGCGTCAGCAGCAGCTTGCGAATGAAAGAAAATTGTTTGACATCAAGTCTGTACTGTATATTATTGGAACTGCATTATTGTGTTTTCTCTTATATATAACATTAGGCTATAAACCAAGTTCAACAATGTCCAACAATGCAAATTCAAAGAATTGCTTGATTTCTAAAGGTCTCGTTTTTATATACACCCTGTACATGTAGATAACAAATTAATCACGCTGGCAGAGGTAGGAAATCTGAGTGCACTCTAGTTAATGTTGTGATCATGATACAAGTTGGGGAATACAACATTTAGTTGGGGAATTTGAGTCTGTTGATAAGAACAACTTATTCTTTTACGGGAAGTTCTCATCAGAAAACCCCCCAAATAATTTTACTCAAACAATACAAACTATATGAAATGCCAGTTTTTAAAGTAATCGTTATTTTTTCAAATCATTCAAAATGTTCTGGAGGTGTGCTTTGTGTGGATCAAATCATTACTGTTGGTAATTAATAGTAATACTGATTTTTGTCAAAAACACAGAAATACGACAACTGGAACAAAACAAACTCTTCAAATGGCAAATAGCACATGTCACATACGTCACACGATGCATTAGTTCATGCAGGTTTCTGTCAGATTGCTGTTTCAAATTGTACAATGCAGCACTCCCTGCACGAAACATCTGCTTATGAAAGATAAAGAAACCGCTTTTCTTCTGGAGTCAACTGCGAATCAAACTGAAGAGTCATCGTTGACGAGCAGAATGTTTCAATGACAGAATTACGTGGCGTCGTGGTGATGCAGCTCAACTTAGGACAAAAGAAGAATGTTCGTGTTACCCAGTGCCGCATCACAGTTTTATTTACAGTGACTTGTGCATCACCAAAACGCAGGAGTTTTGCAAGTAGCACACTTTGCATATTTTGTTGAGTCTCGCCTATTGACAATGTAGCATTGCTCTTTCCTTGTTGCAGTTATTGGGAGTTGCACTAATGACACTTTGGCTGGATAGGACTGCAAAATGTTTTCCCATTCAGCAGTGGAAAAGTGCTTATGTGCAAAATCCAAATTGCATGATGACACAAGTCAGTGCATGAAGGAGACGAACAAGAGACAGAGTCCTTACAGATTGTCAAATCCTGAAGATACCCCATGGTATGAAGCAATTTGATGTCAAATTGTGTCATGCTGCTGTTACACTCTATCAAATCCATTGTGATGCCTTCAACGTGTTTTTTGAAAAATTGTAACTTCTTTTTGCTGACAGCATTCTTATTGGTTTGATTCTGATTTTTTTGACATTTATTTTTCTTATCAGCCCTATGAGTATCGCAAATGTTTATGTGGTATTCCTCTTCTGCCATTTTGATATCGGAAAGTATCGTATACATGTCTGCATTTTCCTCCACAAATTGTACTGCAGAAGTTGATCGTTCTCTAATGAACAGAAGGGTGGTTTCCTCTTTTTCCGATCGATCTGCGGCAGTGGGACCTTTTCCTACAGTTTTTAAGCCACATTTTTGCCGCCTGACTTCTGCGGCTTCTAATACAGCAGCTGAGCATTCAGTTGTAACAACATCAAGTAGTCACTTTCTGTATCCGGAGCATGAAACAGATGTAGCATTTGAGACTTCAGTTGAAGACGCATTGCTAGTCGAATTGGCCCTACATCACTTTTGCCATCGTATTCGCGCCTCCACCATCCTTTTTTGAAATTTAACATCTTTTCAATGTTGGTTGACTGCTTGATAATCTTCTCCAACTCTTTTTCTGCTTCTTTCGCCTCAATTGATGTTTTGCATTCGATGCATTCTCCATAATTTTTTCAAACTTTTTCTGGTCCGTTTTCGTTTTAAAGTATTTGGAATGTCTTCGTATGTCCTGCTTCAGATGGAGAGCATCCGAAATTGTTTTCTTCTTGACATGGACACTATTAACGTTACACAAACCTTTCCAGAGTGCACCTCCTTCATCTCCTACGTATGTTTGTGGATCACATCCTCTGGTTGGAAATTCAGACGAGTCAAGCCCGTACTCCTCTGCAACCACAGGTAGGATCTTGTTGACGGCATGCCACATTTTCCGAATTTTCTCCAGGTTTTGGTGCAAACAAACTAACTAGTTTAACATTACGACAAAGAAGTGGGAAGTATGTAGTCATTTCAACTTCCGTGAAGTATTTTGCTAGACTTTCGCAACCATCTAGACTAACAGGTTCTGTCACTTTGCCAATCGTTATCAAAGCTGCCAGACGTACCTTTTCGGTACAGGTTTCTCTTTGAAAAATCTTCTTTTAACAAACGTATTGCTTCAAGATCAGATCCCCCTGGCCTGCTTTTTTTGTCACGGTCCTGCCGTTTAGACGATTTGAGGTACTGTATATGCTTTGGTTGCTGTATTGTGTGGCAATATCTTCAATTTCATCCATACTCTTTTCACTCAGTAATGCCTCCCTGACTTTGTCGACTTGGATTTGCTTTGTCGTAGACGTTGGCCTCACTCTTAGGTATTCTTGCAGCTTTTCCTTCTCCGGCTTTTTTTCCATCATGGGTACCAACATATATCACCAACATGTCTTTATGGCAACAGTCATTCTCAACGTACTTTCTAGCAGAACACTCTATGTGCATGGCATTTGCCTTGCAGTGAATACATTTCTTGCTCATTGTAAAATCAACTTTGTTGATTCCTTGATGAATCTTTTTATAAACACAGTCATGATTACGGCATTCAAAAGAGCCTTTGCAGATCTGAAGTGTCCGTCTCCCTCCTTCACAGAACCCCTTTTTGTTGCATGGTTGGGTGCGCCCCCAGTTCCAGTTATCAGACACTGGGGCGAGAGGATCTTTTTCATTATATTCTACTCGGTATTTGGCAGGACCGTTAGGTGATGGAGGTACTTTGTTTGCTGAAATTGTTGGCAAGTTATCAATAGCATCTTGGTTTAAATACGAACGTTTACCCTCTTTGTACAGGAAGATGTTATTCCTGCAAATAAATTTCAAGAAATACTGTTTATGTAAAAATATTCTATATAGTTTATATAAACGTCATTCTTCATCATTTCAGTGGTAATTTGAACAACGTTTTTCATAACCAACAAGGAAAGGTTCTCTAACTTGTTGGTACTATATGATTGTACTTACTCATCGTCCGAAAACAATTTCTTGCTTTCACTTCCACTTCCTTTAAAAATGTTCCGCTTCTTTTTTACTGGTGTACTGTGAGTTGAACTAAGCTCACTCATGGACACAACTAGTTCTTCTACTGGAACTTCATCCTTTAGAGATAAAAATTAAGGAGAGACAATTAAAATTTGGTTGGATAAAATCAACACACATTCAGTCATTGCAATTTATTAAAAATAAATTCAACCAAATGAGCATGTATTGTAATATTCACGTACCTTGCACTTTCTTCTCTTTCTTTTAATAGTTCGTACATGTACAATTTCATCATCCGAGCTGTTACTGACATGTGCACCCTGCCCATCTTTAAAGTCTGAGATCTTAAATAGAAAAGTGTTGCTTATGAATGGAGTTTTCTGATAGGTTTTTACGTTTGTGGTTTTTACACTTTCTGGGCATTGGCGTTAGCCAGAAAAATGTTTGAAATAGTGTTTACAACATTGATAGCAACCAATAGCGACAATCAATTGCAATTTCTGTCTTCAAACACCTTGCTTATGTTCTTTGTCATCTCATTGTACGTGTAGACTATTAATCCAACATCGCGTGTTCTGTCAATGATGACCAAGCTATGCAACATAGACTCACAGTAAGCTTTCCAAGTATTCGAGAACGGTGTAGAGTAGACCATAGCAGGTGGAACATATTCTGTAATACGTAGAAGGGTATCCTCCATACACTTGTCGCTTGGAACACAGTCTTTGCAATAGAAGGTGACTTTTGCTCGAGTCAAAACCACGATCTTTTCCTAGATCGCGAGCTTTGGCCAAACGCCTTTCTGGCATGCCCAATCTTTCCAATGCTGCCCAACAGTTTCTCGTACGCTCGTACGCTCGTACGCTCTTACTCTCTAGCATTTGAACCATCTTGTTGAATATTTTACAACGGGTTGTCAAACCGTCCACTGTTTCCATGTACGTAAGACAGTTGTTTCGGACTTGGTTGGCATTATCTAGAATTGTTCTGTCCGTGTCTGTTGTACATCCTTGCATACGAAACCCTTCGTTTGTCGTCAGGTGGTGGATAACTTCGTCTTTGTCAAAGCTGCCGGAGTAATCCATGGTCACGTCGATATCTTTTAGGAAGATATTCCTAATCCTGTACTCGTCGGTCCGTAGAAACTCGAGAACATTGGAGTATTCCTCATCTGCACAGGTGATCATAAATTCCTGCACGTAGTAGACAGTTTTGACAGTCTCTTTTTCTATGCGAGCCTCCCATACACTTTGTCCAAATCGTCGGCTTTCGGTTGTTCCTTTAACGGTGTCAAGGCGATGGCTTTGACTTTGCATTTACCAAATCCAAAACGAGTTAGCATATCTCGAATATGTTTGTTAACATGACCGACTTCCGTGTAGGTTTTCTTAGGCGTCACAAAATAATCTGGAACGTAAACATAAAGCAAAAAGTTGTACACGAACTTGTCCCTGCATGGCGAGAAACCAACACCATCCTGCTTTCCATACTTATTAAAGTTAAACAGCGCCAGTTCTGTTCAGCGAATTTTCTTTAACAATTTTCTCCAAAACAACAGTACTCTTGTTGGATCTACCAAGAATAGCACGACGAGAAAAAAGACCAAGAGCTTGCATATTACCTAGATCACTTGTATATTTTAAGAGAGATGTTCACAGCACAAAGTTGTAACACAGAATGAGAAAATGTGGAAAAGAACGCTTTACTTAATACGCTTTTCTGCAAGCTTTTATCATGACGTCACAATAGAGGAGTCAGTCATTCCCGGGCTTGCCCAGGTTAGGACGTCTAGTCAGTAATCGGGCCATCTGGCCGCATAGTGCCTTATAGGGCCAAATCGGGCGTGAACGGGCAAAATAAAATATCTAGCACACGTAAAAAATGAGTCCATTATTATTAGGAACTCGTTGAGCAAACATGGGTCGTACACCTAGGAACTGTCGTGTTTTTGGATGTGGGAGTACAAATCTTGCAGGACTAGCAAATCATCTCAATCAAGTACATGGTATGGACACGGAGGAACGCAAGAAGTGGTTAAAGGATATGTTATAGGAATATGTGTACCTCGACAGAGTGAAGAGCCAAAGGAATTCAATATGGAGGAAAGTGTCGAAAAATTATTAAAGCGACAAGAAGAGATGGAAAGAAAATTTAATGTTTACTTACGATCCGCCAAATTAAAGCACGGACAGCATAGTAAACGAGAACATTCTAACTCAGGGGAAACAAAGAAAGAACATAAAGAATGGTTAACCACTGTTGCCAGCGCGCAATAAACGCAAAGTGTTTAAAGTCCTGGACGTCAAACCAGTGGAGCATAAAGGACAAAAACGTAAACTTGTGCTAATGGAAGACGGAACAGTTTACAAAGTCAAACGATCTAAGCTAGAGAATACTGTAAAAGCTGGACGATATATTTAAATAGTCTGTCACTTAATGTAACATTGTTATACATTAAAAAAAAATGTTAATAGAACGTTAATGGTCTGTGTTAATTTATGCATGCATAAAGCGGTGTCCTAGCAACAACATTTTTCTCTAAAAATCAGTACGATTACGTATTCGTATAACCCCATTTATCCTTGACCCCTTTATGCACATTTCATGATTATACTTGTAATTACTTAAGAATCAAACACTTCCGCGAAAAATGAGACGGGATAGAACAGTTCTTCCAAGTTATATAGTAAAGAGCGGACTAAAGGCCCCCCTTTACTGAATACTAGGCACCTCAAAATAATTTTCACACATAATTTATTTGTTACACCATACAAAAACATATTAACTAGCTCGTTAACAATTTGTCTGGAAGTTCAACTGCTGTTCAAAACGGGTGCAAATGCCCTCTAGGGTCTCCATCACATGTCCCATCTGGATTTCTTGTACAATATCCTGTGGAAAGAAAAAACTCTTGATCCCCTTCATTCTGGACTTTAACACTTGCTAGGTATTGTTCCTCTGGCTTCCTTAACGATGATTTCACAAAGTTCACAGGATGAAAAGATTCATGACTCTGCTCCTCAGGCACCCACTCGAAAAACCGACATGAGTTTTCCTTCTCATTTGGACAGCAGAAAAACAATCGATCTTTATTAAGACCTTCTTTCTCCACCTTACAGATCACGCACTGAAATCCATGACGACACTCCGGTCTCGTTGCTGGTTGTACATCACCCCACGCCCAAAAGATATATTTACTCTTTTTGTCAGAACACACGAAAAACGGTCTTCCATAACTCTCTTTCATCATATCTTTGACCACACGCATTTTTGCAAGCTTATGATGCCCATCACAATGTGGATGTGGCTGATTCGTAGATCTCCAGGCAGCTATGGCTTTTTCAAATAGATAACCATCCTCTTCCGAGCAAAAGAAATTACAACATGGATTTTGACCACAGAACCAAAACGACCCATTTTTCGTTGTCGAACAAGCTGCAGGTTCTCTGTGCAAACACTTCATCATTCAGTCTTAACTATAATAAATCCTGTAATGTCCCAATATACCAAAGCAAGAGCAAAGTTCTCTGTCAAAGCTGTGAGATGAATGGTTTGTGCTAGTGATTAACCTCAAATTATATTCTCACAGTTCAGACAGGTCCAACACGTCATGCGTAGCTACGCTGTACACGTCATGCGTAGCTACGCTCATTATTCTGTAGGCGGAAAAAAGCGTGACGTATGAATACTAATTAGATGGCAACGAATCATTGAGTATACATATGCGTGAAGTGCACATGATAATAAGTGTTCTTAATTTTTTAGGAACATTCTTAAAAATGTCTGATTTTGTCTGTATATTTTGAAATTGCCAAAGGTAAAGGATTCAGTTGTACACTAGCTTTGACTATGGAATGTTCAAACAAAATGTTTCGCCTATTGGAAATAATCTATACTAGAGGCGTAGCATGCGAAAATTCAAAACATATGCCGCAAACTCTGTTGTGGCTGTAAAGTAAATCAACAAGACTGTTTAATGATGAATGAATACGAAGGATGGCAAATGCACGGTTTGGCTGCTATAAAACAAGCTAACAGCCAAGACTTAGTTTGGCAAGAGTTTATTGAAGTAACCAGAATCCTAAGTGTTAAAATCAGCGAAGATATCGCAGAACATTTATTGTGCTTGGAGAAAGATCCTGACCCTAAGTTTGTCAAAACGTTACTGTACATATATCGGGATAAACACATTCAACCGCTACTATGGACACTACGCGATTTATCTACATGGAATCCCCAGACCGATCCTCTGGAAGCTTATGCAGAGTGTTATCTTAGTTTACCGCCTAGCTACACATACTTTGTCAAAGGAACAGACGAAAAATTTAAATCTCACAAAAGTGACCACAAAAAAGCATATCAAAACTGTTTAGAAAATAAACTTCGAGAACAGTTTAGTAAAGCATAATTATAAACTGTAAAAACTACGTTCTTTAATAAATCAATATTGCTCTCAAAATGTTGTTGTTGTTAAACTCAGAATATTGTTCTCAAAACACCACTCTTATCACGTTCCCAAATAATACACAAAACAACATTAGTTTTATAAACATCTCTGTTAAAATATCAGCTTTACAATAACTTTAAAATACATACAATGTAACTTCTTATATGTTAACTTATAAAAGTGTTTTATTGTCTCACTGATCTTCGCTCCAATACGTAAGATAGTTAAAAATAGGCTGAAACTCGTAAAAGCCCAAACTCTGCTTCAGGTTCTTCAAGAAATCAAACTTGGTTTCCCAAGTTTTTATAATGTTCTTTCGCACGTTCGTAATATGTCAGTTTCAACACACGAACAGTTTCAACACACGAACAGCCTCAACAAATCGCTTGCTCAGGATTCCCCGCTCCAACACACGCTCCACAGCCTCCAAGCCATACATTAACCATTACATTACATTACATTATTTATTGTCAAAATTTACAAACATATATTGTCACCATCCGCAAATAGCTATAAGCTAATCGAGGCGGACAGTGATCTGATAAATTAATTAATTACAATAATAAATAGTATATCAAATAAACAAAAACCAAACTACAGACTAATACTTACAGCATCATTTGAATGGTAAATAATGAATTACGAATTGAGAAAATAAAGAAAAAAAGAAAAACAGAACAGAAACAAAAGCAAAACAACCATAACTTAGTTTCCTCGGGTAATCTGCTTATTATCATGGGCAAATCAACATGATCATTTCCCTTCTGCAGGATTGACAGAAGTGCTTGGTTTAATTTGGATTTAAATATATGTTTTCTTTGGATACGGAAGCTCGGCGAAATACTATTCCAGATAACGGAGCTAACCGGGAAAATGAACGTTTTTTTTAATTTCTAATCATGAGTAGTTAATATAAAAATTATCATTTGAAGCTGCTCTTGTGTTGTATGTATGAACATTACTCGTTTTAGTGAATAACCCTTGTAGAGCAGTTGGTGGGATTTCATTTTGAGATATCATGAAGCAATTTCGCTGATTCCCGAATATATAGCATTTTAACTGGAAGAATTTTTGAAGAAATAAACAGAGGGATGGAGTGTTCACGGTAGTCTTTGAAGTACATCAGCCTTAACAAGCGTTTTTGTAATTTGAGAAGTTTCTCGATGTATGTTTTGGCGGCATACCCCCTGTAAAGAACATTGAAACCTGCATGCAGGCGAACTGCCGTAAATCGGGCATGTCACGTGACCAGAACGCGTTTTTTTGGTACTTTGCCGACATTGTAAATATAGTTTCTTAGTTCTGTTCAAATATAATACATTTTCATATAAAGTTTGGCCATATGTTTATTACATGGCGCCCAACGTGGGGCGGCTTTGATTACCCGGTATCAAGCTAAAGTCCCAAGCGAAATTCGAGCGAATTTATGGCCGAAACGAAGGAAAAACTCGATCGATTAATACATGCAGCGGAGATTGATTACGATAGATGTGAAATTATTCGAGCATTACTGGAAGAAAAATCGAACATTTTGAAGAATATCGACGAGGAAATATTGGAAATATGCGAAGTCGGAAATATCGAAGGCGAAATCGAGGAATCTGCGGAGATTACGGAACGAATACTCAAAGCGAAACGACAGTTAGACAAGGTTAAATCGAAGGAAAATATTCCAAATAATACGGGAAATACGAAAGCTTCAACGGCTACAAATTCGACCGAAAATACAAGTGGAAATATAGCGACGAACAGCGAAAACTCAAGCGAGGACGATACAAATCATGCGAGCGAGGACGATACAAATCATGCGAGCGAGGCTACGAACCACGAAAGCGAATCGGGTGGTATTATTATGGAAAATAATTCGACGGGCGAATCGGGACTTGGGGGTATGGGAGGATCCCACGAATCTAGTCAAATCTCAGTATCTTCTTTCAAAGCTAAGTTGCCAAAACTAACATTAGCTAAATTTAAGGGACAAGTTACAAAATGGGGCCCATTTTGGGATTCGTATAATTCAGCTATACACAATAACAATCAAATTTCGAAAATCGACAAGTTCAATTACCTCAACTCATTGCTTGAAGGCGCGGCCCTGCGTGCAATACAGGGTCTATCACTGACTGGAGCAAATTATGACTCAGCAATTGAAATTCTTAAAGATCGTTTTGGGAGACCCCAACAAATAATTACAGCACATATGGATGAGATCCTGAAAATTCCACCATGTACAGGAGAACGTTTAGCTCCACTTCGCCTTGTTTATGATAGTCTTAGCGTTCATGTACGTGGGCTACAGTCGCTGGGTATTTCATCGGATCAGTACGGCAGTCTTTTGATACCCATTATAATGGCAAAATTACCCAACGACATTCGACTCGAAATCGCAAGAAAGTCTGCCAGTAGTGTGTGGAAAATTGATGAATTACTAAACACAATCAAATTCGAAGTGGAAGCACGGGAGACAAGCGAAGCAGCTAAAGCCAGCAGTAGCACCCTATATGGTCAGAGATCCGAACATGGCTATCGAGGTCGTCCCAAAGATCCTTCAACAGCAGCAGCATTGTTGGCAACACAAACCGATACAAAGGGAAATTTCAAGGTACAATGTGTTTATTGTGGTGAATACCACTATTCAGCTTCATGTACAAGGGTACAAAATGTGGATCAGCGAAAGGGAATTTTAAGGAGAGACAGACAGTGTTTTGTGTGCTTACATCGAGGTCATCGAGCAAGAGAGTGCAACAAGCTCAACAGCTGTCGAAAGTGTAGGGGTTCTCACCATCAATCAATTTGCATATCCGACAGATCCAAAGATGAAAATAATGATACATCATTTGTCGAGGGCATGGCAACGAAGAATGAAGCATCTATCACCAAATCTGAACAGGTCGTAAGTACAACTGTTACAGTGAATTCGGGACTCAGACCCCGGGGTACGACCCATGTGTTATTGCAAACTGCAACTGTATATGCTTCCAACCCCGAGAGTTCCAGAAGGGAAAAGGTTAGAGTACTCTTTGATTCAGGTAGCCAGCGGAGTTATGTCACAAGCAGTTTAAAGTCGAAGTTAGGGCTATCAACCAGCAGGAAGGAGACTGTGCATTTAAATACATTTGGTGAAGACAAATTTAAGAAACAAAGTTGCGAAGAAGTGAAGTTAGATATGCGAGGTTTGGACGGTGATTTTAGTATTGGAGTAAGGGCCTTAACATTTCCAGTCATATGTTCACCAGTTGCGACACGGGTGGATGTTGAAGAGTTTACACATTTGGACGGACTTGAATTAGCAGATGATATCAATGGAACAAGTCGAGCTGTTGATATTTTATTAGGAGCTGACTACTACTACGAAGTGGTGACTGGAGAGATCATTAGGGGAGAGGTCGGTCCGACCGCTGTTGCTAGTAAATTTGGTTGGCTACTTACGGGTCCAGTGAAATTATGTGGTGCAGTACCTGCCAATACAGTCACTAATTTGGTTATCGATGGTCGGGGAACTATGCAACAACCAGTCGATGATAATTGCGCTTTGACCAATGCCCTAAATAAATTTTGGGATTTGGAATCGTTGGGTATAACCGAGCCAAAGGAAAGAAAGGAAGAGGAATTCTTAGATGACATAAAGTTTGTGGGACCGAGGTATGAGGTCGGTTTGCGTGGAAAGAGGGTCAGAAGGATTTAATAACCCGCGATTTGGAACTTTGTACTGACGACTTAAATCATTGGTAAACAGACTCGAGAAAGATCCTGAACTTTTATCCGAGTACAACAACATCATTCAAGATCAGTTACAAAGGGGACTTATAGAAAAGGTACCATTAAATGAACTTGATTCAAGTAAAGCTCATTATCTACCTCACCATGGAGTTGTGCGGCGAGAAGGAAACAACGGCTTCGAGTAGTATTTGATGGAAGCGCAAAGGAAAACGAAAGCAAGCAATCTATTAACGATCACTTAGAGACGGGGCCTAATTTCATACCATCACTATTTGACACCCTGGTCAAGTTCAGGTGCTACCCTATAGCACTTACTGCTGACATCGAAAAGGCGTTCCTGCAAATAGAAATCAAGCGAGAAGATCGAGACAAGTTAAGATTTCTGTGGGTGGATGACATGTTATCGATGAAAACCCCGCTTCTACATCTAAGATTTTGTCGATTGGTTTTCGGTCTCAAACCCAGTCCGGCCATCTTAGGAGCAACCGTGCACCATCACTTGGAAAAACACAAAGATACTGATCTCAAAGCAGTGCGAGCCCTACATGACTTGTACGTAGATGATTTACCAACTGGAGCTGATGACGAAGAGAAAGCATTCGAAATTTATGAATCAACCAAACGGGTTATGAAATGTGGTGGGTTCAACCTGCGGAAATGGAAGTCTAATTCGAAAGTATTGAGTGATCGGATTGGTAAATGCGAGGCGACCGATGTACCAACACGAGAGTATTTACCTGAAAGGGCAGCCATAGTCGAGGATGATCGCACATATGTGAAAACAGTCGTGGGACCACAAGAGGTTGATGATAGCAAAACGAAGATACTAGGGGTTAGTTGGGATACGAAAGAGGATGAATTATATTTCGAGTTTTCCGAATTTACGAGTTACGCAAAGCAACTTCCTCGAACGAAGCGATCGGTATTGAAAACGGCGGCAAAGTTCTTCGATCCTATTGGGTTTATCAGTCCTGTGACAGTAAGATTGAAGATGCTGTTCCAAACACTATGCAAGGAGAAAACGAAGTGGGATGACGAACTGCAGGGAGATGTCCTTAAACTGTACAACAAGCTTCTGTTGGAGATGGAGAAATTAAGTGGGATTTCGATACCGCGATGTTATTTTATTTCGATGATTTAAGATTGTCGAAATCCAGTTACACGGATTTTCCGATGCTAGTCAGCGTGCATTTGCTGGAGTTGTTTATGCAAGGACGGAGTATGAGAATGGAGTTATTATCGTGCGTTTAGTTGCAGCCAAGGCAAAGGTTTCTCCAATGAAACAACAAACAATTCCTCGCTTGGAATTGCTCGGTGCCAATATCTTAGCTCGATTGACGAGTTCCGTGTGTAATGCCCTAACGACCAAATTAGGACAAGTACAAACGTTTCATTGGACAGATTCTTCAGCGGTTCTTTGCTGGATAAGAAATGAGAAACCATGGAAGCAATATGTGAACCAACGTGTGAAGGAAATTCGAAATTTAACAGACAAGGAGTCGTGGAATCATTGTCCGGGTGTTATGAATCCGGCCGACCTGCCATCACGAGGTATACCAGTCGAGGAATTGGTTTCGAATTCACTTTGGTGGAGGGGGCCAGCTTTTTTACACCGACAACAGGAAGAATGGCCCAAATTCAGCACCCAAGAAGAGATTAATCCCATCGCAGAAGCTGAAATCGTCAAACAACCGCAGTCAATTACATGCGTATTGGTTGGAGCTGTAAAACCTAGTCTACCTGATGTGACAACTGTGATCGATTGCAAGAGATATAGCAGCAAATTGAAGGTTCTTCGAGTGACCGCGTACGTCTTTCGTTTCATTTATCAATTAAAGAGGAAAGTCAACCATTCTAACGAACAAACGTACGGTGACGATACAAAACTTTCTGCTGTCGAAATTATGAATGCTGAAGGTGTGTGGATACGGAGTGTTCAACAATCGAGCTTCACTGAGGAATTAGAATATTTACGAAATCTGTCGAAAGCACCACCGCCACCGAATGTTCGAAATTTGGGACTGTATATCGATGAAGATGGGGTGCTAAAGTCTATGGGTAGATTAAACAATGCACCTATTCTTGAAACAGAGAAACAACCGATACTTCTACCGTCTAAACACCATTTTACCAATTTGGTCATACGACAAGTTCACAAGGAGGTTACGCACAGTGGCATAAATCACACTTTGTCAATGTTACGTGAACGATTTTGGGTGTTACGAGGAAGGGAAACAGTGAAGCGAAATTTAAGGGAATGCGTTACTTGTCGAATGCATCAAGCAAGAGCGTGTAAACCGCAACCGACGCCAGATTTACCCAAGATTAGGGTTGATGATGCGCCACCATTCGCGAACACTGGACTAGATTTTTTGGGTCCTTTGTATACAGTGGAAGGGAATACATCTTCAAAGGTCTATGTTTGTTTATACACGTGTGCGGCAACTCGAGCGATACATCTCGAGTTAACTCGAGCCCTTAGCAGTCAGGCGTTCTTGCTAAGTTTCCGACGTTTCGTGGGTCGACGTGGATTACCTTCGGTTTTGATATCCGACAATGCTGCAACATACAAATCTGTATCCAAGGAAATAAAACGAATTTGTAGGTCCAAGGAAGTAGAGAACTTTCTCGCAAGCCAAGGTGTAACCTGGAAATTTATCGTAGAAAAGGCCCCTTGGTGGGGCGGGTTTGGGAACGACTCGTGCGAAGTGTTAAGATTGCTCTTAAGAAGGTTATTGGACGATCCACTCTCGACTATGACGAACTGTCAACTGTTCTTATAGAAATTGAAGGAGTTATTAATACGCGACCTATAACTTACGTTTATGACGACGAGGAGTCAGTTTCGTATGCGCTCTCTCCGTCGCAATTGATTCATGGACGGCGTCTTGGTTCGAGTTCAAACAGCCAACATTTTGAAATTGTCAGCACGAACGCATCGTTAACCAGAAGAGCGAAGCATCACAAACAGATCTTGCACCAGTTTACAACTCGATGGAGAAAGGAATATCTACTAAATTTACGCGAGAATTCACGAGTCAATAGCGAGCGTCAAAAAACTGAAGAATTATCGTCAGGCGATATTGTGATAATCAAGAGCGATCGGACGAATAGGAATTTCTGGCGACTTGGGAAAGTCGAGGAACTCATACCAGGCGATGATGGAATGGCTCGTGCAGCGAAGGTCAGGGTTAGTAACGAGAACGGGAAATCGAATGTATTGAGAAGGCCTATTCAACATCTGGTTCCTTTAGAAGTTAATCGAAATTCCAATTTGGACGAGGTCAAACCGAATGAAGAAGAGAATTCAACAGCACCAACCGGAGAAGTTGAGAATTCAACAGTCGAACGAACGAACAGTCGACCGCGGCGAGCGGCAGCAATTGCTAACGAACTTTTAAGAAAGGAACTCTTGAACGATAAGTTACTTTAACTTTGTTGTTAATATTTTGTTGTTGTTAATTCTGATTACCTTGAGTAATCAGCGCGGGAGTGTAAAGAACATTGAAACCTGCGTGCAGGCGAACTGCCGTAAATCGGGCATGTCACGTGACCAGAACGCGTTTTTTTGGTACTTTGCCGACATTGTAAATATAGTTTCTTAGTTCTGTTCAAATATAATACATTTTCATATAAAGTTTGGCCATATGTTTATTACACCCCCATGCAACAATTCCATACGACAAATATGGCAGAATTAAGGATCTATATATATTAAGTAAAGTATAAAAAGGGACAAAATGTCGTAGTTTTGCTATGATTCCAACGCTTTTACTTATTTTTAGTGCTATGTCATCAATGCGATGTTTCCACGATAAATTAGAATCAATAAGAATTCCAAGATATTTTACATAATCTTTACATTCGAGAGGTATATATCGATGCAAGTCATTATCAAAAAGTTTTATGCTAGGTTGGTATGTCATTGGCTTTTGCGTTGGCCGAAAAATGACAAAATTTGACTTTTTAATATTTAGGGAGAGCTTGTTAACATTAAGCCATTTAGAAAATTCTTTTAATTCATGGTTAACGACCGACTCTAACGTTTTTAGGTTTTTGTCTGCGTATAGTAAGTTTGTGTCATCCGCAAAGAGAAAAAAATTGAAAACTTTAGATAACTCACAAATGTCATTAATATAAATCAGAAAAAGAAGTGGCCCAAGGACAGACCCTTGGGGTACTCCACATAAAGTTGTTTCTTTATCTGATATGTTGTTTCCAACAAGAGTGGTCTGGGAGCGATATTTTAAGTAGGAAGAAAATCAGTCATTTACGACCCCTCTTATACCATAATGCTCTAGTTTGCTTAGCAGGATATCATGATCCACCGTATCAAAGGCCTTTTTCAGATCAATGAATATTCCACACGAAAAAAGTTTGTTGTCCATGTTAGTTTGAATTTTATTAATGATATCAAGTAGGGCATGTTGAGTTGAATGTTGTTCTCGAAAGCCATATTGAGAGTCACTAAAGAAACTTAACTTATCTTAAGAGCGATATAGGACGATAATTGTTTGGATCAGTCTCTTCTTCGCTTTTATGAATTGGAATAATTTTGGCAATTTTTAACTTTTTGGGATAAATTCCTTGCTCAATGGATGTGTTAATAATTTCTGCAAGAGGTTTACTTAGAATATGTTTAGCATCTTTTAAAATACACGTGGGGCACGAATATAAACCATGCGATTTATTAATAGGTATTATGCTAATTTCTTGTTCAATTTCAGACTCAATAGCTGGAGTAAACGCGAATGAACCTGGTTGAAAGATAGGGTTTCTGCAATCATGACTTTGTTTTGGGAGATATTCAGAGAAGTGTTTTTCAGATTGAGGCATCTTAGCAGCCAATCGACTGCCACAAGAAGCAAAATGATGATTCAAAATATTAGATATTTTTTGGGGATCATGAATTAATTGACTGTTGGAATCTTGCTTCATTGAATTTATATATTTTTTACGTTTTTTAATGCAGCCTTTTACTCGCACGTGTCAATGTGACAATTGAGTTCCTGTAAATTTTATAGTTTGCTGGGTTTGAATGAAATAATGTATTTTTAATTCTAATAGATGCTCTTAATCCTTTTGTTATCCAGGGTTTGGAAAGTTCCTTAGCTTTCCGTTTAGAAATTGTTTTAAGAGGTGCATGTTTGTTTACAATTTTATTAACTTTGTTATAAAAAGTCGAAAACATTTTATCAGGATCTTGCGCCTGTCCAACAATAGTAGAGTTCCAATCAATTTGTGATTAAGTAAAGTCTCAGAATAGCGAGAATAATCACGGGTTTTAATCTTCATTTTAGCTTGCCTAACTGAGATTGTGTCGATAACACAGAATTGTGAGAAGTGGTCAGTCACGTCCGATATAATATTTCCGCTGACTAGTATTTCGTCGGGAATATTAATGAAAATATTATCAATTAACGTGACCGAGTCCCTGTGGACGCGGGTTGGTTTGTCTATGCTAGGGGTCATTGAACAACTGTGCAATGTTAGTAAAAAATTATGTGCATAATTACAATGATTTATTTTGAGTAAATCAATGTTGAAATCGCCCATGAGAACAACAGTTTTTCCCTGAGAGGTGTAAAATTCGATTTTTTCTTCAAAATAATTTAGGAAACACTCCGGCAAACTGTGTTGCCTATAAAGTACACCACAGATAATTTTTTTTTATTTGGCATAACTATTTCAATCCAAAGCGCCTGAAAATTCGTATTTGCAGTTTTTTCAAGTATAAAATATTTAAGCCCATCCTTTATATACATTCCTACTCCTCCTGCAGAAAGCGGTGTTGGGACAAATTCAAATGAGTGTTCTGGAATATTGTAGTCAAAATAATCTAAGTTACTATCTGTTATATGGGTTTCAGTTATACCAATAATACTAAACGAAAAATCAAGTTCGTCCAGTAAATGGGTTTGCAGGTGATGAAGATTTTTCTTTAAACTTCGCACATTGTTATGAAATATTGTGAAGCGGTTCTTACATAAACCGTTATGATCTTTATCAATTTTCTGAAAACTATTTGGTGAATAATACTTACTATGAATATGGTTATTCATAATATTTTCATCGGGGTTTATATCAGAATTAGGATTTGTATTAAGATTAAATAGGTCTAGATCGTATATACTAGTGAGTTTGTCTAAATACTTTTTAGCAGTATGGTGAGAGGAATTGAGACTATTATTAAAATACCCATGACTTATATGAATATTTACGCCATTGTAAGGCAGCTCACTGAACATAGCTTTATTAATAACGCTCTCGTCTTGTGTGTCCTTCGATGTCATCAAATTTCGATTAGGTTGCCTTGACCAAACGCATTTAATCCCCATTTAATCCCAGAGCTGAAAATAGCTTCAGACAGAGTGCTGCAGTGATTTCAGACGTTTCTTTCTCGTTAACTAACGGTAATCCCACAATCTTGATGTTGTATATTGGTAACTGTAAGCCTCGATCGCTTCAATGGCTTCGAATATTTCATCACATCTTTAACTGATTTTGTCCAGTCTGTTTGCAATTTTCTTTAGATCAAGGCTGGCTTGCTTTCGGAATACATCCAGGCCATCATATTGATTGCTCATAAACTCTACTGCTTTCTCTTGCTCCTTATACAAGGACTTCAACTCGGCGGCTTTGCCGTTTTGTTCTTGTCCGGCTTCAATTGCCGCTTTTTCGTTGGTTTGAGAAGTAATTGTTTTGCAAATTTCGGTCAATTGGACCTTTAGTTCATCAATTTCTGATCGCAATTCCTGGTTTGCGTTCTTTAAACCTTTTGCTGTCTCAGCCATAGTAGCGGTTTGGTTTTGATCAAATATATATTAAGTTTTGAGGAGCTCAGTAAAACGTGACCGTTCAGCTTGATGGTCACCTGATGGTCCATCCTTCTTCCACATAACCATTAAACCATTAATTAATGAAAATTGTTAACTTAACCATCCTTCTTCCTTCGATAACATAAGACACTCGTGTCTTCTTTGACTAGGGTGATTCACCTCACAACCTAAACCCTTTTCTTTACAAAGCTCTCCGACTTCGCAGGCAACAGCTTCGAAAAATATAGCATTCATCATATCACACACGTTTTTCACCTCTGCTTCGTCCACAATTAAATCGCTGGCCGTGAACACCTCTTCTTCGTCCACAATTAAATCGCTGGCCGTGAACACCTCTTCTTCCTTCGGGGAAATACTCATAGCATTCATCAAATCACATAAGTTCTCCATCTCTGACTGCTTAAAAAGTCTCTATGAAAAAATAATTTAACCTTTTCAATTTATACTGTACAGTACACTCATTAGTATGCCATTTTGGTGGGAAATCCTGTTTTTGTTAAAAGTCTATTTATTCGCCAAAGTTTACATAAAGTTTGTTAACTCTTTCTGGTCGGTCGCATTTTAATTATGTTGTCGCAAGTTGTCGCAAGAGCACTTTGAGTACGATCTCCTTTGCAAAATATTTACCCCCTGGCAATGAAATTAACACCATTGGAATCCTTACAAAATAAGCTTTTTAACAGTGGGCTATTTTGCCGACTAAACATTACAGAATCAAAAATACTAAAAGTTTAATCCCAAACATACCTCCAGTCATACTTCAGTTCAAATCAAACAATCTTTAATATCTTTTAATATCTTTAATATCTTGAAAGACTTCTAATGGTCGAAATTTAGCTTTTTATCTGTTTCTTTATGCTGTAAAACGTGCCTTCAATAGGGCTTTTAGAAATATTTATTTTGAATTTTTTTTATTTATCGGGAATTTTCCAACATGCACGCGCTTGTCGTAGTTTGACTATATATGGTTTGCCCACGTGCTTCAGTCCCGACAAAAAGATCTTATATAGGGTATTGTACCCTGGGAATGCATTCCGGCCACTTAAAAAACCATAGCAACAGTCTTTGTTTGTGTTTGGGCCTTTTCCGGTTGTTTTTGTCTGAAATTCCGGTTTGACCCGTACGCTACATTTCAAATTTCGCCGTAACTTTGTCAATTTTTATTGTGTTTCTTTGAAAGTTGGTCAGTATGTACTGTTTTTAAAGCTCTATAAAACGGTGTATTAGCGAAGTACTGAATATATAATTAGTTTACGATAATAATAAATATCAGATTACAAAGGTGTTAAAACTCACGGAGATCTGTAAAACAATGTATTTAGCGATTTGTTTGGATTTAGTCAAGAACAGGTGTGTTTGCTGAATCGATTGGTGATCGATTGGTGGTATTTTCGTCCGTTTTGGGTGAGGGGCGCCAAAGATACAAGCGCTCAAAATCATCATGCGTTGGCGGATGATATTCGACGCTGCCGTTTAGAAAGAGTTAAACAACATACCTTTAAAAGCAGGTCTTTCGAAGCATAACTTCTCACGAAACGAATATATTCAGTAAAGTTCTCTGTGAACAATATACTGTGTTGTAAATGTGTAATATTGATATTTCGCAAGAGATTCCAAGTTCAACCCTAGAGGTTACGCAACGCTTTAATTTATGTTACGCAACGCTTTACGTTACACAACGCTTTATGTTACGTCATCTCATTAGTATTCTTACTTCCAGGCATATGAATACTAATTACTTCCGATCCTGGATGTATAGGATTACCTACTTAAGACCCAGCAACTTCACTCGGGTGACCGTATTTCTCTTTTAAATATTTCATGGCTCGCTTATACCCTTCATCGGTAAATGGCAGACAATCTATAGCTCTTCTAATATGTGGCTCTACAAGTTACTTTAGATGAGAGAACTTCGTGATTGCAGGGACATTTAGCGAGTCAACCATGGTGTCAAACTGACCAGAGAATCATACCCAATCATGCGGTTTTCCGTTAAACTTAGTTATATTAAATTTTGGCAATCTCACAGTGCCTTCTGTCAGCTTTTTCTTTTTCACAGCGGCCTCAAGCTTTTGCTCTAAAAGCTGTTTCTCAAACATCATAGCTTGGTCATGCGTTTTGGCTAATTCTAGCTCTTTCGCCTTCATTTCGATCTCCTTAACAAAATTGTATAGTTTTATACAACACTGGTCAGCTGTGGCGACTTGTACGTCAATGTCTTGCGACCAATTTTCTACATCACTTTCAGATTCGCCTTGCCCAAATTTCGCTTCTTCGATAGACCCCTTTAAACAATTAATTGTACTTATTAGCGTTTGAATGGACTCTCTTTGTCTCTCCACAGCAGATCTGTCACCTTTCTCTATGATGTCGTTGCTGCGTTTCACTAAAAAATGTAAAGCCTTTAACTTCACATCTAGCTCCGTCAGTTGCTTCTTTAACGACATTATTTATATCCACATGGAGCGTATAACACACGATAAAACCACTAAAAGATCCCGCTCGGAGGTGCCAGTAATGTGGGAAAAGGGGGTTCGATCCTTTTAGAAAGTCCCACACGATCACAAAATAAAATTCACAAAAGAATAACAAATAAAACTTTATATTAAAATCACAAATCACAGCTCGAATTCGATCACTTCTTCGCACATGAGATTGACAACACAACACACTCAAAATCTACCACGTTATAATCAAATGTCAATCAAATTAAATGTTCTAATGTCCCGAAATAGTTCACCCTAATTAATAATTAAACAATTGCAATGTAATATCAACAACACAGTTTCCGACAGAAAATGCTAGGTAAACATAAACACACTATTTCTACGCCCCTGCGACAAACTAAGAGTAGCGTTTTATTACAAATACAATAATTCAGTTTTCATTGTAAAGGAGTTTATATTAATTACAAATCTATCCAAAAAGAACGTTCATCCTACAATTATTTAAAATTTCGCGCTGTCTATCATCTAAACCATTATACACGTCATGCAAAATACACAACCGCTCAGAAAAAACAGGATTTTTCGCTTGATATGCAGAGAATCTAAATGGTAATAAGTGTTATTAAAGTCATGACTAAATATTAGCCTTTCTGTTTGGGGGCATTTTTTAATCACTCTTCTGCCCATGTGTCTAACAATTATGTTAAACGGCAGTGACCTGTATTTGTAATTGTGTGCACAACCATAACATTTGCGTACATTGTTTGGAAGTAAGATAATTTCATACTGGTAAGGTGACATACCGGAATGCCATTGAAGATCGACCGATGGATTTGGCACACGATTTGCAATAGATGGATTAGGATGAGTTTGGACAGGATTAAAATATGGAGAAAATGGGGTTTGCGAAAAAGGGGAATTCATGATTCGCTCGGGAGTAGAATGACTATGCGTTGTCATGGGTACACAACTTCTTAACTCGGCTGGATTGGTAAATGGCGTAAATGGGCTTGCTGAGAAATAAAAGGAAATGGAGGGAGAATCGGATTCATAGGAATTCTCAAGGTACTTCCTAATTCCGGTAGGTTCGACGTGGCAGTAGAAGCAGTGCTACTGGTTGAAGGTTTTGTTTTCTTCTTTCGTTTTTTTTTTTATTCTCTGGGCTTGAAAGAGGTCACCGGGTCAACAGTCCATTATCATCAGGGGTAATGTTCTGCAAGATTTCTGCCCAAATTTGGGGGAAATCTAGGCAGGTGCATTGGAAGCTTATTAAACTCAGGGGGGCAGAGGGCATGGATATATAGAGTAAATAAATGTGTGATTATGGATGGCTATAAGGCTGGTTCTTAAAATTCGACATTGTATAAAACAGCCTTTAAAAAATTGGTGTATTTCAGTGGCGTGAAACAATTTTCTCTTTCGTAAACGGTCTTTGCCATCCCTGACCATCCATCCCGCATCACGGGAGCGCTTGACAGACCATGCGGTTCCTACGCGCGCTCTTGTGTGTAAAAACTTTTATTGTCCACGCAATAGATATTTTAGGTTTTTCGTCGTCTATTTGGCAAATGTATTACAGTTTTCTTTGTGGGTTTTAATTACACGAATTCATTGTTCGTTTTTTATTTATTTAGTGGTTCAAGAAGTAACTGGTTTTATACTGTATACTATTTATGCTTTGGTCTTCGATTTTTTTTACGCCTACCTCACTACATGTTTATATTGTAATACCGAACACAAAATCAAAATAAATAGCGCATTAAAAAATGCCCGGCCTAAATAAATCGCGAACAACTCATATAAAACCTATCCTGTCAAATGGATCCGTGACAACTGATGACAATGTTTCGCAATTTGTGCGACTTTAATAATTGCAAGGCTGAAATTTAGTCCTGCCTGGATAACCCACAACTTATCGTGAATTGACTGTTTCTTATCAGTTATCGGCAATTGACTGTTTCAATAATGCGAATTGTTAGGCATAATACTTTGTCAAAATGTTGATACTTTTGAATTGTCCGACAGGCCGGAAAAGGTATAATATATCTCAGTGACTGACCAAGCGAATGTTTACATGCTATATACGTGTATGAACGCATACACTTTCAAACCTTTTTTTTACTGAACGTACCTTTCTTGACTGCTTGCATGTGTAGAGGCTTCACCGGCGTGTTCTTTTTGCACATTTGAAATATTGAAGGACTTTTGTCCCAGTTTTCCCCTTCAGTTGTGCTATCATCGCTCTAAAATTTTAAAAAGGTATTCACTGCTGGTGAAGGAATTTACTAATCATTGCACTACTGTAGCTAAAGCTATTTACACCGACACGGTCTTAAGATGACTGAGAGCTTGTTAGATCAATAATAACGCCGGGTTGTGACACTGTCATAGACTTAGGTTTAGCCAGATCATCCTGAAAACACAAGCAAAATATTTCCTTTACAACACAGGCATAGCATAAACAAAGTACAACCTTTTTAAAGAAGAAATTTTACCTTGCTCGCCTTCAGTGCTTGTTTTAAAGCACCCTTGTCACTTTCGGTTTGATATTCATTAAGCCAGTTAACGATACCACGAGAGTGCTGCGGGCGCTCAAAATCTTCGTCAGAACTGCCAGACACAACGGCGGAGTACATTCGTTTCGACATTTTAAAGAAATTGATGTAATGACTAATGTCCTATGACTATCGAAATTAATACTGTTCCGGTAAACCCTTATTCAGAAACTTCTGAAAGAGCAAAGCCTAAGTGCGATCAAGCCTTATGTACTTACGATCGAGCCTTACGTGCGATCAAGTTCTGGTTGATGCAGTATACAGTGAGTACGCACAAAGTTTCTTTAAAAATCTTCAGTTGCCGCATCCTTGTAGTTATTAAATGCCTGGATAAAGGTTTGAACTGGTTTTATATTACCCAGCCCTCTATAGAATGCATAGATAAATTAGCTAAAATATAGTTACTTGTATTTAACTTCGCGCAGCATTAGAATTCACGACGTTTACTGCAATAACATGCGCGAAAGATAACACGTGTGTGAATGTTTGCTACGGTGACACAAAATATTGATAGTTAGAAATCTAATTAGAAATTATTCTATAGGACATGCATGTATAATATTTATTTCGCATTGTCCATGTCCATCGCATCAGTATTGTTATACGTATATGTACTAAAGAAAAGTATCTAAAATTTGCCCCCTCTTTCATAAAGATCTAGAAAGATCTAGAAATTTTGCCCCCTCTTTCATAAAAAGATATAGAGATTTCTTCAATTTCCTGAACTTCTCTTGCCATATTTTTTTATTTTCGAGATCTTTGTCGACCCCCGACATATATTCTCGACCCTCAACATATGATTTTCAACCCTCGACATTCTACCCTCGCCCTCTACCTATTACCCTCGACCTATTACCCTCGCCCTCGACCTATTACCCTTGCCCTCGACCTATTACCCTCGACCCTCGACTATTAGTCAAACTCGACTCTAATTTCCTTAGTCTAATTGACAAACATTTCCCACTGCACCACAAGCTCCACAAAATGTTTAACAGAAACACAGTTAAAGTAAGTTACAGCTCCATGAACAATGTCAAGTCAGTAATCACTAAACACAATGCACGCATATCTAGGAATAACAAGCCACAGGACCAGGACACTGCCAATTGCAGTTGTAGAGAAAACACCATTTACCCGCTTCAAAAACAATATATGACTAGGGACATAGTATACAAAGCAACAGTCGCAATAAGCGACACAAACACGATCAAAAATTACATTGGCATGACTGCAACCACATTCAAAGAGCGATTGGCCAACCACACTAAATCTTTTCAGCATAAAAAGCATGCAAACGACACAGAACTTTCGAAATATATTTGGACATTGAAAGAAAACAATAAGGATTTCAGTATTAATTGGCAAATTTTAAAACATTCTATTTCGTATACGGGAGGATCAAAACGATGCAATTTATGTTTAGAAGAAAAATTTTGTATTTTGAAAGAAAAAAACAAGAATTGCTTACTCAACAAAAGAGCCGAAATAATTTCACGGTGTCGTCATTGTAACAAATTTCCCGTAAACAAAGCCATGCATGCACACATTGTCTCCCACATACACCCCCACGTTCCGGCAGGAAGCATATAAGCGGCCATTTCTTTCGATACTTGCCTGATGAGTGATGATTCTTTTAGTATGGGAATAGTATGGTTTCGAGTGCAATTTGGAAAAAAATATGCACAAGTGAGTTTTTCAAAGTGTTTTGTTTTTCCAAATTTCACGAGAAATCAACTATTAATAATATAAGAACAAATGAGGGTTGTTTCGCGTGTGCCTATTGAGATATAAACAAAATCTCGACGTTTCGAGCTAAAGCCCTTCGTCAGGAGAAATTAGTAGACAGATAAACACATTACATCAGCTTTTATAGCAACGCTATAAAAGCTGTCACGTGAACAAAATATTAACCAATGAAAATAAAGTAGTCATAACAATCATAACAAAATAGAATTAATATGTAAAGATATAGACTGCATGCAGGCTTCGGCCCGATTATAGGGTCGAAGGCTCATTACAGGCGTTACACTTATCAAAGCGCTATAAATGTCGTACAAGGGAAGGGAAGAGGGGATATAGAGGAAAGTATATAAGAAGTATTTAAGAGAAAAGAATGAGCTAGATGAAGGAGAGGCGCTCATTGATACCATCAGGCTGAATGGTGCCAAGTTTAAAAATGAGACACTTTTCTTGCTTCCGACGGGTATCATTAGCACCAATAATGGGATGAATGGTGCATATTTTCATATCAGAAAAGGAGTGGTTGGCACTGTTGAAGTGCCTAGGAACAGGTTTGTTGTGCACATTGTTCTTAACATCACGCAAGTGTTCAGCAAACCTATCGCCTAAACGTCTTCCAGTCTCTCCGATGTAGAGCAAGCCACATTTGCTGCAAGAGATGCAGTAAACGAGGTTGGAGGAGATGCACGTGAAACTGTGCTTGATGACAAACTGAGATTTAGGAGCCGAAATACAGGTGGTGGGGTTTAAATGCTTACAAGTGTAGCACTTAGCACGACCACAGGAAACAGTGCCAGCTGGTGACACAGAATCCTGTCGCAGTGAGCTGTGCACTAGGGTTTCCCGGATGTTTTTACTGTGTCGAAAAGAGACTAGTGGGGTCTCGGAGAAAATGGAAGACGTTGCAGGGTAATTTTTAAGTAGATTAAAATTCCGGCAAATGATGTCCCTTACTTTAAAATTGAAGGGATGAAAGGTTAAAACTAAAGGTACTTTTTATTAGAAATTGCAACCGAAGGTTCTCTTAAGGTGTCTGAACGGGGTATAAGGGAGGCCTTGTTAAGGGCAGTATCTAAAAGGTGGGAAGGATAACCACGATTCACAAAAAAGCTTCTCATTTCTGAACATTTGGCATCAAAGTCGTCGTCTTCACTACAGAGGCGACGAAGACGTAAGAATTGAGAGTAAGGGATAGCAGTTTTAGTGTGCTTAGGATGACAGGATGAGAAGAGAAGATAGCTGTGGGAGTCAGTAGGCTTGTAAAAGACAGATGTGCTCAGCCTATTACCATTGATAGAAATGAGAATGTCTAGGAATGATACACTGGTCTCACTGATCTCCCATGTGAACTGAAGTGCTGGATGGAAATCATTAACAAAGTTAATGAAGCAATTCAGATCAGCACACGAACATGATGCAGTGCCTAAGCAATCATCAATGAACCGGCATGAGACGCTTTTCTTGCTTCCGACGGGTATCATTAGCACCAATAATGGGATGAATGGCGCATATTTTCATATCAGAAAAGGAGTGGTTGGCACTGTTGAAGTGCCTAGCAACAGGTTTGTTGTGCACATTGTTCTTAACATCACGCAAGTGCTCAGCAAACCTATCGCCTAAACGTCTTCCAGTCTCTCCGATGTAGAGCAAGCCACATTTGCTGCAAGAGATGCAGTAAACGAGGTTGGAGGAGATGCACGTGAAACTGTGCTTGATGACAAACTGAGATTTAGGAGCCGAAATACAGGTGGTGGGGTTTAAATGCTTACAAGTGTAGCACTTAGCACGACCACAGGAAACAGTGCCAGCTGGTGACACAGAATCCTGTCGCAGTGAGCTGTGCACTAGGGTTTCCCGGATGTTTTTATTGTGTCGAAAAGAGACTAGTGGGGTCTCGGAGAAAATGGAAGACGTTGCAGGGTAATTTTTAAGTAGATTAAAATTCCGGCAAATGATGTCCCTTACTTTAAAATTGAAGGGATGAAAGGTTAAAACTAAAGGTACTTTTTTATTAGAAATTGCAACCGAAGGTTCTCTTAAGGTGTCTGAACGGGTATAAGGGAGGCCTTGTTAAGGGCAGTATCTAAAAGGTGGGAAGGATAACCACGATTCACAAAAAAGCTTCTCATTTCTGAACATTTGGCATCAAAGTCGTCGTCTTCACTACAGAGGCGACGAAGACGTAAGAATTGAGAGTAAGGGATAGCAGTTTTAGTGTGCTTAGGATGACAGGATGAGAAGAGAAGATAGCTGTGGGAGTCAGTAGGCTTGTAAAAGACAGATGTGCTCAGCCTATTACCATTGATAGAAATGAGAATGTCTAGGAATGATACACTGGTCTCACTGATCTCCCATGTGAACTGAAGTGCTGGATGGAAATCATTAACAAAGTTAATGAAGCAATTCAGATCAGCACGCGAACATGATGCAGTGCCTAAGCAATCATCAATGAACCGGCGATAGAAGTCAGGTGAGGGACCAGTGTACTGTTCGAAGATTTGTTTTTCCACATAACCAACAAACAAATTGGCATAGTTGGGTCCCATTTTGGTACCCATGGCCACACCACTTATTTGTTGGTAATGCTCACCATCAAACGAGAAATTGTTCAAGGTGAGCACCAACTCTGCCAAGCGTACCAAGGTGGTGGTAGATGGATCCTGAATTGCCCTTTGGTCTAAAAAGTATTTTAGTGCTTGAAGGCCGTCTTGATGCGGGATGACAGTGTAAAGTGATTTGACATCCATGGTGAAAATGAATTTGTGTGGACCCTGAAAATTGATGTTGTCAAGAATTTTCAGGGCATGCTTGGTGTCCTTGATATAAGAAGGCAAGTTCTTAACCAAGGGCACCATGATGTGATCGAGGTAGCTGGAGAGGAGTTCAGTGGGGCAACCACAAGCTGACACGATTGGTCTGCCCGGGTTGTCGGGTTTGTGAATTTTGGGTAGGAAATACATGACTGGTGTGCGTGGAGTGGTGACTAGGAGATTGCCTGCCGTAGCAGGTAATTCCCCAGTCGTGATGAGATGGTTGATGGTGGAACGGATTATGGTGTTGTGTTTGGATGTCAAATCAGTATCAACCCTGCTATAAAACGAGGTGTCACCCAGTTGTCTGTGAGCCTCTTGACGGTACAAGTCGGCCCTCCAGACGACTAGGGCACCCCCCTTGTCAGCAGGCTTGATCACAATGTCATTCCGGGTACGCAAAGACCTTAGAGCACTAAATTCGGCTAAACTAAGATTAGGGGGCCTTTTAGGCCTGAAACGGGGGAGCTGATCTATGTCATGTCGACATTGTCGAATGAATAGATCAAGGGACCCAAATTGGCCTTCCGGAGGAGACCAGGTGGATTTTTTGGGGGTGATGACCTCAAAAACATCCTTAGACTGGATGGAGGTGTTGTTATGAAAATGTGCCTTAAGTTTTAAACGTCTATAAAAAGATTCAGTGTCCTCTTTCACTGAGAAAGAGTCTATGGGCCCAGGGTTGGGTACAAATTTGAGACCTTTCGCAAGGACAGATCTGTCAGAGTCAGATAAAGGCAAATCAGGAGGTATCGTAACCACCAAATTGATATCACTGGCAGAGGAAGTGTGATGGGTAGTCGAAAAAGTACGGGGACCTACGAGGTCTTCAAACTTCGAAGCTTTGCTCGTTTGAAGAAACGTGTAAAGCTTAGAATTTAAAGAGCGAATGTGTTGTGTTATGCCAGATAACAAAACAGGGGGACAAACATGGGAAAGAGTGGACTTGACGTTCATAATATTGGAATCAGTATCTTGAACGTACTGGGACATGGCCTGAATGGTAATACGCATGAGACGACGGCTGTGTTTAATACAAGCTGACATGACGCTTCGAGCCATGTGCTTCGACACAGAAGTCGAATTGAAAGAATGTAGATTAAAAGACGATTTAAAACCGTTGGGAACTACATCAAAGTGTAGGCAACGGCTCAAGAAAGAGATATGACTAGAGAAACGAGTCTTAAGTAGGATTAGATCGAATAAACGAAGAGCAGGTTGGGCAATGGACGGCAAAAATAGTGAAATGTAACATACCATTTCTTTCCGGAGTTCTCGACGTACGTTCTTGAGGTTCACCATTGTCGCTGTTCTTCGTGAAGGATATCGTAGACATTAATTCAGCGTCGGCCACGGACATATAAGAACAAATGAGGGTTGTTTCGCGTGTGCCTATTGAGATATAAACAAAATCTCGACGTTTCGAGCTAAAGCCCTTCGTCAGGAGAAATATTACTCAATTCTGATTGGCTAAGAGCAGTGCAATTATTTTTGAAATTGCACACTGTGCAATTACAGCAGTGCAAATGTATATAGAATGTAAATTTTGCTGTCTATATATAATATATAGGCATCACGGCTGGAAATGTTTGCTCCACTAAGGACAAGTCGAAAAGGAATTTAACAATGATATATAATAATATATGTAATAATATACATGTCAACATGAAAAATAACATGTGTGCACTCACCTACGCCGTTTAAGCATTGTTTTCGTTGCTTGAAAGCAAACTTTTTCAGTCTATGTGCTCCTTGAAATTAAATTGTGTATTCACATACGATTTTCCATTGAAAGTGTAGAAAAAGTGGTAAAAAAGTGAAAATTTACATTGCTAATATCCGCCGCCATGTTGATTTTTCTTGTATCGTTTCCAGGCTCTGATCTTGTTTTGTTAATTTGCACTGCTGTAATTGCACAGTGTGCAATTTCAAAAATAATTGCACTGCTCTTAGCCAATCAGAATTGAGTAATTTTTTCATCTATATTATTACAGATGAAACAGCCTGTTGCAGACCAGTTTTGAGGTAAGCGAAAATCTATAATTTGCTGTAACTACATGTTGTCGAGCACTCTTTGTGTTTCGTAGACCTAAACGTACACACACACATATATATATATATATATATATTGTGGTTGTTGCAAGGCAGATAGATGAAAGGAATTCTCATTATAGATGCAAATAAGCATTACTTCCGCTTACAGATATTAAATGGCTCAAAATGACATATTTTAGCCGGGGGTGGACTTTAATCTGCTCATATATCGGTATCAGTAAATGAAAACTGGATATTATGTTTTCACCTTTTTTATTTTAAAAATACACGCCACCTAGCAATCACAGAATTATTATTTGTGCAAATAAAAACTCTTTTGCTTTGGGTTTGTGCATCATATGCTATTAAGTGATGCTTTAAATCTGTTAGTCTGTATATAGAATGTAAATTTTGCTGTCTATATATAATATATAGGCATCACGGCTGGAAATGTTTGCTCCACTAAGGACAAGTCGAAAAGGAATTTAACAATGATATCTAGCTATTCAACGGCATGCTATTGAAATATCCAGTCAGTCTCCCTAAAATATTTGTTTTCTGCTTTGTGCGCACAAATGTTAGGTTTTAGCTTGTTGTTTTGAGAAGTCATAAATGTGGGATGTGAAATGGAACCCCCGGAAAATAGCATTGATTGTTTATTCAAAGTTTAATTTCACCTTGCATACATTTGATAATTATGCTAATTATGCAAGCAATCTATCTATCTCCATGCGACAACCGTTTTGTAAACGGGTGTATCAGTCTTTTGTACAGATGAAACAGCCTGTTGAAGACCAGTCTTGAAGTAAGCGAAAATCTATAATTTGCTCTAACTATATGTTGTAGAGCACTCTCTGCATTTCGTAGACCTAAACCTACACGTATATATATACGTGTATGGCTATAACCGATAATGCAAAGCTCACGTCCCTTGTGGTTGTATGAGCACTCTGGCCCCAAGACACTTCACACATGTCTGGATGTGTCTGAGTATTGTACCACATGCGCTTGGTGAGAGCAAGAGTATGGTGTATAAATACGAAGACATGCACTCGTACCTAGACTGCGTTACAAGCTGCACTGACGAGCCGTAGAATGGCGAAACATGCATGTCTGCAGATTTAACTATATATATATATATATATATATAGTCAAATCTGCAGACATGCATGTTTCGCCGTTCAACGGCTCGTCAGTGCAGCTTGTAATGCAGTCTAGATGCGAGTGACTTCGTATTTATACACCATACTCTTGCCCTCACCAAGCGCATGTGGTACAATACTCAGACACATGCGCATCCAGACATTCGTGAAGTGTCTTGGGGCCAGAGTGCTCAAACGACCGCAAGGGAAGTGAGCTTTTGCATTATAGCTTATAGCCACCAATTAACCTCACAGAGTGCTATATATATATATACCGGGTGGCCCAAAAAAAAGTACTCCTCTTTGACTCAGTATAACTTAAAAAGTAAACGAGCTCTTACACTTAAACAATAGGCATTGTATTCAGTAATGTATAACTTAAATTTTGGTATATACCATGTGCATTTTAATACAGTATTGACTGAGATAACTGCGTTAAAGTTGAGTTAACGTTTCTGGAAATGTCGAAAATTCATTTTCTGGAAATGTGCGCATCCAGACATGCGTGAAGTGTCTTGGGGCCAGAGTGCTCAAACGACCACAAGGGAAGTGAGCTTTTGCATTATAGCTTATAGCCACCAATTAACCTCACAGAGTGCTATATATATATATACCGGGTGGCCCAAAAAAAAGTACTCTTTGACTCAGTATAACTTAAAAAGTAAACGCGCTCTTACACTTAAACATTGTATTCAGTAATGTATAACTTAAATTTTGGTATATACCATGTGCATTTTAATACAGTATTGACTGAGATAACTGCGTTTAAAGTTGAGTTAACGTTTCTGGAAATGTCGAAAATGAGCAAAAAACGGCCTATTAAATGTCAATACCGCAATAACCTGTGCGTAGGTACACTGCAGTCGAAAAGTACACGTTCGTTTTCCAGATAAAAATGCTATTCATTAGGAAATGCATGCCCCGCAGCAAGAATGCACTTTCTTGCCCGTGTGAGCATGCAGTCGAAGGAATTTCGGATCATCTGGGCATCCAGGTTGCGGCATGCTGTAACAATTGCCTCACGAAGCTCTCTCAAATTATGTGGTTGTTGATCATGTGGTACATTCCAAATTTGATGCTTCAAGTAGCCCCAAAGATAAAAATTGCACACCGTCAGGTCAGGAGAACAAGGGGGCCAAGGCCAATCACCCCCTTTACTCATCAGTCGGCCAGGAAATTGCCCCCGAAGATGTCGCATAGTTGCGTTACTCGTATGGCATGAAGCTCCGTCTTGCTGCCACCACATGGAATTTCTATCGATATTGTGAGTGTGAAAGTCTCTCTGAATCACGTTATAGCATATGATACGGATGTACTCTCTTGTGTCGAGGTTTCTCTCTACAAAGTGTGGACCCAGAACAACGCCTTGCCTCGTCAAACCAACCCAAACCATTATTTGCTGTGCACCTTGCGAAAATTCGACGTAATGATCCTGTGGCTGCCCATCGCCACGCGCTGCGTATTTTCTAACGTTCCTCGAATTTATTTCCGAATTCAAGCTAAACACAGCTTCATCTGACACTAGTAACTTGTCAAGAAAATCCGGGCGACCATGTTCACAAGTCGGTTGCAGAATGCCAGTCGTTGTGCTGGATCGCCTTCTCTTAACTTTTGCCTTCGAATTATGATGTACGGATGAAATTTAATATCGATTTTCACTATGCGCTGAAACGTGGTTCGGCTCAATGCGAAACCATTTCGCCTACCAGATCTTTGACCATTTTCTGTAAGGGATTGTCGAACCAATTCGATGTTTTCCGCTGTTCTAGCCGTTCTCTGTCGACCACTTCGTCCCTTCTTTCGATTATGACAAGTTAGGAATTTGTGTCCGAGATTTTTAGCAACAAATCTCGGACACAAATTCCTTAAAATAATTGACGAATGTTTCCCCCAAGGCCACCATCTACACAAAATATTCAACCGCAACACCCTGAAGCTAAGTTACAGTTGTATGCCCAACGTACATAACATCATAACAGCACCCCGCTTGAGAAAAAAGTAACTGATCAAACAACTTGAATGGTGCAACTGCTTTATTTTAAAACAAATAGCTATTACATTTTTAATTTGTAATTTATGAGTCAGTAGCATCTTCATCATCATCACCATCATCATCATCATAGAAATGTTGCATGTCTTCTAGCAGACGCTTGAAAAGATATTTTCTCTTTTCTACTGCAGAATATAGCAGGGATAGAAGTGCTGAAGCAGAAGTACACTGAAACGCTTTTGAACGAACTAGACCAACAGTGTACAAACCTGTGCATGAGATCAAGCCCATCGATCCTAAGAAAAAATGACTTTTCTGGAATGACTAAGTTTGACTGGCAGAATTTAATATTAGAAATGTCATCTCATTGTCCATTAGTGTTCCATGTTGTACGGACAGTTATGGACTGTACCTCAAAATAAAACACTGATGAAATTGCTCCCAGACTTGGCTTGAGCTACGCTGTTATGATGCAGACCAGAAACCACAAGCTAAGCTTGGTACAGCGTTTAAGCACAATCCTGTTGACCGAAGGCAATGCAAAGAAGAAGGTTATTAGATTTTGTTTTTCGTAAGATTTCATAGCGATAACTAGAATGGAAGGATGTATCAATGCCAAAAACGTGTACACATGTGTACATCATTTCAAGGGTTTTCAAAATGCCACGATGTTTTAATGGTTATTGTGATTTTTAAGGGATTCTTAGAGGTTTCTCTTTACTTTTATCTTGATAGATCATTTGCAGAATTACTGTATCATACCATTATACACACATAGCCTCGACTTCATTCTTTTGAAAACAGACAGAAACTTCAAACATTACGCGAGTGACTAAAGAAATCAAAGAATTAAGGCGAGATTGTGTGTGTATAATGCAAAGTTCCAGTAATTCTGCAAATGGTCTATATGCTTGTGATTTGGTTTTTGGGTAACATTTATGTTTTCCAGTACGTAAGAAAATTATACAACCCTTAACAATATTGTTACGGCAGAATAGCAAGTTGTATTCGTGATTTGGTGACTGGGTTGGGGGATGGATGGGTTGTGACGCAATCAAAATTTAGACTTTTCTCATTGTGAATGATCCAAAATTCCATCAACAGGTACATCACCTCCAGTACGTACATCATTGTCAACTCTTTGCAAGGAATATTAATATCGTCCAGATGGATTATTCGTCCAGACACATTATTCATCCAGACACATTATTCATCCAAACAGCTATTGTCACCAAAACAAAATACACCAATCAATAGTCATTTAGGAAATATTCCTATATTGGCACCGTATATATCCCTTGACCTTGAAATACGATAACGATATACACGTTTTAAACTAGCAACCATTTAACACACTAAGACAGAACAATAAGGCCTGTTTATAATTCAAGTTTTATTCCTTCAAAGTGCCTAACTTAAAGATAGCGTCCATAACCAATCCTATTTCTAAGATCAGTGGCATAATTCAACGTAATCGAAAACATGGCGACATATTGATTTTACCATGTTCCTTCAGGGTTTCAAATCGACACGCCGTCCATCTTTTTCAATCGTAATACTAGTGAATGACTTATCGTTATATTAATTCAATCACTGGTCCGTATGGCAACTTAATGGCAATGTCAGAAAATGGGCTTTTCCTTGTCACATCAAAGTAAGATAAATCTCCTGGACATGGTTGGCAATAATTTTGCACACAGTTTGACTGAAGAGATAAAATCTGGCAAGAAATTACAAGGTACAGGAGACAACTGGGACATGTTAATTTGTGTACACGACATGCAATCTTCTCATCAGAATGTCGATTTACATTACTTCGCATCAAATTTGATCGTTGAAAGAGTGCCGTGCCAAAACCTGTCGACCACTGCGCCAAAGAGAGATGTGCGATCTCTTCCTAATTCGGTGTTTCTTCTCGGAAATGAAGAATCCGCAAAGTTGAGAGAAGATCTCAAAGTGTTGGTTGGAAGGGTTCTGTTGGCCAATATCCCGGATTTGTCGTTCATGAGAAGCATTATTCAAAAAAACATTGCGTACGAATACCAGAATGAAATGGCTTCAAAGTCCACTATTGTTCCACTGTCTATGCAACTGAAGGATGAGAAGAAATACGACAATGTTGTAGACATTCTGGATTACTATGAGCACAAATTGGAGGATATTTACGCCAAAGCGGGTGTAATCACTAAGCCAGAAGAAACAAACGTACATGAACTTCAAGAGCGCAGATCAATTGCAGGATTATCAGCAGCGCCAGATCAACCGCGAGCTCATTTCAACATGGCAGATGACGATGACCACATGAAGGGAATTTCAGTACCATTTGGAGGAGATCAGATGACTAGAGTCAGATTCGCTGGTGCAAAGGACTTGCGGTCTGGAGCACACTCTGCAAAACAAAGATTAGTCAATTTTTCTCTGCGCCATTTCATACTAAAATGTCTTTTGTGCAGGTATTAAGTTATTTATGTACACACTATAAGTCGTATGTACACGTACTACGTACACGCTTTTGTGTCCATGAACAATAGCACCAGGACGAGGCTAAATGCTGATCTTGGCCTGTACATACATAACAGGTTTGCACTTTTGCAGCCTTGTATGTGGTTCTTCAAGAAAAATTAGCGTTCGTGAAGGGGGAGTTTTAGAAAAAAAAACACCTGAATCCAGTCACCCGACTCACTGATTTGCCAAATCCCATTCCCAGCAGCACAATTGCGTGTGCAAATCCCATTCTCAGTGGTGCAAAACCCATTTTCCCAGTGAAAATAGAAGCAAATAGAAGCTCCCACTTGACTCACGATCCTCTAATTAGGAAATATTGTCTATTTAACAGACCATAAAAATATATACGAATACTTACAAGTATATCCATACCCAGTATATCCATGAAAATGAGTGATTGGTAATAAGAGTTAATTAACAGGTCATTTACTTCCATAGCCATCACAATACGTATCATTTAATCTATTCTCCCAATCCTGCATCCACTTCCATATATTTATAATGTTGTTCTTTTCCATTCTCTACTTTCGCACATATGACAACTCATCCTTTTTGGGGGTATCTATTGCGATTAAAAAATATACACCCTTAAAAGCAGATGGTATGTATTTGTGTAACTAAAAATGTAAATCAACAAAATATAATTTGTGTAATAGACTTTAATTCAGCGTCGGCCACGGACATATAAAACAAATTGAGGGTTGCTTCGCGTATGCCTAAGAGATATAAACAAAATCTCGACGTTTTTGAGCTAAAGCCCTTCTTCAGGAGAAATTAGAAATTTGTGTAATACCCTTCTTACCATGACAAGAAATCTTCCATGTTACGAATATTTATCAACTATTTATACGTAATTATGGAAATCTATGTATAATCAGTAAAATATATTAAATGCAAATAAATAAAAGATAATCCTGCTCACAAATATTCACACTTCTAGAAGTAACGCGACATCCTCATACAACACGCCCCTTTGCAAATTATCATGTTTTGACACTTAAAATGACATTCTTCATTAAACATATTTTAGTTTATCTACAACTTGCTTCACAAGCCCGGATCTGTCAGAGAAGTTGGAACAATCAAATATTTCCGTGAGAAATATAACCGGAGAAATGTGACTCCAGAAAAGGTGACGAGATTGTACGAAGGATCGGAGCAATTCCATTTAACCGTCGGGAAAGCATATCTGTTAGAAGCAGCAATGACATTTTGGGGAATGGAAAAGCTGGATGATCATCCAACGCAGCATGTACCACCACCAGGAATCCTTCACATGACAAAGGAAAAGAAAATAGAATACTTCAATGAAGTCATCGGGAAATTTGTCGATGAATTTGTAGTACCAGATCCCGACAAGGAAAATGCCTCATGTCAAACGGAGATAAATGTGGAAGCAAATGACGAACCGAGCATAAGTGAACCAGACAGAGTTAGGTATACATTTTACTTTAAAATTGATGTCTTAAATGTAGTATATTGTAGTATATAGATATAAAATATATATCCCTTACTTAATGCCAGTTTTTCATACCAAAACTATGTTGAATGATATGATACTGTATACTATAAATGCATATCAATTAAAAGTGTACAAATACAACTTAGTCGAAGATGAAATCGTTTCTTCATATATCAACAAATACTGGCTACAACAGGAAATTTGTGATCTCAAATTGTAGACACCTTTTCAGGAGCCCTTTTTATATATATAAACAAGATCACATATTAATTTATACAAACTTTAATAGTACTATTCGATATTCAGTGTCACAATTGACATGACCACTACGGCAGAATATCAAAATAAAAAGAAAATATATTCTTACATAAATACTGAGTATCAATTTACCTTTTATACTTGATCTTCAATTCCCATCACATCCCTGCTCTTGACTATCGAATTCTCCGTCTTTTACACCTCAACCAACGTCCGCAGTCATCAATGCCAGGGTGCATTTTAAGTTAAGCTCACGCCGAAGATGCGCCAGCAGCATATTAGCTTCGCGCCGACATGGTCATGTTTTTAAATATCCATGAAAAAATTTTAACAAATAAAACGGTACAGTGTTAGCAAATCAAGGATTCAAATAGGCAGATTTCAAATTTTATTTACAGTTACAGTATGTAATGCAAAATAATGCAAGTAATAATGCAAACATCAACAAAAAAATCTCTCTTATTTAAGTCTTGGTGTATTATGTGCATGCATGTATTGGCATTCAGTCAATCTGGGCAAATGAATGTTTAATCAGCAGTGATCAGCGTTCACGAGAAAGGGACATCGGCCAACATCGGAATCCACCCTATCAACAACTTTCGAAATGCAGTACTTTTCGGAAAAGAAAGCCTGCTGCCTGTGTGGTCTCATTTCATCATCCCCTTTTAGGTACAATTGGACACTCTCCTTGACAATGGATTCACAGTTCTTAACAGATGGCAAACACCAATTAAGTTTCGTTCTTCTCGCAAGAGTTTGGTTTGCCTGTCCTCCAGATTGCTGTTGTGCCCTCATCGCGCTGTAATAACTCTCTGCTATGGCCTCCGGCCCACCTTTAGCCAAAACGATATCAATAACAGCGCACGACGGTGGTTTGGCAATACCACACACTTCTTCATTCGAATAAAATGACTTATAGACACTTTGCTCATGAAGACGAACTTTAAATTTCTTGCCATTCGAAAATTCCATTTCAAAATATGTGTCTAAAGCGTAATCTTCTGACTGCACAGACTGAAAGCGAACAAGATTGGCATCTTGAGGAAGTGGCGCTGGAGTGTTACTGTCTCCTGTTTGGATAAACCATTCCGGACACAATAGTTTCCAGATTCCTGCTTTCACAGCCTCTTTAATTTGGCACATATATCTGAATGCTAATCGAGGATCGAAATCCATACTAGACTCTATAACGTGGGGCATTTTGGAAACAGTGGCCAATACTGCTTTGCATTCCTCCACTCCGTAGTTGTCGTATTCTCCATCGCTAACATTCAATTTCAATTTCTCTTCAGAGGTGCAGCCACAATGCAACTTTACCAGTGAAACTGCGTCAAATACTTGCAGGATAGAAAGCGAAGGATCAGAGGTGACGGATTCAACCCTTTCTTCCAAAGAGTTCTTTAAATCCAATGCTAATCGCTTGTGATCTGCGTAGATGTCCTCGTCCTCTCGCAATTTCCAAGTGAATCGTTTATCTAACGCTTGGCTTCCATCATCCTTGGTGACAAGCCAACCCTCCAAAAGTGTGACTCCTTGAAATTTACAACCGGGCCTGAGGTTATCCTTGACTTTATTTAAGCGTGGAAATGTCTGGGGATGACCTTGTGAAGCCTTGAAAAGCTGCGCTTCCACTATTGGCCACAATAATTGCGAGTGACTGGACTCGCAACATCAGATCAACGACCTGTTGTAGCACATCAATGAAGGCAAGTAAATCGGCGACGAAATCCGAGCCACCAATCATGTATTGCAGCTGTTCTTCATCAGTTCGATTAGGATGCAGCAACTCGAATGCCTTCCAAAGAGCATAACTTTTTTCAATTTTCAACCATTGATCAAATGATGAACTGGCAAATCGTTGACAAGCGTAGGAGACTGGTCTTCTGGAGGATTTATCAACAATCTGAAGGAAAGCAAAACCTTTACCGTTAGCCAAGAGCGTGTTGAAGACGTTTGCACCGCTTCACGAACCTTCAAAATGCTTCACCTGTCGCTGTATCAGAATCCTTCACACCAACCACGGCGAGGTTTAAAGCATGAGCGGAATCCCAAGTAACTGGAAGTGCCAAATTATCATCAGGATTATCCGCAATTCCTAGAATCTCGATCAGCTTTGCATGGAATCCACACGCTTGGTATGGACCGTCTGCAGACACACCACACAGCCGAGAAAGAACGTCCTTCGAAAAGTTGTTCTCAATAGCTTCAGTCAGAATCTTCGCCAGTGTATCATACGAGGCCACCTCAGCAGTTTTGTAAACAACAGGAGCATCGACGGGAATTGGGCAAGGCGCACCATTTTCGTCTCGTGCAACCACAAGCACAGCTTGATTTGTTGTTCTAGATGGCGTAGCCTTATCGACAGTCGCCCATACATGAGGTGGAAGTTGTGTAGATGGTAGAGGACGATTCAACCACTCATTGATCCTTCGATTGACTGTTTTTTCTAAGCAATAGAGAACTTTGTTAAACTTGTTACGGCCATGTCCAATATTCCTTACGTCAACTGAACAACATGCTAGTAATGAGATTAGTGTCTCAAAATGCAGTGCTGCTGCCCCAACCTTAAGATCCATAATAGCTGCACGAAATATATTACTTGTGGTCACAAAACATCTGCTTAAGGGTTGCATGCTGCTTCTCAAACTGGTCTACCTTGAGAGACAACTTTTCAATTGCATTCATCACATCATTAATCGAAGTGGATGAAGATCGATCGGCTTTCCTAAATGAAAGCAACGTTGCCTGACTTTTCGCCTCCAACGAACTGGAACTATCTGACTCTTGATCGACTTCGATAGACTGAGAAGTAGCCGGATTTAGTTGATTAATAGTTGGGCACATCATCACTTTTAGAGACTAGATTGGAATGAATGTGAGTTTATGTTATAGCTAGGCATGACAGAAATTCACAATGTTCAATAATAGTTAAAAGCAGGATATATGATTAATAGAAGTCAGGGTTTTTTAAGTTAAATTTGTGTAAGAAAAGGTTAAAATTCATTACACAACACTAGGAAAAGACGAAAAGTGTGCATTCTATGTTTGGACTGGTCCGGTCGTTTTGGGATGATCATATATAATGACGTTTTACCGATATGATTACTAAAACTGTGGGCGCATGTTGTGTGCACGTTAACATAATTATAATATGATTTTTAAAGAAGATAAAAATTTTCAAAGACAGAGTTTTTTTGTCTCAAGTAAGTGACTGACGATCATGGAATATATTGGGGGGAGCCGCCGCAGATTCCCAGCTGAGTGAGCTGACTAGCTGAGTACTGAGCTGAACTCAATCTTCTCTGGAAAAACAGAACCTGAGACCCAAGAAAAATCCATGAAAAAACCCTGGTCATTAATTGTATTATTTACCATTTTGGCAGATGTTGCAAAGAACTTTTTGACCATACCCCTCTTCACCCTCGGCAGTTCCACACACGATGTGGACAAAAGTCTTGCACGTTTTGCATGAATGTGCTTCTCCAACCTCTTTGCCACAAACAAGACATATGTGGGCCATCTGAGATTTAAATGTAAAATATCATAAAACATAGCCATAGGTATTTTTTATAAATTTTAAAAAACCTAAAAACATCAGGTGGTATAGTTTTAACACATAATTTCATTGATAAAATGACAATATTATACATGTACCTGACTGAAATCATCAAATCAGAAAAACAAAAATTTCGTGAATGTAACTTTATCATTACAGTGCTATGTGGTCAATGTGGACCATGTGGTCCAAAAAGAGCCAGAGTAAAAACAATTAAAATTAAAACATTAAATGAAAGTTAATCCTACAGCCAATAGAAATTACATTAAACTGACTCGAGATTGAGATTATTGAGCCGAGAAAAAGAACAGTTTAAAATTGAATAAGTTTCGTGTTAATAAGTGCCCGCGCGTCTAACAGCCAGTTGGCTACAGAACGTCATGTAATATGCAAATATAATAGGACCAGAATTCTTCAAAACATGGTTCATTCTGTCGCTTCCTACACTCGTAGCGACGCGTTTATACAACTTACGATAAGTAAACTTACGAAATTCGAAGACGCCGTGACGCCAAATTACGCCATTTTATAGACTATCTAATTTTCAATGTACGCCAGAACGCTAAAAAATCCTTTATTGCACGCCGATACGCCGCGATTTTTTGAAGTCCACGCCGAAGATCTTCGGCGTATCGCCCTTCAAATGCACCCTGGCATCAATGAATACAAACGTTTTTTTATTTAATATTTTTTAACATTTTGAGTTCAAACTTTCATGTCCTATTTGGTGTTAAAACCATATAATAAACCTAGATTGCTGACTCATACGTAGCGGACGTGTGACCTGCATGATAAATCCAAGATGGCCGCCATTCAGGGCAAAAAAACTATAAACTCTACGGGGAAATCCATATTTTTGGCATTTTGCGTTGTCCCAGTGTTTCGAATACACTTCGATCAAACTTTTTTGGCAATAACTACTTATCGTGAAGGTTTTAGATGCAAACTGGACAGCTGGGGATGAATTGATGTAAAAATATCGCTCGCCGAAATTTGTACGAAATCGTCACATGGTCAGTTCGAGTGAATTACTTTGGTTTAGAGTATTTTATAAAGGAAATTTGTGGTTTTCAAGGCCAAAGACGTATACCTTGAAGGCTTTGGATGCAGAATGGACCGTTTGGGATTAATTATATTAAAATATCGCTCGCCGAAGCTTGACATGAAAATGTCACTTGCTCAGCTCGAGTCATTTACTGCAGACAAGTACTTTTATAAATGTACTTGGTTTAACACATTTAGTCATTAGATATTTTGAGGAATATTCAGAACATTACTTAGAGGATAAAAGTAATGTCTGTAACAGGCTTTACTTGCTGAGACGACTGGGATTACAAAAAAGCAATAAAAATAGCAATTAAAATTGGGAATGGAAAATGAGATTATGATCCCTCCCCCACCTCTTACAACCCTCTGACTTCTTTCCCCAGATTTTGTTTCCTTTTATAGTATTATTGGGGCTCACTTTAATAAATCTGGGGCTCATCGAGCAATTCCTCCTGGGCAGCCTTGGAAAATATAGCTTACTAAATGTCGTGTTAAAAAGAACCATAAATAGAAAACACTAACATATTGCTAATCTGGACATTCATTCTCACTAGATGACATGTCAAGAAATTTAGTTTTGGACACACAAGAAAACTTCATGTTAGTTTTATTGAGGTTCAACAAAATAGGAAAAATTGCCATTACTTACTTGAAGGATTAATATATTTTTACTATAGAAATGATAATTAATAGTAGTATAACAATGTACAGATTTCATCCAAGCATACATGAAACTGTTAAGTTTAATGAACTGAATTTATTTTATAGAGGTTTATATTTCAGGACCACCATGGAAAGTCTGGCCGATGCATACTTGATATTTTTCAGTACATGAACAGGTTGCACACTGTTACTGTATTGTTAAATGTTAAGTTAAATGTTTTAAAACAACACTGAAAATCAGAAAGAATACTCAAATTTGCAGTGCACTTGCCACAATTTTGCACACTACACACTGTCACACTTGAATTTTTCCCTGCTGCATAAATGTTTCCTTGTCGAAATCTGCCATATATTACCCAGTCTGGTCTCATGATCTCCCCAGGAAAAGCCTAATCAATATAATGTTCAGAATTCTTCCTTTCATGAGTAATGCTGTCTGCCATTTCATACAGTGAGTTCAAATAGACTGCATTGCACACATACCATGTCTGTGTGTCAAATCTCACCTCTAGGTGATATTTGGCATCAGTTAATTAATAGTGTACTTAACTTTTAAATACTGCTTTTATCCTCTAAGTAATGTTCCGAATATTCCTCAAAAGATCTAATGACTAAATGTATTAAACCAAGTACATTTAAAGTACTTGTCTGCAGTAAATGACTCGAGCTGAGCAAGGGACATTTTCATGTCAAGCTTCCGCGAGCAATATTTTAATATAATTCATCCCAAACGGTCCATTCTGCATCCAAAGCCTTCAAGGTATACGTCTTTGGCCTTGAAAACCACAAATTTCCATTATAAAATACTCTAAACCAAAGTAATTCACTCGAACTGACCAAGTGACGATTTCGTACAAATTTCGGCGAGCGTTATTTTTACATCAATTCATCCCCAGCTGTCCAGTTTGAATCTAAAACGTTCACGATAAGTAGTTATTGCCAAAAAAGTTTGATTCAAGTGGATTCGAAACACTGGGACGACGCAAAATGCAAAAAATATGGATTTCCCCATAGAGTTTATAGTCTTTTTGCCCTGAATGGCGGCCATCTTGGATTTATCATGCAGGTCACGCCTCCGCTAGGTATGAGTCAGCAATCTAGGTTTATTATATCTATGGTTAAAACAGAGGAGGAATTAGGGTCTTCCCGAAATGCAACACGCGCCTGGGCGGTTTATCATATATACTCAATTTCTCGGGCTGCTCATCATTGTTCTATTGTTGCTCGCTGCATTCACAACTCGGAGATTAAAAGTAAAATATTAAAAAATGGCGAGTTTTCGCAGTATTACTGGGATGAAAGCTTCTGAATTAGATGGGCATGAACTTCTTTATGTTCATTGTGTGTCGAAAAATCCTGTGAATATGATCACAGATGGATTACAGTGCGTTCAACTGGAATGCTGTGAGGTTCATATAAGTTTTATGGATAGACAGGATAGTTTGGACATTCAACGAACAGCCCTTATTCCACCAGTTGTTAAAGGCATAAAAATCAAAGAAATGTTCGCTCATTGTAGTAGCCCTGCATTGATAGAAGTGCATACCAGTTGCGTTTTCAAGGTGAGATGATTTAAACGCATGCTTTTAATACTGTATATACATAATTTTGATTGAAATACATTTTGTATATTTCCAAAAAATAGAAACTTTAAAAACAGATAAGAAATACATACAATGTGTTTACAGTACATAAATATCTTTGAATAAGAAAGGATTTAATCAGTAAAAATGTAGTGAAAATTGATTATAATATATAAATATATTTGATATAATTCAGGGCATAAAATATATTTTTTATTTGTTTTTTATGTTAATATTAAACACGTCATTGTTGACTGAAATTTAAGTCCTTTACCTTGATTTTGTTGTTATGTTCCTACTCAATGTGTTTCTTACTTCCATGTGTAGTTCCATGACCCCATTGAAATCAGGGATGGATGTGGCCGGCTATGTAATATTGTCATGTTGTGGGAGTTTGATATTTTACCATCACCAACATCCCAAGCAGTCCCTCCAGGTGACCTGGATATTCAAAATGATGAGCTGGATAATGTACTTCCACCAGTACCTTTAAACAAGCCAACTGAATGTAATTGTTTTAAACAACTGCTAAATCCTTTGTAGTTTGTTTGGCAAATACTGATACACACCGAGTGGTACAGAACGAAGACCTGTCTAGTGGTGCTAGTGTTGGTGAAACTGAGGCAGTGAATGTAAATGAAGTTGAGGAAATTCAACAATTGACAGAAATTTTGGATGTGGAAAATACTGCCTTTGGTGATGAGGACAATAGTTCTGATGTTATATCTATGTATTCTGAAAAGTTTGTTGTTGTTGTTGGATCCTTGGCAAGAGAACTGATACCAAGCGGTGCTCACAAGGTGCATGTGGAGAAAGGTCATCAAACCTAGAGTTGACATTCAAAGCGGAACATCAACCAGACTCACAATGTTTGAGACACAAATGCATTGAAATTTTTAGTGTTTCACAATGACAACTGGCATATAATTGGCTATTATATTATATTATATTATACTATTTTATATTATATTGGGTGGTATTCTTGGTGGTGGTGGTGGGGGCGGTATTCTTGGTGTTGGTAGGGGTGCAGAGGGTGGTGGTGGTGCCAAGGGTGGTAGTGATGGGGGTGGTGAGGGTGGTAGTGGCCTCTTATCAATCACTAGTTCTGCTAAACTGTCAGATAATGTCAAACCATAATGGATTTCAGCATCTTCCAATGTTGCAAACTTTTTCCTGTACACAACAGTTACTCGTGATCGCAATCTATATAAAAAGGCATGAAAACAAGAATGAAGTAACATCATATCTATGATTGAATAATATTTAAAAAACATCCTTGATCTTACTCTTTTTATACTAAGGGCTTTCAAAATAAGCCGGCAGCCGCTGGGTTACTTTGAGCTTTACCGCTGGGTTACTATGAGCTTTACCGCTGGCAACTGTGAACTAGAACAATTTCAATAACAGACAACTTAAAATCCACATTACCGCCTGCTAATTTATGATCACAACGGTCTATATTGAACTAATTCTGAAATCCCTGTATATTTATATTAATGAATTAGACCTCTAACAGCAGCATTAACTTACTTGATAAGAGAAGTTAGAAGAATGTTAGAAGAAGTACCACATTTAATATGTTTGGCACCATCGTCCCAGAAACTGTTCTTTTTACCAAATGCTGGCCACTCTCCAACAGATATTTTTCCATATTTTGGGTCTGTTTTGGCAATGACTATGAACTCAACAAATGCCTTGTCTTCCTCAAAGGTCCATTGATTTTTTGTAGGAGTAAGTTTCCTCTTTCTGGATATCTTTCTACTAGGAAACTACAAATAAAACCGATTCTACATTCAATTATTAAATACGAAATAGCTTTCAGTTGAACAACAGTTGACACACTGTATTTATATTTATCTGTATATATACAGCAAGTGCTATAAATGAAACCTTTGTATAATTTTTACCTTTGTTTTCCCGGCGTATCTCCTTTAGAAATATATGCCCTCTTGGCAATATAATTTTCCTCATCAACAATGTCAATAATATTATAAACATCGCTGTCGTCAGATTCCATTTTTTCCCAAATTCTATAATAAAATAGAAAAATACAGTCAGTACAGTTAAATATATATTGCAGGTATTAAACAGGAGAATCAAAATATATACGAAATATATAAATATATAAAATATCTACGGCATCTATGATATTGATATATCCCAATTTGTCACGCCTAAAATCGTAATTAAAGCAATTAGGAACAGCTCACCCTTGGACTACATTGTCCCGAAGTGCAAAACATCCCAATTTCAAAAAAGTTACTTCGTTAAAACTGTGAAACTCTGGAACAATCTACCTCATTCTACGCGGTCATGTCAATCAGTTAGTGCTTTCAAATCTGCTCTGTATAACCATTACAATACTGCTTTCAACTGTAACTTTGATCCTGATAATACTTCAACTTGGAAATCTATTTGTTTCAAATGCTCAAACACTCGAAATCTGACTTCATCTTCCTTTCGTCAGTGCTGCCCTTACTAATTTTATTGATATTATATCTAATGTTTTACTGTCTGTATGTGTGTGTATATCTGTTTTTGTTTGTTCATATAAGACGTAAATAGTGTATTTGTAAATAGTGTATTTGAATACTAGACGTTTTTTCTTCTTTTTCTTTTTGGCAGTTTACCTTGTTGGGTGTAAAACCTGTCGTAAACTTGCCCCATTGTACGTGAACTTTACATATATTACGAAGTCACTCGCATCTAGATTGCGTTACAAGCTGCACTGACGAGCCGTTGAACGGCGAAACATGCATGTCTGCAGATTTGACTATATATGCTCCTTCACTTGTGTTGTTGAGCACTCTGTGAGGTTAATTGGTGGCTATAAGCTATAATGCAAAAGCTCACTTCCCTTGTGGTCGTTTGAGCACTCTGGCCCCAAGACACTTCACGCATGTCTGGATGCGCATGTGTCTGAGTATTGTACCACATGCGCTTGGTGAGGGCAAGAGTATGGTGTATAAATACGAAGTCACTCGCATCTAGACTGCGTTACAAGCTGCACTGATGAGCCGTTGAACAGCGAAACATATGCATGTCTGCAGATTTGACTATATATATATATTTATTTTTTTTCAAACATTGTACAATGAAAGCTTAATAAATAAATAAATAGCAACATATAAGCGTATGTTTCTAAATACAATATAAATAGTGCATCATACAAAAGATTCCCTCGCGCCATAATGATCACAACGCGGTCTATTCCCGCCATCTGCGTTAGAATACAGCAAAAATACCCCATTTTCAAACCGCGATTACTCCTCGAATTAGTGGAGCTATTTAAGGTTTCAAAGTACCAATATAAAGAACAAAGCTTGCTGAATATGATGACGTGATTTTTTCCCCGTTTCTGTTTAAAAAAGCTAATTAGCTCCAGCATTGTTTCAAGGTCACTTTTGTGGCGTGTCCTCTGACCCGGAACAAGCATAAATACAATGCGTAATTAACATGGCTAAAAAGAAATATCTATACCAAACAAGTCAAAAATAACTAAATTAGATACCTAAACAAAACAATTATTAAAACATACCTTCCAAAAAATCAGATCTTTAGAGATAAAAATCGCAATATATTTCAACAATTTTTCACCTAACTTTGTTTAAAATCGCAAATGTGAATATTAATGAGATGAAATACATTTCGGGAAGATCCTCATTCCTCCTCTAGTGTTAAAATATGGACGACTGACGAGTTTACAGTGAAGCTCCCCCAGGTATTGAATTCGCTTCAATACATCAAGTGACAAAATAATCCAAAATTTTTCGATTATTTTGCTATAACGTGACCAGCCTTTACCAGGGCCTCGCCCTCTACCTCGGCCAGACTCAGGCGGCGGGCCCTGGTTACGAGGTTGGAACTTGACTTGAGAGTAAACTATTGCTAATGTTGCGTAGCAATTTAGCTGAAAATAGAAAAGCCAGCAAATTTACTGCAATTTTATAGCTAGCCCACAATCGTCCACAAAATATATTGAGACAATGTTGAATTGCTATGTTCTTTGTAATTGAAACTATGAAACATAATGTGAAACTAGAACCGAGATTGGTTCACTGAGAGTCGAAATCCAACATATGATATTTTAATTCAACTTATATACTGTTATATCGAAATACAACATTGAAATTGGGGGGAGGGATTTGTCTCAAATATTTCGTGGACGATTGTCTGAAAATCTAAAAATAAACGAACAGAGATTGTGGCTATTTACTCTATAAAATTTTGCTAATCGACAAACGTTTGAATAATGTATATGATTATGATTTGCATATCATATTAGCAACTGGATATGTATACATATATATATATGACATCATACAGTATTTTATTAGAGTTTGTTAATTATATTTCTCAAATTCATGAATAATTAATGAGCAAATACACCAATTGAATTAACAATTAGGAAGTTAGATAATAAACGCTTTAAACAATGAAAAGCGTGCATTACAACATTTCTAAATTATAAAAACAGTCCAAACAAAGAAAACTGTATTATTACCACAATTCTAAATTATAAATGCAAAACTCAACACATAAACCAATTAAGTTAGGTTTGCAAATTTTAATCACGCAAAATGTATCGTATTAACGACATGCACACTGTCTATTCGACTTATCCAAAGGGTTTACCGCTAATGAGCCATTGCCTTTTGTGTTTTACAAACTCTCGAAAACAATTATAAAAATCGCTTGGTGAACAGCCTCGTGAATTCAATTGTTCTCGTGTGTTTGGAAACCCTGGTAAAACACTCGCACTCGTTTATGAAATATTACATGTAAAACCATACCTTTGCCATTCCTTGTTCCTTTATTTCAACGATAACTGATGCGCACAACTTCAGAAATACAGATATTAATGTTTTAATATGTAAATTCACATACATGTAAACAGCCTCGTTCTCAAACCGGAAATCAGCCTTTCTGAAGTATTGAATCACATGTATATTCATGGCTACTGTTTTGGCACCAAATTAAAATTTAACACTGTGTTTGCAATGGAAGTTGAATGCACTACATGATCGGGAGACCGAAATTATGGCAATAAGATGGAAGGTGATTGCATTGAATTTAAGCATCAAATCCCGGAAAGTTAACAAAAACAAGCTATTGTAATTGAAACTATGAAACATAATGTGAAACTAGAACTGGGACTGGTTCATTGGGAGTCGAAATCCAACATATGATATTTTAATTCAACTTATATACTGTTATATCGAAATACAACATTGAAATTGGGGGGAGGGATTTGTCTCAAATATTTTGTGGACGATTGTCTAAAAATAAACGAACAGAGATTGTGGCTATTTACTCTATAAAATTTTAATTGTAAGCGCTTACGCTAATCGACAAACGTTTTAATAATGTATATGATTATGATTTGCATATCATATTAACAACTGGATATGTATACATATATATATGACATCATACAGTATTTTATTAGAGTTTGTTAATTATATATGTAAAACCATACCTTTGCCATTCCTTGTTCCTTTCAAACCTTTCCTTATATTCTAATTCCTTTCCTTATATTCTAAAAAAAATATTTCAACGATAACTGACACGCACAACTTCAGAAATAAAGATATTAATGTTTTAATATGGAAATTCACATACCAGTGTGAAATTGGCACCATATTCAACTACACATTCAACACCACGTTAAAAAACACATTCAAAAACACATTCAAAAAATGGCAATCGCTAATATCAATCACTCAAAATGACATAACGATAAAAGTGCTATTTTCTCTCAAAATAAGCATCTAAATGCAATAAAAACACGATAGAAATACGTAGAACGAATTTATATTTGTAATTTGAGTTATTGATCTTCCAATATTTATCGATTTTTCATCAAAACATAAAACTGTATTTCTTAAATGAATTGGGAAAGTCGGGAATACAAAACCTCTCATAACTCAGCCCCTATTCTGTCCGATTTTTTCAAACGTTCATATTTAATACAATTTTATATGTACTTTCATCTGATACGTTATACTCAAATGATGCACTTGAGTTGAAAGTACAGAAAAACGCACTCAAACAAATGCAACTTTAGTCGCAGAAATATAGATTCAATGTATTTTATTATTATACAATTAGATTAGTGCGTTATACGGGTTGCAATGTTAAAACTTCTCATAACTCAGCCCCTATTCTGTCCGTTTTTTTCAAACTTTAATATTTAATATGTACTTTCGTCTGATACGTTACTCAAATGATGCACTTGAGTTGAAAGTACAGAAAAACGTACTCAAACACATGCAACTTTAGTCGCGGAAATGTAGATTCAATTTATTTTATTATTATACAATTAGATTAGTGCGTTATACGGGTTGCAATGTTAAAACTTCTCATAACTCAGCCCCTATATATATTACACAAGTTTATAAGGTTTTATATATATAAATAGTCTCAGTTTTATATATCAGTTTTATATATATATAAATAGTCTCCACAATATCAATGAAGAAATTAACTGGACGTGCTATCATGCTGCTTTGCCGTCCATGTATATGTTATAACTTGTCATGACGAAATAAGCTCACGACTCCATACAAATTTTGATTATATGCATGGTATTATACACAACCTTTTCAGAGAGTTGTCATTGCGATTTTCAACTCGTTCAACATCAGATTTCTATCACAACTCAACCTTCTCATTATAGCCACATCGCAGCTAACCTCGCCATCTTCATGATCGACATAACAGAAATATGTTCCGATATTTCCTTCTGTTACTCGAAACTTATAGACCTGCTCATTTGAAACTGTCTTTCGTCCTAAAGTCCATCTGATTTTAATTCCAAAAGATGGGAATGCTTTACAATATAAAGTCACTTCTTTTCCAATCTCTTGTTTGTATGAAGTGGCACACGAACATATATTAATATTGGTTTCTTTATACTCTTGACAACGTTTTGCAGTATGTTTTCCAATTAGTAGTTCTAAAGCCATCGAATTTCTTATGTTCGATATCCTTTCGTTTGCTGGATCGTAAGTGATCAGTAAGAACAAAAACGCCGCAACTTGAAGAATCTTTCTGACAGTCAAATGAATTTTCCCAAATCACATCGAAATCTTTGATTATTAGTTTGGAATTAATCCTGACTTCGCACGTTTTACGCCACTTGTAAAATGCATCGAAAATTTTTTTTTATCAGGCTTATTGCTGTATCATTTTGAATCCCTTTTCCGATGGGATCATAATAATAAATGCACGAGTTCCAAATATCCAAAACCATCGTTGTCCAATGACTGTGACCATTACTATTGATTGGGATCAATATATAGTCACATTCTTCAAAGTTGATGGTGGCATTTCTTTCAAATATCATGCAGAGCAATTTTTCTTCATCCAGGTAAAAGGCAAATTTTTTTAAACGTGTGTAGAAAAAGCAATTTAATGCTTGAACGCGAATTCCTTTTTTGGAAGCAGCTTCCACTAATAACGAAATATATGTATCAACAATTTTATCATTTAACCATCCAGGGTCCTTTAATGAGTAACTCATATTTTCCACTGGATACTCCAATGTCTTGAAATCTTCGCCTTTTAAGTCGTCATCGAAACAATAACTTTTATGCGAGCAAATTATTTTGTGTCGCTGTGAGGCATCGTACGTCTGGTTGATGCTTTCATCTATACGCGTAAACCCTTGGTCGGATGAATTATTTCGCACATTGGAGTTGTTTCGTTCCTGACCTTTGTCTTCAGTATGTGATGCCTTCTGTTTATTATTTTCGTTTTCATTTCTCGTCGGATAGAATTGATTTTCCAAGTGCGTCGTCAAGGAATATGAAGGACCCATCTTGGTATAAAATGCCAAATATACAGTACGTTGAGCCCGATAAAGCCAATCGTCAGTTACTTCACTGATAACTTCATTGTCTATGAGGAAAACGTTGTAACCGTCCACAACTAAGGCATTATAATGACCATTTTAAATTTGAGTACCATGATGCAGAGCCAAATAACGAAATTCATAATGGCATGACATATTCCCCAATTGCTTCAATTCAATGGGTAACTGTACTTTCGCTGAATTTTTTTGTGTAATTCCATTATTTACTTCAAATCGTTTCTGGAAGGAATACAAAGTTTCGGACTTGCGTGTGCGTTGTGTCCTTATCACATTTGGTACACCTAACAGTTATGTCCTCCTTCATGTTCGTTCCAATAGCCTTTTCCAGATCATTTATCCCGTTCAATACAGGTACAATTAAAGACGTGTGCGTTTCTGGCGTTCCATCTTCGAATGATCCACATTCCCTACAGGTTTTTCTAAATTGACCTCCGATATGAAAATGATTCACAACTATGTCGTTCACGCCTGTCGGAGCAAATTGTCGTGAAGCTCTCGTGTATATCATGCTGCTCATTTGCAACTATATTGTAACGGTTCTGCATTGCACGATGTAGTTCACCTGGATAAATGGATGAGTTTTTATTGCAATCCATATCGTTGATCACCCTCGTTATAGTAGCCGTAACATTCGAAAAACACTCCCATCCTTCACTCCATCTATAAAGTTACGACTAGGGGGTAAGACGTTAAAACATTTATCCGTCTAAATGTAAAATGGTGTTTATTGGCTCCCCGTATAATTTTAATAACATAATGTGTGAGGAAACCGTTGTGGCTAATGCAAAACCCATATTACGAACTGGTGCACAAATGTGTTTGGGAGTGAAATTAGATGAAAATCTTAATTGGGACAGTCTAATTGAAATGATATGCAAGAAGGCGAGTGCAGCTATTGGCGCTATGAAACGTATAAAGCCCTTCGTTCCAATGCATACCTTAGAATCTATTTATAAACGTCTTGCGCAGCCCTACTTTGATTATTGTTCCCCCCTGTGGGACACTTGTGGTAAGTTGCTAAGAGACAAGTTGCAAAGATTTCAGTTTCTTACAGCAAGAGTCTTAACGGGTTCTAATTATGATACTCATTCAGCTGATCTTCTTAACACGCTTGGGACATACTTGAAAATAGACGGTCTGGTGCCAAGTCAGTATTAATGTATAAAATACTTAATGACCACACTGCGCCGGGTCTTCGGGGGTCCTTCGTGAGAAATAGATAAAACTAATTTTCATCTCCGAAGTACTGCATCAGATCTTACACTTCCGAAGCCGAAACAAGAATTTCTTAAAAAAGCTTGAAATATAGAGGCGCTATGCTCTGGAATCAACTCCCATATTGAAGCAAAATTGGCCGATTCGCTTCATTCGTTTAAGTCAATGGTTGGATAATGACATGCTTCCTATATATAGTTATCATATATTATATGTGTGTTTGTGTGTTAGTATTTAGTGTGCCTTTTTTTGATATTACGGGTGGGTCTCTCGTCCAATGAAAAGCCACGAAAACAGACTTTGACACTTGGTATATAACAAATTTTGATTAACAATTTTATTTATTGTTTAAATCTTCAGCATAGTTGGACTAAGATTGAACTGTGTGATCTAAATATTGTATTTACCTTACTGTTGGCATCCCATTTTTGCGCAACAGATGCCGACTCAAGACGTTCTTGGTATTTTTCTCTGATACAGCCCCAGTTTTTCCGCCACATCATATACAATGCCTTTCTCGCTTTATCACTATTAGGGTATCTACATTTCTGCAACACATTTCCCCACAGCGAGTTTTCATTAGGCCAACAATCAGTTATGTCTCCTTCACATATTCGTTCAAGGCAGAAATAATTTCAGGTAGATTACTCTTGAAATCATATTGGCGTTTTACTTTTTGATAATCTGACATCAAACTCGAATATACTATGGTCTATCAAAATTTAATTTATGATTCCTATTCTATTGTTTCTCATTTACCTACAATAAACATATAAAAATTCATGCTTTTCCAAAAACATAAAAATTTAGTTTGCTCACCATTCTTTAGCTTCTATTCTTCACAGTAAAAAAATAATAAAACGAAAATTTCTCAAATCGAACGATTAGATATTTACAATCTAAAAATGTTTATCTGTTTACAACAATGGCATCAACAGAAATGTAAAAAATATAAATTGATTAGCTTGAACACTCAATGACACTTGCAATTCTTAAAAAAACACGACAAGCTCATGGGCTGTTGCAATCAATTTGGAATGGAATAGCTGAATACAGTTCATCTTTAGAATTCAATTTGGCAGCTATCTTAAATATTTGAATATATAATATACGATTTGAATAGTGTAAATAAACGAACAAAATTACCCAAAATATTGATAATTTATAAGCAATAAAAACTTACCATGCATCAGTGAAGTCTTTTCGCGACTTCATTTCTGCGACTAAAGTTGCATGTGTTTGAGTGCGTTTTTCTGTACTTTCAACTCAAGTGCATCACTTGAGTAACGTATCAGACGAAAGTACATATAAAATTGTATTAAATATTAACGTTTGAAAAAATCGGACAGTAGGCTCCCCCCCCCATCTGGGATCGGAAGTAATTAGTATTCAGGATATGTTTAGAGTGATGATGTCATAGGAGGGTGACGTCATGAATTGTCGCATAACATTTGTCGCGCCACATGACGTCATGAATTGTCGCGTAACATTTGTCGCATAACAATTGTCGCGCGACATGAATATTAATGAAATGTATTAAATATAATTGTGAAGGTTGTACATTTTATTGTGTACGTAGCTTTTGCAGAGAGAACTTTACAGAATATATTGGGATTTTTGCGGAGATAACTTTACAGAATATATTGCTTTTCCCGGTAAGTGTATATTATTCTGCTTAGATTAATAGATGTTTGTATTTTATGGTTATAAATAAATAAACACGTTGTCTGAACCCTTTGCCTATGGCACTTTCAAAATATACGGAGCAAAATCAGACATTTTTAAGAACGTTCCTAAAAATTAAGAACACTTATTATCACGTGCACTTCACGTGCGACCATGATTTTAATTTTTAACCTTTACAGATGACCTTGGAAGCTCGCATTGATCCGATATATTGTCCAGCTTTTACAGTATTCCCTAGCATAGATCGTTTGACTTTGTAAATGTTCCGTCTTCCGTTAGCACAATTTTACGTTTTTGTCCTTTATGCTCCACTGGTTTGACGTACAGGACTTTAAACACTTTGCGTTTATTGCGCCCTGGCAACAGTGGTACTTTCTCGTAGTCCAGTACACCAATTAATATGTTAACCATTCTTTATGTTCTTTCTTTGTTTCCCCAGAGTTAGAATGTTCTCGTTTACTGTACTGTCCATGCTTTAATTTGGCGGATCGTAAGTAAACATTAAATTTTCTTTCCATCTCTTCTTGTCGCTTTAATAATTTTTCGATTTCGACACTTTCCTCCATATTGAATTCCTTTGGTTCTTCATTCTGTCGAGGTACACATATTCCTATCTTACTCCACTTTAACCACTTCTTGCGTTCTTCTGTGTCCATGCCATGCATTTGGGCGAGATGATTTGCTCATGCGTCTTTGCATTTAGTTCGCATTTTGCTCATGCGTCTTCGCATTTAGTTCGCATTTTGCTCATGCGTCTTCGCATTTAGTTCGCATTTTGCTCATGCGTCTTCGCATTTAGTTCGCATTTTTCTCATGCATCTTCGCATTTTGCTCATGCTTCTTCGCATTAAGGCCCTTCGTGGCCCGATGGCCCGGAATATCTCAGCCTAGCTGACACTTAATCTTAAGTTCGCATTGTGTTCATGCGTCTTCGCATTAAGGCCTTTGTGGCCCTATGCACCTTCACATTTTTCTCATGCGTCTTCGCATTTAGTTCGCATTCTGTTCATGCGTCTTCGCATTGAGGCCTTTGTGGCCCTATGTGCCTTCGCATTCTTCGCATTTTGCTTCGCATTAAGGCCCAATCAGGCCCGGAATAACTCATACAAGTGTACACTACCAAAACTAATATACATGCGAAGAAATGAGCAGAAATGAACACCTAATGTGCGAGAGAATTGAAAATTGCCCAGAGATGAAAGTCATGCGCATGCATACTCTCTCAAGGGCGTTTAAACTAGGAGACTCATTCAATTTCAGAGGAAGAATTTTCATCCTGGTTGGATGATGCCACCTCGTCGGGCAGTAATAAGTTTGGTTACAAATGCATTTCTTCTCCTGGAACCATTCTAAGTTGTGGGGTTGCCATTTTATACAATCCTTGTTATGATGTTGTCAGTTGTTCTCGTGACCAAGATGGCCGGCTCTTGTGCGTAGAATTTTCAATGGATGGTCATTTGGTACAGTTGGTAAACATATATGCTCCGAATTACGCAAAGTCTGCGTCTGCTTTCTTTGAATCATTATATCAATTGCTTGATCCAGACACCCCAACAGTATTGTGCGGCGATTTCAATACTGTGGTGGATCCGATCAAAGACCATTTTGGATGCAACCCTAACTCACGCTCGGCGTATAACTGGTCCGCGACTTTGCATCATTTAATGTCCACGTATGATTTGCACGATGCATGGCGTAAAATTCATCCAAATGCTCAAGAGTACTCTTGGCATCATCCCAACGGCAGTCAAGCCTCGCAAATAGACATGTTTTGGCTTTCAGCCTTGTTCTTGTCCTATGTCAAGCGTGTCGAAATCCTTCCCTTTTTCCGCTCCGACCATTCCACTGTATATTTGGAGCTTTGTCTTCCGTCCATCACCCATCGTGGTCATGGTGTTTGGAAATTGAATACTCGGCACATTTCAGATGCGTCCTTTGTTAAACTAATTACGGACTTTTGGTCTGCTTGGAGAGCGTATAAATCTTCTTTTCTGTCACTTACTGCGTGGTGGGATGCGGGCAAGGCACGACTAAAACAATATATATGTGAATTCTCTAAGAAGCAAGCTGTCAGTCGTCGAAAGCACATTAAATCGTTAGAGCACACCTTATTTCATTTGAACAGACGCCTGCTTAATGGTGAAGAGGTCCTTCCAATTATTGATGACGTCAAACATGAACTGGAGGCGGCTCATCGGGATGAAGCGAGAGGAGCCCGTATTCGTGCAAACGTTCAATGGGCAGAAGAGGGCGAAGCCCCTACCAAATACTTTCTTGGTTTAGAACGTAAACGCGGTCAGCGCAGGGTCTTTACTGCAATTAAGAACATGGCAGGCAAGGTGGTTTCTACCTTCGTGTGTATCGCTCATGCTTGGGTGGCATTTTATGGTCTACTATTTACGTCGCAAAGTCTAGATCGAACTGAACAAGACTTCTTCTTGAATTCCTTGACACTGAAACTGTCCAGAGCTGAACAAAGTTTATGTGAAGGGGGACTAACTGAGGGGGAATGCAAGAGAGCACTGGATGCGATGGCAACTGGTAAATCCCCGGGTCTTGATGGACTCCCAGCCGAGTTCTATCAACGTTTTTGGTCGGTTCTTGGAGCTGATCTTGTCGACGTCATTAATTTTGCTTATGGTCAAGGACAATTGTCTCCCTCGCAACGATCTGGGGTTATCACGCTCCTCCATAAGCGTGGGGATCGTCTGGACATGAAGAATTGGCGTCCCATTACATTATTATGCGTTGACTATAAAGTTGTTGCCAAAGCTATTGCCAATCGTTTGCTGGGTGTTATTGCCGCGGTAACTCATCCGGATCAAACTTGTGGGGTGCCAGGCCGAACTTCTTTAGAAAGTGTTCGTTTGCTAAAGGATGTGGTTTTTCATGCGAATCAGAACAATAAAGCGGCTGCAGTTATTTCGCTGGACCAGGAGAAGGCGTTTGATCGGGTGGAATGGGGGTATTTATCCCGTGTATTGCAGGCTATGAATTTTGCTCCATCATTCCAGAAATGGGTATTTTTATTATATTCCAATATATCTTCCTGTATCCTGATCAATGGTGAAACAACTGACTTTTTCTCGGTCTCTCGTGGTGTCCGTCAGGGCTGTCCCTTATCCCCTTTACTCTACGTATTGGTGGCGGAAACAATAGCTAGTGCAATCCGTGCGGATCGTTTCATCAACAGTTACATCTTACCAAAAGGCCGGTCGGTAAAGCTATGTCAATACGCCGATGATACATCCGTTATCGTAACTACGGATTCGGCAATGAATGCTTTGTTTCATTTGTTCACGCGATACGAGAAGGCTTCTGGAGCTAAATTAAATGTAACAAAATGTCATGGGTTGTTGATTGGTCCATGGCAATCTCGTTCCGATCTACCAATTGCTCTTGATTGGTCCAATGTGGAAATCATTGTTCTAGGTTCTCGTATCTCTAATGATAATGAGGAACAATGGGAGTCAAAGATCAAGGCCTTAAAGACTACTTTGTCGGCTTGGAAACGGCGAACGCTTTCCTTTCGTGGACGCGCTCTCATTGCCAACATGCTGGGGCTGAGTACTCTCTGGTTCCTATGTTCGTTTTCTGTAATTCCTGAAGCAATCATTAAAGCTATCAACAGGGAGATTTTTCCGTTTGTATGGCGGAAGAAACAAGAATGGCGTCGAAAAGTATGCGAATTGGGATCTTCCAGTCGATTGGTCGCATGTTTGGTTGTCCCTTCTTCTCTGGCGTTTCATAAGACCTGTTCGGGATACTTCCTGGTTGATTGCGCATGGTATTCTTCCCACCGCCGATCGTTTGCTGCGCTTTGGAATGCGCGTTGACCCGTTGTGTCACTGTGGCCGAACGGAATCCCTCATCCACCTTTTTGCCGAATGTCCATTTGCCACTAAGCTTATTGATTGGTATATTTCTGTCTATGAACGTTTCCGTCCGCAGTCCCAGCGTCCTTCTAAATGTGATCTTCTTGTTGGTTATGGCAAGAATGTAAAGGTACCTCCCGTATTTCCATGTTTGTTGGGAATTATTCGCCACCACATTTGGTTAACCAGGAATAAAGCCCGGTTTGATAAGGTGATGCCGCATTACCCTACGGTCCTATCACGTGTCAAGTCCGCCTTACGGTGTGTGATCCGTGTTCAGCAACGTGGCAAGTGGTGTTGTTGGCATTGTGTCCGCTGAGGACATTGTCGTTTTTGCGGCGGAGTTTCGAGATTAATGTGTATTTTAACTGTTTCTCGGAGACACGGCGGTCGCCTTCATTGGTTGCTACTGACGGTGTCCTCTGTGGCGTGTTTGTATATATCTTTCTGGGCACGGGAATCGCCTTCATTGGTTGTTGTTGCCGTTGTCCTTTGAGCTGTGTTTGTCATTCTGTGTCTTCATTGGCTCGGTGGTCCGCTTGGTTGCTACTGCCGTCGTCTTTGAGGTCTGTCTGTTTTGTTTATCTTTCCATATTGGTTCGTACTCTTGTCTGTCAATGTTTTCAGCCTTTTGGCTGGTGTTTTTTATGTTTGTATTGACTTGTACTCCTGTTGTTTCAATGGTGTCATTTAGCTGTTATGTTATTTGGCTTGTAATGTTTCTTGTTGTTTGTTAATAGGTGCAATGGTCTCCTTTATTGGTGTACTGCTGTGGCCTCCTTCTTGAATTATTGTTGGCCTGTGGTTTGTTCGGACTTTTGTTCGGATAGATTGCACAGGTATCTGGTGGACTCAGAGGGTTGTTCATGATGATTCAAAACCAGTTAATATCATTCCCGTCCATCCACTATCATAGGACTAGGGATCCCTGGGCATGAAGATGCTCAGCATCTGATTGTTCAGGTCATTCATGGCTGTCTCATGGCACGGGGGAGAGGGTCGTACTCTCTGTCGGTTTGCTTGCTGTGTAGCAACCCCCTGGGTGCGGCGATTTCACGGGCTCAGGTTCCATTGCACCGTCGGGACCAGATCAGTAATGATCAAAGCCTTTCGTCGTTCAACTCAAAATAAGACAATGGGTTTGTTCTGAAGAAGTTTTGGTGAAGAAGAAATAAGTTTTCCTTACGAAGTTTCGTGTGTTCGTGTTGTTTGTTCCTGATCCTGTTCCTGTTTGTTGTCCTGCTGTCTTGCTGTTGGTGTTTCCTGGTCCTGCTGCCTGGTCCTGCTGCCTGGTCGTGCTTGGTCCTGGCTGGTCCGGCTTGGGCCTTCTTGGTCTGGTTACCTGGCCTGCCGTATATCCTTGGTCCTTTTTTTCCAAGATTCAAAACGTCCAGCGGCAAATAGTCGCTGGGCGGGGTACCCTTGTTTATTTGTACTTTTAAGTGTGTTATTTAAGGGGTTTTGTGTGGTTTCTGGCTGTTCCTGTTTGAGGGGCCTATTAGGGAGTTACTCTAAGGAAGAGGTCTTTTCCTTTCTTGTTCGTGTTTATTTTGTTTGGGGGAAGGTGATTGGCCGAACCCTAATAGCCAGGTTCCTCCGTTGTGGGTTTTCTGGGGGTAACTTTTTTTGTATAATTTATCGTGTGTGGTTACCCTATTATTTGATGGAATTTCTTGCTTCGTGTTAAAATTGTTATAAGCATGAAGATTCCTTTTTCAAATCGATCGGTGGATGTAGAGCTTCCAAATACTCAAGGGCAGGCCAGGGTAACTGTCAAAAGCGTAATGGAAGACTTTCATCGCCAAATGGGAGACAACTTTCCCAAGTTGGTTAAGCTATGTCAATACGCCGATGATACATCCGTTATCGTAACTACGGATTTGGCAATGAATGCTTTGTTTCATTTGTTCACGCGATACGAGAAGGCTTCTGGAGCTAAATTAAATGTAACAAAATGTCATGGGTTGTTGATTGGTCCATGGCAATCTCGTTTCGATCTACCAATTGCTCTTGATTGGTCCAATGTGGAAATCATTGTTCTAGGTTCTCGTATCTCTAATGATAATGAGCAACAATGGGAGTCAAAGATCAAGGCCTTAAAGACTACTTTGTCGGCTTGGAAACGGCAAATGCTTTCCTTTGGTGGACGCGCTCTCATTGCCAACATGCTGGGGCTGAGTACTCTCTGGTTCCTATGTTCGTTTTCTGTAATACCTGAAGGAATCATTAAAGCTGTCAACAGGGAGATTTTTCCGTTTGTATGGCGGAAGAAACAAGAATGGCTTGCTCGCTCCTCAGTCACACAAAGACCCAATCAAGGGGGTTTAGGCGTGGTGGATGTCCATCGTAAGATGTTGTCTCTGCATATATTATGGGTAAATAGACTTATTTTTCGTCCCAACTTGCCCTGGACTAGTTTTTTTTCTCAGTACCTCACACGCGCATTCCCTGGTCGCTCTGTTCACCAAATTTTGATTCTGGCGGTACCACCGAAATATGCTATGGATGCTCTCCCTCCGTTTTATCGATCTGTGATGACGGCTTGGTTTGCTTTGGAGCAGAAGTTTGAGGACAATGAATACATCATTTGCGGTCCTAGACAATCTGTGGTCACTCTTGAAAAGCTCTCGGCAAGTTTCGTCTATGACACCCTGTCTCAGCAACATAGTAAGCAGCATCGATGCCTCGAAAAGTATGCGAATTGGGGTCTTCCAGTCGATTGGTCGCATGTTTGGTTGTCCCTTCTTCTCTGGCGTTTCATAAGACCTGTTCGGGATACTTCCTGGTTGATTGCGCATGGTATTCTTCCCACCTCCGATCGTTTGCTGCGCTTTGGAATGCGCGTTGACCCGTTGTGTCACTGTGGCCGAACGGAATCCCTCATCCACCTTTTGCCGAATGTCCATTAGCCACTAAGCTTATTGATTGGTATTTTTCTGTCTATGAACGTTTCCGACCACAGTCCCAGCGTCCTTCTAAATGTGATCTTCTTGTTGGTTATGGCAAGAATGTAAAGGTACCTCCCGTATTTCCATGTTTGTTGGGAATTATTCGCCACCACATTTGGTTAACCAGGAATAAAGCCCGGTTTGATAAGGTGATGCTGCATTACCCTATGGTCCTATCATGTGTCAAGTCCGCCTTACGGTGTGTGATCCATGTTCAGCAACGTCATTGTCAGCCGGCCAATTTCCCGGATCTCTGGATGGCAAGTGGTGTTGTTGGCATTGTGTCCGCTGAGGACATTGTCGTTTTTGCGGCGGAGTTTCGAGATTAATGTGTATTCTAACTGTTTCTCGGAGGCACGGCGGTCGCCTACATTGGTTACTACTGCCGGTGTCCTCTGAGATGTGTTTGTATATATTTCTCTGGGCACGGGAATCGCCTTCATTGGTTGTTGTTGCTGTTGTCCTTTGAACTGTGTTTGTCATTCTAAGTAGTGAGAATGCCAAGACAGATAATGATGAAAACAGTGAGAATGCAGAGACAGGTGATGATGAAAACAGTGAGAATTCCAAAGATGATGGTGAAATAAAGGAAGAGATTGATCCTTGGGCAACCATGATTGACGATGCAAAAGTGACGGTTGGGCCAGAATATGATGAACTGTTGAAAACGTTGCAAATGGATGGGCAAGAAGAAAGTGTAGCTAAGCAAAAAGCCTTTGAAAAAATTCTCCCTGAACTTCAGAAAGAATTCGCTGGCGTTTACCTGGATAATTTACGTTGGATAAAAGCACTTAAAAAGGATCCTGTGCATAGAAAGATCATGGAAACGAAGGAGGCATTTGTGAACGAAGACTCGTTTGATCCTGATGAAGCTTTATCTGCAGCGGTTGACAAAAGAAAGTTTCTGTTGAAACAGCTTTTAGAAGATCAAGGACGTTTTTCAGATAGTGATGATGATCAATGAATCGATGTAGTGCTTATGTGAAATAAAAATGCATCAAAAATGTATTGTGTATTGTTTCATCTTTTAAGCAATAATTAGTCCTTGTAGGAAAAAAAATACACCAGAATTAAGCCGTACTGTACCTTCTATCGGGCCTGATTGGGCCTTAATGCGAAGAATGCGAAGCAAAATGCGAAGGCACATAGTGCCACAAAGGCCTCAATGCGAAGATGCATGAACAGAATGCGAACTAAATGCGAAGACGCATGAGAAAAATGCGAAGGCGCATAGGGCCACAAAGGCCTTAATGTGAAGACGCATGAACAGAATGCGAACTTAAGATTAAGTGTCAGCTAGGCTGAGATATTCCGGGCCATCGGGCCACAAAGGGCCTTAATGCGAAGACGCATGAGCAAAATGCGAAGACGCATGAGAAAAATGCGAAGGCGCATAGGGCCACAAAGGCCTTAATGCGAAGACGCATGAACAGAATGCAAACTTAAGATTAAGTGTCAGCTAGGCTGAGATATTCCGGGCCATCGGGCCACGAAGGGCCTTAATGCGAAGACGCATGAGCAAAATGCGAACTAAATGCGAAGACGCATGAGCAAATCATCTCAACCAAATACATGGCATGGACACAGAAGAACGCAAGAAGTTGTTAAAGTGGAGTAAGATAGGAATATGTGTACCTCGACAGAATGAAGAAACAAAGGAATTCAATATGGAGGAAAGTGTCGAAAAATGATTAAAGCGACAAGAAGAGATGGAAAGAAAATTTAATGTTTACTTACGATCCGCCAAATTAAAGCATGGACAGTACAGTAAACGAGAACATTCTAACTCTGGGGAAAGAAAGAAAGAACATAAAGAATGGTTAACATATTAATTGGTGTACTGGACTACGAGAAAGTACCACTGTTGCCAGCGCGCAATAAACGCAAAGTGTTTAAAGTCCTGTACGTCAAACCAGTGGAGCATAAAGGACAAAAACGTAAACTTGTGCTAACGGAAGACGGAACATTTACAAAGTCAAACGATCTAAGCTAGAGAATACTGTAAAAGCTGGACAATATATTGGATCAATGCGAGCTTCCAAGGTCATATGTAAAGGTTAAAAATTAAGATCATGGTCGCACATGAAGTGCACATGATAATAAGTGTTCTTAATTTTTAGGAACGTTCTTAAAAATGTCTGATTTTGCTCTGTATATTTTGAAAGTGCCATAGGCAAAGGGTTCAGACAACGTGTTTATTTATTTATAACCATAAAATACAAACATCTATTAATCTAAACAGAATAATGTTCTGAAAATTGTAATTAATGTTCTGAAATTAATTAATGTTCATGTTCTGAATGGCCCTATTTTGCTCTAGGCGTTGGGAGGTTTTGATGTTGTTGTTTTCCAGCACTCTCCTGGCACTCTATCACGCTTCCTAACACCCCAGTTTAACAGACCTATCTCGGATAGGTCTTTGTATTTAGTCCAAAGAGCAGCTGACTTTTCTGGGTTTTTTAGTCTCCATTGTCTAGACGTCTCGCAAGCTTCTTCTCGGTGATTCTCCCTATAATTGTTTCTACTATTCTCAACTTCAGGGAGACACAGTATGGCAGAGTCTTGCTCGTTTAGAGATATTACACGGCGGAGTTGTTTTTTACTCATGTTGCCCGCATAGATACCTCTTTTCTTTGCCATCGCAATTAGAAGTTTACGCGATGATTCCCTTGGTTCTTTTTGCTCTTTAGCTCTTTCTTCCTTACTCTCTTCCGTTTCAAACACAGGGCGTTGTTCCGCTTCACTCAAAACATACTGACTTTCCAAAGCATTAAGTTCGGCCATGATTTCACATTTAACAATTTTCGCTGCTAAATCCATATCTAAATAAATGTTTTCAAAAAATTTGAGTTGCTATGGTTACCTCTTGCAATACTTCATGTTAATACATCGTAAAAAATATACACTTACCAGGAAAAACAATATATTCTGTAAAGTTCTCTCCGCAAAAGCTACGTACACAATAAAATGTACAACCTTCACAGATTATATTTAATACATTTCATTAATATTCATGTCGTGCGACAATTGTTATGCGACAAATGTTACGCGACAATTCATGACGTCATGTGGCGCGACAAATGTTATGCGACAATTCATGACGTCACCCTCCTATGACATCATCACTCTAAACATATCCTGAATACTAATTACTTCCGATCCCAGATGGGGGGGTTAGCCTACTTCGGACAGAATAGGGACTGAGTTATGAGAAGTTTTAACATGGCAACCCGTATAACGCAAATAAATTGAATCTATATTTCTGCAACTAAAGTTGCATGTGTTTGAGGGCGTTTTTCTGTACTTTCAACTCAAGTGCATAATTTGAGTAACGTATCAGACGAAAGTACATATAAAATTGTATTAAATATGAACGTTTGAAAAAATCGGACAGAATAGGGGCTAAGTTATGATAAGTTTTAACATTGCAACCCGTATAACGCACTAATCTATAATTGTATAATAATAAAATAAATTGAATCTATATTTCCGCGACTAAAGTTGCATGTGTTTGAGTGCGTTTTTCTGTACTTTCAACTCAAGTGCATCATTTGAGTAACGTATCAGACGAAAGTACATATAAAATTGTATTAAATATGAACGTTTGAAAAAATCGGACAGAATAGGGGCTGAGTTATGAGAAGTTTTAACATTGCAACCCGTATAATGCACTAATCTAATTGCATAATAATAAAATACATTGAATCTATATTTCTGCGACTAACCTTGCATGTGTTTGAGTGCGTTTTTCTGTACCTTCAACTCAAGTGCATAATTTGAATAACGTATCAGACGAAAGTACATATAAAATTGTATTATATATGAACGTTTGAAAAAATCGGACGGAATAGGGGCTGAGTTATGAGAAGTTTTAACATGGCAACCCGTATAACGCAAAAAAATTGAATCTATATTTCCTGGACTAAAGTTGCATGTGTTTGAGTTCGTTTTTCTGTACTTTCAACTCAAGTGCATCATTTGAATAAAGTATCAGACGAAAGTACATATAAAATTGTATTAAATATGAACGTTTGAAAAAATCGGACAGAATAGGGGCTAAGTTATGATAAGTTTTAACATTGCAACCTGTATAACGCGCTAATCTATAATTGTATAATAATAAAATAAATTGAATCTATATTTCCGCGACTAAAGTTGCATGTGTTTGAGTGCGTTTTTCTGTACTTTCAACTCAAGTGCATCATTTGAGTAACGTATCAGACAAACTCGAGTACATATAAAATTGTATTAAATATGAACGTTTGAAAAAATCGGCCAGAATAGGGGCTGAGTTATCAGAAGTTTTAACATGGCAACCCGTATAACGCAAATAAATTGAATCTATATTTCTGCGACTAAAGTTGCATGTGTTTGAGTGCGTTTTTCTGTACTTTCAACTCAAGTGCATCATTTGAATAAAGTATCAGACGAAAGTACATATAAAATTGTATTAAATATGAACGTTTGAAAAAATCGGACAGAATAGGGGCTAAGTTATGATAAGTTTTAACATTGCAACCCGTATAACGCACTAATCTATAATTGTATAATAATAAAATAAATTGAATCTATATTTCCGCGACTAAAGTTGCATCTGTTTGAGTGCGTTTTTCTGTACTTTCAACTCAAGTGCATCATTTGAGTAACGTATCAGACGAAAGTACATATAAAATTGTATTAAATATGAACGTTTGAAAAAATCGGACAGAATAGGGGCTGAGTTATGAGAGGTTTTGTATTCCTGACTTTTCCAATTCATTTAAGAAATACAATTTTATGTTTTGATGAAAAATCGATAAATATTGGAAGATCAATAACTCAAATTACAAATATAAATTCGTTCTACGTATTTCTATCGTGTTTTTATTGCATTTAGATGTTTATTTTGAGAGAAAATAGCACTTTTATCGTTATGTCATTTTGAGTGATTGATATTAGCAATTGCCATTTTTTGAATGTGTTTTTGAACGTGGTGTTGATTATTCAACTGAATATTAGTGGTGGGCAATACTGCGAATATCGATTTCGATACGATACCGAGTACTTTTTTATCGATACCACTGTTTCGATACTTTTTTTTCGATACCGATACTGGTCAGTAGACAAAGTACTTCATAGATAGATAGATAGATAGAAACTTTATTTTAAGAGGGTGACACATAATAGTGCGAACACTAATAACCTAGTGGCCCTCGTTCAGTAGAATATTAAATATTTACAAGATTACAAAATTAAGATATATGAATCTGGAATATATTTACAATAATAGTGGTAAATTTAAGGATCAAATGTTTCAATGTCTTGCTGTTGATTAAAAATATTTACAAACAATGCTTTCTTAAACGTATTTACTGAAGTTCCAGATTTAATTTCATGCGAGAGACTATTCCAATATTTCATAGTGCTCACAGAGAAAGTATGTCCACCTTCAGTAACCCTATTATATCGAGGTGCTGTAAAAAGACAATGTGCATTGCGAGTTCTTCTATTATGGTGATCACTGTTGAGAGGTAATATATCATTTAGATAATCAGGGCATTCGTTATGACAACGTTTATAAGCGAGTATACCTTTGCGTATTTCAGCTTCGCGATAGAAGGGAATCCATTTTAGACGGTTAAAGAGGTCAACAGATTGATGTTGTGGATGAGCATCTAGGATGATACGTGCAGCTCTTTTCTGGAGTTTAAGTAACTTAAATAGATTATTTTTGCTACAGTTTGACCAAGTAATTGAAGCATATAAAAATAGAGGTTTGATCATAGTTGAGTAAAATAGCAAACGTTCGTCCATAGGCAGATACGATTTAATAGTTTTCAGTATTCCTAGACGTTTAGAGATCTTGCTACAAAGGGAGTCCACGTACAGATCAAAAGATAGATTCTCATCAAAAACTATTCCTAAAAGTTTCGCGTTGTTGCATTGCTCTAGTGCAGTTCCGTTAGCTTTCACGTTAAGGCGCATATCAGGTGGAGATAACATGTTGTGCAAGCGTTTTCCCGAAATCAGCAAAGTTTTAGTTTTTGCAGCATTAAGTGGTAGCTTGTTTTCTTTGGCCCAGTCATCAACCTGTGAAGCAGATGCTGACAATTTTTCATTAAGTTCACCAACTCTGGTAAACATCGATGACTCCACTATAGTAGTGTCGTCTGCAAAAATATCAAGGCGAGATTCGACGTGTAGAGGGAGGTCATTAATGAAGATGACAAACAGGAGAGGACCCAGAATTGAACCTTGTGGAATACCATCTGTGATGATTGTTGTTGTTGATACCTCATTATTTATAACAACATACTGCCGACGTTGAAACAAGTAAGATTGGAACCATTTTAAGGAGTTGTTGTCAAAGCCATAAAGTTCAAGTTTGCGCTGGAGAATCTCATGGTCTACCATATCGAAAGCTTTTTTAATGTCAACTAGCACTAATCCGTTGATTTTGTTCTTGTCGATATTAAATAAAAGAGTATCGATGATAAATGCAAGAGCTGTTTCTGTGCTGTATTTCTTTCGAAATCCAGATTGATTAGAATAAATTAGACCATTGACTGACAAGTAGCTGGAAAGGGACTCGTGCACATGTCTTTCGATTATCTTTGAAAGGACTGGTAGAACTGAAATCGGCCGGTAATTATTCACATCAGCGGTCGACCCTGATTTAAAAAGGGGAGTAACTTTTGCGGTTTTCCATCGGGAAGGGAATGTCATAGAGTTTAGTGACATATTCATTAACTTGGCTATTGATGGTGCGATTTCGTGAACACCAATCTTTAATAATAAAGGGCTAATGCCATCCACGCCTGTTGCCTTGTTGTTGGGTATATTTGATAGGTAGGTTATGACCTCTTTCGTTGAAATAGTTGGAATACTGAACACGTTGTATCAGGTTGGATTTTAGACAATATAAATGTCTTTAGTTTAGATAAATTTGGAGTATTTAGTAAATTCATCGATGATTTTAACTTTGATGCGATTGTGGTGAAATGACCATTAAAGATATTGGCAATGTGTTTTGCGTCACTAATTTCGTTATTGTTTTCGTCAGAAACAGAGATCGGAGACTTGTTTGAATCAGTGCTGTGGGAGCCAAGAGACTTTAGAAACTTCCAAACGTTTTTTGGATTTCCTTTATTTTCGTTATTTTCTTTTATACACTAGTTAAATATGTTCGTACCACAACATATATTTAATTTAACATTTCTGCCATTTTCCAGCATGAAAAAGAAAAACCTGGAGAAAAAAACCGCTGTGAAAAGCTGTTACTGCATGCTCGTTTGGCAAAGAACTAAACGAAGAACTTCATGTAACATTAAATATTAAACATATTCCGGTCACATGACAAGTATCGAAAGCATCGATATTTAAAAAAAGTATCGATACCATCTTTTGAATTGTGAATATCGAAAGTATCGATACTTTAGTAGTGGTATCGCCCACCACTACTGAATATGGTGCCAATTTCACACTGGTAATTCACATACATGTACAACTACAAGGCCAACATGTAAACAGCCTCGTTCTCAAACCGGAAATCAGCCTTTCTGAAGTATTGAATCACATGTATATTCATGGGCTACTGTTTTGGCACCAAATTCAAATTTAACACTGTGTTTGCAATGGAAGTTGAATGCACTAGATGATCGGGAGACCGAAATTATGGCAATCAGATGGAAGGTGATTGCATTGAGTTTAAGCATCAAATCCCGGAAAGTGAACAAAAACAAGCTACTGCATTTCCTCGCTGATTTACCGAATTAGCATTATTGGGAGAAGAGGGAATTTAAACTCCCAAAGTTGAACAGAATATATAGTATTCAACCATGAAACTTCATTATTAACAGTATAATTTTACAGACAAATATGCAAGAAATCATTAACAACTCGTTACTCACGCGTTACCCACCTGTTGCCATACGCGTAAACAATGAAATATGAATAGTTTGAAACATAACCTTTAATATTAAAGCATGTAAGGTCTGTCACCAAATTAGCGACCCCCCCCCCCCCGGTTAAACTGTCTCCACTGTAATATTGTAAACTTGAGTAATAGTGTCCATAGGAAAATAAAGAGCGACTAAGAGACATGTTAGGGCCTGTTCATATGATCCCGCTTACCGAGACGTCTCGCCTACCTATGATCTCGCTTCCTAGTACTTTTACTATAAAAATTTACATCGTGTTCATATGACAAAGCGGACTGGCCCGCTTGGCGAGATCTCGCCTGTTAGAGCCGAGATCATAGATAGGTAGGCGGGATGAAAAATATTCCATACGAACACGCCAGCCTGCCTACCAGGATAAAATCGAGATACCAAATTTCCGATTTTGCCGCTTAATTTGACGATTTTTACATAGTTTTATGTTTGTTTAGAATCAAGCATGAAATATGTCGCTAAACCAATCCTTTTTATTGCAAAAAAAATAAAAAGCAACAACAAAATCGTTAAAATATTTGTGTTGCGTGCATGAAATGTACATGTTTTGCAACGCTAATTATAGAACAACATTGTAATTTCATCTCGGCAAGAGGGATGAAAAACTCCATATATACTGACTTACCAAATATACATTATGTTATCTTTAATCCTTTCTATCAAATCATTCAACTGTAGAGGAAGTTCTCTTGGTGCTGAGGAGTGTACAAAAAGATTGTACACTGTAGCAAACATAGTGTTTTTAATATCTCACTAAAGTAATTGAGTATTAATTGTTATATTATGCTCTCCACTCCTACGAGGATAAAAAAACAAAAAAAATATTAAGAAGATTTCCTTTAACTTATATCTTATGCGCACACATTATTTGAAGTTGTAATAAATCATTCGGTAACAATAAACTTTAATCAAGAGAATAAAAAAGCGTCTCTACTGCTTTCTACTTCCTGAAAAGGCTGAAATCAAGGCCACCATCTTGAAATTTTTATGTTCGGGGGGGGGGGGGGTGTGCATGCCTCTCTTTACGGCACTTGCTAAGAACATGGCCGCCAATCTGTGCTTTAGACAAGAATAAACATCTTGTATTAAAAATGGATGGTTCGAGTCTTAGTCAACTGCAAACGGGAATTCATCTTCACGGGTTGGAAAGGTTTAAATTTTTAATATTCTTTTAGGGCAAACTTAAGTGAATATCATGAATATATACCGAGCGCTACAACATCCCTGTTCTTAATAAACTAAAAACTGTAGATAAACAAACGGCGGCAGTTCAAAAATGTTAAGAAAAGCCATTGGCACTGTAGTAAGCTAAAATAAATTAATGTGAGTTTGAATAAATTAAAATACTTAAGAAATAAAATACTTAAGGAGCACCTTGCTCCACCTGCTCCGCCCATCTTAGAACCCCCCTTCCCCTACCACTAGATGTCTTAATTTTACTCGAGAATACTGACGTGAAAATAGAACGCACAATGCGGCAGAGCAAAAGTTTGGAGGCTTTGCACAGTCGGGTATGGCTATGTCATCTTACATTTGAGTACATTGCTTTAAGAGGAAAATATATCTCTGGGTTTTGAAATGTTGATTTCTTCTATTGACAATTTTTCTATCGTTTATTATACATTTTTTTAGACAGGATGTTTCGGATCAACTCGGACCGAATTAAGTAGTGTAATTTTACAATTCGGGACCGACTTTTTGGGAAAATTCACAAATTATGGGGGGTGTCACACCCCCCCCCCAAACCCCCCTAATGTACACCCCTGACCTTGAGTTTCATTATTGCGCGGTATTCGAAATACAAGGCGTAATCGCAAATTTCCGTACACCCCCTCATTTTAAATATGTACTAATGAGCCTATATATTCCCCCGGAAATACGATATCCGGACAGACACAAAATCCAATTCTCGACAATACATAACTCCGCGCAGAAGACTGGGTCGAGTGAACTCTGGAGAAACCTTGGCACGTCAAGAATAGTTAGCTTGAGCCTGAGGAGTCCAGTCATACAATTTTTATTATGTTAAAATACTTTGTTTTTTTGTTCTTCTGTTTATATTGTTGAAGACAACAAAGCGGGCGAACGACTTAAGTGCTTGCATGGATTATATTTTCTTCTCGCATAGTATATAATGATAGTGATAGTGCTGAATCAGAATGCGAGACGGTAACACATAATTCGGACTTTTCAACTCTTGAAGAGCTACAGGAAATTGTTGATCGATCTTATCAAGGTGTGATGCCCCGAAATGCAAACGTCAATGTGTCCTTTGCCAAAACAATCGATAGTTCCACCCCTTTCAGGTCGCATGCAGCCAATTGTTTATCTATGGAGGAGCGATTCTGTACGTTTAAGGTAAATGTAGAGTCCACAGTGGAAGCCTTGAGGGCTAAACTTTCGGAGCAGACTCAAATCATTGCAGAAAGTAAACAAGAGCTATGTAAATTGACCAGTGACAATTTGCATTTAAGAACACGCCTGGCTGAACTTGAAGAGAAAGTGTCCGTTTCAAATAGCCCCAGTAAAAACGATGACATCCTTAAAAATATATTAGTAAATAAACCCCAACCAGCCGCCTCTAATAAAGATAATAATCCCAAGGGCGGCCCCCTACCAGTTGCGCCACAAAACATCCAACCCAAAGATAAAGCTGTAAGAAACTTTCCAGTACGCACTTCGGGTCTTTAACAGATAGGAGGGGATATCACCAGGTCCACGCTCAACCGAAATCAACATGGAAGAAGGACAAAGCATCAGTGCAGTGCACTTTTTTGAAAAGAAATGGCCACTGCCTGAAGGGTTCCAGATGCGACTTTTTGCACAACTATGTCCTACCAACAATATGCGAGCCGAAATTCCAACAAAACCCTATTCAAAGAGCTCCCTCTTTTAATATTCCACAACCTGATTGTTACCAAGTTCCTTTTCCCTTCAATCCAAACTATTTCCCTCCGATCCAACACCCAATGTTCCAACCATTTCCTTACCCATACCCTTCACCACTTATACCACCACTCATGTCTCTACCAACAAGACCCCCCATTCATCCATCAACATGTCTTCCCCTAACATACAAAGAGAGGTATGTAAAAAGCCATTTGGTGTGAACAAAAAATCCCAAGTTAACTCAATACCAGTAAGAATATCAAACAGATGTGGTGAGATCAGCAGAACTTTAGGGAAAGATATTACAAAGTTCAGCAATGAACAAAATTTGGTTAAAATACATGTGACAAATTATAATCAAACACTGAATCATTTGGCTGGTAGATGCGACGAACAAACAAAACAAAATAGAATTAAACTATTTCACTTTAATATACAATCGATAAAAAACAGAAACCACTTAATTCAAATTAGGGAATTGGTCTCTGATAACAAGGTAGACGTACTAGCAATTTCAGAGACTTGGCTGAATTCGTCTATTTCAAATGCTGAGGTTGAAATACAAGGTTACAAAATTCACAGACTAGATCGGAAACGCAAGAGAGGAGGCAGTGTATGCATTTATACACGCAACAATTTAAAGTCAAAAGTTCTTAATGACCTTTCAACTATGGGTGCAAATACAGTTGAACAAAAACAAATCTATAATTGTCTGTGTAACGTATAAGCCACCAAATTGTCCTGTAGCATGTATCAAAGACGAACTTAAACCAATGTACATCAAAGCATTCATGATGCAGCCACATATTGTTATAATGTGTGACCTAAATAATCCTCAATAATTTGAGCGTCGATGGGAAGGCACTTTTAGATACTTGTAACAAACTTAACTTGAGTCAAATTATTGAAGAACCGACGAGGATTACCGCACAAACTAGACCGTTACTAAAACCAGTGGTGTTATGAACACAGGGATAAGCGACCACTGTTTGGTATATTGTATACTCAAAGTAAAGACCAAAATCCCAAATCTAAACATATACATGTGAGAAGCTATAAAAGTAGCATTAAATCAATTTACAGATTATTTGATGGAACATCAATTACTAACAAAACATCAAAGTGGTAATCGTAAGTTGCACTCTACCAAAACACTCAACATCGCAGTAACGGATATTTTATTGGAGGCAATATATAAGAAGCAACTTTCGATTATTATATTCTTGGACCTATCAAAAGCTTTTGATAGTGTTCAACATGATATCTTGCTAAAAAAAATAATGGACTTAGGAGTAACATCAGAAGTCCTCAATTGGTTCAAAAGCTACTTGTCCAATAGATCACAATATGTTCGTATAGGTACTGCAACATCGACGTATGCTGCCTTAGAACATGGAATCCCTCAAGGCTCAGTGCTTTCGCCATTTCTTTTTAATATCTATACCGACAGCCTGCCATCAACCACTAAACTATGTAATCTAGAATCATTTGTGGACGACTCGAAAACTTTTCTAACTTTTCCCGTATCAAGCATAAACTGTTCCCTTGAAGCCATAGAAGAAGACCTACAAAGAATATTTCAATGGTGTTGTAACCATAGTCTTCTGATAAATCCGGAAAAAACCCAAAATGCTGATAGTTGGATCACGACAAATGATGCAACAGATACAGACTCCACCTAACATAAACTTCACAAGCAAAAATCTTATACAGATAACGGAAGTGAAAGATCTTGGTATGTTCCTCGATTCTCTCTTATCCTACAGTAAACATATTCAGGCATTATCCTCTTCTTGTATTTCTAAATTAGGCCAAATCAATATGGGGCGCCAAATGTGTTTTTATTATTTAGCTGTTTTATGTAGAGTTTTTTAATTATTTAATTTATTATATTAAATAACCAAAAAGCTTGAATAGAAAAGTTGGTTATTTCAAATAACCACTTCTGTGTGCGTGCATTGATTTGGTAATATCAAATAACCAACTTAGTGCATATTGGTTATATCAAATAACCAATTTAAGGCGACGCGATTTAATTTTGGTTATATCAAATAACCAACTTCAAATTACTTGGTTATATTAAATAACCAATTTAAAAAATGTGATTTAATTTGGTTATATCAAATAACCGGCTCACCAAATGACGTAACAACACAAAACACATTAAGCCACCCTTCCCAGAGGCGTAGATTGTACATTTTCGGAACGTTTCCCACGTTGTGACACAAGGTTCAAAGGCTGTCGCCATTTCCTTGTTTTCTCGTGCTTTGTCATGGCTTCAGATAGATTGGAAAGATCGTTAACCGAAGCTATCGGAAGGGCAATTCAAGAAACATATATTCAGGCGCGAAGTAAATTCACCAAAATATATTCACTGTTCATGTCTTATGAATATTTATAATTGTAAACAAATTTCTAACCGAGGCGCTACTGACCCGGCGGAGCCTAGTAGAATCTTGGCATATTCAGACCTTTTTACGAGCTAGGTCGGCTTATGTGGTGATTTAACGTTCTTATAATAAGGACTTAGAATATCAATGTGACATTTTGTATTCGCCACTTGCATTTCAGTGATCTCATTGACTAGAATATTAATAAATGTATCGTTTTAATATGGCTCTTTGACTTTGTGTCACTGTAACCATCGCAGGGACTAGCGGAAGGGAAGGGCAACTACAGCCTAATCGCTCTCAGTATAAAATTATATTCATGAATAATGGCTACTCCAATGCAGCTTCGAATGTCTGCTTTGTTCATTCCAGAAATGGCGGGGAAAATTGAAGTGTCCCCAGCAGCACTCATGTCACGCATTCAAAATGTACTGAAAATGCAGTAAAAAATTTCACGATATTTGCTATATTACACTAGCCTGCGTGGTCGGGCAGCCGGCCCTCGTTGGAGGGGAAAAGAAGAACAGGGAATGAGGGCCTGCAAGAAAACCCAGCGTCCCAGCTTTCATCACTAAACGCCGTTCAATTTTTGAACGTAGAATTTGATTGGTCAACACCAAGAATTAATTGACATGTTTACGCACACAGAAATATATTATTACATTTCTTCGTCTTGATTGACATGTTTATGCACAAGCGAATACATTTCCTTCGGTTTGGGGTTTCCCTTATAGTCCAGCTGCATTTGTATTGGTCAATTTTAATGAGCCTTTATTAGGGCGTTTAGTCATGAAAGCTGGGTTTTCTTGCAGGCCCTCATTCCCTGTTCTTCTTTTCCCCTCCAACGAGGGCCGGCCACGCAGGCTATATTACACTGGTTTTCAAAATAATGCAACCAGCTTCAATTTTTGGGTTGACACATCAGTTTAACTTTTAAGCAATAGTCAATTAAAACCCCATCTGGTCATATTGAGAATTTTGACCAAGACGGAATAATTCCATGTTCTACAAACACGAATTAGGGTCAGTAGCGCCTTGGGTAGAAATTTGTTTACAATTATAAATATTCATAAGACATGAACGGTGAATATATTTTGGTGAATTTACTTCGCGCCTGAATGTTTCTTGAATTGCCCTTCCGATAGCTTCGGTTAACGATCTTTCCAATCTATCTGAAGCCATGACAAAGCACAAGAAAACAAGGAAATGGCGACAGCCTTTGAACCTTGTGTCACAACGTGGGAAACGTTCTGAAAATGAACAATCTACGCCTCTGGGAGGGGTGGCTTAATGTGTTTTGTGTTGTTACGTCATTTGGTGCGCCAAGTGTTCAAAAATTATTTTGGTTATTTGATATAACCAAATTAAATCACATTTTTAAAATTAGTTATTTAATATAACCAAGTAATTTGAAGTTGGTTATTTGATATAACCAAATTAAATCGCGTTGGCTTAAATTGGTTATTTGATATAACCAATATGTACTAAGTTGGTTATTTGATATAACCAAATCAATGCACGCACACAGAAGTGGTTTTTTTAAATAACCAACTTTTCTATTACTTGGTTATTTGAAATAACCAATTCAAGCTTTTTGGTTATTTAATATAATAAATTAAATCATTAAAAAACTCTACATGAAACAGCTAAATAATAAAAACACATTTGGCGCCCCATAAATCAATAGGGTGAAACATTTATTTGACCAGAAGACCCTCGCTATGATTATAGATACATTGGTAATGAGTAAAATCAATTACTATTCATCCGTATGGTCTAATACATCAGAAGGCAATATTGACAAAATTCAATTAATTCAAAATTATGCCGCAAGAATAATATTGACAATAAGTGCACTTGGATGGCTACCAATTAAAGAACACTTGTTATACAGAGATACACTATTAATGTTTAAATGTATAAATGGCCAAGCTCCTTCATATCTCTGTGATAAATTCAAACAAAGAGATCAAGTTCACGATCGTAATACAAGAAGTAATGAAGATTTCTTGATAATCTTCTTGATAATAATGGCGTACATAATCTTAAGAACTCTACTCATATTGCTCGTTTTTAAAGCAATATTTGAGGAATTATCGTATGAGAATTAGACTAAACAGATTAACAAAACTGTCAGCAGAAAATACGAAAGCCTTGTAGTGGTTATCCGTTTGAATTCCGAATTTAAAGCAAATTTATTTGCTTGGAGGGTGACAAAGACAAAGGCGAAATATAATTCAAAGGCCTCGAGGCTGATTATTGGGGGGAAACAAACTCTCCGTTTCATAGAGTATGCGTTGGCAGCTATTATTTTACAACGATCGGGTGATGTGGCTATATTATTGAATCCTGGTCCAGTTGACATGAATCTACCGGTGAACCATCTTCACTTTGGGCAACTTAATGTCAATGGCCTAAGAAATAAAACACACGAAGTTCAGGATATGCTTGTGAATTCGGGAATGCACTTTCTTGGCCTGACAGAGACGAAGCTAGATGACGTAGTTTTAGACGGATCGCTGGTAATCGAAGGATATCAGTTTCTGAAAAAGAACAGAGACGCGAGGGGAGGCGGAATAGGTCTATACTATAAGGATGCTTTTGTATGTAAAGCAAGGGACGATCTAGCTTCTCCTGATATTGAAGCCATATGGGTAGAAATTTATAGACACCGTGCACCAACGATGCTACTTGGTATCTTTTACTGCCTTTAACAAAAATTGGTTCGATGAGGAAGACTCGGCGTTAATGAGGTATTATGCTAACATCTGTTGCCTTACTCAAGCAGTCGAGCAGTCTACACGGACAGTGCGAACAGCTAGTTATACGGCATCTACATGTCTTGACCTAGTATTTACAAATAGAGCTGAACAAGATCTGTATAAATGTAAAGTTATTCAAATATGCTTCAGTGACCACGATCTTACAGTATTATCTAATAGGACTAAAATTCCCAAAGGACCGGGTAGAGTGGTTTACAAACGTAGTTACAAACACTTTTCTAAAGACAAATTCATTAACGATCTGAAATTAATTCCGTTTTGGTTGGTCGAACTGTCAGATGACCCAAATGAAGCACTAAATACTTTCATCCATTTGTTTACGGACATTGTAGATATTTATGCACCTTTAAAGAAATTTACGATCAAAGCAAGGCCAGCGCCGTGGCTAACGGAGAGAATTCGTGACTTGATGAATCTCAGAGATGCAACTAAATTAGAAGCAAAAAAATCTGGTTTTCTTTCAGACTGGGCTGTTTATCGAAAACTGAGAAACTATGTTGTAAAAATGAATAGAGATAGTAAGAAAGAATTTTATTTGGACGCCATAAACAAGAGTGAAAAAAACCCAAAGTCTATGTGGAACACTATCAACGGTCTGTTAGGTAGATCCAACCATGTCACACCAACAAGCGTAGAATGTAACGGAGAGGTTTTCACTAAGTCAAAGGATATTGCAAATCATTTTTCTAAGTTTTTCGAAGAAAAAGTTCGGAAGTTCAGATCGGAAATGACCGATGCAATCGATCGTGAGTACGTGTCTGACTCAATTAGCAAAGTCATGGCTGGTAAATTTTGTCATCCGGCATTTGAATTCACTCCTCTAAGTCTATCTACTGTCAAAGGACATCTGAGTAATCTTCCTATCTGTAAAACAATATTGACAATTATTTACTTAATATTGCATCTGAAGTCATTGCTGAACCTGTCAGGCATATTTTAAATTGTTCATTTGCAACATCAACGTTTCCAGATCAATGGAAAATTGCTAAATTGTGTCCGATTCCTAAAGATAGGAAAAAACCTTTTGAAGATAAGAACTCTCGTCCTATTAGTCTGTTAAATATACTAAGTAAACTGCATGAGAAAGCAGCATTTCAGCAAATCAATCAGTATCTCTCGGTGAACAAAATAATGGTGAAGAATCAACATGCCTACAGAGAAAACCACAGTACAGAGACAGCACTAATTCAGTTAACAGACGACTGTCTAAGAAACATGGAAAACGGACTGCTCACCGGTGTGGCAGTGTTAGACTTTAGTGCTGCTTTTGATCTAGTTGATCATGATTTACTATTGTTGAAACTGAAAGACTATAATTTTTCTGAGGGGGCCATCGACTGGATTAAGTCATATCTCACTGGCAGAATTTCGATGGTTAACATAAACGGTGAATTTTCTAGTCCAACGAAAATTGTCTGTGGAGTACCCCAAGGAAGTTGTCTTGGACCTATGCTGTTTAGTTTATTCATTAACGATTTACCATCTGTACTGGATACAGCTAGTATTACCTTGTATGCTGATGACAGCACTCCATACCAGGTGGCAGAAAATGTCAATTTAATATCAGAAAATCTTCATAATGATCTACTTAATGTCGAGGAATGGATCCAGAAAAATCGTCTGGTGCTAAATGTGGAGAAAACTAAGAGTATCCTAATTGGAGGTCGCCAAAGGATTAAAGTAGCGCAGCCACTGAACCTAAGTATAAAGAACAAAAGCATTACTCAGTATTCATGTGTTAAACTTCTGGGAGTGCAGATGGATGAAGCATTAAGTTGGAAACCCCATTGCGATGGTCTTTTGAAGGATTGTTCAAAAGCGCTCGGTCTGTTGTATAGATTTAGTAAATACATACCAAAAACTGCTTTAAGATCTATTGCAGATGCACTTATACTATCGAAACTCAACTACTGCTGTACGGTTTGGGGTTCAGCTCTGAATCGGAATTCTTTAGGATTTCTTCAAATTCTTCAAAATAAAGTCGCTAGATTAATCGTAGGTTGTAAAATTCATGAAAAATCCAGAAAAGAACTACATAATGAACTGAACTGGCTAACGGTCAGACAAAGAATACACATAAGAACAGCTATGATTATGCATAGAACACTCTACTGGAAGGAACCATTTACTATATTTATGCACCTTCATCCTCTCATCATTACCCATGAACATGAGACAAGATTCGCATCGAAGTGTAAAGGTGATAAGTTACTACTTACGAAACCTGTTTATAAGAAGAAAACATTCCTTGCTAGAGCGTTTACAACAAGAGGAATAGAAATTTGGAACAATTTAAGTGTAGAGACAAAACACATAGTAATGAAAGGAGCTTTTAAATCTGCTCTTCGAAGACAGTTAGCGTGGTTTATTTGATATATATACCGAATAAGCACTGCTATTGCTATTGTTAAGACTAAATTTTATATTGTAATATTGTATAGCATCGTAGTTTCTTGTAAACTATATTTATATATACTTATAACTTAATATACCATAGCGTAGACCTCGTGTAAACTAGCATTATAGCTAACTGGGGATCTATTTTAAATACAAAATACAAATACAAATACAATACAAGATTTAGATATCCCAAAGTTTCGGACTTGTACTGGACAAAGAACTTTTAAGTATAGAGGTACAAAATTATGGAACGAACTTGATAAAGAGACAAAATTAAAATAAAACTTAAGACTGATCTAATGAAGAAGCATTGATAGTGAACTTTTTCATGTTTTAATTGAACCACATAAAGATACAGTTTGTTTTTAAAATATAATAATATTATATTATAAATTAGATAGATTTTAAATTAGATAATTTCTTAAAGACCATGTAAAGTCTGTTCTGCACATGTGCTATGGAGGGTCCCGCGATGTAAACAATGCCAAAATTTCGCGTTGTTTCGACTAAAATTCGACATCTTCTAAATAAGAAACCCGAATCTGTATTTATTTAAAGCATAGCGAACCAGAACACATCATAATTTTTTAAATATAGCGTGTTTAAAATGTAAACGAACGGATGTTGTCGGTTTGTTTACATCGGGACTTTACATCACCTTTAAATATTATGTAGAAATTTTCTTACATTTATACCTGTAAATTGTCATTGAAAAATCCATTTGGGATAATAATAATAATAATATAAACTACAGTATATATTTTCTTTTTTAATTCATATCCACTATTAAAATATGTATAGCATTGTCTTGGAATTATTAAAAGCTCGATACTCTTCCTGAAGTTTATCGAAGTCTTCGGTTTGCTGACCAGAGTAGTGACATGATTATAACGCAAGTTATTTAAATCATGTTCATTCAAGCGATCGAATTAACTATATTTGGCTTATGGTATTTTGCGAAACGAAACGGGAAATTGTGAAACGGGAAATTGCGAAACGGGAAATTGCGAAACGGGAAATTGCGAAACGGGAATTTCGTTGGATGTTCATTACATTCGGCCGTTCTTACAACATAATTCATTCTGCATACCTGCGGTTTGGGAATCTTGCATCAAATACAGTATTTATAGCAGTTTTACGTGATACGCACCACCGGAAATAAGTGCCCATAGCAACGTTTGTTTTAGTTTTACAACCGTACGTGTAGTGGTAGTTTTTGTGTGAATTATCTTTCTTAAAGTGATTGTTGTTGCTGAAACTAAGCCGTAACGAGCTTATCAGTTAACCTCGCCGCAGTGAATAGTATTTTATATCATACAAACGTTCATATTTTTTCTTGATCTGTGACATTTATCAACTGAGTGCCTAAACTGCGTATTTTGCAATATTTTAATATGGCAACTAGCATCCAATCTTCTAAGCTCGATTCCAGTCCCTGGTAGCCAAACGGCTGTAAACAAGCCAACCAATCTTCTACAATATAGTATAAAGGCACATTGACCCAAGGCCTTCTTATTTCTATTTCTGTTTAATTTGGGACACCGTGTTGATATCCATCGATCAAAACAGCATTTGAGGGGGGCTGGCGGGAAGGAGGAAAAACGAGCATCTGCCTCGTCACGTCACGAAGTCGATTAACCTGCAAACAGGCTTCGCCTGCCTAGTAAAGGCCCTAGGTCTAGGCTGGTAATAAGTATCAAGTATCTTGCATTTGCAATTTCCCGTTTTGCAATTTCCCGTTTCGCAATTTCCCGTTTCGTTTCGCAAAATACCATAAGCCACTATATTTGGGTGCAGCGTAGTGTTAGAATAGTATGCATTTCAGTAGCGATTCATACCATAATTTCCAATTGAGCAAAAACGGACATTGTTTTTCTCGCTTATTCTGTACTGGGAAAGTCGCAGCCATCATTAATTGTCGGTATTTAACGGTTTTAACCGTTCCAAGACCCAACTGTCAATAAATTCCCTTCCGGATGTTTATAATTTCATTCCGCCTTTGCCAGTATGGGAGGGTAAAGATTAAAATGTATTGTCTACTACCCGGTGCTTGAGGAATTTGCTCCTTAGGCGAGGTCGCTCAGCCATTTTTAACGGTTTTTGGAACGAGTATTTTGGTCACACATCTTTCGAAGCGCGTTGGAGCATATTTTTTCGAATTTATTACGGATCTCACCGAACTGTGGAATTGCATCAAAAATTCGTATCGCTACCACTCCCACAAACGTCTACAACCACACCTACATATTTTTGCATGTTTACAATTCTATTTTTAAACAGCCAATCCGGTGCTTAGTAACAATTGCCATAAAAAGTTGATTGGCTATTTATTATTAGAATTGTAAACATGCGAAAATATGTGGGTGTGGTCGTAGACGTTTGTGGGTGTGGTAGTGATACGAATTTTTTATGCAATGCCACACTTCGGTGAGATCCGTAATAGCTACATCAAGGAGGTTTTCTCATCGAAATTTTGTAGAGCAGTGGATAACCTAACTCCCTTACTTGCTTTTGGCGGAGTTTTGTAACGATTGGGGCATTTCAAACGAATTTAAGCAAGTATTACTGAGGTCGACCGAGTCACAGTTTCCTACCTTCTCCTTTATTATGGAATGCCATAGTGGACAAAAGTAGTCGAGAATTTTTTTAAGGTCGAGAATATTTTTTTATAGTCGAGAACGGTTTTTTGTAATCAAGATTATTTTTTTATGGTCGAGAAATTTTTGTCCTGGTCGAGAATTTTTTTTACCGTTGAGAATTTATTTTCAGTCGAGAATTTTTTTACAGTCGAGAATATTTTTACAGTCGAGAATTTTTTCAATTGAGAAATCTTTTTTAGTCGAGAATTTTATACAGCCGAGAATTATTTTAGTTGTAATTGTAATTTATTCCACGATGATTTGAAAAGATGGCGAAGCTTCTTTACTTAATTGTTGTTTTCATTTTAAACATTTCAAAATTGACTATAGCGCAGGATGAAGATTTGGAAAACCTGTTGTTGTCATTACAGGATGTCGTAGAACGAATTGATAGGAATGAATTTCCTGGTAACATCAACTTTTTAGAGCATTTACGTGACCGTCTTGAGGGATATATTCGAATCATAATGGCTATCTCTTTAGTCCTTGACAATCTGCAAGTGGCAATAAAGCCCCTGATTGCAAACTTACTCCATTCCTTGAGAGAGAAACTTCAAGCTCTGAGGACACAGATTAATACATGTACTGACGAAACGGCCAGGTATCCTAGGATTCCTCCTCAAGCCACAAGCTCTGGAGGCAGGCGAAGATATAGTATTTCCGCAGAACAAATCCAAGTATTCCGCAGTACAGGTATGCAGTGGACAGCTATTCCTAATTGTTTAGGTGTGAGTCCTAAGACTCTTTACAGAAGAAGGATAGAATATGGCATTGTTGATTCATACAGTGATATTACAGCGCAGGAATTTGAATGGAACATAAGAGATATTCTAAGGTTGACACCCTTCTCTGGGGAAACCTACATAAGAGGGGCCCTGGGTGCTCGGAGTATTTACATCCGGAGATGGAAAGTTAGGGAAGTATTACAAAGTATTGATCCTGTTAACCGTGCCATAAGGCGGAGATACGCTATCCAAAGGCGTCTGTATAATACAAGGGAACCAAATCATCTCTGGCATATTGACTCAAACCACAAACTCATCAGCTGGAGATTTGTTCTCCATGGTTGTATCGACGGATATAGCAGGGCTATTATCTATTTGAAGTGCTTCACTAACAATCTTGCAAATACAGTTTTGCAATGCTTTGTCAATGGCACGCAGGAATTTGGACTTCCCTCGCGCGTGCGAGGGGACAGGGGCGTAGAAAATGTAGATGTTGCTCGATTCATGATTGCGAATAGAGGTCTAAACAGAGGAAGCTTTATAGCAGGACGTAGTGTCCATAACCAAAGAATCGAGCGTCTTTGGGCAGAAGTGAATAGAGTTAGTTCCGCCTACTATAAAGATCTCTTCCAATTCATGGAGGAGAATGAAATTCTTGACTCCCACGATGAACTTGATCCATATGCTCTACATTACATTTATTTTCCAGCAATACAGGCATCCCTGAATGAGTTTGTTAACCAGTGGAATTATCATGGACTGCGCACCATGCATAGTACCTCTCCCCTTGCACTCTGGTATTCTAAGGTTATTGAAATTGGCGTGACTGATATCAGTGTTGGTGACGTAACTCAATGTGGCATCGACCCTGATGGTCCAGTAGGTGACATTGAAACCGATAATATGGTTCTTGTTCCTGAAAGTACAGTTCATTCAACTCAGAATCAAGCCAGTGAAATCAATCGTCTTGTTCCGTATCCTGTAATCGACGATAACAATAATAGAATACGCCATTACCTCACAGTCCGCAATTACTTGAAAACACAATTTCAGCAACCATGAAAATAGTTTATTGAAATAAGCATGGTAAAAAAACGACCGTTAACAAAACCTTTATATATTAAGTGTATCCTATTAACTAATATAGCATACTTTTGAAATGTTCCCAGCACTTCCATGGCAGGAACACTCTATTTCGCCGTTAAACAACAAACTTAAACTGCGATGCGAATTTCGTAACTTTAAAATAATCAGATAAGTACAAAAATTGAGTCAAAAATAGAAACGCATATAACTATATAACTAGTTTATAAGAATGGAAAGTAGCGGAACTACCTGTGTGGATTATAATTTTAGTTATACCGTAAAATATTCAAAATGGCGGCCTCTACGTAAGAAAGCCTGCTCTGCAAAAAGAGAAGCCCGAAGTTTTCTCTGTACACCTTTTTCCATCCAAATATTTATTGGTTAGTAAGTTTCTGCTTTTTAAAGAGTACAAATCAAATACACCTGTAACATACCCTAAATTTAGAGGATAACTGTATTTTATTTGATCAGTCAAAATGTCCGCGCAGAGTAAAAATCGATCGGCCATTCGGTGTTTCTGTTCGGCGATTAGTTATAATCCACACTGGGAACTACTGAGATTGGTACAAGTATCTCAGGTTTTAACTATGGTTTTGTCTGAATGAAAATCCTTCATAGCTAAACGGAACACAAAGTATTTTCTAAAAGAACCCTTTGAAATTTAACGCAACACGATTATGGTATAAAAACTATACTTTGAAACTGTACAGAGTGAAATTCTTTTACGAAGTTCAGTTTGTTCACCTACAGTATATATGGTGCATTAGACTATGTAAAATGACCACGCAGCTTCTCGTCGGAAGATGTTAGTGAACTCCTCTGATAGTTCATTGTATGACTTGTAGGTTGATAGGATTACCAGTAGTAGACCACATGTGTGTGCGACGGGTCTGCGTGCTTTACCGCTTTCTTCACTAAACGCAACTTCAATTGAATCAACAGCTATGATGTTACTACCACTAACATATTGGAGAAAAACACTCACTAAGTTGTCGTTGAGGGATTTAACAAACCTTTTCAAATGGGAAAAGCACTCTCTTTGGGCATCGGTGGCTGGATTCGATGTCAAGAGCTTGCAAACCTTTTTTTGAGTGGGCTTTTTAGCTTCATAAAGGTTCACCAAGCTATCAACAGTTTCAAATTCTTTACAACGTTTAAGTTCTTTCACGATTGGGAACCAGGCGTTGGCTACGTACGATTTGTGGCATGATGTCCTTTTTAACCACTCTGTGGCACTTGTAGCTTGAGAGTAGGTCAATAACATGATCATCTGTTGATGGATCAGGACATTCGTCAGTGATACTTCTTTTCAAAGTTTCACTCTCATCCTTGGAGATGTACTGATGAAAGGATTCTACCAGCCATTCTGTAGGAAGCAATTCTTCTGGAAATAGAAGCTACGAATGCACTCGACAGAGTAATAGGAAAGTATCCAAACTTGGTAAATCCTGCCACCAGGACACGAGCAATACTTTGCCATTCACTTTTCTGGTAGTCATGACATATCGAAGGAACTTTTTCGGAAGCACCAGTTGCAAGTGAGTTGTAAAACTCTCTCCAAAATATACTTAGCGCCTCTTTTTTTACACCAGACCCTCTTCCGTCTTCGATGTTTCTTCTCTCGTCAATAAATACAATTTCAAGACAACAAGTCAAAATTGTTTCATCTTTGAATGCTGTGATAATATCTTTTTTAACACAAGTTATTGTGGTTAAAAGCGACTTCTTTAACCAACTGAGTGTTTTCTTCGTTTTGGTGATTGTTGGACAAGTCGTGTGCATCAATGAACCAATCACTATGTTCTTTCAATACAAAGAGCAATAGACATTTATAAATATCTCACCACGCATAACCGTGAGCACGGTCGTACCTTTACCCAATCCTGCTAATTGGAATATTCTGCATAGACAGATTTCCTGGGAGAGATTCCCAATCTTCGAGGAGATTTATTCATGTATGTACGAGACAGGGAGGTTATGGCACAGATCTATGTGGCAGGTGAGAGAAGATCCGCCTTTAACATTCTGTATTACAGTATTTTTCCCTCACTGATTTAGTGAAAGGAGTAAAGAGGGGTCAGGGCTCAAAATAACGGCCGGACACCGGTCAATGACCGGCCAAATTTTTAATATGACTATATCCTCTGATAGTTCATTGTATGACTTGTAGGTTGATAGGATTACCAGTAGTAGACCACATGTGTGTGCGACGGGTCTGCGTGCTTTACCGCTTTCTTCACTAAACGCAACTTCAACTGAATCAACAGCTATGATGTTACTACCACTAACATATTGGAGAAAAACACTCACTAAGTTGTCGTTGAGGGATTTAACAAACCTTTTCAAATGGGAAAAGCACTCTCTTTGGGCATCGGTGGCTGGATTCGATGTCAAGAGCTTGCAAACCTTTTTTTGAGTGGGCTTTTTAGCTTCATAAAGGTTCACCAAGCTATCAACAGTTTCAAATTCTTTACAACGTTTAAGTTCTTTCACGATTGGGAACCAGGCGTTGGCTACGTACGATTTGTGGCATGATGTCCTTTTTAACCACTCTGTGGCACTTGTAGCTTGAGAGTAGGTCAATAACATGATCATCTGTTGATGGATCAGGACATTCGTCAGTGATACTTCTTTTCAAAGTTTCACTCTCATCCTTGGAGATGTACTGATGAAAGGATTCTACCAGCCATTCTGTAGGAAGCAATTCTTCTGGAAATAGAAGCTACGAATGCACTCGACAGAGTAATAGGAAAGTATCCAAACTTGGTAAATCCTGCCACCAGGACACGAGCAATACTTTGCCATTCACTTTTCTGGTAGTCATGACATATCGAAGGAACTTTTTCGGAAGCACCAGTTGCAAGTGAGTTGTAAAACTCTCTCCAAAATATACTTAGCGCCTCTTTTTTTACACCAGACCCTCTTCCGTCTTCGATGTTTCCTCTCTCGTCAATAAATACAATTTCAAGACAACAAGTCAAAATTGTTTCATCTTTGAATGCTGTGATAATATCTTTTTTAACACAAGTTATTGTGGTTAACAGCGACTTCTTTAACCAACTGAGTGTTTTCTTCGTTTTGGTGATTGTTGGACAAGTCGTGTGCATCAATGAACCAATCACTATGTTCTTTCAATACAAAGAGCAATAGACATTTATAAATATCTCACCACGCATAACCGTGAGCACGGTCGTACCTTTACCCAATCCTGCTAATTGGAATATTCTGCATAGACAGATTTCCTGGGAGAGATTCCCAATCTTCGAGGAGATTTATTCATGTATGTACGAGACAGGGAGGTTATGGCACAGATCTATGTGGCAGGTGAGAGAAGATCCGCCTTTAACATTCTGTATTACAGTATTTTTCCCTCACTGATTTAGTGAAAGGAGTAAAGAGGGGTCAGGGCTCAAAATAACGGCCGGACACCGGTCAATGACCGGCCAAATTTTTAATATGACTGGTTAAATTTGTATGACGTGGGTCATAGTGATCGGTCAGATTTTAGCTTGGGTAACAAGACCGTTAAATATTATGGACCTGTTAAATATTATGGACCTGTTAAATATTATGTCAAATTGTCAATTCACGGGTTTCTGTTTAACTTTCCCAACATGCTATGAGAGGTAGCCCGTAAGAAAACGCTAGACCTTTTAAAGGCCTAAAAAGGTCTTGAAAAGATCTTGAGAATTGTCTGCAAAAGGTCTTGAAAAGACCTAGAGACCCCCTAAGGTAAAGGTCTTGAAAAAGTCTCCGCTGTGATGTTAATTTGACAGGTCAAAAGATCTTTTCAAGACCTTTCCGAATCTGGAATATTTGCTTGATAACGATCTGGAATAGTCTAAAAAGGTCTAGAAAGGTCTTGAAAGGTCTACAAAGGTCTGGAAAGGTCTTTTAAAACCTTGATAGGTCTAGAATGATCTTAGAGGCTATTAATAACTTATTATTTGAAGCGCGCGTTTGTGCGCGCTTTACAGCAAACAGTTTTAACACGTGTTTTACAAAATCAATTTATTAAAATTTATCATAAATGCGCACAGTTACTAATATATTGTCTAAAGTTATATATAATTATAAGAACATATAATGAATAATAAAACAATGTCGTTTATCAGCCCGTAATTCGTAAATATAACAATTAACGTTTATTATATACAAACGCGCGTCGGTTGTTCTGTATCGCGTGAATGCGGCGGACTGTTCCTACTTGATTAGTTGGTTGGCATCGCTGTCACCAGCTTCTTCCTTAATTTGGTTTGGGCACACGTACACTTGTTTGTGAACATTTTGTTCAACTTTGAACTTTCCAAAGGGGCCACATTAAATATTTTTGCAGAGGCCAACAAGTATCCTGTAATTAAAGAATAGTATAATTACGTATCAATTAGGATGCATTTCTTGGCTCTAACATCCAGCTGTAACTGAAGCTATTCCGAATAGCAGCTTTTGATTATTGCGGCAGTGCACTCCCGATTTGAGTAATTAAACAACGCAGAATATTTATGTAATACGGTAAATATATTTTAACCGGAAAATCGAAAAATTTCTGTTCAACGTAGCTCTTTCAGTCTTGTTTAATCACGCAAATCTTGACTGGAGTGTAAATATGTTGCTATATTTACGGAGTGTGATTTTCTAAATCAATTTGGAGTTGAAACTGTACAGTGCATTTAAATTAGAATTAGTACCTTTTATCGCTGAAACGATTTTCGGATCTAGGACTTGTTTACCCGTTGGGAGCACCCGGTTTCCGAAAGCAACAGAGGTCGCCAGTGTTTCTTCAGAGAAGAAGTGATCCATCAAGATATGGAACAACACCTTCAGGTCTGATCCTGCTTTGTGATGGCATTGGCGAAGCTTGATCGTGGGGATAAAAACGCCAGATCCTGGACATAATTCTTGCTTGCCATTATCTCCTTCAAAGTGTGACGAAGGCGAAGAAGCTGGTGTATCTCTGATTTCGGGCAGTGAAAATGTTTCATTGGCAGCACTGGTTTTCATAACAGTAGTCTTCGCTAGAGCCTATATTTTAAACAAACAAACAAACAGTGGAACATTGTTAAAACTATTTAAGAAGAGCATAAATCCAGATATTTTACGCGAGGAGTCGCTAGGAATGAAAGTTTTTGCAAAATATGATACCCAGGAGGGAGAGAGAGCTTTGACGTTCGCACGGGCTGCACAGTTACCACGTATCAGACTGAAGGGGGAATGAGCCGAGGAAACATTTTTCAACATTTTTTAGCTCAGAGGTAAATTCTGAAAAGTTCATAATTTAAGCGATACTAACATACCGGTGCCGGTGGCGTTTTTTGAATGATAGCATCATGTGGAAAAATATCCATTACTTCGTCACTGCAGTCCGCATCAGAGCATGCATCACGAAGGTATTTTGCCAATGATTCGAGATATATTACGACTGCCGCTGGGGCATTAAGAAGACCTGAATGAAGGATGAATATATGATTAATAACGTATAAGTCAGAAGCAGGGGCGATTAATTGTACGTACCGCAATACGGCTTTCGTTCTGAGTGAACACTATATTATATGACTTTGTCTTTGTTCTTTAATACAACAAATATAAATATAGTGTTCAATTGTACAACAGTTATTAGTGAGAAGTTACCTGCAAACTTTTCTTTTTCTTTTCTTAAACGTGCAATAGTCCCTTTCAACCTCACGTTTTCTTCTCGTAAATCCGCACACTCGCTGCATTCGGGAGGGATAGCATCTGCTTTCCTGCATTCATCTTGCCATTCGTCACATTTAGTCAACCATTCATCGTCGCAATCGTACGAGAGGCGTATGGCACTGCTGATTTGCGAAGAAAGTGGTACCGCTGTTTCATTGCTCTCTTTTGTTGACAACTGTAATCCTCGCTGTGCTGGTCGTTTGAATGACATGTGGCTGTTGGTGAGTTGCATGGGGTGTAAGTTATTGCTACTACTACTACTGTGTTCTTTGCTTGGAGTAGAGGTAGTGAAGTATGCTGTAGGGCTGGAAAATGGGCTATCGCATCCTCTTTGAGCTCCATCTTTTTTGCTGGGATTAACGCTGATGGTTGAAGACCATTTCGACGGCTGAAGGCCAGACGGTGGAGTCAGGTCAGTACCATAACTTAGTGGTGTAGTATGTTTCGGGGAAGTTATACTTTCTGAAGATGCAGTGATTTGACAAGCCGAATTTGACGATATCTCGTAGTGGTCTACAGGAACCTGGTTGTCATTTTCACGTGGGTTTTCACGTTGCATGACTTCGATCACTTCCCTAGCCATAAGTTTCGCACTTTCAAGTTGCGTATTCTTCAAACTTGGTTCTTTGTTCTTTTTCTTCTTCTCTCCAGTAGTTTTTTGCTTCTTTTGAGGAACAGTTTTGGAAGCTTTTCCCGTAGTCATGTCCGTAATGTCTGCGTCATGGTCCACCTCAGTATCGTGCTCTTCCAAAGACAGCTCTTTCGCTTTCGCCGTTTTCGTTCTTTTTCTCTTTTTTCCAGCAACGTCATTGAGTTCTATTGCCCTCTTCTCCGCGTAATTGTCACAAAGCAACTGTAGAGATTCTTCGTTATCTTTATGTGCAAGAAGATATAATACAAAATAGAGAAAATTACTATATGTGCTGGTGGCAAAACGTATGTGTGCTAATATATATATATATATATATTTGGACGTTATATGCGACTTATTGCATGCAAAAAGGGCAAAGCCAAAGGTTTTTGGGAAGCGTGCTGTCAGAGGCAGAGGGCAACTAGAAAGCATATATCGTCGATCAGCTAGGACTTTTTCTCTCTCTTATAGAATACTGGAGCTATATTATTTGAAAAGGTTTTCCGTTTTTAGGATGTTTTGCGGTTATCAAATTGTTCTAATTACGGAATATTGTAGAGATTTCGACAGTCAATAGACAATACATTGAACAATCCATTGTATTTTCTCTTTTAAACCGAACTGAGAATACGGAAAAGTAGCAGCCGAATATCCTCGAAATAGGCGTAATATTAAATCCACCCTCCCTGATGGGCAATGCCAATTGCAATATTTAATATTAAGGAAAATCTAACTAGAACTTACCTACTGAGCTGTCACCACCATTCGGGGGTGTTTGTCTAATATATAGGGCAAGGCTCCCGGTTATCTGTTTGTAGTCACGCAATTGTTTGTTAATTCTTACTGTAGTTTAGAGAATTGGTTTAGTTTAAACGTAGATACAACATTAAGTTGATTCGATTAATTTCTTGCAGCTATATAATATTATGCCTATGGCTATGGAAAGAATTTTGTACAAATTGCGTGAGCTCGCGAGTAACCGGAAATGCCAGGGCTCAGACTCATTAAACCTTCCTTGTACTCGTTTATTGTACAGCAAGACTAATGTATAGTAGAGTCTAATGTATAGTAGAGTTTAGCTTTTGCCTATGTGAGGGTGGATAGCTGGATTAAAAACAGATGAGGCAATATGTCAAATCAGGCGCCAGAATGTTAGTTAAATGCGTAAGCAGGAAATCTGCTGTTGTACGATAAGGCATACCTCGCCCATATACTAATTACTGGTCATAGCCATGGGCATATAGCGAAGATATGCCGCGTAGCTGTATAGACTTTCAAATAACAGACACAGTTACAGAGCAATGAATCCAAAGATAGTTCAGAGTTAAAATAATTTTTCGTTTCATCCGTTTTTAAATTGAATCGTTAATTCGCGATTAACAAATGTGGGCATTTTAGGTCAAGATCACATATAATAGAAGGTCTCAGAGTTTTTAGAATAAGATCCAAATAAGATAACTGATATAACTATATATTATATGCCACATAGAGTTGTCTAATTTTATAGTCATACAGACTAGTACTCGCAGTTCACGAGTATAGAATATTTAGAAAGTGCCAAGCAACTATATACGACGTCCGTTGGCTTGCCATTCACAAAATATCTATAGTAACGACTGACAACAAAACAACAACTGCTACGGGTAAAGAATCTTCGGCGGTTTTGGTGTATAATTCTACCCGAAACGAGAGAGCAATATCCGAAGGCGAAAGGCCTTTGCTCGAAACACCGTAAATTGCTTTTCTCCTTTTTTAGTTAGAATTGTATACCAAGATCGCCGAAGATATTATCTACATGGTACCTATATGAATTATACGTATTAAGCTTATATACCAATAATACCAACAATAAAATAGAGACTTACCGGAGAATTGAAGTATTTTTGCTTCATACCAGCTCGTTGTGACATGACCCTTTTTCTTTGCGACCCTCCATGCCACTGGTAAAATCGCCCCCAAATTAGCCTCTCCTGCTATGTCCTCAAATCTTACTACACTATACTGTTGGTCTTCACTCCAGAAGACAAGAGCAAATTTCTCATCTGACATAATTACGAAAATAAAGTTGGATTTGAAGAAAGAGTTCTGCTAGTGTGAACGATCACTCTGCCGCATGAAATTTCAATCAGTCGATGCCAAAAATTTTAATTCGGCCGCCAAATTCGGACACCGAGTAACATCAACCAATCAGCGAGGATGACTACAAGCAGGTGACAAGACTCGGATTTCAGCCAAACTCTTATCAGATCTACGTGACAGCTGTTTTACAATGTGCATCAAACTTTAATTGAACATGCGTTCTTCGCCTCTTCAGAGCTTTATTTCATGTTGTAATATAAAAATTATATAAAACTTGGTAAAAATGTCCGAAGCGCCAGTAAAGAAAAAGAGAAAGACAAGAGACGAAATGCTTCAGGATATCACATTGGAATCGGCAGCCACGGAACGAAATGTTATGTCAATTCAGAAACATTTTTCTCAATCAGCAGCATCGGTGCCTCTAAACAGAACCTGTTCTGAAATCGTACACTCAACTCATGACCCAACTAAAAGCGTGTCCCTGTCTACCGAGTCTAGTGGTGAGGAATACGAGATTGAATCCGCAATGATTGAACAAACTCTCGAGTTGACAGAAGAAATAAGTGAATCAAACGAGGACGATGCGCAAGAATCATTTCTTGAATCAATTGATAGAGAACTTGTACCAATTGACCTGACTGAGTTACATGATAATGCAACTCCTAATGGATTTTCTGGGTTCGAGTCAAATGATGATTTGGAAGATAGTGGCAGTCATCATCACGAAGCGAAAGAGGAAAACGACTGGGTTCTTGATTATTTAGACAAAATACAGGAAGCTCTGCAAGAAGAAATGGAAAACATTACGAGAGACGCAAATGATGAAGATGAAGAAGGAATTTGGTATGATGCCTTGGACGAAATAAACAACTCGGAAACACTGCACAATGTTGTGGAGAACGGGTCGGAAGAAAATCTTGACTCCAAACCTTTGTATGAAAATTCCCCAATTACAGTTGCGGTGAGTGCTTTACTTATCATGACATTCGCAGTGAGACATATGATTTCTGGTAAGGCGTTACATGACTTGTTGGTTCTAATTAGTTTGCACTGTGGATTGCCAAACTATTGCTTTAAAACACTATATACATTCAAGAAATACTTTCAGAATTTAAAGAGCCCGCTGAAATTTCACAACTATTGTTCTAAATGTAACATTTCGATTGACGAGAAAATGCCTATTTGTCCCAATGGCCTATGTCTTCAAGATTTGACTGTCCCTGGGAATATCAGCTTTTTTATAGAAATTTCCATCGAAGACCAGATACGTTCAATGTTCGCGAAAACGGGGATTTGGAACCTTCTTCACCATCGCTTTTCGAGAGTCAAGAAGGGAGTAAATAACATTGAAGATATCTACGATGGAAAGCAATACCAGAGATTCTTTCAAAACGGAGGAATACTTGACGATCAAAGAAATATTTCCCTAACTTGGAACACAGATGGCATAGCAGTATTTAAATCTTCAAGACTTGCCATATGGCCTTTATATTTCACTGTAAACGAATTACCCTACGTGGACAGAATTTCCAGAAATAACATGATAGTTGCAGGTTTATGGTTTGGTAGCAGTAAGCCGAATATGTTAACATACCTAAAACCATTTCACTCTAGTTTGCGAAATTTAGAAACTCACGGAATACGGGTCGAAAATTCAGACAAGGTAACTTTTGTAAGTCGAGCTATCCTGTTAGCTGGAACTTGTGATCTTCCAGCTAAATGCATGGTGTGCAATACAATCCAGTTCAATGGTTACTATGGTTGTTCGAAATGCAAGCAGCCAGGGGAATCAGTTCGAACTGAAAAAGGTGGGACAGTACACAGCTTCCCATTCAAGAAAGACGACCCAAAAGGCCCTGAGCGTATGCATCAAGAAACCATAGAAGATGCCAAACAAGCGGTTAAAGATGACAAACCATGTTATGGTATTAAAGGACCATCATGGCTTGTGGGCCTAAAACACTGTGACATTATAAAAGGAACTGGCATAGACTATATGCACGCAGTACTTTTAGGTGTTATGAAATTGCTTTTAAATTTATGGTTTGGAACAAATCGCAGTTACGACTTTAGTATATCTGATAAGATAAGTCAAGTTGATAAGCGCCTTCTTTCAATTAAACCACCGGATACTATATCGAGATGCCCACGCTCAATAGAAGCACACAGAAAGTACTTTAAGGCTTCGGAATTGTGCTCTTTTCTATTGTTTTACGGGCCGGCGATACTTCTGAATATTTTACCAACTGTGTACTATGAGCATTTTCTTCTTTTAAGCGAGGCGATATACATATTGTTACAGCAATCTATTACTGTAGATGAGGTAGCGCATGCTGACCGGCTTTTATTCCATTTCTGTGTTATGTTTGAACCATTGTATGGTAAAAGATTTCAAACTGCAAATATTCACAGCCTTGTTCATTTAGCAGATAACGTGAGAGAACTAGGACCATTGTGGACCCACTCATGTTTCCATTTTGAAGACAAAAATGGTTTTCTATTAAAAACGATTCACGGTACGCAGCAAATTCATTTTCAATTAATATCTGCAATTTCCATTTCTAAGCGTATACCGGAACTTGAGAAAGACTTTCTTTTGAACGGCTCCAACGAATGCGAATTTTACCATAAACTCATAGGGAAAATGAAAGCAACTAAAAATGAGGTACAACTTTCACAAGAATGTTTTGCGATCGGTGGGGTTAGTTGGCATCAACTTTCGCCTGTCGAATTTGAAGAGTTTTCTAAAACATTCGGTTCTGCGCCACCAAACATGAAAGTGCGAACATTTTCACGCATTCGAAAACTAAAGTGTGTTTACCATTCTAAAGCTTATAAACGTGTTCAAAGAAGAAATAGTTACACAATTAGGTTCGCGGATGGAAATGATTACGGTTACGGACATATCGAGTTTTTCGCTCAGTTCAAGCCAATGTGTTTGTGTGCCGAGGTAGATTGTAGGTGTCCTACTTTCAATTTTGCGGTCGTTTCTACTCTTTCAAAACTTGACGTGAGCCTAATACACGACGATATCACGCATGCATCGGTTCCGAACATTGTTGTAGTAGCACCACCAAAGACCAATAAAATCCAGATTGTTGAAATTGCGAAAATACAAGATAAGTGCACATACATGCAATTTTGTGATTCTCCACATCAAGCATTTCTAGCACGGTTTTCTAACTTGGTTGAAACGGATTAAGATATCATGGATAAGCTTGGTACATAATACGCAATAATGTACATTTAATGTGTGTGTATATATAATTTATAAATGTAATAAATTTATATTTTTTGTAATTGTTGCAATCTACTTTTCAGCAGGTTTGTGAGATGTACATATATGTTAGATTCGGAACCGTTTCATTTCTGTTTGACTTGAATAAAAATCATAGACATAGTCATAGGCATAGTCATAGGCAAAATCCGGTATCTGATCTAACGCATAAACATATGTCTGTTACTACCTTCGGCTTTGACAACCTTTGTTCTGTTCAATCCTCTCGCATATTGCTAGTAACAGGCATGTTTCATATGCTTGACGGCTTGAGTCGATTTTGCCTATGTAACTATTAACATTACACATGTCGCATCGCTCATTAAATTACTATCACTCATCACGACATCAGACCCTACACGCCACCCACGCATTGCAGTGTTGGCAATTATACTCATTGACAGTAAATAACCATAGGAGACGGAGAGAAATGGACTGAAGTTTGACATTATTAAAGGCATTACACGGTGAGATATATTCGCTTTATATAAATATTTAGCGTCTATAGCGTTAATTTGAGTTGCATTTTTGCATGGTGAAGATGAAATGCAAGCCTTCAGAATGGCATTCTACAACGGCTGCGTTGGCTGTATTATCCGCATATAAACGATACTATAGTAATAATAAACACGCACGAGTATCCGAACATTTTCCAATCTTGAAAGTTTATTTTCACCATAATCCATTTGTCTACTGAATGCATTTATATTCAGTCATTTTACCGCTAACGTGAATATAAATAATAAATATACATAATTATGATCAGAATCACGGTGTCAGGATGAACATGTAGTTGACCATGTAGGAACAGCATACGCAACCGTATTAATTGGCACGCAGATTAAATTACGAGTAGCCCTTTGCTAGACCTTTCAGTATCGATTCTTGCAGGTCGATTCAAAACGAAGCTGATGGTGCACCCAAAAGATGTCAAATGGATTTGATCCCAAGTCTGGGACCAATAGAGCGGACCGTAGATGGGAAGGAATTTCGCGATGCAATGTGGCTGATGGTGCCGGAGTCGGCGACCGATTACATAGGCCAAGTGCGACGTGAGCTCCCCCAAACGCTTCGGCGCGTCGGACGAGACGTCGAGGGACAAAAAGTTATTATGAATGCCCCCACCAAACTCGTGCCACGCCCGCATCAAATGCTGATAAAAAGGCGGGAGGAGAGCAACGAGATTGCGGGGTAAGTTTGATATAGAAAAGGCCTCGACAGGTGTGAGCGAGGGGCACGACAAACAATAAAAACTCAAGAAGGATTTCCATTTCGTGTGTGGGACCGTAAAGTAACGACGGACCCACTGAATGGCAAATGCCTTCGACTTCAGTTCAAAATCCACTACGCCAAATCCCCCCTGGGCCTTTGGCAAGCAGACCGAACGTCTGGCGACAAGCTCTTTCTTGCCCGACCAGAAAAAGCTCCAGACTGCCTTCTTTATACGGGCGATGGCCCACTCAGGAATAGGAAAGACATGGCATAAATGCCAGATCTGAGAGAGGGCCAACGTGTTGATCACGGTCGCCTTACCCTGGAGGGTTAACTGACGACCCTTCCAAGACGACAGTCTATGCTCTAATTTGGCGACAGGCGGCTCCCAGGTGGACTTTGAATAGTCACCGGCACTCAGCGTAGTGCCGAGGCAAGGAAGCTCCTTCACCCACGAGATGCCGTGCGGGGTATCCTGGCAATCTTTCCACGCACCGAGCCACAAGCCTTTCGACTTGCCTCGATTAAGCTTCGCGCCGGAAGCTTGCTCGTAGGTGCCGTAAGTGCGAAATACTTCCACCATTGACTCGTCCGTGGTGACGGCGATGGACGTGTCGTCCGCATAGCCCGAACACTTAAAGGGACGGTCGGTGCCTGGCAAAGTGACGCCCGTGATGGTAGGGGACGCACTGATCGAACACGCCAGCACTTCAATACAGAGAACGTAGAGTAATGGAGATAGTGGACAGCCTTGACGGACACCCCGAGAAGGCTTAAAAAAGGAAGAAGTCCAACCGTTAATGACGACGGCGGACTCGACCTCAGTGTAAAATAAAGAAATCCAACGGCGGAAGGATTCTCCAAACCCAAACTTAGATAAAATGCGCTGAAGGAAGCTCCAGTCGACCCGATCAAAAGCTTTTTCCTGATCGAGCGACAGAATGGCAAGGGGAACATCACCTCTGTCCGCATATTCTATCAAGTCTCTTAAAAGGCTAATATTCTCTGAGATGGTCCGACCAGGGATGCCACACGTTTGGTCGGAACCAACTACAGAGCCAATAACGCCTAAGAGACGGCCAGAAATAGCCCGCGTCGCGATTTTATAATCGACGTTCAGAAGGCTAATCGGTCGGTAATTCTTCGTCTCCAAGCGGTCGCCTTTCTTATAGAGGACGATGATAAGTCCACGACGCTGAGAGACGGACAGCCTACCTTCGTCGTAGGCGATGTTCAGGACACGGACAAGGTCCTCCCCAAGGATGTTCCAGAAAGTAACGTAGAACTCCATGGGGAACCCGTCCGAGCCAGGGGTCTTACCACGAGACATGCCCAAGAGTGCCTGGTGACATGCTTGAAAGGACAGATGTCCTTCACATGACTCCATCTCGGCCTTGCTCAAGGTCTTAGTGAGCTTGCCTAAGATGGAGTCCTGCGCCGGCACGTTGCAGACGTCTGCCGTAAAGAGATTGTCGTAGTACCTCCGCCAGGTACCTAAAATCTCGAAGGGGTCGTGGTGCACGAGCCCCGACGCCGAATCTCGGATGGAGGTGATGGACTGCTTTAGCCTATGCTTTTTCTCCAAACTGAGGAAGTATGCAGATGACGTTTCACCTTCCTCAGCCCACCTACACCGAGCCCGGATCTGAGAAGCCTTTGCTTCGCGAAGATGGATAGCGCGAAGTTGTTCCTGGATGGTGCAAAGAAAGGAAAAGGCCGAGGGATCACCCTCGTCAAAGCGGCGTTGGAGGAGCCGCAGTTGTCGTTCAAGCTCGACCTTCTCTTTCGACCGCTCTGCCGCACGGGCCCGAGCGAAGCAACGAGTGACCTCGCGCAAATAAAATTTTCCTTGATCCCACCAATCGGGCAGGGTGGAAAAAAGGGAAGGATCATTTTGGGTACGCCAAAATGACCAGAAGGAGGAAACTAGTGCCTGATAATCGGGATCGTCAAGAAGAGACACGTTGAATTTCCAGACACCAGGACCTCTGGCGAAAGCATCGCCAATAGTAAACTTCAACAACATGTACCGATGGTCCGAAAAGAAAGAAGGGTGGTAGTCGCACGCAATGATGGCCTGCTCAAGTAGTGTTGGGGCCCAGATCATATCAATGCGCGACGAGAACTCACCCGAACCATGGTCCCATGAATAAATGGTATCGGTGGGGTGCCTGGTACGCCAAACGGGAAATGTTTGGGTGGCAGCGAGCAGCGATTGCAAGGCCGCAACGCTTTCCCGATACCGAGATGACTGCGAGGGACCGGCGTACGATGTACGATGCCGCCTGTCCAAGGCTGGATCGAGGACAGCATTAAAATCCCCACAGAGAAATGTCGGACACGCAAGGTCCACAAAATCGGGCAACGACGTTAGAAAGGCGTTACGCGCCGGATTTCTATTTGGCGCATATAAAGAGACAAAACGCAGTTTGTCACCCTGAAGGTCGACCTCGACCTGCAAGAATCGACCTTCGTCGTCCCGACTAATTGATGTAATTGAAAATATATCCCTAATTAAAATTGCCGTCCCGCATCTCTTGTTGGAAATTGATGAGGACGCAACATAAAAACCTGAATGACGAAACCAACCTTGGATCGTACTGTGACACGAAGCGTGTGTCTCCTGAAGACAGACGATGTCTGCCTTCATACACTTAAGCCAGTCGATCAAGGCGGTTCGTTTGAGATGGTCATTAAGACCATTTATGTTCAGCGATAATAAATTAAACATCGGGAGGCCGATGTTCTGTCACACTGACCAGCGACGCAGACTGATCAGCTAAGTTGACCTGTTGCTCGCCCGAAAGAGAGACAGCCAGGTTAAAAGATGGTGAAGGTTCAGAACCATCCAAAAACTCGTGATCGCTGCCTTCTTGGAAGGAAGGGTCGAGCGAACGAGAGTAAAATGATGCGACGGACACGGGCGAAGACGTGCCAGACACACCAGTAAAAGAAGGCGTTGTTAAATGCCCTTCTAAATGCCTGCTCCGAGGGATGTCTGAAAACAGATCAGGGGAGTCAGGCAGGGACAAATCCAACAGCTGCAGCTCAAACCCAGAGGATGAGGCAGAGAGGGGATTATCCGAAGTGAAAGGAGCACTAGTTGGAGCAAGTGCTACCTCGGTGGAAGCGCACCACTAGCAGGACCACTACTAGCAGGAACCAGAGCCGAAGATGGACCGAGCGGCCGTCTGGTTAAGCTGGGCGGAGGAGAAAATTCCGAGGGAGATTGATCGACATCTCCCTGGACAGAATCGGGAATGTGTGCAGGCGGGGTTTTGCACTGCGGTGTTGTGGACACCTGGCTGATCACCAGAACCTATGGATGCAGAGGGTGTAGCTGCAACGGAAGGACTGGCAATGGGATCGATGACGGATCCAGCCAGATCGTCCAAGTCGTTTGCCTCGTCGGGCAAAAGTTGGAAACGGTTCCAAGTAGGAACCGGAGGGAGAGCCTCTGAAAGTGCCGATTTGGACAAAGTTTGTCGAATTTGTGTGGACGTGATACGCGTCGGCGACGACTTAAATCCAAGCGTGGTCTTGGAGTAGACGTGCGTGCGCGCGGAACGAACGTATCGCTTCACACAAATCTTCCCCGAAAAAGTGTCCTTGCACTCTACGATGGCAGGTAGAGCAGGTTCAGGGACGGCAGATGCGGGAAGTGTGTGCTCGTTAACCTGCACGGAGGCAGGACTTCCCAATGAGGCAAAATGTAGAGAAGGGCTCACAGCACGTGATGCCCTCTTAGCGCCTACAGAGGATGGCGAACGCTGTAGCCGCTTCATCTCCCTACTTGCAGTACGCTTGATTGAAACGCGTCGCTGGCAAGAAAATGGATCTTCAGAGGAAATCAGCTCATTAAACTCACTGATTTCCATCTCCAACTGATCGGACGACCGAACAGCGGAGTCAAGCGACGTAACCACGTCTGTAGTAGGGGATGGCTCAGAAACCACTGCGGTAGTTGCGGTGATGGTGTTGGTTGCCACAACTACCGAAGGCAAGTTAGATTGAGGGAAAGCACCAGATGTCGACGCATCGACATTAACTGGGCTTCCCGCAGCGGCCTGAGCAAAAGATTTAGGAGACTTAGAGGTCTCCATGGGCTTGGGGTTCTGCGCAGAATCGGTGCTCTTGCGCCGAGAATCACCAGTTGGACACCGATATGTAAGGTGCCCAAAGCCCGTGCAACCAAAGCAGTACTTTGGTTGGCCACGATACCTAACGGAGCATTTAAAGGATGCTATAGTCAGCTCCGAAGGGATAGGGCGAAGGACCGACATGGTTATCATACGGGTTCCGGTTCGGATGTTTTTGAACCCGCGAACCCGCAGATTGTCGACCTTGACAACCCTACCATAAGGCTCCAAAGAAGCCGTGAAGTAATTATCCGGCATACGGAGTGGTGCGCGATCCACAAAGACCTGCACCAACTGCTCATATGCCGGCGTGGGCGAGATGTTAACCCCACGAAACTCCAGACCATAGACGTCGAACTGGATTTTTACCGAGACTGACGCAAATTCAATACGGTAGCGAAAGTCTGGTAAAGCCTGGACGGCAGAAACAAGAGACTGCCCTATGGCCTGAATTAAGGCTACCCTAATTTGCCGGATGTTCTCGTTTGGCGTCAGCTGCTTCGGAACCCGGAAACAAGACGCAGTCTTGTTCCACATGGCGAAATCCTCCGCAGTGAAATTAGGGCAAGTCATGATTTGAATAATTAACAATAGAAGTTAAGTAAGCGTGAAGTCTTGTTCCACATGGCGAAATCCTCCGCAGTGAAATTAGGGCAAGTCATGATTTGAATAATTAACAATAGAAGTTAAGTAAGCGTGAAGTGCTTAAATTTTAACGACGTACAAATACGTACGTTAAATAGAATAACACGGCTACAGCCAACTAGAGGCTATAACCTTAGAATACAAACGTCTACAAAGTAGACAAACAGCAATATTATAAAGAAACGTTCAAAGAAGCAAGAAATAGCTTCAATATAATATAATAACAAGTCTATAAAAATAGACTTAACAATAACAAAGCTAAGAGAAGCGTAGTAGAGCTTCAAATAGCAGCGGTTATAGCCAACAATAAGCTATAACCTTATAATATAACGTCTACAAAGTAGACAAACAGCAATAAATACAAAGAAGCAAGAAATAGCTTCAATATAATAAACCGTCTATAATAGACGAACAATAACAAAGCTAAGCGAAGCGTAATAGAGCTTCAAATAGCCGCGGTTATAGCCAACTAAAAGCTATAACCTTATAGAACAACGTCTACAAAGTAGACAAACAGCAATAATATAGAAATAAACGCTCAAGGAAGCGAGAAAACGCTTCAAAATAGTGACAAAACAGTCACAAATATACAATAATTATTTGGTGTTTGACAAGACGTAGGTAGGACGCTCACTGGAACTACCAGGAAACACCAAAGATAAAACAAACAAAGCTTAGGGAGGCGATCGTCGGTCCAAGACCTCAGACCACAACTAATGCGACGGAAAACAAAAAAGACAAACCGTCCCTAGAGCGACCCTTTTTTCGGGCCCCTCAAACAGGACACAACACCGGAAACAACACTAAATAACAAAAACAAAGTGACCTCCTTAAAAAAAACCTTAAGTATTAAAAAGCGCCTTAAGCTAAACGTGGCCCGTTAGTCGGACACACGTGGAAGACGATCACTAGCCTCGACCCGAGGGACGGGCTAGCAGCCAAACTGCCTCCGAAGAGAGCAGCAAGAGAAGAAAATCACAGTACGCAGCTGCTGGTGACGAAGTACCAAAAGTGAACTGCGCAAGCGCAGCAGGAAAAAAGATGTGGATGTCTGCAAAAAGAACTGCAGCTAGTAAAATCACCGAGTAAAGAGTTAGTCATCCATGTTTGACAGCATAGCTCCTCTCTACAGCGGGCAGAAGACCTGACGCAATTTCTCGCGTCAGGTAAGTATGTTGTTGCAGCGCGATTCTTACCTTTATATACACGACCATGATGACAAGCGGTCGCGGTGTTTGTTAGTGCTGTAGCCTGTAGATAGAGTCTTTGTTCGTCCGTTTGTCTAAAAAGGAAGAAAATAGGTAAGTATGGTATAAGGGTGAGCACATACTTTTCAAAGAGCCAACACATCTTTCATTTTCACATTTGTTCGATCGACAGTGCAACCTTTGCTTTTTGTATGAATAATTCGTCATGTTCATAAAGAGCCTTGTGGTTCGGAGCAAGTGTAGTAAGTATACGAGTCTGTTCTCATCAGCTTATAGACTTATACAATGTTTTTAAAATTTGTAATGAAAATTCTTCCCCGAATGGGGAAGAGGGCCGTACTCGGATGTAGTGCGATACCGAGACAACCCGTGGCCAGGGCGAAGCAAGCTTCAATCCCATGGCCGAGGTCCAAAAATCAGTTTAATATATGAGTTAGGCATTGCCTAACATATCAGATATTAAGCTGATAAGAACAGAAATTTTTTATTATGAAATACAGAGCTTATGTACATTAGTGCCTTAGCTAGTTGATTTAAAAGTTCATTAAGACCAAAGTTCATATATGATCTAAATTTGCAAAAAATGAGGAAAAATAATTATGATATTAACTGTTCGAATATGTATATATAAGTATAAATGTTTGTCATTTTATTGAGGAGCGCCCGTCAGGTGTTCCACATAAATGTTTCTGGATCCACTAATTGCATCCGTGCTACAAAGTTTCCTAAACAATGTTCTATATCTTCTTGAGATATTAAGTTCATTTAGAACATCTTCATTTCCGTTGTGCCATGAACCAAGCGAACCAACAACAAACGCGAATACTTTGGCCTTTTGATTAATCGATTTAAAATAATTTATTAAGTAATTGTATTTATCGACCTTTCGTTTGGCTGCTGCGTCAAGTGCCTTTTCGTCGCTTTCGAAGGGACAGGTAACGTCTATGATGGTTACTTTGTTACCGTCACGTACTACAATATCTGGTCTATTGTTGTCTGGAGCACCTGGGATTGCTTGATCAATTGTCACCTCACCACGATAAATAGCATCAGTTAATCTCTTTTGAACTTTATTGTGTCTGGAGGTTATAGCTGACATGTTCGGAAGACAGTGGCATATCACATGCGTGAGGGTTTCGGTGTTGGTTTGGCTGTGGCATCGTCTACATTCCGGGTTGTTGTTTTCGGACCACCTACTCTTGATGTCATTGAGTGGGAGGGTGTTCGTTCTTGCCCGATGAATGAATCTCCAATCACAAAAGCGCATACCTGATCCATCAAACATCCAATTATTTGATCCCGGGAAGTTGGAATTCTGAAGGCAACGAGCTAATTTACCTTGATCAGGAAGGTTCTTTAGGCGGTTTGCATGAATCGATTGGCTATGACGACGAAGGTAATGTGATACGCTCTTCGACGTGGCCCAAGAATTTCCCCCATCAACAGAAACCTTTGGTTCTTTCATTGCATCTGAAATATCTACATTTAATGCACGAGTTGATATCATGCATCTTGACCACAATGTTTGGCTGTTGTTTGATCTACTGTGGTTGGACAAATCACCTTCTCGCGAACCCGACAGAAATTTATCAATTTCCTCTGCAGTTGGATCTCTGTGTAAACAACGATAGACAACCGAGTTTAACTGACCACGGGATATGTTGTTAACAAAGTTATCATTACATGATAGAATCTTGACCGTGTGAACTATGGTTTGAATGTGACGCTCGTCAAATGGATCTTGTAGTCCCAAACCACCAACTGATCTATCCGCGAAGAAATAGGCGTGTGTTGCACGTTTGGGTAAGTTGCATATTGATCTTAATACGTCAATCAGCTTCGACCGATATTGAGCGAGGGATTCTCTTGTGACAGGATAAGATCTTAGGGCGTATGTTAGGCCAGGCTGGATGAAGGTTCTTATCGCATCTAGCTTCTGCCACGGCGTTAGTTGGGAATCTCTAATTTTTTCCAGATCAGCTATCAGTCTTCCAGCTATAGATTCCATCTCTGAGGCATCATATAATAAACCCATGGGAACACCGAGATATCTATATGTTTCTTCCTTTCTTATTATTGGAATTTCACTCCCTTGCACTTGAAAAACTGTGTCACCGACTCTATTGGGTTCACCTTTTCCACACGTCAGACATAACGTTGCACATTTCTCTTGTTTGAATACGAGTTGCAATGTATCTGCAGCTGCAGAGATCTCACCCAGAAGTGATTGGAGTCCAGCACGAGTACTACTTATTAGAACAATGTCGTCCGCATATGCTAAGATGGAAATAGCGTTACCGTGAAGAATAAAGGGGATGGTGTTGTCTTCCTTACATTTTGCAGAAACCTTTCTGATGAGGAGCTCTGTGGTTAGATTGAACAAGATTGGGCTAATTGGACATCCTTGTTTAACGCCTGCTTGAACGGGGATGGAATCAGTTTGTTCATCGCTCGACGTGCGGACCACTGTGGTGGAATTAGTGTAGATGTCCTTGATCAACTCAACCAATGACTCAGAAAAGCCCATGTGGCGCAAGGTGGTATATATTGCCTCATGGTTCACACTTCCGAAAGCGTTCTTTAGATCGAGCCACGCGAAGAAACAATTCTTTCCTGATCTCTTACAGTCAGAAATAATAGTCTGGAGAGTGAAGGAATGTTCATGGCAGCCTTCGGAGGGTCTGGCACTCTTCTGTTGTGGAGACATCAATTCATTCTGGATGGCGAAGTTGGACACACGGGAAGATAGTATTGCGGTAAATAGTTTGTATATACAGGACATTAAGGCGATGGGACGGAAGTTGCTGGGGTCTTCACTGGAACCTTTCTTATAGATTAAGATGGTGGTGGAATCTTTCCAGGAAGACGGAATTTTCTTTTCTTCAAGACACTTGTTGAAAATCAGGTTTAAGATTTTGCAATCCGGGTCAACCAATCGCAGATGCCGATACTCCACTCTATCTTTACCAGGAGCCGAGTTTGACATTAGTTTAAGTTTGTTTTTGATCGCCTCTGGTGTCATCGGGGCCATAGTAATGTTTTCCACATCCGCTGATGGTACACATTCATCCAGAGATTGACGAAGCTCTTCGATATTGATTGGAGAATATTTAAATGTTTCCTTGAAGTGGTCATGAGCACTTTCTTTGGTACCAGTATAGATGGTGTTATTTTCTTTTAGAATTTGTCTGGCGGCTCTCTTCTTGGATAGACGATACAAAGTCTGTATTCTCCGAGCTTCGATTGGATTCGGTTTTAATGGTCGACGATTCGGACGAGGGACACGATTGTTAGGTCTGTTCCGGGGATTAGGTGCTGGTTTGCGACGCTGGACTGGTCTACCAGATACCTCTTTGCTTTTATTAACCACTGCGGAAGCAAAGTCCTCACATTTATCACAAAACTCGTCAAACGAATCCGTAGATGATAGCCTACTACACCATGAATGGACGAAAGGAGAGAGGTTTTCCACATCAGGGTTAGGATTTATTGGTATCTCTCTATTATTAGATCTATTATGTTGTGGGATTACATTAGCATCAGATTGTTGATTGAGCTCATCCTGTTGTGGTGTACCAAATGTAGATGGCAGATAACTTTGTTGATGATTCGCAGCTTCCAAATCAGGTGGTAAATTGATGCTGGGCGCGAACTGTGAGGTGGAAGGATTGTTATTTAGGGGACTTGGGAAGGGAGGAGTTTCATCTTCAACAGTACAACCATCTAAGACGACCGTTGGTTCAAGGTTGGATGGGTGGGAGGGGACATGACTATCCTCAGCAGTTGAGCAACCAATAAAGGCGACCGCTGGTTCAAGATAAGGTATGGAAAGGTCAGGTGTGTGAGGTAATGTTTGATATGATGGGGATGAAGGTCTTGGTGGGTGATTGATGGAAAGGTCAGGATCATGTTCAAGGTCAATTAAAATAGGTTGAGGAGGGATGGAGGGGGCTATGGAGGAAGGATTCAATTTGGAGGGACGTAGATGGACATGCGTTCCTGATTGGGGTGTAGAGGAATTAGGGTTGGTGATGGATTGTTGATGGCCTGGGGATAATGGTTGAGGTGTAATAATGGAACGGGTTTGAAATGGTGAGGAAGTTTGTAAATGGTCTGGGGAGAAAGGTTCAAGAACGGAGGTATCAGGATTGAATACCGAGGCATTAGGATTAAGGGTCTGGGAATTTGGGATAAGGTCATGTAATGGTATGGGGTCATTAAAGCTATTATCATTATTAATATTGGACGACAAAGGACTGGACAGAGACAAAGACATATTGGAAAAGTTTCTCACTTTCGCTCTACAACTACGTCTGGAGACAATTGGACTGTTGATACTTGTCTCATCATCTTCGATATTAATTTCAGACATTACAGGTGTAGGAGAATGAGTGAATGAGTGTTCTTTACCAATTTGATGTTTACGTTTACAGTGGACGCCAGCGCCTTTAGGAGTGGGAAACGTACGATTACAAATAACACATCTTGCAGTAACATTTAAAATAATGTTACAATGTTTCGACTTGAAATGACGAACAAAATTGGGAAATGAGCCAATAGTATTGTTACATAAACAACAATGAAACGATTTTCCTTCCGGGTACAATCTTACAACATTGACAGAACGAACATTGTCTGGTACTATAATATTGTGGAGTTTCGAACGATGTACTCCAAGACCACCTTGCGAGGAAGCGATAAAACTACAATCTGGGCATTTAGTAAAAGTGCATGAATGTTGCGATGCCATAATAATAATAGTTTGTTAACATGGATGACACACGACGTAATACGGGAAATCCCCAAAATATGAAATAATGAACAAAATTGAATACTAATTTGCCGGCAAGTTAATTTGAAAATGACAGTTGTAAAAACAATAAATTGTTTGTCATTTAAAATCCTTTGAAGTTATTTTCACAAAACTTGTTTGAGTTGATCATAATCAGCGTATTCATAAACTGACCAAATTTCAAAGTTATAGCATGTATATAGCCAAAGTTATAAGTAAAACTTGAATTCCCGGTTGCGATGAATAAATAATACGAGACAGTACGTAACAAATCCAAAAGTACAATTTAAATACGAAATATACCACAACACTTAACAATGTATATATCAAAATGATCACAACGACGAAAAACGCACAAATACCACAGTTATATTGCTAGACGAGGCACACGTAACGAGAAATTCACGTACAAAGACGACAATTATATAGTGTTCCAATCCAATTATAAATTCAAAATATACCAACTGTCAAAATTATGGAAAACCAATAACTTGACAACCAAATAACTTGCTAACATCAAACGTTGACAAAATGCGACAAATACAAAACACTGTCCACACAGAAGATTCCAATGTAATCCGTCAAATAGTTTAGATGTTATATCCAGAAAACCAAAGTTCCTATTTTGTAGCGGGCGACACAACAATAAACAGTAAACGAGACGATATATCCAAATAACTTTTTTAGCTTTAAAAAATCCAATATAATAATTAAATACACTGATTCACCAAGTCTTTATCTTCCTATTGATATATAATATATTCACAATTAAGCTACACTTGATCTTAGCCAAAAGGCCGAGAAGCGATGCCTTTTTTCGCTTTCGGCCTCCATCTTTATAGGAAAAGCAAGCGTTCTTAAACCGCGGTGACCACGCGCGAATAGGACGTAAACAAAGGCTTCATTGCTAGTGAAGTTCGTCGTTCCAATTGGCGACTAGAGAATTTGCTCGCATGCATTCGCACGCGCTCGAGCATTGCGTGTAAATGACATGGGAACGAAGGTGGCGATGTGTTCGGCTCTTGTCGAAGTTGCCGTTTTCGGCAAGGCGATAATTGTGAGCTTAAGAGTATCGTATTTCACGCCAGGAGTATGTGGGATGAAAAGCCAAGCGATATTCTTGTGACCCGGAAAGCGTTCGGGTCACGCTTCTTGATTTAGGTGTTATATTTTGCCATTTTGGAGCTTAATCGTTGCTAGGTATGCGATTGTATGTTTCGCCTGCGTTTGAGTGACGTGTGATCGCCGCTTGGAATGTACGTGTGACGAGTTGCATTACGGCGCACGCTATATCTCATTTCACTAGACGACATGACATGTGATGGAAGTAATCGTTTACGGCTAAACCGGCACGCTATATACATTCGGTGAAATGACCATATTAGCGTAGAAAGATATTATAAAACACTCGCCTTGTTTGTTTGTATGCTGATGGCGATGAGACGTACAGCCCGGTTAACACGCTGTCCACCGCTGTAGTCGTGTGTTGTTGACATATGTCGACTGTAAAGAAAGAAAATTAGTACATGATCGATTGATGATTTGTTTGCAAAATAAGAAGGGGACTAGCGTGAACGCAGGTCCCCACTACCAGAAATTATACGCTCGAGTTACCCACATTAGGGGTAATCGCAGGAGTCAACCCAGTCGAAGTGCAATGAAAGGGCCTCATCCTGAGAGGACCTCCTAGTTGATCAAGGTGCCTCGCGTCAGGTAAGTTTATGTTGGATAAAGGTCAAATCCTTTCCCAACTGGGGAAAATGCAATGGATTTGCCAGAATCAAGGAGAGTGCACCAAGACGTATACGACTAGGGAGTCGAACCCTATCTCCTCATTAAATACACCGCCCATTCTTTATTATTCTGACGCGGGCCTGTGGTGTATTTAAGCTTAATTGTATATCTATTTATGTGTGTCTAGTTAAAAAAGTATTCAATTAAAAGAAAGCAACTACCTACAAGAGACAGAAGCAAGAAAAACCTAATGTAAAACAAAAGTAATTAAAACAAAGTTAAAAAGAAGACCAGCTCCTCACCTCGAAGTGTCCCAAGATGCCCGTGCAAGCCAATCGCGCTCAAAAGATCGAAACTGAGCGATCTACACTTGCGGGCCGTAAGGCAAAGCACAAATTTGATTTTGGCGATGGCCTTCTTCAAACACTCCGACTCCACCGGCACCTTTGCTCGAAACGGAAATCGCGAGCAACCCATATTACATGCTTTACAACATGCAACATCCAGATGATAAGGATGGGGACGTTGCGACGCCGTTCCTCAGAAAACCCAAAGAGCAACTCGACAACAAAGGGACCGCAGAAGGATCAACTAAAGAAGATTGACGTACACCCAACCGTACATCAACCGAGCAAAATCACAGTGGTAGAAAAGATGCTCCAACGTTTCCTCCGCTTCACCGCAGAAGCAGTTAACGTCCACGTTGGCCATGTGAAATTGCCTAACCAACCTAGAAGCAGTATAGAGAACACCGTGTGCGAGCTGCCAATTGAGATCAATGACAACACGGTCAAAAGATGTAGCGTGCAACTGATCCCAAGTTTGGGGCCAGTGCAAAGGACCGTACTCAGGTTCAAACTTACTTATACAATGCGGCTCTTTATATGTTTTAGTTCGGATCAGATTAGAGACCGATCGCGAACTCATAGTGCGCGCAGGTAATGGGTTGGCAGAAGATGCCAACAAAGAAAACTCGCCATTTGCCTTACCCCCGCATAGCATCCGCCAAGTGCGGAATAGCAGTTCATAATAGGGCGGAAGGGATGACAGTTGACGACGAGAAAATTGACATAGTAACGCCTCATCGGGCGATAAATCAAGGCAGCAGGATATATAATATTTAAAGAAATCTTTCCACTTTGCCCTGGGGTCAGCCAAGTAACGTTTGACCCATTGCAAAGAGAAAGCCTCGGCCTTTTGCTTATAATTAATAACTCCAAAGCCGCCCTGCGACTTTGGAAGACACACCCTGGTCCTGGCAACAAGATCCTTCTTACCAGACCAAAAGAAAGACCACACGGCCTTATTAATACGTTTCTCCGCCCAATCTGGAATAATAAAGACGTGACACAAGTGCCAAATCTGAGAAAGGGCTAAGAGATTAATAATTGTAGTTTTGCCTTGGAAAGAGAGCTTACGGCCTTGCCAAGCGGACAAGCGCTGCTCGAGCTTAGCAACAGGCTTCTCCCAAGTTAATTTGGTATAGTCAGAGGTGGAAAAAGTAGCACCTAACAAAGGAAGCTCCTTGACCCACCGAACACCAAAGGGGGTGTCTGTACGGTCTTTCCAGGACCCCAACCACATTCCTTTTGATTTACCTCGATTGAGGCGCGCCCCAGAAGCCTTCTCAAAAAGAGAATAAATATCAAAAACTTCCGTCATGGACTCATCTGTAGTGACAGCAATCGTCGTGTCGTCCGCATACCCCGAGCACTTAAACTGCTCCAAGGAATCCGGGAGGAAAACGCCGCTTACATAATACAAAGTCTACAAAAGTAGACAAACAGCTATAATATAGTAAATAGTCTATAAAAATAGACCAACAATAACAACGTCTACAAAGTAGACAAACAGCAATATAGTATAACGCTCAAAGAAGCGAGAAATCGCTTCAAAATAGTGACAAAACAGTCACAAAATACAATAATTATTTGGTGTTTGACAAGACGTAGGTAGAACGCTCACAGGAACTACCGTGTCAAACACCAGGAAACACCAAAGATAAAACAAACAAAGACACTGGAGGCGATCGTCGGTCCAAGACCTCAGACCACAACTAATGCGACAGAAAACGAAAAAGACCACCGTCCCTAGAGCGACCCTTTTTTCGGGCCTCTCAAACAGGACACAACACACCGGAAACAACACTAAATAACAAAAAACAAAGTGACCTCCTTAAAAACCTTAGGTAGGTAAAGCGCTTTAAAAAGCGCTAAACGTGGCCCGTTAGTCGAACACACGTGGAAGACGACCACTAACCTCGACCTGAGGGACGGGCTAGCAGCCAAACTGCCTCCGAAGAGAACAGCAAGAGAAGAAAATCACAGTACGCAGCTGATGGTGGCGAATTACCGAGAAGTGTACTGCGCAAGCGCAGCAGGAAAAAGATGAGGAATGTCTGCAAAAAGAACTGCAGCTAGTAAATACCCCGAACAAAGAGTTAGTCATCCATGTTTGACAGCATAGCTCCTCTCTGTAGCGGGCAGAAGACCTGACGCAATTTCTCGCGTCAGGTAAGTATGTCTTTGCAGCGCGATTCTTACCTTTATATACACGACCATGATGACAAGCGGTCGCGGTGTTTGTTAGTGCTGCAGCCTGTAGATAGAGTCTTTGTTCGTCCGTTTGTCTAAAAAGGAAGAAAATAGGTAAGTATGGTATAAGGGTGAGCACATACTTTTCAAAGAGCCAACACATCTTTCATTTTCACATTTGTTCGATCGACAGTGCAACCTTTGCTTTTTGTATGAATAATTCGTCATGTTCATAAAGAGCCTTGTGGTTCGGAGCAAGTGTAGTATACGAGTCTGTTCTCATCAGCTTATAGACTTATACAATGTTTTTAAAATTTGTAATGAAAATTCTTCCCCGAATGGGGAAGAGGGCCGTACTCGGATGTAGTGCGATACCGAGACAACCCGTGGCCAGGGCGAAGCAAGCTCCAATCCCATGGCCGAGGTCCAAAAATCAGTTTAATATATGAGCCAGGCATTGCCTGACATATCAGATATTAAGCTGATAAGAACAGATACTACACTTGATCTTAGCCAAAGGCCGAGAAGCGATGCCTTTTTTCGCTTTCGGCCTCCATCTTTATAGGAAAAGCAAGCGTTCTTAAACCGCGGTGACCACGCGCGAATAGGACGTAAACAAAGGCTTCATTGCTAGTGAAGTTTGTCGTTCCAATTGGCGACTAGAGAATTTGCTCGCATGCATTCGCACGCGCTCGAGCATTGCGTGTAAATGACATGGGAACGAAGGTGGCGATGTGTTCGGCTCTTGTCGAAGTTGCCGTTTTCGGCAAGGCGATAATTGTGAGCTTAAGAGTATCGTATTTCACGCCAGGAGTATGTGGGATGAAAAGCCAAGCGATATTCTTGTGACCCGGAAAGCGTTCGGGTCACGCTTGATTTAGGTGTTATATTTTGCCATTTTGGAGCTTAATCGTTGCTAGGTATGCGATTGTATGTTTCGCCTGCGTTTGAGTGACGTGTGATCGCCGCTTGGAATGTACGTGTGACGAGTTGCATTACGGCGCACGCTATATCTCATTTCACTAGACGACATGACATGTGATGGAAGTAATCGTTTACGGCTAAACCGGCACGCTATATACATTCGGTGAAATGACCATATTAGCGTAGAAAGATATTATAAAACACTCGCCTTGTTTGTTTGTATGCTGATGGCGATGAGACGTACAGCCCGGTTAACACGCTGTCCACCGCTGTAGTCGTGTGTTGTTGACATATGTCGACTGTAAAGAAAGAAAATTAGTACATGATCGATTGATGATTTGTTTGCAAAATAAGAAGGGGACTAGCGCGAACGCAGGTCCCCACTACCAGAACGTGCAACTGATCCCAAGTTTGGGGCCAGTGCAAAGGACCGTACTCAGGTTCAAACTTACTTATACAATGCGGCTCTTTATATGTTTTAGTTCGGATCAGATTAGAGACCGATCGCGAACTCATAGTGCGCGCAGGTAATGGGTTGGCAGAAGATGCCAACAAAGAAAACTCGCCATTTGCCTTACCCCCGCATAGCATCCGCCAAGTGCGGAATAGCAGTTCATAATAGGGCGGAAGGGATGACAGTTGACGACGAGAAAATTGACATAGTAACGCCTCATCGGGCGATAAATCAAGGCAGCAGGATATATAATATTTAAAGAAATCTTTCCACTTTGCCCTGGGGTCAGCCAAGTAACGTTTGACCCATTGCAAAGAGAAAGCCTCGGCCTTTTGCTTATAATTAATAACTCCAAAGCCGCCCTGCGACTTTGGAAGACACACCGTGGTCCTGGCAACAAGATCCTTCTTACCAGACCAAAAGAAAGACCACACGGCCTTATTAATACGTTTCTCCGCCCAATCTGGAATAATAAAGACGTGACACAAGTGCCAAATCTGAGAAAGGGCTAAGAGATTAATAATTGTAGTTTTGCCTTGGAAAGAGAGCTTACGGCCTTGCCAAGCGGACAAGCGCTGCTCGAGCTTAGCAACAGGCTTCTCCCAAGTTAATTTGGTATAGTCAGAGGTGGAAAAAGTAGCACCTAACAAAGGAAGCTCCTTGACCCACCGAACACCAAAGGGGTGTCCGTCCGCACGGTCTTTCCAGGACCCCAACCACATTCCTTTTGATTTACCTCGATTGAGGCGCGCCCCAGAAGCCTTCTCAAAAAGAGAATAAATATCAAAAACTTCCGTCATGGACTCATCTGTAGTGACAGCAATCGTCGTGTCGTCCGCATACCCCGAGCACTTAAACTGCTCCAAGGAATGGGAGGAAAACGCCGTTTACATCTGGCGAACGACGAATGCTGACTGCAAGAATCTCAATGCAGAGCACGTACAACAGAGGAGAAAGTGGGCAACCTTGACGCACGCCACGAGACGGGCGAAAAAAAGAAGACGTCCAACCATTTACAACAACGGCGGACTCTACTTCATTATAGAATAATTTGATCCAATTCCGGAAACCAGCACCGAAATTGAATGTGGCGAGGATGCGTTGGAGAAAGTCCCAATCAACACGATCGAAAGCTTTCTCCTGATCTAATGAAAGAAGAGCGATTGGAAGATCCTCTCTTTCGCATACTCGATCAGATCCCCCCCGCAAGGCAAGATTTTCAGAGATCGTGCGGCCGCATGACCCCGGAACCACCCGAACACACGTTTGATCCGGGCCCACAACAACATTCATGACATTCAAAAGCCGACCGGAGATAGCTCTGGTGGCGATCTTATAATCAACGTTTAGGAGACTGATTGGACGCCAGTTCTTTGTCTCCAAACGATCGTCTTTCTTATATAGGACTATAATAAGGCCCCGACGCTGAGAGGTCGAGAGTTGGCCGCAATCGTAAGCAACGTTTAGAATGCGTACCAAATCAGCGAGCGGGCCAAAAGAAAGATAAAATTCCATGGGAAAACCATCGAGCCCGGTGTTTTCCCATGAGCCATACTGCAAAGCCGCAAAGCATTCGCGACGGTAAGATAACCGTCACACGATTTGCTTTGCGTCAGAGGCACAACGAGTAACCTTGGCAAGCATCTCATCTTGCGCAGCAGGTCACACTGTTCAGCTGTAAAGAGCCCTTGGTAGTACCGCTGCCAGACACCTAAGATGTCGATAGGGTCGTGGCAAACGATACCGGACTGTGGGTCTCTAATAGCAGTGACCGCCTGCTTTGCCCGATGCTTGGATTCCAAACCAAGGAAAAAAGAGGAAGAAGACTCTCCCTCCTCCGCCCACCTGCAGCGAGATCGAATTTGTGCCCCACGTGCCTCATTCAAATGAATGGCACGCAACTCTTCCTGCACGGCACACAGTTGAGCAAAGGAGGAAGAATCCCCCGAATTAAAGAGTTGCTGCAGCCTACGCATCTGCGCAGTCAGCCGAGATTTTTGTTGGCGATTGGCAACAGCCTTACCCTGGGCATACGAACGCGACAGCGCATGCAGATAGTATTTGCCCTGATCCCACCAGTCCAGACCCGAAGCATAGATGTTATTTGCTTCCTGGGACTGCCAGAAGGACCAAAATGCACGAACTAGCGCACAATATTCCTCATCTGCCAGCAGAGAGGTGTTAAATTTCCAGACCCCTGGACCACGTGCAAAGGAATCATCAGTGGTGAACTTGACCAGCAAGTACTGATGATCCGAAAGGAAGGAAGGATAGTAATCACATTCCTTAATGCACCGTTTCATTGCCACGGGAGCCCAAACCATGTCAATCCTTGAAGCAAACTCTCGAACCATGCGTCCAGGGTAGGCAGTCTGCGTAGGATGGAATGTACGCCAGACAGGAAAGGTTGCGTGTTGGACAGCAAGGATTGAAGAGCAGGACCACTCTCCTGCACCTTTGAACATTTACTACCGGTGAAGGAGGAACGCCGCAGACGATCAGCGTCCTCGTTCAAAACCGAGTTGAAATCGTCACACACAAAAGTTGGGCGGCTAAGATCAATTAAGTCGGACACAGAGGTGAAAAAACGATTGCGCTCCGGGTTCCTATTTGGAGCATACAAGCAGGCAAAACCTAACGTTTCCTCACCTAGCTGAATGATGGCCTGAACAAACCAGCCCTCCTCATCACGAGAGACCTGCTTGACAGCATACGTGTCCTTATATAAAATAGCAGTGCCACACCTTTTGTTGGAGATAGATGACGACACTACTCTAAACCCAGAATTTGCAAACCAGCGACGAATTGATTCGTGCGAAGGGGCATGTGTCTCTTGTAGACAGACGACATCCGCCTTCATACACTTTAACCAATCAATAAGTGCTGTTCGCTTTAAACGGTCACAAAGACCATTAACGTTCAAACTGAGGAGGTTGAACATTAGAAATATTTATAGTAGAGTCTGGAGCTGAGATAATGGCACTAAAGGCCACATTTGATAGGTCAACACCCAGAAGAAAATCCTCATTTTCAGCCATCCTGGTGGTCGAAGATGGAACTGAGGATGAGTATCCGGCCTCGGTACATTCCAAAAACATACCTTCGGACTCGAAATAGAATCAAAAATGCTAATGCCCAGAAGGGAATCGCAATCCGAATGGAGCGGATCCACACTTCTGGGCGCGGAACTGTTGGGCGAGTTCGCGGACATTTCATATGAATGGCACGCAACTCTTCCTGCACGGCACACAGTTGAGCAAAGGAGGAAGAATCCCCCGAATTAAAGAGTTGCTGCAGCCTACGCATCTGCGCAGTCAGCCGAGATTTTTGTTGGCGATTGGCAACAGCCTTACCCTGGGCATACGAACGCGACAGCGCACACAGATAGTATTTGCCCTGATCCCACCAGTCCAGACCCGAAGCATAGATGTTATTTGCTTCCTGGGACTGCCAGAAGGACCAAAATGCACGAACTAGCGCACAATATTCCTCATCTGCCAGCAGAGAGGTGTTAAATTTCCAGACCCCTGGACCACGTGCAAAGGAATCATCAGTGGTGAACTTGACCAGCAAGTACTGATGATCCGAAAGGAAGGAAGGATAGTAATCACATTCCTTAATGCACCGTTTCATTGCCACGGGAGCCCAAACCATGTCAATCCTTGAAGCAAACTCTCCCGAACCATGCGTCCAGGAGTAGGCAGTCTGCGTAGGATGGAATGTACGCCAGACAGGAAAGGTTTGCGTGTTGGACAGCAAGGATTGAAGAGCAGGACCACTCTCCTGCACCTTTGAACATTTACTACCGGTGAAGGAGGAACGCCGCAGACGATCAGCGTCCTCGTTCAAAACCGAGTTGAAATCGCCACACACAAAAGTTGGGCGGCTAAGATCAATTAAGTCGGACACAGAGGTGAAAAAACGATTGCGCTCCGGGTTCCTATTTGGAGCATACAAGCAGGCAAAACCTAACGTTTCCTCACCTAGCTGAATGATGGCCTGAACAAACCGGCCCTCCTCATCACGAGAGACCTGCTTGACAGCATACGTGTCCTTATATAAAATAGCAGTGCCACGCCTTTTGTTGGAGATAGATGATGACACTACTCTAAACCCAGAATTTGCAAACCAGCGACGAATTGATTCGTGCGAAGGGGCATGTGTCTCTTGTAGACAGACGACATCCGCCTTCATACACTTTAACCAATCAATAAGTGCTGTTCGCTTTAAACGGTCACAAAGACCATTAACGTTCAAACTGAGGAGGTTGAACATTAGAAATATTTATAGTAGAGTCTGGAGCTGAGATAATGGCACTAAAGGCCACATTTGATAGGTCAACACCCAGAAGAAAATCCTCATTTTCAGCCATCCTGGTGGTCGAAGATGGAACTGAGGATGAGTATCCGGCCTCGGTACATTCCAAAAACATACCTTCGGACTCGGAAATAGAATCAAAAATGCTAATGCCCAGAAGGGAATCGCAATCCGAATGGAGCGGATCCACACTTCTGGGCGCGGAACTGTTGGGCGAGTTCGCGGACATTTCATAGCTCGCAGAGGGTTGAGACTCTGCTACAGAAGGAGAAAGAGGAAAAGGCGACGCGACGGGTACAGCCGTCACCGACGGTTGCTGTTCGTCAGATAGTACAGACGGAGCGTCAAGATCGGGGGCAATTACCTCAAGGGAAACAACCGGATCTATAACGTTCTGACCATCAAGACAATCCTCCTCCATGTCCATGCTATCAGTTAAACTCGCAAACCGATTAAGGTGGACGAATGGCGACTGAACTAGCATGGCTGGTGTTACACGAACGTCACTCTCAGACTCGCTAGATGTTCGAACGTGTTTATAACGTTTAGGTCGAGAGTGACGTATAGCTGAATGTGCGAGAATAGAGCTCGCATCGCTGTCATCACTTTCCGAAGAAGGATGACAGAATTTACTACCTTTACCAACTGCCCGAGATGTTGAGGGCATGTTGGTTTTGGGCTTAGTGGCCTTAGCCTGGGTGGTATTTGGCACAGTAGCCTTGGCAGAAGTGACCTTGGCCACCTTGTCCTTGGCCACTTTGACCTTGGCCGCTTTGACGTTGGCCGCTTTTGACGTTGGCCGCTTTGACGTTGGCCGCTTTGACCTTGGCCGCTTTGACCTTGGCCTCAGTGGCCTTGGCCTCAGAGGCCTTGGCCTCAGCGATCCTGACCTTACTGGCCTTGCCCTTGTTGTTTTTGGCAGACTTGCCCTTTGATAAATTGCCCTTGGGATTATCCGCGGGCGAGTTGTCTACCGTGACCTCAAGATCTTTGCCGGGCTGGGAAGACACCTGGCGGGTGAAATCCGCAGCCCAAGGGGAAGAAAGAGCCGGTGTAGGGGGCTCCAACTGCAGGCACATGTCAAAAGAGTCACGAGAGATAGGAGGCGTAGGAGCAACAGAGGATGATTGTCGAGCCTGCAGTTTAACCCGCAGGTCGACAGCTGGAGTTGTGTCATCCACTGTTGTGAGAGAATTAGAGGCAACCCGTTGGAATACCTTCTCAAGCGCCTGAATAGTGGCTGCCCTATCCTGCACGGTCACAGATGTGGCAGGAGGAACAGCATTAATGTCCTCAGAAGAGGAAGAAGACTTCTTGGAGGCCTGGGCCCCAAGAGATTTAGTGTGATTTTTAGGTGGTGTATGTTGTTTGGATTTACGTGATTTAGGGCAATCTTTTACAATATGCCCCTGCTGCTGACACAAATAGCAAGTAGGGGGTTGTCCACGATATTTAATGGACAGATTAAACCCTGCCACCTTAAGCTCCGCAGGGATCTTATTATGAGCGACATGTACCATGCGCGTTCCAGATTTTACATGGGAGAAACCGCGCACGAGTAGATGTTTGATAGAGAGGACGCAGCCGTATGGCGCTAAAGCGTCCGAAAGATATGCATCCGGCATCTGAGGGGGGGGGCACGGTCAACAAATACCGCCTTAACCTCATCATAGGCCGGGAACGGAGTCAAATGAACTCCTTTAAATGTAATGCCATTGACGTCGCATTGGTGACGCTGAGCGGACGATTGGAACTCGACCCTCACCTTGTCCTGTGCTAGTACTTGGACAGTCTTCACCGTTGCTTCGCCAATGGCTTTAATAAAATCAACCCTGATTTGGCGTGCATTTGAATTGCCGACAAGTTTCCTCTGCAAATGGAACACAGATGTTGTTTCGTTCCACTTTGCAAAGTCTGCTTGCGTAAATGCAGGGCTGGACATAATTTGTTTAGTTAATATGTATGTACGCACAATCACTGAACAAAGGGTTCAGTGAGGCGAGATGTTTTGAATATTAATTAGTTAACTCAGACGTGCAAAGAAACACGTACGCCAAAGCTAACGTAAACAAATTATAGATTTAGTAATATAACGTGCAAAGATACACGTAGAAATGCCCCTTGATGAAAGAGACACACACAAACAATAGTAACTGTGTTATCACAACACAGCTAAAATTTTAATATAGAAAATAGAAGCGCTAAATCAGCGAATATTAAATCAACACGGCTTAAGTATAACAAAGCCGCTTGACTGATAGAGAAGCTTCAACAACACACTTATAGCCAACTGTAGCTATAATAACCAAAGTCTAATAAGTTAGACCAATATAATAAAGAAGGTCTAAGAAAATAGACCAATATAATACAAAGTCTAAGGTTATAGACTAATATAGAAGCGTGAATCGGCAGATGTAAACAAACGGCTTATACAAAGCCGCGACTTGCTCGACTGATTTTAAAAATGCTTCAACAGATATAGCCAACTGAAGCTATAATAAACAAAGTCTAATAACGTTTATAGCCAACTGAAGCTATAATAAAATAGACTAATAACAAAGTCTAATAAAATAGACGAATAGAATCAAACAACGTCTATTAAAATAGACTAATATAGACAGACAAAGTGTAAGAAATCAGCAAAGGGCAGATAGTAATTAGACACGGCTTATAAACAAAGCCGCGACTTGCTCGACTGAAATATAAACTTTATAAAACACGCTGTTATAGCCAATAACACAGCTAGAACAAACAAAGTCTAATAAAATAGACTAATATAATAGAGAGTCTATTAAAAAATAGACTAATAGAGGACAAAATGTAAAGGAATATAGTATATAGTATAGTAAATATTGGTGAATGACCAAACGTAGGTAGAACGCTCGCAGTTCTACCTCGTCAAACACCAAGGTTCTCCACAAAAGGCAAACAAACAAAGCTTAGGGAAACGAACTTCGGTCCAAGACCTCAGTTCGCAGCTAGTCAACGAGTAGGAAAAAGACCAACCTTCCCTAGAGTTACCCTTTTTTCGGGTCCCTCAAACAGGAAACAACCAGGAAAACAAACTAATTAACCAAAACAAAGTGACCTCCTTAAATAAAACCTTAGGTAATTGCTCGGCGCTTAAGCTAACGGCCCGCAAGTCGGACACACGCAGAAAACGACAACTAACCACGACCCAAGGGACGAGTTAGCAGCCAAACTGCCTCCGAAGAGAACAGCAAGAAAAGAAAATCACAGTACGCAGCTGATGGTGGCGAATTACCGAGAAGTGTACTGCGCAAGCGCAGCAGGAAAAAGATGTGGAATGTCTGCAAACAAGAACTGCAGCTAGTAAATCCCCGAGTAAAGAGTTAGTCGTCCATGTTCGACAGCATAGCTCCTCTCTACAGCGGGCAGAAGACCTGACGCAATTTCTCGCGTCAGGTAAGTATGTTGTTGCAGCGCGATTCTTACCTTTATATACACGACCATGATGACAAGCGGTCGCGGTGTTTGTTAGTGCTGTAGCCTGTAGATAGAGTCTTTGTTCGTCCGTTTGTCTAAAAAGGAAGAAAATAGGTAAGTATGGTATAAGGGTGAGCACATACTTTTCAAAGAGCCAACACATCTTTCATTTTCACATTTGTTCGATCGACAGTGCAACCTTTGCTTTTTGTATTAATAATTTGTCATGTTCATAAAGAGCCTTGTGGTTCGGAGCAAGTGTAGTAAGTATACGAGTCTGTTCTCATCAGCTTATAGACTTATACAATGTTTTTAAAATTTGTAATGAAAATTCTTCCCCGAATGGGGAAGAGGGCCGTACTCGGATGTAGTGCGATACCGAGACAACCCGTGGCCAGGGCGAAGCAAGCTTCAATCCCATGGCCGAGGTCCAAAAATCAGTTTAATATATGAGTTAGGCATTGCCTAACATATCAGATATTAAGCTGATAAGAACAGAGCATAATACATTTATTTCAAATAAAGAATTTACAGAGTTTTTTCAGGACTTAATATATAGTTAATAATAAAGTTTTCTACTAAAATAGAATGTTCAAATAGAGTGTTTATGAATAATTATAAAAAATTATTCATCTGCGATGAGTGTTCATTGGTAAGTTCTTCACATTACTTATATACAATGTTTATACTGGCACATTTCTTTTGCGTGACGCAGTATTACTTATGAAAAAGTTACAAATCTAGGTGGAAAGTTAACTATAATATATATGTTTGGTCAATATAAGTTATACTGTTTATTCCTCTTGAGCAACATTGTTCATGTGTTTGTAATAAATTTCTGAGGAACCACGGATGACGTCACTGCAGCATAGCTTCCGGAACAAGGATTTGTACTTTCTTGACATTCCGAGACTTCTTAGTACCGCTTCATTGTTGGGATGCCACGTACCCAGACAGCCGATCACGAATCCATATACGCTGCATTTGTAACCAAGTGATTGAAAATGAGATTTAACCGATTGATATTTCATCACTTTGGTGTAGTCTGCAGTCGCAAGGGCCGATTCTCCATTTTCGAATGGGCAGGTGACATCTATGACAGTAACGTGTTTACCATCAGTAATCACTATATCTGGACGACAAGCATCATTCATATCAGGAATCTGTTGATCGATTCTTACTTGTCCGTACCGCGTGGCTTTTCGTAATCTTTCAACGATCTTGTTGTGACGTTCGCGAATTAACACCATGTTTTCTTTACAATGGCATAAAATGTGTGGAAGGGTTTCATCAGTGGATTGGCATACTCGACATTTCGGAGAAAAGTCATCGCTCCACTTTGACTTATTCTTATTAGTGGGGACAACATTCATTCGAGCTCGATGGACAAATCGCCAATCCTTAAATCTCATATTCAGACCCGTGAACATCCAGGACGACCCATTTGCGAAAGCATCTTTCACCATAGCACGAGCTACTTTTCCTTGGTCAGGTAGATCTAACAGCTTCTGCGATGCACGTTCTTGGACAAGGTTGTGAAGAAAAGAACATGCTACATTTGCACGGCGAGGGCCACTGGATTCAGTTGAAATAACTGGTGCATCATTATCTGGGACCGAGAAGGTTATCTTGAGACGGCGACAAGCAGATCTTGCGCGGGTCCACAGAGAATGGGTACGATATCGGATATGGTTAGGATCTAATTTACCATTTGTCGAACCAGAGAGGAAATCACGGGTAAGGGCAGGAGAGGGATTCTTATCACGAGTTGCAAATCGAATGGTCGACCAAAGCTCCGATCTTGCTATCGATGAAACAAATGGGTCAGAAGATGACAACATTTTGATAGCTTGAACCACAGTTTGGATGTCTACCTCAGCCAAAGGATCTTGAAAGGCAAGGCCACCAACCTTCCGAGAGGCGAATATTATGTGGGACGAAGCTCGAGTTGGAAGATTAAGTATGGAACGAACCAATTCAATCAACTTTTTGCGATATTTAATTAAAGATGACTTCAGTGGTTCACCAGATCGTAGAGCAAATGTTAGACATGGTTGGATAAATGTCCTTATGCAATCTAACTTCTGCCATGGAGCCAAAAGTGAAGAGTGTACACGATCCAGGTCATCACAAAGATCATCAACCAGCTTGTCTAGATTGTCTATATCACGAATCATGCCAATAGGTACTCCTAGATATCTATAATGTTCATGTTCACTCAACGCTGGCATAACATTTCCTTGAACACTGAAATCATTCTCCTGAATATTGGACTTATATTTCTTCGAATACGTGAGGCTTATTGAGGCACATTTGTCCGGTCTAAACTGTAAACCAATTGATGTTGCTGCCGAAGATGCTGCATCTAATAGCTGTTGTAATAACCATCCATCTTTAGCAATAATTACCAGATCATCCGCGTACGCTAACACACTAATTTGTTGACCATGATGTTTAACATGTCCGTTGGATTGACCTTTGGCGATGACAGAGCGAAGGATGACTTCAATACAGAGATTGAACAAAATTGGGGAAAGAGGACATCCTTGCTTAACACCAGCCAGTAGAGGAATAGGAGGAGTGGTACCAGATGGAGTAGTAACCTCAGTGGTTGCATTGGTGTAAACGTTCTTAACTAAATCGACTATTCCTTCAGGGACACCAAGATGTTGTAGGGTGATTTGAATTACATCATGGGGAACACTACCAAATGCGTTCTTTAAATCCAACCAGGAGAGAAATAAGTCTTTGCCTATACGTTTAGCATCTAGAACGAGCGACTGTAAAATATATGTGTGTTCGTAGCACCCTTCGGAGGGGCGGGCACTTTTCTGAACATCTGAAAGGAGGTTATTGTCGATGGAATAAGTGACCAGTCGGTTGGCAATTATACTCATGAACAGCTTATATGTACAACTCATTAACGCGATTGGTCTGAAATTAGAAGCTTCACTTGCATCTCCTTTCTTATGAATTAGAATGGTCGAGGATGTTTTCCATCTACTAGGGACATCACTCTCAGTCAGGCAACGATTGAAGATATTTGCCAAGATAGTGCATTTTGGATCCACAGAACGTAGGTGACGATATTCTACTTTATCTGAACCAGGTGCAGAATTAGAAAGGGAACGAAGTTTCTTCGAAGCTTCTTCAGGCGTAATTGGGGAATAAAGAGATTCATCTAGGGGAGCAGATGGGACAAAATCGTCTAGGCCACGTTTGACTTCCTCAGCGTTACAATGCTTTTCTCCAAAGACTCTGGTGAAAAAAGAATTTGCATCATCAGGAGAACCAGTATAAGATGGAGAATTATCATTTAAGACCTTTCGGGCAGCACGTTTCTTAGACATACGATATAGAGCTTGGATTTTCTTAGCTTCACGGGGGTTATATCGGAGCGGGGCTCTATTGGTGTTAACTGGACGAGCAGAAGGTCTTAAAGGGCGGCGAGGACCAGAGGGTTTTTTCCTAGGTTGCCTTTCATTACTGGTCTTGATGACATCTTCCGTGAATTCATTGCATTGGTTAGAGAATTCTTCCCAAGAGATATTATCTGAAAAAGCCGATGACCAACGATTTTGGAAGGGGTCATTCACATTATTCGAGGAAGGGGCACCAGACTGAGGGTTCTGATTTACATCGTTGTTGGGATGTGGCAATGGATTAAATGACATTTCGGAGAGAGGAGGGGGGATAATAAATGGGTTCTGGGAAGCTGTTGTCGGGGACGATGGGATAGGAGAGGGATTAGTTGTGGGAGGGTTAAAAGGCTGGTTTGAGGTAGAGTGTGGGTTATGATTATCATCAATACTGGAATGGGACGGTAGCGGGTTAGGAGACATTTCAGAAAGGGGAGGCGGAACAATAAATGGGTTCTGGGAAGCCGTTGATGGAGAAATTGGGGTGGAAAAGGAACTAGTTGAAGGAGGGTTAGAGGATTGGTTTGAGGCAACATCACCATCCATATCAGTGCAACCACTTAAGGCGACCAATGTTTCAGGAGAACGTTGATGGTTAGGGTTTAGGAGAGAATGGAGAGGGTTAGAGGTGGGATTAGTGTTGGGTCGTGGAGGAGAAGATGAAATAATATATTCATCAGGGTCAAGGTCAGTAAGGACGGGAGGAGGTGATCTACTTGAATAATCAGGAGAGGATGTACGAGGGAGGTGTGGAAGATCTTGGGGAGGAGAGGGATTAACAGATTGGGATATGGCAATAGAAGGTTGAGCGCAAAAACTACCACTTTGGATATCACCATTATAATCGTTGGACGCAGTAGAACTGGACACCGGACTGGGCATACTATAAGACATTGACAAGGAAACATCATGTAATAACTTCACTCTCGGTCTGCGACTCCGCCTTAGAGGGGTAGTGGTGGTATTATTTGCCGCAGTGGAGGTACTATTTGCTGTGTCTTCAAGGTCAACATATGACATTACAGGGGTAGGAGACAGAGGATAAGAGTCACTTTTACCAATATGGTGGGTACGGTGAAGATGAACCCCAGCGCCACGATTATCCAAGAAAGTACGATCACATAAAATACATTTAGCCGAAATGTTCAGGGAAATTCCTTTATGCTTGTTTGAATAGTAACGCTTAAAATTTGGAAATGAACCAATAATATTATCACATAAGCAACAATAATACGACTTTCCCTCCGGGAATAGCCTCACGATATTAACGGATTTAATATGATCAGGAACGTCAACATGATGCATTTTGGATCTATGAATACCCAGATGGCCTTGGGTAGTAGTAATAAAACTACAATCCATACATTTAACAAACGGAGATTGAGTATCTTGTGAGGACATATTATACAGTTGACGATACGAATAAAGTTACTGGGACTCCATAACATCCATGTATATATAGAATACTGTTACGAACGCGATAATAATCAACACCACATGACACATACGCTAGACAATAACGAAATACGGGAATTCCCCAAATAATAATCCAACTTGAAAATACTGAATACTAATTGACCGACGAATGACCGTTGGAAAATCAGTAAAATGCCAATAATTTGAATTCCATTTTAGATATACATATGAAACTCACTGGGGGTGTTTAGAAACGGAGAATCTATAGCTATTCCAAGTTTCAGCCAGATATCTTCAATATAACCAAAGTTACAAGCAAAATATAAAATCCGACAACAGATAAACAATGTAGAACAGCGTTATAATGACAGTACACTACAAACTCCAAATATGAATAAGTCACGAAATAATCCGCCAAATTAGACGAAATATATATCAAAATGTTCCCAATGCTTAAACAAATCTAGATCCAACGATAGTTTACACCAACAACGAGCAACAGACGGGAAATAAACGAACAAACTTGACAGTTGTAATAAATTCCGACGCGATAATTAATTCAAATTACAGCAACGGACAATAATATAAAACTCCAAATACTTCACGAACTATATAACTTGTGAGTGCCAGACTTTAACAATACAGCACAGATACAGATTATATTCCACACAATAAATATGCACCAGATCCAACCATTAGACGCATGATTAATAATCCAAAACCAGAATATCCAAATTATAGCGGCGACAATATTAACAGTATAACACAATGACAAAAATCCATATAAATCTTTTCCACTATCAAATAACGAGACAAAAACTACACAGAAATATTCACCATTTCTTTATAATTATTTTAATATATAATTTAGTGAAGTACTTTCAAAAATAAAGTATTTTAAAGACAAAATAGCGAGAGCTCACTCGCGCGTGAACCCTCGTCGGTGAAATACTACACTTGATCTTAGCCAAAAGGCCGAGAAGCGATGCCTTTTTTCGCTTTCGGCCTCCATCTTTATAGGAAAAGCAAGCGTTCTTAAACCGCGGTGACCACGCGCGAATAGGACGTAAACAAAGGCTTCATTGCTAGTGAAGTTCGTCGTTCCAATTGGCGACTAGAGAATTTGCTCGCATGCATTCGCACGCGCTCGAGCATTGCGTGTAAATGACATGGGAACGAAGGTGGCGATGTGTTCGGCTCTTGTCGAAGTTGCCGTTTTCGGCAAGGCGATAATTGTGAGCTTAAGAGTATCGTATTTCACGCCAGGAGTATGTGGGATGAAAAGCCAAGCGATATTCTTGTGACCCGGAAAGCGTTCGGGTCACGCTTCTTGATTTAGGTGTTATATTTTGCCATTTTGGAGCTTAATCGTTGCTAGGTATGCGATTGTATGTTTCGCCTGCGTTTGAGTGACGTGTGATCGCCGCTTGGAATGTACGTGTGACGAGTTGCATTACGGCGCACGCTATATCTCATTTCACTAGACGACATGACATGTGATGGAAGTAATCGTTTACGGCTAAACCGGCACGCTATATACATTCGGTGAAATGACCATATTAGCGTAGAAAGATATTATAAAACACTCGCCTTGTTTGTTTGTATGCTGATGGCGATGAGACGTACAGCCCGGTTAACACGCTGTCCACCGCTGTAGTCGTGTGTTGTTGACATATGTCGACTGTAAAGAAAGAAAATTAGTACATGATCGATTGATGATTTGTTTGCAAAATAAGAAGGGGACTAGCGCGAACGCAGGTCCCCACTACCAGAAATTATACGCTCGAGTTACCCACATTAGGGGTAATCGCAGGAGTCAACCCAGTCGAAGTGCAATGAAAGGGCCTCATCCTGAGAGGACCTCCTAGTTGATCAAGGTGCCTCTCGCGTCAGGTAAGTTTATGTTGGATAAAGGTCAAATCCTTTCCCAACTGGGGAAAATGCAATGGATTTGCCAGAATCAAGGAGAGTGCACCCGCACGCAAACGACTAGGGAGTCGAACCCTATCTCCTCATTAAATACACCGCCCATTCTTTATTATTCTGACGCGGGCCTGTGGTGTATTTAAGCTTAATTGTATATCTATTTATGTGTGTCTAGTTAAAAAAGTATTCAATTAAAAGAAAGCAACTACCTACAAGAGACAGAAGCAAGAAAAACCTAATGTGTAAAACAAAAGTAATTAAAACAAAGTTAAAAAGAGAAGACCAGCTCCTCACCCTCGAAGTGTCCCAAGATGCCCCGTGCAAGCCAATCGCGCTCAAAAGATCGAAACTGAGCGGGCGATCTACACTTGCGGGCCGTAAGGCAAAGCACAAATTTGATTTTGGCGATGGCCTTCTTCAAACACTCCGACTCCACCGGCACCTTTGCTCGGAAACGGAAATCGCAACGAGCAACCCATATTACATGCTTTACAACATGCAACATCCAGATGATAAGGATGGGGACGTTGCGACGCCGTTCCTCAGAAAACCCAAAGAGCAACTCCTCGACAACAAAGGGACCGGCAGAAGGATCAACCAAAAGAAGATTGACGTACACCCAACCGTACATCAACCGAGCAAAATCACAGTGGTAGAAAAGATGCTCCAACGTTTCCTCCGCTTCACCGCAGAAGCAGTTAACGTCCACGTTGGCCATGTGAAATTGCCTAACCAACCTAGAAGCAGTATAGAGAACACCGTGTGCGAGCTGCCAATTGAGATCAATGACAACACGGTCAAAAGATGTAGCGTGCAACTGATCCCAAGTTTGGGGCCAGTGCAAAGGACCGTACTCAGGTTCAAACTTACTTATACAATGCGGCTCTTTATATGTTTTAGTTCGGATCAGATTAGAGACCGATCGCGAACTCATAGTGCGCGCAGGTAATGGGTTGGCAGAAGATGCCAACAAAGAAAACTCGCCATTTGCCTTACCCCCGCATAGCATCCGCCAAGTGCGGAATAGCAGTTCATAATAGGGCGGAAGGGATGACAGTTGACGACGAGAAAATTGACATAGTAACGCCTCATCGGGCGTTAAATCAAGGCAGCAGGATATATAATATTTAAAGAAATCTTTCCACTTTGCCCTGGGGTCAGCCAAGTAACGTTTGACCCATTGCAAAGAGAAAGCCTCGGCCTTTTGCTTATAATTAATAACTCCAAAGCCGCCCTGCGACTTTGGAAGACACACCGTGGTCCTGGCAACAAGATCCTTCTTACCAGACCAAAAGAAAGACCACACGGCCTTATTAATACGTTTCTCCGCCCAATCTGGAATAATAAAGACGTGACACAAATGCCAAATCTGAGAAAGGGCTAAGAGATTTATAATTGTAGTTTTTCCTTGGAAGGATAGCTTACGACCCTGCCAAGCGGACAAGCGCTGCTCGAGCTTAGCAACAGGTTTCTCCCAAGTTAATTTGGTATAGTCAGAGGTGGAAAAAGTAGCACCTAACAAAGGAAGCTCCTTGACCCACCGAACACCAAAGGGGGTGTCTGTACGGTCCTTCCAGGACCCCAACCAAATCCCTTTGGATTTACCTCGATTGAGGCGCGCCCCAGAAGCCTTCTCAAAAAGAGAATAAATATCAAAAACTTCTGTCATCGACTCGTCTGTAGTGACAGCAATCGTCGTGTCGTCCGCATACCCCGAGCACTTAAACTGCTCCAAGGAATCCGGGAGGAGAACGCCGTTGACATCAGGCGAACGACGAATGCTGACTGCAAGAATCTCAATGCAGAGCACATACAAAAGAGGAGAAAGTGGGCAACCTTGACGCACGCCACGAGACGGGCGAAAAAAAGAAGACGTCCAACCGTTTACAACAACGGCGGACTCGACTTCATTATAAAATAGTTTAATCCAATTCCGGAAACCAGCACCGAAATTGAATGTGGCGAGGATGCGTTGGAGAAAGTCCCAATCAACACGATCGAAAGCTTTCTCCTGATCTAAAGAAAGAAGAGCGATTGGAAGATCCTCTCTTTCCGCATACTCGATCAGATCCCGCACGAAGACGAGATTTTCAGAGATGGTGCGACCCGGAACACCGCACGTTTGATCCGGGCCCACAACAACATTCATCACATTCAAAAGCCGACCGGAGATAGCTCTGGTGGCGATCTTATAATCCACGTTTAGGAGACTGATTGGACGCCAGTTCTTCGTCTCCAAACGATCGTCTTTCTTATATAATACTATAATAAGGCCCCGACGCTGAGAGGTCGAGAGTTGGCCGCAATCGTAAGCAACGTTTAGAATGCGTACCAAATCAGCGCCGAGAACGGGCCAGAAAGATAAAATTCCATGGGAAAACCATCGGAACCCGGTGTTTTCCCATGAGCCATACCCTGCAAAGCCGCAAAGCATTCGGCGACGGTAAGATAACCATCACACGATGTGCTTTCGGCGTCAGAGAGGCAACGAGTAACCTTGGCAAGCATCTCATCTTGCGCAGCAGGGTCACACTGTTCAGCTGTAAAGAGCACTTGGTAGTACCGCTGCCAGACACCTAAGATGTCGATAGGGTCGTGGCAAACGATACCGGACTGTGGGTCTCTAATAGCAGTGACCGCCTGCTTTGCCCGATGCTTGGATTCCAAACCAAGGAAAAAAGAGGAAGAAGATTCACCCTCCTCCGCCCACCTGCAGCGAGATCGAATTTGTGCCCCACGTGCCTCATTCAAATGAATGGCACGCAACTCTTCCTGCACGGCACACAGCTGAGCAAAGGAGGAAGAATCCCCCGAATTAAAAAGTTGCTGCAACCTACGCATCTGCGTAGTCAGCCGAGATTTTTGTTGGCGATTGGCAACAGCCTTACCCTGGGCATACGAGCGCGACAGCGCACGCAGATAGTATTTGCCCTGATCCCACCAGTCCAGACCCGAAGCATAGATATTATTTGCTTCCTGGGACTGCCAGAAGGACCAAAATGCACGAACCAGCGCACAGTACTCCTCATCTGCCAGCAGAGAGGTGTTAAATTTCCAGACACCTGGACCACGTGCAAAGGAATCATCAGTAGTGAACTTGACCAGCAAGTACTGATGATCCGAAAGGAAGGAAGGATGGTAATCGCATTCCTTACCTTAATGCACCGTTTCATTGCCACGGGAGCCCAAACCATGTCTATCCTTGAAGCAAACTCTCCCGAACCATGCGTCCAGGAGTATGCAGTCTGCGTAGGGTGTAAAGTACGCCAGACAGGAAAGGTTTGTGTGTTGGACAGCAAGGACTGAAGCGCAGGACCGCTCTCCTGCCCCTTCGAAGTTTGACTACCCGTGAAAGAGGAACGCCGCAGACGATCAGCGTCCTCGTTTAAAACAGAATTGAAATCGCCACACACAAAAGTTGGGCGGCTAAGATCAAGTAAATCAGATACAGAGGTGAAAAAACGATTGCGCTCCGGGTTCCTATTCGGAGCATATAAACAGGCAAAACCTAACGTTTCTTCACCCAACTGAATGATGGCCTGAACAAACCGGCCCTCCTCATCACGAGAGACCTGCTTGACAGTATATGTATCCTTATAAAGAATAGCAGTGCCACACCTTTTGTTAGAGAAAGATGACGACACTACTCTAAAACCAGAGTTTGCAAACCAGCGACGAATTGATTCATGCGAAGGGGCATGCGTCTCTTGTAGACAGACGACATCCGCCTTCATACACTTTAACCAATCAATAAGTGCTGTTCGCTTTAAACGGTCATTAAGACCATTAATGTTCAAACTGAGTAGGTTGAACATTAGAAGTATTTATAGTAGAATCTGGAGTTGAGATAATGGCACTAAAGGCCATAGTTGACAAGTCAACACCCAGAAGAAAATCCTCATTTTCAGCCATCCTGGTGGTCGAAGATGGAACTGAGGATGAATAGCCGGCCTCGGTACAGTCCAAAAACATACCGTCGGACTCGGACACAGAATCAAAAATGCCAATGCCCAGAAGGGAATCACAATCCGAATGGAGCGGATCCACACTTCTAGGCGCGGAACTGTTGGGCGAGTTCGCAGACATTTCATAGCTCGCAGAGGGTTGAGACTCTGCTACAGAAGGAGAAGGAGGAACATCCGTCACCGACGGTTGCTGTTCGTCAGATGGTACAGACGGCGCATCCAGTATAGGAGCGACAACAGCTGGCTGAGCGTCAGGGGCAATTACCTCGAGGGAAACAACCGGATCTATGACGTTCTCACCATCAAGGCAATCCTCCTCCATGTCCATGCTATCAGTTAAACTCGCAAACCGATTAAGGTGGACGAATGGCGACTGAACTAGCATGACTGGCGTTACAAGAACGTCACTCTCAGACTCGCTAGATGTTCGAACGTGTTTATAACGTTTAGGTCGAGAGTGACGTGTAGATGAATGTGCGAGAATAGAGCTCGCATCGCTGTCATCACTTTCCGAAGAAGGATGACAGAATTTACTAACTTTACCAACTGCCCGAGATGTTGAGGGCATGTTGGTTTTGGGCTTAGTGGCCTTAGCCTGGGTGGTATTTGGCACAGTAGCCTTGGCAGAAGTGACCTTGGCCACTTTGACCTTGGCCACTTTGACCTTGGCCACTTTGACCTTGGCCGCTTTGACCTTGGCCTCAGTGGCCTTGGCCTCAGAGGCCTTGGCCTCAGAGGCCTTGGCCTCAGAGGCCTTGGCCTCAGCGATCTTGACCTTACTGGCCTTGCCCTTGTTGTTTTTGGCAGACTTGCCCTTTGATAAAATGCCCTTGGGATTATCCGCGGGCGAGTTGTCTACCGTGACCTCAAGATCTTTTCCCGGCTGGGAAGACACCTGGCGGGTGAAATCCGCAGCCCAAGGGGAAGAAAGAGCCGGTGTAGGGGGCTCCAACTGCAGGCACATGTCAAAAGAGTCACGAGAGATAGGAGGCGTAGGAGCAACAGAGGATGATTGTCGAGCCTGCAGTTTAACCCGCAGGTCGACAGCTGGAGTTGTGTCATCCACTGTTGTGAGAGAATTAGAGGCAACCCGTTGGAAGACCTTCTCAAGCGCCTTAATAGTGGCTGCCCTTTCCTGCACGGTCACAGATGTGGCAGGAGGAACAGCATTAACTTCCTCAGAAGAGGAAGAAGACTTCTTGGAGGCCTGGGCCCCAAGAGATTTAGTGTGTTTTTTTGGTGGTGTGTGTGTTTTGGTTTTGCGTGATTTCGGGCAATCTTTTACAATATGCCCCTGCTGCTGACACAAATAGCAAGTAGGGGGTTGTCCACGATATTTAATGGACAGATTAAACCCTGCCACCTTAAGCTCCGCAGGGATCTTATTGCGGAGCGACATATACACCATGCGCGTTCCAGATTTAATATGGGAAAAACCGCGCACGAGTAGATGTTTTATAGAAAGGACGCGGCCGTATGGCGCTAGAGCGTCCGAAAGATATGCATCCGGCATCTGAGGGGGGGCACGGTCAACAAATACCGCCTTAACCTCATCATAGGCCGGGAACGGAGTCAAATGAACTCCTTTAAATGTAATGCCATTGACGTCGCATTGGTGACGCTGAGCGGACGATTGGAACTCGACCCTCACCTTGTCCTGTGCTAGTACTTGGACAGTCTTCACCGTTGCTTCGCCAATGGCTTTAATAAAATCAACCCTGATTTGGCGTGCATTTGAATTGCCGACAAGTTTCCTCTGCAAATGGAACACAGATGTTGTTTCGTTCCACTTTGCAAAGTCTGCTTGCGTAAATGCAGGGCTGGACATAATTTGTTTAGTTTAATATGTATGTACGCAAATCACTGAACAAAGGGTTCAGTGAGGCGAGATGTTTTGAATATTAAATAGGGTTAACTAAAGACGTGCAAAGAAACACGTACGCCAAAGCTAACGTAAACAAATTATAGTTTGAATATTACGTGCAAAGATACACGTAGAAATGCCCCTTGATGAAAGAGACACACACAAACAATAGTAACTGTGTTATCACAACACAGCTAAAATTTTAATATAGAAAATAGAAGCGCTAAATCAGCGAATATTAAATCAACACGGCTTAAGTATAACAAAGCCGCTTGACTGATAGAGAAGCTTCAACAACACACTTATAGCCAACTGTAGCTATAATAAACAAAGTCCAATAAGTTAGACTAGTATAATAAAGAAAGTCTAAGAATATAGACCAATATAATACAAAGTCTAAGAATATAGACTAATATAGAAGCGTGAATCGGCAGATGTAAACAAACGGCTTATATAGTACAAAGCCGCGACTTGCTCGACTGATTTCAAAAATGCTTCAACAGTTATAGCCAACTGAAGCTATAATAAACAAAGTCTAATAACGTTTATAGCCAACATAGACTAATAACAAAGTCTAGTAAAATAGACTAATAGAATCAAACAACGTCTATTAAAATAGACTAATATAGACAGACAAAGTGTAAGAAATCAGCAAAAGGCAGATAGTAATTAGACACGGCTTATAAACAAAGCCGCGACTTGCTCGACTGAAATATAAACTTTATAAAACACGCTGTTATAGCCAATAACACAGCTAGAACAAACAAAGTCTAATAAAATAGACTAATATAATACAGAGTCTATTAAAAAATAGACTAATAGAGGACAAAATGTAAAGGAATATAGTATATAGTATAGTAAATATTGGTGAATGACCAAACGTAGGTAGAACGCTCGCAGTTCTACCTCGTCAAACACCAAGGTTCTCCACAAAAGGCAAACAAACAAAGCTTAGGGAAACGAACTTCGGTCCAAGACCTCAGTTCGCAGCTAGTCAACGAGTAGGAAAAAGACCAACCTTCCCTAGAGTTACCCTTTTTTCGGGTCCCTCAAACAGGAAACAACCAGGAAAACAAACTAATTAACCAAAACAAAGTGACCTCCTTAAATAAAACCTTAGGTAATTGCTCGGCGCCTTAAGCTAACGTGGCCCGCAAGTCGGACACACGCAGAAAACGACAACTAACCACGACCCAAGGGACGAGTTAGCAGCCAAACTGCCTCCGAAGAGAACAGCAAGAAAAGAAAATCACAGTACGCAGCTGATGGTGGCGAATTACCGAGAAGTGTACTGCGCAAGCGCAGCAGGAAAAAGATGAGGAATGTCTGCAAACAAGAACTGCAGCTAGTAAATCCCCGAGTAAAGAGTTAGGTTATCCATGTTTAACCAGCATAGCTCCTCTCTACAGCGGGCAGAAGACCTGACGCAATTTCTCGCGTCAGGTAAGTATGTTGTTGCAGCGCGATTCTTACCTTTATATACACGACCATGATGACAAGCGGTCGCGGTGTTTGTTAGTGCTGTAGCCTGTAGATAGAGTCTTTGTTCGTCCGTTTGTCTAAAAAGGAAGAAAATAGGTAAGTATGGTATAAGGGTGAGCACATACTTTTCAAAGAGCCAACACATCTTTCATTTTCACATTTGTTCGATCGACAGTGCAACCTTTGCTTTTTGTATGAATAATTCGTCATGTTCATAAAGAGCCTTGTGGTTCGGAGCAAGTGTAGTAAGTATACGAGTCTGTTCTCATCAGCTTATAGACTTATACAATGTTTTTAAAATTTGTAATGAAAATTCTTCCCCGAATGGGGAAGAGGGCCGTACTCGGATGTAGTGCGATACCGAGACAACCCGTGGCCAGGGCGAAGCAAGCTTCAATCCCATGGCCGAGGTCCAAAAATCAGTTTAATATATGAGTTAGGCATTGCCTAACATATCAGATATTAAGCTGATAAGAACAGAGTTCTTATCGTGGGTCGAAACATTCATGCCAATTGGTCCGTGTGCCTTAAGTTTTTTATTTGGGGAAGGTTCGAAAAGAGGATGTATAGGCTCATAGTGCGTCCTATAATCCAGGTTAATGCATGTGCCCGAAAGCGTCTTAGTGTAAATGTAAACTTAAGCTGAGTTTTGGGTGCATATTACGTTATCGAAATGAGGAGCCGTGAGCTCATGTTGGGGAAGGCTGTCAACACGTTCCTGTAAAAACTTAACTGACTTGTTATATGTGTAAAAAGGAAATAATAAAGCGCCAGGAGTTGGCTAAAATCATAAGTAAAAAGTGCGCATGTCCACTAACTGGAAAAATAATAAGTTTTGTAAAAAGTACATGACAATACATTACAGTACAATACGTACATCTAGAAAAGAGAAAGATCAACATGGAAAAAGAACCGCTATGGGAAAATTAAGGGAGGACATCATCGCAACCCAAGTGTTGCCGATAGATGTCATTTGAACCCTGGATCACGTCGGTACAACAAAGCTTTCTGAACAGGTTCTTGTAGCGTGGAGACATACCAAGGGCGGTGAGGACACGTTCATTATCAGGGAACCACGAACCGAGGGCACCGATGGCAAATCCAAAGACATCACACTGCTTCCCTTGGGACTCGAAATGAGATTTTAAATGTTCATACTTCAGTTCCTTTCGGGCCGCAGCTTCTTCGAGAGCTTCCGCGCCGTTTTCGAATGGGCAGCAAACGTCAATGATGGTGACTCGATCTTCAGTTTCTATAACAATATCAGGTCTCACTGGCGAATGGCTATCTTGTACGGTACGGTCTGTGCTGATGTCACCGTGGCGGACAGCTTTGACAAGGCGTTCGACAACTTTGTTATGCCTTTCGGTAATGGCTGGCATGTTTGGTGGGCAGTGGCAAAGGACATGTGGGAGGGTTTCCGGTTGTTCGCAATGGCGGCACGTTGCATCGCTGTCTGACCATCTGCTTTTAACGGAGTTTGTTGGGAGACAGTTCAAACGGGCTTTATGGATGAAGCGCCAATCTTTAAACCGGATGTTGAGGCCAGTAAAATGCCAGGAGGAACCGTTGGCGAAGCGATCAGTATTCAATGAGCGTGCGACTTTGCCTTGGTCACGGAGTTCGCATAGTTTCTTTGCTTCCGCATCGCGAGTGACGTTGTGTAGGAAACAACACACGTCTTTGGCTTGCACGGGGTCAGCATATTCTGGAGTGGTAATGGTAGGTGGACCGATATCAGGAACGTTGATCGTGATGTTCATATGCTTTGTTGCACGACGCGTCCGGGTCCAAAGAGAGCCTGTGCGAGACCGAATGGTCTCCAGGCGGCGATCACTACTGTTGGAGAGAAAGCAAGAAACAAGGTTAGGGGTTGGGTCAGACTGAGCTGCGAAACGTACAGTCTGGCGTAATTCAAGTTTTGCAATCGAGGCAACAGTGGTATCCGAGGATGCCAACATCTTTACAGCTTGCACGACAGTTTGCAAGTGGTTCTCTTGACAAGGGTCAGTGAAACCAAGGCCACCAGCTTGTTTTGCGCCAAAGATATAATGTGTAGTGGCTCTGGTGGGGAGGGAGCAGACTGAGCGTACTGTCCGAAGCAGCTGAGCCCGATACGCTTCCAAAGACTTGGTGGTTGGATCGGTGGAGCGAAGGGCATAGGTTAGGCATGGCTGTACGAATGTGCGAACGGCATCAAGTTTTTGCCACGGGGCAAGCAGAGACTTTTCAATTCGGTCAAGCTTTTCAACGAGTTCATCGACTAGCGTTCCGATCTGTGTAATGTCATGGACGAGTCCAATTGGGACACCAAGGTAGCGGTAATGTTCTTCTCGGTCAAGGGGTGGTATGATCTGTCCTTGGACGAGGTAGTCAATAAGCTCAACGCGAGGGTTCTTCTTATTCACACTGAGCGAGGCACTTTTGTCCGGACGAAATTCGAGGCCAAGAACGTTTGCTGCAGTGGAGACCGAGTCTAGCAGTTTCTGTAGGGCATCAGCGCTTCGAGCCATGATCACGAGGTCATCGGCGTAGGCCAGGACAGAGATCGAGATGCCGTGGTGTTTGAGGGAACCGCACGTGAGGGTTTCGGCCGTAGCTTTGCACTTCCGGAGGATCAGCTCGAGGGCAAGGTTGAAGAGAATGGCGCTCAGAGGGCACCCTTGTTTCACGCCAGAATGGATTGGGATCGATGTTGTTTTCCCGATCGGGGTGAGGACTTCGGTAGAGGCACCAGTGTATACGTTGCCAATCATGTTGATCAATGATTGAGGGAAACCCATGTGCGTGAGGGTAGTAATCAGAGCGGAGTGGGGTACGCTACCAAACGCATTGCGGATGTCGAGCCACGCGAGGAATATCGGGCGAGGCTGGCGTCTAGCATCATTTACTATTGATTCCAGGAGGAAGGCATGCTCGTAACACCCCTCGCTAGGGCGTGCACTCTTCTGTTCGGCGGAGAGGAGGTCCTTGGCAATGGAGAAGTTTGTCATACGCTTTGCGAGGATGGACATCAGCAGTTTGTATAGGCAAGACATCAGGGCGATGGGACGGAAGTTACTTGCGTCACTCGTGGAGTCCTTCTTGTGGATGAGGATGGTAGTTGCCGTTTTCCACTCGGGAGGAACGTCACGTTGGGCGAAGCAGTGCCGGTACATTTTAGCCAGAATATGGCACTTGGGGTCAAGGAGTCGAAGATGACGGTATTCCAGGCTGTCTTTTCCTGCAGCAGAGTTCGCGAATGAGCGAAGTTTCTGGGAGAGTTCTTCAGGGGTGGGAGGGTCGAAAAGGGTATCATCAGTGTCAACCGATGGAACAAATGATATAAGTTCTTCGAGGAGTTGGTCTGTGTCGCAGTCCCGCGGACCGAAGGATTGGGTAAAATATCTGGTGGCCTCATCGAGGGTTCCGTCAAAGCCCGGGCTATCATCTCCAAAGACTTTCCGCGCTGCACGTTTCTTCGACACACGATAGAGATGTTGCAGTCGCCGGGCAGAGGAAGGGTCTGAGGCAGTTGGTCTCCGTCTGTCAATTGGCGGTCTGGCACTAGGACGGTCAGGGCGTCTTGCAGCTGGTCGAGGGCGTTGTTGCGAGGCTATTTCGCGAGCTAGGTTGAGGCCGTCACTGGCAAATTGGGTGGTGAGGTTCGAGAATTCGTGGAAGTCCATTTCCTCGCCGAACTCGCACGACCAACGTTGGCGGAATTCCTCCAATGTAGTGGAGGTTTGCGTGGTGGGGAAGGATTGGGTTGAGGGATCTTCGCCAAGGGGACTTGCACAGGAGGTTCCAGGGATAGGTGGGGAAGTGTTGAGTGAGTTTGGACGAGGTGGGGAAGTATGGGTTTGGAGAGGTTCGAACATGTCTTCGAGGATTGGTTGCTGGGAAGGGGGTTGGGGGTTATCTTCAAAGAAGTCAGACGCCCGAGGGCGTGGAAGGGTTGGTGGGGAAGGTTGTCTTGTAGAAGGAAGGGTACGGTTAGGGGTGGATATTATGTTAGACATTAGTGGGGGGATAGCTGGAGATGGTGTGGATATAGGTCGGGTAGGGGGATGGATTGAGGAAGGGAGAAGGTTGTTGACTGCTGGGGAATTATTGATGGCGGTGAAGGATACGTCTCCCAATAGTGGAAGCGTGTTTGGGTTCAAATGGGGTATTGAGGGAGGGGGTTGGGGACTAGTTTGAGTAGTGGGTTGGGATGTTGATGGTGGGTCCTCTACACAAGCATCGAGAAAAGAGCGCATGAGGAAATGGTCAACTGCGGTTGGGGAGAGTAGTTCCTGGGAGGGTGCATTGGGTGACATTGGGTTAGCGGAATCAGGGATGGGTTGGGAAAGGTCAATTGTCATAGATGGCGGAGAGGACGGTGGGTCATCGGGTAGGGTAGAGTTTCTGCTGCTGCGATACGAAAGTTCAGAGGCAGCAGGCGATGGTGTTCTCACTATTGGAGTGGACGGAAGCTGAGGAGTAGATGGTAAAGTTGGGGAGGGAGGGACTGGTACTGGCAACACAGGGGTGAGAGGCATACGACGTTCGCGATGTTGGTCGAGATGCGGTTGGACTTCGTCTTCAGTATACGATTCTTCGCACACCGAGCAGTGGTAGGCGAGGTCAAGGGTGTATCCACTGTGGTCCTTCTTGAAATGCTGGGTGAAGCCACGCGCAGTTTTAACGTTCTGGACCGAAGGGACAAACGGGGCACTTGATTGTCTGCTGGCGGAGATTCAGGTAAAACAGGACGTGTACATCTTGGCGACCGGGGAGCATGTGTCTCTTGCGGGAGATGTGGTTGTACTGCATTCGCAGCGAATTGAATGTTTTGTTGCACATTCCGCAGCTCAGTCGACAACCCGAAGGGTAATCGCGCGTTAAAGGGGGAACATAACCACTGGGAATGGCCATGTGGAAAAGCTATATATTAAACCTACTTCCACTAAAAAACAAAAATCGCGATTAAAATCACGAGTGACAATCAACAGTACATAGTAAAAAATAGTATAAAATATCAATATAAAAAGGTTAGTACAACAGTTATTTCCACCACAAGCAACGTGATGGGAATCACGGGCGGCAATCAATAACCGTAGCTATAAATTTAAATCAAGAAATTATTAATACAAATTACGTCACCACGAGAGGCTCTCCTACCGCACGTGGTGAGCAGAGAAAAAATTTAACACAATTAGATAGGCACAAATAGATGCCTAAAAAAAGTAATTCCACAGCAGAGTCGCGATTAGAAATCACGTGTGGTACCCGTATTAAGTAGATAAGGGTGTATATATAGAAAAGATAGATAAAAACCTTGCTAGTTTAGGTTAATAAAAAACCAGCAAAAGCGATCGTCCGAGGGACGCGCTCAAAATCGCACGTGGCGATCAGAGAAAAAGTTAAACACAAATATTTAAACACAGAATAAACACAAATAAATAGTATTTCCACAGTAAAATCGCGATGAAAATCACGTGTGGTAACCCGTATTAAGTATAAATAAAAGGCTGCTAATTTAGGTTAGACAATTTAGCACAAACGATCGAAATATGAAAATAGCCAAGCCGGGGTGAATAGCTCACACAGCCCGAGAGCTATACACGATTTCCGTCAAACTTACCTAGGAAAGGACAACCCAGCAAGGGAAATATACTTAGAATATAGTCGATAAAGATTCGACAATATTCAAAATATAATAGAAATCTCTCAAACTCAGGCAGGACAGCCGAGGAGAAAACCAAAATAAGCACTCAGGCCGCTTCACGAGACAGCAAGCGTTCTGAAAAGAACGGCCAAGCGAAGCTAAATACGAGAATACCTAAATCGGCAAGAAATGGTAGAGATACTCAAGCTACTTTACGAGACAGCAAGCGTTCTCAAAAAAACGGCCTAATAAAGGTTAAAACACTAGAGCACAATACCAGGAAGAGAAATGTCAGAGCCAGGAGTCTTCAATCTTCGCCAATCGTTGCCAAACTGGATCTGCGGTCTTCGTAGGTCTTCTGAGGTCTTCTGAGGTCTTCTGATGTCTTCTGAGGTCTTCTGTGATGTCTTCTGTCTTCAGTCTGCTACACTTGATCTTAGCCAAAAGGCCGAGAAGCGATGCCTTTTTTCGCTTTCGGCCTCCATCTTTATAGGAAAAGCAAGCGTTCTTAAACCGCGGTGACCACGCGCGAATAGGACGTAAACAAAGGCTTCATTGCTAGTGAAGTTCGTCGTTCCAATTGGCGACTAGAGAATTTGCTCGCATGCATTCGCACGCGCTCGAGCATTGCGTGTAAATGACATGGGAACGAAGGTGGCGATGTGTTCGGCTCTTGTCGAAGTTGCCGTTTTCAGCAAGGCGGTAATTGTGAGCTTAAGAGTATCGTATTTCACGCCAGGAGTATGTGGGATGAAAAGCCAAGCGATATTCTTGTGACCCGGAAAGCGTTCGGGTCACGCTTCTTGATTTAGGTGTTATATTTTGCCATTTTGGAGCTTAATCGTTGCTAGGTATGCGATTGTATGTTTCGCCTGCGTTTGAGTGACGTGTGATCGCCGCTTGGAATGTACGTGTGACGAGTTGCATTACGGCGCACGCTATATCTCATTTCACTAGACGACATGACATGTGATGGAAGTAATCGTTTACGGCTAAACCGGCACGCTATATACATTCGGTGAAATGACCATATTAGCGTAGAAAGATATTATAAAACACTCGCCTTGTTTGTTTGTATGATGATGGCGATGAGACGTACAGCCCGGTTAACACGCTGTCCACCGCTGTAGTCGTGTGTTGTTGACATATGTCGACTGTAAAGAAAGAAAATTAGTACATGATCGATTGATGATTTGTTTGCAAAATAAGAAGGGGACTAGCGCGAACGCAGGTCCCCACTACCAGAAATTATACGCTCGAGTTACCCACATTAGGGGTAATCGCAGGAGTCAACCCAGTCGAAGTGCAATGAAAGGGCCTCATCCTGAGAGGACCTCCTAGTTGATCAAGGTGCCTCTCGCGTCAGGTAAGTTTTATTTTGAAAGAGATAAATCCAATCCCATTAGGGAAAGTGCAATGGATTTACCCGAATTCAGAGGAAGGTGCACCGGCACGCAAACGACTAGGGAGACGATCCCTACCACCTCTTTAAATATACCGCAATTCTTTATTATTCTGACGCTGCATTGGTATATTTAAAACTTAAAAAGACCGGTTAACCCTAAATTCTAAACTAAATAAACTAGATAAACTAAAAGAACTAAACTAGGTTAAAAAACTAAAAAGAGAAGACCAGCTTCTCTCCAATAAAACGCCCTAAGGTTTTATTGGCCAACCATTGCCTCTCAAAAACCTCCACCTGCCCAGGAGAACGACAACGACCAGCCAACACCCCAAGAACGAACTTCACCCGCGCCACGACCAACCTCAAAGCATCCGCCTCGGTGTGCGATGCCGCACGAAAACGAAAATCGCACCGCACCAACCAGAGACGATGCTTCACCACCTGCAACATCCAGATGAATATGGATGGGATGTGCCGGCGGCGAGGCGGCGAGAAACCAAAAAGGACCTCCTGCACCGTAAAGGGAGCGGCACCAGCGTCGAAAAAACGAAGCTGATGGTGCACCCAACCCACTAGAAACTCCGCATAGACGCAGCCGTGGAACAAATGTTCCGGCGTTTCCTCCCCGGCGCCACAATGGCAGTCCAGCTCGATGTTGGCCATCCCGAAAGAGTTGACGAGGCGGGAGGCAGTATACAGGACGCCATGCGCGATTTTCCAATTGGTATCCACTACGGCCCTATCCAAAGATGTCAAATGGATTTGATCCCAAGTCTGGGACCAATAGAGCGGACCGTAGATGGGAAGGAATTTCGCGATGCAATGTGGCTGATGGTGCCGGAGTCGGCGACCGATTACATAGGCCGAGTGCGACGTGAGCTCCCCCAAACGCTTCGGCGCGTCGGACGAGACGTCGAGGGACAAAAAGTTATTATGAATGCCCCCACCAAACTCGTGCCACGCCCGCATCAAATGCTGATAAAAAGGCGGGAGGAGAGCAACGAGATTGCGGGGTAAGTTTGATATAGAAAAGGCCTCGACAGGTGTGAGCGAGAGGCACGACAAACAATAAAAACTCAAGAAGGATTTCCATTTCGTGTGTGGGACCGTAAAGTAACGACGGACCCACTGAATGGCAAATGCCTTCGACTTCAGTTCAAAATCCACTACGCCAAATCCCCCCTGGGCCTTTGGCAAGCAGACCGAACGTCTGGCGACAAGCTCTTTCTTGCCCGACCAGAAAAAGCTCCAGACTGCCTTCTTTATACGGGCGATGGCCCACTCAGGAATAGGAAAGACATGGCATAAATGCCAGATCTGAGAGAGGGCCAACGTGTTGATCACGGTCGCCTTACCCTGGAGGGTTAACTGACGACCCTTCCAAGACGACAGTCTATGCTCTAATTTGGCGACAGGCGGCTCCCAGGTGGACTTTGAATAGTCACCGGCACTCAGCGTAGTGCCGAGGCAAGGAAGCTCCTTCACCCACGAGATGCCGTGCGGGGTATCCTGGCGATCTTTCCACGCACCGAGCCACAAGCCTTTCGACTTGCCCCGATTAAGCTTCGCGCCGGAAGCTTGCTCGTAGGTGCCGTAAGTGCGAAATACTTCCACCATTGACTCGTCCGTGGTGACGGCGATGGACGTGTCGTCCGCATAGCCCGAACACTTAAAGGGACGGTCGGTGCCTGGCAAAGTGACGCCCGTGATGGTAGGGGACGCACTGATCGAACACGCCAGCACTTCAATACAGAGAACGTAGAGTAATGGAGATAGTGGACAGCCTTGACGGACACCCCGAGAAGGCTTAAAAAAGGAAGAAGTCCAACCGTTAATGACGACGGCGGACTCGACCTCAGTGTAAAATAAAGAAATCCAACGGCGGAAGGATTCTCCAAACCCAAACTTAGATAAAATGCGCTGAAGGAAGCTCCAGTCGACCCGATCAAAAGCTTTTTCCTGATCGAGCGACAGAATGGCAAGGGGAACATCACCTCTGTCCGCATATTCTATCAAGTCTCTTAAAAGGCTAATATTCTCTGAGATGGTCCGACCAGGGATGCCACACGTTTGGTCGGAACCAACTACAGAGCCAATAACACCTAAGAGACGGCCAGAAATAGCCCGCGTCGCAATTTTATAATCGACGTTCAGAAGGCTAATCGGTCGGTAATTCTTCGTCTCCAAGCGGTCGCCTTTCTTATAGAGGACGATGTTAAGTCCACGACGCTGAGAGACGGACAGCCTACCTTCGTCGTAGGCGATGTTCAGGACACGGACAAGGTCCTCCCCAAGGATGTTCCAGAAAGTAACGTAGAACTCCATGGGGAACCCGTCCGAGCCGGGGGTCTTACCACGAGACATGCCCAAAAGTGCCTGGTGACATGCTTGAAAGGACAGATGTCCTTCACATGACTCCATCTCGGCCTTGCTCAAGGTCTTAGTGAGCTTGCCTAAGATGGCGTCCTGCGCCGGCACGTTGCAGACATCTGCCGTAAAGAGATTGTCGTAGTACCTCCGCCAGGTACCTAAAATCTCGAAGGGGTCGTGGTGCACGAGCCCCGACGCCGAGTCTCGGATGGAGGTGATGGACTGCTTTAGCCTATGCTTTTTCTCCAAACTGAGGAAGTACGCAGATGACATTTCGCCTTCCTCAGCCCACCTACACCGAGCCCGGATCTGGGAAGCCTTTGCTTCGCGAAGATGGATGGCGCGAAGTTGCTCCTGGATGGTGCATAACGAAGAAAAGGCCGAGGGATCACCCTCGTCGAAGCGGCGTTGGAGGAGCCGCAGTTGTCGTTCAAGCTCGACCTTCTCTTTCGACCGCTCTGCCGCACGGGCCCGAGCGAAGCAACGAGTGACCTCGCGCAAATAAAATTTTCCTTGATCCCACCAATCGGGCAGGGTGGAAAAAAGGGAAGGATCATTTTGGGTACGCCAAAATGACCAGAAGGAGGAAACTAGTGCCTGATAATCGGGATCGTCAAGAAGAGACACGTTGAATTTCCAGACACCAGGACCTCTGGCGAAAGCGTCGCCAATAGTAAACTTCAACAACATGTATCGATGGTCCGAAAAGAAAGAAGGGTGGTAGTCGCACGCAATGATGGCCTGCTCAAGTAGCGTTGGGGCCCAGATCATATCAATGCGCGACGAGAACTCGCCCGAACCATGATCCCATGAATAAATGGTATCGGTGGGGTGCCTTGTACGCCAAACGGGAAATGTTTGGGTGGCAGCGAGCAGCGATTGCAAGGCCACAACGCTTTCCCGATACCGAGATGACTGCGAGGGACCGGCGTACAATGTACGATGCCGCCTGTCCAAGGCTGGATCGAGGACAGCATTAAAATCCCCGCAGAGAAATGTCGGACACGCAAGGTCCACAAAATCAGGCAACGACGTTAGAAAGGCGTTGCGCGCCAGATTTCGATTTGGCGCATATAAAGAGACAAAACGCAGTTTGTCCCCTTGAAGGTCGACCTCGACCTGCAAGAATCGACCTTCATCGTCCCGACTAATTGATGTAATTGAAAATATATCCCTAATTAAAATTGCCGTCCCGCATCGCTTGTTGGAAATTGATGAGGACGCAACATAAAAACCTGAATGACGAAACCAACCTTGGATCGTACTTGCCTTCATACACTTAAGCCAGTCGATCAAGGCGGTTCGTTTGAGATGGTCATTAAGACCATTTATGTTCAGGGATAATAAATTAAACATCGGGAGGCCGATGTTCTGTCACACTGACCAGCGACGCAGACTGATCAGCTAAGTTGACCTGTTGCTCGCCCGAAAGAGAGACAGCCAGGTTAAAAGATGGTGAAGGTTCAATACCATCCAAAAACTCGTGATCGCTGCCTTCTTGGAAGGAAGGGTCGAGCGAACGAGAGTAAAAGGATGCGACGGACACGGGCGAAGACGTGCCAGACACACCAGTAAAAGAAGGCGTTGTTAAATGCCCTTCTAAATGCCTGCCCCGAGGGATATCTGAAAACAGATCAGGGGAGTCAGGCAGGGACAAATCCAGCAGCTGCAGCTCAAACCCAGAGGATGAGGCTGAGAGTGGATTGTCCGAAGTGAAAGGAGCACTAGTTGGAGCAAGTGCTACCTCGGTGGAAGGAGGCTGGAGAACTTTCTCCGCAAGCGCACCACTAGCAGGAACCAGAGCCGAAGATGGACCGAGCGGCCGTCTGGTTAAGCTGGGCGGAGGAGAAAATTCCGAGGGAGATTGATCGACATCTCCCTGGACAGAATCGGGAATGTGTGCAGCTGGGTTTTGCACTGCGGTGTGTGGACACCTGGCTGATCACCAGAACCTATGGATGCAGAGGGTGTAGCTGCAACGGAAGGACTGGCAATGGGATCGATGACGGATCCAGCCAGATCGTCCAATAAATAGTATAGTAAACAGCCTATAGAATAGACCAACAAATGCTAAGAGAAGCGTACGGTAGCTTCAAATAGCCGCGGTTATAGCCAACTCAAAGCTATAACCTTATAATACAAAGTCTACAAAAGTAGACAAACAGCTATAATATAGTAAATAGTCTATAAAAATAGACCAACAATAACAACGTCTACAAAGTAGACAAACAGCAATATAGTATAACGCTCAAAGAAGCGAGAAATCGCTTCAAAATAGTGACAAAACAGTCACAAAATACAATAATTATTTGGTGTTTGACAAGACGTAGGTAGAACGCTCACAGGAACTACCGTGTCAAACACCAGGAAACACCAAAGATAAAACAAACAAAGACACTGGAGGCGATCGTCGGTCCAAGACCTCAGACCACAACTAATGCGACAGAAAACGAAAAAGACCACCGAGACCACAACTAATGCGACAGAAAACGAAAAAGACCACCGTCCCTAGAGCGACCCTTTTTTCGGGCCTCTCAAACAGGACACAACACCGGAAACAACACTAAATAACAAAAAACAAAGTGACCTCCTTAAAAACCTTAGGTGTAAAAAAGCGCCTTAAGCTAAACGTGGCCCGTTAGTCGAACACACGTGGAAGACGACCACTAACCTCGACCCGAGGGACGGGCTAGCAGCCAAACTGGCTCCGAAGAGAACAGCAAGAGAAGAAAATCACAGTACGCAGCTGATGGTGGCGAATTACCGAGAAGTGTACTGCGCAAGCGCAGCAGGAAAAAGATGAGGAATGTCTGCAAAAAGAACTGCAGCTAGTAAATCCCCGAGCAAAGAGTTAGTCATCCATGTTTGACAGCATAGCTCCTCTCTACAGCGGGCAGAAGACCTGACGCAATTTCTCGCGTCAGGTAAGTATGTTGTTGCAGCGCGATTCTTACCTTTATATACACGACCATGATGACAAGCGGTCGCGGTGTTTGTTAGTGCTGTAGCCTGTAGATAGAGTCTTTGTTCGTCCGTTTGTCTAAAAAGGAAGAAAATAGGTAAGTATGGTATAAGGGTGAGCACATACTTTTCAAAGAGCCAACACATCTTTCATTTTCACATTTGTTCGATCGACAGTGCAACCTTTGCTTTTTGTATGAATAATTCGTCATGTTCATAAAGAGCCTTGTGGTTCGGAGCAAGTGTAGTAAGTATACGAATCTGTTCTCATCAGCTTATATATAGACTTATACAATGTTTTTAAAATTTGTAATGAAAATTCTTCCCCGAATGGGGAAGAGGGCCGTACTCGGATGTAGTGCGATACCGAGACAACCCGTGGCCAGGGCGAAGCAAGCTTCAATCCCATGGCCGAGGTCCAAAAATCAGTTTAATATATGAGTTAGGCATTGCCTAACATATCAGATATTAAGCTGATAAGAACAGAAATTTTTTATTAGCAATAAAGAAATGTTAAGTTTACATAGTAATATGTGGATATAAGCTAATACATGAATATATTATATACATGGTTTGCATATATAAGTCAGTGTCAATAATAATTAATTATAATAAATGATTGTTCGTAAGAGTCAATAGACTAACTTATGATAAATGTTCAAATTTAAAGATGTTAATGATTCTTTTATCACGTGGTAAACCACATTGATCATAGAAATGTTTTGCCAAATCTACACATAGATATTCAAGATCACAAATAAAGTTATTAAATAGTTGAGATGATTGAAAATCTCTTCGTTGTAGGGCTATTCCTTGGTTATATTGATACGCCATACACTTGTTTGCAATCCTCATGACCGAATCCTTAGACATTTTAAGAATCTTAGCCTGTTTTTTGGCAAATTGGTTAAAGGGTTTTGGGTTAACTTTAGGACATTTGAGAAGATGACGTTTACATAGATATGAAGGAACTTCGGCTTCGCAGAGACGACATTTAGCCAACAGATTCAAGAATTCAGCGCTAATTTTATCATGTAAATAACCATTTGAATCATATAGAATTATCTTCGGTATTTTGCCGAAACTGTTATGGAGTGGTTCGAAGTCGTCAAAAGGGTCGTATTCAGGATCAGAGTACACTTCATTTTCATGAACAGAAGTTTTGGGAGATTCACTATTCTTTAACGTAGATTTATCTTCGGAACTTTCAGGAATATTAGCCGAAGTGGGAGTATCCTTACCATTAAGATTAGGTAGGTTAAAGGATTTAGAGGGTTTCAAGGATTTATTCTGAGGATTACTGGGTTCAGAATCAGGATTATTCGGAAAATGTTTATTAATTTTCGCAGCGGGAATTTCTGATTCCTCGAAACTTCCAATTAGTTTCGTATCCTCTGTAAACGAGAGTTTATCTGGGTTTGGATAGAAAATACCACTTTCTGGATCAAATTCATGGCTTTCGTCATCAGTTGAATTAGAATGTTCATCATTTGGTGAAGATTTGTGAGCATCGATAACGATCTTATTAATATCAACATAACTTCCGCTCGTGTGACTTTCAAGATTTCCAACACTCGCGTGACTCGGTGAGTTATTAACATCACAGTTGACATTCGATATAGTATCAACTGATTCCTCAATAGTTTTAGCAGACTTTTTAGACGATTGAGAAATATCAGATATATTTGTCTTAGGTCGATATACAACATGACGACCCAAATACTTTTCAGGAGTAGAGAATAACTTTGTACGGGGCAAAGGCGAATTGACCGGCATACGGGATTTGTTTACATTAAGTCGCGATTTTGAATCGAACGATTTATAACCAGAATCTTCGATGTTAGACGAATTAATCGATGAATTAAAAGGTGTAGACAAGGGATTTAATGACGGGGAATACAAATTTGAATGATTGAAACTGGAATTTTGAGAGTTTGGAGATGTTATTTTCCATTCAACACGTAATAATAACTTCTTGTTTGAATATGAAGTAGACCACGACAGCTGACCCAAATTATATGATGAAATAGATTTTACAACAGCCTTAGGAAATAGATCTTTCGACATAGAACGTGTTCCATCACCAGTTTCCCATTCAAACTTGATTTTAACACTCTTAGCCGACACATTAATATCCCAAGTTGAAATGTCGACAATATTTGAGCAACTCTCGATCACCATAACAGCTTGATATGGGATAGGAAAATACGAAGATTTAACATAGTTATCCATGATCGGACTTTTAAGAATCGATGAGTTTGGAGTAGGAAGTAAACCAGGACCGTTCGGAGAAAAACCATTACGATTTTGACGAGAAAACACTACCATAGTGAAGGAAAAATTTGGAATTTACTACGAACGCGGAAGTAATACAATAACAATTCGTACGCTAGAAGTGATAATCCAAAATAACTTCGCGAAAAGTCAACGAAATCGAACGAAATTTGGATCAAAATGTAGAGAATGACTTTAGAATTCTTTTGATATCAATCTTGACCAAAACCAAGTAGAATTGACCAAGATAACCGACGGAATAATTTAGGACGATAATATATTTTTAACAACAACAACAGTTCGCACGCTGAAAACGAAAGTTTTAAATATCTTTGCAACGGATGGACGGATTTACACCAAACTTGTACCAAAATGTAGAGAAGAGCTTTAGAAGTCTTTTGATACCAACTTTGACCGAAACCAACCTCGACCAGAGGTAGAAAAAAGCGAAAGAACCCGGAACCGAAATTGCCGACAAATTTATCGCATACTACACTTGATCTTAGCCAAAAGGCCGAGAAGCGATGCCTTTTTTCGCTTTCGGCCTCCATCTTTATAGGAAAAGCAAGCGTTCTTAAACCGCGGTGACCACGCGCGAATAGGACGTAAACAAAGGCTTCATTGCTAGTGAAGTTCGTCGTTCCAATTGGCGACTAGAGAATTTGCTCGCATGCATTCGCACGCGCTCGAGCATTGCGTGTAAATGACATGGGAACGAAGGTGGCGATGTGTTCGGCTCTTGTCGAAGTTGCCGTTTTCGGCAAGGCGATAATTGTGAGCTTAAGAGTATCGTATTTCACGCCAGGAGTATGTGGGATGAAAAGCCAAGCGATATTCTTGTGACCCGGAAAGCGTTCGGGTCACGCTTCTTGATTTAGGTGTTATATTTTGCCATTTTGGAGCTTAATCGTTGCTACAATCCTGGCAAAAATTATCGTGGACAGCGCGTGCGTTAATCTTTTAAGTTGTCGTGTTGTAGTTATATTAATGTAAAAATCTTATTCCCCCTCCCACCCCCATTTCATTGTTGATAAATCAATACCAAAACAAAACGAAATGCGAGAAACAACGTTGAATAGGGGGGCATGGGGGGAAATAGTATATATTAACTTTTTAGTGCTATTTTTTTTGCTTATGGATTTCTCTGTCCACGTAATTTTTGCCAAGATTGTCTGAGGAGAAACTAAATAATGTTTTTTTAAATTTTAGCAAACGTAAGGCTGCCAGTGTAAAATTTCGATCCTTATAGTGCTTTGTGATAATATATTAGTTATTTAATGGGCTTTAACCGTCATTATACGGAATTAAATGTTTTGGTGTTGGGTTTTTTCCCACATTGCATTCTTTTCTTTGGGAAACTTCCTGAAATTTATCGCGTATTTAACTAGTTTTTCGTTTTTAAAATACGTTTAACTTGTCAATTAAATTCGTCATAGAGACCTGATTATTAATTAGTTAATAGTTGAAAGCACAATGACAAAGAAAGTATGTCCGGAGACAAGAGCGTTGATTCGCTTTTATAGAAATGAAACCAAATTTAGTTATAGGCAAATTGCTATTCGATGCGCTGTGTCAAAGTCTGTTGTTCATAAAATATGCAATGTGAAGGCGGTTCCAAAATTGCTTGCTAAAACATCACATGGTAAGGTGGGACGACCAAAATGTCTTAGCGAGAGAGATCAGAGACAACTGTTGCGTGGATTAAAAACTTTAAGACGTACTTCAGTGAACTTCTCAGTAAAAGATCTTATAGAGGAGAGTGGGCTGGACCCTAAAACAGCGAAACGAAGAACTGTTTCGATGTATCTTAACCGCTATGGCTACAGACATTTACAAGCAAGAAAGAAAGGACTCCTAAGCGATTCCGACAAGAAAATACGGACGAAGTACGCCAAAACAGCTGCAAAGTTTCTGAAAGATTCTCCACATTTTTACACAAAGCATGTATCGTTTTATTTAGACGGCGTCTCATTCATTCACAAGTACAATCCCCTTAAAACAGCGTTACAGCCCAAATCGCGTGTTTGGCGACAGCGAGGGGAGGGACTTAAAATTACTACGAAAGGATCTAAAGAGTTGGCTGGTGGAAGGCGATTACATCTCATGGTCGCTGTTGCGTATGGGAAAGGAGTAGTTTTGAGGAAGGCATATGAGAAAATGGACGGTCCTTTCTTTGCTTCTTTTGTGAAAGAAAATCTGAACTTATGCTTCGCTAAAGCGGGTCCCAAGAAAAGAAGGAAACGAATATTTGTGATGGACAATTGCCCTTGTCAAAATAGCAAAGTAGCTTTATCTGCCTTAGATCATATTGAATGCACACGGCATAAAATTCCTGCGCGATCTCCTGACCTAAACCCTATAGAAAATATTTTCCATATCGTTAAGAAACAATTAGAGGAACAGGCTATAAATATGCGTTTAACAAATGAAACATTTCAGGAATTTCAGGAGAGAGTATGTCAGTGTTTAGATAACTTGAATGTTGACCTTATTGACCGCACACTCGAAAGTATGCCTAATCGCATTGCAGCAATACTAGCTCAAAAAGGAATAAGGTCGAAATACTAAACTTTTTAATAAATATTGTACATTGCGTTTTCCGTCTTGGGTCTGTTTAAGTAATTATATAATCATGTAGTTGTTAAAGATTTTCAGAATGTTAAATGTTTGCGTTATTTTAAAGTGATAAATAAATTGATACTGTATGGTAGTTAATCTTACACTGGCTGACGTCACACGGTACACAGCTGTGCAGCGTGATATTAAAATAAATTGCTTGTGTATTCTTTAAATAAACGCTGCACAGCCGTGTACCGTGTGACGTCACCTAGTGCTAGATTAATTAAATGCGTCATTTAGTTAAGGTATAGTATAGCACACTGTGTCGCATAGATTTGTTATCACGTATAATATCGCTAATATTAGGACATTCAAGGTTAAGATACAGATATATTCGCATATTTACATTGAACACAATTGTGGCCTGGCAGTCTATAAAAGAATTTAACAGTTTATATTTAGTAATCAATGTGTCCTGCGCGTGTAGTACTTTTTTCTCTCCATTTTATTGCGCCTGGAGAATTAGTTCAGCGAAACATCTCGGGCATGGGGCAGCCTCTACTTGCTCCTCGCTTGAAATAGAAGCGTGAAAACCAAATACATTCCACCTGACTCTCATCATCAACACATCTGTCCTCCAGTTTTTTGGTGAGAACCTCAAGTCTGGTGAGCTTCGATCTTTCCAATTTCTTCTCGGCATCCTCTAATTCCCATCCCACTGTTAAGGCTTCCTCCACTGCTTTTGCGCCTCGGTTAGCGATGAATTCCGCCAAATCAGTTTTTCCTTCTCTCTTTTGTTGATTTGCCAACGCGAGGAGTTCTAGTCGGGTTCTTATTCGCTTCGTAACCGCGAGCTGAGAGACCTCAAAAATGCTCATCCTCTTGCGCTTTCGCTTAGCTCGAGAAGGGCCTCTTTCGTCAACTGGCTACTTTCGAGAAGGGACTCTTTCGTCAACTGGCTACTTTCGAGAAGGGCCTCTTTCGTCAACTGGCTACTTTCGAGAAGGGCCTCTTTCGCCAACTGGCTACTTTCGAGAAGGGCCTCTTTCGTCAACTGGCTACTTTCGAGAAGGGCCTCTTTCGTCAAATGGCTACTTTCGAGAAGGGCCTCTTTCGTCAACTGGCTACTTTCGAGAAGGGCCTCTTTCGTCAACTGGCTACTTTCGAGAAGGACCTCTTTCGTCAACTGGCTACTTTCCAGAAGGGCCTCTTTCGTCAACTAGCTACTTTCGAGAAGGGCCTCTTTCGTCAACTGGCTACTTTCGAGAAGGGCCTCTTTCGTCAACTGGCTACTTTCGAGAAGGGCCTCTTTAGTCAACTGGCTACTTTCGAGAAGGACCCTATTTTTGCACGTGATCCCACTTGATCCCCTATATGTTCATTCGCTATAACACTTCGCGACGTGAACATCTCCACACAAGAGCATACGATTAAAATGAATTCTTCTAGAGTTATTAACACCTTGTTCGGCTTCTTTGGCCGAAAGAAAAACAAATTAATTTGGACAGGAACACTTGGTGATCTTAAAGCTTTCGTTCTGACGATAATTGATGAGCAAGCAGCCCAAAATTCGAAATGGCATTCACCTAGCGGCGGAAAGTGGTGCTTCAATAGCGAGCAGCTAAAAGTTGAGTGGCACTCAAAGAGCGAATCTATATCCTTTGATGGAGCCAAAGCCAATGATTTATGTGATCAAATTCATAGTGTCCTTTTAAAATCTGATTATCAAAATAAAGATCAAAACAGCGACCTTAACAAGTCATTAGAATCCTTCATAGCTGACGCGAGCGTCGAAGCGTGCAATATTAATTTGAACGAATCGCCTAGATTACATACTTCTTTACTGCAAGTCAGTAATGTATCCTGCCTAAATAGCAAAGATATCAATTGTGATGAAAACCCCAGTAATCTTGAATTTGAAATGGCAAATTCTAAATCTGGTACAGGCGAGAATCAATTATCCCCTCTCATTCAACACACAGACGAACGGCGTGATGTGTTTAGGCAGTGCGAGTATAAAAAACATAGTTATGCTCATCGGGGTTTACGTGAATCGGAAACAGTACACATGCAAGACCCTGATGCTACGAGCGGTGGTCCTTGCTGTGCCGATTGTATCAAGCAAAGATGGGAAATTGACAATCTAAAAGCAGAAATTACTTGTCTTAAAAAATTTGTTTATCGCGAAGGAGACAAAGCTGACAAGTCAAGCATGGATATGCAAATTTCCCGTCTTCAACGCGATAACTCAACCCTAATCAAAACAGTTGAAATGCTAAGTAGACAATTGTTAAATCAAAACGAAGAGAATTCTACCAACGTCTCAAGTGAATCAGATGTATATGTAAACCCACGACATACGAAAGAGTCGGATATCCCTTCAACTTCGTCTAAAGAAAAGGAAAAGAAACTGAGAAAAAAGAAGAAGAGAAATGTAAATGAGTCAACGTCACAGTCAGGGGTTGACCCACCTAAAGAAATTGTAAATAAAGCTGCTGGTAATCCATCAACTTCGACCGGTAACCGTAAGCCAGTAGTGGTAATCGCTGGCGACTCAATAGTAAAGAATGTAGTTGGACCATCTATGAGCAAATCTGACTCAGACCACCTCTACGTTGTTAAATCTTTTTCTGGCGCAACTATTTCCGACATGGAGGATTTTATCAAACCTACAACCCGCAAGTCACCGGACAAAATTATCCTCCATGTTGGCACTAATGATCTGAAAAATTCTACGCCGAAAGTTATTACCGATTCTATTTTGAATCTAACAACCCAAATCAAAGAGGATTCTCCTAACTCCATGGTAGGTGTTTCTGCGTTGTTAATCAGAAATGATTGCCCGATATTAGCCACCAAGGTTAATCAAGTCAACTCCACCTTAGAAAATCTTTGTCATATGAACAATATTCCCTTCCTTAAAAACGCTAATATTAACACTAGTCACCTCAACAGTAGAGGTCTCCATTTAAATAAATTAGGCAGTATATCCCTCCAAAACAATTTCAAAGAGTTTATAAATAACTTAGAAAATTGACATGATATTACGTTGTCTAGAGTTGCTAATTCAGTAAATAATGTTCAATCTAAGACTATGCAAACTACTTCTAACATTCAAAACCTGCTCTTGCCAAACAGGAGTGGCTTTAAACTTGCCTCACTTAATATCACCAGTTTGGTCAAACATATTGATGAGCTTAGAATCTATCTATCAAATAATGTGATTGATGTACTGGCTATTAATGAGACAAGGCTTGACTCTATGGTTGGTGACAACGAAGTACATATACCTGGATACGAAATTGTTAGGCGAGATAGAGATTCCAATGGTAGATTTGGCGGTGGGGTTTGTTTTTATATTCGTAGCTGTATAAATTTTTCAGTTCGGCATGATCTATCTTTTGAGCAATTGGAAAACCTGTGTATTTCAGTTAATAAACCTAGAGCCAAGCCTTTTCTTATTACCACTTGGTACAGGCCTCCTAATTCGCCTGTAGCAATGTTTAATTATTTTGAAATTCTTCTAGGTATGCTCGATTCCGAAAATATCGAGTATTACCTCATGGGCGACTTCAACTGTGATTTGAGCTCTACAGTCTTAGATCATGATTCGAAGTCACTCATGGATATTGCCGATTTATATAATCTTTCTCAGCTTATAAATGAACCTACTCGAATCACAGACTCCTCCTCAACATTGTTAGATCATATTTTCACAAATACTCCTGACAAGGTTGTTTGCTCTGGTGTTTCTCATGTGAGTATAAGCGATCATAGTCTTATTTACGCCTTTCGCAAACTTTCTGTGGGTACATCGACGGGGTACATTCTTCAATAAACTACAGAAAGTTTAAAACTTTGATTCTACTAAATTTCGTAATGATATTAGTCAACAGAGTTGGAACTATATCAATCAGTACGAAAACCCTAATGACATGTGGCATGCTTGGAAAGCCACATTCAATTCTGTCGCAGATAAGCACGCCCCAATTCGAACTAAGCGCGTTAAGGCTATTAAATCGCCTTGGATCACATCTCTTTTGAAAGATAAAATGCATAGGCGAGATGTCCTAAAAATTAAAGCAATTCGTTCCAATGATACTCAAGATTGGCTTTCTTTTAAGAAAATGCGTAATTTTGTTAATTCTGAAATCTTCTACGCTAAGCAAGCCTATTTCAAAAATTCTTTCAATGATAATAAAGACAATCCTAATAAGACCTGGAAGATCATTAATGAACTTACTTCTAAGAATAGGAAAAGCCCTCACATTGGCGAGGTTGATTTGAATGGCGTATTAATTAATGACCCTAGCAAAATTGCTGATGCGTTTAACGATCACTTTTCAAACATCGGACCAGACCTTGCAGATAAAATTAATCTTAATGATAGCAATCGGTCTTATCTTGATTATTTACCTAACCAAAATAATGCTATTTTTCAACTGAGAGAAATAAGTATTCCAACCGTTTACGCATTACTGTCCACGTTAAACACTTCTAAAGCAACAGGTTTAGACAAAATATCTTCTAGGTTAATTAGAGAATGCTCTGACTTAATTGCAGAATCCCTCTGTCTTATTTTTAATCGTTCTATCACTACAGGCATATTCCCAAACGAATGGAAATGTGCTAAAGTTATTCCTATATACAAACAAGGCAAACGCAATTGCGTTGATAACTATCGTCCCATTTCTATTGTTCCTATTGTGGCTAAGGTTTTGAAAGGGTAATTTATGATCAGCTATATACATTTATAGCTGAAAATGAATTATTAACTAATTATCAATCAGGATTTCAGGCCTACATTCTACTGTCACCTCTCTTCTTGAGGCTACCAACGAATGGGCTTATAATATTGACAGTGGTAATGTAAATGCTGTAATGTTTCTTGATCTTAAATAAGCGTTCGACACTGTAGATCATGAAATATTGCTGAACAAACTTAATGCATATGGAATCAAAGGGAACTGCGGGTAACTGGTTAAGATCGTATCTAAATGAACGTAATCAAAAGTGTTTTGTTAACGGTCATTTCTCCTCGAATCGATTACTACAATGTGGGGTTCCTCAGGAACTATATTAGGCCCGCTTTTATTTTTAATCTATATTAATGATCTTCCTAATTGTCTAATACACTCTCAGGCACGAATGTTTGCTGATGACACTAATTTGACATATGCAAGTAATAACATACATGAAATTAATCATAATCTTAACGAGGATCTTGCTAGTGTCAGTGAATGGTTATCAGCAAACAAACTTACTTTAAACCAGACTAAAACTGAATTTATGCTAATTGGCTCTCGCCAAAGAATAAATACTTTTCAATCTACTCCTTTATTAGTAATAAATAACGTTCCAGTTAAACAAGTCTCTCATACAAAATCACTGGCGTACATATTGATGAGAACTTATCCTGGAATGTTCATATTGAGAAACTGAGTAAAAAAGTTGCTTCCGGTATTGGTGCACTAAAACGCATTAGACCTTATGTTCCTTTTACCACAATGCAACTTATTTACAAGTGCTTAGTTCAACCATATTTCGACTACTGCTCTGCTGTCTGGGACAGTTGCAGTAGTTATCTAGTTAACAAATTGCAAAAATTACAAAATCGTGCTGCCAGGGTATTAACATCTTCTAGTTATGATACAAATGCCGATTATCTTTTCGAAAGTCTTGGATGGAAAAATCTTGTATCTCAGCGTAGGCTTTCCAAGGCTATCATGGTGTATAAATCCTTGAATGGTCTTGCTCCAGATTATCTTTCTAATATGTTTGTTGATCGCAATAGTATCACAAATTATGCATTGAGAGACACCAGTAACAAACTAGCTTTGCCACTACCGCGTACTAATTACTTGAAAAATAGCTTTAGTTATAGCGGTGCAGTACTGTGGAATTCTCTTCCTACTGAGTTAAGACAGGCTAGTACTTTACATAAATTTAAGTCTGACTGTAGCAACTTTATTCAATAATTTTTAAATATTTTATCTAATTTTAATCAATTTAATGCACGGCACTCATGAAAAACAGGTAGTTTTGTAAATATGTATAGTATAATTTATCATATAGCTAATTTCCTTTGTTACTTTATCATAAGTGTGTAAAATCCTGATGAGTCCACCGTGACTAAATAAAGTTCACTAACTAACTAACTACTAAAGCATCCTCGTTCTCCATGACTGCTTAACAATTGTGTTTTTAACAAAATACAAAGGTAAATCTCTAAAGGTTTATACATCAGTACTGACAACGTAAATACCACTTGACATTGAAATCAAAACGCCGCTTTTATCCGATAAGAAACAAAATAGAAATAAACCAATTAAAGACACGTATATTCATCTTTATTAAACAAACAAACCTATTTTATGACGTCTGCGCTCTATCACACACCTTAAATTTAACATTTTGTAATCAATCATATTTTCAGACAATCCTGGCAAAAATTATCGTGGACAGCGCGTGCGTTAATCTTTTAAGTTGTCGTGTTGTAGTTATATTAATGTAAAAATCTTATTCCCCCTCCCACCCCCATTTCATTGTTGATAAATCAATACCAAAACAAAACGAAATGCGAGAAACAACGTTGAATAGGGGGGCATGGGGGGAAATAGTATATATTAACTTTTTAGTGCTATTTTTTTTGCTTATGGATTTCTCTGTCCACGTAATTTTTGCCAAGATTGTAGGTATGCGATTGTATGTTTCGCCTGCGTTTGAGTGACGTGTGATCGCCGCTTGGAATGTACGTGTGACGAGTTGCATTACGGCGCACGCTATATCTCATTTCACTAGACGACATGACATGTGATGGAAGTAATCGTTTACGGCTAAACCGGCACGCTATATACATTCGGTGAAATGACCATATTAGCGTAGAAAGATATTATAAAACACTCGCCTTGTTTGTTTGTATGCTGATGGCGATGAGACGTACAGCCCGGTTAACACTACTGTCCACCGCTGTAGTCGTGTGTTGTTGACATATGTCGACTGTAAAGAAAGAAAATTAGTACATGATCGATTGATGATTTGTTTGCAAAATAAGAAGGGGACTAGCGCGAACGCAGGTCCCCACTACCAGAAATTATACGCTCGAGTTACCCACATTAGGGGTAATCGCAGGAGTCAACCCAGTCGAAGTGCAATGAAAGGGCCTCATCCTGAGAGGACCTCCTAGTTGATCAAGGTGCCTCTCGCGTCAGGTAAGTATGTTGTTGCAGCGCGATTCTTACCTTTATATACACGACCATGATGACAAGCGGTCGCGGTGTTTGTTAGTGCTGTAGCCTGTAGATAGAGTCTTTGTTCGTCCGTTTGTCTAAAAAGGAAGAAAATAGGTAAGTATGGTATAAGGGTGAGCACATACTTTTCAAAGAGCCAACACATCTTTCATTTTCACATTTGTTCGATCGACAGTGCAACCTTTGCTTTTTGTATGAATAATTCGTCATGTTCATAAAGAGCCTTGTGGTTCGGAGCAAGTGTAGTAAGTATACGAGTCTGTTCTCATCAGCTTATAGACTTATACAATGTTTTTAAAATTTGTAATGAAAATTCTTCCCCGAATGGGGAAGAGGGCCGTACTCGGATGTAGTGCGATACCGAGACAACCCGTGGCCAGGGCGAAGCAAGCTTCAATCCCATGGCCGAGGTCCAAAAATCAGTTTAATATATGAATTAGGCATTGCCTAACATATCAGATATTAAGCTGATAAGAACAGAGTTAATTATATAAGATAACCAAAAAGTGATGGGACCAGTCCTAAGTTGCGGATTTATCTCATCCGTTAATGCACTAAACTAAAAAGGTCACTTGATGTACTAAATATTAATATAAAACACGAAACTAAATTACTGGGATAATGAGCGGTGATTTCTCATTTCCTGCTAAAAATATGAAATGACGTCCTAGCGACTATCAATGTATGCGACTATCAATGTATGGCCTTGCTGGGACAAGTCCCAGGAGTTCAAAATTCGTCCTCATATTCATTGTTGCCTTCAGACCAGGCAACTTCATCGTCAGGGTCATACCAGCCTGGGTAAGTGTCTAGTACATCCATAGGATGATGAAGTTCCTCAGAAAATGGATCGTCTACACCAGACTCTTCACCATCTATGTTAGGGTTGGTATTAGAATATATATTTTGAAGGCTTTCTGCATGATCTAGGTTCAAATATTTCAGAATGTTGCGTTTCACCATGATAACCAACTCTGTTAGCAAACTGTTGAAAGTATCAAAATCCGTACCAGTCAAAAGAAACGGTACCAATTGTTGCACTGCCATTTCTTTCGCAGAATTAGTGAATACAGGATCAGCAGGATCCACAAACTCCAAATACAAAAGGATTGCGTTATTAACTACCCCAGGAGGAAGTCCCGATAGTTCCTCGAAGGTATTATATAATCCTTCACGATGGTCATTGAGGTATTCAGGTAGGGAATCGCACTCGAATAAGTGAGATAATGGTGCAGCATCCGATTGAATTTCGCCGTATAAAACTTACACCATCTTATATTAGACTGAGTTTCGTCTCCAGTTGTCAAATCTGTGGAGGTTTGGGTGCAGTAGAGGGAATATCGTGTGCAGTTAACAAATCCTCCAAATCATCCGAATCTGGAGTGGCAGTGGTGACAGGATCCTTTTGTTTATTTAAGATATGCGGGGATGTCTGTACACCAATGTCCACGAACAGACGCGGTGATAGGGCGTTTTGCGATGATTTTGATTGTGCACGGTTCTTCTTTTTATTCAGTCTACCAGACGAAGAGGGCGTTGGAAGAATTGGAGGGATATCAGTATGGGAAGTCAAGCACGTTGACAGACAACGTTTGGTGGACGAGGAGATGACTGTCGAAGGAGAGGTTTGGGTTGCTGCTGAGAGAACAGAATTGGAAATGGAAGGATGGGTTTGGGTTGACGTAGAGGAAAGGTCAATATCAGAATGGGAAGGCAGAATATCTGTTGCAGGAGAAGTTTGGGTTGACGTTGAGCATGAGAAGGTGTCAGGGTCCACAGATGAGGTAGTAGAGGGAGAGGTTTGGGATTCAGTGGAAATAACAGAAGAAGGAAGGGTTTGGCAGGAAATTGAAGCGGTTTCAGCGAAGGAAGGAGAGGTCTGTGAGGAAACTGAGGAGGAAAGATAATCGGAGACAAGGGTTTGGCATGAGGTTGACACCAATCCAATCACACTCGCATCATCAGCAGCATGTACATGATCAACATCCACTATGGCAGATTCGGAGACCGCATCCATTTGATACTTTAAATTTAACGGGATGACAATCCACTATCTTCCAACGGCTGATGAAGGTGCAAAGGTACCGATTGACGGGAGGGAGATGGAAAAATATCCAACTGCACAGGAGGGAATAAGGAATCAGAGGAGGTTACTGGTAGAAGGGAGGGTGAAGATACAGGAGATGACTGCGTAGAGGAGGTACACAGGGGTTGATAGGTTCTGGCTGAAAGGTGGGAGATGATAAAGGAGTCATCTGCGTCGGAAAGAAACCAGAGTCTTCCAAAGGCGAAGTAATAGGAGATGTTCGGGAGGAAACACCAGTTGTATCAGGTAACCAAGACAAACAACAAAAAAGTCGATTGTTCTCCTGTTCGAGTGACCAAGAAGTAGGATCACCATACGAGTCGATAGCCGTCATGAGCGAAGGCGGAAAGAGTATAAAGGGGTTCTCGGTGATCCGCTATTCAAAGTCCAGGTCAGTTCCAAGGTCAGCATCTTCATATTGTTATTGAGTTTCCAGGATAATGGAGAACCCATCGCCATCTGTTCTATTACCATTCTCAGATCAGCAGTATGGTGAAACTGGAAGACCAAGGATTCCCGGCTTGCATGAGCAAATCCAATTCCGACCAGACTCGCAAGGTGTAGAACATGGCGTACAAGTTTTAAACGAGCTTTTAAACACCACCATACCTCATTAAATATCAAAATTAATGAGTAAAAGCCCATATAGCGATAATAATAAAAATCCGAGCCCACAGACTAAGACCCTGTAGCAAAGTGTCAGCGGTCTTCGTTGCAAAAATACGGTAATATTGCTGAAACACCGTCTAATACTGGCAATAAATGCACTTATAAAAAGACAGCTCCAGAAACGGCCAATTTAACGAGAAAATACGAGAGCGTTAAAATTGAAGTCGTTGTTCACGAAGTGGAAACACCACAAACAATACAAACTATATCCAAATCGAAAAACAGCTCAAAAACCACGAAATGTGTTTCAAAACTGACTAAATATTGACAATAAATGTTCCTTTATCTGTCAGGTATAGGAATGTCCACAAAATTCCACGGGAAAGCGACGAATTCACGCCGAAAATTCAAATTTGTTGTTGCTATGCAACACGTAAATCCCAACGGTTTTCACGAAAAACCGTGATAACTTTCGTTTAACTTGACCAAATTACACCAAATTTTTAATATAGGAGCTCTTACAAGAGCTAGGCAACCGCCAAATATAAAATATCCAGTAGAAATGATACAATTACCCCAAAAATAACCGACAAAATTTGGGCGCCAAATTCAACGAAAATCGCCAAATTTCACAACGTAAAATCTCTTTAAAATTCACATCGTTCCACTTGAAATTAAATCCAGATGTAAATAACCATAAAATGAACTAGAATATCCAAAAACAATACGAAACCAATCCACCAAACGTAAAATATGAGTACCAGAAAATCCAAACAATACAGTGTCAAATAAGCCAATCAACAAACGCAAATAATTCAAAAATCAGCAACGGATGCCCAAAACAAAGTAGCCAATCTTCTTCCTGACGTCGTTACGAAGATTTTGAGGTGTAGATGTACGGATTTCGACCAAGTGCAGCACTGGAAAAACAATTAAGCTGATAAGAACAGATACTACACTTGATCTTATTTTGAGTTGAACGACGAAAGGCTTGATCATTGCTGATCTGGTCCCGACGGTGCAATGGAACCTGAGCCCGTGAATTCGCCGCACCCAGGGGGTTGCTACACAGCAAGCAGACCAACAGAGAGTACGATCCTCTCCCCTGTGCCATGAAATAACCATGAATGGCCCGAGCGGTCGGATGCTAACCATCCTCACGCCCGGGGGTCCCTAGTCCTACGATCGTGGATGGACAGGAATGATGCTAACTGGTTGTGATGTCATCATGAGCAACCCTCCGAGTTCACCAGATACCTGTGCAGCCCATCTGAACAAAGGTTCAAACAAGCCACAAGTCAACATTTCCAAAATTCAAAAAGAGGGCAACAGCAGTACACCAATGAAGGAGACCGCTGCCCCCACGAACAAACGTAGTACAAGACAAACCACAATACGTGACGATAAATAGAAACCGTACAAATACGATACAAAATAGAAATCGTAAAAGACCCTAAACGAAGCGATCTGATACGACAAAACGCAAAAATGCGGGGGTTACAAACAAGTTACCGAGACAAAACATCCCGGGAACAATGGCAGCACAACCACTAAAGGCGGCCCCATGCCCCAGGAAAACAAGACCTAGCATATTGGAGATGAGGCCCGCCCATGAAATGAAAGCGATCGTTGCTTCCAGGCTGCGAAGACCGATTCTAGTGCGAGAACCTTAGGATCCCATTCCTCTTTTCCGTCGTTTGCAATACGGGAACCCAAAACAATGATGGAGGAAGGGGACCAGTCGAGGGGGACAGGTAAATCGGTGCGAGTTTTCCAAGGTCCAAACAGTAGACCGTGTGACTTTGAAATGTTTAGCTTGGCCCCTGAGGCAAGCTCGTAACGTTGGAAGAGAGAGAATACGGCCTTGAGTGCGCGATCGGATAACACTAGGATGGAAGTGTCGTCAGCATACTGGCATAGTTTTGCCCGCTTGCCGTTGGGGAGACGATACCCCGCGATGGTTGGATCTTGCCGGATTGCAGATGCGATAGTCTCGGCAACCAGTATATAGAGAAGGGGCGACAGTGGGCAGCCTTGTCGGACACCACGAGTGACTGGAAACAAGTCCGTTTTTTCCCCGTTGATGAGAATGCACGAGAATATGGTTGAGTAAAAAAGCGAAACCCAACCACGGAACGATGGACCGAAGTTCATCTTTTCTAGCACACGGGCAAGATATGGCCACTCGACTCGGTCAAAAGCTTTCTCTTGATCTAATGAGACTACTGCACCACCAATGCCGTTTTTGTTGGCATGGGAAACGACGTCATGAAGTAAGCGAACGTTCTCGGCTGAATGCGGCCAGGCACGCCACACGACTGATCAGTGTCAATAACGAATGGCAGAACGGCCAAGAGGCGATTTGCAATGGCTTTCGCCGCGATTTTGTAGTCCACACAGAGAAGGGTGATGGGACGCCAGTTCTTCATTTCTAAACGGTTGCCCCGCTTGTGTAGTAACGTTATGACTCCAGAACGTTGAGAAGGACACAACTTGCCCGCCACGTAACAATACTTGATTACTTCGACATAATCTTCGCCGAGAACCGGCCAGAATCGTTTAAAGAATTCGGCGGGAAGGCCGTCAATCCCCGGGGACTTTCCCGTTGCCATGGCGTCTAGGGCGCGTTTACATTCAGCCACCGTAAGCTCTCCTTCGCAGAGACGCAACTGTTCGTCCGACAATTTGTTCGTGATGGAGTTGAGAAAAAAGTCCTGTTGAGATATGTCGAGGTGTTGGAGGAGGTTACAACCCCCGCTAAGGTCTTAATAGATGTAATAAGCCTCCTCTGGCCTCGTTTCCGTTCTAAGTTAAAGAAATACTTCGTAGAGGCTTCCCCCTCTTCAGCCCATTGTACATTTGCACGAAGGCGAGCTCCACGGGCCTCCTCGCGATGAGCTTCCTCCAAGTTAGATTTTGCAACGTTAATTAATGGAAGAACATCCTCGCCCTTCAGCAGTCTATGGTTTAAGTGGAACAAGGAGTTCTCTAGAGATTTGATGCGCCGTCTACGATCTTTCGCTTTTCGGCGAGAAAAAGCGCGTATGTGTTGTGTAAGGCGAGCCTTTCCGGCGTCCCACCAGGCGCTTAAAGATAAAAAGGAATGTTTGTGGAGTTTCCACGCCGCCCAAAATTCGGATACCAAATGGCTAAGCGAATCGTCCACAAGTGACTGGAAACAAGATGACGTATGTTGAGTTTCCATATTCCGTTGCCACGACGAACTGTCGAGGGAATATCGAGGACGAGGTACACGTATGAATGATCTGAGCGAAAGAAGGGAAGAATCTCCGCGCTGACGACAAATTGGAGAAGGAAACTTGACAGCCAAAACATATCAAGGCGGGAACCCTGACTTCCATTCGGACGACGCCAGGAAAACTCACGGGCGTTCGGGTTGTGAACACGCCAAGCGTCGTGAAGATCATATGTTGTCATTAATTCGGCCAGCGTCTTCGACCAATTATAGGCCCAGATGGAATTGGGGTTGCACCCAAAGCGGTCCGTTATTGGATTAACCACGGTGTTAAAATCACCACAGATAACCGTTGGTGTGTCGGGATCTAGCAGGTGGTACAGTGATTCGAAGAAGGTTTGGGCGGGACGTTCTTGATTGGGTGCGTAAACGTTTACTAATTGGATAGAGATGTTGTCTTTGGAGAACTCAGCGCACAATAACCGACCATCTTCATCTTTCGAGCAGGATACGATCTGGAAGGTTGGATGGTAGAGAATAGCAACTCCCGCACTACGATTGGTACCTGGAGATGAAAGGCACTTATACCCAGATTTATTGCTCCCCGCTGTGGACGCCGCCTGTAGCCAGGTCGAAAATTCTCCCTCAGAAACAGAATGGGTTTCTTGCAGACAAACCAGATCGGGTTTCACGCAGTTTAACCACTGAAATAGAGTAGCCCTATGGTCAAAGGTGCGAAGGCCCTGACAATTCAAGGTAATAATGGACAAGTTCTCGTATTGGTTAGCCATTGTTAATATAAACAGTTACAGTATTGGGGACTCAAGAAGAGGCTCCCTCCTTCTTTTGTACATGTTTTTTTCCCGAGCCGCTAACAGGAGCAGGGCGGGTTTTTTTTGACCGCAATGCTAAGGTCTGCGGATCTAATTCCTGCGAAGACTCTTGGGAGGCAACACGGGCTCGGACGCGGTTAGGCGATATTTGGGATAATGGGGAGTCCATATTAGCGTTGTCCTTTTCCGGTTCCGTTCGTCGGGCATTGTCGGGGTCAGTAGGGGTATCCGTTATCGAGTCCAGTGGCAGGCTTTTATCAACAAGTAATTTCGCGTCGCCAGCGATAGACGTGGACGACGTTGTGGGCGGCAGGTTGGAAGCCGTAGTTGCGGGGAGAGGGTCTCGCGATTCCAATGACCGATTCCGACGCTGAGGTTTGGAGCGAACTTTACGCTTTAGAGAAGGATCGCCAGAGGTGGAAGTATGACTTTCTCCGTCTGCATCCGAGGGAAGGGATTGGTCGCATTCATCTTCCAGGGAAAAAGAGGTTGGGGGAAATTATGGTGGGAGGATCTTCAACGACACCGACTATATTTCCGGTGGCTTTTCCCTTTTTCCCGTGGTGGCCTTCCGAATCAGAGGAACCATCTTCTGAGCGATCGCGTTTGTTCGATCCTTGGACGTCTACGAAAATGTCTTCCTCGTCGACCGATGACTCGGGTAGAATCAATTTAGTCGCGTCTGCATACGGAAGTTGTGGTACAGTGGCGTGATGGGAAGGTTCGCCTACAACCGAGGGAGGAAGATCTTTACCGCGATGGGCAGTCGCTTCAGTATTGCCGACCCGAGCAACATTGGAAATAGGAACACCAGGAGCATTACTAACAATTGTGGGCAACACGACCTGATTGACCACAGGCAGAGGAACATTTTGCACTATGTCCATAGCTGGGGGAGCTGCAGCACGCACATCCCCATTTGGTACTTTCTTGGCTGGACAGTCTTTTGCCGTATGGCCAGACTTATGGCAGGTAAAACAGGTTTGCGTTTGGCCCGCATAGAACACCCCACACCAGTGGCCAGCGATTTTCAACCGAGAGGGGATTGGAGTGTTGAGTTCCATTAAAACATTTCGAACCCCAGTGTACACACCGTGGAATGTGTCCATTTTGACTTTGATGACTTTGCCAAATAATTTGAGGGCATCGCCGACGGTGGCTTCAGAAAAGCCATAACTGAGGCGGGTGACATTCACCCATTTAGCTGTTGTGCAGGTGACAAAAGTGACCGGGGTACCATGAAATGTCAACCCTAAGTGACAGAACTCCTCCATGGCCACAGACGTGCGGCACGTAACCCGGACACGACGGGGAGACAGTAGGACAAATGCCTCCAAAAGTGTATTAAAATTGTCGGGCATTTGGTGGAGAAAATCCTCCATAACCCCTTTAACAGTTACACGGGGCTGACCCGCGACAGCGGGTAGGTCTACATCGACCGTGCGATTAATAAAGGGGATCTTCATATTTATAATACGTGAAAATAGATGTTTCAATAAGTATATAGTTACAACGAGGAGGGCTTTCCTCAAATTTAAACGAATGTGCGGACGCTCCACACGAGAAACCCGCAAACGTCGAACCGGGGTTATTGGGGTTTGGTCACGCACCGCCCCCCAATCAACAAAAAAACGACAAAGAAAAGAAAGACCCCTTCCTTTGAGTTTCCCCCTAGAGGGCCCCTCGACAGGAACACCCAGAAACCATGCAAAAGGCGCCCAAAATAAACACAAAAAAAATATAGCAAGATACCTCGCCCTACAACAATTTGTTGCAGAACGTTGTTGTTCGCCCCAGGCGCGTCGGCAGCACGTATATCTTCACAATAAACCAAATAATGCAGGAAAGTTCGTCGTAATCCCGGAGAATGACCAACGAAACAGCCAAAACAGGATAACACGACCACGGAGCTCCGGTACAGGTGGAGGCACTCCGAAAGACAGCAACGCCAGGTCAGAAAGTAGCACCAGGACAAGGCGGCAGCAACAGGATCCGTCGAACCGGGACCAAGCAGCAGTAAACGAAACAGCGAGGACCAGGCAAAACAGGACCAGGCAGGACCAGTCAGCAGGACCAGGCAGCAAGACCAGTCAGCAGGACCAGGCAGCAAGACCAGGCAGCAAGACCAGGCAGCAAGACCAGGCAGCAAGACAAGGCAGCAGGACCAGGACCAGACAGCACGAACAGGACCAGGACCAGGCACCAACAGCAAACAGATAACACAGCAGACAGATAACACAGCAAACAGATAACTTGTAGAAAAAACTCTTCTTGACCAAGGAACTCTTGAAATAAACTTAGCCAAAAGGCCGAGAAGCGATGCCTTTTTTCGCTTTCGGCCTCCATCTTTATAGGAAAAGCAAGCGTTCTTAAACCGCGGTGACCACGCGCGAATAGGACGCAAACAAAGGCTTGATTGCTAGTGAAGTTCGTCGTTCCAATTGGCGACTAGAGAATTTGCTCGCATGCTCGCACGCGCTCGAGCATTGCGTGTAAATGACATGGGAACGAAGGTGGCGATGTGTTCGGCTCTTGTCGAAGTTGCCGTTTTCGGCAAGGCGATAATTGTGAGCTTAAGAGTATCGTATTTCACGCCAGGAGTATGTGGGATGAAAAGCCAAGCGATATTCTTGTGACCCGGAAAGCGTTCAGGTCACGCTTCTTGATTTAGGTGTTATATTTTGCCATTTTGGAGCTTAATCGTTGCTAGGTATGCGATTGTATGTTTCGCCTGCGTTTGAGTGACGTGTGATCGCCGCTTGGAATGTACGTGTGACGAGTTGCATTACGGCGCACGCTATATCTCATTTCACTAGACGACATGACATGTGATGGAAGTGATCGTTTACGGCTAAACCGCACGCTATAATACATTCGGTGAAATGACCATATTAGCGTAGAAAGATATTATAAAACACTCGCCTTGTTTGTTTGTATGCTGATGGCGATGAGACGTACAGCCCGGTTAACACGCTGTCCACCGCTGTAGTTGTGTTGATGACATATGTCGACTGTAAAGAAACAATAATTAGTACATGATCGATTCATTATATTTGTTTGCAAAATAAGAAGGGGACTAGCGCGAACGCAGGTCCCCACTACCAGAAATTATACGCTCGAGTTACCCACATTAGGGGTAATCGCAGGAGTCAACCCAGTCGAAGTGCAATGAAAGGGCCTCATCCTGAGAGGACCTCCTAGTTGGATCAAGGTGCTCTCGCGTCAGGTAAGTTTTGAGTATGTTGGATAAAGGTCACAATCCTTTCCCACTGGGGAAAAAATGCAATGGATTTGCCAGAATCAAGGTGAGAGTGCACCAAGACGTTAGTGTAACTTAATTTCAGGGAGTCGAACCCTATCTCCTCATTAAATACAATCGCCCATTTTATTATTCTGACGCCGGCCTGTGGTGTATTTCTAAGCTTCAATTCGTATATTTATTTATGTGTGTATTTTAAAAAGTATTCAATTAAAAAGAAAGCAAACTACCTACAAGAGACAGAAGCAAGAAAACCTAATGTATAAAACTAAATTAAAAAGAGAAGACCAGCTCTCACTCCTCAAGTGGTCCCAAGATGCCCCGTGGCAAGCCAATCACCGCGCCGAAGCTCAGAAACTGAGCATAAGCGATCTACATTTGCGCCGTGAAGGCAAAGCACACAAATTTGATTTTTGGCAATGGCCTTCTTCAAACACTCTGACTTCCATGCACTTTATGCTGGAAATGGAAATTGAAGCAACATGAGCAACTCCATATTGGTACGCTACAACATGTAACATCCAGATGATATGGATGATGTTACGACACACCCTCCGAAAAACCCAAAGAGCAACTCACAACAAAGGGACCGGGCAGAAGGATCAACTAAAAGAAGGTTGACGCACCCCAAATCCGCAGACACTCAACTTGTTAAAAAATCACAGTAGCAGATGTTCCAACATTTCCCGCCTACCGCAGAAGCAGCAACGCCCCACGCTGGTCATGCAGTTCGTCGAATCCAACCGAGAAGCAGAGCAGAGAATACCGTGGCATACAATTGAGGTCAATGATAACACGGCCAAAAGATGTGGAAGGTAACCGATCCTAAGTTTGGGGCC